>OV121081.1:3752854-6535354 GCA_921293015.1 Phorcus lineatus | reverse complement strand
AGATGCAAGTCTTCAATAATTCACCTTTTATGCTTCATTTAATCCAATATATATATATATATATGACGCTGCACAATATTCATAAAAAAATATTTATATTATCATGGCTTATATCAGGGCGCCAAAGAGGAAACATCAAATCGAATGATCGAAGGAGACAGTAATTGTTGAACTTGAAGATTAATAAAGGATGCGCCACAGTAGAATCATAATTGGGGGAAGTTGATAATGGTACTGCTACACTTAGTCTATTCTACATCCACCCCCTACTATGGACACAGCGGTGTGATCCTGGCGGCCTGACTATTGATGGTTACATTGACCTGATACCAATTATACAACCAAATTATTTAACCCTTAACCCAATTATAAATCAATTTAATTTCGAAATCTACTTTTGTGTTTCGTTACCAATGGCGGCCATTCTTGTATTACTAGTTTATTTGACAAATGAGCAATTTCACGATGGACTCCTTCCTCTTTTTGTATCGTTTATTACATAATGATACCTTTGTGTATGCATTTCATTACATAGGTGATAGCACCGGACTATAAATTATGATCAGAAAATGTGACATTTAGTACTATATATTGAACTAAAAAGGGATTTGTATGTAGCAAAAGATACACAAATGATAATTATAAGCAAAGATAGATTAATTACATCGTCGGTTGGATAAAGGATAAACATCCGCAAGTTTTCCCTTCCGTTCTGTTTATGTCAATCAGGTAATTCAACTTATTCAACTTGATAGTGGTGCATGTGGTGGGTCTGTTCGCAGGACTGATTGAGACAAGACGCATAAACATTATGACTTTTAATAAACATACTCAGAAATTAAAGTGATATCATAATGCTTTCTACCACACTAATAATTCATCAAAGTTGCTGAAGATAGTCTGATATAATTCAGTTAGGACATGCTAAACAAGTTCTTTCCTCCTCACTGTAACAATCGTTTCAATAAGTGTAATATCTCCTTATTCAAAATAGAATGTTAGCGGGTATACTAGAAAAGTTTCAAAGCAATCTTAAAGATTCGCCAATATTTCTATAATTTTGCATACGTATTGGATAGAAACTGTAGTATCTATTACATTTTTAATGTCTGTTTTTTTTGCCTTGAGTGTCTTGTGAGAACTGATAACTTTAAGAAAGATCATTAAGAGCCATTTAAAAAGATTTAAGTCGCCTTTGTTTTAACTATAGGGATGATTGTTTCTCCGAGAGTGAAAATATATTTTAAAAAACCATTAATCTGAAAGAATAAAACAAAAAGCTCTTGGAAAATAAAAATGCACTGCGTGAATGCATACCTCCTGAAGTCACACATTACCAAAACAAAGTGTTCAGACTTGTTATAATGATTCATTAACTTTCCTGCTTCAAAGGAAATCACTGTTTTACATGTTCACGATTAATTGACACTATATTGACACATGTGATAACACAAATCTCACTCTATGTCACTTTAAGTGTATTTCCTAGTCTAAAACTACATTTCTAGTGACGTTAGGAGTTCCAAAAGGAGAGGAAAGTGGGTGGTGGATTGTGCATATTTTGAGGTTTAATGAAAGTTTTTGTTCTTATTGCTCACCATGGTCGCTTCCATATCATGTAACGTGTCATTTTTGTCATGACGTTAAGCTCATTTTACAAACACTTCTCGTGCACATTTGGCATATATGACAATTCCTTAAATATTTAGCCCTTGGGAAATTAAAAAAACATAAGATGTTCGAAATTCGAGACTTTTGATGAATCATTCATGACATTTTTATTTCTAAATTTTCAAAATGTTGATACAGATAATACATTGATATTATGGTTTTCCTTTAAGGAATGGCAATTGAAATACAGATATACCTGTTTTTTTGGTCTTGAAGAAAACAAATAAACTTGACCACAGCGTAGTTCCTGGGTTCAACCACTGTCCCGATCACTAGTGAACATAACACAAACTGTTTGAGTGGCATCCTAGAAGTTGTCAGTTTATGGAAGGCAATAATTATTAGTTTTATGGATTAGCGACTTCTTTATTGTACAGCTGATAATCCATGAAATTCCTTGTCTTCCTTAAACAATAATTTTATTTTCCAAATTTTCAACTTTCGTAGATATGTTAATATTCTTTCAAACTTTCATTGATTGCTTTAGATGGCAGGAATTAATCGCTACATAAGCGAATAAGAAATTTACTATCATTTTATTCAAATCCTAGCTATGAAAACATTATGTTAAGAAAAACGGTAGCAATTACCATATTTTGAGTATGTGATTCATTGTGCAGAGCTTGCAATATTTCAGCCCTTAGCAGCGTGCTTATGATATTTAGACACACTGCATAAATACACAGCAGCATTTAGTTATGCCGGGATGGGTGATAATTCTAACAGATATTAACGCATAAGTTTTGACAATTTTGAAATAAACTGCCGCTTATTTTCAATATTTTGGACAAAAATATTTCACTCATCATTTATTCGTATTTAAGATACAGACATGATTCAAAATTATTGCCGACTTATTGCATTGAGTAACGTCATCCTGTTGTTTCGGAATGGCAGCTGCTAAGTTGCTAACAACTCTTAGATCCTGCTGTTGTACATTATATATGGTATATATAATTTGTATAATTCACTTTTTGCTTCTCAGTTTCCTGCTTCAAAAGATTTCTACAGTTTGTAAACTGCCATTGGGAAATATCAAGTTAAAAGGTTGCATGGTGCATATGATTTGTGACACTTCTGCCTATTAATCATGCAATTGTGAAAAATTTCGTCTCGTTTTAGTAAGAGCTGGTGAAGCAAGTCACGTTTAAGTGAGGTGATATATGAGTCGTATTTAAAATGAATATGACATGGATTGCAAATGAAAAAATATCTTCTTATGAATGTATCAGTATAACGTTAATAAATCATCTTATAAAATTGATAATTCAGTTAATCACATTAGGGAAATCTATCTAAAAAGGCATTGCGGATGGTTCTACTTATTTTCATTATTCCTTTTGTGACCAACAGGAAGAGATCTTAATGTAAAACCATGGTAGTACGTGTTTCTCTTACAGCTGGATATAGGTCATTCAGAAGGATGGCTGATTAACAAGACCTGTCTGGAAAAGTACTTATACAAAGACATATACCACTTGACCTTGCACGAATAAAATTAATCACTAGGTCAAATTGTAATACAGCACTCACACAGTCGATTTTATCGTTCATCCTAAATCTTCATCACTGATGCCTGAGTAACCAGAGGTTTAGGAAGGTACATTCCAATCTCCATAGATTCAGAACTCTAGTATCCAGTATCGCGATTCTTGATATGGACATTTCATGTTTGATTTAAATTCTGGAAGAGGGAACAATGCTTTTCGCTCTCTAATTTGGGTCCCTTTCCCCATGGGATATGAGTTTAAGCGATTACTTTCACCATTAGAGCCATAACGCCTATCACAAACCTCTAGCACATTAGCTTCGCAATACCACATGATCCCATCAATCAAAGTAGATCGACTTCAAATATATTCATTGGTTATAAGGTGACATTTGGATTATGCTGTAAAAACATTTTTGAAGGTATTTCAAGTAATTGGTTTTTGTTTTATCTGTTGTGTGTTTAGATTACAGAATACTGTAGAAATTACAATTCACTTGTCTTCATAATGCATCTAAAACTGAGTATTTATGTCCTCGTCTCTGTCATGCAAACTCCATGTACCTACAAACGTGTTCATTTTGCTCATCTTCATCGTGAGTCAATGTCTTTAAAAAAGCATGTTCTGCCAATAATCATGAATGAAGCAAATAGCATTTGAAACCAAACTTAATAACTCATTAGCAGTTCCAGAATTTTTCTTGATTAAAAGATCGCATTACTTAAATTTCTGGAACGCTGAATTAAGAATCGTGTGTGCCTAGTTGATAACTAAAGCAAAATAAACTGTCACGACATTGTGACATGAGGAATTGCAGAATCCATTGTTTGTTTTCAAACGATTCAATGGTGAAGAGTTAAGTGTCATCAGCAAGCATCAAAGATTAGATTAAAGTCAAGCGAATTTAGGGAACATGAACGCTACAAAACTTCATTGAGACTATGACCCAAAACTGAGTGGGTCACTAAACGTCTGATATTAGTGCATTTGAAAGAATACAAATATAATTTTGCAGGGTAAATATATCATGATTGTAATGGTTGCATTGTTGTATGCAGAGGACAGAAAGAAAACCGTAGAAAGTTTCCATAACACGAGACTATGAACATTACTCCATTTGTAGATGTAATTAATGTCGATAGTCCACCTTATTTATGTAGAATATAGTATGTCATTTACAATTAAATGGTGTTGTAAAATGTGGGAAATTTATGCTATTCCTTAGAATATCTTAACTTACAGAGATACTTTCTCTTGATCTCACAATATTTAGATATTGTCTAGGGGGTTTCCTATTTTAGAACATTTTCATTCCAATAGTAAGAATTAAAGTAGCATATGGCACACCCTGCATTTTAATTGAAAAGGTTTTTTTATCAAGTGAAAACAGAACTGTGCATTACGTAAGTAAGCATTTGATAAATCAAATAACGGTTTGAAGGTCAAAAGGGTTTAAATAAACTCAGGGGCAAAAGAAACTATACCAAAATATTTTCTGTTTTAAAAAGTTGAAACTAGCTTTTGAAATGGAATTTTTATTATCAAATTATGTCACAAGAACACAACTTCATAATTACCGAGAAAAAAATCATGTTTTTTACCAAATATGGACTTTGTCACACGTTTTTCGAGCAAAATGGTATGCACGTGCATTACGTTCATTTGGCACCGAACTGTATACAAACCACGAATCTGCATGCTTTAGACCTCAGTCGTAAAGAACACAACAATTGACATGCCGAGACTTACCACAGAGGAACGAGAAAGAGCGATTGGTATGTTGGGGCACGTCACACCCACGTTGCTCATATCTTCAACTGCACCCGCACTACGATAACCAGACTTCACACAAGAATGATACAGAAAGGTGGGACCCAGGACCGGCCAAGAAGTGGAAGACCCAGGGTCACAACCGCAAACGACGACCGCTACATCCGCACGATTCACCTACGCAATCGTTTCGTCACAGTGACAGTATTATCAGCAGAAGGACAGTGGCCAGACGTGTTCGTGAACATGACATTCGAGCGTACAGGCCCTTCCGCGGGATGATGCTGAGCCGACGTGACCGACTTTACCGTCACCAGTGGGCAAGAATGGTACGGCGGTGGCTGAACAGGAACTGGCAAAGAATTTTGTTTACAGATGAAAGCAGGTTTCAGTTACACAGAGCTGAGTGCGCATTTATCATCGGAGAGGAGAGATAACGGCCGCATGTTCTGTCCAGGAGGTTGTGCCATTCGGCTGCGGTAGTGTCATGCTTTGGGGTGGAATGTGCAGGGACCATACCGTAATTGAATGCCGAAGGCTACATCGACACCGTTTTACGTCCTGTGGTGCTCCTTTACCTCCTGAGAAATCCAAGAGTAATCCTCCAAGACAATGCTCGCCCCCACACAGCCAGAGTCACAAGAGACTTCCTTACGACAAACAACGTCAACCTTTTGCAATGGCCAGCGAGATCACCGGATTTATCACCGATCGAACACTTGTGGGATCCTTTGGATAGGGAAATACGGCAGAGAAATCCACCTCCATCAAGTCGGCAAACGTTAATCCAGGCACTCGCGGAGGAATGGCAAGCCATCCCTAATGACGTCATCAGGCACCTTGTAAATTCTGTGCGTTGACGTGTGCAGGCCTGTATTCAAAGCAAGGGAGGCCATACCAGATACTGACAGTTTTCCAGTGTTCCCTTTGTGAATAAAAGCGCTTTCTGTAGCCTCTATAAAGACTTGTTTATTTTTGCAAATTGACATTTACCCCCAGTGCCATTCATTGCATTCTACTGCATTAACTGTACGTGCCACCTTTTCCAAATTTCGATCAAAACATGGTCAGTTAAATTGTCTTTCAAACTAGTATCACATTATTTATGTGACATATCTGATAATGTTGATAACAACAAAACAATGTTGGTATAGTTTCTTTTGCCCGTGAGTTTAATAAAGCTTTGGTGTGATTCTTCAGGTGTCATGGCGTTGCTCTTTAAAAGTGCACATGGAAACTCAATGCATGTCCTTTTAAGAAGGAATCCATAGAATAGTATGTAGAACACTTCACCTTGTGTATGTCCTTAACTTTTCTTTGGACTTCAACTTGCGTTTTTCTGAAGTTTATCAGAAGACAGCATCATAAAACTACTTTTAATGGATAAGCTTTTAGGACTGATATCCTAATGCGATGTTTTACACTTGTTGTGGAAATGGTATGTTCTTATATCTTTAACTTACGATGGCTATGATTTCCTTATAAGAAACAGTGCGTTTTGATATAGTCAGTCCTAATAACCCATATAGAACTAGCAACTCGTTGTTAGAAACTTCAATGTATGTAATGAGGTCATTCATGAACCAAGATAAAAGGCCAATTATTCGAACAGTATGTAAGCAACGGTCCGCATTACATGCATTTGTAATGATCAAATAAACCATTCGACCAAAATTAATAAAGTTACTCGACACCTACACCTAACAGATTTTTCGCTCAATATATAGAGTAGGAAAGATCAGCTTAAAGTAAATCAAATGCCATAGTGAACCATTTCTGTAATGTAAGACTATGCTACAAATACGATACCTTGTGCAAAAAATATCGCAGAAAAGGCTTTGGTTGTCCCCAGGCAAGTGAGAAGACCACTTTGGGTTATTTTTTAAACCTCATATCAGAAAGACACTTCTGTGTCGATTAGATTTATTTGAAAACCTGTTAATAAGACAATATATCTTTCTTCATTAACATTTATGTAAGAAAATTATTTCCTTTTGTAAATGTACTTATGAAATAACTTGCTTGAATCGGAAAGAACACGTTCAAACGGACAAACATTTTCTGAAATGAAAACTTGATATATAATGCATTACATCTAGACCAGGAAAACTGAATCCAATGTACAATGCGTGGTTGGATGCCAATATCACGGCCAGCTGTAGCTGCTACAAAGTTGACATCACTTGTCCAGGCACTCATCAAATTAATAACTCTTTCACATAGTCGTGTGCAATCACAGTAAAACTTTACCTTAGATGTCTGCAGATAGAAAATGAATCCTACATATGGAATTCAATCCCTATACCTATATGATGAAAACATATTCGATTGTTTTGTATCGAAAGGGGGGTATTGCCATTAATTACCTTCTCATTGCAGGCGTAGTTGCAAAGACGGATTCATTGCAAAACAAAAGACAAATAAATACGAGGCAAAAAAGGATTCAGAAAGGCAAGTGATACATGCTTTACAAATATAATGACGAAACAGTCATTACTGACTTTTCATGAAGGTCTTTTACTACCTTTATCGACAGTAACGTGTTCTGTTAAACAGAACTATTATAAAGACTTTTGTCGGAAATTAAAAAAGGTTAAAGATTAAAAAGTGCATTAAGGTTGATGGAAGTAAGTTTGTATCTGCCATGTAAATTATTCAGACAATTTTAAATTGGAACTAGATGTTTCCGTCTGATTATTCTTTCAAGAAATATCCTTGTCTGTTAAAGAGACATTGAAACTAGGATTTACACTTTATTAATTATGTGAATTATTTTTCATGAAACACATTGTTTCACTACCTAATTGTGTTATAGGGGATCAGGTATGATATCATGTGCGTGCCTAATTGATAATTCATTGCAAACAAATTCAATTCTAAAAAAGGTCAAACTGTTTGAAAAACATTTAACCAGGTCGAATGAATTCGGCACGATTTAAAGGAACAAGATCTTGAAAAAAAAATTCTTAAAAAAATCTCATATAGAAATTAGTTTATGCCAAACGTTCAAACAACTAATTACTCGAAAGTAGGCGTAACATAAAGTATCAAGTATCAATCACAAACCAATGGTGACCATTTTAGTGTGAACACCTTTTAATCATTTGCGTTAGGAAAATTGCTTAGCTTTGCTTAACTGAATATGATACTATGGTAATAGAACAGCCCATCGTCTTGCAGTTGGTAACCCTTTTTCGGTTTCGTGAGATTATGTAACTAAACTTTTAAAAACGTGCTACTGCCCCCTTAAATTATCAATGTATTTTCCTCAGTATTGTAGATGTTTGTAGGATTCATTGTATTTTACAGATATTTTCCTTAAAAACCTAAGACTAATTGTCATGTCATGAACTCGTTAGTTTCAAATAATAAATTTGAAATAGGTAGCTGTACAGTGCAAGGCAGGTTTACACGCTTGGAAAATTCGTCACAAATAATTTTGTACATTGTAAAGGTGATTGTCAAAAATCATCCAACAAACATCAGAATGTTCAACAATCAAATATTCGAAATTGAAATTTATTTTGCTGGTGTGTAAAAGATAAAGGATAGTATTCAAATATTTCATTAAATATATCTTATTTTCGGCTTTTCTTGTATCGTTTTCGTGAAACAACTATTGGTATGTTTAACCAAGATTGGCAGTCGACATTACATAATAGTTCAAGATACGATTCATATCGAATTTTTAAAACCTTACTCCAACCGGAAAAATACTAACTGCAAATAACATCTAAGAAGCTAAGGCATTCATTAATTCGCTTCAGATTAGGACTGTCAAACTTAATGATTAATGAAGGAAGACAAACGTCGATCGTTAGAAGCAAAAGAATATGCCCGTTATGTAAAAATGCTATTGAAAACGAAATACACTTTTTGTTTGTTTGTCAACCACTCGAAGATTTGCTTAAACACTATATCCCAGATAGTTACTTTTCTAAGGCTCCAATCATAGCGTTCAAACAAATTATTTCTTCTGATGTGAATACTAGCATTCTTAAGCTTTCCCAATAAGTTACCTTTTCAATGTCCCTGAGAGATAACCTGTTAAAATCTATTAAAAACATTGACTGAAAACAAATTATTCATGTCATTTCAATCCACCTCTCCTTATTGGGTTGAATAACTTGTATTATTTATATGTATAAGAATCATGTGAATAGTTTAGTCAACAGTTTGACAAAAAATCGTTCTAAGGAAATAAAAATATTAAAAAACATAAGCAATTTAAATCTCCACATGAAAATGCAAAAAATTACAAGTTACTTTAGATCTTAGAAGTGTCATAGACATGTCAATCATTTTAAATTTTTACATATTTTTTTCTATATGACAGGTAAAGAATTATCAGATGGACCAATCCACTCTGATTCCGGTCAGTGTTGAAAAGAACCTCCCCGATGGAACAAGTTCGTATCCCAGGTGAGTCCATT
This sequence comes from Phorcus lineatus, assembly GCA_921293015.1. Lineage (NCBI taxonomy): Eukaryota > Metazoa > Mollusca > Gastropoda > Trochida > Trochidae > Phorcus > Phorcus lineatus. The sequence continues at coordinate 6,525,990 of OV121081.1, read as the reverse complement.
TTATTCATTATGGTGCAAGCAAACTCTTATTCTAATTGAATTTAGATCGACAGTTCTACATTATGTAGTAAAACATTATAAAAAAGAAATTTATATGGAATGGCAAAATCTAAAATGAATAGCAGAATTCTTACTTTTTAAAAAATTGCAAATGTATTGAATTGTAATCGATTTTAATAAGAACTCGCCCTTTTTTATGTTTAAGCTCAGAGGCGCCTAACACTAGCAATAGGGTAATAAGTTTCTATTTAAAAAATGTTTTATAAACGTTCATAAGCGGGCCAAAATGTTTTCAAGTTGAAATTATCAATAAATCGATGGTAACATAACAAATCTACAATTTACCAAAATAATGGTTTGCGCTTTTTATCAAATTAGATTTGAACACGGAATAAAAATTGCAATTTGAGAAGTTCAAATTTCTGCTCTAGGCTTTTCTTGATATTGGAAGCATTCTTATTGATCAGGGGCGGTATTTATCAAACAACTTAAGTCTGTAAATAAACTTAAGTTTGAAAAAAAACTGTTTTTGTTATTTTTAGACTTAAGTTCTTTGAAAAAACTTAAGTCAAATTTATCAAACAACTTAGACTTAAGTTTCAGCATTTTTTGACTTAAATATTAAGACTGCCTCCTTGCAGGCTTAACTAATAAAATTTGACTTAAGTCATTACTGAATGAAAACAAAATGGCTGCTCGGCGTCTGCCTAGAGTTTTTAATGTAAGAGAAGATCCTTTACAAACACTAAATAACGAAGAATTAATTGCTCGGTACCGTTTTGACAGACAGACTATTCTGTTTATATGCGGTTTGGTGGATCACATCCTTTCTCCGGTCACCAAAAGAAGTCGGTCTGTTTCCACTCAAGACAAGGTACTAACATTATTGCGTTTTTTGGCAACTGGAAAGTTTCAATTGTGCAATTCCGATGACCACGGCTTGAGTCAGCCAACAGTATGTAGGATAATAACTCAAACACTTGAGGTGTTCTCATCTCCTGAATTTGTGAGACAATTCATAATATTTCCCATCACTAGAGACGCTGTTGTTAGGCACCAACGTCGCTTCTATAACATTGCTCAGTTTCCTGGCATTGTTGGCGTGATTGACGGTACCCATGTCCAAATCACTGCTCCGTCTGTTAACGAGAATGAGTTTGTCAACAGACATCACTACCACAGCATTAATACCCAAGTAGTATTTGACAGCGACGACAAGATAATCGACGTTGTTGCCCGCTGGCCCGGTAGCACACATGACTCGAGGATCCTCACCAACAGCGGATTGTTTCGTTACTTTGAAACTCAACAGCAAGCTGTAAGGTGTCACCTACTTGGGGACAGCGGGTACCCTTGTAAAAGATGGATATTGACGCCTTTCTTGAGACCACAACCCGGCTCACAGTCCAGTTACAACAGGCAAGTTCTCGTTGAACATTTTGTGAATGGGAGTGATGTCCCTTGTGATGTAAATTAAATACATCAGTGTTGTATAAAACGAAAATTGAATTAGACCTACATGCCCTGTTTTGCCAAATGTTGACACAAAAACATATAAAACAATTATAAGAATAAATCTAAAGATTTAATGAATGATGAAGAATACGTTTACACTGTAATTTTCACTTTCTTGAATGACATTATTTTATTAGTTAAAACAAATAAAGCGCTCATAAAATCAATATTTTCTACACATTTCTTATGCCTTTCTTGTTCAAAGAAAATGAATATAATTTAGGTCACAAAAATATAAAATATTATGTCAACAGTTCATCATATTTATTTATGTACTTCAGTTGATGCTGTGATGGTTTTTATTCTCAACAATCCAACAAGAATTTATTTCATTAAAAAGATTAATTGAACGCTTTATTCACATACAAGGGAAGTCACTGGCAATTGAATTGGCAGTCATGTGTCTAATAATTTTCTTTGGTTATTGAAATTGATAACATACGAAATAAGTAAGCATATTCCTCCTTTTTAATCAGAAATAATAAGTTATCTCCCCTCACATTTATTTCTAGTTCAATTACCTAGTTTAAGAATACTGATACTGTGACAAGTGAATGTATGAGTATCAAAATCAGTGTATAAAATGTATATGGCAATACAGTTTAGCAAATTTTGAGGGAAAATGTTCTTATTAAATAAATTCATTTCAGATCACATAAGATGACAAGGAGCTGTGTGGAGAGAGGAATTGGCCAACTCAAAAGGCGCTTCCATGTTCTCCATGGGGAAGTGAGGCTTTCACCTGCTAAAACATGCAAGGTAACAGATAACAACAATATCTTGCTTTTTTCTGAATTATTTAATAACAAGAAATTTCAAATAAAGTCAAATCATTGGCATTTTATAGCTAAGTTCATTTATGAAGAAAATAGAAATATCCAAATAACAAGTAACAAAGAATAAATTTAAATTCATTGAATCATTAATGATTATTTATATATATATATATCCATACAATAACAAAGAATAAATTTATGGAATCATTGATAATTAACTTACATGGTTTAAAGATTATACATATGATATGAAGTAAGGCAAAATTGAGCTGAGTGGTTGGGATGTTATCAACTTATCACAATAAATAAATTGTCAAATTCACTTAGTCACTTATTCATTTTTAACCATAGGTAAGCTCTTGCATATCTTGAAAATGCCTGAAATTAATAGGGAATTTGAATAGCTATTGGATAGATTCTATCTCTATCAAGCCCAAGTAAAAATCTATCTTTATCAATCTTATAGATATCGATGCTCATTTCAGGTTATCACAGCTTGTGCAGTGTTGCACAATATATCAAAAAACAGAAATGTGCCCATGCCTGATGGTTGTGGGGGTCAAGCTGGTCAAGCTGGACAACTGGATGGGGGCCCTATGGTGATGCCAGCTGCTGCAGGTCTCAGATACAGAGAACAGTTTGCTGCTAACCACTTTCACTGTGAGTAATCATTATTAAACTTAAAGATTTTTATTACTCTCCCGTTGAAGATACCGCCGTTTAATAAATCTACAAAGTTATTACACATTGTGTAATAACATCGCGTGTTGATTGACGTCACATGACGTCACAATCGTTAAACATGACGTCACAATGTTAGCGAGGCAACGACAATGGCTATCCTGGCGATCTGTATGATTTTTCTTTGATATATAATTCAGCGAGTAATAAATAAAATACTAAACTCAGTCCCGTATAATTACATTTTTATGAAACTCGTGAATGGTATCGGTATCTAACTCGCTTTCGCTCGTTAAATACCAAACCATACACTCGTTTCATAAATATGTTATTAAACGGGACGTCGTTTAGTATTCTCTATTTGTTAAAGGTGACATGCCAATCATAAAATTTGTTTTTTAGTTTAAAACAAAGTGAACAACTGTGTTCATATGAAAACAAAGAACTATTTTACATTTTTAATCCATTTTCAATACATTTCCAATACCAATTAATGTCAAAATATATTATTTTGAGAGAACTATATCCACTGAATTGGTTACAAACTTAGTTAAATTAGGATTTTGATTCATTGTCATCATTGAGAATATCAAAACAAATGGTCAAAGTGTTATTTTAAATGAATAATGAAGTGTAACAATGTAAAACAAGAACACAACTATTGCTTGATATTCTCACACTTTTAACAATTAAATAATCAGCCTGTCAGCAAACAGCATTAAGGAAAACCTCTGAAAAGTAGCAGACTTCTAATAAAGTTTTTAATAAATTAAGCACCAATTTACATTTGATAGTGTTGTGCTATCAAATATATAAACTATTACAAAGTCATATATTTTCAAATTTAATTCCACATTTTTAGAATGACTCAAAATTGAAGAAGACCATTTCTGTTAAAAAAATTTAGTTTTGTTAAGTTTATCCTAATACTGTTATACTGTTCATTGTGCATGCCACTTATTTTCAATTATTCTTCAAGTTTAGAGCATTTCAATTTGTAATATTTATGTCTCATTTTCAAACATTGTATCTCTAGTTTAAGTTTTTCCTTCATTAGAGCCTCTGTCTCCGGGGAGTATTGTGAGTATGATGGTTTCCGTGGCACTGGGACTGAAGCAGGGACTGAAGAAGGGGCTGCGACAGTCTGGACAGTCTGTATCGGGTTCAGTACTTGACTCCGGCTGAAAACATGAAGATATTGTGTAGAATTTGAATTTTAAGTTACCGGTACTTTCATGAGGCTGTAAATGAAGGATATCATCAATAGAATTGAAACTAATTGCTGAACATCTACACAAAATTATACCTTTATTTTTGTGTGTATCAAAGATTTTCAACTTCCAATTTTGTAAATAAAACTATTAAACTTTAAGTTAAACTTTGAACTATTTACCTCATTGTGTCTGACGCTGTTGCTTGATCTCCAAGACTTATTGTCTGGGTCAGTGTTGGACTCAAGCTAAAAATAGGACAATAATCATTTTGTAGATTAATTTTATTTCAAAATGATGAATGATCATGACTCTTATCATTGCTTATGTATCAATCTTTCATACTATTAATTACAATTTGACTATAATATTTGACTATAATTGAAACTAAATTATATTTGTATCTGAAGTAAGAAACATATTCTCTAATGAAAAGAAGTGGTTTGTATAGATTTTATTTTGATGTAACAACACAAAGAGGTTATTGTTTATTATCAGAAATAGCTGTTCTCAATGCCTATGTCTCAAACATACAGAATTTAGAGTTTATGATGAAATATGTTTCTTAAAAAGAACTTGTACAAACTTCAATCTTTATATCATAGTGAAAAACTACAGTGTGTATTAGATAATTGTTTTCATAGCTTATGTCAACCTAAATGAAATAAAAAGAATATGTTGCAAATTAATTTTATGACTTATCATTATTTCTGAATTTCTTACTTGTCATTTGGATCATCCATGAAATGGAACTGGAAGAACGTTGAGTCACATCCATCTGGTATACCTGTCAGGGTGACATTATCTCTCCCCACGACATCAACAACAGCATTGGTCACAGGACTCAGTGATTGGGGTGGTGGTCCGCCTCCTGATGGCAAAAAGTAGTTTGTGTTATGACAATATTTATAAAAGAGGGTTTTATCAGTTGAATTATATATTCAAGTTAACTTGGAATGAGCATTATTGTTTTTAATAAATTTGTTAAAAACCTTAAATACAAGCCATTTACACATTTTTCACCTGACATATGTGACATTTATGTGTACATCTAAATAAGATGAACACAGGAATGTCCCCTAAAATTGCCCTTCTACAAAAAAAAATAACAGATAAGATCTTCCCTTTAAGTACTTTAAGCACCTAAATTCATGCCACCCTAATGAAACCTAGGATCAAAAATCAGCATGAATAGATAAGCATCCCAATAACTGTTTGTAATGCTATTTTCGGAACACATTAGAAGTGTACACTTTCACACAAAACAAAGACCCTTATATGCCTAAGTAATGTTAAAATGTGAATGTATTTGCTGAAATCAGAGAAGTTATCAGAGAAGATATACTAGTACACATTGAATCTTGTCTGAAATTAATCAATGAAAATACATATTTGTTATTAAAGAAGATTAATTAATCCAGTCCGAACCATCCGATGTTTACTATTTCTTATATACAACCTTTCTTCACATGAGAAACCAACTCTTTTTTTTAAATATATATCTACTATCTTACCAGTTGCCACTGTTTGTGCGGAGAAGGTTGAATATGACTTCTTGCCTTGGTCTTTGAGATTTTTCCATTTCTTTTCAACTTCTTCTTTTGATCTCGTTGTTGATGAAGATGCATTTAAATCTTCTGTTACTTTCTGAAAAAATGTGATATCATAAATTACAGAATATCATTCCTCAATTCATTCATTTGTTTTCCCAATTTAGGTAAATACCCAATATAAATATTCAGATTTTCAAAATGATATATTAAAAGGACAATAATCAGTTTCAAATGGTTAGCAAAAAAAGGGAATCATTAGTGAATTTGACTTGGCTAAGTCAAAAAATAATAACTTAAGTCAAAACTTAAGTTTTGACTTAGTTGTTTGATAAATACCGCCCCTGATATGTAGTTTCGAAAAACACATATTGAGGTTTAAAAAATTAGATAATTAGCAGTTCTTATTCTTATAAACTTTAAGGAAAGCCGAATTTAAATCACGGTCTGATTTTCCCCTGAGTATTGAAAGTTTAACACATTTCCATATCATGTCTTCTTTAAAAATAGAATTTAAATTTTTACACAGTTATTCAAAATGACGTGAGACATGTTACATGCATGATTTTACGTTTGTTGGTACAACTATAAATACTATTATTATGAGGATTATTATGTTCACCTCCATTGTACTTTCTACATTAGCTTATATGTTGTACGATCAAACGGGACATGCCATGGTATGATGGAATCATTGAGCTACCTTCAAACAGTTTAATTAGTTCGTCTTCAACCTCAGGATATATGAGAAAATAAGCTCAGCTAATAGTCATGAACAAACAGAATTCGAAACCGAACTCAAACATTCATAAGCTGTTCCAGAAATTGTCTTGATTACCAAGACCGCATTTCTCCAACTTCTATTTACGACGAATTAAGAATCATGCCTTGTTATAATCAATTACTAAAGCAGAACAAGCGGTTTGATTTTTCCCGACATTATAAATTGTAGATTCCATGGCTTGATTTCAAACGAAACAATGGTGAAGAATTTAGTGTCATTAGCATGCATCAAATTTGACAAGAATGAAATAGTGTCAAGCGAATTAATTTTTTTGGTTTAATAATCGTTATTTAAAGGTGTTCGTAAAATAGATCATGATTTTGCATTGTTTCATGCATTGACAACCAAAATGGAAACCACAGGGCGAAGACATTACACGAAGCTTTGAGCTTGAATTTACTATCAATACTCTTTTTGTGTTCATTACGGTGGTTTAAAATGGAGTATGACATTCATAATTTAATGGTATTGTAAACATTTGAAAATATCATTCTGCTAAAATGAAAAGTTCTCTTAAAAATAAAAAAATATAAACAATATCTTAACTAACATTGATAATTTTACTTAAACTTACAACTTTTAAATTGTCGTTTTCCAATTTTGAAGACATAAGACAGCAACAAGAAGAAAACCCTAGAGCGAAGATATTACACGAGACTTTGAACATGACTCTATTTACAGATGTATTTACTGTCAATGATATTTCATTTTATGTACATTACAGTGGTTTAGAAAGGGGCATGGCATTCAAAATTTAGTAGTACTGTATGTTTATGCTTTTCTCTAAAATATCTTAACTTACATAGGTGCTTAACCTCAAAATATTTTAAGTGTCTAAGCTGTTTCCAATTTCGAAAATTTACATTCCATTAGTAAGAATTAAGGTAGCATTGGCCACATCCTGCATATTACGTTGCAAAGGTGATAATTGAATTAAGTGCATAACGAACTGTACATTACGTAAGTAAGCATGCGATAAACAATGATTATGATTATTCAGGTGACATGGCGTAACGCTAGACGAGTCCACATAGAAACTCAATGTATACTGTTTAGGAAGCCTCAAAACAATGTGATGGACATAACAGCTCTCATGACATCTGGTGTATGTTCTAAACGTTATTAAGACTTGGAGAAGATTTGAAAGAGTAAGAATCCATTGAGACAGAAACAAAGAAATACTCCTATTGGATAAGTTTTTAGGATTGGTATGCTAATGTGATGTTTTACATCTGTTAATTATTTTCCCCCCATTTATTTCAACGATCTTTATAACCCAGGTAAATTAGGCCATCGTGAACCCTGAAGTAGGCCAATTGTTCTAACAGTTTTTTCGGCAATAGTCCGCTTCACCTTCCCTTGCAATGATCAATTTAAAATGTTAAAAAAGTAAATGAGACCACTCAATACATACATGTACATCCTAAAACACTGTCGCTAATGTCTTATTGTAGGCAGCGATCCCCTAATTCAAAACAACTTCCATATGTAAGGGAATGCATGGTACGATGGCAAGAGTATCATATATCTGTAGAAGAAACATAATAGATAGAATTAGGTGGACTGTCGAGACTTATATCTTAGGATACAATTTTAATGAATATCAAAATTCGTCCTGAAATACCTTACTAGAAGTGACCTGAATTTCACGAAGGTTTTAGATAATACCGTGAACCAATACTGCTATATTAGATTTTGCCATACATACGATAACTTATTCAAAATGTCACAAAAAGCAATCACAAGAAAAAAAATGGTTGTCTTTAGATTAATGAATGAGTAAAATTGGGACTTCAGGTGTTTTGAACAATGTTTCAGTTATTAAACCCGTGGGTGGCAAGCATCCTACAGGGAGTGGCCGGCTGGTATAGCTCTCCGGGAATCTGAAGAAAACAAACCACCACACCAAGATAAGGTATTGAGTTATGTGGTGGCAGTTCTTTCGAGATTACGTTTCGCACGAGTAACTCCAAACCGTAGGTATTTACATAACTTTAATTATTTATTTGTGGTGGCCTAAGACTAATGAGGAGACCACATCACTATTGGTTCTTGTTCAACCCTAATATCAGAAAGAAACTTCCGGTATTTTTGTAGCTCCACCAGTACCTCATCTGCATTACTGAGTGATAAAGCACCGAAATATATTTTCTTCTAAAACTAGCCTCTCTTAATAAATTCATGCTATTGCAAGTCTCAATGTTTAGTCACAGTTAATGTCGATTTAGACTTCTGAAGAGTTTGCGCTATAAAATATCTTAAACAAAGGTAAATTGCAAATATTCATCCGTTACAACCTAGGAACTTTACAATTCAGTTTACAACAAACTGTCTTGTACATTCCATCTTTGCATAATGTGTCATAATTGAATAACTATAAAAGATTCATTGTTTGCAGCAAATAAGTCCAGACATCTGAAAACCCGACTACAATTAATAATTGATATGGAAAAAATGATCAAAATTGAATATGCTTACACCAAGCAATTTGTTTACTGTCTCTGATGGGTAAATACCATTTGATCTGCGCGGTTCCTCATTATGTCAGTTGTTGATGGATCATATCTGTAAACCTGTTGTGCTGATAGATCCTTCCTCATTTACAACAACCTTTGCTTTGTGTTAAACTATATGGTTCCGACAAGGTAATGTGACTTGTGAAGAAATTAAATGTTACTTGTCTGTATCGGAAAATACGGGCCAAAACAGACAAACATTTGTCACGTGATAGTGAATACTCATTAAGCAGCGAATCTAGGTCACGAAAACTGAATCTATTGTAACATACGTGGCTGGATGCCAATATCACGACCAACTTGATATGTTACTGCTGTAAAGTTCGCACCACTTGTCCTGACACTGATCAAATTAATCACACTGTCACATAAATTCTAGTAGCGAAAACCAAAAAGCTTTATCATATACGTCTGAAAATAGAGAAGGATTCGTCGATGAAGAATTCAATTCCAGTTGTAGAACATATATATATATATATATATATATATATATATATATATATATATATATATATATATATATATATGTATATATATATATATAGATAAAAAACAAAAGTCTGGAAATGATTTAAATCCCCGACCGGTTTCACACTATTCAGTGATCATCATGGGGTCTTTATATATATATATATAACGATAGTTATCTTGGTTGCTTTGCAGCGAAAGGGAGTTTGCTGCTGATTACGTTCTCACTTCAAGCATGGTTGCAAAACCTGATTCAATGCAAAATAATTACAAAATGATGTTGCTACATGTTTTTCGACAATTCTGATTGGACGAGAGCTCTCAAAAACATGCAACCATTTCTCGATTAATGCAGAAAATGTTGTTGTTATACCTCGTGCATTCAAACTGTATGACGTCACAATCTGACAGAACAAATTGACGCAACGGCCAGTCCGGTTATGACAACATCGCGTTACTTTGGGTTTTTTTTTGCAAAATAAGAAATGAACGCATATCATCATCTTCTGGATAACCAGATAATACTTTCTTCCCTCAAAAGAAACAATTACCTTCACCGAAAACTCTTGATTTTAATAACTACGAGTCCTGATGTTTGAGAGCTCGAATCGTTTCACAAACGGTAGCCATTTTGAATGTCACGTGATATGCTAATGAGGGCTATTCCAAAAATAAGGACTCGAGTTAAGACGAACTCTGATTGCATGCGCGTCAATGCTGATAAAAATGAAATTAAATCATCTTCCGTTTTAGTACATGAAATTCACAATTTTGATTCCATTATGAATAGTTGTGTGTAACAAACTGCAAACTAACGTAATGTTGACGAAAATATTCAAGATGTGTTAAAATTATTCAGAAAATCTTTGGAAATAGAGTTGATTTTGTAATTATAAGGATTGTTTTACACGCGATGTTATACAATTTGTTGCTGTTTTACATCAATAGAGGCACAAAAAATGTAAAACAATCCTTAAATAGCAACTCAATACGAATGAATGTTGCATGTGACAAATAAATGGAATCAGCAAGGCAGTGACATCTGTATTACAAATATAAGTCATTACTGATTTGTTCATGAAGGTTTTTTTATTGCCTTTAGCTACTTAAACATTTCCAGTAACGGAACTATAACCATTCAAAACCAGTTTCCCAATGAAATCGTTCTGTTAACAGTTTTTGCCTGAAAAAACACTGCTCATGTTTTTAAAAACCTTTCGTGTCTCAAGTTTCATTTTGCAATATTTCACCATGTAAACATTCTGAACTGTGGAGCTCTCTGTACCTTTTAAACCGTAGGCCGAGTGGAAATTGACTTCAGAGCAAGAGCCATTACTTTCGAAGACTTGCTTTTGTGCTCAAGCAGGTTTGACGAGATTGCGTTGAGAAAATAAATACATACAGTATAACAGACTTTACCGGCAAGTGTTTAGGGTAAGGAATAAATTAATTTCTACTGCAGAAGCAAGAGGTGACTGATTGTGGGCGATTTTATTACTGGTTCTTTAAAAAAAAATGTTCTGCTATGGTAATCCTGAAACATAACAATTTTGGGTTGGTCCTTGTGGTGTCGGCCTTTGAAATTATATTTCTGTCAAATCACGTGATTTTAAATGTTCACTGTAATACAAGTATAGCAAACTTGCTAATTCAAAGGTGCATTTGTCGAACAGTCATTCTTTGGACAAGGTTTGCAGGAGTGGTTCTCTAAATAATCATGAGGCCCAGGAATGTATGAATACGCTAATTAATCAAGATGGAACCGAAACCATGTGACCAAAAATTTTTCTCTGATAAACATTTTTGTAAAAAAAAGTTTTTAAAATTTTAAATAAGCGCTCAAAGAATATTGATCATGCAGCACGGGTATTCTATGTATCAACATTAGTACACAAACGTTTTCTTGCATGACGTGTACATGTCTTAAAAACCATACGAAGTCTCCAAAGGTCAAATACATGATAACATGAAAGTGTTCCATACATCCATCAGATAACATGTATTCAATTTCTCGTTGACTTTTTGACATAACTATAGTTTCACACAGTCTCTACCAGCCTACTAGATCACTTCGCTCTCAGCATCAACTTCTCTTCACAGTGCCTCGTTTCAACACACCAAGTTTTGGAAAAAGAACGTTCTCTTATGCTGCAGCTACCAAATGGAATTCTCTGCCATCCAACATCAAGTCATGTCAAAACCTGTTAACATTTAAAACTCAACTCAAAACACTGCTTTTCAAACAGAACTTTTATTAGAACAGAACCTGATAACAACAAATCACATGTACTCTGCGCACAGAGAACTCTCTCTTGGGTTGATGTTGCGCATTATCAAATGCAATATATTATTATTTTAAGATTTTATATCTCCATTAATGTGTCATTTCGTCATTGAGCAACCGACAGATTCCGGCAATTAGACCTCGTGTAATGTGGATCAGAAACCTAATGTCATATTTTTATAAAACCTTAAAGATGCATTGGTGACACATTTGGTAAGTTATTACGAGGTGTCTACTATTCACTTATGGGGAGATGGTAAGTTATTACGAGGTGTCTACTATTCACTTATGGGGAGGACGTCTGTCGACAGCAACAAGAAGTGTGAATAGTTAAACTGTAGCATAACTACAAAAATCTTGACGTACCATTTGTATGAGGCCACAGTGTAAGAAATTCAAGGTTCATTACTACTACTGCATCTCACGACCAAAATTGAGTGATTTTATTTAAACATGTGGAAGGCATTCGGTTAACATTACTACTAAATTAAGCATTTGAAAAATAAGTTTATGAAATATTTGCAATTGATTGTGTTTTAGTGACTTTGGCAGAATGTTCTTAACCAATTTTAATAGTTAACGAACGCTTCATTTCACGAATAAATTATTACGAATCATATAAATCAATGATATCAGAAATATTATACGAAAAGGAAAGAAAAAACTACAGTTATGAACTGCATTTTGGATCAATTGTTCAACATGACGGTCAAATGACGTCACGATAACAATGGCATGACGTCATGTAACAACGGTTTGACGTCATTATGTCTGTTTCAATATCACTTTTGGTCGGACTCGGAGTGAAGTCAATATGCTTTTCTGTCGACTGACACGTGACCGCTTCTCGACCAATCGGATTGCCGGAAAAATAAGATCACATAATAATATTTAATATTTTTCGTATATATATCGAAACATAATAAAACAATTATGGACTGGTGAATTCGGTCAATACCTGTTTTTATAGACCCGAGGAAAGCAATATTGACAGAGTACGAAGTCCGAAGTCCGACGTCACGATAACAATGGCATGACGTCAAAAACAGGTATTGACCTCATCACCAGTCTATAATTGTATAATGTAGTTTTGTTAAATTCACAGAATACAAAAAAAAGAAAGTGATCAACACTAAGAACATCCTACTTATATATGTCCTTTAAGGATATTAAGGCTCCTATTTGCATAACATTTGGCCCATTTCACCATTTTTATATACTCTCTCCTTTTCATTTCATTTTACTTCTAACCATTAGTCTTTTTGATGAATAAAGTAATCATATATTCAAATATATAAATATTTTGATTATTTACAGAATACGAACACTGATCACGAAAAAAGTAACAATTTTATGTAATTTGCGTTAAGTATTTAGTATTTCTTACCGAAAATTCTGTTTCACAGGAGATATCACTTGGGAGAGATTAAAGAATATCTCCTTTGAACAATGCCCTGCTGTCGCCAAGTACATGACACACAACTGTCATTCATGATAAAGTAAAGACATCACATTTTCATGACGCCATTAGAATGACGACGTCCAAGGGTAGTGCAGTGTTCAGAGATGTATATTTTTTATGTTATAACAATGAAAACGTATTTTGCATGGCTAATAAAATCTAACCCCGCGTCTTCGGCTATCAAATTTATCTACACGTTGATAAACATTTAAAAAACCTCGCAAGCCTCTGTTATTTGTAACTCTTGTTGATGTATTTGGTCACAAGACATTGGGTCTACATTCTCTATATATCAAACCTCAATAAACAAAGTCGGGAGGAATAGCAAGAATGGAAACAAGTAAATCACCATGCTGTGATTTATTTTTTCAAACAATGCAATCCTTCAATTTTATATCATCTCTTGCTTTTAGACATTTAGCGTGGATATGAACATTTTTACCACACGGTACCTTTGTCATAGATGGTTTCGTTACGCTCAACAAACATCTTAATTGTTGTATGTTTAATAATGACGCTAGAAATTTGATTGTATGTAAATGAGCTGTGTTTTAATCATCATTTCTATATCATTTCTCCTACTTTCATACACCGTTTACCATTATATGTTGAAGGCCAAGTTGTCTGAATACATTTGTGAGGAACACGTTAAGATATTTCGAACAGTGTCATAAATGATGCAGTCATGTCATATCCCTCACATCATAAGAAATGCCTTGGTACTCTTTTAACTTGAAAAATTAACTTTAGATTAACAAAACAAATCAATTTTTTCAAAATATCGGACAAACATGATTTTGTTGCGTCTTACAATTCTATATTTATTCCAAAGCAGGATTACTTTTAAACATATTTCGTTATATACATGTTCAATCTATCAAAATAAGGTTTTGTCTCCCACAATGAAATTGCAAACGTCACTGTTCAAGGCATCCATGTTATAATATTTTCAAGATGTGTTCAAGTTATCGCTTCAATTTGACACTTTGAAATTTCTTTACTGAAATTGCAAATCGTCATCATATTGTAGAGTACCCTACGTATCTTACTGCCATAAGTTCATGACGTCATTTTCATATGTACATTCTTGCATAGAAAATATGAAACTTGTTATAATCGTTTATAACCTCAAACCACATCCATTGATTTATCTTAGCACAGTATTTGGTTAACGTGACATTGCAAGTACAGTCAATCCTAACTTCCAATTCTGTATAACCTTTCCTGTCATGTACGTTGCTTTGGAGGTCGTTTAGCCACTTGGCCAAACTTTTACAAACTATTATATTATCGATCGCACCTTGTTAAATAGTAAATATGTTATCATTACGATGTACACTTGCTAACTAATGACATGTTTTTATTGATGAAAATATCTAATTTGATGATTGGTGTCACGAGGATATATGGTCTGAAGTAGTATTCAATATCGGAACAGATAGTTATGACTAAAATGATATGTGAGTGACTCCGGGGATGTAAATCTTTTTGCTAATGAGCTTTGAAGTCGATTTGTTGGTAGTATATTCTAAATCGTGGGAACTTGCGTTGGCGATATTCGTGATACATACACTGACCTTGTTCCTTTTTATCTAAATTCTTCTTATAAGGTAAATTGAATAGGCTTGCAAGACATAATATATTGTTGTCAACACTTACATAAATGTGTGTATAGTCAAAACGTCTTCTACAGTACCACGTCCTTACCCCTGACAACAACAAAAAGGCGACTGGACGTACCTGTAGTGACCATAGTTCTGCAGTATTTTATCTTTTCTTGTATCAGTATGACGTGAAATACTTTTCTTTGAATGTAAAATCTGATGTATCATGAGTAATCGCCGTGTTCTATATATACTGATTCGAATGATATGGAGCGATGTGATGAATATATCATTGATGTTTGTTGTCTTTGCGAGAATAGGATAAAGGCACTTAAAAAAATGACTGCAAGACGATGGAGTAAATATTCTTTTTAAATTGTACTACTAATAACTGCATCCTTTTCGTATCGTAATACATTAATTAGATACGGATAATGTTATCATATATGATGTTGCATTTATTTGTGATGAAAAGTATCTGTATTTCAAAAAGAGAAGCATCAAATAATGCTCATATTAAGAGACAATAACTGTTTGAGGGCAGTTACATTTTGTACTTTATCAACATCTACTTCTTCATAATCAAGGTCCTTTGTAAGGCTTGAAACGAAAATATTATTTTTAGAACTTTTGGTGTTAATGAAAATGTAAACCAAAACATACAATGCGGTGTATGTGATCGCAACGAGCATATCAGTGATAGCAAAATTGTAAGTTGTAAACAGACGAATGACATTATCGTTTGGCATTTTACAATTTTGGCATATTGCGTCGTCGTTGGTTGATCTGAAACTGAAATCCTAGGAGAGACATCTTGAGAAGATCCATTCATCAGCTTTCATCGAAAACTGCCGCTAACTCAATCTTTGTATAATAAAACCGGTTCCACTTATAAAATGATATATAGAGGAGAATGGTTCAGGTGAGGGTGTAGGGTTTCACATGCTGTTTACAATATTTCAGCTCTATAGCACTTGAAGAACATGATAATAATGTTGAAAATAATAGTAAGGAGTCTAATTCTTCAGAATTCGACCATATGCCATTTTACTTTACCATTTCGAAAGTAAATTCCTATCACAAATAGTGAATTTATCTAATGACTAATATCCACCTCGAGCAATAACGCATTCGCTTTCAAGAGAGGTCGTATAGTGGTGATCAGTTTTCTCACAAGGGCTTGAGTGATGAACAGCAACTTTTCTTGCTGTGTCCGTGACAACATCCTTAATTGTAATTGATGTACGGGACTATATCTACTTTACTATATACATTGTAAAGGGTTCAGGATGACCCTGTCCTAGGGTCTCTCTGAGGTGAGACGATGGTTGCTATAGTGGTCTGTGGTAAAGAAATACTCAATCGTTTTGTTTCTTGTCCAGGTAATCATGCTTGTAAGAATGATTTATTTTTTATCCGCGATATAAGTGAAATACTCTTGAAAGCGGCGTTAAACCTATTAAAATCATCTCACCTCACCTCGGAAGTCATCGTTCACAGTAATTAGGACGCGTAAATGATTTTGACGGTATCAGTTCAAACTTGGGATTGTAGTTTATGGTGGTTCTAGTGAAGTCACTGAATCAGCGATGAGCATTCAGCCCGCTGTTGACCGAGGATGCATTCTGTGTCGCCTCTGTCACATGTCAGGGATCTTTTTACCCCTATTTTTACTCTTAACCACTCGTTTTTATTCTAAGGAGACACTTCGCTGCATCATAATCGAAAGCTTTGAAGAGATACTTTTAAAGAATAAAAATATAGGAACATTCTAATGGTAAAGGTAACCGTGAAACCATAAATTAAAGGTTACAGGTACTAATCACTTTACACAACTGTTTCGGCTTTGGAGTGCTGCATAACTCATTTTACATCAAGAAGATGTACTTCACAGATGAAGAATGAGCAAAATAATATTGTTATGAGGCAAGCTTCAATACGGATAAACGGTATGATAAATGAGGTATCTGGTTTTTAAGTTTTTTAATAATGGACTGAAATTTCTTATGTCTTTTTTTGTATTTATGCATGGAAATTTAGAAACAAATGATGATGTGTTTTTTAGCTGAAATGCAAATGTACGATATTTTAGTAAAATACTAAACCTCCAAAGTACAGCAACACTTTTGGCATCAGGGGATAATGTTCTCTTTGAAATATCTATCTATGAATCATCAAGAGCGTAAAACATAATCATATAAATGTTTTACTTTATCGATTTCACGGAAAAAGAAATCTTATTTAATGTGTATGAAATTTTGGATGTAGATGATCCTGTGTTAGTTTACTAGAAGTAATTCAATTGATGTTCAGAAAAATTCTAAATGTTATGAAATTTTTACTTTGATGCAGCTTAAGAAAATCCAGATTGTATTCACTAGTAAAGATGAATTATTCAACTGTTAGCAGAAACAACATACACACCAAAATTCAGTTTACCACCTTGGGAGACCGTGGCATTGTCAATCCTTTATTTCATTTCATGACGTCAATTAAAGCTATCAGGAATAAAACTATGTAAAGTCATCGTGCATTTGCCTTTCAAAGCAGGATACGGGTAATTCAGAGGGATTCTCAAATGGGACTTGTCTGGAATACTACTAAAATAAAGACATATAGCACTTGATCTTACACGAATCAAATCAATCCCTGGGTCAAATTGTACGAATGCACTTGCTCGTCTGATTCTTTACGGACACCCTAAATCTTCATCACTGATGCCTTAGTAATCAAAGGTTAAGGAAGGTAAATTCCAATCTCCATAAATCCAGCGTTTCAGTACCCAGTTTAATGGTCCCTGATATGGACATTTCACGTTTGATTTCATTGCTTGAAAAGAGAACAATTGTTTTGGCATCGAATTTAAATTCTTATCATCAATGGGAAATGATTTAAAGTGATTTCTTTCTCCACTGTTGGCATGCGGTCGCTGGCAAAACCTAAAGCATTTCAGTTAAGTAATGTACTACTTCTCACTTCTCTTATCGCTTCTTCGTATGAATCAGATTAGATCGAATTCAAACATTGAGAATATTTGTAAATTGACTTCATCTCCAAATCAAAGGGCGCCTTCATGTGCTTCAAAGACAACGGACTCGACGAATACCCGTTAATGGGGCAAATATAATTTGATACCAAGCTGATTAGCTGTTCCTCTCATTTACAGAGACCTTATTTTAGACATTTCATAAGCTAAATTGAGAATTTTGTGGTTCCACTAATGGTAAAACTAAACAGAGGTTGTTTGATCCTTCCCATCACTGTGTACATGTGCGTGTATAAATGTAACAAGATACGCTTCCCATAAGAATAGATGCTTTTGATTGGTAGTGAATCATGATGCCTCTCCGAATATGGCCCATTAAGCTTGGCTGCATATTTTACCTGAATCCAATTGGACAATGTCAGCCATAAGAACTGTAGCTCAAGTAGTCAATACCTCTTGTCTCAAAGGTCAACGTCTAACATTTTGAATAGTGAAGCATTGTTTGCTTTCCAAACCGCAGCCAGCTATGGTGATGGCGTATATGCATTAGTGTCCCTAAACCTGGATTGGTCTAAACAGGAGAGTCTAAGGAGTCTAAACACACCATTTCAGGTGTTCGTCCTGGAAGAGAAGACTCAAATAAGATTTCTTGACGTGGTTCCTAATACATTCTTTAGGGGTCACGTTCACCACGATTATAACCTATGTTAGCTAATGAGCTATTCACACCAATTCAGGGCCAGTGGTTCTTTAGAAAATACCAACATTTCAAATCGTCATGAATAGGGGGACTCTAAACACAGTATAGCTTTAACCCTTCCAGCTTAGAAAGGATCTTTATCATTTGTGCATAAGTCCTGTTTTATAACTGCAAGACGTACGCGTTGAGAAATGCTATCATAGTTATAATAACAGCGTGGTGTACGTTTATAACTGATTCATAAATATTTGAGAAAAATGTTAACCAGGAGAACAGAAATAAATAGCATTTTTTTACTTTAATTAGTTTCTAGTTTGCAACGATGATTTGATCCAGCTCAACCAGAAAAGAGAGACACAAAAATAATGTATTTTTACCCGCGATGTGTGTCAATATTTTCCAAGAAAACGCTTGACTTAGATCGCAAGGGCATAAACCCACTCAAAATATGAGTAACTTTTGATATATTTTTATTGGCTACATCCCTAAATTAACTAGATATGTAATAATCATACATGTAAGTTTTTTAATTAAAATAAACTGACGGATGACTAATCATATATAAGAACTGCAAAGAATAGTGGTTTTACTAATAATGATATAAGAGGTTCTTATTTTGATGTATGTGCGATTTTTTAAAACCATTACTTTCCCACATGTTAATATCCTCAGTCCTGGTGAATAAATAATAATTGAAAAATGCAAATCATGCTTAAATTTTTACAAAGGAAACGTTCGAAATTAAAGTAAATTCAAATACAATTAAATGAAAATATCAAGGCTTAAAAAGTTGTAATTAGGAAAAGAGTAAATGAATATGAATGTAAATTTAAGTCAAAAGAAAAGAATATTGTAGAAGATTTTGGTTCTAGACTTATATGCCTACGTTTTTATAAGGTATATTTGTTTAATTCAAAAGCAAATACATCTTAATCATTCCTTTTGAAACTAGTGTTCGTGAAAATTAAGGACACCTGAGAGTTAAGAATTTTTTTAAAAGCATTCAAATAATAGAAAAATCATGAAATTCCATATGCTAATTTTACTCTGTAAATGTTACGGAACTAAGCATTCATATTGAAGTTTATATCAATATACTGTCCGTATTATGAGAGATATCCCATTAAAGATCCCATTTCAAAGAAATTTACATTTGTACAATTTCTTTTGGGAAAATTATGCAAAAAAAATACAACTTCCATAAATAATTCTGAATTCGTGTTTCAGTTGACAAATGTTTGTGTAATACATGCATGATATTCAGATCTTGTCTTGTCATATTTGACTACACCAACATACGCTATTTCATATTCCCTTAGCAACATTATCACATTATAACGTACATTATAACGTCATTAACTAACAATACGTATTAACTTTTTGGTTAAAATTGTGATGCTAATTTTTAAAAATTAAATCGCATTCTAAATTGCACTGTTTTGATACAGAAATTTACTTATCTACGAAGTCAGTTTAATTGGATAACATAATCAATTTAAACGTCATTTTCTTTAGGTCATTAATTATGATATAATAAGTATGTATGACATCTGTAAAAACACTTACTCATACAATTAATTATGTATATGTTGCAATTAGACACTCGAAAATACACTAACAGTATTCATGGACGTACTACTACTGTGATGTACATTATTATTATTATTGTTTGAATTCATTTTTCATGATGTAAGTATGAAAGAGCAAAGAGGCAATATACATGCTTATCTTCGATTCTTTTTCAGTGGGTGGTAATAAAATGATTTCAATTTCAATAAATCTTAGCTTTATACCATTCTGTGCCTAGAATTAAGATGACAAAATTACGCTCTAATTCCAATAACGCCTACTGCTAAAAGAAAAATGAAATACACACGCTTCTTTCATTCACCCATAGACGACGTTTTTAAGTCAGGTGTTTGTATAACATTATGATTCCGTTCAAACAGAATTATTCACGATTATGCACCGCAATGTTTAGAGCATGACATGTCGTCCAACGTTCGTTCGATTTGTACTATTTTAATTACAGCCTCGATGCATTTGGCCAGTGGAGATTCAAACAGACACACAGATTTATTCAGTACAATACAAAAAATTCAGCGGTAACACAAATACCTGCACATAATTGTTAACAATGTGTATATATACATATATAGGAGTGTATTACATGGTTCACACGTGGAGATTCTTACTCGTTAGTGAGGCCCTTTTGGCCAAAGACGTCACTACCAGATTACTTGAAATGTAAAACCACAAATATATGAAATCGCATATCATTGTAAACAGGTATACCCTTATAAGCCCCACAAGGACATAATGTTTTCATGAAAGTTGATATAACGAATACCATGCGTCCTACATGTACTTTGTGTAGATATTCGTCGGAACCGACCAATTATCTCTTGGTTAAGCTATGTCATTTAACAAACACGAAGAAATCTTGATTCCTGATTAGTTGAAACTCGGGCAATCAATAGTCAGTACACTTCAGATCATAAAGTCCATAACGACTGCTTGACACATGCTAAAAAGACATTATATGTATTTAAAAAAACACCACGAGTTCGAACTAATTGGTGATTGATTTCAACATATAAATCTTTATTTTCTTCAATAATTCTATTACTCGCACGTGGATCATAGCTGTTTATGCAAATGAAATTATCCTATTCCAATTAGCAAACCTGATAAGTAAGGTACAATTCAAGAAACCTGAGAGTACTTCGAGTAGTCGACCGAAGTTCAAATGGACCAATTTGGAATAGTAAGGTAAGTAATACTCAATATCAGGTCCCGTCGCACTGAACATATTAGCTATTCTACCAAAGTAAATTATGACATGCAAATCGTACATCCTTGAACAGTACTGTTAATGTCATAGAGTAGTCAAGGATTGCTGACAGTAGATTTCAATTTCCATACATTAAGGAAGCTTTATGCGATGGCATGATCTCCAAAGAGACTCGTATAGCCTAATGGGAGACATTATTTCCTCCTCAATGAGAGAACAATAAAAGATGTCAGTATCATAGAAAAGGGAAGAATGAGATATTTTCTCTCACAAATAGTATATTACAGTTCAGTAATTAAAGGCCTGATTGATATCGGTCCTTCGGACCTCATCAGCATGGTGCGTGTGGAACATGGTTGGACATCAGGAGATATAACATAGACCTTTTATTGTAACCCTAACACAATTTTCGAAACTAATCCAACGGGTAGAATAGCAAAGTGGCAACAAAACTGGAATTATGATTTTAAAGAAATATTCCTTTCATCTTTCAATTCATGTTTTGTTGATCTAGCGAAAGAAACTTCCAAAAGTATATGTTTTGTAACACAATAGTCCCGTGGATAATTTGACACTTAAAGAGGCAGGGTGCTTAGAAGTTTTGAAAAATTATCTTATGAAATATCAACAACATTTACTATTATAAACAAGTAAGTGTAAACTCTGTTAATGAACAAGTTAAACACTTGCATGTGCTTTGTTCCTAGCTTTGAGCCACATCACGTTCCATTCTCTGATATATCGTGGGGTGGGATAGCGCGGTGGTTAGCGCGTTCGGCTTTGGATGAAGAGGTCCGTGGTTGGAATCCCGCCAGGGGCTCTGCAAGTTTGCTTTCAGCTGTTCTAAACACAGTATGGTTTAGGTGCAATGCTGCACTGAATTTCAGCGCAGTACCACCCACGGTTGGCCAGGTCCAGCCGATTCTTGCAGTTTTCCCCGCAATACATGGTCCCAAAAGTGTTGCGGGCCTTTTCCCTGCAATAATATAACCAGTCGCGATATGATTGAAATACTCTTTAAAGCGACGTTAAACCCTAAATCACCTCACCTCACCTGATATCTCTGGTTTCCAAACATAACACTAGCGGTGCATATTTCGCTTTGTGTTAAAATGCCTTTTTCAATTTTTTTGCTGATGTGATTTGAAAGAAATGTATACAGTTCTTAGACTGGGGTTTGGAAGTACTGATTCATAAGCAAATATTCATTTTAACACTAGTAACTTTCCCTTAGGCCATATCATTCTGCGCTTCAAATTCCGATTTTTTAAACTTATACCTACAATAAGTTCTGTAACCGTAATATCTTAAAGACAGCTTATTTTGAAAGTTTGACTGAAAGATAACTTTAGGATAGTGAGAACTTGTGTGAATGGATGACATACAGTGACAGATCGAAAGTTATCTTTATGAACCATAAAACATTACCACCCAAACTAAAATAATGTAAAGATGATGACAAAAACGCCTTAAAACTTTGTTTTCTGATCTTAGTAAAACTTTATCCCGTAGGAAAATGGTTGAAGTTAAAGATTATTGTCGTACTTTTAAAACTTTCATTCAATTCACTTCATATGCTTTTAAATGATCTATCACTTGTAAAGTTGACATTCAAATAATACGTCAAACATTGCAGACTTACTATACGAACAACGTGTTGCCCAAAGGGACATAACGATTTCAATAAATGCTTTTTCGTGACATGACATACAGTTCACATCAAAAGTCAGTTAAAACTTAAGACGAAAACTGTTTTTTTTCTTTATGAAAGACGCCTGTCCACTTCTAAGGACAAAGGGCGTTGGAGGAAAGGTGACAGAGAACCTTTCTTCGCTCTCAAGAGAATCTTTTGTAAGTGAGCGCAAATGAACTTTAAGAAGCTAACATTTTGTGTTTTGCCGATTGCATTGGACTATATCAATCCATATAATTTCTGGAAAAAAAATCACCGTAGTCACAATTGACCTTCATGTTCTTTCTGATGATCATTTTCTTTCAAAAACAATGTTTGTTTTTAGTAATTGATCGAGGGTTCCAAATTCACGGAAAAAAAGCTTGAACGATTGCTTTTGTACGGCCATTTCCTTAATAAAATGATTAAAAAAAACTTGTTTACTTCAGAGAACATTTGAAAATTAAATTTGATTTTAATTTCTAAGCTTGATTTATCATAAAATAAAATTGGTCTCTGTGTGCTGCAAAACCACACGTTTAGGTACAATGAATAAAGAACCAACATGTCTGATAAGCCTCATATATAAACAAGGATCGATCTGTTGACAATTGGTGATTGCAACTAATTGACATAACAATATTTTAACGTCATCAATTAGAAATATCACAATAAAATCATAAGCAATGATAGAGTCGCAATGCTACGACATCAAAGCATAAGAAGTCATTTTGTAGAGCTTTGTTCAGAGTTGTTAATGTTTCGGAAGATGGAAAAATGTATTCTGACATCTAGCATATAACACTCGAAAAATCGATAAAAGTTAAACTACACCTTGGTAGGTCTCGCCTGTAAATCTTATCAACTTACGTTGATATTGTTGATCTCAGAAGACACTTGGGTGAAATTATGTATAGTCAAGTCACGTTTGAATCCTGCATTGCAATTAGTCTGATTTCAATCATGAATGTGCTCAATTACAACTTAAATCAGTGTGCCCTCTTCAAAGCATGAGACGCAGCTCAGCTGACCATTGACAGAAACTAATGTTTGGAAACGTGTTCAGGGTCACCAGAGCGACACGTGCTCACGGAAACGGTACTTTACCCTCGTTGAAATATTGGCGACAATGAAACGTTAATACGCACTTAAACTGAAAATAGAAATGATCAAGTTACATGTATGTTACACTGAGTCAATCAAATCCAATCAACAACACGTAATGATTGATGAACTTTCTTTCATTATGATTTGATGTGAGCAAAAATGCTATCCAGCATAACACAAATATATACATTCAGGTAGTGTATTCCTCATGTTCAATTGATTAGTTCAAATGCAGATGCCTGAAATGGTTATACCTGGTATGTATGCCGAGTATCCATCTATACCTCTATGAATTCTAAAGTCTCACACGATGTTCGGAACAAATTATATAAACAGTTACACCAGGAGAAAGTGGAGCTTATTCTTCACAAAACAGTTTAATACATATTGCATAATCTAGCTCTATTATTGTACGGTCCAGATTCAATATGGAGCTGACGAGAAAAACACCTGAACTGAGCTCATACATATCTTCTTTTTTTAAGACTGAGATTGGTGGTGTAAACAGAAATTAACCAAAATTTACTGCCATTTCCAACTGAACCTTGCCCATCTTGTTCATGTATTAATTTAAAGCGGAAGATGGACTCAGGTATGAAGGATTAGTGGTTATGGGCAATATGTGGCGCCCAGATAAACCCGAAACCTAAACTGAACAATATAGGCTTTTATTTAGTAGCCCAGTTATCCTTTCCAGCATAAGACGGTTGTACCAAAATATTGTGACACTTTTTAGGATTATGATGCTTCGTAAAGACTATAGGTGTTTACCCTACATATACACCAAAATATACATAGCAAAGCGGTCACATTTGCCCCGAAATACGTTTTTAGATGTCGATATTATCATTTCGATGGAAAGCCCCATACCTGAGCACTATAGAATAGGAGCTATTTTCATATAAACAATTATAAAGAACTCATCGAAAGGTACCTTTTAAATATTTCTTAAATAACGCATGCAAAGAAAGCCGTCTTACATTGTAATGAAGCATTCACAAAATGACTAGTCCGAGATAAATTTATTGTTAATGTTACGCCAAGATAGTTATAGTAATTAACACAATTTAATCTCTTTCCGTTATGGAATCACCTTTTCCATTGTGATATTGACCCACCTCTTTTGAAGACAACAGCCTTCGTTTTGTCCAAATTAATTGCCACGCCATTAGCTGAAAACAATTATATCGTCGCTGAAAAGCAACAGGAATAAATGTGTAATATCTGGATGGGGTTGTATGTCTGGACCAGGATTTTGGTCTATCTCAATAGCAAGCTCATTGATGAAAATAGACAAAACAAGTGGACTTAGGACACACTCTTGACGCACATCGACGATGTATGAAAATATGTCCGACAAAAAAGTATCGTGCTTCCCACAATATTTAAGGAACTGATATATAGATTGTATGACTTGTCCATTTTAACAGACACACCTCCTCTCTCGTTAAAAACATATACCACAACGTTCAATGTCTAAATCTATCGAATGGTTTAACAAAATCTACAAAAAGACCATTTCTTAGGAAGGAATGATGCTGTTTTGTAGCTTTTGACTTCAATCATTTGAATACTTTAAAAAATACGCCATTTACTCCTGATTTTAACAGGCGTTGTGATATGAAAAATAACATTTTGTAACCTCTAAGTAAAATATCATTAGTATTGAAGTCCATTGATAAGGAAGCACTAGAGGAGAGTTTCATATTCATTGATATTGGGGCTTTGATTGAAGTCATTCAATATCAGGCCAGTGTCACCAAGAATAGTCACGTCATCAAGACAAGACAGCTGTCTCCATAGCAGGAGTCGGATGTAGAATGGATAAAGTGTTGGCAGAACCTGTTAGAACGACAATCAATTATGATTCCTCAAAAAATTGACTAGCAAGAATATAAAATCGTGTAGTTGATCACGAAGATGGACTGGAAACTTGAAATGTTGGAGAAATTTAATAGGAAAAGTTCGAAATAAGGCTGTGACTTCATGCCAGTTTTATCTGAACCCTCGTTAATTGTGGTAATTCTGAAACGTCGAAGTAATAATTTATAATTTTAAAATATAACTTTATATCATTGTGTTTTCCATATGTAAATACAATATCTTGCAGTTTACTTAAATATAATGTTTGATAATGCATATCTCCCTGAAGAATGGTCTTTGGGTATTATTGTTCCTCAACATAAAGATTGTAGTATCCTTTCCCCATCTATTTATAGGGGTGTCTCTCTACTGCGTGTTATGAGTAAACTATACACTTTTATTATCAATAACAGGTTGAGATATTGGCGTGATGTCTACGGTAAAATTGTTGAGTCACAAGCTGGTTTTCGGCAAGAAGAGTATATCTTTGATAACATTGTTGTTCTCCAATCAATTATTGAAAGGTATCTCGCAAAATAAGATAGAGATATATTTTCTATGTCACCTATTGTGTTACCATGCAAAAGGATACTGACCTTTAAGTAGCCTATATAATATATGAACATCGTTTTGCAATTATTGTTATCAACTAAATAACTGAAATTGTTAGCAAAACACTTTTAACAAATGATTAATTGTGAAAATGTATAAATCATCTCATTAATTTAGATCATCCCATTGGATTTTTTACGAACATAAATTATAATCCTTTCCGCTGTTTTTCATAAATTCACTAATTGCAAAAAGAAAATAATCATTATGTGGAAGCACTGTAACACAAACGCCCCTCAAAGACAGTTGTAGGTCATTTAGAAGGATGACTGGTCAATGAGATCTGTCTGAAATACTACAGTACTTCTGCAAAGACGTATACCACTTGATCTTGCACGAATCAAATTAATCGATGGATCACGCGCTCACCCATTGAAACCCTACAGACTTCCTAAATCATCATCACTGATGTGTGAGAAATCAAATATTCAGGAAGGTTCTTCCAATCTCTAAAAAATCCGGTTTTAGTACCCAGTATAAACAATCTGCATATAGACATTTTACGTTTGATTTAAAGTGCATAAAAAGAGGTTAATTGACGTTGGGTCCTTATTGTTTGTAAATTGGGTTTAAGGGATATCTTTCAGAAGTAGAGGCTAGACTTGTCATGCACACATATACTTGATGTATCACGTCTTAATTTATTTACACTTGATCAGATATAAACATAAGTATTTGTTTTTGGTTTGCATCTGTAAATGGAATAGTCGTGGGTTATTTAAGGAATGTTCGTATCTAGTATTTAAGGTTCCTTGAAGAGTTTAGCCCAAAGAATTAACATTCAGGTACAAGTTAGACGAACTACACGTAAACCGTCTACGCCCATCTAGCGTCTTCATGCATAAACGGTCAATATCTTCATCTCAATTCAAATTCAATTCTGTCTCAAAGGAAATGGTCTTTGCAAATACTCATTGATGGAGCAAACAGAATTTGACACCAATCTGATTTGCTGCGATTCCGGAAATCGTGTTGTTTACAAAGACCTCATTAGGATGGGACTTGTCTCCACGTCTACGGAAGCAAACTTGACTATCACGTTTGTTTTATGAATGCTTATTATTATTCATACATTATATATTATACATACATTTGTACATATACGAATAAAACAATATACTGTCCCCATGTGAACAGACACATACAGTTGGAATTATCATAAATAAATAGATATGTACATACAGAAACCATGAACAAATGATTAACGTTTTGCAATTTGCGAATAATGTACCACCGAATGAAGTAATCTTTTTAAAAGGAAACCCACATGACGATACTAATTGCAACTTATGTATTACATGATGTTCTCCATTGAAAACATTTTATGTATCATTTATTTGCAAATAATTGAATAACATAGATTTCGTAAGCAGTAATTATAAGACATTTAATATATAACAATTCAATCATTGGCAAGAACCGTCAAGAAAATTGACTTAAGTTAGGATTGAAGATAACACAAAACATAAAACAATGGGACAATCTAGAGAGCCCCCGAATCTACAAATAACAATCCCCATTACTCATGGAGTATATACACAGTTTGTATACTGCACAAAGCCCCAGTGTACCACCGTCACAACTTATTTAAAAACCTGTAAACGTGATATCAGTTTTCTGAATATGTAAGTTCATTTTAGCAAATGATGACTGTTTCACATTTTTACATCTGCTCTCTTCAGTAGCTCTATATATTAATTAGTGTATATGTCATTAAGAAACCTCCCACTTTGGTTGAGTTTCTATTCTTATTTTGTATTGCATTGGTTGTTAGTTAAGTTTTCAATGATAAAAGTACACTTTGTAGATTAACTTATGTAAAAATTCTAGGTAACTAGTAATAAAGAAAACTAATGGTCGTAATCAACATACAGTTGTCAAACGCTACTTTCTAGCATTCGTCCGACAATTCTTTTTTCTTGCAAATATTCTCAATTGAGCTGCAGACATCAAAGAGACAAAATAACACAGCCACTGTCCAGAATATTCCATTTCCATTTTCACTTCAATTTCTACTTATGCCGAGAAGGAACAAATCTGTATTAATTAGATTTCAATCTCCATAAATTGGAGCTTTTATGCAATTCCGTGTGTGGCATCAAGATGGCAATATTACTCTCTGATCCCACATTCCCACATGCTGAAAAGACAAATTAAATAGACATGCTTTCATTTCAGTGTATGTTCTACTAAAAGTCTGCATATGTGTTTCGCAAGCCAAGCTGTGTAAGTAAAATGCATAAAAGGATGACAATAATAAATTCTCTTTAGAACTTAATAGTTTTAGTTACATATCTGAAATGTATGGATCATGTCGAAGCGTCGGGAGGTCATCCGGCATCCATCTCCTTTTAACCTTTGCTACAAATTCGTTAAAATGCTGAAAACGTGTGTACGGGTACAATGTCAAGTGAAGATTCTGTAGTAGATACAACCCATAACATGGACCACACACTAGAGCCCATTTTGTAAGATTCTGTCAAGATGAGAAGAAAAGTGAAAGTATCTACTTTTCATAAAACACTAAAGCAAAGGTATTTTCAATTATCAGTTTTTAAATATGAACACTTACATGTGGACATCTCTTCTATAAATGTGCAAATGTGTGAACATCAACAAATTATTCTAAAGGAGTAATTGAAATTAAAGTACTCTTTGAAATCTTTAACCTGACTAAGCTATGTTCACTTTACCTCTCTATTTCCAAATGTTTTATATGTACCAATTTTGCACGTACACATTCAATCATTAGTCAAAGAGTACAAGGAATACATTGAATCCTTCATTGCACTAGCTTGTGTTGTATTCAAATATGATGAACCCTTATTCTGTCAAACAAGAACAAGGGGACCTTATGCCCTGATCAATTGAAGCATTGGGAAGCACTTGTTTAAAAGTCAGGAAAGTTCAGACCATAAGGATGTGTTGTCCCCCATTATGTGTCTGAGCATAATGATCACTTAGAAAATCACATCGTGTTCTTTCAAGGAGGAAGCCACAGAAGAGTGTGAAGGACTTAAGAGCTTGTATGAAATCAGTCATCAAACCTTTCAACTGCGGTTTGTGACGTGGCGTGACGCGGTCATAGGCATTTCCATTTGAGATTGGTATAATGGGTAACACCTAAACTAATATTGAAGTGAAAAGATAGAGTAGGAAACGTTAAAAATCTAAGAATTGTCAAGTTAACACGTTATAGCATTGATTTTGTCGTGACACTCATGACGTCGGCATAGAACATGACAATTTGACTTCCAAAAAGTACTGAATCACCTCCAACAAAATGGCCGATACTAAATTCATTTCGCTGATCACGTGACCAGTCTTGTGACGTCACGTCACACTACACAAGCCTATGACGTCACTGTGTTAGAATGAAAACCATCGTTGCCAAGTCTGATCATCGCGGCTTGAAATCAAACGTTTTCCCCATTAATGCAAACAAATCATATGATTGAGTAATAGACTGTTTATATAAGCTTGAAGAAGTCCCCCCCCTTTGAAAATCAATTATCAATTATAGTAAATCATATATAACGTAACAATAGCCCAATAGCACCCTCCAAACCCCCCCCCCCCCCCTCCACCCTCCACCCCCGACCCCCGTTGACAAATTCTGAACCCCGAAACATAGTAAATCATATAAAACGTAAAAATAACACCATTCGTTTTCATCTTGTTTAGCGGTAGAGCGTCAGACTTCGCACAGTGCTGTTAGGTCTCTTCTTTTCATCGAGCCTTGGGTATTCCAACGCGGTCATTTGCTGTATAAAAATCGTGTTCGAACGTAGATTCGACGATGAAATAAACCAATCAAAAACAAGGATTTTAAAATGTCATGGTAGAATTCTAATTTAACATCAAATTTGACATATGATTTGATAATACATACCTTAGTTATATCTCTAAAGGTAACCAATAAACAATTGCTGTATTTAAAGCAAATTGTGATTACGATACTGCTTTAACTCGGCATAATATTCCACAATAGTGAAGGAAAATGACCTTTGATTTCACATCCTATCCGCAAAGGGATTTGGTATTTCACCAATTGTCCTCCACTTCAGGATTTACATCAAACGATGAATGTTCATGTACAGGATCCTGAACCTCGGAGCAGAAAGATGCAATTTATGTAGATTGGAATGTTCCCTCCTAGACCTTTGGCTACTCAAGCATCAGGGTTGGAGATTTAGGGTAGCTATATTATTGAAACTTTGTGCGCCGTTAATGCATTAAACCCCGAGATGAGTTTGATTCTTGCAATGTCAACTAGTACTTATATATTTGCCCTTTAAAGAAAATTATACAACAGAGCCTTTGAGGAGGAACATATACCATAGTGTATAATGGGTTGTAGTTTTTGGGGCTATGTGTACTTACTGAAGGCATGTCAATTATATGAATGACAAACAGTTACATTTTTATATCTTTTAATTGTCATATTTCTAGGGAGATGCGTTGTGTGATTTTATCACTGGGAGTAAGAGTAGTGTTATACCTTAACAATTATTAAAATACATCTCCGGATACAGTTTCTCGCTTACCATTGGACAAATTTGGAGGGGCAATCAATTCAAGTAGCCAAATTGCGAAAAAGCTACATGTATAGGCGATGTGAAATGATTGATGTGTTAAATAAGTAAGCTGTACCTATAACTATAGTACTAAACTATTTCCAAGTTCGAAACGGATTTAACAATACTCTTTATTAATATATGAGGCAATATCAATATCTTGATTAAGTGAAATGTAAGTTGTATTTCGACACATAAAGGTAGTTTGACCATACACATTGCAACAACGGTTATCATTTGTCATGTTCTTTTGGGAACAATATATAAATAGAGAACAAAGTTAAGCACCCCCCTATTTTCAAAATCGCAAAATGCATCTGTGGAGAAAAATACGACAATATGACTAAATGGATCCCCTTGACATAGAAACTAAAGTTTTTGTGACTTAGTATCTTTAAAATCATCATACATGATGACATTTTGAGAACTTAAGATCAAATGGTACTGATTTTTTTCACCCAAAATAACTATCGTCCGTTTGTCAAAAGTATGCGATGGATTCTGATGTTAGTTGTCATGAACAAAAATTTTGTTAACAGGTACATTTTTACACTTTAAAAAATCATGTATCCTTCACAATAAGGACATAATTGGGTTTTGAAATTTGATAAGAATTTTCCATAATTTTTAGAAAATGGCCATAACCAGACGATTTTGGAATAAAGGTGGTCTTTTTTAACTTTGATTCACTAATCATATACTTCTCCTATACTCCACTCAGTACTACAAACAACACAACAATATTTGGAATATCATGTGCGGTGCACTCTGTTTATTCTGTACAACACATTACAGTCATCATCATCATCATCGTCATCATCATCATCACATCCCATCACAACATCGTTTAACGTCACCATCTTAACGTAATTCACGGTTAATGGCACTGTTATAAGATTCCTACGTATTATCATGGCTCGTCCGCACTATCACACAAATACTCACACGTATTATCATGGCTCGTCAGCACTGTCACACAAATACTCGCACGTATTATCATGGCTCGTCAGCACACACATTATACAAATATTCACACGTTTTATCATTGCTCGCCAGCACACATATTATACAAATACCCACACATATTATCATAGCTCGCCAGCACACATATTATACAAATACTCACACGTATTATCATATGAGTCATCATGTTGGCTTAATGAAGATAGTTTCAAATTCAAATACACTTCACAGGACACATCTTTGTGTCAGTTCTACCAATAACCAACCACGCTCCGTCCCGATACACATCTGTTTTCGAACTTTCTATGAAAACTGTCATGTACGCATCATAGAAGATGAGATCGCCAATATTCACGTTCAATAACTCAGAAGAACGCAGAAAACCAGCAAAAGCAAGAAGACATAGATACAGTTCTCAAATTATATACATTTGGTTCGTGCATTTTAT
Organism: Phorcus lineatus; assembly: GCA_921293015.1. Classification (NCBI taxonomy): domain Eukaryota; kingdom Metazoa; phylum Mollusca; class Gastropoda; order Trochida; family Trochidae; genus Phorcus; species Phorcus lineatus. The sequence continues at coordinate 6,493,417 of OV121081.1, read as the reverse complement.
CCTCAAACATCTTTTTAAGCACTTCTAAAGTGATGGGCTCCTTTTTTCTAACCGGTTTGGCTAATTTACGCTTAGCAGCCTCTAGCACATTAGCAACTAATGCATTATCAGTTGGAGATAATAAACCAACTATGTTATAAAAATGTCTAATACTATAAAAAGCATTCTGTACAGGAGATAAGGACTCTGATCCCTGTATTACGGAAAGCAGGTATACAGCACTATGTAAGGGACTTAACGGTAACACCGTTGACATACCGTTAGTAATAGCCCACCTTTTCCATGCACGGAAACCATACTCATACTTTTTGCACGTAGAAGACGCTCTTGCATGAGACAAAAGATCCGGCACGTCTCCAGCTAGCTGTCTCACGCTCGGCGGCAGCGTCACTAACTCCTCGGCAAACACGTGCAAAAATACATGTGTAACACAAAATTCAATACTGTACACTCAGTGCCACCATTTGGAAATTTAAATTGCTTATACCAAACAAGCCGTTACCTTGTCTACTCGGCACATACGCCTCTTTATGCGTAGGTAAGTATATACTATCCTTCACCTGAGCTATTAAAGCACCCCTGGGACACAACAGGGGCCAGAAACTTGCAGAATACCATTGAGGTACTACTAAAGTTGCTTTACAATGACTTCTAGACAAATGTTGCATCACCCTAGCCACTAAATATACTGGAGGCACTATCCAACAATTTCCTTCATTCCAGTTCATAGTAAATGCATCCACTCCTCGCGAACCCGGGTTCCAAAACCTTGAGTAAAACCGGGCGACCTTGTTATTGTAATATGAAGCAAACATGTCTACATCATATGGACCCCAAATAGAATTCATATGTTGGAACACAACATCGGCAATTCCCCAATCGTCAGAGTCTATGATTTTACTGAGGTAATCTGCTCTTTCGCTTTCAGAACGAAGTAACCACTGTATCTCTAAATGAATCTGGTTTTCAATGCACACATGGAATATCTTCAAAGCAATATTCTGCAAATGCTTCTTCATTGATCCTTTAGATACAATAGTGTCAACATTCTTATAGTCTGTAAACCACTTAACTCGTTGTGATTTCAACTTGGACAAAATACTCTGCATAACCATGAACACGGCTTTTAACTCTCTGTAGGTAGAACTTTCTTTAGCCTCAGCTGATGACCACTGACCATGTGATTGTACATCGCCATATTGAACACAGTACCCCCCGTACCCGACATTACTTGCATCACTATATACAATCCGTGTAACGGTATTCTGCTCAATCAAACGCTTCTCAGTGTAGTAGGTTATATTGCCCATCCAAAACTGAAGCTGTTGAATACTAAGATCTGAGAGGCGTACATTGTCATTCCAGGAACCAATATCGACAGTTTGTAGAGACAATGACCTCGTCATAAGCTGAGCTACAGATCCGAGCACGATACTCATGCTTATAATCTGACCTACTACAGAGGCAACTTTCCTAGCGGGTACAGTCCCGTTATACAACAACAATTCTTCAACACACTGCATAAGCTTGTCAACTTTCCTTTGAGGTATGGACAAAATCATTGACCTTGTATTGATAATAAGCCCCAACCATTCCAAGCTTTGACACGGTTCCCACAACGACTTTTCTACTTTGGGTACGAAACCTGAAGAAATGATATCCTGTTTTACAACATTTGCAATCTCAGTAGTACTCTCATAAGAGTCACAGGCAAAAAGACCGTCATCTAAAAAGGTAACAACATTATAGCCTTTACCTCTCCAATGCTTCACCAACTGCCGAGTTACTTTTGTAAATACATATGGCGCAGACGTTAACCCAAACGGTAAAACAAGGAACTTATAAAACTTCCTAACCCCTCCGTTTACCCATGAAAATCCAAGAAACTGAGTATGTCCATCAAATATATCTAAATGGTGATAGGCAGAGTGGATATCAAACTTTACGACCCAATCCTTTTTATGAATATACAGCAAAGCTGTCCTCCAGTCTTCATACTTCACGGATTCCTTCCATACATGTGTGTTCACCACTGATAAATCCAAGATCAGTCTCTTTTTGCCTGAGGATTGAACAGAAACCGAAAGGGGGTTTACTATTGTAGGTTTGTAAGACAATTCAACTACCAAACCTTTTCGTACCAAATCAGCAATAGCCTCTGCAACAAAGTCTTTATATGTCATCGCTGATTTATTGTTGTTAAATTCCATGATAGGTGGAGTGGAATAGAAAGGAATTCTGTAGCCATTTTCTAAAATGTCAAGCACAAAATTAGAACAACCTATACTACGCCAAAAGTTGATATTGCTTTTCAATCTACCCTTCACGATTATCTCTGCATGTCCCTGCTCGTATTCAAAATAATCATGAGTCAAAACAACATCATCATCATCACTAATTTCATACTTAACTTTGGCATGTTCACTAGTACTGTCCTCCAGCTCCTGCTGTGCGTCCTGGTGTAGCTGATTGCTGTTGGCCGCAGGTATAGGGACAGTGACGTCGCCAGTGTGTCAAACTTCCGCACGAGAAACAGGCTCCGGCGGAAGAACTCCTGCGAAAGGGCTGATTGACGCTAGGCACAGACTCAGAAGAAGTGACAGTAGCAGAAGCAGCACGGATTCCTCGACCCCTGCAGTATGGACTCCGTGTGAAACGCGCATTTTTGGCCTTGAATTTCCGGACTGCTTTATTTTCCGCCCTAGAAATGCGCTTGTCATCGTCGGAGTCTTCTGCCAGATCCCGAGAAACATAATTTTTTACAGTTTCCCATCCACCTTCAGAAGTGTCAGCAATCCGTATCAACTTGTTCCGCTGTTTGAGACGTTCTACCTCTGCATCCACAATCTCCGTGGCGTATTCAAACTTCTTGTATTCAAGAGCAAACTTTATTTGCTCCAAACTGTCCAAAGTATCAGAATTAAAGTTGAACTGGATTTTATTACCTTCTTTTTTTTTCCACACTATATCTTTCGCCGCTTTCAACTTCGTCAGCTCTTTGGATGTCTTAAGAAATTCGCTACGAAAGGACTCCAACCGACTCTCCACAGATTTTACAATTTCAGCTTTAGATTGAGTTAACTGCGAACAAATTTCGTCCAACTTCTCGGAAATAGGTATATTCTGATCCATATTAAATTCAAAACCTGACTCGAGCGCACCGCAACTGAGAATGCGCTTACAATTCGCGCCTTTACATATATATACTCATAACAACGCCCTCTGGTGGACATCCTCACCTGACCATATAGTACTTTCCTACGCCAGGAGAAAATAATTTCATTGTAATTCGTACCTCAAACGAAAGAAATTATATTTCTTTTTGCTTTATAGTCATTGTTACGGTTAAAACTGCCCCATTGAGTCTCTTTTTACGAATGGGTCATTTTCCAAAAAATGAGATTTTTTTAGGTCCATACGGCTGTAACTAGTGACTTTTGATCAAGAGATCCATAATAAAGTTTGATCAGTGGAATAGGAATAACGGAATAATACACATTAAAATAAAAAGTATTGACTTTCTGAACATATTCACCTTTTGATCTCAAAATTACCAATTTGTACAACTACAATTATCAAAAATATCCGAAACGATATCTTAATGAAATTACGTTCTTAAATTGAAAAATTATGATTCTATCATATCATACAATTACTTTTACTGCAATGTGGTCCTCTTCATTCTCAGTCAAAATTTCTGGTGAAAAACTTGGGGGGTGCTTAACTTTTTTCCTTACGTATATATCTTTTGAGTATCTCACAGGGTCGCAAAGGTTAGATGGACTCATGGCTTGGGACGTCATCAGATTTCCGTCTGTAAACTTTCAACTTCTCCAGAAAACCTCTGAGTGTGAAATGTTGTGGGATAGGACTCTTGCACTTAGTTTTAGCAGATAATAGTTTTGGGTCTGGCTTAAAAAGTCATGTAAGGGTTGCAATCGTCCACGTCCCTTTTCAGAGAGGGGGTATTAAGGTTGTTTAATGACCTGTTAGAATAATGTCGTATTCACTGTCATGCCATTGATTAAAAGCTGTACTAACAAACAGGAGTGTCAAGAGAATTGAGAAAAAATTTACCATCGAATTGGTCGTTACACGTGTTCGAACTTACATTCACGTGAAGTAGAACTACAAAAAGGAATTCATTTAGTATTTCAAACCGATGGCCAATTTTACAAACTTTCAAATAAAAAAAATTAACGCCATTTAGACACTTGAACAACGTTAATAGCGGAAATTTCAATGGAAGGGAGGTATTATATTCACTTTTGTAGTCACCGATGATACAACGGCACGTCAATTAAAGGTTTCCGTGGTGTATGAGTATTCATGTTGCATTGAGCATAATCTATGTCAGATGAAATGATGCAAACCTAACACGAGTCCATCAAAAGTGGGCTTGAACATGAGAAGACCAAATATGGATTATAATTAGCGTACAGCATGCTTGATTACCCTCTTATCAATATAATCTAACGAGGGTGAACAGTCTGGTGAATTTCAATAACTTCTAATATCAATAAGTGGATGCATTACAACCACTGCGTGTACATTTCCTTTTTCAAAATCTTGATACCCGATTTTCCTATATTCCCTTGCCGACATATAGCTTGGCTCCACCGCGACTACTAATGGGTCAGTGTTTTATGTCACAGCTGAGGGATCACGAATCGTAATATTACTTCGCTCTGATATACATGTAAGCGAATAATGATGCAATCTAAACCCTTACTTTCCTTTGAACATGCATAATGAAGTATTATTAATACTGAATGGACAGTAATGGAGAAATGACGGAAAGATATAAGATATACCAGATGAAAGCTTCGATACTCATGAAATGTGTTCACGACTATTGTGAAAGAGATTCGAATTTGACAATAAAGGTTCGTTTTGGGTATTAAATTGGTTGTAATGTATCAAGTCGTGAATGTTTGTGTAAAAGAGTAATCTGTAACTTGAGTTTAAATCTGATGATATATCTGTTATGATTTTGCTTTAATATCCAAATTGTGCTCATCGGTAACTTCTAGTATGTTTGTGATAGTATATTTTGCACAATGCCCAGCAATAGTCATCCAAGGGATATCACAATGTTTGTGGATCTTATTATGCACTCATCATTCCGTAACCTCGTATACATCATGACATGACATCCCTAAAATTGGAGGTGTGATGTTCTTTGTTGGGATTTCATTCGTCATTGAAACGTAATGAAGAATGATTATAATGATAAATAAAATTCAACTACTGTGTCTTTTGATACCAAAAAGACTCATTTTAATAATTTCAAAGCACAGCTTAGGCCCAATACGGGGACTTTGTAACTCTCATCAATCAATTTGTATGGTTTGTATGTGTTTATCTAATTTCTTGACCAGCATGCTCAGCATACTTACGTAAAGGAGCTTCCGACGTTTCCTCTGTAAGGGAAGGGAACTAGTCATGAAGACCACTCGGGAGGGTTGACGTCAGTTAATTCGAAATGTCTCTTAAGAATTTGCTGAAAATCCTCCCACAATTTTGTATCGACATTTATTTCCGTATGCTTTGGATCATTGACGCACATAAATAACTGAGTTGTTGAATAGTTAGAGATTTCTGCCCAAAAGTTCTTTACTTTCTCAATTTATACTGAGGATCAACGTTATCTCTGTGTCTACATTTGACTGGATTGTGATCGCATATTGATATTTGATATTTGATATTTAGTGTATTCCTTTCCATCAGACCATCTATCGTTTTGCCAAGAATTCGACTTCAACTTAAATCACAGTTTGTAAAAGATTAACGTTGTCCTATCAACAAATCTCACTTAAACTTGTTATAAAAGTTACCAGTTATTGTCCATTGTTAAAATCTCTTCAGTGCACTGCTTGGTTATATTCTACTGAGGTTTATGTGGTTTAACAGCACTCTTATAACGTTATACTATACTATAAACTCGTGCGGATAAGGAATATTTACTGGCATTTACTGCGTTAATTACAATGTAAAGTAATTCGAGATCCTTTTATAGTAATTATTTTTTCAACTCTTAAGACTTTCCAATGTCATTAATGAGTATAAGTCTATAAGATACGACTATTTTTCATTATTAACTTTAAACAACCATTTGAGTGTCGTATGAATTGTTATATTCAATATCCCCTTTTTGTCCCCAGCGGATCGCGGAACGGGGGACTATATATTGTTTACCCGGATACTTTATGAACCATTGCCCTCAAAGACTTCCTACATTTGATTTGGACCCCATCTTCACATGGTCGGTGGTCAAACTCTTTTTAACGGGGTGTATACTGAAGCATTGCACTTAAATCTTCACATTTAATGACATTTCGGAATTATGCAGACAACATTTCATTATGGTGACCCTGATCTTATTTAGAAGATTGGAGGATCATGCAGTCGCAATTTATTCTGCAGACTCCGACTTCATTTTAATGTCACTGCCATTCATTGACTGCTTTTCAGAGTATTTTTAGTGTGAAATCTCATGAACCATTGCAGTTGAACTGAGGTGAAATGGGGTTTAATGCCGCTGTCAAGAGTATTTCAATTACAACACGGCTGCTAGCGCTATTATTATCGTAGGGTGCTGTGCTGAAATGCATTGTAGCATTGCACCCAAACCTTACTGCGTGTAGAACAGTTCTCTATTGCAGGCAAAGTTGCCGAGCTCCTGGCGGGATTCGCACCACAGACCTCATGATCCGAAGCCGAACGCGCTATACACTGCGCTATCCCGCCCCCATTGAAACATTTACGCAACGTCTTCGAACCATGTAACATTTCACATTCTACTTATACAGACACCGACGCCGTTTTTTTAAAAACTTTGTGTCAGCTACATCTCATTTCTTTTGTATAACAGCAGACATTTTCAAAGTCCAAAAACTCTTCACTTACAACTGATGTATTAAACGAAGGGCATGCTTCCTAGGGACATTTAGAACTAGAACAATGTTATTGGCAAATACTTGTCTGATGAAAATCATTTCTTGAGACTTTTGACACATTTGCACTGCCTGGCAAAACCTTCAACAGTCTGGTCAACTAGATTGAAAAGCTTTTGTTAGCAACAACGAGAAATACTATACAGAACTGAACTGTTGGTCAAATTAGTCCTAATGATAACAGTATTCATTAATCCGTACCGTTTTACATCTACTTTCTACAAACTACGTTTTATCATAAAAATTACAACTTTATATATATGAAGACAACACTTTATACTTTGTGTTGGGTTTTTTAATTTATAGAAATATGTCTTCACAAATTGTCTGCAAAAACCTGTTGATAGTTGATAAACACTTCAACAGATATCGTTTCGAAGATTATTATTTGATTGCTATAAGGTCTTCTTAACAGATTCCTTGTGAGAGGGCCCACGATTCAAAACTTAGATTAGCCTTATTAACGTTTGAGAAGAGACAGACAAAGGTTTTGAATCAAGATAATGAGACAGTCGAGCACAATTCTTTGAAACATAGTTAAAAACTCTTGCCCAATATAACTTAAATACTATTCTCCCTTGAGTTACACGGCACCTACGTGACTTGACAAGAACATCCCTATCGTTATTTGAAGAGACAGCGAGTACATTTCATGAATTTTTAATGTGGCTTAAAAAGAGCGAAATTATCATATGAAAAGGGCTAGGATCAAATTACCTGTCTTCAGTCGAATCTTTATCTTTTAAATTTAAAAAAATCTTGTTTTCTTGTAAATTACTCACCGTCATATAAATGTTAAGAAGTCGAAATTCAGCGTCCCATTTACATTCATATTAGATAAATGACCCCGATATTTCTGACATTTTCACAAACTTTCTTTTAAGAAAATTAACGGATTCTGAGTAAACTATTTTGTCCAATCCTTCCTTTTTACCATCTATATTCAATTTACGGTATTCATACTAGTTTGATAGCAAAACTTTACTGTCATCCTTAACTTATTTACGGTCATCATCGGGTTTACTTTCCAACGCCTGATGTGGAGTACTTCAGGAACTTCAAACTTTATATGTGAGACATGTGACAAAAGCACAGTTTTATCTAAACCATTATAATCAGGTGTTGAGCTGAAATGAAGAAATGAAAAATCCTAACGTGAACAGTTGCCGCCATCTTGTGATGACTGTAGCTAGATTTGACTTTCATCTTAATCCACATGATAAAATACATTTTCTTTACACATTCATGTATGCTCACTGTTTAACAACCGCTAACCTCGTCTTTATCACTTCTCGATTTTCGTTCAAAGATTTTTCAAAAAAATAAGAACAGGGCTTGATGTATGTTAATTTGTCTAATAAACGCCTTAAATTTCATTAAGTCAGCGCAATTATCAGCTGTGAAAAAACCACCTGGGCTAGGGGCCATAAAAATCGGGCGGGTGTGACGTGATAAACAGACTGTACAGAGTGGCGCATCATTATTTCAACTGAAATACCGCCTTTAATAATTGTTTAATTACCATTGTGGATATCTTTTTTACACCAAACGCTTTATAGTGTTACATCGTCAAATGATTTATCTTTGTGGAAAACATTTACTGAAAATCGTAATATATTAGGTTTTTTCTGTGATAATGTAATGATAGATGTATAGATCACGAGGCAATGATTCTGTTTATGACATCACAAAAAGGGCGTGTGACCAGTCATGCATTCACTGGTTTGTGGCCAGATAGATCTAAGCGGCTCATCAAAAGTGGCATTCAAAAACGGCTTTCATTACCAAACTGAACATATTTGAGTAGCGACCTTTGACGCATTAGACAATATTGTAACGAGACATTCGTATATTCCAAAGAAAATAATGAAATATGTCTGTGGTTATGTAAACTTTAGTCTCTTAACAGTGGTTTAACATTCGTCTGCCCGCACGGTCGGAGACGACTGCTCAGATAAGGTAGAACTGAAAACCTCGGTTAGGTAGGCACCGATTTAATATTTTAATAATCAACTCACATATAATGTTTATAAGCACACGAATTCGATTGGTAATAACCGCCATACATGTCTTGGTCAAACATATTTTGTCAAAATTTGATATATTATCTCCCAACAGAAGCAGCTCCGCCATATACTCCTATACAACCTCTGTCTTAATACGAACCTTTCTCGGTCTAGAAATAGAGAGGTCTGATTGGATGCAATAAAAGTTAGATATGCAATCAGTGTTTCTCAAGTTTGCTAGTTCAATCTCACGGGTTTTACTTCAATGCCTATCCTCAATGGTTGTGTGCATTAATACTAGTAGTCGTGATACGAGTGAATAACTATAACGTTAAACCCCAAATGACCTCACCTCGGATACCTAATATGTACACGTATGTGAGAGTATTAGACTACTTAACCCAGGATAAACGAAGGTGCTTCTACTACAATAATTGATATTCAGCAGCTCAAAGTTAAAAGTATGAAACGAGAAGACAGGACCGACAAATATTTGAAACATTTTGTTATGCAATTAGAAACAGATCCAAATGTTCAAGAACTCTAAAACCTAAAGTTATGAAACCTCGAAGGTTGTGGGGTATTTTTGCACTTTCAAGCTGTTGAACAAGGACTAATTAGACCTCCCGGTAACAAAGCAACGATTTTCTTAGTGCTTTACGTTAGCCTTCTTTGAGTGCCCAATTCAGTTTCTGAGAAGCAATTGGCGCTCCTCAAATAAACTACTCCTTGCCGCTAACATGGCAATATCCCCGGCCGGTAATAATGAAATAAATGAGATAGATTTACGCAGTGTATAATTTTGTAAGAAGCATGCCCTTCAAATGTTCATGCTATGAATATGAATACCAGTGTTGACCAACAAAACAAGTTGCCAAGATATACCATAAATCAACTTTCAATATGAATGTCCGTGTCCATATTGCCCCCGATATAGTTTGTTGGCATATTTCAAGATACTGGATGAGCGGTTAATGAGATATGAGATAACGAAAGTTTCAGAGTGTGATGACCTTGGAAATAAAGCTAAGGTCACTAAAGAAGACCCTTCCACTAATGTAGACTCTAAACACCGAAGACTTTGAGTGCAATAGTTCAGAGTGGTGAACGTGTTTTTCAGATATTGAACATGACCAAAATCAAGAGTGGACAAATAAGGGAAAAAAGGATCGTCAGGTTAAGGAAAGACGGAAAGAAAATCATAGAGACGGATAGTCAGAAAGACTCAAACTTGGTCTGTCTTCTACCCGATGACCTCTCCAGTTTGGGTGACCCTACCAAGAGGATAAGCTCCAGCTGGCAGAGCTCTTGAGGTCTCAGAAGCACGAAAACCACAACAACGCGAGAAGCTTTTGAGTCACAACTATGAGCTATTGAGTCGAGTGGTGGCTTTCTTCATAAGTAAATACTTCAGTCTTGCTGATTCAAAACAATTTCAATCCTCGCCATTCGTTTAACTACCTACATTATGATTAAACATTACCCATTTTCAAGCAATAGATCAATATCACGGAAAGCTAAGAAACCCTGAAAGACCCTTTTTATGTTTTTATTCTCTTCCGTGCGACAATTTATTGATTTTATTATTATTTGTGTTTGCATAAACTTTGTAAACATAATCGTCAATAAAAGATTATTATTTAATAACTACATGTATGTTTCTAACGAATGTATGCCACGTCTAGTTGAACCAATCGGTGTACCTTATATGCCTTATCCGATTTTATGTTTTGAGTCTCAGTGGACCTGTGATACTTGTCACGCATAAATTTATGAATATGAAATTGTCCCCAGTCACACCAGCAAAATATGACAAACAATTGAATATGTATATGATGATAGTTAAATTGTTGAAAGTTACAATTACAACAACTAATAGAGAGAAAATTTTAGAAAGTTAACTAGCCTAAGTACAAGTATACGACCCATTGAACAGTGAAACAGTGTACTCAATGTTACTCGTGTAAACAAACACATTCTCATAGTATTCTTTATCAAAGTCGAAAAAAACCTGCTATCGATTATTTTGAAATACTAGTGTACACCCACTTCTCTATGATCGATCAATATGATATTTCAGTAAGTTTCTGCACATGGTTATGACGATTCCCCTTTATTGTTACGAACTATAGTTATATTCAAAAGGCATAAACATATGATAGTGAAAATGTAAATTACTGTAAGAGTAATCTCTAACGCTCTATCGACCAACGTTTTCAATTTTAGGTAGCTGAAGAACCTCACTTTTGTATTTATCCAGCTTCTGTAAAAATTGCAACAGGGAACTAACATAGGGTAAAAACAACCCCTACAAATCTGTCACAAATTTCAAACACAAAATACTGAAATAAGGAAATGGTTTTGTTTTATCAACGGCAACTTCCTTAAGAAACTCGAACATGACAGAATTTGCCTTCGGGCTAGAAAATAATCACGTGCTTGATCCTTAGAAGAACACGTTGGTGAATTTAAACAGGTTTTGAAGACTGCAAAGAGTCGATCATTAAAATTTATTGAAAATTTCTCCTCGTCAATTGTATTCTTGTCCATTTGATAACCATGAGATAAAAAATAGAAATCCGAATTAATACTTAAAGATTGTGACGTCAATCAGCACGCTATGTTATGACACAATGTGTAATGAAATTGAAGATTTTTCAAACGGTGGTATATTCGTCGTCATAGTGATAAATCTGAATAACAATTCGATACATGTTGATATTTTTCGGAGCCGAACACGTAGCGTGAAACAGCAAAATAAAGGCTTTTCAAGCAATATTTGATAATATGTTTAGCGCGATACTGTACGTCTCTTCTTTTCATCGAGCCTTTGAGACGATGTAGTCAAACGCGGTTAATCGACTGTCTAAAAATCGTGATCTAACGTAGATTCGACGATGAAATACACCAATCAAAAACAAGGATTTATAAATGCCATGGAAAAATATGTTTTCTTATTGATGATTAGAAAGCTAAAGTGAGTGTTTATGTCCTCAAATGCATAAGAAACATAGATCAAAGTGTCACCAAAACAATATTGTTACAAATGCTCAATTACCGTTTTGTAAGAACTATTAATTGTATTCAAATCGAAAATTTATGTTGTAAGTTGTGAACACAATTGATGAAATAAAAAATGTTGAAAAATACCATATACCCTGTTAACTCTAATTAGATGTAAGGACAGAGTTACCACTTTATTTTGAAATTGAAAGAAATTAACTTTTATGATAACAATGATAGCTGTTCGTTTTTTTCATTTTTCATTTCATTGTTTAAAACAATCCATTACATATTTGATGTTATTACGGTATTTCACCGGTTATAGTGTAGTAAATCAATATATCATACAGGGATAAGTCATCACTATCTATTTAAGTTTACTTTCATCTCCCTTTCCAATAATTATGTATCTTCTACGTGTATTGACATTCTGAGTTTGCGGTTATGCAAAGGCAGTTCGCCTTGAAGCAGTATTATATGACATAAATGATGAAAGAAGTTGGGTGTGCTCTTGGCAAACGTTGGTGTAGCGTCTCGCTCACATCCGTCTCCTGCCAACATCTCGGCAGTTGGGAAAGATAACAAGACTTTGCTGTATCATTAGTTATCGATATAGTTGGTTTGTATCAAAGGTAAAAAATCTATTATCCAATTGGTGTACGACGGAATATTCGTTTCGAAAATGTCACTATTTAATGAGACCGATTAAATCATAATGTCAACTTATATTTACAAAAGAACGGTATTGCACAACATCAATGTCCCTGTCGTCACGTTCTCTGTAGTGTGTTTTCTAGTACAATTTAATGTCTCTAATGTACTCGATCTAATATATTCGCCCACCTTATATATATAAGCAATATAAAAGTGGTTGACCTCATAAAAGTCTATAAAATACATTTGGTTAACACTATCACTTCCTACCTTGAGATGAAACTGTATCTGTGGTAGAAAGATATTTTGCGGAGAGATAAACAACACATTTCTATTACACGTTCGACTTGTAATGAACTTTTATTGCGTTCTTAGGAAAATGGTAAATATGTTTACATACTATCACAGTCTTAATGTTTTCACATACCACCCGGAATGTGTATTTTATGATATAAAATATTAAATGGTTTAAATATTACCCACTCTTGACTCTTTCTATGAAAGACTAATTTAAAGACACTTCTTGATGTGAGAAGTGAGAGCATAGAGACATTAATCCCTCGAAAACCCTGTAGGATACTGATATTGATGGAGGTGGCACGTGGCCCTGTGCGTAGTTCAGTTGACCTCTATCAGTGACGTTCAGCAACATCAGCGTGAGTCGTCGGATGGATGGGTTACCCTATCATTGCTGTAATAACTGAGAGTTTGAGGTTTATTCTCTCTCTCAATGAGGCACGAGTTAAGAAACTGTGCCTCTGTTTACCCAGCAGTACTAATTGGCTACCTGGTGTAGATTGAGTTGGAGGTGACACTAGCATGCAGGCGGTGTGGATCTGTGCGCTATATTATTCTTATTATCATATATATTATTATCATCATTATTATCATTATTCTGATTTTATAACAATCAAATATCATTAGATTGACGTCGGCGTAAATATCTTCGTCAGAACGCGACTCTTTTGCATTAAAGAATTTATTTTATGGTTAAATCAGGTGTAAAGTAGATAGTTACGTTCGTAAAAAAAATGGTGATTCATTGCTATTCAAAACCAGCTTATTTAGTTCAAACCAAGTAAGAAACAATGATTCCCAGAAATTGTATGCAATATTTATCGATAATGTTAGATGAATGTTATTTGTTTGCAGTCTAAAAGCGAACTCTTTTAGCTTCTGAGAGGAAATGACTGCGACTTTTTGGAACATTTTGGAACATACGTATTCATAAAACCGATCATTTGCGTTCATTACGGTGAAATCTAACAACATTTTCTGTGACATTTTAGACTAAGATAAACATTTATGTAACTCAATGGCAGCGAAAACCCCATTTCTTCCTCAACAATCGTAGCTTCGTCATAAATATCTCGGGCTGGACATGTAGAAGCCTGATGGGATGCAATAAAATGTTTGTGCAATCAGCGACACAGTTTCAAAGGTTCTCATTCATCTATGTATGAGGTGTTTTCATTGGTTGAAATATTGCAAGGTAGTTTATGTTGTAATACTTTGCCGCTAGCGGAACATACCGTCAATTCTGGAACGCTCGTATGAGAAACGAAGTTGTCGTTGGCTTGAAACTAAATCATATTGAAAATTCTTTGTAATATCTACGGAATGACACATGACTATGACTCCAGTCAAAATTGAGTAAGGCCCGAATATAATGAGAATCAGAACAATTAAGTCAGTAGTCAGGTTGAATGAGGTTGACATATAGGTTTGCAGTAATTCGCCCTAGCTTACTTGCGGATTTTTATTGTCATGACATATGGCGAAGATTTTCAAATCAAACAATCAGAAACAAGAATTCACGTAAGTCATGTTCAAGTAATCAATCGCCGAATTCCATGAACGTTTCATTTATCTCAAAATGGCATCTGAAATGAACGAAACTTGTTCGGTTCAAATACGGGAATACATTTCCTTAGCTCAAATGTCTGAAAGTAGTTCACACTAAAATGACCGCCAGCAGTTTTCGACTTAATCCGACACATGAGGTGTTCACATTGGAAAGTTAAGGAAACACAGCTGTTGTTCATTTACTGACATGAGCGTTAAGATACTTTTCGTGGAGATTTTTTTCATACGAAATTGTAATATTTCATTTCGTTATAATGAAAAACCTACAAAAGCCTCGCTACCTTTATGACAGTCCCACCTTCTGAATAATCATCAAATATAATAAACCGAGAAATAACCTACTGTTAGAATATCAATCCCAACAAGACTTACGAGTACATAACATTTAACTATAAGAATTTGTTCTTTCCTCGCATGTACCCTCAGACTCTTTGCCTTTTTTATCTATTCTAACTCCTTTAAAGGCCGGGATCCAAACCTCCAAAAAACCCATGGGTTTCTTATCTTTGTCATCTTTACTCTGATTGGTTGATTCCATAAACAAAGATATTATCAGTGTTTGAGTGACAGGGCAGTTACGGGTTTTTTGGTGCCTGGGAGAGCTCAGCAAAGTCAAAGGTCTCAAACTTTACTACAAGTTGTGGCTGGTAGTAGTCTACTGAGTTTCAGTGCATAATCATCAGGGGGAAAACCATTATTAATAATACATGAAGTTTAAATTTTTGTGATAGGCTGATATTATTTTTAGTACATTAAATTATATATTTTTTATGAAAAGACCAACATAAAGGAGATCTTTAATTATAGAATTAAATATAATTGTATTTGTTAAAATTTTGTGAAAAACGTTCAAAACAACCATAGTCTTTTAACAATGTTTGGATGTATTCGAAGTAAATATGTCACTATTGTTGACAAAAGTTATACAAAATTGTCTAAATCCATTTACTGTCACAATAATCTTTTTATAACCTTAGTCCCTACAGCTTATCCCCACAAGCAGAGCTAAATATTTGGGGGACATATGGGATGGGGGAGGTTTTGATTTCCCAGTCAGGCTGGGAAGGCAGTGAAATCTGACACCCTGAATGGATCTTTTTCTCCACTAGCAGACTTGTTTGGTATGGTAATGATGAGAATCTAGTCACGTGACATTTACAAAGTTAATTCAAATTTGGAAATAAATGCAGTCAAAGTACTGTTTTAGTTTTTAGTTTTGATTAAACATGTTTAGGAATTCCACTTCTTTGAAGAGCCATGGATATATTGTGTAAATATGATAACTTTCCGGTAAGAAGATTTTGATTTATCCCACTTCGAACATAGGTACCCTCATTTTTTCCCTTCAAGGTGTAGTTTTTTCAGGACAACTTGGCCACGCCAACACCGTGTATAGTGGCGGATGCCGGCCTTTAAGATAACCATACCCCACGTGTAAGATAACTTAATTATTGCTAAAGGCATGTTAAAACCCATTCCCCGCTCACTCAACCTTATGCTACTAAAGCGTTTCCGGGCGAGACCCAGAGAACCAAAGCGAAAGTAGAAGTAAATCAAAAATACATAATGAAAGAAAACAGTTTTCCGCGAATTCCAATTGTCACTGCCACTGCTATTTGTATTGGCATTTGACTCAATATAGAAAGGATCGATTCATGAAAGGAAAAGTAAAACTACTCAATACTAAGTAATGCTCGTAATTATAATAACATGCGAATATATTGAATCGATCAAAACACACTGTTGGTTAATCACTGGCCTGATTGCTACACTACAACATTTGGAGAAACAGACAAGACAGGGACGGTAAATATTTCGATTGATATATGATTGTTTATGTATTTCTTGTATCACTATTATATGACATTGTTTACTGACATTATTTTCGTAAGCATATTTGTTACTAGACATGCCCAAAATATCATTTACACTTATTTAGTCCATTTACGGGAATGTAAGTAATGTGTGAAACGTGTGCTTTTTTTCTTCAATCTAACCAATACCAGTCTCACAACATTGTCATTCTGAAGAAGGGGTGGGGGGAGGGGGTTAAGGATTTGGGAGACTTGTGAGTTCATGTCAAATAAGAGTAATAAAGTTAGGATTGCTACAGTATTATTACGAATACAACGCGGAGTTCACCCCCCCCCCCCCCCCCCATTCCTTCCCCCCACATGTTATTCGGATATTGGTTTAATGTCATCGATAGAGATTATATACTTACGTAGCATTGATATGGTAATGTCAATCAAAATACGAAAATAAGTATTACAAATTACATAACAATATTTCTATTTTACTAATGATAATGTAGCTAAAAAAGAACGTTTGATTTAACTCAAAACTGGCATTTGAAATGAACGTAACATGTTCGTTTCAAATACGGGAATACATTTTCTTAACTCAAATGTCTTAAAGTAGTTCACACTAAAATGACCGCCAGCAGTTTTCGACTTAATCCGACACATGAGGTGTTCACATTGGAAAGTTAAGGCAACACAACTATTGTTTATTTCCTGCGTGAGCGTTTAAATACTTGACGTGGATATTTTTTTTCATATGATATTTCATTTCGTTATAATGAAAATCCTACAAAAGCCTCGCTACCTTTATGACAGCCTCAGCTTATGAATAATCATCAAATATAATAAACCGAGAAATAATCTAATGTTAGAATACCAATCCCAACAAGTCTTACATGACATTAACTTAACTATAAGATTGTGTTCTTTCTTCGCATGTACCCCCAGACTCTTTGCCTTTTTTAAAATCTATTCTAACCCCCTTTAAGATGACCATACCCCATTTGACTCATGTCAAGTCAAGCCGAGAAATAACCTAATGTTAGAATATCAATCCCAACAAGACTTACGAGTACATAACATTTAACTATAATAATTTGTTCTTTCCTCGCATGTACCCTCAGACTCTTTGCCTTTTTTTATCTATTCTAACTCCTTTAAGATAACCATACCCCACGTGTAAGATAACTTAATTATTGTTAAAGGCATGTTAAAACCCATTCCCCGCTCACTCAACCTTACGCTACTAAAGCGTTTCCGGGCGAGACCCAGAGAACCAAAGCGAAAGTAGAAGTAAATCAAAATTACATAATGAAAGAAAACAGTTTTCCGCGAATTCCAATTGTCACTGCCACTGCTATTTGTATTGGCATTTGACTCAATATAGAAAGGATCGATTCATGAAAGGAAAAGTAAAACTACTCAATACTAAGTAATGCTCGTTATTATAATAACATGCGAATATACTGAATCGATCAAAACACACTGTTGGTTAATCACTGGCCTGATTGCTACACTACAACATTTGGAGAAACAGACAAGACAGGGACGGTAAATATGTCAAATTTTGAAATAAGTCACTTTTTAAACAAAATTGACTTTAAGCCTGTTCAAAGTTGATTCTTCTTTTATTTACTACATGGCCAACCAAAATTGAAATGTTCTATACATATATAATTTCTTGAAAATTGCCTTTATTGATAACCAAATAAGATAAACTAAATATTTTGATTGATTTATGATTGTTATTGTAGTTCTTATTTGCTATTATATAACATTATTGTTACCGGACTTGCCCAATAAAAAAATTACACTTATTTTGTCCATTTATGGGAATGTAAATAATGTGAGACGTTTACTTTTTCTTTCTTCAATGTAACTAATACTATTCGAATACAACGCGGAGTTCAAACCCCCCTCCTTCCCCAACAGGTTATTCGGTTCTTGGTTTAATGTTATCGGTACAGGTTATAGATTTACGTAGAATTGATATGGTAATGTCAAACAGCACGTTATGTAGGTTGTGTAAGAGCAAATCAGAAAAGGTTAATAGTTGAGGTTAACATTATTTACAAGTGTTAAATATTTCCGTTGCAACAATATACCACTGTCAAACGATATGTTTTTAAGCTTAGGCTATGAAAAAGTTCATCCATTGAAGTTGAAATACTTTTTGTGAGATGACCACAATAAATATAATCATTGCATAGTTCTCAAGACTTTCTCTATTGCATAATGTATTGGTAACCACTTCGGTGTTTAAGAGAAGTTTTGAGAGACAAAAATAACCTACAATTTATGCTACAAAAGAGTCTAGACACTCATTTCAAGATTGCATTGTTATAGAGTTGCCCTTAGTCACAAGGTATAGACAACTGTCAAACCTACGCCTAGTGAGTCACACAGAAGTCAGGTTACTTAAGCTCAAAGAAGCGACGCACGAGGTATTCAAGGAACGATTTGGAAAAACAAATTTATTTCTGACTGCACCTGTATTGCATTACATGTGGTATATGTATGTGTAACTAAATATTCTATGTTTTTATTGAGCATATGAGATTACCTTGCTAGTCGCAATGCATTGAATACCCTCTCATAAACAATGTCATATGCATCTGTGGTTAAGATATAGTATACTTAGGAAAGGTCTGCAAAATCCTATTTTGTGAAATTTTGTAAACTACCCGTATACCCACGGTTTTAGGTATGTCGATACGAAATTACAAATCCATGATATTGATAATTCGATCGTTAAAGTCATGTTGACATGAAGATATTTCACTTCAGATGATAACAAGGCAACATAGAACTCAATTAAAAGAAGAAGGGTACGCTGTAGTTAAAGGAGCCCTGACGGCGAAAGATGCAGATGGATACAGAAAAGACTATGAACGATTGCTCGAGCCATTTACAAGCAAAGGGAAATGGCCACATTCCGATAAATCAATGATCCAGCATTATAAAATAGGTCACAGTGAGCCATCATGGTCAATACGATGTAAGGTGAAAAGGATATTTGCAAGTCTTTTTGGGACCCATAAACTTCTCACTAGCTTTGACGGTGTTTCTATCGGAAGACCGCCTGAGCAAAGTCAAGAAGCATTTGCCGAGGAGGGGGAACACTGGTTGCACTGTGACCAGGGTCGTAGACGAGTTGGTTTCCATGGTTATCAGGGAGCTGTTTATCTTGAGGAGTGCGGTGATGAGGATTGGGCCTTCGAAGTCATGGTGGGATCACACAAAAAGTTTGAAACTTATTACAATGAAAATAAGGACGCGATAGAAAATGTACAAAACGATCGACTTTGGAGACTCAAAAGGCTTTCGGATAAAGATGTAGAATGGTACAATGACCAAGGTTGTCCAAGGAAAAGGATTGCTGTCCCAAAAGGTGGAATGTTATTATGGGACTCTCGTTTGATTCACGCAAACACACGTCCAATAAGAGGCCGTGAGTCCAATGGAAGATGGCGTTTTGTGGTTTTCATATGTATGGCACCAGCAGCTTGGTCGGACGAAGAATCCCTAGCGATAAAGAAGAGGTTCTACACTGAAATGACCATGACGACACATTGGCCTTGTAACTGTATTAAGAATATTGAAGATCGCATTCCTCCTCCTGAAGCCGTGACAGAAAGTGGTTTTCAAACACAAGATGAACTGCCGCCATCTGCTTTGACACGACCAGCAAGGAAACTCGCCGGGGTCCTGTCGTATCGGGGGCTGCTGACCGAGACAGGCGTCATGCAAAGTCCACTGTTCATTGATGTTGACAAAAAATATGAAGGAGAGGGATCGAAAGTGTAATAAGGATAATTAATATAATGTTTGAGAATACCTAACTGGTGATCATTACATAATACTGTTAACCCCAAACAGTCTTAATGCAATTTTATGACGTCGAACGTCTGTTTGTAGTCCTTACTATGACTACGAACTATTGGCCCTGGAAAGCTTGAAACTTGAGAACAGTTTCAATAAAAAAAAGGGGGACTGCATAGCCACTTCATCAAGTTCACTGAGAACATGCCATATAAGAGCGTCTTGTTCTCTAGATGTAATAGCCTTTCGAATGCTTACACAAATCGGAAAAATAAGGGATGGTACGATACATTTATAAGTAAATACTTGTTAATTAAGTCCCATTTCAGTGAATTAGGGTTCCAAAATCCTAATTCATTTTTCTTTACTTTAAAAGCCTGAAATTTGGTGGTCTCACTCTTTGACAAATGAGGATAGTAAGTATATTTCTGATAGAGTATATGTTGCTCTTTGTCCAAAAACTGAGGGCCACGATCAAATCTCACTTTTAATCAAGACCAAAAAGGAGTGGAAATCTTTTGTATCAAGTCAGTAGTGACCATTGTCGATCACAACACTCTTTAAAAAAGTGAAATGCAAATACCTAGTCAGGTTGTAATATGATTAATAGTCATGGACACTTGACATGCCTTGAGAGTATGTTCACGGATGGAGAGCTAATAGCCCCTACAGAACTAATGAGCTGCACATATGGGTTGATGAAAACTGCTGCGTGCTGGTTTATCCTATATATGTTTACTTTCCTATCTGTGATCAGCAGACTGTGGAGCCGATAACAATAAACAAACAATGTTGATGATAGACCTCGTTCAGGTCGCCCTTGAGCCACTACAGAAGCCCATGAGGGATACCTTCGTACGCAGGTCCTGCGAAATCGAACACAAACGGCATAACAACTTTTAGTAAACTTTACCAAGTAACAGGAATTCGAGTAACACCCCAAACGATTAGAAATCGACTACATGCAGACCAACTGCATGCGCGACGACCGCGTGTTGTGCCTCCAGTCTCGCCAGCATATCGTAAACAGACGCAAATTGTGTAGGCAGCAAATAAATTGGGGTAATCGTCGACAGGCGCTTGTAATGTTCTCAGATGAGTCCACATCTACTTTGGATTTCATTAATAGGCGTGTTCGTGTATTGAGTCGAGTGAATGAGCGTAAAGCTAACGTCAACATTAGACAACATGACAGATTCGGGCGTTGGTAAGTTATGGTGTGTGGATAAAATCAAAATGACTGGCAGAACGGACTTGCATATTGTTCAAGGAAGGGCCACAGGTGCTCACAGCGCACATGTCGTGAATGACCACTAGAAGTGTCATCATATTGTCCATATGCCTTGACAAGCCATGAGTCCTGACCTTTCCCCTACAGTGCATGGCTGGGACACGATCGGGAGACGTGTTCGTCACTCCAAATGTTGATTGAACGGATGATTAGAAGCATGCTACGACGAATTGCTGAATGTTTGAGGATTTGGGGGGGGGGGGGGGGGGGAGGGAATTACTTTTAAGCAATTTTTTTAAAACCGACATTGTTTTTATTTATAGATATTTTATTTCATTTTTGCTTTTATTCTTCGCTATTATGTAATTGTTTGTTTCTTCCCGATTTGATTTATTAGCTTGACTGATAATTTTACATCTCTGAAATTATTCTTAGAATCATAGCCTTCTTGTTGTCTTGAGTGATTATTATCTAGACTCTCAAAGCAATGTCAGCTACTTATTGGCCAAAAGCGGTCATGTTCCGTAGGTATATTTTTCTATGTTAAACTGGGTCACACGCAACCCATTAGACGACGTACTGCCAAGAGTTAGCTCCCTTGTCTGTTAGGAAACCAAAGGCTACTCTACGTTGGTCTGTTGAACCCTACATTTACGTGGTCAGTTTAATTTCCCACTTATTAAAGAAATGTTTCGACTGGAACAATTAAGTTCTTGTAAAAAGGAAATGAAAATTAGAAAACCATCTATACACATATTGGTCGGGGTCATCGCCGGGTCTTCTTTCATATCAAACTTTCAAACCAACCTAAAAATTATGTTGTGATGCCGACACTTTTAAACTCACTTTCACGACGGTCTGCCATATTAATTTAAGTTTGTTAATCCGTATGTTCTGTATGGTACCGATATTATTTTATTGACTTTATTAATTGTGCTCTAACCGATAAAATAAAAATCATATTTGTAAATTCATAAATAAAAGAATGAGAAGATCAGCCGCAATATAGAACCATCCAGTCTTTCAAGCCATATTCAAAGCATAAAAAGGGTCTTGTCAAAATGAATACGTTACCATGTGTCCGCTAGTTATATGTGGATATCATGCGTCCGAGTGACGTTTCCTCCTGGCCAGAAATCAGAAAATAGAAGGCCTAGCTCATTAACACTTGATATATGGAACAATCATTATGACTATGCAGGTGCTTTTTTAAATTTTCAACATATCTTATCATTTGGCAGTTTCCGTCGAATCAAAACTTTGAAAAAAACTTTTTACAAAACTATAAGGCCTTGAGGTGTATACCATTCACCATTTCTAATGTTACCTTATGGTTTTCGACTTATTCAGAATTCAATTTTTGCTGTTTTCATGGAAATGCAAATCGCAGTGCTGTTTCGAGGGTAGGAACCAAAGCACTTTGTACAATGGAATTACGGATCATCAAAAACCAATGATCAACTAAGGATAATTTTCATCTAAATATATTAGTTATTAGGATTTATTCAAGATTACAGTTACATAACTATTGTTCAATTTCACACTTACGCCACTTGGCAGGGGGACATAACCGACTCTGCTTGTTTATTCTCGAGTGTCGTTATATAATACGGTATATACGTTTTTATGTATGTTGATATGAGCCTTTAGTTAAACTTACTTTTCAGTATTGAAACAATCATTCGTTACATTGAAATTGAACCTCAACCCACGAATGTGAGTCTTTTCCATTTTTCTTTTGAACGCTCATTCGTTAGCAATGGTGTTATATTTAGATATCTCTAAACTCCCGGGTGCCACGTGGTGTCAACAAGTGCCCTGTTGATCGTTCAAGAGATGAACACTTTAGCTATTACATTAAAGCGTTTTGGTCATTTGTTGAATTCACAAATCGTGCAGAAGGGTGAAGCACAACCTAATTGCTACCAAAAGCCTGTGATATTCCGCCCAATTTGTCAACCATAAGTTAAAATGTTTATTTAGTTTATTGTGTTTTTCAATGACGTTTACAATTATTTGACATTATATTTTACGTTTGATTAAAAAACCATTGCAGATGGAGTGTGGTATTCATTTATTACTATTAAAGATAATATTATCCTCATAGGGGGTACGATTACGATAACACAGTTAAGAAAAAATATCAACAACTATTTAGGTTCACATCCACCTGAAAATAGCAGAAAAAACGTGTTTTATAAACACTTCCGGAAAACAGACGCGAAACGTTTTATTAGCCAATCAAGTGCTAGGGGGATTGTGACGACATAGACAGGACTCGTTAACGACTGGCTGATCTGTGTCATTGTTTACATTATAGATTCCAGCGGTCGTGAACGTATATATTTTCACTGATTGTACTTATAAAAAAAGCCTCTAAGTCACCAAATCTATTAATATCAATACATCGACATATTCTGTTTGACATTAATTATCTGTTGTTGTTGTTGTTGTTGTTGTTGTTTGTTTGTTTAGGTTGTTAATCTCCGATTATGCCGATCGAGTGAACCCAAACTGATATCTGCCGCCATTGTGACTGTTTTTTGTTTGAACACCTCGACCAATCGACTATCCCCCTGTGTAGTTGATTGACCATTGTATATGTAGCATACTTGTTACTACTTTGTGCCATTTGTGTCAACTCAATATCGCAACTCCGTGTTTCTGCTTTGCATGACTGTAACGATGAGATCCCGCTTTCGGTGGTCTGTCTCTCGGCAACTTCCGGATCTCGTCATTGGGATACGAGGTTCCGAGGAGCTGTTTTTCGCCTTATTACTCAGTTATTAGTGATAATTAAGATCAAATCTTTGATGTGTTTAGTAAATGTACCTCTTGATTCGCAATTTGCCACCTTCATAAAAACTTAGAGTTACGTACTAAGGTATTTTTCATAGTAAGGATACAGATTATTGTTCTTTTGTGTGAGTAATGGTCAGTGTTTGAGATAAAGAGTCTGGTACTAATCTAGAGTGACGTAGGCCAATATTGTCAATAATAACACATTTATTGTTGATTGTGATGTAAGTTAAAGCCTGCTTGGAAATGTATCGTAAATATGAAATTCTTTTTCAGTTTTAACTATTTCAACCAAATAAAAATATTAACGCTGAAAAGCATATTATTTCCATTTCCGTCAGTACTTTAGTACCGGTGTTTTATCAGAGAGAGGTTTTTAGTTACCTAACACTACTTTTTCACACCAGACAATATAGTCATAAAGTTATTACCTAACAGTCTACATGAAATGCCACACACCTGTACATTATGGCAATTAAGCAATAAACTTAATGACCTCAGCACCTGGCACATTTCCAATAGGTAATACACAAGGCACTGATTAGTTATCCTGTCTAAACTTTATCTTCACCTATGATCAACAGCCTTTATTGAAACTTGATGAAGGTAATTAGGTTTGTCAATACACGTGACACATGACAATATATTAACACATCTGTATTACTAAATATCTTATTTCATTCTGCAATGTTTATTAATATATAATAGGTTATAAGTTATCCACTGTAAGGCTACATAAAATGGTAAATGTTTCTCCGGGGCAGCTCTTTTACTTTAATTTTACTTTTTGTTGCTTCTAAAATGACGCTGTAGCAAGAAATTTTAATTTTTCATAAATGTTATAACCCAAACTGTAGTGTCAACATACAAACATAAGTGACTTGCCCACATTTTTGTATATATCCTTAGAGTAAAATGATATGCCCCAAAACTAGTAATGTAACAAACAACAAACCTGTCACTGTGTATAATTTACAGATCTATATATATATATATATATATATATATATATATATATATATATATATATATATATATATATATATATATATATATATATATATATATATATATATACACATTATTTCATTATAGTCTCCAACATGTTGTAATGTAACAAACAACAAACCTGTCACTGTGTATAATTTACAGATCTATATATATATATATATATATATATATATATATATATATATATATATATATACACATTATTTCATTATAGTCTCCAACATGTTGAAATAACTATTTAGTTCAACCCGATGAATTTTTCAACCCCATATGCAATCAAATACTAAAAATTCAAACAGTTAATGGGGTTTGAATTAATAAATTCTGCGACTAATCTAAAGAGACATAAATTCATAATGCAGATAAAAACTCAACATTCGTCTGCAAAATCATCAATTATAGTCAACTCCCCAAAAGTTTCATGATTATTTATCCCACCTCCCCCGGAATAGAATTTTGAATTAGCCTTTCTTTCAAATTCCGTACCCTCTTTCGTTCCCTCTTCTCAAAGTATTCCGTCCGTTTTCTCTTCCGATATGGTTGACTGTCATATCTCGCTGGACAGACGGGTAGCGGGCATGTTATCATCTTCATTTGTTTATTAACTGTTCGTACGGCATTTTTGACGAGTCTTTTCCTTTGTGGGGCAAGTCCAAAGTCCGCTTTGAAATCGTAGGAAAGATCATAACAGTCCTCTGCGAAATTATCGGAGCAGATAACAGACCTGTCATTGGGACTCCACTTCGCTCTTTTCTGACTAACAAACTTTGTCCCATTCGCGGACAGGATCCTTGGGAAACCGATGCAGTTGAATGTCTCCTGGTTTCTTATTAGTACAGTTGGCAGCAACGCAGGAAGAAGGCATGTCTCTATCGCAATGAAAACGTCGACGAATGCGACCCATATCTGCACTGATATATACTTTTTTACAAACAAACGTGGAGCGAGTCCTGTCTATGACGTCACATCTGCCGAAGGAGAGCTCAGGCCACTCTAGGGACTTTTTTAATTGGGCTTTCGAGGTGGCCAATTTCTACGCGCTTTGAACCGTTATATCTTTTTAATTAAACGACGTAATCCTGCTGCCAAAATGATGACATTCTTGTGTGGCAGGGTGAAATAAAAGCATTCCTACTGGCTTTGACAAGGGGATGAATTGTCTGACTCACACCTGGATGTCCTTGGTTCAAATCCCGGGGGAGGTGATCTCACAATTACTTCTGTTATATTTGGCGCCCAACATGGGGCGGGTCCAACTCCCTAGTGCTCGCTACCCCTTGAGTATGCGAACTGAGGTGCATGATAACTCAAAATGACTTGACTCGAGGACGAGTCACTTATAGTGTAGGGATTGTATGCGGCAGAGTGAAATAAACCAATTCCTACAATGGGATATCTCTTGTGCTGAATTGGTAGAGTGCCAGACTCTCAACCGGAGGTCCGGGGTTCGAATCCATCAGGAGGTGATCTCACAATCACTGCT
Organism: Phorcus lineatus; assembly: GCA_921293015.1. Taxonomy (NCBI): domain Eukaryota; kingdom Metazoa; phylum Mollusca; class Gastropoda; order Trochida; family Trochidae; genus Phorcus; species Phorcus lineatus. The sequence goes on along the minus strand of OV121081.1, from coordinate 6,466,784 downwards.
GTTACACTAGTAACACTCATGATGTCGCTACATTGGTATTGTTACATATGTAAAAGCCTTACGAAAAAGGCAGTCGGAAATTGGGAAGATATTAAATCATGAAAGTTAAAAGCATCCCCTAAGCAGCAAAACCCCGAAGGATGGTATATCTCGCCGTCGTCCGCTTTCCGTCCCACAAATTGACCCGGCCCCTCCCACAGGTTTGGTTCAATCTTGTGAAACTTCTCACATGCTTTGGATGGAAAACTTGAAATATTCTTTTATGGACATCAGAGTTGGGCTTGTTGAAAGATCGATATTAATCATGGAAAAGGATAAAAAGATCCTTAAGGCGTTTAACTTTTCAGAGAGATTGTACCTGCGACTGCTTTAAAACTCTGCTAATTTTCTGTCACTTTATATTTTCTGTCTTTCTTTTCTCCTTTTCTTCCCTTGAGTGTTAATGGCACTACGTTCTAGTGTATACCAATATTTCGTTATTACAACGAATGCACAGACCATGCATAAACCTCGATATTACTAACATCCCGCAGTAAGGTAGTTTACTTCGTAAGTTATTAAACAAATATTTATGTATTCAGGTTATAAAGTCTATACTGAAAGCTCGGAAGAAATTAATGCAACGAAGTAACAAATCTGCATGAACCGCGATGTCGAAAATATTCGAATTTTGATGACAGAAAAAGCGAAAACGGCAGGCGCTATCTTATTCCAATGCGGTGCTTATACTACATTTTTTTACATAAAATTACAAGAGTGCTTTAATAAACAAATTTTATCTTTTATTCTCAGTTCAGAGTTAAGGTTGATAAAAAAAAAACATTACTAGTTCACCCGTTTTGAACTGTCCTTATTTTTTTCATTGTGTGCACATCGTACTATAGCTTTGTTATATATTTCATTGTTGATTACAAATCGATTTTCAGGAATCATGACATGTGAAAAAAATTTACATTAAATGTTTTAAAACTAAACTGAAAGGTTAAGCGTGTCAAAATAGAAGCTATAAATGCCAGAGAAGTTACAGATTTATTGTTTTATCTTTTGTTAACATCGAAAGATATTAATCAATGTTAAGTAGTTTGATTAACAATTGACAAAAATTGTTTTAATAAGATCTTTTGCTGAAATAGGATTTCGAGTGCTTTGCGTTTGACAATTGCCAAATGGTTTTCTGAAATACTACATATGTATCCTTTGTAGCGTCAAAAGTTAATCCAAAATGATCCAAAAAATTTAAAATTAAAGTATTTTGTTGATAAATGATGACGAATCGTAAGTTTTCCAAAATGATTATTTTACACAGTTAAACTTTCTTGCAGCTGCTATATGAATACAATTCTTGCTCAATATATGCCAAAATTTAAAATTGTCATCACAGAATCTACTATTTCAAGGATGGAACTTCAAACAAAGTGTTGCATTCGATACTTCTATGCTCAAGTATGAACTGCTATTTCGAATGCCCGAGAACATTATTATACATAAAAGCAGGCACTTTCTCAAAAAGCCAGTCAAACATTATTGATGATACAAAGAAAAGGGGAAAAACCATTTACATAATAATAATAATAATAATAATAATAATAATAATAATAATAATAATAATAATAATATACATTTTAACGCCTAATATCCAGTGGGAGGCACTGCACACTGGCGGTACATTATTACCCTGAAGGAATTGTACTACAGCAGCTACTTAGCGCTTCCGTACTTCCCTTATTCAGGTACCCATTTATACAGCTGGGTTGACTGAGTGCAATGTGGATGAAGTGCCTTGCCCAAGGACACAACGCGGTATGAGATCAAGGTCACAAATGTTTGGTGTCTCCACCGGGATTCGAACCCGGGTCGTCGGCGGCGATAGGCCAGCATGCTAACCACTACACCACCGCGCTCCACATTCAAGAAAGTTAGACGTGATATTCTGCTGAGGGAAGATGACTTCATGATAACGAAATACCTCGTCATTAAGCAGCCACTTGACGTCAATACTTCCAATATGAGTAAGAAGTAGATATAGCTTTGATTGTAACCAGGTTTAGAGTAAACACATGGGCAGTCATTAAAGATTATCAGAAAGATATGCATAAATTCAAACAACAATTCACTTTTTTATCAATGTGAAATGGTGTTTGACTTTTGAAATATGTAATGATTTTTTCGATGATTATTGAAGGAATGTCGTCAGTAATACATCGTAGGAATCTTATGAAGCTGCCCTAAAATCCTCTGTTGTTAACGAAATTGGGTAAATGACCAAAGCCTACAATTGTCTATCAAAATATATAATTATCGTAAATTAGTACAAGATTTTACAATTACATACATATAAATGTGATTGAAATGTATCACGAGATAAGGTCACATTTGTATTAATATTAGTGAAGTCCTTCCATTAAGTGGATATGCATAGTGATTTTCAGTTCCCTGGTAAGTAAAATGTAAAGGGCGTGGGGGTAGATTTTCGATATCCGATTTCCTGAAGAACAATAACCAAACGATATCCAGAAGATAAAGCTTTTCTTATGTATTCAACTTCAAAATGACATTCAAAGACCTTACGCCATATTAGAGTCTTCTTAAACAAAATAATAATGATACAAAGGGGAAAAGCTTTATGTCTGTAAGGTACAGGGGAGCTCTGAATTGCCTTGTCAGTCGCGTGTAGGTTTCATGGATGTCCCTCTCCGTGTCTGTTGCTGGATAGTAGTCATTAGACGTAAATATATGTTATTGTACGACCACTGACCATCCGCGTAAGTGACCAAAGTCCACTGGGTTTGCTACGACATGCTAATTTCTATATATTGCTACCATTCTTTTTTTATATATGTAGACTGAAACAGAGTTCCCCTCATTATTGTAATCTACATTGAGTCTTTTATCATTGATAATTAGGTTTCAATTCAACTATTCAGTTTGATTTGAAAATGTCATTTTCATGCATTTTTTTAGTCAGATATGTAATGTATCCTTTGGACCTACGAAAAAGGTTAACTTATCATTCGGATCGGACACCAACCAGCAAACAAATATGAATGATTGACACGTTTGTTATGAACAAATCTTTATTTCACGAGTAGCCAACGCAGCTAACAATTAAAGCAGTTGTAACAATATAACATTATATAATATTATGACAATATTTTCGTCTGATGAGGATATATATATATAACAAGATGAACCTGCAGCCAATGTAAAATTATCAAACATAAGTGGTGTCACATGGTCAACCTTTTACATATTCAGTTAGGCAATTTATGGATTTTCAAAACTAATCATATAATCAAAGACTTGATGATGATGGACCAATGATTAAATAAATTAATGTATTAGATTGGTGGTGTTTAAGCGGACATTGTTTCTTGATAATGAAGTTATGAACACCGGTATGTGATTAGTAAATTCGTAAGTGGGTCTTCAATTAGTACTGCGCTGTCTCTATATCAGAGCTAATTGAGGACGCCAAACACATGCCGGTTTTCTTTCTTATTACAGAAACCTTTTTAAGACCATTTCAGTGTTTCGAATTCTTACAAATCAGGCAAAGTACTGTTAAGCGGAAGTAAGATATGTCGTGTAATTTAAACCACATGTTCATCATGAAACCAAATTTTTAAAAACAACCAGTACTTTCTTACCAAAGGACCATCGCTCTACTACTTTCATGACATATATCTCCATGCCAAGTTTAATATATGAAATCGGACACCATAAAAAAGACGCTATGATTTTGAAAACTTCCTTCAACCATATGTACTGGACGATTTACCGAGTTACAAAAGAACGTCGTTTATGGATGAGTTACAATACAATAATGGTCTCTTTGTGTAGACATTCCAAGTTCAACGTTGAGATTCCTGTTGTTCGAGTTAGAAAATTTTGGATTTTATGTACATGAACTTTTGACAGATTTAGTAACTTTTAGCAACAGACAAGGTGAAACCGTAATTGAATTTTGGATGAGGGCCGATGTAGATTCTTAACGAATTTCATTAATCACGAGATACGTAGCTTATCAGCTGATTCAATAAAAGGAAAGTAAACATTCTAAATAACATAGACTCTACCGGGATTCGTACTTCTTCTCCGGGGTTTTCCTCTTCATAACGACCTGACAGCAGCCCAATCTGACGTAATTTAAGCTAGCCAAAAATGGCGCCGAAATAAAACTTCGGTGTAAGTACCTGGTGGTTAAAACTTGTTCTGGAATCCCAGTAGCGTTTTTCTTGAAACACGGTAGAATCTTGATTGGGAAAATAGATGTCTCCATTTGGAATTCATTGTTTAATAAAATCATTTGTGTCGCGTATATTGTTCTATTGAGGGTATTATACTTTGATATAAACCAACTCTACAGTTAAGGACAATTTAAACATGCATCAACATCAACCCAATGGTTGAACGGATGTCGAATACATTTCAACAGTTAGTAAATTGCATGTTTTAGTTTAATTTTCACGAACATGATTTAACGGTATCGGCATTGAAATGTTGATAATAAGCATAGGTTATGTAATGATTCTATCGATATACTTCAAACTATAGTCTATGTTCTACTCAGGAGATTGATAAAGCTACGCCGGTAATATCAATAATACTATGCAAGGATATTCCGATATTGACGCGTGCTGATTACAGCATAATATAATGGGCCCTGGGAACCTCTATGCTGTTGACAAGTCATAAATCTGCTTGACATATAATTGATCCTCCTTAGTGATACTGGTCCGGCGAGACTCCTTCATACGCTCGTAATAGAAGTATGACCGTTCGTCACATGGTCAATCTTGGCCACTGCCATGTACTGTTTATGCAGTGGGGGTGATGTATGTTCGGTAGGCACACATCTCTTCAGTCCGAACAATGCACAGACCTGATCCCGAAAGTGTTTCCCTGTTATACAGTAGATGAAAAAGTAACATGCAGAGTTTGACAATGTTATCTCCTCAATAGCTTTCCTGATGGTGATGTATATGAAATAATTTCTCCATTCAGGATCTTCCCTTATTTCATCAGCTGTCATGTTTGGATTAGCGACAAACAGGTTCTGGAGAGAGTACACGAGAGTTGCCGGGAGCCATGTACAGATGAGATAAAAAGACACCGTAAGCAGCGTGACCGTGGATGTTGTCGGGCTACCACTTCCCGGCTGCTGATAGGCCGGCCCTCGCCGTGTTAACGATTTGATTTCGTTGATAACAAAGATATTGAACACAAGAGCAGAGAGCGGAACAATAGCAAATATCAACAACTCGGTAATCCATGTCCATACGTTAATAATGCTCGTCTGTCCACCATCTCTTGCTTCGTATCTGTGATCACAGTCTTTAATATCAGGATTGTATGTCCAGAAATATCCTTGAATCACTGACAACAATATCGATGACAAAAGAAGCATTACAACAGCAATAACCGCTCTCCGAACTGTGCAAAATTTCTCTTTGCTGAAAGGGTGGCAGACAGCAATGTACCTCTCAACAGTGAAACTCAAAACTAATAACGGTGCAAGGTATTGGGGCACGTAATAAATAACATTGTAGATTTCACAAGAAATCGGTCCATTGTACGTTTTTACCCCCCAGGCGTAATTGAGCTCCACGAAAACATGCAGAATTAGAAACACAAAATGAGATATGGACAAAGTGCCAAGGTAGATTGCCGAAGAGTTGTTCTTTCTTGTCTTTTCCTTAAGCCAGATATAGGCAGATAGCGGATTGCAGAATACTCCAATAATGTAGAATATTGGTGAAATTGTCCTATCTATCATCACTGATGTTGGAGCGAAGACCTCATGAAATGTCATCATACTGTAGAAGTGGAAAATGTTGGGAGTCTCATTCCCTCCCGTGAGGCCTGTCCCGTTCAGCGACATCTCCCTGGAATGAAATAATCAAAATTACAATACCAGAGGTCACTTTATTTGGGATGTATGGGGAAATCGCGTTTTAGAAACCGCTTTTGAAAGTTTTGTGCAAATTTAGATGTACACAACATCTTTCACATCTATGAATGACTGTAATGAACAAGATGCTTAGTATACCAATAGTCGCATTATTCTTAATGATTTTTTTGCACTCGGCCCAAGTACTTTGGACTTAAAATAGTGTATGCACTATTACGTTAATTCCAATGTGTATGACTTCCAAAGGTTAATATTCATTACTGTTTGTCTGTAACGGATAACGTATTTGTTCTAAAACTGTTGAGTGTGGTATATAAACGGTTATATCTAATAACATATACATCTACAGCGGAGAATATATATAACACGATGATGATTGCTTAATAGGTTACAACCATTCGTTCCTCGTATGATTCAGCGCAATTATCTCCGTCTGTGCCATATTGCTACATCTCCACCAACTATGATATACAGTGTCATCTGCAACAACGTTATGTCTTCATACCATATTTCATCATTTTAGTCTTATAGTCTTAGCATAGGTCCAAGCTTTATGTTTAGTTGGAACAATATAATTCATTGATTACAAACCTTAATTTTTCAATGAAATATATTTCTCGTAACATCCTATCTAAACTCCAATCCCAATCCCGATTCCCAAATTTATGATGAAGACATTAAATTTATGGCTTTCAATTTTGGATTTATCCATTATTAATATCATCTAAATTAAATCTTTTGACTCAAGTCTTTTTAATGTAAAGAGTTGAGAACTAAGAGAATTTCACACAAGGTTATTTCATGATAGCGTTTCAACAAGCAACCATCACTTACAAACTCTCCATGAATGAGGCATGGTGATCTGGTACTCTGGTACCCAGCCTGTAATTAAGATGTCACTGCTGTGTTTATGTATTTCGAAAATACCTGTATCATTCTATCAACAAATTCGGTTTGTCTTGTCACATAAACAACATACAAACATTTACCTTCTCTTACGAAATGGAATAGCCAGTGCAAACTACTCAAAACAACTGACAGATTCTGTCGGCAAATTCTACAACATCGCTATCTGTGTTTTCATTGCTTGGTTTTGAGCATAATATCAGAGCTACAACCTTCAAGTTAACATTATGCTCTTAAATGTCAACTACAACCCAAACATATCCCACTGACTATCACAGTTTGATACACATATTCAACCAGTCTGCACTTGTCATCGCGACATCAAAGTTTTTACGTAGAAGACGTTAATATTACGTGAAAGGATAGGCAAATAACTGTTTGGTATAACGATCGTCGTTTGCTACTCCTCACGTTCCGTCTATTGAGGAAATTAAGCAAAAAACGTGGTCAATATAATAAAGCAGACGAAGCCAGAGAAACGTTATCGCAAAGGTCTTTAACAAAGCAACTCTAATATTTACATTGGTAACAAGAGCTCGACATGTTTTCATCTCAAGCATTCTTGAATGGTGGAAATATAAAGAGGAGCTGCTGGTTTTTGGCTGCCTTGCGCTTTGAACGTCACGTAGGTTAAGCAGCGAGTCTGCATATCCTTTCATTTAGAACTCTAAAGAAGATTACGGACGCAATTTCAATATTACAAGAGCTTTAACGAACTTCAGTTTGGATTAAGAGAACGATTTGTAAACGTTAACAAAAATAGGATTTTAGATTACTCCGAACATTCCCTCAATTTGGAAAGTCATTCAACATGACATGCGTCTAATGATTTCAACAAATGCAAGGATATGACTATTAATAAAATTTGCAGACAACGAAATAAAGAACAGGTAAATTTCCCTTAACATGGAAATTTAAAATAAAAAAATTTAATATCATTATTTCTTTTGTTTTGCACCATACCAACATATTATATCAATGTATTGGCTTTTATTATATGCATTAAAAAGAGAGCAGCTATCAGTTCTTTCATTATGAAATAATCCGTTTTAATGATTGAATGACTTTGGATTTGGCTATGCAGGCTATTCTCAAGCAGACTTAGTCATTCAAAAGTGATCGAAAATCATCCATTAATTTCAAGGTCTGTGATGCACGATAGCCACCGCCTTCATCTGATGGCCTCACGTAAACATATACAGTGCTAAGGTTTATGGACCTTTACTTGTATCTTTATTCAATGTATCACTGGGTAATACTGTTTAGAATTGTTGTATGTCCAAGATGTTTTATATATATTTTCATTGCGGGGAAAACAGTTGCCGGGTAAATTATTAGTTCAGTTCAGGTATACAACAATATGCATTTATCTAATAGTATATATTACCAACTGCTTTGTTCTTATTTATTTTAAAAAGACCACGATTTGTTATCGAATATAAATTTAAAATGATGGTTTGGATAATATAGACCTGACAAACCCGTAAAACCAACGACAAATAATTCCCTGACAAAAAAACCCTTTTATTCACACATTGTTTCCTTTTTGCTTTCGAAATGTCATCACATCGTTACTTCGATTAACCTATATCAAAGAAGACGTATGTTTGAAGGATGGGTCGATCACATCAGAATGCATTCCTGATCAGATTGACATGAAGCCAGTGATCGACCATCATGTGAAGGTTTGGGAGTCTCATTGTGCATTTTATCTATTTATTTGCTTATTGATTGCTGCCGTATGTAAATATTTATAAGTACATCAATTTAGTACATAATTGTAGAATGGATTGCGATAAGGTATGACAGTTTGTCAATGTCACAAGAAGTATGACGATAAATCGATTGTATTTAGAATTTTGTTTTCAGACAACATAACAATATTATATCCTCAATGCAGCAATTAATAGAATAAGTGTATTATAAAAATGATCAAAGATTTTGTAAATTGTTATCAGCCACGAATTGTTCAATTTAGTGAAATACTAACAATCTTTCTACTTCTTGCAAAATATTCACCAATTCCATTTGGGTTAATCACAATTTACCACAGTAGCAGGTTACTTCTATTAAATATAATATAACCGTCCGCCAAACTCACAACATTATACCTGTACCTGTAAAGGTATAGACTGCACCAAGAAGCCACATATCGTCAACATTTTATCACATTTTGTCAACTTAATATAACTTTTGAGACTTATTCTGACAATCGCATTGGGTCAATGGTATAGCAAAAAATCATAATGTCGTTTCATGTGCGTTTAAAAGGGCTGTGTGCACATTCTATAGTAAGCCTGCGAATAATTAGGTAGTAACGGAAGCGCTTTATTATCAACTACAGGTGTTACATAAGTGATATTGCTTGCGACGCAGGGGCAATGTCATACAAGTAGATCTATGGCATGCGCATACATGTGATATCCTATTGCGAATCAAGATTCTGCCTACTTTTCAACAATAAGTTAATCTTGAAAGTATAAGATGTGTTTTGTCTTGAATGGAGAGTTTACGTAAGCTCCCGACATAATAGTATAGATACAATGAACATTGTTCAAGACGCAATATTTGCTAACCCAGAGTTCAGAGAAGTGCAAGCAGATCATTGTCTTGCACATGGTATAGTAGAATTAATTATATCTAAGTATAACCGTTGTTGCAGGGTTGTCGCCGCGAGAGTCTCCATTATGCATCACACAGAAATATATCGATGACTGTGAATAAATGTTTTTTACTCGCCCAAAGCAAAACACATGTACATGTGCGTCACTGTACCAATAATTGTCAATTCACGAAGAGATTATGCGTTTTAGCCTCAGGGAGCCAGCAACCTGTCCGTTTGTTTCAGAGCAAACTCGTTATTTCTACTGTTGAAAATAATCATGATCTGTATTGTCAGTGAATTATGCTACGACATTCATGCTCATGGAATCTTTACCTGTATTGCCCAAAGGTATATGGCGTCCTCGTACCATCCTTAAGGGTTACGTGAGTTGGTAATGTATGATCTTTTACCTGGTATACTTACGTGGTTTAATCAAATATGCATGAAAGTACAGACCATTGACTAGAATAGCGAATCGTCCCGCAAACTCATAGGGTTAATACATCAAATGTTTCATATATCCGTCATCAGTAAATTTAAGGTACTCATCAGGCAAGAATTCAGTTAAGCAGACATTATTTTGGCTTAGATGTGACAATGAAATGACAACATTGTTTCATCTCCACCGCCAAAGGAATTTGTTCTTGGAGATACACGATTTATATAGTTCAAACGTTTTGAGGAAATCATCTTATATAATTTACCATTTATCACATATTCAGCTACGTTACATAAGGTGAGGTGAGGTGAGGTGAGTTGGTGTTTAACGCCACTTTCAAGATTATTTCACTTATATCGTGGCTGCTAGTATTATTGCAGGGCGAAAGCCCGCAACACCATTGTGACTATGCATTGCGGTGAAACCTGCGAGCAACGGCTGGAACTAGCGAACCATGGGTGGTACTGCGCTGAAATTCAGTGTAGCATTGCACCCAAACCTGACTGCGTGTAGAACAGTTCTCTACTGCAGACAGCTACGTTACGTAGACGTATGCCAAACTGAATATGTTCAAGATGTTTTAAATCTAAAAACTAATAAATAAATAGTTGTTGATTTAAATTGTGTCATAATGCCAAAAAGCGGAATAATGCACCATCAGGGTCATCCGAATGTAATTCTTCTTATAATACGTGCACGAGTACAAAGCCCATGAAATAATTTAGTTCTTCGATTACAATGATGCTACGGCTGAGCGGATAAAACACATCCAATATAACATGTACCTCGCTGGTAATCAAATATGTACAACTTATTAGTAGATGTAATTAGGGTATAAATGTTTATGTAAAATAGATTTAATGTTTCCCAAATTTGTTATTACGATGTCGTTAAATGCTCAAGATTTCCAATGTTTTTCACCCCAAAACTTGAAGTTGATGATCATTGATTATATGAATTAAACAGCGCTTTATTTTGAACGTTTACGTGATACGAAATAAATGGTTATTTGATAACGCATAATATTGAATAATACTCACTATACTAACATCAGTTTACACTATGCAATCATCACGGCTGTATTTACGTCCACCATATGCTCATATACACTACATTAAATATGATCATGTACACTACATTTAATATTCAGTTCAGTTACTCCCTGTCATTTAAATTATTCTGGTGCGGATACAATAAAACTGTCACCTGTTTTGAATAGATGACGTTATCAGGTTGAACTCCTCCACCTGTGTACTTTTTCCTAATTATGTACACATATAGATAAAGAGAGTTAATGCGGACGCGATTGTAACATATACTTTCCATTGACAATGCAGTGATAAATACCCACCCAAAGATTTGGGCTATCCAACCGACAACTTATTGGCAACCAGCTTCCCAGAGGCGTTTGTTTTAAAAGCATACGATATCGGGTTTAGCATCAATTATTCATATGTGTTTTATGACGGAAGGAGGAAAATACCTGGAGGCATTACAACATTATGACAGTTTTGCACGAAGTAGTTGTAAAATGACAAAGTCATCTCAGTTTGGAGATTGTCTCTTATGTAACAAAAATTAGATATAATAGGAATTAAAAATCAGAGGACTGTTTCTATTGACATCATATATATATACCCAAGTGGAAACAATAGCATATTTTGGTTTGCATACAAAAATAACGAACTACACACAAATTGAACTTGAATTTCGTTAATATTTGAGATCAAAATGTAGTTGGATAAAGAACAATATAGAGAGTTTATGCGATGTAAAGCGGGAATTTGTCAAGACTTGATCACATATTAACGTTAATATATTTATCGGTGGTGTTACTAAACACGTATTCTTACAGATATGCAACTACGATATTGGAAATAGAATTCATTATGGAATATGCTGTTAAAGGTATATATATATATATATATATATATATATATATATATATATATATATATATATATATATATATATATATATATATATATATATATATATATAAAGCCAATATTTGATTCCCTTACAATGCACATTAACATGAACCATAATGTAACACATGTCGAGTCAGTCAGACATTTCAGTTATGTTATACAGCATGTGAATCGCGCTTGACCTCGGGTCTGTCTGGAGACATCCCTCGTGTACATGACGAATATATTCTACATAGCTGTTGATAGTATCTAGTAAACGTTATAACCAGAGATCGTGACTAAGTACTTCCCGACAATGAGGATGCCGCAGGTCAACTTATGTAATACATGTGTTACAGAATTCATGAAATATAATTTATTCTTAGTGTTGACATTGAAATAAAGAGAGAGGTTTGTTTGTTGTTAGTACGGTTTGCCTTAGCTTCAATTTAGAGTCACCAAGTTGTGGAAAATAGAAAACACACCATCCTAAGATATAAGCCTAGAAGCGCCAATTACCCTACTCACCCAGGCAGTCACCAGTCGGATCTGACGCAAGTGTTCTCCAGAGGCGAGATATCTAAACTCCCTTCACATTTTCGTATAATCCTGGCTATAGTCTGAAGTCTTTGGTATCGCACTAGGCGAGAAGTGCCACACGGCTAGCGCGATGAGACACAAGTATCTGCTATCCTCACCTCAAGTATTTATGCTAGCCTCTGTTAAATCAACGATTTGTCGAAAGGGAATAAAGAGGGCGTTTCACAGCAGAGCCGCTGATCAATCACAAGAGTCTTAGCAAATTCTTTCAGTGCATTTATTTGTTTGTGAATTAGTAGTTCTAGTAAAACTATGTTCCAAGTAAAGAAAGTAATGTTTACTGCATATAATCGTCTTATTGTGAAGATCAAAAACGTTATGTTTGCATATTCTTTTGAAATCCTTTGTTAGCTTACATCCCGAAAAGTCACGAATGTGTACATTAAAATGTTGATTCTAAAAAAATCTATTTTCCCTTGTATTTCCATTTTAAAATTCCACTCAGATAATTGAAACAAAACAGGGTTTCACCCCTCACTGACATTCTTCCAGAATCTGACTGTACAAGAACATGAAATCTTTTAATCCCTTCTCCCGAATTACCCATTACTGCTAATGACACGTCTTTCATGTAGTGAGTTTCACATTGCTGCAACATGAGCATCAATACCAGGAACTCCAACACATGCTGAGAAAACATCCCATCGTCCGCAGAATGACATTTTGTGTCGGCCTTCAAGACAGGGGGTAGCTTTGGAATCCTCAATGTCGGCTTTCTATCGTGGTTTAGCGTTTGTTGTGTTTACTCAGCCACTGGTGGTGGGGGTGTCTAGGAAAACTAACCTAATTGCTGAGCAGGACGCTGGAGCAAGAAGCCAGTATTTCTGTGCTGAAAGGTCCCAACAGTAATGCAGGGAAACTTATTTGGTGTTTACTGATCTATTAGTAGTATGAAGACCGTAACGCGAAGCTGTCATTCGTGATTGATCAGTTCCGGTATTTCTGATGATCTGGAGCTATCTCATGCCTGTATCGAGCTACAAATGTGTGAACGCAGGTTGTTTATAGGTTATCAAGAGTTTAATGTCAATCACAGGCTCTCTCTTGTTTTAAAATCAATACGTCTCTGTTCTGAAAGCCTGCCATTAACTTGATCAAATATTGAAAACTTCGCAACATTGGATATCACGATGTTCTCATCTACCGAAGATGCTTGCACTCAACAAGACAAGCAAGAAGAACGCCATGAAGAGGTATGACTGAGGAACAAAAGGAATTCTTGTGTTTAGTGTGGGTGCAGTACATTTCATACTACTGTAACCTATATTACGAATCATCTAATGTTGAAATTAGATCGAACTAACTACTAATATACATCGTGATAATTAGTATAAAATATTTAAACTTATCTTATAAACATAGACGTATTGTTTTTTCAGGATGTTAGTTTTATAGTTGATGGTATCTGTTTTATAACTGATATTTTAACAACACCGCTGAATGGAAACGTCTGTAGGTGCATTGCCTGGTTGTGATGCTATCATTGTGAAGTGTAATGTTTACTGAATGTGCTCTCATTTAACTATCCTAACTCGTTGCTAAAATTTGGAAAAAACATCATCTACCATCTCTACTTACTGAACGCACAATTTAATAGAAAATGAAAAAGGTCATGCGAAATTGACGTTTCCAAAGTAATTTCTTATTCTGCAATAAATCACGGGTAAATAAACCTACCACATCGATCCGCATAAGACACTTAATTTCTGGTTTGACCGAATTTGATCCTGTGAATCATATTTATTTTGGAACAAATTTATCACGCAAAAGCTTTTATTCATATATATATATATATATACAATTTGTTATATACGGTTGTGTTAAACCTGTAATTTATAGAAAAGTAGACCTTTGTTCGCTTCCAAAGGCTGTGTATTAAACAGAACACATGACAGTTTTATCGTTGTTAACGAGTAGTCGAGTAGAAACGTGAGGGTTACAGCTTGAGGGAAAACAATCATGTGATAAAGGGGAAATCCTTTATCAGGAATATGTGTTGCTCTCATAACAATATTGTAAAATCGAGGAAGCCATTCACTAGCTGAGTAACAATCAAATCCGATTACTGGCTGAGTACTTCTTAGCGGTAAAGAATGATGAATGTTGAGATTGGTTCAAACTCCTGCAAATTCATGCAATCGTCATGTCATATCGATTTTACCAATTTCTCCCATTTAAAATGTCAGCTGTGTTATTAACTTATTAGCGACTAATAAATGTTCCTCCACAATGACAGTTTTTTATGTCCGCAATTAAACACTTTTAATGTACCAAAAATAAATATTTTCTTGATGATATAATATTTGACATATTTGATAATTCCATGCCTTTGCGAAAGCCTACATCCACTTGGGACATAGATATGATGAATATAATGGAATGAACAAATAACACACACGCTTGATCTTGAGATAAAAGTGTTTCCTAAACTATACCATTATAGCTATTGACTCTTAAAACAATATGAACAGTTAAATGTACAACATCACTAATCGTGTGCAAAGGGAATACTCACTTAGTAATAATGCCGCCGTGTTTACTGTTCAGGTGAATCCAGAGGAATCATAATCGACTCCCCTGCGTATAACATGACTATATATGCTATTGTGATAAACCCAACTGTTCGATGGACGCAACAGCTGGGGGTATAGTGTAAATAAAGCAACTATTCGAGTTCTACGTCAGGCAAAACTCATACCATTATATCAATAAGGAATTTTTGTGCGAAAAGTTAATATCCGCTTATATGTCGGTAATTTGTCAATATCAAACAGTCAAATGGTATACGAAGTTATTCATCAACTGTCCAACACTATATCCTGTTTATGTAGATATGGAGGCGCGCTTTTGTCATATACGTCGATAACATGGATAAGTGTTGATTTAGGAGACGAAAAGAATGAACTGACATTCTGAAATATTTGACATGTGATACACGACATGAAACGTGTCTGCAAATGGAATAACACAACATGTACTGTCCAGAGCGGATGATACATGTTATTGTTTCTCTCAGCGTGCGATTTTCTGCTGAATTATTGGCAATGATATAAAAATATTTTTACAAATTAGAAACGAACATAAACATCATCAAACATGTGTTTCAATATTGAAATTATAGAGTGATACACATGGGGAAGGACCTGTATTTGAGAAGAAAACACCAAGTGATTATTACTTCCATCTCCAATGCAAGCTTCCCTGCTGGGTTGCCCCATTAATCACATCCAGAACATTTTGAGGCAGTCTTTGATGTGCACACATGCTTGGGCAAACATTAGCCCAGTCCATTGAATATATCAATTGATTGTTTTATTAAATCAGGCATTTCTTTCCATCATCGCAACGCTCACATGTAATTGAATCAGGTTCCTGTAATGGAGGCGTGACGAGGTATTAAACGCATCAATTTGGTGTCTGTAAAACTGTTCTTGGATGTTATCATGTTAGCTGAACGAGTGATCAATGAAAAGTATTTCCATACAAAATATATGTATTTTACTACATCATGTTTCGCTTATATTCCGATGAACTTTACTATTAGCTACAAGTCTAGCTACAATGCCTGGCTTGACAACCATATGTGCATAAGTGCATAACTTTCTTATGTTGGATTAACTGAAAGCAGGTACAATTATAATATATACTGGACAACAACAAAAAATACATTGAATTTCTGAAATTCTAAATAACGATGTATCCATTGATTGACACACAGCACTATCAATAATAACAAATCAACTCCCTAACTCATTCTTTACTTATTTTTTGCAGTATATATCAAGGCAAGGTTGTAGGTGTGTTTCAGACACTACTTCCACTGTACGGGATAGGATGGGGGAGGGATAGCGCAGTGGTAAGTGAGATACCCCTGAAAGCGGCGTTAAACCACATATCCCCTCACTTCACTGTATATATGAAGTATATCGCAATTTATCACAAGTTTATGAAAAAGGGTTTTACACTAATCTACTAAGTCAAATAAGCGAGGAAGTTTACATGTCAACACTTTTTCTCGTCTCCAAGTCTTCCTTAACTTCAGACCCGAAAACAATGCGCTGTGCAAATGCGGTCGATTTGTAGATCAAATGATGTGTCATTTAAATACAAATACTTCATGAGAAAGAAATTTTTACATTTCGTGATGTTGCATACCACTTAAATCGAACGGGTCGTTATTCAATCCATGACTTCCCTAAACATCTTAACAGTCAATTCTACTATATTGAACATTAAAGTAATGATTCATTTCTGAGATTTCCTGTTAAAATTTAATAATTGCCAAATACTTACTTAAGTAATCCCGGGGATAGAAATTACATGCTTTTTGTTGTATTTGAAAGTTGATAGCTTATATAATAATTGACGTGTCATTTTTACACTTTAGAAAAAACTGAGAGGCAATTAAATTGATCTCAAAGAAACGAAAACAAACATAAACAATTGCATGACAATGTTTTTTTAAATGAAAGAAGCAGTTCTTAATTTGAGTTAAATTAAGGTATGTGGAAAAATTTCCTCAAAGCAAATGACTAACAGATGTTCACACAATAATGGTCGCCACTTGTTTTTACTAGATACTGAATAATTGCTTCTACGTCTACGGATAATGGGGCCCAGTAATTAGATGTTTAACCCTCTGACGATAATTCTTTTGGCATTAACTAATGTTTATTAGGGACCTTCTTCCATATAAAATATTAGAAAACCAACGCGCTACTCCCCGTTAACAATATTTAAAATAATTCATACATACATTTTTGCTGTATGCATATACTCCTAAACATGCGTTAAAATCAAATTACAACGTCTTTCACAAATTTATCTGTCAATGGCACATTTGTAATACGCACCTGCAAATGCATTTGCTCGTGTAAACCACGGTAGGAATTTCTATTCACGCATTGCTCATCTACATGTATAACATGTTTCTTGATGTATTGCAAATGTGAGCATAATGTTTACGTTAAATAAATACTTTAAATTATAATGGTGCATTCAACAAGCCTTATTAAAAAATCGTTATTTCAAAATTTGTAAAATCCGATCCAGAAATTAAAAATATCCGCGAGTACTGTATAAATGCATTTTCATGTACGTCGAGGTTTGCCTGAGTCTTTACTTAATGGTATTTGCCTATGCATCATAAAAAAGAAATCAGTGATAGAACCGTATACGTTGTTGGATGTTCATAGCAATACATATTTACGCATATTTCTTATTATTGCTTATGATATAAAAAGTAATTGCTTTTAATGCTTATTAGATTGCTTATCTAACACATAAACATTGGTTTTCACGTTTGACCACATTTAAATTTTATGAATATTACATTCAGCCTGCTTGTTATCTTTCACATCAGTTGGCTAGGTTAAACAAAAGGCATGCCTCCCCGTGACCCCGGTGCCTGCTGGTATGTTACTAACAGCATTAGGCTAGTGCGCCCAGTTCGTTTATATTCCTCGTTTCTCCCCAGTCCCGCTTAGGCGGAGGAAATAGATTGAGTTAAATGCGTCCCCTCTATTCCCACGTTAAACCTTCTTTGCCGTCTTTCACGTCAGTTTGCCTGTACCCGCGAAATATGTTTTATTTTTTTGGAATAAAGTCTCAGATCACCTCCAATATCGCGTCCTTATTACATTTCATGGAAGTATCAAGTTTTAGTAAGAAATTCCACGTGACCTCACTTAAAATTATAGCTTACATTCCCGTGAATAGGATTATGCTATAAAGGACACACAAAGCAACATCGCATATCAATCGTTTTCCGGTATAAATCATATTAACCATAGAAGTCCAAGTACATGTAATTGTGTTGCTAGGAAATTATGGCAGAAGTGCACAGTTATGAACTGATTGAGTATCACTGAAGTGCAGAATCCATCGTTGTTAAAGTGAATGAATACTTTAAAATATTTAACAGATTGTTTTTAAAGTCCACATGCCGGCGTAATGTTTCCGATATTAATGAGTAATTGCATGTCTACTGGAGTAATTTGGCGCTGTTCTTCTGACTTTTTGGCGTATTAGATATCAGGGGAAAGAGGAACTCGGCGGATTCAAATATGCTTGTGTAAAAAGGTATATCTGTAAGGTTTTTTTTATTTTACTCACTTTCGTTTGATTTTCAAAGAAAATTTTATGAGTTTTCTATATATGTAGGAATAATACTAATTTTTACGTCATCATATTGAGATTTTTTAGATATAGTAATTGATTCTGTAAGAACAATATTGAAAATTATAAATGATAATTTTGAAGTGTTTCAAACAAGTTTATTTATGACACTCATGTCATATAAAAGGAAAAGATCATACGTTGGTTTGCTATCTTTTTATAAGGTTTCTGTCGTACAACACACTGAAAGTCCATAATCACCATAAAGGAATACTAAAGTTAACGTGCTTACATGGATCCACTCAATTAGTTGCAAACTAGTGGCTGTCATTGTTTACTTTCACAATGTAATGTTAAATTTACATGTACTAAAATGGCTGTGTATTTAGTACTGTGCAACGTCATTTTAATCTTAATTCAATCTGAATCGTTTGGTTTAAGGTAAAACCAAGACTATACTACAGACACAACTTTACTGGCAAATGAGCATCGACTGTGGCATTGGGGAGACAGCCTGGATGTTCGGATAATGCGTGTGATATTGGGTAACGCGCCATGAAAAGCATATACGCCCCAAGGGAGCTATTTCCTACAGTGAATCAATAATGGTAATTGTGTTTGTGTTTGGTCGTACTGGATTAGGTGTCTCACTAAATGCATCCTAATTTGATTTCAAGCTATACATGGCAGGTCATATAAACAACATACAATAGACCCGTAAATGTTTCCTTTGACGATCATAATGCACTAACAAATTTGATATGTTTTATATTGCGTGAGTCGACATTGTTTTGATCCTTTGAGCAGATGCACAATAGCAGTGTCCATTAATATATCATGTTATAACAGCTCCCCCGCCGCTCGCATAGAGAACTTGTTACCAACTGCTATGACACCTCGTCTCTTTCAGACCTAGCTATTCGTGATTTGTGACTTGGCTTAATTTCTCATCAGCACATGATTCAATGTATCTTCGTGATTGTCATACATTGCAATGCAGTTAACAGGGATTGTTTATTGACTGATATCTTGCAAATGGATTTCTATCCTATAAAAAGGGTAGCAATTCATCAAATATCGTTTATGTGAAATATGATAATGAAACACAAATATGTAACTAGGGTGATAGTCCATCAACGTCAAAAAGGAAATTCTGCAGGGAAACTTTCCAATACAGAAATTTTAAGAGGAAGTAAACATTTCTTTGCTAATGCATTAAAACACTGACATGGTTTTCCATTCGGGGTCTTTTTTACAGAGCGTTGATAAAATACGCTGTTGTTATTAAAAGTCACAAAAAGGCGTAAACATATAGCTGATTTCTTGTCTTGATTTCATGAATTCAAAAAAAACAAATTGCGGTTTGCAACTCCTCTTTTTTCCTGTTTTACTTTCAATTATATATTCAATGAAATGATATAATAATGAAGCTTGAGCTTTCATAAAGCTAAACTGATATTACAAGAAAATTCCAATTCTCGAAAACTCGAATATAAATCTACAACAAATATCATGCAGATTACACCGAATTCCCTAAAACTTTTATAATAATGTTTAAATGTTCAAGACACACATGTACGTTTACCGTATGACGTTAACCAAAGCATTGAAATGTCCATTAGACCCAACATCATACCAGCATGTTAAAGTAATTGGCCCTCGCTTCATATCGGGAATAACCATGGTGATGACATGGAGTATTTTCTTTCTTCAAAGCTGTCATATCTGCCTGACAAGGGTGTATTCAACACGCGATCGCAAGCCCCTTACAGAGGCGGCTAATCTCCATCTTGCCCCTGCCAGCTGCAGAGAGGGGCACTATCGTGCGAGAAGGTTAAGGGATTACTGATCACGGCGGTAATAGGTGGCTATTATGTACAAGGTTAAAACTTCAATTAGGTAATAAGTCTTCGAATATGACAGTTGCTTTAAATACAAACGACAGTGTAGAATTACGATGGATCTCAATGTTTTACATTTGTTTGCTTTTGACAATCTTCAGATAAACTGGGATAGATGTTCCATTTTCTATGTTAAAAGACATTCCCATGGGGATACAAGTTAATATCCAACGCTTCAGATCGATTTCGCGTGTATTATTCCAGTTGATCTATGCCAGGTTGTGGATTTACAATTACCTCCACTTGTCAAATACAGGATCATTATGGATCACCTGTTACCATAATCCAGAAAAGGTTAATCCATGTGCACAATGAACTCGCACATTAAGGTGAAAATGTGACGATAACTAACACTAGCGCATATATGATTGCATGAAACGCATTGAGTGTGGCCAGACACTTGTGAATGAGTTGCCTTGATCATTGTACAATTTGAAATTTCTATTAGATTTCCTTTTTTACATTAGAGAAGACTGTGTTCTTCAGTGCGATCAATGGAATGATGGTGATAAATTATTTCTAAATTAAAAACGTTTTGATTATACAGAAAAGTTATTAGAGTACAATCTAACACAAAACAGGCTTTTGAATTTAACAAAACCAAATAGAAAAACTATAAGTTGTGTTTAGCAGATTCAGGAATGTACGAGTATGTATATAACGTTACAATTTAACTTTCAATACATACAATTTAGTCGTTCGAATGTTTGCCTCTGAACATGTAAACTTAATAGAAAATATCTTATATATGTAAAGTATGTGATTTTTAAAAAAAAGGGACCCACCTACCTTGTTTTCAGTGAATATCCACTCCAACGGGCTATCTGGTGACGGATTTCACATGGTCACCAACGTCCTTGCCATGCTGAAAAGAATAGACTATAGACCTTGAGTGACAATACAGTGGGAAATATACCTAGAGTTGTACAATAACAATAGCTTACAATATAAGAACTCAAAGTTAGTTGTAGCTTCAGTGTATATTCAGAACATGTACAAGTACATATACAGCTCCAACAGGTGAAGCTCTTAGCTCCGTGCACCTGGCTACATGCCAGTTCTGGCGATAACCAACGTATGGGACTCTTGTGGTGTAAATAATCAGGAATGTCCCTCAATTACACGGCCCGATGGTGCAGTTTACAAACTGACAAAAAGTCCATGATCTCGCTGTCACTACAGGGGATGTGGTATTTAATAGACAGAGTCCAGCCAATGTCCAGTCTCCGCCCAGCTGTGTCCGGCGATAACGCCCTGTTACCATCACAGGTTCATGGCGTTGTGTTTCCTCTGGTTCTCTGATTACAAGCCTGTATTACTGTTGACCTTCGCTAGTTCGCTATCATTTATCTTAAAGTTAGAAATTATCAAAATAGTATATAGAAATAAATTATATATTATAAAGTGAAGCAATAACATTCTAGTTTTAGAAACATATCACCTAGTTTCATTAAAATGAACGAATTAGAAATCATATGAATGACGTAATTCTCTTGGGGTTAAAAATAGCACATCATAAGTTAAATGTCTTAAATTTGATATAACTGTTTGCATGGTTGTTTCAAGTTACCCGCTAATTCTCTTAAACTCTCTAGAATTGAATGATGCTTAATCGGAAAGACGACACTAGGCAGATTCACCCAAAAACCAATTGTTAGATATCTTCAGAAGCAACACGTCCTTTCTCCTCTTCTCATTACCTTGATGGAGTCAGTACATTTTACCATGTTGCTGGAGCTAAGACCTGTGGCCTCCGGTTAAGTCCGGTACGAGAAGTATTACACAGTGACCAATCGGAGACCGAAATCCGGGTCAATCCTTTGATACGGCATATCATTGTTGGAAGACGGACAAGCTGCGCCTCCTGAGCTGGTAATGCTATCAGAGCTTATGAGAACGGCGTATTCTACTCTAGCAGCGAAGTGTCTTTACTTTTAGCCTCGAACCTTATGAATAATGTATGACTTTATCTGTTTTCATTTGACGAAAGTATATGAATAAGTGCCAGAGACACCACTAGTATTTCCACTCATGTCCCTCCCATCTATCTAAATGATGAACTGGATATTGGGTTAGGGTTAAATACATGACTGAACGAGTTCTCTAAACTCATTTAAGATGTTCCTATAGTCGCAACAATCAAAGTTAGTTTGTTCACTGCTCACTATTCACGATTCCATTCATTCAATTTTATCATGTAAATCCGACGCCTTTATCAAACTTACTCCACGCGAGAAATACAATTGAGAATAAATTAAGAATTCGAATATACTCATTCATTTTTAAAAATTGATAATGGCAAAAGAAGATCGATGTTAAGGTTATGGGACTCGACCAAAAAGAAATGAATATCCTATCTCCGTGCCGTAATAATATGAAAAAGCACGTGTATGATGTTATCCAATAACCGAGTATAGTGGACGCTTGAATGCATGATATTAAATAACGTCCTATGACACAAGCGTATTTAAAACCATACGAGTCGTAACCAACAGAAGTGTTGTATCCATACAGAAATAGGGGCACAAGAGTATATGATCACAACACATCAATAGAGAACGCATGTACATCGCAAATAACTGTGCAGATTTATTTGAACATATTGAAGAATTTGAAAGTTTTGACCTGTCGAATGTTTATGATTTGGTCGAATGGTGAATACTCCACGGTTGGGGAAGGGTTTCACATTCTTAGAAAATAATAATGAAGCTTATCTCCAAAAGCATTCATAGTTATACCTGCATTGTCTACATGCTTCGATATCTGTCAAAAACTGTCATTTCATAAAACCGTAAACCAAGAGTCAATGAGTATATCCATCACATATTTTGGGTTTATTTGCATTTTCCAAACAAAACAGAAAGTTTTAAGGTAAGCAATTTGTATCTAATGTTATATCTCAAAGGTGACGAGAAAGTCAAAGCTTTATACCAGATGCAAAACTGGTATACACAGATCAACTTGTTCATCTCAAATAACGCCGAATAATATTCACATTTTCTTTCATTTTGCGCGAAACCCCTCAATAAAAACTATTATCTTTACCTCAAAATATAAATCATATTTTCTTATGACCAAAATCACTTCACATGGCATGTTCAGATCGTCCTGTCGGGATCAAAGATTATTTTCTTTTCATTAGCAGTGTGTGCCATTGATACGAGAAACAGAAGGGAAAACGGTAATTCTTTCATGTTAAGCTCGATTTCAAGTAATAGATCGTAGAGATCGAGCATACAGAGCATCAACCCAATGTGATGCACCAAGGATGATGGGGTTATAACAAAAACGAATAGCGCGACCCGTCAATCAAGATAACAATATGGCGGACCAAATGGCGCTTCTTGTTTTCCCCTAAGCACAAGTAGAGAATTAAGTATGAATAATTGCAATTACTGTTAGGACATTTCGGTTCACCCGTCACGCGTGCAAGTTGCTCTCAATGTCTCAATTGATTTCTATATTTAAACAAAAACCATCAAATAGGACGAATATTTAACTAATATGCAATTATTCAATGTGGTGAAAGGTTTTGATAGATGTTATCATAACATGTTCGCATTTTTAATAATAATATGCAATATATTGCTTTGAATATATATATATATATATATATATATATATATATATATATATATATATATATATATATATATATATATATATATATATATATATCTGATCGAGTAAATCGTCAGTTCTGCACCCATAGGTAACTTGTGACAGACGTTACGATGACACAATGACTGTACAATTTACTACGGACATTTATAGAGAAATGTAGTGTTGTCAATTTTATTACTTTGCTTTCCGGAAAAAACATGGATCTGTTAAGTATAAAATGCTTTTTTCCTTGTGTCAAACATGTATTTTTAGTGAATCATGCTTTCATGCATCTAGATCTATCTGTCAGGAGACAATCCCGAATTGTTATTGTGTATAAGTGAACTGATTTCGCACTCTCCAGAACATTACCAAAGGATGTTATCCAGGAATGCATGTTGCTTTTTACGACTTCATAGGTTGATAAATGGAGAGGATTAACTTATTAGGAACTCTTAATGCCGGCCGATATGCACTAATATGATTTCCATGTTAAGGAAGGAACGGAACTACGGCATTTAAGTCCATGTTAAAAGCGCCCAATCACACCACAGTGTCTATTATAGGCGCGCCAAATCAATGCGTCTTGGAGGAACAAGTCTTATAGAAACAAGCACTCTATTCCGGTACCACTAATTCATTTGCAAGTCTGACGTACAAACAAGCTATTATCTGAAACAAAATGCTCTGCTCTGATAAATTCGGGCATTTAAAAAAATGATTGTCTCTGAAACATACCTGCATCTCCTTGACATTTAAACATTTTTTAATCGTTAGCATGTTTAGGCTTTGATCCGGGTTTTGACACCAGTTACTTCTGTCCTTAAAAACATGCTGAGGATCATTATATTTTATTTATCAATGTGTAAAAATATAGATATTTGTAGACATTATTAGGCATATCACATAGAAAAAAATAAACAATTTCCCATTTTAGCGATTGAAAAGGTTTGTATATTCAGTTGTTTAAATGGAAGAATTCACAAACAGCATGTATTTCTATAATGAAATGTTTTTTTGGCTCAAGTGTTCAATAACTGAGGTCGTGATCTAACATCAATGACAGTTTATAAATACAACCGTTACTCTTTGTCTACCATAGTGTACACGATACATTCACAATCTTCAACTTATGAAGTCAAACAGTTGCTTATCAACCAAAAACAGTGCAGAGGTTCAAACATTCCGATAAACAAACAATCTTTCACGTTCGTCTGGAAGATATATAAGTCAACACATTCAGGAACCTTACTGTAACTAGCAGCATGAAGTGCCTTTCATCAGTCAGAGGCATGACATAAAATTCAGGTTAAGAATAAATGATGCATTCCATAAGTTTACACGATATGACAGGGGATGAAGGAGATGAGAAGTAGACCGAACAAGGAAAGTATTTACCTGCGTCTAGTTCTACCTGGCCCCCATGGTGGTCCTGGGCTAAACTGCTCAGCTTTCGCAGTAAGTGGTGGTGGGTTTGCTCTATATGAATCTCCTACTTTCTTCCTATGCTAAAGTTGTTGTGGCACCCTTTTACCATTATTCTTTATGCTTTTTACTGACTAGTTCCTTTTATATTTATAACGATGGGTTTACACGTACGTTTTACAAGGCATTGTGAGACATTATTATGAAAGCATTATTTTCCGGCAATCCGACTTTAACCGAGCTTGTAATGTTTGAGTAGACAAAAAGCATTTTGACTTCACCCCTAGACTTTACTTGAGATACTTAAAATAAACATGATGAGGTAAAACTGTTCGTTTCAAGAGGTCATGAGATTGTTACCTTGCCGTCTACTGTCAGTCGTCCTAAACACTTACATGAGTTTTCGTGACTTCGATTTTGTGCTTTGCAATGGGTTTGAAACATAATAATGCAAATATGTACTTCTTCCTCAGTGATTATGTTTTTCCTCGGGTTTTCAAAAATAGGGATTCACCTCATCACCAGTCATCAATTGTATAACGACACCGCGTAAAAAAGGGTATATAGGTGGGGTTTTTTGCATATGGTATTAATCACTCACAACTGTTTTTGTTTTGCTTAAATATTAAAGTCAAAGGTATATACAGACAACAATCACATAATCCATTTACATAGCAGATGATGAAAGGAAGACATAATTTCATTTTTCTAAATAGGAACTGGCAGTTTACACAATAAGTTTATGACAAGTGTCGCAAATGTAAATGATTAGAAATTAACTTGGATTGGTTTGGTTAATAGCATAATATTTAACATATACTTTAGTTTCGCAGATGACCAGTCATGCTTGCACATATGATGAATACATGTTGTTTATAATACTGATGGTGTTCTATTGATTAATATGCAGCATGTGCCTGTATGAACCAGTTGTTCGCAATATAATATATGGGATATATGAAGGGAATTCAACATAAACAGGTAATTATTGATATAATCTACAAAATATTATATATAAATGTTTGTATATACGAATATTTGCTTGATGGTATTTTATCTCAGGGTGCCTCCAACATGACAAGTAAGAATCATATGGAAATGTTTATATCATTGTAAAAGCATTCTGCATGTACAAATGCAAAAGCTTTGAAACGGCTTAATGAAGCATACAGTTCAATAGTATAAGAATAATCGACAAGATGCGAATCGTTTGTTCAGTAGGACCACGTAAAATATTGCTCATTCCTTACAATAGCTCAATATTTGTATACATAGATTACTCTGCTGAGACTGACAAATATTGAATAGTGTAGAGACAGACACTCACTGGTACTGGACAGCTTTACACAACCGATGCCTCCATTGTAGATGTTACATTGACATGTCTGATATCTTGCACTCACCACATTGTAAATAAGACAATAATCACTATTCACACAAGAATTTGAATAATTACATATCTATTTGGTCTTGCATCTCGAAATTCTTATAATACAGATATGGCATGTTAACTAGATGGCAGTTTTTCAGATTCTGATTGGGGATGGACGAGTGTGGTACTACTGAACAAACGATTTAACATGGAAACAGATGCCACGAAGGTTAGGTTAACATTAGAACTTAAACACTTATAAATACTTAACAACATCGCATATCAATGATCTTTCCCTGCGTATGGCACTGTTGAGGTGGTGTTAAAATGTCACCTTATTGTGTGTTGAAATTTCTGTCTCTTCAACAGACTCTAAAGTGCATATTTCCATTATTTAGCTTGGAGAGACTTTTTGTGTAATGTTGCATACTCTTAAAGAAGTGAACATGCTTCTGTTCCTATTGGTTTGTTTGATATATTTTGGGCATTGTAGGGTTTTGTGCTATATATCAGCAATCACTCAGTTAATATTATTGATTCTTACCCAAGCGGGCACAAATGTGCCGGGTATTAAAGTTTTCATAATGGTCACGTGATTTTGTTATTTATTCGTTCAGTCAGTCCAGAGTATCCATGTCAAAGAGACTTCAAAACAGACATTGTTTTTAATTTCGTTTGGAATAATATGAAACATAAACTATTTTGTATGTTGTTTGTTTTATTTATTTCGTTCATTTAGGATTGTCTTGCTTAATGTATTATCCAAACATGTAATGAATTGCAGAGACTACATTTAGGTGCGGCATGAACACAATGACCGAGTTTACGTGCAACTCGCCTTCACGAAGGTATTTTCCAAAAGTACCGTAACTATTCATTATCGCTGAAATTGGTTTGTTTGGTGAACTCGTGTCGGACATCTCAACAGTCTCCACATAAATGACTGAATGGACAATCAGGCAATCATTCAAGACGATGACCTATAAAGCGAAGTATTCAGTACCTTTCCGAATTTGAACTACAATCTAAGCATAGGGATATGCTAAACTGATGTTTGCCAAACTAGCTGAAAGTATATCATCAAAGAAATAGTCTGTACGTTTCATTCAAAATAATGATTATCTAATATATTGCATATGCTACATGAATATATACATATGATTTTAGTCACCAATCTATTGGATTACGATAAAAGACTACCATAGTATTGCACTTCTCTCTCTTTTTTTCTGAACACAGCAGAGTGTGATACTGCTGATTGGTATCATCTTCCTACGCAAAGTTTAACTATAGCCAGTCTCGGACTGTCAAAGTTAACCCTTGCTGCCGACCTAAGACCTTTCTGGCCTTGCATGTCGCAGTCCATCGACTGCAAGATTTGCAAAGAGAAAGTGCTGCCTGTAAAGCGAAAGACAATATTTTCAAATTCATCCAAGGTTATAATAAGTTAGCGCAAGTACTTTGCTACAACCTCAAAGCGGACAGCGGCCTGTCAAAGAATATTTTCTTAAATAGCTTCGCCAAACTAGCCTTTTGAAGCTCGGAGAAAAGTGACTATGATTTGTAGCACACCCGGCAACACTAAATTCCCTGTCATCGTACAAATGTTTTCTCATTTGTGTTTACAAAAGCATTAATGAATATCCGTTGAAACGAAACATTGATTAAATATTACATTAATCAAGCGATACAAAATTTGAACATTTCTCGATGCCCTAACACTCGAAGCGTAGTAGCCTGCGATCTCGATATATCGCGGCAGTAAATGTTTCTTTCAATAAAATTTACTCCTTGCAGTCAAAATCCCGGTGTGTTTAATGTGAACCCTTTACATATCATGCTGTCAATAAAAATTCAAAAAATTGTAATATCAAGTTGTATTTTCTTCCATGTTCACTGATTAAAGTCTTCGGTGTTACTTTTATTTTGAGAATATAACTATGTGCCTAAATTGAAAAATTATTCTCTCTTCATAAAATAATGCCCGTATGGCTTCTACTTTTATTTATGGACCGTTGGATAATCAATGAGTTGACTTGTTCGCATGGAATATCCATTCAGGTTTTCACATATGATGGATGTAACAATCGATTTACTACAGAAATGAGAACCGAATAAAACGTTAACCTTTCCGCCAATTATAAAAAGGATATAACAAGATTTGGAATATTTCTAAATATATTTTTTCACGATAAAGATAGATAATAATATTCCAAACCAAATTAACTTGAATGTTATTGTGAAGATTTATTGTAAAAAAAAAACATAGTGTCTTAATTTATCCACTAAATATGAATGCCCGGTATTGTTTTTCTAGTTTTGCAAATGCGTTGTCATATCGAAATATAAACCCATATTACATTAAATTTCTCTGAATGATAATATTACTTAGTTTCGTTCACAGAAGTTATTTTCATCAATTTAATTTTAATTACCCTTGATAAAAGGGACACCTCTGTTAAAATGCATTGCGCAAACATTACATTTTCTTTGTATGCCTAAAAAAACCAATCTCCCCTGATAGAATCGATTTTCACATATTTTTTTAGGAAAATTGTGCAGCTATTTAAAAAAATCAACAATTTGTTAACTGTACTAATTTTGATGAAATATACATGTATAATGGTAAGACCCAGGATACGAGGGACCTCCTTCGTACTTTCCCTTGAACAATATAGGGGCGCATTCATATGTTAATTATTTCCAGACACCTGTCCCAATAACCACAAAAAACATCTTTTCCGTCCCCCATTTATAAACTCAGTCTTCTTGTTTTAAAGGTTCGCAATGCCAAACTTCTTTGTAAACTTTTTAAAAAGGTCACTTTCAATTGGCCCGTCCATTTTGATTATATCACAAATGACACGGCGTCGCCGATTGGCCATGGTAAGGGAGGTAACTTGAGATTACTAAAATCGCCAGAGGGCAAAAAAACACAATTATTTCCAAGTAGTTATATCACCATTGTCTTTCTAACTAACACAGCCACTTCCCTATAAATGGTAGGCCTTTTGTTCTTTTGCACACTGACTTACCTGCCATGGATCACTTTTCATTCAAGAAATGAGCAGACATTTTGCGGCTCCGAAGACCGGTAGGCAAGGTAAACAAATATTACCCCTCAGACTCGGCCTTCAACTTGGGGTCACATTGCCTGCTCACACCAGCACCATAACAGTAAATTAAAAATCTAGAAAAATTCACACACACACTACAGTATCAGACCTTTCATTTGCACCATCGCATGTTACAAAAGTCATAGACAGAATTCTCAACTAGGGACTACAAGTTAGGCTTGGAATTGTGGGCTGTGGCCAAAGGGGGCGCTGGTATCAGGCCAGAAAAGTCTTAGGTCGGCAGCAAGGGTTAACTTAGATAGTTCGCGATAATTAAGCTTTGCGTAGGAATATGGAATGGTATATTTACAAGGACAATGACTTTGATGGCATCTTAGAAGTTTTAGAGTTAAAGAATAACCAACTTTACTTGTTACTTTATTTTGACAAATAATAGCACCTATTGGAAAGAAACTCACACTCACAATACGTACGATCGACTACGATCACTGTACGAAAGTGTCGTGTAGTCATCGTGTGGTTATCGTGTGGTTATCGTACAGTGATTAGGCTGATCGTGCTATTTGTTCAATACGATTCGTTCAAATCGCAAAGATGTTCCTGATTTCAGAAAATCGTGTTGTGGGCGTGTCGATCGTGTAGTAAATGGGTGGTGAAATTTTACTAAAATGTATTTAAACCAGGTTGCATCTGTATTTTCAAACTGATTTCAATTTTGCATATTTCTGAGCAGTAAATGCGAGTTTTCATTATCATGCCAAACGTTTAATGATAATGCTTGTTCTAATATGTTTTAAGTTTAGGGATTTGCCTTTAATGTCAGATGCTTCTGCAAACAAACCCTATGAGAATTCTTTGCTACAATGTTACGGATTGTTTGACGAAATAATGAAGTTGATTAAAAATGTTATCTTCTGAATAACTGCCACATTTATCTGCAATCATTAAGATCGCTGTCATTCGAAATAAAGAAATTTCTGTTGTCACTAAACGTAAATAGATCTTTATCTATCTAATCAACGATTAACGCCAAACAGCAAATTCGTTATTCATTTATAATTTCGTTTTATGAAAACGTGAATTCTAACATTACCCTTTATTTTGATAGCAATTCTATCACTGAATATAGCCCCATTTGTGTTACAATATATTCGAAAGACATTACAATTATGAAAAAGTCAAATTATAAAACATTTTGAAAATTGAATGATGTTATGCTGACAGAAAGCCCATATATAATTCCAAAGGGATTTCAAAGGGTTCATTTCTGACTAAGTCGATACAAATTATTGAAATCAAGCGACCTTTTGGATAGGAAAACCTATATTATCCTGCCATAAGTTTGTAAGTTTTTGTAGTTTTTAGAAACAAAATCGATTCTGAGGTCTAAAGAATAAAGAATAGGAAGGATTTTAGTGTTTTTGACATTTAGTGAATGAAAGGTCCTAATGACGGGGTATCTAACATGTCTATAAAAGGCAACCTGGCACCTTTAAGAAGTACTATGTAAGTTACTCCGAAAGCTGTAATAATGAATATGAAATATTTCATGCAATCCTTGATTTTGATTTATAAATGGACAATCACAATGTATTCGAGTAATCATGTTTGGGGAAAGTTCCCATCGGCAATTTCAACCATAATACTATTTTCGCAAATATTCTTCATGTTTACATCATTTTTTATTTTCTTGGCTATTTTTGTTGAAGAGAATGAAATTGTGTGGGGAAAGACAACTCAGACTAATTTGGTTGAAAAAGTTATGAAATTTACATAATATGACGGAAAAACGACCAAACCAATGAATGACGCCATATCATGAGGCATGTGCCCGTTCTTTCAATTAGTTTATTCAGTATGAAACATATGTACTATTGTATAGTAAATACACATATATATCATAATTATAAAAATAATCTATATATACTCAAGATTAAGTTAATAATGTTCATAATCTTCCATTCCCTGATTAATATATAACTGAACCCAAAGACCTGATAGTACCTGTTTGAACACTGGAAAATGTCTTCTGATAGCTTTTAAAACAACATCAACTGCAAGTATCTTCCTTGCTAGGTGTAAGCTGAGCCCACAAAAGAAAAATAAAAGTCAAATCAAACATAAAAGGAAGGATTAAATTCCCTTTTTAAATATCTTTCGAACACAAAGGACCGATGTGCCTTGCCTCTTGTTAACGTCATTCTCACGTGCGTACTTCAGTTGCATATCCAGCGGTAAATTACTAGCTTGCCCTTAGCACTTCCGCTGATGATAGTGACAAGCGAATCGACTTGGCTTTAATTTCTAGACGGAAAGCTTCGTGAGTTTTCTACTTTAAGTGACAGTATAAATGATCCCTTAAGGAAGGCTTCCTGTACGGTCCCATACAACGTCTCAAGGGTGTGAAGTTGGTTGGAATAACATCGTCTTTCAAAGAATCATTCCGTTCCATGCACGTCCAAAACATTTGAAATTCAGATTATTATAATAGTAAATTAATTTCCATCGATGTTTTGTTTAATATATTACTGACAAACATGAATTTCATATTCGTTCCATGCAATCTTATTTTCGGACAGGCCAATTCATGCTGTGTATAATATTTCCTATTTATATCACCAAATGATCACATCGTGCAATTTGAATCCACGTTCAGTTAATGATATAATTTGTACATGCGCTCTCATTAAACCGTCCTGTGGCCTTTAACATTTACACTTCTCATGTTTGGAGAAGGAGTTATACAATGTGAAGATACACCACTTAGTTGTAATCATAAACTCACGGGCAAAAGAAACCATACCAACATTGTTTTGTTGTTATCAACATTATCAGATATGTCACATAAATAATGTGATACTCGTTTGAAATACAGTTTAACTGACCATGTTTTGATCGAAATTTTGAAAAGGTGGCACGTACAGTTAATGCAGTAGATTGCAATGAATGGCACTGGGGGTAAATGTCAATTTGCAAAAATAAACAAATCTTTATAGAGGCTACAGAAAGCGCTTTTATTCACAAAGGGAACACTGGAAAACTGTCAGTATCTGGTATGGCCTCCCTTGCTTTGAATACAGGCCTGCACACGTCAACGCACAGAATTTACAAGGTGCCTGATGACGTCATTAGGGATGGCTTGCCATTCCTCCGCGAGTGCCTGGATTAACGTTTGCCGACTTGATGGAGGTGGATTTCTCTGCCGTATTTGCCTGTCCAAAGGATCCCACAAGTGTTCGATCGGTGATAAATCCGGTGATCTCGCTGTCCATTGCAAAAGGTTGACGTTGTTTGTCGTAAGGAAGTCTCTTGTGACTCTGGCTGTGTGGGGGCGAGCATTATCTTGGAGGATTACTCTTGGATTTCTCAGGAGGTAAAGGAGCACCACAGGACGTAAAACGGTGTCGATGTAACCTTGGGCATTCAATTACGGTATGGTCCCTGCACATTCTACCCCAAACCATGACGCTACCGCCACCGAATGGCACAACCTCCTGGACAGAACATGCGGCCGTTATCTCTCCTCTCCGATGATAAATGCGCACTCAGCTCTGTGTAACTGAAACCTGCTTTCATCTGTAAACAAAATTCTTTGCCAGTTCCTGTTCTGCCACCGCCGTACCATTCTTGCCCACTGGTGACGGTAACGTCGGTCACGTCGGTTCAGCATCATCCCGCGGAAGGGCCGGTACGCTCGAATGTCATGTTCACGAACACGTCTGGCCACTGTCCTTCTGCTGATAACACGGTGTAACGCTGTTGCTGCTGATGACGTCACTGTGACGAAACGATTGCGTAGGTGAATCGTGCGGATGTAGCGGTCGTCGTTTGCGGTTGTGACCCTGGGTCTTCCACTTCTTGGCCGGTCCTAGTTTCAACTTTTTAAAACAGAAAAATATTTTGGTATAGTTTCTTTTGCCCCTGAGTTTATATAGCTAAACTACGTGCTGAATGCTCATTAGATTATCAGACTTGGTCATAAAGGTACATACTAAATGCAACATGTAATGTTGACTTTACTTCCCAAATTAATGTTAAGTATACGTGTTATTGTCAGTTCATGTAGAATAGTGTTCATCTCAGTATCAGCACTAAACTTAACCTGTAACCTACACCTGTTCCTCACCTCACGATATCAGATATCGAAAAAATACAAATTAATACTTTACTGAAATAAGATGACGAAGTTTTTTTTGTAATTTACCGAAAACATTGCTGTGTGTCATGTGCTTTCTTTTGATTAATTCATGTGCATCTCTCAGATACTGCACTTCACCTCAATGTAGTTTGAAGATTGAACCAACTACTAAGCAAAGGTTATCAAATCCTCAAATCTTGATAGTTAATTTGAGTTACAGGAGGGACAACTTATATAACGGAGCTTGGGTTATGAAATAGGCACAGCGGATGCCTGGGAAGCAGATATAACCACATCCTACTTTGACTAATCTATTGCAGCAGTGAATACCATAACAGGTGAAGCATAGAGTGCCAAGAACCTATGACAGAAAGGTTCCAGTAGATCATCGTCTAAACATCGTCGTGCTGAGTGGGCAAAAAGTGTTCCAATGGGTAATGGCCACATCATTACCTTCTAATGGTAAGCGTCTTTGTACTACCATAAGATGTCTATCTTTGTACATCTATCTACTGATCACAAACTGACAGAGTGATTATAGCTATTCAACTTTCGTCGATACCTCCAGTGCGTGTTCATACCATACGAATCCCTTTCGAATGAAGGGGGAAACACTTAGGATTAAATTGAAAGGTAGGACGTGCAATGTAAATTTAATGGAATTAAAAGTACAATCATATTACATTGCTTTCCGGGAAGACATTGAAAATACCTAATATTAAATGGTTGCATCTTAAAATGTAATGGTTAAAAACACAAAGACCAGTGTTGTCAAATTAAGCTAAAATGTTCAAACACGTCATTGCCATTAATAATTCATGAGACATGAATAAGCACAATCAATAACATCTTGCTAAATCAGCGTATATGAATCCGCTCTCGCTCCTTCCTAATACCCTGATCTCTTTCAAGCCAAAAGCCTGGTATGGCTGGCGGCTTGATATTCGTAGCTATGCTCACCTGTTATTATTTCAGTCAATTAGATGTCGTTAATTAAGGAGCCTGTAGCTACTCGCTTGAACTCAAGGGATTTTTCCATTCGGGTTGTGCCGCACTTGCTGAATGCGAGTCGTCTAATTGGCTGGTTAGATGGCTAGCGTTAAGAGGGTTTTGGCTTGAAAGGGATCAGGGTATGAGGAAGGAGCGAGAGCGGATTCGTGATTTAGCAGGATAAATACAGTACGTCATTATCTGCATCCTGAAGTCCCCCCCCCCTCCCCCACACCCACTGTAGCCCACCCTTCTCCCCTCCTCATGTGCGCTGTAAATATTCATGTTTCTCGATGTCTGCAGTGGTCAAAGAAGATAGTTATGTCTTTATATTTTTTCAGGAAAGATGTTGCTTTTACGATGATAGATTATTTGTTTGCGAGGATTAAAGTCGTATTGCCAACTCCTGATTGCCAATATACACTTATATGATAATCCATGTAAGGTAACCAACGGAAGTACGGCGTATCTGTTCACACTAAAAGCGCTAAAATCACACCACATTGTCTACAAGAGTCGCTAAATCAATGCTTATTGGAAAACAAGGCTAAAAGAAACAAGAAATGTATTCCAGAGCCACCAATTAACGTGCATGTCTATTATACAAGCTTGTTATTATCAGAAACAAAAATGGACTATCTGCTATTTACATTCGGGATATTCATAACATAAATGAATTCTTGAATAGACTCATGATCTTTGACATTTCAAAATTTAAAAATGGTAATTACACACTTTCTCAAAGATTAGTAAAAAAGTACATGCGTGTGACTATGATTACGTCATTCTCTTTCTCTAGGAGTATGGTAACAATAGTATTTCTATTAGTATGTAGATTTCCGTAGATTACAAACCAACTTATTGTCAATAACTAGGCTTTAGGAAATAGGTGCCATTCTAAACCTATTTTTATGACATGCATTATAGTTGTCAGCCATACAGGAATCTTAACATATTTGCATACTCCATGTCAAACTTGTGTAGTTAGCGTGGGTGTGAAATGGGAATGAATTACTCCATAATGAAATGCTTCCTGTGTAGGGTACGGCCAAATTACAATTAAAAACCCCCAGAAGATTCCATGTCGTGATATTAGTTGCAATTTAAAGATACAGCCTTTTTTTCAAGACATTTTTAGGTAATCTCCCATAACATAGCAAAATATTCCCACATGCATATTTTACTGAAAATAGACAGCTGTCTATCCACCAAATACTAATATCATGATGAAGTTTAAACGATCCGGTATACAAGCAATATTGCATCCATTGTGTTCTGTATAGTAGACGTATGTTACGTTTCCCACACTTGGTAAACCAAGATAGCAGCATCATCTGCCGTTTGATGCCAATGGCAGAGAATCTTATATTGTTACTAGCTTGCATTTCGAATTTTTGTAATGTTAATTGCATGTTTTGTTCATTTCGCGTTGGTCATATACCGACTTTGGTCAAATAAAGGCTTTCCTAATATTTTACAAAAACCAATTCATCATTAACTATAAGATATCTCTGTTAATTCTCATATCCATACCCTGGTCAGATTTAATATTTATAATGGTGTCAAGAATGTCAGTGATCTAGTTGTAATGTTATTCTGTCCCTTCTTGGTACCGGTTACATGAGATATCGTTTGTTCAGCCAGAAGTACTACACTCTTCCACCCCTTATCAGATGCTGAACAACTGCCATCTAATGGACTGTGTCACGCATTGACTGCAAACATGCTTAGCATGCCAAATCTGTATAATCAGAATTTCGAGATAGAGGACCGAATAAATATGTACTTGATCTACATTCCATGTGTGAGTAGCAAACTTTGTCTTATTTAGTGGTGATGGGTGCAAGATTTCCAACATGGCAATTTACAATCATTTGCATTTGTTGTGTATAGCTGTCCAGTCCTCTGATTGTATGTCTCTACATTGGTCAGTATTAGTCAATTTCAACAGAGTAATATATATTGACTCATTGTGAGCCGTTAACAATATTATGACGGTATTGATATTTCCACTTATTCTCTCTAATGGGTTTGTTTGGTGAACACGTGTTGGACATCTGAACAGTCTCCATATTATTGGAAGGAATGGGCAATCAAGCAATCATTCATGACAATAAATCATAAATTGTACGCATCCTTCACCACTCCGAATTCAATTTACAAGCACTGCACAGGGATATTGTCCATAGAATTAGCTCAATATCTACCTTTTAATGATAGGATGTGCGTGTCATCTTAACATTGTATTTGTTTTAGCATATTCCATGTGCTTCATGAAGCCATAACATGTTAGCCACCAATAATCTATTGAGTGTGGGAAAGAGTATAATATAAGACTAATCATATCTAGTATGCACTTCGCTCCTTGTCCTGAAGGCATCAGAGACATATACTGCAGTTATCCAGAAACTCGGTTTTGTTAATGTGATAAGTTGATTTATTTAAAACAGACATACGTGAGAAACAAAATTTTGCTTGAAGCTTAAAGGAATTTGTAACAAAGTTTAACAAATAAAATCTAAACATGAAAGCTTATAATGAGAAAGAGAAAATATCGTTTTGCAGAATTCTGTGATTTCTATATCATGCCTTGATTTAATGGAGTTTTAATTTAAAAAATTGGTGCAACGCCGTTTCCTTGATACGCAAAAAATGTGAAGAGTTTATGTTGAATGGACAACGCGTAAAATAAACGCCATTCATGGACATGGTTAATTTGATATGAAACCCTCACCTACCTTAACTTTTCACATAAACAAAATGGTTGCACAAAATGAATGAATAATCAAACTGTTGTTAAGTTTCCATTTCTATGTAAGTGCCATATGCATCTGATTATACAGAAGAAACAACCTTTCGACCTCTGACTGGGTTCACAAGAAAGGTACACAGGCAATGCCACACAGAAGTGCTAAAAATAACTTCTTTTTCCCGTTATATTAGCGAAGCTACTACATATCTGAATGTTTCGCTATTTATCTTCAACCCTTGTCATAAGTGTAAGTCGAAGGGACAATGTTTTCTATCACTCAACGTAAAAATATTTCCTTAATTTATCAACGCTGTATAAGAAATCTGTTTATACTTTGACATTTGATTATTTTATTTTAACTGCACATTACAACTTACACAAACAACTTCTAAGTAATAATGTCACATATAGTCTAATCATCTCAATTGAATTCTGATCAAAACGCTTCATTAAAATAGTTTTCCAATATCAAATACCAATGTCCCTTGTCTACTGTCATTCTTAAGTGCGTAGTGCAGTAAAATATTCATCGAAAAACTATAGCTCGCCCTCAGCACTGCCTCTGATGATAGTAACAAGCAAATCCATTTGCATTTTACCTTCTAGTCAGTGTTAGCTTTGCGAGGTGTCTACTTTATGCGAGTTTAAATGATCCTCTTAATAGAAGCTTCCTTTTGAATATCCGATAAACGTGTGGCTTGTGCAGCGAAGATTGGAGAGCTGAAATGTGTCATGAAATAGCTTATCCCGTTTGAAGGGACTTTGTTCATAGTTCTACTCAATGTTTTTATTTAGTTATTTCCCTTCATAGGGTCTGAAAATGAACGTAACTGGTAGGATTTTGCATCGTTGCAGCTGCAGTTCCCATCCTTCTTATTAAATTGATCATTCGTTTATACTTATATCACTTTTGACATTCTGTCTGCAATGTAGTCAAAAAGAACTTTGATTCTTTTGCTAATAAAATATTTTGTTAGGCAAAACGTTCTAACGTATTAATATATATATAATGATATATAATACTAGACAATATTGAAACGAGGCAGATATATACACCTTCTCATTGTAAACTAGGCTGTTGTTTTGAATTTGAATTTTGAGTACGAGTCGTATATTGAACTTCTACTTCCCTAAGGGTACTGAATTTCAATAGTAAGCAATAAAGCATATCACAGTAAAAATATTAGATGTCATTCATAATGAATAAGGCTATTTTGCAGTGCTGATACTTAACGAAAATTTATTGTGTAATATGTCCAACACCCGCAGACAAACTAATAGCGTAAAAGAATACATATGACATATCTGATAGATTTATAGTAATCTTAATAATAATTTGATTACTATTCCTATTATTATGTACAAATACAATTTTTGAACCGACCCATGACAGAAATGTTTTGCAAAATTCACCAATTGAAATCGGTAAATTGAGTTAAAAGCTAGAGAGAAGTATATGAAATTTGACCGAGGATGGTATATGGAGTAGATACAATAGATATAGCATATCCTGTTTGCACATTCATTATTGCATTGCCGTATGGCCCCGTCCTGCTGCGACTGATCTATGCAGCAGTAGATACCGCAACAGGTGACGCGTAAAGTTGCAGGAACGTGTGACAGAGTTAGTAAATCTTCTTCAACACACCCGTGCTAAACTGGAAGGAAGACGTTCTGGTTCCACTGTCCACATCTTTAGATGTTCTGATAAGGTGCCTCTGTATTATCAATTATTATTCATCCAAAACCGATATTAGAAAGATAAATTAACATATTTATTTGTGAACTAAACATATTGAAATGTCCAAAAGAAACTTTTTTATGAATGGGGATGTTCAAAAGGTATCCCAAATATTTGTAATGAAACTTACTATAACACTATCGAACATGCAAAGATATATTTTATCTATCTCTACACAATGTAAAATCTTTTGGGAATAAGCAGGAAAATATTGTATCAGCCTCCTGAACATGCCTCCCCCAATTGCACTGAAAGAATAATGCTTCTCTCTGTCCGGCAGGACACAATCCTGAAACACTTTTGTGAACCAGAGAACTAAGTATGGCCTCTTTGCGGAATATCACTAAGTATGTCATCAAAGAAACTTATTCGGGAATGGATGTAGCATATATGATGAAAGGCTGTTTAATTGCGAGGATTAACTCGTATTGACAACTCCTTATGCCTGCCAATAATCCTCTTATATTAGATTTCCATGTATGGGAACGAACGGAACTAAACCAAAAGTGCCCAATCCCACCACAATGTATGTCAGTGCGTCTTGGAAGAAGAAGTCTAACGTGACACAGTCTCTTTATTCCGGTCGCAACAATTAACCCACTTGTTTACACACATATGTCTTATCTGAAACTAAAATGAAGTTCCTTTTGTTTATATTCGGGCAATTTATAAATGTTGAATTGGAATCAGGTCTCATTATCTTTGATATTTTCTGATTTTGGACTTATGACTAGCCACTTATATTTGAAGATGGTGTCACACAATGCTACACGAATTAATTTGTTCCGGGAAGAAAATTATTAGAAAATGTATTGCCACATGTATCTTCAACCATTCACATAACTGTCAGTCAATTGTAATCACTCAATCTTAATCTAATCCATTACTGCTCTAAAGCAAATTATACATCAATTTTATGAAATAATTCTATAGGTTATGGTTCATTCTATTCTATTTATCTCGAATATATCCTGATGGGTACTACAATATGCCTCAAAGACATAACAGTATACTTAAACGTAAAGTTATAAGATATTTTGTAAATTGTATGATCATGATCCGAAAATTTATCTAAAAACACGAAACTGTCTGGGAGATTCTAGAGGAAACTTCTCGCTGTAAAACATAATCAGGTCATGCGACATCTCTGCTAAGTAAACTGAATCACTTCTGGAATATTTGGAACCTTTTTTCAGCTTTTTGGAATGCAAAGCAGTTGTAAGGTCTAAGATAAAGAAAACATTAAAATACGTATGTGTGTTGACCTTTCTGAACAAACAAACAACCGTAAATTGTATTCTGTGACAAACCACACAATTCATGTAACTGTATCTGATATGTATTTTCAATGTTACTCTATGTATTGAAGGAAGAAATACATACTTCTTGATAATGACGTTACCCTGAACCTTGGATCCATACAACATTGATGAATACCGTTTTAAAAGAAATATTCTTTGCTTAAAATGTCTTTAACCTCAAAGAGCAATGTCCTTTTTTGTTATCTGATATAAACTATCTAAAAGCTAAAATCAAATGCAACTCTGCATCTTTGCTGAGTATTATATGCAACAGCAATGGAAAGCGACCAACAACTTCAATTAAGCACAAAAGTAAAGATGATATCCTCTTTTAGAAATGTTTTTCAAACATAAAAGATCAGTGTGTTTGTTTACTGCCACACTCAAGTGTGCACTGCAGTGAGAAATTTAGCGTTAACTACTACCTTTGCATTATACAGCGACAGTTTCGTTAGGTTTTTACCTTTTTACTTCTAGTGACAGCATAAATGATCCCCTAAACGAAGGCATACTATAGAATCCCATATAAACGTCAAGTGTGTCGGCA
The DNA here is from genome assembly GCA_921293015.1 of Phorcus lineatus. NCBI lineage: Eukaryota > Metazoa > Mollusca > Gastropoda > Trochida > Trochidae > Phorcus > Phorcus lineatus. Next base: position 6,425,449 of record OV121081.1, on the reverse strand, counting down.
GTTTATGCTCGTTTGGTTAAAAACGTCTTTAAGAAACTCATTCTGTTTCCAAGCACGTCGTAAATCTTACTATTTTTCAAAGCCTCCCCTTCCTGTTAACAGACACCCTAGATATATATGTTGTGGAAGCTTGATGGTATTAAAGTAGATATTAGTGGGTTTTTTTGTGTGCATGGCTTACAATTTGAATATACACAATGTGTACTGCAGTGAGTTCATTTAACAACATTTGCAATATGAAAGTCAGAACTATTCAAAAGGCTCTCAAAGGCGATTTTATGGTATGGATATTTCATGTGCTCAAATGATGATATCGTCGAATTTAATAGCGATAATGGAATACACGACTAGTGTAGGTAATGATAAAAACTGTACAGTCTCTCGATAAGCCTTCCTATAACCTCTAACAGCTCGATCACCCACGTGTAGAATAAGAATTATCTTATATGCAGACACATCGCTTTGTGGTAATCATATATAGATAAACTACGAGGTGTTTGCTCATTAGATTATCACACTTAGAAATAGAAAACGATCCGATCCGTAATAACGTTTATTTCTATAGAAAACGATCCGATCCGTAATAACGTTTATTTCTATTGAAATGTTAATTTTAAGATGACATGGGTGTATTATTGGTCCGGATGTTGGATTTAACATTTGATTGAGTGAGAGAGAGAGAGAGAGAGAGAGAGAGAGAGAGAGAGAGAGAGAGAGAGAGAGAGAGAGAGAGAGAGAGAGAGAGTGAGAGAGAGAGTGTGAGAGAGAGAGAGACACACACACACAGAGCGAGAGAGAGAGAGAGTGAGAGAGAGACACACACACACAGAGAGCGAGAGAGAGTGAGAGAGAGACACACACACAGACAGACACAGAGAGAGAGAGAGAGAGAGAGAGAGAGAGAGAGAGAGAGAGAGAGAGAGAGAGAGAGAGAGAGAGAGAGAGAGAGAGATTAAATATGGTTATTGTAGAATTAGGTACATAATCAATTCACATTTGCTAACAGGCGATTTCTGCCATCATGGCTTCTTCAGGTTATACTTTGAATGTCAGTCGTCATCACGTTGATTTTGACGTGACGTGGCGCTCTTTATGAGATCATAGAGGTCTATGCGTCATGAGCATGAGTTCAACCCTCCAAATTATTAATAGCCAACTCACGATTTTATTTCACCTATGTACATCTGAGAGCAGTGTTTGTGAATTTTTCGTATGTATATATGCCTCACTCAAATTTGACAGGTTATATTTTTCTAAATTATCAGTCAGAGGCATGGTCATACAGTCGAGTTAAGAAGGATTATTATATACAATTAGTTAACACGATTGGACGGGTTTAAGGGGACGAATGGTAGACACATTTTGAAAAACTCATAAAGCATATTCTTTGTATGTTTTTCCATTATCACTTGGTCTGGTCTATTCCTTTCATGATTATTACGATAGAAAATGCGTTTTATAAGGAATTAGGAGACACCTCGTGGAAGTGTATGTGCGAGATGGGAAAATCAGTAAGTATTTGGTTGAACCTTTTTCTAAATTTATGAACTACTGCAACTCAGAGTATATGTAACAAATGCACATATTAAAATACCTTATGATGTTCATAAGTAAATACAGATAATTTGTCTTTCGGCAATGAAAGTTAAAATACCATAATGACCAACCAATTTAAAATCAAGGCAGGAGATATAGACAATGAAAAATTGCTTATTTATCTAAACCTAGCAACTATATTAGAGCTTCATCACCACAAATATCGCTTTTAGAGTTAACAATCTGACAAATATTTTCATCTCGGCAGATTAAGAAGAGTTGTACATATTCGATTTTGAATGATTATAATATTTACCAATCACCTAAACGCTCCCTTTGAGAGTTCACCATCTAACCATCCTTTGATATAAGTTAGGTTAAGATTAATGAATTATCATGATAATGTGATTTCAATTTCCATGTAGAGAGGTTTTTTAGGAGCAATTCATACAGCTTTAGGGGGAAACACGAAGTTTCAGAACTTATATCCTAACTGCTTCTTTGTTGATATTCAACATGATGTTAAATATTGGCAGATCAGCCTTTTGAATGAGATGGTATGATAAACGAGATGCCTTAAAAGGCGCATTCTGGCTTTCCCCAATACAGGAAAGAAACAATACATCATTGTTCTTTTGTTTCATATTCGCATATGCTGTTGAAAAGAAGCCATTTCAATCTAACGTAATAATATTACAAAGCAAACATTAACAATTGATGTGTGATGTGTTTTTTATATGGACAGTCATATCCTATCTGTGGAGGATCAAAGATATACGATGTTGTTAGGAATTTCATTGATTGTCAATTGATGATGGTGATATCACTTTCTGTCAGTAGCGCTACACTCGTCCACCCCCAATCAGATGTCGAACACTTGCCTGCAAATGGAGTTTATCACGCATCGACTGTCAATCAAGCCGAACATGCCATATCTGTGTAATCAGAAGAACAGTGTAGATGTCCAAATAAATATGTAATTGATTTTCTGATCTTTTGTATGTATCAGCGTCTTATTTACAACGTGATGAGTGCAAGATGCCCAACATGGCAATTTAGCATCTATTATGTAGTTATCTGATGTGTATAGATGTCCAGTTCTGCCAATTGTCTGTCACCATAGTTGTCAATATTGATCGCTCTGAAATATCGAAGTGTCCAAATATTGACTCATTGGGAGGAATTAGCAATATTGTGACGGGAGTGTTGCTACCATTTACTCGCTGTAATTGATTTGTTAAGTGAACACGTGTCGGACATCTCAACAGTTTCCATATAACTCTACTGAATGCACAATCAAGCAACCATTCATGACAATAAATCATACAGTGTTCACATACCGTTCCAATGAAAACTCCTCACGTCACAGGATATGGTCTGTGCTTTGTAGATGAATATACATTATGAATGAAAGAGACAGTATGTTTATCTTAACATAATGTTTCTAATCATAATATATTCATGTGCTATTAGAAGCCATAACATGCAAGTCAGAAACATATTTGGTTTTAAGCAAAGAGGAAAAGGACTAAAGCCAAATAATGCAGATCACTCTTAGTCCCGAAGGCATCAGAGAGTTATACTGCTAATGTCCAGCGGTTATAAGGCACTCAGTTAACTTGTTAACGCGACAAAACTGATTAATTAGCTAAGCCCAAACAGAAGTGGCAGTGGATAATTTTGCCTGAAGCTAAAGTTACGGCTGGCTTTTGAAAGCTAATAACACAGTAATGAAAGAGGGAATCACATTTTGTAGAAATCCATGATTTATATTGCAATGGTTAAAACAACAATTCATGTAAGAATATTCTATCTAATTCATTGAGATACAACTATATATTGCTTTAAGTATATATTATATATCATATCATATCTGATATAACCAAATACGATTATTCTGTATGAGTGTCAGTCGGTGGAAATCATGTCATAACACAGCCGAGTCGACGCAAAAAGATTATATCAAATTGTTGTTATTGTAGTTTGGAAATCAACGGTATGTAACGGAATTCTAATAGCCCTTGAATATATAATATTCCGAACACAATATGTTTATCCCCACAAAGTGTAAAACGCATTACGGCAAATGTAGAGCAGTAACTGCACAATCTATATAGGTATCTTCCTGATGATTGCATAACAGTTTTAATTATATATAAATACCACATGCATCTGACACAACACTAGTTTAAACCACTTCGAACTCGTACCACGTATAGCCATTAATAGAATTGCACGTCTTCAAAGTTACAAGGGAAAGAAATGGATCAATCGAAAACGGAGATAACTGAACATTGCATTCGATCTAAAAATGTTTAATTAAGCTACGTTTGCATGTTACAAATGGTTCCACAATAAAATGGCCACATTAAGCAACATGTAAGCGAGTAAGGACAATACGGTTGTTTAACTATGGATTTTACGCCCTTGAAAGAAATACTTTTTGCATTAAGTAATATTTTTGGGCAAATTTGAAAAAAATATAACATCCAAAACGGGAAATAGTACTTAAGATCTTACAACTAAAATTAGAATTCGGGCTAGCAGTTTACTTCTACTGGTTCCTACTTTAATCTGATAACATGTTTAACATTATTTGAAACATGTCTATCAATACAAACTTCGGTCAATCAACCGCATCCTTGAAAGATTAATCACCGTTGATTGACTTTCAAACTTCCAACATCATCCTCAACCTTTCTTTGACTTTTAGTGAAAGCTGTGTTAGCAACCGGTGGCGCAAAAGATAAATACATAAATAATTATATATTTGAAATATGTGTCAAACTTTAAATACCATTGTGCCTTGTCCCATGTTATTGATATACTCATAAGCGTACTGTAGTGGAAAATTCAACAATAATTAGTAGCTTGTCCTTAGCACTACCTTTGATAATAGCGACAGGCGAAAAGAGTTGCAATTTGCTTCTTTTACAACAACAGGTTAGTGAGTTTCTGCTTTAAGTATCATTTTAAATGATCTGCTTTACTGAATCTTCCTCGTAAAGCCAATATACGCGTCTCAATGGTACGCGCACTTTAAACTAGGAAGGTTTAAATAGTAATAAAATAGCTATTTCTATTTCCATGCACGTTATCAATTTTATTACGTTTCAAAGCCTTACTTTCTATTGACAGATACACTTTCTCCACAACTCGAAAGAAGTCAGGACGGAATAAGAGTTTAAATTAGTTTGAATACATTAGTTGTTATAGTTTTGATACAAATAATACAACTAGTCAAATTCGTCCTATTTCTCAAAGGAGAAGTCCTGTTATGAATATATTGTGAATCATATAATACATTAATGACGTCAAATAGGATACAGATGGACATTAAGTGTATTCTAAGCCAGAAGCTATTCATGATCTCACTTCTGTGATCCCTAACCGTTAACCCTATCCAATGTGCATAGAACTGTAGGCAATATGCATATATAATCGCTTAACAGTAATCATATACAACTGAACTACGTGCTAAATTGTCATAGAAGTAGAGAACGGCACGATCCGTTGAGTGAATTTTACTTCCAAAGCTAGTGTTGCAATTGAGTAATTGGCGGTTTATTTAGTGTTACGGTCAATATTGGGATTCAGGGTCGTGAACAATGTCAGAAATCGAAGTTCCAGGGAATACGCAACAGTAGATTAAAATAAAAGAGTGAAATAAACACTTGATGTAAAATCGGGACTTTTTGTCAATCCTATGGCAACCAACATTAAAACATGTCTTTAGTGAAATGTGTCTCATGTGACTTATTATGCATTGGTGCACATATATTTTCGACCTATTAAACTTCCTGATAGAAGTGCTATTTTCGATTTAAGTATCAATTCCAAACCTGTTGATCGCCTTTGACTCTTGTATAGTCTCCACAGTAAAGAAAACATGACAAATGTGTTGCCTGATACAAAGTTGTTGCTGACTCAATGAAATATACAAGGATTGCCGATGCTGCATTAACGTAGTTATTGATCTAAGCATGAATAATACACATGCCTTCTCAATCTCAGCTAAATATAAACGAGAAAGCACGTGTTTTATTTCATAACTCTACATGAAAGGGTCAGGAAATAGCAACTCGTATATTATAAATACTACACCTTTGTCTAGCTGCATCCATTTCAGATATCTAAAAAATAGATATACTGATAAATCCTTACCTCCTGAGACAACGTTGAACAATAATCAATGTGTTTTTAAAACATATCTATGACATTATTATCATCTTTATTTCATATCGCTTAAAATATATGAATTTTTAATAACTCAAAAATATGATGCTATAAACTGCTTGTGTAAAATATCTTTGATAATAAATAACTAGGAACTTCAATGAGTAAAATTCACAATAAGTGTACTTTCTTATTTTGAAGTATAACAGACTCCTGATACTAGTGTGACTCAATCCGCCAAAATGTAAAGGAAATTGAGTGACAGGAGCTAAGGTGATGTACAACTATGTTGCCTAGGCCAGTAAACTAAACAGATACAATAGCAACAAAAGACACCGTAGATAATTCACATCCTGCTTGCACAACGGCAACTTCCTGCTGTTTCTGATCTATGCAGCAGTAGATACCGTAACAGGTGAAGCGTGAAGTGCCAGGAATACATGACAAAGACATAGCAGTAAACCATCTTCAACATATCCTTGCAGAATTAGATGCAAGAATGTCTAGTTACATGAACCACATAATGTTCTTGTAAAATGCCATGGTAATACTACCTTATATTTATTTAATGAAAGTGATGAATATGATAAATATGTAAACTAAACTTAGGTAGAAATGGTTTATATATCAACGCCATTAACATATTTGTTTTGAAATGTACTATGACAAAATGACTATTGAAAATTTGAAAGAAATATCTAATGTATATTATGTGGAAATTGTTGAAATAACATAATATCGAAAGGTGGAACGTGCAATGAACTTTTGGAATGTAATCAATTATGCTACAATGCTTTTCAAAGAAACACTGAAACCTTCGACAATCAAATATTTGCATGTTGAAATATCAAAAACTAAATAAACATCTTAATCGTATTTTTATCAATCTTAACAACCAAAAGAGCCCCCCAATGGACTGAGAATGTTTTTAACAAAAGTTAGTCGGAGTTTCCATTATACAAACTAGACTTTTAGTGCGACATTTTACTTGCCATTACCTAGCAGGATATATTCACAAACTACAACGAAAAGAAGTAAACAGTTGCCTTTTAAGCAAATTCGGAAGTTAAAACATTCCATTACGCACACAGTCATGTTCCACTGGCAGATACAGGCCAGACAAGGAAGCGCCTTACCATAACTAACAGCAGGATGTGACTTGCATTCAGTCAGAGGTACGGTCATATATTCAGGTTAAGAATAAATAATGCATTCCGTAGGTGAAATTGATATGACAAGGGTTAAAGGAGAAGAAAGGCAGATGCAAGGTGAAAAACATTTACCTGAATCTAGTCCTACCTGGCGCCCATGGTGGTGGACTAAACTGCTCTCTTTTAGCAGTAGACAATCCAGGGTAGTATATGCATCTCATGAGAGTGTAACTTTTCCTTCCTCCTGTTTTGTTGCTTCTCTGTACCATTATTTATCATTGTCTCACTGAATGTTTTCTTTCATACTTATGATGATGGTATATACCATTCACATGTCATCAGGAGGTAATACCACTAGACGGCGTCTACAACTGCAGGTATCAAAGTTAAAACTATCAAACTCTGAACTATCTCTGAACTGCTGCACCGAACAGTATATGTAACAAATGTATACATAGTAGAATAAGATAGTTAACTTGTTGAAACGACGTCAAACCCAATATTCCACTCACTTGGAAATGGTTGATTAGGAAATATGTTATATTATATATATGTCATTTTGGTTGGATACAGCCATTTATTGTCATCGAAATTGTTTTTGTTATTAACGATCAGTTCTGGTGATACATAGAGGATATTTAATTAAGTTTGTCAAATACGATGTTTATCTCATCGAGTGGTGGGGTTATAGCTGATATTTTCACGAGTGGCGCAGCAACTTCAACCCAACCACGAGATGAGATAAACATTGTATTTGACAAACTTAATAAAATATTGTATTTATTATATAAATTCTTTCTAATTTTGTTGATTTTTAGTGTTTATGATGTCTATAAACATTTCTTAACCCTAAAAGTAGTCCCGGCACAAAGAGGCCCTGGAAGGTTCACCAGCAGTGACGATATATTACAAGGTTTATTTCAATGATAAATCCAAGTATTTCATTGCTTATTATGTAATAAAATAAATGAATATGTGAAGACCTCCACCATTAGAGTTAAACAAAAGTTAGGTCTACTCTACATTGGAGTCGTTATGAAAGAGTGAATGAATGCGGTACAAGAGCAGTATATAATAAAACATTCATCATCCATAAATGGCAATAATATTGAACAGAAATATCCGTTTGAGAAATAGCCATTTAACAACTCTGTCAAATAAGGCAGCTTAAGATCAATCGTAATTGTTAATACATTTCATTATAATCCTAATTTTTAAGCTTAAGTGAGACACATGAAGATCAAGAACTAGTTTCCCAACTGACCATTTGTCGAATTTAACAACTATGCAAGACGATGACGATGAATAGTTTAGGAAATGATACCCCTACAATAACTGTATAATTGGTATGCCTTTTGAGATGCAGACATGACTTTAACAGTATATTCTGGCTTCCCCCAAGGATAAGTAATAAAAGAATCCACAATGTTTGTTTGGTTTCATATTTGCCATACTTTAAAGGCATACCATAGCTAGGATATTACTTGAACAACATTAGCAGTCGCCGATCGACATGTTTTGAAAGGGAAAGTCATACTTTGTCAAGGGAAGATTAATGATATGTGATGTTGTTAAGAATATCACTGACTGAGTTGAATGTCACTAATTGTTCATTCGTGGTATCTACTTTCATAGAGCAACGTTTCTTAATCATTCATGCGAATAGGCCGTTACACGCACTGTCTGTCAAATACATTCAACATGTCATATCTTTAGAATCAAGGTTTTAATCGAAGAACCAACTGATCAAGCTATAGTTTTAAAGTTCTGGTGTGAGTATAATTCAATGTGTTATTTATTTACATCTTGGTGAGTGTCATATACCTAAAATGTCATTTTACAATGTATCACAGGGATAGTCATTAAAGCGGTCAATGTTATTAAGTCTGAACAGACTAATCTACCTCTCCAAATATTGATAGTGCAAGGAATTAGAAATATCATGAAAGGCGTGTCACTACCAATAACTCTTTGAAGTAGAATCATCTGGTGAACACGTGTCGGGTATCTCAACAGTCTCCATGTTAATTCACTAAATGTACAGTGAGATAGTCATTTATGACCATGAATTATGTAGGGCCATGATTCGTTGCCTTTCCTATGTTCAGTTTCAGCCTTAGCACAGAGATTTGATTATTGTTAAACATAACTAGCTGAATGAACATCAACGAGAGAAAGTGCACATGTTTTGTTAAAACAATGAATTGAGGTCATTTTACAATCAATGGGCTATTCGAACCCATAAGTTACCAATAACCAGGGACGATTAGGATTATAATGTGTTCACTTCATGTCCTGAAGGCAGGTGATTATAGGGTGTTTGGCTTTGGTAACGCAACCAAACTTCGTTATTTGCAACGACCAAACACAATTGAGGAAAAGGACAATTTTGCCTGAAGCAAAAATTGATTTGTAACTGGATTTCGACAAATAATGGCTATTTGTGGCTGACTTTTGAAAGCTAATTCGGCAACAATCGAAGAGGAAATTCCATTTTGTTAAAATACGTGATAATGATGCCATGAGTTAATGGAGATTGCAGGTAAATAATTGTGAAAGTGATATTTATTTCGTTTGCAATTGATTCATGGATTTAGAAGTTATAAAGGATATATACGATTTAAGTGTATTTGGATACACATGAAAGGGCGCCGTTCAAAGACATGTTAGGTTTTAATTCCCAATTAAATGAGTTTTCTTGCAAGGGTCTTTCTAATAGTTTTACGCAGCTATCTTCACTTTGAACTACATAAATGACTAGAACTGAATAGAAATATAAACCTGTTTGCATTTTGATTAGCAAAATAATGTAAACTTTCCATATTTTATTATGTTGCTTTTGTCATTATGATAAGTGTCTTGATGTTATGCTGTTTCTAATTTGTGAGAATTTGGATTTGCCCTTTAATGTACAGGTGAATACAATATGAAATCGGTGTAACAGGAGCAGAAACTTCAAACTCGCTGTTTGGTCGATCGATACTTTGTGTGTTGAAAAGATAGAAACCCTAGTAATGACATAATCCTGAATGAAATGCCAAGAAAGGAAAGGATAAAAAATGACAGTCATGATGTATATGCTAGCTTAATGAAGGGAATATGACATCAATATTAGCAATTACAGCAAGATATTATAAAGCAACTGTTCATCTCGTCAATCATCGGTTACTTAAGTCAACTCAAAAGTGTTTGGACTTGGAGTGAAACAACTATGCTTTCTGTCTACTGCCAGGTGACCAATCATAAAGACGATGTAAAAACGTGCATGAAAATTATTAAATACCTTCGTCTCTAAATAACTGTCATATTTATTTCAAAAGATCGAAGTAGAAATGTTTTGTTAACACTTAATGTAAACAGATCTTCATAAGAATTGATCGAAGCTGAACCTCCAAATGTCTTTTCACAATGTTATAAATCATTTGTGCTTAATTCAAGACATTATAACTAAGAAAATGAAATTACAATAGTTTGTAAATTGAAAGATCTTGTTTAATCGAAAGCAGATATGAAAGTGGCCATGAGAAATGTCAACGTGATTCCGGAGCTTTTTTTATGCATCCGATATCAAGTCTGTAAAAAGTAAAACTAAAGATATTTCCTGATAGGTTGTCATTCAAAACAACATCAACTGCAAATTTGTGTCTTTGATGAGTGTGAGCCGTGTCAGCAACAGGATGCAACATAAAACTTCAATTAAACAGTAAAGGGAGGATGACATCTTCTATTTGAAATTTATTTTTTAACATAAAGACTAATGTGCCTTGTCCCATTATGATGTCATACTGGAGTGGTTACTGCAGTGAGATATTCAGCAATAAATCACTTAGCCTGCCCTTAGCTCTGCCTCTGATGATAGTGACAAGTGAATCCACTTGCATTTTGACTCCCAGACAGCGACAGCTTTGTGGGTTTTCTACTTTAAGAGACAATTTATATGATCCACTTATCAGAGGCTTCCTTTCGAATCTCGTATAACCGTCTCAAGGGTGTGCCCAGTTTCATCTGGTGAAGTTTAAATTGTCAGTGAAAAGCTCATTCTGGTTTATTGCACATCATAAATCTTACTACTTTTCCAAGCCTTGTCTTCCTATTGAAAGACAAACTTTTTCCTTTAGGTGTACAGAAACCTGAATATTTAATTAAATTGTACATTCTCGTTCTAAAAGGTCCTTTAATCTCTAATAGCTATACTTATCAATTGAGCAAAGAGTATTATTCAAAAGGTAGATATCGTTACTTCGTGGTAATAACATATAACATATACAATGTAGGCTGAATGCTCGAGCTCATAGATAATCAGACCATCGTTGAACAATATTAGCTCCTCGTTGTGTTATTATAAAGGATACTAAACGAACTTCCAATGCATGCTACTTTTATTAAACCAGTTAATGATAAAGTATAAAACGAGCGAAAACGAGTTTGATACCAAACCATTAACGAGTTAGATAAAAATAGTATTACATTGAAGGAAGTTTAGTATTCTGTTTATTACTTACCTCAGTAATGATGACAGTCGATATTATATTGATAAATTAATTATATTTATATGTTAATAAATATTTATATATTGAGCTTTTAGAGGGTATTCAAAATGGAAACATTTAGACAATTTACTTTGAAATCATCTTGGTTAATTACATATAACTATGGAATAATAATAAGTTCCAGTTTTAGCTGATGTATACTTGCATAATTTGATAAATTTCAACGTTTAGAAGAACAATGAAATGTATTTAGGAATATAAGAAACGATAGACAACGCATTGTAAAGACTAAGATTAAAGAGTTATATATATTGATTGATTGATCGAAGATGATCTCCCCCTCCATGTGCGTCGAGAGAATCATGCTTCATGATGTCATCTCTTTGGATAATTTTTAACCATGATTATGTACATGTACCTGGGGGTCGTAGCACGAAGCAACTTAACACTAAATTTACCTTAGTGACACCAAAGCTAACATACTAAGGTTACCTTAGTATTTTGTGAAACGGGATCTAGAGCAATAGTTATGGCCTCTTATCAGAAAATTACTAAAATATGTTGTCAAAGTAACTTTTTCAGGAATATCGAATGTTTATTGCTTTTCAAAGATGATAAGTTGATAAAAGGGGAGGATTAACTCGTTTAGAAAACTCCTAGTGCCTGATGCTATACACTTATATGATTTCCATGTAAGAAATCGAACGGAACAACGGCCATATTTAAAGCACCCTAATCTCACTACAACAAGACCTGTTTAATCAATACGTCCCAGAGAAACAATCTACAAGAAACAAGCCTGTATTCTAGTACCATCAATTAACATTCAAGTCTGACTTTCAAGCTTTTATCTGAAAATTAAGAGTAGCTTCTATGATGTATTTGGGCCATTTATACGATAATATGCTTGAACATTTTTTCTTAATCTCAGTTATAAATCTGTTTGGAAATTATTCATTGATTCATGCTGTGCAACCAGCTACTTATGTCCTCAACTTACATGTAGCAAGGCATATTTTTCTGTAGTAGTTACCCCGAAACTACAAGAATAAGCATTACGGAAAATCCTTAAAATAAAGGGAACAAACACAGATATAATCAATCTGACGCGCAGTGTATTGAATTGAGGAAATGAAACAAGATTGAAAGATATAGGTATCATGTATTAGGTATTAGATATTCTTTCAGCAGATATGTTAATTACCTCTTTATGCCGGTCATATCCCGTAATGAAGATTGTAAACATTTGCCATTATACCAAATAACTTTTCAAAAAGTAAACCAACCGAATACCAACCCAACCCTGCAATACGTCTGAAAGATATACAAGCCAGACACGAAAGAGCCTTACAATAACTAACAGTACGAGGTGCCTTTCGTTAGACGCAAGATGAAAAGCGTTTACGTTAATCTTCTTCTACCTGGAGACCATGGCATACCTTCATTACAAGTTAGGAAATTCATTTGTGAGAACAGGCAATTGCAACCTTTTAAATTAAAACTATTCCTGAAATATTGCAACACACAGTTTATTCAGTGAAACCCAATAGTTGAAGTATCGGGCGATGTATTGATGGTCGATGAGTAATTTATTATTTGGTACTTGATCTAGAAAAATAATACCACGATACAGATAAATATGTCGAAACTCCAAATAATCTTCTTACTATTCATTCTTTATTTGGAATCAGGTGTCAAAATATAGACAATTCATATAGGAAAAGTTCAAACAACATAAATGAATCAAAATAGCTTTACTTTACATAAAAGTTGTTATGACAGAACATATAATGAATAAATATAGTACATATATTGATGATGAATTGTCTTATCACAAATTGATCTCAATCGTCATACAGATAGGTGAAATATGTAGCAATTCTTACGAAAGTCCATTATTGGTGTCCTAACTGACCCTTCGTTGAACTTCAACACAATGCCCAAAATGATACATTTACTTTACGATCATCTCCACCCACACTAATATTTGTAATGGTCTACAAGCCTGTTGAGAACATGCCACAATTGTAAGTGATGACGGAATGCACTTAATGTCCTTTGGTGTCATATTCCTACATGCTTTAAGGAAGGCTCATCAAAGTAGCACAATGATATCAATGTGAGACCATTACCAGTCGACGATTGACATGCTTTGACATCCACAGTCATAGGCGTCAAGTGAAGATTAATGACCAACGAAGAATTTCAGAGAGTGAGTTGCAATGTTTATTGTTCTCGTCGTTCTGTCTGGTTTCAAAGAGCATCTTTCGCTCTATCAGGTGCATTACATTCTTCCAAACATCAGATTGTGAAAATATAACCATGTCACGCATTGATTATCAAACTATCTGCAATTGGCTTATCTGTACATTTAGAATTTTAGGGTATATAGAAGACCAACATGGCATTTTTCGTTCTATTATATAATATACTATACCTTTATGTATTGCTGTCTAGTCCTCTAGACTGTCTGTCCCTACATTTGTCAATACTAATCAGTCTCAAAATAGTATTCAGTGTTTAAATATTGACTCATTGTGCGGTCTTAGCAATTTTGTGACGGGGGTGTTTCTTCAATTTAACGAGAGTAATTTGGTTGTTTGGTGAACACGTGTCTCAGATCTTAAATCTCTACATCATTGAGTGAGTGAGTTGGGGTTTAACGCCGCTTTCAAGATTATTTCACTTATATCGCGGCTGCTAGTATTATTGCAGGGAGAAAGACCGCAACACCATTGTAGCTATGTATTGCGGTGAAACCTGCGAGCATCGGCTGGAACTAGCGAACCATGGGTGGTACTGCACTGAAACTCAGTGTAGCATTGCACCCAAACCTGACTGCGTGTAGAACAGTTCTCTATATCAGACAAAGTTGCCGAGCCCCTTGCGGGATTCGAACCACGGATCTCTTGATCCGAAGCCGAACGCGCTAACCACTGCGCTATCCCGCCTCCCTCTACATCATTGAAATGAACGGACAATCAAGTATACAATCGTTCATAAGTATACAGTGTACACATTTGGTATTACTTGTGGGGCCTTTTGCAGTCAGAATACACACTGGAATTTGGTCAATGCTTTGTATAATTAGCTGAATGCACATCGTCAAAGACAGAGGCTATGCGCTTCATATTAACTAATGTTTCTAATCTTAAAATACACCAGGTGCTTAATTATAGAAGCGATGGGATATTATTTATTGCATTATCCATGGGTTTATACGATAGTAATAGAACTATCCCCAAAATAATTCTATTCACTTTTTGTCCCGAAGGCATGTGAAAGCTGATGTCCAAGCGACTTAAAGGCACTCGGTTTTATTAGCGTGACAAAACTTAGTTATTTGTAAGGACCAACAGAGTATGGAGGGGATCATTCTGCCTGGAGCAAAGAGGGATTCGCTATTTGATTTTCACAAATAATAGCTATTTTTGACTGAAATAAATATTGCAGTAACGAAAGAGGGAATCACATTTTGCAGAAATTTACTTTAGCCTTGACTTTAATTGTTATTTCATGTTAGAAGCACTCATTTCAATTTTTTATTGATTTATACAATACATCCCATACAACATTAAACATGTGTAGGACATATGGACACATGGTGTCCTGTGCATTGCTCTGTTAACTTCCGTTGAGTTCAGAAACATCGAGTAAGGTTCGCATGATGCATTGGTGACCCCAATCCTTTGCTTGCTAATCTGAGAGATTGTAGGAATGATTATCTGCCCCACACTGAGACATTTTTGGAAAGAATTGTGATGTCCCCCTGGGAAAGTGCATTTGATGTTGCAATAAAGACAGGTTATCCTATAAAAAACACTACTACTACTACTACTACTACTACTACTACTACTACTACTACGGCGAAACCGCATTAGTGGTGGTTGGCCCTTTTGCAAGGGAAATAACTCGTGCGGTTCATCTAGAAGCTAACCAATTTGGTTTCGAATCCCTGCTGTAAAGTCCGATGTCTATGATTCTAATTTGCCGATCTTTTCATAAAATATTACTAAGGAATTCCTTTTTGGTGTAAATAATTTTCATGATTATTTCCCATCAAGATAAGATTATCTCAAATGTGGTCCCCCTTCTTTCGCTCCTTATAGAGGCCGTAACGAGGGGGACCACATTTCTTACGAGACAGTTTTTGAAGCTTAATAACTTTAAACGTATTATGTAATGCCCCCACATTGTATTTGAGGATCAAGTACGACATTATTTAAATAAATAAGTACACTATGGGAACTATTCTACGGAGTAATGTGGATCCAAGTTATTTTTGGCCGACTGAGAGAAGGACGATCGTGTACACAGCCATAGCAACGAGCAGGGCTTTCTCATTGGTCAAAAGAAGGGCAGGTCAGGGATCATGGATCATCCGTGTACGTTCATTGGTTGATGCATTTGATACAAGGTCAGGACAAAGTTGCGATGGAGCGTGGTTTCCATCTACGATTGAGACTAGACAAAAGTTCGCCCACATTTCAAATATGAAACAAAAACCATCAGAATCTGTTTCTACCAGTGTAAAAGAAAATGCAGTTGACTTTTTAAAGTGTTGATGGAAACATCTCAATAAAATCCAAAACCATGCTATCATGTTTTCTTAAAATTCAATTGATTTAATTGTTTTGTTCCCCTCAATATGAAAATAATTTTTTTTATATCTTAACATGTTAGAATCCACATTTTCTGTATCAAAATCATGATTTTATAGTCTTTAAAAATGTGGGCCCCCTAATTTTGTGGCATGTAGGTGACTGATAAAAGAGGGCCCACATTTAAGATATTAAAACGCACTAGCTGTTTATAAATACCAGTGTTCCCCATTATATAAGAAAATGCAGTGAAGGATTTTTAATTGTTGATGGAAATATCTCAATAAAATCAAGCAGGTAAGATTTCATCGAACTAATCATTTAATATAAGTTCTCAAATACCTTTCTTGTTTTCTTAAATTCAATTAATTTAACAGTTTTGTTCCCCTCAAAATCAAAAATAATAATTTAAAATTCTCAACATTTTAGAATTCATATTTTCTCTATTGGCATCATGATTTGATGCTTTTTTAAAATGTGGTCCCCCTATTTTTTTTCTTTATAGTAGAATGACAAGAGGGACCACATTTGAAATATTACACAAAAACATCAAGATTACAGTGTTCCCCATTATATAAGAAAATGCAGTTAAGGATTTTTTAATTGTTGATGGAAATATCTCAATAAAATCAAGCAGGTAAGATTTCATCGAACTAATCATTTAATATAAGTTCTCAAATACCTTTCTTGTTTTCTTAAATTCGATTAATTTAACAGTTTTGTTCCCCTCAAAATCAAAAATAAAAATTTAAAATTCTCAACATTTTAGAATTCATATTTTCTCTATTTACATCATGATTTGATGCCTTTTTAAAATGTGGTCCCCCTATTTTTTTTCTTTATAGTAGAGTGACAAGAGGGACCACATTTGAAATATTACACAAAAACATCATGATTAAAATCTGTTAATTAATATCAGTACATGATTTCATGGGTTTTTAAAATGTGGGCCCTCTTAGTTTGTCGCTTATAGGAGATTGACAACAGAGGGCCCACATTTGAAATATTACACTAAAACATAAATATTAGAATCTAATTCTTACAAGCCTAGTCCAAAAGATGCAGATCTTCCTTCTTAAATGTTGATGGGAAAATATTTATAACGACAGGAAGAAAATGTTTAAATTAATTTTTAAAAATAAAACTTAAGGGCACCTGTTCATTAGTATTTTTCTTATACTAGTGTTGACCACGTTTTGACTTCCAGTTTAATATTAAAATTACATTTGTTTGATTTCTTGAAATGAGGCCCCCGGGGCTTGTCATCATTATAGTACAATGATATGCATATGAAGTCAGTGGGTCCACGTACACTACAGTCTTTTAATATGAAGCCGATATTCTTTGACAAACTAACAATTATCGGAACGTACCTGTTTATTTATTGATTTTCAAACAAAAAAATGCGTCAAAGCTTTGAGACAACATACCTCCCGACCACGCGAGCGCGAATACGTAAACAAACCGATAGCTCTGCATACTGGATTCGACTTTGGAGTTATTTCCCTTGAAAAACGGCAAACCACCACTAATGCGGTTTCGCCACTACTACTACTACTACTACTACTACTACTACTACTACTACTACTACTACTAATAATAATAATAATAATAATAATAATAATAATAATAATAATAATAATAATAATATGTGATAATATATATATATAATGTATTATAATAATGTAAATTTGTAAAGTTTATCAATTATTTTTTTTCGAATCTAATCAATTATCTAAACGTGCTGGTTGGCTCTCACATAACGAAAGTCCGAACTTCAAAAGAAACATGTAAAATTAGTTGCCTTGTTTACGTTCTTGATGACCCTGAAACATATACAGTGAATGCAAATGCTGAACCAATATAGTTATTGTTTACTAAAAGTGAATAAAAACACGCAATAATTATGAACCTAAACTCAAAGAATCACAGATTATACCTCTCTCAGGGAGATAAACAATATCAAACTGTCAATGGTTTGTAGTGGAACTGTTCTTTTCACCATAAATAACTATAGAAGTCGCAAAAAATAAATGATTCCCTCCTGAAGGACTGTTTCCACTGCTAATACGCAGTTAGAATAAATCACTGTAAAATATGTCATGGTAACGTAGTAATTCATCATATTATTATTATCCATACCACATATCTGACTTTGATATCATCTTTAGTTCAAATCGCCTGCAGTGATCATTGCAATAAATTTATACAAATTTACATATGACATGTACATCACGTAGACACCTCCAACTGATCCTGTATTCGTCATCTTGATATGGATTTGTTTTTCAGTTTGCTCAATTTCAAAGCTTTGTTAAATAAGAGACTAAACTTTCCAACTCTAAAAAGAGGAAATTGAGTAACAGTTGCGAGAAGGAAGTCAACCATATTGACAGATAAAGCAAATATATAGTATAAAGGTCGTAAAGGCAGCGTAGATATTACACATCTAGCTTGTACTGTGGCTTTTTTACAACTTCTTGCATGGTATGAGCACTTGCAACGATAGATACAATATTAGAATTAAACAAACTTGTGTGTATTTTGACTCAAACCTTCAAAATGTAGAAAAGGAGTTGAGAATAACAGTAACATAAAACCATTGATTTTCATCGAAATTAGTATCTTATGGTGAGTATAGTTTTTTATTCATATATTTTAGATCTGATGATACTAACAATTAATATGTGAAGACCTCCACCATTATAGTTAAACAAAAGTTAGGTCTACTCTACATTATGGTAGTTATGATCAATACAGCTGAATGAATGCGGTATAAGAAGAGTATGTAAAAAAATATGCATACATTCTGTTTATAATAAGGCAAGTTAAGATCAATGGTATAATTACCATGTAAAGAGATGAAATATGAAGAAATTCTCATAGCGTTAGAGGGTCACATGACGTTCAAGTACTAGTTTCTTAACTGGGTATTAATTCAAAAGTATACAAGATTATGAAAGATTGTTTTAGAGAACTAATACACTTGCATAAACGATATCATTCGTATGCAAATCTGTTGAGACATGCCACAAATAGAAGACCCTGGCTTTCTCAAAAGTAAGTTGTGAAAGAATGTACAAAATTTGTTTGGTTTCACATTCGTCATGCTTTAAAAGAGAATGGCAAATCAATCTAACGCTATGATAGTACTTGCAGAACATTAGCAGTCAACGATTGACATGTTTTGACAGGGAAATTCATACTTTGCCAATGGGAGATTTATCATATGTGATGTTGATAATAAATTTTGACTTATTGATTTGTTATGTTCACTGTTCCTTGGTTGTATCTGCTTTCATAGAATAACGTTAGTTCATCTTACAACTGGCTGCTTATGGGTCGTGTTACGTATTTTCTTTCACACATGTTGAGCGTGGCATATTTTAAAACAAACTGATTAATTGATAGTCTGACATCTGTTGAACATGGCTGTCACGTTCTCCGTATTTTCAGCCACTATACCAGTCAATATAAATAAGTATGAACAGACTAATCTACCTGTCCAAATATTGACTCATTGCAAGATATTAGAAATATCATGAAGGGCGTGTCGATACAACACACTCCTTGTAGTACCGGACATCTCAACATTCTCCATTTTTCAGAGCCACTCCGTG
This sequence comes from Phorcus lineatus, assembly GCA_921293015.1. Lineage (NCBI taxonomy): Eukaryota > Metazoa > Mollusca > Gastropoda > Trochida > Trochidae > Phorcus > Phorcus lineatus. Next base: position 6,405,875 of record OV121081.1, on the reverse strand, counting down.
ATTTTCATAACATATTATTTACCTTTGATACGAACCTAAATCTCATATGTGGTGATATGAAATCAAAACATCTTAACTTTTCATGTCTAAAAGACAAATATATGACAAATACTCTTTTTTTCTAAAAACAGCCTTATAAATGCACAGAGATGTAGATACCACGTCCAATATACTTGGATACTAGGTATATAACCTGACAAACACTGTCAACTCCTAACTGCCCTCCTGGCTGTTTTAGATAAGTCTCCAAAATTACGTTTGACTATTTGACGCGCGCCACTGTCCGGTTTTCGATCATAATTGCGACGTTCTACCTTCATATTGTCACTGTAATAAAACATCAAGCATTAAAATGTGTCTTTTTGGTAACAGTCGATACTGCGCGATCAAATAACACCATTGATTGAGGTTTGGCATATATGACTCCAACACCTCACGGAGTGGCTCTTTAATGCACTGAATGGACAGTGAGACAGTCATTTTTTACCATGACTTATATAGGGTCAAGATTCGAGCTGTGTTAGCAACAGTATGCAACATGAAACCTTAATTAAAGACTAAAGGGAGGATGACATCTTTTATCAAGAATTTATTTTTTAAACATAAAAGACATGCCTCCTCTCATGATCATGCCATACTGAAGTGGTTACTCACCAAGCTTGTCCATAGTCATGCCTCTATTACGATAGTGACAAGTGAACCCACTTGCATTGTAAGTCCAAGACAGCGACAGCTTTGTGGGTTTTCTACTTTAAGACACAATGAAAATGATCTGCTTAAGGGGGCTTCCTTTCGAAAATCTCTTACGACCGTCTCAATGGTGCACACAGTTTAAGCCAGTGACGTTTAAATCGTCGGGGAAGAGCTCATTCTACTTAAATGCACGTCATAAATCTTACTTCTTTTCAGAATTCAAATTTGAGAGGTTGGAATTCTTATTTTGGCGATTTGTGTTCTGTTTAAGTGTATTGTATTCAGTTGTGAAGATTGTATTGCTGTTTGTGTGGCTAAATCAATGGAGAGGCAATGCCAAAAGAATCAAGCACTTTATTCTCTTTATATTCCGGTACTAACAATGAACGTGATGTCTTATTTGCAAACAAGTTATTATCTGAAAGATTTAATTATCTGCTGAGGTATTTACAGAGAGCCTAAATCTCATGATATTTACTCATTTTTAAATCACACATTTGACCATGCTGTGGAACAAGTGCATATGTCCTTAATTTTCATGCAGCATGCGATATTTTTCTGTAGCAATTATTCCAAAGCTATTAGTATGCTAATTATGGATATTCCATTTCATAATGGAACAAAACATATTAAAAGACATAATCTCCTTAATACGCAGGACTTTGAAGAATCACTGCAAGATTACGGTCACATTCTCATGTTGAAAGATCACAAGATAACTTATTTTACGATATTTAGAGGTACGATAATGTAGTGAACGATTTGAAGTCGTAAGACTCGAGTAGGACGACTATATTGGTCATCTGAACAGTTCCGCAATTACAATTTTCTTTCCAAAGACGCGGTAAATAACTCTTCATGCCTAGTTCGGTCATCTCCCTCTAAGTAAATGAATACGTTCACCGCCTTCAACGACTGAAAGTAAACATTTGCCTTTTTACCAAATGACTATTTAGAAACTAAAACAAGCGAATACCAACCCAACCCTGCAATACGTCTGAAAGATATACAAGCCAGACACGGAAGAGCCTTACAACAATTAACAGTACGAGGTGCCTTAAACATGGTCATACATTCGGGAGAGTTAAGGAGAGGCAGACGCCAGGTCCTTGATTACAAATATGTAGTTAGGAAATTCATTTGTTAGAACGGGCATTTTGAAGAATTGAAATCAAAACTATTCCTTATCTACTGTAACACACAGTTTATTCATTAATTACAAATATCAAAACTAAGTTTCGGATGATATATTAGATACTTGATCACTAAATATATATGATTTGTCATTTTGTCTGGAAAAACAATGCCATGAAACCAAAAACAGAAATACTTTTCTGACTATTGTTTCTTTGTTATATACTGGCTTTCAGCATGGTCAGTGATGAAGGAATGAACTTTTGTCCTTATAGTTTCATATTCCTATATTTCAGAAAGGCACGTCATTTTAACACCATACTATCACTGGGAGAACATTACAAATTGACGATTGACATGTTTTGACACCGGAATTCGAAAGCATACACGTAAAAGGAAGATTAATGATATACGAAGAATTTCAGAGACAAGGTAGCAATGTTTATTCTTCTCGTCGTGTTGTCTGGTTTCAAAGAGCATCGTTCGCTCAGATCAATAAGGGGCGTTATACTCTTTCAACAGCTCAGATGGTTAACATGTAACCATTTCACACATTGATTATGGAATAATTTCAAATGCCATATACAATTATTCAGTGTCCATAGAAGACCAACATGGCATTTTCGTTCTATTATATTATATATTATACGTTTGTGTATAGCTGCCCAGTCCACCAGATTGTCTCATTATTCAGCTGATTGCACATCATCAAAGACAGAGGCTGTGCGTTTCATCTTAACTAATGTCGCTAATCTTAGTATACTCCAGGTGCTTATAGAAGCCATAGGATATTAGTCATCCCATTATCCATGAGCTAAGGAGATAGTTATAGGACTATCCTCAATACATTGCTTTTCACATTTTGTCCTGAAGGAATAAGAGAGCTTATGTCCAAGCGATTTAAACGCACTCGGTTTTATTAGCGTGACACAATTCAATTATTTGCAAAGACCACACAGTTGAGAGTTGACAATTTTGCCTGAAGTGAAGAGTGTTGCGCTATTTCATTTTAACAAATACTTACTATGGTTGGCTGAGACAAATATTACGTTGATATATATATATATATATACATACAACATATAAATGTATAGGACATTTGGTCACAGGGTGACCTGGACCAATGGATAAAGTAATCTGAGAGATGGTAGGAATGATTCTCTGTCCCATAGTGAGACACTTTTCGGGAGAATTATGATGTCCCCCTGCGAAAGTGCATTTGTACCATCAAAAGTGTTTCAGTTTGGCTATGGTAGTTTTATTCCATGATAATAACACAACCTTGGAATCTATTGAAATACTTTGTGATTGATTGAATATGATTTTGTGAAAAATAAATATACATGCAAGGCCACACGAAACTATTCTATAACGGCCTATGAATTCATTATTCTCTAAAACATTGCCACATAAAATCTTCAACAACTGACATAACTTTAAATAGGAGCAGAAATGTTAAATCATAAGTGAACAGAAAAACATCTTTATTTCATCAATCAACGCAGTAGAAAAGAGTACTTCATAAATCGTTATAATTGATTCTTTGCAAATTTATCCAAACAGTGTCATTGACACAAATGCAATTTTCAATAATGTATCGTCATTGCTTTCAAATTGCAGTGGTATTTTGAGGTCAAATCAATGGAGGTTTGTGTATAAATGATGTACATTATGACAACCATTGCCAAAATACGAGCAGTGTGATACCAGGAAGAGAATATTGGCGGTGAGTTGCGGAATATGTTATTTCGTAGAATTTTAGATATACGCCATTGATGGGGCGGAGTCGATTTTTTTTAGAATTTTAGTGTTATTATATTTCTATTGCTATTCCTGGAGCCTATTGATAAAGGTGATGGAATGAACACTGTATAAAAATGTAATTTTAAAAATTCATTTTCATTTCCTATGCTACAATTTGCGCCAAAGACATATAAAGTATGAAAATGCCAAGTGAAAAAAATAGATTTGTGAATTGAATCATTATCATAACGTTGAATTGAAAATTGATCAGAAAAGATCCGACGAGAAATGACAACATCATTGAAAAGGACGCTATTCGGTTAAAGTCGTTTTAAACAAACCTTTAAAACTGTTGACCTCTCTGTGAAGCAAGCTTAATCATTTCTGCCAATGTTTTTACTTTTGGGATTGTTAAACAGATCCCAATTTAAACCGATTGTTGACCAAAAGAATTAGCCTTTTAATCCTCAACAGAGAGGTATGTTACGTTCTGGCCAACATGAATCATTGAATACTAATAATAGCGCACTATATATAGTTTTCATATAGGTTCTAGGTGGGTTTTTTTTCAATTGTTCATTAGAAGACATTTAGGACAAAAAAGTAAAATAAAATATTTCTCATGATATTGACATTATATCACTGTACGGTGGACCTATTTACAAATCATGACTTCACTGAAAGCAGTATGAAATAATCCCAAAAAAATTGATATTCTCTAATTTAAACATAGAAAGCCATAACGGCTATCCTCAAGTGTGTACTCGTATATGATACCGTAAGTGGACTTTTACTAGCTTGATTTTACTCGCATATGAAGGGATATCTTAAATAGTCGACTCAATCCTAAATCTTCAAAGCAGATTAATGTTATGCATTTACAGAAAAGCATGTGATAGAAGGATGAAAACGTCACACTAGATGAAAGCAGGTTCAGGTGACTCAATTACATTTATATGAACTGCTCGTTTCTTCGTCTAGCCGTTACCTCTACCAGTTCATATCATAACCTAATGGTAATCGTACATAGCTGGACTACATACCATGTTGAGTGCTCATTAGATTGCCAGACATGGTCATAGAAGTAGATGTCAACACGATCTTTACTGATAGTTTCGTTTCGAAACCTTACGTTTAATGTCCTGTACTGTCCATGGCGGTAAATGTAGTGTCAAGTTTATTGTTGTGACCAAACTTAACATTCCCTTTGGTTTATACATTATCATTTATATTTGTGGACAACAGTGGTAATCGATTATATGCAAATATATACTTAGGGATAGGAAACGGCAAATTCGGTGACCCAACTGTATGTAATGTTAACATGGAACCCCACATTGACAACATGTCTGTATAAACATATAAACATTCTTAGATCCTTAAAGTTTATATAATATGACTGTGCGTCACAGCTGATGCACTTACAGATCCAACACAGTCGTTATCAGTTACTCTAGATTTCGAATATCTTATCGCTTGTAAAGGTAATCAACCAAACAATCGCTTTTTTCTTATTCTAAGATCAGTTATGAAACGCGCTCGTTGCCTATATCGTATGAAAAGTCTGCACTGAAAAGTAAACTTGTAACATAAGTTTGTGAACGCTATTGATGACCATGCGAGATATACAGCGATTGCTCATGCTGAACAAATGTAGACAAACCGTGAACAATAAACATGCCTCTTCATTGAAATCTAAACCATATTAAAAGATCGTATGACAAAATGAGTATGAGTCATATATTAAACCTTTATTTCCTGGGGTTAAATGAATATTATTATCACATGGTATGTAATGAAATTATATTTCCCCATAAACAACAATATAAATCTCACAGAATAAATAATACCCTTTTGTCGGGTGCCTTCCACTGGTGATACGCGGTGGGAATAAATCACGTAAAATAACCTCAGGTCGTAAAGACACTGTCGTAAAATAGTAGTTCGTCGTAGTGTAGCTATCCGTATAATATATCTGACTCTGATATCATCTCTATTGATTTCAAGTGGTCATTACAATCCAATACAAATTTACATATGACAAATACCTCATGTAGAAACCATCAAATGATCCTCAATACCTTGTACATCCATATAATGATTAATTCTTTGACTTGAATCTCAGAGAAATTAATTTCCTTTCAACGTATTCAATTTCATAACGCATGAGTGAAATATGAACAAAGCGAACCCACTTGAACAACACCTATGGCGACAGACCAGATGCGTACTAGCCATATTGAATTGGCAGAGTAGATACCTCACGTCTGACAAATATTTTGGTTATCATTTCTGTGCCTCTTGCATTGGCTATTGCAGCAGTACATTGCGTAGCAGGTGCAGTGCTGAGAGATGAGACATTGCAGTAAATCTTTTGAACGCAGCCGTGCGAGATGGACAACAGAGCCTAGACCAAGAGCCGCTGTTCAAATCATACATACATCCTGATAAACTTACCAATTGATATATAGGTACCAAATGAAAGTACATGTATCAAAGATGGGAGGTTAATATATTTATTTGAGATAACTCCACCTCAGTTGAAAATATACTGAACTGTAAAAGAATGTCAAACTTTAAAAAATGATTTCAGACTTGTTTCGTAGAAATGTGAACCTGATATTGGGACGATAAACATTTTCAAAAGTGATTTACTTTTAAAAATGATTATTTTCTCGAAAGATCATATTATACAGTATTCGGGGATATTGTTGAAAATCAAACAACGGGTTCATTTCTTGCTAACACAAACAGTAATACCTAGCCTAAATAAAACATCTTATTCAAATATGTGTTTATGAGCAGATTGTCTAAAAGTCTGATAATGATATCATTTACCATGAAAGAACCTGGATGCGTGTCTGGCAGCAAAGAAAATCATCAGCCATACAATAATGTAAGAACATCATGAAGATCGCGCCTTCTCATTAGAAACCATTGCCTGTCACCGCAGAAAACAAACCTGGTTCACAAAACTTTATAGAACCGTTATTTTGTGAGTCATTAAAGGTAATTTTCGTTTTCCAAACGTTATGAATCGGCACTAAACGTCATTGTTACATATCAGAGACGGATCATTACAGTGAGAGAGTGTTGACGCTTATATATGAAACCGACCTCTACAAAGGTTACGCTTTTCCGTTGTGACATTTTATCGAATTATAGGTTAGCTGTTAATTCCTGTGTTATTGTAATTTACACTCGCGTAAGCAAACGAAGTAAAGCTGATGAGCGATAAAGCGTTTTGGAAAAAAAAAGCAAACTTCTCTCCAATGCGTGTGAGAAGCAAACGACCATGGGTTTTGTCTAATCATTAGTTAATATGTAGGTTGGATTTAGTCATGAACTTACACCTTTGTTGTCAAGGAAGGAGAATGTATGCAACGTTGACTACCATTTTGATAACAAGACATTTTTAAGTTGAATTCGATACGTCTCAGCAACGACTTGTTCAATGTAAGAAACTCACGATGCCAAAGGTCCGTCAGAGTACCTCTGTCCATACAACATGTCAAAATCTTTACTCATTATTGGATTAAGGAAAGTTAATCTCTTCTGAAGCGAAGACAAGGCAAGAGTGCATGAATCACAACCAAGGCCGACAACTCTGGTCTTATTTGTCTTGACAGTTCACAGAGTGTCTAGCGAAGTTTCGCTATGGTTTTAACATGCAGCTGAGTCACTCTTTTTAAAACATCGTCCTTGGAACCGAATTAAACGTCTCTATAACATTTTTGTTACAGGGTTTGGGTGTATCTTAACGGTTCGCATCTCAGTTCAGTATATACCAAAACATCATCTGATATAATTGGATTATTAAAAGGTTTTACAAATGCTGTGGACATAGTTTTAGGGGTTTTGTGCGATTAAAACTCAAAAATTGATTGAAGTAAGTCCCTTTCGGATACTTGTGTTCGTTTTATAGAAATTGGGGAACAGAAGGAATGATAAGGAAAGGCATTTACATAATAGTGAAAGGATGTCGTAAACAGAACTAATCTGAGTGGATAAGAAAGTGTGTAATGATCGATTCTGTCTCCTCGTACTGATTCCTGAACAATTATAATATAATATATAACATAATATATCTACCATAGTCTAAATTCAATAATGTAGTACGAAAACAGGAGCCAATCTGAAACAAGTGCTGATAAGATTTTGACTGCTCACAAGCGAATTCAATCTTTCATATCACTATGATAATATAATTACATTGTTTTATAACCTATTATCGGGGAAACCTCGTCATGCAATCCAACTGCAATATCGGTTCTAAAAAAACGTTATTTGAAATTGAAAGCATATTCGTATTGAGCCTTGAGTTTGCAACGGCGGAAAAAATAGTTAACCTTTTTTGTTTATGATCCCAATGGAAGTTTATCTGAGAAGGGTCATGTTATGCTTGACGATTTTACTAAAACAATTTCGATATTCCTGAAATGCAGAATGTGTACAGTTCCACCCTGCTAGCGTGTTTGTATCCACAGAGTTATTACAGTCTCCTTCTATCGATCTCCCCAAATGCCTCGGATTGTCTCTAATGAGAAATATATACATGTTCACATGTTGTGCTTTCGTTAAAGTCTAGATTCGAAGGTAAATCCTCTTTACGATATACGGCAGAAGAATGCAAGAACGTGTTTTTGAAAATATGGACAGTCAACCATGTCATTTCACATTCAACAGACCAAAAAATATCTCACAATGATATCGATTACCTAAATGTCACTAGACGATCTTGCTAGTGGGTTATATATTGTAATATACGAAGTAATGTAACTGAATTTCTTTTATACTTGATACGGAAAACGATAGAGCCCGTTAGTAGGTAATTACTTTTGCCTTTTCTTAGCGGACTGCTAAGTAGTATGCCAAACGTCATACAAATGAATGCAATTCTATCGCTAACTGTCCAGAGAATAAGTAGACAAGTGCGCCTTGTATATCCTGCCTGAGACTAATCAGCAAAATCGCACTCATTAACATTCACTTTACAAAGCCGTACGTCTGAAGTCAGATAACCCGTAGTATTATTGATAAGCAAAATACCACGGAATATTGACCTTAAGATTTTACCAATAACATCATCGATATCTTATACCGATAATGAAATTAATTTACTAAACATCTGATAAGGGTTCTAATGTATGAGCTATAATGTCTAATTGATTTTCCTCTTTATATTCTACAGTGTCTCGTTATGTCAACACTCAGATAAAATGTACTGATTAATGTCATGTTTCCTCGTTCGGCCAATAGGTCCACATTTAAAGTTTTGATCCCAAACAAAAGATTGAATACTGATAGCAAGGCAATAAAATTTAAATGAGTGTTACACTTCTAATTAATGATTCCTAACATATATAGAACAGAGGCAAAAATAATGTACACATGCCTAACGGAACTATGTTGTGTTGAAATATAATGGCAGTTGATAATCGTTTAGTGTAAAGCTCAGCCATGTACTTGTTTTATTACTTTTTACAAGTTTACCAATTATTAGAAAGCATAAGAAAACAATACATTAGTTTGAAATATAAACCTAAGCAAACACACATCACTGATGACATAGTCGCTGCGAAAACCAAACAGCCAGTCCTCTCCAAATACCATCCCTTCGACGGGAGCTCTAAATTGGGACACCAAAATATGATCGGTGTTTTTGCTTTCCCATTAATTTTGTGCACCAGGCTTGATGAATGGACAGTTGGGTGAAATGAACGACGTGCCATCATTCATCATAACGCTTCATACACTGACAGCTCATGAGGGAGAGTACTGGCATATCGCTCCACACAGACATACATACCCATATACATACCCATTAACATACCTAGTTACTTCTGTTTAAAGTCAAGAGAAAATAACACAATGTTGACCATTAAAGCTTCCTAGATGTTGTTATCATTAATGAGCTTGTGAAAACAACCGCTAACATTAAAACTAATTACATCGTCATTATTGATAATGATTGACTGTTTAGAAAAGGGTCTATTTACGTGAGCATGCCCTATTGGCATAAAACTAATTGGACTTTCCACCTCTTGTTGATATTTATAGTTAATATATATCAAATAACAATGTTCATGTTTCAATTTGCACTGATATTAATTAAAATGCCATCTCCAAACATGGGATGGTCGTCTTAACAAATAGGTTGTTGTCAGAGAGTCTTTTGTATAGAGAGACAATTATATATCACGGCCAGTCCATGGTACATTAGAACTGGGATACATATCTTATCGTATACATCCTTATGGTCAAAGGTGTGTTTACATTCCACTCGTTTACTTTAAAGTATGTATAATAACATTTATGAAAAGTTACCTAATTATACATTCAGATGGAGGGTGTATACATATTCAACATTGATTTAGCCAAGCGTGCCACCATGTCTATATAATATGATTCTAATGTATGTATGGATTACACTTCAAACAAGATAGACTAGGAAATTAACGTAACTGTACGTACCAAGCACTGTGGAGTTCATGACCATTGGTAAAGCCAGAGCGACGTGCAGTGTCCAAATACCCGTAGTGTGATGGCCGTTCAGAGCCAAATCATTGTATATTTGCTTCCACTGGATGAGTAAGTTAGTTCACGCTTTTGGTCACGATCGAGAGGTTAGACCCTTTCTCCGTTCAGGAGGAAAGAAAATTCTTTCCTATAGAGGCCAGTCTCACTGAGCCGCTGCCGCTCATTGATCAAAGCTTGCTTATAGTCAGGTGTCTTCGTCAACAGACACAGTCAAGAAAGACTCGTGCCTTTGGATTGTGCCATGTTAAATAGTATAATGTTTCTGAAGCATTGTTATCAAGTTCTTATTCCAGACTTGAAGCTTGGTGGCGGTGATCCCTCGTGAAGTAATTACTGAGTTGATATCGGTTCTGGTGTAAAATCTATACAATAACCTGAAGGTAGGCCAGTCTCTGCTGTGTCGTACGTGTACCTGACCTGCATGCTGAACTCGCCTGAGGTCAGACTCCTCGCAAATAGTAACATGCCCGCAGCACCGCGGCCTCAGATCAAACATGCTGATGTTTCCTTTTGTATTCGCACACACTGTCAGAGTTATCTGGGTATGACGTCATTGATTATTGATATGGGTGGTCTCGAGACAGAAACATTATCAGTTCGACAAAGGCTACAAATACCTCAGTTAAAGTGATAAAGTTTTACATGAATTTATCATGATTTGAAGCTCACCAGAACTGTGGTTGCTGATTTGTTTATCACAGTATTCCACAATCATTACGGCTTCCAAACCCATTTCCACTCTTATAAGATGTTTGAAGTAGGAGGCGAGCGAATGTGTCATTATCACCAGAAACAGCTCCTGTACTTGACAGCCACTCCATACTTAGGCAATTCCAACATCTAAACGATTCCGAGATGAAAACCCATTCAGAAGATTACGTTTTCCTTTCTTTAGAATGCATTATCTGCTGCACGGGACGCGTAGTCTTGATCCCACATTTAACTGGGACTTTAAGGAAACATCCCGTATTTCTAAATAATGTCAACGTGGTATCCTTAAGATTTACTATTTCCCGCCTTGCAATGGATGCTAAAAACATTTAATTACTATCAAGGATACACAGTTGTGATGTATCTTAACACAGCACTTGTTTCTTCTACTTCTTTATCAATCAACCGTTTCTGAAAATAACAAGGTCCAGAAAAAAGGCCACTTTCAGTGTCTGTACAGAGGCTTGTCAATCCAATTCATTAATCAGAATATGTTTGAATTGATTAAAATGTCACTTGTTATCTGAAACGGACCCTTGTTTGTTTTCTTTCTCATTGTACCGTATTTCCCACGAGGACTTATCAACATGTTACTTTATCAGTGAAACCGTGGGTATGAATTGAACATGCATACATTTTGTTAATAGAGAGTATGTACGTAAACACACTGCGTAATACTTGATTGTTGTTAGAGATTCGATCCATAGATCGATCCACGATGTTTGCTGCTGCTACCTCCCATACAACTAGTAGTACTACTTGTTTCTTATAGTAGTCATTCTAAATCTATGCAACCTTTACAGCAACAAATAACGATTTTTCCAGCTACTGTTGCAACTGCACCTAGTTCAGTATTTTCTATTCCTTCTACTTTTACTACTACTATATCTGCTACTTCAAGTACTACTATTTCTATAGCTGCTACTACTACTTTTAGAATTACCACTGCCCCTTCTATAGCATTGCTTCATGACTTTGTATAAAAAGGAGTCTTTAATACAGTCTAGGTCCTCATTCAGCAAGTCTAGATTTGACTGCATGCACATATATGCATATAAAATTAGGAGCCCAAAGAAAAGAATGTTATAGATGAAGAAACAGTAAATTATCAAAATATTTCATAGACTAAATTTTAGTCTACCCCTACTACTACTACTACTACTACTACTACTACTACTACTACTATCAATATTACTACTATCAATACTACTACTACTACTACTACTATCAATATTACTACTATCAATACTACTACTACTACTTCTTCTACGCTTGCTACTTCTACTATACACTTCGCTGTTGAATGTATCGAGCGGTATTGCCATGAACATGGTGGTTAGCTCACGTAATCAAATCCTTATTGAATGTGCTTTATCATCCACAATTCAAAATGACAAGTGATATATAACCAGCGTGCGTAATAACATTTTATCGATGTTATTTTATTTAGAGTTTTCTAAATGTTTACATATTATTATTCATTAAAATACAGCAAGTTGATACGATTCCACAACGAAACGTTTATACAGTGTTGGACTAGCATACTAGCCATATCAAACGGTTGACACATGTTCTGGGAGGCTTGTTTTTCTAACTACTAAAATAAATATCTTGTAGGCAATCCTCCGAATTCGCGACTGAAATGTCTGGGTCGTTGCTATCGCTTATGACAATAATAAATCGGGTTTCAAGTAACGGTTAAACAATCACTTTTCTCATGACGTTGGGAAGGTACAGTTTGACATAGACAAACAGTCATCTGATAACGATGGATGTTATTTGAAATTTGAAGTAATATTACTACTGCATTTAGAGGTCTGAAGTAAGTTCTAAAACTACGTAAGTTCTCAACTTCATATTTGGTAGTGATAATTGCAGATGTGGACGTGATGTACAATTTAGAGGCTACAAATTCAGGGTGGCAAAATGGTTTGATGCCACCGACTGTGTCTCGATTCTGTAGGGCAATTAGTCTTTAAATTGGGTGTGGAAGATATTAACATGTGCCCATACGGGGAGATTGCTCTACAGCGTCCGTAGACAAAATGTTGTTTTCCATGACTCGATTAACTTCAATGTTTAATTAATATGTGAAAGCGTGAGAAAATAAGCTGTATCTGTTCTTTGACATTTGCTGCTTGGTGTGTTATCATGGTAGCATTATTTACCATACGACCCACGATTGATTATATTCATTGATAACTAAGTTTTCTCTTTCAAGCCATTCCAAAAGTTTTATTTCAGTGAACAAAATACATGTACATAAATATTATCAAAACGCGCTATATGTCAAAGAGCATGATTAATGACTGCACACAATCTTGTAACGGAGGTGCTAATGGTTTCTATGGAGGATATCCGTTACTACTTCCTATATCCACTCAAGGACTTCTCGTGTGCTGTCTCCAGTTATCAGCACTATGGGGGTATCAGATACACCTGCTAACATTGAGGAACCACACGGGCAGCCTGTTTACACTCAAAGCAGAGACGAATTCCAATTACAGACTATATTTCCGTTTTAGTCACCATGCTGTGTGTTTAACGCACTTGTTAAGATGCATACATGGGATGTAATCAAGTGCAATGACAATTCCAGGAAACGACGATTACTCCAGGAAAAACGGTTCATGATTATGAAGGATTTCATTTACCCGAATACTTGATTACAAATTGTTTCTTTATTGCAGTTCATAAAAACTATCTTGAGTATGGATTCATGTAGAGTACAATGTAAGAGTTTTCAAACATTACATACTGATAATGAAAAACTCTATAAGGTATTAATAACAATATCTCTTCGTCAAGGGCTATAGATAAGTATTACCATTTTGACAACTTGATTACAAGTTTTCTGATATCTTATATCGATACTATGAACAAAAATATACTAAAACGAAGTGAATTTTGTTTCCGAAATTGATTACATTAAATCAACAAAAAAACTAACCCATTATCATTACCGTTTCTTTGACAATCAACATGAAATCGATATAATAAAATGCGAGCGTCATGTCATTGGACATGCCCGCGTTATGACGTTAATGACGCGGCTCAGAAGATTGCTTCAAAGTGGGGTAATTTCAAATTGATAAGTGATAATTGGGCGATATCATAAGGTGACGGGTTATCAGCGCATGGACAGGAAATCGCTTATGTGAATTTCATTTGATACGCTGACTTCATTATTGATGAATTGTGAGTGGATTGGTCAGTTAATGAGTTGACCGGAGTCGCTTGGCATACGACGAGTGTACTTTAAATAGTCACGAACTGTGCCAAATATTCATAGCATGTCCATGAATATATGTATAAATACTTGTACAGATCCGTATAACAACAGCATGATTTGAGCTGGTAATGGTGGAAATAAATCTTCGAAATAATTGCCAATTGTTTTTATGATTTGTATCATTTTCTTTTAACAAGTCTTCATAACAGTCCCACTTTTAACGGGATATTAGCTTTACGGTTTAGATAAAATACATTATTTCTCGTATCAAAGAAGGGGTCGAGCGTGTCTAACAAAGAAATGTTAACGTGCAATGTGGGTTCAGCTCTTTTTAATTCTAATATCATCTTTGTGATACTGATTTTAGATTGACAAAACAATGGTGTTGTGGACAATCTTCTTAATAAGTGTCAACCTTTTTTTCAAACTTGCTTGTATTTGTTACTTATCTATTCGTATGAACCTTTAAATATTATACTCGCTAAACTAGCTATAAAGTGATACAAAACATAAAGCATGGGAAAGAGGGAGCAGTTCCATATGCCCTGGAAGAAACTAAGTCTTAAGTTGGTAATTAAATGGAATCATTTGTTATAATATGACATTATTACAAGTCATATGTATCGTTTAAAATATACAGTAATTCATTTTCACTCGCTATTTCATCATCGATAACAGACCTATGTCAGAGTCATTCAATACTGACGATCAATACCAAACAAGCTTTAGGAACACACGACTGTACAATCCAAAACCATAGGCACATAAATTTTCGGCCTTTCTATAATACATGTAATTATGCAAAATATGCTTTTTAGATGTCCCACCTTCAGCTGACAGAAATTGTTCTGTTCAAGATCGATCTGCGTAATAAACTGTTTCTGTACAAAAAGGTGTGCATCGCATATGGACCGGGTTAGAGAAATCGTAGTAGCTACAGCTTTGATAAATATATTCTTTGAAAATATGTTATCAAAATGAATGTTTCATATGCATAGCTCAGTGTGTAATGAGAATTAATGTGTTGGCTTTGAAGTTATGTACTAAAGTGGACTGATTTGATGACAACACTTTGAAGTCAAACTTCAAACGGACATGTGTTGTTGACTTCGTTACGTTATATGACCCTTGTCCACAGTGTTCTGTTTGATTCAACTAATCAACACTAGTCCATGGTCTGCAGATTTTGTGTGTGTGATGTGTGGTATCTTACAAACACATTATATGGACATTTACTCATGTCTTAAAACACACAATAGTTTGTCGTTATTTCGCCTAAATATTCCCGTTTCGCTGAGTTTGATGGCTCGTTTTGATTTTGCTCCATCGATATGTATACCGATACTATTTAGATAAATGTTATCTTTTGGAAATTTCGATCGCGTTGCAATTCCTAAAAGATTAATGTTTATAGACGAACATCATGCTACAAACGTCCAGGCAAGATATACGTGTAGTTTTAACTAATTAGTGGTCTAACTAATGTCGTAGGGTATTACATCAGTAATCCCCAAGGAGTTGGGGAAATTGAATTGCTTTCTGTGCAAATGATGATGACTTCTGATAAAAGGAAACAGTTAGCTCCTTAATAGAATAAAAGCCCCGTTGTTTCTAAAACGCAATATAGTTAATCACATTGTATTGGTAATGGTCATTGCAGATTTAGATGGAAGTTTTCTTACCCTATGCCAGCGATAATTGCCAGTCGTTTTGTACAACTATATTTTGTAGTAGTTTATTTGTCTTAAGTTATTTTTAAAGCATTTTATTTCAGTCTCTTATAGAGTATTTTAGTGTAGAATATTTAGTTTTTTCAATTCTTTTATAAAGGTTATTATACGGAACATTATGAATGTTACACGAGTTATCAGCCGGCTCATTAAGCTCATTAAATACAGTCACGAAAACTAAACATGACCGAACAAATTGGATTTTAAAAAATGTGTATGTTGAAAACATTTTCTCGCATATTAATTTCACATGACGACAGGATGAAAAAAAAAACTTGCATTGCCAAATCTATATTTTCAGAACATATAATATTTTAACTCTCTTTTAATGAAAATTTCAAAAAGTGTAATGGTTAATACTGGATGAGTCACGCAACTACCAGGTGGTTTCGATGAAACTATCAGATTATTCTAAAACTACCATTTACTAGATTTCTTCCAACACATTCCTAGAAAATAATAGTGCCAGCCGAGTGTCATATTGGAGAACCGGAGCTTTAATACAGAACTAGAAATTCATTCCTTACAGGTATTTGTTTTAAAACGATCTTTGTAAATATTGGTTATGAGCGAACCGCCATATATATATATATAATTTTTTTTTTTATAGATTTACGGTTATTGAAGGCCCGATGTTTTAGAGTAATTTGTATTAAAGAAAACGGTATATTGAAAAGTAAACAAGATTTTGGAACGTACCAAGGTCCCAAAGAAAATCCTTTAAATTGTTCAACTCTCTGGTGTCCAAGATAACGACTTTACTTGAATATACTTCATGGTTAGTCTTCTTAGCAATTCTTGTTACAAAAAAGTACATTTATTTTCCCGCCTTCCAAAGTAAGATGATCTCATTTTACGATACCTTGAAACTAGGTTTCTCGACATGATACAACACAACCAAAGCATACATGTACGTTCGGAAAACGCATAGTGCCTTCCAAACAACGTATTAAAATCTTGTCGAAAATCTTTCTGTAAAACAGGAACGTGATACAATTGCTTAAGCAATGGGATTATTCTGTGATTGGATCGATTTTCATGGTAATTGTCATTTCAGGGGCTTAAGATTTAGTTTGCATCATTTCTATCCTAAACACATTGAAAATGATCCAATAAACGATGTAATCGTTGTTTTCAAAGGAGAGTAATCTCCTAACAAAATGTCCTATCGTAGAAAGATTATGTTTCGTAAAGTCTTATCGTTGAAAGATTATGTTCCTTAACGTCACCTTACTTACGTCATCATACTTTTACCAAGGATTGTCAACACATAAACGATAATTAAGGATCTTTAAACATCTGTCACACACATATTGGCAACTGATAGTGAGAGACGACTTGAACATGCCTCTTCAGTTAACTTACCATAATTACGATCTATCTACAAAAACAAAGTTTACCCCCTTTTGAAACATTGACAATGTGGTAATTCACCTGATGAGACCTTATGGTCGAAAGTACTTGTGAATAAATCATCTTGATTTTCTTCAACAAATGTCTTTTTCTATGCAGCTAGTCAAAAACTGAAGATATGTTTTTTCTTTAATAGCTTTATTTGTTCAATCAGATGACTACGGTAGATATCTGGGTTTCAAAAGCGGGTAAACTTTGTTTTTGTACATAAATAAATATAATTTGAGCATGGTAAATCCTTTTTATATTACACTAAGACATTTTATTTCTTTTTTTTTAAGTTTTCAAACTTTTGAAGTGAACAAAACCATTTCAATATCAAAACCATACTTGTGCATCAAATAATTAAAAAATACCGCATTTGTGTCCTGAAAATAAAAACAACCTCTTCCTTGCAACCTTGGCCATCAATATATAACGTTGCAGTTTACATGATGCCGTGTGAGTCTTTCATATATGTTTATATATCCAATAATCTGAAGTATAATGTGTCTGTGGACTAAAGCGATCTCTAAGTATGTCTTGAATATGTCTATTACTATGGTGTCGTTTGCTGCAGATTCTGAATGTTCGCTTGATGTTTTTGGATATCCTTGTAATTTTGAGTCTCTGCCATGTCAACGTTTAGTGTCCAACCATCGGCCTGAATACATTACGACGGGTAGTGAAAGCCTTTCTGCCTAAAAGGTTACTAATCCTACCTCTTACGTTACCTAATATATAATTGCAAAAAAGAAAATAACTGACTTGGAAATATTGATATTTCAAGAAAGTAAAACTTACACGAGGTTCATTGCAAGAGACAAAAAATAGATGACTTGGAAATATTGCTATTTCAAGAAAGTAAAACTTACATCAGGTTTATTGCTCTTGCGCAGCTGAAGTGGAATGATATCTAAAGTGAAAAAAAAATGCATGATATTAATCCCTGATTTTTCTCGATTCATTAAATACCTAGTCGATCATAATGGCATTGGTATTTGTCCTATTCAGGATTACGTATAATGTGTACTTGACATGCTTCGAATCAAGATAATTGCTTAATAGACTGTGTCGACAGGTGGATCAAGGTGAGTTGATGTCGGTGTCCTTACGGGTCAGGTTCTATAACTTGATTAAGTGTTCGCTTGAAATATGCTTACATATTACAGCTATAGCTGTGCAATGAAAAGTGTGAAAGGTACTACACTGTCTTACGTTGTACAACGTCTCATTGAATTTCATGCTTCTATTCAAGATTTGAGACATTTTTGTTTAACTATAACAGCTTGTGAAATATGTTTTCTTGATTTAATTTTGTAAACACCGTTCCATTTTTCATATGGTACATATCGGTGTAACGAATTTAATTCCATAAACACTAATATATCAGCTTATACTCGATAACTGTGTACGTATTTAATTTTATTGGTAAACACATGCTTGATTTGTTGTCATATGTAAATGAGTTTCAAAAATTAGGTTTGAGTAAGGTGCGCGCCACCGTCCGGTTTCCGATCACAAACACGACTTAAACCTGTTTATTTTTCTATATACTTCTCGAAGAAATAACACAACTTATGAAGTTTGACATATTCGACTCCGATAACATAATCTACTCCCCTTTAATGGATAAATGTCTTCATATCCTGATATTGTCGAGTATTTGTGAAGCGTTCATGAAACAATGATGGCGTCAATTTATACTCATAGATATAAATCGTTTGAGTGAGTTGGAGTTTAAGGTGTTTTCAACAATATTTCAGTTATCGCACACGTGGTTGAAATCATCCAAAAGGAAGTGGATAGATCAGGGACAAAAGACATCGAAAGGATGAGGGAAAAGACGGGGGAAAGGGCATAGGGAGAGATAGTCATAAAGACTCTAATTCGGTCTTGCTTCTACCCGTCAAGTGTTCATCTTGGGCACTCTTACGAGGAGCATGTAACAAAAGTAGAATATCAGACCATTTATGGAATCTATTCCCTTCTTTTGAACACCAACGTTAAAAGCGTGTTTTCCTATTGGAGATCGTAACGAACATTGACGGTTCTTTGACAATGACATTTCAACATATGTTATTTGCTCTGCCAAGTCTCTTAAATGTTCAGATAAGGTTATGATAATCAATGTGTCACCTTCAATATGACATGTATACTTAATTTTTTTTATATGCGGTCATTTTTTGCTTCCATTGTTATTTGTCTGTAAATCAATTCCCAATCTTGACGTACGCGAGTTGATACCGATAAAGAAATATTAACATGAGTAATAAAAGAGGATTTCAGGCATCATAAGATGTTCAGTATGGTATAACTAGGCTGTGACAGTGACTGGAACTTATAATGTGTGAAATCGCCCTTGTGTCTCTTTCGGTCCTTTCTCCTTGCAGTACACACACATAAATCATTTGCGATAATCGGGATTTTCAGACATATGAACCTGTTTCACTGTTGACAGACGTGATCATACATTGAGCATCCTCGATCAGATAGAAAACCAATTACTCCTGAATACATTACAGTGTAACTTGATAACAGCAAGACGGATTCTGAGTTGGGATATGAGAACATACTTGTTCTACGCGTTCAATACAATATGTTTACTGTTCTTGAAAGTAACATACTTCAATTCTTGCTTGTCATTTAATTGTAAACAGTACCGTTCATGCTTCCACTATCAAAGCCAGTCCTGGAATATATTGGGAGTAAAATTGGAAGGAAATATAACAAGGATTAAATATAGATTGCTTTGGAAATAATAGTTCGTACTTGATGCTCATATCACTTAAGAATTTATATTCGAATGTGATATGTTGACTGTTGAGTAACACATTACGAAATTATTCAAATACTGGAGGACAGCTAATATTTTAACAAAAGAGATCCTCCGTGAGTTGCTGGAATCACATGTGCCAAACTTTATTAATGATTTCATTTGACCGGGAATTCCTACTGTAACTGAAGTTTCATTTTAAGTAAATTTGTTTTGTACAGGTATAAAGTATCGGTTTTGTTCAAAACCCGGATAATGACGCGTGTCTTTAAGTCGAACGTAATTATAGAAACTTACGCAAAAGGAGACAAGAGGAAGGTGAGGAGTTTAAAGTAGTTGAGTGTTGAATGCGGTTGATACGAGGGGAAGTCAATAAGTTCATAGAAGTGGATGTAAAACAGAAGCCAATGGTTGTGATATTAATTTTATTTTTCATTATCATGTCCCTGGACCTCGATGCAATTTGCCTATTTGTCTTTAAGGCATTCTATGCCCTTGCGGTAGAAGACCACTGACTGGCCCCTCAGCCACGCATCAGTAGCTGCCTTGAGTTCATCATCATCCCCAAATCTTGTACCACGCAAGTGTGATTTCAGAAAGAAGTCGCTTGAGGCCAGGTGTGGACTTTAGTACGGGCGTTTAAGTTGTTCAAAACCACATTGTTGAAGTGCAGCCTGTGCAATAGGAATCATGTAACTGTTGCGTTGTCATGAAGATGCATAACTCCAGCAGTTAACATGCATCGCCTCATATTCGTCTTGAAAGTTATTGTGTTCAGCACGATGCTCAGTTTTAGAACTTTCCATGATTACAGGAGGGTTCCTGTGTTCAGCAGGCTGTAAATCTCAAATAAATGATCGGGAATTGTTGTTTATGTCTGTTAATTGTCGTCAGATGACCTATTCAAATAATGATATCAACGATGATGTCTTCAGGGGTTTATCAATACTCACTTCTATGAAGTCATTGACTCCCCCTTGTAAGTAATGTAACTATTATCCATGAAACCTGGTCGTGTGATTTCGCCTTCTACACCCGTATCAGACTTATTTTAGATAATGTTAGTGTCATTTTTAAAGGATATGCGAAATGGTTCTTTTTAATATGAGCCAATTCGTAGCGATCAACGATGGAATGTTCCTTCTATAAATACATCTAGGTTTGGCAGTAATTTACCATTCGTGATTGAAGGAAAATGATTATTATATACATTTTTACAATGTCTGAACACTGAATATTGGCATTGTGTACAGTCTTAATCTCAAATTCTCAACGATATGGTGATAATATTTATCTCTATTTGTCATTCAAAGGATTGCAGAGTGCCCTGCATTTTGTGCATTTAGTGATCTCATGTTGTAAATGAGAAGACATTTTCACTTGCCCGTGAATTTTAACGATTTCCTCTTCCAATTCAAGGTTGAACAGTGATACGATCCTTGTTTAAAGTGTTATGTTGAACTCCTAAGGATCCAATTTAATAATCAGGAACATAGCATGTCATGGTGTAAAGCGGCGTACTGATTTATAAAGCAAATCCTCATCACCAAGAGTGGGATTAAAAGATGTTGCGTGTCAAGCGCAATCTGCATGCACCCATTTTAGTGTGAACACCTTTGCATCATATATGTAAGGGAAATAAATTCGTGAAGCTAAACCAAACTTGACGCGTTCATGTAAGAGATCCTTGTATTGATTAAAGAAATTATGTAGCATTAAGTTCTGTTTGTTTCCGTACGAAAACGTGTCTGTGCCTTTGAGGATATAAGATTTGTTTTGCATCATTCGTATCGTTGGATAGTTGAAGTTAATCACGTTATCAAAACAGTACTTACCATTTCAAAATCTCCCACTGACAAAAGTCATCTCATATGGGATTATGTTAGCTAATGTAATGTTTTCAAACATCATCGAGACTTGACCAGCAAACCCATAAATGTTAATGAATGATTGAATGTCTTTTCCAATTGGTTGTGTAGTACAAGCACATTCTTATTGGTAAGAGATACTGGACTGAACTGACATTTTCGTACTCCGAGTGCAGATAAACGTAGAATACATTAGAATACAAAAGCACATCTGTTAATTGTACATTGATAATAATGTATTTAGCATAATAGGAATGAATTATTTGTATGAAGATTGTTGGCTTGTTTCTTCATTAAGTCACACAGGAAGGTTAATGCGTTTGTGAGGTGGCAGACAATTAAACATCACGACATTAAATCATCTTAAATTAATTTCTTAATTAATTTCCATCTGCGGAGTCAATTTGGTGTTGTGCAACATGTTCTGCAACATCAGATGTTGTAACCACAGGAAAATATTCCTTTCCTTGACGTACATGTACATGTAGGAAGTGGATCGAAACGGTTAGTAGCATGAATTGAAAAGTTGGTCAAATGATATGAATGTTTCGGGCATTGGCACGATCTATCCAGATACAGAAAGTCATGGGAACGAAAAATATTTTACCAAGCAGTTCATAAACGAACGTACCATGTTTGGTTCCCGACGTTGAATAATTTAAAGGTGTTCACACTAAAATGGCAGCCAGTAGTTTTCGCTTGATACTTTCTTCTATGACTGCGTATAATTTAATCATGAGGCGTTTGAATTGCTGAACTTAGTGCATTAGGCATGAACATATATTAACTGGGAATTTTTTGACAAATAACATTTTCAAAGAAACGTGCTCCTGCCTTTTTAATGGCACCTTTAAATTACTTAAAATGAAAAGATGCATGTCCCCCATAAAGCAAGTCTTTGACCATTTGAGTTGATTTCATTACGCTGATGTTCTCTCTACATCGCTCATCTAGGAGCACAAATATTCAATTACTGCACGCATTGTAGTCTTACAGACATTTTGGCGTTTTTGAGTAATGGTAAACCAGGGATCCTCTGTTTGTTTTAATGATTGGCATGAAGGCATTCGATTAAACGCTACAAGAAAGAAAAAACATTTTAATCAAACTTTGCTATTTTTTCTTTACCTAAGAAAAAAAATTTATGTGGCGAAATATTTTTTTTATCTTTCGAAATATTTAGTTCATATGAGAGTTCATTAAAAACTGAACTGATATATTTCGAATCTACATATGTTTTTCCTTATAAAATTGTTGGTTATTTAACAATCGGTACCAAGTTTTATTCATTAGATATACTGTATACAATTAAGAAACAAAGAAACCTAGTCTCATACCAGTCCGCATACCAGATGACGAATTTAATGACTTGATATAAATTTCAACGGAAAACGATAATGTCATAACGTGAAATTCTGACATGGAGGATACTCAACAACTTACCATTTAATACTATTGTTATAAAACGAGTTAATGATACAGTATAAAACGAGCGAAAGCGACTTTGATACCAAATCATCAACGAGTTAAACTAGTATTAAACTGTTTATTACTTGACCTCAGTAATCAAGCATGAGTGCCGAAAGTGTACTGAACGAAACATTTCCGCGACTTGGCCGCCATTGTGACGGTGCGAACATTGTGACGTCACAACCACACAATAGTGTGACGTCATACGTGCAGCGGTATTACACTAGTTTAATATCGCCGTATAAATATGTATAAATTCAGTATGTTACACGGACGGGTAATAACATGTTTTATTATAACTCGCCATTGATGCATGACGTATGCTTGGATTACGTCATTAGTAATCTAGCAACTGTGAATGAAGATTATAAAGTAATAGCTCACAAATGTACTCGTACCGCCGACTCAAAATAGCTGCGAAATAGAATTATTCATTACACTCTGTCTACACATTGCTTCATATTTCGGATATATGAAACGTTCGAACAATTATTTTCGTATTGTAATCCGGAACTAGAATATTGAAAAAATAGAGAAATGATTAGAAACTTAACATTTTCAATAAGTTAACACTCGAATTTAAAGGAGATAACACTCGGAATTAAACCCCGTTAACGCAATTATTTGACTTGTTAAAGAAAATATTCTCAAAAACAGTCAACATTCATATTCTTACCTTCACTGAGCCAATTTAAACAGTGCTATGAATAACAAAATGCAGTTATTTAGTTTCCGATGAGAATGATGAATCAACGCTTTAGTCATCTTTATAGTCCATACGATGAATATAGTTTATAGAAGTTTTCTTTCATCATTGTCAGTTTTAATGTCCTGTTGATTCTAACGATGATTGTAAAGCGCGTATGGTCACTTTACCCAAAATGTAAGTATTAAATTTATAACTCGACTTTGACAAGTACCTACCAATGTTCGTATGTTAACCTCAAATGATGGCAAAAACGAAAGATGTCAAAATAAGGATTAATGAAATATTAATCTAGTGTACACTATAAAAGCGTTGCACGTGTGACAATAACTTGCTAAATAAAGTATTAACGTCACACAGTTGGTACGTCCGTTTAATGGTGCCAGGCTGTCTTTCCTCTGTAAAATATTTGATTCATCTTGACATATGATATTCTAAAGCATCGTTTTCTCAGTATCACTTTATGATTTTACAATTTTAAAGGTACATGTACGTGCAGAAGAACACAATTCTCAGTTTAGATTACGTGATCAAGTAGTACCTACCCTGGGAAGGTATTGTACCCAAAATAGATAACAATATTTTACTATTGCGGATGGTTTATTATCAATAAAAGAGTGCTTGGTATTTTCATCCGATATATTTCGTAGGATGGCTTTTTACTTCTAATTTTCGATTGCGGTTGTATAATTGAGATATATTAAATTGTGACTGAAAGTGTGAATGCACTGTATTTCGGCTTACTATTGCTCTTGTGCTGAAACTAGGCGATTAACTTCAGCAAATGTTTCTTGAAAAATAATGCCATTTTCAAAGATCTTTTTACAATATTGTGAATCCTTGAGGGTTCAATATGATCAGTAAACACTTTTATGTTCTTTCGATTACAAAGTGCTTACTGGAATTTTATTATTAGGCAAATTAATTCATTTTGATTTTTAAACGAACGTCTCTTTGAACGTTTGCATGTGTTGTTGTAGGTAATGACCTTTTTAAAGGGGAGATACTAAAGTAATGTTAAGTACATTTAAAAGAATTCATCACACGCTTACCTACTCACTACAACAGACATTATTGACTTTACTTTCTCAGTTTAAAAATATTCTCATTGACACTAAATTCCAGAAATTTATAATTGCAAGAATACAAAAGTAGTGAAACGTAATCTGAATGATGGTAAAAATCAAGCTATTAGATAATGATTCTATTGTATCATACACTAGTCACTTATATTTTCGGCCTAAGATTAAATTAGCTGAGATAATTTTCTTTACATTGATATATAACATAAAACCTTTTGAGTATGGCTGTAGGCCGATTAATCACATTGAGAACGTCTAATTTTCAAGTTTGGATGCAGTCACCTATAGGCAACTGCAACCAAATTCTTGAAACCATCAAAATACACGTTTTCATAGAAAAGAAGAGTCTTGAATAAACATAATTTGGTTGCAGAGATAAATTAAACGATGATATCGCAAATGTTGGAACAATGTCACAATGAAACTGATTATTTGATCGTTTTCTCGTCAATTTAGGTAAATTTGAAGTCTGCTGCAACCAAATTGATCTGATAAACTTTTCAAAAAATCATTTTATTACCTGCAACCAAATTATTATTAGCCAAGACATGAAAAATGATGAATATTTGACAAAAAATAATTTGGTTGCAGTTGCCCGTAAGGGACTGCAATCAAACTCGAAAATTACTCGATTTCATGATGATTTTCAATTTTGCAACCAAACTCCAGGATTCCGAATAATACAATACGTTACGGTTAACTATTTCAGCTTTCAGAATATCTTCATCTGAACTATTTTCAAGGACTGGGTAGCATTTTATAGACGTTTTAGATACTTCGTCATTCGGACCCCTCAATTATTCTAAGGCCATATTTTCTTATCAGAAACAGGCAAAACAGCTACTGGAAACACTTTGTAGCAACATAATGAATGCAACCGAAACCTGACGTCATGTCAATTGTCATCGAGGTCACTTTCACTTTAAAAAGTGATATTTTGCCAAAGAGGATAGCATGAAAAGGTGAAACCAAGAAAGGGTAACACAAGATTTATCAATATTTGCAAAATATGTTATTTCATGATTGATGAAGAATGTCAAATATGGGTGCTAGTCTTAAATCTTAAATACTGATAACATAATACGGAAATTTAGATGCTTTCAAACCTTTTGAGCTATACTTACAATAAACACTATACACGAAAGACTATAAAACCGTGATAAAGACTAGAAATCTGTGTTGGGTTCGGCGTAACGCTAAAAGTAATATATTGAGTCCAGTTTACTTTCGACACGAAAGAAAAGCAGTATTTCTTAAAAAGATTTATAACTTTTATAACTCTTAAAGAACCTGGAATGAAAAAAATTGTTTAAAGTATTAATTTCAAGCATGTTGATTATCATCATATGTGTGCACCTGCCCTGGGGAGCGGAACAGGTAATCCATCAACTGTCACTGAAGACAGTTTTTGTTACAGCAAAATTATTCTCTGCGTACGGAGTCCAGAATAATTGAGATTCAGAGAAAATAAATTAATTCTTGTTTGAAAGCAAAGGTTTTAGGTTGATTTTCTATTTGGTAGGTTGTATGTTTAGATTTCTTGATAGTTAGACGACCTTTGTCATTTTTATGTCACATTTTTGTGAGCAAGATTCATATTGGGTTTTTTTATTTAGTAAGATGGATACAATATTGACATACTTGATTGACATGCACATTACAATGGCCAAACAAATTAGCAAAACGTTTATCCAGGGTAGATAAGAGATATCAAGGACCAAATTGTTCAAACGTCCCACAATGAAGGCGAGTGTCTGTCTCTTTGATCCGAGCATATGCTTACAACAATAAATGGTTTTGCATTATTTTCAAGACAATTGTTATTGAGGAGACTGATCTATGAAGACGTTCAGCGATTAATGAAGCTTACAAGCTATTGGACAATGTCATGAATCAGTCCGAACTCCAGACGCCAAATGGTAAGCCTGTAAACGGAGACAACCCTCATCCGGCACCACGGATATAAATCTTCTTATCTTGTCTTCAGTCTGAGTTATATAAAATTATCATCCAGTGGTAAATGATTGAATAATACGCTCCAAAAAGACGAATATGAATGTGATCGTTATATAAAGCTAATGATGAGATATGGTTCTTACACGTCCGCTGCCTAATACAGGAAACAGTGGAATAGATCATACTTGATGTTGCTAGAGGAAAGTCTTGATCAACTTTTCATTCAAGCATTATTAAAGTATTGTGTAACCTTATAAAACTGCCAATTATTCTTAATCAGCTCTCAGGTAGAAAGTCAACTCATCGTTTAGAATATCTAATACTCTGCTATGTCTGAACTACTTCATTAATGGCGTATTGTATTGAGTAACCTTCTCAATACAATAAGTAACCTATTTGTGTTTCATTATAATGGTACACAAGAAATGACCTGTATCTCCGCCAGTGGGAGAGAGCCTACTTTATGATGACTAATTAATAATTAGTGTCTTTCAATGTCTATCAGTTATTCGTAATCGGGTTTTCTATATTTCATGATTTCTTCAAATCTTGAACGACTCGTATCATCACGACAATGATGATATGGAGGATGGTCTCAAGTCGGGTTTATATGATAACACTATGCTGAATAAAGATATCAAGTGGGTAGAAATAAGTTCAGCTATTTCGCGTCTAAAGCGTAATGCATCTGCAGGCCTTGACTCATTTCATATACTTGGCGACTTTTACGTTTCATTTTGCAATCTCATTTTACCATCTGGTGTTATCCCAGATTCTTGTTTGACTGGAGTAATGCGACCAAATGATAAGAAAAAAGCTGACTTCCATACTGAGTTGTGTCGGGAAATTATTTACTTGCCTCTTGAATTCAAGATAAAATAGCTATCTTGAATTGACAAATATCCTGAGCCCATCACAGGCTGGCTTTAGAGCGAATATGTCAACACTTCATAACATTGTGTTATGGTTGGCAACCAGACTTCAAATTTCTTTTTTAGTTATTCTGGAGTTCGGCAAGGGGACAACCTTTCTACATTATCATTTTCCATTTTCCTCAATGAGTTGGTTGATTATCTCGAGGGCAATGGTTGTGAGGGCGTTGATGTTAATTTTGTTTATGATGATCTTGTATACATGTGTATCAAATTCCTTTTTTTTGTTATACGTAGATGATGCGTTACTTCTTTGAGAAACCCAAAAAGGTCTTCAGAATTCTCTTGATGTATTCAAAACATAGTGTGATACATGTAATCAATGTTAACATAGCAAAACATAAGATTGATATATTTGGAGGGGTGTCGCTAGTATATGTAAAGAATATTTTCTATTTGACTCCAAACCCATTGAAATTGTAGATATGTATACATATCTTGGCATCAAGTTCCATCGAAATAGGAGATTTAACTTCGCTATGAATGATGTATTAGCTATCTCTAAGAAAGCCATTTTCGCACTAGTGGAGAAAGCAAGAAACCTCAGTCTGGCACTTAATACTATGATTAAGCTTTTCGATATATTGATACTACCTATTGCCCTGTATGGGGTCGAAATATTGGGTTATGAAAATACTGTAAATATTGAACTATTGGAACTTAAATTTCTGAAGTTTGCTACTGGTTTAAGATTATCTACTCATAACTGCATAGTTCATGGTTAATTTGGGTCGTTTTTCTGTTAACATAACAATAGCTTAAAAGATGATCACATTTTGGCATAAATTGGAAACCGGTACTTCCTCAATTAAGCTATCATCGCGTGTTCTTCAACTGCTAAAATTAGACAATACCCTACACCCATATAGAAATAACGCATGGTTGTCTCACATAAAAAGTATTTTAAATTCTTGTGGTTTGACGTATGTGTTTGAAAATCGTGGTTGTGTCTGTCAACAGTGACTAGTCTCTATGATAGAGATTTTGAAAATTTCAAAGGGATACTATTATAAACTGTAACAAAATTTGCCATCCTTTGAAAAATACCTCCTGTTACCAGATTTTTTCTCTCGGCCTATTCTGTCATTTCGGACATCATCATTTACCAGTAAAGATTTAAGATAACAATATATACCGATATTTTAAAGAAATGGCCGACTTAATTAACTATTCAAGTGTAAAAAATATGTCATGTTTTATTTGAGTTATCAATAATACCATGAAAAGATAAATATTAACTTTACAATGTTTGCTGTTACCTCATGATCACTACTTCCTATTTACGTACGTTAAACTTTTATTTGTATTGTTCCTGTACCATCAATGGTGGTTTGTTGGAGTAAACTACTGATTGATTGATTGATCTCGTGATAAAACTTTTTAAAGCTATTAACAACAGCTTTCGTCTGTCACATGTGTGCGTCTACGCATTTGCAAAAATGTGTTGAACACATAAAAGATACTAAACGACTATCCATTTGATGATATTGTTATCAAGCGCGTTAATGATTAATATGAAACGAGCGAAAGTGAGTTTGATACCAAATCATTCACGAGTTAAATAGAATAGTATTAAATGGAAATTTCTTTAGTACTCTATTTATTACTCGCCCACAAACATGCAAGCATAACGGCCAATAAGCTGACACATCCGAACCATGGCTGCCACTGTGACGGCGTTGATAACACTCTGACTACAACTATACCTTATTGTGACGTCAAAGGTGCAGCGTTATCACACACTGCAGTTTCTTACAAGGGAAAGTGATAAACATTTTTCCTTATATCGGCTCAGTTTATTATAGATCATATTAGCGATAACAATATATTTGTATGCGATTGAGAATTAATACAATAATCTGATAAAGCTCTTATGATTTAGATTGATTGAATAATTTACTTTCAGCCCATGTGTCTTTACAGGATTTAATCGCGGATTGGATACAACATTTGTTCATTAAACATTTACGTGTCTTCGGAAATTGGAATTTAAAAATTACTAATCAAATCCTTTTCTTGTTGATTGATAATGTCAAAGTGACACTGACTTTCAAGTAAGTGTTTTTCTCATTATTACGGAAATCTCCAGCTGTTGAAAATTAATTCGAAGATTCTAGCTTTCATTATTCACGTCAATGAATCTACGACGCCAGATATCTTTGATTCAGTTAATACCACCCGCTTAACAAACTTTTTGTGGGATGTAAAAAGGACCTTCGCCCGTCTGTCTGTGCAGTCCTTTTCGGGCCAGAACTCATAAACTATAAGGTTTAGCTAATTGAAACTTTGAAACTGGAACATTACGTACATCGGTGCCCTTGAAGGTTTTCCGCTGTATCCTTCATTTTTTCCTGGCCGTAGACCAGAATTCATAAACTTTAAGCCCTTATTCGTTGAAATCTTTTGGATATGGAGTGGCTTTTTTAAAACTTCTCCCTACATTTACTTTTGACTGTTTCCAATTTGCCTGAGATAAGATTTATAATGTGTTTCCGAACCAGACCTAAAAATACATAAGGCCTAGTTCATTGAAACTTGGGAAAATAAACAGTAACCATGTGAAT
The DNA here is from genome assembly GCA_921293015.1 of Phorcus lineatus. Classification (NCBI taxonomy): domain Eukaryota; kingdom Metazoa; phylum Mollusca; class Gastropoda; order Trochida; family Trochidae; genus Phorcus; species Phorcus lineatus. Next base: position 6,375,346 of record OV121081.1, on the reverse strand, counting down.
AGGGTCTTTTCGGTTTTTCGGGGTTATATTTGGTTGTTTTCATGAATAAACAAATTACAATACTGAAAGAACCTATAACCCTCAACGCCAAGTACAATGAAACTGCAGGATGGATGTATTGGTTGGCGCATTGGTTCTCTGATATTTATTTTAGTGGTGCTTCAACACAAGAACGTGAATTATCCTATTTTAATCTTCGAATGTCTCAACAAACTGCTTATCGCGTTTGGGTGTGTACGTGTATGATTGTTAAATTTCGAAATCCCACTATGGTTCTGTTGTTGGAAACCCATTAATAATCTGATAAATTTTCCATTCATTGTAGATACCCATACAAGCAAAACAAAACATTCTTTAAAATCGTTTTCAGCATTGAACTTTATCGAACATGTATTAGAAATAATTAGTAAAACAACGACAATATCTTTTGAAAGTAAGACAGTGTTAGAGATATTAATCATATGGTATGAAGTTGAGTGTTTATTTTGAGCATTATTGGTATATCACAATACCATTCGTCGTTTTGGCTGCCAGGTAGGAATCAAGATAATTGTAGTTTAAAGACAATCCTGGGAAGGTTGCAAAGATGTTTCAACACATTTTATGAGGGGTACCGCCACTAGGACACCAATCTTATCGTCGAAAACTGTTTGTTGCACGTATACGAATGTCAAAGACACGTTGTGCTATAAAGCTATCCCTATTATTATCGTTCTGTAAGCAAAGGCATTAATCTTGTAATGGTCAGCAAAGATGTTTCAACACATTTTATGAGGGGCACCGCCATAAACCCCCCCCCGCCTTTCAATCGTTCATATTTCAATTTCCCTATCCACCCCGTGCTGACTTTTATTTTATCTTTTTCATAGTTGATACTTTTTTGCGTTGCGAATAGATTGTATTCTGAAGATAATCATTTTACTCATGTATCCCCATAAAATTGTGTTTGGTGTCATGCATCATACACTATCATTAAACAATGTTTGACGTAAATGTCCAGTTCAATCTAATTCGATGTACTGACACAAGTTATTGAACATACATAATCCGTACATCGCCATGAAAACCAATCCATGGAATCTAAACCATGGAAACATGGCAAGTGAAATTGAAACCTTCATTTACAACAAAACGTCATTGGTATATCAAGGCTACTAACACTGGTTATGGTTATGGTGGTTGATACATTACGGGAAAGATATCGCATTCAATTATATATAGTAACGTTTGAGGAGTTTGGATATAGCTTATTTTCTCTTAATGTCAGTAGTTATCCTGGCTAAATCTAGAACTATTATATCATAAGATGTGACATCAAAGAACAACCGTTCTCGGAAAGTAGTTAAAATAGCTGCGCTAAATATAAAACTACTAAGACACCAATCTTATCGTCGAAAACTGTTTGTTGCACGTATACGAATGTCAAAGACACGTTGTGCTATAAAGCTATCCCTATTATTATCGTTCTGTACGCAAAGGCATTAATCTTGTAATGGTCAGCATTCAATGCAGAATGTTCCCATCACGAAAGTCAATTGCATGTAAGTTCAAGATATAGTTTCAGAATTGAAGAGTTCGCATCGCCTGTTTAAAATGTAGTGAGCACTTTAGAAAAGATGATTCGATGTGTGCTCCACATGTGATACATGGGGGCAAGATAAACGAGGTTTTATGTAGGCACTTTATGTATCATTGCGGGAGAGAAGTTGCAGTGAGTTTTGAAGTAGATATTTCTGTGCGTAAGAACACGGATGCTGCAATCTATTTCTTGATATATCTGACAGGAAATAGCTGGTATTTTTTCCCCAGACTAATTTCTTCTCCTGTAATCTGATTTGGTATCTTTTATTTCATTTTTCTTCGTTTGCACGTTTAAACATTTTTACAACTTTTTTACATTCTTTTTCAAGAAAAGTAGGTATGATAATGCAAGTAAAATAGTTTTTCTGAACTTAGCTCTAGCCACACTGACATAACGACAACGACTATGTCAGTATTTCTTATATAAACATTAATAATTAAGCATAGATGTAATTCAGGAATAATTTTTATGTTATCATTCTTTTAGTAAAGACGTAAAGTAAAGACTATGTATACTATAGTTCATTTTATGTTTACAACTGAATTATCGTTCAATTTACTAGGGATTTTAGATCAGACAATAAGCATCAAGATGGAATTAACTTCGTTGAAACTGAGAGAATCATATAGCACTTACCTTTGAGTAGCGCACATTGGAAACAGTGATGAGCTTAAATGTCCATTGAGTGTTCGTCACTAGAAGATAACAGGATGTTAACAAGATGATCACAGCCTCCACTCAGAAGCCAAGCACCTTGTTAGTATGCTAACTCGTAATGTCATTCAGCCTCTGCTGGTCTATCCCGCTGGCTCTTTCGTCTTGCCGGGATATAGATAGGCTTAGCCAATGATCATTCGTCAATTGATATAGATTCATTCGTACATTCTAGGACGCAACGCGAGAACTGTACAGAACATTTGACGTTCTTCCTTTAAAGCAGCTAACTGCGTTCCGTGGTTCGCTTCATTACAGCAGATTTGCCAGCCCCAAGATTGACTTACTCCCCTCTGTGTGCAGGGGCCGTGTACATTAGCTGTAGGCAGTTAGATCTCTTAATATTCTCAAACTCCTTTATCTTCCATTCATAATGCGCCAATGCTGCCATATATTTGTTATGATGCATGAATGTAATTGATGAATATATGGTTTTTAAGCTTCAAGCTTATCGTCTACTAAATCTATGTTCTATTGAAGAATGATGCCTAGCTAAAACCATAAATGTAACGGCAATGTTCAAGCTATAAAAACTTATATTTGCACGAGTCGTTTTACAAATGTCTATATGACATCTCACCCAATCAGTCTTATCGTGAATTATAGGAAGATAATATTTCAAATTTCAGTGATTTTCATAATTTGATACATCGAATGTTGTTTTGAAAAGAATAGGACAATCCACTAAACAAAAGTAAACAAAGTCCATTGTTCGAATCGCAGGTTGTTCAATTATTGTGTCACATACAGCAAAGACGATTTGAGGATTATTAACATAGCTAGTTTGAGTAAAGCAGATTGGATAAAGCATGTGAAAAGTCATAAACCAATCATTGGGTGGTTACAATTTATGTTTTATAAAAAAAATATTTACTTTTTCAAACATTTGCAAATTGCAAATATTTTGCAAAGATTTGCAATAAGGCTTATAGCCTATTAATATCTACAAAATATTGACCATTTATCGTTTCAAAAATTGTGTGAAAAAATGTCTTGAAATGTAAATTTTGTCAAGTTATAAATTTAAAAAAAGACTTCAAGAGATACATGGTATTATTGATGACGATATGAAGTCAGGATTTTTGACAAAAAGTGTCAAGAGAATTTACTGATGGGCGGCCTCTACGCTATTAACCCCAATCCGTATTTGGTAGTGTGATAACAATTTTATGTGGTCTTTGTATTATTTTACTGATGGTTATATAATGGTTTCTTTATATTTCCTATTCGTTTTGTAGAAAAGCATTTAGGTATTAAATATCTTGCAAGAAGTGCCATGGGAAATTTCGCAAATAACATCACCAGTTCCTTGTTATACACCCTGAGGGTCTTGAGGTCACTGTAGAAATACCATGGGCATTCATGTAATTGTTCTCCTGCCTGACTGAAATTAGAGTCCAAAGGTTGTTCATCAAAACACTTATTGTTGTAAAATGGACAAATAATTACCTTGTTTAAATGTTTTGATCAAGTAAATATATTTCAATCTGTAACACTATGTGCTTCCTGCTACTCACCAGCGTGAGGAATTTATTGCATGATAATTCACAATATATTTGACTAAGTTAGATACAAGAAATGTTGTATTGATGTAAAAATAAACTATAGTGTCTACTTCAGTATCTTGTTCATCAATGATAAAAATGCATCGCGTTTGAAACATCGGTTTTTCATGGTCAATTACGGAAGAGTAAACAATAATGTGGGAGGTGACTCCAGCCGGCATCAATGAGCGGTGTGCAAAGGTACTTATTCATTGACATTTTGAAGGCTTCTGGCCTTAGCGACCAGCTGCAGTCTTAAAAGGAAAGCACTTACTTACTACTTGTGACGTCGATTTGACACCAAACTGAGCTGTCTGATTGTCCTTTGATAACAATATAGGCGTAAGTTCTCGTCTGGCCGTTATGTCCCATGCTGGCTATTGACTTATTTGAACTGACTGCCAAGACCTAGGAGCCGAGTGGATAAGCTTTTAGTACGGTAAGTGCTGGGAAATGTGTCCTGACTCTTGAAGGTGTGGGTTCGAATCCAGGAACACGACTTGTAAGAGAACAGGCATCGCAGATTCTTTGATATAGAATATGACCGATAGTTTTCATTATCCGGTTTCATTCATACCGATGGCATAGATATTATTTGTTGGCATAAATATATACGTCGTAAAAGCCATATTCTTACGTTGTTGGGGTTCGAATGATAGACTTGTAATGTTTATATAAGATTTGGTGGTATTGTCATTACAACGGAAGTTTCCAAAGGACCATGATAACATGTTCATTAAGTGTAAATTTATAACATCAATTAGATTCGTAGGTTGCTACTGATGTATTTTATTCCCAACCAAGTCCTACACACTGTTTAAGAGTTAAGCAATTTTGTCAAACAGGGTTGAAGTCTGAGTAATGTTGTGGAATTGTAACCATGTCATTACAAGAAACAGACCTCTAACCACAGTCATGAAGATATACGAGATATTCTTCTCTCATCAATCACAGTTAAACTGGTAATCACATAATTACACACTGTCACGGATGTTACATACCAGTGGGGGTCCAGAGAGGCTTCATGGTCAACCAAAAAATACCTAAAATGACTATTATGCTAACAAAGAATTGGTTTTTTTTATTGCTGTTGTGTATGATGATAGAGAAAATCAATGCGTTGTTAGGTATGATTAACATTTTAGACATATTGCCATGCTCAACATCATCAATTATTTACCTTACATGCATTAATCAAATATGATTAATAAAGAGCTATACATATAAATTGTAATACTTCCTTCCTGCAACGTTTAATGTTTAGCTATAAGTTATTGAGATATTAATAAGTATCAAACCCTTTTTTGATAGAAAAGATGAGAAATAGTTTGATTGATGTTATTTACCACTAATAACATATGTGATATGCTGCCATTCAGGATACGAGGGGAAGTTAATAAGTTCATAGAAGTTGATATATAATAGAAACAAGTGGTTGTGTTACTGATTTTATTTTTCAATATAATATCCCCGGACCTCGATGCAATAGCCCATTTATCTGTTAGACTGTCTATGCCCTTGCGGTTTTCTGACTGGCTCCCAAGCCACGCCTCAGTTGCTTCCTTGAGTTCACCATCATCGCCAAATCTTGTACCACGCAAGTGTGATGTCAAATTGTGAAACGCTTTGGGTCAGATCTGGACTTGAAAGTCATCGAGGTTAGCATTGTAGATGTTTAAGAGCTTATGACTGGATTCAACTCTCTCCTGTTGATCTTGTGCATTTAAGTTTTGAATAGCCAGATTGCAAGGACATTTGGTTGCACCAGACAGACCGTCATTCAACTCCTCCATCCAGACTGGCTAGACATCTGACTGTCCTCGAAGTGGAAGACCGAGTGTGAAAACTCCGGCAGAGGACCGATAACTGCGCACACTAGATTTGAGCAACAGCTTCGTCACCATGACGTCAAGGGCATCGACGGCGTTAGGGCACCACATCAGCAGGAAGACTGTCATGAGACATCTTCAAACTACCGGTATTCTGGAATATCGACTATTTCGCAGAATGACTTTGACCCGCGAACATCGCCTTCATCTCAATAATGACATCAACAATCAAGTCTTCAGGGGTGTATAAATACTCACTTCTATGAACTTATTGACTTCCCCTCGTAATAGCTATCATACAGAAGAATATATTCAATCCCATACCATTTCAGAAATGTTTCATTATATTGTAAATATCATGTCCTATGTGGTTTATATTCGCTTTAAGTCAACAAAGTTATCATTATAAGGGAAAAAGTGACGATTTCTTTTTTCATGAACGTTTATGGTCATTGGTCATTTTACAGTTTCTAGCGTGATTAAAGTTAGCGAAATTATCTATTACCTTTATATATCTATATTTGACACATGTCACTTAACTTATATTTACATATCCATTAATATCTCATAAATTACAAACTCTGAAAGAGCGCATTCATTTGAATGAGGCGGAGTAGCGATAACATTTTCCGAAATGATAATAGCATTATTTCATTTTTGACAGTGTTCATTAATAGGAAACTGGCATGAAAGAAAATAACACTGATATATATTCATGCGGTTTAAACATTTGGCTAGCTACAAAACCTACTCTGTAACCTTCTATGTTTTTGTATTTAGTAAAGTTATGATTAACCGTTTGGTTTGAGCGCCTTGATCACATTCTAAGTATGAATCATTAAGATTAATAAAATTGGCTACTTTGATTATTTTTGTCATAAACAATGACGTTATTGCATTTATTTTAAACTATTGCACTGTCGTCAATTATATACTAAAAACCTTCAACAGAGATGTTTTAAATATAAACAATCATTAGGAAGGCTGTATCTTGAAAGTCGTCAATGGTTTTGTAATTCTAAAGTGACGTCATGATGTGTCATATCAGTCTTCTCAGACGGACGAGTACAATGTAAGTATCTACCAACACCACTCGTCATTGGTTACTCTTAACCTTATTTAATGTATATTATCAAGACGTCTAAATCATATTTCATTCGATAAATCTTTAAATAGATTGCGTGGTAATTGGTTAAACGTTCATCTAAACATTGACCTTAGAAATTCTTTGAAGGGCATTTTGAAGTTCTATCCACGAATAAAGACGAGATATTCTGGATAACAACTTCTTAATTGTTGAATCAATAAACAGTTTGTCAATTTCACAATAAAGACGTTTTTATCCCGTAAATCTTATTTTCCATATTAACCTATTTCGAATTCTTTGTTACACACATAGGTCACTGACGGCATAGGACAAACGACATAGGACATTCCCACGCATCACATGTATGTGCAGCTCGTAAGTCCGATTCTTCGGATGACGATTAAATACCATATGCCGATCAAGTGTTGACATTCGTTTGACCAAAATAAAGTTGTTCAGTCGTAAATCTTGTCACTTTTCTTTTTGAGGCTTCACGTTGTTAGTGTCAGAGCGTTCCGACAGTGTGTTCCTTTCGAATGCAGTAACAGTTACTGTACTGTTAACCCACGTGATCAAAGTGATTCTCTCAAATGTGAGGTAATATTTAGGATGTTTTTAATGTTACTGGTGCTATACATATTATTAAAAGAAATTTGAAAGTTTTAATGATAGTGAGTGAGTGAGTTGGGATTTAACGTGTTTTGAACAATATTTCAGTTATTAAACACGTGAATGACAAGCATCCAAAAGAGATCGACAGAATAAGGGAAAAGACGGAAAGAAAGGCTTAGTGAGAGATAGACGACAGGTTTTAGAAGGACGCAAATTTGGTCTGGCTTCTACCCGTCGACATGTCCAGCTTGGGTGTCCCTACCAGGAGCTTGTAAGCTCCAGCTGGCATAGCTCTCGGGGTCTCTGAAACACGCAAACCACCACACCACGATAAGGTATTGAGTCCAGTGGTGGTTTTTAATGATAAATGAAATCAAAACTGTGTGACGTTTCGAGAAAGAGTCGTAATTTGACGATTTCAAATTGGCGCTAGATTTACTCTTACAACAACATAAAACCGTCCTCGCCTATCTCAGTCTTCGTTGGCGATATTCGGCTGTGAACAGCTGTCCCCGAAACGGTACACATGCCCTGACGTCTGGCCACTGTGCGTCTGCTTACCCGGTGACTCAGGACACTCGACGCCGATGACGTCACTGTCAGGAAGCGGTTTCTGAGGTGTAACGTGAGCAGATATTGGTCGTCCTGGTGGGTTGTCACTCTCGGTCGGCCTGATCTTGGTCTGTCCCGAATGACGTTGCATTAGTCTTGTGACGGTTTTACGGTGACAGCCCATCCTGTCTCAGGGTAAGACGTGTAGCTGACGCTCCACTCTTCTTACCCTGGGTGTAAACCCCAGCAAAAACTTCGCGCCATGTTCTATTCCCTACAAATTTTCTAAAAATAAACAACCAAAGGCGAGTCGGGAATTTAATATATGGCAGCGCCCATCCCTTCAAGTTCAAACCGAGTGAGTGAGTGAGTTCGAGATTAACGTGTTTAGAACAATATTTCAGTTATTAAACACGTGGATGACAAGCATCCAAAAGAAGATCGAAAGAATGAGGGAAAAGACGAAATGAAAGAGTAACGGGTACCGAGGGTAACTGAAGACGATAGTTACAGAACGTTATATGTAACATCATCACTTTACCTGCACCGGGTTATTAAAGAAAACAACTTTTACACGCCTGATAAGTAGGGATATAGTCGGCAATGATTTATGGGCGACGCCGATGATATAAAAGAAGCCAGTTATTTTGCAAATGAATACGTTAAATTAGTAGTTGTGTACGGGAGCAAAGTTACACAAAGGGTCAGATGTTGACAACATCATCATCTGACATGTTGCGGAAACCTAGTGGGACCGAAGTAGTAATATTGAACCTTGATTTTCAATATGAGACACAATTCCCAAGCCGAATACATTACATCACATTTGTTCCATGCAGAATTGAGTTCAGTGGTTTGGTAATGTGAACTTATCAAATAGATCAACCCTTTAGCATTGATGAAAATGGAAAGAACTTCGGGTTATCTCTGGGTACAGATATTGATGGTCCCATCAAGTTTCTAAAATGCGAAATGACCATTATTAAATCCCAGCTATAAACGTTATGTGTAATCGATTTCATCATGAGGGAAAAGACGAAATGAAAGGCATTGTGAGAGATAGACAACAGGCTTTAGAACGACTCAAATTTGGTCTGACTTCTTCACTTCTACCCGACGACCTATCAAGCTTGGAGCATGTAAGCTCCGGCTGGCATAGCTCTAGGGGTCTCTGGACCACTCAAATCACCACGATAAGGTATTGAGTTAAGTGGTCGAAAATGGATGTATGACTTGTTGTAATACACTAATCACCATGGTCGATCGGTTAAAAAGAGTGAGTGAGTTGGGGTTTAACTCCGCTTTCAAGAATATTTCACTTATATCGCGGCTGCTAATATTATTGCAGGGAGAAAGCCCGCAACACCATTGTGGTTATGCATTGCGGTGAAACCTGCAAGCATCGGTTGGAACTAGCGAACCATGGGTGGTACTCAGTGTAGCATTGCACCCAGACCTGACTGCGTGTAGAACAGTTCTCTACTGCAGACGAAGTTGCCAAAAACCCCTGGCGGGATTCGAACCACGGACCTCTTGATCCGAAGCCGAACGCGCTAACCACTGCGCTATCAGTATGAATAAATGTAAGTTTTCATATTCGTTTAATGAATGGCTTTGAAATAACTGGATGAATTCAATTCACGATCTATGCAAGATGCCAGACAACTCACCAAACTTTCTTTATGATGTAATATTACACGGACTATTTCGTAGGTAACTTCACCGAGACTGGCCAACCTAATACTAATCCCCATTAGATAGGATTAATTAACCTAAGAGCTGGCCAGGAGGGAATAACCCATCTAAGCAGCCAATGAGACGACTTCAGCAACAGCAGCACACAAATGGATGGAAAATCCGTTGAGTTCAAGATAGTAGCTTCACGCTCCTTGCACAACGACATTTTATTGGCTGACATAATTACAGGTGACGTAAGCCACGAATATCAATACGATCAAGCCATAAGAGGCATGTGTCCCGAAAGAGATCAGGGTATTAAGAAGGAGCGAGAGCGCATTCGAAGACGCTGATTTACCAGGATTAAAATCAATTTACTATAACCATATGCAAGCTACCTGCCAACACCTCACTTTTTGACTCAATACCCTGTCGTTGTGTGGTGTTACGAATGCTTCTTTAAAGCAGACCAAATGTGAATCGTTCTTAAACCTGCTCCTGCTGTCTCAATCGCTATTCCTTTCTTTCTGTCTCTTCCCTTATCCTTACAATTCCTTCCTCTGATCTGTCTAATCTCTTTAGGATGCTTGTCATCTACGTGATTCATAATTGAAATATTTCGTTAACACCTTAAACCCCATCTCACTCACTCACTTGTTCACTTGTTCGCCCCATTATCTTAAATGTTCATTGATAGTCAACGTAAACAAGAAAATGACATATCGACTACATTACGTGACTAAAATTTATCAAGAGACTTTTGCCGATGTTGGAAATTTTTACTAGTACTAGAACACCTCGCTTTGAAAAAAATCTTCGAAAAGATCAAATTAAACCAAAATTATCTTCTGCATTACCTGTGTGTTAGTTACGTGATTCAGAAAGAGAAACCATCATTTTAGTCATGGGAATGTGATCTATTTTCGAGTTATGGACGGAAATAGAATCCTGCTTAAACTGATTGAAGATGAAACTGGAATTCACAACTTGCATTCGGAAAAGAAAGAAAAATAATATTCCTGTAAGTGCAATCGTTTTACATATCAACCGTTATATTTATTTATAGAGTAAGTATACATGATTTTTTTAAAAATCGATGAAAGTTAATGTTTTAAGATATAGTTTTCAACCAACAGGAACCGAACAAATAGGGTTTTTTTCAATACAAATAAATCAATTAAAAATGTTTATATCAATGGAGAGAATATCTGTAGTATACCAGTATGACGTAATTGTGTTTCTTTCAGTTTGGAAGCTGTCAGGAAATTTTTTTAAACAATTCATAAGGCTTAATGTTAATATGGTATTATTGATTTTGAAAACTTCATTTCTTTGTTAAACCGAGTAGTTACTGACAAGTATCTGAAGATAAAACATTGACTTGAAATATAAAAAATAGAGCCATTTTCTAAGTAGCTCATCTTGCTATTTATAATTTATTTCATAAATGGTCACAGTATCACCATATTGACGTCACAAGATCAGCAAATCCATTTCAGCTATGGAGGTTGTGCACAAGATAATAAGGGTCACAAGGTCAAATCTGTAGAGGAGAATTCCTTCAACATAAGAAGTCTGTACACTGTTTCAGATGTCTAACCCCCATGCTTTTGGAGAAGAAGAATAAAACGTTTTGAAGGCGTGACTCCTGTGGTCACCAAATGTATTATTAAGAAACCTCATTAGTCTGTACACAAGAATTCAGATTTCCTGAGCTACTTGTTCTAGGGAAGAGAAGAGATTAAACTTGTCATAAGCCCATCAGACCTTCAGGGAAGATGAGCTAAAAGGTACGCTCTTTGATTAAGTTAAAATGTATAGTAACTATGTGCCACACAAAACAGATTAAATGTTGCCTTTAATAGATGTGTATGAAAATCAAGTGACCACCGTTCCTTAACTTTTGGAACCCTTTTAAATGCCTTACTTTGAATAAATACACAGCTCATATAACATCTACACTTCGAACACCAACAGTCTGTTAACATAACGTAGTCGATCATTTCGTCAATATTTCTTGATATGAACAAAGGTAACCTTTATACACTAGATATGACTGATTACATTCTTAAACTTAGTATTATCTTGGTCTGCTTTGATAATGCTTGTAGGTGTCATTGTCTAGGGAGTATTGCATGTTATTAAAATCCGATTTGATATTGTAGCTTTTAGATATGAGATGCCATGTCTCGCCTTAATGTCAAAATCGTTCCTGCTTAATTAATCTTTGTTTATTGTGTCGATAAAAGCCTTACCAACACCATCTACATAATATGCCCAAACCTATTCAATACTTCTACTTCGTGACAAATAGTAATATACCTTGAAAAGGATGAATAAAACTACTTTATAATCAAGGTAGTAGTTATTAAAGGTGTATCTACCTTTGTACTTACCTAAATATTTAACAAAGCATCTTATAGTAGTTGTTGGATTACTGTTTTAACGAAATGTATATTTCAAATTCTTTATTCTCACAAACGCCACCAACGGTGTGCATGAGCTAAAACAATATTTTATGATAATAAATGTGCCTAAGTATGGCGCTTTTTCCACCTACAGGGCACGTGGTCAAAGCGATAAACAATTATTACCCTGAGGGAATTGTACTTTACCATTTGTACAGCTGGGTTGACTGAGTGCAATGTAGATGAAGCGCTTTGCCCCAGAACACAACACAGTGTATAGCCCAGGTCACAAATGTGTGGCGTCTCCACCTGGATTCGAACCCGGACCCTTTGCGTGAAAGGCCAGCGCGCTGACCACTACACCACCATGCTCCACTATTTTACAAATCAAAGACATATAGTTTCCAAGAGGGACAAATTAATGAAAGATTACAGTTAATTAAAAACAGTGTATGTTAATGATATGAAGTCAGTTGCATTTTACAGCTATCACTCGGAAAGTACAGATCAGAATCATCTTAAAATGATTTCAGTAAACTTAGGGTTAATGTCTACATGTAGTCATTTATCCTAGTATCACGTTAGATGCGGGTGACACTTTGAACATGGGAACGATGTTTAAATGGTTTAACTTCGACAAACCTTTATGTGGAGGAATTTGGCTATCGGCAAGCAATTCAAATGCAGGCAAAATATATCTATATTCAGATGTAGTAAATCTTTGACTGTAGCGATAAATTGAGTTGCGATAACGTCAGCCACATTGCAAAACATGTTACGTATCTGTGGTCATCTAGCCTAATGAAAAAAACTATTAAATCGTTTTAAATACTATTTACACGACGTAGTTAAATGTGTATGCACCCTTCCAAAGCGCATACGTCACTATCAAAGTGCTAATTGATTACAGAAATCTATATGCAGTTTTATCATCATGCGAGACAGTACATGTACATTATTCCAAATGCGTTTTTAATTTCCTTCACATTTGTGTACTAATCGGATATCTAGACACATGTGTTCCAGCATAGAATATGATTATATTCTTAAAAAAGCAGGTAATAAACTTTAAAATTTAGCAGGTAAATTATTTTGATATGGAAAACATCTGATCGGATCTATAAAGAATAACTGGGTTTGGTAGTGCATATAAGAACAAAGGCGTTGAAAAACCTTGGAAGATTAAAATATTTCCATTTTCAAATAGAGCTTTACAAACGATCGAATAAATACTGAAATCGGCTTAGATGATATATGAATTAGTAGCTGAAACAATTTCAAGCTTACAGCATTATATGTTTCTTGTCTAAGGTAATATTGTTTGTCATTAAATGATCGAATCAAGAAGAAATTGATATTTATTCACTTTATCTTTTAACATATTTAACCTGCATTTTTCATGAAATTTTAAAAATATATGGAAAGTAATACATTCAAATAAAATGAAGGCAACCCTCTTTTTCCACCGACAAAAATATAACCAGAAAGAGGAACTATTTTGGAATTTAATCTGATAGAAAAAGCGGAACATTGTGTCTGGCAGTGATGGATGGTAGTTTTATTAGCCTCGAACTCATAAACATTCCTTTAGATATCGAGTCTGCCCTGGTATATTAATCTGACCAAAGCAGTTACATTTTCATTAAATTGTGACATCCGAGATATTTAAGGTATGTCAAATCAATCATTCCTCTAAACAAAGCTTCCAAACGTGCAGAATTTGACTTTCTTTTTTTAAAGTTGACAATATTTTATCTCTGGTTCATACATTTAATGCACGTAGATAAATGTCAGGTTAAAACTTTAACAACATAGAATTCCTCGCGAAAGAGTATTAATAAATCAAACATGCAAACATTTGTAAAGGAAGCAGTTAATCGAGGATTGCATTTAATTTTTCTGTGATGCTCATTGGTTTTCAACATGTATATTAACTTGACTTCGAGTAATTTAAACTGAGCAAAAGCTGAAAATAATCAATATCTTTTTTACCTATGTTCGATTCAAAACGTTTTGAAAATTGTGCTCTGGAAAATAAGTAGAATTATAAAATTACCAATTAGTAGAAATAAATCTTTCAAAAACGTCATCTGAATGTGATGTTTACTTGTTAAACATTGTGTGAAATTGTTGCAGTGTTTAAAAGGTCACACCTGAGATCTCACTCAATTTCCACTTGTTGAATCTTCCAGGGCTAAAATGTTTCTAAAAAAACCTTTTTTTTCCATAAAATGGGCTCAGAGAAAGTGGCCGATTCTGCTAGCTCATTTCTACAAGTTACTTTGCAATTATTCGGCTGTGCAATTGCTCTCCATCCTTTGTGGAAACCTGTTTAAAAGCCGGTTTCATCTGGGAGATAACATCTAGGCTCTCCGCATCATCTGCTTCTTTGACCGAGGACTTTGTTGAGAATATTGTGCAAGCTTATTATTATTTTTAGTCGCATTTGATATTGTATTTATTAAAATGTTTTAGTCTGAATTGCAACCTACATGTAAAAGTCTTTGTTTATTGTTAATAATTTGTAATGATTGTATTCAATTGTAATATTTAACTCGAGTCAATGTCTTATTCTGAATTCACTCTACGTACGTACCGATGCAAGCAAATGCTATACAACATATTTAAATGCTCTTATATCGAATAGCATTAAAATAATTAATAGATCACTGTAGACCGGTAAGAACTAGGAAGAGAAGAACAAAAACAACAAGTTTGTCAGGACTCTACCCTTTGATTAAGAAAGCAGAAAGCAAACTAGTGATAAATGAGACGAGACTCATTAAGAGGCTTTCTGAAGAAAATGAAAAATCATGGTCATAGTGAAATATCAAAAAGGCATTTGTGAATGGGAAATGAATTTAGTTATGGCCCGTCATAAAAATAGTTTTAATAAAGATTTATTATCATTGACACAAAACATTTTCTTGGAGGTAACAGAAGACAAATTCTTTAATGACAAGTTGATTTACTGATGTCAAATCCAATGAACACGATTTAATAATTGTTAAACACTCTATTCTTGTAATTGGACAACAATTTATATATCAAGCATTCGGTAAACTTTTTAAAACATATCACAAATAGAAATTTTACGCTCTTCATATGTCTCCCCAGATGCACACAGCGTCACCCAGGGCTAAATTAAAGGTTCATATGCTATTCACAAAGCCTGATATCATCGGCGATTTTCTGGGAGCGGTTGGTGATGGATTTGCTCTCAACAACGGTCTAAAAGCACCCTCGTAGCTCGCACGTTCTGACGCTCTCTCAACTAGCCAATCACAATGACTCCGGCAAAAGTCTTCGGTATCAGTATCCAGGGGCAAGTAACTCCAATTTATTCGTTAATCCTGATCGCCGCTATCCTTGGTTTAAAAGCGATGATGTAATTGGTTCGCTAGTGACTAGATTTTGTCTGCGCTAAGCTAGTGTTAGCACGTGCGAGCGAGCAGTCAGGCTGCTTTCAGACCGTTGTTGAGAGGAAAGCCCCCCCCATTAGAGTTTGTTCGATTTTTAAAAAGTGTATTCCTCGCAACACGGTCGATTTTGATCAGATTGCTTGGAAGAATCAAGCTATTCAGATTTGTTGTAATACATGTACAGATATGTAAAATCAAACACAACAAATCTTCTGTAAATATCCTTAGTGCCATAATTCAAATACCAATTGCCCAAGAGGTCTATGTAAAAACTCTGTCCCTGAGAAAACAACATAAAGACATTTCTACTGCTTGACTCCTGTTGATAACAATTAATAATATCGATTTTATGCAGGGACTTTGTGCACCAGTTAGATTTCAAATTAAAGATTTCAAGATTCTGCTTCATGAGAAAATAGGAATTCTAGGGCATGGCCACATGGTCCTCAAAAGGGTCATAAAGTCTGCAAATAATAATCCTTCATGTAATTCAATCTTTCTAGCCATTTTAGTTCTGGAGAAGATAAAAGTAGGTTTTTAAAGCATGGCCCTGAAGCCATCATATGGGACCAAAAAGACCCCAAATCTTCAATTTATAATCGTTACTTACCGCGGAAAATGCACACAAGATTTCAGCCATTAAGGGAGTTTTGGTCTGTAGAAGATTAAAATCCTTTGTAAGGACATGTCCCCAGACCCTCATCTCGGGCCACAGAGTTACCAAAGTTCACAATTTGTAATCATCATTGGCCAAGGTATCATTATTGTACATAAGATTTTTTTGTTTGAGGGCTTTTGGTTCTTGACGTACAGGCATTTTTGGCATTGCTCCCAAGACACTCATATGGAGCGATAACAGTTACATAAGGAGGATAAGAGACACTCACTGAAGGGTCATCAAAAACAAAATGATAAATACCATAACCCACAAAAGAAATAAGCGTTTTCATGTGGCCGATTTGGTTCTTATTAGCGTCAAGGTGTCACATGAGCTACTTTTTTCGTCTGTACACAAACTTTCAGCTTTCTAGGTTAAATGCTCCTTATGAAGAAGAT
The DNA here is from genome assembly GCA_921293015.1 of Phorcus lineatus. Classification (NCBI taxonomy): domain Eukaryota; kingdom Metazoa; phylum Mollusca; class Gastropoda; order Trochida; family Trochidae; genus Phorcus; species Phorcus lineatus. The sequence continues at coordinate 6,358,863 of OV121081.1, read as the reverse complement.
GAAACGTGATGGTAGATGTCATCCTGTCTTAAAATACAATGTGTCTGCCTTGATGGCATTCTCTCCCAACAGAGGTAACACTCGGTTAATCCATTTATTAAGACATTTACTTACTTACTCTTAACATATCTGGTAAGTTAAGAGATTGTTGCTTCAACAATGTTTGCCTGATGAAAGTTAGTTAAATGCCAAGCAGAGATATCGAAAATAACATATGAATTGATTATTAGCATACGTCAGATTTACTCTATTCAAAGTTTAGGTAAATTCCCAGTCTCTCCCCACAGAGGTAGCTCCGTCATTAATTCCTCTTATTCTGGAGCTTACCACCTTGCAACTTTTCAGCCATTAAAACATCGAATGCATGAATAACATATTTGTTGCCTATGCAATGATGCAGTCGCTAAATGAGGTGTATGTGTTCTGTAAATTCTGTTATTATGCGGAGGCACGCAACTTTTTTAGCATACTAAGTACAATGTTACTTTTAAGAAGGCTTTGTAATCTCCTGTTGCCTTTTCCACAAGCTTTCCTTTGTCAACCCGCACCATACTTAATGTTAAAAATGTTATCATCAATAAATAGCAACTTTATGTATAAGCTCTTGGTTGATTAAAGTTTATTGTAGAAAAAGTATTAAATGACCGTTAGATATTGCGGTTCTGCAATGGTTGATAGCAGCATTACATGTGTTTTCTGGTTATTTACCCTTTGGATGATATTCGAATTGAATAGATCACATATAATAAAACTTATATGATAAACTGTAGCCATTTCTGTCCAAAATCTATAGGCTTACCTTCAGGCAAATTCTATCAAAGCGTTCAAAAGTGGGTTTTACATGTATGTTTCAAATTATAATGACGATTTTATAGATGATGATCTTTCATCTTTCATTTTGAATCGTAGTTTTCAAAACGCTTTTCTGACTGTATAAGTTGTGTATATCCCTTATTGAAATTAATATAATTAAGCTTGTATGACTCCTGTGAACGAAGTTCAAAGTTTGATACTTTTGATAAACTTTGGCCAGTTTTAAAGAAATGTAACCTTCATCAAAACTTTTCAAAGGTTGTTTTAATGATACAAATTATTGTAAAGATTTTCGAGATAGGTTAGGTTTTGTGAAGTAAGTAGGCTCGTAATCTTTTGAAATCTCATTGTGTCAAAATCATTTAACATCAAATTCTCCAAAACATTATTTCCGTTTCTATATAATTTGTGTATATCCCTTTGCAACGAGACACCGTCTCTAATCATATACGAGTAGACAGATGAAATTGTCAAATAAGCAGTTCTAATATTACTTGGCACACAGAATTATTCCAACTTCTTTTTGGATTTGATTTATTCCAAAATTTATTTTACTAATTAGATAGCTAGACACATGTGTTCCAGCAGTAAATATGATTATGTTCTTTACAAAGTTCGTAAAACAAATTATTCTCAGATGAAACATATCAAATGATTGAATTAGGAAGTGTATTTAGAGATAAAATCACTGAAGAACTCTTGCAGATCGAAGTGTTTTTCTTTTCCAGGCTTAGTTAAGTGACACAGAGTATGTCTCATGCATTATCATTTGGCTGAAATATCAGCCCAAACACCGTGTGCCTTCAGTTCAACTCAAATATCGTTCCTAAACTTCCATCTTTATCCCAAAAAGCCAAAATAAGGATGTTTTCTCGTTTTCAATGATAATTTGAAAAACGCCAGCGATGTTTATAAGTCAGAATTGTGCGTCTAACTACACGAATAAAAGTTAATTGATCAACTAAACACTATCAACATATATTTTCCCTTTTAACTGCTGTAAATAAGTTTCCCAAACTACGTTTGGGTTATAATTGCGCGCTATTGTCCAGTTTTCTATCATAAATTACAACTTAAACCTGTCTTTTGTGTCCATACTGAACTGATCAGGAACAGGATATATATGGCATCAATTTAAGTGAGCTGATTTATTACTAAATATTGAACAAGTGAGTGTCCTGGCTGACTGAGGGCGAAATGTTGCTGGAAGATTGACATAGCTGGGAAACAACACAAAAAACGACATTACTGTGCAATATTTACAAAAAGCTCTAGTCACAAACTCAAACATTATCAATGGAGTCATGTCATCGAGCTTTACTTACTGTGGAAAAAGCAATGCAAAGTTGTGCAAAGTGCAAAAAATGGAAAAAGAATACTTTCCGCAGCTGGAGTGGGGTTTTGTGAAGTATTCACAGCTAGAAAATGCTATTTCAATCTTGGAAAGATAAGAAACATTTGTAAATAAGAAAAGAGTTGCATGTTTACATTTATGCTCAGATGAAGGGTATCAATCCTTTTTTTTATTTCAGGAGAACTTTCATGTCAAAGTTAACGCATAAAAATATCAACGTATTCTGGGTTCACAGATTGGTTCATAAACAATTATTCTACTCACAATTCAGCTATGATGCATCATATCCAGAACTTCTCTGTCTTCTTACTTGACTGTCATAAGGGACAGATGACAATTATGATTATTCCGAGGTGCATCTGATTACCTTATATTATTTATCAGGGTCATCTCATCGGAAATTGTATCTAAACTTAATGTCATATAGGACAAACTGAGTTACTAGTTCCGTCCATCACGTCGTTTTATGAAACATGGCCAGGATTGATATTACTGGTGATAATGCATTTGATTAAACAACGATGTTAGCTGTCTTAAGTCTCAAACATACTGTATAAACACGGTGTGTCAGGTGACATTAGTTCTATACATATATATTTCAGGTATGTATACATTTTTTTGGTTACAGTTTAATTTCTATATTTTGGCTAAGGGTTTAAAAATCACCATAACAGCCAACTTTTTTCAATCACGTATTATCGTTAGTATTATATATAGATATACATATGTTTCAGCCAAATAGCTGATAATATGGCATTTGTTGTTCACATTTCTATATATAGTTACTTTCTTTGAATGCAAATATACGAGATCCTTTAGCAGCTCGATTAAATGTTTCCACATTAAATGAAACAAAATTCATTTCGCGCATAATTTATTTAGATATTGTAGTTATACCACTCTTTCTAATTTATCAATTATTGGGGAAATTGGCTGAAATCATTTTCAAATAAGTAACGTTTTCGCATATATTAGTAAATTGATAAATACGACATTCATGCATAGTATTTCATCGAAGTTGGAAATTTAATTTCCACCTATTGAATTTAATTGATGCAATTCCTATACACAGTGAACTCATATTGGTCTTCAAGATTAATTGTCCTATGTCATTAGACAACTTTGAAAGAAACACGCGTGGGTGAGTATTTGTCTCTTTTTGGCAATTTTAAAAAAAGAATGAGAGTTTTAACATGTCTGTAAAATTTCTTACGGATTCCGTACAATCTTTTAAAACAAGTGTGACAGAATCTAGAGAGCAAATAATTTACGAAAGTATTTTCGTTTCTGTCAAACCAAATATTGATTTGAATATTGATATATATATATATGACATTTTTGTCATATCTCTAGAGATGTAGGACGTCATCTTCAAGGTTTTGTCGTAGATATCGACAACGCTTTCAAGCCGAAGAATAAGATCAGATCTCAGTTACATAAAAAGATACGAAAATAATGAGTAATGGTTTTTATTTAATATTTGTTTTTACAAATAGGTATTGATTTCATGTCCACGACATTACCTAGACATAATTCGCGTATGGAAATTGGTGATACACACATGCCTATAAGGTCAGTAAAGGAAAAGTCACATCGCCATATCATGGAAATCCACTGGGACAGAAAAAGTAATTATTTCACTTGATTTTCAATCAGATTTTCTTCCGTAGTGGCGAGACGGAACAGGATGAATTCCCGTATGTGTTTAATAACATGAACTCATTTCATCACAGCTGTCTAGTACAGAGGTTCAATCAGTTTAATCTTAACAGTTCTGAGAAAGGTTGAAACGTTATGGCATTCTCCTCTCAATTGGAATTGAAGTTCCCACCTTCCGAACACAATGGATTGCCTTGAAGTTAGTTTCTTGCTTTTCGTGGAAGTACAACACCAATCTTGAGTAAAGAGACGTAATGGCAGAACAAGACACTTACCGATGTAATCAACTTGACATGTACTAGTGCTCAAAAGAACTTATAAATCTTTAGATAAAAGCTAGAATTGTGAGCCTCTCTCACACCCGAAAACCCGCAATTCCTTCATTTTGTTGTAATGCGAAATGCACATACATTTTGATGGCATAAAAACGCAAACACGAACCTTAATAGCAAAGTTATGAAAAGAACACAACAGTTTCACTCAACATTAGAGAAAAAGAGCTGTCATTTTTTATAGCGCTAATGTGCTTTCACTAAGTAGGTTTTATTTAAATATTGCAGCGTTTTAAGTTGAAAAATGAGGTATGGCGCTCTGAAAATAGTTGAACGAAAATAGGATGAAGTTTTCGGAATATTTGGATGTTGTCAATTGAATTTGAATAAAACTCATTATAAAGGATTGATATTTGATAAGAAGAAAGTATCTGAAAACATGTTGCTATTTTAGTTCAATTAAAACGTCTATTCTAGTAAGTCTTTTGACAGTAAGGCATGGGGAAAATAATTATATCAGAAAATATTGGGACAGTAAATACGTCATTAAAAGATGAGATACATTTCTTTTATGAACACCAAATTGGAATAAATATCTTTCAGCGTTGCCTTTCGTTCGTTTGCAAAAGTTATAGTTGAAAGATATAAGATAACAAATACATCGAATTTAGTAATATTGCTTTAGTTTTTATAGTTTCCAAAATGGGATTCTCAATTTTTACTATGTCTGCTTTAAATTAACCTCAATTGTTTTCAGTTTTTTTACTAAGGACAGAACTCCAAACAACACGCATCAAGTAATTTTATCCTATAACTTTCGTACATTAACCAATGAAGGTGAGATATTGGGGTTTAAAGCCGCTTTCAAAAAGAATTTCACTCATATCTCGGCTGCTTGTATTATTGCAGGGAGAAAGCCCGCAACACCATTGTGGCTATGCATGTCATATATGATATATGTTCTTGTTTTGATAGATTTCTCAAATAATTTGAATACAATCAAACGAAAATTCATTATTCAAAAACTCACTTATATATTTATGTATTCATTAATTTTTTCTTAATCTAATTCTGTTGCTTATATAGTTTGTAACAACAACGAACATCTTCGTAAAGGATGAAGTCCTCCTCAATATCTGGTAAATACGTTGAAACAAAAATGATGTATTTCAGGGACTTCATGATTAATACTGCTCTCGAGATTGGACTCTATCTCTTTTTCATTTCAAAACTTGAAAACATTTTCATGCGTCCAAAAAGCCAGATCACGTTGTTACCGATTTTGTAGACTTTTCTTAAAATCAGAATCTCATGTAACAAAAATGAATATTACGATAATTACCAAGAGTTCAAACTGTCATACATACACGGGACAAGAAGTTCCTAGTTAAGTTAGTTAGTAAGTTAGTTGTTATAATCTTACTCCAGTCCTTTTATGTAGAAAAGCAATGAAATGCATGTGTAAATATCACAGTTCAATCGTTGACATTTTCATTTTAATTTACCTACGACCTAGTATGCTTTATTTATTAACATTAACATCAAATAATATAAAATATATAAAAATGTGCCTTTATTGTTATAAATGTTATCAGAAAACTCAATCAAAAATATAAAGCTATCTAATCTGAACTAACCGTCACATCATGGATAAAATGATAAATTAACATAAAGTGATCGTATGACCCTAGAATTAATTCTCGTACACGCATCGAATACGTTTTATTATAATATTACACTTGATAAACGACGTGGTTAAATCTGTCAATGGAATAGCAGTGTTTGTAAATTGCGATGAGGTTTATTACAGTATAAGATATTCAAACAACTTGCCATCGAGCCATTCTCTCATTAAAATGAGGGATGAAAGATATATTTTCATTCAAACGCATATGGGTCACATGTTCAACCAAAACCAGAGTGGCTCATTATGATATCACATCCAGAAATATCAGGAGCGTTAACGAGTTCTAAGGGATTAGTGTGTGAAAGTTATGTTAAACTGATATGTATAGGAATCTAATGGTCCTTTTGCGACATTATGGCAATCTATTGTTGCACTTTACGAGTGTTGATGAATTCATTATTTGTTCAAACGTCCTAATAGTATTCATATTGAGAGATCGCTTTCACACAGGAGATTTAAAACGTTATTTATTCAAGTCTATAGTTCAATCGTTGATAGTTATCTACCATCTCCTGACAGATAGATCAAGGTTATCTGTCTTACGGTCATATAACTGTGATCAAATTGTTTTAAATTGTGAATAGAAGTAGTAGGTCATTTTATCGCACATAGTTTAGTGCAGTTATAATCATAAATCGCTCATGGCCGAATTTGTCGATGGGACAACTTACCATTTGGCGAAATTGCCAGGTAAAATATTTATAAGGGATGATGTAAGATCATTTTTACACGAAATTGATTGTAGTTCAAACATACATATACTATCCTAATCATTGTTTAACTAATTTCTTATATTATCTTTATGCATGAGAAATACTTTGACGAGCGGGGAAGATCTGATTCAGATGAGAGCTAACCCCAACAATTTTATAAATTATTGTCTGATAAAGTTTTTTTTTTCGATTGTTCTAACCGCTAGGCATCTTAGAATGAACGATGATTGAATGAGAATACGTTGTTTGCACTAGGTTTGCAATAATGTAAGAAACCTTTGTTCAGCAGCAGTACATGTTAACAAAAGTCTGGATTAGTTCCATTTATCACACGTAAGAGAGTCACAAAAGGTAATATATCAGTGTCATATTGTAAGACTTGAGTTCGGGCTTCGCATATACACTATGATCGATCATAATGAACTACACCAATTTTCCTATATCATTAAATCTTCCTATGGCTATAGAACGTTAAACATTAGTTTATTTACCATGCTATGTCAGATGAACTTGACGCAAAGCAGAACAATTCTAAGTGGAGGAGATATAAGTGGGATGTATTCTTCGAATTCCAGTAATTACGAATTTGTTAAGGTATCAGCTTTCAAAGAAAATTGCAGCTGAACATCGATTTCACAGACGTTGTTCAAGTGGTTAAACACGAGACTGTTTTAAATAGACACAGTTCACTTAAAACAAATAGTTTTAAATTGCAATAGCTCCTAAAGGAAAACATCCAAATTTGCAGTAAGATTTATATTTTATATGAAAATTTAGGTAATTGTATATAGGAGCATTTCATATATGGGCAACATATTTATTTATAATACACTGCTTTCACTTTTGTGTTGGTAGATTTGGACTTCGACATGCATCAATCAGTGAGATATAGACCATCTTACTGAATTATCTTAGTGCTGCTTCTGTTCATAAATGGGTACTTCCTCTTGAATTCCAAACAATGTAAATGTTCAAACGTGACAAAAATGCACATTTTTCTGTTATTTACACGCACTGAGATTTGAAATAAACTATCAGTACATAACTCAGCAATATGTGCTGTATTCAGTGTGAAAATGCCAGATGATTGCTGTCAGTAACAAAGGCAATCACAGAACGTCTCAAAATTACAACATTCTATAGTAGGGTCAAAAATAAAAAAAATTCCATCTACATACACCTGGAGTATTTCAACATCTGCTTTTTCAGTAAATGTCGTGACACAAAGTATTGTTCGATTAATAAGCATCTGATTCATTTTGAAATGTTTGTTTCGTTTATGAATAATGAATCAGGGTGAATTACGTATGAAGATATAAACACCAACACAATGTTTAGTAATTACCTAATCGACGTAACCCTTTACTTGTAAAACAGCGAAATGTCCTTGTCGAAATGGTTTAGCTGTATCAACAACGGTCGATTACTAGAATTTGATGTCGACATTTACTGACTTCAGTAAATACTGAAGACATAATACAAGAATGAAAAAACTGGGGTAACCCAATGAGCACAGACGGTTGCCCACAAACGTCTCTCGTTTTAGAATTAAATACAAAGTTAGTGTTGAACTGCTTCCATCCAGATGTATATTTTGAGTTCCATTCAACTTCGCCGAAAATTGTATTATACTTTGTTAAAGCCAAAACAAGCGTCACAGAGACAAATACGTCACTATCCAGGTACTCTGAAGTTAAATCATTAGTAACACGTAAACATCCCCGCAAACCTTATTACATGTAGCTAAGGAACGTCAATCTTGAAATAGATTACTACTGCCGTGTACTAACATGTTTATGTATCGGATCTCAAACTTAATCAACCTCTCTATGCTCACCACACTCTTCAATACTTACTACACTCTGCAATATTGCTCGAACATTCGTCTATCATCAACAGACAGAAATATTATTTTATTCAGTCTAACGAGTAGTTTCAAATGGAAATATAAAATTACATCTTTATGGGCAGACCAGTCGCTCATCAACTAACAGAAACATTTTAACACCAAATACAATTTTAACATACGAATATCATATCGCAAAAGCGCTAGTTAAAATCGGCTTTAGTTAACCATTTATCACAACGTCTTTTAAGAACATCATGGCAAGATTTCGATTAGGGCGCTAGATTTAATATATAAATTACAAATTTCTTAAGATAGATTAATGTCGTATCTTACGTTGACACTTCTAAAATAAACATTCCATATTGGTGGGGTTAATGTAGCGGTGTAAAAAACATGGATTTTATCCTCAAATACTCGGGACTGCTTTAAAAGTATAGCTCGAAACCTCTTGATATTTCCGCTCATTTTTTAATTTCAACAAAAATAGCAGTCAAGCCCATGGCAATTGTAATCGATATCACGAAATCCGTTTTTGTCCACTAGTTCTGATGCCCGATCACATTTCAGGATATCTGACATGCAATTGTGTTTGGATCAAATATTCAGGGTACGTACGTTGTGGTTTCATCCAATGACAAGCAAAGTCAGGGCCACCTCTTTCATACATATGTCATGTCAAAAAACTTTTAATGTCCTTCGAAATTACCATTCTTACATGATATCTTGCATGTGCTTTTCATTTAGAAACTATGTTAATGTTAAGGTTATATTTAGAAAACAATGAATCCCAATCAACGGGAATACCAACACAAATCTCGTAATCTGTTTGTCTAATATTTACATGTACATAAGGTCACGGCAATGAAAGTGTGTGCGATTAATGCAGTCTATGAGAAATAGTGATTCTGATGATTACACAGTTGCAGTGAACGTCTGGGCAACATGTATTATCAACTCCGTTATTTATATCGGTCCGAAAGTGATTTGCCACAGCCTTGATGCTGGAATGGTTTTCTACATATTGCTTATGATTTGGTTGTAAAACACGTTTCTCAGATGTCGATTTTGCTTCCAGACGCCTTTTAAAAAAAGGAATGCCAGTTTTAGACTGATATTACCTTCTGACTTGTGGTTTGAAGCGGAATAATAAATCCAACATCTGGTGCAATCATTTTGTTTGAAAAATATTATTTTCTTATTTCTTGTAATGTGTACATCTCGTAGATTTACTAAAATTCGGTCCTTACACTATTTTTAAATTTCTTGTAGTTTTTACAAGTTGTAGATTCACTTATAGTCGGTCCTTAGACATGTAATAGTTTTTTAACACAGATTGAATGGATATACCTCAAATGTTGCCCAAACATTATCTTCACATCTTTTTAAAACTTCTTAATGTATAATTGGATATTATTTTCATGAAATGAAATCAGTTGGTAAATAGTATATTTAGAACCAACCTATCACCAAAAAAATATTACAGAAAAAATATGCATTGTCATAACCAGATATTAGCGGTTCATGCCGTGTTTTTGCCAATGTAGGTGATTTAACCCAGCAGGTATGCGAAGATGTATAACCTTATTCCCTTCCGACAGGTTCCCTTAGTGGAAAATTATTGTAACAAAACTACCGTTCAATACTTCAGCCAAAGAAAATACCGCATGCCTGGATAACATGTTTGTCGTCACATAGGTATATGCAATGATACAGTTGCAAAATAAAGCGAATATTCTGTGTACAGCTGCATACCGAAAGTGTGTTCACTTACCACTGGATCATAGTGCAAATATCATGTAATTTGGGTTTCGTTTTAACGTCAATTGAATAACTTCAGCAAGAATGACAATGGATCACCCATTTTCTATGTGTGAAATAGCCATTCTTGATCTCATTTTGGCATTGTCTGGACACTCGTGCAAAAATTCGAACTTTGGTACATTGATATAGACAGAAAGGGTCACATTTTCGAAATTTCCATTTCGTTGAATGGCGAATAAAATGTTCCATATCGACTCTCTGATATTTAAACCAACATAATCACATTGACTTTGTGCTAAGGAGCAAACGTGATTAATGTTTAAAGAAATTAATAACTTATAAAGGATTTATGGAGAAAAATAAAAATTAGTGTTTTCGGAATTTTGACCCCTGGTTACTTCAATAACCTGCCAAAACTGTTACGGGCAATCATGGGGTACGATAAACCTTTGCCTTAAAGACGAATGGATCTGCATATGTGGATTGAAAATTCAACATTGTACGTTTCTTTTTCACAAAGCTACGATACTTCAAAGGCATCTCAAATTACGTGATGTTTGCACTAGTATATTCAGGTATGTGAACAAACTTTTGGCATGCAGCTGTAAAGAAGACTCAAAGTGGAAAAGTGCATACTCGAAATAAAAATTAGTTTCCCGAAAGCATACAAGAATTTCTGAGGCGTTTGAATGATAACTTTTGTAACGGATTCACTGATTGCACACCTTACTTTGATTGCATCCAATCATCCACCATATCTAGACCGAGAAACGCTTGTTATATGACAGAGGTTGTATAAGAATTTATGACGGAGCTACATTGTACCACTGTTGGAGAGAATGGTATAACATACAATAGTCGAAATCATCATTGGTATGCTTCATAAACACATAACACATTGATAACATGAAGTAAATGTTTTTTAAGAATATTAAAGGCGTGCTGTTGCCATTAATTTAGTTCCATTGTCTAATTTTCGATCATAAATCACGACTTTAACATGTTTTTCGTAACTATACCGAACTGGCAAGCCTTCGGATACTGATTATGATAATTAACCACTACTTCTCAATATAATAACACCATTTACATAGTTTGACATATTTGACTTTAACAATACAGGATTTGTCAAAAAATTATAAAAATCAGCATTTAAGTCCTTATAAGTTCAGCATAGTAACAATGAACAGGTTAAAGTCGAGATCTGTGATCGAAAACCCGACAATGTCGCGCGCCAATGACTCTTTAATACGTAATTTTTAAAACTGATTTACAGACGACACAAAGGAAATATTGACGGGTAGTATTAAGTAGGTTATTAAACTAATATGTACATGTATGTAAATTTGACGCGGAATTTCAACTTCCTAACATTTATATGGCCGTTTTTCATAAATCTTGGAAAACAAGGAAATAGCATCGTTTGGGCATTTTAGCGATAAATATGCAACTATAGAGGGGCGATATGAACTTAACTTAGCACTAATAGTATTTTGGCTCTTATTTCAGTGAAAGAAAATATCATCAAACATACACAGTGTCACTTTAAATGTGATTGATATATTTCCTACAAGAAGGACTGAACGGCTTTACAAGCGGTTTTAAGAGCCTTTTACTGAATTCCAGTAATACGGTGTTTTGCGAGCATACATGGTCTTTGCACATCTAAATCATGTTCTCTAAATGAGTGCATGTGATACTTCCGACTATTAGACAAAGCTGTATGCCTTGGATTTCTAAATTTCTACGAGCATTTAAGACAAAAATGTGTCTAATTTCAATTTAGAATGATGGATGATTTACAGTATCAAACAATTGTTGTCTTTATGTAGTATAGGTATTATTACATTTGTGAGTCTGTTGTATCTTAGATGAGCTTATTGCTATTCTGTTTATTTATACATTAAATTAAATGATCTACGACCTTTAGATTTCCGTTACTGCTTCAAGAGAAAATTGTAAATATGTGGTAAACAAATGGTATTCTTTCTATTTCGATCTTTTCATTTACGTTAATATTACTGGTCATATATGTCAAGATATCTTTGAAATAATTCAACTTAGTTTAAACATTATTTCAAGCTTATGAACACGTTTAAAATAAAAACAGTTTGTAAATTTGTGTCGTTCACAAAACTGACCCTGCACTTATATAAGCATTAAGTTTGAAATGTACAGTGATGAAAAATAAAACACGTTTGTTATTGTTATTGTTGTCATGTGCATGATTCACTAGTTTTATTAAGGTCTTGAAAAGTTCTTCAAATCAACATGAGTGCTATCCGTTTTCGTCTCTCAAATTGATTTCACTTATTTAATTGTGACAGAAAGCGCGGAAACTATTTATCAAAATAGCTGTGCGTTCTGTTCTCGAGTCTTGATAACCACATCACGTAAACGGATTTATCATTCATTCGCCAACTTTAAAAGACATTTAAAAAGTGATATTTTACCAAGAAATTAAACAATACCAATTATCAGCATCTACCAAAACATTGCAACTAGAAAAAAAACAATTCACTGAAAAGTATGTTTGCATTGACATAAGTCGTTTTCATGTTCGTACAATTACAAAAACTTTATTTATATGTTGAACTTTATGATATGTAATGGACTATAAAGATCAGTAAAGGAAAAGTCACATTTCCATAACTTTAAAATCCACTGAGACAGCAACAATAATTATTATTTTGATTTCTGTGATTGTGAGACGAATGCGTCCAGTAAAGGAACTCACAATTTCACAGCTGTTCACTGAAGAGATTGAGTCGGTTCAATCTAAATGTAATAGGAAGTGGGAACTCTACTGACATCATCTAATTCTTGAAAAACCTTTCAATCCAGCAGGCATGATATGATTTTGGTAGATTGTTATAATTTCCTGCTACTTGTCTAAAATAAATGGTTGTAAATGAAACGCTTTCAACAATTTATATAAGACAAAAGTTAAAGTATTTGTATATTCACAGTAATCGTTATGTTATGATTTTTGGAACTAAACTCATTTTTTACAGATGACTGTGAAACTAAGATAAATAAAACAAACAAACAACCCTGCGTTATTTTAAAAACATTCAATAGATACCCAAATTTTTAAACATTTTTGGAAACAAATTAAATATATTTAAATGGTTTGCTTAACTTACAAACTTCCAAATTTTAAACTATCACCATAGACAATGTAGAATCTATAATGTTACACACCTAGGGAGACAACACTTGAGTCGCAAAACAAATCTAAAACTGACAAAGATTTTTTTTTAAAATTAATGTAATTCAGTTAATAACAACTTCATCTCACAAATGTTAAGGGTATACTATAGTTGATTTCTCTAGTTGAGGAGTGATATTAAAAAAAACTTTGATTTGTTTTATTTCCAACATAAACACCTTTGTATAAGCCTTGATAAGACCCTGACAAACATAGGAAAACACCGCTAAGGGCTTGAAAATTGGCCCAATACGCGATAGACGATAACCTACTTACTCGCTGACTCTCTCGATATTTGGTAACTTCATAACAAGATAAACTTTTTGCTAATAGAGAATATTACAATGTACTTTGAGATGAATTTGATATTTTTCACAATATTCAAACATTACACTGTTCTTCCATCTATACAAAAAAAACACGTTTTCTTAACGAAATCACAACACAATTCGCTTGGGTATAATTTGATAGTTCAATCGTTTAAATTCAGTTGGAAGGAATTTTATTTTAAATAGTGAAAAAATTATTCAAATACTCTGATGTACCAACAAAATAAGACATTTTTTGACAAATTGAAGTCATAGACATTTCATCCTGATAGATCAGCATATTTGAATCCGCTGAATCCGCTCTTTCGGCAAAATGCCTCGAATGGCTGGCAGCTTAATATTAGCGGATATGTTCACCTGTTTTAGCCAATGAAATGTCGTTATGCAAGGAGCTTGAAAATACTACTTGAACTCAACGGATTTTTTTCATCCGGGTTGTGCCGCTGTTACTGGATGCGTCTCATTTGCTGGTTAGATAATTAGCGATACGAGGCTTTTGGTCTGATGGAAATCAGGGTATTTGCAAGGGGCTCAGCGGATTCACATTCGGTGATTTAGCAGGATGTAGAAATGATTTTGACAGTGTGGTTGGTATTAGGCTGAACAGTATAATACATTTCATTGGGGAAAAACATACATTTTCTGCGACAACCAACGGTGGAAATATCCACAATACAATGAGTTTCGTGAACATTTGTTTTCAATTACGTAATCACCCTGATTCTACGTATATATCAGACGATGCAATGGGCACTTAAACATGGCTGGTGTTTACGAAATGTTATTCCGTTTAACATTCTGTATTACATTCATATTCGTCATGCTCTGGTCATGCTTAACTTCTGACAAATACACGATTGTTATACTCATTTTGCTGAACGGGATGGAGCACGATTACAAGTTCATAAACGTATCCTCACGAACCCCATTTATGTAAGTGTTGATGAGTTAAAGATGACTTAACTCCATTGTGGTAGCAGTAACAACATTGAAGTGAGGACTGAAAATGATTAAAAGAAATCTTCCTACCAGATTTTTTCCAAATGAAGGAATACCGCTGAGAAAGCTAGTCCTCAGCTAGCAATTAAAGATCACGATCTATAATGAAGTTGAATGATGAAAACCAGTGATTTTATCTGAAAACAATAAACGGAAAAGGAATTGAAATCGTAATGATGTTATTTTACCCAACAAGTGATAAACAGCCTGTTAATTAGTTACCATATGCTTCCAAAATCCAATGAAAATATTTTGTTATTATTGCAACATAATCTGTTCATTTTTTTAAAACAAGCTTTTTAAAAACCATTAATTTTGAATATCTTCAATTAGACGAAATGGTGAAATATCATTGGCTTGCTTGTTTATGATAATCTGCACAAATGATGCATTAACGACTCGAATTATGGTTTAGCGTCTCTTGAGTAATATTCCAACCATTAGCGGAATAACAAATGTTGAAAATAACACTATCATTAACCTATTTTCTCTTATTTTATAATTTATTAATAATAATGTTAAACATTTCATCTAAAATATTTTCTTACAATGATTTCAGTTACCGATATTTGTTTAAAAGGACGTATCATTTAATGAAATGTTACCCAAATGAATGCCATTGTGTATAAATGTTGACATTGTTTCTATCTTTAAGATTTTATCTTGTTTTCGCATGGTTAAGATGGTTTTCAATATGGCTTAGGCTTTTTGAGACGGGGCAGAGATATAAATATCAAGCTTTCAGTTATAATAAAGGTCTGTACTTGGTAGTTTATTTTTGAAGAAAATGCTGATTCCTCGTTTTAACTCATTATCTCCCAACAAAGGTAGCTCCGTCATAAACTCATATACAACCTCTCAACGTTTCTTGATCTAGAAGTGTAGAAGGCTGATTTGATGAAATCAAAGTTAGTTGTGCAATCAGCGACGTCGTTTAAAAAGTTTCAAAAGTTATTTCCGTAAGCTTTCCAAAAGCTTAACTTTATACGAATTTGCACCTTGCACTTTGAGTCTGAACACAGAACACAGGCCTCAATTCTCGACTGCATCATTACAAAAGGCCTGTGTGACAACAAATGTGTTATTCATGCATTCATTGTTTTCATTGGCTACACTATTGCCAGGTAGCTTAAGTTGCATTGTATTTACTAATTTGAGAAGTTAAAACGTTTCTATAATAATTTAGAGTTATGAAAATTCCAGTTTTGGATAAGGGTCACTCCTGAACTAAAGAAGATACTTGTCATATAAACGTTTTGAATCTTACTTTTCATTATCTTACAAGAGAAAAAGTCAATAATAACAACAAATGACTAAACCGTTTTTAGATATAACTGCTTTAACAACTTAACGAAGTTGCAACTAACGTATCTGTTAAATGTACCGATAAAATTAATCGTATATCTATAGTTTCTTTGAAGTCACATCTCCTTGAAAACACCATTATTATATTAGTAATAGGTGCAGATAATTGAAATTTTAGATCATGAAAAGTCTGCAATGATTACTTAGAATCTGTGCACTTGAACACTAAAAATTTCATCTGTATTGTGAAATCTTTCTTTCTCTTCAAATGGGAAAGGGGCCTGTAAATCGTGAGAAACAAATACAGATGGTTAAAGAAAAACATAAATTAAACATTCTTATTAGATGGTCTAACTATATCTTATGATAAAATATATTGGTGAAATGTTTTCATTCATCTTTGAGATTTCCATAACATAATTGATATAACTTTTTATCATCATTTCCATGAAACACAAACTTAATTATTTGATTTCAACAAAATATATAGTAAGATCAGATTGATATCAATTTATTATATAAAATCAAGAATATTTCTGTGATTACATTGTATATTATACGAAGTTTGCATGCTTTCGGAGTAAGTAATATTATTACTTGGTGGTCACATATTGTGGAGGATATCTGATGTCCTTGGGAATTAAGGAATAAGCTCTTTTGTATTTCTGACACAAGTAATTCCGTCTGGGAGTCAGTTATTGACAAAACATTGCAGTTATTATTTTGTCGTTAGTTCTCAAGGAAAGATAATATTGACATTTCCTTTAAAACGTGTAGCGAATACTGGTCCTACAAGCTTTCCAACTGTTATAATGAAAAGCAGAAAATTTCATGGAAACAAGTAGCTGGGAAACGTGATTGATTTTTTAATAAATCTTTGTACATTCAGTAACTTTCATTAAAGGTATACATCATCCTAAATCCAAAATAGTTTATCACTGTAATATCTAAAGATATGTTTTTGTTCATTCAAAATGAGTAAGTCTTTTGACTACCGCTACAGGCTTTTTCTACTCAGATAAGGCTCTACTGTTTTTGTCGTAGCCGTCTCCCAGTCGACACCATTTTTCATTTATTTTGTGCAATCGGTAAGTAAAAGTTCATTTCAATTTCTACACTGAGAGATCGAGTTTTTATCCAGCAATGTACTTGTTCTTGAACAAAACAATAAATTGAACCATTACAAATAGTTTTGTCCCGTAGGTAACAATAGTTAACCTTAAAATAGATATATACACATTACATTGATGTACTCAAAGCGTTTAATTACACTACCAGAAATTGTGAATTAAAAATGTTTCTACCTTTGTGAAAACGAATGACTGCAAAATATTGCAGGTCTTCAACACTTCAGCTTTGATGTTAAATGGCATATTCCTTCAATAATAAAGAAAACTGTTGGTTACACCTACTACAATTACTTCATTGTCAATGTCAAGAATTAAGTGTAAATCCGGGAACATCACCCACACACACCAAGTCGGGAAAAAGTGTGCGGGAACGGTCCTCGAAAACACAACCGGAAGGAGTTGCATGTAAACATGTGGTGTTGCAGACCGGTGTGACATGGGCAATTTTGAGCCGTAAGTGCTATTTAAATTAGTATTTTGAGAAAATATAACTGTAATTATGTTCCTAAATGTTTCTTTAAACATGTAAGGGAAGTGTATTAACATGGTAAACTGTAAAATTGTTGTTTTTGTAGAGTGGGAATTGCCTCACTCATTGAGTCTGGTTTGTAATGATTTTGACATGTATGTTTATTGTTATGCAGTAAGTGCATTAATTTTAACACATTGTTTCAGTGCTGGGTATGAGGTATGAGACGCCTACTGCCCTGTTGTGAATGTGAGATGTGTTTCGCTGTTCAGGGTGCATCGCGTGTGTTAATGATGTTGTGAACAGTGGCCAGACTTGTGCATTTTGGAGTTGTGTCCAACAATGAAGTCAACCAAGAGGTTGTATGAACTTTACGTCACTTTGTGGGAGATTTGGCTTCCACACATTTTCACTCAACACTCTGCTTGAGATGTAAACCATCAAGAACTGGTCTTGAAGTATATTATATTTATTGACTGTATTAAACAGTATTGCATATCAAGAATTTGACTTGTTTAAGTTGCATATCAAGAGTTTGACTTGGTTCAGTGGCAAAACATTCAACTTTATTATATCTGTATCTATCATAACAAGAAAATTGTCTTGTATGAGTAGGGAATATATCACAGACATTTATCATTTTTATATAACTCTGTATTGTATTACACTGTGGAAGAGGTTTGGTCTTTATGAGTGTATCTGAGTTAATAAATTCAAACTTTATTGACTGGTGATTAGCAAGTATCAGCAGGGTCATATGTAGCAGTGAATCTTTAATGGCATAACTGCCTGAGTCCAAGTGGAGATTATTGTAATAGTTCTGTTTGTGTATAAATAAGATATTTACTGTTAAAAATTGTTGACAGTCAAGAGTTTGGTTGGTTATAACACAGTGTATGTTGTAAACAGAATTTCAATTAGTACAAACCATGGTTTGATAGGTACATTTTATTTGATGATAGTATACATTAGCAGGTGGTGAAACTTGAAATAAAACGGGTATTCATATTTTGGGTAAACAGTGGTGCTGTAATATTTACACTAAGTTTCAGGTGCTCACCTAAAGGGCTGAAATCAACAAACTTGTGTAGTTGTTTTGGACAGTATTGTATACTGTATTGTCAGCAGGGGTTCTGATATATATATTTTGTACACTGAGTACTGTATATTCTTTGGTTTCATTTTTTTTTATATATAAATTTATTTTGTTGAACACATGTGTTTTGTTATTAATCAGTCGAAATGTGACAGTCAACAATGTATGGTTAATTTAACAATTTGACACTTCATTTTAGAAATAACGTTTTCAAAAATGTTTAGACAGAATATCGTCAAAGAAATAGAAATGAGATTGCGAAAGACAGAGGAAAACTATTATAAACATCTTAACATATTACCAATATCCCTTTTCCTAATATGATACGTAAAGTTTTATTTTCAATATCAAGAGCACTTGTCTGCATTTTCATGAATAAAGTAATAACTGAGCAATGAAATTTGTTTACATTTTCTTGTCAGGCTACAAAACAAATAAAATAATTTTAACTTATTTTGTTTTAGTATAAGGATTTTAAAGTTGGTAATCGGCCTTCTTGAGACACCAGCATAAGAACATGTCCTGCATTCTGTTTAGAATTTATACAGTTATCGTTGTTGATTGGTGTCAAAGAAATCCTCTAGTGTAAGGTTAATAATTCACGCTATCGTGAATAGATTTGAATCAACTTGTAATTTAGAACCGAGTTGTATGCTGAGCACCGTCAGACTATCCGGCTTTCACGTTTCTATGAAGCTATGGTAAGGAGTACGTTAGAATTTCATGAATGACAATTTGGTTGTTTTTCTTCTAATAATTGAACATTGAATATGTCAGGGGTTAGGCCTATCCTTTGAAATATCAATAAAAATGTATTTCTTATAAATCATAAGTGGTATTTTAATTTCCATATGAGCATATGCATGTTTGCCTTGCAGTCACTTTTTCAGGAGGATTTTCCGATCTCGTCGTCTATGAAATACTTATATATACTTTTTTACAGCCCTGCAGCAGGCCGTCGATGGAAATATTTGCCATTTTTGCCTGTTTGTAAATGATCAAAATGGTGAAGTGTTGCTAATAAAGAAATGTCGTACAGTGAAAAGAATTCAATTTGACATGTTCTCTTGTGTGGTTACACATTTTTCCCGATCAGGTATTGCAAAGTTTCAAAATTGTGACATTATGATCATGTGATAAATGTTTGTGGAGTTTATCTGTATTTATGTTTTACTTAAAGAAATATTAAAACGTAAATAGTCAGAATTAAAATATTTGAGATTGATTATGTTGAAATGTTAACAGATGACCATACTAATGTTAAAAAGAGCACATTTATAAATAGATTATAATTATTATCATGAAATGAGGTCATTGATGTAGGTAGAAAAGACATCTGTTTAGTTTGTCTAATTGTTTTTGAAAACCGAAATTTGTGCCTAAGCACATTGAATTAAAGCATGGATTACAATTGTGATTGGACAGGAAGATTGGGATATTATCTTAAAGCACAGTTTAGAAATGACAACTTTCATATGCCAAAAAATAAAACATAGGCTTATGATGCCTCAGTGCTTCTTTAAATTAAGTTTAATGTTTTTCAGGAATCTCGTCAAAACCTCGTGCATTCAGACATTGCGACGTCACAATTAATGGTAACAAACAGTTCTTATATATATATATATATATATATATATATATATATATATATATATATATATATATACTACACACTGTTGAAAAAACTTGTTATCAAGTCGAAATGCGACGCATCCAGTCTTCATTAAAATGATATCTACAGCAAGTGTCGTCTGAAGTATTTTATTTTCAAATATATATATATAACAATTCTTGCAGTTAATACGTTAAAGATTCACTTTAAATGTTTCAGTTTCAAGACAGCTTCTTATCAAGCCTTTGGAAAGTAATGATTTTATGCATCTTTTATCTTGTGAAGATATTAAGACGTTTAAGTCTTTCATGTCAATATAATCCGAAATGCTTTGATAGAAAAGGAAGATCAATGTAACGATTCATCCTATGTTCGTGTCATAATGGATCTTTGAAATAAGTGTTTGTTCACCTGGAAATAGAAATGTACTTCCTGACTTCTTTGTAGAGAGCATCAAATCCATCACTCCAAACAAGTCAAAAACATGTATTTTCTTGACACTTCTGAGGATTGCAAATGGAACTTTAAGTACACGACGGACCAATTGTGCTTGTTAATAAGCAAAGAAAATACAACTTAAGAAAACCCTAATGAGCAGACATATATTTCATTCCAAAACAAAAATTCAAGACAGAAAATTTGAAAATAAAAGTATGGCTAAAAATCCTTACAAAGAGCAAACTACATCAGAGCAAAACGTCTCGATCTGAATTTTGTAATCATGTACTAATTAAGTAATCTTGATGTTACAGATCGTATACTGATTAGTTGGTCATCCGGACGAGTATGTTATATTTCAATATATCCTTAAATACCCTAGCCAATGAAATTGCGATCATTTTATTGTGTTTCTGTAGATAAGTACACAAATCAAATGCTCTTTGATTAATTCGCCAAGCAGAACTAGCAGAGCAAGTTTTTAAAATTCCAGAATTGGAAGACTTGTGGTTACCCGACGATAAATGATGTCTTCGGTCATAGTTCTTTTTAGTATATTTATGTTTAGTTCACCATATTTAGTTGTGGTGGCTAACTCGCATCCCTTTGCTTGTAAACAAACGCGTACCGATGAATATTCTAAAAAGATAGATTGTTGTCAGAATGAACTCTCCATTTCTCTCAAGATAAGTATAATCACTACCTCACAAGGCCACCATGTGCATAAGATGTGAATTTTGAGAAGTCGGCTCTAACAACACGACAAAACAGTGTTAATTTGCGCTACATTAAAGAATCCACTCAACGCAGATCGTACTTATCTGTCCCAGGGCAGTGGGTTAGTATGTAAAAAATAAAGACATAGCATATCCTGAGAATAAAGACAACGAAATCCTTTACGCGACATTCGATACGGAACCAAATGTGCCAATTATATGACAACGGCTTATGAAAGCTTATATTACACATTCTGGTTACACGCTTACTCATTATTTATATCTCTTACAGTTATCTCTTTCTTACTCTCTAAATATAGTAAAGGATAGAAAGGTAGAAGAAAGCAAATTAAATAAGGCAAGCTGCAAGGTTACCCAGATGAATACTTGAACTTAACTTATAATGAAGTTTATCTCCTAACGTATGAGGATGTTAAAATAATGCTTAAGATAGGTTTCCAACAGCTATTTCAGATTTCTAAATTTGGCTTATCTCGTGACTTGCCCTTGGATAATCAAGGTTAAAAGTCTATTATCCTTTTCCATAGGGTATAACAAAAATGTATGGATTAAATGAGACTTTTTGCACAACAGATCGTAGTCATAAACCTCGCTGTGACCTTGATCTTTTGACCGATTGAAACGAAAACCTTTTTTCAAATTTTGTTACTTCTCCAAAGTTGATATAAACCAAATATGAAGTTAAAGTGACAACAGGGATTTTGTAAATTAATTTCATTTCTCATAACCTTTACCTTTCACTTTAAATGAGCATGTCAAAAGAATTTCTAGGGGTTGTAATCAATACCCGAATAGCGTTAATACTTAAAATGATGCATGTTTTGAATAACCATGTATAACCTGTGACATAGCTGTGACCTTGACCTTTGACCACTTGTAGTGAAAACATTTACAAATTATCCATAGTTGATATATACAAATCAAGAGCCTCGCAGCACACATACTTTTCAAGATATCATGTTTACAAGATTTTTTGTATGGATGAAAATTAATAGCTCTTGACCTTGACCTCGAATATAAGGTCAAAGAATTTCAGGGGGATTAATCATAGATGATTAATCTGAGTTCTCAAAACCTATTTCTTGATTCAAAATTTGATGAACCGCACACGTGACCATAACCAATATCATGACTTTGGCGTTTGTCATTCAAGGTCACAATAAAACATCACTTTACGTGGTTATGACAATCATGTAATGAGTAAGTGGGTGAGTTGGGGTTTTCAACAATATGTCAGTTTTTTAACATGTGGATGAGATTAATCGAAAAGAGAACTAGTGCACATATAAGGGAGAGGTGAGGTGACGTGATTTGGGGTTTAACTCTGCTTTCAAGAGTTTTATCACGGATCTAATATAATTTCAGGAGGAAAGCTCCCAACACTACTGTCGCTTTGATTTGCTGTTAAACCTGCGAGCATCGACTGAAACTTGTGAACCATGGGTGATACTGCGCAGAACTTCAGTGTAGCATTGCACCAGAACTTACTGCGCGTAGAACAGTAGAATTCGAACTCGAGACCTCTAGTTCCGAAGCCGAACGCGCTAACCACTGCGATATCCCGCCCCCTGAAAAGGGATCGAATGGTGGGATAAAAGACGGAAAGAAAGGCATAGTGTAGGGGGAAGACAGTAGGTTTCAGAACGACTCAAATTTTGTCTTGTGGTACATGTACATGAAATTATACATATATTTTTACAGTCTTGGAAAAGAAATACATTATAGATATACAAATAGATTTTCAAATCTTGGTACATTCGTCATAGATGACATATACCCTACCTCATCAAACCCTCATTGCACAATTTTCAAGTTTTAAAAATGAATTTTCTAACTTGCGACCATGACCTTTGAACTTCAATATGAGCTTGTCACAACATGTTAGAAGTTATGTTTATGGTTTATGACATTCTCTCCCAACAGAGGTAGCTCCGTCATAAATTCCTATACAACCTCTGTCTTAATACGAAGGTTTCTCGGGCATGAAATGTAGAACGCTGATTGGATGCAATCAAAGTTAGTTGTGCAAACAGCGACGCCGTTTCAAAATTTATCATTCCAATCGGATTAAGTTATTTCCGGAAGCTTTGCAAAAGCTAAACTTTATTCGAATATGCACTTTGCACTTTGAGTCGTCTTTACAGAACCCATAGGCCTCATTTTGCGACTGCATCGTTGCATAGGCCTATGTGACTACAAATATGTTATTTATGCATTCGGTGTTTTCATTTGCTGAAATATTGCCAGGTAGTTTAAGTTGCAATATATCGCCGGTAGGGGAAGCTGCCTGAGGCCCGATAAACCATCGTTTTAAGACAGAGGTTGTATCGGAATTAATGACGGAGCTACCTCTGTTGGGAGAGAATGGGGCTCTGAAAACCTTAGTGAGAAAAAACTATAGCCAAACACAATGCGCGCCTGCGGTTGACACCGGACAAAAACAGACATTAATCGGGGCTCCTAGTTATTTAGCTAGTCAGATTCACCATAAACCCCATGTCGGCTCTATTGGTTTCACAGGCAGCTATCCATGCCAAATAAGATTAAGTTATGTTCCAAGCAACTCCCCTACGTAGAAAACGGTTATGCAAGGAAACCGTTCTGTTCACAGTGTTTGAAATTACATAGAATATTTTTTATATATTCACATGTCCTGACTTTTGGACAAACACTATAAAAAAAATCCCTGTAGATCCCTTCGAAGGTAATTTGATGTCCTATTACCCAATCGATTTTCAAAATTTCTGCAAATGGTAACACCACACGTGGCCAAAATGATGATCGATGGTTTCTTTAAAGCTCATTGATTTAAAGACCTGAATTATGTGAAAAAAATCTAAATATTCTCCTTCAAAGAGTCATCAGTCAATACGAGTCTATCAATGCCTCTCAGATTTACTCAATCTCTGATTCAAAGGATATAAAATTAACGATTGGTGCCGCCCCGAGTGCTTTCATATTATTTTAGTCTTATCGATGTACTTTGAAGCTTGATAAATTGATGTAAGATAGGATTATCAACTAAAGAATACGCTTAGCTAGAGCAAAGCAAGTCTAGCAAGTAACTTAAAATGAAGTTTGGGTTCTTGAGTTATGTTAAGTTTCGATCTCTGCTTAGGACGAATTAAACCTTGTCTTTTTGCAAAACTTTGTTAAATATGAGACAATTATCTTAAGATGTCAGATAGAATGATCTAATATAAGTAACTCAGAATCACTATTAGCCCACGGCCGGCTATTATGGTTCTACATATAGCTATAAATGCCAAATAAGGTGAGTTTATGTTTCACGCAACTCCCCTGCCTGGACAAGGGGTTTGCGCACAGAGACAGGTCTGTTCACTGTGTTTGAAACGAATTAGAATATCTGTAAGATATATATTCGAAGCACATGTCTTGGCTTTTTGACAGACACTATGAAAAAGACCCTGTCGATTTATTCCAAAGTAATTTGATGTCGTATTCCCCAATCGAGTCAGAAATTGGTCAATATATACGTGGTCGAGTGTGTTTTGTTCGAGTGCAAAAGCATACTCATTGATTTCTTCTAAAGCTAATCAATTTAAGGACCTGGCTTTTTTGAAAAAATATAAATATCTGCATTCAAAGGGTTATCATTTATCATTATCATTCATAATATGAAAAGAATAACGATTGACGGAGCCCCGAGTACCTGCTTTTTAGTTTGAATACATTTTACTTAAAGCTCGATAAATAAATGCTAGGTGGGATAATCTACAAAAGAAATATGCAATTTATGTTGTTTGATATGTTAACTTTAAAAAAGAATTGTAAATGTTACCGGGATATTGGTATATGAAACCCGTTTTAATCTTACAACGTTTTACAAGAAAGAAACTCTTGATAGAGGATCATAAATTGTACTGATACAAGAAATCACCATTATTATTAGTTTCTATCTGTATTATTGAATTATTGAATCTTTTAAATATACAGTTACAAGTCTAATCAACCCTCATTGCCTGTCCAGTTTGATTTTCATTATCACCTTTTGGTATCAACCAGAATTAATCGTCCGCTACGTAAATAAAAGTCTACAAACATGGATTAGTATAATGCACTTTTCTGTCGCTAGTGGGAGTAACAAGCTCAGCCTCTACCTATGTAACAAGCACCGTTTGGACATACTCTGTCAAGGTTCTTTTTAACTCAAGGTGCTGATGCATTGCATCAATAGAAGGTATCATGAATAATGACTCGAAGTCGTACTCGATTTTTGCTGGCTTTGCGATAGTTGATACATTCTTTCTTACTTATAAATGCATATGATAAAAAAGAAAGAAAAACCATCTTGTACGACATTGTCATACCTTGCAGAAAGGAAGAAAGATCAAGATCGACTAGTTAATCCCTCTCTCACAGTACATCGACTATTTTTCTGACATGTTGTCTGTCCTCTTTCTTAAGCTTGTCAGACAACTTTCACTATTTACAAAATCTCAAGAATTGTAAACTCATTCACGGTGTAGCCATTGTACACATCTCACAAAGCCATTTCTGTCTTTCTGAATTGTATAATTGTGAATCGTTGGACTACTAAAGGAGAAAGATTAATAGGGACATAAGAGACGTATCAATCGTCAGCTTTACATTTATCTTTTTATGTTATATAAAGTAAATCACATTAGTGGGAGATCGATGGTTCTACGTTCCAACCTCATTGAAGACGGATATTTTAGTTTTCAATAATTAATTCAATCTAAGTAAACCCAAGGTCTGACTGTCCCCTCTAGAGAAAAGCTTAATGAATTTTAGGACCATTGTGGGAGGTCACTGTGATTTATTTTGTTAGAAATTCAACAAATTTGGTTGTGCATTTATAAATGTATAACTTCATACATCACAATTCCATATTCAAAAGTATGTCATGTGGACAAATATACAAATCGATTTAATGAAAACTAGATTTTGATGAGTTTTTATTGCAAAGCATGATAACCGAATCTATTCAAATGGATTGTCCGATGAGCTTATGGCACGACATTGCGTCTGTCCGTCCACCCGTCTGTAAACTTTTCACTCATTTTATCATCTCCAGAACCATTGGCTAAACAAATAGACATAACTTGTTTAGTCATGAAGTTATACAGCGTTGAGAGCAATGATTAATTAAAAACATTTCTTTTGGGCATACATTTAATTTAGAACAAGATCTACATGTATGTGTATAAGGTGTACACGTATTCAAAGAGTAGCGCGACCTTGAAGGCACTGTAGCAGGCATTAGAACAGAAAGCGGGTTTAAAAAATGATTGCTAGAAAATATCTTTCGATTTAAATTGTTAGTTCTAATACGAACGACTAGTCGGTGCATTCTATGTCTACGAGTACTACGCTGAGTCAATGGCATATCCGTCCTCTGCAGAAATATGTTGTGCATAGGATGATATTTAATAGGGAAACGTTTAACAAATATAGGATGGTTATGGTTTCTCCGTGTCACCTGAACACGGCATATGACTTTATTGCCGTTATTAAAATTGTAAAATTTAAATATGACACTTTGTTTCTGAACGAAATAGTAGAAATTTCATATGGCTAGAATTTCATTCGTCTTATGAGTTTAAAGGACACTAATTACATACTAAATTGATTTAAATTTATATATAAAAGAATAAAGATGGGGTTTTTTTGCTATATGAAAATTAGATTAGAATTATTTAAAATATAGTGCAATTTGAATTTAGCCAAGATAAAAGTTTTGATCTCGAATCGTTTCTTCAATCTGGAATGATGTTAAGAAATACAATGTATGAGTGTTTATCAGTTTTTATACTAAAATACTAAAAATATTTTTAGAGACACATTATAATTTCAAACGTAGAAAATGCGACTTGAATAGAAACAACATCAACAACAAAAACATATTGGAATAATTGAATAAATGTAACTTTTCTCAATACTAGCTTTTCTGTTGAAATATTTAAATGTTAACATATGACCCATATTGTATACTTTAATAATATATATACATAGTGTGATTTATACAGTTATATTATAATATATGTATGCTTTTTAGTTTAAGAGGTCTCGCAAAGTTTTGATATTTGAAAACTTAAACTTCAAACAGTGTGCTTTAAAAGAGATTTATTGAAAGGTTCAGATTCTCTACAAACTGTTTCTAGAGGGAAAGGATTTCGTTTCGGATTTGCAAAGAGTTTGATGTTAATTAGATACCTAATTATAATAGATTACCTATCATATGGAAAACAAGATGGATTAATTGAATCCACTACCATTTCCTTGTCCATATAACGATGATAGGTATAGAATATGTTGGAATAACTGGCATTTCAAATATGGCAGTATGATAGTAATGATTACTTATGACTGATGTCATTATCATATTCAATCCATACATTACAACTGTCAATTAAGAATTTTCAAATGCAATAGATAGTCACCAAAAGCTTTCAAAGGAGACCAAATAAGGAAAATCCTTTCACTCGTGTTTTTGTTATAAAACACCATGGTCGCTTTGATCACACAAAATTAAATCGGAATATTCATGGGATGCTCTTTATCTTTTTTAACGACTTTGCTAAACGAGAATGTTATTTTTGTCATGCCTGACATGCATAGTAGTATAAGGTGAGAGCTATAGATTTTTTATGAAGCGCTCTTTTAGACAGTTTTTCCCTTTTTTGAACATGCACAATAAATGGTACTGATTTTGTCATTGCCAAATTACTAGGGAATGATTTTGTTAATTCTTTCCACATTCATACGTTGTATATATTTACTTATCTGCACGTTGCCTAAGTTTGATAATACACTTTTTATCATTAGCTTAAATTAGATTAATTATTTTCGGTAGCTTTGTGTAAGCTTTTAACTTGCACTATTTCAAATTTTTAAAAGCAATGACACTGTTGGATTTTTAGCCTGCAGAGAATATGGCATTTTCATTTATCAATTTTAGACATTGCAATTATCATAAGTTTCATCGATTAGAAATATGATTATTTTCTAACCAATGCCATGAAACTAACATATCAGTTTACACGGAGGACTTAGTTTGCCGAGTGACATTAATTCTCTGTAAATTGAGGATTGTAATGTCCTTACCTTATCATCGACAACCATGACTACCACAAAGGTTCTATAGGAACAATCAAATACAATGTGACACTCATAATTTTCAAAAATGGGCAGGTTATCTCCCCACACGAATACAACGATTTCATCTGATTTTGGTACAAGTACAAACAAACTTTTTCATATTTCATAATATATCACAATGAAATATAGTGTTGAAAAGGCCTGACACTGATAGGTGGTAGCTTCGAGATTTAAGCTGCATCAGGTATTAATAAAATCTTAACTTCCCAACTTAACATATGATTTGCAGTGATATTAGTTCTATGACGATAAAAAGGGTAAAGAGCTAGACCATAATGATGTAAAAGTTTCTTTACTTAGATTTAGAACATTCACTCATCTTCTTTCAAATCTAGGTGTATTCAATATTGTCAATCGGTAGACAGCGTACATTCAGGTTCAAACTACAAATATCTTCAAGAAAGAAGAGCTTACTGATACTGATCACAAATAAATAATAATTCTGAAAAAGGCCTATCAGATGATAATTTTAACTTAAATTATATGGATTAAACTCAAATGAGCTGTAAATAAACAAACCGTTTAGATAGATATATCTTACACGTATATATTATCTTTTTACACGGGCATATTTTATATTTGACCTACGCAGTTTACATACATTCCATTATCCACATTCAATGCATATGTAGTTAGAATAGAATCAATCCCTTTTTTAAGACATTTTCACTCTTGCACATAGCACAGGTGCATAAACTCTAGTCTTCAAAAACAAAAGTTGTAACAACTACGGTGATCATAATCTAATATTGCTCATAAGAAAAGTTTAATTGAAAGAGAGTCTCGATAGAATATATGACCAAATGAGCTGCCATGGTCGTGTTACTAACTCTCAGAATTCCTTATAAATCATTTGCTGTGTGTTTGTCAACTATCATAGTTACCAATTGATGAAATGCCCCATTTCATCAGACAAAACGAAATCGAATGTACAGTTTACCAGGCTGAAAATTATCTCTCAGAATGATTTTGATTGCTTATTGAACCATCATATTTAAATTGGTTAATTTTGTTGTATCAAAAGACCTATCTACTTCTTAAATTATGGTAAGTTTCATGTTAGACGTAAAACCAGTTGTAATTTTTTTATTGATATAATTTCAAAACAGTACATGTATAGATCAAAATGTTTCAACAACGTGATAAGACGTTAACAATGGCCTTTTGCAGTTGGTTTTTGGATAAACAAAAAAGTAACCATGCCGTGAAGTTCATAGATCTGAATTACAGATAAACTATTATGCAAATATGACGACGACATTAGTTTATGTAAATGCATTTAGCTGAAGAAAAAAAATAACCTCATTTGTGTTTTATGAATGACAAACATGGGTATTTTCATAATACATTTTCAGTACAGATTCCTCGTTTTATCTTAACTACCAACGTATTTGATATTTAGCATATGTAAAATCATGTTGTATGTTTTAACTTTATGAAGTGTTTTGCCAAGATGTTGCAAATAATATGTTTGCACTGAAAATAAATGTTTTCAAGTTATTACCTTCGGGAAATATTACCTCCGTGTTGAAACTCTGATATTTGCTTCCCTTGTAACAATAAGTAAGGATTCATTACATCGCCATGTCGTAGAATTCCTCTGGGACAAAAAGAAGAATTATTTCACTAGATTTGCAATCAGATTGCTTATGTGATGGCGAGACGAAACGAGATGAATTCCATAGTGTGTTCAATTACATGAACCTATTTCAGCTGTTTATTACATAGATTCAGACGGTTCAAAGAGACAGGTAATCGAAAGTTTTAAAGTTTATGACATCATCCTTACACTAAAAAACATTAAACCAACAATACTAACAAAAAGAGCTGATAGTTGATCAGGATTTATAGGACTATAAGTTTGACTGTATTTAAAGTTTGAAAGTTGAGTCTTATGCAATGATCTTGATATGTTATCTCTTTGATTAGTACCTAACGGACCGGAAGAGTTGGAAAAAAAGACATGCATAAACCATGCTTTGTAATAAAGAACAGTCATACGATATTCTCGAGTTTGTTTGAGATGCTTGAAAATAAAGTATTTCCCATTTCACGTTAATACACAACCTAACCAATACTATATAAAAGTTATTTGAAAAGTATCATCACAGACGATTTTTCAATTTCATCACAGATTCCAAGCCCAGCTTAAACGCGCTGCTTATTAGTGGCATGCAATTTTCAGTTTAGAAGTAGATTTTACAGTTTTTATCAATTTAATCATCACTTTGTAAGACTTTTAAAGGGTAATTGTAAGATGCACTTGCTAGTTATCCACTCACTATAGCTATATCATCTGGTCTCTCTTTATGATCAAGTCGCTGGAAATTTTAGATTTACTTCTTTCTGCTTTGCTCTTTTACTGACTATTTTCAATTCTGCTGTACTTTCATAGTCACCGGGATCGAAGGTAATAAGTTAAGAAAATGAATCTTTCTTGACACCTGAGTGGAATTCGTTTTATCAAAATGTAAGTGATGTTTCTTTGTAAAATTATTTATCAACCTTGAATTATCCGAATTTATTACCAAAATGACTCAGTACAGGTCACATGGTACATAGCTAGTTAATCTGGATCATTACTTCACCTCCAGTAAAAACTGCTAAGGACAACATATTGGCGATCCTTGAAAACCTACTGTGTACTAACCTAATAAATGTTTTATTCAAAACGTATTCCGTATACACACTCTTACACTTCGTTTGAAACAAGAAACATCATCACATTTTCAACAGAGTAAAGAAACAAATATTCCTACCAGAAACTACGGCTTGGAATAGTCATTAAATATATGTTTTGTAAAGAAGGACTCACAATTTCATAGATTAGTGTGTGATGTTTTATTTGTATATCAGTTACTATATCCTAGTGTCTTAAACACGCTTTTTAAATTGCTTTGATGCCAGAATTATCGAGGTTAATTTGAGTCCAAGCAATGGTTGAAATGCATTATCTATCACGCAGCATTGAACAGATACGATATTTCCTCATCACGCTACAAGAATAATGTAATACGTCAATTGAAGTTCACTGTACGGAACTTAAATTGATTAATCAGAATTTTCATATTTATGCATGTTGCCAACATTGTTACATATTCTGCACGCTATGTCTATTTTAAACAGTTATTGGTGTTGATTGGTGTCATAGAAATCCTCTAGTCCACAAAAGGGACCAACGTGGAGTTCATATTTTACGTCAGAAGTTATGGTAAATGTATCGAAATCCACTTTAAATTCAGATCAATCTCATTTTTCGAAAAGTCAGTTCATGTCACCTTCACATGATTGCGACGATACCGTGAGGAGACATTTCGGGTTTGAAAATCAAATTTATTGCTTTTAATATTTGATCAAGTTAGACTTCATTGAAGAGGGATAACTTTAAAAGCTTTGAAATAACACTATAGTTTAGTATCCATACAGTTACATGTGCTTGGCAAGAGGCTGCATATCGCCATATTATCCATATGCTCTCAGTCAAGGAGTACATACCGCAACTCTGAGTTGGGCTTAACATGGAAACTTACAGCGTCTTCTCAATTTCTTTGGCCATCAATTCATATTTGCAAACACCAAAGAAATCTTGAATCAAAGTGGTAATCAATTTATGTCTGCAGCCGTTGAATATTTCCTTTTTCCATATCGAAAGCCCTTTCTTCTTAACATTTTAAGCATTGTTAAGTTTGTAATGTACGGATCTAATAATATTTGAAAATTTTGAACACGTTAAGCAGTTTCTTTCATGTCAATATCATTAGCAATACTCGAAGATACACGTTGAATCATATTGCCCTCGAAAATCGGAATGCTGACTAGAGCAAACAGTTTTCAAAAACGATTTAGCATTACATTTAAAAGCAGATGCCACTCCAAGCTCTTCCCAAACACCTGCCCATCGCAGTAGAATATCTTGTCATCGATGTCATCATATTCTTTTTCCTATCTTTTCTCTGTCCCATTTGTCTCAAAGTTCAAATGGAAAACCTAAAGGAAGTGAGCGACGAAGATTTGTTGAAGAGATGTGCTCGATGCTGACTACTTATAAAAAAACTAGTACATATCTTATCCAGATGAAAGGGCAGTCATTTCAAAGGCCTCATATCTAAAGAATTAATCGATCTCATATATTATTCTCAAATTGCTAATGATGACATAAAAGATTGCTGAAATAGTTCAGATAACATAAAACACACACTGCCACACCTTTAATTTCCCAATTTGTTTTCTTCTGGAATTCATAATGCGCATCCAGTCAAAGGCAATATAAAGGTGAAGAGGGTCGCACGTGAAGTAAATGTATATTTGAAAATCAAATACTTCAGACGACACTTGCTGTAGATATCATTTTAGAGATGAAACGATATCTACAGCAAGTGTCGTCTGAAGTATCTTATTTATATGTAATTTTATATATAATTTTAGTGAAGCTTGTAAACTTTTCTTACTGATAAATGGAGGTTCTCATGTAATGTTCCTAAGAACCAAATTTATATTTTTACGTCGCTAACATTGTCAGCGACGTGCAGTTCTTGGATAGGTCTTATTATAATATGTTTGTAACACTATCTTATGCTTGAAACCTAGTCTATCACAAAGCACGACATTGTGGTCTATTGACAGAGGCTATTAAAGAGACCAAAGTGAATTTGATGTTGAGCAAATTGAGTGACATCCTATCATTTTGCAATTCGTCAGTATTGCGTTAGAAAGTGCGTTTTTCTATAAAAGCTGTTAGTCGTCGGTATCAGTTGATGGTAATTAATTTAAAGACTTGAATCAATTGAAAACATGCCTTCAAGGCTTTATTGTCTGAGTTAACAAAAGTAATTCGATATCCTTCAGGTTTGATTTATTCATTTTTAGATCCAAACTCTTAAAACGAACAATTGATGTCGCCCTGAATGTTTGTAATCAGTCTCTTAAATCAATTTTCAATGTAGCAGAATGATTAAAATTAAAAATTATCAACAAATGAACATATCATTTATCAGCGTGATTTATGTTATAATATATAATACTAACTTCTTTGAACACATAAATGTATCAATAGCCATAGTATACATTGGATGGTAATGATCATCAATTTTCAGCAAGGCATTCACTGCCATTCGACTGGCAAAACGTGGAGTCGTGATATTGTCAGTCACGTGTGAATGGAGAGGGTTTTGTGAAAATCTTTTCTTGCACCGAAATCTCCCCAACAACCTAATCTTCTTCATAGATAGTTGTGCATATATATTCCAAATGATAGTGTAATACATATTATCTCTAATGTAAGCATTCATAATATACCAAAGAATGTTTTGGTCCTGTTTAAAACCTAAAAACTGAAGTTTTTGTTCATAGGAGAAGAGTCAACACAACAATTTCGACTTAGCTAACCTCGAAGTTTAGAAAGAATATTTTGCATACTAGCTTTGAAGTGTCAACAATAAGTTTAATGCAAGTCTTAATAGAAATACATAATAATATTTTATGACCATTTTTAGTACAGCTTTTAAGAATAATAGAAACCCAAATATAATAAATGTTCCTTTCAGTTTTGATTGAAACGTTTATTATATACATCAAACTCTTTATACCGACAATCGAAGCTTAGTCGTTTACTTCACTAAAATATACATACTTAACTATACTTAAACCCATAGCATGCTTTGGTTGAGTATAATGTAATGTGTCACTGTCAACACAATACTGTGTGATCTGTAATGAAATATTAGATAGGAGTATTCCTTTATCTACCTCACTAATGAGGATGGTTATTCTGTCGTATTGCCGTTTTTAAAAGAATCCGGTTTTGTCTTGATCTGGATTGTTAGTACAGCTTTCTTGTTCATCATCCGGTGATACGGGTTTCCATATATGAATAATCATATCACCCCATATCTTATTCCAAAGCTAATAGATAATAGGTTTTAGAATTTTTCATAGTTTATTTTTTCATTTAACTTCTAAAATGTAGATTATATCGTCATACAAAGATCGCGGAACGTCTCCGTAAATGATCGTCACAAATTACTACATCTAGCAGTGATAAAATGTTTGTAACCTTCTAGCAAAATCGCATATTTTAAACAAGCAGAGGGCAAGGATCAATGGGACTTAACTCCTTAACATTTCTTGTCATCATTTTAATTGCAAAATAATGTGAATGTTGCTGAATTCTTTGGTACAACCATAACTGTTGTAATGAAGAAAATAATGACAGTGTTAATAAAATATTATAATCAATAGAAACAAAAGTACTCCATTCCTTCATTGTTAGATATGAATTGATTACTTAAACTCAAAGCGTAAGGTCGTATTTGCATACATGTTTTCTCCATCTCAAAGTATCAAACTAGTTTTATTTCATGAGTTTAATTCTGCAAACCAATTGTTTATCCTACGATGTTAAAGACCATAATATTTGAAAGTGTCATTTGATTTGGAGGAATATTCATTGCAATATTGTCCAAGGCGAATAAACATTACTTTTTTTTACATCACATGATTGCAAAGGATTCTAGAGTACTATAACTAGTCGAGCAAGCTCTTCCATTCATGGATAGGGCAGAATTAGGATTTCTAATACACTAAAACACTCCACCTTTCACTTCCAGTTCCCTCGTAAACACCATCACCATGCTCACTATGTGCGTCCTTACTCAGCATTGCTTGCAAGAAGCTTTTAAGTAGTGGCTTCAGAACTATCTTGATCCTGAATAAACGGTAAAATTAAGTTGAAGATTAAGTCTTATTTCAAGACAATCCTCAAGTAAACAAGCATTAATCCATCCATGTTAGATTATATTTTAGTTTAAAGAACGAGGAAACGCCAGAAATTCTTTTATGGTGTTTCATTTTATGGCATTTAAATCTCTTTTATTGAATCTGTTTTGGGGATGGAGTCAATGACATAGGTGATTCACAGAATTAGCATTGGTCGCAAACAATCGCTGGTATCATATATTAGGTCATAGGCAAAAACTTGTTGCAGCTCCCATGCATTATCAAATTAAATTGTATGAACACAGACATTTTCCGAATCACATATAGTGACAGTTAGATAAATAAAAGTCGATACTAGCGTGTTTGCAGAAACATTCAGAAAGAAATTGGAGTCCGAAGTCATTTCATGCTGAATAGAATAAGAGGAAGTGAAGTTCATTGTAGACAAATGATGAACAAAACTGGCAGGTTCTATTGAAACTTTCAATGCCGAATTAACGAAATGAAGATCTGGTATCCTGAAGGTTATGTTAACCACTTGGTTACAATGACACATCAGAGTAAGCATTTGAAGACTAAAAATTGTACATGAAATTGTAGAAAATAGAATGTGTTTTTCCGTTACAGCATATCATTATAGCCTTTTTGGAAATAATTCCAACTTTACGGATATGCTAATAGGGTATCTACATAATTGACTGTAAAATAAAAAGTATTCTAAAGCCCCGAATTTCGGGCACGTAAAGGAGCATTGGTTTATCAAGATTATCAAAAAAACTCAGTAGTTTCAATATCAGTGGGTGAGCCATTACCAATAAAGTCAGTTTTCCATTACAAAATCATCTTTAAAAAATACCTTTTTACATTGAGTGTCTATTTTTACAATGTTTATCAAACACATTCAGATACTTTTCTAACCGATCACATCTTTCAGCTTATATGACGGTATTGTCATCGTAAAAAAGTTTAAGTCATACTTCTCACAGTCATTTGATAAAATAAATATATATATATATATATATATATATATACAAAGCAGATCCTTCTTATCTACATGTAAGTTGAATGATTCCTCCCCAAAAATTAATGACTCATGTATATCACATATACAAACAATACATCTTTTATAGATTCCTTGCTCTTCAAATCTTCACCTCCCGCCTTACAATGTTGAATATAACAAGAGACATGTTTTTTTCATTCTACAGGAATGTAGCTCTCCTTAATGACTACGGTATTTTCAACTTGTAATCGCCTACAGGTTTAAGTTGTCTTAATAAGCTTAATTTTAGATTTCTTTTGAATAGAAATAAATTCCAGCACTTTATAAGAGGTATACCACTAAATTTAGACATTACTGTCACAATTTGTCAATAGAAACTGGTAGATATGAAAATTGATGTTTATGATAGAAAACTATTTTTTTTTATAAAAACGAATTTGAAGATAAATTGCATTTCATTCTGAATTGTCCTCTCGAGCTTCGAAAAGATTATAAAAATCTTTTGTTATAATTGATCTGTGTATAAACCAGTTATTTAACATCACACAGTTATGTTATTTGGGTAAATATATTTTAAAAGCATGTACATAAATAAATACATGTAAGTTAATATGTTATGTAAAGTGAGTGTGTTTTCTAAAATTACCGAGCCAATGTTCACCTTAATCATTGTATTTTTGTATTATAACCGCCGATAAGCTGTAAAGCTAAAATTAATAAAGAATTGAATTTAGTACAAGAAGTGTACGATTGAAAGCAACAACTGACCAACAGCATAAGAAACGTCAATTAGTGGAAATGAAGATGACGTGTTTGACCAACGTAATCTATCTTTCTTATTTGTTCACTTAAAAAGACATTTTCAATCAATTAAAAAAATTATGTTTAACATTTTCTCTAAAAGGAAAGTGTGGAGGTTCTGGTTATACTTTAAGGTCGAAGTTTCCAAAAACATCTGATTTTGACATCAAAATGTGTTCTCTGGTATCCAAGCGGTTGCTACCTGAAGTTTTTCTAATCAATTATATGAGTGAATATTGAAGCTACTGCTTCAGCTTCAAAATATTGATTTTGTTTTGTATTGATTTCTTCTTTAACTTCAATTGTAAATGTATTGATAAAACATTGCATGTAAGTGCATATACTGTGTGATGGTTAAATCTGCATCAATTATCAACACATTAAAGCACAGTTTCTCTCTCAGTACACTTCAACCCTAACATTCGAAAATGAAACAAAGTAATTTATTTGACAAATGTACAGACAAATGTAATGCTACCAATCGTACTCTTTCAGTACATTACCA
The DNA here is from genome assembly GCA_921293015.1 of Phorcus lineatus. Taxonomy (NCBI): domain Eukaryota; kingdom Metazoa; phylum Mollusca; class Gastropoda; order Trochida; family Trochidae; genus Phorcus; species Phorcus lineatus. The sequence goes on along the minus strand of OV121081.1, from coordinate 6,321,263 downwards.
TATATTGATCTTATAAATAACTATTTCAAATGTGATAAAACCATCTTCGGAAAATGACAAATGATCCCTGTAATGCAATTAAATCTTGGCAACGGATGTACATACGATTTCTCATGGAAGTGATGGGAAGCCATTCTCATTGGATATCTTGCACATGTTGTTGGATTTTGCTTATTTTCTTCACAAAGGTAGAAACGGAAAAAAGTCTTAGAGATTTATAATGTATAAATACACATACAGTAAGTACGAATGTGTAAAGGCTTGAGCTCTCTATACATGTTCTACAAGCGACAATTGGTTGGAATTTTTGGCAATTTGTTTTGAATCATTGGCCTAATATTAACAATATAGCATCAGGTTAACTTAAACAAAATAATGTCACCATGCTCGACAATTTGGACTGGTATAAAGTATCAAATTATTTCATAATCAACTAATTCAACAGCATAATATAATGTAGAAAATAGGATCAAGCTTATGTTCTTTCAACATACTCATGTCAGTGGCAAAATGTGGTTACTGTACACAAAACATAAAGCAATCTTTCTACTGTCATTGTAGGAGTATGTTCAGGAATTAGAAGTATTTCATAGGGCAATTAACAAACAAAAACTACCCCCTCTCAATAGTTCTTTTACATGTAAACATTGTCACTTTCAATATTATCGAGAATTAACAGACTTTATGCAAATTTTGTTGCCATTATCAATACTCCCAAGAGGTACAGAATGAAAAAGGAATGAAGTTTGTCTTTACACCGGGGGTAACAATATGTTTGGCTTTTTTGACGCCCCTTTGTGGTGTTGAATCCAGCGTGATATAATTATCGTCATATTATAATACATATTAGCATTCACAATACAGAATATTTTGGGAAAATATGGTCTTTTTACACATGTACACTGTAAACTTATCATCCCATGTTGAACTTTAACGACAACAAATTGTAGCAAACATAATAAATGAATCAAGACCTAAATGCACCGGTATTTAAGGCGACCAAATAACGTAAACGGGTGCATGGAATATGGCCAGTAGGTCTTTTTATGTTGGGGGCCTAAACGGGTGGAGTTTTTAAGATGAATATAATGTCTACCATTAGCAGAACGATGAAATGAGAAATCAACTGATCACCCATTGGTATATATTACCAAGTAGAACTAGAATCTAACTAATACTGAATCTTTATGTTTAGATACCAAAATGTCACTGTTACAGTTATCTTTTAATATATTTCTAGCCACGTATACAATTTCACAATACATTTCCCTTGAATACGTAAACTCTGCATCCAACTCCTTGGTTAAAATTCTATGATAAATGAAGTCGTATCCTTAATGAAACTTTTGAATTGCAACTTTTGCAATCGCAACATGTGTTGTACATGTCTCTTCTGTGAAGTATTTATCAGTGTCAGTATTTTTCAGGATGATAATTCTTTACAATTTGTTTATATCAGTCATTGTCTAATACATTATATATATATGATTTTCAAATTAAAGTTACACATTAAAATATAAGTTATACTCAAATGATACAAGAAACACTAAGAACTAAACCAAGAATGAGGAAGTAATAGGATTGACACGTCAAGATGACCTAACAACTTCAAGAATAAAAAAATTTGTTAAAACAAAAATGGTATAATAGAACATTAAAGATAAAAATCAACTGGTAAAATTCAAGCAAACATTTATAAATTATTTAAAACAGCAGTGCATTTTTAAATAATGTGTTTGGTGCTCTGTTGGTACCCAAAATTTCAGTTTGGAAACAGCATCCAGAAGGTTACGAAATGTCAACAATATATAACCATACAACAAGAAGGGACAAAATTAATGATGATTAAAGAATTAATTGCCAAACTTACATATTGTATAGAAGTTAAAGGAAAAATTATTTTTAGACCTAAACAATGCTATAAAAGTAGGCAAAGCAAATGTAACAAATGGATCGAGATAGATCAATATTCAAAAAGGTTTGTGAGTTATGTAGTAAGAAGCTGTTGTATCTCGTTGAATACTACTTTTGTAGACATGAAAGCAATCGTGTATCCATATTCATCAAATTTTGAAACACCTTTATTGAAAAAAATAATAAACACCAAATCAGTCGCTATCTTTGTACTACAAAGAAAACTAATTAACAAAAAACACAAATTAAGCCAACCTCTTTACTAGGGAAATCCAATTTTCAAACAGGATACTGTTAGCATGTACTGATGCACAAATATATGTGTTCGACTTAAATCTAAACATGTGCGAGGGTTCTTTCATCAAGTAATTGATTAATCTATATAGATGTACCCTTCCAGATCTACGTTGCTGTTTATTTCAGCACAATGAAACAATTAGTCCTGAAATTATTGAGCATTATGCATATTATCAAACTTGTTGTTTTCAATATTTAATTTATCCTTAGAACAGATCTCAAGATGATGATAGTCATCACAAAATACGGAAAATGCATATCGTTTAATATTGTCTGCCAAATGTATATCAATTTAGCATGACTATCATCTTCTTGTCCATATCACTATGACATAATACAACTGAAATACCTGTTGATTTACATGAAGAAGTGCCAATGATTTCTTTCTGTTAATGAGAGAAAAGCCTAAAGGAATTGCGCCTATATACTTCTGGAACATTTGGTGTGTTTTTATGCATAAATCATCGAACGCTGACACGGGAAGCTAAATAAGGAAAAGTCTTCAATTCATCTTAATCTTTTAAAATAAATGGTCTCTTTGATTTCACAAAATTAAATCAGAATATTCATGGAACTCTTTTCACAGTGGTATGCATAGTATTTAAGGCTGTGAGTAGTAAAACATTTATAAAGAATTCTGTAAAACTCTTTTGAAGAATAAGATTTTCACTTTAAACATCTCCTCTTTGAGAATGACTTTGAGAAAGTCTACCTGGTCTCTACCAGATTTTGAGCAAGCTAAAGGTGGTTGTCTTGAATCAGAGCCCCTGCTCTGAGTTGTGAACCAAACGGTCCCATAAATGTCCTGTTGGTGTTAGGTCAGGTGACGTGGCAGTCCATGGCAATGGCATTACGGGCCGTTTGGGGACAGGCATTATCGTGTTGATACAACGCTGAGCTGTTGTCTTGCGCACGAATAATAGGAGGATTGGATGAAGAAACAGGTCATTGTAAATGTTGACTGTTATATACTACGTTTAGATGAGCTATTCCTTATGCCTTTGAGTTCTTTTACCAATAAGTACAGCTTGCACGGACGGACGAAGGTTATTTCTATCTCCTTTGCAAACTTCGTTTGCGGAAAATAACAACATCAACTTGCTGGATCCCTCATCCGTTAAGATAATCCTTTGTTTGTACTGACCTGTCTGTACGTGTGGATGCCATATTTTATTGGGCGTCTTGGCCTCAGTCAAACGACTGATACGATGAGCAACCGTATTTGTTATTGAATCATTGTCAGGAAACGCTTTCTATGAAGAAGAATACGTACACTGTAATTGTCGGATATAATTGTCTGTCGTTCAGCGGGGCCCTACCTGTCTTCTTTAACGCCTGATCAACCTGGTAATGGTAATACAGCTGCAATTCAGCGTCGTTACAACGACTCTGTTTCTCTCTTCTTCTGATAATCTTCAAAAGTTTCGTTGGACAGTGAAATTGGTGGTATGTTACTGAGTAATTAGAATCTTTACGTATATTCCAATGATGCACCTGCTTCTCGTTATTTGTATGCATTAAATTCAAGCTTTAAGAGCTTTTTCCCGGAAACGTCAAGCTTTAATAGCTTTTTCCCCGGAAACTAATCTACATACAACAATTTACATGATACCTATGAATGTTGTGGTTGGGCAATCATTTCTATGTCACGTGTTTACATTTTGCACATTTTCTTTAAGAAAGAGAGATCTCTATCTATTCACTTGCTGTTGTTAAACTGCCTTGCTAGAGAACTAAAGCTTCTCATATAGCCTGGTGAATGTATTTATACCTGTTTTAGGTGATGGGTCTCAGCTGGTAAGTTGTACTGTAGAAGATGTAATTTTATGGATGCCGCCTAATTGATCTGTTCATCTACCAAACCTTGCCATTTCATATAAAGGTAGTTCGTGACTTAATTCGGGGTAAAAGCAGAGAGAGTAAACCGTAGACGTTAATTTTGAAAAATGTGTATAGTAATATTTTCTAAAAAAACGGAATGTGATCCATAGACTTAAGTGTTGTTTTATTAACACCTCCTAATCTTTATCATTGCATTTGTGAAATATAATGACACAATTTTCTCATAAAAACGTTAGTTTTAAATTGATTTAAAACGTTTTAAGATAGAAACTTCTTATGGCAGATGCTATTTATTTTTGGAGTGTCATAGTTTACAGGGATGTGCATATGATTAGATACTATTAACAATTTACAACTATATTCTCAGAAACCAGTTTTTGTCAAGGGGCCTTTGGTGTCCAGTTTTGTAATTTTATGTATGTATAGGGGTGACCTTTAAGCCCGCATATTTGATTCCGTATATAGAAATGTCTTTATCGCCCTTTGGACTTTTCATATGCGGTTGAAACGTTACAATTTCCTTTGTATATCTTATTGCTACACAAATGGGGTTTTTTATATAAAAGGAACCATGGAAGATAGAAAATGCATAGCGAAATACACAATGGTCTGTTTGAAGACAGACAACTATTGTGTTAATCATGAGATATTCAGTAGAATGAAAAAAACCGTACTTTTGAAAAAATGGCAAATTTTAGATTTCTCAAAGATGCAAGAAGATTACAATACAACGATTGTCCATACAAATGCACAGTGTAAAAAATAATTCACAAAAAAATAAAGTATAGATTCTATTATAAACATAATTACTTTCATAAATACATCTAGACACGTTGTGGTTGTCTTTTTTAAAATAACACGTTTGTTCACTATCGTAAATAAACGGCTTTGAATGAAGAGGTTTGGGGCTGAAACCCCGCCAGCGACGATTAACACCAAATCACCTCACTATTGAATAACGATTGTATGTCATTATAAAGCTAAATAACTTTATTTTAAACACTTACAATTGTGTTATAAAATTATGAATTTTGTGTGATAGTTTAAAAGCATTGAACAATTCATGTCAAGAATTCGCGCAAAGGTAATCAATTATTTTTTCTCTGCATATGCAATTGATAATACAACTCCAAATCGATTACTCAATTGAATACATGCGCATCGAGTCCAATGAAATTAAATGTTGGTTTCAGATCAGATAAGGTACAAAGTTCCCACAGCGCGTTGAAAATTACCATTCAAATTGTATGTTATCATTCATACAGTGACACTGAATAATTTCGTTGTGTCACTTACTGTGCTACGTTAAACGGGTAAACGTATGAACAAGACTTGCCCATTTCCTACATAATTGTAGGTTTCAGTTTTCGTGCCAAATCATTTTCCCTTGATACATGTATATTCTCATAGCACTCTCTACTTACATTAAAGAATCGTCTTCATCGTGTCCTTAAATTCTTCTCACAGGGTGGGAAACAAAGACCTTCATTCAGTAAATTTAAATTTACATTCTGTTTTGAACAAGAAAATAATTGACAAACTTAGAAGTTCCAAGTAATACAGGCAAGGACATGAGGGTGATGGTGTAGATATGAAGGTCATCCTTCATAGCACGGGGATAGTGAGCCTGAACATCTATAACTCAAGAACGAGTTCACTTGCTATTACATGTTGAAATGAGGAACAAAGACAGGGTCACGAATGTCCTGATGTCACAATAGTCACATAATTTTTCAAGAAGGGAATGAAATAGGTTTTGAAAAGAGTTGAGCATGAGATTATTTGATACCATTGTATCGTTTACAAATCCGGTTTTCTCCTGCTTTAATAACGCAAAAGTACTTCTATACAAACAGATAATAATACATAAAAACATAACAAGAAAGATTGAATAAATAAAGTTTTGATTTTATTGGTGAAAATATGTTTTTCGTTTCGATTTGACTGTTGTATTTTGAAAATGAATGTTTAACTTCTATGATTTAACGGTTATATTGATGTAAGATATTCTTAAATTAACTGAAAAGCATATCCAAACAAAAGTGAGTTGATAGTAACAATTTAACTCGGTTGTAAAATATAATTATAAATGGAATGCTTACAGTTTTAAAAAGGTCAGTGAATGTTGAATTGATTGTCAAAAACAATCATCAAGTCTGCAATATCATGTTTTTGAATAAAATTCTCTTGTGAATGCTTGTCTTGGGCTTGACTAAGTAACGTTGTAAAGGTTTAGTGATTTCTTCGATAAATTTGGGTGTTTTCTGTTATCACATCTGAAATCTAGTTCACTTTTGTACACGAATCATATAAAGAATAAACGACAGACAGTTGGAAACCTATTTATGTACCATTGTGCGTATACATTTTGTTGTTCCCATCATCAACATATGTTGCATTTGACATTGTTTTCACAATGGCATCAAGGAAACCCGCCCTTCAAAAGTACATGTAAACAGATGTAATTTACAGATATCGTGCATAATACCGCGCGTATCTAATTTTGGTGTTACTCTGAAAAAAAGGAGCTTGCTAATTTAGATTTTAAGACCACTCTATATCAATTTAGTTACAGTTTCTTGTAACTTTGCACATAAGTCTGTTGTGGTTTATAAAACAAACTAGACAAAGACAATACAAATGTCTAGTGTTGATACATTATAGTAGAGATGATTCCATGACCAGAAGAGATATAATCTAGTTCGCATTTCTGTCACAAATAATCGTGTCTGGATGTCATCTTCTGAGAAGACATGACAGTCATCATCACAACGTCTGTTGTACAATGCTCTCTTGAAAAATATTATAATCCTTGTCTCCCGTTCGACTGTCATAATGAAACAAAGAATTGGTTTGAAAGCGTAACTCCTTGCCCATAAAGTCATTGATTTGAAAGTTACAACAAGAAATAAAGACGACATAATTCCACAGTTTGGAATTTTATTATTTTCAACAAAATAATATAATTCTGTTTTCGAAACAATTTTAAGAATCTTGCCTCTTTTTACCGCCTCTCACCAAATGTACTTTTATACTTTTATAAAAAGTCCTTAATTATTGTATATATTGAAAGTACAAATTATGCACTTTCCATTCATGAATCAAGTTTTATCATTCGTAACAAAAGTGACATGATAAAAAATGTAACATTACAATTACCATGAAACTACACATTAATGACGTTAACAACATTTTTGGTGATTAAAATGTTTATCGGTGATATGATTGAAGACTTTCGAAATTGACGGCAGCGAATAAATATAAACGATTGACGTTAGATTATCTAAAATATCGTTATATTGACAGTACCAACACCTCCTTCCACCTGAACGTCACTGCACTGTAAAACGATGATTAATGGCCAAATAGGATTTCGCGTATCTTCATCTTGTTGTGCTTCCCATGTGGAATGTACAGGTTAAGATGATAAATCAATGTAATTGTTTTTCCCTGTTCTTTCAAACATAACATGAGCCCAGCTCACTCAGCATCTAACAGATACATGTGTCATATTTTATCATCACGCTACATGACCTCCCTAATAGTAAAACGTCATTCATCATATGTGAAACTATTGAAACCGCAACTCAGTATTCACATGCTACTCGGATTGGTACATGTTCTGCATTCTGTGTCGAATAAAGTTAGTTGTCATTATTGATGGATACGTTGATAAAAAGGATACGGTAAAGTTTGACAATTCACTTAATTAAGTATAATGAATATTTGGGAATCCACTTTTGATTCATATCCGATGTGTTTGTCCACAAGTGTCAGCCTATCAAGCTGTCACATCACTACGACGAAAGCCTGGGGAAAATACTAAAAGTTCGAATGAAGCAATTTATATTGTCATCTGATATTCACAGGATGTTGAAATGAAGATTACCCAAAGAAATATGTCGAGATCAAGCTGGATATGATCATTATGTAGTTTTGAAGGACTTAAAGTGGAGTGGTTGTCTGTATTCTGAAGTCATAGAATCACTGCATAAAGTTCAAATAATGGGGGGGAAAGGAAATCATTATGCATTATTTATTTGAAGTCAGTTGAAAGAGAATAAGAAAATGAAATAATGATTATACAATGACAACACGAACATCATAACATAGCAGAGTTGTTACAACTGATTGATAGTCTGCGATACCTTGATGATTGACCAACCATTTCCTGTGGCAACAAAGAAACTGAAACGAACATGTAAGTGGAGTTTTATTCTTCAAAGACGGTCTTATATACTTGTAAAATAGATGATACAACTCGTATTGCTTTTGATGCTGGTCAGTAATAAACCGTATGTAATGTTTGATATTTAAAAACATGGTACTAAACACAATCGTTAATATTTTTCTATTATTTATTATATCATAAAAAGAAAGTTTAATCAGAGCATAAACGATAATGATTCCTTCTCATCTATTTTCTGGGTTATTCCTTTTATCGGTCCGTAGGCCTCGTAAACATTGAACATATTATGAAAACAAATAAAAACAGCAAGCTAAATTTGCACATCATCTGCACCAGGAAATCTACAACATTATATTTTGTTAAACCTTTTTATCAACGGAAACGACTTTTATCAATTAATGCTATGCTTTATCAAACAATAAAGCGAAATGCCCCATTTTTAATTTTGTAACCTAATATCGAATAAAGAGTAATTTCCGTTTTGCTTAACCTTATGAATAGAGAATTTCCCTTGTTATTGTTTTAGGAAATGTATATTCATGTAAACAAAGATCCATTTTAGGTTGACATGTTGATTGAAAATCTGAAAAACATCGTCCGATTTTCTTGTAACGAAAACTCAACAATTTAGCCTCTAAGATGTCTAAAAGCATGGATTACAGTTATTAAATGATGTCTCCGGATTTCACTCAATGATAATGAGCTCATAATGGAACAGGATTTCAAGTCACAAAACCGAGGATCATTGAACTTACAAATTTCATCGGACTTGAATAAATACAAATTCAAGCACAAATTTAAAATTTTGATTTATAGATTGTACATTGTAGAAGCCAGCAAGTGAATTTCATGGTCTAGACATTGCAAAGAGGATTTCACCTTAGTTTCAACGTTATCAAATACATCAACACTTTTGATACAAATTACAGTTATACGATGCGTGCGGAGAATTGAGAATGAAAAACAACGTGCATGTGATACCAAACAGAGACTTTTAAATGACGACACTTTACAATATACATTGTGACACTTAAAACTGAAGACCAATGTGAAAGTGATACAAATATGACGTGACGTCAAAACGGTGGTATCTTTGTGCCATAGAAACTACATTCTTAAGAAGGCAGTCACTTGGAACTAGGCGACAAACTTCTACAAAGTTAGTCAGTTGAAAATATAATTATCTAAAAAAATAGATTTGATAGTTATTTATGGTGACTACGGGTATTGCAAGTTAAATAAGGCACGATTTTAAAATAAATTTGTTATACAGGCCGAATCTGATGAATTATTTTGCAGGGATTCACCGTAGCCAATTTGTGGACATCCAGTGTCAATCAAGAAAGGGGTCGTTAGAAAACTAACCAATCAGAAACTATATAACTAAGTAAACTTACAATTTCTGTTAAGCAGATTGTTAAAAGCTATCTGATTGTACTCTGAAGAAGCACTTGAAACTCGGAGACCAGTAGATCATGACAAGGGTCAAATTGTAGTTTGATCATGAAATATTCAATTTGATTTCAACAGAATTAAGTATGAATGTTTAACCAACAGGCGATATACACGATATAAACAATACAATATAAAATCAGGATCAATTTAAAAACAAACAAAATCAATCAAAATTCCTTATGTTGATCATAAAACCCACATGTAACCTCCCTCATGCCTAACGTATAATGTACCACGTGATAACATTTACAATAACAAAATATTGTATCTTTGAATTACCACAAAGGAGCTAATGTCGGGGAATATCTTAAATGATACCCTGAACCCGATTCGGCTGATTATTTGCTTATGCTTGAAAATAAAATTATCATTCGGCTGATTATTTGATTATGCCTGAAAATAAAATTATCATATGGATACTCTATTCATAACTTCAGTTGTGATTAGAGCATTATATTCGAGGTCATACATAAAATGTTTCGGTATATCCCATGCTTTTGCCCGATAAGTACATTTCTGTCTTGGGTATAAGATGAAATGTACGCTCTTCCCGTTTCCCGTGTGATAAAAACATTTACTAAATTTGAGTTTCAGTTTAATTTTTATCGACCACTGAAATGAGGTGTTCACTTTTTCATGCCTGTCAGTTTAGGTAATTTTCATATGTAACTGCAATAAATTAGATCAATAACCAAATTACATTAAATCTTGTAACAGTTTAAACTTGTTAACATTCATACTGAAAACACGCCTGTATAGCAAGCCTTGTGTGTTTGACTTCTGCGCCTAGATCATGAACTTTTCTCGATTCATGCACGTTAGAAATGAACTATTGATAAGAGCACAAGTGATGTAATATCACCATCTTTGTTTCGTATCATAAATCATCTCATACTAAATAATAAACCTTGAATTTAGTCAGCAAAAACTGCTTATTTGGTCATGGAGAGTTGTTGACAATCCGTCCAAATTTATTTATATACGCAGTGGATCACATCGCTTCCGTTCAACAAAAAAGTAACACAAAACAATTTCCGAGAATAGTTACATCACATTAAAAAAGTATCCTTGCAAAATCACTCAAAACACCTGCCCCTTCATGTCAGCCCTTACAGTAGCAAAGTGTCAGGTGCAATATGCGTATATTTTCTTTGTATATCCTTTCTACTTTCCACTTGTTCGAAAGTAAAACCAAAAGGAAGTAACTGTTCCTGATTTGTTGAAGATATGTCCTCGATGTTAACAACATGCACGTAAAATACTTTTTTTTAAATTCCCATGAAATAACTCATAGGCTTCTTATACCCATTTCAAAGAATAAATCGTCAATTGATTTCTTTCCTTATTGAGTGAGTAAAATTGGGATTTTAAGATTATTTCACTAATGTCGCGGCTGCTAGTATTATTGCAGGGAGAAAGCCCGCAACACCTTTGTGGCTATGCATTGTGGTGAAACCTGCAAGCATCGGCTGGAACTAGCGAACCATGGGTGGTACTGCGCTGAAACTCAGTGTAGCATTGCACCCAAACCTGACTGCGTGTAAAACAGTTTTCTACTGCAGACAAAGTTGCCGAGCCCCTGGCGGGACTCGAACCATCTTTCCTTATTGTTTCATTCGTAATTGTATTGACATTAACGACTGCTCTAATAGCTAAATGTTGACATTAGCTAAATAATACAGTTCTAAAGTATGTGTTGATACAGAACAATCTTACGAGATATATATTGATCAAAATATGAACAAGAGTTCGATGTAAATGTAAATTGTTAATAAATGGATGGATATCCAAGATATTTTGAAATGTTCCTCAAGTTTATACATATTATATACGCACAAACATCTATCTTAGTTCCTGCACTTATTCATTAGCGTTCTAGTTGCTCAGATATGTCTTGCCATAACTCATGATCACAATATATAATGCTTGAAATCTAATAGATAGTAATTTTATCACTCGTACTACCATAGCTCATACCGTGGTTTGTTGACTGTGGCTATTAAAGCGACCTCAGCGAATCCTTTGTTGAATCATCCTATTGCAATCTTACCATTCTTCAGTTGGATAATGTGGCTTGGCCAAGTGTGTTGTTAGCGTACAAGCAGGGAGGCAATGGTTTCATTTGAATCTTATTGATTTATTAATTTGAATTATTTGAAAAAATACAAACGATCCGCCTCAGAAGAGATGTCCTTTAGGTCAACAAAACTTAAAAGATACCGTTCAGATTTGATTTACACAATCTAAGATTCAAAAGATGTAAAAGTAGCAATTGATGTTACCCTGAATGTTCTCATTCGGTCTAGTAAATTAATTTTCTTTGATCCACTTTAAATCAAAGTTAACATCACCAAAGGATTGTGGTTGTGATTTATATATCAATGTTAAACATGTTTGTACACTTGAGAAAATAGAGACAGATAACAATCCAAAATAATGGTTATATTAGGTGTGCGAAAGTCAGATGCGATACATCCCAATTTTTCACTTGTTTTCACTAAAGCAGTACGTCACGGAACACTCAACTCTCAATCGACGTTTAGAAGGGAAAGTCCCAGCAATGTGAATCATGTACTTGATGATTGTTACGCTTCTGCCGACAGGGTATTGTACATGTTCTGCATTCAAAACGATATCCTTCACACAAGCTATATCTCCTGTGGAATACATTTTTTAACATTTATTCCAAATGATAAAATGATAGTTATTTGTTTATATGAATATCGCATTCAATCGACTACAGACTCTGTATTCATTTGGACAATTTAAACACCAAATGGCTGAATGTTTATTAACATGGCAATGAAATTTAGGATAATATAATGAACATAGCCTCCATATTTACACAAAAGCAGTAGAACGTCATACTCACAATTTATATTTTCTTTGCAAAGAGAAAGTAGGACTGGACCTATTATCTCTTTCTCTCTCTCTCTCTCTCTCTCTCTCTCTCTCTCTCTCTCTCTCTCTCTCTCTCTCTCTCTCTCTCATTAATAGAAAGATAATTCCTACCATTATTTTGTTATGCATATGAAACAACGTCGTATTTCCATACATTCTGTAAATCAGAATGCATCAAATACAATTGTGATAGTTTCATTTCTTTCCTTCATTTGTACTACGCCTACGATATCATATTGAAAGAATATAATTTCGGAAAAAGGAGTTGTAACTTAAGAAGATATTTTAAATTTTACTTCTGTATATTCCATAGGCGTATACTATCATTCCGTCGTCCCCTCTCACTCCCTTTTTATACTTTCTTTCTACTCTGTTTTGAATGACAACATCCATGTTAAATAGCTGGGGTATTGTTGACAGCACCGTAAACCCTACTCATTCGCTCTACAGACAAATAGTAATAATACGCTTGTACAACATTAACACAAACGCTTCGCAGAGATTCTATTCAACGTTGAGCAAGCTCTGTGATCCATGAATAAGACCGAAGTTTCTTGATAGATTAACAAGGCGACTTAGTCAATTCCCATTCCCCTTGAAAAATCATCACTATGCAAACAATAGTTTTCCTTACTAAATACTGCTTGGAGGAGGGTATGAAGTAGTGACTGAAGTAATAGACTGATCCTAAATGAACTCTAAACAAGATGTAGATGAATATTGTTCAAGCCAATCTTTGTGTTACCAAGTTTTACTCGATCCAATTAGATTCGATTATAGTTGATTTTAAAAAATCAAATGACACCATAACTTGGTGATTTGATTTCGTTGCAATCTGCATTATTTTTCCTCTGTCTTGGTCATGAAAAAAGGGAAATAGCATACATGTATTAACATGAGGGATATAACTTCAAAATTAAGTTCAAATCATCAAATATGAAATGTACTATATGAATTAAATAAAACACAATGGTCGTAAGCAAAAGCTCTTGGTATGCGCCTTATCATATCATATCATATCATAAATCATCTTCAATTGTTTGGTTAAAATCTATTTTGTAAACGGCGTACAATCACATTGATCATTCCGTAATAGGTACACCCAATCCAAAGAATGAACACATACACAATACCCCTTAACAAATACGTTCCGGTAACCTGATTTGAAATTCTACATCCCTGCCTTACAATGGGAATGTGGCATTTACAAAAACAGCATCTCTTGACATTCAACAGGAAGTAAGCTCACGTTAATGACTACAATATTGTGTCCATTAGTGACCCCCAGACGGTATAATTTGTTACACTTGTCCAAATCGGCTTATTCTAGATCTTATAAAATCAGTTTCAGCATTCTATAGCTTACTAGTAGCAATGTATAAGTGTGCAGTTTAAACCGACCATTGGCAATCTGTGCAGATAACAAGAGCTCCTAAATATGGCCGACTGACTGCTTAATGTCCACGACTGTTCTTTCAATTTTATTTGCTCCAAACATGAAACATTTACAAATAGTCAAAGAAATCTCTGTTTTTATGTCCATTAGGCTGACTTTGCATGGAATTCGAAGTTTAAAAAACATGCTTCTGATTGGCACCTCAGAATGTCGTGTCCTGTATTTGTAATGAGTTTCCGAACAGCTTAAACTAAGAAGCTTAATTGTTGAACATTTGAAAGTTTTAAACATCTTCCATGCAGATGTACATCATTCGCCGCATGCTTGGTACTGATTCTTATGTTAACATTGATTTGATATCGGTATACATGCTGGTGATAACAATACCAACACGTGAATAATGCCATATGTGATAATTGCGCCTCCATTTGGAAACATTTGTTTGATTGGTCGCCCTGGATGCTTAAGGAGCCGGTCCTGAATTTACTGTATTATTCTAAACATTTAGTCGCATAAACTTATATATGATTTTAAGTACTTTTAGGCTAGTGAACAAACCATTACAGATTATAATAAACGTTGTACTTTCAACATGCACCATGGATGCACCGTAGTATATGAAGTGATGGGTAATAGGGGTCTCAGCTTTATATTAATACATCAATGCTCCCCCATTGTTCATGCGGACCTAGAAGAAATCTAGTGAAAACTACCTGCAATCATCCTTCATTACATCTAAGGAATTTCTGATTGAGGTCATGTGCAGCTGACCTTTATCGAATTGTCAATCGTCTAACGACATCAGGGCAGGAACTGCTAGCAAACCAGTTTTCAACCAATACAAGACTAGATTCTTTTACATCCTGGCTACTGACACAAGCTGTAGTTTGCCTTTCCTTGTCTATATTTATCCTTAAAACCTTTGTTTCGATTTGTCTCGATTAATTTATTAATTTGTTAGCACAATTGAATACAACAATACATAAAAGGCTGTAATAAATAAATAAAGGCTGTCAAGAATATATCTTCTCAGAGTTAACGTTATCATAATATTTTTCATCTAATATTTATCGATTAAAATTTCGTAATCGAAGTGCACAAGACAATATTACAAGAGACAACGATATAATGTATATTATCTTTCTGAAGGTTGAAATAAATCTTCATGTTTTTACACTTCATTTTACAACTTACAACTGTCATAAATTGTAATTTTTATTCTAAAGTATACATTTATCATCATTTGTGATCTTTGATCTTTCAAAATTCTTTTTGTCTTGTCTGAATACAACTAATAATGTTTTTTCTTTCGTTTCCTACGTTTTATGTGTTGGTATTTTCTTTGATGAAGTGATAACAAACAAAGATAAATGAATTCCCACATATACTTTGGTTTAATATTCGTCATTGTCATTTTAGCTTTTAATAGACGTACTTAACCGTACCATCCCCCATTTTAGTATTCCATGTCAAATCTATTTCTTTGTAATTACCAGTTGCACTTACTTTTTAGATAAAAATGGATACCTTCTCTTACTTCTTGAATACAGAATCCATTTATTATTTAGGTTACAGATTACTTGAGTTTATCTTGCTCCTGATATGTCTCTTGATTTCAAATAAACAATTCAACCGACGCTACATAACAGAATGGCGTTTCATTCCAGCTGTTTTTCTTTTCAATGTGCACTTTTCGATCCATTTTGTAATGATACCAATGTTTTGTTTTAATTTTTATTAATAATTTGCCCCTGTTCATCCTGTAAGAAGAGGAGCACAATTTTCTATGGTGCCGCTTGTGTCACTGGTTCTAAATAGCATGCACCACCTGTTCTACATGTATAATAATGTGTTGATAGCTCACGAGTATACACTATAAAGAAAATTGCAGTATATTTTTCTTATTTTCTTCAAAGTTATACCCAAATTTAACGTTTTGACTCATATAGTTTATATCATATAGTATATATATTTATAACCCACTTGTGTCTCTTGAGAGGGACTTAAAAGGTGGTATTCAAGTTAAGAACAAATATCCTAAATTTTTCAACCTAAATTCATGTTTCAAATTCTTTAGAATATCTCGATGAAGCGGTAAGGGAAAGTTGACCTCCGAGTTTTTAAGTTCTATCATTTGCTGTGAACAAAAGATGTTTATAGGCTTTTTAATTAATAGTTGTAAGTTCATTTTGTATTATGCATTTGCAGAACCACTTACATATTATTATGTATTTTACAATATTACCAATGACCATTGTATATTATTTATTCATCATTTATCAATCTCATTTAACATATATAAAGTGTGCTCTGTGAAGCACATTCAACATATGCTTAAGCTACTGTGTCAATTACTTAAAAAGCAACAATTAGCAGCTGGAGCATATGTGCTCATTCATCTTTTTCCTTTGTTATGCCCGGACAAAGTGAAATTGATGGTTAAAGAGAACGATTCAACTTGAATACTCGAGAATTTCCTGATGGCAAATGTTCAAAGATTGTAAGTAATAATGATTTCTTTAGTGGTTTTACTTCAAAGGGACCTGAAAGAACTGTCACATTTTTTTCAGCTGTTTGATCAAAACTTTATTTACCCAGAAAAGTTTAAATATTCATTTTATTTGTATCAACATCAGTTAAGAGCTGGTGACCACTACTACGAAACTATACGAGTAAAGCAGACTTTTCATTAGTTTCTCAAATCATTGTCTTGCAATTGAAAACATTTTCGTTGTCGTGAGATGGCTTTCTTTATCTCAATATAGGTGCTCCAGCTCCTTTTAAGTAATTTCGTTATGAACACAAGAAGCTATTGATGTCTCATTAGGAACATGCCTTCCTAATCTAACGAACTGTAATGTCTAAAGCACCCAATGTGACTCTTTATCTGCAGAGGATAACACCAATTATGCCAAAGTTGATTGATACCTCGCGTTTTTCGTATCTATCATGTTTTTAGCATATGCCTCCACCATTTTCTTACCATTTCCTCCATGTTTCAAATCAAATCTCTAATACAAGTAAGACTGTCAGGCGGATTGAAGCTTTGATCGTATCATTCAGGCAGTTAAATTCATTGAAGTATTAGTATTTTGTTTCGATGTAGAATTAAGAAAATTATAATGCATGTAGAATGAAAATGAAAATGAAATTCAGTAAGTAAGAATAACAACCTTTTTACATAATTTGCAATATTTGTAATACAAATCTTATCTACAGAATGATGTGTATTTTTTTAGACAAATCTATTCGTGGATTTGAACCATCATCCTCAGAGTCCTGACCTCAGAGTCCTGACCAGCACTGTAAATAGAATTACACACTCGTGTCTTTTTTGTATTCGGGAATACATTGTTCATACTAACTCACACTATCTTTTGTATTCTCGTACCAGGTGTTCCTCATGAACACAAAGCCGTGTAAACTGATATGTAAGATTTCGTTTTAAAAATTAGTAAATGTTGAAAATCAAAGCGGAAAAAATGATTACACGAACTTTTATGAAATGATACATGAACATGTGCCCATTTAAACATGAGATCGAACCTGTGACATGTTCGTATCAGGCCAAGTGAATTAACCCTTAGATCTTGCTATCGTGATGTAATTTCTGTCACGACTAACTGATTAGGTCAATTGGTCAATTAGGTCGATTGACTTGAGTAGAAACGTAACTTTTTATATTGATTGCAATTTATAATCTCATATCCATGTGCTATGTTTTCTGTAAATTGTTGTCATACTGACATTGTCCATTTAATCTAATGTGGAAACATGTGGTGTAGTGGTCTACATTTCAGCTGGTTGCGCCTCAGCGTGGGTTACACAGTGCTCCAGCTTGACGGCACTTAGATCCAGCTGTCTTACATTTACAAAGCAAATGTCCTTGTCCAACAGTCAGGGATAAAACTGTCACAGTACTTATAATTGACACTTCTTCTTTGTGTATTATGGCGTGTGTCAAAAAAACCTCTCATCTTCTTAAACTGACGTCCGAGCGGAGGATCATGAGAAAATAACAGTGTTTGTGCTAATTCTGAAACGTGTGTCTTTACTATTAAGTACAAAGCCTTGTCAATGTCTTGGGTCATGGGGTACATGTATTGCAAATATTGTCAACAATGTCGACAAAAGCTAATAGGCGACGGCTACGTTTCAGTGTTTTGATCTGATCGTATCCTAGCCTTTAGGATGAGTGTTTCATTTTAAACTGCTATGACTGTGCTGCCATTATCAAACGTATATAAGTCACAGCTTACCTGGCCTTCCACTACAAAGTGTCCAGAAGTTATAGATAAATCAGTATCAATAAGACTGGTTACGTATTCTCTTGTAAATAATGTTGTGTTAGATGTGCATTGTCTTTCAAAATTTCAACAACATGATGAAAGTAGAAAGAGAAATGTAAAAAAATGGCCTTAAACAATGCCGTGTTAAATTTTTTGAGTCTTAATACTATACCCTGAAATAGCTAATTTGGGCACAACAATGCGTGCTATAGTAACTTTAAGCAAATTGTCACAATGATTGCATTGTTCTATTTCTCAACTAACCTAGATATTCAATTTCAATAATTGTCTTTGGATGTGATCCTTCGTTTTTGAGAAAACAGTAGTCTCGTCTGTTGTGATCTGTATTTGCAGGATAAGATAGAAAGTGTTAAAGGTTTATTTTGCAGTTGATTGAGTTCTGGGTAAAGTCATACTGTTTTCTTTAAATGGTTTTTGTTATTTGTATGTGTCAAATGCAGTCGATTAGAGAGTTGCATATTTATCAATATTCTTTGTGGATTATCTGCACAATGTATTTTGCTGTTATCAATCATATACTGAAAACATATATCAGTATGTACATGGTTATGCCAATGGAATTTTGTAAAAAAAATAATCTAACTAATCATTCGATGAGGCCAAGGGCTTTTGATCCTTTGACAGTCAATGGCATGACGTTGTTTTGAAAAATCATAGCATCTTCGCAAATGGTGGTTAAGTAGAATCATAAAAAAATTCCATCGTGCTTTCATGTACACTTAATATCTCTCGCAACATAAGTGCGGTTCTGTACCAATTTAGTTCGTCGATTTGTACCACTATATACCTATGATCTTTTTATAATTTTGATTTAATTCTCTAATAATATAGCCTTCTTATCCCGAAATTGACTAAGTGGACACCCGTTCACACGCTATCAACTAATTTTAATTCTTTAATTGACACGGTCGATATAATAAACCTCAAAAATGTAATTGTTCTATAGCTAGGATATGAGGACTTGACCAGTCATCAACATCAAAATACGTGATTAATCAGAAGTGACAGTATCTAATGCCGAAACTCAACCCTTTCGAAGAAAGGTAAACGCAATCATTTTGATATCTTAATTTGTGCATTAATTAATTCTAAGGATGTCACAATAATCATGATCAATATGCTATTTAGCTTCCACCGATTGCAATTGGCATAATTTTCAATTAAGAATATTCGAGGAGACTACTAAAAGCCTGCTTGTTATTTTTGCCATTTGCGCAATACACCAAGACTATAGTTTTGATTATAGGCCTTGTAAGATAGTTATGTTCCATGCCGGATTTAATCTTTAAACTCCTAACATAAGAACATTCTATACTATTTGCGAGATATAAGACATAATTTATATATAACAAGGATTAACATGATTTCTAAGATGCCTAGCGGTTAGAACAATCGAAAAAAGTACTTTATGAGACAATAAAGGTATATTTTTTTCATGAAGTAACAATTGAATCACATTATATCCGCTCTTCCCCGCTGCCGTCTCGTGATCACGCGTCCATGGTAACCTTTCATCTCGATTCTTCGAACAACATGGCTTATCCCCCTATCAAGGTCTAAACGACATAATCGTATGAATGTTTCTATTAATAGAAACAAGTTTCGAATCATCTATTTCTATTTACCGTAAAGAAGAATGGAC
Source organism: Phorcus lineatus (assembly GCA_921293015.1). Classification (NCBI taxonomy): domain Eukaryota; kingdom Metazoa; phylum Mollusca; class Gastropoda; order Trochida; family Trochidae; genus Phorcus; species Phorcus lineatus. Next base: position 6,301,317 of record OV121081.1, on the reverse strand, counting down.
AGAAAATGCTTGTCTACCGTCGAGTGACCGCGTTGTTTCATGTCAGGTCACGGCGCCCCGTGGGACTGTGACGTTGGTTCACGTCAACCGTCTCTACCAGGTTCAATGTGATATAGTCAACCTAATAATTAAGTAATTCTAGGTGTACAGCCCCAACAGTCTGCTTATGTAAGAGACTAAAGCATCACCTTCAACGTTTATGACAGCAGCAAAAAATAGATGTCCGGATCCAGTCCGCCATCACGCTTCCAAAACAAACAATACCCATAATTTTTTGTGGAATGTTAACCACGTGATAAGCCCTGCATAATCGCACGACACGAGTTTGTAAAAGTAAAGGGGTTTTTTTTAAAACAAGAGGTGTTAATTTGTTTGTTTAAGTTTTTAAAGAAAAAAATAAGAAGAAAATATAATTCAAAATTGAATAAATGAAAAAGTTTAAGTGCAAAACTGCAGTAATCAAAGCTTTAACCAACTAAATGTCGTTTTAAACTAGGGGTTGAGTTCCATACTTGAGTTAGCCCTGTTCATGGATTATTAATGTGAGCAATGTAAACACTATTTTTTATTTCGAGATGATTAAAATCAGTGTGTTCCCCGTATAGATTATTTTAGCATCTTAGAAAAGAATTTCCTCCAGTAATAAGCATAGGTTATTCATGCATTAGGCCTAAGTTAAAAAATGTCAAAGTGATCTTGCCGATATGTTTGTGTACGTTCTGTAGTGACACATTTTCATTGTACCTATTACTTCTATTATCAACTAATTCCTTGTTTGCACTTGACTATTTATACATCAACAATACATGAGATATTTCACAAATAATAAATTATTTTTCAGAAAGCTTGAATAAGAACTTGATTGTCTCGAAACCCTTCTACACACAAACAGTGGAAATGAAGGGAAATTGGTAATGCATAAATCTTTTTCATAATTATTCTTGACTTTTCATTACCATCGGTTTTTGAAATAATCACATGTATTTGATAACTCTCAAACAGTTTATTAATCGTGTTCTAAACGTGAGTGTTTATGATGCAAATATCTATAAAACGGTATAACACCTGATTCATATCACAAGCACTGAGAGAAATCGCATGAATATTTGCATCTTCTAAATAGGAACTACTGTACCACATTGAAGACGGCCTTTTAAGTCAACCATTTTACATTTAGATATTTGAATGTCTAAAAGAACCCCAAATTTTCCTTAACGGTTTGAATTGACACACATTTAATTGTTTTCACACCACTTTCAAAGACCATAGTCACTCGCTGGCTTTGTACTATGAAGTCAAGTAATTAACAACAAAAACAAACCAAGTAAATCAAATTAACAAAGGAATTCCATTCTTCAAAGGGTATATTCTAGCATGGGCTAATTAGTATATTTGTTCGACACACATGTGTGACGAATCTGTCATCAAGTGCTTGATCAAGCAAATGATCTTCCCTTTCCTAAACTACAACGCAAATCACAAATAAACAGTTATAAAACCTCACAAGCAAAAATTCTTTAAGTATTTTAAACGTTATTTTAATGATTCATTTAGAACGGATGAAACAATTCTTGGAATTTCATGTAGCTGATGCATAATGATAATGATAGACCTACATAATAAAAATTGCATAGACCAAAGATTTCTGCTAATGAATGGCTATATCGGGAAAAGGTTACTATTGTTGTTTTCTATAAAAAGTTGGTGCTCTCCTCTTACGACATATATATATATATATATATATATATATATATATATATATATATATATATATATAGATCACACAAGACGCTATATCACTGCCAGGAAAACGTATATAATGGTAATGTTTAAAGATCTATCTTACCAGATTTTAGGCCTTTTTTAGGTGATAATTAGATGCTTACTCTCCATGAATAGAGGATATTTCAATTTAGGATTATGTGGTAAATAAAAAGTACACAGCAAATCAAGATGTATTCATGGATATTCATGGCCAATCATATGGGACAGAGTATGTTGTTGATAAACTGATACTCATTACTCTGGATTGAATATTTTGTAACGATTGAAACCAATCAAATTTGTGATGTCCTTTGAATGCGTTCATGTAAAAGCCTTTATGGGTTTTCAGTGTCAAGAATTAAAAACAACCAGAGCCCCGACACTGGCTTATAACTGCATGTTTACATGTAACAATTATTGTACTCTATGGCACCCAATGTGCCTTGGGAATTGTTATACTTTTTCGTGACCATCGATTTGGATGAATTTACATGTCTGAAAAGTTTTCATAGTTTTCTAGGAATATTCAAACGAGATGAAACGGTTTATGGAAATGAACAAGCCACCTTTCAAGACGAACTTAACTATTTCGCCTAATGATGTGTAAGTGCAAAACCAAGTTCTAATTTCGAAACAATACAGCTGCTTAACAAAAATTTGTTTCATTTCTCTCAGACTTAGTGCAAATATCATGTTAATGATGCTGTCTTAAAATTGATTATTCAAGCATCAAAAATGTGAATTTTCACAAGAAATGAACGACAGAATGGCAGGAACGGACTGTTGTCCAAAATACAAAAACTCAGATTTCATTATCTTATAAAATTGTTACTAAATGTTCTTTGTGAAATACGCAAGGTATATCCTAATGTTAACCCATGGTGTCTATTTGGACCCCAAATAAGTTCAAATAATGCTTATTGCAGAAATAAGAAAACCTCAATTTGTTATTTTATGCCCCATGCCTCTTTTGGAGAATGCCAAAATTGTTCCTGATGTACCACATTTATGTCCCTTGTGAGTGTATTGTAAAAGTGATCGCTTCACAAAATTATCTATTTCCTATGGCTGTAAAGTGCCTTGAAATGAAATGGTGACCAAATCAAATTTTCCAAAAAATGAGGATTTTACATATACATTCTAACACAGTGAAACTAACTTCTGTTCACCAGATGTAGAGAAGACAATATAGTAGATTAATATGCAGAACTAGCACTGATATATGGAAGCTTCGTGACGAGCTGCATCAGGAATCAAAATGCGGAGCATTTCCCCTCATAAGGCAGTGAATGATTCAATCAAATCCCTTTCGTCACTTTGCATTATGCAATTGCAAGTTTTTTAGGAAAATGTCTCTGTTTTTTGTCAAAAAATGTGAAAGCAATCAGATTTTTTTCGCTGAGATAATCAACTTGACTCTGGAACTTTGATAGGTGAGTATACGCGTTTGCCTCCAACAAATTATGGGCAGTTTAACTACTAATTATCCAAACAAGCAATTTCGTTTGATACGTGGGTATGATTTTAAGATATTTACTTCTTTGTATACATTAATCTTCATGGTTTGATTCTTTTCACTTTTAAAAGCCATTTTCACCTTTGCACAATGCAAAATTGCTGTGTCGAAATCGTCTGCCAAGACCAGACTGAAGTCGGAAGCAACGTAACGTTTCGATTCCACAACTCAAGGACGTGTATAGGACCTATATTCGTTCTTACACAGCCGATTTAGTTTGTAACAAATCAGTATTATATATCGCTCATGAACCTCGCTATTTCTCACACGGAAAGATATGCTTCCAATGGTATATTGGACGTGATAACACATTGTGGATAAAAGACGCATAGACACGTGCTAAACAGCTCAGGGTAAGGGTTTTTTTGTGAAAACGTTTTATACAGACGGCTCATGTCCACGGAAAAGGATTTATGATGCTTCGTTTTGTCTGAAATGAAAAAAACATTTAGGCCCTTACAAATGTCATAACCTGTCCTTAAACACTCTTAGAAAAGGTCATTTACATCTTACACTGGCAGGCGTTTATTAATAAGTAAATAAATAGCAATTGCTTTGCGTCAATCTGATTCGCTGAACACGGTAATCGAAGTTCAGTTCATACCTCCATAAACTTAATTTCGTAACGTCACATCATTTTAAGCCACGCCCATCGACGGAACTATTTGTAAACAAGTTACGTTTTTCTAAAAATAGCAACACTTTGTGCAATGCCACTTCTTGAAAGTAGGTAAATAAAAGATTAACATAATTCTGTATGAAATAATTATTGTTGTCAAAGGTTCTAAAGGTAGTCCTTTTCATAATAAACAAGAGAGCTCTTTCAGAAATTACAACTGATCGTGTTCCACCCCACAGAAGGCAAATGTCATTGTTCAATGCTGAACAAGCTCTCGCGGCCGTTGCAGGGAGGTTGGCAAAGTAATGTCGTTAAGTTCATGAACAGAGTTAAACTTGGCTCCTCAACAAGTTTAAGAACTGTGTGCTGTTTAATCAGATTCCGTTAGATCGAGATCATAACACCACCAGTATTTGGCATATACGATGTTAAATTCGGCTGGTTTCCTCTCCGAGTTCTACGTTGGCGATTTGTGTTTACAACTGCGAGAACTAGCAATGTCAAGGCCACGTGTGACGGACGTCCGATACGTTCATGGCCACGTGCGTTGTAGATTTTCATTGGCTGATGAACGTTTTGTAGGCGGGCCTAGGGATCCGATGACGTTTTAATTGACATTTTATCTCTTTCATGCTGTTGAGCGTTGAATTCATTCGCGTATATAGTGCAGCTCTATTTTGTGCAAATATGTATATTTAGAGCAATAAAATGTTTTAAAAACAACTAGTATGTATATATTTATTTATAAGAATTGACTTCAACATTTATTAAGTTCATGGAGGTATAAACTTAAAAACCGATGTGCAAACTCGGCGTAAATCCGCTACGCATATTCACACAGTTTGCACATCGGTTTTTAAGTTTATACCTCCATGAACTTAATAAATGTTGAAGTTAATTCTTAATTGCGATTTTTTGGCCGCAAAAATTTATTTATCAGTCACAATCTGAAACTATTAAATCAAATCAATCATTCTGTATCCATGGAATGAGACGTCTGCATCTAGTAAAAATACCTTGATAATTATCATTGTTAATATCTATCTTAAAGATTAGACAAACATATGAACCTTTCAGATTGTGTTGAATAATATATCATGATTGAAACAATATTCAGCATTTGAGATTATTAATTGTCGGCAAAAGACAAACGGTATTCAAATCGTATTCTTAATCTAATCAAGTTTGCCCAATGTCATTTTACATCATTATATCAGAACAATGATAGAAGAGCTCATATCATCACATTTAACCTATCGATAATATAACTAACACATTGATGCTTTATACATCACATAACGTACATGCATATAGTTATATTGTTACAGATGTCACAGCTGAAAGAAACAAACGTAGCTTCTACGTACCTCGTCTGAATCGGAAACTTCAAATAGCTGAACAGTCTTTAACTAATCTTAGAATAAGATAAAGATACTGTGATTTGAAATCAGAGGCTTTCAACAGAAATATATTAGCTCTGAATCTGATTAACAGTCAAAAGTACATCGTGAGGATTTGTATGGATAATATGACCTAATCTATTTCCATCATCTGCGGCAGTATCTGTATCTTCAATCTACTAAATCACTGTTTGCATTGAACTATACCTATTCTTTAGCGTTGGATCGGCAGTGCTTTGTCAGAGATAACGCATTTGGTAACAATGAAGGGAGCCCACTTTGTTCTGCATAGGTAAGTGTTTCGCTGTGGGCGTCTGCATTAAGAGGATTTCTTAAACCTTTCACAACTGAACATCCATATTAGGGCATTGATGATGTAAACACATAGTTCAACAATTTTGGTATGATAGTGTCTACGGTTCAATTTTTTTAGGAGCGTTTATCAAACCCCATATTGTAGATCATGAGTGATAAGAGGTTGTCAACATCAATATGTATAGTGTTATCTGTCGGGTTATAATTTGACATCCGACATTTTCATACTTTATTACTTCATAAGTAAAATGAGCAAGTCCATGAAATTGAATCAGAGTGCTATCCTGGTATTCAGCTTCAATCTGAGTTAATTCATTATGTTTCTTCTCTTGTTTGCAGACGACGTCATTCTTCTCTCCGATACTATCTATGGTCTACAAAAACGTATCACTGTTCTGGAGCAACATTGTATTGCTTATAAGTTAGTTAGCTTATAACCTTAAAGTTAACCTAGACAAATCCCAGATTGTTGTTTTTAGAAAAGGTGGACAGCTTTCTAGGAAAGAGAAATGGTTTTTAGAAGGTTCGCTCATAGACTGTGTTCTTTCATATGAATATTTGGGTGTGCAATTTTCTCAATCACTAGCTTGGAATAAAAACGTTGACGATTCATCTTTACAATTTAAAAAGGCCTGGTTTACTATAATGAGATCTCTATCAAACTTCATTTCTTTGCAAGGTCATGTATTTTTTCAAAATCTTCGACTCAAAAGTAATACCAATTCTCTTATATCGAGCTGAAGCTCGGGGTTTACATTGTAATATCGATTCTAATATTGAGAAAGTACAAACTGGCGCGTGTAAACATTTACCTGCTGTAAACTTATCAAATCAATTATCTAACCAGGTTTTCGTGGAGAATGTAGCAGATATCCCAAGTTTATCTATGCCTACAATCGCGGTATCTCATATTGGAACAAGTTGTTGAATATGCCAGTAACTCGTTTTCCTAAAAAGTGTTATAATTTAATGTTGTTGGATGTATCGCACGGTAAAACTAATTGGTCCTCCATTTAGTTACGAGTTTAGATTTGGTTAAGTATGGGAGAGACAGTACATAACTCATTTTGACTCTTTCCTTTCTGAATTTATGACTATGGAACAGAATATGTATGTTCAAGACTTGCATGAATCACTAACTGTTCAAAAACGCATTCATATAAACAGGTATTTGGTTTTGAAAATTATATGAGTTGAATAAATGTTTAAAAAGTCCATGTTGCTCTTGCAATTGGGAAGCTTCGATACAGCTCGCATCACTTAAATATCGAAACTGGTATATGTACGCAACGGCGTCTTAGATTATGTCAGATGTGAACCGATACTAATCTTGAGGATGAATATCATTCTTCTGTTTTGAAGATCATCTTCACACGTTGTAAATACATGTGAACTATTACAAATATCCTTCTTTGCATAGGTTTCATTTCTTGTCTGTATTAAGAAACCTGATTATGTACATTTTGTATGTTAATCATGCAACTAAGCTGCGTAATAGCCCCTTGATTGCTGTACGATCCGACTGTATTATGAACCGATGGCCTACATACACCTGAATAAAAGACTTTATGTACATTGCCTTAAATTATTTTGATAAGATGCCATGTTGATCACAACATGATCTCATCTGTCCACATGGTGTACATGCAAATATTAGTGAATTAGTGTGTTCAATAAGATTGTTTCCCGGCAACAAATGTATTTATAACCAAATTATACAACTCTGACTTTTCACAGCAGGCAACCCGAAAAAATTATTTTGCACAATTATGGTTAAATTGGCAACAAACTAGGTTCAAATGAAATAACAGCAAACATTGAAGCTTCACTCAATGGTTATATAGCTGTTCCCTCAAAGCAAACTAATAGTTACTCTTAGTTAATTTCAATGTTTAATCCTGACCACAAGGATGAATAAAAAGACTTTATTTACTAATTGAAAAACCATAACGCACTAAAAAAACACGCAAAATTAGATTTAATACACTACAGAACTGGCACAACATATAACATATAAAAATGTATTTAGGGAATATATCAAATAATAATAAGATATTGATATTGTCAATATAGTACTCATTCGTGGAGGTATTGATTCTTTTGGGTGATTTCTTCTTCATTCATCCCCTTCTCATTGATCTTTACGTTACTTCAAAGATAATTATATAAGTCTCCAACTGCTTATATTCAATACTCAAACGATTTCAGCAGATTTATAACATATCATGTATATTTCAACGTGGTCCATGTCCATAATATGTCTGTCCTGCAAAAATGTAGTCCGTACATATATGTATCAAAAATTACAAAATATGCAAGCAGTAATAAAATGTTTTTAGTTTTGGAGCACAATCACCAGTAGTTTTGAAATTAAGAAGTTACTAATCACCATTTCTTTAAGGGCCATTTTACAAGCTGGATTGGTGAAATTGAGCAAGTTTTTATTGATAGTCAACTTCTTTATTCACGAAATGCGACGTTTCGGTGCAAATAGTTTTACCGTTATCAAGCAAGTGGCAAATATATACATGCATGAGATGGCGTTTTTACAATTATTTAATTCGATGTATATATTATTTTGATTAGGCGTTTACAATGGGAAGTAGTTAATACACGAAACAGGATTGATGTACATGATATGATAGGTTGAGTTAACAGATGATGGAAGTCTCTATAAAGTACAATGGAATACTGCTGATTACTTTTTTTTGTTGAGATGATGATAAGCTGGCGGGATAAAGTAGCCTTGATCTCTATACAAAGAGGGATTATGACCTTTAATACTGATTGCTTCAAGTGTTTTTTTCTATTCTTGTAGTCTGTGTGGTTGGCCTCTAGGATGCTGATGTAGTTCCAAAGGATGATGTGGTCAGGGTGGGCTTGGGAGTGGTCTGATATGAACACAGAAAAAAGATTCAAACTTCGCCATATCGGAATAATTACTTGGAACATAGTCATAAATGGTACTGAATTTCTACATATATTAAGTATTGCTCTAGTGCCGAAACTACGCAGGGGAAGCTACTGGCAAGGAATACTTGAAAACATCTGTAAATAAACTTTCCTGAAAGATTTATGTCATGCATTTAAAGTTTCCAAGATATACTAAACAAACTTTTTTTTTAATAATATCCGTGAGTCAAAGAACCTTAAATGCACTGCTCTCACATTCTTTCATTGTGCTAGCTGACGTTCCCGGATGCATAAATAATACTCAACGTTCAATTCTCATTCCCTTTGGAGACATTTTCCATATATACACCATGTACATGTAACATTGTTTGCAACGAACTTTTAAGTGGTGATGTAGGAACTGATACATGCAATTTACACGAGGGAAAGTAATTAAATAGTATGGTTATGAGACGTCCTTGGCATTATGTAGCCCGTTGAATATGCAATTATGTTAGTTTGCAAAAAGATTGTGTTAATGTGTATTGGCCGCTTGATCATTGTCACTATAGATTATATCCATTCCAGCCGATGCTCGCAGGTTTCACCGCAATGCATAGCCAGAATGGTGTTGCGGGCTTTCTCCCTGCAATAATACCAGCAGCCGTGATTTAAGTGAAATACTCTTTAACCCCAAATAACATCATCTCACCTGCTTCCAATAATTGTTAAAAATCGGATAGTATTTATATATAAAACACTCACTTCCTTTTTCCACAATGAAATAGTTGGTGATTGGTGAAAGTTACAACATTTTTGTTATTGTCATAATAACCTTAAAGTTAAAGCTGATGGTCAATGAGAGTGCTACGTTGTGCCTTCAACAAACTAGTTAATGATCGCAATTTGTATATATAAATTTCCGCAACATAATCGGCGAATCTTCATCCCGAGCCACAATATCTATCCCTAAAAGCATGAGTTTGTCCTTCAACAGGAACCCACAATGATAACTACTATGTGTTGTCATTTAGAGACCTCCAGACGGTATAATTTGTCTCCCTCATTCACACCAGCTTATTTCTGATCTTGTAAAATCAGGTATAGCAATCTATATTCTTGCTAGAAGCAATGTAGTGAGCACGATCAGTGTAGAGTTGATACCATCAATTGATCAGCGGCATGAAGCCGCAATGTTTGGAGATAACTACAACATTTTAATGTATCCGACCAATTGGTCTCGTGAAGCATCTGTATTTTCGATCTTTATCGTTCCCACAAACGAAAATATGATGTTTTCTAGCTGCCAGACAACTCTGTGTTTGGTGCTCTTTGTTAGCATGCAGAAGCTGCTAGTTTATTATGATACAATGGCACCTCTGAATGCTGCGCTCTGGTATCACACCTTTCTCTACATAACGAATTCTGAACACAGTTTCTCATAACCTGCAGACTTATAATATGTTTTGAAAACGTTTACTTTTCTCGTCATCACTGATAAACGAATCTTCCAGCTGCCGTTTTATCCTCCAAATTCCGTTATATAATAAAACTTGCATAGTAGTGTTGGTTATGCAGAGATTTCAGTATTTACCAGAGTATATGCAAGGAGTTGAGCTATAAATGAAAGAATAGAGGATAGAAGAATACGTCTTACATGGACAACGCTGGTTGTTAGCATGTGGCCCCCAATGGAAGAACTCACCAATACAACGTTAACAGTCTCACTGCAAAACTTCACACGACATGACCATCCTAATTCACTTACTAAAATGTAGTTGGTGAAAATAAACGAAATACTCTACAACAATAACCAATTATACTAAGTTTCATTTCATTATATAGTCTCTTTGGCAGCTCAAAATGATTTAGTTAAAATTTCGTAAATAGTATTTGTACATCGTCTTTAATAGACTTATCGTCTTTTCCCATTTCAGACCGTTTTAATTGATAAAGAAATATGTTGGTTTACCTTTTACAGTCATTTGTCATCATATTCCTTCCACAAAAGGACAGAGGACGTCCTGTGTAATGTAAAAATGAATCGCTGACTACTGCAGACATTGTTTATAAGACAAATGTACACGAGGATGCAAATCAATCACAAAGCCTTTTGTTTTATTGTCTTAGGTAAAACATCACGTCTGTGGGAAATGTCGATTTAAATTATTCTTTTAAGACATATACTTTTCGGTAATCAATGGAATTGTGGGAAAACTAATTACTAGAGAAACAAATGATGTCACCTCTTATTAAACGCAATACAAACTTGGCCAGGCAACGTTACAGTTATTTCTGAATAAATCAAATAAATGAATATTTCTATTGAAAGGAAGTGGCCGTGAGTGGAGTATTTCAAGTACTACTGGTGACAAAAAATCAGTTTATTTATTTATTTCAGTCACGAAGCAAGGACAAAGAATAAGGGAATTCAATTAATTGGAGTTTTGGTTTTACATTTGAATATATACATTTTAGTAGAGACAGGTGGAATATTTGCACGTGTGTTTTTATCGACCTCATTTTATTATCATAACGCTCCTGTTAAGAGTAACACTTATCACTTACGAATCGAAACTAAACTAGAGAAATCAAATCCTGACTTTCCTGATAAATTACAATTTGGTTTTCGAAAAGAGCATGGTGCCATTATGTCTGTGTTTACTCTCATGGAAAGTATTCATTATTATAATCATAGAGAATCTCCGGTTTATGCAGCTTTCCTCGATAATGCAAAAGCTTTCGACAGAATTTGGCACGACGGGCTATTCTTCAAACTCTATGAACTTGGTATTAAAGGTAATCTCTGGAAACTATTACACCATTGTTATACTAATACTCAATCATTTGTCGCATATCAAGGGGAGGTGTCAGAAAAATACCTGGTCAAACAAGGTGTAGGGCAAGGTAGGGTTATATCCGCATGGTTCTTCCTTGTCTTCATTAATGACCTAATTACATCTTTAAGACAAGGTAACTGTGGTATCAGTGTTTTCGGTATGGACGTCCCATCTGTCTTGCTTGCTGATGATACAACACTCGTAAGTACATCCCCTACAAGCCTACAGGCATCACTTAATATTGTCTCGTCATATGCCTCTAAGTGGCGCTTAACATATAACGCATCAAAAAGTACAATAATTGTTTTTACCAAAAGAAAAGGCTATGATGTAAACTTTCACTGTAGACTTGGTGATATACTAATTCCCTTATCCGAAACAACAACTTATGGAGGTGTTCTGTTTACAAGTAACCTTTCAACAAAAACTAGAAGCGAAAAATATTGTCAGAAAGCAAGACAGAATGTTAATTCACTAAGAACTGTTGGATTAAATGATAATGGCCTTCATCCATTCACATGTGTTAAGATTTGGCGCAGAATGATTTTGAAAACTAGTCTTTATGGCTGTGAAATATTACCAAATATCAAAGGTCAACAAGCTGAAGTATTTGAACAAACACAGAGGTATTTCGCTAGACTAGTACAAGGTCTTGATAAAAGATCGTCATCAATATCTACCATCGCAAATTTGGGATTGTGGTCACTCGTAGGCTATATCGATAAATGTAAACTTCTATTTCTTGGGCGACTCTGTAACATTGAATGTAACAACTTTGCAAAGCATATATTTTGTGCCTCCATTACATGTTCAGTCAAATCAAACAACGTATGTGACGATCTACTATCAATATCTAAAAAGTATAATCTAAATGCATATGTTAACAAATATATTTTCCAAGGTATTTTTCCTCCAAAACATGTTTGGAGAAGAATTGTTAACACTACTGTACATAGCTTTGAAGAACAAATGTGGCGATCACAAACTTCATATCGCTCAAATATGTCATTTTATGCATTAACTCATACTAAACTCTGTTATCATATCCTGTGGCAATTAGCATATAAATACCCAAATTATAAATCATCCTTGCAACTTTGTATCAAGATATCATCAAGAGGTAAGATATCAAGAGAGTGTACACTATGTAATAAACAAACATTTGACTATGATTTTCATATACTTCTCCACTGCGAAAAATTATTGCAACAACGAAATGAATTCTTTGCATACTTAATTGACCAGCTCGATGTTGAAATCTACGTAATGTTTGAAATGCAAGATGAACAAGATATGTTATCATTCCTCTTTGGGGCAGAAAATAATTTTTACAATTGTATAGATCCCGTGTCATGGGAACGCATTTTGTTGCGCTTTTCACTATATGTACATGAAATAAAACACCACCTTGTTTATAAATACGATGAATGATACTATCCATGTTTGATGTGAAACAATGCTGTATATACATTTGTAAATATTTTGTTATATCTATGTTCTTCTGTACAATGATGTAATGTGATGTTTATATGTAATCTTCGGTTGCCACTGGAGGAAATAAAGACTCTCTCTCTCTCTCTATACAATGGTTCATCAAATACAATGCTAATAGTATATTTATGAAATTTTGCACGTTTCAGGATTGTCTTTATAAAAAATAGTCCATCATTTCAGATTAAGGTAAATTCAAAACTTGCACACATTACTAGTTTCCAACAGTCAAACATTAATCTTGTTTGTGCAAAACTGACGTTAGACGTTTTGCGTCTCTAAGCCGATCCCGGTCGTCTTAACATTTTCATTATGATTGCAGCTCAATTATAAGGAATAATACATATTTTGTTGAATAAATGAAGAGCCAAGACTTCTGATAGCCAATTTTTATTTGGAAATTGCCACAGTTCCTTAAAAGTTTGCACACAATGCACAAAAACCTAGTTTCAAACATAAGGTTGCTACCCGCGGTCGTCAAACTTAGAATCTTAATCCATTTAATTATAGTCAGCTACAATTATTCAATTACAGCTACATGAATATGCTTATTCTTATAATTCAGTTTTTTAAATTCATTCTAATTGCATTCAAATAATGCACATTTATGATAATTATGATGATATTATCATACCTCAACCCAGCTGCTGCATGTCCAAATCGACCGACGTGCCTCGCAAGCGGAATATGGTACTAACCCCCTCTTGATCTACACGATGGTATTGCTCTTGTTACTGTTAGCTGGATTTAGTAAAAGGGACACTCCAAGACTCTAGACCCTGACTTACAAGTTATACGTTATAGATAAAGCTCGAATCCATTGTTCCCAATCATCTGCATTACAATGCTTTCACACAGATCCAATGACTAGCAATTCAATTGATTTTGACCCTATTTAGCATGTCAACGACGAAATTGGCCGATTGATATATAAAAAGAAACCCTTATTATAACAAACTTTGGAAACTGGAGGCAGCCTTTTGTGAGGAGTGGCAGCAAGTCTTATACATGTAGGAGCTATTCAGTAAGTTTTAAGTGCTATACTAAGGAGGGTGTTTTTGTTATTCAGGCACGCAATGGTTGTTTATTGTTTCTTAGACACTGAATAAGTTTATTCAAAATAAGTTTCTCTAATGAATTTTCCCGCAATTTGTTCTTAAAATACATATGGCTTAAGAGATAATTCAGTTGCAATTACTCTTCAGTCTTTCATATACTGATCCTGATATGTCAGATGATTAAAATACAGCAAAGGGTTCAAACTTACTCCTATTAAGCCATTTTCTTCCGATAAAAGTTAATCTTTTGATTTTTCGACAGGAATCTATTTTAACATTTAAAAGAAGTGCCGGTTTCACGCCAAGTCACTTCTTAGCAATGATCTAAACAGGTACTTCAGCACCAAGGTATCTTTAGCCATACGATAATGAAAGAAACAATTTGACCAGATCTTTGAGGCTCGCTTTCAGGGTTTTCAAAATATCTTAGATTGATGATGAAGGACATCTGTCGTGAACTTAAATCAGCACACACCGTGTGAGGTTTTCCAATATAACTTATTACCCCAGCATTTCAGCGATTTGTTGCAAGTACCACCTGGCCTTAAAAGCTCTGTTTTACTGTATGAGGGTTACACATCTACATATAAAGAGATACTTCCACCATATTGTAAATTACCGAAATTAAGATTCATCCACTTGATCTCTCTATCAAAAAACAATTTACTTTGGTTGAGAGTTAATGACATTGGAAACAGTTTAATGAACATTTTGTCGCAATCAATACATGCCTTTATTTGTCACTGTACCTTTATATTCTATTTCAAACCTCTTTTCTTGATATATTCATTGACTTTCTAATGTTTATTTGCATGATAAATTGGAATGGTGTTCTAAGTTTTAGTCTTTGGTTACTCAGTCATGCAATGTGATTACAGTTGCGCAATCATCAAACTTGTACTCACTACCGTGTAATGTTATGGTTTAGCCTCAGATACCCCTTGTAGTTATATGCCTAAAACCTATGCGGGATGTGCGCACCAGATATATAATATAATACTTTTGTAATATCTAAATTGCATATTGCTTCATAAAAGGTAAAAACGAAACAAACGTAAAGAAATAGTTTAATGTCTTATGACTTGCACTTACTGTATTTAGTATTAACTTTATTTCTTTATTTGAAAAGAATTAAAAAGGGACAAAAATATACTATGTTGTTTTTACACTTTTTCTAAAGTTTTGATGATTAAGCAATATAAGACATATATTATCGATACTGGATATAACTTACTCTGAAAGTAGTTTGTAAATGGCTTCAGATGTTTTGAGAACCAAAGATAATGTTAATTTTTATTTCTCAGTAACTAAATCTCTGCGTCAGCAATAATTGCACAAATGTAAATGTCAAAATTCTAACTATTCTTTAAATTTATATCAGAACCAGAATTTATTGCTTTTTAGATAAGTAATAAACTTATAAAAATTGTATTGCATTAAAAAGTACATTCCAAAGCGTTTTAATAAAACGAATAAGACACTAGACTTTAATCTTAAAATCTGTGGGTTTAGTGACAGTAATACTTCCATCGACTGTCCCTTGCAGGCTTCCAACCAAACAATCAGCCAGTGCCTACAGCGCTAAATTACAAACAGCGTAACCAATTGACCAAACTTTTGTTGAATTCAACAATGTATCTGGGTCCCGTTGCACAAAACACTAAGGTCACCTAAAGTCACAAAGATAGCCTAGTGCAATGGTAAATGATGGCACTAACTAAGGTTAACCTTAGTGTTAAGTTGTTTTGTGCAACGCCCCCCAGGTGTTAAAAACGTGGAGTCGACATACATGTATACACAAAGAAAGGTCGGCACTGCCATTGTTTAAATACATATGTTTCATAAATACCATTTACAAATTCTTTTGTCTGTATCATTCATGTAGCAGTCCTTTTATCTAATGAATGAGTCGTTTTGTTTTGAATAAGAATGTTTTTATATTGCTATATAGATTCAATCAAAGTACATACATATTTTTAAAATATAAACTCATTTTAGTATAGAATGATCGATTCACGGATAATTGATACTTGATTAAAAGTTAACATCTAGTTAGAACGCATTTCATGTTTCACTTAATTGTTATGATACTTATGAAAATGGTACTAAACACTGAGATGGCCCACAGCATAAACTCAGGTTCTCGAGCTAGTGATGATCACAGTACTTAATATTGAATTTAAAAGTGACCACAAACCTGTAAAATTTGTTGTCTTGTTCTTTGAATATGTCATTAATAATCTGCAGAAAACATGGATAAATATAGCATCAGTGTTACCTCAAGTAAAAGCTGTTAAATGCAGTTTGTTATCAAACAAACAAAGGATATGTGTAAAACAGGAGAAGCACAAGTCGTTTAGTTTACAAGGTTTGAAGAATAAAGGTCAGTAGATTCCTAACCTTTATTACACGGAATAGTCGGTTACAGCATAGATGAAATGTTATCGATAATGCTAAACCCCATCATGCTTCTTTACCACAGATTAATGTAAAATAATATATATATATATATTTAAATATAATATTTCTTCATTTCCATCACAAATAATAAATTATTATGAATGAATCAGTCAAACCTCAGTGAACATGTATTTACATGATATTTACGCTAAGTTTGAAAGTAATGTATCAACTTTTCTTTTTGAGGTATTTGATTTTACGCACATCACACTACCTATCTGGCCAGAAAAGACCTCAAATCCTAATGAATTAAACTATCAGACCGAGTTGGTAAAAGTATCATAAATATTTATCGGAGTATACGTTTCTCTGCATGATATTAAAAGCTGTAGATTATAAGAATCACACATTTTATGTTATCTTTATATCAACCATTATCCCTTGAGATTTTTCGTCAACAAAAATAGACAGCACTATCCCTCATTTACGTCATTGATGCATTAACAATGACATATCTGATCTCTAGGATTTACAAATGCACCAGTCGTTTTTGGATCTTGAAAGGGAGTGCCGGAGAAATACGCTTTGTTGAACGCCATGACCTTAACTTCAATTTATCAGAATCGTTATCTTTGAAAAATTATAGACATAAACATTGTTTTAATGTCAACAGTCAAAAGCTGTAAACAAAACCATTGGCATTTAGCTAAATTATAACTGGTAGTTTGATACAGTCAGAGCTTTGTTGGTCATACATTAAACTTGATACTAATCATCATTACAAAAAGTTGAAAATGAATATATGATATTAATTTAACGAGCACAATCAGTAGTTGCTATAAAATATATTTTAACATAAACGATAATTTTTTTTAAAAATGACAAACATGATGCTTACAGTACACTACAGAGATTTCAAGGAACATAATACCATCAAGTTATTCATGTGCTTGTTACTTACATGTGTGCTCAATGTTCAAAGATTAACATTAACTCTGGAATATCGAAGATGATCTACATGAGTGTCATTCGTTCTCATGACTACATCCAGTACCAAGGCAACATGTATGCTGAACTCATTGTGAAACGTCATCAACATGCATACCATCGGTGACAACTAAAACGTTTATTACCTATAAAAGTTAATATAATCACATAATAGAACCATAACAGATTCGAATCCGTTCTCGTACTTCTACTGTAGTTGAAAGGATATCAAAACAATAATGTTATTCTTCTCTACATTAGTACACAATTCTGCTAATGCCACACCGTTTATATTAGAATTAGAATTATAATATAATTATCTCAATGTGACCTCGTCGGTGACATCGGCCTCATATATGTTTGAAGGTATGAACACGTTGCAAATTGATTGTCGAGACGTGGAATCAGGGCTTTTCGCACACAGACCGACTATTTGATTTTTTGAAAACGTTTCTTACTTGTGTTACAGGCAAAATATTGACCAAGCAAACTGAGAGTAAACTGTGCGTTTCTCAAATTTTAAATGGAAGTTGAGCATGCATGGAGAACATTCATTACATATCAATAGAGCATTCAATTCCAAAGCAAAGGTACACTATTCCATCCCATACTTGGGCGAAGGAAACGTTTGACTGGCACCAAAAGACATTTGCTAGCATCATCTGTAATTTCACACAAACCAACAGATTTTACTTTCTTGCAAAACGTCATCGATTGTTCATAAATTCATAGTTGGTGTGAAAACAATAGGAATCAATAAACACCAAAACACAGTGATGCATTGACAAATAAAGACATCATTGACGTTGGGCGTAATCTGTTTTGTAATCTGTTTCGTAATCTAATTCTTGAATGGTGTAATGTAGCACTGAAAATCTTAGGATTTGACAATTAAGTCAGACCCATTAGTGTTATATACGATACGTGTCTGGCGACCATATGGTCAACATCTATATACCGACAATAGCTGTATGTCTCCAGCTGCGTGGAGGTCTAACGTCCTTTCATTCCCAATAGGGTAATGTTATTGATAAATTCTAATTTCAATTGGACCGAGTTTAATGATGATTCTAGTTTTTTCCATAATCCGAAGATAGGTTCACATTCTCATAGCATATGGTTAATCGTTACGATTTCTGTTTGGCAAAATGGAAAAATTGGTGATGATATATATCCATTATAATAGAGAATGTATCTTGTAAGGAGAATATTATGAATAGTTCTATCATGCAACCATTTCAATTCTGTGCTCCCTGAACAATTATTATTAGAAAATATGAAAAAAATTCCGATCTCTTTCATCGAAATATTTCTGTTTATTTACTTCCCAATATTAAAATCTCGCCTGACGAACAAATCGCGGCATTGATGCATATATATTTTTGCTCCAAATCAAGGCATATGATATATAGGATTTAATATTTATTTTCTTGTATTGCCTCATGTTCAACGAACGGGCATATATTATTATGACTTTTTTCGCCGAAACAAACGTTAGTCTTGTTAGAAAGTGTTGAAAATAATATTAAATGTTTATCATATGTTAACAGTCTTATGTGAATAGAGGACTATCTCACATCGTCAAACGCAAATCATAACTATTTGAATCATGTAACTTTAAAGGCACAGAAAAAACCCTGAGCCATCAAAAACAAAATATCTTTATTTGAATAAAATATTTAATTGGTTGAATCTAATCATATATCTTAACAATTCATGATTTTGAAACCTTAGATGCCATATTTTTACAATAGAAAGAGTAACTAACGAGTTTGATTGTCGGGCATCACAAACATTCGGGGTCTGGACACTACAAAATAGAACTTTTTACACATAACTATTCTTCTTCTATGGCATTAACTAATGGAATTGTTTTACCGTTACATTGTCATAAATAACCATTACGATTTAGGATTTGGATGCAATTTGGAAGTTTTCATAGTTTTCTAGAAAAATGCAAACAAAACAAAACACGTAAAGGAAATGTAAAAGTTATTTCTCAAGACAAACACAACGATTTCGTCTAATGATAATGTACGAACAAAACAAAAGTTCTCTCCAGAAGTAACGACGACAATGAAGTAGAATGCTATGTAAACCTGACACTGATAGATGGTAGCAACGTGATTCAGCTGCATCAAGTATTCAAATACGCAGCATTCCAAATGCCGCGAGGGAGCTGTGAATGATTAAATCAAAGCTTTTTCGTTACTTTTAGTCAGGATAATTGCAGGTTTTCTAAAAAGCCAAGTTAAAAGAAATTCAGATAACCCAAATCAAGTCGATTTTTCTCTATGACATCATCAATTTGTCTCAAGAACGTTGGTAGTTAATAAGTGTTTAACTCTACATGTTCTAGATTATTGGGAAGTTAAAGCTGTACTATTATTCCAAACAAGAAATCCATTTTGATATTTGGTTATGATTTCAAGGGACATGTTTCTTTGTGTACATATCTTTGATAGTTATTTGAATGTTTTGATAAATCGTCTTTCCACATTTTAGAAGCCGTTTGCATCTCCGACAAAGGCAAAATTGCTCAATTGTAAAATCAGACCAAAGTCGGGAGCAACGTTTCTGATTTTTCAGTGTTCAAGTCTGTCAAAAACAATCTTAGAACAAATGTATATGTACCTCTTATACTAGCATACATCAAAAACACATTGTTAAAATTATTTCACTTAAAAACATACAGTAGACAATCACCATCTTTGCTTTTTGTAAGTGTAACATATCAATCTGTTGTTCATTTTATAAGAAGTTTGCAACTAGAAATAATTTACCTTTGTAACAACTTATGTAATTGTTTAATATATATCTGGGCTATCATTCATCTTTTAAAAATGCGAACAAAAAAAGTATAGTTCAAATTGATTCAAAATTTAAATTTGGTTCAAATAAGTACAAGTTCAGCAGCTTTCTGTGCAGCCACTTCAATCAAAAAGGATTTTGTAGAAATATTGGAAAAAGAAAGTTTGACTACGAAGGCAACTGAAAAAGCTCGTAATATTTGCATGATGTAACAATCCACTACTTCCAAATTATCTATAAACCCATAAAACAATCTTTTTCGAAGCCAGTGACAAAATAATGCAACCATTCGTAGAGTAGTTTTAAAGATGCTACATCCAAAGTGGAAACTGGAAAATGATATAATGTTTAAAAGCGTGTCATCAAGTACTTTTTCAGGAAATAAATGTCCGCACATGAAATCCATGATGAAATCGGATGATGACTCCCTTGCATCCTCCACAGTTGCCAAATGGGTTGCTAAATGTACACGTCGTCTGCAGATTCTTGAAGATTATGCCAGTTCTGGTCGACAAAGAAGCTCCGCACGTGATTTCCATAATGATGCGGTTCAGACCGACGTGTCACCATTCGACACATGTCTGAGACTTTGAGCATTAGTTTTGCGTCGGTATAAACAATACTGACAGATGTTCTTCACATAATCAAGCTCTCTGTGACCAGAAATAGAAACGCCTGGATATTTCAACGGAACATTTGACTCGATTCAAGGGAGATAGGGATAATTTACTGAAAAGATTAGTGACCCAGGATGAGACGTTGGAACAACAATTCCCCACCCCCAAAAACCTTCAAGCAAGTTCCATCTACTTGAAAGGTGATGGCCTCGTTTGTTTTATGAATTGACGTAATTAACGGCGAGGGAAGCTCCGTGCAGGATTGTTTCCCCTTCAGGAGCTCCCATCCAAACAGCACATCTCGCTGTCACTCCCGCAAACTAATGTGGCCTTAAAATTCTTCCATATCCAACATACTCCCAAGATTTGGCACCATCAGACTTCTTGCTCCTCTCCAATATGAGGAACCATTTACGTGGACGTGATTTTGCAGATAACAACAGCCTCACTGCTGCCGTTGACTAATTTATTGAGACCCAGGATGCGGAGTTCTACAAGAATAGCATAATGAAGCTGAAACTACGCTGGTCCAAATGAAAGTATGTCAGTGGAGACTATGATGAAAAATAAAATGCCAAAAGTGATCCTCTAATCTTGTTTTCTATGTCATTGTAAGAACCTTTTGGTTTACCACCGTAGCTGAATCTTCTAATTCAACTTCTAATTCTTAAATGGAAACATTTAAACTTTAACTGTCATGAGTTTCCATTTTCAAAATATTTCGTGAATGTTTAGAAGGCAAAACAAAGGTGTCTTAATCTTGTACACCACCTATTACTCAAAGTGGTTTCATGTTCATTACATCTGTAATTCATTCATTGTAATATCAACAATTTCTCTTCATTTTTCAGAACATGTCCGTGTTTATTCATAATATCTTCAATTTAAAGGTTCCTCTAGGACCAAATATAAAAAAATGATGACTTGCTTATTCATAAGTTAGGTTGACAAGGTTGATAAATGGTAGTTAACTTTGACTGTATAACTATATAGATTGGCTTGGCTGATTTAAGCTAGCAAGGAAAGAAAATATTTGTTTAAGTAAAAAGGTAAATGGATTTTAAATAACAAAAAAGTTGGCGTGAAATGTTGCTGAAAATACTCGACAAATAAGAAATTGCCATAAATATCCTCAAAATAAATAAGCTTACAGGGAAAATATCTGAAACGAAATTATGCGTATGGTGACAAACACATGGTTTCCCAACACCTTTACACTTGCACTTACTAAGAAAAATAGAGCATATTAGGATTACTCATGAAATGTAAATCATCAAATAAACAACTTTAATGTAAAGTAAATGATTACTTACAATTTTTTACCCCATTTAGAGTTGCCTACAAAACATGGCTTTACCGCAGTGAAGTTAGCATATCACTCAGCTCACTTCACCTTACTCCCGTGTTTTCTAAATCTCACTTTGTAAAGAGAAACATTTTAAGAACTAAAACGAAATAAAACATGTCAGCAACATATTTAGAGAATAACCAACTTGGTACGAGTGATAACGGGAAATATCCACGAGTTGAAATAATGTTTATATCGCGAGCCTTGGCGAGCGACTGAACATTATTTCTACGAGTGGATATTTCCCGTAATCACTCGTACCGAGTTGGTTATTCTATATATTACCCATATTCAATTAAAATAACCAATTACGACTGAAAATCCTTGTCATTAAGAGACGGCAATACTACGGTAGTGATCGACATTGATCAGCTGATCCGTATTCATACGCGTTTAAAAAGCAAACATCTCAGGAAGTAAATTAGCCAACAGCGCTACGCAATACATGTACTTCTGTCAAAAAAGGCCGACTGACGACAGTTTGGTCCTAAAAAAATACATAACATGATTTTCATATCTGAGACACATAAAGATCATGACAAAAATACTCTTAGAAGCTATCGCATGGATATGCTTATGTGAATGTGTGTCGTCGTCACCACCTTCTTACTAGTTAACGGGCGAGTGGCTGAACGCACAGTGTTGAAATGAAAATTGGAAAAACCTGTCAATTTTTTATCATTTCAACAGATAAAAGTGGCAATATCTTGAAGAGAAATATATAATGAAAGCATCGAAACGAGTTTGTATCTCAATATTGTCAACTAATCTGAAGTTTGAACAACATTTCTTCGCTTGGATGTTGCTTTCAATCACGTCTTGTTGCCAGTATCAAGAACGATAACTCTTATCGGATTACTTATCGTGTAGTCGATTAACCTTTGTTAAACTAATTAAATACACAATTACAACAACGAAACGTTTGCCCAAAATTTGTACGGAACGTTTCTCGATTTGTATGCGTACTTTAAACAGCTGCATACTGCGTGGGAGAGGACGCCATTGTGTAAAGGTTTGTTTTGTGGGAGCGTGTTCGAACTAGATCGAGTCCGTCAGACCTGCACGTTTTTGCACCGACACTTGTGTATGGTTTGAACAATCGTTCATGTGATTTTATGTTGTGAAATGATTATGATTAATTCTAAGTTATCATTAACGTATAGTTAATCTTCACATTATGTTTTGATGTTTCATGAATATTTTTATGGCAGCTATGTTTGTTTCAAACGCGACGCCTATTTTCAAGTATTTTGCTTTGGAAAAATTATCATTCTTGTAAATTACAGTCATAGCGAAACATTTTGATAAAGTGTCAAATTGTTAAGTGTGTTAGAATTTTAACTTGTAATAAATGTATAAGAATGTTCATCTATCTACGCTTTTCTTTGAAAGGCGATGCATGTGTTCGGCACGTTCTATTTATCAATGAAACGTGAAAATAGTCCCGTCAACCAATCGTATTTCATTCTCAGGGTAACCGACCAATCAACGTCGAGAATCACTAAAGAGCACATCTCCTCGCCCATATGGGTAATATATTGTGATTGAAACTTTATTAAGTATTTGAGATTTCAGTTTGTATTCATATCTACTGTATATGGAGATGTCATATTGTCATCTTACAGTTTTGAAACCAGAAGTTGCATCGTTGAACCAGCAGATCCCAAATATATAATTATATGCATTGAAATTTGACAAAATTAATTACAATGCAATAAAGAAAGACAAAACATGCATATGATACAATACAATGCATTCGGGTCATATATTCAATTTTAATCTTTATCATATCATTCTGTGAATAGTCCTTATGTGTGTAGTTATTTTAGTCTTTAGATTAAGTCTTTTTTCTTCATTCATTCCATTTTTCAAAATGTTTCCATTATTTGCATAACCAATGTTCAATCGCATATATTCCGTACATTGAAATTTCAATATATTCAGGTATATTAAATTGCAAGTATAATTCATTTTGGTGCAGATTAAGTGCGTGCTGTATAAAAGTAGTCCAAATATAAATGTATAAATATGCATAGTAATCACCGGCAGTTTAGTATATAATCATATAAGCTTAACTTCATTGCTATTCCCCTCTCCGTTTTAGCTGCGCAATATTTCCAATTTTTGAGCTAGTTTTAAAAAGATTTGTGATTAAAACAAAGTTGGTATTTAATGTGAATTTTTTATTTATTAAATGTTACGGAAAAACTAAAGATTCTTAATTTTGTTTCATATTTCTTTGTAAAAGATAAAAATAAAATGAAAATGTTTTACCTACATATCAAACTATTAAACAAGTCTTTTAGTTTTAATGTCATGTGCTTGTTTCTGCGAAATGTTTACTTTGACATTTGGTTGTTGGGTTACACAATAAGAAGAATTTGATATTTGAATAGGTGTAAAATATAATGTATTTTTCTAAATGAAATCAAAATTCCAACGCAATTAAATAGACCCTGAAAATAAAAGCAACGCTTTCAGTTATGCTCATTCATAAATTTGAAAGAAAATCTAGGAGAAGTAAAATATTATACACAAAATAAGTAATGCATATCTATATTGACTACTTGATTAACTGTGATGCTGTGGGTTGTCAACAGTTTGACTTTCACACACTAAACACAAATATTCTTGTGAAAATATTGACGATTATGTCATGTTATCTCTATTTTACGAGTATATATATATATCAAGTGAACACTCATATATCATCATTTTGATATATTTTAATTTCAAAATCTGTCATATCGAAGATCCACTGCATTGCAGGGACTGTATGTGCTGACAGGATTTTAGGATGTGTAGGTAGAGTACTGGTAAAAAATACGTGAGGTGAGGTGAGGTGATATGGGATTGAACGCCGCTTTCAAAAGTATTTCATTTATATCGCGGCTGCTACTATTATTGCAGGAAAAAAGCCCGAAACACCATTGTTGCTATGCATTGCGGTGAAACCTGCGAGCATCTGCTGAAACTAGCGAACCATTGGTGGTGATGCACTAAAATTCAGTGTAGCATATCACACAAACCTGACTGCGTGTAGAATAGTGAGTGAGTGAGTTGGGGTTTAACGTGCTTTCAACAATATTTCAGTTATTAAACACGTGGATGACAACCATCCAAAAGAGAGTGGACAGATAAGGGAGAAAGGGATCGACAGGATGAGGGAAAAGACGGAAAGAAAGGCATAGTGAGAGAAAGAAAGCAGATTCTAGAAGGACTCAAATTTGGTCTGGCTTCTACCCGTCGACCTGTCCAACTTGGGTGCCCCTACCAGGAGCATGTAAGCTCCGGCTGGCATAGCTCTTCGGGTCTCTCAACCACGCAAACCACCACACCACGATAAGCTATTTGAAAGAAAAAAGATATAATTCGTACCTGGACGACGCAGCTAGGGATAGGTCTCCCATTGGAAGACCTCTCCAATACAACTATCTACCTGGAAACTTGACACAACATAACCATCCTAATTCATTTACTAAAAGGTAATCTGTGAAAATCAAAGAATGTCATTACTCACTATCAACAGACAATTAAACAAACTATCCTTTGTTTGTACAGTTGCTCTGACAAAGCAAAATGCATTGTTTAAGTTCAAAACTAGTTCTAAGAAAGAATATTACTTTTGAATGCACTTTCGCATGCTTCAACTGCTTCATAACCGTTTGGTCATAGTACCTGAACATCAACTATATCGGACTCATGGATTTTACCTTTTCACACAGTTTTTACGGGTAAAGAAATATTTTGATTTACCTTCCACGAAAGCACCACCACTGGACTCGATACCTTATCGTGGTGTGGTGGTTTGCGTGCTTCATAGACCCCGAGAGCTATGCCAGCCGGAGCTTAAATGCTCCTGGTAGGGACACCCAAGCTGGACAGGTAGACGGGTAGAAGCCAGACCAAATTTGAGTCCTTCAAAAACATGCTTTCTATCTCTCACTATGCCTCTCTTTCCGTCTTTTTCCTCATCCTGTCGATCCCTTTCTCCCTTCTCTGTCCACTCTCTTTTGGATGGTTGTCATCCACGTGTTTAATAACTGAAATATTGTTCAAAGCACGTTAAACCCCAACTCACTCACTCACTCCACGTAAGCAGAGGTTACGCTGTCGGTAGTATAAGGCTGAGTCGTTTATTACCGAAGAAAAACGTTTATTAGACAAATTTGCATTAGGAATGAAATCAATCTCAAAACTTTTCGGCGAAATAAATGATTAAACTACATTGAATTAATGTAAATGAATAAAATAGGATGTCCAAATGATACTTGCATATGAGACAGATATTTGATTTCAAGTAATGGATGTTATCTTCGGTAAAAATAAGTCGTTTAAGGGAAATACATGCTTCTGCTCTTAAAAAGCATTACAATCTTGGAAAGGTTTACAGCGTCTTCTGAAATGATTGTCAGTGTTTTATTCAAAGATTCAAAGGTGAACCAATTCAGTATGGTCGATTTAGTCAAGAAACATGGACAAAGAGTAGAAACAGGAGTTCATTGACGTAACTGAATGCACAAAATATTGATTATATTCCGGATGGACAAAGTGTGAGAAAGGAAAAGTTTGACATTTGAAAAAAAATATTTCAAATTTCAAACATGTTTTGTATCAGCGTACTTTAGGAGTGGTATATGTTGTGTACCTAAAATATATCGAAAAAATATTTACAATCTATATTGCGATTCTATATTTTTCGTGCACCGATACGGCGAACGAATGACGTTTTGGACTGCATGCAATAAGCTAATAAACTCTTCTTCACGTTTATTCAAGGATTTTTTTTATAGTTATTGTAACTGTATCTTAGAAATAAAAACGCATCGAGCTATCAAAATTCAAGACGTTTCATTATTAAAAACTAGTGTTTTCGGTGAAGGTTATATAGTTTCTCTCGAGAGACTAAAGGACCCAATGTTACCAGTCGAGGTTATTGCTGGAAATTTATACTATCAGTTGAAGGGCGATATGGGTCATACTTGTTTGTAGTAAATGAAGGTGATTGTAAATGATTAGGTATGCTACCAAATTGAACTTATGATTATGTTGTGAGGTGAGGTTTAACGCCGCTTTCAACAGTATTTCACTTATATCGCGGTGTCTAATATTATTGCTGAAAGAAAGCCCGCACCACTATTGTGGCTATTCATTGCGAGCACTGGCTGGAACTAGCGAACCATGGGTGGTACTGCACTGAAATTCAGTGTAGCATTACACCCAAACCTGACTGCGTGTAGAACAGTTCTCTTCTGCAGATAAAGTTGTCGAGCCCCTTTTCATCCGAAGCCGAAGGCGCTAACCACTGCGCTATCCGGCCCCTACTTATGACCGTCAAGACCTTAGGAAGAGAACTGTACTTAGTTTTCTTTTGTCCATGAGGATTTGTAAAAAATATGGACATGCTACTTGTTATCCGAATGAAAAGTATGTGCTACTCGTATAACTATATTGTGCCTGTATTGTTTTCGAGTTATGTTTACTCTTTAAACTTAGAACACTTATTGTCATTATTCTTATATTCATTATCTACAGATATGTGATTCAACTTTGACTCTGAAGTAGAAATTACAGTAAATGATAATCCTTTACCATGAATTAAGCGCTCTTTGAAATTTTACATGTGCTCGAATGAACCCAAATAGTCAACATTTCCTTTTTTATTGGTTCTTCCTACAAAAAAAAGTATATAGCCGTCATGATCTATTACATATACTTAAAACATGTTTTCGTCTTCAGTCAGTTTTGCTTTATGTATAACACTTATAAGTACAATTACATCAAATATTTGAGAATTCCTTTATTGAATGAACAATAAGCACAATATAAAGTCTTCTATTCGAGGAGATGCAAGCTTTACACATTTATTTAGCTACAATTGCACATATTCTGTCCACTTTGAAGAAACTCATTCTCTTATACCCTGGTAAAAGGGTAGAAATTAGCAGACCGGTTCAGACAAACCATTATCATTTGAAGCATGTTCTTGCTTGTCCTCCCTTTCCTCTTTGCTGCAAGAGAAAGTAACTGTCGAGTAGATAACATCTTTTATTAAGTAAATTTCTACATTTCGTGAATTTGAACTAAATTTCTAAACATTCTGGCCCATTATCATTTGAATGAATTGCTGAAAAGATCATTTACTATATCTGCATTATGTCTGTCATGGAAATTCAAACGTTGAATCAATAACTCACTTTCAGTACTACACATGCATAAATAACGCAGAGTCAATTATGATAATGATGATAATAATACTGAATTTGGAAAGATAAGTCCAATTGATTGTAAATTACCGAAATCATGACACAAATAGAATCAATCTTCTTGTCCTCTGTCTATTTAAAAACAGTATACAATAGATGGCAGTTAATGACATGTCTAAACAGGTTAATAAACATTTTGTCGCAATCAATACAAGCCTTCATTTATCACGATACCTTGTATTCAGTTTCAATTACTCCTTTTGTGATATATCCAATAACTCTCTACTATTTGTGTACTTTGTATGATGTACATTTTTTGCATAATAAGGTGGAATTGTTTTATAAGTTTTTGTGATTGGTAAATTTAGTCCAAAACTTCCTGAGCCATTCTGAATACAAGTCGATTACATTTGAACAATAATTGAACTCGTTGCACTCAAACCTAGTGATCTAGAAAGTTGCATATTTATGAACTTGGTAAATAACTTGTTTTAAAAATTGCAAAATGTATTCAGAATGGTTTCATCCACTACGCAGGTAATAAATCCTCAGTTAAATTGAGACGCTTATAGACTAACTATTAATAAATCCGTTCGTTGTCGCCATATGTCGTCTGAACATTTCAGTTCTATTACTAAAGAAACCCCACCACCATCTGTACCACTCATGATTTCTAGTGCGTCAAATTAATAAAGTATTTACTTGTTGAGATGTAACTATAGGTATACTATAAAATAATACTTTTGTATTTTAGTCAATGTAAAAACATGTCTTTCGTCCGTTATTTACCTACCGATAAAGGGGTGTTTACCATGAACATTATTTCATGTTTATCTTATGTCACATATGTCCAAAACATTAAGAATCAGTTGGAATATTGCTGCAGAGCTCCTTTCGAAACTATTTTACAGGCAGCTGCATCAATTATTTAAAATTTTGATAATGTTATTCTGGACCTTATTAAAGCGATCTTTCAGATCCGACTATATTAGTTTATATTTTATTTTGTAAAGCTTTGTTATTGCATTAAACAATAAGTCTCAAAATGTGTTCAAACTTTCCCTCTGTCCTTCTTCTTAAATAGACACAGTCTATAAAATCAACATTTCAATTTTATTCTTTTTCAAATTATTGTGAGTGACAGATTTACATGTACCAGTCAACAATATTTAACTAAATTAGGATTGACAACACCACACATGTACAAACGCTCATGATCAATTACTGCAAACATCATAAACGTAAATTGTTTTAATATTTAACTTGCACGTTGCTTCATACAAAGTAAAAACGAAACGGACGTGAACAAATAATCACATCATCGTCATATATATTACACTTGCTTCACTTCGCGTCGAAAAGACTTGAATAGTACTCAAACTTTATTGTGCTGTTTCTAGCACTTTGTATACTATTTATGACTAACTTTTAGTAAGATACGACATATTTCTTCGAGGCTGAATGTAAACTGACTCTGAAGAAAAATCGTAAACGACTTCAGGTATTTGGAGAACTAAAACTGATATCTTCATTTTTCTTTTAAGCTAAATCACTGAATCAGCAATACTTGAATTAATGGAAATGTCAAAGCTTAAGCTATATAACAACTACAAGTAATTAAAAAAAACAATTTAAAAGTTATTTCGAGGGAATCAACTCATAAAAGTTGTATTACATTTAAGATATCTACGTAAATCCATAAACGTTCTTGGGAATAAAGATTAATTATTAGGGTTTTAACTCATTTGTATTTCAAACCATTTATACCTCGTGTCGAGGAGTCTTTGATCTCAACATTAGTATCATCTCATCATCTAAAAGAACACAATACTTTCCTGTGAATTTCAAGTAAACATAAGACATGATTGTAAACCTCAAAAAAGAAGAGAAACTATAGTCTTGTTCTTAAAGGCGCATTAAGACAAACCTGAGTTTTATAAATAAACTATATATTCATCTCAATAAGAAACATGTAACAGACCTACATTCATCTATAGATATGTAACAATGTTTGAGATAAAAAGTGTTTATAGCGCTTTATTAAATATTCATTACATACAATGGTTCCAATCAAAACATACTTAAATAGTTTGATTTAGGATAGCATTAATATCTATGAGAGTGTCAACACAAAATTTCCGAACAATTGCAGACACTCTTCCACTGGAAATGATTTGTCCAATAAATAAATAATGTATTTTTCATATAGAATAATCAAGTCAAGGAGATTTGAAACTCATCGCTTTTACAGAGGAGACGTAACGCATAATTTTGAGTATTACAAATTATTATCTGTATTCGCTTCACTTATAAGAATCAATAGAGCCAAACAATGAGAAAATATACGCTTTAATTCGACAACTAGGAGACCTTTTATACCCCTGTTTTGGATAACCGCCTAATGAGACTGGCGAACGCTCAGACAAAATCACCGAAGCATGACTCGAAGCCACGCCCAGTGTGTGACGAGGTAGTCGTCAGCTGAAAGTCCAGCCCTTTGATTTTCTCTGTATTTTTAAGCTAATTCAACAGCAAAATAGAGGCAATAGCATGATTGAAAGAATTCCTAAATACGATATGTGACTGCTTCCTGATATCAACTTTCCCTCTCAGTCATCAAATCCATTTCGATTGGGCTGTGACAATCCTTGGACGCGATTTTCTTGGGTGGGTTTATATAAAAAAGGTTAAGAACTTGGTTGGAGAGCGATCCACCACTATGGGATAGCACGAAGTTTTATGTCATGTATTTATCGATATGAAATTCTAAATTGTCTCGAAAAAAATGAAAGTTTTGTAAGACAATGTAAATTTTTTTTTAATGTTTACTGTAGAAAAAATTATTTTGTTTCAATTCACTTTCATGACAACTTAGTACTTTGTGGATGATTCGTTTGTATTTAACTAACATATATTGTTATCTAGTATATAACATCTCACGCCGTGTTGCAATATCTCTGTCTTTGAATTCAACAATCAATGACATGAAAACATACCTGGCGCAAGCGTTAGAAACATCCTATGTAATCCTAAAGAATGTTGGTACCCGTTATTCACGATGTACTTTTTTAAATGAGTGTCATCGTCGGTAGTAGTGCATGAGCCAAATCTCCTTCTCTTAAATTATTGGGAGAATATTTTACAAGTTCATTGGTTCAAAATGACGCCGTGAAAATAAACTAAGTAGCAGTCGAATGCCAAGAGTTACGCCATTATGACAGGACATATATTCCGTTTGGCGGGTCCAAGGCGTGAAAATTCAAAAGGTATAATTAGAGACCATTAAATCAAGAATTGAAATTGAATGCGATAGGATCACATAATTGACACATGTGTGTCATAAAAGAATAAGATAAGTTCAACCATTCTGATTGTTGTGACAACATTTGGCAGACGTCGTAATTGATGTACATATGCTATGGGATAGTGTGTATAGCATCATATTAAAACAGTGTCTTTCGCTTGAAACAATCACCCATATACTCACACAATGTGCACACTACAATACACACCGCAAAACCCTAAACACCACTCTCTCACAACACAACATCAACCAACACAACATACAACACATCCTCAACGCACACAACAAACCACAAATATTCTATCAAAGATACGGGCCTTCTGGCTTGTATCTAAATACCTCACAATTATATACCATAAATTAACTCCCAAAACTTCCCCATCCCCGGCCCCGGCCCCCTTCGTTCTCCCCCTCTCTACTAAATATATCATTCAAAATTTCAAAATTACC
Source organism: Phorcus lineatus (assembly GCA_921293015.1). Taxonomy (NCBI): domain Eukaryota; kingdom Metazoa; phylum Mollusca; class Gastropoda; order Trochida; family Trochidae; genus Phorcus; species Phorcus lineatus. Next base: position 6,269,299 of record OV121081.1, on the reverse strand, counting down.
CCTTTTGGCACTTTGCTCAAAATTTACCACTTTTTACAAAATTTCGGAACTTTACAAAAGGTCCTAACTGACACAAGTGCGAAATCAGCTGTGCTGGAAGCGCTTGTAAAATCTCCAACCTCATCATCATCATCATCATGGAAACAATACAAATAATCAAAAATATATTTAGCATCAATTTATCGGAGGTTTGAGTTGTTTGGATGACTTTAGATGTTTAAACAGTTGTTAAGACTGTGAGATTTCCTGTTGTTTTTTCATTAAGGAGGTTATACTTCCGCCAACTAGCACGTCAAGCGGCAGGACACGCCTCAGTGATCACGGGCCAGTTCAGTTCTGTTCACTGGTTCTAATTATCTGGTGATTCGAAAAGGCCGTATTAAAGTTGTTTATCGGCAGATTTCGAAAATTTACATTAAAGTTACTGGCAAATTAGAATACATATTTTATGAAACACGAAAGTTGCCATGAGTCATTTCAGTCGATCTTTAAGGTATGATATGGCAAAACTGCTAAAGAGTAAACATCAAGCTTGTAAATGTTGACTTAAGAACCACTAAATGAATCAAACCTTATATCGGTTGTTTTCAGTGAGTAGTTTATCGCTCTGTGCTCTGTTTAGCTATGGAGCACGTGGATGTTGCGTTCCAAAAGAAAGACAGATAAGCAAAGAGAGGAAAATTGAAAGAGAAAATACGTAAGACAAAGACACAGTGAGACAGCTGAATTTTGTTTCATGTTTCGTCTGGACACTTTAATTTGACCTCTTCAGCTTTTAATATTTAAGATGCATCCTGCTACATCAGCGTATTTGTCTCCGCCTAGCTCCATCATATACCCTGATATCCTTCGGCCTTAAACGTTCGTATCGCTAAATATAGCAAGCCAATGAAATGACTCATATTCGGCGATAACGGCACAAACCCGGATGTGAAAATCAATCAAATGTCAATGTAGGCTATAAATAGCCATGAGTAACCAGCCGTTAGCGATACGAGTGTTTTAGGCCAAAGGATATCAGGGTATATGATGGAGCTAGGCGGAGACAAATACGCTGATGTAGCAGGATGTTAGAGATGTAGCTCATAGGGTCACCCAGACACACCATGATAAGAGTACAGGGCCACGTTGATTTTGCATCCATGTAACATGAACAATGTGGTTTCCTCTGACCATCGGTGGTATTGTTTAATACAAAACGCAATACATGTTTTATTCGAGATAATCCATACCCGCCCCTTTCCCTCTAGATACGTCTACATAACCTAAGCGGAAAGTTATTGTAGTGAGAAATTAAGTTAATCATGGCTCGCAAGTGAATGCTTTAGTCTGTGTTTTGTCACCTCTGACTTTAAAAGGGCAGTAGCACTTTCTTTAGGCAAACAAAGTGATCTCACGAAAACGAAAATAAATGTTAACAATTGCATGATAATCTGTTGTAATCAAATGGAGCAACTATTAAACGAAGGTAGCTAGTTCGGTTAAGCTACATGAATGCATTTCGTTACATTAAAGCATTAAAAGTGTTTATATCAAAATGGCCGCCAGTAGTTTTTTTGCTTGAAAATTCATGTCTTCTTCTTTGAGAAAGGATATTTGGGTTGAGTCATGAGGTGCTTGACTTCTGGAAATAATGCATTTGACTTATTCACACTTTTTGAAGAAATAGATTTTCCAAAGAAACGTGCTACTGCCGACTAGGAGTGCCAAATAATGAAAACTAACATGTATTTACTCATTAACTACCGACAAGAATAACTTTACCGAAACGTTTACTTGAATGAGACAGAGCAGATGCTCTCAACAAACTGACTCGTGTAGATGAGTTTAATCAGGATCACTTTGTCAGAAATGAGGAGTTGGCAATGTAGCACTTGATGTGTCAACACTAGACGCCAGAGTGGGACAGTCGGTAATAGGGGTTTATCTCCTCTGATATAGATGCACTTTCATGTTCCATTCGCTGCAACTAACAGGTTCCATTAATTCAGTGTCTCGGTAACGTTATCTATCCATTTCTGATATAACAAAAGTGTATACGTCATTAACAGATTTTCTTTGTACACAGCACTGGGGAATACTGGCCCAGTGCTGTGTACAATACTGGCCCATTGCCGTGTGCCATCACCGGGCCGGTACCGTTTATCAACGCTGGTGCGGCACTGGGTCATTACTGGCATACTGTATCGAAGCGGTACTGGCCCAGTACTTACCCAGCACCAAAATAATATTGAAAATATCAGCATTTTGGCTCATTATGTCGACTTCAGACCCTCATAGAAATTGTTAAACATTCTAAGAAATTCCAGATAGTGATCTATTTTGAATGTTACATATTAAATTGTTTGAATTCCGAACTTTTGTCTATGTATAGCAATGTTTGTATAGTTATATACACAAATATTTCAATATGACAAAATGTAAAAAGATAAAACATTACAAAACTAACAGGAGAAGGGGACAAAGTTAAATTGTTATCGATCGAGAACTTTGAATATTTAAAACTAAACCTACACTGCTAACATAGGAGAGGTAATCGAAATATTAATATAACATTCAGATAACTTCTGGAAGGATTTAGAATGATTAGAATTAATGAAAAAAAGAGGCTTATTGTTGATAATGGTTTATTTACTTGATTGTGTAGATACAACAGCAGTCAATGCGAAATTATATTGAATTATCACTTGGAGCCATTATAGTTAATAAGCTGACATCTTCTCGAGTCCTTTCTGCCTCCATTGACATATCCACAGCATCTGGTACCAGAATTTCACAAACTTTCGATATTGTTGTTAACTGCTTTTTTCCCTCAAAGGACTTTCCTGTGAAGTCTCTGAAAATATTTAACACTGGCTATATTACACAAATTAAAAAGTTGAACATTATCATTTGAAGTCACGTAACAGCTATAATGCATATGTTCCTATTAAAATGGTTTTTCATGTTTTATGATAATAATACTATCGTTCAGTAGTTTATGTGTTAAATGCAAATATTTCAAATTCTTCTGAAATTTTTTTATAGACGAATCTTATCAATCCACATCTTTTCTATAAAGAAACATTCATTGATATAACAAATATTATATTACTACGAGCGTATACAAATGTACAGTATTCATAGGGCTGTTCTGTAAATTTGATATTTGAAATTTTTATTATCATTTAGCGTTTATACTTATTTGAATGTGGTCACTAAACCAATTCCATTTTTACTTATATTCAATGTTTATATTGTTCACACAATGATTATAAACGCTACATGCAGAATGAATAAGAAATTTAGAAGCTTATTAACAGAGAGAATGAATGTGGTTCAAATTTTACCAGTCTGTCTGAGAGGGACAGTTGAGAACATGGCATCGAAATATCGAATTACAGAAACAAATTTTCAATAGTTATATTGCTAATTTCTTGCTTATTTGTGAACTCCAATAAGAAGAAATTGAAGAATAATTACCTTGCAAGTCGGATACTGTTCTTTGTAGAATTACTGAAGTATTAGGAGGACAGAACAATGAAGATTCTTAAAAATAACACCACAGTGTGAAGTAGGCGGGAGGCAGGCAGGGCATCCATGCAAGCGAGCATGGTCAGTTATAATCAAACACACAAACAAGGGATATCAGATTTCAGTGTCTCTCAGCCAGGCTCCGCCAGGTCCCACAGCTACTGGCAGTGAGATACCGGCCCAGTGCTGGGACAGTGCTGAAAATCCCCTCCCGGCACTTACGGTACCTCCCGGCATGAAAACGGCACTGGGCCATTACCGTCTTGCTGCCTGGGTCACAGTTCAGATTGCCTATTATAAGACATATGAGGCCATAGCCACTCACTTTACCGTTCTATCGCTGGAATGAAATACTTATCATTCTTAACAATTGATCTACAATTCACAATGAGCATGTCATAACAGTCGATGTCAGCTTGAAGACATAAACCATCTATGAGCAGAAAAATGGAAACATATTGACGGGTGACGGCTAATGTTGTAATGTGTGTAGCTTTTTAATTTCCCTAAATTTAAACTAAGAACAACGAAAAAATAATGTCAATTAAAGCAATTTTCAGGACCCGAGTGAGTGAGGTTTGATTTAACCTGTTTTCAACAATATTTCAGTTATTATACTCGTGGGTGAAAGTCACCCAGAAGAGAGTGAACAGGTCAGGATGAAAGGGATTGAATGGGCATGGGAAAAGCTGAAAGAAAGCAAAAGTAACAGAAAGGGAGCAGGTTTCTATGGAAGCGCATTGCTACCAGCAGTATGACAAATTAGTTGATACTTTTATCTAATTAGATGATACTTTTAACTAATTACATGTTAAATACAATCATTTAACATATGCAAACATTATATAATTAGATAAAAGTATCATCTAACTAGATGTTGAATACCATTAAGTAACTAATGTCTAATAAGATGAAACTAATGTCTAACTAGATGAAACTATGATCTAATTAGATGAAATTAAAGTATCAGTTTTTCAAATGCGCTTCAATAGGTTTCAGAACGTCTAAAATTTGGTCTGGTTCTATCCGTCGACCTGCCCAGGTTGGGAGCCCCTAACAGGAGCATGTATGCTCCGTCTGGCATAGCTCTCAGGGTCTCTGAAGCACAATGGAAATAAGTTTAAATAGTGTGCCAAAGTCCCTTTATCTATATTTGACAGTACCCAATATCTTAGAAGGCATGTCAGATTTAGTACCTCGCAACTGGATTTATCTAACGCAAAAATACCTGTAATCATACGCATGAATTAACCAGACCAAGATAAAAAAGTATTATTAATGTTCTATGAAATGCACACCTATCTATATGATGATAAAGAAGCAGCCGATAAGAATCACACCATTTTTGTGTAATCTGTATATTTATCTTTGTCCCTTGAGATTATTCTGAAACGAAAATATACAGCTTCAAACCTCATTTGCGTCATTGATGTATTTACAGTGACATATCTGATCTCAGGGATATACAAATGTACCAGTCGTTTTTCTTAATCCTGAAAGTCATGTTTCCGATACTGACGCTTTGTCTCACCTCCTGACCTTAACTTCAATTTATCAGAATCGTTATCTTTTAAAAAGATTCAGTCACATAACATTGTTTTGATAAAAACTGTCCAAAGCTGTAAACAGAGCCATTGACATTTAGCCTCCGACTCATTTGTTCACATTTGCATTACATTTAGTAGTATTATATAAAGCATTTATGGCAATACATTATATGTGACTAAAATTTATTAATAAAATCAAATGAATATTTGCTATTGTGTAATGTTCATCTTCTATAAACTATATATTGATATAAGCAATGTCGCTTCATACACTGTATGCTACAAGAGCAGTACTTGAAGATCAAATAACCGTATCTATATCATTTTCTTTGTTGAGAGGTATTAGTTTCATGGCACAATATTGTGTTTAAACAGTTCTCAAAAGTAAAATGTAAACAAACTATTCATACGCATGTATGTTCACATATTTAGAATTTCCTATTCCCAGGGTTTGAGCAAAAGTGCTTACCGATTCCAATCAATGGTAGCTTCTCGATGATTGTGCAACAAATCTCATGGACTTAAAGGTGTCAATAATTGCTCATTCATTCACTCTGGGATAAGATGAAAAGATCAGTTTGACTGTGTTGTTCAGTGATTCTCGATTCTGTATTCTCTAAAACCACACACAGTTTGTAGGATTAATTTTACTTGGCACTTAGGCACATGCATTACGTAAGGGTATTGAATGCGATTGGTCTTGTTATTTGTTATGCATTTGTACTTCACAACAACTGCAGGCCAAGAAGCAAAACGTAAAATTTAAGTTTATTCGGAAAAAATGAAACAACTCTTTAAAAAAGAAAAAAAGGCATAAACAAAATAGTACCTAATATCTATCACTCCAATCATTAAGTTCGATAATAAAACATTTCCTAATTGAGATAAGAGACGAATATATGGATGACAACTTCTATATTCTTAGAATGCGACGTTTCGACACAGCTTCTTGTGTCGTTATCAAGCAATGATTTTCTAATTGCTTTAGCACTAGTAGTGTCTTATCAGCTTTATCCTTTAAATGCTCGCCAAAACTACTGACAACAGATGCGTAACTAGATAAATAATCAGAAAATTTACTGTGTAAAAAAACTTTTCATTTCATCATGTAATAATACATTGACACAGTTTTAAGTAACGAAATATATATAATGTGTAACAGTGTATGGAGCTACCTTTCGACAGATGAATGAAGTCATATAGGTGACGCTCTCATTAAATTATCACCTTGAAAGGAGCGGGCGACTGCCAAAACCGAGGGAATGGGCAATTCCGGAAATTGGGCACGATATAATCCTGTGTATTTTCGAGGACAAATTTTCGAGGATGATCTATAGATTTACTGTTTTCATTGGGTATAAATCCTTTTTACAAAATGTAAATTTACAAAGCCGTTTCTCAATGATCAATATATGATATAAATAAAATGGTCATTTATATTAATGGAGACTCACATCGTCACACAAACAAACCATCTGCATTTGAATGAAAGAATGAATGGCCTTAACATTTATTTCTTCCATTAAGAGTACAACAAATAACTCAGAACAAATGATTGACAGTATTTACATGGACATATTGACTTATTTCACAAGTAGATTCATAGATTAAACAGTGCTTGTAGGTTCCAGGAGGTGACACATTTATCTTTAATCTCAATGGAGACAGCCCACTCATGCAGTGTCAGGTTTACCATTAGAAGCGTGATACCACCTATATTTGTGGTAATCGTCATCATCACAACCTTCGAATTGCATGTAACATTCGAGAGTCATGCTGTCAAATAACATTTCAAACGATCCATTGCCCTTAGAAAGTAAAGTGCAGTAAAGGTGTTGGTGTTTCACAATTTCTTCACATTAAATATCATATCTTAGAGATATGGCGCTTACAGTTGTAGTATACCAAGTTCAACTATAGACTGTGAACATAGTTTACATGTACCCAGAGTCTGTGTGGAGCTGACGCATTGTGAACACTTGCATAACGACTTATTTCTGGCGTCTGATTGAGCATTGATAACCACATATATTTCCTCCTATGCTATTTTCTCATTCGCAACTCTGTTCCACTCTATATAACTAGGAAAAGAGCCTGTCTTCATGAATTCATTCACTGACGCCCATTAACCGTACTTCCGCTATATTTGTATCAGATCAGGGGTAAACCATCTAGGACATATGTTATTTACCACAAGCTGTCCTATTCTGAGTATTCTGAGTAAAAGAACCCTTTTATTGTTGCCTCCTCTGCGCCCATTTTGTCGTAGGTCCCGACAAAATCGACCGAATAGCATGAGTAGTTCAATATTTCCATAACTGTTCCATAACCCCAATCTTAACAAAGTTGAGAGCGTTGACGATCGTCTATGGGAGTTGTGAATTAATCTCTAAAATAATCTTTGAATTTGATCCATGTTTTTTTATATTCTGTTTCAGTGATAATTGTTTACAACTTACAGGCATTGAATGAACAAGGTATAATTACTTGAAAACAATGACACAGCTTTAATCTGCATTGTAGATAAGATGCCATTACGCAGCAAATATATCTGGAGAGAGTTCAACAAGACATGTGGTCCGTTTGGCTTGGGGCTGAGCAGTGTTTTGTCGTCGACTAGAAGTGTACTATGGATATGTTAATATCCACCACGAACAAATTTATCGACATTATATCTTTGATAAGGTCGTTGATACCAGGAACATGAAAGCTGAGAGTACTCTCCTTTGTCCTACACCTTGTTTAATGTTGAACGTTCGGCTTTTACATCCATTAAGAGAATGGATTGCAGATGAATGTCCATAACTCTGGTTTACAAGATGCGACCTTGTATAGGTACAGTTTTACTAGCAGTCCATTATGCTGGATCCGATCGAAGGTTTCATTGTCTAAAAAGGCGCTGTATACTGGACCCTCTCTGTGTATACGGAGAGATTGTTTTTTTTAATGATGAAGGTTGACACTGAAGCAGAATAACCTTCTCGAAATCCGCATTTAAGTTTAAGAGCAAACTCCACATTAACATTTTGTAGGAAACTTTTCTGCATGTCGATTAAGTCTTCGAAAGCCACACTTCGGCCAGTAGTAAAGGACGTATTCTCGACGATCAACATTTAATACCATTAAAATTGTCTGATATGTTAACAGAGACCTTTCTCACATCGTCACATAAACAAAAAATTTTTTAATCGTGTTCTTATGATTTGTTTATCTTTTGAAGTTACAGATCTAGATGAAGTGGACGAGTAAGGTTTACGAGAAGAACAATTCAAATTGATGTCAGGGTGGTTGAACTTTTCAAACAGTATGACAAAATTGATTTTGTATTAATGCTTTTACATCAAATGACCTGACGAAATAAAAAGTATCCTTCGTTGGCTTGTTCGGTAGAAGTGTAATCTTGAGTTTTGAAAATCAAAATCTATATCCTAAAACACGTTCAATGAAATATAGATTATATTATGCCTGTATGTGCTTGGTATCGTCAATATCAAGCATTTATCATCCAAGAACACACAAGCACGATAAACGCAATACCATACAATACACTTCTTCACTTTTATTGCAAGTAAATGTCTGGAAAACACCGATTTGGAAGTTGACGCTTTCATCAAATAATCACAATTCTTAAGGAACTTCAATGTAACTAGTTAATAAAATATTCAATTCTTTCTATAAAGTATTATGTTTTTTTAATTTTGCGGATTTAAAAAAAAAGTACATGTATTTGATACGAGCAACTTTTCAAAATCTTGAGTTTATATTCTTTATATACCTAATACTGAGGACAGAATTCTTTAGAAATTTGGTAACTTTCTAAATATAGACGAAGGACTGAAGGGCACAAGACTTCTACTTTTATTAAAGGAAATAAACGAGATGCCTAACGTCAAGACCTCAAGATTTAAGAAAACTGATTATTAATGCAATACTCTCCTTTTTACAATAAGGAAATGAAAATATGTGCTATGTAAATTAATGTGAGGTAACAAAACCTTTTGGAATCAAGTATAAATTGGATAGGTATATTATCAATGATCTCAAATTTGGAAAAATATCCTGTCCTGGTTTGGTCAACTCAATGAGACCCCTCTAAAAAATTAAAACCCCACTATTTCATCATATACGGTTATGTGCCAAAAGATATAGAGACATTTGCACTTTTAAAAAACCAATTACGAGACTTGAGCATTTAAAAAAGATTTTAAATAACATTAAAAGCTGAATATGAAAAATATAGTTCTGATGCGCGAAGTGAAATTATACTTACGCCAAATCATCCAATCAATGGTTGCCCCATTTTTATTCGTGCCGGAGATGAAAAAGCTAATTTGATCCTTTCCACTCGACTAACTGCTGTTCTATTGAGTTCAAAATCTTTTGAAAAGAGAAATGTCAGTTATCAATTACATTGAGGCTAATTCTAATTAGACATGTTCAGATCAAGCTATGTACTTGGATAAAGATTAACGAATCAAAAGATATTTCAAGAAATATTTCCAAAGAAGCAGATCTAGGCTTAACTAATTATGGCTTTTAACCTATTAAATTAAGAATAGTCTAATATAAAGAACAATGTATGAAGTAAACCGAAATAATTTCATCTACATTACCATGCCTTTCTGAAATGACAACTTCAGCGAAATGGTTAAGCTGAAAACAATATTCATTTATATCATAGTGTATACGGTTTATTTAAAAATTCAATTTCTTAAGTTCTAGAAAAGGCCCTATTCGTACTTGAACAGTAAATTTGCCTAATTACAGAATAGTAATACTACGGAACATTGAAACCAAAATCAAAGTAAAAATATAGTCGCAAGCGACGACAATGACAGGATTCAGCAAAATATGAGCACCCGTGGCTCTTGGGGGCAAACTAAGTGCTTTTGCAAGTTTAGATAGCGTTTTGAAGACATTTTTAGTACACTGCAGTTGATTAAGCCGTATTGTGAAGGAAAATGAGGTTTTGTATACGTTTACAGTACGTAGCGAGACATAGGAGCGGAAGTGAGGTTTACTCGATGTACACGGCCTGCTGCCAGTTGAGGCAAGAAAGCAACAAGATCAAAATGTAAGGGGTATCTGCAGGGGAGGCAGTAGAGGTGTGAAAGTTGAACAAGGGCTAGTGTTTTCCTTTGGCGAGATCAAGTGCTTTGCCGACACTGGAATATAGTTCCCGAATGCTGGTACATAGGTTGAGGATCTTTATATATATAAATAATCAAGACTATGTCAGTCACTCAGCTCAGCTCAGGTCAGTCAGGCAGGCTTTTTTGCTCGCTTCTCTGCCTGTCTGATCAGATTTTGACAGCTCTTGCCGCACTTGTGTGCATTTGGTCATCTCGCGCACGCTGTCCATACGTCCAGTCGTACGGACTTCTGCTGCATAAAGCCATTTCGGCCTTCTCTAGACTGTAAATTACGTGATAATTCATAAGACATCGAAGAGTATTTCTTCAAACTTCTGCCCCATGTCGCATGTCTTGACAGGAAGGGTGTTTTCCTTCAACTTTTCAAATTAACCCTTGCTAACGCACTCAGCGAATCTTGCTACAAGAGCAATGTAGAGTATTTCTGTCAACTTTTGCCCTTTCACACATGCAGGAGCGCATGTACCTGCATTTGCACATGTCACACGTCTTGACCGTTCTTCAATATTGATGTTTTCCTTCAATTATTTGCAATATAACCCTTGCTAACGCACTTAATTGACATATAGTATGATGCAAACTTTCACTCCCTTGTGTGAACTGAAATGACTGTTCGCGATCCATTTTATTCTTGATTCTTAAAGACCTCGATCATGTTTACCTCTCATGCAAAATTCATGAAATTCGACGGGTAGGTTTTTCAGTCATCTGCCCTTGTAGTTGGCGATTTTTGAAAATTCACTGACTTTGAGTGGTTATTGTGGTAGAAGTATTAGGAATTTGCGAATTCCAAGACAAACTTGTTTTACACCAATCATTTAGCCGTGTAACCGTGTAAGTATCATCTCTCTACTGCAAGTAGCAGCAGTGTAGTGATCGCTCAAAAGTGCATGGGGTCGGACATTCCTAAAAAGTGCGTAAATTCAAGATGGCGCCCAAACCACGTGACTTACGAATTTGACATGATTTACTTTTTTGCTTGCAATTTTATTGCGCATCTTTTAAAACAAGTTTCAAGTCTCTAAGTGCATTTTGAAAACTTTTCCCATGTTAATTTTTCGCACTTTGGATCGTACTGTGCCTTTAACGCTTAAGCCGATTAAGCCCAAAAGCTTATTGTGGCTTCGTCTCATGAAGCTCTACTAGGCTGGCAAGTTTGGCTGTAATCGCTTGAGCGGTATTGGCTGAATCGTGATGACAAAATCGGTGGAATAAAAATAATAATAAAACACGCCAATAACAATAAGGATTCAGCATTTCTGCTGAATCCTTAATTACCTCTTTATCATTAGTATGTTTACTATCATTCCTAAATAACTATTTCCAAAATGACTACATTCTATGATATCGTTTGTTCGGAAAATAGTACACTTTTATTTTTCACAGACTTCGTCTCATTATACAGCGTATAAGACATTTAAATACTTTGAATTAGAATTCCTTTACAGGTCGTCTTGGTAATAACTAAATCGGATGATATATATATTTTATAATGAATCAAAACGAGTTACTTCGATCATGGTTTAGTCATAACTGAAAGCAAGATTACATTTGTATATTCTCATACATGAAAATGAGATGTTTTTCAAGATATCACACTTTGGAAAACATTAATGGACTAATACACGGTTTTCACATAAACTTAACTTTACGTATACTTTGAAGATAAGAGCACATTTAACGACAGTACATAGAAGTTAAATTACACCAACTTTGAAACAAAATCCGTCCATTTCATGTGGAAATGTCACCCCTACTTTTGTAAGTGTGCAAATGTAGGGTTATTCAACATATGCCTGTACATAAACTTGCTGCACCAACCAGATGTTGTTACCGTGTTTAATGTTTTACTGTTTGATTTGATTAATGAAGAAATTCAGTTATGAGTTATATGGATAACAATATTAAACTTTAAGAATAAAATCTCTCTGAAAATAGCAAAATCGATGATAACTCGTAACATTTTTCAAAGTCCAAATAAGGCAAAGTTTTCTTTCATGTGTGATGAGGGCACTGAAATGAATTAAGAAAATTTAATGAACATCAATATTAGCAAAATTAAGTTCATTAATAAAACACCAAAGTCACTAATAGCATTACTCCATATGAATCAAAGATCCATGTTGTTTCTCTCAAGAACGAAGCTGTAATTGTGCATGCATAATGTCTTGTTTTACTGTCTTGAAGAAAAAAACCCACTTGTACTGGTTCCCCTTTGCAGGTACACTGACTTAATCTGCAGCATGACCAGCGCCTTTGACATAGGAGGATCTAAGTAGTTTTTAATCACCCGAGTCTAAATATATGTGATCATAAGTCCCGATTAGTACTAACTTGATTAGACAGGGGCCAGATTTACCGATTTCCAGACCTTCTATTCTGATCTTATAAAATGCAGGACCATTTTAATTCAGAATTTATCAAGAAAGAGACGTCTGGTCGACTTGAAGACTTCAGTAATGGAATATATATGATATTAATTTAAACAGAACGGGCAGATGTTTCAGGTAGAAATTTAAACGGCTATAGATCAGAAGAGTCCATTAATCACCAAGACAGTGCATGGGTCATGTTATAAGCAAAACCCAATCGATATTATTTAAGACAGGTGAATTTACATGATGGGCTAACGCTTGTTGAAAAAAGCAAAGTTGTTTTATACTAAAGAACAAGGATAATAGATCAATAAATCTATTTCTTACTTGGTAGTTAATTCTCTTAATTTATTAGCACTAGACGCCAGAATGGGAAGTCAGTAGCTAGAGTACAGATAAAGATAAACATTTACTTTTTTATTTCACATACTCAAATAATATGAAATATGTAACGATAACTTACTTGCCTAATTCGGTAGTTATCCTCTGCATTGTCGATTCATGAGACATATTAGTCATGTATATGGTATTAAACTAAATACCTGTAGATGTTTGAGTATTTACACGAAACACGTATGATCCGATGCAAAAAATAACATCAATTTCTATTTAACAGCTATAAAACTTATACAAGTATACCGCCGGCAAGAAAAAATATACTGTTACTCGGATATTTTGTGTAAGCTGTATATTCATGTAAGACAGTAAATACTTTTAAAATAGATGACAATAAAACTAAAAATGCAGCTGACATCTTTCTTGAATCTCATACCATCTCAGCTGTCATGAATATGACGGTCCCGTCTGTCTAACATGCATTCAGGTTGCCAAATATTGTTGCATGCTTCCAAATAGAAAATTTTCAAACCTCCTACAATATTCAGTCAGTATCATTAACACGGATTCACTAATCTTTACTGAAACGTTATTCTTTTGAACATGAGTTATTTATGATGGTCAACAATGAATGCACACAAACAGCACTCGTGAAGAATCATTGTATGTTTTCCACCACTAAAGTCTTCCTGCTAATTCAACGTATATGAATCCGCTCTCACTCCTTCCTAATACCCTGATCTCTTTCAAGCCCAAACCCTCTTATTGCTAGCTACAACCCCGATGGAAAAATCTGTTGCGTTCAAGCTAGTAGCTTCAAGATCCTTAATTAATAGGTGAGCATAACCACCAATATCAAGCCGCCAGCCATACGAGGGGTTTAGCCCTAAATATATCAGGGTAATAGGAAGGAGCGGATCCATAAACGCTGATTTAGCAGGATGCACTTGAGTCAATACCTTGTCGTGGTATGGTGGTTTGAGTGCTTCAAAGACCCCGCGAGCTGTATCAGCCGGAGCTAAAAAGCACCTGGTAGGGTGAAAGATAGACGTTAAGTTATTGGGAAACTACTTTTACTGTTCACCTGAGGTTCACCCACCTGTTGCTTGTAACGACAGAGAAAAGCGATAAAAGGAATATCCCTATATCGCCAAACTTTCCATACAAGCAAAAACAGTCGTTAAATTCGATCACCTGTTAATTTGAGTTTTCTGTAGGACATCGTGTTTTAATTATTGACCCACAATAGCTGTAAAGTCTTTTGTCTCATAGCTATATTCTTTAATGGTAAATTACTTTCAATCAATAACGTTGGGTACGATATTGTAATTCAGATATCATATGTCTTTTAAATAAACGGCTGGTATGTGAGTTATCGACAAGGGAAATATATGATATGTACTTTAATCAGTTTCGATGATGTTTGAATACTTTAACTGTAAGACTGAAATACAGAATCAATTTGGCGTCAATTTGATGAAATGGAGACTTTATGTTCAACGAGCATTAACGGTTGCTGTATGAGTTGCATATGCCGGACATTATGAGATATGCTTCTTAAGGATTTTAGATCATTTAGGTATACTTATCTCCAAGCAATTATATCATTATGTAAATACTGCTACATGTAACCGACTTACAGACTCGTATATCTCTTGGTTCCTTCATATTTTACCAAACTAATAGATGCAGTTCTCCCACACAAATACTGTCTTTTCGCGTAACAGTTGTCTTTCCTGTAATGTATACAACAACGAGCCCAGTAAATATTCTCAGAAAAGTAATGTTTCAAACAGATTGTGCATTCGCTTTAATTCTAGTTGTCTGCAATAATTTCCGTTACTTTGGAGAGTGATTAATATTTCGGAATATATTCAAGAAATAAACATGTAAGAATTAGGAATCCAATAACCCTGTCATCGGAAATACTGTTAGCGTTCCATATTATGTAATGTCTCCTTCCGACAATCTGAGTGGAACTGAGTATTATGTATATAATCGTAATTGCCTTGCAATAAAAGTAATATACTGAAGGTTGGATAGCAAGGGTGGGTTTGACAACTGCCAACAATTAAAGGTCAAAATGAAGGAAGTCTTGATGTTTTAAAAGTATATATTTATGAGTAGGATATCGCTCTTATTTTGACTGACATTATGGCAAGCCATTTCCCTGATGAAATCGTTCTAGTGTATAAAGTAATTTTATTCGAAAAAAACCAGCTCATAAAACACCACACATAACATAAGAGACAGGGTAAATTGATTTAGTTAACTAAACTCTGAACTAAAGAGACGATCCGTTTCTTCTTTCTATGTCTTTTGAATCTTAAGCTGCATAAATCAATTCTGAAGGGGGTCGCTTAACAGATTGTGTCTACAATGCAACCTCCTTTGAAGGCTGGTCTTTGAGATTTTATACAATTACTTCAGGCCTGCCATTTAATTAAGCTTCAAACGACCCAAAATATTCAATGAAAGCTAGGTCACGTAAGTATTGACAGCATACCGGTGAAATAATAGCGAATGGGCTCTTCACCATCAAATTCAATTTCGCAGATTTGACATTGAGTTGTGTGAGAGCATTCAATGACAAAGTTAAAAATGTTATCTTTAAATCGATCAAATTGATTCTATGTATTTTCATGAGCAGACGTAGACTACCGGTTTGTACCATTAGACCAAAGTACGTTAATTTTATGACAAACCTCTATTGACACATTCAAGAGACTACAACAAAACCTGCCCAAGTCATCAAGATATGGTTATCATATAACCTGAATCGAACCTATTGCCTGCAGTGGAAGAACTTTTAACCTCAAAAGCTTTAAAGTGGTTTGATAAGCTGTGGTAAAGAAATGTACATATGCATTCTTAAATACCGAGGATACAATCTTACCAAACACTCTTAAACTTTATAACATGTGTCCTATACGTAAAATGCGATGTAGTTGTGTATTCAAAATACGAATACAAGTTTTCTGAATTGATTACTCACTTAAAGGAACACACATGCTGATTTATTTGATTGCTCTGCCGACCAATCGCATTCTTGATGTGGTCGATGGGATTAAGGTCTTGAATTGCACTTGGACAGTCGAGGGTTCTATGTTTTACTGCCTCCTGAGGTATGCGATCGGTTTGTTTTAGTAGACGACGAGTTCAAAGAACGGCCACAAAATACGTTTATTGACCAGTTCCCATGATTAGTTCACTCACTTCGTCTACTGCCACTTTTGACAGATCAGGGTAGTTCCTGATTAGAAGCATGCGTATGTCATCCTTAAAATAGATAGTTTTGAGACTACCTCTACAAGGGGCGACCTAAGGTACTTATGACGCTCTGACAAACATTCCCAAATCTTCCAGTGTGTCACAAAGACAAACCACTTTGTTTAATGCCCACACTCCGTAATTTTGTGACTTGGAGACAGATGATGATAAATCATTTTT
This sequence comes from Phorcus lineatus, assembly GCA_921293015.1. NCBI lineage: Eukaryota > Metazoa > Mollusca > Gastropoda > Trochida > Trochidae > Phorcus > Phorcus lineatus. The sequence goes on along the minus strand of OV121081.1, from coordinate 6,252,925 downwards.
CTTGTATTTCAAAACAACTGCCAATTGGAATACATTTTACTGAATCATGAAAAGTAGGAGTTGAAAGATGTGCACAGCCTGAATGTGTTGAGAATTATTTTAGACATTCGGTGTATAGAAGACGCTATTCGTATCAAAATACGTCCATGTAGAAGGATTGACGAAAATGAAAACAAGTTCATCTACAGTTCGACTGACATGCCCCATGGCAACTTTCGTGATTAATCAAAATGTATTCCAATTGACAGTGAATAAACAGTGATAAACAACTTTAATGCCCCCTTCTTAAAACACCAGCTGCTTAAGGTCACGAAGATGTGATTCATTCCGCCTTCCATGATTGGCGGCGCCCCTACAACCTCCTTATTGAAAAGAGAAAAGCAAATCTCGCTCTTTTAGCTAGTGTTTATTCATAATAAAAGTCATCCAAGCAACGCAAACCGTAGATAGTTGATATTTATTATATTTTAGTACATTGTATTGACTTTGAAAGACGATGCTATACGCAATATCCCATAGCATGTGTACATCAACAACCATGTCGGCCTAATGTTGTCGCAACAATCGGACTTGGTTAAAGAGTCTAATGACAAAAAGGTGCTGATTTTGTAATCCCATTGCATTCAAATTCAATTCTTAATTTAATGGTATCTAATTACACCTCCTGGATTTTAACGCCTTGGACCCGTTGGTAACTAGCGAAAATTGTGAAACTCTTGGCATTCAACTGCTACTTAGTTTGTTGTCACGACGTCCAATCATTATGAACCAATGAACTTGTAGAGTTAATATTCAACCAATAATTTAAGAAAAAGGAGATTGGGCTCATGCCTTTTACCAATGATGACAATCATTTGGAAAAGTATTTCGTTTGGAACGGTAACCATCATTCTTTAGGATTATGTGCGATGTCTCTAACGCTTGCGTCATTATTATTACATCACCTCTTGACTCAATACTTTAACGTGGTGTGGTGGTTTGCGTGCTTCAAGGATCAGCTGGAGCCAACATGCTCCTGGTAGGGGCACCCACGCTGGACAGGTCGACGGGTAGAAGCCAGACCAAATTTGAATTCTTTTTAAACCTGCTTTCTGTCTCTCACTATGCCTTTCTTTCCGTCTTTTCCCTTACCCTTCCGATCACTTTGTCCCTAACCTGTCCACTCTCTCTTCGATGCTTGTCATCCACGTGTTTAATAACTGAAATATTGTTGAAAGCACGTTAAACCCAAGCTCACTCACTCGCGAGATCATTACATCGTTGATGTTTACATTCAAAGACAGAGACACAGCCACATGGTGTGAGATGTAATGTAAGATAAAAATATATGTTAGACAACTACAAAAGAATCATCCTTTTTAGTAGGAAGTTGTCACGACATTTTAGTAAAGGAAAAGAATATTTCTGTACAATGAGTGTCAGCACAGTAAACATATATAACATTGTATCCCGTACAGTTAAAAACTGTTTCGAGTCAAAATCGATAAATACATTATATAACAATACGTTTTATTTCAATGGTGGTGGATCTGTCAACACCTATGTTCGAAATGAATTTATATTAACCAAACCTAAATAAAACAGTATAAACATTGCCCCTATTTGGCCATTGAATTAGCTTAAAACACTGACAAAAACAGAAGGCTTGGGCTTGGATTCGAATCATGCTTCGATGATTTTGTCAATTCTTTCCCGAGTCGGATTAGGCGGTTATCCAAAACCGGGGTATAAAAGGTGTCTTATTAATATCTTGTTTTTAGGGATCTGATATTTTAAAAGGCGATTTGAGTTTATCATGCAATCGCCATACATATCTAATGTCAAGAAGCAGTTTCATTGATCAATATAGTAGTTGGTGAGGTGAGTTGGGGTTTAACGATGCTTTCAAGATTGTTTTACTTATTTCGCAGCTGCTAGTATTACTGCAGGGAGAAAGTCCGCAACACCTATGTGGCTACGCATTGCGGTGAAACCTGCGAACCATGGATAGTACTGCACTGAAATTCAGTGTAGCATTGCACCCAAACCTTACTGCGTGTATGTAGAACAGTTGTGCAAAGTTGCTGAGCCCCTGGCGGGATTCGAAGCACGGACCTCTTGATCCAAAGCCGAACGCGCTAACCACTGCGCTATCCCGCCGCTGATCAATATAGTACATCCAGTCCTTGTCACTCGTACACGGCAATAAACGTCAGAAGCCAATTAAAAGTTAATGATATTCCGTGTTAACAAAGTGGTTCTGGCAAGATTTAGTTGAGTTTGCGTCTGCGGCTTCAAGCAAAAGCCCCGATCGGTGTTGTCACAACACCATCCAAAAACTATGAACTTAAAAGCAGCTTATTCCTGTCACATTTTTTTTCTGAAGACTCATATTACTTTCGAACCGCACTTCAAAGGAAGGAACAACCGAGACATTTCTAGATTGGAAATAGAATTCTTTGTGATTCAGGTTCTCATTCCAATAGAGCTTCATGACAGCAAACAAAATTCTCAAATTGACATCTTTCGCATTTTAATTATTTCAAGAGAATTTCACTTATGTCCCGGCTGCTTGGATTACTGCTGGGAGAAAGCCCACAACAGTTTTGTAGATATGCATTGAGGTGAAACCTGTGAGCATTGACTTGAACTAGCAAACCATGGGTGAAAATTCAGTGTAGCATTGCACCCAAACCTTACTGCATTAAGAACATATTCGACTGGAAATGTCAAATATCCTAGATGCTATATGACGTGTTGATGCGACATTCAGGCTATTGCCATCAGATAAATAGACCTGTGTTTATGTTTTCAATGTGCTGCCATTACACTAAAATATAACTGGCACACGGGTATAGTGTTTGAGGTGATTTAATTAAATCATATGCATGACTGGATTTCAAAGTTCATTTGTTCATGACATGTATCATTTATTATCGGCACCAAACGAGATAACTAGCTGACGCTATTTTCTTATCAGCAACGATTAATCAACGCACCGGATATAAGAGATTTGTTGATCAATCGGAATGTGAGGTTGAAGTGAAAGTGATGAGAGTTTTATCTGCATAATTCATTAAAGGAGGAACACCGATACACCAGCGATCTCATGACAGTTTCCTGACTTCTTGCTGTAATGAAGATGATCAAGTGCATCCCCGTTATCTGTTAACGTCTATTCTGAAGCGGTCCATATTACACAACTAGGTTGTCCAATTACATGTTTTCTTCGGTAGCAACAGGGAAGGCGTCTAAAAACAAGGTTTCCGCAATGAACGGTATCACCCTTTACAGTGCTTATCAATACCACTTACATTTAATGATCCTCCCAATATTATTAGATAATTCATGTTATAAACCTGTTCTTTAGGACTAAAATAGAAGCCCCGAAGCTCAACCTTGTCGAATCAAGCCTACCTATCTAGACAGGGGTTTGGGATTAATCTCCGGTGATTAAAACCTGCAAAGTTTTCTCTTGTAACTTGATCATGCAGGAGATTACACCACTGAACATACAACGAGGACAAGGGAACTGAATGCAGTATACTTTCATGAAGAACAGAAAGAAGATAACAATTGTATTGTTAAGAGTTGAAACAACATGTTGCTTCAATCATTTCATAACAACAATCGATGCAACTTGACTTGAACGTGGAAATTACGGTTTTTTGGCTCTTATTGCAGCCACATTCAAAACTTATGAAACAATTACTGTGTCATTTTAACAAGCATATTGTAATATATTTTGCTGGTATTTTTTTTTATAAAAGTTGGAAAGATTATGCAATGTCATGATACCATTCTCTTAACCTGCGATTGTTATACTCAAAAATGTGCTTTCAAGTGCTTTGCAAACTTTTTAAAATCATTATTTTCTTATTCACCGACCGGAGTCGCTAAGGTGTTATAACAAAATAATCGTCAAAAGAGTCGGCATTTAAGGACATTGAAAGTAATGATTGTTGATAAACTGCTGAACTAAAATAAAGGAAAATGTGCAGCTTTTGAATATTTGATAATCGCTCACCAGAAAACAAAAATGAACTTCACCGATTATTTAAACAAGAATAAGCATTGCTGTTACATTGACAACAGCGTGTACTCTCTTTGCAATATTTGACTATTGTCGATATCGCAGTTCAAGCAGATTTAATGCAACGTTGCATTATATACTTCCAGTTTTTTAGAATGAATTTAAAAGCATGAAAACATACATAATTAGCAAATTACTTCCTTTTCTATTTACCTTAGTATAAATCGTTAGAAATAGATATGCACTGTCTCTGGAATTATTACGAATTGTTTTTGAGAGTGATGGTTTTCGGTCAATTACTTGCTATGTATTACTTCCTTACTATACTAACAGTACAGTAAGGGGTATTTTACTTCACATGCATTGTTCTAGTGACTACAAATGGTTATACAGGAAATCATTATTTACTCTTTGACAGCAATAGCTTCCTGTAAAACTTATTGTCCAAACACAGTACTGACATTCCCAACATGCACGTGGTAATAATTGGGCTTGAACCTGACATATGCACGTTTCACGTCATAAGCATGGGGAATTGGAATGTGCAAACATCAATTTGGTTTGTTTTAGAACTCTTGTTATAAACTTTTCCATATGCACAGACCTGAGACGCGAGATGAAAGACTACATTGCATGCTACGGGTCGGCACAACACAGACCGTTGTGGCACGAAGACTAAACGATTCAAAGTCCGTCATCAGTAGTCTATTGACCTCATACCGTGACACTATTTGTCAACGACAGACTAATTTCACGTCGACCAAGGGCGACAACTGCGTCTTAGGATAGATTTACCCGTGCTATAGACGTAACATGTCCAGGATCGGGGACAAGAGAGTGAAGCGCTCGAAAGAGTGAACCGCGAAATGGTAATCGTTTTTAAAGGACCATGTTTTTAAAACTTTTATTGGCTTGTCCGTTCATGTGACACATTGTTCAATTATGAATGTACATTTCATTACCTAAAAGAGGATATGTTTAAAAAAAATAAAGTGAATACCCATGGTGTCATTTACGAAAACAAAACACACATGAGTTCAAAGCTTTGCTATTTCGAAGAAAATGACGCATTTGCCCTTTTTGGGACTTTTTGGATATCCAATCGTGAGTTATAAATGAATGAATCCACTACGTGTGACTTGTTTTTTTTCTGTTTGAGGACAAAATATAAGTATATAAAAAGTCTCTGGATGAATACGAAAACAAAGTGTGTTTTATTATACGAGGAAAAGACCCCTCTCACATAAAGGACTTGGATGAAATGATTTCCAAACAAACAGAGCAGAAGGTTTACATCAATATCAGGAGATACCAAAAAGGCACTTTCCTTCTCTCGATGCCATCGGTTTAAGGCATCACTCACTAACGGTTTTGGCTAATGACAAAGAACTCTAAACTTGAACTCTTCAATGATGGTTTCCCAAATTTTTAGGCGGCAAAAAAGAGAAAATTCGATGTGCAGTCAGCATCATTGACAGGTTTGCCATCAGTGATGATAAACACCACGAACTTTCCCAGCATTTCTCAGAGGAACCAATAACACATAATGTAATACGTTACTGAACAGAAACATTGAGTGAATTAACTGTCAACCGGGTGACAAGCATCGTTGTGAGGTCCTATGTTAGCTTCATAAAGTGATTTCACAATGTTTTGAACTCAAAACACTCTCTTCCAAAGAAATAGCAGTGAAAATATCACGTTATGGCACAAGAGTCAGCAGATCATCAAATTTTGTTGTCGTCTCCTACCAAATGTGTTGCATTTGTAGCAATGGGCTACACAATCTCGACATTGTTCTGTGCCAAGAAGCCTATCACGCTGTCACTTTTTATGACGAAATAAACACCATTGCCAGAGAAGGGAGAAAGACCCTCGCATTTGGTGTTAAGTATTTGCCCCCTCCTTGCGATTCCACTTCGAAATCATGTTGTTGATGAGCTGCACCTTCTGCTCCACTTAAAGGATGCTTGGTGTCGAGGAACTTCACAGGCGATGAAATCAAAACACTCTCAAAGCTGCCAGAGTCCATCTGAATGAATCCCAGGTAACAATTATAAGTATTTGCAGCGAATTGTGGGGATTGTTCAAGGACCCTGGTTATTGGGGCGCTGAAGTCACGCCGGATTCACGCTACAACATAAGTACTCAGTGGTTAAGGACGTTTCTTTCGCTTGGTTGAAAGGAGATCGAGTACGGCAGAGTTAACGTTACCCCTACGTATTTATGCATCATGCCCCGTAAATGTTTTCACTCTTGGGACTGTAAGGTCATTCTTCATGTTGAGCAAAATAAACACGTCAATCTGGAAGCATGGCCTCTTCCACTACGGCAGGCAAAACGGCCTGACATCAGGGTCGAGGAGCTCCCAGCTTGCTTTCGAGACAAAACGCGTAGACACGGACGCATTGACTCTACCAGAGTAACGTGATGTACTTGAAAAAGAAGGCATGACCACAGAGTCAACAAAAACTACTGAAGTTGGTTGAGAAGGAGTTTCAGTAAAGGGCATAAGGGGTTGTTGCAGAGTTGATAGGCTTATATTTTGAAATCCTGAATCATGTTCGTTTGCTCGAAATGCAAAAAGGACATTAGGGAACATGGCTTTTAACATATCACTGACTGTAATCCATTATCGGTTTCCCAACATGTGTGAGCTCAGGGTGAAATGAAGAGTAGTTACTGTCCGTAATGTTATAATGAGAATGTGACACAATGATTGCGTAGCTATACGATTCTTTCTATTTGAGTATGCGGTATAGCAGTGATCATGAAAGTGTTATGACGTCTTCTTAAATATGCTTTCACCTTATAGTGGTGTGGTGGTTTGCGTGCTTCAGAGACCCTGAGAGCTATGCCAGCTGGAGCTAACATGATCCTGCACCCACGCTGGACAGGTAGAAGCCAGACCAAATTTGAGTCATTTCACAAAGACCAAAGATCTAAAGACCAAGCTTAAAGGTGATTCCTGTAAATCTGGTTCTTGAAAGGTCAATGAGTTCTAAAATGAATGCTATCTACAATAAATGAGTAACGTATTATGAGAATACGTGACAGCATCTCAACAATCTCAGAGCATTTTGTAGTTATTTTACGTCCGCTTTATATACCGCTTAGCTGTGGCACTTTCATGTACATGTGTCAGGTAAAATTCGGTATCTGCTCCATGTAGTGAACAGTTACTAATATCCCACAACCAGTTCACAACTTGGTTACCTGTGATATCGAAAGTTAGCCTATGTATGTGTATATATTAACTTAGGATCGTATGTCTATGGTTTCATTTGGTAATCACATGCGACAAGCCCCTGTATACAAACCATATAAACCACAATGGAAAAGCATGTAGATCTCCTTGTGAAAAGCATCTTCGATGAAACAATGTGAACTGTGGGGCGGTTAGCTTAAAAATCCGTCATCAATACTAGATGCAATCTATATTTTTAAATCTCATAGCAATTCGGAGCAAACACCTATTGTCAATAACAGTGTGATGACCAAGATGCACAAAAAACTGACAATGGACCCATGCTTCCAATCAACTTCATCATTTAAAACATATTTCATAACAAAGCATATTGATTGGAAGAATGAGTATCATTTGCAGTTTGTCAGATGAAAAGTTGAAATGGAAAGGTGGGGTAAAGCGTTAGTAAAATCTATCAATAACGCCATTATTGTCACTTGTTTGCAAGTATTAGAAACATGTTCCTTTGACGAAAGTGCTTATGCTACTAGTGAGCGAGATGGGGATTAACGTGTTTTGAACAATATTTCAGTTAATAAACACGTGGATGACAAGCATCCAAAAGAGAGTGGACAGATCAGGGAGAAAGGGATCGAAAGGATAACGGAAAAGACGGAAAGAAAGGCAAAGTGAGAGATAGAAAGCAGGTTTTTGAAGAACTCAAATTTGGTCTGGCGTCTACCTGTCGACCTGTCAAGCTTGGGTGCCCCTACCGGGGGCATATAAGCTCCAGCTGGCATAGGGCTTGAGATCTGTGAAGCACTCAAACCACCATACCACGATAAGGTATCGAGTCCATCGGTGGGCTTATGCTAATATGAACACATTCGTACCAATAAATTCTAAAGATAACTAAGTGACTGTATCAATCATAAAGATTTAGTATATGACGCCCATTACAATCAAAATGTATATTTTGTTTCTCGCTACCTACTGAACACGGGATATTGGCTTCAGCTCCTACCCTTCGTCCAAATGTGTTTATGTGCGTCCGTCCTTTTGTCCCATTTTTTATCAAATTGATCATAATCATACAGATTAGTTTTAAATTGATAAGGCAGGACATATACATAACATTATAATAGCCCATTTATGAATATAGTGTCATGAAGTTAGCATAACAATCACATAGAGTGATGGTGTGAGTCACAAATCCAGTTCGACACGAATCTAATGCAATTAAAGATCAGGCCGGCAGATCGATGACGTTATGAATGGAATATGCATGAACAAACCAAGGAGTAATTTTACTCTACTCGAGTGACACGGAGGGATAGCGATTCGAAGGGATGAATGCAATTTGTCGCTATGAAGTGGAATAATGCAAGCTCTTATTTGGTCTTCAATATCAGAAAATAATCACCATCTTATTCTCCTCCGGGAATCGGTGAGCGGCAAATTCATTCATTAACGGCGGACACGTGGGCTGTGCTAATGTAATTGAAGCTATGGAGTGTTATGTTATGTGAAATCAGGGGCTATTGATAAGCAAATATAGGTGTGTTGGAATAAAGGATGTATTTAGTGATCTATAAATAAGATTATCCTTCCAAATGAAGAAGGAAATCGCGCCTGAAGATGCTTGCCATCTATAAATAGATTGACCTCAATCAATAGCTCCACTTCATACCCGTCACATTTCCTAACGATACACGAGAATTATCTGTGTGGCAAACTAAAAAAAGATGCAGTTTTAAGCTCTTCATTGGTTCCTCTACACTTACGATTGACTTATACGTGCCACGACTTCAGAGGTGTTCTGTAAGCTTATCTTTCTGTTCGCCGATGTTGGTCCAATATCCAAAGTTACACAACGCGGCATGTCTGTTCCTGTGTTCTTAGGGCTTGTTATTCAATATAAATACTTGTCGAATGCACTTTTTGACTTTGTTTAGTCATTCTACTTGGAGATATAATTAAGCTTCGAACCCTTTATGTAATTAAGCAATATGACGTATCTTTCCTATGTAATAAAGACGTCCGTTATTCAGACTATTGATCTCGTCTTTCCCACAATATTCAAAATAACCTCCGCAAAATATACCATATACATGTATATGAAAAAACATGAAACTGGTCAAATGAAGATTCATAACACTTGAGTGAGTGAGTTGGAGTTCAACGTGTTTTGAACATTATTTCAGTTATTAAACATGGATGACTAGCATCCGTGGAGTGAAAGGATAGGGAAAAGACTGAGAGAAAGGCATAGTGAGAGAGAGAAAGCAAGTTTCTGAAGGACTCAAATTTGGCCTGGCTTCTACCTGTCGAACTGTCCAGGGTGGGTGCCCCTGCCAAGATGCATGTTTGCTCCAGCTGGCATAGCTCTCAGGATCTCTGAAGCACGAAAACCAAACCACGACAAGGTATCGTGTACAGTTGAAATTAAATAGCAACGATTGTTGCATGATGTTAAAATATCGACAAATTAAAATATGTGAAAGAATTCATCTGTTAAACGTATGTAACATAGTTATGAAAAGTATGTTATTAAGAAATAATCCATTAGCAGTTGTCAAGTTACATTGTGTTGACAACTGAGTCTGTTTAGTATTTAAGACACAGGTTTGATTGTAGAGAAAAGTTCAGTTCTCAGCCATTGTTCTGGAGAGAGGGTTGAGTCTCAGCCACGGGACTGAGAGAGTTGAGTCTCGTGAGGGTGCCCAGGGAAAGCGGGCGAGAAAGATCGACGGCCAGAGTAATATAGAGTACTTGGAAGAAATAGAAGCCAAGAAAATACACGTCTCGTCTTCTTGTTGAATCTTTCGAAGTGTGTGCCTGCTGATTGTGCTACATGTAGTAAAGAAAAATCTTATTCAGTTGAAAGCAATATGACATCCAATTTATTTTTCGAATCAAATTTCAGTATTTTAATTGTAATCAGTAAGTTCTTTTCATGGGGAATATCAATATTGTATAGATTTCAAGTTAAACTTGCTAAATCTTGACAGCTTCCCTGTCGAATAACGACACAAAGAAGACGTCAAAGGTGATCATTTAATGAAAAACCCTTACATTAAGAGAACTAATATGTTAGCAGTTTTATACACTTGCTTTCGATTTCATTTGAGAAGGCATTCACTCACCGTATATAAGAAAACTTATCTATACATAAGGAAAAAAGTTAAGCACCCCCAAGTTTTCCACCAGTAAGGTTTGTCTAAGAATAAAGAGGACCACATTGCAATAAAAGTAAGTGTATGATATGATAGAATCATAATTTTGCAATTTAAGAACGTAATTTCATTAAGATATCGTTTCGGATATTTTGAATAATTGCAGTTATACAAATTGGTAGTTTTGAGATCAAAAGGTGAATATGTTCAGAAAGTCAATATTTTTTGTTTTAATGTGTATTATTCCATTATTTCTATTCCATTGATCAAACCTCATTATGGATCTCTTAAGCAAAAGTCACTAGTTACAGCAGTATGGACCTCCAAAATCTCATTTTTTGGAAAATGACCCATTCATAAAAAGGGACTAAATCGGGCAGTTTTAACCGTAACAACGACTACAAAGCAAAATGAAGTATAGGGTTACTGAATCAAAGTTAAAGAAGACCAACTTTATTCCAAAATCGTCTGGTTATGGCCATTTTCTAAAAATTATGGAAAATTCTTATCAAATTTCAAAACCCAATAATGTCCTTATTGTGAAGGATACATGATTTTTTAAAGTGTAAAAGTTTACCTGTTAACAAAATTGTTGTTCATGACAACTAACATCAGAATCCATCGCATACTTTTGACAAACGGACGATAGTTATTTTGGGTGAAAAATCAGTACCATTACGTTTTTTTATCTTAAGTTCTCGAAATGTCATCATGTATGATGATTTTATAGATACGAAGTCACGAAAAACTTTAGTTTCTATGTCTCATAGGGGATCCATTTAGTCATATTGTCGTATTTTTCTCCACAGATGCATTTTGCAATTTTGAAAATAGGGGGTGCTTAACTTTGTTCTCTATGTATACTTAGTTGTCTGATAATCTAGTGAAACTTACATTTGAGGTTTACCATCTTTTAGAACTTTCCAGCAACATAATTGCGAATAAGTATAACATTCTCGAGTAGCAGTAGTAGAATGTGAGTTAACAGTGTGTGGTTTATTCGATGTGCAGAAGGTTTGGTGGATGACACTGTTAGTAAGAATATAGTATCCGGTAAACTGCTGCATGCGAAAAGACTAGAAAGAAATTACGAGTACAAGCGAAAGTGAAGTAAAGAAGGAGCTCTCATTGAGGCCCGTTTTACATGAGCCTTTCAGTTGTAAACACACATACATGTTGTTGCAGTTTGTATAACCTGCACCCCTGTGTGCTTGTGCGAGCAGGATCACGTAACTCGTAAAATGTTCTACATTCACGTGCATATCGAAATCCTTGACGATGAAATTGACATCGTCCTAGTTGCAGGTTAGTTTGAGCTGTTTAGAAAGAGGTCCGTTATTTGGACGTATCCATGAGAAAAAAAGGGTGGCTGCATATTTAGCTTGCAGGCCCCCTTCTAGTAAAATGACTTCAAACTGAATGACTGTGTGTGTTCGGCACACATGTACATTAAAATCGAACTCTTTTCATATAAAATATCATATGGTCCTTAGCAAAAGTTGAACAGTGTATGACGTAACATCAGGGGAAGTATTAGGTACACTTTCTTGTCCTCAGAAATACAGAATATGTTTTGGTGCATATGAAGACGATAGGCCTTTGGCCAGGATTTGCACTCTTGCCTGTCATACATTCGGAATGTCAACACATAAGAAGGGCACTGTCATTACAACGCAAGACGGAGTCAATATAGAATCAGTCTCGTCTTACACAAGGTAATGATTGTAAGTTATTCTCAAGCTGTCTTGTTCCATCCTCTTGTCTACAATCTACATTCTCTTAGGATGGATTAATATTTGTAGTTCGATTGAAGAATTTCTAATGAAAACTAGATGTAATCAAATTTACCGTTTTATCACTATCCAAAATACAATAGTTAATATTGTATATGATGAAGTCTATATGTGAATAGATTAAACATTCAACAATGCACGGGACATTATAAAACCCTCTTAGAAATATAAATAATCTCCAACGTTCATATTCAAATTAGATATTTCTGCAATTAATCTGGTCCTTTTTGTTGATCACATCAAAGTAAAGACTCACAATCACCTTGAAACGCGAAGGGAATTTAAGATGAATTGAATTGGTGAAAATACAATATTCTCCATCCTGCTGCGACATTCACATCCTCCCATCGGTGCTTCAGGATTCAGTCGTCTGCGTTATTTCCTTCAATACGGTTAACTCCTGGCGCCCTTTGGGCAACAGACAGTTCCAATAACTAAATGGTTTAGTTACGTTTTCCCAATTTTGACAAGGTGTTCGACTGTGCTCTGTTCAGACGTTTGATCAATATTTTGTCTGATAGATATCTGTTATTTGTATTTGTCATGTACTTTGTTCGACGTATACATAACTTTGGATCGAGTTATGTGAAATTTTATGTGGCAATTGTCCATCAACTGAACACGTTTTATTATACCAACGTTATTACCTCAAACAGGTCATATTTGAAGTAAATGTTATTACCATAAGAAACCGAGCGGGGAATTGAGAGAATAAGTGAATTCTAACACCCGTTTAAATATATTCCTGAATACATTTAGATATTGATATTTATATAGTTCATAGAATAATTTCAGTTCATGTTGGAATATATCATAAATCTACTCAATTAACGTAAAGAAGACAATGTCAAACAATCATTTCTAGAATAATACGTATTTCGATTGCGTCCATATTAAAACAACAGACTGTTATCGAGCTGCGTACAGTGACCTGAACGCATTCATGATACGATTCATCAGAACAGTGAAACTGTAAAAGCAGTGTCATTTCTATGTTCAACATTATTATTGAGCTTTGAATAAACGTGAGGTAACAAATTTCACCAGTAAAACATTTTATAGATGATTATGTCCATTAATAAAATCAAAATACATAAATCGTTTAAAGATGAGCTAACGAGTTCATGTTCACATAAGTTACATCATTTTTAGATACAGAACTCGAAAAAAAGTTCATCATCGACGTTTAATTTAGGTTACACATTATAACTGTTGCTAATAGATATGTATATCGTATGTACCCTTACGCGTTTTTCATTCGTCATGTTGATATAATATATGTTAACGCACCAAATTCAAGATGTTCATTTCATACTCGCCCATGGAAAATATCGCTGAATATATATGTAGATATAAATCGATATGTGGTATGGCAGCTACTATTCTTGAATTGCCAAAAAGGGAAAACGATACCTCTCTTCAGGAGAAATGTCATAGTCACCGACGAGCGATATCATCTGCAGAATAGAATTGTTTTTTAAAATATAATATTATATATTTATAAATAATTAATTTAAAATTAAATTTTTGAAAGATATTAAGATATGAGAGTTTTTGCGCTTTAGACCCTAGTGGTGTATAAATCCCAGCCTTCAATCTTTCTATTGAACTATGAGCATCATCTTGAGATATGTCACAGGAATATGTAAAACATTCTAAGTTTCTGACAGGTCGGAGATTGAATAAGTTGCATTTAACAGAAAAAAATATTGCATGAAATTTTATCTAATGAACATTCAGCAGATGTGAGTAATGTACTCTTCCTTTTCAAAAAACATTACCGTCTAAAAATGGTTCAAAGAATTATTTAACTCGGCTTCTCAAGTACTTCATTTCTCTATTCTCTTTAAAGGGACTACCCAGACATATGATTAAAATCTGAAATAATGGTTTTATGAATTATTTACAGCAAGAAAACCTCCCTAAGATGTAGGTCATCCTTACGCGAAGAGTAAATCAAGTTGTGATGCAAGTTCTGAAAGGAATTAGGCAATTGGTTAGCCTGGTGACATACAACCATGTGCAAGTAATGTAATCTAAGATGTCTGATTGAGTTACTTGCTTTATTCTTTCTAATTACATAATGCTGTCCACATGAAAGATCGATGTGTCTGGTTGTGAAGACAATGAATACTCCGTATTATCCGAATCTAGACTACTACTATAAACGCTCATTTTACATTGTGAACATAAACCTATGTATCTGCTTAGTAAAATCAGGGCTGTTTCATATAACCTTAAATCAATTCAACTGTACAATTAAGTTTCAGTTTGGTATTCACGTTCGTCTCATCCTTCAATGGTAAATCATCAACGTGCCGAACAGTCAACTTTCAACATATGAATAAAAGAGAAACATTTAAAACATTCAATAGTTTATCTAACCTTTTTTAAATTTACCATTTTTCTCTTTCAAACATTCGTTCTGCACCAGCTTACTTGAATCCCTAGAGCCTCTTCTTATGTATCGCTTACAGGTAGTTCTTCATGGCTATCGTATATGCGTGTACATGTTTTTCACAATGAAATGCCGCTATTGCTTGATGCGAGGCGTGACATTGGAGAGTCATATAACTAGCTATACGATGCATTTGTCGTGAAGGAGATCAGGGTTTTGGGGGTGCTCCGAGGATTCGAAAACGCTTAGACTGCGTTTCCACCAAGTTTCACGTGTCATGTGTCACGCATGACACGTGATACGTGACATATAGGGTTTCCACTGGATTTCACATCAACCTGTGTCACATGTCATACACAGGCTGTTTACATTCGATACGATCACGTGGAGTTACCAAGAGGGAAAGTAAACTCTGGAAAACCCAGGGGAAACCCCAGATCGGACAGAAACGTGACATGACACGGGTAAAAAGAATGAACATGATCATTCTTTGAAAACGTGTCATTTCACGCGTGAAACGTGATACGTGAAAAGTGACATTGATGGAAACGGTTCCTACTAAAATCATATGTTTCTATTTCTTGTCACGTGACATGTCACATGTCACGTGAAACTTGGTGGAAACTCAGCCTTATGGAGTAGGACGTGTGGCATTATTCAAACCATCGGTTTGTTCTCTACATCTCTTCAGCAGAATCTTCATTTTGAAAAACAAGGAAATAAAGACCAGGAACAACAACTGGTCTATTATTTCGATATATTTTCTTAGATTGAAACACCATCTATCTCCATAAACAGTGAAGGAAGCCGGTCAGTCTTTCGTTTTGGATGTAGCCGCGACAGGATATCCGGACAGTTTAAGTAAACAGAACCGCTAGAAAGGGCAAACCCATTTACTATATTTCTCTTGGGTATATTTAAGACCATTCATTTACTTAAAGAGACAATACAGTTGTGAAAGCGACCTTACTTCTTATACTGTGAACATACATCTCAATGAATCATGGACATCAGGACAGGTAAAGAACTTGAAATTGAAAAGGGCGATAAACTTCTTTTCAAGTAATAAGTATTATAAGTAAAATATGATATATTTTAACTTAAAGTGTTGACATCAGATGATTATGCAGGTTTTTATTTGTTAACAGAAACCCTTTACCAGATAAACCGTATCATTCATACATAGAAGCTATTTCAAGTTTGATGAGCGTAATGATTTGAAGACATACTATAATCATTTGGAACCAAATTGATCTTAGCATCTGTCATAGGGTCATATCACAACTATTGAAATTACTCAATATTTCAAAGTCATATGAAAATATGTGATAGATATTACATGCCAGGAAATCGTTTACAGTAAACATGATCTTTAACAGGAATAAACGTTATTGTCGTTGGATGACTTGCTATAATTACAGTTTAAAAGTTAAAAAAGGATGTGATTTGAAACATTTAATTTTGTAAATAAATGATATTCTTTCGATTTAAAATAAAAAAGATGTCCTGTTTCATCATCATACTTAACTAAGATAATCAACAATAGCTTGTAGAGAATTGAATTGTATGTTTTCCCCAGTCAATCATGGTGTAAATAGTCACAAAAGGTATAACCGCAATGCGAAGCAGAGTCAGTTGCACCAGTCTCTTAATATGCTTGTATCTCCTGAGTGCATCTTATTTCAAGGTCCGTGTGTGATCGTTATTAGAACAATGCGTTCCATATATAATCACAGCAGCATTTATATCTTAAATAAAATACAGGGAGCTGTTCTATAGATCATAGGTTTCTGCTGTCAGTCTGCACAATGCATGAGACAATAGTAGTTACCAGTGAATATGCTAGTGTTGATTACTGAGAATTGAAAAAGAACATATTCCTTTGTTTACATAGCACAAGGGGCGGGATAGCGCAGTGGTTAGCGCGTTCAGCTTCGGATCAGGAGGTCCATGGTTCTAATCCCGTAAATCCCGCCAACTTTGTCTGCAGTAGAGAACTGTTCTACACGCAGTCAGGTTTGGGTGCAATGCTACACTGAAATTCAGCGCAGTATCACCATGGCTCTCTAGTTCCAGCTGTTTTTCGCAGGTTTCACCGCAATGCATAGCCACAATGGTGTTGCGGGCTTACTCCCTGCAATAATACTAGCAGACGCGATATAAGTGAAATAATCTTGAAAGCGACGTTAAACAACAACTTACCTCACCTCACATAGAACATATTTCTGAAGGCCATGAATTAATATCATAAATTAAAGTTTCTTACCCAAGCGGGCACAATTATGCCGGGTATTAAAGTTTTCATAATGGTAACGGGAATTACAGTTTTTTTTAAAAATAACTCGAGATCTGATTGGCTGACAGAACTATTTCTATTCAATCGATTCATTGAATCCATCGTACCCGTGTCAACGAGACTTAAAAAAAACCAATGTTTTTTATTTCGTATGGAATATTTTTTTTTATTCAATTCAAAACTTAAAGGCCACAGGCCTATAGTACAAATATGTTACAAATGTAAAATAGAATTTAACATATAAAAACACCTTTACAGGGAAAAAATTAATATGCATTCATGTCAAACATATAACACATTTACAAATATACATAAATACTATCTATGTTATCACAATTTATCGTAAAGAAACCAATAAATCAGTCAATAAAGTATACAGTACAATTATATAATTTAGATAGAACTCTTTCTAAGTAGCATACCATGATAAATAAAAGTTGATAACTTGCGAATAAGAATAGTATTATCAGCATTTAACAGGAGAGAGAATTTTAACCTATTTGGATGTATGAAATAGTAATGAGGAATATGGCTTTTTCTCAGGTCAGCATACATAGGACAAATTAAAAGGAAATGATATTCGTCTTCCAAACAATTTAGATTACACAACTTACAAATCCTATTTTCTTTTGCTATGTTCTGATATCTTCCAGTCTCTATTGCTAAATCGTGTGATGAGCACCTAAACCGTGCAAATGCATTCCGGAAATTTCTTATATTTAATGAACTCAAATAATACTCTCTGTAAAAATATTATTTAAATATTCTGTAGCAAAAACATTTGCTTAAAGTGATATTGACGTAGCCCATTCTTGTGTGAAAATATCTTTCAGTCTCTGTGTGACATTATTAACAAAATTTGAATGGAAATTAACATTTTGACTCTGCCATATATCCCCATATCCAATTGTATTTAATAACTCCCGAATGTTTGATACCCAATTCGTCTTTCCTCTCTTATCATACAAACTCATCATATCGTAACATTGTCGTGGATATCTATAGAAGGCATATTTAAAAGGCGAATCCAAAATTTTATTATTCTTGCTTTAGCTAGTGTAGTGTGAAGTGTATTTTCTCAATAACATCAAAATTTTTAAATCCCCACACTTCTGATCCATACACTAGAATCGGAAGAATTTTCGAGTCAAATATTTTGAAAAATGATTTGTAATCAATATCAACAAGTTTACTAATACTTTTAAGAACACCAATTAGTACCCTTTTGGCCTGAGTGGAACAATATTTCGCATGCTCTAAGAAGCAAAGGCGATTTGAGAAGTAAACTCCAAGATATTTATATGATTTCGTAACAAATAGCGGCTGACCTTAAAAACACCACTTTTCCTTTTTTGACAGCTTACCTCCGTTTTTTAATACTATAACTTTAGTTTTCTCCATATTGATAGTTAGCCCTGCACCATCACAATAACGTTCTAATTCAGTTATAAGTCGCTGTAACCCGAAAATACTCGTCGAAAATAGAATCATATCGTCCGCAAACAACAGTAGGAACAATTCTGTCATATACGGGTGTAACTGAACGCCATGAGAAGAGCTATTTTGAATAATAGAAGCAAATTCATTTATAAACATAGAGAACAGAAACGGGCTTAAAATACAACCTTGTCTTAAGCCAACATTGCAAGTAAAGGAATCTGAAACGTCATGGTTATTCCTGATACACACTTTTACATTGTCATAAATGCTTCTTAACAAAGTATTCATCTTAGGACTTATGCCGTGTGCCTCCATTATCTCCCAAAGTTTTGCTCTCTGTATCGAATCAAACGCTTTTTTAAAATCGATAAACAAGGCGTACAATTTATTTCCTTTTATACTAAGACACTTCTCAACTATCGTATGTAATTCGTATGGAATAATATGAAACCTAAAATGTTTTGTATGTCGTTTGTTTTACTATTTCGTTCATTTAGGATTGTCTTGCTTGATATGTGATCCACAAATATGTAATGAAATGCAGAGACTACATTTAACTGCGCCATGACATAATCGTTGTTGGTCGCGAATGAATACAATGACCGAGTTTACTTGTGACTCGCCTTCACGAACGTATTTTCCACAAAGTACCATTAATATTGCTAAAGTTGACTTGGGTAAGAAAAAAAATAACCAACTCGAAGCTCCGAATTACGGTTTATCTGTCCCTCGTGAATTATTGTGATAAAGCTCGGAATTTATAACAATAATCCACTCAGGACAGAAAAACCGTAATTCCTCGCATCTTGTTCATTATTCTTATAAAAGATAAACTTGAATAATGCATCCAATGTTTTGTCTGCTAATATGGATTTTTTTATCATTAATTTTTCTTTCGGTTTCTCATCATTAGTGCCACGAGAATACACTTGGTAATCACATATGTACACTTTAACGTAGGTTAAACAGTTATTTTGAACTTCTCTCCTTCTTTTTTCAACATACTGAAATGCTTTTCAATTGAGTGAGGAGGGTTTGACGTGCTGTAAGCAATATTCAGCTATTTAACACGTTATATTTGTCAACCAATAGGTTAATGGAATTTTTACCTGACTGTTCAAATAAATAATTTCTGGAACTATGATGTATTTTCAAACAGAATTTAGTTTCTCGAATTGATAACATGTAAAGAAAATATAGAAAGATTTTAAAAAAGTGTTAAGGTAAAAACTCCTAAGTTACATTTCAGGAGTATTGGTTACCTTGCATGAGCATAATAATAACTTGTATATGAAATTATTTAATTTTATTTACAAATTCTTATCAATGACGTATGCTTGTACAAATGCTGCACATGGTGATTCGCAAGTGTTTCGTAAGTGGACTATAATTGGGCCAAATGAGATTCATTCATTATTACTTCTCCTGCATTACCGATAGATCCTTTACTTTTACCTATTATCATAGTTCTTACATATATTTCTACTTGCAGTCTGAACCATCTCAATGTAAACGTCGCCTCAACCACCATAATTTTACTCCATTGATGATACCTTATCATGGTGAAATATTATGCGGCTTCAAAGGTCCTTACAGCTATGCCAGCTAGAGCTGAACTTCCTCTGGTGTTGGCAAATCGACTTGTAGAAATCAGTCCAAATTGTCGCTCTTTATATGACCATTACTTCCCTCCGTCTTTCACAATGCCCCCTTCCTTTCATGAATTTTCTTCCTTATCTATTCACTCTTTTAGATAATCATCACCCACGTGCTGACTGATTAGATTGATCCCTATCGAATTGTCGGTACTATTTTTTCAATAACCAAAATAAGAAAAATTGAAATTTACAAATGTATTGTAATTGAGTGTGTTTTCAGTGTTAATAAAGCTATTAAAAATATTAATATAAAGGGGAACACATTTGCATAGAAATCCTATGATTACACGCTAACGATTACTGTCAAGTCACGGACAACCTTTTGGTGTCAGGTTTTTTCCTTGCCCTTTATCACGCCCTTTACAGACGTCAACGTCCCTGGTTTTTTTAATCAGCGGCTGTTTCCCTGGTAATAAACACGTGCTCCTCAAGGAATTATACTACCTAGCGTTTGGATTACAAAATACCAAAGAGGTATAATTAATTATATTTATTCACTCTATTACCGATTGCTAAACTGAACCTTTGTCTTTACTCAATTATCTGTCTATAAGGGACTGAATTATAAATTAGTGATACAAGTAAGCGTTTTAGTCCATTTTCCTTTTAAGAAAAAACACAATGTAGCATTTTTTCTGAAGTAATGAATACATCTATTGATGCATTTTGTAGAGAGAATCAAAATAAATAATATTGTATTGATCATTTATTTTTTGTATTGTTTCCTTTCATTATTTATACAATAATTTTTTTAAGAATTTAAATTTGAAATGCTATAAATCTATCATATTAAAATTCACTCAAAGGCAAGCATGAATATATAGATGCACAGATTTGTTTTTTTTAAAATTTTGTATCATAAGATATAAACTATGGCTGTCAAATGTGTAGTGGCAAGTCTCCTTTGTCAATAAAACATATATGACTCACTTCTAATCTTACAAGTCTTGTGAGTGACTACGGGAAATATGCTGGAGTTGAATGAATGAAGATTATTTATACGAGTGCATTAGAAGCATTTCCCGTATTCTCTCGAACCAAGTTCTATACATATTATATGTTCTACATATTACCCATATCCGATTCAAATAAAACCGATTACGATTTAGAGACATTATACTGATGTAGTGACATCCATCAGCTGATCTGTGTTCATACTCGTGTAAAAACAAACATCTGAGGAAGTATATTAGTCAACAACGCTACACAATGTAATTCTGTTACAAAACGCAAAGAAACAAACGAAAAGTTTTCCCGAAATAATAAACTACATGATTTTGATATCTGAGTCACATATATATCATGACAAAACATACTCAATCTAATAAATACGCGTATTTGACCTAGTGCGCCGTCACGCCCTACTTAATTTACCTGCGAGTGACTGAAGGCACAATGTTGAAACCGAAATTGGAAAACCTGTAAATTTCGTAAGATTTCATCAGATTAAAGGGGCAATATCTTTAAGATTAATAAAGAAGAAAGTAACATGTTTGTATGTCAATATTGTCAACTAATCTGAAATTAAAACATTTCCCCTCTTTGATGTTGCTTTCAATCAGTCTTCTTGCCACTATCAAAAACGATAACTCTTATCGTATAACCTATGAATTGTGTAAAGAGCGTTTAATGAGAACCAAATACAGATACACAATGTATGGGAGAGAACGCCCTTGTGCATATATGTTTCGAGCGAGCGTGTCTGAACTGGATCGAAACCGTCAGAAGACGTATCTGACATGCACGTTTGTGCAGTAACAATTGCCGAAAATAAATTATGTTTTGAAGTCATTGGTTTCATGTGATTTTATGTTTTACCCTGATGATGAATGAGTCTTGCTAATTTTTGATCTATAGTTGATATTGTTTTGTTGAATTCTTGAATATTTTGATGGCAGCCATGTTTGTTCAAAACAACGACGACGCCTATTTTGTGTGGGAGAAAAATCAATCTTGTAAATTACAGTGACACTGAAACACATCAAAACATTTTAACTTTTCTAAAACTGAAATGTCATTCAGAAACTTAATATAGATAAATGGTCTCAAACCGGTAATGTTTATTAATGATTTTAGCAATGAAACTCCCTCTAAAAGTGAGTGAAGTTAATCAGTTAATCAACTTGGGTGGATCTACGGCAGGATGTCTGGACAGTTTGATCATACAGAACTATACGACAGGGCAAGCCCGTTCACTGAATTCCCACTGGACATATTTGTGACAAATGAATTTATTTATTGAGGCTTAACAGAGGTGAAAGGTTTATTTCATTTAATTATGCTATAAATGAACATTTAAGAATTGACTTCAACATTTATTAAGTTCATGGAGGTATAAACTTAAAACCGATGTGCAAACTGTGTAAATCCGCGTAGCGGATTTACGCCGAGTTTGCACATCGGTTTTTAAGTTTATACCTCCATGAACTTAATAAATGTTGAAGTCAATTCTTATAAATAAATATATACATACTAGTTGTTTTTAAACCATTTTATTGCTCTAAATATACATATTTGCACCAAATAGAGCTGCACTATATATGCGAAGGAATTCAACGCTCAACAGCATGAAAGAGATAAAATGTCAATCAAAACGTCATCGGATCCCTAGCCCCGCCTACAAAACGTTCATCAGCCAATGAAAATCTACAACGCACGTGGCCATGAACTTATCGGACGTCCGTCACACGTGGCCTTGACATTGCTAGTTCTCACAGTTGTAAACACAAATCGCGAACGTAGAACTCGGAGAGGAAACCAGCCGAATTTACCCTCATAGATGCCATATACTGATGGTGTTATGATCTTGATCTAACGGAATCTGATTAAACAGCACACAGTTCTTAAACTTGTTGAGGAACCAAGCTTCACTCTGCTCATTAACTTAACGACATTACTTTGCTAACCTCCCTGCAACGGCCGCGAGAGCATTGAACAATGACATTTGCCTTCTGTGGGGTGGAACACGATCGGTTGTAATTTCTGATAGAGGTCTCTTGTTTATTATGGAAAGTACTACCTTTAGAACCTTTGACAACAATAATTATTTCATACTGAATTATGTTAATTTTTTATTTACCTACTTTCAAGGAGTGGCATTGCACAAAGTGTTGCTATTTTTAGAAAAACGTAACTTGTTTACAAATAGTTCCGTCGATGGGCGTGGCTTAAAATGATGTGACGTCACGAAATTAAGTTTATGGAGGTATGAACTGAACTTCTATTACCGTGTTCAGCCAATCAGATTGACGCAAAGCAATTGCTATTTATTTATATCTCTGTGAATCTTTGTCAGGAAAGAACTGAAAATTGAAAAAGCTTAACTGCGAATTATATCTTTGAAAACTAAATACATTATGAATTTATTATATTGATGACACTAGAGTATCCTGTGAGTATTTACTTGTTTACTTGTTTAATAGCTCTCTCTAGCTCGGGACTACAGAACAACGAACAATTGGGAATAAAACTGTTTATATTTTAAGGTCACCTGCTTTCATCTACGATACTTTAGACCTTTGTTGATTGAAAAGCCTTCACTGTACAATCAATCCTCATATTCAATAAGTTTCACTTTCTCATAATTTTTGACATTTTGTGTTTTATATCCTTCCTATCTTGATCGCGATTAATTGTAAACATAACTTCATATACTTATGGCCAGGAGATTATAAATATATAAATTGTACTTCAAGAGAAATCTTGTAATTTTAGCTGGATGTTGCTTGGATATGAATACAAAATTATTCTGTTAATAATAAAAGTAGATTTGAAATAAAAGTACCATATAGAATTTTCAGGGTAAGCATGTATGTTATAGTAACTCTGCACCGATCAAGCTTGCCCCTATGACTTAAAAAGACTTTGACTTCCTTGTGCAATTTTCAATATTGCAATGCATCCCAATGCTTATGAAAGCACGATCTATATGTCTTAAATAACAGAGCGAAAGAAGCTAATGAGTATGCGGCTGCAACAGGACCTCCGGATATACAGCTACATCCAACCATCAGAAAGGGCAAATCCATTTTTGATATTTCTCCTGGGTAATTTAAGACAATTATCGTACTTAAAGGGACAATACAACAGTGAAAGTGAGTTTTGCTAATTTTTTACACTGTGAACATGTATCTCAATAAATCATGATTATCGGGACAGGTAAAGAAAGATTGGAAATGGTGATAAACCCTGAATCTCTTAATCATTTTCGGAAAATAAAATGTATTTTAGTATTTACATCAGAGGAGTAATCAGATAATAACATGAACTTAACAGTACTCTCTGTTAGGTATGAAAATAGGAAATATAACTGTTAACAGAAACATTACTAGATAAAACTCATCATTTTAACCCAGAAGCTATATCAAGTTTTAAGAAAGAATGATTTCAAGGACATAATAAAAGCACATAAGTGATATAATGTTCTACTCTAGCGTCTCTCAAGTCTGGTTTATTTATTTTTTTTGCTTATTGCTATTTTGGATAATATTATTTTCAAATTCTTTATGGACTCTTACTGAGTTGAAACAAAGTTGAAAAAAAGAGCAAGGTTGAACATTTCTGTTTCATTTCCCAAGTAAAGAAGTAACTCAGAGTCTTCAAGCATATAAAAATGTGTGAAAGTGAAAATCTTACCTAGATTGATTATACATGTTAATATATAGGACCATGAGATCTTTAATACTAAACATGATATCTCATAGTAATAAATGTTTTTATTGTCGGAAGTTTTGCTATAATTACATTTTTAGACTTACATGTAAAATACGGGTGTGAATTGAAACACATTTCATTCGGAATATTTGGAATATTCTATTCGAAAAATAAGTAGCACATGTCATGTAAAGGGTTTTATCATAAAAAAGAAGAAGAATAGAAGTTAGTTCAAATCATATTATTACCAGCAGATACGATTTCAAAATGTTATCCTGCTTTACACGCACAATTCCAGATATCACACCATAGCAATAGGTCTACCTAAAAAGAGAAAAATGATTAGTCTCAATTTGATGTTGGTTGCAATCGGACTAACAAACTATGAACTGAAACAAAAACAAATTTCGCCAGTAATTTGTGCTATTATTTGATAATAATCTTCATTTATTCAAGGGGCGGGGGAGCGCGTACGGCTTCGGATCAGGGGGTTCGTGGTTCGAATCCGGCAATTTTGTCTACAGTAGAGAACTGTTCTACACGCAGTAGGTTTGGGTGCAATGCTACACTGAAATTCAGCGCAGTACTACCCGTGGTTCGCTAGTTCCAGCCGAAGCTCGCAGGTTTCCCCGCAATGCGCAGCCAAAATGGTGTTGCGGACTTTCTCCCTCCAATAATACTAGCAGCCGCGATATAAGTGAAATAATCTTGAAAGCGGCGTTAAATACCAACTCACCTCACCTCACCAATTCATTCAGAATTATGTGTTTCATTTCAATGCAGGAACTGCCTGTTGGTACTATTTCAAACTGTTATCTTACACTGCCTGCGTGATATCAAATATTACACCCAGGGAAAAGGTCTGCCTATAAGAGAACATTGACTGGAATCCATCTTTCTTGACACCAGTGAGTTGTGGTTGATAATTGTGTAGTTTGAATCCGTTTAGCACTTTATAATTTGTGTAAATATTCAAACAAAAGGGAAATAACATATGTCAGTTTTGACCATTCAGATAAATTGATTACATTTGTCCTTATTTAACAGTCCCATTTTAGTTACTAAGATATCCTTCATGGGATAAGAGTAATTTGAATTATTCATCTGTTCTTTTTTCTGTCTGGTAATTTGATGTTTGGATAATTGAGTTGTGCTTCGATGTTTCCATGAACGTCTTGAGATCCAAAACAAGCATAGCACACACGTTTAAAGTAGGTTAGACATTTATTTTGAAGTTTCTCCTTCTTTAATAACCTACTAAGTAGATTTGAGAGTGAGCAGGGTTTGACGGACCGATAGTAATATCCAGCTATTTAACACGTGGATGTTGCCATCCGAAAGCTAAAGTAGAAGAAAACAACTTATTTTAGGTGAGATATATTCTATACATTTTAATTTTATCATAGTATTTTATCAGACTGTTCAAATTCATGACTTCTAAACTAACAAAATTCTGATGTGATGTAAAAATATATATAAAGTTTTTGAAATAAATAGATACTCTCGGGCCGATCTCATTTCAGGTAAGGTATTTCTACCGGTAAGTTATGATTACTCGTTCTTACTCGTACTCGTTCTAATTTTAAAATTGGAATATATAAAGATTTTTGTAGTAGGAGATAACGCTCGAAGGAAGTTGTATCGTTAATATGATTGTAATACATTCCTGTAGAGCTATTGAGAACAGAACTTCGCCAGGATTGATAAAAGTGATCTCTCATGTCATGTCTACTTGTGACGAGACCTATTTAGGGGAATATTTATATGGATTTGCGAACACGTCACTCAGAACACATCCATCCAGTATATACTTAAATTTTTTAAGCCAATCTTTTTCCGTACCATTATAAATCTTATCATGCATCAGGTATTCCAAGATAGTTTTAGATAAAAAAAATTTCAGTACTAAGTGTAGTGTGCCAAAACATGATAATTCTTTTTGATATTCTTATGCTCAATAGTTCTCTTCCTAGCTCACCACATACAAAGAAATTAGCTGCAGAATTTCTTAAACCAGTTGATAGTTTTAGAAATTAAAGATGGAGTTTTTCAATGACTTCGGTGTTTTCATGGCCCCAAAGTTCACAACCATACAATAATATAGGTGCAATCATGACTTCAAATGCTTTGTAGAGAGTATCTAATGGTAGATTGCTATTTATATTCTTGCTCTACGCAGAAGACAAAACATTGCATTATGCGTGAACTGTTTAATGGCAAAACCTAGCTTTCTGTTTTTATGGAGGGATATACCAAGGTAGGTGTAAGAGTCTTGGAATTGAATTTCTTGACCACTAAAAACAAAACGTGTTCAATACTTATTAGCGGATCCACCTCCAAATACAACAACCTTGGTTATTGCGATATTAACTTACAATTTCCAAAACTTACAATATCCATTAAATGCGTCTAAAGTATTCAAATTGAGCTCCCGTGGAGCCTGCTTTGCAAAGATGGGACTCTAGGTCATTCCTGAATAATGAAAACAAAAGGGGTGATAAGTTTTCACCTTGCCGCACAACAGAGTAACATTGGAAATATTCCGATTGTGTATTATTCACAGCAATACAAGATTTAATATTTTATATATTTTTATATATATTAAATGTTTTCTACAACATTAAGGAATTTACCCTTAATAACATTACTTCGTAACTTATGCCACATTCCTATTGGCCAGACATTGTCAAACGCTTTAGAAAAATCAATAAAGGTACACTACAATTTTTTCTTTGCTAATTTGAAAAGTTGAGTAAGCATATTTATGACAAATAAATTTTCAATTGTTGAAAATCCCTTTCTGAAACCTTCTTGAGAAGGCGATATTATTTTATTAATAAATATTAGTAAATTTCGTCAGTCTATCATTTAAAATACTTGTACATAATTTTCAAAAACATCTGAGTAAGGTTATAGTTCGATAGTTATTTGGATCATTTTTGTCACCTCTCTTCTTGTATATAGGTTTAATAACCCCTCATACCCATGAGTAGGGGACATAACCTGTCTCAAGAACGAGGATGTTGATCCATAAAACAGACAAATTCTATTTTACAGTTATGATAAACGAAGTTATTCACATACAATATGGGCGTTAGTAGAGATTCAAATCTAAATTGATAATTTTTTGAGACCATAAGTTCAATTTCGTATAGGTGTGTTTACAGAAACAACAATTGGAGATTAACAATGAGATAACAATAACAATTAAGATGAAGTATACATAAACAAGTGGGATAAATACATAACATGGGAAACCAGTGAGTGGGGAATTATGTGGGGATTGAAGGGAATTAAACTCCATAAGCGAATTTAAACTCACTGGAGTTACCATATATGAGTTAAGCTTCCCAGTTATCCTGTAATTCACAGGTACATCACACCCGCCTGCAACATTTTGCATGAAACGTCATTGACATAAACATTGTTACCGTTTCCCCTGCGTTTGAATTCTTCTATGTTCATCCACTTAAAACCAGTGTCAATGTTAACTTCGCCTCAACCACCACAAATTTATAAATGATTCTTTATCATGGTAAAGTATGGGTGCTAAGAGCAATGCAACAAGGGCTTCATTGCCCCTAGCCTCTTCACGGCCCCGAAACTCAAGTTTCTTGGCCGCTTCTCAGCCCTTTGGAAACGACGTCTGGTGGACGTCTGGTAGCTTTTGTGTCATAATATAAGCTTTGGACGATCAATAAAGGAGATATTTCACTATAAGTTCGGCCTATTTACAACTTTCTACGATAACGAGAACCAACCTTAATCGTCTTTATTCTAAAACATCGCTAATTTCGTCCATGGCAGCCGCCATCTTGTGTTGTGATGTCACAGACTATAGTCCATATCTAATAAAGGTAATGAGAGACGACTACTTCTTCATTTACTCGTTAAAATGTTTGATGCTTTATTATGACGACTTTGATACCATCTTATCATTAGCGATTGTTTTCAGTTAGCAACAGACAGTTTCCATAACAATTTTGATTCAAAGTATGATTAGGCCAGTTACGGTCATGGCGTTTACACATTTAGAAAAATTAAATGCAAGTATTTTCTACAAACTATAACGTAAGATTCTCAATTTATTTAGATTTATTTTAGTTGTAGATCAACCTTAGAGAAATGTTTTAATTGTTTCGATTAACTCGCCCGAGGTTTGGAGGATCGTTTTGACCTTACCTCGGACAGTGTCGGTTAATTTGCCAGACATTTTACGTTGGCAACGAACAGTGATGCATGTTTTAAAAAACGCATAATATTTTTATTCGACTTGGTGTCGTCGTTGTAGGTCATTAGTCAGACAATTTGAAGAGCTTGGTTTCATAGTTCAACAAAATCCAATATGTATAAGTCGCTTATTATCTCCATTTAAAACTTTACCTTCTCTTTACTTTGCTTGAAATGTATCTTTTGAATATGCCTGTTGCCGCTTCGATTTCTAAAACCAAGAAGTTACTGATATTATCACCTTCCGTGTGGCAAAGTTAGTCTGCCAAAACCAACAATTCATGTCAGTCATGCCATGTATTTAATATACCTTCTTAGCTACGGGAGCGTTTAACGAGTTGAATAACTTGTGCGCGATTCAATCGTTTATTGCTAGGGCACAAACTGACCGAAGTCGGACACCTAAAATTTTGACCTAAGAGCGGATGATTTCTGCATTCCTTTTTTAAAAATGTTTTATTATTTTCTATGGCTAAGCATTTTAATTATCAAGCTTTTCTAACATATTCTACAGGGCTGAGAAGCGGCCCAGAAACCTAAGTTTCGGGGCCGTTAAGTGGCTACATTGCTCCCAATCTAAACTAGTGTCCAAAAGAAAGTACCCACCCATGAATTTAACACCAATTTTTTTTTCGATGTAAATTTTGTCCACAAACTTTTTTGATTTTATTCCATACGTGAAAACCCATCTTTTTTCGGAACCGCATGACAAAACAATTAAAAATAATCGCCCCAACGCTGCAAAACACCAAAAAAGATGTTTCCTGCTGTAGCACAAAATGCACGTGCATATCGACAGTATAAATCAGCTCTCGCTACACGGTATGACCTCAATAGGAAGAAAACCACAAAAAGTATGCCACGTTTAACTCAGGTGGAAAGAGAGAGAGCTGTCGGTATGGCGCAACAAGGCGCCAACAACACAGTCATTGCAAGAACCTTCGGCTGCACAAGGAAAACGATCACCAGACTGATGCAACGACTCAGGCAAACAGGCAATACATCAGACAGGCCAAGAAGTGGTCGTCCACCCGTGACAACACCCGCTGAAGACCGTCACATCCGCACAATACATCTGCGCAATCGTTTTGTCACGGCGACGTCAACGGCTTCGACAGCACTCGGACGCGTCATCAGTCGGCAGACGGTGTACCGACGACTACGAATCCATGGCATCCGAGCACGTCGTCCTTACCGCGGCGTAGAGCTGACTCTCCAAAACCAGCGTCGTAGACTGGCATGGGCAAGACAAGTCCGACGTTGGCAGCTCCGTAATTGGCGACGTGTGCTGTTTTCAGATGAAAGCAGGTTTTGTCTCTTCAGAAATGACGGCAGAGCGCGTGTGTATCGACGCGTTGGTGAACGCACGGCCCAGAATTGCGTCCAGGAAGTCAGGCCATTTGGAGGCGGGTCCGTTATGATATGGGGAGGGATCTGCGGAAATCTGACGACGAGGCTTGTGATTATTCATGGCAATTTGAATGCTCAGAGGTACAGAGACGAGGTGTTGAGACCAGTTGTGCTTCCTTTCATTCAGCAACAGCCGCAGGGAGTTGTTTTTCAACATGACAACGCAAGACCACACACGGCAAGACTGACAAACGACTTCCTAACCAACGCCAATATCGACGTTTTGCCATGGCCAGCATATTCTCCCGACATGAATCCCATCGAGCACCTATGGGACCACCTGGATCGACAAATCAGGAGACGACCCGCACCCCCAGTCACGATCCAGCAACTGGAACAAGCTCTGATTGAAGAATGGCAGCAAATCCCACCAGAGGTCATACGCCGCCTTACTTCTTCCCTGCGTCGACGTGTGTTTGCCTGTATTAACGCCCATGGTCGCCATACCCGTTATTGAATAAAGATTTCTTGTCATTTTGCAAAAGAATTGCCTTGTTGGTTTGTGCTGAAATTAAGTTTTTGATACCACCTGTCTTTTATTGACAGTCATACGGTAATTTTGACTTCGTACCAAATGAAATTTGCTGCATATGCTGAGGAATTGAATATTCTATTCAGAACAAAAAGATTTGCATATACATATGCATTGGTTGTTATTTTATGTTAAAAAAACTACACTGGGTACTTTCTTTTGGACATTAGTTTATAACAATTTAACTATTTAACTAAAGTAATCCCTATTTCGTTGTGAGTAGTATATTTTATTCCCATAACAAAACTATGCCAGACAAAATTTCATTTCCAAAAAAATACTGAGATAGAAAAATTCAATAATAAATGCTTTCCACTCGTCCCATTATTCAATAGCTAATTATAATTGCATTCTGAAAGGAATCTTTCCTTAACTTTTTCTATTGTAAAACCTTTAAGTTTTATGTTGTACATTATTGACTAGGTTACTTAAAGGAACAAATAAAAAATAATTTTGAAAAAATTGGTGGTGTCAGGTTATTTCCGTGGCCTCATCCTACCTGTGACATCAACGTCCCTGGTTATTCTAATTAGCTGCTGTTTCCCGGGAAGTAAACACGTGCTCCTCTGTTGTAATTATACTCCCTAGTGTCTGGATTACAAAATACAAAAGAGGTAAAATAAGATATATATTCCTTCTATTACCGACTTGTTCAACTGAACCTTTGTTTTATTTGATTATCTGTCTATAGAAGTCGTTGCTATAAGCTAGCTACAGACTGTTGACCAGATCTTATTTAATTGTTGAAAAGGGTTTTTTGTCTCATATGGTTTAGAAAATTTTTTTTATCATTTCTTTCTTTATGAATTTATGCAAAAAGTTATGAATATTGTAGACAAGATTTCAAAGAGCAATAATATTGTATTCATCATTAAGGATTATGCAGTCAGACTGAATCTTTTTTGCTATTGACATGTTATGTTTATTAATCCACGAATCGTGTAGCCAAGATTTAATCAAGACGGCTAATGCTAATGAAGCCAAACTCGCTACGCTGGTAAGCTTATTGAGTAGATGACACAATAAGCTTCGCGTCCAATCAAAACTCAAAGGTGCAGAACGATCCAAAACTTTTCAAATTAACGAGGGTTTCATTTTCAAAATGTAAGTAGAGGCTTGCATCTTGTTGATGCCATAAAAATTACAATCAAAGAAGTAAATTATAACAAAGTCTTGATGTTTTAGAAATGTCCGACCCTTGCGCCCTTGCAAATTGTATTATTTTAGTACTTAAGCTCACACTTAAGCTGAAGCATTGGCCAAACAAGTTTTTCCCAGAATCTGCATGCAAATGCGTAATGGTTTTTTCACAGCCACTATTCGAATTTGGTTAATTTTTAAAAATTTGCACACTTCAACGGCAGATAACCCAAAAACCGAATTTCATGATTTTTGGAGGAAAATTAAACATGATTTTGGTCTTCAATAATCAAGAATATAATCCTCGGGAATAGTCATTGTAGGTGTTATAGCCAAATGCACTTTTAACATTGTCAAGGGGACAAAATTCAAACACTTGAATCGAAAACGGCAGGACCTTACAGTGTCCTCGGCTCAAACAAGGAAAAGGAGGCAGAGAAACCAGTTTGAAGAAAAATAGCAAAAATATAAGAAATCTGTATTTACCCTCCCTTCCAACCATGGAAGCAAAGACAGCTTTTACACTTAATGATGTTTAGGTCGCTACAAATTTGCAAACAAACTCATAACTCATATTCAGACCTGAATCCTCTTATTGTCGCATGCGATTGTCCCTTGACCTTAGTAATTCCATTTGACATATCAACTTTCATGAATCATTTAGCTTTGTTTCCCTGGTAATTACCACATTCTGTACGTGACAGTAATTATTATTCTCAGTGTATGTGATATAACAAGCCCATTCGATAGTTATAAGATATATACCTATTGTAACCGGTTTGGTGAACTGAACACAACTATCAATTTACACTTGTTTAAAGTGTCAAGAAAATTAAAAAATATGACAGCATAAAATGTTTTGAAGTGTGTTTGTCAATAATATGTTCTTGAGTCAGTATGACTTGATTAACGGGTTGCGCAATATGATGCTTCTGTTATCATTATATTTATAGATTTCATATGTCAGGTATTGTCAAGAACATACAGATCTGACCACAAAATCGAACTTAGAAGTTATAACTTACCACTGTATTTAACATCTTTGGTATTAAATATATACATTTTACTTTAAGATCTGGTCAGGAAACCACAACGATAAGATAAAAAGCGTGTTTCAAAACATTCTTAAATATGTTTAGGATGAGTCAAAGATATCTCCATCTCAGTAAGTTTGCATTATTCAAACACACAGCCCCCTGGTTATCGCCAATGATTTCATTTTGTACGCATGAATGCTTTTGGTACAATATGGCAGACAAGGTATGACAAAAACAAACATTTTTAACGAAATTTGTAGAATGTCCATGTCTCCTCAATGAATTAAAACTAAAATGACTTACTTCAAACATTATAAGTCAGTGTCAGTGACAAATGAGTCCAAAAACGGTTTAATAAGAATGCATTGGGAACTACATATACAATTTAAATCCATTTAGGTTAATATCCGTACATATTGTAAATTCATAATGTACTTGACTTATAATGTTGACAAACTTAGTAAAAATAATTAGTATTATTTTAGCGTATGATCATCTGGCACCCTGAATGTTTACTAGGGAATGCACTATTATCCACTAGAATAATCCGTTATCCCATAGAACGTTTTATTAAAAAAGACAACGAACGAGACCACAGTTAAAGAGGCAGAGAATGAAGCATCCCCAATTCTAGGTCATCTTTACCCCAGGAGAAATCCTTTTTTTATGCGAGTCATGAAAGGAACTAAGTTATTGCCCTGGTGACATACGACCATGCGAAAGTAATCTATGTCTGAGTTACGTGATTTGTACATTCTAATAACAAAAAGGTGTTGACATGAGAGGTCGATATGTCTGGTAATGTGGACACATGGTTACAACTCGTTTTAAGAATTTATTTTTCGAATGTAATTTATTGTTTGGGGGAAACACTGGCACACCGAGTTACAATAGACAATACAGGTATATGTTTTAATGTACTTATTTTGTCTTTGTAACAATTTCCAGATGTTATTTTTGTTACCAGCAATTCGTAAGCAGAATGTTCAATATAAGACATGAAGGGAAAATGGAAAGCACGGCACCCAGAACCTTCAATAGATGGTCTAAAAAATTCATTATGTCTTATATTTGATTTTCAAAAGGAAACCATATCTACAGGTGGGGGAAGGTGATCACGTAATCATCTTGGATGTAACTGCGACAGGATGTCCGGGGAGTTTACGAAAACTGAACCGCCAGAAAGATCAAACCCATTTACTCAATTGCTCCCGGACATATTTGAGACAAATTGATGTATTAATAGAGAAGTATCAATCGGGAAAGATTTATTTCAATTTATCATGCTGTGAACATTATATATATATATATATATATATATATATATATATATATATATATCAATGAATTTTAATTTGTTGTCATGGCAGGCAAAGAAATGAATATTAAAAAGGAAGCTAAAGTGTGAATTCATTAGAATATTTTTTCAAACTATATATAACAATATAACAGCATTGACAGAAGAAAATCCTGCAGATATAAACCAGTTAACTGTAACAATCACTCGCTTAGGAAAACAATATGACAAATATAAGTGTGTTCACTATAATTGTAAAGGTCAGGTCACCTGCTGTCATTTATTATAGATTTAGACAATGGCTTACTGAAAATCTTTCAATTTACAACTGATAATCATATTAAAACGTTTCATAATAGCAGTGAAAAAGTCTTCCTTATCAGTAGCTAGATCTAACGTCAGAAACGTATTAATCAAAGAACACATCTGAACAATAAATATCTATCTTGATAAGAATACACATTGGATATGAAGTCATAATTAAGAGTGTCTTCAGTCTGCATTATGCGGCTTGACATCATTGCTATCTTGTGATTCTGAATTTCGTTTGAACTGGATAAGGGTCGATAAAGAATAGGGAGAGTGTGAGCCTTATCTAATTCATTTGATAATTTCATATACTTAATGAAAGTAGATCTTTCAATAGTTAATTTTATATGCAACAGTAATCTGTAATTTTCGCTTGATAAAAACGGTCTGTTAATGATAAAATTCTAGTTGAAAAAGGTCGTACATATCATGTGTAGAGTGTAACGTGATAGTGACTCGATTGACATCTGTTTATTGACACGTCTCTCCAGAAACTTATCTTTGCATTTATCTAGGGAACTGCAAGCCTGTTCAAATCACTCACGATGTAAACCGAGCTTAAACAAGGCGATGACAAGGTGAAGAAGGTAAACAGAATCAGTCTCGTCCTACACAGAGATTGTAAATAATGATTGTAAGTTATTCCCAGGTCGTTCTTCTTCGACCCCCTTGTGTGATCTTGAATAGTGCAAGGCATCCCAAGCTTATAATAGCACGATCTTTAAGTCTTAAATAACGGATCAATATTCTTTGGCTACTTAAGTCAAATCGAAAATAAGACAATAGTACATTACCGATTTAAAAATACCACGGCTCATTTAAGTAGATTGAAGCATGAATCGGTATAGCATGAATGTAAGTTCATCTCATCCCTAGTGTGAACGGTTACACCCGAAATGTAAAGAACAATGTTGATGTAAACTTTCAAATATTCGAATTCGTTTTGCGACCAGTGCTGATATTACCATGATTGTGCATGATTTAATCTACTAAACGTCCAATGTTATCCCTTGATAGGATAAAATAGGGGGTATTGTTACTTCCTTTTGAAACACGTATTTATTACAATGGAAGCAACGGCTGATTAAAAAGCCGTAGACGTTGATGGGATGCACCATACTCTATCAGCGTATTTGCATCCTCAGAGCTCCTTCTTATACTATGATTTCCGGCAGACCAAATATTTCGTATCGCTGAGAGTAGGTTCTTCGTGGCAAGAGTCATCCTCGCATGGCTTTAACTTGCACCAGTCTCTATCTCTTGCTAATAAAACCTTGCTGCCACCCCGTCAAAATTCCTGTTTTCATTGCAGTGTCCTCTTCGGCGGAAGTTGTAATTCTCATATCATTTCTCATTGGATTATCGCGATCCGTCACAACAGACTGGACGACAAGCACCCAAAAGTTGGGGAAATGTGGCAAGGCCTACCTCAGCTGTTAGCATGTGTTTTTTCAGCCAATGGAATGTCTCAAAGAACTTGAAGCTTATATCTAAAACTCAACGGATTTGTTGAGCCTGAAGAAAGTTAGAGTACTTCAAATTTCAAATACGGTAATCGAAGCAGAATAGCCAAGAATCTGATATAGTGAACATCTTTCAATGAGCTTGACCTTTCTAAGAATACTACACTTCGAGCATCTCCTCGTAGAAAAGGCCTGTCATACGTTGTCATACCTATAAAGTATATACATTATAGCATCTCAAACTCTTTTGATGAATACATGATGGTTCTTGCTTCCGAAAAGTGTTTTAAATGTCAAGAACACGTTATTACATTGTCAGATAATGAAATTGGAAATATCACACATAATTTCATTTTCAGTTCCTTTGAAGTTCAATTATCTAATAACTCGTTTTCATGTGTCAAGACAATGAATGTGCAAATTTATCTGTAGAACGAATCAAATTCCAAATGAGATCACGAAAACATGCTTTACAGACATTCTGATACATATGAGTGACAATCTTTCATTTGTGATATTTGCAGAAACATTCATTATTGGAATTTGATCATTGAATCATTAAAAACCGTCTCAATGGTATGGTGTTTCGAATGAAACTAAATCATTATTGTTTGTTTCTGCACTTCATACCTCGGTGGACGTTTGGCATTTGACAAAAGAGAGTGATCAAATGAAGACGAAACACAGAATAAAGGAATTACGTCCCAGGCATTAAAAATATCGTGTTTCTCTGATTCCTCACAACTCAGAAAATTCTAAACTTTGAAATAACACAACAATATATGGTTATTCAGGTAAACATTAACACTATGGTACAGCAAATTGTTCCCTGTGTACCAAATTACTTAATTATATTATCTGTCAACAAACAAGGAAATTAATAATATCAGGCGACTTAAAGAGCATGAGCAGGTTATCACATTCAAAATAGCAACATCATTTTCTAAAGTTCCGTAGTGAATTTAACAGATAAACATCGTAACTAACAGGAAGATTACATTATTTGAAGAAGATCGATTTACGATTGTTTGAAGAAGTCATGATTTAAAGAATGCCTTAAAAAACACACATTCAAGACGTAGCCTAACGGTGATTAGCGAAATGAAACCGAGATTTATTTCTCTACGTGGTTAATAATTGATTAAAAACAAATGAGTTTACAGTTTTTACTAAGTTGCTACAAGACAAACCTTAACGCAATAGGAATACCATAAAAATTCCTAAACAAAAGAACATTTTATTTCTATTCCTTATTTTCTTAATAGTCCGTGATAGAACAGCTTGTAATATACAGTCAACAATTTCAACGAGGTGTCTGAATCAGTTTAACATATCTACCAAATGTCTATATTTTGAAAGTGGTTTGGAAACATTACAAGGACATTGAAGCCCAACTCACACTACGCACGATCGATGTACGAACGTGTCGTGTAGTCATCGTGTTGTTATTGTGTGATTATTGTGTTGTTACTGTGTGGTTACCGTACAGTGATTGGGCTGATCGTGCTATTTTTCCGATACGATTCGTTAAAAAACCAAACATGTTCCTGATTTCAGAAAATCGTGTTGTGGGCGTGTCGATCGTGTAGTGATTGTGTGGTGATTGTGTAGTGTATGTATAGTTATTGTGTTGATCGTGCTTCAGCCTTAGGACACGATAACAGCACAACTACAACACGACCACAACACGATCGATAAATTGTCCTTCTTGCAATCGTTCTATTATCGTAGTAATGTTAAATTACCCCTTATGGTGCTAGACTCTAGGACCATGATGACAGCTCGTACTGAATACGGAGTCACACGATTACTGTACGATCAGGATACAATCTTTACACGATGTTGGGTTGAACTTGCACCAACAAGAGCGTTTCCCGTCCAAACGTTTTCATCACGTGTGATTCGCGTGTCTAACTTTCAGTCAACAAGTCAGCACAAATGATGGTAAGGTATTGCGATGGTGACGAACGAATGTCGAACAAATTCTCTACCCGTGCATACGGACTGTTTTGTCAAGTTGTAGATTGATTCCTACACAACCAATTTTCTAATACAAGCTCTTATCGGGCTTCAAGCAGGTTTCCCTAACGCCAAAATATTGTAGCATAGACTTCAATGCAATATTTCAGCAAATGGAAACGCCGCATGCATGGATAACATGTTTGTCGTCACACACGGCTATGAAAGATGCTTTGCTGTTAAATGAAGGCTCAAAACGCAAAGTGGATATTCAATGTAAGACATTTGTGTACTTTTGAATTTATTAGATCTTTGAAATTATATTTTGTGCAGAATGCATAAATGGACAATAGTTGTGAAAACTATCAAAGAATTTTCCACATGAAAGTATACCTTTAAATGATAGGGAAGAAATAAGGTTACAAATTACTGCGGCAACTTCAAGATATGATAAAATGCAATAAGAATTCATCACAAGCAACATAATGTGGTAGCCAATCAAAGGTATGATAGACGTATAAACTGTATACTGCAAAAGTATACATATCAGACATATCAGAAAAAAGAGTGTTTAACATGTTCATGCTATTTCTGAAGATTTTGCACATAGGACTTATCATGCTAATGTAGAATTTCCATACGCAATCGTACGAAAATTCAAATAAGTTAATAGAAAACAACTTCCGAACACATTAGACGAAGAAATAGTGATTTCATTGGTAAGTGGTATAATGTTCTGCTAGAATGAATCGCATATCTAATTGTTATCAATAAGAAATTAAACTGAATCCATTTTGTACAAAGCAGGTAATAATGATAACAATGGGGATGCTTGTATTGCTCTGTCAGGCCAATTTTTAAAGCATTTACCACAGACTCACGTTTTTGAAATGATTACAATTAATGAACTAGAATTCGAAAATGGTAATTTGGGCCTAGATATTCTTGTACAGCTGCATATCCAGAGTTTGTTCACATACCACTGTATCGTAGCGCAAATATATTGTAATTTTGGTTTTGTAAAGACGTCAATAGAATAACTGATCAATTGACAATGCGTAAAAAAGCCATTCTTTAACTGATGTTGGAGTCGTCTTGTCTGTCATGCAATAATTCGAAGTTTGGCATGATGAAATCGACAGAAGGGGTTATATTTTCGAAATTCTGATTTCCTGAAATTTCGATTAAACAGTTACTATTCCAGTTCTAATATCTGAGAAAAAAATTAGCACAGTCACATTGACTTAGTGCATGGGAACAAACATAACTTGTGTTTAAAAATATTGACCACTTTATATGGATTTTGTAGTGAAAAATTAAATTTTTGTTTTTGGAATTTTGACTCCTGGTCACTTTTATGACCTGCCAAAACTGCTATGGTTGACTGTTGGGAATGAGATCCTGTTTACGTTGAACTACAATGGACATTCATTTCTGTATCGTAAATTGAACATCATCTGGTTCTTTTTCGTAAAGCTTTGATGCCTCAAAGACATGCCAAATAATATGATATTTTCACTAGAAATACGCAGGCATGTGAACAAACTTTCGGTATGCATCTATAGATAAGGGAATGTGATGATCAACATGTAGAAATGCGGATGTTTCATAATTTGCTAGGAAGCAAATTATAATGTCCTCAATTATCGATCACCTTGGCAAGTTTCTCAATGTCACGATGTAAACGTCCGTACGTGCTTGAAATTCAACTGCTTTGGATCAGAAGGAATGCCTGTGAAACACCTTCGGCAGCTATTTGCATAAAGCTAGAAGATGAGAGAAAAACTCCGGAAGATTGTCCGAAGATAATGTTAGAATTAGTAAGATACGCAATAATGTCTTTATCGCAATGAAATTGTATTTCAAAGCTGCAATACATCACAATATGGATATCAATTCTACATTGATCATTAAAATCAATGGTTTACCTTTTTTGCCCTAAAACTTATTTAAAAACGTGCATTATTCTTACACCACTCGTGATTGCATCGTGAAAGTGTTGTGTTACGTTTGTGTTGATTGTGTTCTGACCGTGTTGCAATCGTGATCTTTCGTGCAATGATTGTACCCACATTGTGTACCTCACGTACAGAAACCGTCTTCACATATCAGATCGTAAAAAAACCAATACGATACCAGTACGATCGAATCGTAATTTTACCGTAGTACAATCGTGCATAGTGTGAATTGGGCTTAAGTTCCAAAACTAATTATGATTTAGGTAACTCTCAAAACTTATCTATTCCTTACTCATAACTAAACATTCACAAGATTCCTTCTTTTCATCCACGATATGCTATAGGTATGATTTTTACCGACCAATTGCCGTCAAGTGAAAACACTTTCAAATTTTAGATCATGCATAGCTCAACAGTACGCTTTTACACTGAAACTATTCATCTGGCAAACGAAAATGAAATATAATTCATACCTTATTTAAGATATACTGTTAGTTCTTTGAATTATGAGTTTTATAGAATTGGAGTTAGAACAACTGCTAACTGTACATGTGGCTACAATGTTGAGAATGCTTATCACTATATGTTTCAATGCATGTTGTATCATAAAGAGAAATAAAAGAATAAAATAAAAGTCATTAGCCAGGAGAGGGTATTTCAAGTTGGATAACTTGTTCCAAATACCTTTCCACGTGAAAAGAATATGTTTAAACCAACCAAAGGTAAAATGTCGTCTATAGCACTGTTTCCTTGTGACAGCACTAAACAATGGTTAATGACGAGAAGAGACACTAGTAATGGGTACCAGAGATGTCATGGCCGAGTTAATTTTACTGTATTGAACTTACATTTAGGTCGATACAAAACTTAACCGACTTTAAATCAGTATCCTTGGAACAAAAGAGAGTGGCCTCATCCGTAATATATTTAATATCTCGGACTTTTTGTCTTCGTTCACTTATAAACTTTAAAGAATCAAAATCTGTAACAGAAACGAAATGTCCTTGCGTTGCTTAAATTTGACATAAGTTAAAGCAGAAAATAATTTTCATAGCGAAATACGTGAGAACGTATGAAAATAACAGACAACAGCTGACAGGAATTCAATTAAGTTTTGGGTACTTTATCAGCAAGTTTTATAAATCTGAGATGATC
Source organism: Phorcus lineatus (assembly GCA_921293015.1). Lineage (NCBI taxonomy): Eukaryota > Metazoa > Mollusca > Gastropoda > Trochida > Trochidae > Phorcus > Phorcus lineatus. The sequence continues at coordinate 6,211,822 of OV121081.1, read as the reverse complement.
TTTTTTCCAATAAGGCTTGATAGAAGACCAACTTCACCGGCTATAAATAAGCTACTACTGATCTTGTAACATCCACTGTTCTAAGAGGAAGTAATTATACCATCTAATAACTGTTTTCACGTTTTACAAAATTAGTTTCAGGCCCATAGTATATCAAACCTTCGCCCCCACAACCAGACAGTCTTGTGAACTTGATTATGTGTCTGTGATCCTTTTAATGAGTTGGTAAAACCCGGTGACCACGCTACTTCTCGTTTTCAAGATATTAGTAACTGATAAAAGCGATTTAGAAAATACGTAATTTGATATTTTCAATTTCATTATTTCAAGATATCCCCGACCAATGGAGCCTATGGTTTATACCAGATTAAGGTAACAATGATACATATTTTCATTTATTTTAAACTTCATTCTACGTACATGATGCATGAGTTTTACGATGGTAAAATTATTATCTTAATTCAACTGTTCATTCTCGACATCATTATCTATTTTCATTTCGGTTTGAAAATCGATTAGATTACTTGTGTTGATTTATGTTAAAACATTTAATTTGAATAACTCTCTATTTGGTGATTGTCATCCACATGGTGAATAATTGAAATGACTGAAACGGTTAAAACATTTACTCACTCAATTTGCATATCTGACCCTGTACGACAACTTCTTTACAATCTTTATAATATTTCCAGTGGTGAAATATGCCATTTATCGGTGAAAATAAAACCTTTTTTTCACTGAGTGAAATTAAAATGGTATTCTACTCAGTGAAATAATGCAAAAATCATATGACGTCGTCTGTGACGTCAAGAAACAATTGAATGATATCATGAAACGGCCGCGCTGGCGAAGCGATTTATCGACTCCATTCATATAGTTAAGGTCATTTCGAGGTTTTGGGAAATAAAATAAATCTCGTGAAATCGAAAATCATATATTTACACTCGTGGCTGTGCCACTCGTGAAAATATGAATTTCTTCTTCACTCGATGAGATATACATGGTATTCGACGAGAAATGTCAAATGTCCTCTATATATTAAACACTACCATCCGTAACAGTGTTTTGTCTGCTGTCGATATTACAAGAACTTAACGTTTGCAAGCCGCGGAACATTGTCCGGATTTAGATCACAAATCATTACCTAACAGCTTATATTGTACCTATCTTTATCTGCAATGCAATGGTTACGCTATGGAACAGTCAGTACATTTGCATAATGTACAATATCACCGACAATGTATGCACATATGTGATCACATTAAACGTTGAAATAGGTCAACAATGGAATCACTTATGATTTCATTTGAGGATACTGTCAATAACACATAAAATGGACCTCCAAAGAAAATATCATAAAAACTAGATTCCATGCCACTTTCCAATCTCTCCTAATAGAGTTAACAATATATGCTCAAAGAGTGAATGTCTAAGTCATGTTTCTATGAAAGACAATGATAGAGATTATGATCTGACTTTAAGAGTCACATCTAGGAACATGATGAACATATGTATCAACTTTTGTGACGATGATTAAAGAGATATTCACACGACAAAAGGCTTTCTTAAAAAGTCACCACTTTAAGAGTCACATCTAGGAACATGATGAACATATGTATCAACTTTTGTGACGATGATTAAAGAGATATTCACACGACAAAAGGCTTTCTTAAAAAGTCACCACTTAGGTCTTGTTTTCTTGTCAACCGCAAAATCAAAATTCGTAATTTGGTGTAACCAGCAAAAGGCGCTTAAAGGGACCCTGCGTAATTTGTGTATCAAGTTTGATGAAGCTAGCAAAAGTGATGGACAGAATGAATTGAATTTCTATAAACCCCGCGTCTTAAAGGAAGCAATATACTGATCTGTTATGAGAAGAATAAGTTTAAAGTATCTGGTATCCATTCCTTGCAGACGAAAGAACCGACGTCATTCAGGAATAAAAACTCGAAAACATTTTTCACGACTACATTTACATCCTTATGTAAGTCCAGCCAAACACCGTAGACTACATGGCACATGAAATTTCATGGTCGCGACGAGGCATCGTCTGTATCAAGTGACACCTTCTAAAAACGAACTGTTTTGGATATGTGATATGTTAGCGTTTTGCGACATGTTATGTTATTTCAAAGGATTTTACCTGTATCGCCTGTAAAACCGCTGTATAGAAGACAAGTCACATTCGGCAATGAACAATACTCTACCAACGAGAGCTAGCAGTACACAGGGCTGTGCTGCTCTACCCTATTTCCTCCCTGCCTTACATTTCCCAACCAAAAAAATGATACATAGAGAATACTAAACGAATGGTAATGTGATAACATTTTTATGCAACGAGTGAATGGAATTTGGTATCAGACGAACGAAAGTGAGTCTGATACCAAATTCCATTCACGAGTTGCATGAAAATTTTATCACATTATCATGAGTTTAGTATTTTATTTATTACTCATCCCCACGTATCAATAATTTTGATAAATTAATCGTCAAAACAACAATCAGCTGATCGCGAACAGGCGTAAGAATATCAATCAGTCAAACAAAACACAGAACAAAATAGTTCGCTAATTGTAATTGTCTACATTAGTGACTCGCCTAAAAACATGAAACAAAAATAATTTTGGTGAACAAGTATTTCATTGTCGAGAAATTCTTTGATATAACAAATGTTAACAAGCAACGAAAAATGTCAAGCCATTGTGCACTCCATACGTGAGTTGTGACGTCATCGGAATGTGACCTCTTTCTAGGTCAGTCAGTTTTAAAAAGTTGGTGGAACGTACAGTGTCAGCAGTTGAGGATGATTGATAACATTGACATGAGTAACAGAATTGTTGATAGGACCCGCAAATATTGAACTAAGGGAACGGGAGTTGCAAGAAGTCATGTTCAGTTTGTGTGCTTGTTGAGGGGGAAGCGACAGGTTGGATGGAACAGATTATGGAAGGGCCAGGCTGTATGGCGTGGAACGGCCGGCAGAGGTAAACACAACTTGCGACGGTACAGAAGTTGGACTAGTGATCATCAGACTATGTGAATAGTGCTGTTTTTCAGAAATATGAGTGATTATTGACACTTGTATATTTTTTATTTCTGGATGTTAGATCACGTCTCGTTGAGAATGCAAAATTTGAAAGTCGCCATTTTCTAACTTACAAGTCACGTGATTGGACGGTGTCATGTGACGTTCGAAAGTAGTTCTGGTTGTTCGCACGAGATATGGTATCACACATGTGTGTTACCAACTCATTGTTATCTAATGAGTGATCTCACCACGGTTGAGTAATAAATTTTCTAGCTGGGTGTGTGATAACACTTTGCAACCCATTGAAAACGCTTGTCATACTTTTAAGTTCACATTGCTGGTAATATTTCTAGCCATATGGTCATATTTGCTTAATTTCCTAAGTCACCTACGATTACTTACAACAACAAAAATACTACGGTACATTTGTAGAGACTTGACTTAGTAGGTGATATTTGAGAAGTTTGGAATCAGACAAACCTAAAGTAATGGATGAAAAAATTCTTTATTCTGGACTTTCAGACACAGACCTATTTGCCGTTGTTGATCATTGGGGAGACGAGTGAGAATGTTACATATCTATGATAATCAACAAAGAGGAGCAATTATCAAAGAAAACTTGGATTGAAGCAGACTGTTAGCTAGAATCCAGGCATATACACATTGGTAGACAAAAAAATTAATCAGGTTAAAGCCGCAGATGTACCTAGCAAAATATAAACCGTTAATGAGTTTGTTGGATTAGCTATAGCTATCACATCGCATCCGACTGTAATCAGCTTATCCTAAAACACTATATCAAGTCAACTCTTTATCTCTGGCTATTTCCATGTCCACGATTGTTTTTCTTCATCAGCAGGTAGTCCGTGTGTACCGAATTGTGTACAAAATATCGTGCCTATTTCCTCGTTGAAATTTATTTTAGAACTCTTAGTGGAAGAGGTGCGGATATAACGCAATTCACGGATGAACTTACGAGGAGGACTTACAACGATGTGAAACTATTACAAATTATTTGCGCTTCATTATAGGGAATGAGTGTGAAGACTTGCGAATCTTGCGGTTATGCATCCCAAGTATTCTCTGGAAATTGGGGCGTTAAGATAGCGATTTATCAATATGAGTCACTATTTTAGTGAAAAGGGTCTGCCCGTACGAAGCTTGGGACCAATCTTAACATACCCTTCCAGTTTCGTAACGTTGATATTCTCCTTTTGAGAGATAATTGACGTTATTGAGTCACTGTTATCACAAAGGCACTAAAAATAAATGCAGCTATAGGTTTTATCAAGGACAAGCACATCAAGGCATCATGGTTAACATAGAGGGACTTTCGTGACGTAACAATTCCACTTGAAAAGTGTCTTCTCTTTCTGCAGATAAATCAATAATCATACCAAGTGTATAAAGTTAATAAACAACAAAGGAAGTTACTTTCAATTCATAGAGATGTTTCCGTCAGTTCTTCCAGATAGGATTGTTTTGTTAAATGACCAAAGGATACAAAGAATCATCAAATAATCTATGGATTCCTCATCTGCCACCAAAACGGAGGCTAACACCCTCTTTGGCGTACACTCGAGCAAAAAATAATTAACCCTATTAGATCTGGTATGAACTGAATTGGGTTACACCGGCGTTAGAGAGGAAAACATTGGGCTATCAAAGTTGTCTGGCAATCAATGTCCTTAACTTGTTGCTCATTTGGACATATAAAATGTTGTATTGAACAACTGACTTATGCTTAAATGGGAATGAAATATTGGCTCCACAAGATCGTTATACAATTTAGCAACTGCAATTTGCATGTCTCTTTCTAGAGCAATTAATGTTGGCAAATAAACTACAGAAATACGACCCAGAAGTTTGTTTGCTGTGAATCCTGTCTGCATAATTGCTATCTAATACTTCTTTGATTAGCTGCTTTTTGAGTTTGAAGCAACTAAGGGATATTCATATTGAATGTTATTTCTGAACACAATACAATGTGTATAAAGGTGTCTGCTCTCAAAAAAAAATTGTAACCCATATGTGCGTCTTTAGAACAAAGAGCATGAATGAAATGACAAAAACGGCAACTAATTAATGACCTACATCAAAACAATTAATTACATAACTAAGACGATTAAATCCTCATACTGTCATATGTCTTTATGGCGTCATCAAAGGGGGTAAAGATGTAGGAATTAAACGGAAACACTATTGCATGATGGTATTTGCACTAAATATCACAATGACTTATACAGACTTTTATTCAGCAGCTGAACGCTTTAATTACATATACATATTTAAGGCTCAATCTACACCATTTTGTAGGCTTCTACCATTAAAAAGATCCTCTTATGGTACGAGAGAGGTTAAATAAGTTTAGAAAGCTGGACATTTATGTTTACATAAACAATGTCAGCTTATAACAGGTGTTACTTTAGTCAAAACATTGACACATGTCAAAACAAGTTCCAGCTACAGCAGTTATTTAGAAATAATGACTGCACTCAAACATGAACAACGCGCTATGACCAAGTTCCTTACCACGGAGGGATTCAAAGCTACAGAAATATATATATATATACTTACTTTAATTTCAGGGTCCTAGATGTGCATCCAGGTTTATATATATAATTACATGGGCAATGTGATGGTCAAGGATGTTTCTAACTATTCAACAGTTTGTCAGAGAAGAAGTCACCAAACTCAAAAAGAAGAATTTTAGGTGACCGCCGTGTGAAAGTTTCTGAACTGTTATTAGAATTCCAGATATCAGTTGGAAGTGTTGAAAAAAATCGTTCATGATCATTTAGGTATGTCCAAGGTATTTGCAAGATGGGTACCCAGAAACCTCAGAGCACAAGATCGCCATCAAAGAACTGATAATTGTGCGGAGCTCCTGGAAATTTATAGTGCTGATAAAACCGGGTCTCTGTTTCGCCTGGTGACAGGTGATAAACCTGGATGCACCTCTAGGACCCTGAAATTAAAGTAAATCCAAGCAGTGGAAGCACCCATGTTCTTCGGCTGCACTTAAGTTGCGCAATCAATCATCAGCTGGAAAGGTTATGGCCACGATCTTTTGGGATGCAAAAGGCTTAAGTATTAATTGATTACATGCCACCAAAAACTTCAATGAATGGTCAATATCATGCCAACCTAATGCAAGAATTTCGAAAAACAATTTGAAAGAAATGCCGTGGAATGCTGTCACTTGGTGTTCAGCTTTTGCATGACAATGCGCCAGTTCAAAAGTCTACAGTTGCACAGGCCGCTAAACATGAACAGCTGAATCACTCAACCTACAGCCAAGACCTAGTACCTAGCCCCAAGCATCTACTTCCTGTTCAGAAACCTGAAATCCGCCCTACGTGGAAGGAACTTCCAGGATGAAGTCCATAGAGGCGTCGTAAGGGGGGACTTCTACAAAAGTTGCATCAAAAGCCTTAAAGAGAAGTATGTTGAGATGAAGGGTTATTATATTGAAAATAAAAGTAAACAATTGGTTATGCGAGTTTGTTTTATATTGAAATAGCAAAACTTACTGAACCCCCTCGTTGATGCTTCTGTTCAGTGCTGAGAGCACCTGTGTGGCAGCATGTGTTTCCGGCATCCGCTGTCTCTGAAATTTGAGAAAACATTTTACCCAAGGGCTTAAAAGTTTTCAAGGAGGAAAACGTGAAAACATATTATGCAACGTCAATGTCTGTTTCAGAGCAAGAAATTATTGAACAAGAAATTAATAGATAACAATAGTAGAGCACAGTGATGTGTAGTGGTTAGCATGCTGGTTTATTAGGCCAATTGCCCGGGTTCGAATCCTGGTGGCGACATCAAACATTTGTAACCTGCGCCTTGTACAGTGTTGTTTCGACATCCAGATTATATTCAGCCTACCTAGCTTTCAAATTTGTACATAAACACGGGAAAGTATGGACCTACAGAGCGTTTGACTTGCCGAACTGAAGTGCTAGTTCCTTTCTCTCGCTGCGGCCACACCCCCGTAAGGTCAAGGTGACGGGCGGGCATTTGTCCCATCAGCATTAAGTTGGGCGTGAAAATCGTTTTTCGACCGTCCTCATTAAATAACCCCCAAGATTTATTTGTTTAAGTGAGATGGAGTAGAAAGGCAAATCATTTGAGAACATGTCTGCATAAGTTTTATATTGATTGCGTGCGTATTTATTGTAGCATTCGGTCAACAAAGCGGGTGGGGGCGAATGGAGTGTCTGGCCTTTCCATATATGAGAAAAAGAGAATCGATGTTTTTGAAAATATGAAAAAACGAAATGGTAATATTTATTGTATTCAGGACACTCACTTTACCGAGACGATTGAAAAAAAAATTAAACTACAATGGGGATCTTCTGAGACCCGTTTTAGTTCTTTTACTAGTCAATCAAGAGGTGTAGCTATTTTATTTAGAGACAATTTTGAATTCGAAATTCTTAAAGAAATCAAAGACTATGAAAACGGTAACTTTCTGATACTTAAGATAAAAACAGAGAAAGAAACTAACAAGTTTAACAACTGTTTACGGACCAAATATTGATCATGATATGCCCGAGTTCTATCATAGCATTAAGAATAAGATACAAAGTCTGGAAACTAAAACTAACATTATTTGCGGTGATTTCAACTTAGTCCAAGATCAATCAAAGGATACATATAACTACTTGCATATAAATAACCCTAAATCAAAAGATGCAGTCCTTGACATCATTGATGAACTCAATCTATATGACCCTTGGCGAGAAACAAATCTGGACGCAAAACGATATACATGGAGAAAACCAAAGCCCTTGAAACAGGCACGGTTAGATTTTTTTCTCGTAAGCAGAAGCATGGAGAAAGCCATTATTAGTTCCAAAATAGAACCTAGTTATAGATCAGATCATTCGATTATATCTTTGCATATTGAATTCACATCCCTAGAAAAGGGGATAGGGTTCTGGAAATTTAACAATAGTTTACTATATGACCCCGAATATGTCCAAAAAACCAAAGTTATCATTAAGGAGACTACAGACCAGTATCATTCTTTAGATGCCGATGGAGATAAAGTGTTAAAGATAAATAAACAATTATTTTTTGAAGTACTATTGTGCAATATAAGAGGTTTTACAATAAAATATTCATCTCATAAAAAGAAAGAAAGATTAAAACTTGAAGAAGATTATAACAAAACTCTTGAGAATTTGGAAGTAAGCTTAGACACTTGTGATAATTCAAAATCCAAAATCGAATTGTTAGAAGATATAAATTTACTAAAGGATCAGCAACTGGAACTGAATAAATACAAAACGGAAGGAATTTTACTTAGGTCTAAAGCAAAATGGTATGAAAAAGGAGAAAAACCAACAAAATACTTTTTATCCCTAGAAAAACAAAATTTTCTTAACAAAGCGATAACAAAATTAGAAACAGAAGAAGGCCAAATAAGTAATACAAATGATATTATTGATCATACCAAGAAATACTTTCAAAATTTGTATACCAGTAAACCTGTTGATGATATCAACCTAGAAGACTTATTCAAAGATAAGCAAATACCACGATTATCTGCCAGTGACTCGTGTTCTCTCGAAGGGGAGTTAAAATATGTGGAGGTCCTTGCAGCATTGAAGAACATGAAAAATGAAAAGAGCCCTGGTCCTTCAGGCTTCACAGCCGAGTTCTATAAGTTCTTTTGGAAAGATATTAATAAATTTCTTATAAGTTCATTAAATGAAGCTTACAAATCAGGTGAATTATCAGTAAGTCAAAAACAAGGTCTCATTACATGTATTCCAAAAAAGGACAAACCAAAAGAATATCTGAAAAACTTTAGACCCATTTCGTTACTGAACATTTCGTACAAACTCGCTTCAGCAGTAATATCAGCTCGCATTAAAAAAATACTTCCAAAATTGATAAGTGAAGATCAAAAGGGATTTATGAAAGGAAGATACATTGGCGAATGTACAAGACTAGTTAATGATATCATGGACTACACAGAGTTTATGAACAAACCTGGTCTTCTGATATTAATTGATTTCGAAAAAGCATTCGATTCAGTAGAATGGTCATTTATCGAGAAATGTTTTGATTTCTTTAATTTTGGACCATCTATCAAACTTTGGTTGAAAACATTCTATAATAATATAAATTCAAGCGTTCTTGTTAACGGTTTTCCATCAGAATTCTTCAAAATTACACGTGGATGCAGACAAGGTGATCCCCTATCGCCGTACATATTTCTAATTGTAGCAGAAATTCTGGCCCACATGCTACGCCATAACAAAAAAATTAAAGGAATTAAAATGGTTGACCTAGAATATCTATTAACACAATTTGCAGATGATACAACGATAATATTAGATGGATCAGAACAGGCATTTAGGGAAACACTACAAGTGCTTAAAACATACGCCTCTTTTTCTGGTCTTAAAATAAACATTGACAAAACTAAAGTTGTCTGGATAGGTTCAAAACAGTTCTCAAGCCAGCAATTTTGCAGAGAGTATAACTTAGACTGGACTCAAAGGCCCTTTGTTTTATTAGGCATCCTATTTCAACACAATAAAGCAGAAATGGTAGAAAGAAATTACAAAGACAGGCTAAAAAATGTTGATAAAGCAATGAAAATGTGGTCTCTGAGAGACCTTACACCTCTAGGCAGAATAACTGTCTTAAAAAATTTAATACTACCATCACTTAATCATTTATTCGCATCACTAGCGAACCCCAAATTTGAAACGATTGCCATTTTGCAAAAGAAATGTTTCTTCTTTATATGGAAAGGCAAACCTGATAAAATAAAAAGGAGTTTGTTAACAAAGTCTTATTAAGAAGGTGGTCTAAAGGTTCCAGCAATATTTGAAACAATTAAAGCACAGAAGATATCATGGATGAGGAGATTGTATACACAGAATTCCAAGTTAAGTTCCTGTTGTTTACCTCAAAACCAGTTGGAAAACTTAACCCAATAGTAATGGGACCATCATATCTTAAGACACAGTATATCCCTAAACTAATCAGTCCGTTTTGGAAAGACGTATTTGGCGCCTGGTCTGATTTACAAGAAAATTGTAGATACGATAATAACGTTTTTATTAGACAGTACATTTGGGCAAATGATAACATCACAATAGGAAATCAACCTGTAATATATGATCATTATTTACAATCAAATATCAAATTTATAAATGACTTCATAACAGAAAATGATACATTTCTATCTTATAATGATTTTGTCAATCAATATGGAGTTAAAACAAATTTTGTAGAATATGCAGGTCTGATATCCTCCTTGAAAACTTCTTTAAAAAGAAACTCGATCAATATTAGTAAACAAACAGGTTTGCCTTTCATGCCCCCAAACTGAGAAATACTATTTAAGGTTACCAAAGGATGTAGTATATTTTATAACAAACTTCAATTCAGTGAAATTACGGATCAAAAATTGCCTTATCAACGTAAATGGGAAAACGATTTAAATTCAGAGTTCAGTTACAATCAATGGAAAGCGTATAATACTATACCTTTTCGAACAAACTATAGTGCAAAACATAGATGGTTTCAATATCGTATACTACATAGAATTCTTACAACAAACAAAGATCTCGTCAGATACAAAATCATTGAATCACCACTTTGTACATTCTGTAACGTTGAAATGGAATCAATTATTCACCTTATATACGAATGCAAATTTGTAAAAAAAGTTGTGGCATGATCTACTCAAATGGATTGAAGAGAAAACAGGTACCCTTTTGAACTTGAATGTTGAAACAATTATTCTTGGATTCACAGAGAGAAGAAACGATGTTCTAAATTTCATATTTTTATTAACAAAAGAGTATATCTATTCTAGAAAACTAGCAAACATATCACCTACATTACCAGGTTTGAAACCTATATTAAATTGTAATTATCAATTACACAAATCAAATACTTACACGGAATGTACATATGATAAATTTATCACATTTTGGTCATCTTGCCACAACTTGTTTATTTAACTTGAATATGTTTATCTGGTCTGTTTATATATGAAATTAATGTGTATGTAAATGCTGTACCCTGCCCAAAAAGAAATAAAGTGAAAAAAAAGAAGATTTATTTGTTTAAGTGAGATGGAGTAGAAAGGCAAATCATTTGAGAACATGTCTGTATAAGTTTTATATTAATTGCGTGCGTATTTATTGTAGCATTCGGTCAAGAAAGCGGATGGGGGTGAATGGAGTGTCTGGCCTTTCCATTTACTATTAACAGAGGTACAATTCTATTCAGGGGGTGTTCTCAAACATTGTGTGAGAGGAATATGTCCGATTTTTCATATATATAGTTGAAAAAGTCAACTTCCTTCAAGCTTTGAGATGTGGCCATCAGGTGACTAATTCGAGTCCACAATAATACCATATACTTTAACGGTATCTGGGACTCCATTGTCAAATAAAAAACCTTCACAACTAGAACTTGTGCGTCCTTTCACAGGGCCTAATGCATTTCACTGATGTTCACTTTAAATCTATTGTCAAACAGCCAGGTTTGAGAGTTATGACAACGGTCTGTGAGTGCATTTACATTACAATTGGCATTTGGAGAAGTTTAAAGCTGTTTAGTCGTGAGCTTAAAGTGACACGGACTATATATGTTTCATGACTTTTATACGTCGGTTAAATAAGAGTCAAAATACCGTATGACCTGAGTTCGGTTCAATCGATCCGCTAAACTTCATCTTTATCTCTTAAATTTCCAAATAATGTAATTATCTTGTTTTCAATGAAAAACAGCGATATAAATGTAAGGAAGTCAAAATTCTGCGTCCAGTTTTTATGTATATTAGTAAAAGGGCCTACTAAAGCCAACCAATCAATATTTGTCTTTGTGTCTGCTGTCAATTAGTTCCCCAAAGTCCGTTTGAGTCATTAAAATAACACCATTAATAACGTTTGACATATTTGACACCAACAACATACCTTGTGGCCCTTTAATGGTGACGGTTTATAAGATAGTCATCAATAACTGTTTCCAACTGTTTCATTTACAGTGTGAAAACCACAGCACCTAGAACAGACCCTTTTAGCACTGGGAGAGAGATATCGTTGTTTATCTTTTCAAATGTTTATTCGGTATAGGGGCCCTTAGCCCAAGTACATTATTGATCAAAATAAATAGTGTAACGATAATGTTTTGATTCACTTTTCAAAGACGTTCTAATCTTTAACCTTCCTAAACAAACTGTGCGAAGTTAATTAGAATATCTACTGACATCTTAATAATACAGTGGTCTATCAACATCCATTGGTCTCTGGAGGCGAGGTATGACTTGAACAAATCTAAAGCAATACCACCTATATAAAGGCGAGTGTTAAGGTGATGGTGGAACCAACTATTATCAGTTGTAATTAGACACAGATTAGGTTCCACAGAACAAGAATTCCAAGTTGTTACTATTTTTTCGGGTCTTTTCAAACGTAAAGCTTAGGTTTGATAATTCTCAGTCGGAGATCACTGAGGATTGTTAGCAACACTGTCTCTGTGCATTAATATCTACGGTATGCTTTCTCACTAAATTCAGAACCTCTTCATGAATAAGTCCTTGGAAATTCAGAAATGGTGATAAAATATTATTGATAGTCTGAAGTTACTTCAAGTTACCAGAGGTGGACGGTTAATAATTCAGTTCAGCGCGGACGTTTGTAATCTTTCGCATATAGGAATCTTTAAAATCATTGGGCATAGATTCAGGGAGTTGGGAATCTGGATTATTTTCCAAGAAGGTTGACATAAGTCTTTGTAAAGATCTTGGATCACTGACATCAAGATTGTGACCTGCTGTACTTCAAAACGTCAGCTTCTCGTGTATTTAATGCCCATCCTAAATCCCACCCGATGAAAGACAAAGCATCTACTCCGAAGTTTAGAGAATTTCACAATCAAAAAGTTGTCATCCATAGAATATTGTCTTCGTTGTATATCAGATCAAAATGCCCTTCCTACTCTTGATCATGTATGTAATCTTACATTGGTATTGCCCTTAGCATCACAGATTCATAATTAACACTTTCCTTCAAACCATCAGCATATCATGTTACCTTCTGGATAAAATTCATCTTTTTTTCTATGCACTCTCAACATCATGGCTTGACACATTCTAAAACTTCTACATCCATTATACAAACGTAGGTCCTTAAGGTTCCCTTCACAAGATAATGAAGCCATACTTGAGTATCTACCATGTCTACTATGGTACTAATTTATATTAACTTAATCATATATCTCTTTATCTTTGATACATCCTTATTAAATTCATAGTCTTTCACTCTCAACATATTTTGAACATCTTTTTAGAGATACCAAACCGATTCCACTAAAAACAATACAAATTTAAGTTGTAAATACAAACAAAATGCAAGTTGACAGTTTGACAGTTTTGTCAGGACTGTGTTGGAAAAGAGTCTCTGTTTATCAGGTTTTTAAATAAAATGGAAGGACAATATAATCTTTCATAAGCTGGTATTGAATACAATACTGAAAATAAAAATTAAGGCAAAAGTGATTGGTCTTTTCTTCCGCATAACAGATACAATCTTACTGCCTGTTACAAAAGAAATAAAGATAACACCTGAGGTTGACACTTGCGCTTGCATGAAATTGGATATCCAGAAAATCGGATTTCGAAAGAACAAATAAGTTTTTTCAGGCACCTCATGTGTCAGTGTTTCTTTAGAGTTGCAAGTACTCTTTGAGGTGCGTTATTAGCTTTCACCTCCAGCTGCTCTGTTATTATCAAACCAATTTAAACATTTCCTCACGTACATGTGCAAAGCTCGTTTGTTTGTTATCTTATCATATCTCAATCGATCATCGTATATATCATATTTTAGATTAAAATATTGTTGCATTATTAGTGCTGCATTTTATCTCTATTGCTTATAACCAAGCTCATTACCACCTTTATGCACGTGCACAGGTGCGTACCCAACTTACCCTCCTGTACACAAGTAGACATAACTTGTGTTTCATTCACCAAAGTAAATATGATTTATAGAATAACTTGTCTTTAGATATAAGAAATTTACAATGGGTTTTTCTCTATTCCTTGGATTTAACCTAAAATGCTTATTCTAAACCAGTGGACTAACCCTTTACATGCAAAAACAGCTAACATATAGAATAAATTGATACATAGTCAAATGATTAATATTCTGTGAAATTCGTTTTTGAAACATGAAACCACTTTACAAGGGAAACAGATGACATAAGGATGACATTATAATGTCTGAATAATTTGGTTTTCTTAAGTGATTTGATTGACACATGAATGAGTAATAAATATTCTGCGGAATTTGTCTGAAAAATAAAACCTAACATTTCTTAACTGAGTGACATTTATTTACTTCGGGGATGCTTACATTGGTTATACTTTGTTGCAAGTAAGGCACGAATTGCTCAGACTTCTTTCACCTACCAAGTTTAGACACTGTTGGGGTCTCTGGAGATTCAATTGAATTTAAACAATAAACAGTAACAAAAAGCTCTTATTCCTGTAACAAGTGCTTTATAACACTTTTTAGTATTTTTGTTGCTGTTAGATAAATGTTTTTGAATTTTTCAGTCACCAAAACGTTTCGGCGTACACGTAGGCCGTTTCCTGTAGGCACACCTCTAACTCTCTAACTAATCTTTACACACTTCCTGAAACAACTTTGCCTCATATTTTACTTAACGGGTCAAACGTCCACTGCGTTGATAATCAAAGTACCAAATTGTGTAATTGCACGTCATCGCCTTTAAAAATTATCAAAGAACTGAACTACATTATTAGAATAAAACCAATAAGCCGAGCACTTATCATGATTAAATGAAGTGTTTATAATACCTAGGACGTGTTCAACCTCTGGTTACATTTGAAATTGTCATTATGTCTCAACTGGCGCTTCCGTCAAGAAAACCACTGCTGTGATATAAGCATAAAGCATATGTATTGGTATGGAGAGCGCATGTTATTTATACATTTACATAGATAAACATGTTTCACCATCATAAAAACACTTTTCAAATGAGCGCAAGGGCCCACCATTTCTAAACACAATAACTTTAGTTTTCAATAAATTAAATTAACCCTCATACCAGTGTGCTCACAAAATGTGCTATGTACATTTATCTTCTTTTGCAACTGTGCACAGGTGTCAGATACTGCTGAAAACTCATCATCAAATAAAAGAGAACAGATATTGCTAATAGATGAAGAAATTGTAATTCCTTTACCCCCTTCCAACTCCATAAGTCCACATAACTTATCTATGAAAATGATAGATGTCTGAGGAATCAAAACACAGCTTTGCCGAGTACCAATATTACTTTAAAACTGTTTGAAATACCTTTTGATGTCCTAGCTGAAGCCGATAGAGAATAATACATAGATGTTAACAACATAAGAAATTTACCTTTAATGCCAACTTCATACAATGACTTTAAAAGAACATCATGCCTAATAGTATCAAAGGCCTTAGCAAAATCAACAAAAACACAACAGAATCTATCCCCTTTTTTGCTTAAATATTTTTGGATTAAGGATTGCAAGGAAAAGCTATGGTCAATTGTTGAATAATCCTCCCTAAAGCCTGCTTGAGATTCGTTAATAATATTATGATCTTCACACCATTGTTGCAAGCGACTGTTACGAAAAGACATAAACACTTTACAAGTAGAGTCTATAAGGGAAATTCCCCTGTAGTTATTTGTATCATCCCTGCATCCAGACTTATAAATAGGACATATAATACATTTACCCGAACAAGATTGAAATTTACCGCTATCAAGAATATGATTAAAAAGTTCTGTAAGATATGGAAAAAATAAGATGACTAGAAGCCGGGTATAACAATAATCCAGAACATTAAAAAGGATGCTAAAAGCTCATTTGGTTAGTTAACCCAGATGCACAGCTGCATATTTAAAGTTTGTTCACTTTCTACTATATCTTAGTGCAAATATCATGTCATTTGAGTTTGATTTGAATGTCAATAAAACAACTTCCGCAGAACTAACACAGGATCTCCAATTGTCAATGTGTAGACATCTATTAATTTATTGTGGGATTGTCTCGTCTCTCGAGCAAAAATAAAAAATTTGGTATGATTAAATGGACAGAAGGGGTCACATTTTCGAAATTATGATTTCCTAAAATTTCGATTAATATGTTCCATTTTGATTCTTGGGGAACAAAATCAGCAAACTCCTTTTGACTTAATGCAAACGAACAAACATGACTTGTATTTTAAGGTGTTAATCACCTAATAAGTAATTTGTAGAGAAAAATAAAAATTACTGTTTTCGAAATTTTGACACATGGTCACTTCAGTGACCTGCTAAAACTATTACGGTTAACTGTTGGGTAAGGTGCAATGGATCTTCTCTTCTGAATAAAAATTCAAAATAATCCATTCGTTTCTCAATGCTACGATGCTTTTTATGATATTTGCACTAAGATTCGCAGGTATGTGAACAAACATTTGGTCTGCAACTGTAGACAACTTTACAAATTAATATCAGTTATGGCTCTTCAGTGACATTGCTTCTGTCTTTAAGCAGGGAGTAGACAGGTACAATTTCATGATTTACACTGATTACAGCATGATCAATGTTTTTCTCCTTGAAAGGAAAGCGCCCTGACCTGGAGTTTGGCTCGACTTGTCTGGGAGATGTGATTTTAATCATTCCCTAGAGAAAATACCCCCATTATTTCTAATCAGGCTTTCAAACAACACCTATATTGTGGTAATTTCAAACTTGCAACAGGGAGGAACATTATTCACCATTCAGTGTTACACTTTGATGAAATGTCCTTAGCGTAAATAATCAGCAGACCGACATGCAAACTCATTGTTTGCAGTTTTCTAACGCATTTAGTTACATGCATTGAATGCTTTCATCTTTCCCAACCAGATAAAACTTATGAATTTTATTTGTAAGAATGATTTTGTATTAGTACATTAAAAGTTTGATAAACTTCAGATACCTGATACATTTCTGATAGTTCTGTTTATAATATGTCACTAGCAAAATAATATTGCATGCAAACACATTGTACAATGTAAGTTAATTTTAAGTTAGCAAATGATAATTTCAAAATGCAAACATTCATTGTCCATTTTTCAAAAGTCTTCTCTTAATTTGTACTAAATCTCCCGTCACATGTAAACTTCACTTCAGAGTTATGTTACTTCTTTCATGGACAAATCAATCCTTCAACATAATACCCAACAATATTTCCTTAACATTCAAACATTAAAAAAAAGAATCAATGTTAATGACAAAATTTCTGCCTTAAAATTTAGATTACGCTTGATTACATGTAATGCCTCTTTTCTATCAGGATTTACAGTCTTATAACTGTCAGCGCGATAGAATTTAGCATGATTAACTTTAGCTTGTGCCACTGACAGTCATAAAATCCGATGACAAACGGCAGAAAGTGTAAAATTTCATTTAAGCTCCACTCAAGAAAAACTATTTCTGGCATTTCAGTTCTTTTGTTTGATGAACTGATGTTTAACACAAAGTTAAATACCTACATGAATGTACCAGAACTTCAACATGACCCTCACTTATTATATGTACACTGAGACAAAGCTCTTATCATCTAAATGATGAAATGCTATATGTCACTAACGGATATAAACAAAACTTCGATATTACCATTTTAGCGACAGAAATTTGTATTGAGTTGAAAATCCCATGTGGTAAGAATTTAAAAGAAGGGAATGGAAGGGTTACCTTGAATTTTACTACACGAAAATCGATTTATATATCCTCTAAGGATATCAAGGAATTATTAAATCAACTATGAAATCCTCATTTTTATCATTCATGGCGTACATAACTCTTTTGGGTATAAACTGGCTCTTAAGATAATTTCCCCCATTAATTTTTGCAAATGCGAGATTTTGATATCATAGGAAACGGGACATTAACCCTATTTCCAAAACATATTCGTAGCTGAGGTTGTTATCTTAATGATAATAACATAATTTCGATATATTGATACTACTATTTTGTTACACGGTATATTTCATTTAAAATATAAAGCGATATTGCTGTACCAATTGCAATTTGCATGATGAATATCTCTTACACTAATCGAGTTTGCCACCAAACATCCTGGACATCATTGTCATAAAATTATTGAATGGTTTTGAGATCGCTATGTGTATTTAAGGACGTGCTAGAAGCAATATTCTCATCGGATTTCGTCCTTGGTCAATATTGATTTATCAGCTCAATAGAACACACATTTACCAAATATACCAGTCCCTGTTTTTATATATTGCAATAGAAATGAAAAAAACGAATGTAAAAATCATCACTCCCGATGTATTAAATCTATGACAGTAATCCTTTACAATGCTGATCTTGCTGATTTTGGTAGAAATTGTAGTTGTTGGTGGCATCATAACCACTATAACAGTGCATTCGTGTCATTGGGTTTTTGACCATAATGTACTGCTCATCTGTCCTATAGCCTATTCGAATGTGGAAGGATAGTCTATTACTATATTTCTTAAAAATGGATAAATTTATTGTTTTCGAACTTCTGTGGCAGTAGTGTTGTGTTTGTTCGATATTGTGATTTGACCGTTTCAACAACTTCTTGCAGTTTTCGTCCAGTTGTCTTATGTACTTTCTGCTTTGAGATTTTAGCATTAACATTTTCTAACATCTCAATTCTCTTTTTTGGAAAACTCATGCAAAAGATTTGTTGTGCTCCGTAATCTCGGCGTTATATATTGAAGCCAAATAGTGACTCCGTTACAACTGACGCCAGTTGAAAAGCTTAATTTTTGAAGAAACCTAATCCAAGTGTTTCGATCAGAATTTAGTTTAGTTACTCTAGACAATACGGCTTTTAGTCGGGTTTGTGCGTGTATACATTTCTGTATGACCAACACACAACCAATACGAAACCAATATCCATTTGTATTTTAAATTATAAGTTGAACGTTGTAAAATATATTTACAGCGAGGACCTTACATGGAGTAACTCTGAAAGAATTTTTTTAATCAATAATCATATAAAGTGTATGAAGGGAAATTTGTGTGAATTTATAAGGATGCTTTTGTTAATTCTTCCAGACAGGAATTGTTTCTTATTTGCCCAAAGGATATCAGAAATCATCAAATAATCTCTGAAATCCTCATTTGCCACCAAAGACGACGGCTAGCACTCTCTCGAGTGTACAATGGAGCACTACACAGTTAACATCATTAGTTCCGGTTAGAACTGAGCAGGGTTACAGTGGTGTACGGGGGGAGAAACATGGGGCTATCAAAGTAGTCTGGGAATCAACTTCCCATCTTGTGGCTCATTGTGGCCTTTGCTAGTCAGCGATTCAAGGTCTACATAATGTCTATGTATATGTACTTTTCGAACATTTTGTTGCAATAGGTTTGTGTCATGTAACAATTATATTCTTATATTTGATCAACTGAACATGGACAGTAGCATTTCTAATAGACACTTTTTAAAGGAAATATATAATGCTATATTGCGGATCTTACTTTCATTACTCAACCGTGGTGAGATGACTCATTAGATAACAATGAGTTGGTAACACACATGTGTGATACCATCTCTTTCAAACAAACGGAACGACTTTCGTAAAATCACGTGACTTGTAAGTTAGGAAATGGCGACTGTCAAATTTTGCATTTCAAATATACGTGAATTTACGTGAAAGAACTTTATCTTAAAGTTTTTTTTTATCTCCATAGCATAAAATCCTGCCTCAATTTTCAATGTTTAATGCTGCGTAAAATGCTCCCTGAACAGTGAGAGAACAAGTCAAGAGGTGAGGTGAGTTGGTGTTTAACGCCGCTTTCAAGATTATTTCACTTATATCGCGGCTGCTAGTATTATTGCAGGGAGAAAGCCCACGGTGAAACCTGCGAGCATCGGCTGGAAGTAGCGAACCATGGGTGGTACTGCGCTGAATTTCAGTGTAGCATTGCACCCAAACTGCGCACAAAGTTGCCGAGCCCCTGGCGGGATTCGAACCACGGACCCTCTGATCCGAAGCCGAACGCGCTAACCACTGCGCTATCCCGCCCCCGGATACTGAGAAGCAGATCAAGAGATGCATTGGGGTGTGAGATAGAGAAGCTTAAACTTAATCCTGTATTCAATTGGCAGCCAATGGAGGGATTTTAGGAGAGGTTTTGGAACATCATGTGGGACTGAGTTATGTTGCGGTCTGCAGCGTTTTGGATCTGCTGGATTTGTATTGATTTTAGCTTTTGTCGCAACAGCATACACATAGTTACAATAGTTTACGAGAATTAAAATACAACACGGATCTGTCATTAAAACTATTTAATCAAATCAGCTACAACGTTGGTGTGTAGGTGACGATACCAGGTGAACAATTCGACAGTCTCAAACAAGCAAAGATTTTACTTGTAAAGGCAATATTAAAGTCCCCAAGAATTAGTAATCTGGACCACGAGGTGCACTTTATTTCTGAGAAAACAGAAAACTCTTCTTCGAACTGCTTATATACAAGTTTAATGTTTAGTGAGGGAAGGAACTTTCATCTTGATTGACTTGTCAAATCCTTATTCATGCACTCTCAACATCATTGCTTGATACATTCTAAGTGTTCTGCCTTCATGATCCATCATATATCCTCAATCTTGCCATGAAATACTGTAAATCGTTTAATCTCAATATAATTGATACATCCGAAACTTATTCTTTTCAAGATTATAAGGCACTACTTAATCGTATACTAAGAATACAACGTATACTATTTTAAGCATAAATCTCATCATTGTTTAAACATTCATAATCATGTATCCTCGACATCTAAGATAGTTTAATCATTAGTCTTAAACTCTCAACATATCTAAAACATGTTAAAATCTATTTACCTTACCAATTCTACTAAGAAAAGTACCAATTTAAGACGTTAACTTATTTGAAAAATTGAAAACTTACAGTTTGACAGTTCTTGTCGATTCTGTGTTCGAGCATAGTTGTAAAAGAAATAGTCTTTTGCAATCAGGAACATGAGGTGTAAATATAGAACGATAGTGCATTCTTTCATTAGCTGGTACAAAGAACCAGAATGCAAAACCGCATAACAATGCAACCTTACTGCTTGTTGTAGAATAAGTACCTGGAGATAACACCTGTGACTGCATGAAATAGGACATTCAAAACATTTTTTCGAAAAGCAAATCAGTCTTCCCATGAAGATCACCAGTCCCCAACCTATAGTAAGGATTGTAGACCAGATTATTGTAAATCTTTTTATAGTTTCAATGTTTCATTAGAGAGCTCTCCGAACGGTGTTATTAGCTTTCCCTGCCAGCTGCTCTTATTTTGAGTGGTTAAACCAATCTAAAGATTTCCACGTGTACATGTGCAAAGCTTATTTGTTTGTTATCCCAATGATATCGCCATCGACAAGTGTATATATTGTATTTTATAAAATTGTTTCATTATTACCATTTAACCCTATGGTTTCCTTGGTGTCAGGCGCTCAACTAAATTAACTAACTTAACAATGAGATTATTGTCTCTTTACCGGGTTTCTAATGGGTAGAATCGTACCCTGCTGATTCTGGACCAGTAACCTAACCTCTTTACCAACATAAACAGCTGACATTTTGAGTTGATTGATCCATAGTTTAATAATAAATTCGTCTGTGACACATAAATTCACTTTACCAGGGAAACTGACATAAGGGCATTATGATATCTGAATGATTTAGTTTTCTTAAGTAAATTGATTGATACATAATTGAGTAATAAATATATGCTGTGACATTTGTCTCTGAAATATATAACTTAACATTTTTAAAAGCGAGTTACATTTATTCAATTTCCTGCACTCGTAGCAGGAATTGCTCAGACTTCTTTCACCTACCACGTTTAGACAATGTTGTTCCATTGATATTGTATAAAAAAAACACTAATAATAAAAAAACCTCTTTTTAATTAGTTTTTATGCTGTTTGAATTTTCTGTAATGGTAGACTAGTAAGCCAGCTGCCAACCTAACCTAATTAAATAACAGAATACAAATGCAGATGACTACAATATGTATCAAGCTTGGAGTTAACACTGTGGTAATTGAAATGGGATCTACAATACAGGCGGGACTATGCATGTTAGTCTGCACAATCTGTTAGACAATTATGTTGTGGGAATTACTCTCACATGTAGTTATAGAAGTTCTCTTACTTGTAAACAAAGATGCATAACAAAGGTGAAATACAATTATTGATTTGTACGAGAAGGACACTTTCATTGAGCACAATCATTTCTTCTGAGGAATAAATTATTACAGTTGTATTTTGGTAGCTTTGTTTAAACTTTCCTATTTGACATTAAATCTCTTTTAACGAATAAAACTGGCACTGCTTTGGCAAATGAGGATACCTAATGGCAAGTCATTGCCTTGACCAATCGTTAAAGGATAGAACTAAACAACAATTAACCATAAGCCATAGGCTTATCTTGACTGAATGAATAATACCTATGAAGTGTTTCTGGTTGCATGACTATTTGCAAAAAGTCATTAAGTCTTCGTGGACGCTTCCCAAAAGAATACCACTAGTGTGATATTTGCATAAAGCATAAACATATGTATAGTATAGAGGGGGCGTTTTAGTCACATTTTCGAAATTCCCATTTTCTTAAATTTCGATTGAAATATTTCATTTTGACTCTCTGAGAAAATCATAACAAAATCGTCTTGACATAACGCAAACGGACAAACATGTATTTAAAGCTATTGGTCAGTTATAGAGGTTTCTGTAGAGAAATATAAATTAAATAGAAATTAATGTTTTTGACATTTTGACCTCTGGCCACTTCATTGACCTGCTAAAAACTATTACGGTTAACTGTTGGGTATGGCTGACGATTGCGTTGAGGTGCAATGGATGTTCACTTCTTTATTGAAAATTCAAAATAATCCGTTTCTTTTTCTCAATGCAAAGGCACCTCAAAAACATGCCAAATAACATGATACTTGTACTAGGATACGCAGGTATGTGAACAAACTTTGCAGCGTTATATCACAAAAGATGATCGATTATTAAAAATTCCAGCGAAATTAATCATATCGTTTTGAATGACCTACATGTATATGTATCTGTTTTTTTCTGAGAATGCTCTTATGTACTTAAGATAAATGAAGTGGTGAAAACAGTACGGGCATTTAAATTATCTAATTTCTCCAGGATTAATTTCAGATATACCATGAACAACATGGAAGATATAAGGCAAATTGGGTTAATGGGATGGTAACGGAAGAAAATGCTATGACCAGAAATATAAGCAAGTGTTGTATAGACAATGTTCACGACATTCAGCTAAGTTTCTAAATATTCATAGAATTGTAATACTTAATTGTACACAACCAATGTCACCCGTTCTCATTCAACCGGGTATAACCCGGCCTCTGAACATATTTATGTTTATTCAGTGACATTGCTTTTGTCGCTAAGGGACATGGAATAGAAGGGTTAAGTTTCGTGATTTTTTCTGCATGCTGCAATGCATTAAGATTTAGTGATGGCTCGACCTCGGTGTCCCCCTTGTGGCATCACTGATACACTCGCTTCTATCAGAAGGTTAAAAGTGAAACAGCTTGAACACAGCGTATGCAATCACCAGTTGCAGTCATGCTCATAATGTGCACACTCCTGCTCGTATGATTCACAATGTAACTCTTAACATCGACTGAAGAACAGATTTCGGAGAGCGAATATGTTTGTGATTGTAAAGTTTTTTGCAATAATCACATATGTTAATGTGTCAGTTAAGCACAAATGTCATACAACAATTTACTTTAAACTAATATCATTAACTTTTTAATATTAGTATGTTTATATATTATTAAAACCGAACATTTAAAAGCGATCATACACATCTTAATGACAAGGAGGGTTTCGTAAGAATCATTCAACAATTGATAACATATTCATTTTACAATCCTTGATTCAGAAATATACTACCCGTAAAGGTAGCCGTTTTTACTGTGCCTTCATAGATTTTAAGAAGGCCTTTGATTTTGTGAACAGAAAAAAGCTATTTTATGTGCTACTTAATAATGGAATCAATGGACAATTTTTAAAAAAGTTCTAGAAAGTTTATATCATAATGTTAAATCAGCAGTTGTTATTAATGGTGGTCAGAAACTCTCTGACTATTTCAATTGTACTGTCGGTGTGCGACAAGGCTGCACTTTAAGTCCTATTCTGTTGTCTTTATTTATAAAAGAACTAGTGGAAGGTTTACAACTTGAATTTGATAATGGTGTGTTTGTGTCAGTAACTATGTACAACATTTTAGCTTTATTATTTGCTGATGATCTAGTATTAGTCAATGATTCCCCATTGAAACTACAGAAGCAACTTGATTTTCACCATTGATATTGCGTTAAATGGGGAATGGAAGTTAATTCAGAAAAGACCAATATAATAGTCTTTAGAAATAGAGGCCCCTTATCAAGGCATGAAAGATGGTATTATAATGGTGTTGAGATGAAGATAGTAAATGCATATAAATATCTGGGTGTTATGTTCACACGAAAACTTGTTTGGTCTCGAGCATGTTCAGTTCTTTGTCAACAAGCAAACAAAGCTCTACTCCCTAATAAATCTTTAATTAGGAAATAGGAATAGAAATGCTTTTGAAATATTTTACCGCATGATTGTACCTATTCTGCTGTATGGTAGTGAAATATGGGGTTTTAAAAACATAGAACAAATTGAAATTGTACATTGAAACTTTTGTAAACTTGTTTGTTTATATAAGTTATAGTTTTCCAAACGCAATTGCATATGGCGAATGTGGTAGGAACCCATTATATATTGAATATTTCAGCAACTGTGTGATATATTGGATAATGATCCTTAATATGCATCCGAATAGATATCCCTATCAAAGTTATTTAAAGTTGAGAGATACATCAGAACGTAAATATCCTAATTGGGCAACATTTGTTAAAAATCTTTTGTTTAGATATGGATTTGGTCATGTATGGATAGCACAAGGTGTAGGCAATGAAAAGTTGTTTGTTAAAATATTTCGCCAAAGAGTAATTGACTGTGCTAGCCAAGATTGGCACTCTGTATTAGAAACTAAATTTTCATTGTGTTTTTGTTATCTCTAAAATGTGATTTTTCTATGGAATCCTATCTTAGTAGTGGCTATCATTTAAAATACAAAAAAGCATTGCTAATGTTAAGAAGTGGTTTTAATAAGTTTGGTGTCCAGCTATTAAGAAAAGACTTCGTAAATGACGATTCACAAACTAAATGCTCACTCTGTAAAGTCACTGAAGATGAAGTTCATATTATATTTTTCTGTCCAATTTTAAAAGAACTACGTCAATACTGTCAACCTATCATCCAATCCAAGTGAAAGAATCTAACCAGTGTTAAAATGCTCTTTAATGATAAAAACTATGTCACTCAAATGTCAGTTGCCAAATTTTGATTTTAAGATCCGTGGAGAAGAACTGTAATCACGATCTCTGTATCCGCATGCACATTATGTACAACTATGTACTTTGGGCCAGAACCTTGAGTTCACGAATAAAGCTATTGATTAATGACAATGCCCCATGACTGATTGTAGGAAAAGTACGGGACAAATACTGGAAGTGAAGGCGTCCTGACGGAAGTTTGAGCTCGACCCGTCTGCCAGAGTTGATTAACATCAGCCCTTAAAGACAAGCTTCCGCATTATTCTAAATCAGGCTTTTAAACAATTCAGATAGAGTGGTAACTCTAAACTTGTAACAGGGAGGAAAAAAGCACATTGAATACTTTGATGAAATGTCCTCAGTATAGGTTATCATCAGACCGACATGAAAACCCGTTGTTAGTGCTGTTATCGCATTCAGTTACATGAATTGAATGATTTCATTTTTATTTGTAAGAATTTGGTCATGTTTTAACTTTAAAAGAAACTTCAGGAATCTTATTCATTTCTTATGTTTCTGCTAATCTTATTTCACTAGCACAATTATATGGCATTTGTACACTTTGTAAAATGTAAGAAAATTGCATCCAACAAATACAAGTACATACTAAAAGGTTTAACATTTGTCATCATCCAATTTACCAATCTCTTTTTTATGTGAATAATAACTAATTTGTTTTGAGATAGTTTGGTGATTTGGAGTTTATGGTCTTACGACGAGCCAGATCATCATACTAAAATGTGATGTGCAAGGTGCCTGGGTCGATACCAAGAACATTTTGTTAGGATTAGAAGAAACCTAGAGACTATAATGGTTTTCAAGAATAGTGTGACAGTCTGTGGTCACGATTATCATATTTCCGGTATCTAATCGGGTTTTGCTGTAAGCTGTTGAAGCTTCAAAGTTGGGTTAGTTGGGTATAAATGGAAGTTATTCCACGTTACATACAAACAAGATCAGTAATAAAACATAAAAAATTACATCGAGTTTTAAATGACTGAAGTATGTATTATTTATATAAATGACAGAATTAAAGTGGGCTCAATCAATATATTAACTGCGAACATTCACTATTCCTTTTTATTTTTTTCATTTCGTACCTGAATTTGTACTAAATATAAATTACAAGGAAGTTCACTACAAAATAAAGTTACTATGGTCATGGACGACTTCAATCTTCAACATTATACTCGACCATGTTTCCTTAACATTTAAACATAAGAAGCAACTATGTTGATACAATAATGTCTGCGTTTATATTGAGATTACGCTTGATAACATGTAATATCTCTTTTCTATTAGGATTTAGCGTCTTAAAACGGTCAGCGTGATATAATTCAACATGATTAACTTCAGTTTGTAAATGTGACTGTCCTAAAGAAATTTTATGACAAACAGCAGAAAGTGTAAAATCCGAATTAAGCTCAACTCTTAAAAAGACGGTTTGGTTGTTCAACATTATTTGGGATATCCCGCCTATAAAAAGCAACACAATTCAGAAAATTGATGAAATTATGTTTCAAACACAGTTATATATCTACATGCATGTAGCAGGCAATGCCCTCAACATGGTTTTCACCTAATATATGTACAATCTTTATTGGGAAAATGGCATCACTTAATCTTGTACATTAACTAAATACCTAAATATGTAACCAACAGATATATACAAAATGTTATTACTTATATTACAACTCTTGTGAGGGAAATTTGTATTGAGTTGATAACTAATGTAAAAAGTACTTATCAGAAGCGAATGGAAGCGTAAGTGTTACTATAAATTCCACTAGACGGAAATTGATTGCTATATCCTCAAAGAATATCAAGGAATTATTAAATCAACTATGAAATCCACATTGCCATCATACACAGCGTTAAACACTCTCTTGTGTATGAACTGACGCTTATGATAGTTCACCCAATTTTGCAAAAGCATGATGGAAAACGGGAAAGAATCAATAACAAATCCTTACAATCCCTTACAATCTACATTACATTTGTTTAGGTCAGAATGAGACATCTTTCTCACCAAATCTGCTTCCAAGGGCTGGAGATAAACAGCATGTCATGATGAGCATATGAAACTTTATCTTGTGATTAGTGCGTTTTAAATAGAACAGAAAGTTGAAATGTGATGTTCTAATCAAGATGTCCTATCCCAAAAAAAGAAACGCATAAGCCATTTATTGCTTTACATTACGAACAAGAATACAACTTATTGTCAATGGTAAGAGGTGAGAATTTACAGGTCTATAGACATATAGTTTGCTTACCCGTCTGAAACTTTTCATGATGTGTTATCATTAGTCCACAAGGTGGCGTCAAAGTCATAACTTAAATGGCTATCATTTGCAAACGTTTTGCTTGGCATCCTTCTGAATAATTCGATGATGTATGTTTGGAAAATTCCTCCACACTCTTCTTGCATGCAATAGTTAGTCGTAGAAGTGTCTGAGACGTGTAGGGACGTTGATGTTCAAGTCGATTGAGTTGATCCCATCGCTGTTCTATTGGGGCACAGATCTAAGATTTTAAAGCTCACTGCAAGATTTTGAGGTTCCACTTCACAAGGTAGTGGACCATGACGCATGCTGTTTGTGAATTAGCGTAATTATGCCAGTGATTAACCCGGATGTAGAGATTCTTGACTTTGGTGGTAACGTTTTGGAAGACACATATTGAGCACTTGTGGGGGGGGCTTGGTTTGCAAATTTTTTAGCTGGGGTGGACATCGCCTTTTGCAAAATACCAACTCAGTGACAGGTTTATTTGTAGAAATAGTGATAAGAAATCGATTACACAAATCGGAAATAGGGGATAACGAAATCTTCAATAAATTAGAATCCATACTGATAATGATTTTGAGAATGACATTTTGAAGATGATACATGAGAATACTTCACATAAACTTGATGCCATATTATGGGTTTGTAACGTGTTCGTTAGATCTATGGTATTAAGTGGTAATTTTAGTTCAGGTAAAAAAAATTGTCAAAGATTTTGCTATTTATCTATGAGGTCAATAGGTGTTTAATGGACTGGCTAAAATCAATATTGACAACGTACTTCTACCTCGTTCACTATGGTATTTAGCAGTTCCTTACCAAACGCATAAACGAATTACCAAGCCGATATTTGTGTTCTTATGCCATAGATAGGAAATGCGAATGTAAACATCAATACTGTAGAAGTAATATATCCATTTTAGTAAAACTTTTACAAAGCTGGTCTAACTGATGTTAGTAGAAAATGTAGTTGATGGTGATATTACAAAACATGTCCTGGAACGCCTTATTCCACTGAACCTGAACATTACCTCGGCGACGAGTTTCCAAAAGACGATAATCTCAACTTCATTGACAACATTAGTGAAATTTGGACGTCGGAGACGATTAATAGTGTTTCCAGTAATGGTTGCTGTCTTAGCTCTAACTGAGAGATACTTAGATTTGCAATTATTAAACGATGACGAGTAAGGGGTACTTATGGGGGTTTTTTCGCGGTATTAAAGTTCGGTTTTTGAAAAAAAATTTCATTTAGTTGTATAAAGTTCTTACTGTTGGCATATATAATTTATTTTTTAAAAACCCCAAAACAAATTGTTTTAGAATAACTATTTCAAAGAATCAACATTGCATGTATTTTAACACTGAAACTTTATTATCTAAATTCTATATCTATAAATCTAAATTATTATCAAAAATTATCTAACCTTTCCTGAAGTGTTTGAAACGATATTGGGGTTACAGTTTTCGGTATTGACTTTATCTCATTTTTAAAAGTTCGCATACCTCTCTCTTACATATCCTCACTCTAGCGCGATATCCGATATCCGTCATTGCCTAGCAAACTAGACGTAACTGAGGCTTTGTACGTATACTTGCTGGTAATGTTGATCAAGTCAAACTGGCTTAAGGTATAGAACCAGTACTGGCAATACGGTGCAGGTGTACTGTACTGGCCAAGTGCCGGGTCAGTTTAGGCATATCACTTCCTATACTAGTCCCAGTATTGATAATATTGGCCTGGTACTACTCCAATTCTGGCTTGGCACTTCCTGTTAGGTAGTTATGGGTATTATTTTCAAACTGTTGTCTGCTTTGGAGAGATGACAAGAAAATGACATCCAGTTAATATCCAGTTAACTTAATCTAAGTTGGATAAGTCAGGCCAAGATCTGAGCCTCGAGCAAAGAAGCACCACCTATATCTATCAATGTTTTTCGGTAAGACGCGACCTGGAGTCATACCCTCACCTCCCGGGTGACAAGTGGCATTCTGAAAATCTGTCTTTGGCAACTTGCTTTTTATTTAAATTTGTGACAGCAGTGATTTCACACAAATACTTTGCTAATCATGCATCCTACCAAATTATTACAATCACTAAAACGAGTATGTTTATCTCATCCGGTTCAGTTTTGAAATATTTGCGGCGGAGAATATATCCTGTCATTTATGGTTAACCCAACCCATTCATCAAATCCATAGCATCACATCTAACTTGTAGGGAAATTCAACTTTTTTCTCTATGTCAAAATGGCCTTATTTGGTCGATGTGGATTATGTTGGCTTACATCATAGATCTTGGTAATGGAATTAGCCACGCAAAGGGCGATGCAATCGAATTAGTCTAGATTGCAAATTATCTGTTTCTTGACGTGTGTTATGATGAGAACACCTGTGATAACACTTGTCCCGGGCACCTGCACGACGTTTTTTGAAGAGTGAAGGCTTACTCAAATAAAACAAATTTCATATGTAATATAAATATTTGAAATTGGATTCAAGCAATCATTCATATTTGGAGTTATTTGCAATTTCAATGCAAGAACAAGAAGTATAAAGCTTTCAACTAACATATTTGTATGGAAACGTTTTGCAAATTCCTCAAAAGTGGTAACAAGGTTTAAAAAATCCAACTTACTTGACACATCTATGCGCTGCTTTAGATGCAGTATTTGTGTGGGAGCTAAGTCTTATGTTAGTCATTCCTTTCTGGAATAAAACGTGTAAGATGCGTTTTATTTCAAACGGTTCCAATACAATCTAAAATGTAAAAGCAAGGGCATATTTATGCAAAGTTAAACTTTTATTATATGTGGTAGGTTTGGCGTTTCCATGAATACGGAATTAAAGCTTTAAAACATAAAACTCAAAATAGACACTGTATATTAAGGAAATATTATAAGCACTCATTCTACCGTCTTAACATTGTAATTGCTGATTGCAGCTTAATTGTAAAGAAAGTTAAGTATTTCATCGCATCGATAGAAAGCTAAATTGATTGCTAAATTGATTTTTCGTTACAGCTACATCTACGTCTATATGTTTCTAAAGCTTTCTAAATCTTTATAATAATACACTTCTTGACGTTGTTAATTAAATACAAAGAAATCATAAAAAGAGTTTTCATGATATTGCATTATGCTGTTTATGCAATTTAATATAATATAAATTAACATTCTTCAGTTTCAACAGTTTAAATAAATAAGGGTATAAATATATTCTTCTTTGGAGGGCAAGGTGAAGGCCGAGATCAAACGTCCACGCTTAACTTGTAGAAGCTTGAGAATCATATCAGACTTAACAAAATAAAGATGCAAATGAATATAGTATAATATATTTTCCATTGACAAAAATAGAGATAACTTACTAGAAAAACACATCAAATATATATCGAACGAAACTATGTTGTCACTGTCACAAATGCAAAAAATAATTTTACAAACTCCAATCAGTCAATTCTCTGTCATGGCAACCATTACATATTCTCAAAACTAAAACGGAAGGTTATTCACATAGTGGAAACTATAGAAGGATATCTATTTCTTATAAGAAACAATGTATTTGGCTGTCGAAGTCAAGCGAACGAAACGAGATGTATTTACAGAAGCTTGGTTAATTTCACAATACAATCTGTAAAGGTTTGTAACCATTATCAACTTGTGTTGATGTGTGTGATATGAGAAGTCACTTGGGTGACATTCTCTATACACCTCTGTCTCCGAAATGATAGATTCTATAAATGTACATGATGCATTCCATATGTTAAACGCAAGCTTTAATTATCATCATACTAATCACTGGTCACTATTTGGTGCCTTTAGGTACACTGATGAGAGGCGCAACGCTCTGCTTTAACTGCAAGCGATAATCAGGCACCGTAGCAACAGGTTTTTGGCTTTAAGAGATTAAGGAAACGGTTGTGAGTTATAGTGAGAACCAACCTGACGGGAATGTGAATTAATTGCTATTCTTATATAAACATGGAATGATGTTTCATTCATTTTTAATTTTAATAATATTTGAATGTTTAATTTCATAAACTTATTAGCCGAACAAATAAACTATGAAAATATCTTTTTAACGAATAGAACAGATAATAATTGCAACATCAATGCCTTTCCTTTCAGAGAAGGAGAAAATAACTCGTTTTATTGAGTGAGTTCACTTGAAATGACATTCTGTCTAGACTGAACTGTAAACGCTGTCATTTGATGCCAATTATACCATGAATACTTTCCGATTTTGACTTGATTAGATCATAGTAGTTTAACATTTATCGTACGATAAACAAGCAACACTATTGACAGTACATATTTCGAAATATGTACATACTTGTCTATATATATATATATGAAATCAGGGAATTCAACTGTGAACATACGTTAGCACCACCTTTCTTTGAATTCAATTAAAAAGACTAGCCGTCAAATCTTTTCTGCTTCACAAAACTGTAAGTTCATATCAAATAAGTTTCTCTATCAGTCTAAGTTAGTTAAGTCTATCACTTTCATGACTTAGTCCATCGACACATTGGAAAGGAGAAAATAGAGTATAACTAAAGCTCCCCAAAATAAGCAAAACTTATTAAATAAAATGTCAACCTATACCCATTTTCAGTTCTTTTAAGGAAATGCAACCAAAACCGCTAAATTGGGGCTAACAGATTAAACCTGCTGTGTGTTTTTTCCCAAGGTAGCAAAAACTATTTGTGATTTTAAATGCCCGTCATTACATCTAGAGTATTACTGGTTGAGGTCATGTTTGTCCTACCTTTGATGCACATTTACTCATCAAGGAGTAAGAATCTGCCAAATAAAGACCAGTTTCTGTGGCATATTTGGTGTTGGAACATGCTGTCTTATCATCGGATTATCGATTGCGGTCCTCCAGAGCGACAAAAATCACATTGACCAGAGATTCAATGGGCGGCATCGAGCAATTTCGTAGTAGGTAAGTAATTCCCTAGATTTAATACCGACGTCGGCACGTTTGAACAGCTAGCTTTAACTAGATTGGTTGCCACGTATACTGTGTACGTTTGGTCTTTATACACTACCAAGAACGAGCGATTTCTTTCTTAAACAAGTAACAAGTGTAGTTTTCATAACTCCTGCCACACTTTGGAGCGGAATGAACCTAATGGATTGCAAATTATGGATTGCAAAATGTACAATCGCTTTTCTTACGATCATTTTCTTATGACCATACAAACTCTACAAGGACTCTTTATCTTTTGTAGATCTTCAATTTAGTTCACTTTAAATGGTTCATATTTACAAAGGTACCATTATCGTGTTGTTCAGCAATCTTCTCAAACAGTGGGAAAATGTGTTGATAACTGTAGCTCTAACTGTATTTATAATGTTAAAATAAATATTTTCCTTTTGGAATAATTCAAATCTTCTAATGATTCCCGACAGATCTACGATAAACGATAAAAAGAGACCAAGTCCCTTATATATGTAACAAATGGCAACAAATGTTTCTACAAATATTCATTCGGAATTATTTTTTTTAACTTTCAAGACAAATGCAGTAAATATGTTAAACTTCAATATTTTCGGATTACATTTTTGCATCTTATTATATACAAGTTGTCTAAAATGAAATTAATTGACAGTCCTTTACTGGACTGAACTTGAACACTTTCTTACATCTATTTTCTTTGGTATGTAGGAGACTGCAAATTTCAAACTGTTCATTCGTATTCCCAGTTGTATAAGAAACAAACCTTTGTGTTAGAAGTCATTCTTTGGTTCCCTGAGAGATATATTTCAAGTTTGAAATGCAAATTTCAAGTTTTCAAGTTAGTTCTAAATATGAACTCCAGTGAACACCTAATTTGGAAAATTGATTTCTTTAACTTATGATGATTCTATTTGTAAAATGTATTCTGTTTTAAATATTCATAATCAAATATTATGAATAAACTACATACATTTTACATACACAACAATTATAAAACTGTCTCTGTCAAACATACATGTACATTTATGTTAAATACCATTTGTAACGAATCCCCCAAAATTCAATTATGTAGCATTTGTTCTCCGCAAAATGTATTTGAATATTTAGTACAGATAAGATCTTATAAGCAAAATACCATCAATAGATATCGATAATGTAAACAAATGATAAACCTTATAACATGTTCGTGTGTATGCACGCAAAAAACTTTTTTGCAATTTATTTCTAAATACATGTACATGCATGATAAAAAATAGAAAGTAAATATTTACATATTGTTTTATTTTGTTTCGAATTACATTGTATAAAGACATATCTTTGAAGGATCAATCAGTCAAAACTTCTTATACATGTATTTGAGATTTGATTTTAATAAGGCCGGAGTAGCAACTGGCTCCTCCTCAGATTCTCAAATCATTGTGTCCTTGACTGACCCCACACCTGCCCTGTGTAGCAATTGAAGTCTTCCTACTCCTGCTCTATTGTCACTCACAACATCCTCAAGGCCAATTATGGGTTATAAGCCTTTTCAGAGAGACTTTCATATACAACGTTTCAAAATATGCTTTGACCTATGTGCACTGCACCTCGACAGTTACTTGTATCTTTATATCAATGTATATTTCCTGCCTATTATAAACATAATCAGAAAAGACACAATAACTTCAATTTATGATCAAACTATAAGCAAAGCTGTATTTGCGCAAACACGATCACAAGGTCTGGTGATAACTTGTTTACGTAATTTTTGTGCGCTGATTTAGTGAGCAAAGAAGGTTATGTATAAGATTATAGAATTAAGGCAATTGAAATCATAATGTCATGCATAAAAATGTATTGTATAGCTGGGTACGGGCCATGAACAACTAAACAAATGAAAGAACAAGTATCTGTTAGGCCAACATCACAATTTGTAATAAATGAGGCTATATAAACAAACAATAATAAATCGTTTGAAAAATAAGTTGCTGATACATATTTCCCCCTTTCATTTAAATTTGTCCCCTGTGAAATTATATTGAAAAAATGCAAGACTCTATACAACAAACAAGTAGTCTAGGGTAGTATTAAAAAGAGAAGTATATGAAAGAGTTCTATATGCTTGAGGTGTATGATTATGCAAAACAGAGAAGTCAATGCAAGACGAGAAACATAAAGAAGAGAAGTATGTGTGTGCAGGGAAATAAAGGCAAGGGAAGGAATTGAAAGACTATCGCCAGTATATATGTGGCAGGGTATATTAGTAGAGTACCTAAATCCAGAATTAGTTATCATTTATATCATTCCATCATATCGTTACATGTTAAATTTTCATATGTCTTCTGTTCTATTTGTTTGCCGTCGAACGCCACCCCTTTACATTTCTTACCTTTTACTTCTTCAGTCTCTGGAGTCCTGTCAACAGGGATCTCCCTACACTTATATTCTATTTTAGCTCTGTCACCCACTTCCTGGGCTTTCCGTGGTCTATTAATAGGCCACATCAAAGGTTTTCTAACCTGTATTCAAATTGGTTATTGTAGTCCTCTGTACTCACTTCCTCCACCTACCTGATTTCCACCACAAACATCATTGTCCCTTCACAAGGATGGTGATTTCCTAATTTGTTTCCATCTGCCTCATTGCTTTATAGAACTCTTTAATAAGGTGCATTATGTGTTCTAAATGATAATTGAAAACTACTAATGGTAACATTTCATATGTAATTTATGAATTCAATTCAATAAACTAGTATTCAAAAACTTAGTAAATTAAACGTGGCCACGCCACGTGCTTTTCATAAAGAGCAATAGTTCTATCTTGAATCATTAATATGAATTAAGTATATTATACAAGCTGCAATTCTAATGTGATATTTAAACTAAATGAAATATATTGTTGAAATTATTAAAGACTCCAATTTCTGTTGCTGAGGTGGAAACATCATTTTCCCTGTACAGATTAATACCTTAGCAACAGATTCATCAAGTCATCTTTAATACATCATGAAGTCACAACCCCATCTTTGTTGTCTCGTCTTAACCAAGCAGCCCAGAGCCGAACAAGTAGACACCCGGCCACATATACAAGAGAGGTAATGAAAGATAATAATATTTAACAAGAGAAATAAATGCTATAAAAAAGTTATATATTCAAAATAAGTATTTGAAAGAGGTTTTTAATTGAAAATGAACAAATGTATTAGACGTAGAATTGCGTATATTTACTTATGAAATGTACTTATATAACTTATGCAATAATTGAGACATAGGCAATACTATTCGGCAACTGGAAATAATGGAAAACTGGGCAGATACCAATAAACTTGCCGAACATTAAAATAACATGGCCAATTCGACTTTGAGCATGCCCAGACACTCGGAACAGCGCAAGCCCGAAGCCATCAACTCAAAACGTAAAACTGTTAGGCCAGTTTACCACTAAGCGATTATAAATTCTTTACTATGGTTCAAGTAAGATGTAAAGAAGTAGATTAATAAAAGTTTCATTATTTGGGTATTTCATAGGTTACAGGTGGTCGATTCGAAGTATTGGTTCGTGCCTTCGTCACGTGCCAGTACATCAGATTTGTAACTGAGCCAAATTTAACTTGATGTAGATAAAATATAAGAACAAATTACAAATTCGTTAGAAAAACATTCGTATAAGAAGAAAAAAATAGAAAAGAAAAGAAATACAAGCAAATGCAAGTGTACGGAGTTCAAGAGAAGACTATTGATATATTACCATTTTCCCTTGACACCTGATGTTCTTATATACCTCTTCAGCTAATAAAATATGCAGATATGTTTTCCAACACCAAAGTTTTAAAGATCTCAAGCTCTTTTTACCTCATATATGAACTTGCTAACGTCATCAACAACCGAGTTTAAATGGCAGTTAACCTAGTTTATAACCGAATTTGTTTTATGTAGCTGTACATTGCAGTGTTTACGAGAACGGGATGAAGACAATCAAGACAAAGACTTTACCCTCTTAAGACAGAGGAAAAAGCACACCCCAACCACTTGGTGGCCCTCAAACCCCCAGTCTGATAAGATTGTTTAGTATATTAACGTGCCACGTGAAATAATAAGTTTTCAATTTAACACGTGGAGTTTCTGAACATAGTTTGTTATCTGGAGTGCATACATCAAAGATTTATGGACTCAATTGGCATCTTGAGGTTAGGTTGACCTATGCGGGTAGCGCGATTCATACGGTACTGTACACAGCTTCGATTCACAGTTGGGAAACTTACATATTTATTCATTACTGAATAGTCAAATAATGTAACATAATTAATTCAGTTATCCAATAATGTGAAATGGAGATCTAAGTGACATTATTTATGATATAATTGCAAACAGTTACATTTTCGCCTTTATATATTCACTACTGCTACACCATTATTAAGAAAACACCCAAAGATCAACATGAAACACTAACCAAAAGCATATCATAATCATTTTTATAATTTTATTACTTTATAAAGTTAAACAATTTCGGCCCTTTTGACTTTTGAATTTGGCCTTTTTGATTTTACTTTTTTTTCTCGGCCTTTTATGTCCTTCGGCCCATTTGACTATCTCCCATATAATCAACATCATGATACACTTTCAAGTACTTTCTGTTGCAAATTACCTTAATTTGGGGGAAATCAAGCCAGTAAAAAAATTACGGGACAGAATCGAAAAATTTCAGTTTTATTCCATGCTACGAATATATTTATCTCTCTCTCTCTGTAAGCACATACTTGAAAACCCGCTGCACTGGTCGAAATGAATTCACCGTATCAAAGAAGATTGATCGATGAATCGATATGCAAAGATTCATCTTCAGTCTTTCATTTTTAAGAATATATATATATATATAAATATATATATATCCGACAGGATTTCAACATTTTATTAATTTTCCAATATGCTACATGCTCAGCGTATTCAAATTTATGACAAGTTTCCACATTTCTATTTTTTTCAATTGATATTGTTAGTTAAAACATAATGAACTGGACACGATGTGCACTTGAACCGTGGGGTTGGCGTCGTTAAATGTGTACAAACGTGACGTCAAATTCTTATAGTTTTGATAGACTTCTATTTCCATAAAGTTTCCTTAAATACTTATAACATTTGTTTCTGTTTTGGATTTATTTATTTTTAAATGATTCGAAAACAGAGAAACTGTTTAATGTTTTAAACATAGTTTTGTAACTTATTGTTTTCATTGATAAACATGGATCATCAAAGTCGCATTTTGTCTAATTCCATATCTATGAACACAATCAGTAAAAAAAAGTACGCACGTACATCTAAACCCCACAGAACCTTAAAAGATAGCTTATGAAATAGTTCCGTTATCTGCACCAGCGGGAACAGCACGGTGCATATTGAAAACCCCAATGAAGATATGATGAAGGTGAGAGCGCATTGCTTGGCGAAGAGATAACAATTATTTCTTGACTGAGTACACTTGATGAACTATTTACACTTTGTTCATTTAGTTACCAACACTACTTAGTGAACGAAATGTATTTCTTCAACACTGTCAACGCAATGTACATTGATGTGAGATAAAACAGACCAGTCTTTCACCATGGCTTCCTGGCACAAATATACCAACGCTTCTCCTATCACTGTTTAAGTATTGAATTGTTCTTAAAGCCTTAAAACAAAGCAAAGTGTAGTTTTCGATTGGGTAAAGCCCTTCAACAACAATCTGACCAGATTATACCCTTGAGGAGAAAATCACTTAAAACTATTTTCAATTTTCATCATTGTCACTGAATACCCTTCATCGATAAAGCATGATTTGTTCTTGCCAATAAAAACGAGATCGCCAACGAAGAAAAACACAAACTAGTAAACCTTAATTCTAGAGGATGTTGATGCCCCACAAAACACTACTTTCCTCTCATGACAAGCATTTACATTAACAAGAAGCGCGACGCTTTGCAGCTCTCAACTCAACGGAGTAAGGATTAGTGTATTTATTTCCCAGGCTACATCACGATTCATTGTCCAGCGCTTCCAGCAGTCGGATTTGGTGGTTGCGAAGGCAAATAGGACGAGCCGTGTGGTGAATGGACTGACTTGTGTGTCGGCCAGGGAGGCAGGCTTCTCGGTGACGCCGTCCCTTGGTGGAGTTGTCTATCTGGAGGCGGCGCGGACAATACGAGGTGCCACAGCCGATCAATACCGCTAGGAATTAGCAGCCTTGCTTAGATTCAACTTTGCTTCAGCTTTATCATCAACATCATGGAGTGAGGTCCAGCTTCTCAGTTCTCCGGTAAGTAAGTTTTTCTCATACATGACGTCTTGAATTTGATGCTAGGTATAAGAATATTTTAATAACTAAGCTAGTCATTTTGATGATAATGATGTTCTTTTGAAAATTGTCATAAATTGATAATAATAATTCGTTGTCATTTTACCTGTAAATATAAGATCTTTTCATTATCCTTCTCATTTCACACGTGTCTGTCTTTACTCGGGAATATGGATTTATCATTATCCTGTTTATTATATTTTTTTAT
This sequence comes from Phorcus lineatus, assembly GCA_921293015.1. NCBI lineage: Eukaryota > Metazoa > Mollusca > Gastropoda > Trochida > Trochidae > Phorcus > Phorcus lineatus. The sequence goes on along the minus strand of OV121081.1, from coordinate 6,172,544 downwards.
ATTTATTTCAATGTTATTTAACTTATTCACTTTTCAACTATTTTGGCGTCTATTAGGAACTTCATCGTGTACTATAGCGGTATGGCAATTGATTTGTAACTAGAGTAAAAATGTCCGTTGTAAAATTTTTATATTGAATAACGTTATATCATTTTGAGCACTAACTCCTAGCGTTAACAAATAGCAGATATATATCAACACTGTAACAGCATGTGGACAGCATGTGCTTGTGAAATAAGCAAAATCTGAGATTTAAAGCATGAAATAGCTGTAGGTGCTTCTCAACGAGAGTCATAATATAGTTTGTATAGAGTACTAGTACCATGATATCTCTGGTTATTGCTTAATCAATCTAGCACCCTTCTTACACCAGTACAATGATGTTATTCGTCTGGTTATAGTAGAAAATCAAAAGCTAGTTGCATATAATATCCTCTAAAAATACGTTGAAAAGATCGATTAATTTGTTTCATCTACGACATACAACTTACTGTGCAGATCAAAAGATACATTGTTCTTTCATCATTATATCAGTTTGCTTTTACTGTCTGTACCATCGCAATCAACTATTTAGTACATATACAAGACTTTCAAGTCGACGCCTTCAAGGGGATAATTTGTAAGCTGCCCCTCAGTTTCAGCTCGTTACTTTTTAGCAACATAATTTGTTTTTGTACACTTTTTTGCATTGAATAGCACTTAATCCAAATCTATTTTCATCAGTGGTTGAAACATCTCTTTCACAAAGTCGAAGATACGTACGGATAGGTGACACGTACATGTATCTAGGGAAAACTTAATGCGACCATTTTAGTGTGGACACACCTAAATCATTTAAGTTAAAACGTAACTAAACAAGAATAATGCTTGTCGTTGTTAACATTTTTTCGTGTTACACTGATCAATTCCTATCTACACTCGTTATCTCCATAGTAAAAATAGCACAAATGGAATCGGCATACTGCTTTTACTATACTTTGATGACCTTGAAATGGTTTCCGCACACAGGGAACGTAGGTGACGTTTTAAATTCAATAACGTAACGTTACTTTGACGGGATAATGCTGATGACGTACTAAAGCTATGACCATACATCTCAAGAAGGCTGATGACAGTTGCGTTTGTGTTCATATATAGTGAAATTGATTTAGGATGTTGCAAAAATCATCCATATATTTTCTGATATCAAATATATCAACTTGTTGATTAATCTAAACATTTCCTCGGATATTTATTACCTAAATCAACTTGTATTCTTATATTTTATATCAGAAGACACTCTGGTGATTTTCTATGTGTAATCCTCCAAAGGTCACCAAATCAATGTCTTCTTTTGCTTTGATATTAATGTTTGATCAAGACTAAAGTAGTTATCATTAAATATGATTTATTTTATCATGTGACAGTAAGTATAAGAGGTAAATCCCTTGATTTTCCTTAGCACTTCATGTAAATGTGTGATTCATTTACATCTGTTTATGACTTGGCCACCAAGTAACATTTGATGCTCATTATGTTAACGTTTTAATCTTATTGATTCAAACCTAGAGTTAGGTGATAGTTTACTCTAAAATAACGGGCGAATAAATATCAGTATCCAAACAATAATGTGACCTTAACGATTATCTCACTTCTGATTTTACTGGAAAAGATTTTAGAAATACAAATTCAAAATTGCACAAACTTTTCAAAATAATTACAAAAATATATTTCCAAACTTGCTTGACATGGAATTCATCAACTTTTAATCCACTAACAGTTGCAATCCGACTCAGTTTCAATGTTTATCAGTACGTAGCATTAACATAAAAGATAGTGCTAGGTCAATCTTAGAATGAGCATAGTGAAGGTGTAGGATCGCTCACTAAATGCAAACCTTCTGCTATTACACATGCCATTTAGATAGTGAACGAATGCAATCAGTGTTGTCGGTGCCCGACTCTGAAGGTTGGGTTCGAATCCCAAAAGTGACGACCCAAGAAAGTATAAAAACGTGTACTATTGCAGATCGTGTGGTCCCCAATTCATCATGTGACCAGCTTCACCGGTAATGGACGATTTGTTTATTTCTATTGCCTTCTCATTGAATAACAATTATTAATAGGGTTTTTGGAATGAGCTTTTCATTATATTTCCCTGATATTGTGGTAATGATATTGACTCATCCCTCGCTTCTTCACAAAAATTTACTTAGTCTTGAAACCACATAATTCGTTTATGAGCATGATGTACTCTAGAAACCATTACTAAGATGACTGAAGAAAGACGCATCCTTGAAATCACTTTAAATGAAAACGATGACTCTTTAAAGTTAATACATATTGTATTATTGGAAGACTGTTTTAATCATAAACACTATTGTGCTTTATATTTTACGATAACAAAACAATGAACCATAGTTTTAAAATGAAAACAATTAACTTTAAATGTTCAATTTAATCTGTTCTTAATTTGTCTTAACAAGTGTGCAAATTTAAATATAGAAAGAAGAGGTTTGTAAGTCAATGTGTTCTTTCCGTACAGCGACCGCGCAAACAGAACCACTCTATCAACTCCCTGCCAGATAAACACAAACTTTCATGTTTATACTTCTCTACAAAACTGTTCTTTTGCTGGTCCATTTCTAAGCCTCTGTAATAAAGAAGACAAACTACATTGGGAGATGGCAGTTTATGCTATCTAATATCGCCGACTGCGTTAAATCAAACTGTCTGATGTCTCTGCTGATGAGGAAACGTAAAATGGACAGCGGATAGACTATAAAGAGTCCCGTAATCTTAATGGAAAGGTGATAACACCCCCTTCTAACGTTAGTTATGCTATGTTATTGCGCATTCATATCAAAGAAATCCAGATGTACTTTTCTCCCCACCAGACAAACTCTTTACTTTACTTTAATCTTTAATCAAGACATACTCTCTTTGCCTTTGGCCATGAAATTGAAATCGTTCCATCTTCACCATCTTCGATAATCAATCGCAATGTCATTAAGTCATTGTACGAGTAAGCGGAGGTTTAGTGTTGCTTCATTATGGTTTCATTTCACAAAATGTTAATACTATTTCTTAAATGATATAATAAACCACTAGGTTATTATATGTTTATATCATGGAAGATTAGAAATTATCAGTTATCTGATCGCCGTGGTACTGTGAATACATAAGTCATGTCAACAATACCGGAAAGTTTAACAATATGTAGATATAGAGACATACTTTGATATTCTTAGGATTGTTCGTGCCCGCTTCGACGTAGTTGTTTTTATGTGGCGCTCAGCGTGTCTAATTATACGATTTGGAAACGTCAGTTTTGATTTCCATGATACCGGAGCAGTCCTTGAAAACCATATGAATTGAAAACGTAAAACATTGTATGAAAACTTCTTATGTTGTGTTGATGTGCCTCTTGGGGCGCCAAATCATTATGAAATGTTGCCTCATTTTTTTTTCCGGATCATAACTAGGAATCTATATGGCTTTGGAACTTGATATTTGGTATGTTATGTTAGTTTTAGTGCGCAGACGTGCCATTTTTCTGAAATTTTAACCAAACACAGCAAAACAACATGTTCTATGATGTGATTACTTTCCAAATAGGTTACATCCCCTACTTCCTTTGTATCTGATCAGCAGTCATTGACATGCTTGACTACACATGTCTTTCTTAATAATTGATGTTGCATAAAGGTGATCAAATTATGGACATGGGTGTGCGAGTTATGCTTCTTTCTGCCTTGTATTTGTTCAGTTTGATCTTATACATTTCAAATTCTGCACAATACACATTTTACGGGAAAAGTTTCTTTACAATAATATTGGTCATTGACATCTATGTAGTCCATTAAAACGTTAGTAAAACATAACGAAAAATGTTCTTGCGAACACTTCCAAATAGCGCTCAAAACAAAGGAGTGATTGATAAGCTGTAATCTTTTAACGACCAATAAAAAAAACATGACTTGAAAAAACATTCCCATTGTCAACTTAGAATGTTTTTTCTATGCATGCTTTGACGTAGCGACTTCTATCCGGTTCTTGAATTGATCCCGTAAATGAATTAAACGGATACTTGATTCTGAGCTCTCGCCAGGTTACCAGGGTGTTGTGCTAGGCCTCGTGACCCATATTAACATTGTTTTTGTTGTTCTCTCTTCAATACATTCTTCATATCTTTCCGTTCATCCTGCTAAATCAGCGTTCATGAATCCGCTATCGCTCCTTCCTAATACCCTGATCTCTTCAAGCCAAAACTCTCGTATCGCTAGCTATCTTTCCAGCGAATGACAGGACTCGCATTCAGCAACAGCGGCACCACCCGGATGGAAAATTCCGTTGAGTTCAAGCTAGTAGCTTTACGCTCCTTAAATTACGACATTTCAGTGGCTGATAAAATAACTGTTGAGCATAGCAACGAATATCAAGCCGACAGCCATACGGGTGATTTAGCCTGAAAGAGATCAGGGTATAAGAAGGAGCGAGAGCGGATTCACATACACTGATTTAGCAGGGTGGCTTCCGTTTCAAGTTCTGCATTATCAGGCATCATGTGGTTTGGTAATGAGAAACAACAGAGATGCTTTCATCTTTGCCGTTTCTAACAAACCTGACGTTACTTTATAGAAAGGTAATTTCAAAAGCAACGTGGAAATTGAGTTGCTAGTGTAACTTTGAGCTAAGCCCGATGCAAGGTCGTCTTTATTGCCTTACTGTTTGTATGGAGATATATGATTAAACCACGCCCCTCTGATATAGCCTAACTTGGTCCTGCGCTTCGATTAAAATGCAATTGTCAAGGTCACTTTTGTTAAACGAATTGTTCACTTTTATTTTCACAATACAGAGGTGGCTTTCTACGGAAGCACCCTAGTGCCACAGTCAAAATATTTTTATCTCCTAATTAGGAGATAGTAACCCTTAATTAGGAGATAGTATGTCCTAATTAGGACTTAATATCTCCTAATCAGGAGATAGTTTCTCCTAATTAGGTGATAGTTATGTCCTAATTAGGCGATGATTAAGTCCTAATTAGGTGATGGTATATCCTAATTAGGGGATTTTTGACTGTGGCACTAGGATGCTTCCGTAGCTTTGAGATGAACAAATACTAGCGGAAAAAAAGTATATCAAAGATTTGACGATACTCAAAGAATTTCCTCTAGCAATCCATTCAGCAAAAATTGCTGTAAATATAATGTGTGATGAAAAAAGGAAAGTTAGGTTGTCTGTTGGTAGTCTCTGTATAGAAGTTGTGTTCTGTATTGAGTGATAGCGATAGCGTGTACGGAGCTAATTAACTAGACTATGCTACTTGATAACAAAACTAGCTCCTAGTTATATTATTTTGATCCTTGACCTATGGTTGGTGACATTTGATTAATGACTTTAATCCCAAGAGCTGTTTGTTATATCTATTACTTTGTCAATTTAGATATTATAAGTTTGAAGCAGACGTTAAAAACAATTGCCGTCAATGCTATCAAGCTTGACGTTGCATGGGCACCGACCAAAGATTAAAGGATATCAATATTTACGTTAACCACCGCAGAATGTGACAATTCACAATACCATTTCTCATGTGTAAGTTTGCATAAAAATTCTAATCATGGTAACATTTAATTTCAGACTATGGCGAGCTACGAGTTGAACGTGAGCGATTACAGCACGTCTGCATTACCAACCTCCGTACAGATCAACGGCTGGGATGACTTGTCCCGTGTTCTTATGTACCATGTTCCCTACGCGATTTACATTGACAAGTACGTTACACCAATATGGTGTTTCATCGGTATTATTGGTAACATGGTGTCAGCCAAAGTGTGGCTACTTCGTAGAATGAGAAAATGTAACACATCCGCATCCTATCTCACAGCGCTGGCTCTTGCTGATATGTCTTTCCTTGTCCTGCACATATTCTACGAGCTCGAATATCCATGGCGTCGCGGGGCTCTCGATCTACAAGGATGGTGCCAAGCTTGGAATGTTATGTACATGGCAACACAGTATGTGTGTATGCTCTTGGTGTTGGCATTCACGGTCGAGCGATTCCTGTCTGTGTGTCATCCTTTTGAATGCGAACGGTTCTCCCGATCTTCTCGCTCTCCGAAGGTCATCGTGCTAGTTCTGGTTGTGTCCTCTGTCCTCTCAGTGCCCCAGGGATATTTCTGGCATATTGATCAAATGAAGGGACAATGTCAAATGAGACAAAACAATGATTTACTATTTGTAAACACATTTTACAATGTGTGGAACTGGACAACGGAGATGGTTATGTTTGGTCTGGTTCCGCTGATAGTGCTTATCCTGAATATCTGTGTCTTGCGGCAAATCAAAAGTGTCGGGAGGTTGTACGTGAGCGATTCGGATTACCGAACTGTTAATGTTCGATGTACTACCACTACCGTAACATTGCTGTGGATTTCCTTCTATCTTATCTTCACTAAGCTCCCTGTCACCATTGTATACGCGCTGCAGACAAGTGTTAAGCTGGGAGATGAGATGCCGATGACCGAAATGGATACTGACAGGACGTGGCAGATGTACTTCTCCTACTTCGCGGTCAGGAAAATAGTGGAGGAGATAGCTTTGTCCCATCACGCTTGTAACGTCTTCATTTACTGCACCACCAGTCGTCAGTTTAGACGTCACTTTAAGGCTTACTATGGCGGTCTGACGTGTTCTAGCGGGGACAACGAGCTGGATATGGATGTCCCTCGTAACATTCAAACAAAGAAATAATAACTCAACGTGCATGGGGTCGTTCCAAAGAAAATCCTATTGACTGTGATGAATGTGTAACTATCCCTTGAGATTTGAAAGAAGATAATTGGCATTCCTCCTTAGAGCTCAATGACATACATTTAAATGAGGAATTTTGTCATTCATGTTCAATGCTATGTTGTGTTTCAATATTTCACACATCAACGTATCACTTCATCCTCCAGAACATGACTATTGTTCGTTAGGTAAACAAGTATTTGCTTCTAAAATCACTGAAAATTTTAATTAGAAACTTAATGTTACCAGTGTCTCAGAGGGGATTGTTAGTTGTGAGTTTACGATTGTAAAACATCCCAATTGGAAAATTATTCAGTCAAATATATTCAACAATATCTTTATGTTGGTTAACATTGTTTGAATAATAAAACTTTGAACAACCTATTGACTAATTTATACACTGTATCCAACACCAGTCGAAAGTATCTCTACGATCATAACGACCTAAATGTACACATTTCTGATTTATGGTAATAGCAATCTTCTTTTCTGACACAAGCAGCATTTAAGTCCAAACAGTGCTTTTTGTAAACACATATATTCGTAGAAAAACTGCATGGTGGTGGCACCGCGATATACAACTTTACAAAATCTTAAATGGTTTCAAATTCCCCCTTCTCATTAATTTGAAAGGGCATTTATATTTTGAACAATTTAAATGTGGTATTTATGTACCTGTAACGACAGAATAAAAAGCACTTCATTTGGTAAATTGCTGATTAAATTACTAGCCCATCATAGTCAATTACATTTCGTCATCGATATGCAGTTGTTATGATATTCTCATAGTAAACAAAAGGGGAATATTTTGCACCTTTGGTTACATTCAATTATTTTTCATCACATATGGCAGTTCAGGGAATTTCCACCTTACAATGAACATTTCAGTTATTTAATATTCATTTATTTAAGTTTGGCATAGCTTAAGATTTACACTTGCACGGCAAAATCGCTTAATGTTTGACACAGCTCACATCTAGTAATTATCAACATACAAGCACGAAAACCCTTGCGGACCTCTTCCACAATTTTTAAATTTAGATGACGGATCATTTCCTATTAAAGCGCAGCTCACTGTGAAACAAACTGCATTTATCTATCCTTATTAAATTGTATCTATCAGAATATATCGAACGTTTTCACAGTCCTACTTATCAGAGGGTTTTCATGATCAAAATGTAGGTACTTGCTACAGAAGTCCTGCTGACAAGAAGAGTTAATCGAAACTTCTATTTCTGCAGTTGCACTATGTGAAGAGGGTGACGTACCATGCCGAGTCTGCCGAAAATACTACAAGTTAATTATTTATGCCTTCAAGCTGCGTTCGTATGACACATTGCTAGCATATTCAGCCAGCAAAAGTTTTTTTCTTTATATTTTAAACGCAATTTCCCTTTTAACCTATGGTTAATCAAGTGAGGAAACCTTTGCTTCAAATACATTTTATAAAATCAATCACAATGATTAATATGTAAAACACAATGCAAAAAGTAATGATATGATAAGATATCCTTAACACAACCTTGCAGTTTTACCTGTTTCCGAGATATATCTGATCAGCTAAGTTCTTCAATAAGCAATGGCAAACTCGTGTACTGAATTTTGGCTTTGTTCTTATTCATTATCTTCAGATTCCAGTTTATATTTTCCTATAACGACAGCGCAGATTTCAGTCGTAAGCTTTTAAGTCGTAGTTTTATTCAAATGTTTCCGACTGTTCTCCCATGCTAAGCGTCAGATAGGTATGGCGAGGAGGAATACAAATGATTAAATTGAACCATCAGGTAAAACTAACAAAAATGACAATTTTTAAAAATTCATTTCCTTATCAGGTGGTACCTTTTAACTGAAAGGCAAGTTCACCCTTACAAGTTCGTTGGAAAAAATGAATGAAAAAGAGTCACTTAGAATAGATGAGGATAATTGATATTTATCATTAATACTCGTTAACGAGACCCTTTGGACACGTACACACTTCTCGGTATCCAATATTGCACTTGTTTATGCTAAACATAGCATCATTTTGTAGATAATAACTTCTTTATTGATAAAACATGAAGTTTAATGAGTAAGTAAATATTCCGACAAGTCGTGATTACCACAATTATTCAGTTCTTACCAAGAAAATCACCGAGGTTCGATAAATGTCCAGACTCTCTTGCAAGCAACACTACTTTTCATTATGAGAGATAAAGATAGCAAGGCTTAGCAGGGTGTTCCAGAACAAGGAAGGGTATGTCTATGTGTACATTCATTCCTGTAATATTGATTATTGAACATGCAATAACAGCGGAACCTATTTACTGAGCAATTATGTTACCTCAGAAAAAGGATCTAATAAGCCTTACAGATGTTATAAATGACATAGATACATTCCGCACCTATTTTCATCGAACATTTTGATTTATCAGTATACAGAATATTTTAGCTAACTTGTACGGATATTGTACCGGGGGTATATGATAATGGGTTCAACTGCATGCATTGAGCCTCGCAAGTCACATAAGTTGTTATATATGTGTTGTTGCTTTCAGAAAAAAGATTTTTTTTTAAACAATGAGTTACGCTAACATCAATGTAGTTAAAACTTTGGACACTTGCCAACTAGTCTGTAATTTCTACCAACCGTCTCATTGGAGTTGATGCATAGGATGTCATTAAATCAAGGATGAGAAATAGATCTACCGTTGTCATTGTTAAAGGTGCGGGACTTGAGAGGTCAATGACAGCTCTTTTCAAGCAAATCAGTAAACAGCTACAGTTGTATCGTTGTTGATCCGTAACAATAAATGCATCATTTGGCTCCTTTTGAAAATGCATATAGGACGAAAATAGTCAGGGATATTTGATCATCGATCGATGAAATATCAATATGAAAAAACATTGCAATATCCTTAACTTATGTTGTAAGGTATCTTTAAAGTCTCTTAAAAAAATAGTTACTTCATCTCAGTTTGCCGTTTAAACATTTCGACAACATCGCGATAGAAAGGTGTGTACATTTTAATTATTGCTGGCCTACTTCACCAATGAATCAAAACTTTGTTAATCAAAATCCAAGGAATTGTTTACGAGTACTTGGTGCCTGTTCAGGTAAATATATACACTCCAAGCAATGTTGTTTTTGTAATGATTTTTTAGATACTGTTTTATGATAACTATTATTACTTAACATTGCGTTCTTAAATTTAGAATCACACCATCTGCATCGGTATAAATTCTTGTACTTTTTCGGGTTGAGCTCCTTGTAGATAAGCGAATGGTGCAGTTTTTAAATGTCATGTATTTCATAACATTGTCAATGAATACATAGTTCTCAATAGTTTCGCATAGTTGCTTAAAGTTCTCCACTTTCTTTGCCATATCTGAAATTAATGGGTTATAATAAAAATGAAACATGAAAATTGACTTAGTCTGCGCAAAATTTTTTTTTTTAAATCTCGCCTGTTGCATTCATTACTCAGAGCTGTTCACGGACACCAGCTTGTGTTGTTCACGGGCAGTGTAAGATATAGGTTGGATTTCTAAGTGGACAAGTGTCACTTTCTGCATTGGGAAAGAGACTGTAAGTGACCATCGATTACTTGACCTAACAAACGAGCTGAACAGAGAGGTGTGAGGCAGTTCAATCATTGGTCAATAAACGTAACATTATACTTCAGTCTACACAAACAGAATATGCCAAGATATATTCCACTCATGTTTCATCTCACAAAATGGTAGAGATACCTCTACATCATGCGATATAATTCAATCGAACGTCACTGAACACGTGCTTGCACCTGGTTATTTTCACAACATGAATTTTACATTAATGAAGGGCAGGCGCTGTCTTTGAAAAGACGATATAAGGGCCTTTCATCTTTTTATAGGGCTTGAAAAAGTGAATAGATCTTTTTGAGTGAGACTTATTTAATAAAATTGAATAAGGAAGTCAGAATCTTGTTAGATTTTTTGTAACATTCAACACGTGTTGGATCTTAATAATACACATAACAAAGACATGTAATATTCATATGAATAACAATACTAAGATTTCTAATATATCTTTTGAATACATTACGTACATGTTTTGCAAAGTCCTTGTCGAATTTTTCCTCAATGGTAGTATACAGATTTTCTTCTAGGTAGGCTAGTACTATATATATATATATTCCATTGAGGAAAAATTCGACAAGGACTTTGCAAATGAATTCATCTTAAAACATGCATCCCAACATCAAATTCACAATGGAAATAAGTGAGACAGAATTACCTTTCTTAGACATACTTATCAAGAAGGATAATACTCACATCATAACTGATATTTTCCACAAGACAACAGACACAAAACAATATCTCCATTTCAAAAGCGCACATGAAGGACATGTCAAAACAAACTTGCCCTATTGTCTAGCTAGACGTGTCTGTGCCATAATTAGCAATGAAAGCCTCAGGTCTCTAAGATTAGAGGAACTAAAATTGTCACTATTGCAACGAGGCTATCCAGAACCTCTTATCAAAGATGGAATAAATAAAGCACAGACACTCACTCTTGAAGAGTTACGTACTCCTAAAGATAAGATAAATGAGGACCAAAACACAATCGCTTTCGTGACAACACATAATAAAAACAATGCGGAATTATTTCGAGTTGTACATAGGAACTTACCTATGCTTAGTCAAGACAAGAGGTTAGGCCACATGTTGAAAAGAAATAAAATCATTAAAAGCAAAAGACAGCCAAAAAATCTTAAACACATCTTAACAAGGGCTAAATATGATGGTATCCAAAACCCAACAGAAAGACCTTCAGTTTCCAAATGTTCAAAAAGAAGATGTGGCACATGTCCCCATTTATTAGAAGGCTCGTCTTTCACATTTGACAATGGCAAAACATTTAAAATAAAATCTAACTTTGATTGCAATTCAAAAAATGTCATTTACGCAATAATGTGCCCTAAGTGTAAAAAGTCCTATATTGGAAAAACTGAATGCCTAAGAAATAGGGTAACCTTACACAGACAACACAATAACGATAGCAGATACCGCTGTTTATTTGTAAATAAACATCTTTCTACTTGTGGAAATGGTGATTTCAAAATATTTCCTTTCTATAAATTATTCCATAAATCTAACATGGGCAGTGTCTCAAATGCACTTTTACGACTTCAAGAGTCCTTCATTGACACCTATAGACCCTCACTAAATAAACAATGAGATGATTACCCTTAAATCACTGACATATATCTCTAACTACAAGTTAGCTATTCAAAACAAAAGAGATTATGTCACTTTAACATATTGCTCAAGGGGTAATCTCATGAGAGAGTGATTGTGTCAATCAGAAGACCAACAAGGAAGTACCATGATGTCACCTGATTAGCATAATTTACAATATATCCTTGTACATTGTACGTATATTTTGTTATAAAAACGCTTGTAATGCGATGTTAACGATCATATCGTTTCATCCATGATGAGTCAATACTATTGACGAAATACTAGTATCGGATTAAAATGAACACAAGATAACACTTGTTCAAAAATAACGCACCACACGTGTATCATGACATAAAGTTGTTACATAATATCATCAACAATAAGAGCTATCGTTATAGGAACAAAATCGTTCTAATGGAAAGGGATAATACGAAATAGGGCTTGCCATTTTCGACATAATCATTGACTAACATTTTTTTGTACTAAGGTAGCATATTGTAATTGATCACTGTCTTCTGCTTTTGAAACTAGAAATATTGACAAGGATGTAACATGGATTAGCTGCAGCATTGGAAAAGATAAAGGAAGTGCATTTGCAGCTGCTACAAGTAATTGATTAGACGAAATTCCGAAAATGATGCCAAGACACGAATATTGGCGATTTTGATCAAAGACTAATAATGTCTAATAAAGACTTACATTTCTTATGTACTTGCTCACCTTGTATCCCGATATATGGGATATATTACATGTTCATGCTTTTTTACCATCGAGGATTCGATGATAAAGCACACTGCATTTGATATACAGTTTATAAAAGCATTGCCAAGTGGAATTTTAAAAAAAAATATATTTTATACATAATGACGTCATGTCATAGATATTATTGCATTTAGATCAGCAATGTCATGTGCCAAAAATGCAAATGGGACTAAAACATAGAATACTTAAAATTTACGATGAAAATAAAAGTTATTATATTGACTTTAAATTTAAAAAGCTACGTACACAACATTATTTAAACTGACTTGTAGAGTAAAAATAACCAACAGAAGGAAAACTATATACAAGTGTTATAAACTGAAACTGCCGTGTCTTTGCTTTACTGAGATTTTGGTGTCAATCAGATCATCGAGTATGAGCTTTTCATAAGAAATTTATGTATTAAAAGATTAAATGAATTGACATAATACAATTCTATCTAATAATTTCAATTTATGATAATATCGAGTTATCATTTGCTTTTACTGTTATGTGTACTCTCATTTTGGTACTAGCACAAACTATCTATCCAAATTAGAAAGTTCCCAGTCGTCTTTAATTTGATCTGACATTTTTTCAGATAATAACTATGCATTCAATCAAAATCAAATTGAGCGTATACAGTCTTACTACGAAATTCTACCATCTTAAGATCACTATTTTTACACACATACATCCATTGGCTAATACAACTGTGAAAGAAGCAGTATTAAAAGCTGGATATCCAATCTTAAGATGTGGTATCTATTTCATGTATTTTGATAAGAATATAAACTTTTTAAAAGTTAAAATGAGGAAGATAAGATTTTGAAAAATATGATTAATTTCATTAAGAATATACTTTGATAGATACAATTATTTTCTGACAAATTACCTAGATGGAAAAATACTTGATGAACACATAAAATGATAAAAGGACTTTGATGAAAAAAGAGACTTAGATGAAGAAAAGACTTCATGAGCCTATGACTTAGAAAATAAATAAACTTGATGGGAAAAAGACTCCTTTGAAAAAAGGATTCGATGACAAATGTTTACTTTGTTGAAATATTGATTTATATGAAAAATAATTACTTGTAAAACAGGACTTTTATAGAAAAGTTCTTTGATGAACAAAAGTACTTTGACAAAAATTATGAGTGATTTTTCTATTTATTTGAATTGAAATTTTTACTTGACGAAAAGGTATAATATAAACATGTATGACCTTCTTGTGCTCGTATTTCTTTACTTCAACAGTGTCAAGTGTAAGATTTAAAGGATAACATTACGTAAATGTTTTGGATGTATGGTAACCATATGCTCGTGTAGCACGTCGAATGCGTTCGGGTACAAATTGATGCTAACATGTTGGGATAGCTAACAGTTAGATTTTCTTGTGTTCAAATATCCTTACTACTATAAGTGTAATGTTTAAAAGAGACTATTAACTTGTATGTTAACCTGGATTAAGTTAAGTTTTCAGTCAAGGTAATTTTCACTAAAGGCATCTTCTTAAAAGTCCCTTTTCATCAAAGAAAAGAAGTTGTTAGAGCATTTATAGTATCTTAGTCATGTTTTTAACCAAAGTTATTTTTCCGTCAAAGTCAATGTAATTTTGTCAACAAATTCCTTTTCTTTTTTTAAAAGTCAAAGCTATAAAAAAAAAAAAACTATTATCCTCTGTCATTTATTATTCGAAAAAATGTTATAGGTAGATTCAAAAGTAACAACCTTTTTTTGGTGTAAGTCTACATAACTATCAAAATAAACAGGTTGACTAAAACAAATAGATTTAAAGCAAGAGAAAGCGAACTGAGAGCAGACTATTACAAATATGTATTTCAATGACAGATGAGACACTAAAATATCAAAATAATGGCTTGTCCTTGTTAAACACAGCAGTTGGTTATAGTCGAGTCATGTCAAGATGGAAGCGGCTTGCAAATTGTATCCAAAAAGGTGGAGAGCAAAGGCGCAGCCATTCTCTCCCCATAGAGGTAGCTCCGTCATAAATTCCCATACAACCTCTGTCTTAATACGAAGATTTTTTTATCTGGAAATGTAGAACTCTGATTGGATGCAATCAAATTAGTTGTGCAGTCGGCGACGCCTTTTAAAAAATTCTCGTTCAAATCGCCCAAGTTATTTCCGGAAGCTTTCCAAAAAGCTTAACTTTATTCGAATATGCACCTTGCACTTTTAGTCTTTTTTTTACAGAACACATACGCCTCATTTTGCGACTGCATCATTGCAAAGGCCTGTGTGTCAACAAATATGTTATTAATACATTCGGTGTTTTCATTGGCTGAAATATTGCCAGGTAGTATACGTTGCAATATTGCGCCGGTAGGGGAAACTGCCTGAAGAGGTTGTATAGGAATTTATGACGAAGCTACCTCTATTGGGAGACAATGAGGCGCAGCAGAATGATCATTAAGTCAAATGTAGAAACCAGTAAACTGAATGTGAATATATCTAAGTAGCTAACCTTTTATATAGGCATCAAAGATTCTGAAACATCTTTCTTCTGGAAGCTTCCACACGTAGACCTGTCTGAGATGTTCAGGAAACTACCAGAAATTTCTAGAATGAACAAGCTTATACAATATAACACGTGTGTGACTCACTACACAGTGCATCAGTATTATACAATGTGTAAAGAATCATATTCTCTTCACGCAATTAAGACTCGTTTGATTGATGATCTAATAATTATTGACACTTCTATGTCCCCGAAAGTTACAGAAATCCACTTCAAGTAAAGAATTTTCAGTTCAATGAATCAAAATTTTCTAGAACTCGGCATGGTCATTTTTCATATCCTTCAGTAAATGTGTTAACGTGTATAACATGACTTGACAATAACAAACATCTACTTAAAAACAGAATTTTAGGTTGAAGGTAGGTAGATAATACCAGTGGTCATAGACTTAAATTAGCCCTTGGATATCTGCTGACCTGACAAATGAGTACATAGTTACTAAATATTAATACGAAAGCAACTATTAATTAGACACCCTTCTGACAACAGTGTCAACTAATCTGACATCTGCAGATCTACAGCTATAAGAGAAACGAACTGACGTCAACGTCATTGAAGTGAGATGAATATCTTTTTATAAAAAAATATCGTTTTCAATTAAAAATAAGAAGTTCTAGTGATCAATCAGGGCTGGTTACGCCGATCGCCACATACCATGCAGCATTCCTCTTTCGAGTTCGGCAACGATGCAATGATGTCATTTAAGCTAGAGTTTCTGACGTAATGAACCTTATAAAAAAGTTACAATGGTTATCTCTCAAAGTCAACTTTATAAGGATATCAAGGTCTTTGTTATCTATTAAAAAGGTAGGGGAAATTCTAATACGATGTGATATTGACATTAATGAGAAAAAACATTTGGTGAACATGCAGTGTTACATTTAACTTATTAACGGCATACTTTCTTTTTAATACTAAGACGCAAAATTCAAGGCAACGATGACTTCATTTTTATTTGAGGATGTGATAGGGAGGAAAGTTTAAACTGAAAATATATAATTTTGCGTTCGGTTTCAGTTCCGAATTTACTTGCTATCAATCCAGAATGTTATTGAATCAATCGATCGTAATTGATCTGTTGATACTTTATATACATCCAAAAGATATTTTAAATATGTGTTTAATGAAAAAGTGCCCAACAAGGGCGTTGCAATGTAGTGATATACAATTACTTGTACATTCATTCTGTTTGAGTGTTCCATCCATTGTAGTTATTTATCCAATACCTCCCATTGAAGGAAAGACCTTTTCCATTTCCAAGACCGTGTATCTGGTTTGCCCTTTTTGGATACTAAACTTTCCTTCAAAATCGGTAAGTTTCACTAGCCATTGCCAACATAAGTAAACTGTTGCTGGATAGCTCATCGATTTAAAATACTCATAAGTGGGAACTCATGATCCACAAATCTGTCCCAAGGAGTACTCTCGAGACATCATGAATTTGAGAATTGGGAATTCTATATTTTTTTATAGTAAAAAAATACAATAGATACAGTAAAATGAAATGGGATCGAAGGTGATTGTTTCTATTTGAAATATCAATTGAAAACATGGAATGATAAATGTTTTTTCAAGCTCTCAAATGTCACAGGCGGGAAATGTAAGTATTTCATAAATGTTTATTGTTACTACCACAAACACTTCCACACATGATCAACTTTACCTACTCGCGGGTCATCTGATACATTGATTTTACCAATTCTATTTATTCTTCTAGAATTATTTCCAACCATAAAAAGGCGTATAGCAAGCCTGATAAAACATCCAAGATCATTTTAATTAAAATGCATTCTTTTTTATTTCATTTAGGTACTAGTAGAACTTTCCCTTTTGGCTATATAGTCAAGACATCAAACACAATAACATCGTTATTTTAAAATCAATTCTTCTTTTTCTTCGTGATACATGATATATTTGTATTACAAAATGTCACTATAACTTCGATACTTACATTAAAAACTCTGTTTCATCATGATGGAAAAGTATTTTAAAAAGCAAGATTTAAAAGTTCTCGTTAATGTGAAGCATACTATGTTGACTATTAGCTGCGCAGGATTCGGCAATGGAAGTGTTTGATATTGACTTACATCGTATTTTTTTTTTTAAAACGACGCGAAAGCTTGTGGACAAAAGGAAGATAAAGGGTACTTGAAACTGTGGTGAACAGGTTTAAATTCACAGTGATGTTTAGTAGGTTATGTTACAACACTGTATAACACTTACCGATGTCATTACATTGTTTATTAACGATCGGTAACCTAATTCACTTATCTTGTACATATCAAAAGAAGGCAATGCTCACAGAATATGAATATGTAGCGAATTGACAGTATAAAAAGTGTATTCAAGGCTTTGCAAACATTATCTAAAGTTCGGGAGGTAAATAAAGTTGGGCATAACATCACATCTTGGTTTTTGGTAGGCAGCACTACTTACAAACAACGAATTTTAGTGGTAAGGAGAGTAATTCTTGTCACTCGAACTGTATATTTCTTATTGAGCTGAATAGTTTTGGGTTTGTAAAACATTCGAAATCATCAGAATGTCAAATCTAGTCAATAATTTCAAAGGTATTTACAATGAAATGTCTTTTGTAGTTTCGTGTGTAAGGATACGAGATCGCGACATGTTTGATAAACCTACCATCCAAAATATGGGTAATAAATACTTTTTAGGATCATAGTGTGTTATAATTATCGGGATACGTTTCTTGAAACCACAATAAAGTAAATGATTGAATACAAGCAATATTGTGAAACAGATGTAAAACTTTCAAAAAAGAATGTCTTTATTTGAACATATGATGTTGTTAACCGCTTCATCAGACTTCATGACTGTCATCTTCAGACAACGTCATCAGTTTGAAGACATCGACTGACATCAAAGGCTCGCCTTTTAGGGACATTCACAAGATAAGGTTTGTATTAATTCTAACATGACACGAAAACTAGAATGAAAATACTGCTTTCTGATTGGTTACCACAATCAACTTTGGAGTGATTATTTCGCTTATAATCACCTCTAAATATTTACGACCGATTCACATACATACGCGCACGTTTACAAACTCCATTCGCTGAACTTACTGTTTTCATCGCCTTAGCAAAATGAATTTTACATCAATTCTAAACAGACATTGAGAATACCATATTTTTTTTATGAAATTTAGAAGATAAATCCATTCTATGGTATATTTTTTGTCGAAGTAGTTATTTTTATCACTAAATTTAATTTCAAACCGAGCTTGCTTCTTACCGTAACGCGCGGCAATAGCAATTCGTCAAGTAAACAGAGGTTTGAAATTAAATTTAGGGGTGAAAAATGCACGACATACAACCCCAAAATAAAAAACAGAAGGGGTTTATCTCCTAATTAGAGACCTTTGAAATGAGAGCTTATATGTACTAAATGAACTGACGCCAATGGATTAATTAACGACGGTAAAATGAATATATCGGATCAAATTGTCAATTATGTAAGGAAATCTATTGAATTTGTAGTAAGTATAAAATAAATTGCATTAAAGAATAAATACATGATGGATGATTCACTTTCAAAACCTGTGTTCCATGGTATCAAGAATATATAGATACATATCAGCCTCGGGGCTAAAACAGATATGAATATCCGTGTTTCTTTATTCACTAAAAGCCAATGCTTTCTCCTTACTAGCTTTCAGTTGTTGTAAGAGACTCAAAATGAGCAAGAACGTTAATAACAAGATGGTAATATGTTGCCTTAATTCTCGTCAATATATTACTGAAAGCAATATAAAATCGACCTCACTAATTGTGAATAGTTAACTATTAATGTCATAGAATTATCATTATTGTCATACCAACGTAACCATTGTATATATGATTAATATCTTGTGGGTTATTTCTTTGACAATGTTTTCTTAACATTAAAACAATACCTTTTCCCAACAGCCTATTTCGTCGTTATCAGGTCAATCAACATATTTCAAGGGAAGTTTGAGATAGGTCCAACGTCATAGAGCAAAGAAGGCTAAAATTTAGTCTATGAAAAATTTAAATAATTTACTGTTCCTTCATCCATAATACTGTTATTCTTATTCTTGGGCTCCTAATTTCCTGTGTATTCAGTCAATCTAGACTTGCTGAATGTGGACCTAGACTGTATATCCACAGTCATGAAGCAGGACTAAGAGCAATGTAATAGAACATCTATTAAGCAATTATGTGTTCAAAAGGTTTCACTGCACATTTTTACAAACTTACAATGCATTAGTAAAGCATTGCACTACTAATCACTGATCACCTTTGTATCTGAACATCAAGCTATCGTGAGTTGAGGACAAAGCTGCTGTATATTTGATGTCATGCTGGGTTAAGTCGGGTAATTCTGCAAAAATCAGATTGAAATTGGTAAGACAATTTGACTTTACAAGATTTTTTAACTTGTTTGCAAAACATATCAATGTTGATCCAATCTCTATTTCTTACGTATCATATCAACAACTATCATTTAATCACATGTTTAATCAGAAAATCAACACATCTTAAAATCATTTGGAAGGGGAAAGGATGATATCAGAGATATGTGTTATGAAACTGGCTGCTTTCAATGTAATCATATCGTAAGAAAGATACTGTATCAAATACTGCAAATATTGTCCGAACCTTGTAAATATTATTTTTATCATTTTGCTTTAATCTTATTAAGGAACATAAATGCTAATCAATAGAAGATAAATTAAGAAAATCATCGAGATACTTCATGTGTTTTTGGAAAACATATATCCAAGGATAAAATATTCAGACATTTCTAATGCATCTATTTCTGAAATCGACGGAGTGGAGAACTTTATTTACAATATATAGAATAGTATTACTATATATAAATGTTAGATGTTCGCTAAAGATTTCTACTTCAGAAAAAGAGAATTGCTCAGAATCAAACAGCTTATGACAGTTAATATTGATTTTATAGTGCTGTACATACACATTTGTATGTGTTTGTCATCTGTACTGAAGTGTCAGGCCAATTAGACTCTTGTTTTTAGCAATCAAGGTTGAAAAACAGTCATTAGACAAAGGTTTGAGAAACATTACCATTTGAACATGACGTCATTGCGAAATGTACAGGATTTCAACGGTCAATGACACTTCCTTCTTTATAAAACTTCTCAGAAGTTCTTCAGTTTTAGACTTGTAATGTTGATGATTAATGTTCGATGAATGTTTTACCAGCCTCTTGTTGAAATTGTACTCTGACAAAAATTGTAAGAGATGTATCCATATTTTGAAATTATAAGTAATGATATATTTCATCATTGTCCACCCAACAGAAAAATTAAAATCAAAGATAACAATATGCCTAACTTATGTTGTAAAGCATACATTGCATACCTTGAAAGATTTTGTTGTTTGGTCTATTCATAATTACACCGACGGAATGGCATGTATTTGTATTTCTTATTATTGTTGGCCAACACTATACAATTATAGACGTCTATACGTCAAGCACATTTATTGACCTGAGTAAAACAATATTGACCAAGCTTGCGAGGTCTATATTGTTTTACTCAGGTCAATGAAAAACTATATTGACCTATACAGAAGTCTATTATTGTTTTATTATATATTTTAAAGGAGATCGTAAACAGAAGGGAACGATGTCTCAAATACAACACTGTCTTCTGTATCTCAAATTCAGCATCGTTCCCCTTCTGACGTAGGTAATCTCTAATTACTTAATCTTACTTGATTAATAGAACCCTTACATTTAGAGCATTTGTATGTTTGTTATACAATGTAGATGATTGGAATAGAAAATGATTTATAGTAACTTGCATTACTTAGTAATAGCATTGCATAAATAGATCCAAACTGTAAATAATGCACTCGCTACTCCACAATCCCTCATTTATGGGACACTGTCATATCTGAAAGAAGTCTGTCATTTTTTAACAAAATGAAATCATGAAATAGATTTCAGTCATGAATTTCATGGAGTTGTGAGAATAAAATAACTCGCTGTTTGTATCGATAACTCGATGATGTTCTGGGACACTAGCTCGTTCAATGGACGTGTAAGGTATCGCCATGGGAGCACAAGTGTCACTTGATGCGAAGGAAACGTGGCTAAGAGCTTACACTCCCTTCTTCGAGTAATGTCCATCATTTCCATCTCTAAAAGAAGGAGCCTAGCACAGAGCTTGTGAGTAATGTAATAAGTGATCAATAAAGCTAACATGATACTTCAACTTACACAAGTAGAGCTTGCCTCGATCTATTCCACTTAATTGTTTTCTCAAACAATGATGAAGATATCTACATCATGTGATGGATCATCGCTGAACATATATTTTCACTTTGTTGTTATCACTACATGAAATGTGCCTTTAAAAAACATGAATAATGCATTAATGAAGGAGAGGAACTATCTTAGTAAAGATAAGGTAAGGCCTTTAACATATAGAAGTTACCTAATCTTCATCCTGCAACACCAATGTGTTTGAATCCCCAGAGCTTCCGTAATACCTTGATATATATATAAAGGTTAATACCAGCATCGGTCAAGACTGATTATTCGTGGCAATGTAAAGCATGATTTTGTTTTATTCAATTAGATATGAATCATTGAAACAAACAAATCGAATTAAACGGATTTGTCATCTGTTGTTTTGTTTTTTTGTTTTTTTTGCGGCTATTGTTGAATGCTAGGGAATTCATTATTTATAGAACTATATCTTACTTGTGGTTTATAGATAGAAGGCGTTTTGCTGATGTAGAAGAGTGGTGCCCTTCATAACCATTTATCAACAATCAAAGACATGCAAAGTCATGCATTTAATATTAATTTTTATATCAATACTTATATATCTAAAATAACATAATATATATTAAAAAAGTCAATGAATACAAGAACATGTACGGAGAAATAAAAGTAATTAAAAGTTTAATACCCACCTACTGGTAATATAAGATACATTTGTTTCACCAGGCAAAACAAAAATGAACAGATTATATTCTGAAGCGTTTCAAAGGGTGAAATCAGGGCGCGGTTACGGTTTCATCCTTATAATAACAATTGGCTTTATTACCCATGCTTGAACCCAGAAATTTAATTATTATGGCGAAATTCGATGGTGATATTTTTCCTTGCCAACATTGTTTTCTAGTTGAGGGGGGACAGAATTCAGTTTTTTGACGATTTGCAAAAGTTATAAAATCAATTGAACAGTCTTTTCGAAAATTATTTAATCTCCCTCCTATTTTGCTTAGCCGCTTCAAACTTTGAAACAACAGAAAACAATCATGATTTGATATATCTTTAAAAATTATTCCATGAAAAAAATTAAGGTTATCATTATAGCAACCGGTCCATCTCTTTAACATGTTTGTTCTGACCCTAAGGCTATGCAATTATTGTTTCAAAACGATCAGGACGTCAGATCTAATAAAGAGGTTTTTCATCAGGCTGACTTTGCTTTTATGTCGGTCAACCAGTTAGTTGTGCAATGCGTTAACCAGTCACAGACCTACGGTCAAAACGGTCGAAGATTGATTTTGAAGCGTTGATTGCTTAACATAATTGGTAAAATTGGATTCTTAAAATTACTAAGAATTTATATCCAAAGACAATCTATTAAGCTTGCATGTGATGCACTAATGTTTCAAAGTTAAAGATTAGAGCATGTTGATATCATATGTGTGATAACATTTTGCTCCTTAAATTAAGCTACCAAGAGGTGCTGACAGCGGCTGAATATGTGGCATGGTGTACAATCCAGTGGAATTAATGCGTTAATGCCGACCATGTTCCCGATACAGTTGCTGGTGGATGTCATTTATTATAGTTGTTCAATGAAATCAATGAGTCTGAAGAAGAAAAGGTACTATACAAACACTAGGCATATTGTTCCTCAAGCACATTTTTCATGTTCGACACAATCAATGATAAGACATGTATCGATTTAAGCTCATATATCTTTAAGAGATAATAGTGATATCAATTTGAATGATTAGATCATGAAATTGGTATGATGCTAAGACAAAATATGTTCATATGTTTATAGTACAATTTTCAGTTGTATTCCATGTAAATGCTCGAAATATTCACAAAAACTGAAGGACATACAGACTGGAAAAATTGTATGCCCTTCACATGTACATAGATCAAACAATTTCACCAACATGGTTTCTGTTTGCACAGCTTTCCAGTGGGTATTTCTATTGACTGACATGTGGTAACAACTTTAGAGGGGGTATTCAAAGATGATATATGAAATGATTACTGCTACCAACTGCAGGATCAATTTGTTTGGGTGTTTCCTTGACAAGATGTCAATACGGAAGGGAAGAGTAATGAACTGAGTGGAAAATAAGTGTCACATCCTACATTTAATGGCATTATTTTTGTAAACAACATTGTGACGATACATTGAAAAAATAGGGTTTTTTTAAAAAACAATTATGATGGCCCAGTGGGCACAACAACGTTGTTTCAGCGTTGAAAATTGGTTGGTCGTCAACGTTGAAACTTGGTTGAAAATAGGTTGTATATGAAAGTTTTTTAGACGTTGAAATCTGACGTTGTCTCAACGTTGAAATATGACCTTTTATCAACATTGAGGTTGAAAATATACGTTTTTCAGACGTCTGTATCTGACGTTGAATCAACCTTGAAATTATACCTGACATCAACATTGAAGTTTGAGTGGCCCAGAGCCTGCTAACTTCATCGGGCTGACTAAGTTTTGCTCATTAGTTCTTCTTCGGCCGGACGTCGACAAATGAAATCGGCTGAGCATCGGTCAATCTTTGATTTACTAATTTATCTCCTTCAGTGCAGCATTTTTATAAACAAAACTGATACAATGGTAATACAATTTGAAAGTAATTCTTCCAGTTACCTAAAATATTGCTTCCTTGTAATTAGTATTTATTCACGGGTATTGAGCTCGAGCATACCGTAGGCTACAGTTAATTACTAATTATTAATAAACTGTCTCTTCTTTGACATCTTACCCTCTGTTTATTTTACAGTTGAGATTGATCATATAAAATTCTAATTCCTGGATGTAATTTTCTGGATTAAAAAACGTATTCATCAAAAAGTACATCATACCGAGACATGCTCAGAATTCAGAAAAAAATCTCCTTTAGCACAGCATTTTTATTAACAAAACTGATACGCTGATAATTAAATTTGACAGTGAGTCTTCCAGTTTCCTTGAAAAAAATGATCCCATCGGTCCTAAATAAAGTGTGTTCCTGAAAAAATAAAACATTTAGATAATATTTAATGAAATAAAACAAAATAGTACAAGTTACCTTTACTAAAATCTACAAAACATATGAAGAATTATATTACATAAAGTGATTAAAATCTTATATGATAAATATATTACAAATATTATTAATTTAATTCTTGTAAAAACGTACAAATGTATGAAAAACGAAAATTTAATGATTAAATGTGATACTTACTCATATATTTCTCTGGCATTTGTATTCTTTGACCGATAGTAGGTAATAGTACTTGTGTAGTCTGATTTAGGATTGCAAAGCAAAACCCCTCCTGAAATTAAAAGTTTCACATACACTGGTAGTTTGATCATTTATCCATTTATTTTATAAAATTGTTGTGATCTGATTAACTCACACATAATTTTGGTGGCAATCAAAAATATTCTTTTGATTTCTTTCATGGAGTTATTATCCCCGGGTTTACTTTTGTCTACTTTTTCAAGGACCTGAAAGTGTTGCAAAATATTTCATCTAAAACCTGTCTTGTTTATTTTAATATGATTTTTAAAAATTTGCATTGACAGTTTGTACTATTACAACAAGATTTACCTCAATTATAAATTTATAATATATAACAAAGAAAAAAGTAAGGCCTACTGTAGACATAGTGTGCGAGTTAACATAATTTTTGATCAACGACAGTGAACTTTGACCTCACGCCAAATAGGTTTAAATTTCACTGTCTTATGAACAGAAACTTTAAGGAAAGAATCCAGGTGGCAGTAAATAACATGAACATCCAGTCATAATAATATTTGTTATCACTCAAACATCAAAACAATTCAGTGATGATCATTTGTTTTGTCTGACCTATAAAACGTTGCCCACCATGGCATATACCTCAGTTACCGGCCACACAGCAATTAAAATATTTTATAAAAATCTTCAAAGCCTAGGTACTGATCGATTACAAATTCTAGAATTCATTTGACTAATTAGTTTGTGCAATGTGCACCAAGCCAACGCACTGACATGATTAGCCTATGAAGGTCAACTTTACCGTAACTTTAAAACAGTAATTTGGTTATACTAAAACATATACTCATCAGCAGAAAACATGAGCAAGAGTATAGAGTAACCTTTGTGTATCAGTCCTGGTTTTACTTTACAGACAATGAAAAGATTATCAAGTTTTTAAATACTTACATTTAACTAGGTGCAGTTTGAGTAACATCCACTGGAGCAGACGACACTGGGTTATCATCAAAACTTGCATAGTGAATTTAAAACGAAACATAAATATAAAAGTGGGATTGCAATGCGGAAAAGGATCAAGTATTAAAAAATACAAAGATGTTCAAAGAAAAGGATTTTGTATTGTTAAATCCAGAAAATATACTTATTCAATCATTAGTGAAATATTTTGATGTCAAATAACTTAAGGCAGAAGGCTAAATAAATACAGTTAATTTCAACTATAGTTCTTTTCTAAAATGAAAAGATGCCTGAAAATTTTCATGGAACAAAAACAGCAATATATCTATTTAAAAAAACATTTAAATTATTTTCCAATTGTTTAATTCATATAAAAAGGGGAAGTACCATTTATTGATTCCAATTTACGATGTATTTAAAACAAAATGTAAACAGGAATCAATTGGTTGGAAGTGTGTTGTATTCAGACGTTGAAACAACGTTGTCCCTAAAACCAATCTCTTACGTCGCTTTCCCAACGTTGAATCAACGTTGATAAAAGGTTGATCAACCAAACAACTAAATTTCAACGTTGAATCAACGTTGATCCAACGTTGTGTGCCTGCTGGGGGGGGATTGAAAATAACTGCGCTTCATTGAGATAATTTTGGAAAATATGAGTTTTCTCTGCAACGTTAGAGAAGATTGAAAATCTTTTTCTTTGGAGCACACTGTTGTTGTGGTTCATGTGCTGGCCTATCACGGACGCATCCCGGTTATGTTACTTTAGTAATGAATGCTTGTATCGTTATTATCATAATTGTTTTGTCATGATATGGTGAAAGTGTAAATATTTTCACAAATATGAAGAATATCATGCCCTAATCAGCAATAATGAAATTTTATCCCAACCACTAAAATTTGATCACAAGTTTTAAAACATATTTATTCATTTTTTTACATACATGTATGCATAGAGCGTCACAGGTCATTTGTTTGGAGTGCGATTTCAGAATGAAAAGCTTTTGCAGAAAAGGGTACGCTTGATTTAAAATTAAATTAAACACTGGCAAATTGTACTTTTGCTTCAACCATTTGTCTCAATCGAGTTGACGTTTAACAAGGTTGATAAACAGATTTAGGATTTCCAGTTTGAACGTGACGTCCATTTTAGACATACAGAATTTCAGAAGTCAATGCCACGTCTTTGCACATCTGTATTCGGAATGTTGTTGATTTTGATGAGAAAAGGTTCAATGAATGCTTTCACTATATAACGAATATTGATTTACGTCTTCACCAACCACCTAAAACCTAAATGGATGCGAGTTCCACTAAATTGTCTTTTACCAAGTATAATTGTTATTTTTATTTGTATCCTACCAGAAGGTAGGGAACAGGGTAGCGCAGTGGTTAGCGCGTTTGGCTTCGGGTCAAGAGGTCCGTGGTTCGAATCCCGCCAGTAGCAAAAATAGAGACTTGTTCTACATGCAGGAAGGTTTGGATGCAATGCTACATTGACTTTCAGCGCAGGACCACCCATTGTTCGATAGTTCCAGCCGATGCTCGCAGGTTTCACCGCAATGCATTGCCGTTCAAAAATTCTAGCAGCCGTGATATAAGTCAAATAATCTTGATAGCGGCGTCAAACCCCAAATCACCTCGTATCACCTACAAGAAGGTAACTATTCAGATATGTAAAGGCATTGAAGCACGTTTTATTGAACTTTCACTTCTATAAATATTCTCCAAATGTATGGGTTTATGCAAGATGCATTGTCTCCAAAAAGTACATCTCATTACTCAACTCGATTAAAGGTAGTCGTAGAAAACATTCTCACAAACCAAGCGAAAATTACATCTGGCCATTTTAGTGTGAACACCTTCACTCATTTAAGCAAGGAAAATGATTCATGTAGCTGAACCGGCTTGACGATGCAATTGGTAGCATTATGTTATGGCCCTAAGTAACCGCACTTTAATAGAACGAATGTGTAGATGCTGTAATAAATTCAAGTCGCTGAACCCCTTGATATTTCGTAAATATATATATCAAAGAGCGCTAAAGGAGCGATATCATGCTTTGGATACAAACATCTACAATCAACAACTTACTGTTCTTCAGGCGGATATCAACAAGCCCTCATTAGCATTTAAAAATGACATTCACGTACTTTGGCACAAGAGTTGTTTTTTAACATTTAAAAGTTCTACCAACATTTCTAGCATCAACCTTTGACTTTTGCAAGACACTGGAGCAAAGAGCCAAGCTCAAAAGAGATCATGACCTCATGTGTCAGGTAGGAGACTTTTGACAACTGATGAGCCTAAAGGCTAGGTATCACAAGGCATTTCGCAGCTGATACTTTTTGTGAAACACAGAAATCATCAAGTAATAACTATCGTCAACTTGCATTTCAACAATTGATGGAAACACTATTACCTGATCTTGCACAAGGGAGTGCCTTTGACATGAACGAAATTCTTGAACGAAATCAAACATTTCTAATCAAACATCTTCCAGAAGATACAGTATTTATCATTCTCAAAACATAAACTAAAGGCAAAGATTGAAGCTCAGTATGGGGATTTGATCGTTTTCATATGGACTTCTACAACAAGACCCGAGCTTGTCATAAGTCATACAGTGTTGATACAAGATATAATCAACAGATTTGCCAGCTCTCATGAGTCTCCACTGGACACTCCAAATGAAAAGGCCAAGCAAACTTTCAATCCGAGCTCAATACTTCTTGACGCTGCAAATTACCTACGATTACACAGACATTCCATCAGCTATAGTGAAGTTCCGAGATTTGATGCCAACTGGACAGACATGTTGTTGGATCAGGAGGTCACAGTACCATCAAACTTCAACACTTCAACATAGTCAGTCATGAATGCAAAACAAAAATGGTACCGTACTAGACAGCAACACTTGATTCAGGCACCTTTAGCAGATTTGTCAGCCAATCGAAGAATACAATGTCCATCTGAAATATAACTTGAATGTCCACCTATGGCAGGGAAAAGGCCAGGAGTACAACATCTAACTTGGGAAAGTTGATATGTCCTGGTTCACAGATTGTTTGATTGGACATCAAAACATGAGAGCTATAGATGAAGCCCTATTTCTTACCAAAGGCTTTCCATACTGGATTTGTCATGCTGAATCCACTCCTCTGAAGAATTCGAAGAAACCATCTTGGACTGTATATCATGCGACAATGACAACCAACACCAACATCCAGCAGACTAACATTGGATACTGTCCCATGATTCCTTCCTCTGTAGTAGATTTCAATACAGTCTATACTATGATGAAAGCATTTCAGCGCATGTTCCTTGCTCTTAGACAAGAGTCGACCATGGTAACATATGATGAGGCCATTTACAGCAAAGCACAGATAATAAAGTGAAAGTCTCCGAAGGAATTTCAGGAGGATGAGTTAGACATGGGAGGTTTTCATAGAGCAATGAACTTCATCGGTAATGTTGGGCATATCATGAAAGATAGTGGATTTTAAGATATCCTTGTGGAGTCAAACCTTTATGGACCTGCAGTTTAAATCAACTCATGAAAGGAAAGGCCTACAACCGAGGTGTTAGAGTTCACAAAATTAGTTATAGATTAAGAATTTGCCTTTGTGAAGTCATTAGTTTAATTTTTTTAATTTCATTCCTTGTTTTACATAGGATAATGTCAACATTAAATATCAACAGCATGAAAATGCTAGAACATATATACAGAAATCCACAGTCTGAATGATGAACAAGCCTCCCTCGAATACAGCCAAATTACAATTGTAATGTAAGTTATATAACTATATCATGTCAATAATGTAAAGAATCCACTAATGAAAACATATTCTCTTATCTGTGGTATCAATGAGTGTAAAAAGTTCCCCTGAAAACATTAGAATACTTTTTTCAGAAAAAATACAGTTTTCTTTCTCTTAAATAAAATGATTTACTTTCAGAATATACACTCTTGTATACTGTATAGTTCTATATGCTAAAACAATAAATTGTAGAATCAAAATCAAATTTATAAAATAAAACACTATTTTCCTGGATTTTTAGAGTTTTTGGCAAAAAACGCATTTTTTTTAGAAAATTGCACCACTACAAAACTTGACATCCCCCTGGATTATGAAATAGATGTATTATGGAGGCTATAAATGCATTCATAGTTTTTCTAGCCGATGGGGTGAGCAAACTCCTTAATTAGAGCCCTTTTTGAGTTTGGCTGGTTGACTAATAGTGCACAGATAATACATATATCTCGATATCGCTAACTGCCAACATTCAGGTGATAAGCATTTAACTGGTTTGGACGTATATACTTTATAGAATTAAGTGTAATAAAAATACGGAAGAAATGAATTTATCATCAAATCTGCTCAACCAATGAAGGCGACAATATTAAATAGTATAAATAAATATTATATATATATATATATATATTAAATATTAAAGACCAAAAACGATAGCAACTAAGGTTATAAAACCAGTATTTGTGCTTATCGGTGAAGTTATGGTAATTTACGTGTTAAGAACATTTCTCCTTTGTTTTGAGTTAGATATTTTCAAAACCGGCATACATTGCTAGTTCAGCCGTTTTCAACAATCCATATTTTCCAGTTTGTTTACAACCCACTCTCTACATCCCATAGTGATCTCGGCTGTCTTTACTCATCAAGTTATGCAAGTGAATCATAAAGAATAGTAAATGTTTATTTTATCGTTAGAAAACCTGAAGTTGGTGCATATGTCTTCATAAAATAAAATAGCCAATTGACCACGTCCAATGATAATGATGTGCCATAGTTAGTTCTATATAGTTTTCTCAGTCTTCCCTCATTCACTTGTCACTGTCATACTTGAAAGTTGTTAATCATTATCAAGATGAAAAGCAAGAAATAGTTTTTTTCTGCTATATGTCGACGTGGATACAAAAGTAGACAGAATACAAAACTCCCTGATTGTATTCCTAACTCCAAGATGCTTCGCCTTGTTCGCCTGCAGTGTCGGATATCGACTGGAAGGACAAGAGTCACTTTCTGCAGAAGGGGAGTGACTGTAAGCATTCTCTGCTCTCCTCGTCTGGTGTCCATCGATTACATGTCCTAACGAGGGAGCCGAACACAGAGGTGTGAGGCAATTCAATCTGTTGTCAATAAGTGTAACATCACTCTGCAACTGATTTAAGTAGATCTTGTCACGTTCTAGTCAAATTATCCCTTTTTTCAAAAATAACGATAGGGATATCTACATCATGCGATAAAATTCGATGAACATTCACTGACCGTATTAACACCTGGTAATTATCTCAGTATGAAATTAGCATTAATGCCAAGCAGCCGCTATTTTTAAAACGTAATTCAAGTGCCTTTCAGCAGCTTACGGGACTTTAAGGACTGTTTAAGTGCTCTCCAATATGTTATTTTTAAACATCATGCTAATGATCAGTTATTAACACTTTTCAAGTGTTTAGCTTTTCATGAATCGCATACCCAACT
Organism: Phorcus lineatus; assembly: GCA_921293015.1. NCBI lineage: Eukaryota > Metazoa > Mollusca > Gastropoda > Trochida > Trochidae > Phorcus > Phorcus lineatus. Next base: position 6,141,349 of record OV121081.1, on the reverse strand, counting down.
ACTAAACAAAAGTTTGTTTCCTTATTAAATATCATGTACAATGGTGTTCGCTTCAGATCAAATTTAGGTTTGCTATTCTATTTAAATGAGTTTCCTTAAGACTTGATTACATCATTATTTCAGTTATATAGCCAATCGTCCGAATGTAAACATCTCATAAATCAAGAATTATTTAGTTTTATGTATGTGTTTGCGTTACGTTCAACTGTAGATGTTCATCTGTAGATGTATCTATGAACTAAATTTTCCATGCATTGTCTCTAGATGATACCCGACATAATTCAGTAACTGTATTACTCAGATCAGCCGTGGTGAGGTCACTCATTAGATAACAATGAGTTCGTAACACACACGTGATACCATCACGTGCGAACAAATTGAACTACTTTCGAACGTCACATGACATCATTCAATCATGTGACTTGTAAGTTAGAAAGTTGCGACTGAACGAGATCAGTAGTCACAAAACTATCCAAAGTGTCAATAATAACTCCCATAATTCTGAAAACCAGCACAAATCAATCAGTCGCCAATTTTGTGCTAAACGGACAGGTTATTAATAATTTTGAAAGTGTTTTAATAAAGATGGCAAGATGCATTAACATTTAGCTTTCACAATTTCAACAAAACAACCATGTTCATGCTTTATGATCAGACGGTTATAAAGATTAATTTGACATAACCTTGTTCTCTTTCGTCAAATGTTGCTCTGACCTTGCCCGACCTTTAGGGTCGATTGATTGACTTTATTGAATTGTATAAATTTACTATATTTAAGAAAACAATTAACTGGAGCAATGGTGTCTTGACTGGTTTCAACAGCAAAAGATTGGACACACAATAAATATAGATAGGTCTTTCCATCATATATCCTTAAAAAGTGTGCAGAAAATTGGGTTGATTTATATACCTATTCAAAAAGCGTAATCTTTATTTTAGCCCTGATGAATGATGTATATATGTATAAATGACCTGTCCTTTCATCATTGCATTAACCAGATAATATGATTAAATATCCATCACGGTTATCCATCCATTGTGTGTACTTAACTTACAGCTACTTAACAAAAGTTTGTTTCACTATGTTAGAATTCCTATGTTAATCATCATTTTCTGAAAATTTGAATAAGTCACTACTCCTTAACAACAATTTTTACAGTCAAAACTTTTATATCATTTTATAAATAAAGGGATCTGTGTAACTTTTCATATTCAAGGAACAGATGTGTTGTATGCCAGGAACAATTTTGGCATTCCAAATGCAGGCATTGGGTCAAACAGATGTGAATCTGGTTTTCGACACCTTTATAAAATAATCAGGACATTTGAGATTTTGAAATGCGTACCCAAGGAAAGCATAAATCCCTGCCAAATATGTCCATGTAGTACTTCGAGTAACTTTAATTAGTATCATTAATTCTACAATGAAAGTGCTGGACACTGGATTCTGAATAGAGATTTATCCGATTCAAAAGGCATCAAATCACGATTGATGTTGCTCTGTTTACCCAAATCATTCTACAATGTATCAACACCTACATTGATGTCAAATCCGAGTGGTAACTTTAGAGTCGTTATTCTGTGTTCGAGTGTTTTATTTCGTGTATTCACACAGAGAGAGCAAATTGTTGAGTTATATATGTCATATTTTCTAAATAATTAGACGTTTGAGTGACCAATCATCGTAGACTAAGATTTCCACCACTTGGCATGCCACATGATTCCTTCAAATCGGGCGAGAAAACAATAATGTCCTTTCGCGAGCGCTTCTGACGTCAGAATTCTTTACAAGACCTCATACTGTTGTCTGTTAATGTCATCTTTTAGCTTCATAGGGATACCATGGTCTATGATATCTACCATAAACTTAAAAAAACTTTTTAAACAAGTCGACATCCACATTTGTGTTGCCTACTGTGACCAAACAATTGTGACCATGCGGTATAAGGTTTCACTTAGTTAACGGTTTAATATATTTCATTAGTAAGGTGCGAAATCCCCTATTCTTTTATGTTTCCAGAAATCATGACCTTTGACACATAGCATTTCGCTAGGAAAAAAGAGTACAATAAACCAACTCTTTCGCGTTCGGTTTCAATTTGAGATTTACTCACTTTCAATACAGACATCTCTGGTTTTTAAACACACCAGGTTTATCTCCTCAGTAAGCAATAGAAAAATTAATTTTCGTCGGACTCCCCAAAATTCGTACCTTTGGATAAATGACGCTTGGATGAGTCGATCTTAAATGTACAACATGTTATTTGAACTTATAACTTGAAAGTGATGAAATAAACTGTTGTTAAGCAGGTGTACTTCCATTGAAAGATGTGGGGTTTTTTTATTTGTCTATAGATATTATTTTTCCTTATTCATCTTAAATGGCATTTAAACTTTGGGATTTTTTAATCTCCGACAGAGTTGTCAATTAGATGTATGGAAACCAAGTTTTTCATGCTTGCTTTAGAGCCCCTTATTTCAATATAATGCGAAAATAATACGAATTGTGCCTTCTTATAGGAACTTCTCATCCCGACATCGAGTATTTCTTTTGTCGTGCCTGTTTTATAAGTCCGTTTTCAACGCCTATGTAAATCTTAAGTGTGACATGGTTTAAAAACGCACTAGATATTTTAACGTTTTATATGTTCATAAGTTTTTGAACAAGTCATAAAAGTAAGCCAAATATGTAGTATTTGATAAAAATGTTTATATTTTGTTCATACCATTTTTTATTATATAACCATTTCAATTGGCGGCAGTGATGTACAAGTGCGTGATATGTACATGTACATGGATATACTTTCCTAAAGACTGATACATATTTGTATTTATTATATTTGTTATTTAACAGTTTCAGTGAATATTTAGAAAGTCCCGCCGTTAAATTTGTTTTAACAAATGAAATTTCTATATTTCTTGCCTAATACATAGTAGACTGCATAATGGACTGAAACAGCATCAGTCATGCAAACCCTTACATATAGCAAGTAGATATCAAAGGATATAAGCCATTGAACCTGGATAAAATCTCAATCTCAAGCTACAAAACAGTTGGAATTAATTGTGTTATCTTAGACAGTCTTATTTGATATTAACTTTCTTTTTATCATTTACTGAATCTAGAATCATTTACAAAAAACACGAAGGAATTATTTTTAGGTTTTCACCACTTTATTTTCAAGTTTGAATGAATGAGAAAAGTAAATATTTCGGTGCTGTAACAGTTAAAGAGACACTTTAAAACTTATGATAAATACTTTATAATATTGCTTAAAAGTATTGGATATAAAGCTATTCTTAGTTTGTTTTCTTGCGTTTTAGAAATATGAGTTAATGCATGAATTGTATGAATTTTTATTAAATTACCATAAACATTGGAAATGCAATTAATTGAACTACAATATATGAGAATATCATGTTATATGAGGTGAGATGAAAACACCTGATGATCTCTTATACAGTTATAATTTTTAATCAGAATTATTATACGTGCATATACGTGCGTAAAGAAAGGTAATAAATGAATGATTATTTCAGTTAATAACTTCGCTTCAGAAATACACCAGAAACGAACCATGAGATTATTTCTTTTTACTCTGGAGGTAAATTGAGCAATTTCAAAAGTTACAATTATTATATTTCAGTAGCGCTGTGTTGGTTACATTCTGTTCAGTAATAGTAATCAATAACCCTATTTCCTGAAGCAACGAAGAGTCGTGTTGCAGTTCTTTTCAAACCGGAACCATTGTTTACAGTACAGAAAATTAGAAGGTGAAGTTGAATATTATCTTATTCAAATGCTTCCTGTACAATAATGGTGTAGCAAAATGGTCAGCATGGCCTTTGTCAGTGACGTCAACCACGGAACCCTTAAGGTTAGTTTGTTATAATCTCAAGATACATCAGTTTGTTTTCTATTTGTTTCCGATGTCACTCCTTTTAAAAAGAAAACACATAAACGGTCCATTAAAACATTCCGTTCTTTTACGCTTCCTCATTATGTGATGAGGTAGAAATGAGATTGAAGTCAATACTTTTTATCGTCTCCTTGTCACAATGTAACATTGCGTTGTCTCGATTCCGCCGCGAATAAATGAAATCAGTTAAGGGTCAACCTCGTCAAGCATAAACTTTCTTCCTCTCCATTTTGAGACGTTTTAAAGTGAAAAGTAACAATCAACATCAATGACTGGGCCAAATGCATAAGGTGAACAAAATATTTCAAAGTTATAAAGCCGTTAATGATATCAGATGTAAAACTAAAACACATAAAGTCTTATGGTTATTCACTGTTCAATCAGTTTGGAGGAAGGCACAAGACTTAAGTCTCTACAATAAGGAACTGCATTTTAACTATTTAATTAAAACTGAGTGTTAAGAACGACATTTACCTATTGTACATATATACTACATATTCAAAAATTAATAAGCTTTTTTCTTCCAAGTGTTTTCTTCCAATATTACGTCTAGGGAATTAATTTTCTCGGACCTGTGACCTCTGAATTGTGAATATATACTCTCCAAGTAGAAAACGGGTTGAATGAATAAGAGGGAAATATATAATACAGCCCTAACCTCATTTGATTAGTAATGAAGCTAAACCATCATCATACTTTTACCAAATTCCAAAGAATTGCGTCATTGTAAGATTGTTAACTGAACTTGTTTAATTCAATATGGAGAACAAACCAGATACTCTTGATACAATCATAAAAGGTCAAAACCTCTATGCCTTTATTGTAAAGCTGAAATTTGTTGGCCTTTTAAAAGTGGAAAAATATACAAGTGATAATGTTCGACAGGCAGATATTCACAATTTCACAATATTGTTCGAAAAAGAAAATTTCGTTATCGAATTAGAAGATAAATAGTTGCGTTTGTTAAATTTCCGGGATTCATTGTTATTCAATACCCGCAATTTAGTTTAAAACCGACAGCGTTAGCTGGAGGTTTTAAACGCTTTAATTTACGGGCGTTGAATAACAATGAATCCCGGAAATTTTACAAACGCAACTATATATCGATATAACGTTTAAGAGCGAACTCTGTTTTTGCGTAGTTAATTTTGTTTGATAAGGACTCTAGATCTGCGACTGTTGCATTTCTGTAAAAGGTGTGATAAGATTAATGTTTATCTTAATGAGAATTCCCGTCATAATTAAAATAACAAAGATCGTACTGGTAATATCAACTGGTGGCATTCGTAACAGCGACATCTTACAACATACCTATTTAATTTGAGACTGAAATCAACATTTACAACGCTCACAGAACATTATTGTAAAACACCATGAACAAAAGTCTCAAACTAGCCCAAAACCATTGTGAAAACAATGCAAACATCAAACAAACGTCAAAACGGTGGCCCTTTGTGACGACATACCATATGAACGGCATTCGAAATGACATGAAACAAAATGGCAAACTTGGACTAAGTAAGCCATTTTTCATAACTAAATCATATTAATATAATTTGTATCATCTTCCGGTAGACACAATCTAAAAAATGACAAAGTCAACTGTCAAATTCGAGTATGGCACGAATTTTTAAAGAAACTGGTAAATTAAATCTTGAGTCGGGCCGATTCTAGTGAACAGGTTGTATCAATTCGCAATAATTCGCCTTAGCTAATTTGCGTGTATTCATTGTCATTCAACATTAATTTTTCAAATCAACAAATCAGAATCGAGCATACAACGAAGTCATGTTACAACAAAATATACATCATCACCACTATGTCCATTTTGTTAAACAGAAATCGACTATAACCACATTCAAACATGAGAACCGGTTTTCATTAATCAACGATGAAATTTTCTATCATTCACAGATATTGATTAAATGGCTCTACTTACCTCATAAGAAGATCTTTTTTTGCGAGACAGATTTAATCGTAGCTCATCTGCCTTTAAAGATTAAAACTTTTTCGATATTTCGACGATTCGATGCAAATTCGATTCGACGAAAATTCCTATCAGATATTGACAGATAGACGTTGTCGAAAATATGTACGTTGCAATTCACGATCGAAATTCTTGTGGTATTCTAAAGCAGGATGTTCTCGTCCAGACGTCGTTCAATTGTTATGCTCGTTACTTTTAAAATCTTCTATTCTTTTTGCTACAATTTGGTGAGAATTACATTTATATTAATGAAAACGAAATAAATGTTGTGTTTAGAAATTGTATACGTATATGCTTCTTTGTTTATAAAACTTCTAACTTCTTTCCAGAGCTGAAGTAATAACACTTGCATAACAGTTCCATTAGGGTATATTTATCAGCGAGACTTTTGCCCTAACCTGATCGTTTGCTAATTTTTTTTATATTTGTATGGCCAGTAAATAACCAAACATTAACCATTTGCATGTCCGGATTTGAGCTCTTGTAATCCTTTACATTGAAATGGTAATCAGCTGTTCATGATAGGACGGATAGACCCTTTTTCGCGCGCTCATTTACATACGACCTTGACCTCATTAACATAACAGCTGATCGTGGTGGAGGCAAAACATGGCGGCGAGCGGACTGGCGACTGACTAACATTTTATACTAATCCTCTGTCTTATCAACTACTGATACAAGTAAACAACGGGGGAATAGCATCCCTCATATTTCTTAAATCAGAAACACTTTTAACTGAGGATTGTCAACCAAAAGTTCAACTTGCGTGAAGGGTTCATGTCTGCAAAACGACGTAAACAGTGAGACCCCCATGTTTGTTACTGAGATCCCAGTGAATAGCAACTAGGAAAGTGATGTGGCGACCATTCCCGATATATTAAACGTATGTAACTATATATACCAGACAATCATTAAATACTATTATTCAAAGTTTTATTTCAATTTCTTGGCGTTATTTTTTGCCGTTCTCTCACGTTTACTTCATTACAGGTCAGATAAATGTAACCTAGCTTTACCTATATATACCTCTATATCTTACCCAAATAGTTGGCCATATGGTGATAGGATTTCATCACTTTCTCTTAAAGTAATTTTTTCATAGTAACATTGATAACTGGGGAGTCTCAATGTGAACATCTAAATACAGAGCCTTTCATCAATCAACAGAAATTGAAGAAACTATTTTTTTTTAAATTATAAAATATGGAATGTCATGCCATATTTGATAGAAAATTTTTGTATAATATTTTTTTAATTATAGAATTAATATTAATTGTGAATGGGATAACTCCCTTTGTACCCCTTAAATATGAGAAAAGTGATTGACGACTTTGTGTTTTTTTTATATTATCCCATGCTAGTAGTTTTAATGTGATTTCAAAATATATGAATGATTTGACCATTTGAATTATTTTCTCAAAAGAATATATCAATGAATACACTTCTTATCAATTGGGGAGGGTAAAGAAAGAAGCAAATAAATTTAAGAAAATTAATGGCCTACTTAAATAAAAAGAAAAATTCAACATTAATAAAATTAGTAATCCTAAGTTGATACTGAGTAGGGATTAATCTGGACAGATGTTAGGGATATTACAACAATTATTCATCTTTCAAATATTGCCATGGGAAGTAAAATCTAATTGGTAAAATGACCAGGTATTAATCAATATACATATATTTTAATTATCTGCATTAATTTTCCCTTTCTGACTACCTCAGTGTGTCAGGCAAAGATTGGACTGTCAATCATAAATAGTTTTCCCAAGTTATTTCATGTTCATCATTAAATTGAATGTATAGACTTCAAATACAATAACATCCTTAATATGAAATAAACTAGATGAGATAAGGATGAGGAATTTTTATTTTTGATATTCTTCCAATTTATCAGTAAGTAAATAAATCATAGTTCATAATTGAAAAAGTTACAGATATCCTTAACTTTTTGTCTTGTTTATGAATTTAAATCTTACTAATAAAAGTAAATGATGTATTAAGTGAAATAATAACTGTTCATCAATTATATCTCAGATAATTTCTTAGATGAATTTGTAAATATCAATAAGAATAGGTAAAGCTGTAGCCCATTTATAGTAAAAGAGAATTGAAAATGTTCAAATTTCAACTAATTTCTCTGGTTACATGTTTTTTTTATAAGTAAAATATATTTGAAACTTTCAAACCTGTATTTAGCACAATAACCATCTTACTTTTTATCAAATAATATATGCAAGAACAAATGCAAATATAAAAACAGACCCGCCTACTAGCAGTGATAAATATTTTTCCAATATTGAAACATGCATTTCACTTGAGATAGGATAAGGAGGAGCTAGGGGACTATCAACATTCTTGATTACCGTCCAGACTTTTGATTATTTTCTGGTGAAATACTCTAAATATATCTAAATTTTGTTAATTAAATGGTAAATGGTTGTATTTCAATGTCTCTTTTGGTGAAAAAATCAAAGCTCCATTGCTAAAAATTCTAGAAACAAATCACATATTGCTTGCTTGTGTTACTCATTGTGAAATACTTCATCATTTCAAAATAATATCTATATATAAATTTGCATATATTGTGTTGCCTCTGAAATTAGAAAATAACATCTATAGGATATAGGCAATTACATAAATGTCTTACATTACCTTTATTAATTAACTCTCCATAAAACAAAGAAAGTTAATTGGAACGTTTTATGAAAGTAAATTTCTTCTATCTTTGTACTAAAAAATTAATCTACAAATCGAATAGATACAAGATATAGAGTCTTTATTGATGTAGGGGAGGGATTTATCACTATCTGTTTCACATTCTTTGAAATATTAATTAGTAAAAAATCCTGTGGATATAACATAATAAACCAATGTCAGCAAATCATAGGCCTATCACTAGACTGGGTCTGGATCAATGAGACAAAGTTCTTCCCTTTTTAAGGGGACCGGTGTACTATTTTAGAGTCTTATTCAATCATATTTATGTCAGATGTGTGATTTTGTATCAAAATACGAATTAAATATTGTTTTACAAGACCTATAATGTGTCTGTGGATTTAATCTATTTGCTGATACATCGGTATTTCAAAGTTTGTAAACAAGCTACAAAGGCGTCGTCACTTGACAATCTACATCCCGTCTAAAAATAATTTAATGATAGGTTTGGTGAAATATACATTTAAATACGAAATATTTACGACCAATTCTCGCTCATAATGCTATGTTTATGGTGGAATTACTTCAAAACATTTGAAAACTACGCGCTTTGAATGTTGAGGCGAGTGGAGGCACGCTACGGAGCTTCCGGTCTTTCTGCCTCCACTAAATATTCATGAGCTAGCCGTCGCGTGATTTTTCCCGCGAAAAAGGGTCTATTGAATTGAATTGGAAACATGTGAAATATGAAAAGAACTTTAACTCATATACATACCGTAAACATAAAATGTTGCAAAGCAAATTTACTGTCGCATTTGTTCAGGGGCCATGATTTAAAAACAGCCTTACTAATGAAATTTGGTACAAACATTTCCCTCGTATCAGAGTAAATTATTTTTGGGAAACGATATTAACTGGGTTTTTTCCAACATTTTTAACAAAACGCATTTGTATGAAATGTCACTTTTTTTCATTTTGATATAATAAAAGCAGACCTGAATTGTTGGTAATTATAGGTAATGATAAAAAAGTCAAGTTCGTCATTCTGAAGAAATCGATAACTCTAGAAACCAAAACAAAGGTGAAATCTGTGATCAACAAGTTTGAATTCATAACTCATTTTTCGTGAGTAGCTCTTTACTCTGAAACTATAAGATTGCATAACAACGATAATAGATTTGTTCCCAGATTATAATGAACGAAACTTATTTTCCTCGTTCTTCTTTAGTCGTGCCATAAGTACACCTCATTAGAAGACATTGAATGGTATTACATTTTGTAAGATAAGGGACGGGTCATTTATTTTATCATATAAAAATATACAGCCACCAGGGGAGGGTCATGTAAAGAAATACGAAAGTTTGGGGAGGGTCATTTTAAAATAGACAGTTATAAAACTAGTTATCTTAAGCTCTTTTTATCGCTGTTGAAAGTAAATGCAAGTAAATTGAAAGAAAAATCCTTATCTTCCTTAGAGCTAACCTATTTTGTTATTTCAAGATGAAAAAGACATTGTGATTTGAATTTTTAAAATAAATAAAGAATAAGCCTTTAAAAGTAAATTTAGAATTCATTCATTCAACTTTCAAAGATAGAATGTACACTATGTTAAACATATGTATGTATTATAAGCAATGGTATTCAAAACCTATTTTGATATGCAGTTGATGTTCTTAGATGCTTTCTGTAAAAAAAAGTTCTAATAAAACTGATTTTAAAACACTATAGACACTATCAGACATCATGTTAAACCCATCAATGGAAGGGTAAATCTGTTTCTTTTCAACATTATTCTAAGTGTTACATAAAAGAATTTCTCCTTTGGAAATATCAAAGAAAACATTTTGAATGTAGAACCGACCATAAATTACATCGTATTAAATGACCGATCCCTAAGCGAGAAGAGACGCAATGTGTATCGAACATTTTGGAGTTGTTAACCATTCCTTTTTCCGATAAATGATGAAGTCAAAACGTAGATTTCCATTCGAACTCTGTTGATAATGTTACACAGAGACTATGACATTTATAAATACCTGTTCGTGTTTTCCTTTACTTAACATTTTACATATAAGTATGGTAAGTCCTGATGAACTTGGTTTTAAAAATCTGATAAAAACGAATCCAGTGTTCCTGGCAAAGCCTTATTTTCAGATTGACATAATACGATTAAGACATTACTATTATACCATATAATGAGAATGAGAAAATACATATGTATCATGCTTTACAATCATACACAATACATCCAATATGTATTTCAATACTGTTGTACTCTGGGCCACGAGGCCTCCAATACTGAAATAAAGACTTTGACTCTGACATTGTAATTCCAGGAATATGCCATTAAAGTCATAGTCTCATTTTTGCAAGGCAAATTGTAATGCACGCCGGAAAAATAGTTCATCACTCACGGAAATATTTCCCCTGACGTTTGCAACAATTTTCAGAAATTTGCGTGCATTCTAGCCCTCAATAATGAAGTTCAAAACACCCTACCCTATGTCTTTTGCGAGCGTTAGTCCTTACCACGTCATTTCGCTAAGGCCATGACGTGGAACACATGAAATTTCTCAGCTAAATATCCAATGAATCTAGCCAATAGCTTACCTTTTTTCAATTACAGAAATAACAAAAAGGTGGTAAACTCAGTGAAGAATGCGTCTGTCATAAGTATCGGTGCTGCAATTACTAGATTTCAGGTATTTCGTACTCGCGATTGGATTGCACTTGATTTGGTAACTCTTCGGTCTGAAACGGCATACGCCAATAAGCAGCGTCTTCCTAAACTTTAAAACGGGCTTAAAATGAAAATCTTTGCAGACGCGACAGAAATATTGGTGTAAGTGATTGGAGTTTTGCTCGTGAAGAATAATTAGCCCAGTTTGGTTGCTTTACAAAATTGAGACTATGACTTTAATGGTATTGAATACAAATTATTCCAAATGTATGATGTTAAAGGGATGAAAACCACTTATTTCATAATCTCTATTGCTAAGTACATATGGCAATAAACTCATTCATTATTGAAATGTTGATGATTGTTTTTCAAAACAAGTGTTCCTTGCTTTCTGAAATCAATAAACGTCAACCTGAAATGCTAGATTAAACATCGATATGGCCATATCTACCCTAAAACAATGCATATATCAGAGTCAATTAGAATATCAATGTTCAAAATACATGACTGACTGTTGTCTTATCTCTTGTCAATAAAATTACAAGAATTGAGTTGTAATCGACCACAATAAGTGTAAATTCAAAACTTTGTTTCAAATAATCATACTATATAATTGTTTTAGCTTACTTTGCATGTATTTTCATGGTTAAGTACAGAAACTATTTCTTCCTCACTCATTATCTTTCAAGTACAAGATACTTTCAACTCCTCATACCTAAATACACTAGCCATTACCACAACAATTACGTGATGTATTAAACTGATAGTCCAAGCAATTTCTATAGCACAATAAAAGCATTTATTAAAAAGTATACAAATTTGATTTTGAAGGTTTCTGATGACATACATGCATGTCATACCATTAACAGGTCGTGTGACATAGTGGCTGAATATGTGGCACGATGTTTAATCAAGCTGAGTTAATGTGTATATAAATCAATTTTTATCGGCCATCTTCCCGTTATAGTCCCTGATCGATGCCTGTACATGCGCCTGATGATTGAAATCAATGAGTGTGAATAGAAAATTACTTTAAAAACACTGGGCATGTTGTTTTTCGTTGCACTTTTTTCATTATTTTGCAGAATAAAAGTAGTGGAAATTGTAGCAATCAAAATATACTATCGCGTTACCCTAAAGTGATAAAAGAAGAAATACTTTAGCTAACATAAGATGTGTTCATTGTTCATGTACCTACATGTAGTAGTTCCACATTGAAAAAATATAATCCAACAACGAGACGAGGTTGGGTTCTTGGTACGGTAAAACGGTGTCCCCAACACGGGATCTATTTGTACATATATTCAGTAGAAATGTATCGACTGATGATAGACACCACTTCTTATAAGGAGGTATTTCAAGATGATAGTAAGCATTTGTAGATTGTCACTTTTCCTATTTGCAGCATCCATGACTGTAAAAGGAGGTCATTATATATATATTTTTTTTTTCAATGATAAATAGCATGGACTCATTAAAATAATTTTCCTTATTAATACAATTTTGACACTCATTACATTTTTCCAATAGCGTGTTTATGTTCAATCATGATGTATGTTTTACAAAAATGAATTTTCAAAAGAGACATTTTTTATGGTTTGATAATTTTGTTTATACAATGCTTTGAAGGAATGCGAAAATCTTTACTACTGTTTACCCTGTTCATGTGGTGACCTAATTCCGAAAAGCATCCCCATTATAAATTCAAAGCAAATATCAGTCAGGTCGTAAATATTGATAACAATCCCATGGAAGTAATCAAAGCTAAATCATACAAGCTTAGGGAAGAATGAGATGTTATCAACAAAAATAGAAAAAAATTTATCTGTGAGTGATGAGAGGCAGAAAACAAGAGCCGAACTAAACTAAATAATATATGTTTCAATCATTATTATGAATTTTTCTGAAAATCATACTTTAACGTATCGTTGTTTATGGACTCTTCTTTGCCGTGCAAGATAAGTTAACAAGGATTTTCAAATGGCCATCCAGATCAATGATTCGTTAACATCTTCCTAATGTTGAAACTTTAGTAGACAAGTCGGATGCAGTATAAATCTACCTTGAAGTACTACATTATTTTCTACCGAGTCACAGGAAACATGGAGACTGAATCAGTGAAAATGTTTCCGAGAACATATAACATGCTATTCACTATTATCAATACCCATGATTCCTGATGTAATTCTGAGAGGATTTGTAGTTTTTCGTGTGTCAAGCAATGAGAAATTGAGATTGAGAAAGAACATTTTTTTCATATTTAAATGTATCCTGTAAGGAAATAGTGTGGCGAAATAACTTCTGAGGGATTTTTTCAGCAATAAATAGGTTAGCATGACATGACTAATGGAATAAAGATAGTAAAAGACACCTTGTCAACCTGGAAAATGGTTAAAAATATTATCAATTTGTTTTGTGTCAGTGTGCATGCTTTGCAACAAAAGCAACAATACCCCATAAATAATTTACTAAAAAATTACTACCATATTTGATGGTTGATGCCCTCTTATACTTACTTTAGCCAACATATTCAGAGTGATACGCATCACCGAGTACAATAAACTACAATAGCAATGTCGTTTTTCAAAAAAGGGTTTAGTAAATTATCAATTAAAGGTGTCAATAGATATAGATATATCATAGCCATTGTGGCACAGATGAGTTGCAAATTTACTTTCTCCGTATCAATTTACGCTCTCTTAGCTTTAAAGATATAGTTTCTAAACTCTATACCAGTCAGACCCAGCAATATCAATACATTCTAACTATATCGGGTTGATATGAGTTCTACCCGAAACTGTAGTCAAGCAAAAGATTAAACATGTTAAGTAGATGAAATCATACACCCTAATAATAATATATATATATATATATATAATCGCTACATAACTTATTATATATAACAAAACAGGAATTCTAATTTTACTTAAATAGAAAGGTTCGCAAGATTATGTTTGACAGAATGGCACATTTAGAGAATAACCAACGAGGTACGAGTGATTACGGGAAATATCCACGAGTTGAAATAATGTTCACAGTCGCGAGCCTTACGACTGAAAATCCTTGTCATTAAGAGACGGTAGTGATCGACATTGATCAGCTGATCCGTATTCATACGCGTGTAAAAACCAAACATCTCAGGAAGTAAATTAGTCAACAGCGCTACGCAATGTACTTCTGTTTAAAAAGGCCATGAAACTGACGAAAGTTTGTTCCCCAAATAATACATAACATGATTTCATATTTGAGACACATTAAGATCATGACAAAAATACTCTTAGAAGCTATCGCATGAATATGCTTATGTGAATGTGTGTCTTCGTCACTACCTACTTACTAACGGGCGAGTGGCTGAACGCACAGTGTTGAAATGAAAATTGGAAAAACCTGTCAATTTTTTAACATTTCAACAGATAAAAGTGGCAATATCTTGAAGAGAAATATATAATGAAAGCATCGAAACGAGTTTGTATGTCAATATTGTCAACTAATCTGAAGTTTGAACAACATTTCTTCTCTTGGATGTTGCTTTCAATCACGTCTTGTTGCCAGTATCAAGAACGATAACTCTTATCGGATTACTTATCGTGTAGTCGATGAACCTTTGTTAAACTAATTAAATATTCAATTACAACAACGAAACGTTTGCCCAAAAATTTGTACGGAGCGTTTCTCGATTTGTATTAGTATTTTAAACAGCTGCATACTGCGTGGGTACGACGCCATTGTGCAAAGGTTTGTTTTGTGCGAGCGTGTTCGAACTAGATCGAGTCCGTCAGACCTGCACGTTTTTGCACCGACAAAAGTGTATGGTTTGAACAAACGTTGGCGTCATGTGATTTTAGGTGATTTTATGTTGTGAAATGATTATGATCAATTCTAAGTTATCATTAACGTATCGTTAATCTTCAGATTATGTTTTGATGTTTCATGAATATTGTTACGGCAGCCATGTTTGTTTACAAACGCGACGCCTATTTTCAAGTATTTTGCTTGGGAAAAAATTATCATTCTTGTAAATTACAGTCATAGCGAAACATTTTGATTAAGTGTCAAATTGTATGTGTTAGAATTTTAACTTGTAATAAATGTATAAGAATTTTCATCTATCTACGCTTTTCTTTGAAAGGCGATGCATGTGTTCGGCACGTTCCATTTATCAATGAAACGTGAAAATAGTCCCGTCAACCAATCGTATTTCATTCTCAGGGTAACCGACCAATCAACGTCGAGAATCACTAAAGAGCACATGTGCGGATATCAAAAAAATATCCACCTGTGTCTCCTCGCCCATATGGGTAATATTGACTGGTTATCGATCAAAAATCATTACTTTAAGACTTCTTTTGTCTATATGATAAACCCAATTAACATTTAACTGGAATTTTCGGCAACAAGCAGTCCATCATGTTAAGTCATGCCAATTCATAGTGATACAAAAATTACAAAAACATTTTGAATCTAATAAAATGCTGCGAAACCATATAAAACGTTTCACAACTGTTAAGTTAACACCAACCGAAAATCCAAATATTAGATAAGATAAATAATAAATAAGAGCATGTATTTATATATGAATTTCATCATTGTGCAACAACAAAATTACGAAACATTAGGATGCAATGATAGTATCATTTTCTTCAATCATTGTGTAAAACTACAGAAAATCTATCTCCACGATAGAGAACGAATATGTTTTTTATTATCTGGGCCATGATTAAGTGAATTATATTTGAAAAGATAAAACAAATATTACGTTGGAATGTATGAAAACGATAAGCGTGCTTGCAGTTTCTCTACATGAAAGTTTATAAAATGCCGATTCAGTTTAAGCAGGTTAAGCATTTAAACTTTATAGTTTTGTACAAAAGAAACATTGAAAATGTCGTCTTCAAAGCTTCAACATAAGAAGTAATATATATTGTTGCTCAAGCCTGTTTGTCACCGTTTGCCAGCTATTTGCAATCGATATGATAATTATAGCTCCGTTGTGTGTACAACGTGCATGCGTTAAAATTTTACCTCCTCCGTAATCTGCCGATATTTCTCGTTGCTAGTTTGTTTTATTGCCTTTTACCACTAACTCAGTAATACATGGCTTTCATCGATGGCAGTAGCCTTTCGCGGATAAAGATTCCTTGATAAACGGGATGAATATCTGATAGCAAATAATATCGTTAGGGTGATGTAAAACGATTAAAAACTCAACTCCTTAAACACAAACGGCATGGTCAGAGTTGTATTTAGCTCATACATATTTACATTGTAATCGCAATTCAAACAAATTATTTTTGACGAATATCGTATCTTTTTGCATAGGCAAGATGATATATAAACATGGGGGTAAGTGGGGAACTCTTAAACCATTACGAATATTGGCATTCAACATTTCTATGAAAAATTGTTTACCATGTCACGCTGTCAACTGTATTGATGGAGTCCATTGTTGGTTTCTATAAACATCCTCACGCTGCCCATCATTCCTCAGTCAATGCGACCTAGACTGCAGTGTATGAAAAGTGACGAGCGTTCAAGCCGTTTTTGGTACTGGGTCAATATAGCTCGATGCTGCCTTGAGATTGGCATTTCTTGTCATCCTAATATGGTCAAAGCGAAATAATTCTTATGATTATTCTTCCCTTCGTTGTCTCGAGGGCTCTTGGTCTTTAAACGCCATCAAACTATTATGTAGACGATTCGATAGATGTTTTTTATGCTACATGTGTAATAATGTCGTCCTTAGAATATTCACATGCCCTCTTATTGAATACATTCTGAAACTATTATAGAAATATGTGTTTCAATGTTTTAAACATAACGCATGTGCTGAAACAAACAATACCCTTATGCTTATTGAGTCAAAATATTGAATATTGTGATATTTGTCTCCCAAGAGTTGAATATCACCGAAACGAGATGATCCCCAAGAATCATCATCAACTGGAATTAAGAAAAATAGAGCTATTTTTAGGTTGATAGCCACATCAATTGTAGAGAGTAATGTTAATGACCGTTCTATTCTTGTGATTGGATAAACGTTTCACATGCCAATTGATTGCTTTGCTGTGATGTTCAACTGAAAGATTATTTAGAGTTTTGAACATGAAGGTTTCAGCATGCAGACAATTTTTTCAAACTAAAAACAATTTACTTTCTTCTACATGCTGTGATGTTACAAACATCTCAACTTCAGAAATGGTCGTCAAGTCGTACCCTGTTTCAACTAGTTAAACTATAATTCTACTAAATTAGACAAGACCACGTATACAAATATATTAATGTGTGTTTTATACATCATTTCCGAAATATTTAATTGTGAAGAGATCAAAATGATTATTAGAGAACAGCAGTTATTGCATTTTATTAATGCTAATGTTATTTGTTATTTATTTATTTATAATGTTATTACTCTTTGACTCAGCGCTGACCCTGGAATCTCAAACCAGCCGTCTCTGTCGAACTTGTTATTTCCACTTTAAGTCTATTGCAAACATCCGGGCCCTTATCACAAAGGAAGCTGCCCATGCACTAGTCCGATGTCTGATTCTGAGTCGGATAGACTACTGCAATAGTCTCTACATCGGTCTCCCTGAGTCTCTTATGGGAAAACTCCAGAAGCTTCAAAATCACGCCGCCAGAATTGTCTGTCGAACACCACGCTACACCCATGCCACTCCTCTTTTAAAACAGCTTCACTGGTTGCCAATAAAGACAAGGATAGACTTTAAAATTATTTGCCTGACCTTTAAATCTCTCAATGGACAGTCACCCCCATACATATCAGAACTGCTTCAATCATATACTCCTTCACGCACACTCCGTTCACAGAACCAACATCTCCTCACTGTTCCCAAGTACAAACCGTTAGCCTTTGGGAAACGAAGTTTTGCCGCATATGCCTCTGTCCTCTGGAACACTCTCCCAATGACTATAAAAGTTGCTGAGAGCATTGACAAGTTTTAAAACAATGCTCAAAACACATCTCTTTTCAATGCACTTCGAATAATCTTCTTCCTGTGAGCGCCATGAGCATACTTTAGTGGATATGAGCGCTATACAAATACGCACTATTATTATTATTATTATTATTATTATTATTATTATTATTATTATTATTTACTGCATTCCAGAGAACTATTATTTATTGTCCATTTAAATAAATAAATGTAAATAGCAAATATACATATTATTTCACAACAGTTAAATTCTGAAGGTACAATTTCTTGATTGTTGGTGGAGAGAAAAATATTTTTGAAGATTGACATGCATAAAAGGAAAACATTCTGAACTATTTGTATTTAAATTTTATGACTTCCAGCTGTGTATGTAGCATAATTGCTAGTATATAAGATCATGTGCAATTTCTATCTTTCTATTTTAAAATATCAATGTTTTTATTACCCAAAGGTCTTATGAAATATTTCCGTGTGCTTTTGTTTTTTTTATTGAATCACAAAATTACGCAACGACCACTGCAGAGAATTACTGTATATATGTGTAACATATATATTCTCCATCTTATGAAACATTGTCATCATAATTTTTATATTGAGTAGCAATTTCTATTTTTTTTTTAATTTCAGATATCACGTGAAAAACGTTGAGACATTATTTTTTTAAAACAACACGATATGACATAAATTCCAGAAATAATAATTTTCATACGCTTTGTTGGACAAATTGGTTCTTATGTAAACGTTGTGTAATTTTTTCTTAAATCAGTAACACAATTTGACATAAAATTCCACAAATAATAATCTTTCACTCTTTATTGGAGAAATTAATTCTTATGAAGACGTCGTGGGCTCTAAAACTAAAACTTGACGCTGTTGACGCGCATTGCCGTTGTCAAACAGATGTCATTGTGCTGAATATAGACGCGAGATTCTTCTTTTGAAAAGTGTATTTGTTACATGTTATTGTCAAACCAGTAGGGTGTAAATATTGACATGTACAGTACAGTTTAAGTCTAGACATGGATTTAAAGCATTTAAAGTATTCCTCCTCAGCTACAAAACGACACAAACAACAGGCAGCCGCAAACCATATGAAATAGGATAACAAATTACTAGCAATTTTACAAATAACCTTTAGCTTGCGTTCCATGGGTCATCGTGTGACTGAGACAATATACTGCATAGGATGAAACATGAAACACACACGAGCTGAAAACCATTATGCATCAAGAACTACTTCATACGTACGCTTGTAGACTCAAACTGTAGGAAAAATGGTTTGAAAATGGCTTCGGAATAAGGTCTATGGAATATAGGCCATTCCAAAAGGTTTACCCTCTAGTCATAGTAATTGCTTATCCCTTTCTAAACATCATGGTCATTTTGCCATAGTATCAAGTGTAAAATATTAAGGTATATAAATAAAGTTATTTAGTCGGAGGTTTTCTTTCTTTACATATCCAAGACAGTTTTAACATCCTTAGAAAAAAATGTAGGTACTAACATAAGTTCTTAAAACACATCCATCACATTAAGCAAATGGACTAAAATCAAGATTAAAGCTGTCTGACACATTTTCACGGATAGACTGTTCGGGTTATTCTTGTGCCAAAACAGTGTTGGAAACGATAGTAAAAAATATAATAACAGTGACACCATCAGTTACCTAATATTCCAAGATGTATTTATGCTACCTGATGGTATATGCAATGCTTCTAAAATTGGAAATAATTTTTACCTCCCATACACTGTGATGATAGCAAGGTTAGGCGGATATATTTATACATGTCCTAAATCAAAGTAATAATTCAGGTATTGAACTGACTGATCAAACATTTCAGCCTAGATGAATGCGGTACAGAAAAAGTCAAAAACCCACGTGTACATGTTTTCATCATCCTACATTCTACATCTTGGTTTTTGTGTTTCCATATAATTTTATTAGTACTTTATCATGTTGAGGCACGATTTTGTTTTTGTTACATATACGCCGTTAGAAATTTATTTTAATACATTTTCATGTAGGAATTGAAAGTTAAGGTGAGAGAGACTTAAACCACAAAACCGGTATTTTGATTAGAAACTTTAGGGCTTTGTTCTTTTGAGAATGGTCTTTGAAAAATGTTGAAGAAAACCATGACTGATAACTCATTTTCAAACAAATACAATGATAGAGTAATGAAGAAATCATAGGAAGTTGAAAAAACGATATCGCTTTTCTGACAAGTTATAAATAACCGCTTTCTTTAAGAGACATCCTGGATTATTGTGAAGTTAAAAAGACCATAAATGATTTGTTGAATACCTTTATAAACGAAACGTATCTTATCTAAAGAATAACATTTCATATTCTATGCCCTATTATCAATAATGATTAGCCGGACAAGTTACATTACAGTTGCTGAACAAAGTATTTTTCACTGTGTATCAATTTCTACGTAAAATTATTATTTTCTAATTAATCTAATGTAACCGATTCTTAACAAAATACTTTACTGTCAAGCCTTTACTTCATTTTGGAAAGGGGGTCAATTTTACACTACATGTATAAGAGAGGAAATCCCGAAAAACAATTTTGGTATCGTGAAAAAGGGCATGGGGTCAACAATAGAAAGCTGAGTTTTGAAAATAAAATAAAATATCATTTGAACAGATTTTCGAAACTTTTCAGTAAAAAAAGTACAAAATGAATAACATTATTTTATATGTTTAGTTTCGTTACAAATGATATTTTGAAATGATAATTTAATGAGATAATTTGGCTTTTGCTTTTGGACTCAAGTGTTACATAAATCCTTGTCAAATGTGTTCTGTCAGATGTGCTTTTTCTTAATCTCTACTCCTAACTTTTGGATGACTGATACTTGAATAAGTCGATCTCTAGTGAATGCAAATTTACATGATATCTGCACTACATTTAAAAGTAATGAAACGAACTTTTGATAAGCAGATTTATGTAAGGGTTCATACATATGCGTTTTGGTATCTCCTTAAAAAGTTCAACTTCTTTAATGTGGAAGCAATTCAAGTAGTGTTTAACCCAGCAGGCACACGACGTGGCAGCCACGTCGCATCAAGGTCGCACGGCAACGTCGCCGTTACGTCGCCATTAGGTCGTATTTGCACCATTTCATGGTTTGCCAGCGACGTGGTAAGGCGACGTGTCTACAACGTGTCAATATTACGTCCATACGACGTGGGAAAAATACGTGGCAGATACGTTGTATGAGGGTTGCGAGGCAACGTTGCCGTTCCGTCGCCATTTGGTCGCATTTGCACCATTTCATGGTTTGCCAGCGACGTGGCAACGCGACTGTCTTCCAAGTTGTATGAAGGTGGCGCTGCAACGTTGCCTTTCAGTCGTCTTTTGGTGGCATGTGCACCAGGTTTTGCTGGCGACGTGGTAAATGACCACCTCGGAAACAATACCTACCGAGCTGAAATGTGTTACGAGTACTATTATGCGAAATCGTCAGCATATGATCATGTCACTTGAGCGTTCCTTGTGTTGAAACGAAAAACGTAATCATAACTCCTTCTGTCACCCATTGGGAATTTCACATTAAACATTGTGATATACAGCAAGTACCATATTTGCTTCAATAGATGATGGCATCTGACAGATACCGGCGAGTGTAAGTTGACAGTGAAAATAACTTTTTACTGAAAACGCATTATATCTTGTATTTTCTAACATTTAGAGGAGTATTTTCTTGACTAAGTGAGACCGGTTTCTATTATAGCAAATATGGAATATATTCCTGCTAAGTAACTTCGCCATAATAAATTAAAAGACAAAACACAGAAGAATAGAGTTTGCATTATTTATTCAAGCACAAATTACAAGACATGCATGCGTCTCTGTCTATCTTCACTGTACCTTTTCTATCTTCACAGCATTGTTCATCAGTAAAGCAGCGGTCTGTAATTGAAATTTAACGGCAATAATAAGGGATGGCTGGCCTATAAAATGAATAAAAAGATTTTAGTGTAATCTTTAAATAGTGTACTTATATTATTATTTAAATGTATTAAAAAAGGTTGACTTTCATTAGGACTTTTAATTCAATTATAGTTCTAAAAGTATATGAATTTATAATACCTGATAATATGAGTTTATGAGTTCCTTCTTCGGATGAAACGTGCTCAGATTCACACACGTGCTATCTACCCTGTCTATTTCGTCTCCTCAGACTGGTCCTTCTCATGCAGCACACTGTAAGGTAAAAATCAGGTATTTTATCCAACATTGAAAGCTATCAAGAAATATTATAGTTATCTCAAAACGACATGTCATCGGATTTATGTACAATGTTTAAATGCCGAAAGAATTCTTTAACCCCTAATTTCACGTGTGGAATATTATGCATTGATAGGTTCGACTCCTGTTGTTAAGACTAATGTAAAAAAGTAGGTAAGTGCATTTGTCAATAATAATCAAAGTTCTTAAATGCCTCTCCTTTCAGTTCATTTGATGACTGGTGTATTTGATTAATCGAACAGGATGATAATCTAAAAACAAATTTAGAGGCAGATCGCATATACAAACCCTTGCCAATTATGTTCAGACGGTGACATTATTTTTTTATAGATACGCACTCTCACAAAACTTCACAAAGTAAATCAGGATGAGTGTTAGCTTGTAATAGATTGATGTCTTTGCATCTCAAGGCAATTTGACAGATATCATTTTACCATTTCAAAAACTTCATGATATCTTCTAAATTGCCTAAATATGCATATATATGGACATATATCTATTACAAGCTAACATTCATCCTGCTTTACTAGTTTCATGCGAGTGAGCATCTTTACCCTCCGCGTATCTGTACCCGACACGGCTGTACATGTTTAGTTATCGTAACATATACTTGTTTTCAATTTTCATACATATAAGTCTCTCAAAATGAAGGAAAACCTGAATTTACCTGAAAAAAATGTACAATAAACCTTCAAAATGGGTCGTGTTTACGAAATAAACCTTTTTTTTTACCAATGTCATTAATAAGAATTGAATTTCAGTAAGATCGCCCAAAATGTTATCCTCTCTACTAGATTTTAAAAAAAACTTCAAATGAGCTATAATATCTTCTTGAAATATTGTTTTGTTCTTAACAGTTAACACCATCCAAATTTAGCTTTTTACTCCATTTAGCAATATCATTCTTACCCTGTTAATCTTTTCACGTTCACTTTTTCTACGCATAAATAGAAAATAAATTTCAAATACATGCTGATATATATTATTCTAAATAATCAAACTGAAGTACTGTTTATTATTTGAGTGAATTTGATTTTACAGTTTGATTTAAATTCTATGTATTTTTTCACAAGTTGAAAAGTAAACACATTAAAAAAGTATCGTAATTTAGTTTCTTTTAAATGAGTTAATTTTAAATTAGTTTATATAATAGATATCTTTTGTCCTATGAAACCAGTTCATAACAAGTTTAAAAAAATGCCTCCAATCCATCAAACAAAATACAAACTAAACCCAAGAAGTCCTGCACCAAGTGAACTCGCAAACAGCTGATCAGACACCTCACGAACTCCGCGCAACACTTGTGACCAAAGATGCGTCATCAAGCACGCTGAGTTATAACGAAACACGGTAAGGAGTTTGATCATGGTTTTGAAGCCGGGCGGGTGACAGCAAAACGTAGTTTGCTCTCGTCTTTACAATGTGGCTTTTTTAAAATATAAAATATTTCAAGGAAAGGTTTTACAGAATCACCATAATTGAATGCTACTAAATCTACGGCAGTTTTGACTTCTAAATTTTCACTACACAATTTGCTGTGTACAGCGAACTGGGGGTTCAACTTCTGCCCTTGAGTGTTGTGACATTGTCACTGACAATATCATCAACGCGTGATTATTGTGATAACTCAAATTATTTTCATTAATCCAAGCGAAAAGCATTTATAACTGTAAGAAAGAGTACTTACCTTAAGTAAGAGAGGCGAAGCCAATGCCGGTAACTGCATTGTAAACATGATTTCACTCCTTACGGCGACGTCAAACATGGCTGTGACAGTACTTGTGTTGTGACGTTAAAGTGACGTCATCATTATTTGTGTTGGCGCGAAAACGTAGGAAGCTACATACATAGTCTAGACAGAACCCACTAAAACTTCTGGAATTAATTTCTTTTAATTTCCAATATATGATAGAAATATCATTGTATGGATGACATATGAAAGCTGGTTAAGAAAGATAAAAACATTCTCTTATCTCATAATTTTACAAGATCATTTCTCCCATTCACATTTTAGCTTCTGTCATCTTTCACTGTAGTTCGATCGTCTTTGAGTAAATATTCTATTGCTTAAAATGGACTTTATTTAATTAACATTTTATTGTCATCGAGTTTTAGATTTAGGCCTAGGCCTACTTTTAATGAATAATCAAAATGTTTAAAAGACATAAGCGTAGTAAAGCCACGTTGCAGAGACGTGTCCGTGCGACGAGAAAACCAAACTGTAACGCGACGTAACGGCCACGTCCATGCTACGTCACACTGCGACTGGAAGGTGGCAACCTCATTGTGACGTGGCAGCGACGTGACAAAAACGTCGCACTGCGACTGCGACGTGGCGACCAATTTACCACCTGGCAGCGACGTGGCTGCCACGTCGTGTGCCTGCTGGGTAAACTGTATCTCCATAGAGAACTTGTATCAATAGAGTAAAATAGCTGAAACCCATAATGATTACATCGGACGAATAACTGCTGTTGAATTTACAGTCATCTTCCTTACAACATTCTGTTTCAGGTCCAAGCGGTTCAATGACGCTTCATTATCGAATAACATCTAGTAATATTATAAACATATCATTTATGAAGAAGTTGGTGATTTGTAAGGGATTGACAGTTTAAATCATGAATAGACTTTCAATAAATATCTATATAATTACTAGGGAACTTTATATCAAGACATAAATAAACAATCACAGTTAGGTTCGATTTGGTTCATACAGTTCTAATTTACAACACAAAAAGCAAAGATTAATGTCTATGCCTTCAATGGCCTGATCATGTTCTTATTTCTTAGGCACATGGCAAAATGTACAGACGATCAACAGCTCGTCTGGTTTCCTTTCTTAAGGATGATAACTATTTTCCATATCAACAATCAATCTGTGATACAGATAAACGTAACAAGTCTTATTTTGTTATTAAATCATAATGTCATAGGTGGAAATGAATGTCTATCTTATCCAAATATATATCATGTCAAGAATATATCACACTCGTGAAACGATATTCAATTTAACTTTTCACTGTTGTGTCCAATGCGCATTACTTACATTCATCCCATGGGAAAATAAATGATTAATGTTTTTTCGAGATCGCCTTACCGTTGGGATCGATTTAAAGACTTCAATCATGTCCTGTATTCTTTCAGCCGAAATTTTGTTTCAGTGTTCAGTCAGGTTATAACGATTTCTTCCTTTTCGTTGAATTTACTTCAACTTGACTTGAAATCATAGAAATTATTCTTACTGTAGAAGATTTATGTTTTAAATAATCAATTGTGAATTCGTTACAAACTATTTGACCTTCATTGACGTCCCTTTGAACCAAGTGAAATAAGGTATGTCAATGTAAACGGTAAAGACATGTAATAATCTTAGAGTCCACTGTATATTGTGCAAAGATAAAATCAGTATCCATCATATCTATTGATCAAATGTCTATAGCTACTCGTAAATCAATACAGTGATGGGTTTTTTTTTATTTGTTGACAGAATCATTTTTGCTCATCTATCTTAAAACGTAAAGCTTTTACCATTTATGATACTTCATTATCCCGGCGGGTCGTCAATTTGACAAAACGTACGTAAGAAACCGTTCATATGCCAAACGTCAAAGTTTTTACTGAAGCAAGGAGTTATATTAAGACCAAACGGATTCCTCATCTTATCTAATGTTTATGCATTTCTAACTTCGTTTTAATGAATGTTACATATCATGAAATATATTAGGCTTGTGTTTATATAAATGTATACATGTATGTATTCATATCTATAAAACAATAACATCATTTCCAGAGATCACATAGCTGTGTAAATTGTGATCATTCAATTGTAATGATCAGATAATTGGAGCAATCATTAAATATTCACGTAACACCCCTGTGCATTTTGAAAGGAATATATTTTTATATAACAAATACTGAGAGGCTGCATTATTCAAATAAGCACAAATGTGACGTAATAGTCCGTAAATCCGTCTGCCTGTCCGTCTTACAGTCGCACATTGATTACGTTACACAAATTAAAAATGGTTTAGGCATTCTGGTATGGTATAAGAAAGTTGAGGATCGTTTGACAACATAAAACTGGCTGAAGATATTGTATTGACATTTATTTTCTTATACAAGTTGTTAACTGGAATTTTGTTCTAATTTGAATGCCAAAAGAATGGATTAAATCATTTGCTGTTTGTAATAAGGACAACGGACATGTCTACCCCAGATCAAAATAGTCGATAAAATAGTTGCATGTTCAAACATTAATAATTTTCTGAAAAAAGAATAAAAACAATCATAAATAAATACCGTTATAATCAATAATGATGTCAAAATCGTTACTTTAAAATGTGTTAAAAAATTTAAGACCCCTCATATACTTTGAATTGGTACACTACCACAATGGGCATGATTGATTACGATGGGCGACAAAACAAGGTGAAAGATATTAAAAGTTGTGGATAAGGATTTTGAAATTTAGTTGCACTACTCGAATCTAATGGTCAGCATTCTACTACCACAACAAGAGCACTCATTAATACAGAAGCTTGTCAGGTACAGCCCTCTTGGCTCAGCGCAACAACTGGACCATCCACTGTTGATACAACTGATATAGTGGGTGAAGCTGTTGCCTCCATTGGGGGATTTATGGATTATGACTTTGATCTGCCAGACATTGGTAATATTGACTTCAACGTCAACGTCAACCTGCCCAAATTTGGAGAAAGCGTTCTATCGGGGACCGAGGATGTTCAGTCTGTAGAAATGACAATACATCGTGGACCACTTGTTCTGTCAGAGCTGTGTAGCCATTTCAAAGATGCTTACATTATGGACAGGTGTTATGAGTATCATCTATTTTTATCAAATAATATGTATCACCATACCATTAGTATATTTTCTTGAGTTCACATATACCCAGTCAATAGCTTTTACCTTTTACATGTAGCTTGTACCCAGCTCAGTTTTAAACAATGCAATCAATCTTATTAGCTTACATTACAATCTTTAATGAATGGCTATGGTCAGCTTTATCTTATATAATACTATTCACTACAAGCTTCACTACACATTTAAGATAGCCTAATTGCAAGTGTATAGGCAGTCAACTTTTATATAACAATTGGACAGTGTGTGCTGTTGAAGTGTTTTCCATGTCGGGAGTTTAGCCATGTCGGCCTGTATGACAATGTTATATTCTAGCCATGTCGGCTTTTGGATTTACCTGATAATCTTGGACTATGAAATGTAAGACGTTTATAGATATATTTCTGTGCTGTGATATTTTGTTAGACTGCCAAACAATCTGTAACTTTATATTCATATTTTATTTGTAATTAAATCTGTATATATTTTACTTGTTGTGTCTTACCCATCTTTTTGTTATGTCTGGTTCGCCACTCGTAACACAGGGTCATCAACATTGTACGAATCTTTCCTAACGGTGACACAGAGAGGGCTCAGGATACAGGTGGCGTCTTGAAGGACACTCTGATAGAGTTCTGGGAACAGTTCTAAAGACAGTGTACTGTCGGTCGTGATGTCAAAGTTCCATTCCTGACTACGGACAGGAGGAGTGGGTTGTTGGGCGTATTCTTGTTTATGGATGGAAATGTCAGGGATACTGGCCATTGAAGATTTCGCACATCTTTCTTCACCACTGTACCCATACCTGAAGACGAGCTTATGGTTTCATCTCGGCAGTTGATAACGACATATTTTCAAAGGCTGTCCAGAATTTCACAGATGCTGGCATTGATGAAGTTCACGAAGCCCTTGAGGAACATGAGTGTAGAACAAGAATCAACAAGGATAATATTCTACCAGTGATCTTGGAAATTGCTCACAAAGATTATGATCACACCGATGTACGTCAGTGATTGTTGGCGTGACATACTTGGTGCAACGAACATGACAGGTACCCAACTGGACCGCCTACAAGTCTGTGGTGCCAAGCAACAAGGGTGTCATACAGATTTTGGATTTCCCCACCTGCAACACCCCCGAAGAAAGTACAACTGTTAAACACTTAAAGTGATATGTCAAAGAAGTGGATGCTACAAAGCTTAGCATGTTTATGCGGTTTTGTACTGGCTCTGACTTGGTGATAGATGAAAAGATAACAGTTGAACTGCTGCCGATAAAGCTGTTTGAGAGAAGATCCATTGGACATACATGTGGTTGTATACTTCAGATTCGAAACCACTACGACAAATTCACCAAATTTCGATCTGAATTTGACAGTGTTCTAGACAGCAACATTTGGATAATGGACATTGTCTAAGCGTGCACAGATCATGCACTTGACTAAAAGATCTTCTTATTCCTTTTAACGAGTCTAACGATTTCCGTTAGCTGACAAGGAAGTGTTTTGAAGCTTACAGTGAGCTTCACATTCTTGCATTTGTTATTGAAAGTCCTGACATATTAATATTAGCAAACAGACAGAGGGTTTGTCATTCTTAAATGTTGATGCGAACGAAAAACAGTTTGCCTTTCACTATGCTTTATCTTAATTTATGAATATTGTATCATTCAAATTTTGACATTTTGGTAAGTGCCAAACAGAATATTCTGTAATGATTACAATGGTTTGCAATGTGAACCAAAGCCAGTTTGACTTTTAATATCATATCTTGTTATATGAATATCATTCATAATGAATATCCTTCATTCAAAATCTTGACATTTTTAATTGCCAAACAAACAGAGGGTTTGTATAAGATGATCCTTCCTTCATAATATCAACCTTCAGACTGAAAGTTAATCTTTCCTTATTTTGTATACTACTCAATACAAGTTGTATGCTTTATTTGCTACTAAAACTAACCAGGAGCAAAGGCCAGAGACATTTGTGTCAAATTTATTATTGACAGAATATACAGAAAGTGAAAATCCAAAACAATTCATTGCATTTCATAACTTGAAAAAGTGGTGATGTCAAGATTGTCACGTGTCAAGAACAAAATTCAAAGCTCTGATAGAAAACTCAGTTTACAGCATGCCCAGCTCTAACAGCAACGCATGCAAAACAACGCCTCATCGAGATTCCTTACGTCTGTAGAGTGTTCTGTGGTATGGCATGCCCCAGCAGGCAATCTGACGTTGTCATTTATCAACGTTGAAATAACGTTGAAATATGATTGGATTTGAAGTTTGCGGCGACGTGGAAATCTGACGTCATTTCGACATTTAACATTAAAGTGTTGCCTTAATTGTTTTGACGAGCATAGTGTTCTATGATTGTTACAATTCCCTAAATCAGGCTGGTTATTTTAAAGTTATAGCTAGTTATAAATTAAAACTAAATCGTGAGGCACATGGTAACATAATACCAAAGATAACGGTGTCGATCACTACTTCTCGCCGCATGACTGTCATCTGCAGACAAATTCATCAGCTTGAAGAAATCCACTGACATCAAAGGGTAACCTCTAGGGGTGCTTCACAAGATAGAAGGATACTATTAATTGGAGACCTTGCAAAGAGAGTACACAATCACTAAATGAACAGACACCAAAGCGAAATGGGTGATGCAACTGTTGAATCACATAATTAGTATTGACAGGTTATAGAAGCATATTTGAGGGAACGTATCTAAATCCATGGATTAAACAATGCCAGTCATTATGAGACAAGTGCATAAAAACAATAATCAATCAGGAAATTGTATAACTTTATGTTTTCTTGTTAATGATTTTAAAAATATCATGAACATTATTCCTTTCTATTAGAAGCTTTTCGCTGTTTGAAAGCATTGTCTTTGATCCAAGTTTTTTTACTGATATCAAAACAGTCCTATGGTGCTCGCATATAGATAATGAAACTATTTTTTTCCCAACTAAATATCGTATAACATTTTCATATAACGTTTCACAGAAAAATGTAAAATGCAAATGTGATTTTCGAGGTGTAACATGTACATTCGAGCGCGGTAACCAGAAGGTCATGGCATAGTGGCAGAGTATGTCACGTGATGTCGAGTTAATGTGTATATAAATCAATCTTTATCGACCATGTCCCCTTAATAGTTCCTGTTCTTTGCTTGTTATTACCCTTGATGATTGACATCAATGAGTGTGAATCAGTATAAAGTACTTTACAAACACTAGGCACGCGGCTATTCAATACACATTATTGTCTTACTGTGAAGTACAAGTGAAGAGTCTCCTCGTTAGTCGCAGGATAAGATTAGAGCTAATACAGTATGCCATGATTAATACTAACGGTCATTTCTATTTTCAAAAAAATGAGTCAGGGTCTACTACTGAAGCTGCTGTCATAAAAAGAGTTAAAACTGAGTTCAAAGTACTTGCTCAAAACACAGCTGAAGCCTTATTTGCAAGAATTGCAGAGTTTGAAGGCAATAGTGGTGTAATGGAGGCCTTCCATATATTCTCACCTGTTAGTTGGCCACGAAATAGAGAAACTTTTGCTACTTTAGGAAGGGAGGAAGTCACACCAATTACAAATCATTTTTATGAATATCTCAGGAGGAATGATATCTCAAAGGACAACTGCTTACTTGAAATGCCAGACCTGCTATTGGAGGCTGCAGATCTGTTTAAAAGGATCCCAGTCTGTACCTATGTTGATGTTTGGTCCAAATTGATCAGGCAAGATAAACCCTAGAAGAGATACAGTAACATTCTTCCCCTTGTAGAGGTATCTCTAATGTTGGCAGTTTCCTCTGCTGAATGTGAACGAGGTTTCAGCATGATGGGCAGGACTGGAGATCTCGACTCAAGTCAAGTATACTATCACCGCTCATGACAGTTGCCCAGTGTAAAAGCCCACTTTCTCAGTATGACCGTAAAGGGGCAATAGCTAGATGGATGACAGAGGGTAAGGGTCCAAGAAGATGTACCCCTGCATATGGCCCCAGAACAGATGCAACATTACCTTTAATTGAAACTGAACATCATCAAGTGTTGATGATTGTAATAACAGATTTATTAAATACATTTCTACAATTTCTGTACCAATACTCTGTACTGAAGTAAACAACAAACACGTTGAATTGGTTTTACATCTTTATATTTTTGATACTATGATCACGAATTCTGTTGGCACACTCAATTTGTTCAGGGCACACATAAATTTTACATTGGGTGCCTTGGGGCACACTCCAAACAATCCAAAAACGTGAGTTTGAGGTAAAAACTTTACAATTGGCCTGAGAGAGCAATGCCGTGTTAGTCCAGCGCAATATAAGTATTCCCATTGTTACCACCATTACCTGCATTGTTCATAATGATTCAGTTTAATTTCTTCTTGATAACATGTACATCATGCACATAATCTTCAGGATAGCATCTTCATCACTCATTTTTTTTATATGCTACTTTTGCAGTATACAGTTTATAGGTCTACCATACCCTTTGATGGGCTACCACATAATTTTGTTTGTGATGAATTCTTGTTGCATTTTATTGAACCTTGAATCAAAATCTTGCAGCAGTAATTCGTAACCTTCTTTCTTCACTATCATTTAAAGGTATAATTTTATGTCGATAATTCATTGTTAGTTTTCACAAATATTATCCATTTATGCATCTTTGAACTTTGCATTCTACACAAAATATAATTTCAAATATCTAATAAACTCAAAAGTACGCAAATATATTGTATCGAATATGCACTTTACACTTTGAGTTTTCTTTACCCAGGAAAGGATCTTTCATAGGCTTATGTGACGACAAATATGTTATCCATGCATGCAATCTGATTGAAATCATATAAAAAAATTTCCCTCGTGCCTCGCTGCGTTTCTTGATCTGACCACGGCTCCATAAGAGTCGTGTCAGACGGCCTTGACCATTACCTTACACTTTCAATTAATTCAACCAATCACAGGGTACCCGGGACATGCGGCGAATAAGTTTCTTAAGTGGTGTTTTATTGCACTACGAATATGGCAAGAAACAGAATCTCAGATGCTTCCCGTTAGCAGATGACAGGCATGAGAGATGCAGGCATGTCTTTGAGACAGATTTATCAGCGGTTCAACGTCACCAAATCAGTGGTCAGCAGACTTGTCCAAACGCAGATAGACAGGTGAGGTGAAGGATAGACCGCGGAAGAGATGATCTGGATCCGAAGTGTGTCCTTCCTACTCTGGCTGGGGGTGGAAGGTCCATAATGGTGTAGGGTGGTTTCACTTGACAGGAGTCAAATATCGTGAACAAATCATCGAAACCACTCTTATTCCATTCCTTCACGCCAATCAAGACAAAGCATCCATCTACCAATATGACAATGCTCGCCCACACCGTGCTATTGTTGTTCAAGAAGCCAAACAGTTGCATCGAATTTAGTCTCTTCCTTGGCCTTGTCAGAGTCCAGAACTCAATGCGATTGAACACGTATGGGATGAGATCGGTAGGCAAGTGAATCGGCGTGATCAGCCTCTGACCAACTTACAAGAGCTAAAAACTGCTGTATTGGACGTTTGGAACAATCGACCAATGATATGTTTGCGTACTCTCGTCCTGTCGATGAGGCGACGCTGTCAGGAGGTGATCAACAGTCGTGCACGTGGTGGTTACCATGTCCATTTGGACTTGTAGAAACAATGCTATCAATCAATACTTTTGTTAAATTGCGCGATGGACAATGAAATGACTAAACTGTCCGTTGAAAGTTTGTCTGTACATCTGAACTTTATGAGAACCTTTTTGACCTATTGTACCATTACAACTTATCCAGATTAAATGTTAACCGTGTTGACTAAAGGGTGTCCTGTGATGAATTAGGATACCATGAAACCATTGGTTTGCGGATACAACTTCGCCAATACATATTTTTACACACAATGCGGACATAGTATTAAATTCATATTCAATAACATTAAATATTATGGGGTTGCTTAACTTTTTACCATCAGTATATAATGTATCATTCTATCTTTGCTGTATGAACATGTACCAGTTGTAACATAGGTTATAATAATATTTTGAAAGGGGGCGGGAATCCACACTTTCCGAGTTCTAAATATGAATTGCGAGTGCTGGGACACTGCACAAAAAAGGGTAAAATTTTACCCAATTATTTCGATTTCACCACTTTTTAATCTTTTCGGTGAACACCGTATTTTAGATTATCTATAGGTAATCAGTCTTTTTGATCAGTTGTACAATTTTTAACTTTCTATATCAGCTTTTAACAAAATCTGTGAAATTTTCCAAATGTTTATATAGCCTGCGTGATGTATCACTGTTTTGCTTTTGCAATAATTTACATTTCATTAAATCTCTCGCCGCTAATGGCTGAAATATTGCCCAAGCGATAAACAATAACTAACTCGCTCACTAAATATGTAACATTATGTCATTTATAATTATTTAAGGGCAAATATTTATATGTCCCCCATTCAGAGAAATTCGTACTTTGAAATTTAAAAATATAGATGAATTCTTAAAGATTCTTTGCCAAAATGATTGTCGACCTAACTTTGTGATAAATGCTTTGTAGGCTTATACAATATTGTATCGTAGTTATGATTCGGTAAATTTCTCTACTATTACTTCCCTAATCTATGAAAACTGTTTTTGGACGAAGAAAAAATCAAATCAAACGCAAATATTGTCACGATAGTAAATCTTCCTCACTATCCTCCATGGGATAATAGACGTGGCTTAAGTTCTGTCCAATCATCAGCGGATTTGTCATGATATCAAACAAACACACGACTATTTTGCGTTCATTGCAGCTCGGGTTTGCTCGGGTTTATTCTGAAAAAGCTTGTATTCCGATAGATTCCGTTAGATGTGATTTTTAGTATGTCAGTTCAAAAGTTGCCGATGTCTTTCCAGCCTTGATTCTTATTGGCTGACATTCCCTGGCGGTCAAGGCCGTCTGACACGACTCTTATGAAGCCGTGGTCAGAACAAGAAACGCAGCGAGGTACGAGGGACAAGTTCCGAGCTGATTTCAATGTTATTGTCCATGCCATGCAGCAATTCCATTGGCTGAAATAATGCATTTACGTCTATGTTGCAATATTTTGCCTTTAGGGGACCCTGCTAGAAGCCCGAGAAGAGCTTGAATTATAACATTGGTTGTGTAGGGATTAATCACGAAGCTACAACTGAACAAAACAGTCGATATGCACGGGTAGAGAATTGTCGACAGTAACGTGGCGATTCGCTCGTCTCCCTCGCTTACCATCAAGACCTTAGTATCGTTTGTGCTGACATGTTGACTGATAGTAAAACACGTAAGAGATCATGCAGTCATGTGACTTCGTGTTCTGTACGAGCTATCATCGTGGTCCTAAAGTTTAGCAGGGTTAATTTAACATGAGTACAATAATAGTACGATTGCAAGAGGGACATCTTATCGATCGTGTTGTGTTTTTTTGTGGTTACTGATATCGTGTCCTAAGGGTGAAGAAATCACAACACTTACAATACACAATCACAACACGATTTTCGTAAATCAATTTTGAACGAATCGCGTTGGACAAATAGCACGATCAGCCCAATCACTGTACGATATCGACACAATAAAAACACGATGACTACATGACACTTTTGTACAGCGATCGCAGTCGATCGTACGCAGTGTGAGTTGGGCTATATGTACAGCAGGTATGTTGTGTTAACTGACGCGAGGCAACAACAAATGAAGAGCTATGTCAATAAGATGGAAGGAATTTGTAAATTTACATATCACTCCATTTATGCAAGCATAAGCACTACATTATGAACTTTAAAGTTGTATGGTGTTTTGATGTTATAGATAGAATAACATCAAATCAAGAAATGGTTTTTTCAATTGCCATCATAATATACGGAATAAATAAATTATAATTTGACAGATACACGTTAGATATTGTCATCATAAACAAATGGCAATCGTGTATTATTTCAAAGTATTTCCAAACCGAAGCTAAATTCTGAAAAAGAATCTGGAACAATTTTGTTAACTGCAATACTGACACTAAGTAATACTCAGTACGTAGCCTATATGCATGTCTATGACATCTTCTTATAGAGGAATTTTAGAAGTTCGAATGACGATAATGACAAGGAATATATGGATAACAACTTCTTTATTCATTGTATGCAACGTTTCCACACAGATTCTTGTGTCGTTCTCAAGCAAGGGTAACAACGTGGTAAGATGTGAGCATAATTACATGTTAACAATTAGCAGAGAAAACAAATTAACAAGGAGGGCAAATTCAATTACAACCGAGAATAAGAAGCCAGTGATGTACAAAGCGGTATGAGTTTTCAGGTAATCGAGGCCACTGATGGGCAAGGCAGGGTGTCTTTGTACAGTGGTATTAATCAATTTAGGAGACTGATGTGTATGATAATTCATTCCTGAGTCTTTGGTTGACTATCATTATTATTAAATTATTAAAATGCATTTCTAAAAATAATATTAGTTAAACAAGGAAATCAACACTAACAACATGAATGTACATGTAGATATGTTCATCTTCATAGAGGGAATGCTATCTATTTTCACAGTGTCGTTATTAACAGATGTAATTCTTTCCAAAAATTATTACAACGGGCACCATGGAATCAAAATTTGTAACATGGTCGCCACTTAACCTGAAAGAAATTCACAACTACTGATGCTTGTATCATTAAGGTCGTACATATTGATAACACAATTCAAGGTTGTTGAATGTCGGGATGCACAAGCCATATGAACTAAAACTGTTAAGATTATCTGATCGTTTTACAAGAAAAAACACGCCTTATAAATTGTCGTCATTGGACTCTCCTCCGCTGTGTAAGATAAGAGAATTAAGATGTAGTTTTTGCTTATTTAATGACGACATCAGGCAATGATGCATCAACAAATTTACGTCAAGCAGGTTCATTATTTCCACATGTATTTTATCGAGTTAATTTCATTAGTTCTTCAGTTTTCTACTTTAATGATAAAGCTTCTATCCCAAACAATATTAAGACACAACCAATATAAGTGTATAACTGGCTAAATCACTGTTATCATCATGTCAAAGGCAAAAAATACACATTCAGATAGCTTAATTATCTTGCTTATTCAAGACAATAGTATATCGATTGAAAATACCTAAAAATTTTGGGGCAAATTTTACTCGGATATTCTAATGAAAACTTTTAGAACACATGATTAGTCTTAGGGGTTAAATGCAGATTTATACCAATAATTTTTCGGTCATTTATGTTGCAACTCTGACATCAAGTTTTATATTGATATCATATTGTATTTAAAGATTAGTACTTATTTTGTTTTTGCATCATGTTTGCATCATGTACAGACGTTTTTATGTTCGTTATGTACTTTCAAGGAATTTTTCAAATGCAAAAACAAAACAAGCATGACCTAGAGTCATATATGTTCTATTCATTTACAAATGAAATCGACGGAAATGTTAAGATAATTTGCTGTTGAGTATGATCAATTCATGTACCCTGATGCAATGCAAAGATTTCTTTAAAATTTCAATCAAAACCAATTGACTGCAGTAATTGAGAGTGAGAAAGAGCATTTCTGCTAATTAAAATGTCTCCTGTAGGAAGATGAGGTGGCAAAATCACATCGAGTACATCTTTTTTAGTTTCTCTAACGGCGGAACTCTTAATTGAGGTTGACAGAACTTTGA
This sequence comes from Phorcus lineatus, assembly GCA_921293015.1. Classification (NCBI taxonomy): domain Eukaryota; kingdom Metazoa; phylum Mollusca; class Gastropoda; order Trochida; family Trochidae; genus Phorcus; species Phorcus lineatus. The sequence goes on along the minus strand of OV121081.1, from coordinate 6,104,285 downwards.
AAAATTTAGTTAAATTTAATTTGTCTTTGCCACTAAAATGAACGAGAGCAATAGTGGTCACGGCTCACTCATATACCCCTGCTTACCATGTGGTTCCAGAAGCTTAAGATATTCAATTAGCTTTAGGTTACAGATTTAAAAACAAAAATGAAAATAGTTCATGTAAAATTTAAAACGTTTATTAAAGCTAACATAAGGCGTTTCATACAGCGAAGGTTTATCTAGTTCAGGGGAGATAAATATCTTCCTAAATTGGCTTGGTTGAGAGAGGGACATATCTTGAAGGAGACATGATATGAAATGTCCTTATATTTTGTTTACTTGAGTTTCATTTTGATAAATAAGTTGAACTCAAAACAAAAACTATATCAATTTCATAAAAATAGAAGTTTTAGAAAGGTTATGATTGTTGTTTTCAACTTTAGTTGGCAAGGCTGGCAAAAGTGTTAAACTGAAAATAAAATTTAGACAAGTACTGCTTGAACTTGAAGTGAGTTTGGAAAAACAACAATACCAAAATCGTACCATTCTGCTACATCAGCGTGTCTGTATCTCCGAAGCCCTGGGTGTTTCTTCTCATAGCCAGCCAATGAAATTACTTCTGTTCAAAATTATTGACAGTAGAGGAAAGATGATGGTTTTCATAGGCCCCTTGCCTTACGGTTTATGAGTCATTGTCTGGAAATGAAAGACCCGCCTGCATAGAGGGAAGTACGGACGAAGTTGATTTCATTATACCCAAGGGTAACTTCGTGGTGGGGGGGGAATATATAGATCTGCATTCTACGATTCGAAATTATCAAATTGTGTGAGTCGTTACAGATGAAGTTTATCAATTATATTTAAGTGTTTTCTCCCTACATTCTTAAGTCAAATTACAGTTGATCATGCTGCTCTGAAGCTTCACAAGTAGCCAGGTTTAAGGAATCGTTATCTTCGGCGATATAACCAACAGGAAGTAGGTCACTTGCTAATTTCCTCCTTTTTCAGATCACTCCAATAATCTTTCTCAGATGTGCTTACTTAGACACCGTGAAGGGATATTGCTAGACAAACTTCCCGTTCTTAATAGGCCTTAAGCTTCGTCTGAAGACTCGTTTCTGTTGCACATCTATGTATCCAGCATTTCTTGAAATAAAAACTGTAAATTCCTTTTTTTTAAAGCACGAATATTTTAACAAAATGTTTCAGAACAGGGACATACGATGGAGGTAAGGAACTATCTTTATTACGTATTACGGTACACAATTTTACTGGGATTACTGTCACTTGTTTTCACTTTCTTTTCGTTATGATGGCACGATCGTAGCCACTGGTCGATCTGCCACTGATAACTTTATAACTAACAGCTAAAGTTGAAAAACATTTGACCAAGAAGATGTTTGTGTCTGTTACACGCAGTGAAATCATCAATCAATTTTCCACCACTGGACCCAATACCTTATCGTGGTGTGGTGGTTTGCGTGCTTCAGAGACCCTGTGAGCTATGCCAGCTGGAGCTAACATGCTCCTGGTAGGGGCACCCACGCTGGACAGGTCGACGGGTAGAAGCCAGACCAAATTTGATTCCTTCAAAAACTTGTTGTCTATCTCTCACTATGCCTTTCTTTCAGTTCTTTTCTCTCATCCTGTCGATCTCTTTCTCCCTTGTCTGTCCACTCTCTTTAGGATGCTTGTCATCCACGTGCTAAATAACTGAAATATTGTTCAAAGCACGTAAAACCCCAACTCACTCACTCACTCAATCAATTTCACATCCGTAAATCTCAGGGTTAGTTATCTGTTCTCATTCTTACATAACACGAGATATTCTCAATACCACCACTGGACTCAATACCTTATCGTGGTGTGGTGGTTTGCGTGCTTCAGAGACCCTGAGAGCTATGCCAGCTGGAGCTAACATGCTCCTGGTAGGGGCACCAACGCTGGACAGGTCGACGGGTAGACGCCAGACCAAATTTGAGTCTTTCTAAAACCTGCTTTCTGTCTCTCACTATGCCTTTCTTTCCGTCTTTTCCCTTATTCTCGATCCCTTTCTCCCTGATCTCGCTTTTGGATGCTTGTCATCCACGTGTTTAATAACTGAAACATTGATGAAAGCACGTTAAACACCAAACTCACTCACTCACATCTCAATATTAGAGAATAGTAATTAAGGTCTGACCTCGAACAGACATACAATATATTCTTTTTGAAAATAGAAATATAAATTGTATACGCATATGTTAAAAGGAAGCGTTGGTAAGTTTAGGTAGGCTGATGACATACCTCCATTTTATGCCAGGCACTAATGATTCCTATTCGAAATTAACATCACTGCTATCGGTTATTGTCCACCAATGTTTGACGAGGCCTGATCGCTCTGTGTATGGTCAGTGATGGCGGTGTTTCTCTGATGCTGTTCATGCCACTCCCTCAGAACGTACTCTGAAACAGTATCGAATATTTACTATTGCAGAAAACGAATCCCAAACATAACAATGTAACAGTTCTCAAGTCATTCCATTTCGTTCATACGAACGGACTGACGTATTCTGCGAGCGTGACAGTGTTGAGAGGATAATGAGCGCTTCTTTTCATCAGTTTATCTTCAATTGTGGATTAGATAGAGACCATAATTATTTATCAAATGCAGGTTTCACGAAGCAAAGCTTCATAATTGCTATCATCTGGTTGGATGGCATATTATCTGACGCCAGACTAATGAACTCCTATCTGGTAATTGATGGGAGAAGAATGTCAAGGTTTTTTGTTTCTTCGCGCTTCTGGGTTTATGTTAGTGTTGCCTTATGCAGTAATAACCTCACATCCCTTTCTGTCAATGGATGAAGGGATTTAAAGTGACACAGAGTATGTTTCATAACCTTTGTATGAATAGTGTCAAAATACCATTTGCCCTAAGGAAAGTTATAATCGCCTTTCTAAAGTTTCATTTTTAACTCTTAACTGTCAAAATGACGATATTTTCTTGTTATCAATGATAATCGAAAAACGGCCATATAAAAGTTAAGAAGTCGATATTCTGCTTCCGATTTACATGTTTATATGTTATATAATTGCCTTAACCCTATCAGCCCCTTTTTGTCTTGATATCTGCTGTAAATAAGAATCCAAAATGACGTTTCAAACAGTGGCGCGCGTCATTGTCCGGTTATCAATCATAAATCATTTCGTCTTTAACCTGTTTAGTGTCACATTGGTGAACTGATAAGCACGAAGACTATTATTTTCAGAAGCAACCACTATTTCTCTATTGAATAACACCATTTATGAACATACATGTACTCTGTGGCTCTTTAAGTAGCGTCATGAAACGTTTTGACATTGAAATTACCATACCCAAGTCACTTGTAATCTGATAGCACGGCATAACAACAAGTTTATCATCATTTCAAATTATTCATATAGTAAACACGAACATGTAAGTTAAGTTATCTGAAAATGGCAATATGAAATCAATTTAAATAAAAGGTGGCACAAATGTGTGTAAAATGAACAAAATGTAAAAAAAATCAGACTTCATGTTTGTATTAAAACACCACTCTTAACGTTATCTACAAATGAAATGTCTGTAAATTGTACATGAGAAGTCTTCTCATAGAAGGCAAAGTAAAATCATTTCTGACATTTCATCAATGTGTGTCTCGAGGGTTATTGGACTATTATATATGGTCGAGAAATTACTATTTTGATGAATATTTGAACGAAACTTTCAGGAAGTACCCTAGAAATACATGCATGTTTTACAAAGGAATGTGTCTCTTTCACTTGGGAAATCTTTTCTATTCCTCTTTGAACATGAGGCACCACGGCGGAAGGCAAAGTGAAATGATATCTGAAATTTCCTCATTCTGTGTCTCGTGGGTTATTGGTTGGAGCAAAAGGCCTCCAACCATCTTAACAGCTGGAATTTCACTCTGTATTACACTTGGAATTTTCATAGGAACTTTCAACCAATCATACTTAGCCTCTTTGTATTTCGGCAATATCGTAAACCAATGAACACATCTGTATTAAATTAAGAACCACGTGACCATGTGGGTATTCCGAAATAATTGGCAACCTTTAATACGGAAAACGATTGTTTCTGCAAATCCCAAAATTTAAAGGGAACAGTGGTGTTTAAGAATCAAAAAGACAGTACAATTCTTCATGACCGCACGTATACTAAATAAGACGCGTAAATGTCGCATGAAAGGTTAGAAAATTCTATTCCATATTAGTAAAAAACCCTCCTTTACAACGGCACACGCGAGAAACAAGCAGCTACAAGTCGATAAGTAGAGAATGTCATGAAGGCAAGTCAACTTGTGTGATATCGCTTCGTGACAGACACGTAGTGAACTGTGCTTTAGACAATAATTTAATATATCGTGTACTGGCAATCCTTGAGAGTTGAGAAACAATTCGTGATACATGTGGAAATATGTATCTGGAAAAGAATCGAACACCTTGAGCGGTGCTGGACGCTATCAATTGTGACCTATATTCTAAAAATAGATCCATTTCCAAGGGATAGATCGGTAACTGTTGTTTAAAACAGAACTGTATATTTATAACTGCAAATTTGCCTCACTACTCTATTATTTGATGCAATGAACAAATAACATTTTCTAAATAAAAGATAAAATGAAGGTATTTTATTCTAATAATGGCCTTAATCTACTTATTTGCCTATTTGTACCCTATGATTTCGCAGTATTTCCAAGCCTAATAAGGGTGCCTCCAACTTAGCCTTTTTAAAAGGCTTTTCTGACCTTTACATGGCTTTATATTGCATTTTCCTCAAAATGTTAATCCCTATGTTAGATTTGTCCATGATTGGTCTGTAAGTCTTGAAATATGTGGACCTTTTCACCATCCAGTGATCGTTAATGTTTTCAAGCCAATCAAATAGGAGATATTATCCTTTGTTAATAGTCATTCACGTTAATGCTTATTTGGAGGATCCATTGTGAAACAAAATGGCACACTTCGAATCTCAGAGCACCTTTGTATACCTTAGCACCGAGGATAATTGTCGAATAAGTCATCAGGACATTGCATCTAGGGGTAAGGAGCATCGTCCATCTTGGATGAAGTTGCTCTTCGCGAATTCAAAGTTTATTTCTAAAAAAGATTATTTTAGGCTCTGCCTATAAGCATTTTCTAGAAAGCACGCTGTGAATTTTTCTGTCACCTATTTACGATGATAAGAATAGCTTTCTTTATATTCACACATGTAAGGCACAATATTTAAAGTTTGTCTTATGTCTTCTGTTCTACAACAGTGCAGGCGATTGTATAAAAACACCCAGTTTTCTTGACATCTAAACTCACGAGCAAAGGATAAGCCACCTGTAAAGATGAAATATAGTTTAATCTAATCCACGAGTGGTAAATACTACTTAAACGTTGATATGTTGTGTCCAGACACTAATTAAAGTTTTGAATTTTTCACTTGTGCTCATGTAACAACAATACCTTGCATTTAAGAAACGTCGCTTTGCTATTTTCTTAACTAGAAATGATAGGAGAGTCAGGTTTGATGTTTTGGTATGTTTTTAGACGTCGTAAATCAGTGACGCGTTAACAAATTTAATTCTGAGAAGGAACATTTTTACATTAGGGCAGTCGTTATTAGCTTGACTTTTTACTTTAATACTAATCATTCTGTTGAAACTCCCTTTTGGAAATGGCGTTTTAGCACCCGATTTTTGTTTGATTAACATTTTGAATGGACCTTACTCGGAGAAGTGACAGTTTGTGTACATTCAAAAACAACAAATCATGTTCCATTTTAATTGTATCTGGCAGCAATTATTAGTTTTTGAATCTGTTAAAAATATGAAAAAACGGTGACGTTTCTTTACGTAATATTTCAAGTTCATCATGACAGAAATTCATTTGTAGGTTTCTTAACTCTTGAAATTAGTAATTAAAGAAACGGAAATACACTTTTAATGTCATTTTCAAATACTGTAATAGAAGAATTAATAAGAATACACTACCGTTATTTACTCAAAGACTTATATATGATGGTATCAGTAATGTTCGTCTATTGGTAATTTATTAGATGAATGTTCTGCAAATTGATGGAAGTACTATTATCTGTATAAAGGATTTCAGATATATGACGGGAAATGGTTTATCACCTCCAAATTCCTATAAAAACAGACCCCTTCTTGAAAAGCGACAATACTTTAATACCTGAAACAAATATAGATTAGAGGCGTATATATTTTGAATAATCGTACATACGGTAGACTTTAAAAATTCACATTAAAGAGGTTAATGTACATTGCACTTAAACTTTTGACTTCGAATATCAATATAAAGCCCTAACACAAACTTTATAGAAAACAGAAACTGCACATCTCAGCAAAATCGTAAAGTTTAAAACATGTTGAAGGTCCTCTGATGACCTTCATTTCGACTTGGCTAGCAGGGGTCATGACATAGTGACTGTTTATGTGACATATTAATAACTCAAGTGAAGTGAATGTGTTTATAAATCAATCTTTATCGGCCATGTTCCAATTAAATTTTGATCAATGCCTTCATTTGCGCTTGATGGTTGACGTGAATGTATCTAAATCAAAAAAAGGTACTTCAATAAAATACGAAGTCCGTTGTTGCCTGATTCATATTTTACATTATTCATTCTGTGATAATATAAAGAGCTTCCCCGTTTATCACAGGTTACAAAATACTATGATTGTACTCGACCAGCAACAGAAAAGGGTACATTTGTGTCTATATACAGTATAAAAACCATTTCTAATCTGTGCTAAAACAATTGACCTTCGAAATAAATGAAAGGTGAGGTGATTTTTGGTTAAAGATCTCTCTCTAGAATATTTCATTTATACTACGACTGCTAGTTTTATTGCAAGGAGAAAGCCCGCAAAACTAGTGTGGCTATGTATTGCTGTGAAACCTGCGAGCAATAGCTGGTACTATGGCAGTGACATTCAGTGTAAATGAGGTGATATGGGGTTTAACGCTGCTTTCAAGATTATTTCACTTATATCGCGGCTGCTAGTATTATTGCAGGGAGAAAGCCCACAACACCATTGGGTCTATGCATTGCGATGAAACCTGCGAGCATCGGCTGGAACTAGCGAACCATGGGTGATACTGCACTGAAATTCAGTGTAGCATTGCACCCAAACCTTGCTACTTGTAGAACAGTTCTCTGCTGCAGAAAAAGTTGTTGAACACCTGGCGGGATTCGAAACACGAACCTCCTTGAACGCGTTAACCAATCCGCTATCCCGCTCCAAATAACTGAAAGAAGAAAGAGGTTGATTAGCATTTTCTTTAAATTTATTTTAGTTTGTGTCGAATGTATTATTTTTAGAGGGTCAAACATCTCATTACTCAACACTAGTATCTGTAGTCGCAGAAGAAACCATCAGGTATCAAGCGAAAACGTTTGCCTGCTATTTAAGTGTAAACACATTTTAATAATTTGCGTAAGGGAAATTGGTTCCCTTAGCTTAACAAAACGTTTTAATTTTTGTCAAGGACACCTTTTACCATTAAAACGGATTGCTTTGTTTTTGTTTTCTCGAGATGTCATATTTTACTACGAAAACATACCTTTTAAAGTGTCTTCACAAGCTGTCAACAAAGAAGTAGAGAATGTTTTATCAAAAGATCAATTCTTATTCTTTTGAGACTTATTAATATTAAATCTTTATATGATTTTATACATCATTTCACACATCGCAACAGAAACAATTTAGTTAAAAATGAATTCGCTTTGCAACAGTTGAACTCATTATGTTGCTTCCTTGAAATTCTATGGATGTATTGATTAAAATGTATGCACATTAGATGCAAGGTATAAGGTGATTTTTACCCAGGATGTTTTAGAATTCACTACAACATGATCTATAAGAGATTTGAAATGATTAATTTAAATCTTAATCAGATTTATCCCTAACAGTTTATAAAATCAAATCAAATCGACTCTTGACTAGCATGTCCCAATAGCTCAATTCTTGTAAAATTCAGTTACCATAGTAAAAGGTATGAGCAAATCGTAAGGCACAATTTTTTTTTTAAAACGCCACGTGTCAGGGAAAATTACAAAGGTCCAATCAGTTTGTATGTTATGAATTTGCTGATTTTAGATTACGAAAAGCGGGTGGCCAACAATGATTGTTGGTATTATAAAACTGATGGGGTCATTTGACCTGACACAAACAGCAAGGTCAAATGATTTTTTAAATTTTGCTGATATCAGATAATTGATGTTTATCCAAATGTTTTAAATATGTGGTCTTTACATGAACAATAAAAGTTAATATCACTGCACCATTTGAAATATTATTTCTCGATCATGAACAACATCGATTCCTCTATGCCTCTGAAAAAAATCAGTACAACATTATTTGAAATGTTATTTGGGAAATGCTGTTCATTTTCATAAAGATCAATGAGTCTGTCTCCTTGAAGCAAAATAGACTCATTTTGAAGTTCCTCTCCAATCAGAACCCGTTGACAGCAGTACAATGATTTAGAATGAAGTGAAAAAACACTCGTTGCGTCTCTAGTTGCAAACCTGCATTGAAATGTTAGGTAATGTGCCATCGAGAAATTTCCATTCCGTATTTAACACACGTTCCTTGAACAAAATTAGTGTTCTAGTGTTCAATATTGCCGTAGTAATGTATAACGATTCGTGTAAAACGAACTGACGCTCATTAACATCTCGGTTTATTTATCTATTGTGATAATACTAATACATTTTGTCCTCCATTTTTGTTGTTCTCTCCTTTTTCTTGACTGAAACTCGTCTGATCAGTTCACACCACAAAAACATATTTATATCAATTAGGGTTATAAACAAAAGTAGTACTCAGTATGTCAACAGTTGTCAATGCACCAATAACACCACACCTTTACGCACACTGTAATTTGAAAGAGTTATGAGTTGATACTAATTTAACATTAAGGTTTCGAACAAATGATTTTGCGGCAACTGAGAATCCCCCCTTGCAGTTCACATTCAGTGTTTTGTGTTCTGACAACAGTATATCGAATGCCCACCTCAAGCGTCATAATGGATATGATGACAGGATTATCGTTGCTTGTCAAGCTCAGGAGAATACAGCTATCTTAATAAAGCCACTTGGAAATAAGCTATTTACCCTTCTGAAACATCCATGTCAAAGTCAAGATTTCAGAAAGAAGAGATTTTGCTCATATTAAGGAGTTTGGTTTAATTTACCTTCGTAGTTCGGTTCATTGATTTTGTACAGAGAGGTAGTTCACTTGGTAATTTCCTCCCTTCTCACATCAAAAATCATAATTGGTCATAGAACCGTTAAGCAATTCACTGTCTAGGGACTACATTGCCGTCTTATTAGGTCTAGCTTTATTTCAATCAGTTGTTTGTTTACTTATTTTTGTATACCGCGTATTTCATTAAACAGGAAACTAATTCAATCTTATTAATTCTCCGAGAAATATATGATACGAACCATCTGGGGTATATCATCTGAAGATTGTTTGCTCACAATCTAGGAATATTTCATCATTCCTAGATTGTTTAAACAATCTGCAGATTGTGCGACCTGAACAATCTGGGAATGGTCACAATCTGGGAATTTGTGTGTTAGTAGTATTTTCATCATTATCAAATGGGAGTTATCTAGCTTATTGTGGTTTTCTATTTAGCAAGTACAATGATCGATTCGAAGAGCAATCAGCTTGTCTCTTTGTCAAACTGAGGGGCTATGGGGGTCGATTACAAGATTGTGAAGGACTCTCAGATCCCCGTTATGTCTGAGGGAGTATACGGGTCGATTCCTAGATGGTGAAGGGCTCACAGCTATCATTCATGTCAAATTGAGGGACTATAGGAGGTCGATTCCTAGATGGCGAAGTACTCTCTGCTCGTCTTTCTTTCAATCTGAGGGGGTATAGGGGTCGACTCCGAGATTGTTCAGTTCTCACAATCTGCAGATTGTTTAAACAATCTTGGAATGAACAAAATTCCTAGATTGTTCGAACAAGCTGCAGATTGTCATCATGCCTAGATTGCACGGAACATATATACGTGGGTAGTGACAAAACAACAACAAAGTTATTAGAAAAATGAATATATTATAGCTAAAGAATGACCTAAAACTAGATTATAACGTGATTGTAAAAGTTTTTTTATCAACTATTTTATTTTTTCATATCAGGAGGTTGAACTGCTGATTACTAAAAGTGCTCTTGATTATCATTTCTTGAGACCTGAAAATGAAAATTAAATTAATCATTTTACAAAAATATGGTCATTCTCATAGAAAAATAGTTCCACCACTCACTGTTTGCACATCTTATTCTAAATGGTAGATTTAAATTTCAAGCTGCAAAAACTTTATAATGATAACAGATTAATCTACGAAATGAGATATTAATTCCCATAACACCCGTATGTTAAAAAGAACCCAGAATACAATACATCAACAACTTTACGGTTATGTACGGATTATTAAGTTATAATGTTTCAGATTATATAAATTATAGATAATTAACTTGTTAGATAATTCATACAAGTACCGTACCATCTAAGTTGATTCAATATCTCAATATCATATACATCTATTTTGAATTTGAGCAATTTGATTAAGTGACAGCACAGTTACAGATAAAGGCCTTAAATCAATTTGAACTAGAAGGAACATCCATTTGATTTCAGTGAATATTTATAATAAAGGAATTGATTTTATTTGTACCTATAGATAGCTTGAACATTTGTATTCATAAGTGAAATTTTATTTACGATGTTTCATACACATGTACACTGCAAAAATGGCGTTTTGATTTTAAACATGTTGCGTACGTGTTTTACTCAAAACATGTTGCGAAATGTGTTTAAATGCTTAACACATAAATTGTTATGTGTTGTAAATCAGAACATGTTTCATATTTAAACACATTGCACTACACTTTAAAAAAATGGCGTTTTGATTTTAAACATGTTGCGTACATGTTTTATCCATAACATGTTGCGAAATGTGTTTAAATGCTAATCACATTATTTATTAATTGTTGTAAATCAAAACATGTTTTAAATATAAACACTTTACACTACGCACACATTATCCTCATAAGCATAAGAAAGCATGTAGTCATGTAATAACATGTTGAATGCGTACATGTTTCTATAAAGTATGCTTTGATATATCATAATCCTTTTTCTGAATGTCACAAAAAACACAATGGGAAAATATCAGTAGGTTGACGACGGCTATGAGGATAAGTGATTTATATTATCGTCATTGTTATTATTATCATTATTATTATTAATTTTATCATTGTTATTATCACCCCAAGAATCAACAGAATAAATTACCCTCGTGTTACCTTTTAATGGGTATAAACTACTACACTTCTATTTGTGATAATGCCGATAATGACAAACATCCTGAACTGTATAAAGTGATAAAGTACGTATATTTTCACTATTTAATGATAAATAAACAATTGTTTTATATTTTTGTTAAATCTTGTTGACATTTTAAAAAAAAAGATGACAATTTGTACTATGATATTTGGCGTCACCCGTTTTAATGGTATTTCTATTAAGTCAATTTATGACAATACAACACAAGCCACAACTTAATTTTTTTGTTTTTAAAAAAAACAGATATCGATAGTGTAGATTAGCATTTGAATTGATGTTAAATGTGTTTAAAATATTTACATGATCATTGAATTATTTCATTTTCACAATTATTTGCAAAGTATGTATCATTTTGGTAAAGTAAAGAAATCATTAGGCTGCTTAGAGTATATTTATAGTATCAGAAGATCTTCTAGTCACCATATACCTTGCATTTCATGTAGATAGAGATTTAATATGAGCAAGCAAAGAAAACTTTTTAAGAAATAACTTATTTTCCTTGCACCGGAAAGTCATTCAAGATAGCAAAAAATTCATAAGAATTTAACTGTTTATACTTTCATATATTTATCAGTTGAAGAGGTAATATACTTAAAAGTCAGGTGATTCAGGATAAGAATAGCATTGGTTAACTGGAAAACATTTTTGCAAAAATATGTATATGTTTTAGATTAACAATAAATGTTAACCAAACAAGCACAAAATCTCAATGATTTTATGATTAACTTATCAATAAAATAAATGCTAACTGGCTAAAAGCAGTAAGGGTATTAGAGAGTATAGACATCATTTTAAATACCACGAAAATAGGTGACTCATGAAGACAGGTTACTCCAGTTTACTTTTAAAAAATAAAAGTTAACTACTACTAGTTTAAATTTTAACAAACTTGTTTTTCAAATGCCCTTAGAACATTTTATTTTGAATAAATATATGAAAACAAGAAAAAGCTTGCTTGTATGATAGAAAACAAAAGTAAAGTTTCAGCTTCTCTTTGTTTCGAACCTATTCTTTTTGTTTTGTTTTTGTTAAAAACTGAAAACGGACAAAACCACCATAGATGAGTGTTAAAAGTTTGAATGACGTTTCAACGGTTCAAGATGTGCTTGAATTCCTTCGATAAAAGAACTGTTATGACAAAGGAATCAACATTTTGCAAGGTAAGATTTGGTTCAATACATTATACACGCGACGTTACGAAATTATGATGCTATAGGCTAGCGAACTCAGAGTATCTTGAAATTAAAGGTGGTGTTTTTTGTCGACCTGACATACAATGAAGCAAATAACAATACTTGTTCAAAACGACTATTCGAATATTAGCAGGCTTCACTTACAAACATCTTCGTAATGATCATTGTTGGATTGATTAGATGATTCTTGTAAACATTGTTATTTCGTGACTTGATTATATCAAATATTTAATTAGAAGTGTACTTTAAGCTAAGTAGATTTCAATTAAATTTTTAAAACTTTTACGCTGATCCATCAAGAACTTATTTCTTTAAAATTATTTATTCTACGCTAAAGGGACAGTAGCACGTTTTATGGAAGAATTTTTCCTTCAATTTTTCGAAAATAGTCATAGATTTAGGCCAATGTATTGTCCTCGGACGGTCAAAACTTTTTGTTAATATTGGAGTATCATGAAATAATCAGTTTTTCATAGCTTAACCAAACATTGTATTTTGGTTTAAAACTGTTTCATGGGATTGGAAACATTTAATTTTGTTTTATTGAGATCGCATTTTACATCTTAAACAAAGTGGTACATTCCATTAAGCATGTATACAGTCAGTCTTTGGAAATAATGCTGAGTAATTATTAAGAAAGCAAGACATGATACGAATTCATGGAACATTTTGTTAACTTTGTTTTTTTAGGATGAAGATCTTGATGAACCAAGCGACACCAACGATGCTGTATTAGAAGTCATCATGCTGACTGAGGAAAACAGTAGCCATGTCACAAGAAACAGCAAAAAGGCCTCACCAAACATGATCTCAAAAGTTTAAGTAAGTTATCGCTTGATATTATACTAAAATGATTTATTTTTAAGGTTGCTTTTGCTGATTGCAATTGAACCTCATTTTTATGGGGTCATTACAAAAGCTTTGGTAAAAAATTTATATAGTGATTTAATCGTTTGCAGCTTTGGAAATATATTTCAACTTACTTTTGTGTGGCAAAGTTGTTACCAAACTAGCTACCAGAAAGAGCCTCAGATAATTAATTGCTGTCATAATTATATTTGATAGCACAAGACACTTAAATGAGATTCTTTATTTGAAGTTCTTAACTTAAATTCAGTAGAACAATTAGTGAAGCATTTCTCACTTTTTTTTTTAGTTGAAGAATGATGAACTGACAAGCTGCCGCAAGGAAACACCCCGACCATTGATTATCACCAACAAAGAGATTGTTGGAAGTTGTTACAGCATTGCTGATGGCATTCAAAATAAATATTGTGAACCTATCATTTGTCTTATCTTTTCAATTATCCTTTGTTTTATTAGCATATTTTCACATTTGCATGTTACTTCATCTCCTATTACGTATACATAATTACTTACTAACTTTAGATTCCTTTTGATACAAAAACACATTTGATATCATTCATGAAATTATCGGTTATGAGTGAGTGACTACAAGTAGGTATTTAATTAAAAAAGAACTTATTTTATCAAAATGTATTATTTTCTTTCTACCAACTCGTATGGTGAGGTGCTAGAAGGTTGTTACTTGCAAAAGTAATCTTTAATTCATTGCCATTTGTGATTGTTGTCAGTTTGTGCACAACATGGTTAATACCAAAACACTTGTCACAACATGTTTTAAGTTAAAATACTTTTCACAACATGTTTAATACCAGAATACTTTTCACAACATGTTTAATACCAAAACACTTTTCACAACATGTTTAAAATCAAAACACTTTTCACAACATGATTAAAGTCAAAACACTTTCTACAACACGTTCTAACCCAAAACATGTTTTGATATTAAACACTTTATGAAATGTGTTTAGGATTTAAACATGTTTTGAAATTCCATGTGTTTAAAAAACAGGACAAGATATGTGTTTGGGTTTGTGTTTAATATTCAAACACCATTTTTGCAGTGTATATGGAAAATGAAAATACTGTAACGGCACTGTAGCACGAACGATACTTGAGGTAATCAAGCAATCTCATGAAAATTGATTATTTATAACTTATTGGAAGATAATCCGTTTAATTAATACCGAGATTCTTTGTACGAATCTAACAAGTCCGAACATTCATTTCCTTACATCGAATGATTAAAAGGTGTTTACAAAAAAATGGCCGCCTACAGTTTTTGCATGATACCATACACCTTATGCTACGACCAGGAATTGAGTAACGAGATGTTTTACCAACAGAAACAAAACATATTGTGTGCACATATATTTAATGTCGGAATATGAATCAACAAAAGTTGCCAAAACGCGCTACAGTGCTTTAACGAGAATCATATGCAATACGATTTACAAAAATAGGTTTTATATAATTGTGTTGCTAACATTTTTTCAAATGCTTTTTCACTCCAGTAATGTGTACATGCCTTACGCTTATCGTGCAGGACCAATCACATGAAGCAGTTTCAGAACCGCCGAATTAATTAATTGTCCTATAGCCCGCGTTACATATCGACTGACATCACTTGTACCAGCGGTTGAAGTGGTGCTTCGTTCTGACAGAGAGCATTATCAGACAGTCTAATAAAGGTGTCAATTGATTAGATGTATGTGAGTAACAACGTCAGCTAAAATATATTGATAAAATTAATCGTTGATCAGGGAACGTTTAAGCATACTTGAAATGGCATGCGATCTCTACAAATAATTACGCAAATTAACAATTGAGGATTTCCATTGACTCAAAATCTTTAAGTTTAGAAGGTCAGTCACTGCAAAGTTTATACTGAATGAAAGATAATTGAAATAATAAAACTATATTTTCTTTTAATTTATCTTCGTTTTATCATATTAATGTTGATTAAGCTCTTTCCGTGAAAAGGATGTGAATATTGTCATGTTTCACAATACTCAATAAAATGAAAGTACCTTGACTTACTGACGTCATCATTCAAATTCGTTGCTGATAACATCCTACATACGAACAAAATCAAAGAGTTTTCCTTCCTTTTATTATTCCGCCATGTATGTTTTTCTTTAAAGTATCTTAACTTCTACTCATCGGTATGGCGAAGATCGTGAATCTCAACAAAGCTACAGCCACTGCGCAAGCACTCAACTCAATATCAACTGTGTGGAAATGTATGACATCGACAATGTAGCTTAATAACAGTTTATTTCACTGCATGTCATCTATCTTCATGAAATATAACTCATCAATTCATAATATCTTGCCAATTTATTTGGAGTGTTATAAAAATCACATATATTACAGCTCGACTCCAATTCTCTTTGAACATAACCCACATCGTTATTCACGTGGTTCAGTGTTAGCTCAGTAAACCGTTTGCAGCGATTTTAAGCGTACTTGAAACACATTTTTACAGCGTCGTTAAGGCATGCATTCGGTATGGATAAGAACGTTTAAATATTCACATTATTTCTGTCATCATTGGGCTATTACCCTCTTGCATACAGACTTACACAGAACAGCTTGTGAAAATCATACATTCGATGAAAACATAGGACACTTACTGATAAAACTGTAGAAATAATTGACATAATGTTGAAAGTTTCTTGTTAGCCTACTTGACACTAGCATCATTCCATTGCTTAGTTAGATCGGCTCAAGGCAACAACGTTTCGTTTATTGTATCGAATGTTCTTCTTAGTGTACAAGACTATATAACCTTTCTCACTACAATTCTTCATTGGTGCTATGGTAATTAGGAAGCTGGATGTGGTTGCGTTGAACATTTATTCAATTTCTAATGAAAATTTAGTAGCTTTTAAATGATGCTTTATCTTTCACACTAATTGATAAATTTCTTCTTTATCATTTTCTTAAAATGTATGATTGTCGATTTAATGTTGACTTTTAATTGGAAGTCTAAATTAGTAAAAGCATATAAATTAATCTAAAAAATAGTCAGGCAGAGGATATACATAGCTTCATAATAATATGCCAATTAGGATAAGATAGGATCTATATAAGCAATTAATAACGTGCTAATGGGATACTAATGTTTCATTGATAACATTATATATCTCTAGCCATATCAAAATAACTTATCAAATGATACTGAAGATAACTGCAAATTCATCTCTGAACATGTGACCAAAGGGAGCAAGACAATGTGAAAGAATTTCTAATTAATTTCCTCCCATGCGCTGAACTGTCTTCAGGATTTCGACTTGTGCACGTCATCAAACAGCCTTCAGGCTATGGGCAAGCGTTCACGGAATCAGATTAATTTTTTTTGATATTTCAATTGCGCTTTTTGTTTTGCAAGATAATCTGTGTCGTTAAGTAATCCAGTGAGTTATTTTTTCAACAGTAGATTGTGCAGAATGCGCTGACACAATCCATCCACCATTTCTTCATTGACATGTGGTTCACGCTAGTGTGGGTATTATGGTAGAGATGGCAAGTTTGTTAAAGACAGCATGTAAGGTATGGGAGGACAAAACATTGTGATGTACAGTCGGACGAACCTACAAGAGGGATGGAATACACGCTATAATTTGATAAAAGGCGTGTAGTGGTAAAATTTGTATTTCTGCACAATGGCCCTACACTGATGATCCGATAACAACGCAGTGGATAATATACACGTAACACGTAGGCTAGCGATATTTGACTCTACGAGAACGTATTTCTCTGTACTTGGTGACCTCAATAAGAACAATTGACTATGACATGATAGCAATTCCTCTTTACTGACTTACATCGCGTGCACAGTACAGGAGACAGCAACTATGCTATTGCGTGGCTTATTACCATCATCCTCAAGGCAAACTACGACTATCAGATCTACATCGGTTTCCTTAGGGGAGTGTCCCCGACGAGAAAAAAAGATTAAGGGATTATGGGAATTCCTGTCAGTCGAAAACTTTTTGTTAACATTTTGTTGGCAGTAGTAGAATAATCAAGGAAAACCAGATACCATCAATGTTACCTTAATGTCCTATAAATTTGATGCACATTTCTATTTTCCTTTTATTTAAAGAAATAACAATCAAAAGAATATTTGGAAACATCGCTTAGTTATACCTAAATAAAACGATTAATCTGTATTTAACCGATAGAATGTCTTTTTTAATTATTTTTTTTAATTAGACATTTTTCGTAAGTTTTTATATTTTAATTGTATTCGTATAAACTAGATAGCAATATCCTTAAACAATGAAAGAGAGACAAAGGAGCGGTCTTATTAGCAAATAGAAGCCGTAGACAATAACTATATGGTATTTGTATCAAATGTAATAGTTCCTCCATTTCTCAAAACACTGAATAGGCTCAGTGGTAGTCAACATTTGTATTGTCTATATGAATCAAATGAGCATTAAACTGACGTAATATACACTTTTGTGACACATTTTATACCCTGGTTTGAGAATTAAGACATATTAGGCCGGCAAACGGTTTGGAAAATCTTTGAACCGTAGCGTGAGACACGGAATAGATGGTAGAAGCCAAACTGATTCTGTGTAGTTAGGTCTTCAAAATGTAAGTCTAGAAGACCAATTGGAATTGCTTTGCCTATTTTATACAACGAGAAACCAATGGACCAATTTACATGAAACTTACGGGATAATAGGTTTTTATATTACCTCGCTCTGTAGCGGAGCCCGAATTTCAACGTGATGCTGAGTTATCTCCTCTTAACTACCTAGAAAGTCATGAAAGATGGTTTAATAGTTTTCAGCCGTAGTAATATGTTCTTTATCTTCCAGAAAAACTGACCGCGTTGAGATTTCTCCTGAAACGGCACTGCTAGCATTTGCATGCGATAAGTCATTTGAAAGCTGAAAGACTATTGTATAAAGAAAGCGTCATTAGTTTAAGAGCTACTGCAAGATTTAAATTAAACTCTTTTTTTTTATTAAATTGTGTTTTACCACTTCAACTTCAGAGGGACATGAGACGGTAACAAACAGGCGGAAGAGAAGCTACTTATTGCAATCTATTCCCAATAATCAACTGAACAATTTCATCACTGTTCAATAATGATTATGTTAGATGTACGTTTTTGGATGAATCAATCTATTGAAAAAACTTGTGAATTGGCTTTGCATCATCTATAGGAGGAGGAGGGAGGGAGGGGATCATAAATGATGAATTCTTGATCATTTAGGGTTGTTCAGGTTAAAGCAGGTGTCTTGAAGAGCATCATGACTGCCTCCGCGTATATAACTTGCCCAGTTAACAAGGTCAAATTTTTAGGTTACGATACAGGATTTGTTTAAGGAATGAATGTATGTCATACATGTTGTACACGGAATAGCTCATTTCATTTAAGTCATGAAATTGAAATACGTGTTATTGAATCCCGAAAATGTCTATTGGTCAATTAACAATCTTGTGAGAAATGACTGCATAAACGGAAATCTACAAGACCAGTTGACAGGCGAAATTTACCGTGAAATATGCCTCGGATACGAATCATTGATATGATAAAGTGTAGGCCACTAAAACATTGACTCAAATTACTTGAAGGAGGTCAAAGTGTTATAGAGACCAATGATTAGAGGAGGTTGGATACCTTTGTTTGTTAGCATCCTCTGTCGTCAAGTGTTGCTTTGCAAACATTATGTCTAATTTTACTAACCGTGTTGAGTAGAAAATTATAAAATTCAAATAATGTTTCTTTCAAAAAATATTTGAAAACATTCGTTGCAAAAAAGCTTCTATACATTGCGTTATCAGAAACAAAAGCCACTCGATTAAACATATTATTCAAATGTTTATTTCCTAACATTTACAAAAATGAATCGCAAAAGCTACTACATAGACAATTTGAAGGAAAACATGTTAGAAGGAAATTACATGAAATTAAATTTGCAATTCTCTTTTTAACATGAATCGAGATGACGGCTGTATTGCCAAATTTCAAGGGTTGTCCAAAAAGTAGTAGGCCTGAATATGCATTGACGTGTAAATGGCATGAAAATCACGAGATGCATACTCTTCAATTGCATATAATAGCCTGTCATTCAAAGGTCCCCTCACATCTTTTACCAAAATGGAGAAAAGTGAATGTAGGGCTGTTATCTAACATCTGAGTTTAAACAAATACACTCCAAAGGAAATTCCATCCTGTCTCAGCGTTAGACGTATAGCTGACGATCCACTCTTCTTACCTTGGGTGTAAACCCCAGCATAAACTTCGCGCCGTCACCTATGATTCAGCCAATCAAATACTTTTATCGCGATGGTGCGCGATAAAAATTCAGCCAACCAAAGAAAGCCTCTCAACCTACTGTTGCCTTTCGCTCTTTCGCTCTTCAAAACTATGAGCCCATAGAGAAATAACTTGAATCGAAAGTTTTTTAAATGATCGACGCTGGTGATAATGTCCGAGTCCAATTTTTTGCGATTTTGTTTAGTTTATTACATCAAATCATTCATCCAGTTTTTCGGGATCGGTTGATTTTCCACCACTTGTTTAAGTGCTTCAGAGACCCCTAGAGCTATGCCAGCCTGAGCTTACATGCTCCTGGTAGGGGCACCAAAGCTGGATAGGGCATCCGGGTAGAAGGCAGACCTGTTGTCTATCTCTCACTATGCCTTTCTTTTATTTGTCTTTTCCCTCATCCTTTCTATCCCGATCTCCCTGATCTGTCCACTCTCTTATTGATGCTTGTCATTAACGTGTTTAATATCTGAAATTTTTTTCAAAACACGTCAATCTCCAACTCACTAACTCGGTTTGATCTTCGAAGGGATGGGTGCCGCTATATCAAATTGCCGACTCCCCTTTCAAACTCAGTCATTGGTTGATTGTTTTTAGAAAGTTTGTAGGTGACGGCGCGAAGTTTATGCTGGGGTTTACACCCAGGGTAAGAAGAATGGAGCGTCAGCCATACGTCTTACCCTGAGACAGGATGAGGAAATTCATGGGGATATGTTACAAACTTTAGGTGACTCTGCTCCTTCATATAGCACCACATTGGTGTGCTGAATTTAAACGGGGTAGAGAAAGCATTAAGACGAGCCCCTTCCTGGTCGTCCATCTGATGTCACCACAGGTGAAAACATTGAGGCTGTTCTTGACACAATAAGGCAGGACAGGCGAGTGACTATCAGATACTTAGCTGATACTCACCACATCAGTAAAACATCAGTTGAACGAATTATACATGAACATTTACATATGAAAAAGGTATCAGCACGCTGGGTCCCCAGAATGTTATCTGAGGACCAAAAGCGAAAACGTGTCATGGTCAGTCAGCAACTTCTTGACGAGTATCGCGCAGACCTAGGATCATTTATCGCTGATGTCGTTACTCAAGATGAAACCTGGGTTCATCAGTTTGATCCTGAGACAAAAAGCCGAAGCATGTAATGGAAACACAGCACATTACCCACCCTTAAAAAGTTCATATCTTGTTCCTCCAGTCGGAAGGTCATGTCATCCGTTTTCTGGGACGCTCAGGGTGTAATAATGACTGATTTTTTAAAAAAGGTTGTACAATCAATGGCACTTATTACGCAAATGAACTAGGACAATTACGAGAAAAAATCAAAGAGAAACGAAGGGGTAAACTGCGCAAAGGTGTGTGGCTGTTTCAGGACAATGATCCCTTTCACACCGCCCAAATTGCAGTCAGTGCAGCACAGGATTGTGGGTTCAGGATTCTCCCCCACCCTGCCTATTCTCCAGACCTAGCCCTTCTCAGACTTCTTTCTCTTGCCTCGACTGAAAACAGAGCTGCGTGGCCAAAGGTTTGAGACAGACGATTACGTAATTGCTCCAGTAGAGGAGTTTTTGGGGTCTCGTGATAAGAAGTGGTTGGAGCAAATGCATTGATGTCAAGGGTGATTGTATCGAACAATAAGTCATAAACAGTTGAATGTTTCTTTAGTTTCGATGGTCAGGCCGGAAATGTTTGGAACACCCCTCATACAACATAATGCGCCCGTTGCTCCTTTTCCGAATCAGTTTCGCTTGACACCACATCGTTTGCCACTTTTAATGGTCATCCGTCAATAATGAACCCTTAATAATCCAGTTCAGCAGATAATAAGAGATTAAGTCTAATCAATCGGCGATTTTGCAGTCATTGATGCTGGATGCAAATGTCAAGCACCTCATCAGCCGTCGTATCTGAGCTATGGGAATAAGTTCAACTACATACTGAAGCTGTCTTTTCGCATTTTGATTCGAATGTCTTTGGTTTTATTTCTACATCGGTAGGACAAATACGTTTTCACTTCTGACAAACTTTGTCGTGCAAATGTTCATATAATTAAGAACAACGCATTTAAAGGTCAGAATGTCCATTCTAGTTATTTGGTTTGCTGGTCGAGTGTTACATGGGAATAAGTTGTTTTGATGTGAGATATACACATGCATTCGGACATTTCGGGTATCGCTAACCCGTATTTATCGTTCGGTAAATTCAAACAACCCTGTGTCTAGGGACAAACATTAAAATAAACATTGAAAAGAAATTATCCAATCCGATACGTAAACAGTCGAAATGACAACGAGATCAGAATACACAGCCTCCGACCATTGCTTAAACGAATGATTTGTTATCTTGTTCTCTTAGCTTGAACTACTCGTCTAGTCCAGTTTAGCATTAGTCTGAACAACTTGAATGTGAATTCATTACGCATATTTTCAGTTTGAAATTTAACGGTTGACGGCCATTAACCTTGTTTGCAAATATAAATGCTCATTAAGATAGTTATCTTGGAATATTGAAATGAACTAGGATGAGGAGAAAGGATTGGTTTTGGCAAGTCTTTGGTAGATCTTCCACTTAACTTCTTTTGTGAAAAAGCCCTCAATCATGTTATAAATAAAGAGCATGTCAAGTGGATTGAAGGTTATTTTTCCTCACTGACTTTACATAATATATTAGCGGTTGCCAAGGAATCATTATGACTGCCATCAAGACATATAATGACTTCATGAGAGAATTACCTGTTTATATCTAGTAATCACTGATAAAACAATCAACTTAGCTACTTTTAAAGGATTTTAAGGTATTTGTTTTATTCAACACATGACTTGTAAACTGACATTCAGTTCGTCATTAACTATTTTACTTTGTATCATTGGTTTAGCAATATCAACTTCTTTTTGTCTGGCAGATAATGGAAAAACATTGAAACTGTTATACTAAAACCCCCACAAAAAGTGCTTCACTACTTTGAAATTACCTCCAGACAGGAGGATAAGATATTACACAAAGAAACCTTTATAATAGTTTCATTTTATCTTATACAGTTTTGAAACATGACATGACTGAAATGTTGAAAAAAATAAGATTAATCGTTTTGGAATAATTGTGAAGATTTTGCATAAAATAACATGTCGGGAGTTGATGGAAGCATATGAATAAAAAAGAATTATTGGTTAATCGGCTTTCGTTAATGAGGTAATAGTACAAGATTGAAGAAAATGTAAAATATATGTACAATTACTCAACAATTACGATATCATTTTAAAGAGAGGTTTAACTGTATCATTATTGTAGTTTTACTTCATTCGATAATATAATATGTTAAGCTTATTTTAACTGTACATGTGTTTGTTTCGTAAGAAAAAACACATTGTACCTCAAAAGTAATCGCTGATAATGGGTTTCACAACGTTTAGCCAGAAACAGATTTAATCATATTCATCGCGATTTCCTTGGCCTTTACAATGTTTGCACTTTTCGCCCTCATTTGTTTTTATGTTCCTCCTTCCCAAAAAAATAACGACCAGTAAACGTTCGGTGTTCTTGAATAATTTCTTGAAAAAGGGTTGTTTTGCGATAAATTACATTACGTATCAAACGTATACTCCATATATTTGGTGTTGAATGTGTTATTTAATTTTTGTGTCAAAACTGAAATGTATCTAAGTAAACACATATAAAAATACATGATCATAGGTTACATGCTCCCATATGAAGAAGAGATATCAGCCATATAACTAATGATTCAGGCGCAAAAACTGCATTTGTAATTCAGGAAGGAGGAATTTGAAGAGCTTACTCATTGAAAGACTATCTCATTTATATGCTGCTAGCCTGTGTGTCGCCATTAATCGAAGTATGCCTGACATTGGAACTCAATAATCTAATAAACACGTGATTCAACCAAACCTTTATGAAATGTCCGCTCGTAGCAGTGTGATCTACATAAAAACTATCTGTAAAGAGAAGGAGAGGTGTTTGTACTTGAACAATCGATTTCCGGGAAATATAGCCTGTTCTTTGATCCACTGCAATCCTGCAGATTAAAAAACTAGAACCTGAAATAGAAGTAGTGAAGTTATTGAAAAATTGAGTTAAGTACTCTCATTAAAGATTGGACATTCGGGACTTGTTTGCATTTATATCAAACATTCTTATTCTCTCAAACTGATAAAGCGACGACGTGGACTTAAAGGTCTGCACGAACCTGTTATTAGAGTTTTTCAAAGGGGAAAATATTTGTCCTTACACCAACCGCAAGGTCCAAATATTGATATAATTTTGAACAAAGAAACACACTGTTATTCGTTTTCATTGAAAATCATACATTACAAGGTACACATTTGTTAGAGGCAAAAGATGGATAGTTTCAAAATATGCCATAATTTGATGGTAAAAAGATTCAACGGTTAAGAAAAAAATCAACTTCAAATGTATTTTCCATGAGAAAAAACAAGAAAGTATGAGGAGTAAAAGTCTTTTAACAACAATGAAATATCACTCAACAATACAATTAAAAATGCGTGTTAAAAGAATTAAAAAATCGCAAAACAGATTGAAACATCTCAGGAAGTTACACTCGATAAGTTATTCGACCTTCAAACATCAGGTAACAAAAACGATAGACCGTAAGCAGGGGCAGTAAATGTACTAAACCATGCATGTCGTAGTGAATAAGTAAAAGTGCTCATTGGGAGATTGTAGACTTGATATGAAAAAGGGGAGAACAAGCTCATGACCCACTTCCTTTCGGTTTTGGTCCTGTGGAAGAATTCAGTTGTTTGTCATTTAATTTTTTATCAGTTGGGTGATGTTTTTCATGGCTGGTGAGTTTGTTAAATTTGCTTTTCAAGCTATTCCTAAGCTCTTATTCATGGCATCCTTTCTATGTTTCGATGACGTTTTCTTCAATGATTTGAAATATTGTTTTCTCAATGATTTGCCATAGCAGATGAGATAAGATATTAATCGTAGGAAAAGCGACTGATTAAAGAGTTCTTTGAGAAAATACTTAGTGAGAGATTGATGCTTGCTCTCTTAGTCCTTTGTTACAATAAGGTTGTTTACTATTGTGTCAACTGCAATTGACAAACTGACAAGCTTTTAATTCAGGTTAATTCCTATTTGAAGATTACACATTTGCACAATATTTTAATATGTTAACATCAATAATGCAGTTACGATCATGAATAATTTTCGTTTTATTAAATTGCGTGCAGTGAGAAAAAAACGATAATTCAGTGATGAGTAATACGAACACAAAAATGAAGGGGAAAACCATCTGCAGTTGATGAGAAAGTTATAAGAGGATCTGGAATAGTTTAATGCTGAATATTGGTGTTACTAGATGCTGATACCTCAATTCCATTTTCTTTTAACAGCAGCAGCCCAGTGGAGTGCAATCCTTTGTCGATTTGTGTTAACTGATTTAAATTTGAATAAGGTTTCATATCGAAATGTACAATCCTGAAGGCCGTTGCGGACCGTACTAGTGGAAAAGAAATATATAAATGTTATCCTAAGAATCTTGACATTGCATATAAAAAAAATACAGAGAAGATGTAAATCAACTTTCAAAATCATTTGATAGTTGATTTACATCTTCTCCGTATTTTTTAATACTTTCATATATGCTTCTCCACGATTTATACTTCTTTCATTTTCTATATATATATATATATATATATATATTACAAACTTTAAATGCATATCAGGCTAGAAAGTACGTCAAGATGATATGAATTTATACCATTTCAAATGTGATTACCTGGTAAAATGACGCATGTAGCAGCGTTAATGTACTGTGATCAACTCAATGACATGCTATTTTCATTTTTAAGGTGAATTGTAATTTGAAACTAACATCCTGTTTGCTGTTACAAGTCTAGGAACCTTATTACTCTGTAGATGATAACTATTTCCTAAACACGTTAAATTTAAAAATATGTACATGTATTTATATCTAACATATTCGCGAGTCTCATTGACATTAAACGAGTTCTTCATTAATATATGGTCATTATGGTCATGTGGTAACAAACTGCCACATAGTGCTTGGTAGATAACATGTTTCTGCATTTTGAACTTTGCTTCTATATACACCTATCATATAAGCTCACCAGTGCCCCAACCACTTGTATTTATGTGAACGAAAATGGCAACTACATATCAAAAGATAGATTCTTTAATTCCTTCAGTTTGAGCCGAAGCTCACAAACATTTGCCCTTATACATTAATTCATAAAAATACATTAATCCATAACGATCTATACATTTGCATTACTTAAGAAATTAAATATACATACTAAGTTAATACATGGGCTCTATATGCAATAACACGACAATTGTACAGCATCACTATTACAAGATAGATACAAATAAATCCTTTAATAATATATTTTGCACAGGCAGCTGTTTTTTACGGTAACATTGTAATAGGTGACGTTTCAAATCGTATACATATGAGACTTGGAGTATAATTCATTCCCAATTGCTATGTTCAATAATTTTATAAAAGTTTCTCCTCCTGTTTATCAGTTTTATCATGTTATGCAAAAGCTACATAAGTGTCAACTTAAGTAAGATCTATCATAATTACATAAAATGCATTTCTGTACGAATTAGATTTTAGTAAAAAATTGTGAAAGTCATAGTCGTGGGTATATTTATTGATTTCCAGATTTCTCCAGGAGAGGATTTCTAAATTAATATACTAATATGTCTATAAACTGCTTTTGTGTTCTTAAGGCTATGGAGCAATCACATCCGTGTTCAAAAAGCGTAAAATCAGTCTGCAGTTATCATCGGAAACCAATGGCATTTCTCCTTCCAGCCTTTTTGTGAATAATTCTAAAGATGTTTACGAAATAAAGAAACATCTTTTTGAATTATGTGGTGACTTTTCTTTATGCTTCCGATGTTAGGAGTGGCCCATTTTGATTTTTGTGTGTGTGAATAGTTCAGGTGACTACTGACATTTGTGAAAATTGTCACAACCTCAGTACTCTGCAAATCAATTTCCCCCCATTTTACTTATCAAAATGTGTGTCGTTTATCAGTTACAATTTTACACATATATTTGAAAAAAAATTATCTTACAAAGACATAATCTTGTCATAGCAAGGAGTAGGTTTTAGTGACCTTAATTTTACTTAACTTTGTGTAACAATAGACAAGTTTCACCGAAAAACCTCAATCATGGACTAATGTATGATAACAATAATGATATTAACATTCGTCAACATTTTATAAATCTTAAATTGAAACTAGACAAGTTTACTTAATAGATGTACTGTTTCCAGGAAAGTAAAAAAAATAAATTCAAAATATTGATGGTGAATCAGCTGATAGAAAAATTATGTCATGGCAATAACTGATTCTTGCGTTTTAAATTGGATCGATTCGTTACGATTAAGGAAATAATTTTAAACGCCTTTAAACTAAAATACATTGGTTGCACCTGTCTCCATGCTAATTCTAAAAGATATCTAAACTTCATTGCTTAAAACATTTCAATTCAGAATTTCAATAAAGTTGTCTTTCAGTCCAGTTTTATTAACGCTCGTCTCGTAGCAATGTGATCTACATGGAAATGTCTCTACAAAAAAGTAATGTCTGTACTTGAAAAGTTGAAACCTGTAATAGATCAAATAAAATTGAAGGAAGCATTTTTACCAAAGAATAGAACTTTTGAACTTTTTTAACTGTTATCAGACACTTTCCATTACAGGGAGAGTTCCTTGACGAACTTGTTAAACATGTGAACAAGATTTTTCCCCAGTTTGAGGTAACATAATTAGAGTAAGAGTTTTGAAAATATGGTAGTTTGGGTTTTTTAGCTGCTACGGTACAACATGTAATCAAACATTTCAACAAAATTATCAATTTTCTCGCTTTTTTTCTTAAAATATGCCTTTTCCCAATAATTATATACACACATAGCTACAAACATGCATCGAAATCGTATTTATTCAACAACATCTATTATCTAAGAAAAACAGTAAACAGAACTGGCTCAAATGATAACTACAATTGCAAATAGATGAGTCAGCAAACCTTTGAAAAATCAAAATACATTTCACATATTTTTTCTTTTCAAAGACACCATAATTATTTGATTTAAAATAAATTAACATGAAAATGATATCAAAAATGTAAATACCACAAAAATTTATTTCTACTTTCACATTAGGTACATTTCAAAAGGTACAGAAAGTCAAAAGAGTCATGAAGGGAAGCAACTGGTCATCGTGAAGCGCACGTAAAATGCCTTGAGGAATGTGTGTTGTCATGGGTTTGTATGATGTGTTTGTCACTGAATGGTCAATCCTTTCCTCTGCATTGGTTTGAAGTACATGTACTTGTACTTGAAAAGATGAATACGTTTGTTAACTCCATTCATTAGAATTGATTCCTTTTCGTTTCATATTGGAAAACACCAAATATTGTAAAAAAGATATTTTAAATCCATGACATTTCATACATTGAAAGATATGACTGGCAATGTCATGTGGTTTAAAAGAACATTTTAAACTACATATAACTGCCAACAAGAGATTATTAAATTAAGTTCGGATTTTTAAAAGCAAGAATTTAAACTGGAATATCCAAATATGATGCTTATAGATTTTTTCATTGTGAATAATTGGCAAAGGCTTTCTACACGGGATCTGTGAATCAATGTACATGCATGCTATAGTTGTTTGACTTTTAAGAGATATGGTTCTTCATTAATTCATATATACATATCAGCCAGTGCAGCTTAACACAGCTGTAAAGAAAATTTGGGATACGTTCAATTAAGAATAAAGTGACATCCTGAAAATTGAAAACTCATTAACGGTGAGAAAGGAGAATTCAATACTAATAAATTTGTCTATCTCTAGTCTGAAAGAGCTATTTGATCCCCTCATCATGTTTTCGCAAATGATCGTTCATGAACAAAGAAATATACAAAGGCTTAATCATCACAAAAATTACCTATCATAAGAGTATTTGTATACAATGTTCAGATACGAATTTTCACACCTTGATTTCTCTTACTTAGTATGATACTTCAAACATACTTGTAACCTAAAATCAATGTAATCAATTGTTATTTAATTAATACATTATTTAAACGAGATAGTTGCCAAATGTCGAGTTAGTTGTCATTCATTATGATAACTTTAATCATTTATTTTATATATACTATTTTTCGTAGCAAAACATATATATATTTATAGATGTAAAATTAAGTTTTCATGGTTTATGTGTAAAATATTTTTAAAAATTAAAAGACTGAAAATGAATCTTTGTCTATCAATTCTTTACCAACCGGTTTCACACAAATGTGATCTTCAAGGTATAAAACATGTTGAACAGGGGAAATATATTTAAAATGCTACTCACATTGTATTGGTAAAGTTATCTAAGAAGGATTATTGAAATGGTGTAAAAAGGCAGCACATTAGCAAGTGACCTTCCTCCCGACGTTCAATGAATAACTCGTTTGTCCGCGGAGATGTACAGCAAGGACAGTTGATGGATGCACATGGACGTGTCTAGCAATCTCAAAATCTGAAGAACCTTGGCGAGCCATTCCAATCTGCATTGTGATTGATTCTTGTTGATCTTCTAAGGGATTTGGTCACAGGGAATGCACATGTGCTGCATGATTTATGCATGTTGTTGCGTTTGCGTTTCATACACAACGTTCCGGTTAAGTCACCACCGTACCTGCGAGGAAAATGGTCATGGATTCAAACTCCAGATTAATGCATCCTTATTCTTTAGCCGTAGATCCTCCTCTACGTTTCTTCAATTGTCATGAAATGAACATGGCGAGTT
This sequence comes from Phorcus lineatus, assembly GCA_921293015.1. Classification (NCBI taxonomy): domain Eukaryota; kingdom Metazoa; phylum Mollusca; class Gastropoda; order Trochida; family Trochidae; genus Phorcus; species Phorcus lineatus. Next base: position 6,074,712 of record OV121081.1, on the reverse strand, counting down.
ATGCCACATCAAATACTAATTGCGTTTCTATTGGCGTCCAGTATAAAAGTATGACTTCGGTTGCATATCTACGCTGAAGACAACTGATATTTCAAGGAAGGATCTAACTTGAATACGTATAAAATATATGCCTAAATCCCACTATCGCTACACATCTTGTGACCTCGTCACCTGTTAACAAAAATTTCACATGCTTTAAGGATTTTTTAAAAAAATATTGGCTTGACGGGCTTAATAAGAAATTATAATATTGATATTTATATTATGTAATTCCATTAATATTTTTCCAAAAGATAATACTTGATGTTTGAGAAAGTTTATTTAGTCAATATTTCTCTTTCTTATACATCAAATCAATATGGAGTAAAATATACATGTACAATTTATTTGGTAAACGAAAATTACAATGGTGACAATAATGAATGAATGGAATCTAGTTAACAATAAATGAGTTATCATTTGCACTAATTGGAAACTTTTAAAAACATTTACCTTTTTCCGATCAGTCTTGTTAAAGTATTGTGGCTAAACGTCTACGAATTTATCAAACAATTACAATATCCTATCGCATGATCAACCATGCCATGCAGAAGCTGGAAGGCTAACTGGAGTTCTGAACTTACATTATTGTGAATATTGAATTAGCTCATGTAAGAATGGTTATTTTTTAATTAATAATTAGACGCCATATATAATTCAATAAATCATCAAGAACCAATACCACATATAATGGAGGATAAGAATAGATCATCATTAACATGTCTAACATTAACAAGGGGTCCTGTCACAATTATCCCATGATCTGACAGAAAAAGAAATTGAGTCCCTTTTAAGAGATATTTGGAATGCATGAAAGCAATTTGTACTTAGAAGTGGACTTATTTCTCTTCCTTTAAGTCAATAACAATTACAATTCTCGGAGGTTTTAGAGAGGTGTACCTTTGGGTACAGAATTTGTGCAGCAAACAATAATGGTATGACCCATTTTTATTGGTATGAATTTGAATAAATTATGGTAAAAACGTATAAACTTGGTTATCATGTAGTAATGAAAATCAAAATTACACATATTACACGTAATAGATCTTTACGGTTTCTTAAGAATTAACATTGGTCAAGATACGTTTACACGAAAGTTTGACATTCCAAAGATAGTTATGTAAAAAGAAATAACACGTAGGTTTAAAGGGTTAACCTCTTATTCCTCTAAAATAATTAATATCAATTTAAAATCATACAAACCTCTAGCAAACAATGCTGTTACGGAATTAGTTACGGCAATTAAGAGATAGGGGTTCTGGTATTAGCTAGAATATTATGTATACTTTTGTAGTATTTTACACTTGAGGAATAATGTATTTAACTACCTGTCTCATCGTCCAAAGATCGCTAATTTAATCGGAACACAACATGTGCAATCTCCATTCCAAACAATGCCAATGCGTTTGCTGAAATGCCACAAACCTAAGTAATTAACTCAGTTGATTAGAGACAACGACAATAAGACACACCTTTATTGGTTTAATGAACGACAAAGGTGTCTTGTTGCATGTTCATGATCTATCCATACTATGCGTTTAATAATGAGCAGTAATTCATTAAGATCTGCTTATGTTACGTAATATTTATACACATAAGGGCTGGAATTAATTAAATGTCGAGCCTCGATTCCTTGTTTTCGAGCAAACAAAAACCGACCAGTGAGAAAGATTGTACCAAGACACCTGGCAGATGAACACATATAGATGGAGCTCGAGCCTGTAATAAATGTAATCTTATACATACTAACAGAGGTTAATCATCAATACCCATCACGCTATAACTTTGTGTACATGTGGACTAAGCGACCTGCGTCAAAATCTTTCAGTTGATTTGCATACATGGAAGTCAAGACGTTGTAGGTACAATTAGTCGTGATCGGAAGGTCAATCATCCAAAGTTTTATACTCAATTTAGTACAATGGATGTCATGTTTACGTAGCAATCTGCCATGAAGGAAAAGGGGGTTGTAGGAGCGCTCTCCCTAACCTTTACTACCTTACTATCAGGCGATATGTCAACTTTGTTTTTTAGAACTTGGACCCAGGGTCCTGTGATGTTTTCCTTACTCGTATCTCAGTGTATCTGAGTGTGTCTCAATTGTCCTGGAAATTAAATCAATAAGAATTAGAAGCTTCTGGAGCAGGTTTAAAAAGCGCATAGATCATCAATAAGATGGCGAATACCTTGACGAGTGATCATATCATTACATAAAGCAATTTTTTGTTAAGTAGATAAATAGTAGTGCGTTGTCCCTCCGCTCAATAGTGTTAAGGGTTACAAGGCTTACATAGAATCTCATATCTCATAGCTTTGGATTGAAAATAATCCTTGTTTCAAACTGCTTTTAAAGAGGATAAATTGTCCATTAATACTACAAATGGCCGAGACGTTTCTTCTCCAAGAGCTCATTGTTATCTCCTTTAACCTCCTTATGACAGTAATGTGATAGAAGTGTTTTTATGGTATATGTCTAACATTGCATAATGATTACTAAATTACGAAATAGGAAAGTAGGAACAATGAAATTACTATTTTGTGAAGTTTATTTGAAAATAGTCTAATTATGATTCGATTCACTTTTATGAACTATGAAATAAGTTTTGATATCACAAGCGTTGGTGGCCTGTGGTTATGTCAAAGCTTTCAAAGTTAGAGAAAACAAATCTACAAGGCTATGATATTTCAACGGACATAGATGTCTCTGTATCAAAGGACCTCAGGAATACTACAAACACCACAGAGGGTACATGTCATGGACATTTAATAAAACAACATGTTTGTCATCCTGTGCAAATTGAAATATCACGAACGTGAGAGAGAAATCTGATACCTACTTCTGATAATGGTTCTTGCGTTGAGCTCCTATTCTTGAAATCCATTAAGACACGAAATACGTGTTTAAAGGCAATTCTTTGTTGATAATTTCTGAGTAAACAAGAACAAGTTTGTGGAGAAAGCTTTTAAGCAAGTCCGAAAGTTGTCTCAAAATCGCCTATGGTGGTTAATGCAAACAGTGCTCGCAATTATCTGAATTTATCAAGAGGATAACTCCTATCTTCATTTTTTAACGAGGTTCAACTATGTCCTTTAGAGGCATCCTTTTTCTTAACAGGTACTTTATGACTGCAGGTTTTTTAATTCCATCTGTTTAAATCGGGTCATGAAAAATGGATCTACATTTAGAGAAGAGTTTACAAGGTTCTTTAATAATTCAGATGTATTTAATTGTTAGATGATGCCAACGATACGAAACTTTTACTTACAATTAATACGTGTCATTTTAAAAATCGAAAACAAAACATGATATGTATGCATCTAATCACTTACTGATTACCCCATTCAACAAAATAGATAAGCTACGACTGGAATCGGTTATTGGTCAAGAACTCTAAGTAATCTGTATCCAACATATGATGTGCAAAAACTAGATCTAACCATGAACAAAGTTACGTCAAATAATAATGATTATATTTTGAACCCCAGGCGCACTTACATCAATAGAAATAAGAAAAATGCACTAAATTTGAATTCTTTTAACGGAAACCCAAAACATAAAAATGAGAATAAACAAAGAAGAAAAAGGTGCGACTCGAGATCAATTAACAGATCATACCAAGTTTACAAAAATAATATTAACCGTATTTTGAGATATGGCCCGGAATTGAAGCATTTCAGAATCACTGGAATTAAGAACGGATACGAAATTAATTTTTCTCCCACAGAGCTTTTTCGGGGGAAATAATAAAATATTTTAATGGTCAGGAAGATAATCATGATCATTTAAGACACTCTTAATGCAATATGGATGATTACTTCAAATCAGTTTTGATTTTTAAATCAGTAATTGCATCGAATATTGGCATTTTCGAACATCGTAATTGCCGGTTTGGTGAGAAGTGATTTAGAAAATATTACGTAACCGAGTAAATCTCTCACCAAATTAGAACTTTTGAACAGGATATTAAGCAGATAACATTTTCTAAAGCACATTACAAAGGAACTCGTGTTATTAAATAAATCAGTATTTGCTACATTTTCGATGAGCAATACCTTTTTCAATGCTTTGATTTTTCATTGCTGATTTTTAGCTTTATTCCATGATGCATTTTAGTGTATCTAGACGTGTTTCTGTTGAGGTATGAATTCCCTGTCTTTTGATAGGAATATCACATCAATGGCGAAATATTACCAACTAGAAATGAATATGTAAATTTGTCAATCAGTTTGTGTGTTTTGACCAATGCGAAAGCGGTTGTTTCAGGAACTCGATCAATCTCCTGCTACCATCTGTGCCCTAATGATTACAATGAGCGTCAATATCGTGTTTTAATTAGGTAGCATTTATTTATTATGTACACTAGACCAGTTTCTACAATAACTGACTCTTCACCACTATTACACGAATCTTTTGCAGATGACGTACAACTTCATCTATTGTTTAACTTGTGCGATTTTCAAAGCGCCATATCCTCTACAGAATCATGTATCTCTGACTTAAAAACATGGATGACCATCAATAAGCTGAAGTTCAACGATACCAAAACTGAAGTTCTATTCATATGTCCTACTAAAGTACTCAAGTCAAACCCTCTTCCAAGCTCTATCAATCTTAATGGAACAGTTATTGATGTCTCAACGCAATGCAGAAATCTTGGCGTTCAGTTTGATCAAACCCTTTCCTTTACGCAGCATATCTCAAACACTTGTAGATCCTGTTACAGTGAACTGAGGAAAATCAGCTCCATCAGACACTATCTTTCATCCGATGCCACAATAACACTAGTTTCGTCTTTTATTCTCTCCAGATTAGATTATTGCAACTCAATCCTCTCAAGTCTACCAGCAAGTCTCATTCAGCAACTCCAAATGGTCCAGAATAGCGCTGCCCGTCTCATCTTCAGGTCATCTAAACGTGAACACATCACCCCTAAACTCCGCACACTTCACTGGCTGCCCATATCAACAAGAATTGAGTACAAAATTGCAAGAGTTTCAAATTCGTACTTCAACAACACTGCACCAAAATATATATCAGACATGATCCAGCTATATACTCCACACAGAAATCTCCGTTCCTCAGACCAACGTCTTCTCTCAACACCCAAAGTGAAAACAAAGTCCTACGGCGAACGTTCATTTAAATATCAAGGACCTCTCATATGGAACCAACTGCCTTCACATCTTAGACAACCACTGACTAAAGCTTCCTTCAAGACATCTCTTAAAACATTCCTTTTTCAGCGAACCTTCAACGACACCTAGAATCAACCTTATCTCTCTATATCCTGTGCACTATCACTTTCTCTTGCAATATCTCTTCTTTGTTATGTGTATGTATTCATGTTTGTGTATGTACTCTCTATTCATTTTCATATGTTAAGCGCCTAGTGCTCAAATTACGAGGTCAGGCGCTATATAAATATTCATTATTATTAGTAGTAGTACATTTCTACATTCATATGAAAACTCGTTTGTGAATGAACTAAAGATGTAGCTCTTAGCTCACACCAACTGTTCACAGTCAATTAGCAGGAAGGCTCCTTTGCGAATTTCAAATTATGATTCATATATAAGCACACGCTGATAAGGAATTTTTTTAACTCGGTCTGTACACTTAATTCCAACTCTTCGTATTAAATCATTTCATTGTGTTACTGTTACTTAATTTGAATATCAATGTCATTATGAAAAGTCCCTAGAGTGTTATATGAAATGTATTGAAACCTATGGAACTGAGGATGACTGGGAATAGTACAGAAAGTTGCAACAGTATTAATTTTGAATTTATTTTGTATTATTATAAGGCACACTTTCCATGGTGAATTCTTAGCAAATGACGTATGCGATGTGGTATCGCTATCTACTCTGTGACTGTGCGCTTCGAGCATGCATTACGCATGGAGTAATGCGCTATATAAGTGCCCTATTATTATTATTATTATTATTATTAAATTCACACCCCTTACATGAGACTAATTCCAACAAGTATTTCCGTAATTACTTTAAAAAAGCTAAACTTTCTGAGCAAAGAACAATCAGAGTGCTTACCCTAGTCATATATGTAACGACTAGCAGGCAGTTGTTTCGAAATAGAAATAGATATTTCTAACCCCAACCTCTGATTGAAACAGCTTCATAGCTACATAGTATTGAAAAGTGGAGGTTTTCGCATGCAGTTTCAACATCCTTTAAGATTTTAAAACACGAATCGTGTCCTCTTAGAGAGACAATCGGAGTCGGTCAGTCAGAAGTCGATTTTAGCGTTTTACCCCTACGTGTATAAATGTCTATATAACCGAGAGTGAATTACAAGTTTTCGATTGCTTGACGGTTGTGATGTTTACTTTCAGGACCCCTTGAGATTTATGGTGTATAGGATTAAGTTCTGTACCAACTTGAGGTTTGTGATTCTACGTTCGTAGCTTGAATCATTTCAGTTGAGATTGTTTACGTTTTCGCAGAAAAAATGTGTCCTTTGATTCAATATAGTTTCCGTTTTCGAATTTATGTTACATAAAAACTAAACTGAATGTGATAAAATTTCTACCTCGCTTCCTGGTTTGTTTCTTTGGTTTACATATTGACGGATCGAAATATCAACAAACCGTATTTGGCTGCACTTCATCATTGTGCTTCCTGTTAAATGAGTAGGCAATTTAATTTTATGTCGTTAGTTCTTTCGTGTTGACTTGCTTCACTGCAGAAGCGGAACAAAACGTTTAGGCTCATTAAAGGATATTTATTTTCCATTTCTACATCACAGTAGCATTTATTTTAATTAGTTCTGAATGTCACTACTGCTTTCGAACCTACATTAACAGAGAATATTTAAACTTTGCATCAAGACGATGGGTCTATTAATCCTGACAAGAATCTTGAAAAACGATCACAAAACGTACACTGTGCATAACTTCACCATTAACTTGTGTCTCAAAGCAATACGTTTAAGAAAGTTCTATCTGTTCATTTACCGTTACACAATACATATTGTAACAGTAAAATTTATATCAAAGAAACTTTGGAAAATCAATTTTGAAGCAGCAAATATCTGGTAAGACTTTAAGAATATAAGAGAAAGAACGATTTCATCTTGACCGATGGTCAGATGGTAGTTGTTTGAATGATTTTTCCAAAACGTCAACGTTAATATAAAGAGTGTGATAAAAAAATACGTTTTTAGTAAATTCCAGTTATAAGACCAGGTTTAACAAGGTTTAACTCGTTCAATTGTGATAAAAGAATGCCACCTCTTATATGTCAGTCAAATGTTAATATATTAAGACATTTGTAAACCAAACTTTATTGCTAAACATGTAAGATATCATTAGATGGAAACAATGCTCTCTAAACAAGTAGAATAAATCTACAAAATGAAATTACATGTTGTGCCTCCTAAGATGAAAATACAGTAACATTAAATAAAATTAATAAATAAAGAAAGGGAACTAATGCAGCATAAAAGAAAGTCTTAGGACTTTAAAAATATACTACATATGTATCAAATAGGGTACTTTTATACTCTGATATATGAAGTTTTGGAAAATTTGTTGTTGAAATCTATGGAATATAGTTTAAACCTGCTGCAATTTTGAAGTTAAGAAATTAAGCTCTTTCGGCAAGAGGTCCGGGGTTCGAATCCCGCAGGGGTTTGACAACTTTGTCTGCAGTAGACAGATGTTTTACGTTCTATGTTTGGGTAAAATGATACAGTGAATTTCAGCGGAGTTTCTCTAGTTCGAGCCGTTTCACCGCGGTATGGCCACAATGGTATAGCACGAAATAATAATGATAATCGAAGTTGACATGAATGTATAAACATATGTAAATCTAAAGACAGTTAACCATTATTGTTTATAGATTAAAACACTTAAAGAAAGGGAAGTGGTTCCTTTTATAATTAGCCATTGATCACCACTGTACCATATACTACTTTTAAACTGTGTCCTGTTCAATTATTTCTAATTATTAGTTTGCCTTTCATTTTTCCTAATATTTCTCATATTTCTAATATTCGTACTATTCTGAGTCTCTTTTGGCCCTTATCATTTTTTATTACTTAGAATGTCATTTATATATCGTCATATTTCTTCATCAACATTAGATCAAGACTTGTTAAATCTTGATTAATCTTAATTATCGTTTATGAGAAGATGTAATCAAAAGCGAACGTGTTGATTGTATGTACTACCATAAAACCCCGCTACGACTGATAAAGCGTAAGTTCGTGTGTCCGAAATCGTTTCTGTTTAATCACGTTAAAACTATATGACTCAAACTTCGATTTCGTAATGAATGTGATGTTGTGCCTTCTATGGGTTGTAACTACGTTTTGGATTATGTGACCTCAAAAAGACCATTAGTCTAAGTCTCGTCTCCGGAGCACTACTGAAAAAAATATAAAGATCCAGAAACTTCAAATTTGGAATAAATGTTTTTCATGTAATGCTTTATAATTAGCGTTTCACCTAGATCCATGATTTCACAAAAAAGGCGAATATTCATATTTCTTGACTACTTTCAGGACTCAAATTTTATTTTCATTTAATGTTGTTTTCGTAATTACCTTTCAGGATAAGGTCCATTAATAAGAACAACTTTTTAAAAAATGTCTTTTTTTAACATAAATTGTTTCCGAACTTGTCATACGATTTTTTATGACTTTGAAACATACTCATTGATGTCAATTTAAGATTCATTGTAGCTTCCTTTAGGTTCATTTCGTTGATTTATTCACTGACACCATAAATTTTCAATATGAATAAAGCGGTCATACTACAGGCTGGGGTATGTGAGCATACTTCTACATGTTAATGAATTGAGGTTTACCTTTTGTAGAAATTTTTATTTCAATTTCAAATCGAAGTAAGTTCAATTGGATTAATTGAATAGATCATTGAAAATAACCAGACAGATATGACAGTCAACATTGTACGAATCCCCCAAAAAGTCATTAAATACTGTATTCGTTATGTTTTAAGAAATTTCAATGTTTAATTCAAATGTCAAATGACAAATAATCATGTATGTGAATCTTAACATGTATTACACATATAAAAAAGGTCTCTTCATCAGTCACTGGCTTCTTTTGTAATGTAGATGCTGACTTTTTCTACTTTATTTCTTTATTTGCTTAGGGAACTGACGTCGACAGGCAAAGCATGTATAATCCCCTGTCTCCTTCTCTTCCACATCTAACAATGGCACTTTTTTTTCATTTTGGCTGTGTTTTTGATAGGGCTGTAAAGAAATGTAATTGATCCATGCATCTTCTCATTTCAGACAGGATATAAAATCTCTGTGGGGTGTTATGTATAGGCGGTATAGGAAACATTTTGGAGAATTAAAGATATGCAACTGAAGCAATATACTGAATAGTGTGACGACCACAACACTAACTGTAAGATAGGAAACGTTGTCAACTTGATATTAGAATTTAAATCACATGATAGTTTTCATTATTCCATGTACATAACAACGTTGATTTTTTAAAAATAATTTAATACGCATATTAGTTTCAATGCTGGTACTGCATTATGACAGCTCATCACTTAAGCCTGTCTGGAGTTTAAAACTTGAGTCTAAAGAATAACACTCTCGTTTAAGATAAATGCAGGGACATAATGTCATATTAAGTCTAGTGGGAGGTCAGCACATCAAAGATCAAAAAGCTTTTGGGTACATTGTTGCCTTCATCTTTAAATACTTTCAAAGATGGCATATTCACCTGTCAGAACTTTCTCGTTTCAATTAAGTTTCAACTTTACATGTTAGAGATTCACTACAACACGACAGTTGTTTAGACTTCTGACGCAAGTTGTAAAGGCCGTCCTTCAAACTTCCTTTCTTTTTTTCTTGTAGTGCATACACTGTTAACACGATATGATTAGATTAGGGTTGAGCTTCAATAAATTGAAAGGTGCTTCTCCTTAATTGATCTTAAAGAACCTTTTTTTATGAAATACCTTAACATGGGTTATTGTAACAACCGCTCGGTAACTCATTAAAGAAATAATTATAGTTATACCTACGGTTTGGAGTTACACGTGCGAAACGTAATCTCTGCCACGACTTAATTCTATACCTTATCAAAGTCTGGTCGGAGAATTATGCAAGACGGGGTTTGCCACGTATTTTATAACGGAAATTTTGTTCTAAACATGTTTAGTCCCATCTCACTCACTAGAAAGAAATGGTTGTTGTTGAAAGATATCATTGATGGTTACTCCATTTGTAAAAGGGACATTTTTAGCTATTGTTTATCATTTTGCCAATTAACTAACATATGGTTTGGAAATAAGAGATTTCGAATACAAAAAAATAACTCTTAGCTTCGCTTTCCGTAATAATGTGTTCCTTTTAAAAAGCAGTCATTTACATTCGAGAATGCACTCGAAAGGTAGAAAAACAAAATGTTAATTTTTCGAAACTTCAAATGTTTAGGTCAGACCAGAGTAACAACTGTTTCAATACCAAACATCAACATTAAAGAGAAGATAGCTATTCATATAAATCATTAACTGGTTTAAATTTACATTTGAAAAAAATATTGCAGGCCTTTTTATCAAATCGTTTTCATTTAAGAAGAAATGATTACTTTGATTGCACATTATTTTACAGCGTTTTTTTTTTAGTTCAGTTGCTCATCAAAGGGAAAAGAGGTTTGGGAATTGCTTTCAAAAACAATCAAGACAGTTTTAAAAACAAATTCTGAATACTAACCTTGAATGTTGAAGTGACCTGGCAGAAGGTTTTTCACCATTTTTACCTTTGAAAATTTGTTCATACTGAAACAGAATTCTTACCCTCATACAGTGTTGACTGTCACTTGTGTTCAAAAGATATTTTGAAACATGACATTCCGAATATCATAAACAGCATTTGGAAAGGAAAGATGTGAAAGGAAATAACACTGGTGATGGTTCATGTCATGTACGATAAATCTCTTTCATTGTTGTGAAAACTTTACCCTTAAGGGTAGTAATCTGAAGGGCATTAAAAACACTTTTCCTTGGTTAAGATTTAGTTTTATCAAAAATAACGAAGGCAATGATAGTTTTCAAAAGTTGTAATTTCTTAAGAAATCATTAAGGCATGTGTAAGGTATCAAAGTTGAATTTTTTTAAAATTTGTAACAGGATATGAATTAATGGACATGGTGTCAATATATAGATTTCATAACACATTAATCTATATCAATAGCCTGAAAATTCAACGAATGGAGTCTCTAATACCAAGTGTGTCCACCTCTTGCATTGATACAGCCAAAGCCGCGTTAGTTAAATTTTATTATGGTGGCATGTGATCCTGTGCATAGCTCAGTTGACGTATCAGTGAAGTTCAGCAACATTGGGCGTAGATCCCCGGATGGGTGGGTTAACCCGTCAAATCTGGTAGCGCCTTCAGCATGTGGAAAAGTGCGCCTTAAAAATATCCACGTTATTATTATTAATATCATAACTAAATCGGACACTATTTTCTTAGGTAGTAACCAAATTTGTTCACCTTTTCTATCAGAAGAGAATATAGGTTAAGGGAATTGAGACGAAATAAACTGCAGTAAAAAGAGAAGTTTTGTTTCAGTTGGTTGTCCTTCAAAACACCCTTCCAAAATTTATTCCAAGATTTCATGTTTCCATTACATCAGAACAAATGTAATTATTTCGATGTATCCTCCAGCATCTGTGCTTTATTGTCAAACATGGAGCAAATGCTTTGGTGACAAGTGCAAAACCTTAATACGTCAAATATCAGAATGGAAGTTTTTAGCTGAAGTTATTCTAAATAGGAAACGAACATCGAATGAGGAAGGATATACCGCCTGTTCATGATTTAAATTGTTCTATTTCATGGGTCTAATTATTATTGTTTGGACTGTTTTTTTCTATTATGATAGCAAGACACATCTTTCAGTTGCAATCTGTTTCCTGGAACAATTACAATTGTCATGATGTAGGAATTCGAAAAAATAGATTTCAATACCCAGAATTTTTTGTGAGTGAAAATCAATAAGCACCTACTATATCAAAACCTATTTGTTATTCATGTTGTATTACCAAGGTGATACAAATACAATGCTTGTATTACATTGCAACAGCTCGTTTACACTTTTAATAAAGAAAATCTTGTTCAGGAAGGGGTTATATTACTAATTTAAAAACAAACAATGCTCTGATCTTCCTAAACGAACATGGAATCCTAAAATTGATTACTTTCATTTTTCTTACCTGTTGCATAACGTAATTTCCGGTTTGCTTTCTTAATCGGTGTTGGCATGCAATAGGGAAATCACATTAGCATTACAGTGCCAGTTTTAATTAGCCAATGTCATTGTGTAAAAATCATAAGATTGATCGCATCATAAAAAGTTAAAAAGATTTCTTGAAACACTCAGGATAAAATTGATGTATCAATCACGTAGTATCACAAGACAACATCTACTTTCCAAGTCCATAAAGCAATAAGAAGCAGCAGATTAGAACACTCTCAAAAACGCAATGTTCTCTTTCAATGTTTTCATTATTTCTCTCTTTCTCGCAATTCCTATTGCTTTTGATGTATTGCTCAATTCTTTGGGCACAAAACTGATATAAGAAGATGGTTATTTTTCACTATGGTAACTTACAGTAGGAAACCTTGTTGAATATCTCAGTATACTCACCAAAATGCACATCAAATACACCAAGTACAAAATCAAAAATAATACTGGAGAATGGATGTTTGGACAAAGTAAACATGTGTCATCGACGATTGTCATGTGCCAACCACTATTTATTGTAATGTTTGTAAACCGTGTGACACATTGCAAGATTAGTTATAATTAAGCATATCAAAGTCTTTGATTTAAATACCGGTGAAATGGCAACTGTTTCTCGTTCAATAAATAAGGGCAGAAAATTTGAAGTGTTTATTTTGAGAATAAGTCATTAGGAAAACCCTTCTTACTTTAGGTGCTTCAAAAAATAACACACATGAGTCTTTTGATTAACATTTGTTGGATCAAAGCTCCTGTTCTTGTCATTGTGAGCTGGGCCCCCTTTCACAAAGCCTTAAGGTGATCGTAAGTCCTTAAGGTAACCTTAGTAACAATGTTAATGAATGGGAGTTGTACTTAACCTTAGTAAAGGTTGCTTCGTAAAAGGAGGCCCAGGAAATTTGTTGTTGACGATGCAAAAGTACATCAAATGACCTTTGAATTGACACAATTTTGACTCAACGTAAACAAGATTGTTTTAGTAAATTTATTGTTTTCTTTTTTAAAACCTTTAACTAAAACGTTATTTTACTTGGTAACAACAATGTGATCTTATAGCCGAACAGCAGAAGCTGTAGTAGATGTATATCTGAACGTAGTAGCGTAGTTCTTTAAAAAAACAAATCGGTTTAATTGTCAAGCTTTGCACTCATAATGGCAAACTCAACTCAATGTGGAAACATGATAACCTTTTAATCATCATTAGTAGATAAACATACATTTCCACTGTTTATATTGGACTAACAAAAGTAAATGTACCTATTCTTTTTATTTACTTTACTGAATTTCGGAAAATTGAGGCTATTGAAAGATAAAATCTTGATGGATCAACGTCTAGAAAAATATTTCTATTTCCCAGTTAAATAATATAAAACATACTTTCAGCAACTTTATTGCTCATCATGTGTTCCAGCTTAAACATACCTTTTTGTATGTGAACTTAATTAAGAAATGAGGACCAACCCGCATCTTTGCATTTTCTCTCGAATCTAAGATACTGAATTTCTTGTCCTTTTTTAAGTGCTTCAAATTGGAAAGTGCTAACACAACAAATTACTTTAAATGTATGCTTCTAAAGCTATACTCATAAGAAGTCTTCAAAAGTTGTTCTGTAAAGAAGTATTCTAAACACTCAATATTTAGAATAACCTTTAGCAAAGTGTCAAAATTAACGATGACATTCAAACATTGAATTATGTATTGTCAACCACATCCTGTACTTATATTATATCCTGATTCTTTGCAAGTGTTCGGGAAAAAGTTTGGTGCCTTATGTATTGAATGTCTGATGAGTTTGATAAATTAATGGTAAAGTCGTTGATTAAATCCACCGAGATGACGTCGGAATTCATAAAAGAGTTTCTTTTTTTTAAAGGTGATTTACATATCTTCAATACAACGGAACTCATTTCTAGGTTATTTTAATGCTGGGGTATACATTGTTGTTATTTTGGACTCTTAGATTTTGGAAGGTAATACTAGTTTCGATTCCAGATATGTGGATCAAACGAAGACCGATTTTTTACTTAAGATAGCATAACATATGCTTGTGTACTTCAGATGCTACTAAATGTCAATATACCAGTCACAGTCGGTGTCTAAAACTTAGAGATTCATGATCATAGTGTAAAATGTGTAAAAGTATTTTTATATAGTCTTTGTTTATTTAGAAAACATTTGCTCCCAATAATCCAAAATAAGAAATATGATTAAGGAAAATACGTACGAGTAATTAGAATGGGGCGTATTATATGCATCTTACAAATGTGTAGCGTGTTTTTTCAAATGTATTTTTGAATATCATAACGTATCTATAGCAATTCCGCCTTGCAATTATTTTTTAGAATAACGTTTCCTAAAACCTTTAGCGTTTAAAATATTTTAAGTTCTTTTATAAATATATCAGGGATAAAACGGTTCTAAATATTCTATATATGCAGTTTCAAAGTGTGTTGAAAGACTTGTTTCCTGTTCCTGTTTCCTAAAACGCGCCTTATTGACAGTTATGTTTTTGACATAATGGAACTGCACTCTTAAATCATGTCATGCTTTTTCTATGCTCCCTCAATTTTGCTTTCTAACACAATACATTCAATGTCATCCATGTATGTGAGTGCAGGCAATGGTTATTGTCATAACTATTGGGCTAACGGTCACTTGTGCCAATTGTTGGTAGAAAATTAACAGATTTATTAACAACTTGATGCTAAGTCCATACGAACATTTCAAACTTATGAGGTTGTGGTTATTTTTTACTTTGTTGTAGAACTTCCTTCTTCTTTGCTTCATATGAACAATGTAATACTTTTCATATCGCTGAATATTTTCTAAAGAGTTCTTATCTAGCATTTTCTTTTATCTGAACATTTTCTTCAATTTGATTTTCTCTATTTGAACTGACATGGAATCCATTTTTAGTAAGACTATTGACTAAGAATAACATGTGTTTACGGTTTCGTTTCAGCACGACGGTATCATTTCACAAAAATCAGTTATCAAAGGTGGAATGGAAAGTCATTGTCGCAACAAGTAAAGAAGTGAGCACATCTCACATACCCCCGCTTCAAACTATAGTCTGGTTTTCTTTGTTGGTCTTACCCTCAAAAAGCTCACTTAGGGATCATGGTTGATAAGTGTATTAAGTTTGTTGAAGCTAGCATGTATAGTTTAGGAGATATGCTCAGGAAAAAGCACTTTGTCAGATAGTCATTGTTTTAGTAACGTTTCCATGTAAAATGCAAAAAATAAAAATAATTTTTTGGTCTTACCCTCAAGAGACGCACCAATATGGATAAGTGTATGAAGTTTGGTAAAGATAGCATGTATAGTTTAGGATATATGCTCCGGACAAAGGACTTGGTCATAGAGTCACTGTTTTAGTCATGTTTCCATGGAAACCTCAAAAAATAAAAATCATTTGGTGGTCTAACCCTCAAAAGGCACATCTAGGGATCATGGTTGATAAGTGTATGAAGTTTGTTGAAGCTAGCATGTATAGTTTAGGAGATATGCTCCGGACAAAGGACTTGGTCATAGAGTCACTGTTTTAGTCATGTTTCCATGGAAACCGCAAAAAATAAAAATCATTTGGTGGTCTAACCCTCAAAAGGCACATCTAGGGATCATGGTTGATAAGTGTATGAAGTTTGTTGAAGCTAGTATGTATAGTTTAGGAGATATGCTCCGGACAAAGGACTTGGTCATAGAGTCACTGTTTTAGTCATGTTTCCATGGAAACCGCAAAAAATAAAAATCATTTGGTGGTCTAACCCTCAAAAGGCACATCTAGGGATCATGGTTGATAAGTGTATGAAGTTTTTTGAAGCTAGTATGTATAGTTTAGGAGATATGCTCCGGACAAAGGACTTGGTCATAGAGTCACTGTTTTAGTCATGTTTCCATGGAAACCGCAAAAAATAAAAATCCTTTGTTAGTCTAACCCTCAAAAGGCACATCTAGGGATCATGGTTGATAAGTGTATGAAGTTTGGTGAAGCTAGCATGTATAGTTTAGGAGATATGCTCCGGACAAAGGACTTGGTCATAGAGTCACTGTTTTAGTCATGTTTCCATGAAAACTGCAAAAAATAAAAACCATTTGTTGGTCTAACCCTCAAAAGGCACATCTAGGGATCATGGTTGATAAGTGTATGAAGTTTGTTGAAGCTAGCATGTATAGTTTAGGAGATATGCTCCGGACAAAGGACTTGGTCATAGAGTCACTGTTTTAGTCATGTTTCCATGGAAACCGCAAAAAATAAAAATCATTTGGTGGTCTAACCCTCAAAAGGCACATCTAGGGATCATGGTTGATAAGTGTATGAAGTTTGTTGAAGCTAGTATGTATAGTTTAGGAGATATGCTCCGGACAAAGGACTTGGTCATAGAGTCACTGTTTTAGTCATGTTTCCATGGAAACCGCAAAAAATAAAAATCATTTGGTGGTCTAACCCTCAAAAGGCACATCTAGGGATCATGGTTGATAAGTGTATGAAGTTTTTTGAAGCTAGTATGTATAGTTTAGGAGATATGCTCCGGACAAAGGACTTGGTCATAGAGTCACTGTTTTAGTCATGTTTCCATGGAAACCGCAAAAAATAAAAATCCTTTGTTAGTCTAACCCTCAAAAGGCACATCTAGGGATCATGGTTGATAAGTGTATGAAGTTTGGTGAAGCTAGCATGTATAGTTTAGGAGATATGCTCCGGACAAAGGACTTGGTCATAGAGTCACTGTTTTAGTCATGTTTCCATGGAAACTGCAAAAAATAAAAATCATTTGTTGGTCTAACCCTCAAAAGGCACATCTAGGGATCATGGTTGATAAGTGTATGAAGTTTGGTGAAGCTAGCATGTATAGTTTAGGAGATATGCTCCGGACAAAGGACTTGGTCATAGAGTCACTGTTTTAGTCATGTTTCCATGGAAACTGCAAAAAATAAAAATCATTTGTTGGTCTAACCCTCAAAAGGCTCATCTAAGGATCATGGTTGATAAGTGTATGAAGTTTGTTGAAGCTAGCATGTATAGTTTAGGAGATATGCTCCGGACAAAGATTTGTGACGGACGGACAGACGGACGGACAAAATGAACGTTATATACCCCCGCTTACGCTGTAAGGCGGGGGTATAATAAAGCTAATGGGTGCTTATTGGCGAAATGCTTTTAAGCTTTTTTATACACTGTACCCTAAAGGTAATATTGATATCTGACTACTCCAAGTCAGAGGAAATATTTTTATGTAAACCAAGTTGTATAACTGAGTTTGTCTTTCACAATGACATTTGGATTATCCTCTTGTTAGGCAAATATGTGACAAAAACTAGGAGAGTGGATATTTATCGAATTCGATTTCTGTGATAAAACTCGAAATGTTGTACATAAGCAAGAAAACGGATGTTGTATAATAACAGCTTTCAAGACACATTTGCGTTTCACATATTTAAAGATTTTCAGAGCTTGTTTTACTTTTAAACAAAGTCAAGAAATTTACTTTTCAACGACATATCATCATCACACTCAGCATCAGATTTATAACAATCATCAGACATTTTGTGATGCGGATAAAACAGGTTCACCAAGTGACCTCTATGTTGATCAGATCTCACATGTCCTATTGTCTTGTGGCCTGGCATGGCGACCGACGTCTGTCCATCCGTGCTTGCATTTGAGTAATTATTATTTACAAAAGTATTCAACAGTAAGACAATAAGTTACTTTGCTATAAGTGTTAGAAAACTTTGACTACTAGATACTAGGCCACGAAACGGAAAAATCAATGCCACAACCATAAGCTTATTACCGAGGGCAAATATATGGGTAAACTGTAAGGGGACTGCCAACAATACGAGGAAATGAATGTATCGGGTTAAGACTTAGATTTGATGTTTGGCAGTGAGAATGAAATGTACGAAGATATTGATGTGAATCATAAAGTATTCAAGCATATGTCATTTTCCAGCACTTATAAAATTAGTAAACTTAGGATTGAATTTAAGGACTAAACTATGACGTCAATAATCCAGATCACACGACACGGGCATTTTCAAATTAGCATACTGAACAAGATTACTTTGCAAAATCAAATGCTCCACCAAAAGGTGAAACAATAAACTGGTCAAAAAGAGATTTACCCCCTAATATATGAGATGAATACATTTAAAAAGCCTGTTTGTACGTCAGATTATTATCTAGTACCAAATAACATCTTGTGATGGGTTTTTTTACGAAGACGTGATCGCAGTTTCAATATTGCTAATGTCAGGATACTCAACGGTTCCAAATGTTACAGCAATGCTTATAGATAAACTGGATCAAATAATGAGTTGACAACACATTCTGCAGATGTCACGCTGTTCCATCATGCCTTTTTCCCCAGATTCTCATCAAATGTTTTACTACGAAATTTCACCAATTACTGTATATATGGTATGTACATGTAAGGTACTTACCATTAATATATCAATTTTCATTATTCATGTCTTCATTTGACGACTGTGGCTAATTTATGTGTTCAAAAGTCTTGATAAATATTCTAAATTAAAGATGTACAAGCAAATTAAGGTATATTTTTGTGACGAAATGTATTTTAGAGTGATTAACGTTAAAGCATATTGCAATGCGTAATGCACATTCCGCTGTTCAAAGCATAACCTTATGATAGAGTATGGTAGATGTCTAAAACTTGACCATAAAGATTGTCTTTGCCCATTTTGTATTATACTTACTGTTGAATCTGAACTGCATTTTTGCCTTGAATGTCCATTCTATAACAACCTGAGAACAGATCTCATACAAGAGTATTAGTATGTAATCCCATCTGATAACAAGCTCAACTCACTGTTTACATCAACAAATAGTATTGTACTCAACAATCTTGCAAAATATATTTTTCTAGCTCAAAAGAAACGTTACAAACATTTTGCATCATGCTGATGCCAAATAATGTCCATCATAGAATTGCATTGAGCTTTGTCTGTACATGATATTTTATGGCGCTTCGGCAATTTATTGTGTCATCAACTTACATGTATAATGGGCTGGTGGCCATGAAATTTATGTATATGTATATGTACATGTACTTATATATACAAAAAGCTGTTGTTGGAAATGTAACCCCGTTAGTTTGGGAGATAGAGCCTTTTTAGTGTAGCCAACTTGCGGTGAGCTCCAATGTAGGTTAAAAATTATCAAGGTGCCCAATGCAGTCATCTTCGACGTCCGCCCAGCAGGCGTACAAAGATACCCTTTGTTCTAGCAGACTCAGAACCGTCTGGCTCGTTTTAGTGGCTACAAGCGAGGGAACGGCTGATGTGTGACATGACTTCCTGGGACAATTGAAGTTGGATTTGTGAGGTTAATATTTCTCTTTTTCGCTGCACATTTTTGGAATATGTGATCACTTTCTTTTAAATACTTACAGTTTAACGTCACCATCCCCGTCCAGATATTTTAAACGCTCTGTTAAACCTATCTATTATACTTATTTATATATTCACCCAGGTAGTGATTAGGGAGTATCTAACACAATACTGTGTATTTGTTGTTAATTCATCCCTATTTAGTCCCTATCTGTCCACCCGTACCGCTAGTTCCATGTTATTTCACGCAAGTGTTGATCTGTTCCGATTGATGTACTCTCGTTAAGATTGCAATGAGCCTTTTCCTGTTTTTTCAAGATCTAAGATGGTATTACGCTGGTGTAATTCTACAGTGGTTGTCGATTGTTTATCCACGGGTAGTTGACTACTCTAATTACTAGTAGTTGTTAACTCCGGTTGATTAGACTCACTCACTGCTTCTCTCTTACCTTTATTGGCTTCATTATCATATTGTTTTATCTTTCTGCCGGATAGACGAGTCTCGTCTGAGTTTAGATTTCTTTACACCGTGACAGCTGACAACACAAAATTGGATCCCTCTGAGAATTTCAGCAAGCCTCACCTTGCCATGTTATTACTAATTAAAACGAAAGATTCCTCCATTTCTAACCAGACTCAAAAAGGGCTGAAAGGGCTCATATGTTTAAAATTCATATCTCAAAAAAGGGTTCCACATACTTTCAACAAATCCCAAACTGCAAAATAATAAATTTGAATGTGTTGTTGTGAGGAAATATATTAAACTGTTATGACATTGCATATAGCATGGTATGGATAACCAGCAGTAACTTGAATGTTTCATAAAATAATCGACATGATAAATCATTTGCCTTTAATTTGACTGCTCGTTCCACGACGTAGATGTAGGCGTAACTGTCCCACCCTGGATCCGCAGAAAGTCTAAAAATAAATCATGATTTAAGAAAAGGGGATACAATATGACAGGCATTTTAACACACTGGCAATGAAATGAAATTTGTTGTGTACACAAAGTCAAAACAACTACTTATTTAAAAACCGTCATCAAACTGGTGAATATAAATTTGCACAAACGTAACTGAAAAGCAAAAATTTTATTATGAATAATGGCAACATTATGAAAATCAGTAGTATCGATGGTCACTTATGATATTTGGATTATTTGTTGAAATAAAAATATCATACGTATGTGCAGTGAACTCAACATCATTACCGATAGCACGATTTGTATTCCTATGTGAAAACAAAAAATGGTATGTGCTTCTTAACAATAGCTGATGCAAACTACTTAACTGGTATCGAATTGTTGTAAAGGTTGCTCGTTTTCAAAGACTGCTCCCGTGAGGGAATTTCCTTTGTTATTGATTCGATAATTAAGTACGATGGATGCTCCGATCTTATTTCCGGAAACAAGGAGATGTTTTTATGGTCCTGAAATTGATCATCATCATTTTTGTTTTTCTAAACTTAATCCATTACGTTATTTTCTGCAGTTCTCACTATTTTCTCTAGTTGGTTTCCATGCACCGGTGAAATCAACCTGGTATCAAAATAATGATTTTGATGTGCCCATCAGCTGACGTAGTTAAATCACCTTTAGCAATCCTGTATGATATAAGCGAATGAATTACCAACAATTAACACATGCCTCACTATACTTGGATTTTGAGGTTGTTCTCATGGTATGGTGGAAATCAAGTTAATCTTGTAAAGGATGTTCATTGAAAGGATATTTCGCAAATGTTTTACTGAACGATGCTTATCATTTTCGTGTTTATAATTTTTCAAATCATGTATTAATCGGTATCAAATTTATTCAGTTTAGCAATAATGATAAAAAAGATCCTGTTAATTTTATGAATGTAACAACGCGTCACATTTATATAATTTGAAAATAATGTTCGAGCTCGGCCTCCATTTGCAACTTGAAATATTGAACATGAAGGTCTCTTATTTCCAAGCTCAATGCGATATAGAAAGCAAAATACTTTATTCACATCAGATAAATACAGCTGCTGAATAAGAGTGTGTTCCATTAGTTGTAATGTGCTCCCACCTGCTTTTCACAAAAATTTAGTTAAGACTTTTTAATGAAAATCATGCATATGTATCATCCCAACTGCGGATCCGCCCCATCTTAAGATGGGACGCGTCCCAACTTGGGATTCCAAGTTGGGACGTCCCATCTTAAGATGGGACGGGGGGTACTAAAACATGTTAATAATATTCATATTTTGTAATAATTTGTGTCAGTAAAACATGTTTTTAGATAGTTTTGTTATATTCTTTTCACGCCTAAGAAGGAAATTTGATTTGATGTTCATTTACTTCACTTTTTCACTCGGTTTCATATGTTATCGAGTACGAACGATTCAACACTACTCAAACATTTATTTAAAGTCACATTTGATTACTGATTGAATCACATTTGTTAAGAGACATAACATAATCAGATCAATGTATAGATTTATATTTAGATAGTAGTTTTCAGCATTTTTCAAACGAACAATACATGCGTAGATCGAACATCTGACATCACAGAGACATCTTTGTATCTTAGTTTCTTTACAAAAAGGTGGTATAAACTATTAACAATCACAGATATGAAGTTATTCTAATACAGATCCAAGTTTTACAATACTAGTGATACATTGTTTTTTCAAAAACATATCATTAAAAAACGTACCTGATACAGAGAAATGAATAATCCATGCAAAAACCTCCTATAAACTGAAATTAAGGTACTCTCCATCGTTACAATGCAGCACTGACTAAACTGAATATGTTAATGTGTCAGCTTGGCGTGACAGAGAACGGATGATTTGACACCAATTTGCCCACCGTAGGAACTGTTAGGCTAAAACAACATATGGAGACACCAAAACCCCATGTTGTTTTAACAAAGTACTATCTTGTTTATCTACTTGGCGACTTGGTTGATTGTATCAAATGCAAAGATAATTAAAAGTTCCTATTATCGAAGTCTGGTTCCCCAACATTTTAGATATTTCCAAATAGTGCCAACCTTAGGGTTTGAATATTCCCTCGTAACTCATAACAATATACTAAAATCTATCTTAACGGCGACAAATCTTTGTCACAGAGTGTTAACGAATTCCTAATAATATATATTTATCATTTCATAAACGATACCAATCGATTTTTTTAAGCTCTTTCCTAAAATTTGTACAAAAAATGTAAGGTAGACAAAGCATAATATAAATTTGAGTTTAGTGAGAATAATTGCAAATGTATATTTCCACCAATGTACTTGATATCTAAATAGTTTTATGTTTGGTTCATGAAAAGAATTGATATAAGCATTTGCTCCTGTTTGCTAATCCTTTTTTCTTTTTGTATATAAATTCTGAATTTTGTGTAACACATGTTTTATTGAAATACAATACAGTTTAAATCATAGAAATATACTTACTAACCATTATATGATTACACATATTGCATATTTTCATACAATGAAATATCGAACATTTTACAATAAGCAATGACAGTTTTAATATCAAATTTGTATAAGAAATGAAAGTTTCTATATCAGATTTGTACAAGCAATAACAATAAGAATCACTTAGTCCTCTGAGGATATTACACTAGTATATGTATGTGAGCACAAAATAACTCGATAAGTCTTAGTATATCAATAAAACTTCATTGATGTGTATTTAAAACCTAATGCCTTTTTTCGGGTGGACATGTTAAGTAGCATATTTAAAGATAACAAAACGATTAGTTAAGTAAACTTTCAGCTTTAAAATAACAATATTACACTGAAATGTAATTCTTCCCCCTCACCTACTCATCTTATTTGACTTATGTACGGATCAGTTGATTAACGTATTAGTAGTAAGAACACACAACAATTCTCTCAATTCAACGCTTCTAACAAGCCTAGTTAGACGCTTGTACATATAAAAAAGCAACCTTTTAATACTGATCAAAATCATATGTTACCTCGGGCAGTGTAGAAAACAGTAGAATAATTTTTCTGAACAAGGGTTTGTGTCATAAAATCTAGTAAAGGTAAACAACGTTTTTCAGTGAACAAACTCCGTTTATAATCTTCTTGTAGTATTGATAAGAAATGAGTTGAAATATTGCATTTCTAAATTAGCATAAAGAAATTGCCTTTGCATTATTGGGGTCTAGGACAAATGCCACCCGGACAAATGCCACCCGGACATAACCCACCCGGACAATTGCCACCAGGACAAATGCCACCTAGGACAAATGCCACCCAGACAAAAGCCACCTAGGACAAATGCCACCCAATATTTTAAAAAACAACAAAAAACGATATTTGACTCATGATATATGTATATTCTGTAAAAACAAGTGTAAAATCAAACGGTTTACAAATATACATAACCCTTACTCTTAATTGTCTCTCTCAATTATGATACAAGCTGGGAAATTTATTAAGCAAAAGAACTATTTCAATCACAAACATAGAGTACATTTGCTTGGACAGTGTAATCCTCTTTAATCCTCATTAATACAACATCCAGATTGGCTTAACCTATGAGGCCAAAGCTCACTTCTACTTAAACATAGTGTTTATATGAAGAAACTATTGGTTCATCATTTTAGTTTTATATGATTGTCCGTTTTATATGATTTAGTTGAATATGATAATAATAGAGGAATATTGTTGTGATTTTTCAATATTTTAAATATTTTTTAATATTGTAGTTAAAGGTATATATTGCTTCATGTAATATTAAAAACATAACTTTATTTTTTGTCTTGTAATATTAAAAAAAACTAGGTGGCATTTGTCCTAGGTGGCATTTGTCCTGGTGGCAATTGTCCGGGTGGGTTATGTCCGGGTGGCATTTGTCCGGGTGGCATTTGTCCTGCTCCCGCATTATTGAATATCTTAACGTATTGTGCTGCAACTGTACATCGTATTTGTTTGACTCTGTGTTGTATGTTGGATGGTTTCAAAATATAATTTTTATTGGAGCGGCATTAATATAAGCTTCCAGCTTGCCTCCAAATCTAATTTCTTTTTAATGAAATGAAAAAAATATGTTTAAACCAAAATCTTCTTTTGCAAATCTTGGAAACTAAGTTATCAATTTTTTTTAAAATCTATTGAAAAGCGTGCTATTTCCCCATAATTAATCAATGGATGATGTTAGATTTCATTTTGGTTACTTGAGATGATAATCGTTCTGTTAATGAAAAAAAATATATTTTGAATATATTTAGTGTGGCAAAACAACTTTCATCGAATAACAATACAATAACACTAAACATAACATTTGTTGTCGTTTTTGGTTAGCGTGTGATCACGTCTGCTTCCACCTATCAGAGATATTGCCGATAGGGGCAAATGCCTTGATAAAAATGAATGATGATCATTGATTAAAACAACAAACGCTCGGCGTGTACTTTTGTAGTGTTACAAGCATGCTCATGTACAATTGGTACCCATTCTTGTCACTAATTGGAAGGTGACACACAGGTATTCGTGTCATAACCGAACCGGATGTTTACCAAAATCCCTTCTTTC
The DNA here is from genome assembly GCA_921293015.1 of Phorcus lineatus. NCBI lineage: Eukaryota > Metazoa > Mollusca > Gastropoda > Trochida > Trochidae > Phorcus > Phorcus lineatus. The sequence continues at coordinate 6,049,531 of OV121081.1, read as the reverse complement.
GGACATCCCCCCTCCACCCAACCCACGCCCATCTCTGAACTACAAAGCAGGTATGTTTGCCATTTGCATCACGTCACTGATCAGATCAGGTTCGATCGGAAATATGATGAAACATAACTGGATTTATTTACTGGACATCTTATAAGCATTGACGGAACACCACTTATAGGTTAGTGTTTGTGAATTATGTTACATACATACATACACTTTTAGATTCGACTATCAAACACAATAAGTACATTGGAATCTTGCTTAACGAAACGGTTTATGTGTCAGAAATTGAACTAATTACAAGGCATTAGATTAGCATTCTTGGTATTCACTTAGAGTAGGTTTTGAGTGTATAATTGAATATAAATTCTTTTTTAATTTGCTTAACATGCTTTCATAATTAAAAATATTTAAGAATATAATGAAATAATTTATAAGACTTTGTGTAAGAATTACTTTTGAAATGGTATTGGGCTATGATGAAAGACTCGCATGCGATGAGATATATATTTAGCCAATAAGTCATGAAAATCAACATAAAATCAAAATATCTTTCCATGTCCTTGAAGCGCTTATCTAAATGATACAAGTTATCATGTTATTACTAAATTCAACATTAGAATAAGGATATTATAAACATGTTAAAGTATCTGCCGTCCCATCTCAAGATCGGACGTCCCAACTTGGAATTCCAAGTTGGGACGCGTCCCATCTTAAGATGGGACGCGATCCCAAGTTGGGATGATACACATATACTACTCAAATTCGTTCGAAAATACATTTGGCATGCAATCTTGAAACACTGGGTCATTTTCCTGTAAATTCTCATTTAATTTTTTTGTAGGAGTAATTTAATTTGTTATTTCAGCAAAATGAACTTCTGAAATTATTAATTTCAAACCCATACCTGATGTGGGTAATATTAGAATTGTCTCGGTATACCGCACATATTTAAAACCATGTCTGGAAAATGTACTGTAGTTATAAACCCTTTATACATCGATCCAAAAGATTTGCCTTTAAAGTGTGTTTAAAGAAATTCTAACAAATTCAACAAAAAAAAACTATTGATTTTACCTAGAAACTTAAGAAGTATGTAACAAACCTTTGTTCAGGAGTTGTATGCACCTTATTACACAGTAGCATGTCACCTTAAGGAAATAAGGAATTTCGCAAATGGAAAGTGGATGACACATTTGCAAAACTATTGGTTTCTATCCCAAAACGATCACTTGAATTATGCACAACCTGCTAACTCAGCGTAATTGAATCCGTTCGGTTCCTTTCTATTACCATGGTCTCCTTCAAGCCAACATCTCGTTTCGCTAGCTATCTAACCAGCCAATGAAACGATTTGCACCCAGCAACAGCAGCACACCCCGGATGGAAAATTCATGGACATTTCATTTGCTGAAATAATAACAGGTGAACATTGCCACGAATATTATGCCGTGCCAGCCGTACGAGGCATTTGGCACAATAGAGGAAAGGGTACAAGGCAGAAGCTGAGCGGATTGAAATAGGCTGATATAGCATTATGAATTATGCTTAGCACGGGTTTGTTAAGCACAACCTGGTCGTTCGGTTAGGGCAGTAAAGATTTTTACAATGTTCCTGTGTATAATCCGTACAAGGAAAAGGATATTATTAGGACTTTTAAGTTGCTTAATGTAAATCTGGATGTTCGAAATAAAAGTCATGGTTTAAGGGTAATATTATCTTTAGATAAGGCGTTCTTACATAAATAACTTTTTTGTCAAATGATTCTGATACAGATATATTCGGAGCCTCTATATTACAAGATCTTAAATAAAGCAGTGATCGATCAATCAATTTAAAGTATTTGCAATTCAGAGGCGTATAGGGACCAACATAAGTGATTCTGAAATCCCACTGAACAAAATCATGCAACATCTAGGTTGCGCTAGACCGTGTGGCGCTCTTAATAGAGTTGTATTTCTGAAAGTTGAAAATCTAAAGATGATGTCTAACCATAGCGATGTGATCTACATGGAACTATCTGATACCGGAGAGTGGTGTATGTATGATCTGTAGACTGAGGGTTGTGTCTTCGCTTGATGACTTGATTTCTAGGCAATAAAGCTTTGGCTTTTATCTACTGTGAATTCGGATCTGAAACAGATCCGGCGGAGTTATTGAAAATAACTGGTTTAAGTTCTCTCATCGTAAATCAAAATTTTGGATGTGTATGTATTGATATCACATATCTTCACTTCGTTCCAATCAGGTTAGCATAATCCTGTTTCTCAACAGAGAAAATATCTGTTTTATATGTGACAATTACTTTGATGGAGATGTTGTCTTTCTTTTCAACATTGTTTCTCAACTTTTGGCCAAAACCTTTTTGATAGGCTATCCTAATCAAAAGTAGCGTCGCTGGTTGTACAACAATATGATATGCTTTTGGATTGCCTTCAACAAAAGAATGTACCGCATGTACCGATTAATAAAAAGGTATAACCTTATTTTTCACTCAAGAAGATAAGCTATTTATTTAACATAATTGCATCTAAGAGTTACACATATGTATGTACTGTTGTTCTAATCATTATTGTATTACTTTTGTATGTTGGGGAGTATCTGGCTTGATGTTGGGCTTTCATCATTTTTACTCGTGTTACAATGAGGGCCGTAACTTAACACTTAAGTGATAAACCCATCTCCTCGGGGCATTGTTGGAAAGATACAGAGAGCATGTACAGTCATCACGAAGTCACTGTGAACGTCAGGTTTCAATATAATGCAGAAATGATATCCATACATGGATAAGCATCGAGCCATGTTAGTGAAACAGATTTCCTCAGATTTTCCTATTCTCATTACAGTCCTTATTTCTAAGTTCGGTTCTAATGAAACCGCAAAAATAACTCATCTAGGAATACCTGTTGAAATACATATCAAGTTAGATCAGGATGGACAGAGGAACAGGCGGAAAGACAGAAAGACTGACAAGCAAAATTTGCATGTATACCCTAACGTTGCAGTGTCATACCGTTCATTCAACTCTAAATTGTATTGACACTTTTACTTAATAATAATAATGGATATTTATATTGCGCAAGTTATCCACACACGAATGCATGCTCAATGCGCTACCCTGCATTATTACCCTGGTCTAACCCAAGCTGCCAGTTACAGCGCTTAAAGGTCACCTCCAACACAATCTGCACCAGGTACCCAATTATTACTGCTGAGTGAACAGAGGCACATTTTGAATAAAGTCTCTTGCCTAAGGAGACACCACAAGTTTCTCAACTCGTGCCTCAGTGTGGGACAGGGAATAACCCTTGAACTTTCAGTTAATACAGCAATGATCGGGTAGATGCGTAGACACGCCAGATGTTGCTGAACTTCACTGATAGCGGTCAACTGAGCTACGCACAGGACCACGTGCACCACTTCTTTGAAAGTACCGTTTCAATGATATTCAATACGAACATGAAGAATAGAAGAAATTGGACTACAAAATATTTTAATTTAATCTATTGATTTTTCTATTTGCATATTCTAATAAAAATATGGTGTATAATATCAACATACGCACACTATCAATAGATAAGCAAAAAGTATATAAGACCTATATATAAGGCATTATATTAGGTAAAAGTACAATGCCGCGTCACAGTGTCTAAGTAAACAAATCTCTGTAAAGAGTGTGGTATTGAAATGTAACGGGAGGAAATTAGCAAGTGACCTTCTTCCTTAGATTTCAATGAATAGCTCATTTGTCTGCGGAGATAAGGTTCAGCAAGGATGGATAAGATCTACTGGCTGAAGTGTCATCTTTTCATAGCTTGCCAAAATTCTACCTAAACCATTCTGAGGAATTCTCTCACGGGATATTATTCGTAAATAAAACCAATTATGTAAATGTAAAGTGAATTCCTTCATGCAATGTCTTCAAAACAATGAGTACAATAGTCAAGTTGATTGCACAAGCATCGGACAGTTCCTAGAACAGTTTGGTGACATTCATCAGTTCACAAATTCGTTTTTTTTCTGAAAGTAAAATTAGTCTTTAACAGCGAGCAAGTCCTTGTTATTGAACCCTAAAAAGGAAGAAGAAGGAGAGACATAGTGGACTACATCTCTCGATAGCAATAATTTGGCATTAATACAGAATTAAAGCATCCTGCTAAATCATCATATTTGGATCCGCTCAGCTCCTTCCAATACCCTGATTTTTTCAAGTTAAAAGCTTCGTATCGCTAGCTAAAGCGGCTGCACATCCCAGATTGATTCCGTTCAGTAGCTTCATGCTCCTTGCAAAACGACATTTCATTGGCTGAAAAAAGTGACCTTAGGCAGAAATATCAAGCCGCCTAACGAGGAGTCTGGTCAGAAAGAGATCAGGTGTTAGGAAGGAGCTCGGCGGATTCAAATACACTGATTTAGCTGGATGACTGTTAAGGGGAAAGCAAAGGTTATTTGATTTTAAAGCTTCCAATACGAAATTGAAACTAGTATCGATTGCCATCTGGGAAGTGTGATCTCCTTTAACTTGATTAGTATTTTCTCTGTTTCCTTTGTCTACTGTGGGGCAGTGTCATGGAAATGGAAACCAGTTTGTTATTGGCTTTCAAATGAATCCTGCTAAATCAGCATATATGAATCCGCTCTTGCTGCTTCCTAATATCTTGATCTCTTTCAAGACGAAACCCTCGTATCGCTAGCTATCTAACCAGCCATTAAGACTACTCGCATTCAGCATCAGCGACACAACCCGAATGGAAAATCCGTTGAATTCAAACGTGTAGCTTCAAGCTCCTTATTTAACGCCATTTCATTTGCTGAAAAAGGAAACAGGTGGGAATAGTCGTGAATATCAAGCCGCCAGCCGTACGAGTGTTTCTGCTTGAAAGAGACCCTGATATTAGGAAGGAGCGAGAGCGGATTCATATGCGCTGAATGGATGGTAAAATGTTACTTCGATAACATAAATGGCTGCTTAAATGGGTAAAAACATCTCCGAGTGAGTGTCCTTCTTTGGTTTAGTAAGGCAAACAGAAAAGACAGCTTCTAAACTTATGTAATTATGCCTCCAGTAATTGGTTTATTGTATGATATATTCACCACAACATTGTAACCAGTATTTGTTAACAATTGAATGAGAGCGATCACAGATATGAGAATATGTGAGCTCACAAATAAGTTTAGTTATACCTCCTTGAACGTAAAACAGCTACGTGTCACCTAGATGATATTCATACTTTAAATCCAAAGGTAAATGTTTTGAATCAAGCAAATAGTTATTAAGTTACATAAGCGAATAATGACAGTATGAATAACCTCTTTTCCTACGTAATTATCCCCCGCCCAACGTAGTTGACGGGGGATATTAAAATGGTCTCCGTCCGTCCGTTCGTTCGTCCGTCCGTCCCGATAATGTTTCCGGAGCACAACTCCAAAACGGTGAGACCTATCTCGACGAAACTTGGTATGTGCAACGGGCATCATGCGGAGATGTGCCTTTTGGGGTTTTCAACTTCTTTGCATTTTTATTTGTACCCGTTTCCATGGAAACGTAACATAGGATTTCGTTTCCGGACCACAACTCCAAAACTGTGAGACCTAGCTCGACGAAACTTGGTATGTGCAACGGGCATCATGCGGAGATGTGCCTTTTGGGGTTCTCAACTTCTTTGCATTTTTATTTTTACCCGTTAATGTTTCCGGAGCACAACTCCAAAACGGTGAGACCTAGCTCGACGAAACTTGGTATGTGCAACGGGCATCATGCGTAGAATTGCCTTTTGGGGTTTCCAACTTCTTTGCATTTTTATTTTTACCCGTTTCCATGGAAACGTAACATAGGATTTTGTTTCCGGAGCACAACTCCAAAATGGTGAGACCTATCTCGACGAAACTTGGTATGTGCAACGGGCATCATGCGGAGATGTGCCTTTTGGGGTTTTCAACTTCTTTGCATTTTAATTTTTACCCGTTTCCATGGAAACGTAACATAGGATTTCTTAACGGTTGTTTGTAGAAAAACAACATGATCACTGTTCAATATTCCACAACTAGTATCCTTAACTACCCTTTCCCTTTGGCGGGGGATATAGCTGACTCTGTCTGCTTGTTAAATTTCATGCCATGGAATCTTGACTACATAATATTATACCTTATATGCTTTTGATTTTTGATGATTAAAAAAGCATATCAAAAGAACTTTGCTCATAACTGTTTGGAGTATTGTTTTATTTTCCGTCAATATTAAACATTAAACTTCCAATTCCTGCAATATTGAATATAAAAGTAATAAATACTACCCAACTGCTCAACTTGTTTCACACGAATAATGAAATATTCATATATCAAAATGTCAGCAGACAATCCTACTGTGCATATTTTGGACTTTGCCTATTCCTATCGATTCAGGAGCAATGTCCTAAAACATATTTTAAAAGCATGGTTGAGTCTCGTGATAGACGGTATATATTCAACAATGAGAAACCAATTTTGTATGAATCTTAAATCAACTGTTGTCGCCTAAAGTCAGAATTTAGCCATATTCCTATTACATCTTAAGACAAACAAGAGACTACATAAAAAACCCTTTCAGGAGCTCCGGTGTTTTATCATCTCTTTTAAAGCGTAAGAGGCAAGAACACTTATAAACAAGTTTTATAATTTATTCTATTCTGCACAAATGCTCACTATGTCTTTCATTGCGTCTTTCCTTTTCCTTTTCTCTCCCTTTACTGATCTGTATAAGCATACAATTGTACGTGGTACAAATCATATAGCCCATAATCTTTGTACACAGAGCCAACAAACGTTATTTTTCTGCATTGATCGTAACTACTATTAATGACACAGGCTAGAAGCAGGGAGAAAAACTATCCGTCACCAAGATTCACAAGGCACAGATAAACCATAATTCCGAGTTTGTAACCCTTTTTCCTACCCAGTCATATTCAATAATATTTACGGTAAATCTGGAAAATACTCTCGTCTATTTTATTGTATTCATGCGTGACGAACAACATTTATACGTCATGGTCTTCATTCGCGCAGTCACGTGTAATCCCAGCTATTAGGTATGTGTTATGGATCATGAAATAAGCAAAACAATCATGCACAATTTAGTTAAAGTAAACCCAACAATTAAACGTTTATCTTTTTGTGTTACCCTCTTCTCGATGACACGGTTATGGCAGATATACATGCTAATTCCGGCAGCCACTGAGATCCTGAGTTATTCTCAGAAAAAGTGGAATTCCCATGACCTTTATGAAAACTCCAATACCTAGTATATTTGGCCCTGATTAGTTAACTACATCTGAGTTTGTATAAACTTAATGACAAATGAGGAGAATAAAGAAACCTTTAAATCACTGAGGATCTTTATTTGCACCGTTGGTAATATAACGTTTATTAGCTTTTTGTAATTTTCTATTTCGAAAGAACATTTGTACAAATATATTATAGTTTGTTTTTATTTTATTTTATACTCATAAGCTGTTGCTAATATAATTACACTGCTGTAACAGAAAATGTTGACATGCCATATCCTTCTTTGCTGAAATGCTACAAACTAAGGTAAATGCGTTAATTAATAGCCATACGAAGAGACACTATTAACGTCCTCATCAACCAACCACTAGTGTATTTGGTATCATGTTGATGGTCTTTTGTATTGATACAGTTATACATTGCAGTTTTTCATTTGGTACAGGGTAATGTCATATGCTTCATCAATAACAGGTTGATTAACTCTTACATATACCAAAGGGATGGAGATTAAAAGTGCGTCTTATCGAAAAGTTCTCGTGTAATGCAGAAAGGTCACAAACATTCAATCTTTCTGTCTTCTCAATCACTTTCTGTCCTATGTTAAACCAAGTGAAGGAAAATGGAATCAGACCATTGTTAAAGGGGCTGGCATACCTATTAATTGTATTGTCTTCTTTTACATATTTACAGAAGCTATATATCACGACAACGACTTGAACTTGAGATGACCCAAAAGCAATTACAACCACCTTTGTTGATCAACAACTTGGTTCCATGCTAAAGATGGGAAGAACTATTTTGGGAAGCACAGCAAAGGTTTTTACTCAATAACCACAAACGATGAAGATGCCCTTCTTTTATTCCTAAGATCACAAAATACACACATCACTTTAAATCTAAATGAAAAAATAATATACCCTTTTTAATTACACAGGAAGAAAGTATTGACAGCTTCCAATGCTCAACGGTGTTCATGATATTGATTTGTAAACCAAAATGTATAATGAAGTCAATGAAGCTAATATGCTCTTTGGTAGATTGTTTTCATTGAACGGATGTTGTTAAACCAACCATTTGTTTTGTAGGTAACACATTATCTGTGACTATGGAAAATTGGTTTGAGATATTAGATGTGTAACCATTTTAGGAAAATATTATTTAAACCAAATTTTATTGAAAGGGACAATTGTAAATAAACATATCATCCAAACAACATGAAACAGTTACTTCACTAAGTATTAACATAACAAATAGTACATGTATGTATATCCTTTTTTTAACTTTTGTCTGATAAAGAATCTGCTCAATGTGATTTATACCTCGGTATTTTTTTTGAAATAGGTTTGACATAATAGTTAAACAGAAGAAGCAGAAGTTGTTGACATGATGATGATCTTCTGTTCGAAGTTGCCATGGACAGGACGTCTTAGTCAACATTTTGACTGTTGAGTTTTGAAGTGTCAATTAAGTTGTACGCTGTAGTTCCCTAGGTAAACCATCATTCAAATCAGACGCCTATACATTATTTAGATATCTTTCAAAATATAAGGGATCAGATATCTTTGGTACAAGGTGACAAACAGGGTCGTGTTATTGGTGATCAGGGTACAGATTTCGTAATTCATAAGTGAACACGTAGAAGAGATTCTCAGAGCTCACTAAACAAAATACTGCAACGTTTAAGTTAAGGTAGACAGTGTGCCGCCATTTATTGAGTTTAACGTTTGCAATTTGACCTAAAAAACTAATAGATGCAACAAACTCTATGAAATGTCTGCTCAAAAGAATGCAATTTGCATGGAAATATCAGATAAAGTGGTATATGTACCATCTGTAGAGGTTGTGTCTTTGTTTGAATAATTGATTACTGGGCCTTAAAGCCCTGGGAATTTTGACCTGAAACTGATCCAGTAGAGCTATTGAAAGCATCTAATTAAGTCCTCTCATTTGATATAAGGAATTGGGGACGTGTTTGCATTTATTCAAAACAGTCTCATTCGCTTCAAATGAAGATGTCTTCAGAGTCTCAAGTCTGATTCCTATTCAAATGTGGTTAGCATAAGCCTGCTTGTCAGTCGCGAGAACATCGGTTTAACATACTTATTGCTCTATGGCACTCAGACGAAAACGATTTGATTATGTCTAGTAAGTTATGAAATTGTTCATAGTTTACTTGGGTCGCATACCATTGCAGAATGAATTAAACAAACTTATGAACCTGCAATATCGTACAAACAATTAGGAATATATGTTTATAGCAATATATTATGTATATCAATATGATGATAATAGTAAGAAAACATTATTGTAACTCCTCACAAATAGCAGGTCATTCATCATATATGATATATCTTTTCCTTATACTAGCGTATTTTTTTTGGTACGGTACACCGAGGATAAAAAAGATTCTTTTACTTATTTTAGAAACTTTTAAACAATACTTTACAAATGACTATAATTTAGTGAATTCCAAACTGTGTTACAACAGTAGTACCGTGTCATAGTTGTTCTTATGTGTAATGACCAGCGAGGATAGAACTATTACTCTGAACTACATAAACGATATTCTAAGGATATGACTGCCCTCAGCCATTTATGGTCTGACACTAAATTAGGATATCTACATAAAGAGATGTACTAGCAGTGCCCTTCGGGTGATATACAATTAATTATGCAAAGTCAGAATGTCTGATTTCGTAATGTATCAGAATGTAAAATCCGACAGCCGTTGTTAAGGCTCATTGTTGTTTCACATTTATGTTGAGCGAGGTTAAAACGATACAGAAAATAATATCTTGACTTCGTCTAAAAGACTGCATAGATTGTCAAAGACTGAAATGCTTGATTATCAATACTTTAATCTCTTTGTGACTTGATGCATATTCACACCAGTTGGCAATAACTGTAAAATTAAACATCAGTTTTCGTTAACAGCCGATGTAAATGCTCTTTACTCTGTTTTTAAAAAATGGACAAAAAGAAATTAGTGCAAAATATTTTTAACTGCGTTCTATTAGTCTATAGTCATCAAACATTTGCAGCCTCAAACATTTGTATGAATTTTTCCTTGACTATTGACTTGCTGTCAATGTTTGTTCACTTTTTCAAATCATATATGTGCATGAGAATAAGTGTTATTTTTTTCAAACGTGTATGAATGACTTTCTCATCCGTTGACGATTGATTTGTTTATCCTTGTACTTGCTTTCAATTTTTAGCTCCCTTCAAATGATACTGAAGCACGAGATTAATATAAGTTCTACTTTGTTTCTACTAAAGGCGACTATTTTGTTGTGACCACGCATTGTATGTTTACTGATTGAGAGATGATAACATCAATACTATGTTAAAAATCAGAAATGCTGTCAATGGTTTTTTGTGTGACCTATTAATGTTCTTATGAAAAAATATTGATACGGAAAACACAGCATAAGCCTAGTAATGCAAGCATATCTTTTGCAAGTGTATCTAGTCCTGAAAGGTTTTTATCCCCACCAGTGGGCGGGGGATATTGAAATGGTCTCCGTCCGTCCGTTCGTCCATCCGTTCGTCCGTTCGTCCCGATAATGTTTCCGGAGCACAACTCCAAAACGGTGAGACCTAGCTCGACGAAACTTGGTATGTGCAACGGGCATCATGCGGAGATGTGCCTTTTGGGGTTTCCAACTTCTTTGCATTTTTATTTTTACCCGTTTCCATGGAAACGTAACATAGGATTTCGTTTCCGGAGCACAACTCCAAAATGGTAAGACCTAGCTCGACCAAACTTAGTATGTGCAACGGGCATCATGCGGAGATGTGCCTTTTGGGGTTTTCAACTTCTTTGCATTTTTATTTTAACCCGTTTCCATGGAAACGTAACATAGGATTTTGTTTCCGGAGCACAACTCCAAAACGGTGAGACCTAGCTCGACGAAACTTGGTATGTGCAACGGGCATCATGCGTAGATGTGCCTTTTGGTGTTTTCAACTTCTTTGCATTTTTTCCGTTCGTCCGTCCGTCCCGATAATGTTTCCGGAGCACAACTCCAAAACGGTGAGACCTAGCTCGACGAAACTTGGTATGTGCAACGGGCATCATGCGGAGCGGAGATGTGCCTTTTGGGGTTTCCAACTTCTTTGCATTTTTATTTTTACCCGTTTCCATGGAAACGTAACATAGGATTTTGTTTCCGGAATGTTTCCGGAGCACAACTCCAAAAAAATCACTGTTCAATATTCCACAACTAGTATCCTTAACTACCCTTTCACTTTGGCGGGGGATATAGCTGACTCTGTCTGCTTGTTTTAAATGATATACTACTAACTTAAACATACATTTTAACGGTTTATGGTCACAGGTTATAAATGAAAGATTAATTAAGATGCATATTAAGAGTCAATCACAATTAAGTGTCAATTCCTTATGTTTTCAAATACCTTCTTGTCTACTGAGATGTCAAAGCTTTTATGTAAAGTACATTTATTGTTGAGAATGTATTTTAGACAAGGAGTGAGTTGGGGTTTAACGTGCTTTGAACAATATTTCAGTTATTAAACACGTGGATGACAAGCATCCAAAAGAGAGTGGACAGATAAGGGATAAAGGGATGGACAGGATGAGGGAAAAGACGGAAAGAAAGGCATAGTGAGAGATAGACAACAGGTTTTAGAAGGACTTAGACAAGGAGAAAACGGTGTCTAAATTGTTAAGGTAGAATATCCGCAAATAGCCAGGTTCATTGTTTTACAATGATAATGTTGTCTAATCGACTGTCAACATTACCCTTCAGTCAAGAGACAGATTGCCGATTCATTTATTTCGGAAATCTTGTTAACATTTCAGCGAATTTGTTCATAAATACGTTAGCGTTGCTCTTGCAAAATCAGAATAGATGTAATAATAAGAGTTACGAAGTGACAAATGTGTCAAATTGAGAATGATTTCTCAAAGTAATACTTTTGCAATTCAAAACTAGAGAATTTAATACTTTCTTAAAGCTTTCCAAATGAAATACACTTGGATAAGCCCCTTTTTCATTGGGATACATGTCTGATATTTGATTCAGAAATGTAATAGCAGTGTCTATCAATCAAACTTAGTAGCTGTCCTTTCATAAAAATGTCAGTTTAATGGAAGTGCCTGAAATGAAGAATGATAGAATTCACAAAGGTAATGGTTGGGAAGAGTTCAAACTTTGGTAACGTACACATGTACAGGCATTATATGTTTCAATGAAATGCAGAATTGAACTCCATACATCGACTGGAAATATTTATGAAAAGGTATCCCCCATCACTGCCATGTCATACTATTCATACACTAAGAGTGTTTGTCACTTTCTTGTTGACACAAGAGTATGTTTCATGAATTTTGTATGTTGCCTAAAAAAATGCAAAAATATCATTTGACCCAAGTTAAGTTCAAGTCGCTTCTTTTAAGTTCATGCCTTAAATGCCAAAATTATGACATTTTCGTGTTTTCGACTGTAAATTAAACATAAACATGTGGTGTTAAACATTAACATTCGACCCAGGTAAAAGTACAATGCCGCGTCACAGTGTCTAAGTAGACAAATCTCTGTAAAGAGTGTGGCATTGAAATGAAAAGGGAGGAAATTAGCAAGTGACCTTCTTCCTTAGATTTCCACGAATAGTTCGCTTGTCTACGGAGATAAGGTTCAGCAAGGATGGACAAGACATACCTACTGAAGTGTCATCTGTTTGGTGGCTTGCCAATATTCTACCTTAACCACGCCATCAACTATTGGCCTTGTTACCATACCTCTCAGTGACAATAACTAATGGGATTTGCCATATCATCTCTCACGGGATATTATTCGTAAATAAACCCAATTACTAAGTAAATGGCAAACTAATTCTTTCATACAATGTCTTCAAAACAATGAATATGATTATCATGTTGATTTTGCAAAAGTATCGAACTATTTCCGGGATAATATGCTTGACAATCATCATTAGTTATTCTATGTTTATCCCCATCAATCACCTGTTGGCTGATTGACTGAAAATAATGTAGTCAAATCAGCGAGTACTAGTAGTTCATTGTTCTTGAACTTCTGCTGAAACTTCCTTTGCTTTTTATAAAGAAAAATATTTCTCTGAATGAACACATTTCTACCTAGGAGGTATTCTTTTCAGTATTTCAAATCTGTTTGCTTATAAATACACATAGTCTTAATTTCTAATTGATTCATATAACCAATCTGCGTTATGGGAGTGAGCCCCTCGATGGTTTGAGGATTAAATCAGTTAAACATAAACAGGAAAAGCATGTGCAGCTGCTAGATGAGTTCATTTTGTCATGCAGAATATTGGCAGAAACTGTTAGTTACTCATATTAGGACAATGTATTTTTTGTAATTTTTCACATAAACATATGAATATAATATTCTCTCTATCTTATGAGTAGATAAGTAAGATTATTAGCATGGAGAAAATAAATTGTAAATTGATGTATAAAAGTTGATTTTTAAGAGCCTATAAACCACTATACGTTAACAGGGTATCTCTTATTTTAGTATACTATGAAATCTAGATTTCAAACACCTTTACCTTTTAAATGTTCAAAGATATATTGGTTTATGAAATATAAATAAAATGAAAATATAGATACCATCATTGTTTTCTGATAATAAATGATAAGTTTATGACAACATTGTCACAGGTATTTTTAAAGGATAAAAAATGGCCATTCCCTTTGATGATATATGAGAGAATGCTTTCAAAATTATAATCATGTAAGCTTTATATAAATTTAGGTCTACCAACTTGTTTATTGTCGTAATGTGAGTCACTCATATGTATACAATTTGTAACCTCAACAATAACTATACTTTTATATAATTAATTCATCGGCAAAGATTTGAATAGAGAATAAAGTTTAAGAAAACGAAAACAATAACAGTGGTTTGTATTTTTCGGAAATTGAAATGCCTGTTCCATGATAAACATTTTCATTTGTTCATTATACTAGCACTGTGGAGAAGCAATGTTCTTTTATTTATGTAATCTAAACATGATATATCATATATATCCTTAAACCGTAGTACAAAAGTATAGTAGTAAATATTGCTTTAAACTATCTTACCTGTTAAAATGTTTTTAATAAAATGATTTAATGGTTATTTCATTGTATTATTCATATTCTCATGAAATGGCAAAGAAACATTTGGATGTTATTCACTGTAAGAACGTGTTAGATATACGTGTTAAATATATCGAATCTTGAACCGATTGTATACATAAGCTTATGATTTCCCTTTAAAAATGGCAAGGTTTCTAAATAAAATTATTTATTTGGATGAGGAACTATCCCACCAATTGTCTAGGAGCCTAACGTCAAACTGCTGTTTCCGAGAGTAAAAGTTACCCATGTTCCATATGTACCTTGATGTGTACAGATATTTTAAAATCACTTTCAGGAGCTCTGGTGTTTCGTCACCTACTTTATCACTGAAAACACAAGTAAAGAGGTTTCTTTCACAGAGCTGGGAAACGTTTAATGAACAACCAATTTTATAATTTAAAACATTCAGCACCAGCCGTGAAGTGTAACTTATTAGTAAAAAGAAACTTCACTGGTCAAGTCTTCGTGTGGTGTGGTCAAGATCATGAAAGTAGCAAAATACTTCTTGAGATGTCACACAAGTTTAGTTTATATGCACTTCCACGCGACCCAGTACCTTAAAGGAATGTTGAGATTTGTGTGTTAAGATTGCTTTTCAAACATATCAAACAAAGCTTAAAGGGTAGAGTCCGGAAGAAACTACGGTCGTTAAAATTTGTACCGTCTTTCGTTAACTATGTTTTTATTTTCGTCTTTCTCTTTTCCAGTCCCTCCGATTATTTATCTGTTTACCTTGTTTGGACGGCTTCATCAAACAGTTAAATGGTTGGTGAATAATGTTGACAGCACGTTTAACATTAATCACCCACCCCTTGACAAGCCGGTGTTTATTAGACCTGCCAAAAAAGTTGGCTGAAGTATGAAGAGAACCTAGGCAGTGGTTCCTGAGATGAGATTTAAGCTTCTTTGAGATGATTTGAGAATTTACTGACAGACTGACATCATACAGACAAGCGAGAACGAGGCTCATAGTGACAGGTTGCTCAGCTGAGCTCCCGACGAAAATTTGTTAGAAAATACTGGTATTAACAGTGTGAAGGTGCATATAAATATATATCAAGACTTTTTAAGTGATTCAGGATCACCCCTGGAGTCGATCGAGGAGTTGTGAAGTCAGGGTGAGTGTTTATTCGTCATGGACTTGATCGCCTCACAGGACTACGTTGACTCGGTAATGGCGGCCCCCAACATGTCAACAACGATCCGAGTCCTTGACGAGAGGAAGAGACATTTAACAGAAGATGAACTTGACATTGATTGTAATTATAAAAAACAAAGAGGTGAGTCGTCATCTGATGTGTCACAAATCACAGATAAATTTCTAACAGAAAATACACGTAAATCTGGAAAGGAGCCATCTATATCCGACGTGCTAGATGCCATCAACAAATTAACTGTTCATTTTGATAATAGACTTGATTCTATGGAGACAAAATTATGATCAAAAGGAAGACATTGATGGATAAGGAGATTAGTGATGTGTGGTCAGATCTGAACAGCAAACTGTCTGATGTAAAGAATGAGGTGAAAAGAGTTAGAGAAGAACAGACTGATCTGAGAAAGAGAGTGGAGAAAGACATTGTAGATTTAAAGCAATCGCAGAGATCTACTGATGAAAATAAGAAGCATTTGAACATTGTGATTAGGCATTTACAAGAATCATGAAATGAGAATGTGCATAATAAAGTGAACGGTTTGATTAGAGATGGACTCAAACTGAAAGATATCGAAGTGGTCAAAGCTGAGAGGCTGCGAGAATCACTGGTGTTATTATTGGCACGTGCAGATCAGTCGATGATAAGATTAAGATTCTAGGACAGAAGAAAAGACTCCGAGAAAGCTCAAACTACTCTTACGTGTACATCCAGACAGACAAACCTCTACAACAGAGGATTTTCGAGTCCAATATGAGAGTGTTGGCGGAGACAGTTGGTGACGGGCAGCTCAGGCTCACGGGTAGCCGACTCCACAGAGCTAGAGACGACAGACATCATCAGCAGAGGCATCACAATACAGGGAACCAGCGGAACAACCCGAGGCCCGAACGCTTTGATGACAGACAAGCACGTGGATCTGTTTACTAACAGAGGTCACGTGACAACTACACAGCCAACCATCGAGCGAGGGATCAAGGACCGGTCAAGGTACTTCCAATCAGCGAGAAGATAACAACTCTAGGACCAACCGATCGCCGACACGTCACCATTAGCGAAAGGCCGGGTGCTTGAATGTCAAAGGGTGGAGCATGGACTTTCATTCACAAAATGCCATGTTACGACAATTGCGTGTAGAGCACTCTGACTGTGATGTAATCGGAATAACAGAGACACATGTACGGGGTTCCGACAATATTGAGGTGCAAGGCTATACATGGTATGGACACAACCGTAACCCAATTCATGTTCGTGCAACACGCGGGTCAGGAGGGGTCGGCTTCTTGATTAAAACTTTTGAATTGTTATGATGTATCGATAAAGGACACTTCCTTTGAAGGTATACTTTGGTTAGCGTTGTGTAATAAGGTAAACAAAAGTGTTTGTTACCTGCCACCTGATAATTCTACTAGAAATATTTGTGCAGAAACGTTTTACGATACATTACTTGGACAATTATATGAATATGCAAATGTGTCATTCATATGCGGTGACTTCAATAGCAGATGCGGAACAGAAGCCGACTATATTGAAGGTGTCGACATTATACCCGTAAGGGAGGACATTGATTATGTTATTAACAAAAATGGTAAATTGTGTCTGGATTTTTTGGTGAGATCAAACATGTATATGTTGAATGGGCGATGTCATGGGAAAAATGATTTTACTTATGTTTCAAATTTGGGTTTCTCTGCTGTTGATTATTGTTTCGTTTCATATGAATGTCTAGACAATTTTAAAGAATTCAATGTGATGCGCCCCTCTGAGTTAGTTAATAGTGCTGGGTGTGTGGGCAATTTTAACGGAGATGTTTTATTGAAAATTGATCATTCGTTTCTCTCTTGGAGGATGGAGCTGGGCATGCAAATCTGTGATACAGGTATTGGTGTACAGTCTACTGAGGACTTTGAGAAAATTATCACATCAGACCCACCATCCGACTTTCTCCAATCATGGGAGACTGTTAAACAACTGTTGGATATCATCGGTCGGCTAGAGGCGTCTGTACAGGAACAGACATGTATAGATAAGGGTTATGATGCCATAGTGAAAGTTGTCCATAATGAGATGGATCATAGATTACCAAGGAAACGTGTGTTGTTATCAAATAGCAATAGGGGCAATCATAAAAGACGCCATAAGCATGCATGGTGGAACAGTGAACTTTCACAACTTTGGAACAATATGTGTGAACCTGAAAAGGTATGGTGTAAGGAAAGGGGCTTAAACAAAAGAAGTCTTAAACATGTTGATATTGATTTACGGAAAACTTTTGACAGAGAGGTACAAAAAGCTAAGAGACTTCACAAAAGTAAACTATACAGAGACCTAGAGACAATATGCGACCAGAATCATAGTGAGTTCTGGAAGAGTATCGGGAAAATTGGTGTTGGGAACGAGAGAATGAAGAATATCCCAATGGAGATAGTGACTGACAGTGGAGAGGTATGTAGAGATACCAGTGTGGTCCTGGACAAGAGGAAGGCGGCTTATCAGTCTCTATTGAACGATGACTGTAACAATTGTGAATCTGATATGATAAGTATGGATGCAGAGAGCGACACGGAGTCTACACTGTTGGAGGATATTTCTGTAGAAGAAGTGGTAGCGGCCATACGAAAAGCTAAAAAGAACAAAGCACCTGGAATAGACGATATCCCCGTGGACTTACTTCAAGGAGCTAGTATACCTGAGATATTACAAAAACTCTTTAATGTGTGTTTCAAAACCTCGCAAATTCCGAAGTTGTGGAGTAAATGAATTATCTGTCCTATACCAAAGTCTGCGACTGCAGACCCAAGAGACCCTTTGAGCTACAGAGGATTGACATTAGCTCCAGCAATCTACAAACTTTATTGTAGCGTTTTAAACGAGAGGCTGTATGCATGGGCTGAAAGAAACGACATCATCTCTGATGACCAGAATGGCTTCCGCCGTGGTCGATCCACAATAGATCACATCAATTCTCTGACAAGCATTATTGAAACAAGGAAACTTGTGCGAAAATCCACGTATACAGCTTTTATACACTTTAAAAAAGCATATGACGGTAAAAATAGAGGGAAGTTATGGGAACGATTGCATGAATCCGGTATTGGTGGGAAAATGTTTCAGACCCTACAGTCTTTGTATCACAGTGTTGAATGTTCAGTACGTGTAAACCATCAGTATACTCCATTGTTTTGTGTTAACAGAAGACTCAAGCAAGGATGTAGCTTGTCTCCATTATTATTTAACCTTTACATAAACGACTTGGTGGAGAAAATCAATGCCGTCGGAAAAGGAATTAAGTGTGACAACATCAACATTAGTGTTTTGGCATACGCAGATGATCTAGTCCTCATAGCAGAAAACGAAGAGGATCTTAATATACTTCTAGCTATTCTTGACGAGTGGTGTGCATCAAACTTCATGCGTGTTAACCAAGACAAGTCAAAAGTCATCCACTTCAGAACCCAGTCTGTTAAAAGAACGTCTGTGCCTTTTAAATGCGGCGACAAAGTGCTATGTGTGGTGGACAATTACCAATATCAAGGAGTACTTCTGACAGAACATCTCAGCTACAACAACATGGCTAAAGCTGCTTCTAAATCTGCGAGCAGAGCACTTGGACTACTCATTGCAAAATCTAAAAGTGTTGGCGGTCTCCCTTTTAATGTATTTACGAAACTTTATGACTCCATGGTATGGCCCGTGATGGAATATGGAGCGCCAATATGGGGAACAAATCAACATTCTTGTGTAAACGCAGTCCACCACCGGGCTATTCGTTTCTATCTAGGAAAGTACACCCCAAACTTGGCGGTAAATGGTGAATCTGGATGGATACCGCCAGTGGTCAGACAATGGGCAAGCGTCATAAGACTATGGGCACGACACAAGAACATGAGACGACAACGGCTGAACAGGAAAATCTTTGAGTTGGCCAATGCCTCAAAGAGAAAGAACTGGAATTATAGAACATTGGATTTTTTACAGAAAAATAATTTGGATAACATAAATACTCTTAGCCATGTTGAAAGCCGCCTACTTGTCAACGCCGTCAAAACTATTACTTTGGACGAATACACTACTTCGTGGGAGAGACAAATAAAATCAGACACTGGAAGAAATGGCAGAAATAAACTAAGGACATATAGATCTTTCAATAAACGTACTCCACTGAAGCATATTAAAAGCACCCTATACCAAGAAATCACCGAAGTACCCTGGCAAAATTTAGATGCGGTTTCGCACCCCTACGAATTGAAACTGGCCGATATGAAAACTTGCCCTTGAATGTTAGAAACTGTTTTAATTGCACTAACCAACTAGAAAATGAAATACACACTCTTCTGATATGCCCTGTGTTTGACGCAGAACGTGAGGATCTTTTAGAAAGATGTAAAGGTATATGGGACGATTTTAGCATTTTACCCGACTGTGATAAATTTATTCGCATTTTAAACACACCAAATATTGTATCTTATACTGCCAGCACCTGTCATTCTATTTTAGTAAAACGGAGAGAGCTGTTATATAACTAATTTTTGTATATATACGTTTACCTTGATGCTTATATCAATATGACTTTGTTTTAAAATGTGTCTCATAAATCGCTGGGCGGTTGGTTGTGTATTTTTAAAATTCTGTTTATACTGTTTTATAGATATATAAATATGTATGTACACAAGTGAGACGGAAATAAAATTTTTGATTGATCGATTGATTGATACGCCTGTTAAATAAGCCTTGGAATGAGAAGATATTATCTTCAGTGATTTTGTACCCCCTGCAACAACAAAGGCGATGTGGTGGCACCGTCCTTCACATTGTGTCTAGCTGATAACTTTTTAGCTAATCAACCATATCGGTTCAAAATAGTCATGGAATTTCAAAAGTATGTAATGATGTGCCATTATTAACTCTTTTATGATCACAACCTAGATTAGAAAATAGTTCCTTAAATGTTTTGGAATTTATGGAACATAATATGTTGATTTCATTTTGTTTTCATTTTGTTTTCTTCTTTTATCATTTGGAGATGACATTGATTTGAAGTAAGTTATAATTCAGTAAAATAAAATAAGGGACTCGTTTATTCGAATCCAGTCATAGCAAAATGTTATGTTATAAAATATATAATTAAAAAAAAATTGTGCCGTTTGCGAGGAAAAACTTTGGTCGAACAATGTACATTATAACATTATCAATGAAGTAAATCTATTTACCCAATTAAAGAAATTTCTTTTGAAGTAACAACAAATATTTCTAAAACTATTATTTAAAAAACTGATGATCAATGTTTGCAAAACCATCCAGTACTAAACTTCAGACTATTTTAGAAGTTTTCGTTTTACCTATGTTACAATGAAGTAATATTCTTCAAATGGCTAATGAGAACGTCATAGTTTATAACTATATCCAACACAAAGACGACAAAGGAAAGCTTTGTTCATTATGTGAACGTGATCTTGTCTTGATATGTGAGAAGTCCCTTTTAACACGTGAAAAGATTTTGTATTTAGAACAGAGACTAATTTATCTACCTCAAAGTCAACAGCAATTACATTTTACAGATTTATCCTGGATAAAATAATTATGGACACAACCTTTCATGGCGAATCTGTGCTACAAGCTATCACATGGTTACACATTTTTTTAAATTGGTATTACTGTGAAATATTTTTTCCTTTTTAAACATGCTTATATATTGTGATATACCAAGTAAAGTAAAAAAACATTTGCGAAAACATTCTTATTCAATTATTGATGAAAAGGGGATGAGTGAATTCCACTTTTTATTGAATTGATTTATTTCATTATCTATTCTACAAAAATATCTCTTTTTAAAACTTTCCTGTATTTTTTCAATTTTGGAATTCTTAATATTAGATGACTAATTTTATGTTTATTCATGTGCTGTAACAAAACAAAACAAGTATTTGTATATCAATGTTTTCTGTGATAGACAGTTATTAACCCGAATTTTAAATCTGGATAAAACTGAAGCCCATCAAACTTTTCAAAATGTTTTATATTTAAGTTGAAAACGTATTTAATATATAGAATGAAAAAGCATAAATGCTCTTCCAACGTTTCTTATGGTAAACAACCAAATTTAGAATTCACATTGGTCATTAATATAAGTTTCAGACTTTGAAATTCACAAAATAGATAAAAGATTTAACTCTGCGTACTGTTATGTCAACAGTAGAAACTCAGTTTATAGAGTACATCACTTTAAAGATGTACAAACGCTTTATATCTCATAAATGACAAGTGATACATGCTATCCAGCTTCCAAAATCCAGAAAAAAAATCAGTTAAAACTTAAACATAAACATGGACTCGGTTGAAAGGTAACTCTCGTGGAAAAAGGAGTACAAATCAATACCTATAAAGAAAGGAAGAACCTCAACCGGGACTAGCTTACATCTTGACCCTATTTTAGGTATGACCAGGTGAAATTTACAAATCTAAACTTTCTCCATTGATGCTATTTACGAACCAAGAAGAAGCCACAAGAACACCTATTAAACATTTACAATGTACATTGACCATGTTGTCCCTATGCAAGATTTCAGCTTTTACGGGCTTTCCCTTTTGCGTAAAAGGCTCTTGAGGCTAACCTCTTTGACACTTATTTCGGCCAAAGTATCAGTAAAATCAACAATTCTCTATAGGACAAAGGATCTGTATTTAGGATTTCAGCTTTTATATTAGAAGACGAAAGAAATTCTTTTGAAATAGCGGACCCATTCATCCCCTGAAATCAGTTCTTAATCTCGCAGGTGGCCAGTGGAACTGACCTGAAAGGAGTGGAGATATTTGATCAAATCTATACATCTTTCTCGTCCCGAGCTTTCAAATACTTTTGATGTGTTTATTCTCTAAAGTAATACGCTTATCTGCATTTGAATGAATTAAATGATAAAGAGGGAACAATAAAGAAACCTATAAATCCACCACCAAATATAACAAATTATTATTATTTGCACATGGGTAACATGATCGATATTAGATGTTTGAAGCATTTACTATTGCGGAAGAACATTTGTACAATTTGTTATTGATTGTTTTATTATTTTTTATCTTCATAATAATTTTTAATACTCGCTAAAACAATTGCACCTGAACACAAAATGACATGCATTGTTGACATGCGTTTATTTTATTGCTGAAATGCCCCAACTAAAGTATTTGATTTAATCAAGATTAACAATAATAGGCACTTTTAACGCCCTAATGATCCACAAGGGTGTCTGGTAACATGTTGATTGCCTTTTCCATGGATACAGATTGCAGTTTTTCATTAGGTTCCGGTAATGGGGAAGATCAAACTTCATATTGTTAGAAAGTCATATGCTTCATCAATAACAGGTTGATGTACTCGTAAATATCTCGAAGGGCTGGAGATTACACGTTGGTTTTGCGTCTCAAAAACGTCCTCGAGTACAAGCAATTCAGGAAATTACAATCATTCCATTCTTCTATTTAGTGTTGGACCAAGCTAAAGAAAACATTTAATCAGAACATTGTAAAATGAGCTAGTGCATGTGTACTAATAATATCTATTGTATTTTCATACATATTCACGGAAGCTAATTATCATGAGAACGACTAGTGTTTGAGAATAACAAAAAATCTTAAGTTTATCATAAATCATTAATTTGGATAATGGTATATCCTTCTTAGGTGTATCCCTGCCCAGCTACCATTGATCTAAAGAAATGACAATTGCTATTGTTTATCAATACAATTGCACAGGAGACATGTTGTACTGTGGCCTACGTCCCACGTTTTTATTTTAACAAATTTAACGATAATTAATCTTTTATAATGCACTTTTTCTATCCCGGCAGATACATAATACATAAGCCACTTCAAGTCCTTAAATATATGATACTTGAGGTGTACTTGAGGCGTGTCAATGCTCATTCCGAAAGCAGAAGTTTTTTTATATTGTTAAAAACCTAAAGACAAAGGCTGTCTTCTCTCGACATATGCACATATAGTTCATGTGAAATACAGTTATCTCTTCTATAACTATGTTTCCATGGTCTATCAATTGTGTATTTCCTGGCTCTTTTACATGTACCTATTGATCTATTTCTTTCAATGTTAGTAATGCATACAAAGTTCGGTCTGCAGATGGTTATTTATATCATGTATATCTTTTGATATGTCGGCTTCATTTACTTCGTTATTAATAGATTACAGTACCTTCATTTCATCTACTTGAGGGCACATTCATGTATACACACATACGGAGGTATTGGTGAAAACTGCGAAAACACCTGACCTTATTTCTAGACCTTTGAAAAAATGTGTGGAACAGTCATTTTTGTTTTCAACATATATAAACTAAGGATTTTTTCAATTGGAAAATCTATGCTAAAACATGAAACCTTCTGTGATAAGAATATCTCTCTGAAGAATGAAGAAATACTCTTTTATCTGTTTTAACTGTGTTACGAATTTCTTTTAGCAAGATATGTTCTTTCAAACAGTCAGAGTCACATTGATTAACGACTATCAAGCAAAATTGCAATTTCAAACATTCCTAAACCATTGAAACAAGTTAGCAAGAACTGTCAACAGATTTATACAAATGGTAGAAATATGGCCAGTGCCTTTTCAATTGATTTGAAAATTTCACCGGATATTAATGCTGAAGTTTCAAAACTGACGAACACCTTTTCTCAAGGGGTTTGAAAGTAATTGGAACATCTTTTCTCTAGGGGTTTGAAAGTAATTGATAAATTCACGTTCATTTTAAACCCTAGGTCGTATTACTAATTGCAGACATCGATATAAAACGTAGAAAATACATTAAATAACAATATCAGATTACGATAAATTACAAATAACCTTGGGATTCGTATAGAAATAGCTAATTATAGTAATCTTCATCCTGACAATGGCCAGTCATATTCTGAAAATTTTCTAATATCTGACGGCTTTGTCTGAATATATCTCCGTAAAATTCATGGTTACTTCATAACTCAATGTATCAAGTTGATTCTGGACATGTATCTATTCAGACGTTTCCTATAACAGCTAACACATTCTCATATACAATATTATCTGAAAGGGACACACGGGTACAACTATGCATTCAATATTGTCATTAAACCAGCATTTGATATTATATATATATATATATATATATATATATATATATATATATATATATATATATATATCATTAATTTATATGTATCCCTTTTTGGAGTGCATGTTTTTTTTTCAAATCCACTCTTCCTATCTATAATCATGCCATCGTCAGTCTGGTAAAAAACATTTACTGATGTCACAAATAAAGAAACTCAGAACTTCAACGAATGTATTTGCTAAAGGGATTTTGTTTAATCTGAGTATTTGGATAATATAAAAAAGTACATGTAGTTCACTTTATCATTTATCATATTTCTATATCATATGCTATTAATTTGTTTCACTATGGTAACTTTAACCATAACTTTTCTACTCAATGCATCCAATATTTTAAACGGATTGCTCTCCATTTGTTTTCCATGAATTTTGAATGTCAAAATAGACCTGAAATCAAAACAAATTTCATTGACCACTTCAGAACTCAGTAACATTGCGCCTCATGAGAAACATCAAAACCATCAAACGGTTTTAAAGAATAAACGTTGTGCATCCATTTGTTCTGGCGACCTGGTAAGTTCGTGTTTTTTATTGCGTATATGAATATGAATGAAGCTGAAATTTACATATGTATATATATGTATGTATTTTATAGAAACTGAGAATTTAATCAAGTAACTGTTGAAGTAACTCGACTTGTTACCAAAGTTATAAGACAGCCGTCCTGTACATCAATATTCAGGTTAGAAATGTTTGTAAGATTGGGCGACAAATATCTTTCATGAAAATAAGAGACAAAATAGAAAATGTTAACAAAATTCTAACTTACGGTAAAATGAGGATAAAGGACATTTTTTGTCATTGGTAAACCAGGCTGAAGATGAATTCGTTCAATTGTGAATTGATGCCTATTTCTTATATGTCAATCAAATGTCAGAGTATATCAAGCTATTTGTAAACCAAATGTTAAATGTCAAAATTATTACTTCAGATTTTCTAAATAACGTCCTTTGCATCAAATGAGACAGCAGAAATTCTCTTAGTAAAGTCATATTTGATTCACGATAAAAATTGTCCACATTTTCGATAATGGAATTGTCATTTGAGGTACTGTCCCTAAACTTTATATCAATGATATAAGAATAATGACAAATAAGTGATTCACATTTTTGTCAAAGCAGTTATCTGAATCTAATCAATTGCGACCTAAAAATGAGATAAGCAAAATGTAGAACAAACATATATTTAAACACAGCGTTATGTAATGATAGAAGATAAAATGCATTACACCAATATTTTCAAATAGATAAACCAAAGGTAACATTCAAACATCAAACATGATACGCCAGGACATATTTCGTTTTTTGTGTTCTTTCAAACATAATGATGAATTTTCACACTTTGTCAAAAGGGCTATTTAAGAAAACCAGAGGATGAAACCCTTTTTATTGGATTGGCATCTTTTTTTAACCTAGATGGGCAGCCAACAGAGAGTGTTGAATATTTTAAACCTCGACCAAGTCAGCCAATGGCTATTGCTATACCATCTGATAATATTGATACGTGAGGGGAACTAAATAACTATAGTTTTACCGACATATATTAGTCATTATCTTTTAAGTGTATGATACACATAATGCACCGTTGCTTTTTCATATAAGTACATAACTTAATCAATAATTCACGATGTTGAAATGACAACAATTATTGTAAACATCATAAATCTATAAACATTTCGTAGGCTATTGGTATTCATAGTTCTAAGATGCCTAGCGGTTAGAACAATCGAAAAAAAAGTACTTTATCAGACAATAAAGGTACAGTTTTTTCATGACGTAACAATTGAATGACGTTATATCCGCTCTTCCCCGCTGCCCCCTCGTGATCACGCGTCCATGGTAACCTTTCATCTCGGTTCTTTCGATCAACATGGCTTATCCCTGTCAATGTCTATCGTATTGGCGATTTTGCCTATAATGTTTCTTTTAATGGAGACTAGTTTCGAATCATCTAGTTCTTTTTACCGGAAAGAAGAATGCAAATCAAATGCTTGTCGACTGTCGAGTGACCACGTAGGTTCACGTCAACCGTCCCTACCAGGTTCAATGTGAACCTAATAATTAAGTAATTCTGGGTGTATAGCAACAACAGTCTGCTTATATAAGAGATTAAAACATCACCTTCAAAGTTTATGATAACAGCAAAAAAATAGACGTCCGGATTCGGTCCGCCATCACTATCACGCTTCCACAACAAACAATACCCTCAATTCTTTGTGGAATGTTAACCACGAGATCAATGTGGCCCGCTCTGCATAATCGCACGACATGAGTTTGTAAAAGTAAAGTTTGTTTTAAAAACAAGAGGTGTTAATTTGTTTGTTTAAGTTTTTCAAGAAAAAAATAAGAAGAAAATATAATTCAAAATTGAATAAATGAAAAAGTTAAAGTGCAAAACTGCAGTAATCAAGGCTTTAACCAACTAAATGTCGTTTTAAACTAGGGGTTGGGTTCCATACTTGGAATAGCCAACAGTTAGCCCTGTTCATGGATTATTAATGTGAGCAGTGTAAACACTATATTTTATTTCGAGATTATTAAAACCAGAGTGACCTTAAATACCATTATTGTACACATTATAATGATAACGTATCTTGCTACTTTTTTGTCACAATCCTAGAATATCCCTAAAAATGTATCTATTTTCATATTTTGTTGAGATGATGATAGGGTAACATTTATAAAAAAAATAAATGTTATATTAATATTAGAAGGTGTTAGATATCAGTAATTATAATTGCGACATTTTGAACGGGTATATTTTTAAAAGACATCCCCAAGGCAAGACAGGATGACATCGTTAACGTTCTATTTTGCCCAGAAATAAAAACTAATAGTTGTGCATTTAAACTTTTTCCTGAAATCAGCGATCCATTTCTTTAATTTCCTGGTTGAAGATTACTTGATTATCAATCATTCATAATAAGGGATTTCTAATTTGAAGTCTTATAATGATTTTGCCCAATTGAAAACGACCCCTTCCCTGGGTTTAATTTTTTTTCTAAATCCTGCAGAGTAAAATGGTATTTTACACAAGTTGATAGATACAGGATAACCGACTAAATGTCTTTATATACATTTCACTAAGAAAACTTCAACTATGTTTGGACACAGGTTCAAGTTCAGCTTATGTAAGCTTGACATTTCTTGTAATTTGGAAATATCGTGAAGTTGTATCTTCTGTCCTGTTCATGTGTCAAACTTTAGTAAGCTAATGATTTGTTAATAGATACAAAAGAGCACATGGAACCTATCAATTCAGGTATCTATATATACACCTCTGACAATGATACAACAAAATTGATTTTAATCGTATCAACAAAGGTATCGTTTTGTACTAATCGAAAGACGTAATAAGCTGTCTATCTTTCTGGGACATGAAAGACATAAGCCTATCAAAATATCAAACATCGATATACAGTTCATATCTAAAAAGCCCTTCATAGAAAAAACTTCATATTGACATAAAAAAAGTCCAAAAAGAACATTGCATATGATGAACTGTTAAACATTTAAAACATAACTATGCCATAGTTAATAATCGAAACCCTTAAGCCTTATATAACTTTTTGTAAAGAAAATGAGAAAGTATATATGAATGTGCCTTTTGCTCTCTCATTCATCTTGACTCTTTCAAATTCATTAGCGACTATCTCATCCCACAGGCCTCGGTTAAAACACACATGCTATCAATTTTTCACTGGCTGAAATTTAGCCTGATAGCATGTGTTGGGGGAAGCTGCTGGAAGGCGTGAAGAGCTCGTCTTAGAACAGAGGTTATTGTAAGAAGTCATGACATGAGTGATCTCTGTGGGGAGTTGGCCTATGATGATTGGTATTGCTTCAACGTTCATCTGGGTTCATAAACTATTTTACTAAAGAGATAGTCCTTTGCCTAATTTTTCAACAGCTATTCATTTAGATTTTTATTCTATGCTTAAAACAAACAACAACATCATACATGGTAAACATTAACACATATGTATGCCCTTTGTAAAGGACATACTAATTAGGAACGTGTTCAGAATCATGGGATGTTTTTAAATGACTTTGATGAAAATCTTAGAAATCCACTTGGTAAAGTAATTACGGTTTTATATTCATCAAATTCGATTTCTATAAGCATTAAAACATTATCAGGAGATATCTACTATGACCATACATTCCACCATAGCCCTGATCCCTGATGACAAGAGTCAAGTGACATCAAAGATGATAAGTTTGATAATGCTTTCGAATAAGAAACAATGTTAATATTAATGCTGCAACATCTATCGGAATCTTCAAACACGAGGTGTCAGTTTCAATCATTGATTTAGAATAGAAATTAGTGTGATCCTTTGAAGGGAAATACGATTACTTCTTGTGCATAAAACAAGTTTTTGATTGCGAACCACTTAACTGTTTAAAACTCTTCTTTTGTTAAGTAGTTAGAAATCTCCGGGAGACTAGAAACTAAAGTATCGTTTTCCACATCACATTACCTAAAATCACTTCCGCAAGTTATGATCTTGTATATCAACATTATGTCTATGTATAGCCATTATTAGAAGTGTATTACATTATCATGTATTTCTGTTTTGAATAATGTTTTTTTTCCACGGAATGTGTCTACTTGCTTGTTCTATGAGATAATAGACACTTTTAAAAAGTATTGATATTCATTGTAAAATGCTTTTCCATCGCATCCATGATATTAAACATAACAAACATTTCGTGAGTGAACTTTATTTACACGATAGTTCATGTAAGAGTATAGAAATATGAATTAAAATATCCGCATCATTAATACCTTCACACGCATTTTTGACATTAAAACATGATGAAATGAAGTTAATGATTTAGGTTAGATGCAGTATCAGGATAAAAGCACCGGAACGTTTAAGGATGTTTTTTCCAATAGTTTTACTTTTGCCATTACATGTAATTCGTCCAAATGATACCTTTATAAGGCTATGTTTTTATTTTAAAAAACACGTTTGATTTGCAGAAATGAAACAAAATGCAAAAATCAATTTGCATCACTCAGTCTTATTTTGTCGGACTGGATCTTACTTTTGTTTGATAGAATTCGCATTTGTACGTGTAGCCGCTGCCATTGCGTATCTATCAAGCAAATAAAGTACATGAACCTAATTTAAAAGGGTACGAGTCATCTTTTAATTTCAAAAGAAACTGTTTTTGATAATTTAGAAGCTGTCTGAATGTATTAAGAAATCCTTTGATAATTACAGAAACTAAAAGCCAAGTCATACTGCATAGGGTTAATTATATTCAATTTAAACCATCTGAAGAAAATATAAAGACAAAACAGCTTGTATTATTATAACTAATTAGAGATAAACATCAGAAACTATTCTAAAATGCGGTTTTCTGAAATCGGCATGATGAAATAGACACATGCTTATCTATAATACGGCATTTACATCAATTATCATTTTAGATTGCTTCACAGAATTTTGCCTGTTAATACCTTCTTAGTTAAGATGTTTAATGTTGATAACAATTTATGCTCCTTCTGTAAGGCCGAATCAGAATCTATATTTTATCTACTTTGGAAATGTAGGGTAAGCAACTTTTTGGGGAATAATTTATCAGAATGGATTGAATCAAAATGCAAATTTGCTTTTAAAATAAAGCTAACTGTAGACTTTATCCTTCTTGGCTATTCTCCCAGCGACAATATTTGGGATCTGATACTTTTATTAGGTACGTTTCACATATACAGATGTAAAATCAATGCATTAAACATTTTCCAAATGATGTCAAATTATACTTTCAGATAGAAAGAATTATACACATCATATGGAAGTCGATCAGAAATGGGCTTCCTATGAAAACCGTCTGTAATATTAATTTACTACAGTGTTTAATTTGTAGAAGCATCTAGCTTGTGTGTTTGATGTATGAAATTGTGTGAATGATGTACATTGTATGAATTCTCAAGGAATAAAAAGAATGTATTATTGTCTCTAGATCATACAAGAACTACATAGCAATTAATATATTAAAGAGAATTCATTAAAATAAATCAATGGGGTATTATAGGACATGTATTGTTTATACACATTAATAAAATGTAATGAAATGTAGTAAAAAAAATAATTTCTATGTAATGCCATTGTGTAACACAAAGAACAATTCATGTGTTTAAACGCAATTGCAAATTTGTTTAATTGGTTTGTAGTTTTTTTTATCATAGAGTATTGTGTTACGCTGTCATTCGGCTCATTTATAGGAAATCCTTTATCTAGGAGTTGTTCAACGTAGATAATATGGTAAGAAACTATCTCTATATCATTCCAACATCTGTTATTTTCCAGACCAATATTTATTGAAAATGTCACTTTTCTTTTCATATAGCCTTAACCGTCATGCACTTCAATTATATAATTATTATATATAAATAGTATGAAATAGCAAAGGCGATATCCTTATATTTTTAATTCATAATTCGGCTTTTCAGTCCAGATGATTGTAGATGTAGGTTTCATATGTGGCAGTGTGTAATATATATTGTATTTTTGTGTGTTTTAAATGTAAATATCCATGTACTAATATGTATTATATTTCAGGTGTTTTGATTATAGCATCCTAGATTAGAAGCAGAGAGCTTGTACATTTCAAGCTTGTAACTATGTATCTTTCTGTCCCCCTATTGTTCTTTGCTCTGACCTCTTAGCCACTTCAGCTTTCTATCCTTTGTTCTCTATTGTTAGGTAAGCTTACTTCTCACTTTGCATGCTCTGTGAATCTATAAAGGTTACCAGCACTCAGAAGTGTGCACTGCATTACTTCACCTTGTATAAAGAGCACACTTCTGACTGAAGACATTTGACAGAAGATACAGTTTCCTTTTTTTCTTGAGTCTTTAAAACACAGGTTAGTCAAATGTTTAACATCAATATTTAATTATATATATCATAATTATCTTATTGGCAATATTTATTATTTTCTATATTTATAGGAAATTGGGCTATGCTATTGTGTGTATGTTGGTATGAATGTATTTCATATGTAGCTTATGAAATGGTAGATGCTAAAGCTATAATTCGTATTTATCTATTTCCTGGCACATGTAATTATTGTGTCTGTATCATTTATTTTATACACATCAGGTAATTATGATGTGCGGCTTTTAAATATATTTTATCAATTCATATGTATATATCATGGAAAGAATTCCTATATCATTAATGCAAATGGAAGTTTGTGCAATCATTATTATTATGGCATCTATGCATTGCTATGCATTGTAATGCTAATATCTATGTGATAGTGTAATTTCTATCATATAAGTAATCATAGACTTATTATAATTACCAATTATCTGCAAGCTAGGGTAATTGCTATTTCATACTCAATCTTTGCTAGTATTTTAGTCCCTAAGTGTATTTATGTTAAGCTTTGCATTTCTATAAGTAGAAATGCATTTATCATCATCATAATCATTGTGATGAACTTTCTTGTGTGTGTGTATATGTATATATATATATATATATATATATATATATATATATATATATATCGGTATAGCACATGTAACTATGTGGTATGGCAAGTATCTATATTTTATGCATTATATCATACATGTAAATATTACTGATATAATGTATCAGTTGATTTAATTATGAAAGGTATATGTTTCTTTCATGCTTAGTGATTTATCATACTTTTCATAAATCATTTAGGTATAAGACATGTTTAATTGATTAGTTACTTATGGTTAGTTTATGTACACTTTTAGGAGAGAAATGATGGCGGCCTAAGATTGTGTCTCCTTATTCCAATTCACCTAAGTACCATATACTTGGTAGGTGTATGCCTGTTAGTTTAACTTATTAACATATTCAGTAATATATATAAAATTAATATATTTGCATATTTATCTTTGTATCACAGATTATGTATTATGATTGTCATCATGGGTAATTATCATGTTGATGTATTTTTATCTAATAGTAATGCTTACATAATATATTCATATTATGTTGTAATTCATATGGTATTTTATAAGTATATCAAATTGTATTAGTTGCACACTATGTTTGTGTTTGTGTGATGTAATTAACCAAGATGTGTCATATATATAACCCTATGGTATAATTCGGCAATGATGTTTTATGAATCAAATGTTTTATTAACATGAACACGCCGCTAATGGCTGAATATTGCCCAAGCGGCGTTAAACAATAACTCACTCACTCATTAACATGAACCTGTACTTATTATTTTATGTATTGTTGCAGGGTGATAATAATAACAACTATTATCACTACTATCAAGTCCTCATACATGTTGGAGATTGAATAAAGTCACCGAGTTCACGTCCCAGCAGCGTTGTTGTGTTGGTTATTTGATTTAATCTGAAACTTTAGCATTCCGTTTTAAATGCGAAAATTAATGTATGAAAATACTTTTGTACATTCTTCAAGCAGAGTAGAATTAATTGCATTGTTCTGTACATTGCCTAAGTCACGAATTTGAGGAAATACACCATGTGGCATCACCAACGTGTATTTTCTTACGGAAATTTTGTGCTTCAATTATTTTTTAAAGTGGCCATTTAATTGCAGCAAACTAAACTTTAGAAGATTGGCAATGATATCTGAGTGATATCATTGGATCAGGAGCATATCATACTAATGTTCGAAATACAAGCTGAAGCAGCCATCAACTTCACTTGATAGCAATCAAATTCGATAAGAACGCTTTTTTGCTTTGATGGAATGACCTGTCGTAAAACAGGAAACAAGAAATCTTTTTATTGCTTGGGAATTTGATCGTTATCATTATCATTATCATATTTCGTTACTTTTCCACTAATCCTTAAGTCAACTGAGCATAAAAAGTGCAAGTTTTGTGAGAAGAGTTAATAATACTTGTAATCTCTGACATTCGTGGGAATATTAGATAAAATCTATAAAATGTTTTCTTTCTCATATCTATGTATCATTAGAAGAATCTTGTTGCATAAAATAGTGTTAATATTAATAAGTCTTTACTGTCCTCGTTACATGGATATCGCAAATTCCTCGTGTGCCACAGTGCAGGGCCTGTTCAAGAAAATGTGTAACCTTATAATGCTAAGCGTCAAGCAAGGAAGCAACACCTCCCATCTATTAACGTCTATGAGGCGGCCGGGAAGTGAACCCTGCTCTCCAGGGTGTTGAGCAGACGCTCTGCCAACTGAGCTACATCCCCAGTTTCGTATTTTCCTCATAAGGATTTAGATACGTTTGGAATTTTTTAATATTGAGGTTATAATAATCAAATTTGAAATCTAAAATATGTATAAAAAACGAACATCTATCATTAATATATTAACGCTCTTTTGATAAACATGTTACTTAAGTTTTGCCAGGTCAATGTGTGTATTTGTTAGGTTTTGGTGATTTGCATGAATTGAACGCTTGAACCAATGCTATTCTTTAAGAACGATAAACGGTTTTATAGTCCGACAAGGACCGGTATATCCGTCTTGAAAAGCTGAAATTATCACAGAACTCAATTGTACAGTTGAAACGTATAAACGAATGACTGGGGACCAAGTTGTCCGTGCTTTTATGATTCAAATATATTCCCCTTGAAAAGAGATTAGAGTTGTATCCTAACAAGAGACGTGTGATTATTTCTTTGCAGCTATGAAAGCATTACAAGGTAATACTATGGCTTAAGGGTGAAACGAACCCTTAAATTTGACACTCTAAAATGTAAAAGCAATGATTTGCATAGTTATTAGAAAATCCTATTTTGCAAATTATTAGTTGATTTTTTTTATAGATTTGCTCACTTTAGTAATAACTTACATGTTGTACGCTAACAATTGATTGATTATACGTAGATGAATTATCTACGGTTTATTCAGTTGATTTAAACTATAACGTGATGAAGACCTATATGTATAGACAAACATAGCATTTGTTTAAGATTCTTTAAGTAGCTAGTTCTTGTGAACAAGGGGTCAACAGGACAATGGGTCCCAAATGTGCCTGAATCGTTGCGTTATAACGACGTCCCCTTGAATAACTCGAACGTGTCAGGAAGACTTGAGGATCCTGATGAAGGCTATTGTCGCTAAAATGTGTGATTGGCAACATAATCTCCGCTCATGCAGGCCATGGCAACAAGTCAACGGGTTTTTTTCTGCGTAAACATCTGTACAATCAGGGCGGTGTACGGTCTAGCGTTGTCCTGCTGCAGAGTAACGCCTGATCCAAGAGTCACGAACATGTTTAAACTTTTAAAATAAGCATTTCCTGATTTCAACTTGTAACAAGTTGGTGTTGTACACACCGGTCACGTAAAAGTGAATTCTCGTTCATGCTATGCATGATTTTCTCGAGAATACGGCCATAACAAGTTTATGAAATCATTTTATTAAGATGCTGTTAATCCTCAAAAGATGTATAGGGATTTTAGATTTTGTATATTAAGTTAAATCTGGTGATATATTTTAGACTTGTTCTTTGTCCATAGCAAAGATACAATCGAGTAAATAATTACATGAAAGAAATTGATGTGTACAAATATTGAGTTGATATTGTCAGCAAATCAGCAACTGGTATTTGAACATCTTTTCTACTCATGTTTCTTAATTTGTTTGAATAAGTGCAATCGAGTATGAGGTTTTTATGATTATCATGCCATTAAAAACATTTCACTTAAGTCACATTTAAAATACAATATGCGATTGTCATCCAACCTCTTAGTAAGGGCCATATGATGCTGATGGATATGTGTACTTGAATCGTTCTAAAAAAAAAGGTCTGTCACTTTTTCAATTCTACTGTGAAATGTGAAAAGAATAAATGCGTTTTTCAGTGTTATACTCAGATTTCATATCAATCCTGACACACATTTAAAACCTTTAATGTCAATAACTTTTAAATGTCAAAACACACTCGAAATCACAAATCGCAGATATTATTTCAGAACTCTGTCACATTGCTTCTCACGAAAAACTTCAAAATGATCTTAAAAAAATCACAAAAAGTAAATCTCGTACTTTCCAACATGTTAAAGTGACCTGGTAAGTTAGTTTTGTACATAATATAATAAGAACAAAACTGAAACTGGCATATTTATATTTTTGAGAGACCAGGCAACGTAATCAATTACTGAACATAATTGAAGTAACTAGTCTTGTTTCGAAGAGTAAATGCAGTGGAATGAAAGTGCGATAGTGACAAGAAAAAAAGAATGATGATAATCCACTCCGATCTCCAAACTTAAAGATAACCCCGTTAAATAAATATGGAATGTGCAGTGTAATGTGAAACTAAGAAACAAATGAAATGCCCACTAATGAAATTCCCACTATAGCTATAAGGCTATAGTTTTATGTCACAAAATGCCTCAAATACTTTGTAAACGTGTTAATAAACACGATGAAAGATGACTAGAAATTACAAGTTTTGGCTTGATATAACAAATATGAAAATTATAATCTGACTTTGTCTTATTCTCAAAATTGTGCCAACCACACACGTGTTAACGTGTAAATCCTAATCAATATTAAGTCAGACTTTGTCTGAACTCAAAAGATTTAAATTGATTAGCCCTACACACGTGTTATCGTGTGAAAATCTACCGGCCAAGTTAATGTGAAAACCTCGTGGATGACACGTTGCCTGCTAGCCAGCTCGCTTTGCACGAGGTCGGCAAGATGGGTAAGAAGGTGCGTTCGCGAGATAAACCCTGTTCATGTTTTAGTGTACATCCTTGTACATACATCAAATTGTCTTCAGAACAAGTCTTATGACGAACACTATATATCCATCTACTCCATCTAAATGTAAATTAAGGCGGGAGTTGTTTCTTGGATTGACCGCGACCCTTAATACTAACTGTTGTGAAATAAGAATTTTCACAAACTCATGTGTGAACACATGTCATTCAAATGTTAAAGTGTAGTCAGCTATTTTTCAACCAAAAGTAAATGTCAAGAAGACAATTCCACATAAATGTCCATTGTGCTAAATGAGATAGCACTAATTGTGTTGGTTACGAATGAAAAATGTAGATATGCATTTTTCGATCTTGGAAATGTCATTTTGAGGTAACATGGATTTATCAGTTTTGGGCCCAGGCATGTGTAGATCTTTTATTTGTTTACATCAATCATTTAAAACTATTTTGAAAGTATTGAAAAAGAGAGGATTCACATGAACACTTTATGGAATCAATTCTGAATGTAAGCAATTTAATCTCCAAAATGAAATGTAGAACAAAGATGCAGAAAACTGTAATTAATGTAATGTAGCATATATTGGTATCAAGTTGAGACGTTTGAAACCTGCTGATATTTAATGCCAAAGTTAAGTGTATCTATACCAGTAGCTTCAATATAAATGTACAACACTTAACATCAAAACATGAAATATGAAATGCCAGGACACACGTCTGATGTGTTTTAAAGGGTATATGGATACAAAGAGTTCTTTGAAAGATATTATTCATTTGACACACGAGAAGTAAAATAAGTATAGATTTTTTAGTATTGTTTTAAAATAGATATTAAATTCAATTCATCTTTAAGAATGTACATTTCGTTTCTTTTAAATTATTTTAATTATAAAACTTTGATAAGTTTATTTTTTATTCAAATAATGGGCATTGTAACGTCGTAGAGATAAACTGCGATTCGAGTAAGGAGTGCATAGATTATGTGAATAGTGATAAATAAGATGTTATGTAGGAAAATATCTCAAATCATTAAAATACTTTTTAAAGGCTTTTTTTAAC
Organism: Phorcus lineatus; assembly: GCA_921293015.1. Classification (NCBI taxonomy): domain Eukaryota; kingdom Metazoa; phylum Mollusca; class Gastropoda; order Trochida; family Trochidae; genus Phorcus; species Phorcus lineatus. The sequence continues at coordinate 6,012,095 of OV121081.1, read as the reverse complement.
CTGTTTAATAAACGTGGGTGATTTCCCCCAAATTATGAACATGCAAAAACATTTAATGATATCAGTTGCATGTTTTTGTAAACAAGTATTTAAAAAGGATAAAGAATTTGACTCAGTTGAATTTTTTCTGTTGAAATATAAAAGCTGACTACATCTGCTACTTTTGTTTTGGGAACTGCTGTTGACAGATAAAGTACTTTTAACCTCCTGTTCCTACACCTGGCAACTGGCACTCAGTTCATCTCGATTTCTTAGTCTAATAGTTTTGAAACAAGGTTATGTAATCTGTGTGCATTCAGTGTATAGAGTTTAAGATTGCCTGAAATCATGTGAAAATATTGAGTATAATATATATATAATCACTTTGAAAGAACTAACTAAATTATTCAAGGCAAGATGGGCGAATTGGTACGCGGCTGGCTGGGTCAGTGCTGGCGTTGTGGCCAGATTGTTACGGTGTTGTTTTGAATATCTCGAGGGCCTCGACCATGAAGACCATTTTTCCGACTTGCGCAACACGTCATGCAAAACACCGACTACAAGAACATTCCACGTTGGCGTGCACTCATACACCAGGAAGAAAATCAGATCTTTCAGACTGCATAGTGGAAATATACTCGTAAACTTTTGCGTAATGCAAACAACGTCTGACGGTGACAACGTTGAATTGATATAAAATTATCAAGATTTAAAGTGACTGATCAAGTTTCGACTTTCAAGTTTTATAACCAATAAGAAGTCTTGAGCTCCTTCTTATAAACGTAGTAGACTCCAGCTACACCTTTCAGCAGATGTGTCCATGCATCACATTATTTAATAATCAAGCCGACGAGAGGTGAAATCAGATAATATACTCATTTTAAAACAGACAATGCATTTTGGAAGGGAGTTTATCACACGTTTCTGTTGTTTTTCTTTATCAGAACCATTTCAATACGGGGACAACTTCAATCTGATCTTCAGTTTGCATAAATTGGATGGCAGTCAATTTGTTTGACTTTAGAGTAACAAAGCTTTGTGTTTAATTTGTTTAAGTGTTATATGTAAAATGAAAAAAAATACGCAAGGAGGCGGTTGTTAAGCAGCTTAAGCGGGTAAAGCCCCTGATTCATTCGAGTCATTTTTTAAATTTTATCCTCGCGATCAGTACACGATCGATTTTAATACTATTGGATTATATAGATAATATATATTTATATACACTGACAAAACGGATGAAAGAAAAAGGTTTCTTTACATTATGTGTAGAGTTTCATTGTTGAAATACAAACATATAAAGTTAAACGTGTCTGAATGTGTCAAGTCTTAATGGCATCGTATCATGATCTTTTTTATGATAATGAGTTTACATGTTAGACTTCAAATTTTTTAATGACTATGGTAATGGAAAAGATAGGCACCTAATTATCCAACCAATTTGTACATGCCTGGACGAATATTAATTTCAACATCATAATGCATTACTCCTCTCCAAGGGATCGTAACTTAAGATCAAATGAATGCATTACGTTATTTCTTTAATGATATTTTATTGAGTGCTTGCATGCAACAGTCATTTATCTCTCTTTTATGTTTTAGTATAAAGAAAAGGAAACATCTATTTCCTAGCTCGATGGATCCAGGTATTCATAGTCAAAAGGCAAAATTGACTTAATATTTTGATAAAGATAATTCACCTACATTAGCCAATACTTCTGACAAAAAACTGTTTACGAAGATTGTATTTACAATTAGTGATTGAATTAGTTGTAAAAGCAGAATCACATTGAGTTCATTTGATGATTTGTTTAAATATTATTTTCTCAAGTTGTCGGTATAACTTCGAACTTCCTAATTCATCATACCTCAATGACTCATGGTTGCCTTCATTACAATCAAGTTGATTTCTATTGGTCTTAAAGCAGTGAAATTCATTTGAAGCTTTACGATAACTCTCAAGGTGAAAAAGTGAATAAAATATACTGTTAAAGAGATTAGAAATAGATTTGCATTTCAAACTATTTTCATCATTCATTCCAGACGTAGAGAAGATTAGCTTGATTATTCTTAATTGTTAGCTTCAACCAAAAAATCTTGTTTGTTACAGTTTTTAACATTTACATTTACATTAAACTCATTATTCGTATCACGTCAGGTTATCCTAATACTCCTGAAACAAGATGTTTATCAATCTGTAATTCTGTTGGTTATGGCAGGGTCATGTTTTTATAGAAATATCTTAAAACATAACTCATTTTGTATATCACGTAAGGTTATCTAAATACTCCTGAACCCTTGAACTATTTAAATGTACAGGGAAGTACAGTAAACAGATCGCAGCCTATAAGTAGTCTTACCTTACAGAATAAATGATTTGACAATAATAATGGTATGAAATAGTTATTTCTAAAAAAAAAAAAGCTTATACGTAATTTGAAATAATTTAATATCCCAGTATTTAATATAGATGAGCATTAAGGTCTGAAACGATCAAGAACTTGAATGTCTAATAATTAAACTAAAGCAGAAAAATAGGAAAGTAAAAATTTATGATATATTGTATATCGTTTCTACTCAGATGTAAATATTGTAGTTCCCTTGTTATTTATTCAGAAGCGAACTCAAGTCACATGAAATCCTATAAGCTCGATAGATTAGCGAACATGGACAGAAACGATCTGAACACATTTTGTAGTTATAAGATAACTGACTAAACAGAAGTATCAGGCACTTATCTGCAATACTATAGATAACTCTCATGTTGAGAAATAAGAGCGAAAACATGAATACTTCTGATGAATGACCACGTAAGTATGGTAACATCAATGATTTTCTTCATTCAGTTGTTCACGAATTTATATATGCGTAGAGTAGATACATCCCTTAATGACCAAGGATTGTAAAGTTATGTTACCCATCTAAGATGCATGTCTTCACGTAAACAAGGTTTCATTAACTAGGGTAAGGAAATATAATACATGTTCTATAGTCCCATTCCACTCCCAAGAGACTACTGATGAGACAGGGGTCTGATTGCAGTAATACACCGACCTTGATTGAGCAGCGTATCTTTTCAGCATGAAGACAGCCTTCAGAACGTTAAAGAAAAGAAAAGCGAACTATAAGGGCCGTGACCAAACCTAACATAAAATCATGAGTTAACTTTTTCTTACGCAGGAATGATTGCCAAGTAATGTACTCGTACCGCGATATGCTTAACATTGAAACATTAAAACAGGTCAATAGCCTGTGTTTCAATATACATAACAACGGTTGAACACTGCACTTAAAATATGTCCAAAAGTTTTGCGTTGAATGTTCAAGATGCAATCAAGTCACTCAAAATGATAAAGATTTCACTTGTGAAAATTCAAGAAATCCAAATCCACATTCTTATAAAGATATAAATAACGGTAATTCATTATTGTCACAACCCTTATTCGAGACATAATTTTCTGCGGATGAAAAATGTACACCAGAGTGCGATGTATATATGTTAAACATTCATCCTGCCTCATATATAACATTCTCTTATACGTTTAAAGCTACTGTTCATGTATAATTAATACATGTGAAAAGCAAAATTTTGATATCATTTAATGTGTTATTTTCAAATGATTGTCGTCGAGGCTTTAATCAACATTTTAATTGTAATTGTAATTGTAACAAGTTTTTATTTAAACTTTGAAATGAACATTGGAAAATGAATTTTGAAACATTACCCTTATAGAAGTAGCATGTTTGGGGTGTTCTCTTTATTCAGTAATGAAATACTCAAAATCCATTCTAGTGAATATAAGATAGTTCCCCAAATAATCATACAAAATAAATTGCAAACTGATATAACGTTAAAACATATCAATTCCATAATGTGTTAACTGGTAAATAACAGATTTAAATATGCAAGTTATACTGGTACAAACTTGGCAATTACAATACACAATAAATTTTGTTTCTGAATTGAAATTTCTAAAAACTAGATACCTTATCTTGCTAAAACTTGCTGTAATGATCTGTCATTACATTGAGAAAATGATTAAGGGCATGTTCAGATGACCTTAGTCGAACTTTGAACCAACCAATAAAATGACAGCAGTAACTCATTTTTGAACCAATCAAAAACGAGCTTCTTTCACATCTTAGTGAATGTCCCATACTGACGTATACCCAACACACACATAATCCTTCAACAATATATGATAAGAATTGATGCCGCCATCATTTTTAAACACAAGTCACTGCAGTATATCGGTAAAAATTGCGTTTTGTAATCGAGGTGTTCAAGAACTGGAAAACAATTGCGTTGACCCGCGATTCAATGTATGATACAGCTCTCTGTTGATTGGCTCATGTAATTCTCTTGATGTTAAAACAGACCCCGGGACATTTATAATATTACAGTTATTTTAACTAGATTGAAAGATACCAGTTTGACGATATAAAAATATTATCCAAACACATTGCAAAATCAGATGGTCATATCTTTTTCACTATAGTTTCCATCTACATTATGAAAGTGTCCAATTAAAAAAAAGATAAAGGGGTCATAGACAGAAATGATGGCTTAAGTATATGCTAAAAGTTCTTTTTAAAACTTCTTTCGTATTTACATACATGAAAGATTATCTTATTCGGGAAAACACTAATCATCAAAACATAATTAATCAGATAAACAAATTCAATAAAAAAAATTGTCTAGCTCTCACATTCAATGGATAATGTAAATATTTCATATCCACCCAATGAGTTGGATTTGCCTTTCAAGCATGGAGTGCATGTAAGAATAAAAATAATAATAAGAAGAAGGTGGGTATCGATATGGCGCCTTTTCCACGTACTAATACATGATCAAAGCGCTACCTACACAATAACTGTAAGAAGTTAGCTCTATTACGTAATAAGAATGACACATTGAAACTTATAAAACACATTTAAATAAAATGAAATCAAATATAAAAATATTATTCATTCCAAGTTAGAATTCGAAAAAAATATTATTAATTTCTTATTGTTTTTAATTATTTGTTCACACATGGAAAATATTGTCACGAAGATGAAAATATAACTAATCATTCTATAAATGATATTAACTTTTTGAATCGGTTAGTACTTATGTTCCGTGCAATCTGGGAATGATCACAATCTGCAGATTGTTCGCTCACAATCTGCAGATTGTTCGAACAATCTAGGAATTTTTTTCATTCCTAGAAGAGACCTGAACAATCTGGGAATGATCACAATCTGGGAATTTGCTTGTTTGTAGTATATTTTGCATTATAACAAGAAATGTCTAGTTTATTTAGATTTTTCTTTGTGTATGCATCCAAATGATGGAGAAAAGTTGTCAAGTCATAGATTGTGACAGGTTCATAGCTCGCCTATATATCAAACTGACGGAGTGTTGGGATCGATTCCTAGATTGTGAAGGGCTTACAGATCGACATTATATCAAACTGAGAGGGAATAGAGGTCAATTCTCAGATTGTGAAGGGCTCATATCTCGCCTATATGACAAACTGAGGGAGTATAATGGCCGATTCCTAGATTGTGAAGGGCTCACAGCTCGTCTATAGGTCAAACTGAGAGAGTATAGTGATCTATTCTCAGATTGTGAAGGGCTCACAGCTCGCTTTTATGTCAAACAGAGGGACTATAAGGGACGATTCCTAGATTGTGAAGGGCTCACAGCTCGCCTATATGTCAAATTGAGGGAGTATACGGGTCGATTCCTAGATTGTGAAGGGCTTACAGATCGACATTATATCAAACTGAGAGGGAATAGGGGTCAATTCTCAGATTGTGAAGGGCTCATATCTCGCCTATATGTCAAACTGAGGGAGTATATGGGTCGATTCCTAGATTGTGAAAGGCTCACAGCGCGTCTTTTTGTCAAACTGAGGGAGTAAAGAGATCTATTCTCAGATTGTAAAGGGTTCACAGCGCGTCTATATGTCAAACTGAGGGAGTATAGGGATCTATTCTCAGATTGTGAAGGGCTCACAGCTCACCTTTATTTATACTGAGAGGGTATAACAGTCGATTCTCAGATTGTGATGGGCTCATAGCTCGCCTATAAATCAAACGGAGGGAGTATACGGGTCGATTCTCAGATTGTGAAGGGCTTACAGTTCACTTTTATTTTAACTGAGAGGAAATAGAAGTCAATTCTCAAAATTGGAAGGGCTCAGATATCGTCATCGCCTATATGTCAAACTCAGGGAGTATAAGGGCCGATTCCTAGATTGTGAAGGGCTCACAGTGCGCCTATATGTCAAACTGAGGGAGTATAGGGATCTTTGCTCAGATTCTTAAGGGTTCACAGCTCGCTTTAATTTTATGTGAAACTGAGGGAGTATAGGGGCCGATTCCTAGATTGTGAAAGGCTCACCGCATGCCTTTAACTCAAACTGACGGAGTATATGGGTCGATTCTCAGATTGTGAAGGGCTTACAGCTCACCTTTATTTAAACTAAGAGGAAATAGAAGTCGATTCTCAGATTGTGAAGGGCTCAGATATCGTCATTATGTGCAACTGAGGAAGAATTGGGGCCGATTCCTAGATTGTGAAGGGGTCACAGCGCGCCTATATGTCAAACTGAGGGAGTATAGGGATCTATTCTCAGATTGTGAAGGGCTCATAGCTTGCCTATAAATCAAACTGACGGAGTATAGGGATCGATTCCTAGATTGTGAAGGGCCCATAGCTCGCCTTTATTTCAAACTGAGGGAGTATAGGGGTCGATTCCTAGATTATGAAGGGCATTGCGCTTGTCTTTGTGTTTTATTTAGCTAGTAGAGGGTTCAATTCAAATATTGTGAATATGTGGAGGTAGAAAACTAAATTTGTATATGGATTCTGCGATTTTAGATTTTCATTAATCATAGTTTGCGTTAAACCGTATAACACTGTTTGGAGGGTGTTACTATTTATGTACAAGTAAGAATTACTTCTTATATGTGTATAAGGTTTGCATACGGAAATCAATAAATAACAATTCACTATGAAAAGTAAACTTAATATCTGAAGAGTTAATTACACTGAAATTTAATTCTTCATTCTCGCTTATTTGCCTTAAGTTAGGTTAATTGAGCATAATTACTATCTGTATCAACACAAAATATTAATCTCCTTTAGTATGAATTACTTGCATAGACACTTACACTTACACGGTACAATGAAGTAAATAGTCTCGTGATGCTAAAAAAAAGTTTCAAAAATCAAAGACAACAAGTTCTGATCCTTATATATATTGTTCATTATGGAAACTTGATAACTGTTACGTTTTTCCCTCATTTTCTTCCTGGACCGTGACATTGAAAGTTTTTATACAAACGATGCATAAATCGGAAAGTTACTCAATCTTTTGAGTTTGTATATGAACAGTTTTTAAATATATGAATTTATAAAAATATATAATACTCGAACAGTTAACATTTTGTGTTGTGAATAATTAGACCAGATGTCTAGCTAGGTCTGCTTATCAAAGCAATGTGTCACTATGTCGCGTCTCTACTCAGACTTGCGCGTAAATTCGCGTACAATCACAATAACTTCCTCTCTGTAATTTGATGTTTATCTATCGCACGATATCATGGGGCAAATACAATATGCAATAATTAATTGACCGGAGTAAAATGTTTAATTGCTCTTCGGTCACACTATGGTCAACATTTTGACACATGTTTTTTCTGTAACGTTTTTAATAGTTTCCGTTATATCGGTTTGTGAAATTAACAAAGAAATGTTTTATTTGATTTATTTTATTATCTGTTCATGATTCAATATTTTAAGAATATTTTGATAAGGAGTGGATGATTTACTACGCTGCAAGAAGACTCATATAATTGCATCGTCTCTACTCCGTGCTGCGACCATAGTGACGGGAGTAAAAACAACTAATTTCATCTGAGTGATTTAAACAGTATTTAATTTCCATGAAACATGTTATACACAACATTCAGAATATATGTATTCAAAAAGGAAAAAGGATTAGCAAACAGGCAGCAAATGCCTATATTAATGGTTCTCCTGAAACAAACATGAAACGATTAAGATATATCAAGTACACTGGTGGAAATATATATTTACAATTATTCTTACTAAAATCAAATTCATGTTAAGCATTGTTTACCTTTGCATTTGGTACAGATTTAATATAAAAGAGCTATAAAAATCGGTAGGTATCTTTATGAAATGATATACAGATATTATTAGGGATTCGTTAGCACTCTGTGACAAGGATTTGTCGCCGCTCAAGGTAGATTTTAATGTTATATCGTTTTTAAAAAAGTATTGATTTGATCGGAATCTATCATATAGTGGGCATTTAAAGAAGTAATGAAAAATATCCTCCCGAATGTTTCCATAAGAACAGGCGGGATTTACTGACTTGCTTTGCGTAGTATATTTTCAATATGATGCTGCCATTTTCCATCTTCATTTTCCATTTTCATCTGTGTTAACATGCTTCTATACTCCCTTAATTTGACGTGAAAACGACCTATGAGCCCTTCACAATCTGAGAATCGACTGCTATACCCTCTCAGTTTAAATAAAGGTGAGCTGTGACCACTTCACAATCTGAGAATCGACTCCTCTACCTTCTCAGTTTGATATATAGGCGAGCTATGAGCCCTTCACAATCTCAGAATTGACTCCTATACCCTCTCAGTTTAAATAAAAATGAAGTGTGAGCCCTTCACAATCTGGGAATCGACCCCTATACCCCCTCAGTTTGACTTATAGGCGAGCGATGAGCCTTTCACAATCTAGGAATCGGCCCCTATACTCCCTCGGTTTGACATAAAGGTGAGCTGTGAGCCCTTCACAATCTGGGAATCGACCCCTATACCCCCTCAGTTTGACTTATAGGCGACCGGTGAGCCCTTCACAATCTGAGAATCGACCTCTATTCTCCGTCAGTTTGCTTTATAGCCGAGCTATGAGCTCTTTACAATCTAGGAATCGATCCTTATACTCCCTCAGTGTAGTATATAGGCGAGTTGTGAGCCCTTCACAATCTAGGAATCGGCCCCTATACTCCCTCAGTTTGACATAAAGACGAGCTATGAGCCCTTCACAATCTGAGAATCGATCCCTATACTCCCACAGTTTAACTTATAGGCGAGATGAGAGCCATTCGCAATCTGAGAGTTGACTCCTATACCCTCTGTCAGTTTAAATAAAGGTGAGCTATGAGCCCTTCACAATCTAGGAATCAACCCTTACACTCCCCAAGTTTGACATAAAGACGAGTTGAGAGTCCTTCACAATGTGTGAATCGGCCCCCATACCCCCTCATTTTGAGAAAGAGACAAGCTGATTGCTCATCACAATCTAGGAATCGATCCTTATACTTGTTAAATAGAAAAACCTTAATAAGCTAGATAATTCCCATTTCATAATGATGAAAATACTACTAAAACACAAATTCCCAGATTGTGATCATTCCCAGATTGTTCAGGTTGCACAATCTGCAGATTGTTTAAACAATCTAGGAATTCCTAGATTGTGAGTAAACAATCTGCAGATTGTGATATACCCCAGATTGTTCGTAACACTTACATATTTGTTTGTTAGCATATCAACAGTTTAAACATATTGCTTTCATTCCTCTAAACCCGGAAAACCGACGGCTATAGTGTACTGTCATCAAGCTTATATCTGGGACCTGAATCATTGGAAAGTGTAATTAATTTTTTTTAAAACAACATTAGCGATGGTATTTACTTGCTATCATTGATTCGCCAAATGATATAAAATGACCTTATCATGTTTATGCTTCTACAAACTGATTAAGAATCACGATTATCATATTAGAAAATACTTCAATGGCAATGTTTAGGTTATATTTTATACCATAAGGACAATCTAAATATGTAGTTACTTTTCTAATATGTTATAAGTAATGAAAAACTTCCCTAAGAGAACTATTGACATACTAATGAGATGTTTATTTAAAAATCTGTAAAATGTATAATAACTTGTTAATTCAACTGTTAATTTATTGATTTAGTGCGTATTTATTGATTTAGTGCGTATGTTACCTTTGTGTGCTAATCATCATAACAAAATCAAGGTTCGGAATTCACAAAAACATGGTTGCTTCATTGGAGGGGCGGTTTTCATAATGTTAAAAGGGCAGTGACTTCCATGGAAAAATATCATATTTTTTAAAAAGAAAATGAGTCTTTACAAATTTAATCAATTTTGAAAATGTAAATGGAGAAGAACTTGCGTTGACAATTATGTTAATCTAATTTGTGTTTGGCGATAGCGCAAACCTAGAAATTCTTACAATCTGGTACTTATACTTATACGCCTGACTATGAGATAACCTAATTGCACTAACTTACAAAGTAATTACTAAGTAATTTCGTAGCTTTAGAGATGGGATTATGCTGTTAAATTCTCCAAACATTTCAGGAATAGTTGGAGTTATCTTATACAAAAACTATCATTGAGAAGGATATATATCTGTTTCTAGATACAATGGAATTGCTACTTCTGTGCTGGTGTTGAATGAAAAACTTCAAGGGTATTCTGTCAGTCCGGTAGAGGATTCGAACTTGTTTAAAGTTGCAAGGATATAGTGCTTTCTGTTCTTCTGATAACTCCAAATGCTTTGGTCATAATGTTCCGTGTTGCCTAAATTAATAAAATACTTGTTGTTCTTTCATACTTCTTACTGAAACCAGTGAGCAATTCCTTTCATTTCCGTGCCCATGACTAATTGATAGTCGATAACACATAAAAAGAGATGTATATTTGGAATGATGTGGTCTAATGGAAAACGACACTTTTTATGTTGTTCATACCTTTTTCATACTCCAAACAAGATAACAAAAAGTGGTCTGACCCGTAGAGACAACTAACGCCCTTTTATAACACCGGATCATTTTCAAATGCACCAAGTGACATTTAAATACTTCAAGTGAGATTACAAACATTTCAGAACACATCTTCATTTGCTTCTCAAACACCTTCAGAACAAATGATCCTCTTAAAAATCTTTTTTGATGATACTGTAAAGATACAGAGATGTTGTTTAAAAAGAAAACAATTTCCTTTTGATATGTGTTTATTTATAATAGATTTAAGGGTTTTGTTTTTTTCTAAATTGACAACTGTGAAACAGGAATACTTTTTAGGACATCAACGTTATCAATTGTAGCACCATGCATATTCCCACATTGATAGCTCAATATTTAGGAGGGTGTTTTTATTCTTTTTTAAAACAAATAACAAAATCTCAATAAAGTCGACAGTTCCTTTGTAAAAGACATTATAATTAGATGGTCTTTCAGAATCACAGAATATTTTTTTTAACTTTAATGAACATCCTAGAAATCAATTTAGAAGAGTAATTACGTTTTGTTTTATTATTAATATCATCTTCCCAAAAGATCATAACATTTTCAGGAGATTACTACTATGACCACTTCCTGACACCGGCATCTTTGATTCTATCATAGCCATGTTACCAAATGATAGAGCAAAATGGAATCAAATATATTAAATTTCAAATGGCTTTTACAAGAAAAATGTTAATGTTGCCATATTAATCGGCCACGATGTAAGTTTCTATCATTGATTTAGAGAAGAACACGTTTTTATTCTCGTGAAGATTCTCTCTTCTTTTGCCTTCACAGAATAAATGAATGTTCGTCATTTAAGTGTTAAGAGCTCTCCTTTCGTCAAATCAATGCAAACTGGTCCTTGAGAAACAAGAAAATGTCAGTTACATGTTCAGAAACGTAACCACTGACCTTAGCCAACTATATATCGACATTAAATTTTATTTTGTAATGATGTACATATATATTCCACTCTCAACCTTTCTCGACATACGATTACGGTTTCTTTTTACAGTATACTCCTGCTCTTAATGCATATAATTCGTGACTGAACTATATTCTATCAGGTTATAAACCACACACTTGCAGTAGCACGATTGAAGATTTTTTCCAATAATTTTACTTTAGCCATTACACATACACATACGTCGTTCAAGGGATTACTCATTAACGCTGTGAATTTATGATAAAACACGTTTGAATTGCAGAAATGAAGAGAAATAAAAAAATCAATTAGCATTATTGTATGAAACTTTTGTTCGACAGATTCATATTTGAACTTGTAGCTGCTGCCATTGCGTATCTAGCACGTACACAAAGTACATGAACCTAATGGAAAAGGGAATGTGTCATGTTAAGAGCTCCATTTAAAAGAAATAGTTCTTGCAAATTGAGAAGATTTCTAAATGTATTAAGAAATCCTTTGATATATTCAAAAACTCACAACCATTCATACTGCAAAGATTGTATCATTTGCAATTAATCAGCTGACGAATATATCAAGACAAAAAAAACATACAATAGTAATAGATAATTGGTAATATACGCATGTTATTGCTTACATGATGGGAATCAGAAATTAGTTTGCTGATGGTGATAAAATAATCATATAGCCATACAAGTTATCGATAAAAGTCACTGATGTAACATCGATTTAAAACCGACAATGTAGTATTCAATGGATATGTATTAACAATAGAAATTTAGAGAAATTGAACATGTATTGAAAAAGGTATCAATTCAATTCAAATATCATAGAAAAATAGAACACAAGGAACAGTTCAAGTGTAGAAATGTAGTTGCAAAATTGATTTCTTCATTTCTTCAAATAGAGTATTGTGTTCCGCTGTTATTCGGTAAAGTTTATGTGTAACTTTATAGAAATATCTCAGAATTGTAAATAAACGATACCTCCTCAAAGAAATTGATTTTGAATAAGGCTCAAGGTTTCAAGCAAATTACATAAAGCAATAAATAATAATAATAATAACAACAAGGATTGCCTTGTGGGCAATTCTGACGGTCTTCAGACGCATAGTAAGTCGCAAGATGCAATCTTCCTGCTCTCTGCTCTGTATGAATCAATTTTCAAGTCTCATGGAGCATTACGACTAACCATTTTGAATGTCAGAAATGCAAAGTCGTACAAAAACTCAAAATGGCGCCTAAACCACGTGACCTACGAAGTCGTCATCGTTGACTTTTTTGGCTTTATGTCATTCCGCATCTTCTAAAGCTAATTGCAAGTCCTTAGGTTCATTTTGAAAAAATGACCCCATATTAAATTTATGAAAACTTAAATTTTGCATTTTTAAACAGTTATAAAGACCGGAAATGACTCTTCGCGATTGATTTATTTAGTAATTGTTGTACACATCATAATAATTTCTTGCTGTACTGTAAATGTCATGCACTTCCTGCAAAGATTTAAGAATTTTGTTCCTTTGAAATTGGCGATTTTGCTTCTTTTAAAAAAAATTAGAATGGTCACGCCACGCAAGATGTTGCTAAAGTTCATTAGCACGGACCACAAACTTATCATTATTTTCCACTAAAAAAAATCAATAACAATGAAGATATCTACTTCTAAGGTTACCTGTCAATGTGCAAATAATACAAAGAAGCAAAGCAAACGCAGAAAAATGAATGAATCATTTAGAAATGCTTTGATTGCCAAAATGTATGGTGTTAACAAGAGCGGCTATGACGTCAAGTGCACTGAAAATCAGCGCAGTACCACTTAGTTCCAACCGATGCTAACAATACAGAGCCACGATAGTGCTTCGGGTTGTCTTCCTGCATGTATAGTTGCAGCCGTGATAGAAGTGAAATACTCTTGAAAGCGGCGTTAAAGCCTAATTCACTTTACCCCACCAACAATTGACAATTTAGCCATGCGAAAGTAAATGTCAAATAACTAAACAGAACACGCGTATGAATTCGAGGATTCGCCGCCACCTTAATCCTTTACAGATTTTTTAAATATTTCTATTGTTTTGAGTTTTATTTTCTAAAATTCATATGGGTAATAAAAAAATAACCAACTCGTGACGGGATATGACAGGTTATCTTTCCCTCGTTATATTGATTATGAAATTCTCTCGTCAAATTTGTATAAATCGGGAAAGATAATCTGTCATTTCACAGCACTTTTTAAGTTATTGTATACAGTATGACAAAAATAAGACAAAACAGAAAAAAACATGAGTAGATTAACATTTTATTGATACTAATAACGCGTCAATTAACACCAGAAACATGATGACATGTTTAACGTACATGTAGGTAAACGGTCAGTTAATGTTGGATGTGATCTGTTGCAATTATTAATACAAACACTAAATATAACAAATATAGCATTCAAACTTATTTTACTATATAAGCCAAGCAACATTTCGTTTAACGTTTTTTTAATAAATGGATGAATCAACACATCTGGATTGATAGAAGTTTTTGGTTTTTAATGAATGAAAATTCAACACATTGTCCGAAGATCAAACACTGTTCCTTATGACTTGGCATCTCATGGGAGCCGCATTCTCACACTGTGTAAACGTGTTGAATATTTTAGACTTTAACCAAGTCATCCAATGGTAGTTCCTTTACACATCTCATTGAATCTCGTCTGTCTTGATATCAAAGTTTATAATCCAGCATGGTTCCATGACGTAATAGTTGCAGTAGAATCAAATCAGTGAATGTTTTGTCAATGCTTTATTTTGTCATGCCTTCAAGCAGGGCAGTTCATTTGATGTTTGAAAATTGTCTTTCAGGTGAAAAACTATTTATTGATGTTTTCAACAAGAAACATATTTGTAATTGAAGTGTGATGTTCATTGAAAGAGACATGAAATATCAGGGGTGAATTATTTTAGCAAGCAATCAATATTCCCAGAATAGTAAAAACATTAAAAGCCATATTTACCAAGACGTTTTCTTTGGACTCATTAACCTTATTTACATTTAGACCAACCACTGAGCATCATGAAAACATTTATCATCTTAAAGGTTTTACTTCAAATATTTGGCAACACTGATATCAACAAAGGTTTTTTTATTGTGTATGTTATGTATTGTTATCTTTCGAATCAGATAGAAACCCAGAAGGGCATACCTTAAACATATGTGTTGCACTTTGCGATGCCTTGATTAATCAGCCTGTACTCACATTACATCTTTATTATTTCGTGGGGAGTTTTGAAATTTGACTTTAGTTCGCACATGCTTAATCGAACGGTTGATATATTTGTAATGACATATTTCGTCTCATCGATTTTGCAGTATAAGAAAAACAATATTATAAGATACATTATTATCATAAGATAAATATAATAAGATTATCAACATCATACAATTGTGTCTTTCTGACATCAAAAACGACAGGACTCGCAATGTATATTAGAACTAAAATAATCAGAGGCATCAGTCACTTATTTCAAAATTGTGATAACATGTTTCATAAAAAAAATATTATGAAAGAAAAAGATGAATAAATACTTTCAAACAATGAGTCGAAATGACATTTACTGTCCCGTCTGTTTATTGTACTCGTAAAATGCTTCTTGTCTCTTTTGCAGAAATATGTTATCTGTAAGAGAGATATGATAAAGACAATAATGCAGAACAGAAAAATCAGATTTCTATTAACGGACTGTTCCCAAAATAAGCTATTAAATCTTTAGAAAACTTAACAATTATATACGTAATCAATAAATATAATTCTTTAACTGTTTTCTTTCAGAGACAGGTTTAAAATTTTAATCATGAATAAAAGGAGTTTGTGCCCTGGGAATAAATAATAATATCATTCTCCATGGTCACTTTCAGTATTTTTATTACAAGAAATTAAAATTTCAGATTGAATCGACTTTAAATTGAGAAATCTATATATAGTCAAAGAAATTAGTTTTTAAATTATCAACTAATTAATGCCGGTAGGCAGATTTCAACGTCTCTTCAGTAACCTCTGTGATCATTCTTCAACCGTTTTAAGCATTTTTTATTTGTCTATTTAACCTCTTTTCAACATCAAACTTTATATTCGATATAACGATAGCTTACTTATGTCACGTCAGTAACGGTTGTTGCAATCACATGATTATTGAATAACGAATCCTTAAATTCAATAAATCACCAGGAATAGACCATTTGAATAGACCAGAATTCTTTAAATATTCTGCTGATCTTCTACTGGCATATCTTGAGTTGATTTTCAATCTGATGTTGGAACGAGGGACATGGTCTGCCTCTTGGTCTCTTGTGATAATAGTTCCCTTACATAAGCAAGGTCATTTGAACAATGTTGATAACTATAGAGGAATCACACTGTTAAATATTAAGTTTTCACTTCGATTATTAACAAACCTCTTGTGTTTAGGGGAGAAACTATGAATAAAATTAATGAATCTCAAGCAGGATTCAGTCAAGGATATACAGCAATGGATAACGTGTTTATACTTCAAAGTGTGATTCAGAGATATTTAAATAATGAAAGTGGTACGTTAAATGCACTGTTTGTTGACTTTTCAAAAGCATTCAATTCTGTGCAAAGAAATTAGTTATGGGGAGTATGCACCACAAATGGACTTAGCCCTAATATGACAAATCTGTTATATTAAATATTTATGAAAATGTTGTGTTAGGAATAATACTGTATTCACTGAAAGCTTTGATGTACAAATCAGAGTTGGGCAAGATTGTGTACTTAGTCCTTTTTGGTCTCCTTCTTCATAAATGAATTAGCCGTGCAGATTGATGATATACAATTACATCCTGATATGTTTAACCTTTTCCTCCTGTTGTTTGCAGATGGTCTTGATCTCATCTCAAGTATTTGGTCTTCAAAAGCAAATCAATGGATTAGAAAAGTACTGTAAAAATTCCTCTTTTGTAATTATAGATAAAACAAAAATAGTTGTTTTCAAAAAGGGAGGGAAATTATCGAAAATGGAAAAATGGTATTATTAAGGCAACATCATAGAAACTACTACTGATATGTTTAACCCTTTTTCTCCTGGTGTTTGCAGATGATATTGTTCTCACTCAAGTACTGTTATTGGTGTTCAAAAGCAAATCAATGAATTAGAAAATTACTGTAAATAATTCTTCTTAAGTAATTATTGATAAAACAAAAATAGTTGTCTTCAAAAAGGGAGGGAAATTATCGAAAATGGAAAAATTGTATTATAAAGGCAACAACATAGAAACTACTACTTCATATAAATATCTTGGTATATACTTTACCAATCACATTTCATGGTCGGTACATGCAAAATATGCAGCTTTTCAAGCACGAAAGGCATTGGTAGGTATATTGAAACATTTGAAGATACTTGGTGACTTAAGTTTGACATCGTTTTTCAAAATCTTTGATGTAAAAATTAATCCGATTTTACTATATAGGACCGAAATCTGAGGGTTTGGATACTTTGATTGTACAGAAAAGGTACGCTTATTTGTCTGTAAGAAATTCCTTGGGGTAGAGATGAGCACTATATAGGACCGAAATCTGAGGGTTTGGATACTTTGATTGTACAGAAAAGGTACGCTTATTTGTCTGTAAGAAATTCCTTGGGGTAGAGATGAGCACATCATGTATTATGTCAAGAAATTTAGAATATCTTTAGCTCGGTTCCGTTGTTGGTCTCATGATTTCCTGATTGAAAAGGGAAGATATATAAATATTAGAAAAGAAGAAAGAATATGTAAATGCTGTGATAATAAAGCTATCGGAGATGAATATCATTTTCTTCTTGCGTGTTCAACATATAATAAATTACGTAGAAAGTACATATGTATTTTGTCTATCCACCTATTGATAATTTTTCTTCTTTAATGAATTGTTGAATGAAAATGTTATCCGGAAACTAAGGTATTTCACCTTCCATGCCAGCTCATGTGAAACGGGGTGCGCCAAAGACAGTCATTTTTCAGTGATTTCTCAAAGCGTTCACTGCTCTATTACTTTAATTTGTATTGTCTCGATTTTATGCTCAATTTGTAACGATAGATAATTTACAAGGAGATAATTATCTGTCATTCTGAATCAATAAAAACAATAATGGATGCATAAATCTTATCTCAGGAAACAACAGGATATTTATGTTCCTGAAATTTATCGCCATTAAAAATTATCAATGTTACTTTAAATAAATATTTTTGGTTTTTTTGAGATTTCTCAATTTATTAAGTGTTGGCATACAATGGAAAACCACTTAGCTTTAATGTATAACATGAATAAATTCAAAGAGAAAAGTGCAAAAGATTTCCATTGAATCGGAGGATATCCTATCGTTGAAGGTATCTATATATAATAACAAAAGGAAACATCTTCTTTTAATTGCCTTTAACGAAATGACATCACAAAGTTTGATGCAAGGCCATAGTGGTCATATCAGCGATGTCTATACCATGTTTGATTATACAAGCCAGCAAATATATCATAATTCATAAAACTAGACTCACTTCTGTTTTATGGCATTCTAATGAAACTCGAATGGTGTTGGCTTTATAATTTTTTATCGTTGAATAAAAACCACAGACTCGTTTCATTATTTTTTTTAATAAAACTGGATGTGGTTTTGTATTTCTAATTTATTGGTATAATTCATTAATCAATATAAATAACTAAACTCAGTTCTGCTTTGTAGCCTGAAAATGGTTTATATATGTGAATGCCTTGCGATCTTTAAAAATAAAAAAAGTAATTGTTTCATTAAATTGTTATTCAACTGGATGTTATTTTGTATTTTCCAATTTCTTTATCAATGTATAAAGGGTTATCCTTTAAAACACAACACTTATTAATATTTTGATTCACATCTGTTAGATTGATCGTCTTTTTCTGAGATAATGAGTATATCGCATCACCTAGTACATGGACATACCATTTTAAATACAAAACCATAATTTTACAATATTGCAATAATACAAATTGCAAATTACAATGAAGGGTTCTGTTTAAGGCAAGTTATTGAAGAATTTAAATTTCTTCAAGATCCTTAGATGAATATTAGATGCTAGTTAAGTTAATGATGTTACCTGTGTCATTCCTTCCTAGGCAAATGCCCAAAATCTTAATATCAGAAAAAATAAACTTGTGTTGTCTTGTAAGGATATTGCACATTCCCTTTGACATACATTTCAACGATTAAACCAGCAACAATGCAGAAACAATTGTTTTGTCAAAAAGGGGGGGCTCATATGTCTGCAAATATACCATTTTGATTTTTGATTTTCAAATTTGACAGTAAATCAGCTTTTGTTCAAAGCAAACTTGATATAAACCATTCAATTACAAGCAAAATCATATCGAGTTCAATTGATAATGTATAAAATAGTCTTCTCTCTCAAGCTGTCAACCCAACTTCCAACCTCAAAACTCTTTTGACTCAACTGTTACAATAGCTGACATATAACGCATGATTTTCAATTCTTATTTTTCATTTTTTTCAGGCAGCGAGGTTCATTTGATGTCTGCAGATTACATTTCAATGTAGTAATTCTCATTTTATAAATAGTTTTCAGCAGGTAAATAAGAGCAATTTAAATATTTCATTCACGAAATAAGAAATAGAATTTCATGATTAATTTAAAATATTTTATCATCCATTCCGGATGAGTTATCAAGAATGAATTAGCTTATTTATTCATAATAGTGAGCTTTAACCAAAACATCCTGTTTGTCGGAATTTTCAGAAAATAATTTTATGTATTTTTAGATATGTTTAATCTTTCTAATAGGACAACAATCACAGCCACTAAACCTGTTTCTTGTTTCGTATTCTCTCATTTATTTACCTTTTAAAAAAAGGTGATAATGGTGAGATAAGTGATTATTTTTCAGCTAGTTAACAAGTAAGGTGAAAATATTGCGGCAATATCACAACACTTCATTTAAATGACAATGTTCTATATTATGTATTAGTATCTACTTTTAAAGTGTCACCCAGAACATATATGTAAGTATGAAAATACATGAGAACATGAACATAAATGATCAATCTTCGTAAGAAACACTCTAAAAAGTTTCCAGTGGTATGTAGATATGATATTTCTCTCATTTGCGTTCTGTTATTAAAAGAAAATGTGACATTAACACCCTATGAACTCAATTTATTAGTGAATAATGCCAGAAATGAGTACATGTGCATTACAGTTACAATTACCATGTTGATGATGTGGACATGGTAAAACACGACGTTGACATTGTAGCAAAATTCAAAAGGCAAAACAAACTGTAAGTGTTCTCACTGATTAAACTCAAGTTCACTTTCAATTACAGTGAAAACAAAGATATATATATAAAGAGAATGTGCTAGTCATTTAACAGTATATGACAAGTTCAGTATACGTTACATTTGTCGATATTGTACTCTGTTTCTGCATCCAGGATGTCCACGGCAAATTCAACGTTTTGAAAAGTTTATGTCGGTTTGTGTCGTGTCTCGTGTCTCTATCCATTCTTCAACTTTGAACCATATATGTTTGAGAAAACGAGAGTCGAAAAAAGATCACTTATGGTCACACAATGTCTACATTCTATTTCATCTTTTGATTTTTTTTTGTGCAAAAGATTATTTGTCGGAATAATTCTATGTAGAATAGAATATTGAAACCATTTTTAAAATCTAGATTTAAGATATAAAGCATCTTATTTATCTATTTCCATTCATTTACAGTGGTTTGGTAATATTATTCTATGCCCCAAAAAACTTTCCTATACGTATGTACATTCAGTGTCTTTACTGACTTATGCTATACATCGTAAAACATACGGGGACATCCTTTTTTGAGTTGCTAACCAACCGTCCAATCACGATATGAGGCAATCTGTCCCATTCCATGAATGGTTGCCAAGTACCGAGATATGATTGCAACATTATGAAACAGATCGATATGCCTGAATAAACTTTTCCATTTTCATATAATTATGCAGTCATTTTAATATTCTCTAGTGAATATTGTATCTCAGATTTCCGTGTATGTTAAACTGCTTCAAAACATTCTCTAATACTTTTGTAGCTACCTTTCATGGAGAAGATAAGAAGAACATTATTTTATTTTAAGTTTCACATGAAATAATTCCAAAAGATTACAGATATAAAAAATGATAAAAAGTAACATTCGGCCTATAGGCCTATGTGACACTGTACACCTATTCAAACACAGTTTGAAAAATTAAATTTCACAATGTTAAAATCTACAACATGATCATCCAAAAACATTTAAGCAATACAAAACCATACCATTCCACATAATAGGATACAGAAGCATATTATACAGTATAGTGCAATACCATAGCATACCATTCCATTCCATGCCTACATGCGTTCATGTATGCAGATTAAACATGAAAGGCGAAAAACGGAAATAAGTTAATATTTTGATAAAACAGATTATCCACACCGGTTTATCTTAATTGCCATTGTTACCTGGTTAAAAACGATTGTAAACATAAAAGGTCATATACGCTGGAGCTTGTTGACTTATCAAACTTTGCAATTACTAGGCCTATAGTTATTAGATTTTCTTAATAAGAATGTTTTTAAATACTTACCAGACGGAAATATTGTTTGATAAACACCATTTATGAATTATTCTGTTCAAACCTTCATGATTATAATTTTTAATCAGGAATTTTGTATTTAAATTATTATAAACATAAACGATCAATATAATGATAATAGAGATAATTGTGTAGATGTCAATTTTAAATCTTTCAATTGATGATCCCTTGATTGACGAAATATGAAATATCAACCCAATGACTTTGATTTGGATTAACCTGTTAGGCATTGAGAGCTTGTTGTATGAAGTATAGCCATCATGTAATAAGAATGACACGTGGAATCTTGGACATTACCCATTCTAAAAAATGCATTTTAAGGTTGATATAATTCGGAAAAAACAAGTGTAATCATTTGTTGTAAAAAGTGGAGATGATATCACGAAGTTGAACATATAACTAATTATTTTCTAGGTGATTTGACTTTTTGTATCAGTCAACATAATCAAATCGGTTTGCTTTTGATTTGATTAATAGTTCCGAGTGCTTTTAAGCAACTAGCCGGAGGCCATAGTGTCTAATGTATCAAGAGATCCTTATTTGTACTTATTTTACGATAAAACAACATTAACGATGTCATTTACTTGAAGTCATGTGGGCATCAAATACTTTTAAATCAGCTCATGTTATTAATGCTTCTACACAATATTTTTTTGCGAATTACTGGTATCATACTAGGAAATTCTACCATAATATTTAATGCCCAAACACAATTTCAAGTTTCATATTGATTTTATAAGAAGCACCTGCAATGACAGAAAATATGTCATATTTGTTCAAACTCCACATTCGTTATACATATTCTCCTGTCTGTCAAGATTTGGATCATTTAAGCTGAAAAATGTTAATTTATACAAAGATCATGAGCTCTATTTCGAATAAGATAGGTTAAGGTATACGTCAAACCGATTATCAAAATACGTCAAAACTTTTACCATATTGTCCGTAAATGGTGTTAATTGAAGACAAAGAGCTCTATTCAGTTCATACAGGGAAAGCCAATGGCCAAGATTACTTTTTCATATAACAAAAGTTGCATTGAGCACGTGAACAGGCGAAGAAATTGAATGCAATTGATAATGCTTGAGAATCTAAAATGCAATCCTCTTTTTATAGATGTCCTTAAACGTGGTTTCGGTAGAGTCAACTATTTTGGTTAAATAATTAGCAACAAAAAATATTCAAGAAAATACTATTACGTATGTGCTACTGAAATTGGACTCTTAACAGATTCATGATGACAAATTTCACCACCAAGTTTTATCTATTGAGTGTAAGAGATGTGAATGCAATTTTAAAAAGATTTTTCTGAATTATATTTTCAAATCCTTGGTTTGGTTAGCAATCCGAAATGTCAAGAAAATTTCCCTCCCTTTAATCACTTATGAATCAGTTGAAGGTAAGTAAGACTGCATGTTACTATTATCTTTTTAACTAAGTCTTTGCTAAAAAATGTTTAACATTTTGTAGGAGTTTGACAACACTAAAGCAAATGAAAATCCTGCCTAATTTAATATGACCCAGGTATCCCCCCATGTCACGACAAAAGGTCAAAGATGACTCTGATTAAGGGTCTATTCAATGAAGAGTTTGAAATATCAAGGTATTGGGATAAAGCTAAATTTAGTCTTATCAATTTACGAAATATGTTCTAAATCTAATTATGTCATAAAAATACGTTTCCGCATTATTTGTTCAATACGTTTCCTCAATCTACTGCACGAGATGATGAAAACCTAAAATTTGTCTTTAAAAATCTCTTAAGTTAAATTTTAGCTAATATCATTTACTTTATGTTTTAGTATTGACATATTGTGGTATTTATAAATACTAACGCAGAAAATAATAAGTTTTAGAAAATACAATTTTTGTAAAATATTTTTTCATTCATCTTTAAAAACTTCTGGTATTAAAAGTCAAATGCCAAATAACAAATATGATTTTTCTCTATCACGTTCTTGTTATCAGAAACATTTTTAATCAAGGGGAAATTATTTTCTTATTAACATTTCTAATATTTATGAGTAAGATGGAACACATGTACTAAAACAAGATTTATTATAAGGATAATAGGAATAAGGACCTCCGAGTAATAAATGCCAGTAATAAATGCCTTCTTCGTATACGTTTTTTTCCATCCTGAGACCTTCTCGTACCTGGGTTTGAAAATTGGCTTCGTGGCATTCAGAAGTCACGGTAAAACTTCGTATAAATCAACATCAACAGGAGGCTTCTCAGGGAAATTCGGCAGGCTTTTGTTGGGAGAAAGTCAGGCCAGAAGGGAAATCCCACTCCACAACACCGGAAATGTTTAACATGGCACTTGAAAAATAAACAAATCTGAACACATTAAGAGGTATGCAAGAAGAGGATCAATAATTGGTCTGAACTCCATTTGGATTCGTGTCATCCTGGTTGCACTCATATCAAGCATAGATTTGTATGCATGCCACTTCGATCTTGGCAACTAGAGTACAAAACCAAGGATTAATGAAATGATGTTCATTGCCTCCAGTGTCCAGTTTATGCAACTCGAGCAATCCTCCGGAACATAAAAATGGAGAGGGAATCATGAATGTCATGTATCACAAGTTTGGCTGTCAACAACATTGCTCTTTAAAATTTGGCCAAGCAAACGAATGTATGAAGTTTATACAATCACTGCAAACACAAGCAGGATGATGTTAGTAGTTATAAATTTCAATTTTGGAACGTACATTTGAATTTAAATAAAGCATAAAAAGAAGCCATACAGTACAGACTGCCTCTACATGTTCTGTAGGAAATCACCACTTAGGAATTTAATGGTATATTCTCTGGATAAATGCTTTTAAAAACTATATTTTAAGATTACTTTTGGAGATAATTATTCTTGTGATTTTGGAATTTTGTTACGTGAATATGAGGAGATGAGGATAATTAATAGTCCTCAGGTGAAAAGCATTAAACTGGATGTTTTTGTTCCTTGATGTGAATTTTGAGTGGTCTGGATGTTTCCCCAATGTAGTTATGGCCACAGATTGTAGATTGGCCTTTTCGGCTATTGTTTTGTGGTGCGTTTCCTACAATTAGCCTTGATTATAGTTTTTAGAAGTATGGCGGTAGAGAAGTATGTGTCCATGCCTGTTTGTTATTTGAGTAAGTGGCTAATGTAATGTAATGATTGCCGATGATTGGAAGTGAGATGCGAATGAGGGACAGGGGTAGGCTTCGCAGTAGTGGTTGTAGCTTCAAGTTAAGTTGGATAGCTGTTTAGTTTGGCGAAGACATGCTGTTTTTTTAGAGCATTGTAAGGATTAGAAGAGGACAGGTTGATATCAACGCGGTTGAGGGTGGAGCTTATGCCTGTTTTAGTTCTGAGTGAGTGGTTAGAATCGAAATGAATGTACTGGTCAGTGTGCGGTGGTTGGCGCTAGTGTTGTCATGGGTTCGAGTGACTACAGCATCTAGGAAGGGGAGCTGTGTGTTATTTTCAGTTTTAACAGTGAATTGGATGTGACGGTGCTGTTCGTTAAGGTGGTTAAGAAGGGCAATAGGGTCGTTAAATTTGGGGAGAATGACAAAGGTGTCATCTACCTTCCTGAACCAGCAGGTTGGTTTAATTAGTGCGGGGATGAGAGTCTTACGACTTGACTACTCTAGACTGTTCGTGTACACCGCTTTAACTGATACGCGGACGCCATTTTCAAGGTTGAACCATTAAACTGGTCCTATCAACTTCAAGTCCTGCTCCCATTCAACAACATTAACTTCTTTCTTGTAATCTAACGTAACGGGGCGGGATAGCGCAGTGGATAGCGCATTCGGCTTCGGACCAAGAGGTCCGTGGTTCGAATCCCGCCAGGGGCTAGGCAACTTTGTCTGCAGTAGAGAATTGTTCTACACGCAGTCAGGTTTGGGTGCAATGCTACACTGAATTTAAGCACGGTACCACCAATGGTTCGCTAGTTACCATGCTCGCTGGTTTCACCGCTATGCAAAGCCACAATGGTGTTGTGGGCTTTCTTCCTGCAATAATACTAGCAGCCGCGATATAAGTAAAATAAACTTGAAAGCGGCGTTAAACAACAACACACTCACTCACTCTAACGTAACGCCTCTAGGATCCCCTGCAATAATTAGCCCGCCAATGCCCTTTTCCCCATTCTTTGATGCCTTTTTAGCCTTATTTCCGTTTTCGAATTGCATTAATTTAGGGATATGTCTGAATCTATGAACTGAAACAATGGTGAATACTTTGGGTTGTCTTTCATAATGTTTTAGTGTGCTGTCATTTCTGTGATTTTTACAAAACTTTTTCTTCAAGGAAACGATATCAGCAGCTATATAACTCAAATAGTAAAATAGCCATTACTGAAACTAATTAGGGACAAAGTTGCACATTTCAACAATCATTGTTATCCTGCGTTTGTGTAGTGTCGTCACTGTCGAATTGGAAATCAATTAAACCCCTGTAATGTAGTAACCGTCGAATTGCAAGTTATATACCATTGTTTTAATTCAAATCAATCAATCCTTGTTTAGTCAACGTTGAATTGCACGTTATACACCATGGTTTTAATTCAAATCAATCGAACTCTTGTAAAGTCCATTAACATTACAATAGTAATTCATGTTCATACTAGTGCAGTTTGACAGTTTTCCTTTTATCCAAAATGTCACTTGGTTGTCCAGATGATTCACAACAAGCTTCAGTATTTCAAGAAAGCATTGCTGAGCATTCATGCCACGCTATTCGTATGCGTGTGTGCATCTTTTCTTAAGAAATAGTTGTTGACCACGTTTGAAAATGGTTTGAACCAAATTATGTAACTAATGACCTTGAACCATCTGTGTAATGAAATAAGTTTGTAAACACTTATTGTTTTATTGTAAACTGTCCAACACAGTCATGTTTCTATCATTGTTTCTGTTTACTGTATGTGTATTCATTCGTCCACATGTACGTAAATTGTTATGTAATCGTTTAATTGTTAGGGAGCGGCATTTATATAAGCATGTTTTTGCTTGTTTATCAACACCCATTCAATTTTCAGGAAATATAATATGTTTAAACCACCTTGGACCAATAAAGCTTATTTACCAAAAGCTTCGACTAGCCCTTTGTAAAAATAGGTCTTCCATTTATGGGAGTAGAGACAAAAATGGCTTTGGAGGGGATTCTCCTGTTGAAAAGTTCAATATACCGGATACTCTCGATTAGTCAGGTTATACCTTCCGATGAATCGATTCATGACAGGGTGTTTTCCTGGGAAATATGACACTCACTCTTTTAGGGAATATAACTCACTTCCTGGGAGCAATTCTGGTAAAGGGTAATGCACTTCACGACATAAGCATAGACAAATACAGTACCTGAAAAAGGAACACAACTTAATATATTAAGAAAGCAATGCAAGAACATCCACTTGGATTCGTGACAACGTTTTGCTGCACTTGGTAACCAGGAACAAATTGTTTGCATGTCACTTCGATCTGGGAAAATTGAGATTAATACCCTAGATCAATTCAACTCAAACGATCTTCCGGAACATAAAAATTGAGAAGAGGTTTTATTCAAAATTATGATTTAAAGGTACTGACATTACAACATTGATCTGCAACACAAGGCTAAGCAAATGAGTCTTTTAAGCTATAGAAGTTCTGTGAAGCGCTGATGAAAATTATTAAGTTGATGTATGTCGTAACAATGTCTATCTTGAAACGTAAATCTGAGTACAATATTACATTGATCAAGAGAACATGTTTCTTATGCTGTTATTACCTTGTCGAGGCGGTGTGTGATGGTTTGCTTGCTTCAGAGATCCGAACCGTACCGCTTTTCGCTCATCCCCTATCCCTTTTGTCCCTGATCTGACTATTCACTTCTTTGTGCATTTCATCTTCATGATAAAATATCATTCGCAATTGATCCCTCTATAAATAGGCATATGTCAGGGCTGAAAGAATCCATGATATGTCAAATGATATTGTTTACAGGCCAATTTCGAAAAAAAGCTTGTTGTCTGTCTTTCGTACTTTTATTTTTAATAATTGTGAAACAGTAATAACTTTAACATCAACATTATCAATTATGGCAATTTGTCACAAAATATTTTTTCAAATTAACAGCTCCATATTGGGAGTGATTTTCTTTTCATTTTCTGCTTTAAAGAAAATACAAAATTACATTAATGTCAACATGTGTTTTGTCAAAGTCATTATCATGACAAACGAGATCAGAGTCACTGAATGTGTTTGATTAGATAAGATGAACTTCCTAGAAATCCATTTAGAAAAGTTATAGCTGTTTTATGTTACTTGTCTAAGTTAATTTTCTCGAAAACAAATTTAAGCATTATCAGGAAATTTCCAATATGAATATCTTCTGTGATCAGTGGTGTACATACGATCATAGCTTTGATGCCCTTTAACAGGTTAAAGAGACATCAAACTTATGCACTTGAATAATGTGTTTAACATTAGGATCAGTGTTAGTGCTGCCACATCTCTCAACATTTGCAGACCACGATGTTAGTTTCTTACGCTAATTTCCCATATTTTGAAGTCCTTTTCTTCATTTACATAAAACGAATTTCTGATTGCGTATCAATTACATGTAACTGTTAGATCACTCTTTCATCACATCGTTACATAATGATCTCCGAGATACTCGAAATGTCCATCACGTTTTCCACATAATGTAACTAAAACATCACTAATCAAAATCTTCATTTGGTAACAGAATATGATCATTTAAGGGTTAAGGATCTTACCATGCACACATATGTCCAACATCAGCGTATGTATGTTACTTATTTTTTTTAACATATTTCTGCAAGTTTATGCAAACGAATTGAGTAAGGTTAGAAATAGGAGGGAGAGGGAATAGTACTTTTAAGATCACACGTTCCCCTTCATTATAACGGACGTCGGGTATTTTTAGAAATTAAAAAAAACACGTTACATTGATATTTGTGGGGGCATTGGACCCAAAGAACGATTTAAGTGGTAGTGTTGAGAGTAATAGAAACATTTTAGGCTAGAATTTAGAGATCACAATCCTGAGTTGACGTTTGGTTTTATTTTTTTAAATAATTGATTTCAACATTATTATAATATCTTTGATTTTAGTCGACAGGAAGTCGTTTCCAACCTTGCTCACTTCGTTGACATATAGTGAAAACTGGGTATATCAATAACGCTAATATTTATTCAAATATTTATTATGTTCAATCTGATACACTTCTCACATGGTATTAGCTTAAACATGCACATGTATATGGCAGCAAACATACATGATTTGCTACAGTATGTGTTGTTGCCACAATTAGCTGTAAGTCACAGGTCATGGTTGTCAAGGTATCCGACGTTCCATTAATATATACAAAGCAAAAAGAGTTAGGAACCAGCTGATTTTTCACATAGGACTGAACTTCATAGAAGTATGGTATGAAACTGGGAAAAAGAGATAAGCAAGAACAATTCAATTAATGGAACAATCATTTGGTTTTTGGAAGAGAATTTGTGTAATGGCATGAGCACTAACCGTGCATGAAAACGCAGAGTGAAACTGAAATCGAATTTCATCCAAAATACATGGGTGTTTAAGCATCGTCAGTTGAAGGTCTTCTTGTGTGCCATCTAGTAAAATCAGCTTTAAAACGTGGATCAGTGTCCAAGGAATCTCAAACCATCAGAAACGTGTTTGCCATAACGTGGCTGAATAACTGCAGCCTCTTTTCTTGGCATGCCTCCATTCCCTCAGGTGTTGTGGAGAAGGACTCCTTCTTCGTACCCAATGGCCCATGATGCCCCAAACATGTTCGATTGGGTTCACATCAGCCGACATTGCTGGCCATGAATTGCGTGTCACACCCTTTTTTACCAGATGTTGGTTTACAGCACGTGAACGATGAGGTCTTGCAGTATTGTTCATGTGGTCTTGTGGCAAGTCTGTTGTCATCGAAATGATCAATAACTACATGATTCTGAATTTCCTGAATGTAGCGAGTTTTTGTGAGTGAACCTTGAACAGTCACCAAAAACACCCCCCCCCCCCCCCCCCTCCCCAAAACCATTATTGATTCCCCGCAAAATGGAACTCTTAGCAACATGTTCCTGGGGGCAAAACGTGTGTTCCTATACGCAGACTCTCCCATCAAAAGCATGCAGGAGGAAACGACTCTCGTCGTTTTAGTGTTTTCTCCTTTCAAGATCTTCGGTTCCACCTCTGCCTGTGCTAATTGAAGACTTGCTTTTCAATTTTGCCATTAATGAAATTCGCATACTGGATATATAATATGCCAGGGTCGTGTTAGAAATCTTCACTTGAGGGGAAGAACACGAGACGCAGATTGATGTTTGCATGATAAAGAGAGCATTGGTAGTTTCTCAGTTCACAAAGAGATTTTACTCAGTTATCTGTATTTATATCATTGTTATATGATCGCATTTCATTATGACCAAAGAAATTTTGAATGGACATATGATCGCAGCAATTGTTTGCTAATTGAATTTTGTGACTGAAATCGATATTCTATTTATGACTTGATCATTGTCATTGTCACTCATACATTATTTCGTTTTGAGGTATGGAAGAATAGATGTGAATATCGGGTTCATTGTGAGCTGTAAACACGTTTCTGACATTAAAATAGGATGAAACGAAGTTAATGATTTTGTTTTAATGTAGTATAAAGTTAGAAAACGCAAAATTTACTTTCATTAACACGTTTGTTCTTTCAAAAATTTACTATTGCCATTATACATTTTCGTCTTTAAATATAATGTTTTTATTTGAAGGTAAAAAGGTTTGACTTGAAGGTTTCCTACAGTAACTCGTATTGTATCAATCACTTCATTTACTTTTGTCGTATCTAATGAATCCTTTGCTGGGCCGAATTTACAGCCATTTGATTTTGCTGCCATGGCCTTACCCAGCATGCATAGAATCAAATGAACCAAGTTAAAAAGAAACGAGTTGGTCACCTTTTGAAATTGTCTTATGACAAAAGAAGTACCTTTTGCAAATGAAGATTCCTTTGAGGAATCCTTTGATATTCTTTTGCAGAAACCAAAAACAAATACAGCGAAGGTGTGAGCGTTTGAAACTTTGATATCAATAGACAAAAGTATACATTATTCATTACGCGTTCTATGACTAATACTCGCTTTCACTAAACAGTTTGCTAGTTTGCGAGATACAGAGCATACCAACCAACACTCTATTCAATACGTCTGTTAATAAACGAGCTAGTGTAAGACGACCTGTCATTGTTGTAATTATCAATTTTGTATTTAATGTAGTATCATAGCACATCTCTAGTAAATAAAAATAAAACGTCCCCATAGAATAAGATATAAGAAATATCAAATTAAAATTATTTCTCGGTCTTGAGTCTTTATAATAAGAGAGAATTGGACATTATAGTATATGTATTTGTTGTACACTTTAATAAAAGGTAAAGAATAAAAACGGAGTAAGTAAGTCCTCCCCACCTGAAGCTACCATGAGGAAGATTTTGATTTAACATATGTAACTACTCGAGATGTAAAAAAGATATACCAATTGTAATATTTTTTCCATATCATTCATTGCTGCAAAATCAACTGTTATGCAAGGAAACACATCCGCGCTCTGCAGTTACGTTATGTCCGTACTTAAGCTGCATTCACTACGTCTTGTGAAGAATATAGGACTCCTACTAACAATCAATCACCAACGTTATGGTAAATCTTCGTAGCCAGGTTGGCTAGACTGTCGATTATGAAAGCTAAGGATTAAGAAAGTGAAATCGGGCACGAAATTAGTGTTATTTGATTATGGTATTTATTGGGAGGGAGATTTCTGCTGATTTTCAGTTTCATCTGTTAATAGAAATTACAGACATCATCTCTCTTACATTTTGCAAAAATGGACCAAATCAGGAAAAAAGGCACTTATCTAAAATATCACTCAACGGAAGCCATTTTCTTCACTGGTTGTTTAAGGGTTGTTTGAGTAAAGAACGTGGTAATAAATCATCACTATATCCTTTATTTTCTACAGCAATATTTTATTTGCAAATGTCAATTTTTTTATTTACCATGTACGACAATAAATTAATATTGTACCCTATTAACAGAGCTAAAGATATATCACTATGTGTTTGAGCAAACTCAGTTTGTAAACATTAACAATGTTTACTTCCATTTAGAAGCGGTTGTATAAGGATAAAATGCTTTAATTTACTCTTTCACAACGATCAACATGGATCTTGCATGACAGAGTAAAAGTTTAGACTTAGTTTCTCGCATTAATAGTGAAAATTATACAGTTTCTCTCATTATTCAGTTTTTGTATAAAACCTGTAATTACAATGACGCTTTTGCTCCAAAATAAACCACGACTCATAAGATCAAAAAACCGCATGTGAATTGCATTGTCAGTAACTTGATGAACATCGTTATCTTTAGGAAGAAAGGAAAAATAATTACTCACTTACTGTGAGAATACGGCATTTCTTTTTACTTTAACATTGTCGTTAATATTTCTTGTCAAAGAGATACTAGAAGCTGACCGTCCAAATGGCAAGATGTTAATTAAAGGAAAATAACTCCTATCCCGTTATATAGAAATGAGATCATTTTTATGTATTCTTCATATAGCTGGACTTGTACAAGGGGCTCGGCAACTTTGTTTGCAGTACAGAACTGTACAGGCAGTAAGATTTGGGTGTAATGTTACAATGAATGTCATGGCAGTATACGTACCACCCATGGTTGACAAGTTCCAGCCGATGCTCACAGGTTTCACCGCAGTGCATAGCCACTATTGTGTTGCGGGCTTTCTCCCTGCAATAATACTAGCAGCCGCAATACAATTGAAGTACTCTTGAAAGCGGCGTTAAAACCCAAGTCGACTTACCTCACATCATGAACAGTGTAGGGAAGAACTTTAAACATGTGTTTTGGTACAGAACCAAGTATACCTCAAATATGAGTGACAACAGAACACTAGTTTATTATTGAATATGAACTATTTGTGAATTTAACACTTGAGAAAAACAAGTTATTATTTTTCTTCGACGTTCAATAGTATATATATATGAAGCTATGACATTCATGATAAACATTAATAACTCATGCAGGGCAGCGAACTGAAAGTGAAATACTTCGGTTTAACAATTTAACAATAATTATGAACTGCTTCTTCACCAGTTTGCATGCACATAAAATCTATGTACGTTGTTCTATAATGTAGGCTGAGAAAAGAGGAAACACTATTTCGAGATATCAACTTTGTGTGAACAAGCAACATATGATATGTTTTCAAATCTAGTCGATAAGTAGTAAAGTCTTGCAGATGTTGTGAAAATAAGTATATCATAAATTTATTTATGTGAAGACCTAGTTTATATTGTAAATGAAATATGTATGTTTTATGGTTGGATATTATATTGGGATAGTTTTGTAATTTTCGGTTAGAACAGTAATTTCCTTTCATTTATACATGAATATTACTTACTACATTTATTTATCAAACAACCAAAAGTGATTCCAAACTTTGTAGATAAATTGCGAGGATCATAAATAAATAATGATATGACATTTAAATCGAATTTTAGGTCTTTTTAGATAATTTAGGGACAGACATCATGTAAACATCAGAACGAAACTACATTAAAGTAAATCAGAAGCGCCTACACCGTATTCAATGAGACAGCTTACATTTATCTGTTATTGTAGCTCTGTTGACTTGTCGCTTGAATCTTAGACCATTGCGAGAATAGCGCTATTTATCTATATAACCCCAACGCTATTCTTATGCTCGGATTGTTCAAGAGCGTTAGCGAGAATCACAACCTCAAGAAAAGGTTCCCTTGACTTTAATTATACTTTGTAGTAAGACAAAATCAAAGTACATTGACGATTTGATTTAAAATTCAAGATATTGATATAATACAGAAAAATTAAACAACATTCGTTTTTAAAGACTTGATCAGTCATTCAATAAGGTGCTCGATTATAAAAAACTAGGTTTTTATGAAAAATACGAAAGGATATAATGCATGAAGTTTCAATTATCAAGAGGAATGTACTGGTGAATGCGGACCAAATGGTCACTGTAGCTAGTTCCTGGGTCAACAATAGTCTTTTTCGCGAGAGCCAGTTTTACGTCTGATGATCAAATAGCACCCCTCTATTATGGACAAAATTGAGGCGCGCAGTGTAATTAAGTTTTTACATTTGAAGGGCTATACTGCACGTCAAATTCAAGATGAGATGAAATCTGTTTATGACAATGACAGCCCATCCTATGACACTGTTGTGAGATGGAAAAGGAAATTCCAAACAGGCTACATGTCCCTCACAGATGAGCCAAGAAGTGGACGCCTCTCACTTACAGATGATATGGATGTCATCAAGAAGGTTGAGACGCTGGTTCAAGAAGATCGCCGCGAAACTCTACAAATTATTATGCATGAAACAAGTCTGAGTTATGGCAGTGCAATGAAATATACTCCATAACAAGTTGCATATGTCCAAAGTGTTAGCACGCTGTGTTCCTCGCTTACTGACTCCATTGCAAATACATAATCGAAGGGACATGTCACGGCAGGCATTGGAGCTTCTGGAACAAGTAAAAAAAAGGATTTCTTCAAACGTCGTATTACCGTGGATGAATGCTGGGTCTATCAATATGATCCTGAGACAAAAGAGCAGAGTGGAAGCATGCTACGTCACCACCTCCCAAAAAAGGCCAAGGTGTAAAAGTCTGCAGGAAAGGTCATGGTGTCTGTTTTTTGGAATTGTCGTGGAGTCATCTTGACGGATTATCTAGCTAAGGGTCAGACCATTACTTGAGCTTATTACTGCAACCTGCAGAGCAAGTTACGAGATGCCATTAAACAGATGCGCCGCGGTATGATCACCAAAGGTGAAAGCCTGTTAGATGACAATGCCCAGCTCACTCTTGTCAAGCAGCTGCTGTGGAGGCACGGCGATGTGGCTTTGAGATCTTACCGCATCCCCCCTTTTCACCCGATCTTGTTGATGTCTAGATAGACATTTTATAGATTAATAGTCTATCAGTATAAAATGTAATTGAATAACACTTCAGGGTGCTTAAGAGAGTTTATAGTGAAAATGCGTTCAATGTACGCTTACTTCATTGTATGCATCAGGTTAACTTCCAACCTGTAGTTCAGAACGAATTTATAGCACGGTTCCGAAAACTGTTTGCAGATTTTGAAATGCATAATAAGTCCGGCACAAATGTAAAACAAATCAGGGAAACACATTGAAATAGATCTAACACTTCTGTGCCAATTCGTTTTGATTTAATCTTTTCAAAACAGTTTAACAGTGCCATCCGTTTCCGTGCTACAATAGGCAAACAAGACATTTATTGTATTTACTTTTCTAGCATTGTTGCGGTAAAGATCAAAGGCGCCGCCTTTCCTTTATTCCGCGATAAAGTATAGTTTTTGAATGACGTCATGAAACAATGACCCATGACGTCAACAACAATAACGTTATGACGTCACTGGTTATGGCCCTGGTCGAGCATTTTCAATTTACTGCCAAATTCGATTAATTTCATTTAAGTTATTTTTGGCTGAAATATGATTTACACGAGTTAAAATCGACATGCTAGAAAAGAAATAGAGTAGCCTCAACCATCATGTGTTTTGCACTTCGGCCTCGTGCTTTAACTATAATGGTTCAGGGCAAAACTATACTTTATTGCAAAACACATGATGGTTGAGGCTACTCTATTTCTTAATTATTTTCTGCTCGGCCTCCTAGTACTATAGACTGTCGGTAGCACATTCATGTCATCTTTATACCATATCTCTATTTTCACCTGATTGACACATTAACGAATTTGCTGAGGTTTCCTTTATTCACTCTCAATCGCATCATTACTAGCATCATCATATACTTTGTGTAATCATTTTTTTGTTTTATTCAGTACTTAACATCTTTTGTTCAATGCAAATGTCCTCAGGTACAACTGTTTGAACCTATGGCAACAATTGTCCATTAACTTGCACAAGATGATTTTGGTTTCTTTATGACTACAATCCTTTACAATTTAATGGCACAGGTATAAAGCTGTGATTATATGAGACCAGAAGAAATTTTCCCAAATCTTCATGTTAGCTGAACCAAACTTCAATACAGCTATCTACCCGAAATTGTGCCTTTTCAGCGATCTCACTTTATATGATTTTGTAGTTTCAATGACACCTCAACTTAGTGCAAAACCGTTAGGTCTGCCAGCTGTTCTTGTCTGCGGTAACAGTTTCAACAGATTACTGTAAAGTACTTTAGACAGAGAGTGCATTGTCGGATATTCAGTTATTGTCGGATATTCAGCTTAACTTTATATCATGGCAAACAAATGTGTAAAAAATGACAACACATTTGTTTGTAACAAGTGAAATAGTTTTTAAATATTGGTACCTAATGTATTCATAGACTGTGTGTACATACTTGTACTTTGATAAATTTACTCTATACTAATGAATACTTTTTAACTTTGAAAACATATTTTGATACGAATTTATTCACTCAGGAATTATGTTGGTTTTAAAGGGTCATTGGATATTAAATTATATCAAGTTTTAAATATTCTGCACATCTCATAGGGTTGCTGTTACAAGAGTTCATTGCTTGGTAGTATAGTTAAACATTTCGATACCTCATACTGAAGTCAAAGCAGGGTGGAAAAGCTATCACAACCTTTTATACACAGAGTACCTGGTTTGTCACAAATGTGTTTGATAAGAATATGTAGATAGTTTTGGTTACATAATCATTGGTTATTTCTGGGTAATAAGTGATATTTAATCCGAGTGATCATTCATATCTTTTTATAATTATACAAGAGCTCCATCAAAAGTCTATACATTCATTATTGACACGTAAGGACTAAGACATACTGTTGAAAGGAATACATTTTTGTATATGTTAATTATGCTTGTTTATCCAACATTATCTAAGATGTCGATACTGATCGAAAATGTATTTAAGTTTGTTTTGTGTTTAAGATGTATGGCTTTTATTTGGTGTTATCGATAAGATATTTTGACATTGAACTATGTTTAAAAAAAAAAAAAAGTCATGGAAAAGTTGGTTCATCACTTGGTTGCTGTAGTGAACAAAAGTGACAAAAGTGCATACTCTTAAATACAAAATAATTCAATTTGGTAAAGCTTCAAGTAATTGACATGATAGTTTATATAAGCGCATGCGATCTTCAAACGGCATTTCCTACATGAAAAGAAAGGACGAATGCGTGGTATGCCAGGATACTTTGATGTATTTCTATATTTCTGTTCGTGTTAAATGTGCTAGTCTCCACTCAAAGATGTTAAGTTGCGAAATGTTTTCTGATATTCAGGACGATTAAATCAGACCAGAATAAAATGGACATTTTCCGAAAGGATATGCCACAAAAACTTCCTTTGATTTTTTAATTTTGTCGTAGTAAAGCTACATCAAAATGTATGTATCAAATGGCATTATACAACCTGTCATTCTTTCAAACAGTCAAAAGACGTCTTGTAAGAGACTCAAAGTATATCTGTGCGTTTCCTAAATTCAAACAGGATGAAACGAAGTTATTGATTTGCACACTTAGTTTGATGTGGCCTCTTGACAGAAAAACGTGGGCTTTTACAGCTATTTTCTACGATATTCGCTCGATAATTATAGTTTTGCCATAACAAACGAGTCATCCAAATGATGCCTTATCAACCCGTTTGATTTGCGATAAATAATTTACTCTAAAGAAATAAAATGTTCCTACAGTAAATCACATAATACCGTCGAACTGATTCAAATACTTTGCATTTGATAAAAAAAAGTATTTGTAAATTAATTGAATAGCAGAACTTGCAGCTACTTGTATTTTTGTGTGATCACTTTATCTAGAATGCAAATAAAGTACATGGACCAAAATGAAAATTTAACAATGAGTCATCTTTTATGAAGGTTGCATTTCGTAGCTACTTCAGCTATCACAACATTGGCTCATCTGTCGATTGCTGTTTTGAAAACTTTAACTTAGTACATGCAAACTAATGCAATTCGGTTAAACTTCAAATGTTAAACATTTTGTTCATACAAATAAATACACTCTTGTTAATCATTTCAATTGGCCGATTTCCCACAAAACATGTAACTGAAAAGAAAGAACTAATGCGTGTTCTGCAATGATGCTTTGATATAACTATACTTTGTTGATGTTTTATGTGCTACTCACCACCCACAAATGTTAAGATGAGAAATCTTTTCTGATATTTAAGACGATTAAACAGGACCAGAATAAAATGAACAATTTCCAAAAACATATTCCCAAAAATGAATTCTTAAGTCTTTGATTTCTATAATTTTTCGTATTTATGGTACATCAAAAGGCATATGATAAGATGCATTATACAACCTGTCATTCTTTCAAACAGTCAAAAGACTTCTTGTTAGAGACTCAAAGTGTAAAATTAGCATTTATCATTCAGTCATCTTCACGTGTGTTTCTGACATGGATGAAACGGAGTTCTTGATTTGTTCACCTAGTTTAATGTGACTTAAAAAACATTTGCTACAATATCCCATCACCAATATCTTTTTGCAATGACAATTAATTCGTCCAAATTAAGCCATATTAAAGCTTTGAATTACGATAAAAAAGAAAATATATGTAAAATATAATCTTAATTTATATATATGCCTTTAGTAAAATACGCTGCAGCACAATGTTAATGGGTCAAAAATAGCAAATTGAAATTTTTAAATCATAGATAATGTTCGATTAAATCATATAGACATAGATGCAACGTAAATCATAGCAATTCCAATATCATTTACTTACTGTGTCGAATATATATTGGATCACGCATTTTAGCCTTTCATAAAACATTTTGTACTTTTAAAATTAGGGAGTATTTGTATCTCCTGGCATTTGCAGCGACCGTGTTACCTCAAATGCAAATAAAGTAAATGGACTAAAATGGAATTTGCACAGTGAGTCATCTTTTCCATTGCCTGAATT
The DNA here is from genome assembly GCA_921293015.1 of Phorcus lineatus. Classification (NCBI taxonomy): domain Eukaryota; kingdom Metazoa; phylum Mollusca; class Gastropoda; order Trochida; family Trochidae; genus Phorcus; species Phorcus lineatus. Next base: position 5,973,669 of record OV121081.1, on the reverse strand, counting down.
GAAAAGAAACAGTTTTTGCCAATTACATGTCTTCGTAAGGGCGATTTAGGAAGTCTTTGATATCAGCAGAAAAAAAAGAAAAACCATTTCGTAGAGGTGTAATCTTTTGAGACAGTACCAAGTCTCTGATACATACATGACTTATCGCTTGTCCGATATATGCCTGTTACCAGACCTACATCCCTTAAGATATACAGTGACACATTTGATAAATGCTGATACCATGATAACGAAAAGTGCTCCTCTATGATTTACAGCTTAAGGATCATGATGTTTTATCGATATTCATGACAGTAGAAAAGTATTAAGATCTTTCATCTGTTACTTTTTTACATGTACTATCCCTAGGCATGCTGTGGCCACAGAGGACTGACAAGACTTTGATTTGAGAGAACTTAGATACTTTGATGTTTTATCATTATGTATTTTTATTTGTATTTTGTATTGATTTATTTACTTTACTTCATGTTTATCCTTGAACATCGCAATTTTAATGTCGTGGCATACATGCTGAAAAACTTTTATAGTATATATTTAAGTTGCTGTTTAGAAATGAAATGCGAGTCGAATGTAACAATACATTTGCTAACAATCATCAGATTGAAAAGCCAGTAAAACTGTGGTTTAGTTTGCTAAATGACATTAGACGCACCGTTTGTTTTTGCAAACTAGCAATGGTGCTGCATGGATGGTTTCTGGTGTTCAAAAACAATTTCTGTACTTCATATTTAGTTAATTTGCTTTTCGAAAAAAGAGAGACAAAAACTTTACTCTTTTTAGATTTGTGATTATCAACAGTTAATCAACTTAAAATATCAAGAATCTCTAAATGGTAATGAATCGCATGTCAGTTTGTATTTGGATTGATGTGGGTAACATCTGATTCCTGATATCCGTTTAACAGCTACGATAAATGATACACACGTTGATGTTCCTTTGGTAGAAAAAAGACGAGATGATGACATGATTGTCCATTTTAATGTCCTGAATTTTCTTTGTAGCAGTTTACTTATGACGGGAAACTAAGCTTATATTTGACTTATATCATACCCAACAATATTATACCTGTGATAAACTTCTTTAAACCATTACCTGCGAAGATATAATAGTTTCCGGTTTGAACCAATGATAATGATCGCGTGTTGACAAGAGGCATTTTGTCCCTGTCATTCGATGGAAAATCTGTAATTGAAATTGTGCGTGCAATTTATTATTGATACTCAGGAGCTGATATGAGAAATGAATTAAACATTACGCTCAACGTTCCCTACATGCCAAAGATAACCAAGTTTATTACTTTACATTATTAACCAGTTCACTAGGTAATAAAACACAAATTTATAAATATTTTGAAAATCTATTATATAACAAATGGCTACATCAATAACGTGGCTGGATGCACAAAAACGGTAAGCCTACAAAAGCACTGTCATTACCAACTTGTAACTTCCAACCAGTCTAATTAAAATCGATCGTGCTCCGAGGAATAAAAGTTTAAAAATATTGACTCGAACGGGATTCGAGCGTACTCTTTCAGGGGGTGTCCTCTCCTCCTGATAGAGTATGTTCGAGTCCCGCTAGAGTCTATATCTATAAACTTTTATTCCTCGGAACACGGTCGATTTTAATCAGACTGACTTCCAACAGTTGATTAGTTAACTAACTTTCTTAAAGCCTAAGATTAGAGCAGTAGGCCGATGTAATAAATGACCTACTATTCACTTGTTCTGAGGTTAATTAAAGAGTCACGTAAGTTTTTGAAATAGCATATTTTAAGCGATGAAAATGTTACTACCATGATAAATCATTCATATCCTACGGCAATGTATACACATTGAAACGAACAATCCTAGTCTAAGATGACTTCATATAATACATGCTCAGATGGAAAGATTTAAATTGAAAATCCTTGTGTTTCTAATTGACCGATCTATGACAATTGATGAAATGTGCAACATGTAAACCAACTTGATATGTCATACAATGTAATCAAACTTAGTTAGAATATTCAAGTATGTGGTCAATAGACATACATTCTTATGTTAAGCTTCTGATTGACGATATGAAAATAATGCAATAGATGGTATTAGAAGTGTACTTATCATGTTCTCTATCCCTCTTAAAGACTTCGCTCACTGAATATATTAAATGAATGCACACGATCCATATTGCTTTATGAATATGGGATTATTTTTAAAACGATACTTATACCTTTCTTTAAAAAAATTGTTTAAAAAAGTCATTGTTGGATACGAAAACACATCGCTGAAACCTTTCCTAATTCATGGTACCATACCTCATGTGAAAATGGTAAAACACGTTTTAAGCCATTAGCTCGAAATGCACGTGCTGAAGTATAGTATAAATATGCCCAAATAAGAGAAACATAGCTGATGAAAGCACAAAAAGGAAAAGCCAAGTTTAAAAGAATCGGAGCGAGAGCGAGCTATTGGTATGTACGAGATTGGGGCAACACAGGTCCAGATTGGAAGAAGCTCTGGTTGCGCGCTATTAATGGTGGCCAGACCCCTCCAACGACACCGACAGACAGGCGGGACCCGGGAAAAGCCCAGAACCGGAAGATCACGAGTCACAACACCACACGAGGATCACCGTATACGAACCATTGACTTGCGTAATCGATTCGTAACTGCGGCGTCAACGGCTCAAATCAAAACAGTATTCCGGAGACTACATTATGAAGGTATCAGACCTTACTGTCCCTTCAGATGAATGTTCTTGACCGCTCAACATTGACGTGAGAGACTAAGATGGGTGAGACGAGTTCGCGTCTGGCAAGTCTGGGAATGGCCCAGAGGCTTGTTTTAGGATTTAGGTTTCAGGTTTCATGATGTTCTGGAACGATGGCAAACAATGAGTTTTTCGACGTAGAGGTGAAAGGTTGGCTCCAGTGTGCGTCTAAGAGCATCATCAATCCGGTGGGGGAAGTGTAATGGTCTGGGGCTGCATTTGTTGAGAGCAGAAGACTCCACTAGTGATTGAGCATGGAAACCTGAATGCCGAAAGTAGCGAGATAATGCTTCCATTCCTCCAAAACCAACCACAGGGAAAAGTATTCCAGCATGATAGTGCCAGGCTTCATTCAGCACGATTGACAAGGGACTTCTTGAACCATCACAATGTTCACGTTCTGTCATGGCCTGCCACCTTTGGGACCGCCTCGACAGACAAATAAGGAACCGACAGCGACCACCTTTGACAATAAATGAATTGGAAATTGCCCTCGGGGAAGAATGGCAAAGAATTTCACTTAACGTCATCAGACGTCTGACGTCATCGATGAGGAGACGTATCACTGCCTGCATTCATGCACAGTGTGGATATACACGCTACCGAAACCCGTGCTGTAATGTTTTGAAAACTTTTACAATTTTGACCCGTCCACTGCTCATTTTGTTCCCACTTCTCATTTATTGTTTGTATACTTATAATATTGTGCCACAATGATGACCTGAAACCCGTCTTTTGTATTAACCACACAGTATACTGATAACGACTTGTTTTGTTGTCATTATTACCCTTAATACCCGTCCTATACTTTCTTTTGTCCATAGTTTATATAGTATAGGTAAAAGCAGTCTAGATAAATACATTCAATTTCGCAAGAGGAATGTCTCAAGCAAGTCTGCGGGGATTCTTTTCATGTCACACACCAAGTTTTTGTTCGTGGGAAGGCGCATGATATGTTGAATTAGAATGAGAACTTTCATGTTCAACTTGAAGTACCATTGACATTTTCCTCCCAGTTAAAGTTTCAAAACAAGTTTCAACAAAAATGATAAGCAGGCACTGGTCATAGCAGAATCATTCCGAAAAAAATTCCATAACTTCTTAGAAATCTTACTGTGAAAAGGGGAGTTACACTTTTCCTATTGTTCCTTCACATCGCAATAGGCTTTGGTTTCTGTCTGATTTGCCCAGGGCACATTCATGTATTGATTAAAGCATCAGCAAGGAAGAAAAAATATCAATAACATATGTTAAAGGGCTGACATTTAGATAATGTCTAGACTGATTATTGCTTGAAAGATAAAGTACCCTGGTGTTACTTAGTAATGGGGTTCCACAACAACCGGTTATAGCACATCTGCGCCATAAAAACTTCAAAAGATTTGATCATATAACAATTACCTTGGACATTTTCTGAACTACTTTATTGATTGATAATGGGAGAGTGAATATATATTTATAAATTCCCAGGAACACCTGATCTCATTCTGTGATAACAATTATTTGATACTATGTTCTTTAAAAGAATCTTAACTAAATAACGTAATGTAATAATAAAAATGAACGAGTAACTTTTGTCAGGCTTTTTCACTTGAGCAAGGATCTGAAGGAAAATCGTGAGGGTGCACGGAACTATATACTCATTAAAATAAACTTAACCTCTTGTTATTCACATTTTGAAAGGAACTAAAAATTTATAAAAACAACATATATCAATTAGTGTAACTCTACTGGCCTATTCGGGAGAAAACATATTTTATTTTGCCTACGCTTCAACTAAAAAGTATTACAAAAAATAGTATAACAAACAGCTGTTAATGCCAAATGTGTTAAATGCAGTTGTTCAAAACATGTCTTTACTCAACTCGATCATCCGCAGTCATATAACGAAATAATCAAGTATCGGCGAAACACAACCCGCCTGAATTTTTTATGTAGAACTTTCAGAAAAGATATGGATCCTGAAAGCTTAACCTATTATTGTAGGTACGTTTTACACCTGCTTTAATTAAAAAAAGTTATCTTGCAATTGTAAAAATGTAATTTCGCTTTGGTGGAATCACTTAATTTTTCGGGCGCTACAGTCCCTTTATACCACGTGAATTGTATGCAATACAAATTGATAGCATATTTAACGAGTTTTCCAATTCATATAAAGTTGATGTCCCTCGTGGTAGTTATTTGCTTTCCAAGACGCTAGAAACAGAGCAAGGACGTTATCTCGATATTTGTTAGCATGAAGAAAAAATTGAAAAATAGCTAACATAGATAGATTGAGTAAAAAATGTGCTGTTCTGTGTTTTGAATATGTAGGTATAACACAAAACATGCCGAGGTCGCATGGAAAGCGTTTCTTTGCGTGAACAAGGAAACGTATAAGGATAACCAACTAGGGCAACCAAACCTCTTCTAAAATTGCTGGTCTATGTGTACGAGTATTGTAGTGACAACGCGTCTTGTTGAATTTGTGACGTTGTTACTAGGTTCATGACTGTTTCTGTTTTATCACAATTATTACTGTGTTTCAGGTTCATCCCTGAACAAGCTTCTATGATTGTTAAGACATAGAAGATGATTGGTTTTCATTATAACTACATGTATATAACTAACAATCCGATTCCTATACAGAGTAACAATGCGGAACAATAACAAAAACTCTTGAAAATGCAATTGCTTTCTTCTCACTTTCTAATTCTGTCAAGCATTGATACCCTAAAGCTTCACATCGAAATTGGTAATTTCTGAGAAAACTCGTAAGGCGACAGATGCATTTAATTTAGTTTTTTTTAGATAAAAGCAAACGTATGTTCTTAAGTATAATTATTACCATTTAACTTCCCATCTTTTACTGTAATTATAGGGTATTGATGAAAAAGTTTACTTAAACTGAACACTCATAGGTTATGTTAATACAAGAGATTGTGTCTCAAATATCCGTGGTGGCTTTACAATGGCAACTAATCATATGAACGTGAGGCATTTGAGGGTGATTTAAGGCAGTTTTCAAGAATATTAATTTATATCACGGCTGCTAGTACTATTGCAGAGAGAAAACCCGCAGCACTATTCTGGCTACACATGGCGGTGAACCCTGCGATCATCGGCTGGAACTAGCGAACCGTGGGTGGTACGGTGCTGACATTCAATGTGGCATAGCACCAAAACCGGCTGGTTTCGAACCCTGGACTTAGCCGAACGCCCTAACGACTGCTCTACCCCCCCCCCCCCCCCCCCCCCTCCTTGCGTACGTCTACATTTGGAGAGAAACACTGTTGTGTATGGGAAAGCACGAGGTGCTCGTTCCCGGACAAGCAGTTATGATTAACAGTTCTGAATAATGATCCCACTGGAAATGAGACAATGACGTGAGTTTCTTCCTAATGGGAAATTGCTACAGATCTTTTTAAAACTCATTCACACACCTTGTGATTTAAGACAGTATCTTGATTTAAAAACATTTATAGTAGTTTTAGCACTGTTGATGTCGGTCGTTTTAGTGAACGCATTGGTAATGGCAATTAGTTTGAAATATTCATGGAGATATTTATGGAGATATTTTCAATAGCCATACATACCAACAATCTAATATAACTATCAAATATTATAAGATACACTGAAACTTTGTTAAAATCCGGTTGAAATGATAACACTGACTTTGGTCTATAAATAATGCTGAAAATTTAAAAGAATTACATATTGTCTGTGAGAGCCACATTTATGACATATCATAAAACATTTGACATTTATAATAATGCAATCAGCGTCAATACCAAGTTTGACAAGACGTCCTGTCCTAGACGTTTTATCTGTTAGTGTTTGATTTAAATGCGATGAGTTCAGTGCGATTCCTTTTTTTATTACAAATCCTCTTTATTTTGAAAAGACAGTGATTTAAGTTTCTAGAACAATATCAGTGTATGTCTATGGATAAAACTGATTTTCATCAATAGTAGGCGATATGTTCAAGAAATACTTGGCTGTGTCCGCACATTATTTTTAATGATATCAATGTACAGATTTCTACTTCTTGCGCTTATTTAGTATTGTACAGAATGATTGAATATATTATCGTTATGATTAACTGCTAAAGGTATGTAAGTGACTTATATTTATGTATACACTAAAAGCTACTTGTCACACAACAGTTTCACATCCAATCATTATTAGTATATCTATAGTTTATGTATGTCAAATGTAAAGTTCATTAAAACTGCAGTAAATGATAATTTTCACGTCACACGTATTTATAAAAAAAACAGAAATGAAATCCAAATTGATTAGTTTTATCATATAATTTCTTTTTAATTTTCAAAATAACAAATAATAACTATTCTAATATCAAGAGGAAAATTGCATTTAACCATTTTATTGTGAATGCTTTCACATCATTACAGTTAAGTTAGGTAAATGGATTAGTTGACGTAGTTTTTAAATTTTTAACAAACCATTTTATTGATTATAAAGTTTGTCTTGCAATTTGTAACATTTCCCCCCTTTCGTGAAATCAATTTATTTCCCTCAGACAATGCCAAGGTGCCTTTAGAGAAGTATTAGAGGACAACGTTGTTAAAAGTCACTGATAAGGTCAAGCAGACCATGTAACCGAGTCTTTATTGGTCACAGGAAAATGATAATGTCCGGAGACAAAGGATGAAGAGGATGATGTGGTCATCAGGGAGATGCAACACAGACAGATGACCTACAGCCATAGCGAGGTGTCAGTGTTCCATTTATCTAACTGGAGTTCAATTGTTATCACTTTAGACTCAAAGTGCCGAAAAAAGGGTCATGCTCACTTATTATGATGTGTCAATTTAAACGTTTATCTAAAAACCTTTGAGTGTTAACAATTTCCTTTCTTCTATTTGTTGTTGCATAATTTTGATACTCACGTATTGTACCCATGGTTCTAAACAAAAATTCTTGTGTGTTATTGCACGATTTATAGCCATCAATATTTACTCATTCATATCGTAGTTTCATGAATTTACATGTAATATTTGACGCAATACGGGCTTGCAGTCGCCTTACATGTACATTCTATTTAGAATAAACTAGTCGAATACTTTGATTTTGTTTTCACGTTTAAAGTCACTATACAAACTTGTTATGAGTTTAAACCAATACTCTGAAAAGTGGGAGGAGATATACATTATGGATCATGTTTCTAATAGACTTGTTTTATAATTTTTCGTGTTTTTTTTCAATTAATAATTAGCCATGGGAAACAATTTCATCGCAGTGAGAGGTATCTGTATTTAACATCAAAAACTCAATAATTTAGATTTTTAGTTTTTTAAATAATATCAAATGTATTTTTAATACTTAATATTCGTTTATGCAATAAACTATAACCATATCATCACTACAGTTGGAATGGTTATTATTCTGATGAATAATGTTTAATTGTATTCTCTGCATTAGGGAAATCAGCTGGAAATTTAGAGTGTTAGCGTTGGATGATATGACTGAAGCTACCGCTGTTTGGAGACAATCGTTTGATTGATGAACAATTTTGATTCGAACATCATTTTCAATCTCGCTGATTTTCGAAAAGCAAGAACAGAATTATCAACTTGAGGATTGATGTTTTCATCATCTAAGAAAATTACAAAGATATCTCAAGCCATACATTGCATCTGTATATTAAATACCTAATTATTTCCTAAAAGGCGCCCCTTGTCTTGATAGCAGTATCATTACCTACATATCTCCCGAACTGGAATATTCTTATGTCTATTTAAAGGTCATTTACTACCCAATTTCTTTAGTCAGCTAAAAAATGGGCTTTGTTTGTGTTCGACTGAATAGGCAAAGCACAAGTATGTATTGATTAAAACATCGGAGCATTAACCAAAGGGTAAAAAACGTATAAAGATTTTAGATTATAATTTGGTTAGGTTGATCAAATCTGGTTAATAGGTAATGAAGTCATGCACATGCTTTTGAAGCTAGTCATTTAGCACAGTATTTCAAATACTAAAGATAACAGTCATGTAATGTTGGAGTAATTCTCAATCTTAACAAATACAAATCCTAATTGAAAAAGCTTTTATATTTTAACTTTATTCCAAATTAAAACAATAAATGAAGAATATTGTGATTGCTTGGTACCCATACGAATTTCGATTATTAGTTATATCTAATTCATATATAAATTCATTCCATGTGGCTTTTGTTTATCCAGTAACAGCAAAAATATGTTCGTTTATTATGAGCAGACTATAAATGATAATGATAATAATAAATGATTAGAATTTGCGCATACATATATGCAATTCATAATAAGATAACGTTTTAAGATCGGAATTTATGTTCCTTCAAGCATTGAATTTTTTTTATAAAATAGCCATGTTCAATAAACTGCTACTCAAATAAATGTTAATGTTTGCTTGAAATTAAATCTCCTTTGTGGATTGTTTTGTATTCTTGACACTTAACTATCCTTCATTGTTTTCTTAAGCAGTTTACGATGACGAAAATTACAAAAAAAATCATTTTAGGTTTGCAAAGTTTCCACTTTGAAGACTTACCATTAATTTTCAAATAATATTTAAATAAATAAAATATCTAAGATAGTCATTTAGCTGTGACTCAAGGGAAAGAATCATCAGTTTTCTATTATCAGACTCATAATTATATAAGTCACAAAAGTTGGTCGAATTAGGATGGAATTTAACTGATATTGTTAACCAGCCAAAGGAATACAATGGCCTGTGTCTTAAAGAGCACAATATTGAGCCCTATGTAAACTTGGAAGTAAAACCTAGGCAACGGCCAGAATACTACTTTACATCTACACTTAAACCCATAGCTGATGCCGTCCTCAACAAGATCGTGTCAAAGCTCTATGTGAGAGAGAAAAAACAACTTTATTTGTAGCTGAAAGAGATAAAAATTCACATTTTTTACATTTTGTAAATTTCTTCTTGAATCAAATAAAAACTAGGATAGAATAATAAGTCGGTGGAATTTGTATTGATGCGAAACGTGACAAGTTCGCTGATCGTAGTTAATACTTTTGCATCTGAGCCGAGGCAATTAGCTAATTACGTGGCATTTTTTAGGGGAAAAACTAGGTATGTTTGGTTTTTTTTACATACCGTGAACAATAATGACAGGATGGCGTGCGCCAAACCAAGCAGTTCCCAAAGAAGACTTAAGTTTACTTTCAATAAAGATTTGATATGTGCTCAAAGTTTCTACACGACAATGAATTGTCAGATTGCTATTTTTGTTACATTACAGGTATGTTTGATTGCCTGAAAGAGAATAACTGAAATAATAATTTGTACTGTACGGGCAATATGTACTGAGCCCTACTATCACCTTACATCCACAGTAATTTCATTACATTATGATCATATTTCCAATGGTAAATACGAACAGGAACTTCATATTGTAAGTAAAACTTAGGTAAAACGCAAATGTAAAAAAAACCTACAGCTTCTATACAGTAGAGTGAGCCATATTGCCGAGCTCGACTCGTTCCGAGTTGAGGTCGAGATATTTAGATAAGAATAAGAGATAAGAATTCGGTGACATTTAAAATGAAACACCCGTACCATTCAATTATACATTCCCATATAACCTGTTTCTTTCAACCTTATGTCACCTTAAGAATAACTTTAATAACTCTTTAAACTCGCAAATTGACTCAAAAATGCTCTTGAGTGAACGGTGCTCCCCACTCTTAAGTTATGATAACAGCACCTTAACTGCTCGTATCAAAATCGTAACAAAACAATGTATGCCTATGTCTTAATGATATTTCATAGTCTCAAAGCATGTATGTCTTTGAAAATACCAAAAGGTTCAAGTTCGGTGTTGCTTAAATGAAACTGAAATCGTTGAAGTAAAATGTGAAATATTTTCGGTTCATTACCTTAAAGTCGACCTTTGGGGTCGTGTAACAACAAAAATGCAAATGTTGTGGACCTGGAAGATGTGCATCAGTGGCCTTAAACAATAGGATTAACATGTTGTTACAGTCTCTGAGTTGTACTGGAATCAGGAACGACAAAGAAACGAATTAAAATGAATTTTTTTATTCAGTTTGATACATAGCACATATAATAAATACATTAAACAGTGAATATAGCACTACTATGGATATACATTTCATAAATGAATATAGCACCAATAATCATTTACATACATACATAATACATACATAATACATAATAACTTCATAAACACATAAATAATATTGTGATGTACAATTTAATTTACTTTAATTTTAACAAACACGACGCTGCGTCAGCATACGTCATCAGCGGGATGGCACCAGCGGTCAGACGCTGCTTCAAATTGTTCAACCGGGTTGAAATGTTCTGGTACCTGGCCTTCTTAGGTGGTGGTCTCTGGCCTGCTTGGTACTGCACCAAGCGGAGTTCGTTCAATTTCTGTTCATCCAGAAGAAACTGAATCATCTAAAAAGAAGAAGCCGGTTTTGTTTAAATTTTATTTTATGTTATAAAAAACATATATATTTTTTATATACTAACCTGAATTTTCATTTCAGTAGCTTCATGGTTGTGTGGTGACGGACGCTTCGAAATCAGATCGTTGATCGTAGAGACTGTCGAACTGCAGTCAGCTTTTTGACAATGCCAGGAAATCCAATCGCCTGCCTTTCTTTTGCTTAACCTATACATAGATATCAGCCACCTCGACAAAAAGGTAAGACACCCTTGGACCCGGGGTAAAGAATTATTCAAACGTTTACCCTGTATTGTCGAGATTGATGCTTAGTGGATTCAAGGATATTTCAACTGTTGCAGGTATCTCTTAGAAAATATGGTGTCTTACCTTTTTGTCGACCCTGAAAAAATCCTTTGAAGTGCTATGTTGTTTTTGGGTTGTTGTTACAAGGGATTAACGTCGGGGGGACACCAAAAGTTTAACTCATGTGCGAATAATGGTCACCAATTTATATGTGAAATGTGTTCACCCTGTGACAGGATCATAAACCACATATAAGCTAGAAGTCTTTGAGTGTCCAACATCATTCCATCATGGCAAATGCACAGAGAGATCACTACTTTCTTCCGACTTCTAGAGGTGGCTGATATCTATGTATAGGTTAAGCAAAAGAAAGGCAGGCGATTGGATTTCCTGGCATTGTCAAAAAGCTGACTGCAGTTCGACAGTCTCTACGATCAACGATCTGATTTCGAAGCGTCCGTCACCACACAACCATGAAGCTACTGAAATGAAAATTCAGGTTAGTATATAAAAAATATATATGTTTTTTATAACATAAAATAAAATTTAAACAAAACCGGCTTCTTCTTTTTAGATGATTCAGTTTCTTCTGGATGAACAGAAATTGAACGAACTCCGCTTAATGCAGAACCAAGCAGGCCAGAGACCACCACCTAAGAAGGCCAGGTACCAGAACATTTCAACCCGGTTGAACAATTTGAAGCAGCGTCTGACCGCTGGTGCCATCCCGCTGATGACGTATGCTGACGCAGCGTCGTGTTTGTTAAAATTAAAGTAAATTAAATTGTACATCACAATATTATTTATGTGTTTATGAAGTTATTATGTATTATGTATGTATTATGTATGTATGTAAATGATTATTGGTGCTATATTCATTTATGAAATGTATATCCATAGTAGTGCTATATTCACTGTTCAATGTATTTATTATATGTGCTATGTATCAAACTGAATAAAAAAATTCATTTTAATTCGTTTCTTTGTCGTTCCTGATTCCAGTACAACTCAGAGACTGTAACAACATGTTAATCCTATTGTTTAAGGCCACTGATGCACATCTTCCAGGTCCACAACATTTGCATTTTTGTTGTTACACGACCCCAAAGGTCGACTTTAAGGTAATGAACCGGTCCAAGGTAGGAATGCCAAATTAATTCTTTAACGTCCCTCTTCTGGTCTTTTATCCACTTAACTGTTGAAGTTTGTGTGCTCAGCGTATTTTTCTATCATGACACACCTCCATGTCGTCGATAAAGAGTAGAGGAAAAGTGTGATATTATATGCAAACCTTTCAGCAACAAGAAGCCTGTTCCTGTTCAGGAATTGATATAAGCAACAATTTCTTATCTTTGATGAAAGGATATTCGACGTAGCACTCGCTTGTTTCACTTTGCTGAAAATGTGTTTGCTTATTCGAAACAGCATTCAGAAGTTTCAACATTTCATGCATAGAATCAAATTTAAATGCTAGCGGTAGACTGCTCTTCGCGAACTAATTATGTGTTACTTGTTGAAGAAAGAGTACACCTAAGTCTTAAGACTGTCCCTAATTAACCAAATCATAGAAAGGCTACTGGGATCAGATAATTACTACGTCCATGTATTTTCCAAACATCCAAATAGACGGGGTTAATCGATAATTTGCCATCAATTTGGGTAAAAAGGCCATTAATCGAGTCTCTAGTGGAAACGTATACTTGTTCTTGTCCAGTCTGTGTGGTAAAATGGACCTAGACCATCGATAGAATGGTATGGTCAAAACATGGTTATAATCCGATCGTGGGAACTAGCAAATCAGCTAAACATGATCCTACTGTATTCATTGTGTTTGGTCATGGCATTATTTCTTCTTAACATGTTCCTTCACAGAGAGTGCAATAGGCATATTCATTTCAATTCTAGCTAGCTCAAGTCATACAATCTCAACTAACCTCTGTTTGAATACTAGTATTTCTTTGGTGATATTTGCAGAAGGCTGATTGGATTGATTTATATAGTTGTGCAATAACCCACGCTGTTTCTAATGTAATCAAAAGCCTCAGTTATTCCGTATGCATCAGAAAAAATCTAATTCATTCAGACTTTTGTGTTTTCTTGACAGAAAATCGCATTTCGAAATAGCGAATGATTCAAGGCAAAGGCTTTGGTGACAACAATCGCGCTTCCACTGCAATAAGTAGTTTCATTGGCTGCAATTATGCAGATAGTTGGTGTTGCACTTTGCCATGGAATCTGCCAGAAATGAGAAAAACGCTCAAGACAAACAAAGTTCATGGCCGAATTTGAGGATAATTTCAACTATATAATAACTTAATTCGTTTGCTTTGAACATCTGCAATCAGATTTTGGGAACACTTTTAAGATTAAGTTAACAAGAAATGGCAAAATTTGCGGGCACAATGGGCAATACTATTTTGAAACATAGGAATGTGAAGGCGCCAATATTGTGTATGTTTTTGCCAAATACACCCTTACTCGACATGCGACGATAAAGTATATACAAATGAAAAAGTAAAATAGGTGTGCAGATATGGCATTTGAGGTAATTTTATAGGTAAGGAGACCATAGACTGTAACAAAGGTTCCAATTTTATTTTAACAAATTTTCATTGCTTTTATTTTTTATTTGACTTTAAAGTGATAATTACATCAGTAAATTGGATTTGTTATGTATCGATTATGTCACCGACATTGTGGCTATCCTCAAGTTTCTAAGATATAGCCAGATACTCCTGTGTTTAAACCGCAACTGCAGGCACAGCAATAATTGTAATCATGGTTGTAGTGTTCAATGCTGAAAACTTCGAAACTGCGTTTCTAAGTTTCTAAGAGTAAATTGTGTAATGAATAGATCAGTTTTAACTGTGTGTATATATCAACTTGCGGAATTTCGATTCACAATCGGCCTTCTAGAGGAAACAAATTTCAAACTTTTAATAACTTTCTTGTTGGCAAATGAACATTTTCAAATAAAACAATTTATTAATCTAAGTGTATATTTTCTATATAATTTGTATTATTATTTTGCAAGTAACTAGGTCACCTTGCTCAAAGTTGCTTTGATGCATCGTGGCAGATAGTGATACTAAGGGATATGAGATGTTCAAGTGATTTCAACGAAAACTAGTAAATCTAAATCAATTTTATATACCGAAGAGAGAGACGGGAGGAGAGGTGTCGATTACGGGCCAGCATTAAGAGCGGATGATAGCACGCATAGTGATTTAACAGAGAGTGTGACTCTTGAGGTAAGCGCTGACATCACTGAACAAAGACGATTTTTGGGAAAACAGTCAGCTGTTTGTGACTCTGATTCTTGAATGAGAAATAATGCTCCAAACTTGAACAAATGTACCCCCTCATTTGTGTGACATTATCTTTAAACGATAAGTTACACGTTTATCGACGTATATAAAAGAAAATATGATTCTTCCGTCAATAAGACATTTGAGGGAAATCAAATTCCACATAAAAGCATGCCAAACAATTAGTGGTACCGACATGGTCACATGGTTAAATGTATGCTACATCTCTGTTCATTGGTCAGTCGATACGCCGTGATAAAAATAGAACAAATAGAATTGGCTAAAACTTCTCTTTGAAATTCAAAGTGTGATATAGAGTGAAATATCAGCAATATGGAACATTTATCAGCTTATAATAATTACTTGGCGGGCCATAGTAAGACCTAAGTATTTAAGTCAGATTTATTCTCCAAGAACAACGAGAGGTCCAATTGTAAAGAAAATAATTTTGAAATATGGCCATTTTAACTTTTGTATCTTTCACTGACACAACAGGCATCTTTATCGTCACTTTTGCTTTGTTGTAAAAGTCTTTGATCTTCACTAGGTATGCTTAAAAGCAGTCTCGGCTAATACCAAAAGTTAAGATTGTTCTTGATTATACAAGAACTGTGTTGACTTCCGTGAAAGACAGACTGAAAGCGTTGTATAATTATCATAACTTCAAAGTGGAATGAACATTCCTGCTGTTTCCATAAGTTTTATGTCTTTCACTCTACTTCCTTGTATTCAAGTGCGAGGATCATTTTACATCAAAGTACATGCTATATTAAAGTTATTAATAGGAGCATTATAACTTTCAGGAATTCAAATATCTTTATTTTGTCTCTACAGTGGATCTAAAGCATTGTGTCATTGGTTTTCAAGTGAAAACAGTGACAGAATGTCACATTCAACATCGAAATTTTTATACATTGAGACGTGTCATTTGGTCTGACAAATCCATGTACAACCTGAGTATGGCTGACAGGAGCTTGAAATCCGATCTCTGCCCCAACGGCACTCAACCCTACAAAGATAATTGAAACAGTAACGAGTGGTAGTGGATCAGTTCTACTGTGGGCGGCGTTTTGTCGTTAACAGAAGGTGAACATTATAAAAAAAAATTATAAACACAGGTGTCAAGATAATTAATTACCTCGACTTACACAGCGATATCGGCTAGCCATTGGTCAAAAATGGTTTCTATGTCAAACTTGGTCATGATTTTAGTAACGTAGGAGTTAAGGTTATACCCTTGTTCGGTCAACAACGGCTACGCTACACTGGCTACCGGCATTTCAATGATTCATTGGCATGTCATGATAGTTATAAAGGTCGTTTCCAAATTTGAACGAAAACATCAGGGTACGTGATCAAACAATAAACCACGGTAAAATCCTGTTATACGGTGGTTCAGAAATATATTTGGTAATTCCAACAAAAAAGTTACACTTACACGGCCAGCACTAAATTTATCATGAATTGAACTACCCCCGCCATTATAAAATGAGTACATGTTGAAACGTTAGTAGCACGTTTTTTGAAAGATTTATTTCTTCAATTTGATCAAAAAATAAACTATGCCAAATGTATAATTTTCGGATGGATAAAAAATCTCATCACTCACCCATATCAAGCAAAAGCCACTGGAAGCCATTACACCTTTTAACACCTGAGGTAGGCAAATGGATTTTCATAATTCAAACGATTACGGCATGTTCATTTTAAAACGTCTTTTTTATTTACCATTGGTTTCGTTAGATTATTACATTTATCAAAAGAAACTTGTTATGTTAAGGCAAAAACTCACTCATTCAATCAGATTGAAGGTTAAACACGGGTATCACTGATCATACCTTCATATGAGAACAATGTAAGACACTTCCATACCATTCAATGCCATTGTGGCGGCAGGAGCACGTTTTTTTAGATATATAAAGTGATCACACGAAAACGTTTCAAATTGTAGTTATTGTTTTTCAAGCAAAATAAGTAGTTTTAAAAGGAAGGTTAAGTCAAGTTATGTGAATTTATTTTCCTACTTCAAATTATCAAAAGATGTTCAAACAAAAATGGCTGCGTGTGGTTTTTGCTTGATATTTGATTATTTCCTCTCCGACTATGGATGATGAGGGTGAATAATGAGTTGTTTTGACCCGCTAAAACAATAAAGTTGGTATAAACTAATGCAATCTAATTCAGATTGAGAATTACTGATTGAGGTCATGTTCAGCTGACCTTTGCAAAACTTTGAACCGAACTTTGAATTTACCCGCGATTCGAAGTGCCTGGCCAGCTCTATGAATTCGCGTCTGCGCGACACGGAATAGGTTGTAATTCGCAAGATGTAATAACGGACCTCGGGACGTATATGACACCTAGTTTTAACTAGATTGAAACTAATGTTATTTGGGAATTCCTGTGTACTCATGAAATTGTCCTGAATTCGATCAGGAGCTCAGAAAACAACGCTTACATCAACACATGTCAGTATCTTGTATGGTCGCCAAGGGCCACGTATCTCCTGGATGCCATGGTACAATTCATATCTTTGCTTTTCAGAAGGAAAACCAATCTGATCTTACAGACAGAAAATTGCTCTGGCATTTCTCTGCTCTAAAGTAATTACACCGTGACCAAACACTGAGTGAATGCTCTATCAGACTGAAGGGCCACCTGTCTGGCATGCTAAGTCCTAAGGCAGAAAAGTCGTCATTTTCACCACATCATCTTAACGATCTTATAAATTTATTCTTATTCCAGACAGGCTGTACTAAAAACGTATACACTGTCATTAGAGACTCGATTGATAGTCTTAATTCCCTTATTGATAGCAAACTATCGATCTACCCCCATCATGGTGGCACTTGGTCCTCTTCATAGCTCAGTTTTGAATATGTTGATATGTTTTCAAAACTTTAAGGCGAAAGACGATTGATGTGTCAAAAAACGGTAATAATCATCAAAACGCGTACGATTGCCGCATGCATAGATAACATTGTTGTTGTAACACAGCAATATGCAATGATGCAGTCGCTCAATAAAGCAAAATTTGTTCTGCACATACGACTAAAAGTGCATATTCGTATAAGATTTAACTTTCCGAAAGCATAAGGAAATAACTGAGGCGTATTGAATGATAACTTTTGAAACGGCGTCGCTGATTGCACAACTTATTGTGATTGCATCCAATCGGGCTACTTTATTTCTAGACCGAGAAACGTTCGTATTAGGACAGAGTTTGTATAGGAATTAACGATTTGTATAGAAATTAACGACGGAGGAAATTCTGTTGGGAGAAAATGGGTACCAATGTAGTAAAACTAGTGATCGGATTATGTGTTAAGAGTTCCCTACAAAACAAAGGTCTGCACAAAACTAGATAACCACACAGAGAATTTAATCAAGATTAAATCATCATCATGTCATAACCATCTCTGTTGTCTCGTCTTGACCAAGCCGCCCACTGCCGAACAAGATGACACCCAGCCACAAACAAACAAAACATAATTTGTCATTATTCACATTTTTTTTACAAATTGTTTCGAAATTATTCTATTTCAGTAAAATATGGAGTTTTTGTGGTTATTAAAAAAGGATCACCTCAAAACAGTTCGTAACTGATTTAGAATTGTTCAGCACGTGGAATGCGCGTAGTGTGCAAATGAAATTGGAAGCGGGGGCTTTTTTTAGTCATTACACGATAACAACAACTTTCTTCATACCTAGTTAATATTTCATTTTTTCATCAGAAAGCAAAGCAGTGTTATTCCAGATTCAACTCTTAAGAATTCCAGCTCCTTAAAAAGATAGCATAATAGAAGTCAGTGTTGTAAATTCTGGTGTTCATAACGAATGTGTAACGAAATAGTCGCTTATATTTGACAGTATGGAAATTAAACTTAAAAATTAGTTTTTACATGTGTTTGCTAAAATTCAACCTATCTAATCTCTATAGTCTGCGAAAGGTCTTGCTGAATGTGGAAGCAAGAACGCATTTACTTAAAAAGTGTGCATTGCTGTCTAGTATTTAGCGTCGTTATGCCAACTTCTCTTAATATTTAACCCTATCGTCGCCACATTGACACATTACTCATGATAATTTTCTAATTTGCTAATATGACTTTCTGATAATCACAATTTTGTTACCATCCAGGGGTATCCTTGCTCTTAAGATTATCCGAAATTAACATGATTATAGATAGACCATCACGATTAGTTAATTACTCTATCTATCGAACTCTCTCAACATCCA
The DNA here is from genome assembly GCA_921293015.1 of Phorcus lineatus. Classification (NCBI taxonomy): domain Eukaryota; kingdom Metazoa; phylum Mollusca; class Gastropoda; order Trochida; family Trochidae; genus Phorcus; species Phorcus lineatus. Next base: position 5,954,646 of record OV121081.1, on the reverse strand, counting down.
AGTAAACATGGTTTATCGAACCTCTGCCAGTAATTAGGGGAAGGAGGCCTCTCTAGAAACTCCACGCCAAACCATAAATCTTGCCGTCCAGACTGACCCATGTTTGAAGGGATGTATACGATCTATATGATGGTGTGGGTTACGGATGGTCACTTTCTGTCTTAAAGGAATGCGCATCACAGGCAGATGACCCTTTACTTCTTTACAGCATTGCCTCATTGTCTGTATCATTCACTCGATGTTTGGTCATGTTTCATTAGTTCGTAACACCTTCCCTCACTGTGTAAGATCAGGGTGGTTTACCTTCCGAAAAGCAACTACATTGACGCTAAAGATCTAGGTGAGGTGAGGTGATATGGGGTTTACTGCCGCTTTCAAGAGTATTTCACTTATATCGCGGCTGCTAGTATTATTGCAGGGAGAAAGCCCGCAACATCATTGTGGCTATGCACTGCTGTGAAACCGGCGAGCATTTGCTGGAACTAGCTTACCATCTGTGGTACTACGCTGAAATTCTGTATAACATTGCACCCAAACCTTACTGCGTGTAGAACAGTTCTCTACTGCAGACAAAGTTGCCGAGGTTAAAGATCTTAGGATAACATAAAATCTGTCATTATAAAGCGTCTATATCCATATACTTTAAAGGTCCAATTACACACACGTTTATATTGAGTGTTGATTGAATTCTACTTTGATACAATCATGCTTAAGAATCCAACTCTTTGTAAATTTAACTTAATGATAGAGGAACTCTATGATCTGAGACCATGGTGGTAATCTTTGTCATGATCATGTTCATGGTGACTTACTACACGGGTTTTTGGCGTTAGCGGTTTGAAAATAAAAAAATTAGTTCTGTAACTTTATTGATTTATGTATCCAGGTCAGCAAATGCAATGAAAACTGATATTAGAGCACAGTGGTCTCGATTATTTTTTATTATTTTACTAGTTATTATTTCTGGATTGTTTAAACACTGTCAGATTGTGTTATAGCCCAGATCGTTCGTTAAACCTCCGCCGGAATTCGAACCTGGGCTACACATTCTGAGAACGATCTCAAACTAGGAACTTGATTTTAACTAGCTTATCAAAGTTTTATTTTTGTTTGGTGTTCATCTGATTGAGTATAAGAGTTGATTCTTTGATTTACACGAACGCTCAGCTCGTCTTTCAGTGAAGGTGATGATTTATAGGGGTCGATTCACAGATTGTAACTGTTAAGGTTTCGCCCTACGCTATATCAAAATCAAAATTTACATGTCTGATAGCATTACCATACCAGTCATATATTATTTTATATCTCTAATAAAGAAAGCTAAAACATTACTTGTAACATGTTAAAGTCAAAAGTAGTATCACTACTTCACTTTGAGCTTCACACGATTTTCGCCATAAAAGAGGACTAATATTATATTTAGATTAATGCAGTTTTTTATGAAAAATTAAAACGTCTACAAACTTTTCCATGACAAAGGATTTTTCATATAGACAGGTTTTTGACGTTTCAATTTGCCACAGAAGATATTTTTGCAGGGAATCACATTGCAGTCAATTAATCTGTGTTTTGCCATGGTTTGTGTTACAGTTGCGGACGTGTAATGTTTTACAGTAATGCGTTCCTGCACCCGTCATCATCTGCAGAAGGCATATTATGTAAACCCAACTGGAAATTGCAGTCAGTCAGCCAAGCCAACACTTTCTTGCAGTGACTCTTTTCAAGGAATTAAGAATTTCTTAGCCAATAGCAAAAACAATCCATATGGTGGAAAGTTTGGAAAAGTAAAATTTGACATATATTAAGTAGCAGACATGCTCATATTTCATGGCAATTTTTTTACAAATAGTTACACTTAGTAAAGTACACCTGTGCTGGCAATACATCTCACAATTCTTTTTAATCTATAAGATCCTGTTAAATTGTTTCTGATTATTAATCAAAAGCGATCGAATGGTAAATACATTACTTATGTTTCCAACCATTTTGAAGGACCGATGATATTCATAAAAAGATATCGATATAATTGGAAAATCTTTATGAAAGATATATATTATAAATAACATTCATAATTCCTCCTCTTTAACCCGATATGCAATCCACCTAAAAGACTTCATGCAAAATTAATCATATCCACCAAGTCATCCGGTTATCAATAGGCATAGAAAAGTTAAAATGATAGCCAATTAAATCCTGTAAGGTAAAGCTGTATCACCAGAGGCAAACCTACGTATTGATATTCTCTGTTATCTAGGTGACCTTGTTGATTGTATGTTTCACCTACGATTTGGTTAAAAAAAATTAATTGTGTTATCAGCTCTGGCTTTATCTTTTTAAACTCAGTTTTTGCTAAGCTGTAGTTAATTGCAATCCCAAAATGACTGCGTAAATTCTTAACGTAGTTTTTAATCTAATTTTAAACCAATCTACAAGTGTGTAATACATTGGAACCTATCCATACCTTTGAGTTTTTAAATGGCAATACTTTATATTTACATTTAATTCATCACTGTTTTCATGGCCCAAATGTGATGTTAAAATGAAGGAAACATTCATGTCTGGACATCGTTAACAGGTTATCAGTCGGCTTCATTTCCCGAACAAGATGAATCGATGATTTATATCCAATTGCAACTCATATATGTAATGAGAGTTCATCGAACGTTTTGGATTACAAGACCAATTTATAAATGTAGGTTATATGTACATACTAATACAGTTAAAACATGTTACTGATGGTAAATCTTTGGTTAATTTAGATTGGACAATTAGAAAAGGGAGTGAACATAAGTAGGAAATGAAACAGAAAAGCCAAAAAATAAAAGATTAGTTGTCAGTAGTGTTTACTGTTTTCCAAGTTGGAGAAAATATCATGACTTTCTTTCCTGTTTACAATAACACGTGTACATTTCCTGTGGTAAAATTATGTCGACACGGCGGCTATCTTTGAATCTCATTAATTGATAATGAAATTTTGTAAGAGTTAAAGAAGTCATATCAGTGAAGGTAGTATTAAATCTGTCGAGTTGATACCATTAAACGTGCTATCAAAGGGCAGTTTACATGTTATTGAGACTTTAAGATAATTTGATTGAAGCATTGGTACCCAGCCTTTTGGAATTCGTTTTGACATTGCAATATACAAGTGTCATTTTGGGGTAATGCTATTAATAATATTTTACAAGATGTTTTAAGGAAAGATGTTTTGAACTATCATTAATTTTGACGACAAGAGTTAATTTTTTTAAAGTGTGTGATCGTCTTCCCTTTTAGTGCCCAACGGTACTGATTCTTATACTTATGTTCTACTGTTCTGTTTATCATATTCTGTTTATTGCATATATGTGAATGTACATTTCTAAACCCGTAAATGAAAGCTACATTGCCGTATTTTCGCTTTGGATCAGACAGTATTAATGAAATATATTAGACATTAGCTTTATATGCTAAATATGGATCTGACACATATAGCTTTGTTAAATAGGGGAATGTCTACCAACATCGGTATGTCCTACTTATCCGTGAAAAATTTGATTCAATTTTTAACTCAAATGTTTTTACTAGTCAATGTCATAAATTCATTGGATTTCATGGTCATAAATATTCTAATGTCGATTTTCATTATAGTAAATATGTATGCCTTTTATTCAAGGATCAACGTCACCTGCCCATTTTCTGTCCAATATCACAGTGACCTAATTGTAATAGGTCATCTGTCTCAACGTCGATGCTGAATTTGTCTATCACCTGACCACACCCTCCTTAATCTCTACAGTTAACAAAATGATTTATACGCAGTTGGTAGAAGCTGAATTAATAATATGATGTAGCTACCATATATAAATTAAGTTTACTATCCACGTTGATACTTGCAGGGCAATCTCCCACACAACATGTACTCTAAATAAAGTAAAATTCCTATAGTGTCAATTAAAACGCTGAAAATACAGTTGCTGATTAATATTTTGTAGCATTACTTGCAAACTTAGTGCACATATCAGGTACATGGATGTTCACTCAATTTTGACTCATTTAATCATCTTTTCGCAAAAACTTGTGACCTTTTAGGAGATGAAGAAACATCATGGTCCTAGCACATACTTAAATATCATATCTTTATCAATACCTGGATAAGGAAATAAGAACAGTGTAACAGACTTTAGTTCAGCAGATGTATAGTTCATCTGTTTTTAGTAATGAAGAAGGCGATCATAGAAAGTTCTCTACAATGATGAATTGAGCCCTTAAAACTTTATTTGCCATTTTCGTAAGACTCCACTAGATGTGTTTCTCTACATAAACATGCTAAACAAATGTTTGTTACATTTCTTGCAAACTTAGTGCAAATATATTGTTTAAATTTTTCAAATCGTTTTATTTCAAAATAATTTTGGCAAGTAATATGATAAATATCCCAAAGTATTTTTGCCGAAAATGAGTTTTATTATTTTATTGCAGAAATATGAAAAACTTACTATTTTTTAATATTACCCCATCCTTCTTTTTGGTCATGCCCTAATTATTTCCGGCGTATCACGTATATGAACGTACCTGGTAGATAGTATATGTAGTGTAGATATTAGTCCTCAACATATTGATCTGAAAGTCTAGTCGAAAAAAATGTCAGTTAAGAATTCGGGACAACTTCAATATTTCCAACAATGATGACTTTTGCAGTAGGAAATTATGAACAGTGTAACGAACTTTTGTTCAGCAGCTGTAGACGTCTAGTTAGAGATAATGACTTTCCATGAGCTATCAACAACTTTAGGTCCAAGATGACAGGAAATATATTTAAGTGGTTTCCAACAATTAATTGTTTCTGTAATAAAAAAAATCAGATTTATTTTGTAAACATCAAGGACAGAGCTGTTTATATGATATGATATAAAGATAACATTACGTGCTTAGGATTTCTTTTTGGTACCCTTTTTGTATTCTTAGTTATCTATGTTTTCAGTCATATCTCAAGAAAATGGAAATTATTTAGATATTTCATTGCTCGTACATTAAACGCTTTATAGGATGGATCCAACTTAGTTTCTACATTATACATGTAGATATACAACAAATCAAACTTTGTTTTGAATTTGAAGTTGATAATCACTGAAAAACTGGGAAAGATTGTTTTAGATTTCAATTCATTTTCAGAAAAAGAATAGATTGAGATTATGTTATAATACAAATATACAAATATTCAAGAATGGTTCATCGTCCATACTATCACGACATAACAATCATATGTATCTGTTCTCTATGAAAACATCAATCGTTTTGACATCATGACAGGAAAATGTTTTACTGTTGATTGTGAAAGTTTAGTTATTGCTGTTCGTTTCACTTACTTTGAACCTACCTGTGTTTGTAAAGGCAGTATATCATTTACAACTACAATGTACTGTTTTCCAAATTATATTGTAACATCAGTATATTTTAGTTTGTTGCCAAAAAGACATGCTGAAGCCTTTATCTCAACCAACCCTTATACACTGTGCCGATAATGTGCCACTGATTTAGATATGGCAAGGGCGTGGCACGAAATTGACAAATTTATTCATAAGGCTTTCACTTGTACTGCTATTGCCTGTTAAGTATATACTGCCAATTGAATAAGTTTAGAACTACTTTACTTTTTAATCAACGTTTTTGCCTATTAATCTCCTTGAATATGTCATATAATTAAATATATCTGAAGGTCAATATAAAGTAAGGTCGTTTTTTTTGTCACAAAGAAACTATTTTCTTATCTGAAACGAGTGATGACCTTGATGCATGTTATGTTTTGATCAAGTTTCATTTTCATATAGAAATATCAAGATCGATCAATGTCCATGTCTGCTTGTCATTCCTAGAGCGAGAGCGAGGGTTTACACAAATTTGCCCGAGCGTTGTAAAAGTCAGTTCGAATTGCACGGAAAAAAAACAAGAAAACAGTTTGCTTCCCGTGCAATGTCACACTAGCGTGACGTCACGAACAATGGTTTTATGACGCTATAGACGATGAAATACAGGAATATAAAACTCACGAAACAATCGTTGATAGGTGAAAGAGATATGTGCACATTGGTTCATATTGAAAATAAGTCACTACTTACGTGTCTCCTTGTGAGTAATACAACTAGTTACGAGGAGCTTGCTTGACAGGAAAATGATTTTGACTAGCAACATGCACCTCCTCAACCCCGTCTAGATGGACAGTATTAACAATTGACATTAATCAGACAGTTGCATCGCGTTTGAGATGAAATAGTTCAAATTGTTTCTTGTCGAGACTGCCTGATATATGAAGGCGTTGAGAGGATAATGTAATCACGGATGATACGCTTTCCTCTCGAGCAACACGGACGGATAAAAGTTTAGATTCGTGTTATATATTAGAAACGAAAATAAGTTGGTAACTGAGTTATTTAAAAAGTAATCAGCAGTTTATAATATTGTTTATAAAAGAATGCTTTTTGGACCGATTTTGTATGTTTGAATTAAGTGCGCGCTTCCCGCGAATAAACACAAAATCTTTCTAGATACAGTTTTATCACATACGGGGAAGTCATGCACGCCTATTTATAGATAAATGATGAAAGTGGTTGGCGAAATGAAATGAATTCAAGCACTTTTTGACGAAAAACAGCATTTTAATAACGGTTTTTGGCATGTTCACTAGCATTTTCACTGACTCAAATATGTTTGGTATTTCTATAGCTCTAATATGATGTGCTCAGTTGAATAAGAACACGATTACAAGAATAGTTACGTAATAGCGGGTCACCGAAGGTATTTTAACGCTTTAACGTCATTTCGAAAATCCCTACTTAAAAGTAATAATATGGCGTCACGACAGGTTTTCTCAATTAAAGTTCAACTTTGACGTCCTACCAAATATACTAATGGACAACACCAATATCTAAGTAAGACTGCAGAAAATAAGATAGTTTATCGTAATAGGAAATTTTTTGTGTCTTTTATTTCAGAAAGGTATTCTGATATAGAACAAAACAAGAGAATATTTTACAACAATTATAAGTGATGTTCACGTCATAGGGCATGTCGTAAAATGACTGTTATAAAGGCATCACGATAAATTTAAGCGATTTGTTTTCAGTTTTCAGTAAATCATATTAAATAGTCTGTTAAATTATTCGGGCAAACCTTATTCTATACAAGTTTTTCATGTTTGTGTATTTCTCAAGATGTAGGGCTTATGATATTACAGCAAGTTTTAAGTAGATTGATGTAAACACATATGCGTACATAACTGGGGTAAATTCAACATATTTCTCCTCACACAGTTGTTCAGCGCAGAATACAAAATCTAAAAGATGTCAGTTATTTATTGATTTTAGCAATATTTCATTTATGAATATGTTACAATGAATCATGAACTCTCCATTTGGACTATGAAATATTTTTTTTAATCGAGTGATCTTATTGATAGTTTTTTTTACCATCTCCTTTTGAGTGATGTTGAAATCATTGGAAGAGTAAAATAAATATTTGTGAGTGATTGATACATTTTGTAATTCATATGAATCTTATCAGAGAATAAGCGTTAATGTCACAAGTTAACAAATGTAATTGATTCACACTCCAAGACCATATAGACATTTGATTAAAACATCAATCCCCCTACTCAATCATAAAGTTGGAAATTATTAGCTCGTTTTGGCTGGCACAGAAAAGCCATAATGATCGAAACGTTTTAGTTGCTGTACTTCCTTCACAAAGCTTTTAAATCATATTGTCGACATAATTTTCTCATATTCAAGTTTGGATTCGAACATCGTCAGAACTTTGTAGTCTGATTAATAAAAGATGAATGCAGCCAGGAAATGTTGACAAATTGCTTATGTTCAGTCGGAATAATTTTTCTGTAACTTGCAGTAATACAATGTCTTGCCTGTGTCCGCAACAAAGGCAATCTTTTAGATGCTTCATAGACAATATTTTTGGTAGTTTGTTAATGCAATGTAAAGCAAACATTAAATCCTTTCGATTTCGAATTGAGGATTTGAAGTACAGAGAATTAGATTCATAATTCATAATGGCACTATCCGCTCCCTAATGTAACATTACTCTCTGTGTGAAATGGAAATGTAAGATTCATCTCTTTCTGGACGTCATGAAATCATTCATGTCTCTATCTAGATGAATTTAGTGCTTTTATATAACAGTTGTGTACACCTATGTTATAAAAGAACTGCTTGTTTAAAGGATCTTAAACTGCATCCCGTAATAGATATATTCTATATCAAAATAATTTCATAATAAAAAACTCTTTCTCATCATCCAGAGTTCAGTTAGATGAAAGTAGGCTGCTCTACTGCTCACATCAGGATCACTCTCTTCCCATTAATATCTACTTAACTTCATCTCCTTAATTTTAATGCAAGGTTAAAGATAGTCAGAGTCATGCTCACGTTGATGCTGGAAACCCTTGGACTTAGGTCATGATATAATTGCACTTGTTGACTATTTGTGTGCATTCAAGAAAAAAGAAGGCAATTGACATAGGACTACACAACCTTTTCGCTTCCTTGATATGAGGGTTCCCCATTCCAATTCAAAACTTTTCCAACGTTTCCCAATACAGAGTGAAACGAGGACTTTTTTACAAGTTAAAGTGTTTGATGTGATTGTCAGTTAAATTAAGAAAGAAACATGACTTCTTGCAACAAAAGTGTGACAAATTGATCAATCGATTTTTTATCATCATGGTTCGAGATCCATGAAGGCTTTTTCCGAATGTGAAATGTGTTCTAAAATTGTGTAAAGATGTTTTGATATTAAAAAATGAAAAAGACTATACCAATTATTGATTATTTTGAAAACTGATTTTAGTGTCAATTATTTCAATTGGCCTCGGAGATTGATATTGATAGTAGCGGATATCCGTACATCTAACTCACATATCACACTATTCATTCCTCATATCGCCACGAAAGGTGACCAAGTCAGGGCTGCCATTCAGAGATTACTTGCATGTAATTCCTTAACGATTAATGCAAACTGCATGACAGATTTGATATGTAAATGCCTTATCGCCCATCTAAACATTAATAAGAGGGATTTTATTTGGAGTTGAATAATCAGATGTCATTGCAGGAAAACCATGAGTGTTTGATTATTGAAATGGATGTATTTGTTTTTGTTTTTATTCACTGTTGAATGTTTACTGATGCTTTAAGTTCTAAATGTTAAAGTAGTATGGTAAGGTGTTACTTGCAATCTATTATATCATAATTGGCCACTTAACAATGTTTCTTGACCTTTGCAACAAACCAACAAAACATATTGAATTATTTGCCTAGCATTAATTACCTTTTTCACTGCGCCACTCAAAAATTGATTTGTTGATACTGAGGGGTCACCGAAATCGACTAGATAAGACATTGCAAAGGATCGGCACAGGCGAAAAATTGTGATTTATCGGAAATTGATTCAAGACTGACGGCCTGAATGGGCAACTGATGAATATATATTTCAAAATGAATGTTAATGTCACTGCCCATTCAATTGATCCTCGTCACCTCAATTTCGTTTGAAATAAAATTCGCAATTCTCTTGATTAAATCTTAACCCTGAATACAACTGAGTTTGAATTCATGGTTTTGTTAAATGTCACAATCAATTACCAATCATTTCATATGTTATGTTGTTGCTGCCATGAATATTTTGAATTCTTCTGTGTTTTTATATATACAAAATGGCTACCGTTTGCATAACAATTCGATCTATCAAACTTCAGGACTACAGTTATTAAAATAAATGAAGATAATAGTTATCAACGCAGTTGTGAAGACGATGACATATATACATTATATTTTATATATATATATGCGCATTTTTATCTGAATACCCTAAACATTTTGAAAAAGGCACATTTTATTTTGTCCATCAATACCCGGTGGTTCATAGCTGGAATAGTAATCTAGTGTCATGATATATACAACTGACTGGTGTTAGTGATGATAGATGAGAACAAAAGCAATGTAGATCATTGGTAAAATATTAAGAAGTCTTCATCTATCCATACTTAAGGTTAGACAATTCACTATTTATTAAGTTTGACTTATTTGACGCCATCAACATACCCTGTGATCCTTGAAATAGTTTTTGTTTATGTCTTAGTGCCTTATTGACTAAACTAAACTAAAGCATTGGGAGAAAAAAGGTTGAAACTCATAAACAACTGGCTATGGTCAGACATTTATGTTATTCTTAAATAACTGTGACAGGTTGATTCGAAAAACAGTGCTGTCCTGCAGATGATATTTTAAAAAGTCATACAAATGTTTTGACATCCATCAAAGAGATATGATAAATTATCCTATTGAAAAATGTTTCGTCATTTGGATAATATCAATATTCATACCTAGAATGGTGAAGAAAACATTTTGTATGAAGTAATTTGATTGAAGTGGAAATGCACTATCAACCAACACAATTCAGTTATATAAGAACACCTTCTTTGAGGAAAATTCATCGACTGTAACATAAATCAATTCTTTAACTTTTTTAAAAGATGGGGGTTGGGGGTGGGGAGGGGTGTTTCGTCAACCAATAATGACATCGTTAATATTGAATCGTTTATGGTCGCCTGATGTAGAAGAATTTATCAATGACAAGACAAATTGCAGCCGTCAGGAAGAAAATTGACTACTTGCCCTTCCAATATGTTCGCATTTGATGAACGTCTGCACAGGATTGATTTATACATATACTATTTCATTATTTCAATATTCCTGATTCATGCAGAAAGTGTACATGTGTGTGCTTTCCAGAATAAAAACCATCCTGATCTTACGTAAAGGCGAGTTCAACTTTCAACTTATGGATAATTTCATTTTCACCATTGATCAGGTCAAAGATAATCCTTTTATTAATTAAAACATTTAGCTATATCAAAGTTATCTTAAAGGGGGCAGTAGCACGTTTCTTAGGTAAACAAAGTGATCTGAGGAAAACGAAAACCAACATTATTAGTTGCAAGGTAGTCCTTTTAAATACAAAAGCAGTTCTTAAATGAACGTAACATGTTAGGTGAAACTAGGTGTGTGGTTAAAAAATGTTGACACTAAAATAGCCGCCAATAGTTTACTAGATACTTGATACTTTTTCTACAACTACGTATGAATAAGTTGAGAATTGAGTTGTTTGACTCTCTGACGATAACGCATGTGAAATTAATATATATTTTTTAACTGTTAGTTAGAAAAATAGAAAAATAATCAAAAGGACCGAAAACGTGCCAACTCGATCTAATACCATGATATTTTGACATTTACCAACAGTGTAAATATAAGTCCTTAAAAAAAGAACTTTTCTAAATCGTATTAAGATATTTCAATGTAATGAACAACATTCACTCAACTATATTTTAGGTATTTAATATTTTTCAAACAAGTAATCTCTTTAGGATCATTCTAATGATAGAATGTCGCATATTTGCTTTCTGAATGTAATAGCTTTTCAAAACAAACAGAATTTTAAAAACACATTCATTATGGAAAACTATATCATAAGTCAAATTGAGTTCTCTTGTAAGAAACCAAGATCAACATAATATTTGAGTACCAAATACTGCCTTCACATTTTGTTGAATAAATACACTTCATGCTTCCTGTAAAGCCCCTTAATGAGGTAGTCAGGTTCATTATCCATTCACGTCACCGACGCTCTCGCTCAAATATCGGAGCATTCATTAGTAATCATTAGAGTATGCGGGAAGAAAAACTCTGATTAGAAAGGTTGCTCTTGTGGCTGAGTGCTGTGTACTGCAGATTCCGTTCACATGGAATGTCTATATCACGATGTTCTTAGATTGACTCTGAATAAATAATGCCTGTTATGGTGAAATAATCCTCGGGTTACGTTGACTAACACATATTGTATATAACTTGTTCCTTGTTATTCAAGCACCATTCAGTGTCCCGTTCAATATTAACATCATTACTCTTTACGTCAAAACAGTACCTATCTCCTGACAAACACTTCAAACTAAACTTGATAAACCATACCAAAAACAAAGACATGGACACTTGAAATTGAATGATTTAGCCCCATCAAGAAAAAAGTTAAATCAAAATTATATCAACTCCTTAACTTTGGATCAAATATATAACCGAATTTCCCGGAAATTGCATATGAATGAATAGAACTAACACATAATCATTTTTCAACAACATTTCTCAAAACAATTCTTGGTTAGAAATGTATGAAATTAATTTAATCAACTTCGTAAATAAATATTGCCTTAAATGAAATTTTGAAAATTCGAATCATCTTACGTTAATCCGGGCGAATTCAATCATATTAGGAAGCTACTTTTGAAATACCAAATTCGCAAACCAACAAAAATCTTTACCCAAACAATTACATTTATTTCATTTTTTTCGGTATCTGAACGTTTAATTATGAAAATGCTCAAGGTTGAAGAGCCGATGTATTGTGCAAATGAATTTATGGATGAAATAGGTGAGTGGGTCAAATAATAGTTTTTGAAATGTACATAATTTAAAGTCTTTGAATTTACCATAAGTGTACAAACGAGACCAAGTGTTATGAAAGTCATGTTTTACCACAGTACATATCATCGTTGATTTAAATCAAATCTTACGACTTTGCCAAATTGACGTGACTTTATAGAAGATCTATCAGGATCAAATAATAGCTGTGTCCACGTTCCCTCCCAAACCCAAGCAGTTATACTTTAGTTTGCCCTTAATTAGGGAAATTAGAGCATTAATCTAGTACCTCGTGCCAACATATAACTCTTCTTGTCCAGGCAGTCTAGTGAAAGAATGGGTCTATACGATCGAAAGACGATGTGGTCAAGAGAGGACACATTCTGCCTCGGGCAATTGGCATCACAGGCAGAGGAAACTTTATAGCATTCACTATGCCTGGTTATAGATATATTACTTCATAACATTTCAATTCACAGCAAGCGTCAAACGAAACTTCCCTCTGTATAAGATCAGGTCGATTTAACATCTGAAAAGCAAAGACACATATTATTTTGGGAGAAATGTTTCTGTTGAAAACATCATATTACATCACGTTCTCAAACTTAGTATACAACATAAGATCAACAGTTCATAGAGAACACATTGTTTCTTTTTAGATATACTTGACAGGATATGAAAATAGCAGGTACTGTTTAAATGCATATATTACTTGTGTTAGGATGCTTGAAATATTAAGTAAGACTGCATAGTGTAGATATTTTATTAAGCAAAGAAAGTTGTTCATGAACATTGGAAAATCCAAATGTGTTTATAGCACTTTACATATTTGAAGTACTGACGTGTGTTTAATTTGTATGATTGAACAGAAGGCGCGTTCATTCAAGAATTCCCTTGATGCATTTATGGTCCAAGTGCCAAAATGAAGTAAGAGGCATCAAAGGATTAGCAATTATAAAGATTTTTTATTACTTCAAATATTGCACACCAAAGAAGACTTTCATGAAATGAGAGAAATCTAATGGGCATATATCAAAACCCCGTCATATGACAAAGATAAACACGAACTATCATTTCATGTTCACATGACTACATTATTTGTATTATACTAGGCACAAGAAATAAGGGAAGCCCCAATTTGAATTTATAGTAGAAGGAATGATTTACAAAAGTTGCAGCCTTATGGTATTCAACCCCAGAGCTGAATGCATTAAGAGCTGACACTACAGGGTAGCACTATGTTCCCTTAACACAAAGCACATGCATCACGAACCGCACGTGCTTTTTTCAACGCTATAAAACTGACAGTATCAGTGAATCGCTATCACTTGTGAAAATGCCATCTCGACGGTATCTGACGAACGCACAAAAATGGCAGGCCACAATCTCAGAATGCTGCTGCCCGATTCTTCAGAAAGTCGAAAAGTGTCATTTCGCGTCTAATCAACCTTTACCGTCAGACAGGGGGCGTTACATTGTGGACCGGTAGAGGACGGCTGCCTAAAACCACCCCCAGACAAGACACCCTCCTGAGAACAATAGCTCTGAGGAATGTATTTGTCATAGCCCGGAACTGAAGAGGGGAGCCATACGAAACAGGCTCCGTAGCAAAGGTCTAAAGGCAAGACGTCTTTGCAAAGGTTTGATCATGACAGATAACCACAGATGTCTCCGTAAACAGCTCAGCAACGTCAGAGGTTGGCGATCCGGCAATGGAGAAATATGATGTTCAGTGATGGATGATCACGTGTGTGGCGTCGTCAAGAAGAGCGTTTTACGATAGTCACGGTACAGGAACATGAGTCGTATGGAGTCGGCTCTATCATGGTTTGGGAAGGGATTTAATTCAATACAAGGGCTGATTTGACTATAATATAGGATAATTTGAACGGTATGTGGACGTAATCTTACGATCACACATGGTTTCAATAGCGCACAGGAAGTTGTGTTCCAGGACGATAATGCACGTCCTCACAGAGCTCGTATTGCCATCCGCTTTATGCAACAACAGGGTGTGCCAACATTACCCTGGCCGGCCAAGTCCCCGGACCTGTCCCCCATCGAACATTTGTGGGATGTGTTAGAGCGTAGAGTGCGTCTCCGGGACCCTGGACCAGCCAATCTTGATGCATTAGGAAGAGCACTTCAAAAAGTGTGGCATTTGATTCCAAATGTGACTGAATTAATCATTTTATAACATACCTGATAAGGGTCATATTAAGAGATGCACAAGCATCCACTGTCGCAAAATTGTCATACTGAGTATATGTCCTATTTAACATTTTCTTTTTAAATATAAAAAAATCCCATTGACTGGCAGTAGATAGATAATGAAATATGGATTTTTGTTGAATCTTAAGCATTGAAGGTTGCATATATATAACATATGGCAATTTGACTTACTTAACAGGATTGTTGTAAAACCTATGCATTTAAAAGCACAGTAAAATAGCTAAAATAAATTAACAAACAAACTCCATCCCGATCATGTTTAATATTGTACTTGAATATTGCACAATGAGTCCTTAATTTTCCATTAGTATTTTTACAATGACTGTAGTTTGTCAACCCCTCATGAAATGAGCAACTCACACATTGACAACTGTGAAATCACAATAAAATGAAAGTCTATAATGTTCTTTTCCAAATTGGATATCTGAAGCAAAGACATCA
Source organism: Phorcus lineatus (assembly GCA_921293015.1). Taxonomy (NCBI): domain Eukaryota; kingdom Metazoa; phylum Mollusca; class Gastropoda; order Trochida; family Trochidae; genus Phorcus; species Phorcus lineatus. The sequence goes on along the minus strand of OV121081.1, from coordinate 5,939,512 downwards.
ATATTTGAGAAGTTTAAAAAGTTACAATGGGGAAACTGTCAGATATACATCAGTGATACCCTTAACAAATAATAACAATAATTGATAAAAATACCTTATACATTTTATAACTTTTTTATTTTAGAATAAATCTTTTATTGTAATTATCCTTGAGCTTTTGTGAACCTGTGGCTGTTTTCATGTCCACATCAAATTCTTTGTAATAGATAGCAAAGTCTTCAAAAATAAAAAATATACCACGTCTAGGATTTTCACACAAAGTGAAATCAAATTAATTTGAATACGTTAACATTCTGAAAGGAAACAACAGCAACAACAACAATTCTTTTCATTTTAAGTTTGATTTAACAATCTGCAGATTGTGCGATCTGAACAATCAGGGAATTATATCAATCAAGTAATTTCTTTGTTAGTAGTCTATATAGCTATTCAGCATTAAGAAAGGCGAATTATCTAGCTTATTATGGTTTTAAATGTGTATGTGTTCATATGTTGGAGTAAAGATGTCAATTCCTCGATTGTGAAGGGGGCACAGCTCGTTAATATTGATATTCGTAATCTTTCAGATTATGAAAGGCTTTTATTCCATTTCCATGTTCATTTTATAGGAAAGAGGAAAAAGGAAAGATTCCCAGATTTTTAAGGACTCACAACTTACATTTATGTCAAACTGAAGGAGAAAAGGAGCCGATTCCTAGATTGTAAAAGGCTCAGAGTTTGTTTTTATGTTCAATTTAGTAAATATAGGGGTGGATTCCCAAATTGTAAAGGGCTCATAGCTTATTTTTCCTAGATTACCGATACCTGTATTTTCTTCTTAATTTAGCAGATATAAGGCTTGATTCTCAGATTGTGAAGAGTTCTCAGCCTGCGGTTATGTCAAACCGATGGAGTATAGGGGCCGGTTGTAAGATTGTTAAAGGAATTGACCTTTTATCAAACTGAGCGAGTATATGGCCAGATTCTTAGATTGTGCAGGGCCCACGGCTCATCTTTATGTGTTACAGAGGAGTATTGGGAGCGATTCCTAGATTGTAAAGGGCTCACGGCTCATCTTTATGTATGACAAAGGAGTAAAAGGGTTTATTCTTATATTGTGAAAGGTTTTGTGCTGGCCTTTATGTCCATCTTGGGGAATAAGGAGGTCGATTCCCAGATTGTTATGGGTTCTCGTCTCGTCGTTATGTCAGTGAGTATATGGGCCGATTCCCAGGTTGTGAAGAGCATTGTGCTGGTCTTTATATATATGTTGAGAGAAAGGGATCGATTCAACTAGATAATCAAAGTTTTTTTGTGTATGCGTTTTACTGATGGAGTATAAGGGTAAATTCGTATGTTGTTAAGCCCTTTCGGCTCGTTTTTCTGATCAACTGATGGAGTGTAAGGGTCGATTACCAAATTTGAAAGGGCGCTCACCTCGTCCTTGTTTTCATCTTATAGAATAAAGCTCACGACTCCCCGATTGGTAAGGGCTTTCACTCCTACATAATGTTAGTTGTATGTAGTGAAAGGGAATTACAGATTGTTCAGGTCTGTCAGCTTGTCTTTATATAGTTGTTTGTGTTAAAGGAGTCGATCTTAGATTTAAATTCACTACTATGTTATTGTTGTTTTTAAAAGTTATTTTCTTTTATAGTTTAGGGCGTTAGGAGTTATTGAGTACATGGTCGATTTATAGATATATTTAATTGCAGAATATAAGATAAGGATCGGCAAAGACGTCATAGAACTTGTTTAAACGTCGCTCCATAAAGCTGGATACAAAACAAAATACATAGATTATATTTCGTATTTGTGTTAATTACGGAGTGCGAATCTTAAATTCAGTGGTTTTGTTACTCATTTCTTATATTCAATTAATGTTTATAACTTGTTATTTAAATTATTTACGGGCTGATAAGTTGTTGTTGAGTTCAGATTTATGTTTAGCTTCTATTCTTGAGTAGACTTGTGTTATAACTTCATACGAAGAAAATAAAGATTAGTTTGTTTGCCTTTCCCGTCACTTTTGGTGAATTGATATGTTAAGAATATTTAAACGATGAACAATTTAATAAAAATTAATTTTTTAGTATATAAATGCTTGGCATCTGAAATACTTTTGATAAATAAACATCAATTAGAAAGAGGAATCGGTGTGATTGTACAAGGGCCTTTCATATTCTAGGAATCTTCCCCTTTTCTTGAAGATAACGACTGGATGAAAGAACTTCACAATCTAGAAGTCGGCCTCTATATAAAAAAAACACTTGATCATAACGACCAGCTCAAAGAACTTCCCTACAATTAATTTACTCTTTTATTACATCAGTTGAACATATAGATTATCTAAAACCCTAGAAATGTACCCTAAAATAAATCAGTTACACAGAAAGAATAATTGTGAACCCTTCATAATCTAGGACTCGACCCCTATACTCAAACATAAAGACCAGCTACGAACACTTTACGATCTAGGTAACGACCCAGATAATAAATAAGAATAACATGATCACAGATTCCATCACAACCTAAAAATCTCCCCCTTTTCTCCCTAATTTGAAGTTAGATACGAGCACAAAGCCAATCAAAATCAGGGATTTCGCCCCTATACTCTATCGGTTTTACTGCGAGATGAACCCGCGAGGCTTTACCAATCTAAGAATCGATCTTTATACTTCATACACAAAAAATAGAGCGATTCGCTCTGTAGCTCATCAGGCGTCATGTGATTTATTTATAAATGGTCACAGGGTCACCATATAAACTGCTACAATGTCACCAGATCTATTCATTATAATCCTCCCATCTTGTACACAGGATTTTAGAATTTTAGGCTTTTTGCTTCTGTAGCAGTAGAGATGAAAATAAGTTGTAAGGGCATGGTCCCTGTGGCTCTTACTAAGGATCACACGGTCACCAAATCTATAAAGTAGAATAGCCATTAGCTTAGGATTTTTCTGGGCCTTTAGCCTGGGCCTTTTTGGGCCTTTTGATCTGATGATGCTGAGAAGTACTTTCTGTCATCACAGCCAGGCGGCCCTTTACTTCTTTACAGCAGTAAGTCAGTGTGTGTAACAGTCGTGTTTTCAGTACTTCATAACATTTCCCTTTAGAGATCACATGTTAATATTGATATATTACAAAGATACGCATATACATAAATGTAGTTTGATTGTTAATTTAATTCTACTATTATATAACTATTGTAAATACTTCATTGATCGATATATTCTTCTTTGTCACGATATATTCCTTTGTCACGATTTGTATAATTCTATGGTGAATTATTAACAAGAAATTTTAATTGTCGTTAGCTGTGATCGGATTAATCATGTGCCAATATAAAATGAGTACTGTAATATTACTCATTTCTGTATCAAGTCAAGCAAATGTTATCATAATTTCATAACTTCTGTAAGCAAGTTTTTTAATGTAAACTAATGAATAAGACTACATTAAAGTTTGATGCTATTTCGTCAATCTACCTTGCCAAAAAAGCAAAAGAACAACTGTTAAGGTTTATGTCACGATGCTATGAGTTATTGCTGCAATAAGTTTGTGTGTTTGTGTTTTTACAAGCCCCTTTATGTTTACAGACGGTGAGATCAGAATATCTGTTCTGACATCCTTGACATTTGAATAATATCAGAATATATTCTCCTATTTAAAAAGAATTTTCAAGATGCATCTTTCATTATTTTCTTCCGAAATGTAGTACATAAAAAGCTTCATGTACATATCTAATAGCATTATCACACCTGTCATATATTGTATATATCGCTACTAACCAAGCTAAAAACATTCAACTTGTAAGAGTCAAGAGTCGTATCTCTTATTCATAATGAGCTTTACGTGAATATTTTACATGTACAATGGATAAATAGAAGTATTTTGTCCATTTAGCTTAATGCAAATAATATGATTGATTGTTTGGCAGTCATTTGTTCTTCCACCCAACACGTTTTGCAGAAGTAACTAATGTAGACCAAACTGGAGGCTGCAGTCAATGAACTTTTCCTATGTCAATTAAAACACTTTCTTGCCATGGCTTCTTTTAAGGAAATTAAAAATCTCTTAACAGTAGCACAAAATAAAATCAATTTGGAATATAGACACTAGACATTCGTACCTCATAATTACCATGAATACGCACGTTGTCAGACAAACATCACTCTATGTAATACATAATTAATAAATATACTAGACATATTTGATGGACATACTGACATACATCTATACTCAGAACACGTAAACAATGTGCTGGTAATACAGCTCTAAACACATAAATCTATTATGGCCTTTTATATTGGTTTTTAATATTTATCAAAGCAATTAAATGAATACTCTTAAATACTCATAAGAAGATATCGACACTAAAGTTTTATAAATTATTCCAATCACTTCACAGATAACAATTTTGAATCATATTCCTTTTTGGTTACCTTAGCGTCCAAGGGTTGTCATTCAGGGATCACCCTCATTATATCAATTTCAGATAAATGTTGAATACATAACGGATCCAGGATGCATTTCCATTACATTTACTCTAGACAGCTTATCAAGGAAGTAGTCATTTATTCTTTACATCCGAACTGAAAATACATTCTTTTTATGATAGACATCTTTTGTCGTTGGTTGTGTTCACTATTAACTTAATGGGACCAGATATGGTATTTCAAACGATTGGAATGAAGTGACAGAGAAAGGCAACTTACGAAAATGTAATGGTAAATGAATTCTAACGAAATTGTCCATTCTTTGTTGCGATTTGTTGTGCTTCAGTTTGATATCCTTAGCTAAAAGCTATCATGATATAACTAACGGCCTGAAATAAGGCATTACGTTTATTAAGCGTCCTTTAACATTTTATCAATAGCATCCAAAACTCTATCAAATATCATTAAGTGTCATTTCATCACTTTTGTGTAATATTATGCAAATAATGGTCTCACGTGAGCAATATCCCTCTATGAAAGTGGATTTCAATTTCAGAAATGATTTCAATTAAAATGATATAAAAATTATTATTGATTTAGTTTAATCTTCCCTGTGGCTTTAATCAAACGTCTAGCTAACACTTTTTTAAAAAGAAAACTTGGTAACCTTTACCGAAAATAACGTCTCTTGAAACTATTGAAAGAAATTATGTGATTAAGTTGAAATATTTGAAAGAATTCATAACACAAACAAGTATGAGTGAAAAGTAATTTCATTTCATTTTTATGTTGATCAGATTTTTATAATACGAAGATCATTATGAAAGTCATACGTTGCAAATAAAAATGTAGCCAATTCTCACTTCTTAACATTACATGCATTCCTCCTCGTAAATTGTATTTGTCATTTATCATGATATTATCAAGCTACCCAATTCGTCATCATGTTATCAATGGGCATAAATAAGTCAAACTAGCAATCAATTGAAGCTTGTTAGGTAAGTTTTTGTTACAAGGACGGTAAAATTATGTTTTTTATTCCTTCTTTTAAACTTATTAATTTTATTTAAGAATATAGAGTCAACGACAAGTTCACCCTTTATTTTATTGTATTTCTTAGTATTGCTACAAAGCTAGTGAATCACAAGTTAATAGTTTTTGAATATCTGATATCCTAAGAGTGGTGGTGACTCCCTTCATTCCCTAAGTATGAAAATAGATATGAATCTTCTATTACTTTGACTTTACTCAGATATCAGTCATCTGTGCTAAACTATTAATTTAACCATGAGATAGATGAAACATTGCAAAGTCTTTATTATAGTTGAACGATTGACAAGTCAACTATTTATCCATCATAATAAAACTCAAATTAAACCAAATATAATCTATCAAAACAATGCATCTATAAGCAATCGTCAACTCGGATAGGTTTAACTTCTTTATCACACTTTAACATGGCAATAGATTGAGGGTGACTTAATGTTTTTATGTATTTGAAGAGTTGACCAAATTATCTTACTGTTGAGACTAAACTCCAGTCGAGCGATCCCTAGTGATCCCATTTTTTTACATCAACGCTTTCACAGCAGTTTTATCGAGGCCACACGAGATATGGTGAAAACAAAATAGCAAATACGAGATCCAAAGATATTTTGTCATTCCATTATGGTAACGCTAAAAGTACAAACTCATCTTATTAAATATCACAGGTTTATGGCTATCTTTGTTAAAGGATAACAGATCAACGTTGAAAGCCGACCTTCTTCAAGGGAAAAGGGCAACAGTTATGGCCATATAATACGAAACAATAATGAATAACGTAACCTGATGTATAGTAGACTGATTTTGTTAAATTCTCATACAATAAATGTTCTTATGTAAAAAACTGAATTTTAAATTTTGACCCATTTGATAAGGGCATGGGTAATATCATGTTCTCGGTTTAAAACATGTCCTTTAATATGTGCTTAATCTGTTCACACAGGTGATACAATGACATCACTGTCACATAAAAAACGATTCAAATTGATGAAGTCCTAACTGAACAAATATGCAATGTAACCTATTTATTTAAATGCGTGCGGACCAAAAACTACAAACATCCAGTCTATAAGAAAGTCAAAATAGAGTTTCATGTTCATAATTGTTCTGATGGTATAAAAACAACAGCCTCCATTAATTGTAAAACAAACTTTATGAAACACCAGAAACGCCTTATCCAAATAAATATTTTGTTTAAACTTACACTGATATATCTTCGTAAAGCTGTTTTAAAGTCATCCCACTCATAAGAAAAGTTTTCTCATAACTCTTTGTGTCATGTATCTCAATGATATTGTTACCATATGGTTGATCCTTCGCTGTACCGCATCTGTCAATACATATCATTATTACATCCATACCAAGGCTGTGAATGTTGAGACCTGTTGAGGTTTAAATTTTAAGTGATTAAATTGTATTAACATACATACATGTATTATTTTGTATATTGATCAGCATTAACTATATCAACAGCTGACATCTAATTTTGCATTTTTTTTTTCTCATACACTACATGGATTTAACAAAAATGTTTCAGTAAATCAAAACCTTTTTCAAAATATTAATCAAGATAACGTTGCATTTGAAAATGTATTGAAGGTGATTGTCAGTTTTATTCAAAAAAGAAAGTTTGAACTTTTGAGAAAATTGATTAAAATATTTTAGACACTTTTAAGTCAAGGTAGTGATCATGAAACAGAAAACTCAAAGAATTAAGAAGATTGATTAATTTGTTGACATATCAACTGTCAGTGTTAACTCTTTGGAAAGAACGTCATAATTTTTTATAAGGTTTATGATAACACAAATTTCCTGTGATAGTATGATCTCGACACCACGGCTATCTTTGAATCTCATTTATTTGAAATGATTTTTGTAAGACTAAAAGAAGTAATATCAGTGGAAGTAGTTTTGAGTCTTTCGAGTTGAAACTATCAAACGAAGTATCAAAGGGCAGTAGAGATGTTATTGACACTTTAAAATATTAATTGATTTACAGCACTTCAACTTGTCATTTTCGAAAACTCCATGACACTTCAATATACATGTGACATTCGGGATTATGCTATTAATAGTATCTTATAACACGTTTATAAGGCAAAATGTTTCGGACTGTCAATAATTTTGACGACAATAGTTGACTTTTTAAACTGCAGCCTTCACATGTGAAATCGCATTCGCTTTAAGAGCTTTATTGGAATACCTCTTACACAAAATAATGTTCTACTGTCATGTTTAACGTATCCTGTTTTCACAAAATGTGATAAATTATACACCTCTTAACTGCTTGTAGGTGTATTTTGTTTTGAATAAGACAACGTGGATGCATAATTTATTTGTCATTAATTTATTTGGCTTTAAATGCTAAATGTGCATATATATGCCACAGTTAGCTGTGCTAAAACAAGGAATTTTGTCAACATCAGTAAGTCCTACTTATCCATCGTAAAAGATTATTTCAATTTTAATTGAAACTTTCTTAAGTAGCCGATGTCCTATAGTCTATTACAACAAATATTGATTATTCATAGTCTTTTTTTCCATATTTGTTTAAGGAAACCATTCTTATCTTTATTTTCATCTTTCTAGAAATTAAACTTGCCTTATATTCGGTATCAACGTCACCTCAGCGATTATCTGTGCAATATCATAGTGTCCTGACTGTAATGGGTCACCTGTCTCGGATAGGGATGCTGAATTGTCTGTCTTCTGACCACATTATCCTAAACTCCATTTAGTGGACGTTATTAACAAGAGGATCTATACACTGCCGTTTGAGACTAGATCAACAGCATGATTTATCTACTTAAATAGATTAACGTTACTACCCATCTGAAACCTGCGGGACAAAAACTGCAGTACAGTAATGATTTACAATAAACGATTTAGATATTGCGCATCAATTCAACAATGAACATGTTTACCAATAAGCTATCTACAAGGCGAGGTTCGTCTAATTTTACTTGTCATATTCTTGTTTCCCCTCTCAGACGACATCAATATACGTCCCTCTATATATATGTCTTGTCAGAACTAATGATTTCTTAGGGATTGAAAACTAATTAGGTCACTCAAAGAAATATAGTGTTAGTCGTAACCACCACAGAATTGTTTAAGACAGGATAAAAAGATTGATGCATCCGTCCATTTTACATTTGATTAAGATTAAAAACAACTGTTCGTGATATAAAACTATCAAACAGTGTGCATAGGCATTTTATTTATTTTTTCGATACTTTGTTGTCATTGTTATTCATATATTCTAGTCATACATGTATCTCACGTTAGAAATAGAAATAATTCCCTTCTCTTATATCTGAAGTTTTTCAACATTCCTTCCATTATCTCATTTATTTCCTTAAAATATGTGATATATATTGTTTTTAAATTAAAGGAAAAATCGACCATCGACGTTGACTGGGAAGTGATTGTTATGTCCAGTTTTTTAAATGATATTCAGAAAATGACACTGAAAAGATATATTTAGAACGTTTTCAAATCTAAAATTATTGTCATCAATTTGTATCTACGGAACCTAAACCTATAAAAGGTTCTTGAAGTGTTTAATGTCCGTAGACAAACCTATACAAACCATGCATCAGATGTACCTAATCTGTATGGAAGTATCAGTCTTTCAGATATCATTCCAGGGAAAACGTTTACTGTTGATTGAAAACTAAGTTCTTGTTATTGTTTATATTCACTGTGGCAGTTTTTGGTCATACATGTTGTCAATTAAATACGCTGAAACCTTAATCCCAATTAAACTAGCAATTATACGCTGTGCCAGTCAAGTAGTGATAATCTGTCACCTAAATACCAATGATTTGGACTTGGATTTGTAAAATATTTTGTTAGCTCATGTACCACCGTTGGTGGTATTTTTTAGACTAAAGAATTTAAATTGTACTAGATATATTAATGAGTTTAATGCTATTCATCGAATTTGATTAACATATTCGTTTATTCATTTTCTTGATCATAACTTAAACTAACATAGTTATGAAAGTTGGAAATCAAAAACGTCAAACTATACTTCACTGATTATCTCTTTCCATGCCTGAAACGATTGGATGCATTTTATTTATTGAACAAGATCCATTTTCATATAAACTTACCACAATCAATCAATCAATGGCTCAAAACACTTCTTAATCATTCCTAAATTGTGGTCGCATTTAGTAAGAAAATATTTTATACGTTAACTAAAAACGGTTGAGGAAGCAATTTAAATTCAGTGATGGATAGAATATATTTTACCTAATCGTCAAACAATTTCTCATTTAAATCTAGATGTTTTGACATTACAAAGATAGTATGCACTTTGGTCATGTTCCTATCTTTGTAGGCATTACTTAATTCAAATTAGATTCATGCTTTGAGATATAATGAATTCATTCAAACCAGTTCTGTTAACTATTTCATAGAGCACACATTTTGCGTTACTTTCTTCGTTTTCAGGGATATAGAGAATCTCACCCAAGTGTCTTCTGATATCAAATATATCAACACGAGTTGATAAAAGTTACAAATTAGTTTACTTGTATCAACGAGTGTTGATATATTTGATATCAGAAGACACGAGGGTGAGATTCTATTTATCATCCAAAATCATTTTTCATTTCGATTCCGTGAAAAATGCATATTTTTGAACACTTCACCACTCTAAGATTCTGAGTGCAATGATGTCATAGCACTGTGACGTTGTCATGTCTATGACGTCGTAAATGTAGCATTGTGATGTAATTACTTGGTGATGTAAAACAATTGTGATGTCATGAACTTGACTGTAACATGGCATTGTTCATAAACTACAAAGTTTTGGATGATAAATGGAAATAACCTCTGTCCGTCCCTCTGTACGTGCAAGCTGTTCTTTTACGGATAAGTAGTTAAAAATCATAAGGCCTGAAACTTGGAATATGGAACACTCGTCTTTTTGTAGTGGTGCCTTTTGGTGTTTTAAACTTCATCCTACATTTATTATTGGCTGTTTCCATGAAAACGCATTTTGTTTCCGGACCAGAACTACACTACATAATCTATAAGGTATTGGTGATGGGTTTTCACCTTATTCGTTTTTTACTTTTGTCCGTTTCCATGGAAACATTACTCAGAATTTTAGTTATAAACCAAAACTGATAAGCACAAGGCCTAGCTCATTAAAACTTCCCATGGTAACAATCATCCAGTTTAGTGTTTCCTTTTTGAGTTTTTGAGTTCTGCATAATTAGATTTTGGGTGTTTCCAGGGTATAAACGTAATACTTTTACGCTAAGCACAATTAAACTAAGGAACTTGAAGAATTATCTTTTAAAAGATAAAATCCTTACCAATTATCCGCTTAGGATAGTTTTCAAATGAAATATAATTTAGGGTATATTAACGAATTCAACTTCATAACTATTATTTAAGATAATGAATACTTTTGCAACTGGTTGGGTTATATAGCTTAAATTGACATGAAGTAGGTTTCACAAGCTTTCTTTAAGGTAACTTATAAGTTCATTCTTGGTAATCGTCCATCATATAATATCATAAAACCACTTACAGGAAGCTTGCTTGAAGAAAAATATTGTGTCTAGTACGACTTCCTGAGCCTCGTCTAAAGTGTCAGTATTAACAACTGACATTAATCGGACAATTGCATCGTATTTGTGATGAAATAGTTTAATTGCATCGTGTCCAGACTGTCTTATGTACAAATGTGTCGAGAGGATGAATTGATCAGGAGAGAGCCCTTTCCTTCTAGCAGCAAAGACACATATCGCTTTAGGCTCGGTATAATATCACCCCAATGTCGTTCGTAATGTTATTTAAAGGTAACATTATCCTTATATTGACCATGCAAGTAAATTTGTATGATGAATAGTATATGTTTGCCGTCACATCCTATATATTTTAAAGTGTACCATGTTTGTCTATACACGATATATCAAATATTAGTGTATGTTGCTCTGGTAAATTAAAAACTTAGAACAGTTGTTTACCAGGAGGAATTAAAACTAATTAAGAATTTGATTGAATTCCATCGAGTAAAACATTATAATTTAGAGGGACCAACTCGTGATAAATGTATTCTAAAAGGAAATTGTTATATAATGTAGCAATATTTCCTATATGGAATAATGATTAATTTACCGTTTATATTAGACAATGAAAATATTTCAAAATCAAGTAATCTTGTAATATGTGAATATGTTTTGTACCAACTTCTTTTTACTTTCAAAAGGCTTAATGAGTTTGTGGAAATCTCTGTAGAGTTAAATAATCATTTGTGAGTGATTGATATGATATAAACACATTTCATGACATTAAGTAGTTCATATGAAACTTATCACAGGAAAAGATTTTATGAAACAGAATAAAAAATGTAAGTGAAGAACACTCTATGACCATATCTAAATACATATAACTAATCAAACCATCAATCGGGCTTCTCAATCATCAAGTTTGAAGTTATAACCTCCTTTTGGCTGGGCTGAAACTAAAGGCCAAAATGATTACCAAATGAATTGTTTTGGTTGCCATACATCCATTACAAAGCTTTAAATTAGCTTGTCGACAAAATGTGCTTAAATTCAAATTTGCATTAGAGACATTTTCAAAACCGTTTAATCTTATCAACTAAAGATAAATGCAGCCTGGGAATATGGACAAATGGTTAAAATGGTCATTGGAAATGCATTTGTTAATACTCAATACTTTGATCAGATGGATTAAGTTTTATGTAATCTTTAGTTAGTTAGTTGCTCTTGCCTGTATCGGTAACCAAGGAAACATTATACAATCATAATAGATCATATTCTTAGTTTATGCAATGTAAGTAAAACTTAAAGACTTTTAAATCGAATTAAGGGTTTAAAGTACAGCGTGTTTAATATACATTATCCATATGGACTCATCCGTTCCCTAGCGTAACATAAATCCTAGTGTGAAATGGAAATGTTGGAGACATTCCTTTCTGGACATCGTCTGGACATTATCAGTCGCTTTCATTTCCTTAACCAGATTAATTGATATTAGTTAATAAAAACGCGATTCTACCAAGAAGTTGTGTTCACCTACGTTTCAATAGAAGTGTTTGCTTTAGTTTCACTCGATGGTCTTAGAGTCCATTATAATTTTGAAATTATTCATTGACCTTTGCTTTGCATGTTTTAAACATGTTTTATGCAAAAATGATCACACCAAGGTTTGATATATTCATGGTTTAGGGAAATATTCGTCAACTAAGTCTTATTTCGTCGCATGCTCTCAATTAAATAATGACTGAGTTGTTCCATCAAGATAGTGCTACTTAACACACAATACAGTCCACTACATTGTCAATCCTAAAGTCAATATATTCGTAAGACTTTCCCAATTACCACATCCAAACATTAAAGGTGTACGTCAACGTGTATGTCTACATGACAACACCCCGGAAATCTCCATGACTGGCACTGAGAGAGAATGTCGACGCCTAACATCTGCATGACATCCTGAAAAACACAATAATACCTTTTCAAAATGTTCTTGTACCATTGCCAAACTTTGTCTTTAGACAAGTGATCGTATCACCTCTGAAGCTTAGTTATGTATGATCTTTTTGTTATCATAAGCAAAAAGATTGTTCGAGAGAGGCCTTCCTTTATGAAGAGTGAAAGTAAAATGAACAGGTGTTGGCTCTACTCTGAAAGGATTGTCTTGAAGTATGCAATATCGAAAATTTTCCCATCCTTATTATAGATGACAAATCGCAAATGGGGAATTTATGAAATCAGAGGTGGATTGAATAACGTTTCCTGATGTTTAATCATTTATTTATATTTAGCGCAAAGGTAATTGTTTTTATCAAAACAATGCCATTGCATTGTTTGATATTACTGTAAGGGAGTAATTCTGACATGTATACGCTTTACACGGATCCCATGATCATTGAACAGATACGCAAAGTAACCAGATAGATCAGATTGCTCTTGTTCAAAACTGCTAACATCGATCACACAAGAAAAAGTTTACAGAAACATTCTATTCCATTTTTTAATTTTTACTGGTTAGGTGGTATATATCCGCTACGTTACAAGAAAATAATGGTTTCGAATGTTTACGTCAGAAGGAACTGATTGAGCAACTTAACTGTCCCGACAAAACACATATTTTCCCCAGAAGTTCTCCAACACATTTGAATTCAAAATCACTTCCTTTTCAGTCATTCAGAGTTAAGTTTGATGAATGGAGGGTGCTTGACTGATCAATTTAGGATGACTTTATTAACTATCAATATCTGCTCAAGTTCATCTTCTCAATTTCAGATTCCTACAAACATTCACTTGAAGGAAGATTAAAATAAGTCAGAATAATTTACACGTGAACACTGAAAACCCTTTACTTAGATCATGACATTATCTGCGATAAAATTCCACTACTTTAACATGAGAGTTCTTATTGATCAAAAAGTTTTCCAACATTTTTCTAAGACAGATTCAAACGAGATGTCACGGAAAGTGTTCAATGTGATTGTCAGTTAGGTAAAAGAGGGAAAGTATTTTTCTAAGAAAACTAATCAACTTAAAGTACACATTTCTCACAAAAAGCTAAAATGGGTCCGATTCGTTGAACCATAATACAAAGAAGAAAAGTTTCTGATTTGTTAATGTTTTTCATTTTACTGCTTTCAAATTAGAAAGAATGTTTAGTTTTTTAATATAAAACGTATCATTTTCCTTATAATTGACTTGTCTTGACAACAATATAAATACATCAATCTTCTTTACTTTAAATCTTTATTACTTTGTTTGTCCCCGGAAATTAATTAAGAGACACCCAATATCCAACTTTTGATATACATGTATGGCATTGAAGACTATCGACATTTTATGTGAAAATTAAATCTAACACTAATCTATCATTAAGTTCAACTTACTTTTACATTCAGAGTCTTGATTAACATGGTAAAATGTAACATGTGATAGTAAAGGAGGAGTTTCACCAAAGTGCTCCAAAAACAACTTTGGCGCTGTTAAGATAGACGAGCACATCTAACTTCATTTATTAGAGTAAGTATTCTTTATGATCTCAAGAAGAAATATTTACAGTAGCTAGGATCTCGGCCACAACCTCATGACATCTCTATTCGGACAACCTGGACAATGAGATTTATATGCTGCCATCAGAGTTTCAATCTATAGACTGATAAAACTACTCAACAACACCTATTTAAACTTACCATTTTGCAACTTGTGGAACAGTGACCCACAGTGTATATACGCTATGTTATAGTGAAGTAATGTGAAGTAGTGAAGTGCAGGACAAACATACAAAAAGGACAATGGTTTTTTTTATGGAATATCATACAATACCTAAAGTTTTAACACCAAGAAAGGGTGTCTGTTATTTCAACATAAAATAGTTTGTATGAGTATGCATAACAATGTTCCATTATATGTCTCTGATGTTATTTATAATTTTACCTCCTGACAACATTAATATGCATGCCGATTAAATAGGGGTACAATCATCTCTTGGAAAAATATTACACAATAAGATAAGAGCCACCAAACAACCACTTCTAAGGCAAGTTAACTGTATGATAAGATGTATGAAGTACAATGTATAAAAGGCTTAAACATTGAATGGGGAAGAGTCATAACATTTTGCTGATGATGATGTATGATATCTGCTCTACTACTTGCAATGTATATACATTTATTATTAATTTAATAGCTCCGGAGATTTGTATATACCAAATACAGAGTTATATGGATATCGAATCGCTTACAATCAAAATCAAATATTATGTTTTGTATATCTTTTTGTATGTGATGTTCTTGTTTATGAATAAGTAAGATTTAATTAACATTGTATAAATGGACTATATGAAAAAAACCGATGACTAATGATCCAAACAGATAGTAAAGAGCCATCTATTATGCTTTTTCACCTGTTATCCATTCAAGATGCTGTTGTTTTTCAAACCTATCCTATGATAAGAGATATAAAAACATCAGCAAAAATTCCCAACATGATTTATTTTAATTCCAAATTGAGATTATAGATCAAACATTGTTTGCAATTAACTTTTCCAGTGTGACATCATCTCTTCAGTGACAATCTGTGTCTTTTAGTTTTAATCCTCTTTAAAGACTAAACCTTATCAGTGAGAGGCCTTTCGGATTTCTGAATTATGCTTTTTAATGCTTAATATCTTTAGTGTTAGTGTTGATTCAACTTAAACAGTTAATATCTTCAAGTGTATAAACCACAAAGGTGGCCAATGAAGTCTCTATGAGGTAACATTGGGCGGGGAAGAAAACGCCATACATCCATCAGCTCTCAGGCAACAAAGAGAATTCTGGTTTGATGTACATGTTCTTAGCTTGACGACTACACGTGCAACCTGTATTGTTCCAAAATCAATTACAGAAACAGAGGATATTTTATAATGCTAGAATTTCAGAAGCAATTAAACTTGCAGTGCGAAAATTTGGTGGTTGTAAGTGCATAAACTATGATCTGTTTTAATAATGTTTTGCGTATCAAATTAAAACAAGGTTTCTGGTGATTAACAATGCGTGATAATTGATTGCTCTCAAGCCTTAAAAAGAATGGCTAAAGCTTATACCTCAATATATTCGACACTTAATTTCATATTGTTGACATTTTTGTTCACAGAGTGGAAGTTCGTTTCTGCACAACCTAGCATACAGATAAAATGTTAAAATCACAGTTGCGTACTCTATGTGACACTTTGAGACTTTATAAGTTGTTAGATGAAACAAAAGCCTTTGTAAGCTAAGTAAACATTTTTTTTAAAATTTAATAACGAAAACGGCAATGACGCTTATACTTAGTTTACATTCAACGAGTTCATGACTGAATTAAGGACACTGTGATTAGAAACAATAACTAAACACTAGCATAATAGCTTTCGTGAAATGTTACCATTTTGTGACGTTTACTTTGCATTCAACACAATCTAAATTTTTACCTCTACTAATCTGTACTGTCGGTCAACGGGTTAAGCCAGACCAAATTTCACTATGCCTTTCTTTCCGTCTTTACCCTCATCCTGTCGATCCTTTTCTCCCTTTCCTGTCCTCTCTCTTTTAACAATCAGTGTTTGATTTGGGGATTAATTGAAGTGTCAAATATTCATTTGCCATTAGGTGGGTTGAAACTGATAGTTTAGATTCTTGTTCAATGATTTCATTCACTGATTACGTGCATGTCATCAATTTTAGATAAATGTTCTTCTACATGTCAAATGGTTAATCATCCATTCGAGAATCCATTTTAAGAATATTATCTCGATTGAAATATTCTGATGTCAAGATAGAAAACACAAAGTGTTTGATTGTGAAAGAGGACGGATTTGTTGTTAGTTGTATTCAGTGTTATATATTATATTCATATATACATATATATAAATGATGAAGTGTTATTGTATAGTAATATTGGCAGGTGATGTATGCAACTTTCGTAATCACAAAGTTGCCAGTTACATGCTTCTTAATGCAAACCAAGAGACAAAGACATATTGAATTCTTTGCCAAGCAACCTTTTTTACATTTTTACTGAAGGGCCACAAAATTTGACTAGTTTATTGCTAGAGATAGCACAGACATAAAATTGTTATTCATCAGACTGACGCCTTCAATAGGCAGCAGATTAATTTCTATTGCAAAATGACTGTGGTTGTTACTGCCCATTCATATGATACTAGTTACATTGTACCTCCATTTCGTTTGAATTGAATGATTCATTCTCTTGAATATATCGTAAACTCGATGGGATCTAAGTTTCATTTTATGATTCTTTTAAATATAACAATCGATAACTATAATTTCATTTGATACGATGTTCCTGCGTGAATATTTTGAGCAAACTTTCTTGTGTGTTTACGTAGTAGTTCAAAAGTCAATTTTCTTGCATATCACGTTTTTGTTAATCTTAAATATCAGAGCATTAATGGAAGCAGTATGCACAAAGATCTTTTGCAAGTTATTTCAAATTTGAGACGCAGTTTATAAACAGCGGGACATGTGATCGATTGCAAAATTACTCAAGATATGTTTTGATTCGATTCTCAAAGGTTTTGTCACAGAGAAATTTTCTATTTTTCTTAGTCGCAGCTTAATCTGAGTATTCCAATACTTGAATAAGTTTAAATTGAAGATTTTTCGGCATTGATTGCAAATTATGCAATCATTAATTATAAAGAAGTAATCATCTTTTCATATTCAGTTTTAATAAGGAAAACGTTACACTTAATTTCAAATCATATATAGGTAATGCCTAACATGGTTCATAGCTGGAGTTGTAATTTTGTATCATTTGAAACATGAACTGGTGTTTTGCATGAATATTATGATGGCAAACAATATGGTGGCATATCAGTTACAAAACCTTCAAATGAATCATTAAATGTTTAAGAAACACTTTTTGCAAAAGAATATTCGTATCATGATGTTCACTAGATATCTATTTAAATATTTTAGCTTTTCCTTTCACATGGGAATCAATTAATCAAAAGTTCCAAATGACTTAATCTTTAGTCTTCATCTACCCATGCATTCATTATGTAAAAGACCTCCTATTTTTAGTTTTTAATAAAGTGAAGTCAACGAACCGAAATGTTTGCTTGTCCAGTTCTTTGTGAAAACGGACAGTGAGATTCTTGTTTATGCATCACCCATCATTGGTTTATCTTCTGTAATTAAAGTATATTTCGAATCCCTAGTATTAAAAGACTATTAAAGACAAATATTTTCTAAAGGTGTTTGAATTGAAGGAAAGAAAACCAACGGCACTGATTGATTCAGTCACTGAAGCAATTATCATTATTATGTGATTGATTAGTGGTCTGTTTTGTCAGGCGTTCAACGACAATGATCAAGTGTATGTTGAAGGCAGGAATCATAACGAGTTTGAAACAACAATCCAATGACTGAGAGCTAAAAGTAGATCACCAGTGTGAGAAATGCTGTATGGTGTAACTTCCCTTGGCAGTTTTACGTTTAGTTAATAACAAGTATTACGGGATAAATCATACATAAAAACAGTTATTGACTTCAGTTATCAGTGCATCAAATGGTTTATTGACCTTAGAAAGTTGTGTTCACCTCGGTTATCGCCTCTGTTATTTTAACTATTCCTGGTCAATAAACCATTTGATTCATGTCATCTGAAGTCAATGGTGTATAATGTCATGTGTAGCCTTAAAAGTTAAACAAAATATATTGGATGTGATAAGTTTATCAAACAGTCTCTACACAAAGGTGAGGTGAGGTGAAATGGTGTTAAACATCTCTTTCAAGAGTATTTCACTTATGCCGCAGCTGCTAGTATTATTGCAGGGAGAACGCCAGCAACACCATTGTAGCTATGCATTGCGGTGAAACCTTCGAGCATCGACTGGAAATAGCGAACCACTGGTGGTTCTGCACTGACATTTGGTGTAGCATTGCACCCAAACCTTACTGCGAGTAGAACAGTTCTCTACTGCAGTATTTTATTTATTCCTTAATAATATAGTTAATCTATTTGTCAGGAGAAAACCAACCCGAGCTTACACAGCAGATATTTCAACTCTTTGAAAGTTTATGATAATTATATTGTGACCATTTGATGGGATGGTGATAGTGTGGAAATATAATTTCGCCAAATATTGTTTATTATGAAGTTGCAAATCTCATTATATTTCCAAAAGAATGACAACGAAAGAATGACAACGTTTTGCTTTTTTAAACAATTTCAGATTCGTTTCATACATTACACATTTGATGACATTATACTCATTCCTTTCAAACATAAATGACCAGTTATAGGTTAAATGTAGGTTATCCTAAATGGTTATGGTCTTTGTCATTAAGTCATGGAGAGATACAGATGATATTTGAATAATATCATTACCCTTCATATATCGGTTGTATCGGATCATATTTTATTTTTGTTTATTTTAAGCATAACAATTTCAAAGTAACCTTAAATCAATTATTCATATAAAGATCATCTTTTTTCTGAAAAACACAATTTGAAACTTTGTAACTAATGCTGATACCAAGACATTTTGACTTTTAACTTAAATGGAGACATTAGTAATTTTATTGCCATAAACTACTCCTAAACATGTGGAAACATATGGGTAATAGTAAATTTATTATGGAATCAATTGTATTGAAAATTTCATAAACGGGAATTGAGTTTGGACCCGAGTAAAAGTATGTTTTAAACAACATTCAAAATAGTTTCGAACAATGTTAACGTCCATCCGAACCAAAATTAATATCATATTTGAATACTGCCTAACATTTTATTGGATAAATACTCCTAATACGTCCAGGAAACCACTTAAAGAGGTGGTCCGGTTTGTTATCCATTCTCGTCAGCGACGCTCTCTGAAATATCAGAGAATTCGCTTGTATTCAAGAGAGTCGGGGGAAGAAAACCTGTGATTTTAAAGGTGAGATTTTTCTTGTAGCTACTTGGTGCATATTATGATCACATGGAATGGTTAAGCCACACAGTTCTTGAATTGAAACCTGAATCAAAGACATAAATACTTGTAGTGGTGAAAAAGGAAATGTTTACAACAGAAACATGTTCCCCTAAATCATATGTGCCTTGCTTTTCAAATGTTTAAACAACCTGGGCTTACATGGAGAAAATGTTTGCTGTGGCTCTTATGAAGGAAAATGTTATGAATTAATAACACTACCACCAGACACAGCGAATGTTTTAATAGGTCCTCTGTCTGTGATGCCAATTCCCCGAGGCAGAACGTGATTCATTCTATTGATCCTATAGATCCATTCTTACCCTAGACAGACTGGACATTTGGTACACGATTTATGCTCTGATTTCCCTAAGTAATGGCAAACAATAAAAGAATGACTACTCGAATGTCATTTGATTTAATGTTTTGTTTGTTTTGATAAAGATCAATTCTCTTGAAATTCTCTTCTTTTTATTCGACTTATGAGTTGATTTGTTCTTTTTCTTTATGAACTTATAAATATCATTATTTATCGATGACACTTCTCTCCATTATATGACGTCATGCCAGCCACATGATTTAAAAAAGGAATACTTAGCAACTTCGGGAAACAATATTTGCCTATCTCTCTAACGCATTTTCCAAATATATCAAACTTCAGAAAAATCATATCTACAAATAAATCCCAAGACTTAGTTAATTTATCAAAATTTATTAAACATCTTTCATCTCTTGTGAGAAAATAATAAATGCCTTTGAGACTTTTAGTCTATCTTCCATCTTGAATTACATATATATTTATTTCAATGTATTATATGTTGTGAATATGCTCTTGTACCACCAAGATGGTTTTATGAGAATAAAGAATTGATTGAATTGAATTGAATAACTACACAGGCATCTCAGACGGAATACTATCTATTAATTCAATTCCATTTTACAAAATTTTGTACACAGGTTACAAAATGTGTCAGGATATGTTTGAATTAGTAACTTTAGAGAAGAACACGAGAAGAATGTTTACAGTGAGAATATAACCCTGTGATATGTTACATTGATAAATAGTAGAAAATCTCCAAAGTTGGTGTATGGTATCCTTGTCATCACGTTATAAACTAACACAGTTGTTACAGAATATAATACTGTTTCTTGTATATTATAATAGATTCGTAATTGAATATAATTCCGTATGTATAAAATACAGATTATTTAGAACTGAAATACTAGGCATTTTGTATTTTAAACTTGAATTGCTTTTGTTATTTTGAAACATCATACGATAAAAATCGTAATTGCTCTAATCGACACAATTCAAAATTAGCAAGCTATTCATAGAACATTTTTTTTAAAAACTATTCCGTAAGTTAATCCAGCCTTAAACCTTTAGAAGAAAACACTCTTCTAATGCCCTTGATGCACCGATGCTTTGATGTATTTCTTCATTTTACGCAAGTGTTTTTAACTCTTCTCTTAGGTAACATTGATAAGATGGGGATGTCTCTTCTGAAAATCTGAAGATTGAACAAGATCACAAGGCAGAGTAATTTTGTGAAGGACTTCTGAAATTTTTTTTCTTCGATTATCATTTCACATTTTGTCATACTTCAGTTACAAAGGGTGTTTTCTCTTTGAAACCAATCAAAAATGATTTTGCATAACAATCAGTGTGTCCAATGCATTATCAGCTTCATATCCTTTCCGACATTTCCTCATAAGAAAAAAATGAGTTATTTTAGAAGTATTTCAGTTACCTAACATTCAGCTAAATGATCTAGCTGTTCTATCAGTATTTATTTTTTATTTAGCCAAAGGATTACTTCAAATTATGACCATAAGGCTTCGATTTTAGTATGAGTTGTATATTCAGAACAAACATTTTCATTCAAGTAAAGACGCACTTCTTAAAGTCATAGTCTCATTTTTGTAAGGCAACTAAACTCAACTAATTATTCTTCACGAACAAAATCTGATCACTAACACAAATATTTCCTGTCGCATTTGCAAAGATTTTCATTTTTATGCCCGTTTTACAGTTTTGGTTGAAGCAGCTTATTGGCGTATGCCGTTTCAGACCGATGAGGTACCGAATCAAGTGCAATCCCATCGCGAGTACGAAACACCGGAAATCTAGTCATCGCAGCGGCGATACTTATGACAGACGAATTCTATACTGAGTTTACCATCTTTTTGATAATTTCTGTATTTGAAAAAACATAATATTCGGGTAGGGTAGGGTAGTTTGAACTTCATTCTTCTGAAAATTGTTGCAAACGTCAGGGGAAAGATTTCTGTTAGTGGTGAACTATTTGTCCGGAATTTATTACAATTTGCCTTGCAAAAATGAGGCTATGACTTTAAGTAACATATGTCAAACTTTATCAATGCTTCGATTTCATCTAGAAAAAGTGACTAGTAATGAGAAGTATCATTATAATGCCAACTAGGACTGCCGAGGCACAGTGTTTGACCTTGACATGCATGCTTTTTTGTCTTAGTGGTAAACAGTAATTATTGATGTGACCAAATCTCATAACAAAACTGTGATCATTGCAAAGAAGTTGATAATGCGAAAAATCTATGCTAGTTATGAATTCGTCATGATTTGCTTTTTTGTTTATACTGTTATGTCGCTTCAATCAAAACAAAGTTCAAGTCTCTAGGTGCATTTTGAAAAATTACCCCATGTTAAGTTTGGTCAAAAGATTTTTCCCGATTTTGATCCTTAATTGTGAACGAAAATGACTGTGCGCGATCGATGTTTTAACAGGTTCGTCAAGACCACATAGAGTTCTTACATTCCTGAAAAAATACTGCAATTGTGAGTAACTTTTTGAGTTGTCGGCCCTTGAACATAGTCACAGGAGCTAAGTCGCCCGACTTTGAAGGGTTGCTGAGAAAAAAGTATTAGCGTTGGCACCTTGTACTACAATGCAGCAGCTACATTAAGTAAAAAATTCTCTACTGCAAGCATCTTTAGAGAAGAAGATTGTCAAAAGTGCATGGGGTCCGGAAATTTCAAAAAGTCCAAAAATAGCAATTTGACGGCGAAAATATGCATGCTACGAATCCACCATGCTTTATTTCTTTGCTCCAAATGTCATTGCCGATCTTTTAAAAAAAAGTTGTAGGTCTCTAAGTGCATTTTGAAAAAAATTCCAATGTTAATTTTTGAAAATTTGAGTACAGTTTTGGCTGTATCCGATTCACACAAAAAGTACAAATAATAATAAAAATAATCCCGATAAAAGCAATAGGTCTTCCAGACTTTGTCTTGAAGACCTAAATAGTTTAGTAGAGTGACAATATACAGGACATGATCTTGATCGAAACAAGTGTAACAAGACTAGTGCATCAGTAAGTCACATGTAACTTTTGGAAGTATATGCAATCACTTGTACTTGAAGCCATCACAATATCCAGAATGCAAGTAAAGTATGAAGCAAGTCCGTCATCTTTCCTCTCGTCGTTGTCAAGAAAAGTTTTTGCTAATTGAGATTTCTTCCTTGAGGAAATTACGGAATCCTTTGGAAAAAAGTAAACGAGAATCCTAATGATAAATGTGATTGATTGAAACATTGCCATCTAAAGAGAGTCTCAATGTACTGAAGCAGTCATTGCTAATTACTAGTTCGTAATACAAAATAAATCGTAGAAGAATGTTTGCTGATAAATACAAGATATGTTACACTTGTCCCACTTCACTTTACATGTCATGAGATTATAAAAGCACATTGTAACAACATATGTTATTATCAACATTCCGATGTCTGAAGCTGCCTCTAAAAGAAGCAAGACTATTTTTGTTAGTAACTCTGTGGAAAGCCTGAAAAATCTCGGACAGCACCTTAAATTTTAGTCACTCATTCAGCTCTGGCAAAAAAAACAATATGAAGACTTTAGAGCGATGTGCGTGTTTTGAGACCATTATGATTAACTTAGTACCATTCTCTAAGGTACAACTCTATTTTGGTTCGTGGTCAAATAAAATAGGATAATAAATATTGCAAATTTCAAAATGTTCTTTGCATAATGTTTTTAGCATATTAATATACATTTTTGCATGTTTACAGTCAACTTGAAAAACTGAAAAATTATATGATATTTCATAACTCTATTATAATAGGGGATATAAAAATCCCTAAAGATGTCGATAGAAATACCAATTGTCTATTTTAAAAAAGAGTGTTTAAAAGGAGGTTTCGAAACGCCACAGTATTGACATTTAAGATAAGGCAATCAGCGTTAAACTAAATACATTAATGTACAAATTGCAGATTTATCACAGAAAAATGTTCTGTTTCTCTTTTATTCTCTTTACATCAAAATATAATGGGTTTCATCTAATTTGTTTTATTGAACTAATCTTCTTTGTAAAGATATTTACATCGACATTCTGTAAAGGTTAAGATCATGAGACGTTTATGTATATCGATACAAATGAACTTCATCACTCGTAGGCGATGTAATCAAGAAATGTTTGCAGCCCACACAAACAATAATGGCTAATGGTAGTTAAGTTGGAGGCTGTGTGAGAAGATATCAATTTATGACGTTACCTTACAAAGTGCTTCATCACACGTTCGCACCAATCTGGAGAGGCTGCTGATTCTATGAAGGAGAAAACCTAAATTGTGTACCTTATTGCATTTTCATTATCCAGATGAAAACAACATGAACAATATTACGAATAAACTATAAACTTCGATCAAAACAGCTGCCGGCATGTACTCGCCCCTTACACAGCACAACCAGGTACAGGGTAAAGGGAAGTAAACCCTACCCAACCTCCACTTTCATAAATAATCAACAAGTAATTAGCCAAAATAAGGCGGGAGGCGGTTACCCAATAGAAGATTTCCCTCCAGGTTGGTGGTATTCATTTTCAGGGTAAAACTTTCATTGGGTACTTTATTGCAAAATGAAAAAGACTCCAATAGATAAAACAATGGCAGAGGAATTTTGACTAAAATATCGCAACTGTCACTCAGCATGTCTACGTTACAGTCATTAGGCGCGACGCAGGCAAGAGAGCGGATAAATTGGAGGGCTAACACCAAGCTACAAAATAGCAATTACGGCATTGTGTTAATGCCAGAAATAACATAATGTCAGAAATCCCTCCCAACCCTTTTTTGTGTGGAAAAGGCAAAAGGATTTTTTCCAGATATGCCCAGTAACAATTTGAGATACACTTTAGTGACATAAAGACATCAAAGACGTGAGTTTTGGTAATAACAGAGGCGCTAGCCGAAAAAAAGGGGTTTTCACTTATTGTCAAGCGGGCTGTAAAGCCAACTAAGCCAGAACTCTTGATATCGTTGGTACTGTCCGTCCAGTCAATTTGAAAAGTATCTGCAGCCACCGCTCTTGGGTCGGGGACGCGCGAGCACAACACTGGTATCTGGTAGCTCATAGTGAAATAGATCCGCCTGCAATTACCCGTACAATTGGAAAATAGTCTCGAATATCTCCCTACTCAGCATCCACCCGTAGGCGGTCAGAAAGCACATTTTTAAGCCCCGATAAATACACTAGGGTCACTCGCACTTCATGCAGGTCGCACCACAGCAGAAGCTGCCAGGACACAGTGCCTCCCAATCATGACTGTCTTCTTGTCCATTTCGAGACGGATCAGCTGACCCTTGACTGAGGGCAGAAACCCGTATGGCCGTTCTCAACTCCAAAACATTGATGTGCACTGCCCAGTCCCATTCTGTGATGGAGGCGTCCGTCTGGGCTGTGAAATAGGGACAAACAATTTTAGGAAGTATTCCAATAAATTAATTTGTATGAGAAATTAAAACTAGAAATGATGCATATTGTAAGATTATAATTTTCTCAAAATCTAGAAGCCCAACCAAAAGGTATGTATTTGTGCATATTTGTTTTTATTGGAATTTACACCATTTTTTATATCACTTTTCCATTTTTTCGAAGAGTTCACATCGTTTATCGTTCTTCCATTTCCTTCTAACAGAAATAGGTATTAACAGTTCGTTTCACCTCACATGACTTTAAGTGAACATTAACATGTAATTGAAGGTCAATTGCTAGATATGTTTAATTGGATTTTTAATATTCGGTATATAAATCTGGACTTACCACTATTTACATCATAACATCATCCTCTCATTGCAATGACTGGTTTATCAAATACTAAAATCTGATTTTGATACGACTCCATGTTACTTTAAACTGTCTTAAGATGAATTTAAAGCAGATGTAATTTGTCAATTGTGCAGATGGTATTTTAGATATCATCGATTTCTTTTGGGTCTCGAAGCATGTCTTATATGAACTTAGAAAATGTTTATCTATATTGATTTACTAATGTTACCCTGATGTATTAATTTGATCTTTTCCTATTTGAAAAACAGATATCCAAATAATAGATGGTAACTGAAACTGGTCCACTATATGTGTATCATTAACTATAAGTATCGATTCAAATTAAGATAATTAATCCTTCCCCCGACTGAGAGGGTCGTTTCAAAGATTTCATTTAAATTTGACTGAATGAATCCTTCTACAAGAGTTCTGATAGAAGTCAGATCAAGAACTAAAGGAGTATCAACTGTATGAACATTTCATACTGACTATATGTCCCATCTGACATTTGCTTTCTAAATGTTATAATCTTTAAAAACAACTGTGATAATGCAATTAGATCTTTTATTGAACCTAACATGCCGAAAGTTTCACACAAGCTTAAATCTTTGATCTTACTGCTGTTCTTATTACATCGGCGAGTGTCAATGTGCCCACCAATATCTGACAATGCGAAATAGCAAACTGTAAGATAAATATATACATGTTTGCTCAAAACCATGTTTATGTTTACTCTCTATAGTCTAATCAATATCTGCGAAAGGTTAAACTGAATATGCTAGCATGTTCAAATTCAGTTAAACAGTCTGCTTTTCTATCCAATATTCGTTGTTTTGTAAAGATCTCTTAAATAATATTTCAATTTTCGCCACATTGACACATTTCCCTTAATAATTTCCTTCGGATAATTACGAAACTGCAGCATCCAGGTGTGTCTTTGATCTTATGAACATACCAAATTAACATGACTTAAGAGGCCATCACGATCAGCTAATTACCATCTCCATGTATCCTTCCAACACAAGAGTAGACATGGTTTATCAATAGTTTGCTATCAGTGAGGGAAAGCAGACCTTTTATTAAGTCTCTAACGCCATCGTATAAATCTTCTTGTCCAGGCTGTCCTGTCTAATAAGGGGTGAATACGCTCTTTAAGATGATGTGGTGAGGGGAGGGACATTTTCTGCCTCTAAGAATTAGCTTCTCGGACAGATGGCCGTTCAGATGTTTACAGAATTCACTCCGTGTGTGTAACATTCAATCAGTGCTTGGTCATGGTCTCATTACTTCCAAACATTTTCCTTTAATGAATGTGCAATCAATTTTCTCGATGTGTAGGATCGTGTTAGTGCAATTTCCGAAAAAAAAATACACTGACTAAAAAGTATTGAAATACGTGAGAACAAATTACATTATATTATTATTTATTCGCTGTAGTAAATCTTTTAAGTCTATCCCGCTGACAAATAACAATTAGTTTTGTGTCACAATTCTTTGATATATAACTGCAGATATGTTTTAGGTTTTACCTGCTACTTTATGTTTACAGGTAATTAGTTAGAAATAGTTTATTTTAGATCAGTGATAACAAGACCAGATTGAAAAAAGTCGATTTTGTTCTGAAAGGACTTTAAAAACCCTTTTTTTACTTTGATCACTAAGATTTCGTCCTACTTTTCGTACATGAAAAGGCTCATGTCAAACATCATTATCGTAACTGTCATATCTCCATTAACTAAGCTAAGAACGTTCAACTTTTTGGAGTCAAGAGTGGTATCTCTAGCTCATGGTGAGTTCACTCGATTTTCGGACTAATTTTGTAATTAGGTAAATGCATTCTTTTAGAAGCATTTTAGAAGTTGGAATGACGATATTGACAAGAAATATATGGATAACAACTTCTTTATTCATTATATGCCACGTTTCGACACAGATCTTTGTGTCGTTCTCAAGCAATGGTGAAAACGACACGAGGATCTGTGTCGAAACGTCGCATATAATGAATAAAGAAGTGGTTTTCCATATATTTCTTGTCATCATTAGGTAAATGCAGTTTTATGCCCGATACGGTGGATATTCTATTCTATGTTCTACAATTTGCTCTCAACACACAAACTCTGCCATGACACGTGGTTCGTCCAGATGATATGTAATACACGTTTAGTTTTCCAGAGATAAACTCCTTCACTAAATCACATTTCAATCAAATTTACGTTTTGTCATGTCAAAGGAAATTTTCACATTTCATATGTCATGGGGACGAACTACGTGTTGCTGTTTAGATATAAGATAAAATATACCATTGGAATAAGCCTCCCCATGAGATGTTCTTCTATCAGCTTAATGAAAGCTGAACTATCAAAACGAGAAACGTAAAGGTACATTTCGTTCACCAATGACAATTACCTTGTTAAGAACACATGAAAACGTGTGCAGGCCTTCAGATACCATAATTATCTGTGCAGTCCAATCTATCCTTGGCGAGGTAGGACATGGTACGGAGCTTTCACTTACACTGTGATGTTAAGTAATGATAATACAATGCCGCTTCTTTATCAGTAAACATACCTAATATAAAGCAAAATACAAAGACGCTTACCTGATGAAGTCATATCCCCTTAGTCACATGGTGAGTGTCGCACACGCTCAGGTGTTAATCTTCAGACTTCAGTAGAACAATGTGAGGATGACATGAATGCCCCCCTCGTGGAAAATAGTTGTAAAATCTTGTTGAAACATGTTTACTGATGACGGCAGTGATGAGGAAATCACGTCAGGTCAATAGCCAGACATTACATATCTTGTCTGCGCAGAGCATACATTTTCGAAACATCTTCTGATACCTAAAAACCTTCCATTTTATGTATCTGAAATCATCAAATTAGTATAGTGGTTTTTTTCTATGCTATATCTGTTTGAGTTATTTTATGAATGTTAACATGTAACTTTAATTACATAGGCATAAGTTTATTTATTAGGGTATATAAGGTATATTTATTGCCGACGCTATCTTTGTTGCTGTTTGATATTAAATGTGACGTTTCCTTTTATTGGTTTCTTTTTTTTGGTAAAGACGCACATTTATAGAGATAAGACATTATAATGGTTGGAGACCAAGAAAAGTGTGTCTTCACTGACATAAATGACAATCATCAATCGTAGACCAAGTCTTCATTGAATGCTACAGCCCACGTTACTAGATCTGTCTACACTAAATGACTTTGAATTGTGAGAAATACAATAAAACGATGCTGTTTATAATAGTTCTTCCACAAATTAATAAACTGACACCACAAATTACATTTGTTGCATCATGGTTTATATGAACCAAAATGTATTCATTTAGAAATTAATTCAAATATTTATCCATTTCGTGTTATGGTCAAACAAAAGAGGTCATTGTATTTCTTTTAACCTCGTCAACCAAACATGAGTTAGTTGAAATTGAGCTCAGGGTACGGACATTATCATGAAATATGTGTTTCCATGGTTTAATAGTTGAAGATTGATAAAATGTTAACAAGTTCAACAATTATTCCATTTGAAACAAAGAGCTAAAAATTATGATTAACCCAGATTATGTAGTAACAAAACCTTTTATGTTTGGATTCTAGAGTTTGAAAAATTAAATATGTATACGTACAATATGCATCGTACTACTCAAAAGAAGTTCCGGGTCAAACGTTTTTTTTCCACCAGGTAATTGTCTATGTACATATCAGATATATATTTTAGAATTATTGGCGGAACTCGTGTCAAAATTGGTTCACGATATCCTGACGACAAAACTTGTGTACAAGGCATATGTCATTTTCAAACAAAACGATTTTGACAGTCTCCTTAGAAACCTTAAACTAAAGCTCAAAACAAGGCTTCACAAAACTGGCATCGCCAAAACGCAGTAGGTTACGACTTTTTGGAGTTAATTATGTCCTTGCACGTGCACTATGCATTTCCATGAGCAGTTTGGCCATAAAAAACCTTCCATGACCGTGCTGCTCTCAGTTGAAATTTCAACATGGTCAGGCGTCAGCTGAGTGAATTTGACAGAGGAAGAGCCATTGCGTGGCTTCAACAGGGTTTTACACAGAGGCATGTGGCACAGAGAATCGGTTGTAGCCAGTGTGTGATTGGGAGACTAAGGCAGCATTTTCAGGGAACCAATTCAATTCAGAATCGCCCACGGTCAGGTAGGCCAAATTCAACGTCGCAACGTGAAGACCGGCATGTCATTCAAATGGCCTTACGTCAGCGCGTTGTTACAGCGAGATGTGGGACCAGACCATAAGAAATCGTCTGCGAGCCCACAACATTCGATCTCGACGACAAGCGGTTTGACCACCTCTAATTCAACGTCATAGTGCAGCACGTCGTGACTGGGGCACACGTCATAGAGACTGGAGACGGCGACAATGGGGGCGAGTATTCTTCACTGATGCGTCCCAATTTGCATTACAGTTCAATGAACTTGCATGGGATGAATTGGGCAGACGTGTCAGAGATAATCAAAGACAACCTGATAATCTTCAAGAATTGGTGCAATTCCTTTTGGCAGAGTGGCAGCCTATTCCCCAGATTTTTTTTCGACGTCTGATCGACAGCATGCTTCGTCGTTGTGTCGACTGCTTACGAGCACGTGGTGGTTTCACTCGTTATTAACAAAGTTATCGAATTTGAGACAGTTTTGTTGGACCTCATTATGCTCAAAATGGCGAAATAATTGTGTATAAAACGTGCATATGCTTTGCATAACAGACTCAACATTGAGACATATTGAACTCATTCTGACCAAAAGTCATTCTCCCCAACAGAGGTAGCACCGTCATAAATTTCTATACAATCTATGTTTAAATCGAAGGTTTCATGTGCACGAAATGTAGAATGCTGATTGGATGCAATCAAAGGTAGTTGTGCAATCAGCGACGCCGTTTCAAAAGTTATCATTTAAATCGCCTGAGTTATTTCCGTATGCCTCCCAAAAGCTAAACTTTATTAGAATATGCACCTTGCACTTTGCATATTCAATGATTTCATATTTGGCAAATATGTACATAAATGGACGAAGTATCTTCAGACAATTTTCGATGATCTTGGATTGAGTTTTATTTGGAAATTTCAAAATTTTAAAAACATCTTCTGGCTAAAATCAGTTGTTAAAAGTAAATTAAAAGATACCTTTCAGCAAACATGGATATCAACAATTGAAACCTCTTCAAAAGCAACAACTTATAGTGTTTTTAAAAATCCATCTCTCAATTTTGAACAATACCTAAACTCCCTGCACTACAATAACTTGTTGAAATTCCGAACTTCTAATCATTATCTCCCAATTGAAACAGGTAGATGGCGTCGAATCCCTGTTACTGACAGGCTATGTACTCTTTGTGATTTAGGCGATATTGGTGATGAATTTCATTTTTTATTTTTATGTCCGAAATTAGAACTAGAAAGAAAAAAGTATATTCACAAATATTTTTATATCAGACCAAATATGCACAAAATGAAAATTCTGTTTAATACCAAAAAGCTAGGAACTCTAAGAAAATTGTCATTATTTTCTAAAATCATCATGTCGCATTTTAAGAGATAACATATTTAACCTTAGAATAGCATGTCAGCCTTTTATTGCATTGTAATGTATCATGTATCATTGTATATATATATCCATGTACCTCTTATGCTGCAGTTTGCAGCCTGAGTGTAATAAAGTTCAGTTCAGTTCAGTTCAGCGTCGTCTTTACAGAACACAAACGCCTCATTTTCCGACTGTTTCATTGTACAGGCTTGTGTGACATCTAATGTTATTCATGCATTCGTTGTTTTCATTGGCTGAAATATGGCCAGGTAGTTTAAGTTGCAATATTGTCCCGCTAGGGGAAAGTGCCGAAAGACCGAGAAACCTTCGTATTAAGACAGTGGTTGTATATAAATTAATGACGGAGCTACCTCTGTTCTGAGAGGATGACCAAAAGTGTGCTTAAAAGTTTTGATTTACATGTTCCCTGTGTCTGATAAAATTAGAAAATAATTGGTTGACCCTTAACTTCTTTTGAGTAGTATATTTCAATTCTAGTTTCACTTTCCAGTAGAAATGACCGTAAAGAAAATATTTATAAGACTGGTTTTCTATCCACAGTAAATGTAGTTTTCTCAATATAGTAAATCTACACAGTACATACACTGTCATTAACCTGTCTGCCATCGATGAAATATGATTCGCTGTTAATGATGTTGGTCAATTTGATGTTCCTCCCACTAACTCGGCAAAGGATGTTCGAGGTTAATCGATTTACAAGTATAACTTACAAAACTTCACTTCAAACATTCCATCGAACTTCAAAATAAGTTTATTACTCAAACTGTGAACAAAAGTATACGTGAAATGTTGCATACACAGAGCCGAAGTGTAAGCTGTTGTTTTCTTTAAGTCATATAATTGAATATTCAAATATTTTGAAAATAATTGTTAGGAGTTGAACGTCAAGTGTAATGATCTGTTCACTCATATCTATCCTTGGTGAGATAGAAAATGGCACAGAGCTTTCACGTACACTGTGATGTAAAGTAT
This sequence comes from Phorcus lineatus, assembly GCA_921293015.1. NCBI lineage: Eukaryota > Metazoa > Mollusca > Gastropoda > Trochida > Trochidae > Phorcus > Phorcus lineatus. The sequence continues at coordinate 5,906,895 of OV121081.1, read as the reverse complement.
TGATAATACGAGGTGAGGTGAGGTGAGGTGATATGGGGTTTAACGCCGCTTTCAAGAGTATTTCACTTACATCGCGGCTGCTAGTATTATAGCAGGGAGAAAGCCCGCAACACCATTGGACTATGCATTGCTGTGAAAGCTGAGAGCATCGGCTGGAAATAGCGAACCATAGGTGTAATATCACGTGACCTGTCAAATTGTAAAATGACAGGTGACACAATGTTGCTGAAAAGGAAAACTTGAGTATTTTCCTTAAAATAACTTAATAGCAATGGATACACTCACTAGAAAAAATCGCCTTATTTTTTCCATTTCCATTGACAAAATATTCAATCAATTTAAATTTAAATTCAAGTTCAATTTAAATGCTTATTTATTACTAAGGCTATAGGACCAAAACCAAAATTGTTCAATCTTAAAATTGTGGCAAACAGGGTTGGTAGAATGACAGTTTGAAAGTTTGATAATTCCAGATTAGTAGAACATTGTGGTTGTAAGCGACATGAAAAATATGTATTTTCTTTCCTTTAGACCAACGTTAGAACCTATAGATCGCGACATTTTATCTCATATATTCCATTGGTCGGCATGTTTGTATGCACAAATGCTCAGGTGCTCTCAGGTGATATCAGATTTATTTGACTGCTCATTTGACAAATACTGACAACTCACATTTCCTTAACAATAAAATCAGCTCGAAACGTGTCCCTCGTACCTCGCTGCGTTTTTTGATCTGACCGGTACCACGGCTCGGTAGTGTCAGACGACCTTGACCGTGACCTTTCACCCTTCAGTTGATTTAACCAATCACAGGTCTTCGTACTTACAGCTTTTGTCCGATCATCAAAGATTGCGGAAAAGTTTAAGTGAGAGACGCTCTGAACCACCTCCCCTGTGGATCCAACCCTGTACACTTTCTGAGATTTAAATAGGCTGTTATGGGTCCATTATTTTTAACTGCAAATGTTTTTGTTTGTGCAAAATTATTTATCTGCCTCGATTTAGTGAAATTCTTACTTTGAAATAAATTGATCTTTTGACAAAATGATTGTCGATCCAACTTTGAGATAAATGCTTTGCGGGCCTTTGAGTTATATTTTGGTGAATTTCTTAACTATTACTTCAAAAATTTCGAAAAACTGATTTTTGGACAAAGAAAAAGCCAAATCAAACAGAAATATTGTCACGATAGTAAATCGTCCTCGAAGTTTGTAATCGTAATGTCATGTTTGCCCTTGAATAAGATATGTGTTTACTTTCCAGGATCCTTAGCTAAGGCAGAGGGATATTTCCTGAGACACTTGCTGTGAATGGAAATGTTATGAAGTACTCGTAATAACACCCTGACCCGACACAGTGAATGTCCTCTGTCTGTGATGCCAATTCCCCGAGGCAGAATGTGTCTGCTCTTGACCACATCATCTTATTGATCACATTGACTCATTCTTATACTGGACAGCTTGGACAAGAATATTTATACTTTTTACTTTGATACTCTGATTTTCCTATTTAATGACAAACTAACAATAGACTATGTCTACTAGAGTGTTGACAGGGTACTTAGACAGAGTCATTATCTAATTGTGGCAGCCTTTCTCAGGTCATGTTAGTTAGACAGAAGTGACTAAAGGCCAAAATTACATCTAGTTGCTTCATATAAGAAGGGAAATACTAATAAATCACAAAAATGTGTATATAAATATCTGTGTTTAAGTAAATGCCGGCAGAGTTGACAAAATCTTCAAGAAAAGGACATGGCATTTTCCCTGTGTTACACTTTACACTTATATTACATATGTGCATTGCATAGAAGGGATGTAATGTTAATGCTAATTATCAACAGTTGGACCTGAAGACAGGTACTGCTTGGAATGTCTTATGTCAGATCTTGTATTAAAAAAAGAGAATAAAGATATGGGGTTTCACTCATATGTTACTTTTTTTTAGAGAACTAAAATGTTATATTTACTGCCATATGGTATTGAATGACAGTTTATCAATTGGGTTTGGTAGACCTCATGTACAAACCTTCCGTTTTATAAACCGTATAGTTTCACATTTATAGACACTGTTGACGAAAAGAATCCTGAGATCAATAACGAACTGGAAATGTTAATGAATAAAGCAAAGGACAACGAGGTCCATTTTGTAATATGTGTTACTCAGCATTTCCCAACAAACCAGTTTTCATTATAACGCATATTGATGTCTGTTCTACAGGTTTCCGTTGTAGAACAACGCGACGTTTCCAATCCATGTGAATGTAATTAGCAGTACTCACCACTCTGACTAAAGAACACTATAACCTTTCTATACAATTTCATGATTAATCTTCCCCAGGTTCTCTTGAATTCCTATGAATACTCGGATATGTGTGAGAGCGTCAGTGATATGAATCCATCATCAACCTGAACACCTGCTAAAAAGGCTTTAAAATACACACGAGATGTACTTTTTCAAAAGAATAACCCAAATATTATATTGATCTTTGTTCGGATAGAACATGAATTTATAATGGTCCAATAAGTCAAATTGTATATAATATCTTGTATGAAACTTTCAAAAGTTTAGATCAAATAATGAACATGGTTTTTTTTAATTATGTTTGCATTAGCCACTACTTTCGATACCACATAAATTATCCATTTAGTCAACATTCAATGATGCTTCTTTATAACTTATGCATTTTAATACATTTCCAAATAGTTTATGGCAAAGAATATGACAAATATCTACAATGAAGTTAAATGCCAAATGTGATGGTGTCAGTATGCGTTACAAAGCTTAAGGTACTGTTGTTTTCATCAATATTGCGGTTTTTTTAGAAAAAGGAGATATGTGTGTGAATAATGTTTTTAAGGTAACTTTGAAATTATCAAAAATATTAACAATAGTAACAAATAAGTGATCCGATTAAAAGATTATTTAGTATTAGGTAAAATTAATATTCACTTATAATCTAACTAAATGAAAAAACTAATGAAATAGACTAACGATCTCCAATAGGTTTTACTTAAATAAATTTTAACCCTGCAATCATTCTAGCGACATCGATAATTATTGCAGTAATAGAATCATAATGAGCTTTTCATTTTCCTTTCTTCAGTTCAAAGAGCTTTGCAAATTATTTTGCCTGGTCATAAAAGGCTAGGAGATCCAAAACTAACTTTCATCAGGCTATTGAAAATCATGTTATGAATCTTTTTGTGACCAGTGCTTGTTCAACTTAAAAGATACAATTGAAGTTGTTTTAACTGATTTACCAATGTGCTACCTTGCTGTTTGCTGTCGTAGTTTTCATAAGAAATATCAGTAAGTTGCATGCTAATTGATACTGAATTACTGTTTCATCAATGAACCATTTCTTGTTGACTTTTTTTTATTGATTTAATCTGTCAGTTGCATTTTTGTTGATACTTAATTACTTTTTCAGCTATGAACCATTTCTTGTTGACTTTTTTTATTGATTTATATTAATCTGTCAGTTGCATGCTTGTTCATACTGAATTACTTTTTCAGCTATGAACCATTTCTTGTTGACTTTTTTATTGATTTAATTGCATGCTTGTTGATACTGAATTGCTGTTCCGGGATATTCAGATCAAAATGGGACAAAATTGAAACAGTCTCACTGTAACATAAAGTTTGACATTCAATCGCAAACATGTATAACTGTCTTGCCTAATTGTGTAATCAACTGCATGTTTTACCGTCTCAAATTTGAAACAACTTGAAAATTACCTTCATGAACACTGCTTTCATGCTTTGACATTAAAGGTTGACAAAAAACGTTGTAGGCACCGAAATTCCTCTTTACCACACAAACACACAAGGGCGTTTGCTCAACATAATTACAACTACATTGTAATAAATAAGATCATGTATTCAAAGTTCATCAAGTTAAAGTTTTACTCAATAGTAGGATAAAACCAATTTCAAACAAAAATGAGGTAACGAGGATCAAATGAATGAGCAGTATATTCATTTTGCAATATATATTCATGTGTTGCCTTTTTCACCCATCAGTGGAACTGATTTCAGATAAATAACAATTTTACTTTCGTGTCACTCCCTTGCAAAATCTTTATTAGTTAAATTCTTTAGCTTTCCAGTACCAAAACGTCAATTTTGGTCTGCGCAGTGAAGAAACGGTTAGTTCATGCTGGGCAAAGAATTTAACAGGTCTTGTTATTTTTCAAAAACAAAACGTCAACTTCTATATATTAAAAAAATATTTACAACTGGCCTCTCACAGAACTAATAACACCTGCCAATTCTAATTTAACGTTTTAAACACGAAATTCAAGAAAATATAACCAAAAACAAAACCTTCCGTTTTCACAACCAAACACGTATTGCTTTCCTTTCCTGACATCTGATTGTTTCAATCCAGATAAGACTCCTCTTCAGGTTGTCAAGTTGCGATGACATGGGTGATAAACCATTTGACATGTAGAATATTTTATGCATTTTACTTTTATCTCAAATTGATTACATGCAATTAATCTCTGATTGACAATCTTGAATGGGTCACCTTGCTTAACGATACGATTGATTGTTGATGCGTGAACTACTTGTAAGGATATCAGAATTATATTATCAATATCAATCTCTGATTTTTATCTCTCTTTTTATATTGTTGTGACATTTTGGAAAGAAACTGAAATGATGGCTGTAGTATTTAAAGGTTTCGTAACTATACGCAGAGAAGATCAGCACGCTATTTCTATCAATTTTCTATTATATCAATCAAGACTATCAATTCAGTTATCTTCTTTATTGGCATTATTTCTCATTTATTAATCTCTCATTATCTGATGTTGGCAATAACTAACAATGTTTCACCTTTGATCATGGAACTTTAATATGTAAGATGTTGTTGTCATCGCTGAAGAAATTATTAGCTCTGGCTAGACAGATTAGTATAGATACACATTTAGATGTAGTCGTTTGAAAGATGATATAGCTTTTATGCTTATGAATGTTTGTTGTTTTAATAGAAGAATCCTCTATTTAGTCATGAAATTAGATGACGTCATCCGGACATTGTCCAATGTATTGATATATAAATGTAGTGGTTGTTTTAAGACTTGGTGGAAATCAATATTCAGGCACTTATGATATTACCTTTAAACACTCATATGTATTGAGGATATAATCTCTGAATAAACCACTTAAACACACCTTATGCACACTACAACTACAAGTAAAGTGGATTCAACGTTCTGACAAGTTCCAATGTTTTTGTATTTTGTTTTTCGATTGTACAGGCAGGACGAGTATTCAGCTAAATACAAGAAACATGTATTCTCTTTTTTTGCCTGAGAGCTGGTGACTGTTTGGCTTTTTCTTCACCACCCAATGCTATCTCAAAGGGACGTCATTAGCCACCTTGTTGATTCATGCACATGAACGCAATGAATTGTATAAGTTAAATTAACACTGAAGATCCATATGCAATTAAACAACTTTTAAAGGTTCAAAAAGACACTCCTCCAATCCTCTTTTGGTAATAAATAGGTGTTAATGCGTTATTTTTCTGAAATATCTAACTTGCTTGACCTCGTAAAACTTTGAAATGTTGAGGGATTAAAAGAATTGAAAACATCATCGATACCCTAAAGGTCGGCCACTGACAAGTTTAATTCTAAAGAGAAGTGAAACAAGTTAAACTGTTTAAACGTTTAATCACAGTGACTGGAATTGTCATAGAAGAGGTGATTCATGTGAAATAATTTGTGACACTTGGAAATTCAATTGCAAACAATTAACAAGAATCTCAATTCAGACTACAAACAAACCTGTTACAGTGTTATCAAACAAGGATGATGTTGGAAAATAAAACTAATGATTGAAATGACCTGCGCTGCAACAGGTCACTGGTTAGTGAACAGATAACCAGTTTTTTAATTACAAAAAAAGAGTACCCTGAAAAGTGTCCAGAAATTGTTTATTGTATATCTTCTGGGTCGCGCCTATAAACAAATTAAAGCATACATATTATTAAATGCTAAAAAGCATAGTCTCTACAAACAATTACTGGAACACAATTCAATGAACCAACATCATCCAGGGGCGGATACAGAATTTTCGTTTTGGAGGGGTGCGCCCTTCGGGTGTCACAAGTACAACTACTGAAATGATAACTTTTGTCATTTAGACCTAGTGATAGGGATTATCGTAGACATACAATAACGTTAGAATTTACAAGGTACTGGCCTGTGACGAGTGTCAAAGGGCAAGGAAGCGTTATATTGTTTGAACAATTGTCTCTGTCAATTTACAAGTGGAAGCATGTGACCTACATTTTCCTCAACCATGACGGAATCAGATCTTAGTGTGCTCAATTTCGCACATCATAATGTTTCAACCGAACCTGTTGACCTGTTGACAGTGTTAAGGCATGTTCCTTTTTTTGAAGAAAACACCGAAGCAAGTTTATAAACAAATTATTCAAATATCATCACTAAGGCTCGGTAAAAGGAAAATTTCATCATGTTTACATGGAATGAGGAAGCTTCTTCAATATGAAAATAGTAATGCGTGAATATAAGGATAGAATTAATCAATAAATTTCAAATTTAAATTAAATGAACATATCATAGAATAAATATGAGCGGAAATGGCAATCATTTGATTTAAAACCTTTTAAACTTATTTGGATACAGAATATACATTATTGGATACCCTAAAATACAATCAAATAAACAACTGTTAGATAGAAGTTGCACTTGATTAATCTGATTGAGGAAATGAAAGCGACAGTTAACGATATCCAGACAAGAATGTCTCCCACATTTCCATTTCACTAGGATTTATGTTACACTAGGGAGGGGATGATACCATTATGAATAATATATTAAACACTCGAATTCGATATTCCCGACATAGGCAAGAGATTCCATTTGACCACAAATTACTGACAAAATTCTTCCAACTGATCTAATGCATTTTCAACGACCATTTTAGCTATTTGTCAATATTCCCTTGTGGTATTCATCTTTTATTAATCAGACTAAAAGTCCTGTGGATCATCCAAAACTCTCTTCCACAGGAGATATCGCTTGTGGAAGATCAAGCGATATCTCCTAGGAGACATCTTTTTGGCAGTAGATTTTGAACAATGCCCCTCTGACGTCAAGTATATGACATCACAGTTGTTTAACACATCAAGTAATGGCATCACAATGCTATGACGTCATAAACACTACGACGTCACAATGCTATGACATCACCACACTTGGAGTCTTAGGGCAGCAGGGTGTTCAGTAATGTGTATTTGTCAATAAAATGTAATGAAATATTATTTTGGATGATAAATAGAATCTCACCCTCATGTCTTCTGATATCAAATATATCAACACTGGTTGATAAAAGTAAAATATCCTCGGCAAGCCTCGGATATTTGTAACTTTTATCAACTCGTGTTGATATATTTGATATCAGGAGACACTTGGGTGAGATTCTCTATTTATTCAAACTTACAGAAAAACTTATTCCAACTGAACAAATGCATTTTAAGGACCATTTAAGCCATTTGTCAATATAACCTGGCTGTATTCATCTTTTATTGATCTGAGTAAAAGTCCTGATGTTGTTTCCAATCTAAACTAAGAACATTATGTCGACAAGTTAATTCTAAAGCTTTGAAATTGAAGTATGGCAACTACGAAGATTTATTTGATAATCATTTTAGCTTTTCTGTGCCTAACCAAAACGAGCTTTTAACTTCAAACTTGGTGATTGTGTAAGATGATTGATGCTTTGTGATATCAAATGCAGATATGGCCACAGAGTGTGAATCAATAATATTTATCAATTTGTTTCATTTATACCGTTTCTGTGATAAGATTCAAATAAATAGAATCTGTAATGAAATTAGTATTGCATATCAATCATTCACAAATATTTAACTCTTCCAGAGACTTCGACAACACTCAAAGAGGGATGGTAAACAAATCTAAGAAATTCTTTAATTTTATACACTACTCAATAGTCTGATATTGATAGTACCTTATTTATTGTTTCATATTCATAAAGGAGATATTTATTAATATTTGAAATAACACATAATTTTCATATGTTTAAATCATCCCGCTGAACATGTACTCAAACGTCAGGAGAAATAAGTTGAAGTTACCACAGGCGCATGTGAGTATGTGTTTACGTATATGTAAAAACGAACATTGCACACATGCATAGAAAAAGGTTGTCACGGCAAATTTTAACAGACCATTTAGTATGCATTTTCACATGTACACATACTTTTACTAGTAAGGTCGATCTTTACTTAAAGGATGGCCTTACCTTTAACTAACATCATGACCTAACATAGGGATGAAGTCATAACGAGTGTGAAGGGTTATCTGTCTACTGCTGGAAGGAAAAGCTTCTCTCCAGGTCACAACACCCTCCCGACGCCTTCTTCATCACAAACGCGATGCAATTGTCCGATTAATGTCACTTGTTAATCTAGACAAGGTTCAGGAAATTATACTAGACAAACTCATTTGCTTGCCTGTTTGATAGAATAGGTTACCTAAACGTAAGCATGTGAAGTATACAGAGTCGGCTATATCTTCAATCAAGTGGCAAAAATATATAAATATGAAGTTGTATTCGTTAATAAATCCTAAATAAATAATATTTTAGACGTAATATCAAAGATAACTTAATGGCTGTAAGGTTCTACCATGGAAACAGCCAAAATTAAACTTCTCAAGAAGTCGAAATCCCAAAAAGGCACCACTGCTCAACACTGATTGTAAAACAACGCAAGTTTCAATGTGCTAGGCCTTATGGTGGAAAGTACAGGTTTTCGTGAGAAATCAATTACTTTTCCCAGGCTTTCAACAACAAAAAATTCTGATGAATGGATCGGTCACTCCCGTGTCAGGGCTTTGACATATCTTACCTTTTCAAATCAGTGGTATGACTGATAATCACAACTTGATTGGCACAGTATATAAAGGTGGGTTTAATTCGACACAAGCTTCAACATATTTCTTGTTTGACACAAAGGCAACATTTATGAGCAAAAATTTAAATATAAAAATTGCTACTTTAAATTGTAGGGGAAACGCGTAACAGTCATCAATCCGCTCATTGATGTCTGGTTATTATTAAGATTGTAAAATGTTATCATCACTTACTTTGGCATGTATAATTATTTCAATTTAGTTGTTTTGGAAATGTGAGTTAGTATTAAACGACAGCATATAGATCTTCTTGTTAATATTGTCCACTATTGGTTATTTAAGGATAATGTGGTCAGACGTCAGACAATTCAGCATTACTAATCAAGACGGATGACCAATTCAATCGGGTCACTTTGATATTGCACAGATAATGGGTTAGGTGACGTTGATCCCTAATAAAAAGCAAACACAATTTCTAGAAAGATATAAACTCCACATAAAAACAGTCTCCAAAAACAATTATTGGAATTAAATTCAAATAATTATCCACATTTGTTTTGAAAGACTTTAGGACATTCAGTAGTATAAGAACTTAATTTAAATATACTGATGTTGCCAAACATTCTAAGCGAAAAATGAAAGACACTTGACTAGAAAATGTATCATAAACTGGAAATGGTTTCTGTCTATCGATGTTTTTACTGCTCGATGTTTGTAGTTTTTAGTCGAAATACCCGTCAATTTTATTTATCAATATACATTGCACAGTTGTCACTTGATCAATTTGAATCATTTCCTATGTCACAGTGATATCCCATTATTTAAATGTTATTGTATCACCTGTATGAATGGATTAAGCACATATTATAGGATATGTACATCTTTTAAACCGAAATCAATTGTATGATACATTCCCATGTCAAATTATTTATAATTTAATTTGTATGAGATTTCAACAAAATCAGTCTATCATACATCAGGTTACGTTTATCATTATTGATTTGTATTATATTGTCTTTAGTGTTGCCCTTTTCTGTTGCAGAAGGTCAGGTTTTAACGCTGACCTGTTATCCATTAACAAAGACAGTCATGAACCTCTGATATTTAATCAAATATGTTTCATGTAAGCAAATTTTCGTCAAATGTCACATTCTCACATCTCAAGGTTAAACTAACAGTTTAACATATTTTACCTATAACTGAGTAAAGTCAAGTTAATAGAACATCCATATCTATTCTCATACTTTGTGAATGATGGAAGTCACAACCACTCTGAGGATTTCCAAGATCAACAAAACTAAATTGACTTGTGATTCACTGGCTTGGTAGCAATACTTTGATGTGAAAATGCTGTGGTACTACAAAGCAAACGGAGACAAAGCTTTAAGAAAATAAAGGGTAAACTGCTCATTGAGTATATATTCTTAAATTAATTGTTTTACTTACAAACAGTTCTACAATCATGAATGAGTTTGATTAAGTCATTTGATTGCCTTTTTCCTTCATTTATCATTCTATCAGTCAGACTTTCAAATCATGAAAGAAATATAAAAATATTATTTTGTTGTTCTTTTAACAAAACAATTACTGTACAGGCTTCAATTGGTTACCATGTTAACTTTTTCATGCCTATTGATAACTGGATGACTCAGTGAGAAGGTAGATAATATTATGAGTTTTATTTGCAATGTATGTCTTTCATAATGATGTTCCTATTATCAAACTCCGAACTACATAATAAAATGAGTAACATTTATTCTTATTTTGAGCACTCATTCTTGTTTGTATAACACAAACAAGAATGAGTGCTTAAAATGCTCCTTTCAGTGATTTCTACTTCATCACATCATTTCTTTAAAGAGCCTTTTTGAGATGCTATTTTCGGTCAAATATTTATCAAAAGTTTTTCTTTAAAAGTTGTTATTTGGAATGATGATGTAAGCCAGAGGGAAGATAAAACGACAGTCAATAATAATGTGTATATAACTGTATCTTAAAACTACATCAGCATATCTTGGATACTGTAATAGCCACTATCACATAGTAATATTGATTATGTGAGACAATTGCCTGCATCATATTAATTCATAGTGTTATGTGTCAGATGGAAGGTTTAATGGGCAAAACCCCAATCTACCACATAACAAGTATTTAAAAGATGTCACACATTAATTGAGAGACTAAAAGGGATTCAATAAAATGTAGGATAAGCTTAATACATAATATCTAAATGCAAAGGGTTACAAAATATATGTACACAAAGATAAACTGGCAGACCAACAAAGTAAATAGGGCTTAACAATCAATATGAAAATATAGTCACCAACATGGTTAATTTCAGAATCAGTCACCGACCTGGTGTGTGTAAAATCTCTCCAGCAACTAACTCTGAAATACTAAATACTGAAAAGCCCCTTTTTAAGCTTAAGGTTACCCACTGAACGATACAAGCTTATCCTTTTACCCTAGTACCCAAGTCCTTCAGAGTTAAACAAAGACAATTAAAGACAGAAGCTACTCAATCAATTAAAAGAACAATGCCCACTGAAGCTAATCTATAACTTGTCACTCTCTTAGGGAATAAGGTTAAAATATACATTTGAATGTAGATGAAATACACATACACATGACAATAGCATTAGCTAGGAAAATCAAAGTGAAGCACAATAAATCGCAATAAAGTTGAGCCAGTGGAACGGTTAATATCATACCACTTCATTTAGCATACTATTGTCGTTATTTGCCTTTCTCAGTCACTTTATTTTACTCACTTGCAATACTCGTATCTTATCTGGTCCAATTAATATGAATGTCAGTGACACTCAAGATACTAGTAGAATAATGTAGATGATTGCATGCTGGGCGAATAACATGTTGGTCACAATGTAGAAAGGAAATTTTATCTCTATGAAGATTACACTATGTTTTGTCTGTGAGGTGCAAAATGTCGACTGACGCACAACAATGACCACTTGGCAAATAAATTCATATAATAACTGTAAATTCTTATTTAACACATCCACATATTTATAGTATAAACAACGACAAAAGCTTTATAGTTACATTCAAAAAAGGATGTAATTTCTGTCTTAAAGAAAAATGAGTGGTTAGTTCCTTGAGATGGCTGTCTAGACTTGATGGAATGAACTATTAATGCAGGATCCTATGTGAATTTATCATTAATCCGAATTTGATTATATGATGGAGATCTCTGAATGATAACTCTTGGACGGTTAGGTAACCGAAAAGGGAATATGATTCTAGATAGTTATGTGGACATGTGTAAGGATTGTAATAATATATGATACTGTATTGTCGATATCGTGATAAATAATCAGAGAAATATAAGAGGTTACTTTGAATCAAAAAGAATTTCAGTTGCAATATCAGCACATTTATAGTTATCCGAAATTTGTAAGTATTCATCACATTTTTTATGTTTGTGTATGCTAGTTATAAGATTGAGTGATTTTTTCAAACATGCACACCTTTAAGTATGATTTAATTTTCATTTGTTTTTGCTATTTCAAAGGAACCCTTAATTCATTTAAAGAAGACAAAGCAAGACAATCTCATTGACTGCAAATTCCAGTTTGGTTATTTTTAGTTACATTCTGAAAAAGTTGATGGGTGCAAGAACGAATAAATGCAAAACTCCGCAACTCATTAACAAAACATAATTTTTTTTAAAATAACAAACACATTAATTGAGCTTAAAATAATATGTACTGCACGATGACATCATTTCTGGAAAATCAATATTAAAATATCTTACTTTAACAATTCATGTGCCATGGCAGAAGTAATATCTTAGAAATAACATTATGAAAGCCTCGTCCGTTCTTTCTTTCTTTAACTGCATTGAAATTAAACAGATACAGTAATTCTTTACATCCATTTTTCATGCCTTAAACTCATGTAAAGCTCATCATGAATTAGCGATACTATTCTTGACTCTTACAAGTTGTGTATAGTCTTAATATAGTCTAATATATGACAGTTGTGATGTCGCTATTACAATTGTATATGTGGCTTTTGATGTGCTTGAAACAAGCTTTTAAACTTGAACATCTTAATTCCTTTCTTTCTGTTTTGCTCAATTATCAAGAATGTCAAAACAGCTATTCTGATCTTATAATCTGTGAAAATAAGGTTGATTAATAAACACAATTTAGATTTCCATAAATATCTCATAGCATCGTGACAGAAACCACATTGGCACGATAGACCGTAAAAATTTGATATAGTATTTAAATTGTGCTTAATACATTACTTTGCTTTAACGAGCTTCCTAAGTAGAAGTTGTTTTTTTATAACAGAAATTATGAGAACATTTTGATATTAAAAATATATGGGGATGATTTCAAAATACGTAATAACATTTTGTGTTCATTTACTCTTCTGTAAAAGTACTCATTTTGTACTTAGGACTATTTAGTTCTATCACCAGTAACATCAAAATGTGGGTAGTTCAACATGAAGTTATTCAAACCTTTACAAAGACAAACACAATGGTCTAAAATGACAAATTTCAGTTACGAAATCTATCATCAGGTTCAATCTACAAGCAGTATCAACTACTTGTATAAACTGCGGGTTATAGTATAGTAGAATGAAATCAACAATATAACTTTGTATATCCCTGTAGGAAATTCATAATGCTTGAGAATGGAATGTGTTTTCATGTTCTCTAATGATGTTAAGTTATTTTGTTTCCTGTTCACAAGGTTAACTAACTTGATGTAATACTGAGAGACTTGCTGGCACTTCCATTAATGAAAATAATAGAAAACAATTTAACCAAGACCAAATACTGCGTGAATGTTAAAGACACTGAGTGAATTTTTTAAATGTCTGAAACGTCATGTGTCTGCACAGCTGATTCTCTGAGGCAGAAACTGACCTTCCTCTCACCACATCAACCTATAGATCGTATACGTCCCTTATTACACATGGCAGCCTGGACAGGAAGATTTATACGATGGCGTTAGAAACTAAATCAAAGGTCTGCTTTCTCTAACTGATAGCAAACTATCAATAAACCATGTGAACTTTGGTGTTGAGAGGTAAATAACTGACCATGATGGCCTCTAAAATCATGTCAATTTGGTGTATTCTTAAAATCAAAGATTCATTTGGATGATTAAAGGTTTGTAATTATACGAAGAAAATATAAGTAAATTAGAACTCTAATATACCTAATGTGTCAATGTGGTGAAAATTGGAATATGATTTAGGAGAACATAACAACGGTTATCTTTTCATAGGATTGATTCCTGGAGAGACTTTCAATAACTGAGTGGGTTATCCTCATGACCTGATGACAAATGACAGTCAGAGTATATCTACAGTGCGTGGCCATAACAAAGTACGCAGAATTTATAACGTTCTCGCAAATTCCTTGGACAATCAGCTTTTTCCATGTCGCGTTTTGTAAGTTCGCTTCGTAAAGAGATGAATTTCTGCACCAAACTTTATCACCGACTCCTCTTTCCATTGGTTTTCTGTGTCTATTTGTAGCTCAATGGTATATGTCTTTCGAGATACAAATGTAGCAGTGACATTTCCGAATCTATCGTAATAGCTAAAACAGAGAGAGGTAGTGATGAAACTAAGCATTTATAACTCTTGTGTCAGAAATGTTGAAATATAGTTAATTATCATATTTGGGTTAGACAATTTGTTTCGTTACGTATTCAGTCGCAACCAGGAAAAATCGGCAAGGACGAAAATAACGGGCGCGCGAGGGTGCGGTTTTAAAACGATAGTTCAAGAGGAACGGATAGAAAATGTTAATAGTTTGGAAAGATAATTGAATGATTGAATAATTGAAAAGTTGAATTTAGTTGTATTGTCAAGGAGATACAGTGCACAACAAACAAGTATGGAAAAAGTCCTTTAATATTTGATCACTCATTAGAATTTATTGCAAAAAAAGGATAATTGATGTATAATGGCAGTTCAACTTGTATTTTATGACATATCTAAGTGCAATAACAGTCAAAGAGTGAGTTGCGACTCAGGAATGAATGTCTACGTCTTTTGGCAGAATTGGCATGCCGCTCTGTGTAATAGTTCGCAGATGCTTCTGTATTCACACTTACACAATTACGAAATTGAACCATATTTGTTATCACTAAATCTTGATAAGTTTTGAACAGTGTTTGACCCTTTTCAGACTCAAAACGGGACGGTATCATCATATTCCTAGGAATTACAAGGTTTGCAAAATGATTAAGAGTCGTAACATTGAAAAGGGAAATCTTTTTCTATTCAGGTATGGGCATTTCTGGAAAACGCTGGATAAACTCTATAAAAAACGTACATGTATTCAATTAATTCCAGTGCTCAGTCAAAATTCATGAATGTTTAAAGTATTATGCCCAACCAAAATAATTAATGACAGTATATCAAAGTGGCCACAATGCTTATACCTATCAACACCTATGCTTCTTATGTATCATATAATGAACGTGCATTGTTTCAGAAGTATTTTTTTAATTATATATCATTAAGTGTAAATACAAACATTACACTTCAACAACTCGTCATATGTTGTAATCATTTACATACTCTGAGCTCTTAGTCATGATGATCCTATTGTCAATACTCTCGTATAATATCCATTTGACGTTTTGCGAATTGTGAAACAAGTGTAATATTTAGAAGAAGTAAGGTAATGTCAAAACGACAAATTCTTTTACACGGCCAACGAATGAAAGTAGCTGTTGATGCTTTTGTGTGCCTGCATTGATGAGATTCATTTGATTCATATACACAATCTTATACTCAACCTTTACAAAATGTCTTAATCCTATAAATCTTAGATTTTACAAAGACAATTAAATCACTAATGGGAAATAGATTAAACTCATTATATTTTGAATAAAAAAGAAAAATAATAAATGCCCGTGATAAATCTACCAGTAATATATAAAATGCATTTAGTGTTAAGCTAATTGCCTTATCTTTAATGTCAACAATATTGTATTTCAAAACATCTAATCATACAATCTTTTTCTGAAAGACATTTGTTATTTCTACGGACATCGTTTTTAAGGTTAATACACCATTAGTCAAGTGAGGTAATCAAATTCTTTATATCACGATATAAAACATCACAGATCATTTCATATTTTATATTTGATTGTCACTATGCAACGCTGTCCGAGTAAAAAATTGTGCATTGGAGTTTTTAAAAACTTTACCATATATGGCAATAAACATTAACACTCTCAGTTATAGTTATCAATCTGATTCCTTACATATCATTGAAAATGGATTCAATATTAAATATTGAATATTGGCATCATAGTTCCTTATTGGTTCCATCAGTTTGTTGGCAATAATTTTTTTAATGGAAAACATTAGAATAAATGCTTTCTTAGCATCTTCTGTGTTGAACCTCAACATAATTCAGGTGGACACAAACTTCACCGTCTCATCAAGCTCCAAACAGATTGATTATAATGTAAGGATCATCATTGTTCAAAACTATTAGTCTGGAGGAAACTGATTATTTCAACACACAAAAGTGTTTACTCCAACACTCTCACAAATGAATGTTGTCGATTGCTATTGAACAGTCACTACATGAATGTGAAGTCAATATTGTAGTAGAAAACTTGTTTTTTGGTTACCTGAGCGTAAGTGGCTTCTGCTTGAAGAGATTTCCTTTATTTTATCAAACTTACGTGTGCAGTTTGGGGAATGAGAGTGTGTTGATCATCATGGTATCACAAAACACGCACTTCGGGTTACAGTCTTCATTAATGGTTTGATGTCACACCTGAAAGAGTTGGTTAAGTGTGCTGTTAGCAATATTCCAGCTTATTAGCACACTACTCCACACTACCACCGGGTCATATTATGAGGGTCATCAATGAGGTGTATTCATGCGATAGATGCACTTTTCATAACAATTCCCTATAGCGAATCTCAATGGACTGTATTGTATTTGAATATACATGTACATAAAATTGTATTTCAAATAGTATTATATATTATGCATTGACAGCAACATATAATGAAAACATTTGAAATGTGTATATTCAGTTTATGTAGTGTTTTTATAAAAGAGATAATTTTTCAATTATTTTACAATTCTTTCACTTTGGCTTAATACGGTACATCATATGTTATAGATGAATGAATGAATGACTATGAATGACAATTGATTTATATAGCGCCTAATATCCAGGTAAAACCTGCTCAGTGGCGATTTACAGTAAAAAGAAATATATACACTAAAAAGAAATAAATACACTAGCTGGCGACATTGGTTGAGTTTGGTAGAAAATGAAGCAATTTTAGTGAGCGAAGTACTGTTTGAATAAGAGAGTCTTCAGCTGTCTCTGGAACGAGTCTTTTGATGGTGCTTCTCGGACTTCATTTGGCAGTTCATTCCATAACACTGGAGCTGCAACTGCAAAGCATCTCTGCCCCATTTTATTGTTGGTTTTAGGGACAGCAAGATCGTTCACAGACAAACTAGATCGGATAGTTTTATTGGATGTTTTGTAGGACACAAGGTGTTTCAGATACTTGGGAAAAGATGGATCATTCAATACAGAGTAAGTGAGAGACATCAGTTTGTAGGTGACTCGTTGTTTTACTGGGAGCCAGTGTAACTCGCGTAGGATCGGAGTGATTTCACAGTGCTTCCGTGATTATAGATGTTGTTTTATATTCAATTATATTATTATATAATATTTGTAATTTATTGCTAATCTTTTGCTGGATTCAATTAGCTTTACTTAACCTAACAGGTCTTTCAAAAGATTATACATAATCAGATCATTATCTTTAGTTCACCTTAACAAACAAGACTTTATTGATATATTAGTAACATTAATAATGATGTTCTAATAAAAAATAACTAATCGTAAGTAGGTTTCACCTGTCGGCAAACAGTTCTTCAAATATCTTCTTTTTTCTTTTCTTTCTACGCATTATGTAGAGTGTTTCTGGCCTGATAATGCGTGTTCTACGATTTGGTAATTAGTAAAGACTGCTTTAGTACATGTATATTTTCTTCTGATATTTATATTTTCAAACAATCACACCTTAAGGTCATAAAATGAACGAATTCTGTGTCTTGGCTAAATAACTAAAATTACTGATAGAACATCTAGATCTTTCAACTGAATACTCGATAACTAAAATAACTTTTAGATGACTAATTTCTTTTTATCCTATGTAAATGTCAGAACGCACAAATGTTAAAGCATGTATGGTCAAATTGGGAAACGATTCGTGATTGATAGTATTAATGTGTAATATGTGCTTTGACATTTTTTCAATGAAGATGGCAATTTTTAAAAGTTTTATTCAGTTGTAATCACTGAGAGTCTATTAAGGTCTAAGTCATGATTGCTACGCCTTTGATGATAAATAGAAAGACCTGTACAGGCAGTCACAGCAAAGCCTGTGTATCCATAATTTGATTAAATGTATAATTCATAAAGACGTCTAACTTAAATAACACACTTCATTGCCTTCTCTAGGCGGTGCAGTTTGACAGCTGATATTTGCTGTAGTGACCGATCAAAGACATTTTATTCCTTTGACCAACATATGAAGTATATATATGAAGATTTCAAAATCACGCATCAATAGGTTTTCTCGTGATGTAAATTTTACTCACCTGCAATCGTATCAAATAGGATTAATGAATTACAACTATTTGACTCTTTTACATCACAACTCTTGACGTAGATTTACATTTATCCTACCAATAATCATTTTACCAATTAGTAGTGATAAAATTGGTTATCGAGTATATGAAAAGTATATAACAATTCTAACATTATGTTAAGACTATTAGTTGCTAGATTTCTTTCAAATTATGAAAGAAAATATCTCACTGTTAGATAAACATGGAAGATATGTGATTGCTTTTTGTTGATTATGTGGTGACATGTACAACATATATTACCTACATTTTCATTAATCACACAATCCTCAATACAATGTATAGAATGCAAACAAGCAGCTGATGTGTTTCAGCTACTTCAAACGCAAATGGCACAAGGCTTTTTGCTTTTTCTATAACTGAAGATTTCTTAATATTATTTGCTGAATTATATCCCGTTTGCGTAAAGAATTAAAAAGGAAACTGTTTAATCTAAGATGTTTGTTATCATGATACTAATCAAAATCCCAGTAGACCAAAAGCATAGGCAGAGAAGAGTGACACCTGTGATGTATTTAACCGTTAATGACCCAAATATAAGCATCAAGACATGACTCGCTACTCAATACAATAAATGCAATGCCAACTAGCAGCTGATGTGGTCGAGGTATATCCCCCGTAACTGGTAAGTTAGATCAATCTTCTCTTTAAAACTCAAAATTCACAAAACTATATTCAAAATTGTTAATAATGAGACACCTTCATGCATTCTTCTTTTCATACCAAATTTGATCAAAATCAGTTTAGAAGTTGTCAGCCAGACAGAACTTTAACAATTTTGTGATTAAGTTACTGTATTTTAAAAAGTATTTTACCAAATTATTTTTAAAAATGTAACTATATGTTAACCTCTATATCCAAACTAAATGTGATCAAAATCAGATGGCTAGTTTAGTTATGGCCTTGACAGGACTTACTAACAGTTTTGTTAAAAATTCATCACCGTTTCCTCAAAACGCAAAATTGAAAAAACAATATTTTAAAGTTATGTGTGATAACGACACACCTTCGTGTCATAAGGCATCTTCATACTAAATTTGTTAAATTTAGATGATGAGCGAGTCATAACCTGTGAACAGTTTTCTAACGAATTTATCACTTTTCCCCCATTATTAGAGTGTGATTGTTTATAAATATGACATTTAAAATATTGTTGCACTGTTCAATAGGTAACACACTTGTTTGTTATGATTACGTAAGCTAGCTTCTTCTTGAGCTGCCTGTGACTTTTTCTGGATATCACAGCTAAGCATCTAATTGTTGAAGAGATAGGTGACATTACTGACGAAAAATTAAGGCCAGAAATGGATCAGGGAAACATTTTTGGTGAACGCCTCACGTTTTAAATAATAAAATTTAAACAATCGCCTTTACTTTTAAAATGTAAAATGCCATGACCACTTTTTGATTATCTAATGGTCATCAACACCTTTTCTTTGTAGTTTCTTATGTAGTTTACTGTAATATTTCAAGCATCCTGCCACGTGAACTCTATGCCTTTAAATTGTTCTTGCTATTTTGCTTAACTACTTGTCAACTATATTCCACAGCGAAACAGTGTGTTTACTACGACTCTTTATCAATGGCATCTTGATGGTGTTTTTAATGGTATGTTACAACAAAACATTTCCCTCTGAATGATATGTGTGTTTGCTTTCCAGGATCCTGAGCTTACACAGAGGGAAATTTCCTGAGACACTTGCTGTGAATGGAAATGTTATGAAGTCTTAACACTTAACATCCGGATGCACTGAATGCTTTAAAGGGTCCTTTGTCTGTGATGGCAATTCCCTGAGGCTGAACGTGTCTCCCCTTGACACATCGTCTTATCCGTCCATCGAATCATTCTTACACTAGACAGCATGGAGAAGAAGATTTATAGTGGGCATCAGATACTCTATTAATACTCTAACTTCCCTCCTTAATGGCAAACTAACAATTAACTGTGCATGTTGAGGTGTTGGGAGGAAACATGGACACAGTAATTATCTGATCTTGATGGCTTTTCGTTAAGTCATGTTAATTGGGCAAAGACGTAAGATTTGACTACGAATCAGAAAAGCATTAATACGTCTATGTGTCACAGCGTAAAGTAGTGAACAAAATTATGATTTTAAAACGTTTTGTCAAAATAGCATGGTATATTTAAGTTAATTTGCTCGAATTTACATAAACATATTTTGTTCTATTTTTTTTGTTTGACAATTTCATTAATGAAAAAAGCAAATAATGTTTTCATTAATTGCATCTATTCCTAAACTAACACTGTTTTGAGATTTTTTTTCCAATACAATTGCCGAGGTCCAATGTTATATAATATGTTAGTGAGCATTTTCACACATACTTGTTTTCATCAAAACCATTATTGACGTCTTTGCTTCAGGTTTCAGTTCGAGAACAGTTTGACATGTCCAATACATGTGAATGTAAATTGCAATGTCCACCAGTCAGACTCAAGAACAATCGAACTTTTTCCATAGCATTTCATTATAGTCTGCCGTTTTCTTCCCCTGACTCTCTTGAATTCTAAAGAATTCTTGCATATGTGAGAAAGCGTCAATAGCGTGAATCGATGATAAAACTTATCTCCCTACAAAATGCCTTTTTAAGATGAATAAGCAGTATTTTTTCCAAACGATTTAAGGCAATATTTAATACTCAAATATTACATTAATCTCGGTTCGGATGGAATATGCATTTTGCTTGTATGAAACTTTAAAAAGCCACTACATTCAGAAAGAAAACATCAAATATGGCAATCACTCATTATAACTATTCTTATTAATCTGAAAGATATCAGATACCTACTATAAATATTGATTTAGTCAACAATAAATGAATTCTGTGTATTACTCATATATATTGATACTTTTCAGTGTAGTTTATGGCAATGAAATGACTAATGACAATGAACTTAAATGTCGAAATGCCATGGTATCAGTTGGAGTTATAAAAACATCAGAAAAGATTATATCAATATGAATAATTGTCTTAAGAGAACTTTTAAAATGTCCTTTTCAAACTAAACAAAAGGAACTTTTATTTGACCCGATACATGGAGAAATAAATTAATTCATTTAATATAAGGTTGAATGAATGTTATTCATTTATCATATGACTTTCTGAAATAGACTTATGATTTCTCCATGACTTAATTAGATAGACTTTCACCTTTCAGTTAACTGTTGCTGTTAGTACATGTTGCAAGTCAAAAGTATTAGTACAAAACGAATGAGAAGGAATGATCTCTAGACATTAGAATTTCTTAGTAGATCTGTACAGTTTATGTATCTTATTCTGCTATGATTCATGTCTGTTTTTACAGAAATAAAAATTATTTTGGTCGCAAAAAGAATTTAGATAAACTAATCATATCCAAAAGAGTTTGTTTCTAAAACTTGTATAGTTATCTTTTTAGACTGTAATCATTATAATGACATTGATAATTATTTCAGTAAATTTCATTAGTTGCTATTCATCTTCCTTTCTTCACTTCAAAGAGCTTTGAAAACTCTTTTGCCTGGTCTTAAAATACTATGGGATTCAAAATTAACTTAAATTGCTCAAGACAAATACACACCGTAATGAATGATCATGTATAAACGTCATTATAACTGTCCAGAAACTGACAAGAAACCAGTTCGTGGCCTTCATTTCATTCGGTACTAACCACAGGACGACCGTTGCCAAAACTATGGATAGAGGAGATGATAGGATTTATATATAGAGCCTTTTGGAACTTGATTGATTTCATTTCTATTCTAAAGGAAAGGCGTTTGATACATGTCCGGCTACTGTACATCACTTTACAAATCTTTGTGACTAGTGGTTATTTAAGGATTGTTTTACATTTTTTGTGCCTCTATCGATGTATAACAGCAACAAATTGTATAACATCGCGTAGCGTAGCGTAGCGATGTTATACAAAATTTGTTGCTGTTATACATCGATAGAGGCACAAAAAATGTAAAACAATCCTTATAATTACAAAATAAACTCTACTTCCACAGATTTTCTGAATAATTTCAACTAAACTTGAATAATTGTCGTGAACATTACGTTATTTTGCAGCGTGTTACACAAAACATAACGTGGTGGAATTAAAATTGCAAATTTCATATAATAAAACGGAATATGATTTAATTTCGTTTTTATCAGCATTGACGCGCATGCAATCAAAGTTCGTCTTAACTCCAGTCCGCATTTTTTAAATAACCGTCATTAGCATATGACGTGACATGCAAAATGGCTACCGTTTGTGAAAACGATTCGAGCTATCCAACTTCAGGACTCGTAGTTATTAAAATCAAGAGTTTTCGGTGAAGGTAATTGTATTTTCTGGGGGAGGAAAGTATTATCTGGTTATCCATTCAGTTAGGAAGATAATGACATGCGTACATTTCTTATTTTGCCCAAAAAAACAAAGTAACGCGATGTTGTCATAACCGGGCTAGCCGTCGCGTCAATTTGTTCTGTCAGATTGTGACGTCATAAAGTATGAATGCACGAGGTATAACAGCAAATATTTCTGCATTCATCGAGAAATGGTTGCATGTTTTTGAGAGCTCTCGTCCAATCAGAATCGCCGAAAAACGTGTAACAACATCATTTTGTAATTATTAATAGATACATGTGAACTTTTTGTTACTGATTGTACAAAAGTGTTACCTTGTTGTTTGCTCTCGTACTATACATTAAAAACACCAATCAGTTGCATTATAAATGATACTAAATTACTATTCCTGCTATTAACCATCGCTTATTGATAGACATTACGTATGATGTATATTTTTAAATATGTTGTAACGTTTACTTTATTTAATCTGTAGATTAACAACATGATTTCTTCTTCAATGGGTGCATAATTTGAACTGATTCAACTGATTTTCATATCAAGATGCGCAATAAGACAAAATTGAAGCTGTTTCTACGTCACATAAAATTTGCCAGTCAATCAAATAAAAATATCTTGAGTTATTTTGCAATCACTCGCATGTTTAGAAACTGAGTCTCAAATTCAAAATAACTTGCAAATGATCTTTGCTTGATGAAATTGACAAAAACAGCTTATAAGCACGGAAATTCCTCTTTAAATTACAGAAAAGAGGGTTTGCTCAATATATTAGCGGTAACGACACTGTAACATATGAACTGATTGGTCATCGATTGTGACATTGAATATTATCATGAATTCAGTCTTAGATCTCATCAAGTGTGCGATATAATCAAGAGAATAAAAATTCAATTCAAACGAAAATGAGATAACGAGGATCAAATGAATGGATAGTGTCATCCACAGTCGTTTTGCAATATGTATTCATCTGTTGCCCATTCAAACCCATTCAATTTCTGATAAATAACAATTTTACGTCTGTGCATTGTGCAATCCCTTTCAATAACGTAACTAATCCAATTCTGTGGCCCTTCATTATCATAAAAGTTCATTTCTAACTAACGCAGTGCACGGCAAATAATTCAACATATCTTTTTGGTCAAAAACCAATAACTTCTGGCCACTTAAGGATAACATGACAAGTAATGCCTGCAAATACTACTTTAACATTTTAAACTTATCACATCATCAAAAATATTCAATAAGTACAACAAACATCATAACCTCCATTTTCAAACCAAATATAATGATGTCCTGTCTTGAGATCTGATTATTTCAATCCAGATAAGATCTCTCTTTTGGCTGTCAAGTTGAAATGTATGGATGGTAATCCATTTGACATGTGGAATCCTTCATGAACTTTACATTAATGTAAAATAGATTACATCCAAAAGTAATCTCAAAAAGGCTTTTTTAATGTGTCAACTTTCCTAATGATAAGAGTAGTTAATTGTTTGATAAATGAAGTAGCTGCATAGAAATAAACGATGAATATCAATCTCAGAATATCAATTGAGATTTTTGACACTATAATCAGTCCACCAATTAATCAATGTTTTTATCTCCCTTTTTAAATTTTTTTAACTTTTTTAAAACATATGTTACAAAGGAAGTCATTGATATGAGGTGTGTATCGTCTAAAAACGTCTGAAACATAAGCAGAGAATACCAAACTTCACTTCTAGCGGTCGATGTGACTGAAAATGCTTACAATACCAACAAAGTACAAAAAAACTAAATGTTAATGAACATGTTATAATCTCTTACTAAGACACAGAGGTGCGTCGTTGATGTCAATCAAATGTAAAATGGATGGATACAACATTCTTCAGCCCATTTTGATTAAAAGTTGGCAACAACCTAAAAAAATTCTTCTATTATCTCGCAACTGCATGTAATAGGCTGTTTTCACCGAATGAAAAGATATTCTCTTTGACTAGACAGATCAGGAGAGAAATATTGTATATTTCGTCATTTTAATTAACGTTATTCAAGAAAATAGTAAGAAAAATGGTAACATTTCACAAAAGATCTGATGTATATGAATACTTATTTTAAAACCAGACAGTGTTATAAGTCCGAAAGCAAGTCACGACATTGGTGAATTGAAATTAAACAAAAGCATCACTTTTATAGTATGATGAAATCATATCACAGAACTTAAGGATACGTTTTGGATGTCAACATTGTATATGATCATTCCACAATGATTAGGTGAATGAAGAAGTCACCAATTACTTTATAGGGTGGTGTAAATGTAATCGCATAAAGAAGCAAACGTGATATGCTTAATTTGTCATTTGCCAATTGTTTTAATTGCTTGATGTCACATTATTGCCATTTTACCAACAAATGAACCTGTTGGGAATAATTGTATTCCTAAGTATGATTGTAGATTTGATGTTTGAAATAACTTACCATCGTTTCAGGATTTTTACAGAAACATCGACATAATCTACAAGTTTATAGTTAGCCTGACAAGATACTTGTTCTACAACAATTTATAGTCTAAGCACTTAAACCACCAAATGCACAAACAGCAACTGTATTTGCCTCCAAAATTTTAAAACTGATTCCAGAAGTCTAAGATTTTCCACTGTTTCGATAATTGGTTTTGGACGAGTATTCATCAAGCTAAGAACATGAAACGAGGATTCTCTTTGTCGCCTGAGAGCTCATGGGTGTTTGGCGTTTTCTTCACCACCCAATGCTAACTCAGACTTCATTGGCCACAGTGTTGGTTAATACGCATGCAGAAATAGATTTCCAAAGTTGAATCCACACTAAAACTGAAGATCAAAAGACGATTGATAGCTTATCAAGGCTTTTGTTTCATCTAACAACTTTAAAAGGTTAAGAATAGACGCTCCATCAAACCCGTTTTGTAATGAGCAAGTGTCAATGAGATATTTTTCTTGAATATCTAACTTTCTGTTAGAAGCCGTCGTAAAATTTTGCCATTTTGGTCTGGAGCCTCTTATTTGAAATATTAAGAGACTGAAAGTATTAAAAAGAACTTGTAGAAATCCGAAAGGTACGTCACTGAGAAGTTTTAATTTGCAGAAAAGTAAAACTAATTTGACTGTTTAAAAGTTTAGTTACAGTGACTGTGATTGTCATAGAAGAAATGGTTCGTGAGAAATCATTTGTCACACTTGGACAGGCAATTACCAACAATGTTTTATCGAGAAATTGATTATGCAAAATGAATGATGTCGAGAAACTAAACTAACGACTTATATTTTAACAGAAGATTTGTATGTCTCTTATCAAAAGGCAGCTTTAAAATGCCTTAGCATCTTGAAATGAAAGTAAATGAAAAAACCATTACATTAACAGTTTGCTATGGGTTTTAATCCATATATACGTTCTTCTCTATATTAACATATATCACATAAAAAAATAACAAAATAGAATATGTGTGTATGATTATGAGTGTGTCGATATCGATATAAATCTTAATTGGTACATTCATATCGCAGGATTAAATAAAAAATAAATAATACATTTTATATATATATATATTACAATCAATTTACTTCATTGTAACTTGAGTTCAATTGTTGAGTATTGATTTATCATCTGATGGTAACAAAAATATCACGTTGTTCAGGGTGTCCCTACAGAGATCTAAGGAAGTTGTAATCATCAGACAGACGTGAAGACGAATAGCAAACCCTGTCGTCCGGGATCCTGGCTACTGTTATATAGATTTTTTGCTTGAGATCAAAAGGAAAACCTTCTCTGATATATTAAGTTTGGTGAACTTCCTCTCTTTACTATCACACTTTATCACTTTTAATCATTCAAAGTTATTCAAAAGTCATGATAGATGAAGTCAGTTGAATTATCATGATTTAGTAGTGTTATGCAATTTTTCACACGTGGGAAATATTGGGTGTCACTTCATTAATTTCCAAGGACAAACAAAGTCATAAAGATTTTAAAGGCAAAAAATGGGTTTAGAGTGTTGTTAAGATAAATCCATGAAAGCAAATCTTACGTTTGATAAAGAAACAACCCCAAGATTCTCTCTCATTTTGGGCAGTAATCATTTGCTACAAACTTATTGACTAATCTCCTAGATTTTTGCCTCATGGTTCAATGAATCGGATCAATTTAGCTTTTTGGAGTGAGAAATGTATACTGAAGCTTGAGTATTTTTCTTAGGACTTTCCGTCTTTAATCTAACTAACAATCACATTAAACACTTTCCCATGATGATAACTCCTTGTTTTCTTCTTCAATCAAAAACGTCGGATATTTTTTTTGAGCAATTAGAACTCTCATCTTAAAATAGCATAATGTGTGAGGAAAACGTTGTGAAACCATATGTCAATTGCTTTAGGCTTTTTAGATTCAGTCAATTTGTCAACATGTAAAACAATGTCATGACCCAAGTCATAGGGTTTCCAGCTTTAATGTGAAAGAAAATCTATGTAGCAGTCGTAAATTGAGAAGTTTAAATTAAACAGACATTGATGGTACAAAGGTGATCCTGACCTTACGCAGTTACGCAGCCACCATAAATCTAAATGAAGGATTGATTAGGTCGATGTTTTCCTTACAAATGTGTAGGGAAGGTTTTAGGGGAAATATCGCAAAACTTGTTTTGACAAGAAGGGTTAAATTGATCATTCAGTTCGTCCTGTTGTCAGTTTCGTAACCATATATCCCATATTGATAACGAAGCCTTTCCCCTTTAGCACAGAACAAGTAAACATTGTATTCAAAAATGGAATGAGTTTCAGTCAACAGTTTTCTTGTGAGATTGATGTTTGCACTTTTGAACAACAGAAGTGTTATCTATCGGGTTACTTTGGGCATCTGTTCAGTGATCACTTGAAACACGTAAGGATTATGAATGTTGGGATTACTCCCTTACATGAAAGATATTCAACGATGCAATGACATGATATTTTCTGATAAAAAAACTAACTTTCATCATCTTTAATGAATAATAAACTATCAAACGTTATTCAATCCACCTCTGACCTCATAACGTCCACGTTTACTGATATGATTTCTCATCTCTAAAAAGGATGGGTAAATGTTTCATTTTGCTGATTTCAATATAATCATTGGGACGAAGTGACTAGAAAAAATTAGAAAAGACATTGGCGTTAGAATTGGCAAGGCGGTGGACTGTGAAGTACTCTTTTCTGAAGTACTGAGTTGTCAAATTTTCCTTAATCAAGACTGAATCAGATCTTGGTGTCCACAATATTGCATATTGCAAGTCTAAGCCAAATCTTTGAGGTTTGTCGAATATTCCAATATCAATCCATGAACATGTGTATAAGGTGAGTCAATAAATTTCGAATTCAAATGAAATGAACATACCACAGATTATACTAAATTGAGTAGAAAATAATCTTTTGATTTTAAACCTTATAACAATATTTTGATATAGACTATTTGTGTGACGGTATGCCCTTCAAGACAGAAAATAAGATTAAGTAAGGAACATAGGTACATGGATTCATGATTGTAAGATAGAAACCTAATTAATCTGGTTAAGGAAATGAAAGCGACAGTCAACGATGTCCAGATAGGAATGTCTCTAACATTTCCATTTCACACTAGGATGTATGTTACACTAGGGAGGCGCTGATACCATTATGAATATTTTTTTAAAATACGCTGTACTTTAAAACCTAAATTTGATATCATTAGACATTGATGTTTCCCTTATAAAATATCAAAAATATGGTCTCATTAAGCTTATGAAAGGTTGTCCTGGTTCCAAACATCGGCAAACGATTGAATTTAATCGCAAATTAACGAAAAACTTATTCCCACTGATCATAGTGTTGAGTATCATCTAACGAATACATTTTCAAGTACCATTGAAGCAATTTTTCAATATTGCCAAGCTGCATTCATCTTTTATTAATCAGACTAAGAGTCCTAATGATGTTTTGAATCCAAACTTAAATAAACGAAAAATGTGTTGACATTTTGATTTTAAAGCTTTGTTAATGACGCATCGCAAACATTTTGTTGGCTTTTCTTTGCCAAGCCAAAACGAGCGTATAACTGATTGATGATTGATTATTTGATTAGTGATATATAAAAGATAGTGGTATATAAAAGATACTGATATATAAAAGATATTGGTATAAAATGTAGATATGTTCTTCGAATGTGAATCAATTTCATTTTTTAATCTGTTTCATTAACACTTCCCTGTGAAAAGATTCATATGAATTACAAAATTTTATGAAATAAGTTTCTTTCATATCAAACACTCAAAAACCTTGTAACAATCACAGCGGAATTGTAAAAGAATCTGATAAGATATGTTCTTAAATCATTTATGCATATTTATTAAGGAGATTTTGCTTAAATTAATGATCTCTGAAATGACACGTTTGGTTTGGAGTTTTAATCCTTGTGCTAAAAAAAACCTTTTACAATGTCAAGGAAAGATGTTGAATTAACCACAGCCATGTCAGCATATGTGTTTATCAGTGGTACATCATCCTCTTGACATCCTCTTACATCAGACAACCTGGACAAGAAACCAATTAGACTATTTCATTAAACACGCGTGGCACTAGTCTGATTAATGTCAATTGTTAATGCTTTCAACCTAGAGTTGGTTCAGAAAGTCGTACTAGACACAATCATTTCCTTGTCAACCATGCTTCCTGTAACTGGTTTTATGATAGATTATGATAAATAGTTACCAGGAGTGAAGTTAAAAGTTAAAGAAAGCTTGTGAACCTTCAGTCTTGATACATACATTATGTCCATTGTTGTTTGACACTCACGATTAAATCCCAAACCTAGTGGCAACATTGTGAAACTTATTGAACAGTTATGAAGCTCATTTATAAACCCTAAATAAGTCGTTCTTGTTGAAAACTATCCTAAGAAGATAATCGGTAATGAATTCATCTCAGAAGAAACCAAAATTTGAAGTTGCGTTTTCATGGAAACAGCCAAAATGTGAAGAAACGTTGGCATGACTATACTACATATGATATTCGTGTTAATCATCACTGGATAGTAAAGTTAATTTATATTAAGTAGTTACTATTAATTTAGTTTCAAAATATTCTTTTTCATACCGTCCACTGTAGGGATTTAAAGATGTTTTGGTCAGGCGATAAACAATTCAGCATCCCTATCAGAAATTGACAAGCTATTACAATCAGCTTTCTGCTCACATACATTATTTCTAAAATCAGACAATGAGAATGAATGGCTTCCATAAACAACACCAAATGTTTGTGTGTATACATATTTAGGTATCTCATCTATCTGCCTGACTCAAAGTAAACTTACGCCAATACAACATTTATATAAGCAGGTAAAAATATGTATATTTCATTACATGTATACTTCAACAGAATATGAAAATCAACCAGAGTAGAACTAGAACAATACGTATTGTTAGGAATCAGTCGCATAGTGGAGACCACATTCACCTCATATGTTAACATTTTAATTCAGAAAACGAAGTATTGACTTCAAAGCTAATGACATTTCATCATCTTTTGCCCTATGGATATTGCGGGAAGAGATTATTATTAATAGCAAAGTCCCATATGTCACTTGAATATTGCAATGTTAAGATAATTTCAAAAATGTCATGCAGCATAGCTGTAAATAAATAAATCATTTAAACTGTTTATAAAACTTCTTTTGAACTTTGATACCAAGTTTGAAAACTATAAATTACTTTCATTCTTTTAACTTTTCCAAACCTGATATAAAAGCCTCTATCCAAAACTTATGATTTAAGGATAACACTGTTGTCAATATAAATCTATAAAAGTATATCTACGCATCTTATCGTAAACATGAATCGTTTACTCTAAATATGAATGCTGTAGACATTGACGATATGTCCAGAAATAATCAATCTTTCTAAGGCCTTTAAGCTTTTGGATGCTCTTCATCCACGTGCTTAATAACTGAAATATTGTTCGAAGTACGTTAAACCCCTACTCACTCACTCTAAGGCCTTTAAGGATCGATAATACAATCGCCCCCGGACAGTCATTTCTGGTTTATAGTCAAATGCTTTATTAACATTGTCAACTGGACATAATTTAAAAAGACTGCAAGTCAGCCTTACAGAGCACATAGATCAATCACGAAGAAGGAGGCAGAGAAATGAAATCTTTAAAAAAGCAAATTAAAACTGCGTGAGAAAGATTTATACTAGATGAGACGTCAAGGGCATTGGATAATCATTGGCATCGTTTGGAATCTTTTCTCATAAACTCATATATAAAATTCAATGTCCAAGAGTTATTTTGATCTGACTCAATACC
The DNA here is from genome assembly GCA_921293015.1 of Phorcus lineatus. Lineage (NCBI taxonomy): Eukaryota > Metazoa > Mollusca > Gastropoda > Trochida > Trochidae > Phorcus > Phorcus lineatus. The sequence goes on along the minus strand of OV121081.1, from coordinate 5,875,602 downwards.
TTATCGTGGTGTGTTGTTCCTGTTGGTGATTCAATGACCATGAGAGTTGTGCCAGACACCGACCGGAGAGGTCGACGGATTTGTGTAGAACCAACTTTTCTAAAACCTGATGTTTTACTCACACATAGTTTGATTCGTCTATCGGCCTTCCAATCCCTTTTCTCCCTGATTTACCCACTCTCTTTGTGATGATCTACACCTATTTCTTGAAATACTGAAATATTGATGAGGCACGTTAAACTCTTTTACTAATTCACTCACTCATATCCATAATAATGAATGATGTCAATGCGCTAAACTAAATATAAATATCATTCTATAAATCGAATTATTTGTTAAACCTGTTTGAGGTTTCAACTGAATTCAAATCGTTTAATGAACTCCCATTACAACTATGAGTTGGATATACATTTGCATGTACTTAATGTGTTTAGGGAAATAACTATGACTATTGACGCATGAACTATGTCAATACAGGGAAGGTTTGTTCATTATTACAATATAAAATGTATAATAAAACAAGCTCTGTACATCCACTGTTATCTTCACTATATTCCTTAAAAGTAGAGAGCGAAATTAGACCAGAAAGTTTCATTGAAACATGGGCGTAGAACTGAGAGTTGGAAATATAATTTAGCTTCATGTGGTTTTGGAAATGAAGCCGACTGATAACGTGTTACCGATGTCCCGGCAGGAATATCTGCTTCATATCACATCACATTTTGGCCATTAAAACGATGATGAATTATATATCAACCTGAAGGATATAAATATCTTTCAATGTATTGATATTACATTAGTAGTTTTGTTAGATGGGAGATGCAAAACTACCTTTAGCTGTTGAATTAAGCTATATCATTCTTACTTTGGTTCCTAATGTACATGTAGGTATTGCATTTCATTGCATTAATTGCAGGTTCCTATAAACTTATTTGGGAAATAGTCAATACTAGAGTATTCTGTCATTATTGCAGGAAGAGAGCTCTCAACACTATTTTGGCTAGGCATTGCAGTGAATCCTGTGAAATGGTTGGGACTCGCGGTACATGGGTAGTACTAGGCGAAAGCATTGCACCCAAACCTTACTGCATGTAAAACAAAGTCAAAGTTGCCGAATGCGCGATTCGAACCTTGAAGCTCTTGATCCGAAACCAAAAGCGCTAACTACTGCGCAATTTCGCCATCGACAGTCATTAAATATGCTTTGAGGCTTTTATGAAAATGATTAAATCACCCTCAATGCATACCTCTGACCACAACGTCCTCTAGATTACTTCTTATCAGATAGCCTGCAGAATAAAATGGTACAATATCACGGCATACGTAAATAACAGATTCGAGTAATACATCTTTAAGTCTGTAATAAGACAAAACATCACACTCCCTGCGTTATATGAACTCTCTTGAGTCAAAGGGTTATAGACTGTATCTTCTGTTCATGAAACAGCATCCTAAAATAAATTGAAATTACTTAATAATGGGAATGTATACTCAACCCCAAATGTTTAAATACTATAGCAACAGATAATAGGTGAAAAGAATTTTCATATCAATTTGGACTTCTTTAAACATATGAATAGCTATTATATGATAGCTATTAACTTTACTTGCCAAATTGAATCGCAAAATGTCGATCCAATGGAATGGATAATTTTATACCAATTCATTTGGCATTATGTTCTCATTAGGTGCCTGTCACAGTCAATGTACTTTAATCACCTGCAATATCTAACGTACTCCTATTAATTGGCTTGCAAGTGAAAGAAGTTCAATATTTGAGAAGGACAGTACAGGAAGGTCCGTGAATCATTCTCTCATTATGCCTTTCTTTCCGTCTGTTCCCTCATCTTTTCGATTGCTTTCTACCTGATCTCTCTCTCTCTGAACTCTCTTTTAGATGATTTTGATACACGCGTTTAATAACTGAAATATTGTTGTAAACACGTTAAACCAAGCTCACTCCGAGAATCATACTATTGGCAAAGACGCCACAATGTAGAAAAGTAGTTGAAGTATGTAAAGAATTTACCATCCCTTTACCATGCATTGATAATTCTCTTGTACACTAACCGAGAATTTTATCACATAAATGACATAAAATAAACATCTAAGTACTAATAAGAGGTTGTCAACAACTTTAACCTATTTCTTTCGAAGTTTGAACTAATTTGGTTAAACAATCTCTTGATCATGTGTAACTAATTCTCAAAATCATGCTTTCACCACATATCGACTTTTAGACTGATTTTCACATCTTTGAAAAACAATGTACGTATTTGGTTTCTTCTACAAACTCTTTATTCCAGATATATCAAAGTCGGTATTGTCATCGTTGTAAATCGTTTTCTGTCATTAAATAGTTGCAAGAAGTGGAGACAAACAAGTTCGCAGTATAACTTCACAAGCTTTTACTGTGAAGATGAGTTGGTTTTGGGAGTACATATAGACTCCAACATTGCTCAAAGAGATAAAGGGTGAGTACAAACTAGACCAAGTCGTTTCTCTTCCCCATAAAGTTATCAGATAACCAATTAGCCTTCTGTTATGATTGCCTATTGTCACGATGCTGTCCCTGTAACGATGCTACCAAACGGAAATCGTTTTTTCACTACATTATGTTATAACAGAGACTGGAGCGTTCATGTTCTTGACATAGGTGGCCAATTGCATCAAACGATCTCACAAATATCACGATATTCTTCAAATCAACATTCTACAGTGCCATGCCACATATATTCGTACGATTTAAAATGGCGGCCGTTTATTTACGTGTCGACTCGACTTTTTCAAGCATAATTTATCAATTAAAAACTTAATAACATACCTTAATACTATGTTAGATGTCCTTTCATGCTTATTACTTTTGCTATTCTCCTTGGGATTGACTGATAAAGGCCTTGTATAAAGTCTAACTCGATGTTCTGCCAGGAAGTGTGGATTGCAGCGAAAAGTTCATCGTGTGTTGTAATAGCATTTACGGTCTCCTACAACTTTCTTTTTAACTTTAGCCACACATTCTCGATAACAAAGAGACCAGGAGACTGGGCTGGCCATTCTATTGCATTAATGAATTTGTTGGCGATGAATTTCGCACAGTATGAGCCCTGTGAACGGGTGCGTTGTCGTCCTGAAATATGTAATTGTCATCAGGGAAATGCCTGGCTATAACCGGTCACAAATTGTTGTCAATTATCTAAATGTACTTTTGAGCATTGATATTCCCTTCGACACGCACTAAAGTCCCAACACCATGGAAACTGATGCTTCCCCACACCATCAAACTTAACTTCCGGGTTTGAGGGGGGCACACACACTCGGGTCGGTTGGCTTCATTCTCTTTTCTCCATATATACACACGATTATTGTTACCAATAACAACCTGACTCTCATCACTAAAGATCACTTTCTTCCAAAAATTATCAACAGATTCTCTTTCATTCGTCGACACCACATCACACGCTTTTTTCTGTTTACACCTCTGACAACCATTTTCTTCTTCGTAATGCGCCTGTAAAATCCTTCACGATGCAATTCCCGTTGAATTGTTCGTTTAGAGACAGATTGGTTTCTCCCTGAATTAAAATCAACAGTAATATCTCTCAAAGATTTCTGTCTGTTTTGTTTCACGAACTTGAAGAGCGAGGTCCGATCTCTGTTTGACAGCAGTGAGGATCGAGCTTGTTTCGGGATGTTGTCAACAATACACGTTCTCTGAACTTTGTTAAAAAAGCTACCGATAGTAGATTTTGGAATCCCCAAAAGGTCAGTAATAGTTTTATAACTCTTCCCTTCTTCTTTTAACTTTACCGCTATCTGTTTTGCATCAATACTAAGTTCCGTAGATTTTCTGCCCATGATTGCAAGATTATCGTATGCTTCCATGAAATAGCAGACGACACTTTCAACGACGTCACGTGAGAGTCACGTGACCATATGGACGCCATGTCAAATTTGAATTGGTTTCGAGTTATATTTACGTTGCGTGAAGTGATTAAAAATATATGAAAACTGTCCGTTATAAACCATTTTGAAATCGTACGATTATAAGTGGCACGGCACTGTAGCACGCAAATGAAGTCATGCTGTTAGTTTTAACAACCTAAATATGAATTAGAGGGATTATTAATACTTTCTCATGGAAGCATGTTTATATTCTTGTCAAGAGTGTTCGGTTTAATATGCATCCAGAGGATAAAGCGGTAAGGAGGCAGACACAACAGACCATTCAGGAGTCAAATACTTATCGCTATCAAGTCAATGTATTTGCGTCAACTATCTATCAACTATCTATCATTGCGAGGTAAATGTTACTTTCAACAATATTAATCAACATGTGTTTTGTAAATGTGTAATTTAAACCATTTATCTGTGTCATGTTGATGTGTTTGTTATTACGTCATTTTCAGGCCTATTTGTCCTGACAATGAAAAATAAAGGCACTAAAAAACAACCAAAGTTACGAACGAAAAAACATTGTAAACACTGAATATTGACTCCGACTTCTGGACATACATCTATGTTCAAAATAACTGACAATGTATCTCTAGTCCCGCCTCAATTCTGTTGCTTTTATATCCTTACTATATACCTGCAAAATGCATATCCAAAACAACAACCGTACCATCACTTCGCTTTTCAAACAATAATGTATGTGTGACTTTAACTTGCCAACGACTGAACAGCTACATGTGATCAATAAGCTTAGAGGGGATTTTGCTAATCACCATCATCATCATCATCATCATCATCATCATCATTGCAGATCGTTAATTTTGCTTTCAGAATGTTTCATATCTTTATTGTACTGAAAACATGCTACTTTACCAAGAGAAAATTAGATTGAACATGGCTACCATAAGGTAACATGACTGATACAACCTTCTGATCTACCCTTGTTTCCACTGTTATCATGCCTCCATTAGCGCCATACAATGTATGCATTCTTTACTTTCTTTAATCAGAAAGACTTTTTTGTCAAATACAGTCTCCAATATCACTGTATACCATCTATACTATCTACATCTGCTTTACTTTTCCCGTACCATATAATACAGTCAGTAGGAATCTTGAATCAGTCCTTTTTGCATGAAACATACTTACAATGATGTTGAAAGATAGGAGTCATTGATGCTAGTTGCTAGACCAGTCTGGCTCTCCGTATATTTCTGTTTACAGAGAAACCGTCGACCATGCATGCAAAATGTCCTTGTAAGACTTTTATTTTAATTAAACTACTATATAAAACATTCAAAATCCCAGATTCTTTCAATTTCTGTTTGATGTATATTGTTGCGAGAACTTGAATACAGTCTGGATTCAATTATATGTAATAGCATCATTATCATTCAAATGGTTAATCGAGTTAAACACTAAGATGAGCCAATCAAAATGCTTGTACCACATCGTAGCTGAATAAACATGGCTGCCCTGAAAACCACGTTGTTGTGAGTCGATTTCAAATGAAACAAATAATCACAAATAACACATATATGATGACAGTAATGTTTCTAATGTTAATAGTATAAATATCTACTGTGGAATATTGTCCAACATGTTGCAAGATGGGTAATGTAGATAACTGATGTAACCTAGCTAAAGTAAACCAGCAATCTAATATTAGCATAGTAACGTTCTTGTCAAGGTTGCCCGTTGTAGTTAAATGATTATGGTGTAATCTTGAAACAAATGGCCTATAAATGTTAATGAGTATCCATAAAACCTGGTATCTTTTAGATTAGTTTGTTTAGTATTCATTGACTTTGTTATTTTAAGATGCATACACTACTTCAATAATTATTATTCAAAGTTAACATTCTTTGTGTAAGGATGTATGATTAAAACGGGTTTTAATTTCAAGCATTTGTAGATTTGCTTGCATCTACTAACATCATGAAGGTGATGCTAAGCCATTATTTACGGGATAACAGTGTGTATCTACATCACAAATGTGTTTAAATGTAAAAGAAACAAGTTTAGTTACAACAATATCACATCTTAGAATCTCCCATTCCCCATACATCATCTAGATACTGTTTAATCTATGACGCCTCAGTGCTGCCGCTCATTACTGTAGCAATGTGCTCATATCACCTTCGATAGAGAGAGATCGATTAACCCTTTTCCTTTTTTTCAGACTTTCAGTTAACATGTCTAAAACTTTTCGTGATCTTGTGTGTTACTGTTTCACAGTATGGATAAATGTTATTTTCTTCAAATCAACATTGTGCAAAGAAAATGAATAAACAACGATTGTTGTTAAATTAAGGTACTGTATATAATTATCTTAATCAATGTTTACTTCCAATGAAGAATTTATTACTTCAAGGCTACAATGCACTGCGGAGCATTGTTTTACAAGTGGCAAAATGGATAGTTATTATAATCTGGGTTCAGTAACGTAATCAGACAAATGATCTAGCCTGTAATGGCAATGTATAAATCTTGTCCAGGCTGTCCATTAAAGGGATCTGGCGATGTTGTGACATGGACACAGACACTTCAGCATCACCTTCCGGGACAAATAACTGTCTGTTATAGCCTGGTCTGTTTCATGTCATTATGTTCGCTGTCGTTCTTAAATGCTACAACAGAGGACCCTATATACATAAAATTACGAATTTCCTCCAGTGTCACGCCCCTTTGGTTCTAATGAAAATGCATGCATACGTGAAATGCTGAAATCACAAGATGACTCCAATAGATTCTATAGCAGTTTTTTGACCACTGTTTGACCAAAGTGTTAATGTCTAGTTTAACGTTGACATTTTTTTAGAATGAATAAGAATAAGAAATACTTATGTTGGTATACATTTCAAGTAATTATGAATTTGGAACCATTTGCGTAATAGCCACATCACAAAGTTAAAGATGAAGACCTATATGTTTTTATCACTTTATTCTTAATCAGTGACAAAAAAAGGTCAAAAAGACTTTTTATTCAGATTGACGCATTGTATCTAGAATTAAAAATAAAATAAAAAGACAGAGTAATACATCATGCATTTTATTTATCAGTCTCTTTGAGAACTTAGAGTTGTGACAATATCACATGTTAACGCTACGTCCTGAATTCATCTCTAAATATTTCTCAATAAAGAGTGAAAAAATTTAACTGCAAAACCCCCTCATGTCCTCTAAAACGTCAGTATTAATATGTATTTCAAAAGGTCTTGCTGTAGGACAGTAAGACGTTAAATTGAAGATAAACTTCACTTCAAGGTCATATTTGATAGTAATAACCACTAACTTCACTGCAGTTAAGGAAAAACAAATTGTTACACTACTTGCAAACTTGTCCTCTAAAACGTCAGTATTCAGATGTATTTCAAAATGTCTTGCTGTAGGACAGTAAGACGTAAAATTGAAGATAAACTTCACTTTAAGGTCATTGTTGATATTAGTAACCACTAACTTCACTGCAGTTAAGGGAAAATTAAACAAATTGTTACTCTACTTGCAAATTTGTCCTCTAAAACGTCAGTATTCAGATGTATTTCAAAATAGGACAGTAAGACGTTAAATTGAAGATAAACTTCACTTCAAGGTCATTGTTGATATTAGTAACCACTAACTTCACTGCAGTTAAGGAAAGACAAATTGTTACACTACTTGCAAACTTGTCCTCTAAAACGTCAAGATTCAGATGTATTTCAAAATGTCTTGCTGTAGGACAGTAAGACGTAAAATTTAAGATAAACTTCACTTCAAGGTCATTGTTGATATTAGTAACCACTAACTTCACTGCAGTTAAGGAAAAACAAATTGTTTCACTACTTGCAAACATGTCCTCTAAAACGTCAGTACTAAGATGTATTCTGTTGGACAGTCAGATGTTGAATTGAAGATGCACTTCAATTCAAGATTATGGTTGAAAGTAGTAACCTTTAACTTCACTTCAGTTAAGGAAAAACAAATTGTTACATTACTTGCAATGGATTGAAATCGTTCGTTTTAATATATCGGTCGTCATATAGGCGTTTCTGCAATGTGGAAGTGATGTATAACAGATGAGTGAAACCTTCAGATCCTTGAATGTTCGTTAGCGATTTTGTTTCCATTTTGAAAACAATATATAAAAAAAGTCTTTCCTGTTTAATCGAAAATACAAAATAAATCCTCGACCTTGTCCTTTCATTGCTTATTACCATAACATCACACGTCGAGAACGTTAATGATTTAAAGATTGAAATATGGTTTAAAGGTAAATCTACACAACAGTGTGTTTTATGGTTTAAACATATTTTTATTTCCAAAAATGAAACAAAGATTGGCGAACAAGCTATAATAGCTTATTTGAAAGCCGCTCTTTTACATAATACATAAAGCTGTAAAAAAACACAAGAAAATGTGAAACTTCAAAAGCAAAGAAACAATGTGTAATGTTATCATTTAGCTACGTAATAGGATTTGAAATATTGCCTGGTATATACGAAACAAATTAAAGTGAAAATAGTTAATAGATCATTGCAGAATGTCAAGAAAATCTATTACTCGTGTTGATAAAATGGTGTAATGATTCAATAATATTGCTGTTTTCCAGCACAGTGTGTTTTATTGATTTGATATCAGCATAATCATCTATTCATCATCATTTCAACACCAACAGTATATCTAGATGATTATGTCTAAAACACTACTATTCAAAAATTTAATTTTGCCTGTGCAATTGCTCTTGGAAAGCAAGAATGAGTAATAATCAATTCAAGGAGAAAGTAATAGGTGTTTTTGACGTAGGCGGTTAAACGGTCTCAATAAATCTAATCGAAGGAAATGATTGAGTATAAATGAAGAAAGTGTTTACAAGTATAATGAGTTAGGCGACTTTTAAACAATTATTCAAGAACTGTTTGTGACCATATTAATTTACAAGTGTTGTTGCCTGCTCGCGTACGTTATCAGTGAAGACATTATTCACGCCTGGTAGTTTTGAATGAACTGTTAGTTGATGAGGGTTAATTCAGTATTCAGTTCTTTATCTCTTGATTAAAATGTTTTAAGTGCGCATGATTTGTAGAGGAAGGTGCATTGGTGCAATGTATTAACAAGATCCGCGTGGAAAAAGAAAGCGAACTAAAACTCCTATTTAATACCGAGAGATTACACTCATGTTTTTATGATAATTGATAGATCCTATTTATATGTACTTTAGGAGTTTTCATTGTTTTGTATGTAATATGTTTGAAAATGTAATATTCACTCTTTACAATATAATTATCATATGTCAGAGAAACCATTTCTAAACAATATAAACTGGTTCCGAAAACCTTGTCTAAACACTTAAACTAAAGAAAGACTCAAGGGGGCGGGTATGCAAGAAAGAAACACGGGAAGCAATGATGAGATGTGGAGCTTTGGTCATCTCTCGAGGGGTATAATTACTTCTTGTACATCTTTGAGCATAAAACAACAAGGATCCTTGAAGTCAACTACCATTGTTTATAAACATATACACAAGTACAATTAAGGGATACAAAGCTTCTTGTAGTCAAAAGCAGTACAAGGAATATTCCCTTGAAAATATGTCCTGTAAGACAAGCAACCGAAACTCAAGAATCAGTTCTATTGAAACACGAATGGGTTGGAAATTGTATTTGCTTGATATAATTTGGGAAATGAAGTCGACTGTGAACGTGTTGACGAGTTCCAGACAGGCTTGTTTCTTACATTTCCACACAATATGATGAATAATATATAAAGCTTTATACGTCAACTCTCGTCCTTTTAACTTGAAATAGACATCAATGTATTTTATTTATGTACACTGCATGTAACATGATCAAGTACGCTTAAACATTGGTGTCCTGGTTGCTTACGAAGCAGGGAGATTGCATTTAACTACAGATAACTAACACTCAAAAAGCACATGACTATGGCGTTTTAAAACAATAATCAAATACAAGAATTGTTTTTGACTAGTTCCTTTCTATCTTCGTAATACCATTTCATTTCGAGATTTCTACATCGATAATAATAGTAATAATCAGAAACATATTGAGAAATATTGGGTTTTTGCAAGCTAAATATATATGAACGTTGAACCATCACTCTTTACTGTAACAAAGCTCTAATCAGAAAGAATGTCTAACGATATAAACAGTTTCAGATAACCTTGTTTTGAAAACTTCAAACTTAAGAGAGACCTAAGAGAGAGGACCGTGTTAGAACAAGCCTTTCACGAAAAAGCAAATGATGAGATATGGAGCTTTTGTCGTCACTGGAAAGATTAAGCCTTAAAACTAACGTACCATGTACTCTTAAGCTATGCAAATTCATTTTCCCAAACCTAAAATGATATAAGGTGCTCACACACAATGGCTACCAGACTTTATTGCTGATATTTGATAAGTTCCTCTACGATTACAGATCATGGGTAATAATAGGTTTTGACCCTCTTAATATAATACAGTCGCCATAAACTAATGTTTAAAGGGGATACTTTGAAGAACTAAATCTTTTTAAAAAGCGCTACTGTCCACTTAAATCTGATTTAACATGCTAAATTTTTAAAGGCAAGATTCTTGGCTTAAATTGATAATGTTTACAAAATAAGTCAAGTATAAAAGTTTTTTATATTCAAAGGCAGTTTCAGGAAGATGTGTTTGACAAGACGTCTTATAAGACCAGCCAGCGAAGCTCAAGCAATCAGTTCTATTGAAACAAATGTGAGTACAAGTGTGGGAAGGAATTAAATTTGCTTCATGTGGCAAGGGAAATAAACCGACTGTTAATGTGTTTACGACGTCCAGTCAGGGAAATCTCCGTCATTTCCACACAATATGATGAATAATATATCTAGCTCTGTACATCCACTCTCATCATCACTTCAATAGACATCAATGCGTTTGAGTCTTATACATGACATAGCAAAACTACCTGTAATCTGATCAAGTAAGATTATACATTGGTGTAACAATTTCACCAAAGATAACTTAAAACAGGCGAAAAACACTTGTTTACAGCTAAATTTATTCTTAGTATTTAACAAATCTCCAAAGATCAAATTATCATTGATCTGTCCAAAACGTTCTTATCATTAATCTTTTAGATATAACGATTGCATTTTCAATTAAGAGTTAAATACTTTGTTTACTAGTTTTGCTTTTCAATCTTCGTAACAGAAGCTTTTCCTCGAAAGTCTGGTAAAACCTGCTGGCTATTTAACTTCAAGAGGATGATTGAGTGGGACTATTGATGGTTCTGATGGATATATAAAAGATAGTGGTACCAAAAGCAGACATAGATAGCATTGAGTGTGAATCGATTATATATAAAGCTGTTTCGTGAAGACATTTCTTATAAGAATCAGATCAATTCCAAAAGTTATGAAATATTTGCTTTTTTCCTCTAAAAAAATGTAACTGCACTCAAAACATCACCCTTTTCCAGAGTTTTATGAATGTTGAGTGTTGGCCAAACAAGTTACAGTAATGAATGTTTTGTCAAACTTTCATTTTATTACAGACAGATTTGAAAGCGGGAAAAGAGATAAACACAAATTCAGCGACATGACATATATCTTTTATCAATCTTCTCTTATTAACAACCGTTTTAACCTCAACTTATGTATGAAATGAATAGCCTGATGTCCATACATAATAAAAATTATTAGTATAGTTCGAATAGTATGTTAAATGTTCGATGACTATGTGTTTTATATGCACAAATCAACAGACTGAAGGTGAGCCTTTCAATTTCAGTTTATTACAAACCAGCTTACACCAAATGTGAATATCAGAATGTTACATCTTCATTGATAAGAGGAAAATGTCCCCCAGTCAAACCAGCAAAATATGACAAACAATTGAATATAATTAGAACAGTTTGATCAAGTTTACAAACAGTTGATAGTTACGATGTAGACTAATGCAAATAGGTAATACAATATCAAATGAGTCACAAGAGGCTAGTTTTGAAAAAATATATTCACAAACGTCCTTGGTCATACAACAATTGATAAAATTAGTCTTGTATTGATAAATCGAGCTCATCTTAAAAATAAGTGGACAACTATGGCGCAGCAGGATGATCGAAAAGTCACATGTAGAACACCAGGTAGCTCATTGTGTGAATTAATGCTTTCTGACAGCTGGCCTTTATATCTAGACCATTGGTTGCCAGATCTTTCTATTTCTAGAAACATCTCAAAGCAGTGAAAGAAAAACAAGAAAAGGGCGGAACTATCCAGACATTGAACATTCTACAGTGAGGTAACCTCCATAATAAAAAGGTATTTGACCCATTGAACAGTGTAACAATGCTGCAAACTTTGTTATATGTAAACACAATGCTTCACATCATCACAAAGATGTATACATCATCACATTATCACTGCAATGTAAACCTCCCTGTTAATAACGTTGAAACATGTAAGAAGAAACTGGCGTTGATATTCTTTTTAACAATCATTTTAAATATATGCTGACTGTAAATCAGAAGACAACTAATATATATTCGAGTTAGTATACGTGAGAGAAACAAGATTGCCACGACAAATTAACACAGATACCTTTTGCATTCATGAACATTGCCGACGTTTATTTTAATGATGATGTAACCTTGAAGTGAAATCACAACCTGACATTGATGGAATGTAATGACGGCTCTCAAGGTTCCTGGAATGTTGTTCCTCGTCACAATATCATGCTCCAGATCCCTCCAAATCAAACATTCTGGACAAGACGATTGCTTCCAGTAATTACAATTAAGTTTAACTGATTCAAGAAATGCCTGAATTCGAAGCACGCAACAAGATGAGCACTCTTATTGTACAATTTCTTTGTCGCATTAAAAGATAACAATCGTTTAAAATCGAAAGTCTGTTTCATAAAGGGGTAATAGGATTGCATCTTTCTCTGCCAAAAACAGCATAAAAAATAATTTGAAACAATTTAAAAGCAATTTTACAATCAATAGAAAACCATAATATTATGGTGATTGCAAAAAGCGATTTTAAACGTAGTATTACCACAAGAAAAAAACTTAATCAACAGAAAAACATTAAATCGTTTTAAATCAAAATACCAAGTGAGAGACACTGTAGCATTTAAATGGATTTTGACAATTAATAACCGCTTCTATATTATAAAGTTTTAGATATAATAAAGGGAGCCAAACTGCAATAAAAGGAATAGCCGATAACGTGGTTCCAAAGGCATAAATAAATATTTTAATACTCATTCTTTAACATTGCATGTTCATCAGTAGTCTTTTCCATTCACGGCATATTATTTTTCAATGTATAACTGTCACGCCTGGGACACAACCTTCCAAATTCGTATTTAAAGTTTAATTCAGCGTTAATTCAGGGACAGTTATTTACTACTGGAGTAGCACAGGGGAGACAAGTTAGTTTCTGTGGGGCAATGAATATCAGCATTTCTTTCACGTTTGGAAGAAAAGGTTAAATAAAGACTGGCTAAATTATGTAAAGGGCCACTTTATATGCTATACTTCCATATTATATAAAAGAATTATGTTTCATAATCAAACAACTTATCAACTGTCAATTACAGTAATAAGTTAGACTGAACACAATATGAAAACAGATTAAAAAACCAGCCAAACAATAACAATGCCTAATTCACACATAATTTTATTTCAAGTTTTGATGTCCTCATGTCAAATATTTCCATCAAGATAAGAATTTCTGATGGTTTTTATTTCCGTTGCTATAAACGATACACCATTCTTAATTACGCATTTCACAGTATCCAATATTCATTAGAACGAGTAATCTGTTAATGTTTTATATTTATCAGAGTTCACATGATATTTTCGTCAATCAAAAAATGTTGTTGATAACGATCATGTTTACAATAATCGGATGTTTCCTTCTGTGATACAATTGCTTTTTAACAATAATCAATATTTTATCAACAGTTTAAACCCAATTCTTTTGATCTTAAAACTGATGAGATTTCGCTGGCTAGGCCATATTAGAGCATTTTCACACAAGAAGATTGATTATTGGTTAAAACAGTTGGTATAGCTAAAGTTCCCACATCTAGTGATTAACAAACAGTCATCAAAATATTATAATTTTATCACATAGTATATATAGTAAAGTGGTTTTGATATAGCAAATGTAGTCGACATAATGAAGTTCTTTCTCTCAATACAGACTCATGCGTATCATGCTGTAGCCTCATAACCATCGGGTACTTGAATTTTGGTTTGTACTTGAATATTTCCTTTAAATGTTTGTATAAATACGATGACGTCGCGAATCCACAATATTGTGTCTATAACTATTGCAGGGCAGGAGGCCTGCTTTAAAATACATCACATCTTAACGTTACAAACTAAAAAGATTTCTTTATGTGAAACAAAAAACATATAAACAAATATAGATAAACGCTCTGGAATCATTTACATATCTGTGGCATCCGTACACCAAAAATATCATACGATGACCTACGATAACTGTAAATAACACCGTTTATTAGTTCGGGAGACATTTTGTCAATAAAATGTGCTTTAGGTGGAAAATGTCTAGTCTTGACATGTCAATATCTTCCTGTGGCCATCACCTAACATGGTAGGTATGTTATTTTCGTACCTATTTTGATGAGAAATCAGATATATTTAAAGAAAGGTATTACTACAAAACAATGGATGTATTACATATATGACGATAAGATGAAGTCTGAATCATCATTATCGAAATGAAGAGTAAAAATGGTATGTCAGAGTCATCTAAAGTAATTTATTCTTTTGATCTGTGAGAAAAATATTTAATCAGTATATATGCCTTATTTCTATCATCTAAACTACAATTGTTCATGTGTAAAAAACTTTTCAGAAAATAAAAGACTGTAAATGAATCTGTGCTTATTAGTTCATTAGCAACGGGTTTCACAGAAATGTGATCATCGGGTATTACATAGTGTCAGTTGCGCATTCATCTATGTTCGGACGAATTTGGATTCATCTATAATTTGGAGTTTCATTTGTTGTATATACACACATATATATATATATATATATATATATATATATATATATATATATATATATTGAAACACAAACACGCTCTGCATAAGTATGTTAAGATCTTAAACGTTCAACCTGTTTGTAAAATGAATTTTTGATATGTTGAAAAGACTTGTTATCAAGTCGAAATGCGACGCATCCAGTCATCATTAAAATGATATCTACAGCAAGTGTCGTCTGAAGTATTTTATTTTCATATATCTTTTTACTTCATGTGAGACCTTCTTCACCTTGCATGAAAGCATATAACGTTTATCCTTATTATGTTTTGATTTACTCTTCAGGTTGAACGATGTAATGTATAAATTAATGCATTATGATTTGAATTCACCTTGAATCTGTTATTATATTTTCACTTGACTAAAAACAAAAGTTTCACTTACAAATTCTTAACATAACTAATAAAACAAGAACGCAAACACGCTCTGCATAAGTATGTTAAGATCTTAAACGTTCAACCTGTTTGTAAAATGAATTTTTAATACTTGTTTAGTCATCATTCATCAGTACAAATTTTGGAGCACCTCTAGAATGATTGTGGGACATCTATATATGAGCACGCGCTGAAGGCTGTTCACGCACCGAGGGCGCTTTATATTGAAGTAGAAGCACGCGACAGCAGAAAAGATGAACATGATATGAATGCTGACTTGAAATTAATGAGAGGGTAAGATGAGTTCATTTCATGATTCATAGAATCTTAATTGGATAAGCTAATAGGTGCAACCATTTTGGTGTCAAATGAGTCGAAGCATATAACAAAGGCGTGTGGGAAAAATAGGAGTTGGGGGTTAATAAGTATTTTGAATACTAAATATGTCAATCTCAATGACATATCTGGTCGCTGATTGGTCATTTATTTACCTTACGTGACGAATCTTTCCAAATAGGGAAGAAGTAAACTGGGGGAAATCTACTGCCAGAAAAGGATATGTTTTTTGTTTATGTTATTTTTTTTAAATTTTAGTTCTATGATGCTGGAGATAGTAGTCAGTGCTGTAGTCAGACTGTTTAAACGACTGAAGGTTATTTTAATTTTAATTTTCATAACACCATGAAATGGTACTTCACATGTTTATTATAAATTCTTAAACATACTTAAGTTAACAAAACATGACAGGATTGCGATGAAAACCGGTAAGTAAGATTTTATTACTTCCATTGTAAATGGAACTAAATTTGTACACTAATATATTTATTTAGATGATGTTTAATATACATTATAAAATTGGAGCTTACCTTGAAGTGAACATATTTTCATACATCTTTCTTTGGTGACCTTCGAAGGCCCGGAAATTCACATCCCTGGCCGGAATGTTCGTGAGTTAAGATAAAACTATGCTTACATTAGTAAATCACGTTAACCCCTTACCCTCCCGAAAAATCATCTAATAAAATTCTTGAAATTATGACTGTAACAATCCCTGGACAATAAAACAAACCACAAGAAACAATGATATTGTGGGGTTTAGTTCGAATTAATTATCATCCATTTGTACCCATGGGCTAAAATTTCCCAAACAGACAACCTGACAACATTCACGTTAAAAGTCAATAACGTCAACTAAAAACTCTCGCTTCGATAAAAAAAATGGGGACTGCCCATGTCTGGTAAGAGAAAGTTATCGAATGTAGATCAGAAGGTAAGTTCTATCACGAGAGGTAAGGACGGTGGGGGATTCTAGGTAGCCCAAAATTATAACAGCAATGTATCGGTATAGACATGGTAATCGTGCACAGGCAAACTCAATAATGTCAGTTTTACTTAACTTCCGAGAACAATTCCAAGAAACCATATAGACAATTTTGTAAAATTCTGATACGTTTTTAAACCCATAGACTCTACTTTGTTCGTTGTATATTTCCTAGTAATGCTTTCAGGTTATAAAGTGTATTTGCACTGTGCATCCCTAATTACCCTATCGAGTCTCTCATTGCAGCATATACATCTTTCACAGGATCTCGTTCGTTCCTTAAATGGGGTCCCAAGGATTGTGCCATCAGGAGACGGAGAGTTCTCATCACTTTCATAGATGAACCTTATAGTACATAAGAAATTTCTCTCTGTTTGGACCAAGAAGGTTTCCATATAACTCTTGTATGCATCCTTAATACAATGAATGAACAATGTTTGATTTGTTAGATTTAGGAAACAGTATAATGATCTTAAATAATGAACAATGAATGAATATTGTTTTCAGATGCTAATGTTTGTGAAAAGTTTTGATTCTAGAGGACGCTACAGACCTGTGTTGGTCATATCGACATCATACGTAATGCTTTGAACATATCTCTTCATCAGATATATCTGTTAAGAGAAGTTATATAGAGGCTAAACTTATTCTTATTCGGGCAGTGAGTCAGAACACAATGTCTTTTATAAAAAAAAACAGAATAGAAAATGATTAATCAATAGCAATTTTATATATTCCTAAGTGCATAAAATATTCTTACTGTGCACTTTTAAATGCAAAAGATATCATATTAAAAGTTAGCGTATCTCTTTAATGTGCCGATTCTTTCATCAAAGATCATAACATTTTATAAACAGCAATAAAAAGTATTTTCCTTGGCAAAGTTCACAAATGTCACTGCAATACCAAGATGTATTTCTGAAAATTAGGTTGTTGAAGTGTTGTAACTCGAAAAGCTTTTAAAGTGTAAATAAAACGTCTTCTACACTTTCAAATCAATTAAACATGAAATAATTTATGATGTCTCTTTCCGCTATTGAACGCAGTAGACATTATCTAAAGATATGTTGACGCCTCACTTATCTTGACATTCTGTAGTATTGTTTCTCATAAAATGCATATTAATTCGTTTGAGTGGAGACTGTCTCAAAAAAAATTAGTTTTCTGTGAAAAGTTATAAACTTTTTTCTTATATCTGACTGACACATTCATTAGCTTTTTCTCACTTCAATAGCTTAACTTCATTTTACATTTAAAAATCGTTATCAGCTCTATATTGAATGACGAAGAAAATAATTTAAAAAGTTAAAAATTGCACTTAATCTCTAGATGCAGAAAAATAATCATTAAAAGTTATAGTAGAAATTGCTTTGATAATTAAGAGTGCCACATCAGGCCCAAACAGTCGCCGATATTACATCGACTTGATAGTGATACTGGCCGTTTGACAATTGTTCATTACGACCATCATCAGAGATTGTCTGTTGGAGTATTGTGACTTAGTTGCTTACAAGAGGACAATTGAATCAGCTTCATAATGTGTTGTACAACCGTGTTATGATATAATGATCTTTGTAATTCAATACGGACCGATGTGATTTTATATCAGAACTTAGATAAACTAGAATGACATCCGAGTAATCAGATAAATGTCTGAGTGTGGTAGGAGCTACGCGGATACCGACCTCGGGTACCCAGGGCAGGATGTTCCGATGCTCTTGCAATTAGCATGTAAAATGTAGGTAATAACTACGATACCATAGTTTATGTTGATTTTTAATAGGAAATTAAAATTAAATATTTATAATGTTGATTTAACCCGTCGCACTAAACTCTTTAAAGATATGACAGAACTTTCGATATGTTATCTAGTTTATTACACTTTTCTGCATAGCGATTTTATGTTTATAAATTTGTGCTGATTACAAGAAACATCATTGATCTATGATCTCATTGAGGAAGAAATAATCAATTGACCGAGAAAATAAATGGAATTTTGAGATTAAACATAAAGATTCAATATCAGATGCATTTCTAAGTAAATTACCGCTATCTTCAGAATTATGGACGTTTTCTCATCTCGCAATGCCCCCCCCCCCCCCCCCCCCCCCCTAAAAAACAACAAAAAAACATACTGCCATCTTGTGGTATGAAACCGTTTCATTGGGTGTTTGATAATACATGACTCAAGGGTGAATACTTTGAGAACAAATATTCCTGTAAAACATTTTAAGGGTCAATAGGGAAGAGTATCGGAACCTAATACCCTAAATAGCCGAAGATGTGCGGATACAATAACGCTGATGTAGCAGATCCTCCGGTGCGCGGATACAAAAACGCTGATGTAGCAGATCCTCTGGTGCGCGGTTACAAAAACGCTGATGTAGCAGATCTTCTGGTGCGCGGATACAAAAACGCTGATGTAGCAGATATGGGGCTACGTGATCTCTTAAGAGATAATAATAACATCTTGTCAGTGCAAGATGAATCTTCTTAATACATTCGATTGACAAAATTTAACTTTCAACCAGTTGTTACGATCCTTTGAATTTTGAATCAACTTCAATATGGAAGATGGGCTTTTTATATATCCCCCATTATTGAAGTGCATGACAACATGTCCTTGTAAACAATTAAGCTAAATTTAAGTAATCAGGTCTACTGAAATGCAGCTATTCGAACAACTGAGAGCTGGAAATTTAATTTGCTTCATGTGGTTAAGGAAAGGAAGCTGACTGTCGATGTCCAGACAGGATTGCCTCCTCCTACACCATACATCTCGTTGGTCTAATACCATGATGAATTATTCATCAAAAACTCAAACATTTAAATCTGCATTAAGATAAAAACAGGTTTCAATGCATTACATTTTACATGTATTTTGCTAGCTTCAGAAAAGCAAACTGCCATGAATATTGGTAATTACTTTCCAATGCTGACTTGGACATTTAAGTGCAGATTACAAAACTGATCCCACACACGAAAAGTTCAGATCAAAGTGTTAGTAGTAACCAAAGTTTCAAATTTAAAAAGGTATTTTTGACAGAGAAATTATTTTTTTATAAACAAAAATTGTCAATAGTATATGATGCTTTAACCAATTAGAAATAATTATCACATTGGCGTTTCGAAGTCAGAATCAAATTTGAGATTATTGGGCAGTACTTTAAAATTTATGTATTGGAGACAGGCACAATACAAAACTCAATTGATTATCATTCTGCTTTTAATGTTTCTAGCCAATGTTTTTAATCTAAAGTATTTCAAACTGGATGATAGATGGTTTCATGATTTCAAATAGATAGTGGTGTGAAAAGTACAGTGTGCATAGAGTGTGAATCAATTACATTTGTTTAGCTGTTTCATTAAGCTACTTCCCAAGAAAAGATTCAGATCAATTAGTTTGTCTTTAATTTTGATTTATAACACATATGTCTGTTCTGCACACTTTCTGAGATGCCAGCCATAACCTTCGGCATCGTATTTTCTTAACATGTTTTTTTTAATTTTAATGCGAGTAAAATAATTTCAAATATCTGTTTGAGACATAATTATTTCTATATTTTGAGAAGGAAATTTGTACATGTCAAGCAATGCTGAAAAGTTACCAATGAGGTTTGTTGTCATGTATCAAACTTTATTGATAACATATAACGATAAATGTACACTTTAAAGAATTGACTATCAGAGAGGTTAGACTGGTGCTTTGAATATTAATTACACAAAGTGTTTGTTTGATTTACAAGGCCTTACAAGGCTAATCTTATAAATCTACATCATATCATTTCAATTCTGAAACTTTACTTTCAGGGCGCACTCAACCATTGCGAGATGGGATCGGCGAGCGCGGGAAAACCCTGTCAAAACAGGAATTTCATTTCAATTTTCATTATATTGCTGCTTTATTGTTTTTCTTTTAAGGGTTGGAAAAAGAATATGAAGCACTATTTGTCTAATATATTCATGCTTTAACCCTCTATATACATATATGTGACCAATTTGAACAACATCTATTAATTAACTTTCTACAGCAATGGTCACATGTCCAGTATAAATCTCAAAGCTTTGCTAATTTCGTAACAAATACCAAAAAGAATATTCACGTGTTTAAAACCATTTTCTTAAAATTCAGATTCACTAGAATTGATGTGTCAGAAAACTGGTGACCAGTAATTGAACATTTATTTGAAGGCCTTTTTCTAGAGTTGCTATCCAATTCAATCGCTTTTCCTCAATATCGCTTTTCCTCAATTACCTAACTGACTCCTTCAAGAGTGATTGGCATTCAATGTAAATGGGAGAGTTTAATAATGAAATTGCTTTGAATATTTTTAACAAAAAAAGTATTCAAATACACATACATACATCTACATGTAACAATTAATAATTTATTATTATAAACAAAAACATTATTCAAAATGTAAAGTTTATGTTAAGTGAAAAATGCATTTATGATTTGTGGTCATAATTAATTCCACGTAATATTCAAACATTAATGATATTAAGTACTGCTATGGTTATAAATATTTCTTTACTCAGCTAAACAGGCAACCATCCACTTTTTTCATATACAAGGCATGAGAGGCAAATGAGTTAATGTCTTCTGTTTGTGTATGGAAACTAAAACATTCGACATTAAAGGATGATGAAATAATTAGCATAGTTAAAATCTGCTCTTAAGGCATAACTCGATCATTACAACTAAATGTCTTTAGCTTCTTTCAATCCTATTCTTCTGTGAGATATGATTTCTCGTATTGGATTCACTAATTAGAAGAAGATTCAAATGTGAATCATAATTGGAATCGTGAGTAAAAATGATTAAACCATAATAAATTGACACATTTAGCAAATGGGTGTTTTCATCTACAAACCATTATTTAGAATGATTTTTCTTAAAAAGAATGAATATTCCAAACCTAATTAATCTCATTTTACAAATACTAAAAACTACACGCCACTTTAAATTTAATTTAAATGCACAGTGTTTAGAAGTAAATTACGTTATTCAAGTACAGGAAGAAGCCTCAGCCCTCCCTAATTAAATGTGATCAGAGTTGTGAAAAAGTGCCGTGTTTCATAATCAGTTTATTTTATATCATTGGCCATCAACCTTAAAAGATTGTTGATAAATCGTGACAATAATACCAATTTATTACAAGTATATTTCATTTGACAAAAAAAAGATGACGATGGTTTTTCCTTTTTATTTTACCTCGCAGTATCATAGAAATTTTCTTTTTAACTAAGCCTTGTCAGGTGTGTTAAAAATAACTATATTTCATCATTAAATGAGATCGGCTTCTACCACCTGATGACATTAAACAAGTCTTAACTTCAAATCTGGTTAAAACAACTTACAAATAACATTTTATTTCGATTTTGACATAATGGCATCCAGTGAGTTGGTTGATTACTTTTTGTATGTTATTGTATTCATTCAGTTTGTAATTTTGTTTTTCCAAGAATAATTTGAAAGCTTTGTTGCTTAAAACCTGATGATTTAGTACGACAATTGATGATGACAAGTTGTTCATCGATAAAATATCAAAAGTTAAATAAGTATATACCTAAATGATAAGATCCAGTCATTGATTCTTCTTCAGTCATTTCATTTTCATTTGAACACTCTTATTTTTCGAAAGGTATACAGTTTGGGTATACAGTTTTTAAGTAAATAATGCAAGATCTTAGATTTTGATGTGAAAATGAAAGTTTATGACTTCGTTACAGAGAACCCTATCTACTTATAAACACTCACCAGTGATAAACCTAACTATTTGAGAACATGCGTCACAATTATCTGTAAGCAGAGTTAGCATTACCTTATAGATATGACAAATAAGAGACATGTCCAAGATGATGACAAAATACAATTTAGTCTTTGAACATTTATGCTGAATTTCGATAATACATATTTTGTGACTTTTTATGAGAGTATTTAACTTCTAGCCTAAGTATGCCACATATTGATTTCGTTGCTTTTTACTTTCTGCAATTCCGTTTACGGGCAATCTAGGATTTTTATATTTACATTTAACGTTTTTTCCCATGACACTAATTTAATCAATCAATTGGAGATGAGTTTGGCAAGAGTGTTACTTCTGAGTGTTTTCTATTAACTGAAATAATTTACTTATGAGGAAACAACATTACAATTGAATGAGAGGAAACCATTGACAAATTGAATTCTACACTCCTGACATGGTGTATCGAAATACTTCAGGTAAGCAGGTAATCGGGGATGTTCATTTATGTACCAAAGCTGTATTCGAAAGATCTATTTTTCATCTGAAGTACTCAGATCAAACCTTTTTTCAATAGGCACATCCAAAATATTTCAATAGGTGAAAAAGTCTGTCAAAAAAATATTCGCTATATGAGCATTTAGTAAACCACACATTCAAAATAAACAAATGACCTATTCTCAAATTGTCATGAGCATTTGTTCTATGTTTATCTATGACAAAAAAAACATTATTTTCATCTTTTAAAAACACGTTTTTAGGAAATAAACAATCCGTATGTCTGTCAACGATATATGTCCGTATTTAGAGTCGTTTTGTTTTGTTACATTTATCTGTCAGAAAATTTAATCGAGTAATCTCAGATCTGTTTTCGATTTTTTGTACACAAGAGATAATCCAATTTCTATTCTCAAGCATTTAACAGACACTTTCTATTTGATAGATTGACGTCGAGTAATTTAATGGAAAGAGAGTGTTTCACATCTTAAAATTGCTTTCTAAAAGTTTCTTACGTTACATGAGTGTGTTTTTCAAATGAAGTGGAAGTTAATGTAAAAAGAATTAAACCAATTTAAACAAGATCTTTATCAATTTAATTAGAAAATAGATTAAGAATTTATTACATATGTGGCGCTGTTTGTAAACATCTGTTTCCTTACTTGCAAATAGTTAGTTTAATCAAAAGCAACAATAAGGAATGATATGCAAAAGGAAAAAAATACATGCCAACAGGGACTAATTTCTGTTATAATTTTCTGCCTAGATGGATAATCATTTAGTTTCAAAAGAAATAGTTAAATGCTGCTTGGTGATTAATGAAATATATTACCCCCAATTTTTAAATTACCCATACTAAATTTCATTAAGTATCTAATTTAAATTATTATCAAAATCGTGAAATCACTAATCAATCCATGGTATTCCTCACATGGTTCGTTGATGAATGTCTTCAAATGGTCTCTTTTGCCATGATATCCTCTGACCTATGCTGTTACTTTCTAACAATCCACAAGTAAACAACAATAAAACACCAAACTTTTTTCTTATACTTGATCGCGATCGATAAGCTGTTTACTACCATTACTCCATTGGTCAATGTATTTCCCTATATCTTTACCTATACACATATATTCTCCACCGGCATAATTTGACAACTTGCTTGATAAAGATATAAAAAAAACTAACGTCTATCCTACGATCTGCTCTCCATGGTTGCCTTAAACAGCAGCATGAAAGCTCCGGCTGGCCTAACCTATTAAGGTTTTTTAAACAGCCAAACCACCTCACCAAGATCAGGTACTGAGTAAGGTGATGGCATGAATGTAGAGGTTGTAATCAATATAATTACAGGATTGACACAGCTCCAGTCTACCTTTCAGAACTACTTCAGTATTTTCTGTCCGACAGTTCACTTTTGGTTCATACCCGAAGAAAAAATTTCGAAATAATGACATCATTAATTTACCAGAGTTGTTGAGAGGCACGAGAAATGCCATCCACATTAAGAAATAGGTTATCTCTGCATGGTATTATAAAACTAGGGCTGGTCCAAAATATGTATACAAGCATTAACCCTGCAACTAGTTATATCCCTGTACAACCCCCCACCCCATCCCCCACGCCCATCCACCCCGCCCCTGTCCACACATCACTACATATGTCTGTGTAATGGAGGTCATCGTCATTAAGAATAATAATTTTAAAACGATAGTCACATTAATCAGTCAATGATATCCGTGACAACAAATTGTTGATGGGCCCCTCACCTTCTGGTATTTTATCCCCCAAACTATAATATCTTACATTTCCGCACCAGATGAACAAGGCAACCAACCATTTATAACAGCGAACATATTGTTCATTAGCAGCTTATTTTATTGATCCTCCGTTTACTACCTTAACATTCCTTGGTGAATGCATTACTTTACAGACTGAATACAATGGTACAGAAACATTTTAAGTGATCATATACGAAAATAGAAGACTTTGTTGATAACTAGAAAAAGCACGAAACGTCACCAGAGAAAAATCAAGAAGATAAAACAAATCTTTGGGGAAAAAACGGAGAAATTTGTAGAGAAAAAAACTTCAGGCAACAAACGAAAAAGCAGTTGGATTTTCTCAAACATCATTAAGAGGTTTCATCGAGCTTGGACAATTCACACTCTCTACAATAGAAGAAGGACTGCCTTTCGAAAGTTAACACAGTTCGTAAGAATTAGATAAGAAAATAAGTCAAGAAGACGTTTAACAAGCTATAAAAGAACTAAAGACGAATAAATCAGTAGGTCTGGGTGGTATAGTTAATGAAATGTTCAAGTGTTTACTAATTTACTAAACTATTTAACCACAGTAATAGAATCATCAACTATATAAATGTATTTCTCCTTCTTCTCCAGACGATCTGATACTATTGTCTCACACTCCAAACGAACTTAAGAACATTTCACGACTCATAGGGACTTAATATTGATGTTGTTAAATATAAATCATGATTGTGAGAAAGAGGAAATCATCATCTCGACATCATTTGTCAATGGAGATAAAGAATGAGAATATGGGAGCATATTTAAAAATTCTGGGAATATTATATCAAATGTTTCAACCAGTGTGTGCCAAAGGTCGTTAGCGGCAAAAGGATTAAAGGCCTAAATATTTTATGTTCTGACACAATGAAAGTTCACGTTACACCAGCAAACATGATAGCTTACAAGTTTGTAGTGCACTAGTTTGAGGACAATTAGGAAGGAGTCCTGTCTACCTAACCAGAATTACACGAATAAAAGGTCCTTTTTCAAACGTTTAATACAAACTATTCATAATATTTTGAAATTCGCTATTTAATTGTTGTGGATAGTCAAAACTGTACTAGGTAAACCTAAAAGGTGGTTGCCCCTTGTATAGGACGTATTATGTGAACATGATTTTGGTTTTGAATACTTCATGCTTTTAAATGTAAACTAACAGGAAATTTGTAATCTATTAAGACAACGATTGATTACTGCATGTTTTGATAAAATAGAATAATGATATTGATAAAAGTTCCAAACTTGTTATATATTTTTTAGTATCTTGAAATTGTTTCTCGCAGTTAATCATGTGACATTACGCATTTCATGATATCATGTCTCAAGCTGGTAGATATTCGAATATTGATCAAGCATTACTTTATGAGTTTTTGTTTTGATCACGGTAAGTTTTTCAGTGACAAATTTTATTTCATTTGTGTTTGACCAAGGCATCATAAAAATATGTAAACAAATATATTATAAGTTTATTAGTAACGTACATCAAAAATCAAATAAGTTTAAACTTTACCAGGTAAAAACATAATTACTCAATTGTAGCTGAAATACTAAAACAAAGCGTATATTGAATATCTTCTTGAAATTTCCTGCCTCTTAACTCTTTATCTTAATGTATTTGCAAACTTTTTCTTGATGTTTTTCTTGTTTTATAGCTATTCACACACATTTGGACATGCTCTTTCTGCTTGATAATCAATTTGATTCCTTATCTTTGACATCATTTTTTAAAATCTTAGTACAGTAAAAAGGCAGCCTATCTCTGTTATAAATATGAAGGATGCTTGACTCTTTGGCACTGGAAATAAAGACAGCAAACTACTCAACAAACAAGATTTTTTGCATTTGTGCTAGATTAGCGCTGAGATTTTTCCTTCGCCTGTACACAACTTTTCAGGGATATATAAGTTTTGAGTTTGACCTTATACATAACGATTTATCTATTCATGAGGCAATGCAGAATATCAGTCATACAAATTCCGGCCACTTAAAAGAGGCCATTACTCTTAAAGTTCACGTTGATACAAAGTCTAGGTTACATAAAATCATTCCCCTTTCCCTCTAGTTATTTGGTAGTTGGGTGTTGATCAACGGTGGCAATATAGAGATCTAGAAGACTAGGTCGACACTCATTTTGGCCGAATGTAACATATTATTACCCTTGATAAAGGTTTGTTTTCATCTTGAATCTCAACACATCTTTGGGGATTTCAATAAAGTAATATGAATAGAAACACAGGATGGTTCTACGTTGAGAACTTACAACATACTCAATAGTTATATCGTCGAGAATCTTATTTGAAATGTGTTTGGACATATAATACATTGACACTCAAGAGACATTTACTAAAATGAATAGGTAACCAAAACCATCTCGATATTAGCAATATTTCATTTTTACATGAATTCTGTCACATGTTTCATTATGACCCTTTGTAAGAATATGTTCCCTGTTCCTATTTTCAAGTCTGATAATGAATGAACAGAATTTCGTATCTTACTTAAAAATTCAAATTATTATATTAACTCAAATCAACTGTTGTTGTCATTGTAGAAGTTAGAAGTATTATAGATACTTGAATATTTCATTTCATCTCTATTTTTCAAAATAAAGTATCTATACCAAAACGTCTTTATTTTGAAAAAAAGAATATGTTGAACATTCATAAAGTATCCTTACTCCCTTATGCTTAAACCATTTAAAAGGAAAGGAATGCCATAAACAGTAAAACAACCATGATATGTATTTCTCTGATAAGAACATCATTTAAAATTGATTCAAAACACAAATCATGGTGTTTTTAATGCAACATTTTTATTTCACGAAAGATATACAGTTTTCAAGTTATATATTTCAAGATCTATAGAAAATTGTAAAGTCGTGGGGCATTTAGGCAAAACAACGAAATATCAAACATCAGTATTGTTATTATTATCATTATCATCATTATTATTATCGTCAGAAAGCGAACCTCACGAGTTTATGTGAGCAACGTTTATGAGGAAAGTGAAGGACGAAGTCGAAATAACCATTCAGTCATTTTGAATATTGCTACATTTAAAATGAACATAAAATAATATATTGAGATTTGACTATCAAAATGACCTTGGTTTATGACAGTTGTGACTGTGGTTCGCGCACTTCATACATTTTCCATCTTAGAACTTACAATGTTTATATTCAACAAAACACGCCCTGAAAACATGCATAATCATACGTATAACACATATAACAAATAATTATTATGAAAACATAGCGTTTCTGCTTCATAAGCTTACAAATATGATTGTGACGTCCTTCTTCTGTATTGCGACAGTGTTGGAAAATTTAAAATTAGAAAGCATGTTCGGTATCAATGTTTCATGTCACGAAAAAAGTAATATTATTTCATTGGTAAATGTAGTATCTACTTCTTGTTTGGTGATGTCTGAAATCATTATCATAAATATCTAAAGCTAAGTGTGTATATGAGATACGCAAACCAAACCATTTTTTCGTTTAAATTAAAAAAGATTATTCATAAAAAGGTAGGATTAAGTTAAAATATTTCATTTTGGATAGTTTCGTTTGCTGAAAATTACTTTCTTTAGATACTTACAAAATATACAGTTTTTCAAAATATATGAATCTATACGCTCCGAACCTCGGTAATTTTGCCCTATATAAAAAATATATAAAAAGTTACCTCTATGCCGTTTTTACTGGAAGACGTAAGATTAGTCTCTTTCGGTTTAAATGTTTGATCAACTGACATGTTTTAACACAAGCTCTAAAAGGGTTGTCAAACTGCCTAACAAGTATTAAACATAACTTTCTGGAAGGTTCACATTTGATTTTAAATAAATGTCTCATTTCTAAACAATTTGTCAGAAGTATCTGTAATTCTGCGTGAAACACCCGAGAGACTCTGCATTTCAAGACAATATTTTCGTACTACAGATTTACTCATAATGTGTTATATCTTTAAGAAGCCATAACTCTTTACAATACGCCTGTATTTCGAGTCGTCGTTTGAATGTCAAAAGACTTGTTAAAATGATGTGTCAGCCAATGGGTAATTTAAGATTTAAGTTTCCTGTGCACAAGATGTGATCCAAACTTACTTCTCAACTATTCATCATACACTTTCTACTTGATAGATTGGCATAGACTCGCTTAATGAAACGAACGTGTTTCACATCATACAATTGCTTTGAAAATGTTTCTTAAAATAAAAATTACATCAGACTATTTGAAATGCAATATTATTGTAAGATGTATTGAACCAATTTAATCAAGATCTTTAACAACTTGATTAGAAACAGATTAAGAACTGATTAAAACTGTGGCGCTGTTTATTAACATCTGTTTCTTTTAACTTGCAAATAGTCTGTCTAATCAGGATCAGAAACAAGGAATGCAATCCAAAATGAAAAAAAAACCTTCAAACAAGAACTATCTTCTGTTGTCATTTTCTGCATAGAAGAATAATCATTTAGTTTCCTTAGAAAAAGTTAAATGCTGTTGGTAATTAAAGAAATACATTACTCCAGTTTTCTAACTTATCCACACTAAATCTCATTTAGCATTTTTCATTTCTCATCATCTGAAAATAACCCATCCCCGTTTTCTCACTTATCCACACTAAATCTCATTAAGCCCTTTTCAAATCCAATCTTCCGAAAATATGAGTAAACTCATCAGTATTTAGTGGGAATGATAATCAGAAACTCGAAATGACTAATTGATCCAAGACATTCCTGGCAATAGGTTGTTGATGAATCTCTTATGATCACTTTTATACGACACCTTGACCCAGGATGTTCTACTCCAGCAATCAACTGAGTTACCAACATTCAATTCACATACCTTTCTCACATCATGTGTTTCTTATACTAAATCTGCATAATAAACTATACCATTTAAAAAATTGCCGACATAGTGAATGAGTGATAGAGTTAGGGTTTAACGCGCTTTCAACACTTTTTCAGTTATTAAACACGTGGATGACAAGCATCCAAAAGAGAGTGGACAGATCAAGGAGAAAGGGATAGAAAGGATGAGGGAAAAGACGGAAAGAAAGGAATTGTGAGAGATAGAAAGCAGGTTTAAGAAGGACTCAAATTTGGTCTGGCTTCTACCCGTCGACCTACCAGGAGCATGTTAGCTCCAGCTGGTATAGCTCTCAGGGTCACTGAAGCACGCAAACCACCACACCACAATAAGGTCTTGAGTCCAGTATCGACATAAAGATTTACTTACACAAATATCAAATGTCACATATTAAGAACAAAGTTGCTATAAACATATTTTCAAGACTAACAAAGCACCAAGATACCTCTCAGAACTACTTCAGCCCTATCTGCCTACAAGCTCAGTCCACTCAGAAACCGCGATGTTTGTCAAACCCGAAGTGTACTTTTAAAATACGGACAACATTAATTTCCCTTTGCTGATGCAAAGGAATAAAGGTGAGTGGGTCAGACAGTAAGTTGGTGTATGTGATGTATTTGAGCTATTCAACAGGTGGGTGAAGATCATTAAAAGCAAGTCAATAGACTCAAAGTTAGTCTGTCTTCATGCCCAGACTCTAGATCAGGGGCCAACTGCCAAATTGAAATTGAAATATTCCATATCCAATAAATTATCAAGTAAAGAGTAAAGTGAAACAAATTCATCCTTGCAAAATAGGCTTTAGGACGGAAAAGCACCATTTTGTCAGGGTGACTCGAAATCACAAACTCGCTTCATTCTTATTATAATTTTAATCCTACAAAATATTATCTGTAAATACTTACCGTCCACTCCAGACAAGGTTTCATACCGTAGAGATTCTCGTTATTTTACTCACTTTATCCAAAACCCTCGACGATACCTCGTTCGTTTGATGATTAAAAAGCTTTCTTTAATTGAACCTCCGTTAAATACATTTACATTACCTGTTGAATATATTATATACTGGTAAAAAGAATTCCATAGAAACATCTTCAGTGAAGCGAAATACACGAATATCAATACAAGAAAAAGCAGGAATTGTGTCTAAAAGTAATCTAAGGAAGAAAAAATACTGAAACTTGTTCAGAAAAAATAAGACATCTTCAGGTAGCGAAAGAGGAAGCATCTGTTTTTCTTAAAAATAATGAAGAGGTGTTCATCGAGCTGGAGCGATTAAAAAATTCTTCAGTAGAAAAAGATGTTGCGTATCGAAACTTTACTAAGTTACAGTGAATTTGATGAGGAAATAAATCATGAAGATTTTAAACAAGTTTCATGTATGAAGAATCTACAAACGAATAAAGCCGTACGTCATCAATATACAACTGTCCAAGCGATATGACTGTTGACCAACACCCTACTAAACTGTTTAGTCGTTATGTCTCTTTTTATAGAAAAGGACGAAATCATCAACTGGACATCAATGGTCCATGAAAAAAAGTGAGAATATTTAATTATCTTTATTAAAAACCACAAACATGTAAGCGTTTATCCCTCTGTTTCAAGTATGTTGAACTACGGATGTAAAATATGGCAAATAACACATGAGAGCGAATTGTGAGATTATCAAACTACACTTAAAAGTTTGTACCCATAACATAACCAGATATTTACGGTTGCGTTACTTTTCTAACCTTAAAATACAAAGTTTCATGTTTTATCTTATATATTTACTAAGGTTCAGAAGTTAAAATAAAGTCAAAACAGTAGTAGGTAATAAAGTATGGTCTGACTTAGTAAAAGATGTGTTATTAAAAATGAGTTTGGTCCTTTATGGTCGAATCGGTTGAGTGTAAACTCTCAAGAATTTCGTGATGTATCTAAGCAACGACTAAATTATGGGTTTCTGGTGAGATGGAATAGTGATATTCAAATTTTAAAAATTAATTGATATGTTGATAATAAAGCATAGTTTTCATTTGACAGGTATCTAAATAAGTTTTTGAATGTTTACATTTGATATTCCATTTATCAAAATAAGGCGACTAGTGTAGAAGTTATGAGCCGGATAGGATTTGAAACAGTCGCCATTTTTAATATTCAGAACTGTTAACCATGGCATACCCTCATATATTTATGTATCTCCCTACCAATCTAATCCAAAATAGATGTTTAGAAGTCAGGAGCCGGACAGGACTCTAAATAGTTTTTTAACAGAGTCGCCATTTTTTCCAAAAAACAAAACATGTTATTTCAAAAATATTAATTATGACACAACTTTATGCGATTATGTCTCTCCAGACAAAATTTTATCAAAATCACGTGACTAGTTTAGAATTTATGAGTAGACAGAATTTGGAACAGTTTTCTAACAAAATCCAAATTTGTTGTCAAAAAGCGTAAGATTTTACATAAATATTACAAAATCGTTAATCATGATATCGAGTATTGTAAATCTGTCATTGAAGTCGAATATATTTTCATTTGTGTTTCCGAAAAGTATATTGCAAAAAGAGACTAATACATGATTTCAAGTTCAATTGTTACAAGATTAAAACATAAGTAATAAAACAAAACATTTTGAAATGTCCTGCCTCATTATCATGAATGTTAATTTGTTTATCGTGTTGACGAAAGGTTCTGTGAGCCCCTAAAATACTCTAACATGGAGAAATTTCTTGTTCTTGGTTCTTTGCACATCCGGTTATGTTCTCATACTAGTAGTTGATAAGGACACAATGAGTAAGATTCAAACTGCTGTCAGTAATATTCCAGTTTTATGTATTTGTTCTAGATTAGCCCTGACGTTTTTCTTTCTAATGTGACGATTTTTCTGTTATATTCTGTATTTGGATGGAGACTTTTGCGGTAAGAAATCTAGTATCAGAATACTAGGTGCCCTCATCGCATTGTTCTGTCACCGCTGTAGGATTGAGTTCACTGTTATATAGGATTATCCCACGCTCAAACGTTTGTAGATTTTGTTTATAGCTTAACATATCCAGTGAGGATGTGGGAAATACAAAAGGGTAATAGAGACGTTGGATGTAAGCAACCTTAATTGATAACAGTGTTATTTTTCATAGAATAAACAACTCTGTAGTAATCAGTTATTAGTTTGCTTTGGGGTATTTAGATCAAGCAATTAGAAATATTAGAGTGAGTGTGCGCCTACACAATAGAAATATAATTTAATGACATTTGATACACAAGGCTTAATGCCCAACCGGAGATTTCATATTGTTCTACAACACGAATACCTGACAACTGGAAATTCCCAAACGAGAGCAACAGGGGGTTCTCTATTTCTCACACGTGTGTAGTAAAAGCATTATGACATCTACGTGAGTGTTATATTCCCTATTTCCAACAGATTCAGCTTGTCCTGCACAATCACATATATTAGTAAATCTTATTAGAAGTTAGTTTGCGTGAAGATGCATCTCGTACATGGTTATAAAGCTACATGTATATACATCTAGCGTCATTTAAACAGTGTGATGTACACTCAGAGACCGCTAATAAGAATATTTAAATTTTACCTTTAATCATTTTTGACATTATGCATCAATAGTTTTAAACATGCTGATATTCGTAACCTCATTCGAATTCGATTGAATAAATCAGGCAGATGTAATTGTCTCGCATAGAATACCGCCTCTTTAGGAGAAACGACTCGCACGGGCTGCACGCTTTTTACACACTACAAAGTTTTCTATTCTGCCAAACTGTAACACATCTTTAGTTCCACAGTGCTTAGAAATGTCTCCCTTCATGATTTGTTAAGAGTGTCGGAACATTTAGCCATGAGTGAAAAAGATGACAAGGATCTGCTTGTTGAATAGGGGGCGGTGATAACTAGAGGATCTTACCAAAAGTGAATATTGCCGAAATATTGCCCAAACGGCGCTAAACAAAGAGTCACTCACTCGATAATATATTTAAAATTCAATCAGTAAGAAATGACTGATATATTTCTATGGTAATCTTCCGCCTTCAAAGTGGATATCGATACGTTTGAAGATAGCGGCGTCACACTCGAGGGCAGCTTTAAATTTGAGAGATTATGTACCTTCTTTCCTCTCTGAAAGAAAATAATCGACGTTGCTTTTGGGGTATTTCTTCGCAAAGTTAATTTCATTGTCTCTCCAGCAGTCCCTTTGCTTTGCTGAACTGAGACGGTACATCCAGTCATGTTAATAACGCAACATGTCCCACTTGTTAACGTTTATATTATATACAAGATGACTATTTAAGAGTGTATCAACATCGAATGTCAACATCGACCTTATTAATCAAAATGTACACAGTACCTTATCTCTTTAACAGACCAAGGGCATATTTCATAAATCTTTATTTGGCTGATATAAGAGCATAAATACTATCTGTCGTGAGTGCAATTTAAATTCCGTCCCTAAACTTTCATCTTTATCTCTTTTAAACTTTTTTCGTTTTTAATGATAATAGTGAAAAACCGCCATTTAGATGTTAATAAGTCAGAACTTTGCATCTAATTTACATGAATATTAGTTGATTTATCTACTAAACACTATCAATAAACATTCTTTCTTGTATTTGCTATAAATAAGTTTCAAACGTTACGTTTTACTCATTGGCGCTCGCCATTGTCCGGTTTTCGATAATAAATTACAACTTAAAGCTGTGTATTGTCACCATACCGAGCTGATCAGCAATAAGATGGTGATTTTCAGGGACAATCTTTTCTTCTCGTTAAAATAACATCATTTATAAAGTTTGACATATTTGACTTCAACAACATACTCTGTCTCCCTTTACATGTTTCAACAATAATTGTCCACCATCGAGATGGATACTGATACTTCTGAAGTAAACGGCGTCACACTCTAGGGCAGCTTTCCATTTGAAAGATTGTAGCTTCCTTCTTCAGTTACACGGAGTTCATGACTGTAAACTGGTACTATTAATCACAGCGTTGATTTCATGGCTTCGTGATTAATCCCCCATAGCTGTTGATTTGTACTGTCAGATCAGACAGTCTAGTAAAGAATGAGCTAATGCATTCTAGAAACATTAAATGTCTAACCATATTCAACATCAAAACATTGAGTGATATAATATGTCATCCATCAAAGGAACTTTCCTTTTTCGAAAATCCATATTCTATTCATTTCCACAAATTGGGAGTTTATAAGATCCGGCGCAGATTTGGAATCCCTAGAAATTACATCGATCACCCGGAGGTAAAGAGGTGTGTCGACATTGATATTGACAACCTATCCGCAGAGTCATGTGAAAAGCTATGTGTTTGATCTCGAGGCTAACGAGGCCTTGTCAGAGTAAGGCTTTATCACCTTAGTCATACCTATATCAGAAATCACTAGTTCCGATTCCACGATTGTCAGAAAAATATAAAAATCAGAGCATTCACATATAAAGAATTTATAATAAAAATGATTTTTTTTATTTGTAAATCAGCGTTTAGGTAACGGAGAAACATACAGATGAAAGTTCTTTATTGGTGATATCAACTAATCTATCTCTGATATCGTCATTCAAATTTCAAAAATGCCTCTCAAAGGTTACAAAGGCCTTTTCCCCTAATTGAAAGTTATTATTCATTTTGACCCAGCCTTTTTCATATCTAAGCCACTCGTTAAATCCAAACAGTCAGAAAAATGCCTGAAAACATTTTTGCAAAATGGATCCTTTCGGTTACATTCTATGAATTAAGTTAATTAGAATCCACCTAAAGTGAGAAGCGTAAACGGTACATGCCCCGGATAGTTTTATCAGGTCAAGTTATTAATTTAAATCATAGTCTTGACGTGTTAACCACGGTGTTTTATTACTGTGTTCTGTTTATATTTACTGTCACGTTCTCTCCACTGTATCGGGTTATTGTGTTAATTGATCCATCACAACGTCCTTCACTTTCTACCATATGGAACCTAATATTGATGGCTCAAGGTTAGCGCCATGCTTGTGTAAGTAAGTGTATATAAAAGTATTAATGACAGAGATTTGTGGTCACGAACTATATTCTATATAGAATTCCTATAATTGATTGTTTTAAAACGTTGCTGAAATCTTTATACACTGTTGTTATCATTCTATATTATTTAGATTCATACTTAAATTCATGTATGTTCATACAGGATTGAAATCATTCTTTATTCTTTATTTACATACTTGAATTCATTTATGTTAATACAGTGTCGAAATCAATCTATATTCTTTATATACATACTTAAATTCACATCTTGGTTATAAAGGGTTGAATCATTGTATATTCTTTTTGTACAAACGGGAATTCATTTATGTCTATACAGGGTTGAAATTCTATATTTTTATGTACATAATGGAATTCATG
Organism: Phorcus lineatus; assembly: GCA_921293015.1. Taxonomy (NCBI): domain Eukaryota; kingdom Metazoa; phylum Mollusca; class Gastropoda; order Trochida; family Trochidae; genus Phorcus; species Phorcus lineatus. Next base: position 5,839,597 of record OV121081.1, on the reverse strand, counting down.
TATGCAAATACAGGGTTGAAGTCATTCAGGGAAATCTACCAGACCGCATCAACTTCTGACAAAGTTCAAGGGTGAACTCAGCACGCTTCGGATATTTTACTACAGCTTCAACAGGTGAAACAATTCTTGAATGTGTTTCACTGTTTCCAATTTAAAATCAAATCAAATATGCTTCATATATACGTCTTCCCAGGACAGATCTCTGATTTTCATGATACATAACTAACATCGCCCGGTATGCATTGATTTGAATAATTTTAATTTTTTAGATCATTCGATCGTTGAAGCGATTCTTTCTATCATAGAGGAAATGACAATGACACGACACCACAAATATGATGGTTAAATCATTGGTTTGACTCCACAATTCTAATACTTAAGTTTTACTGAATTCATCGCATCAAGGGTATATCGGTGTCAGTTTGTACGTCAACTATTACAGATAGTTTGGAATATGATATGGCGAAAAATTATATGTGCAGCTATTTGAAAATTTGCATTTACATGGTTGGCGATGATCACCGATTGTTTTTAGATTAATTAGGGCAAAACAAAACATTATAAATTCAGACTTTGTGATGTAAACGATATGCTGCATTCTGATTGGATCAGACATGGTCATGTGATCGGTATACATTTCAATGAACCCAAAGTTGAGGGTTATACAAAATAACCTTCAGTAAATGCAGGTTATACGATATCGTGCCGGAACTATTTTCTAAAGTGACAGCTGACAGCTGATAGCCAAAACACGCTGTACTGTCACCTAGATTCTGGACAGTATAAATACGCGAGTGTTATTTGTTAACTTTGATCTATTTAAATTAAACTTTACATTTTCCACTTTTTTCCAAAAATATAATCATTGTTAGTTTTTTGATACACAAAATGTATTATTTGTAGAATAAAAAAGTGTCATTTTTACCGAGTCTTTGGAACTATTTTGTTTATGCGTCTGAATACGGGTAGAGATCCGTCTTGGTGTAACCGGTACGTAGGTCAGTGCGACAAGCAGCTATAGAATTGCATTTCGAATGCATTTTCGCTTTAAATACAACGTTTGAATTTATAAGAAATGAATTTCATCATATGGTTGTCCACACGGTTATAACCTGTTTGAAACTTGTAAGATAAACTTTTGTATAACCGGCGTCGCAAGCTTGCCGGTTATACAAGTTTATCTTACAAGTTTCAAACAGGTTATAACCGTGTACAACCATATGATGAAATTCATTTCTTAAAACGATTGAACACGATAAGTATTTGAAGCATTCGTAAAATATCTTAAAGGTTTCCATTTTTACGACAGTTTTCAAGTAGTTAACATCTTTTCTCTTTGATCTTCTGAGCTTACGTACCAACAGAACTATTCAAAAATATAAATGTTAATGTATAATGACAATTATATATATATATATATATATAGGTAAAAAGGTGAAAGGTCGCACGTGAAGTAAATGTATATTTGAAAATAAAATACTTCAGACGACACTTGCTGTAGATATCATTTTAATGATGACTGGATGCGTCGCATTTCGACTTGATAACAAGTCTTTTCACTGTTGAAAAGACTTGTTATCAAGTCGAAATGCGACGCATTCACTGTTGAAAAGACTTGTTATCAAGTCGAAATGCGACGCATCCAGTCATCATTAAAATGATATCTACAGCAAGTGTCGCATTTCGACTTGATAACAAGTCTTTTCACTGTTGAAAAGACTTGTTATCAAGTCGAAATGCGACGCATCCAGTCATCATTAAAATGATATCTACAGCAAGTGTCGTCTGAAGTATTTTATTTTCATATATATATATATATATATATATATATATATATATATATATATATATATTCATTCTATACAATGTATCACTTTCAAAATACTAATACAATATTATTATGTATTGACATTGACAACAGGAAAACTACTACTGCATGGGTCTACATCTACAATGCTAGATGATACTGTTCAGTTATCTCAAGTTTAGATATGCTATATAACTTATTCTCGAGTCTTAAAGCATTAAAAGAATATTGTAGTGCTTTTAATATCGGTAAATAACAACTACTAGAATGACAGTGTGATCTTCGAATATAATTAATTGCTAAAGTGGTTTATTTTTCTTTGATCTTTTTTATGTATATGTTCTATATGTAATGTCATAAATGTGATCTAATTGCATGTAGATATGGTACCTATATGCATATATATTAATCAAATTTCCTCTCTTAGTTTACTGCTCTTGAATGTCCCACTGTGTGTAGTACCGCAGTAAACATTCGACTGGCAAATTGCCCTGTAGAAGCCAAGTGTTAAATCATTATTGGTCATACTTTCTAGCAAGTAAAATCTTCCTAGTTCTAAATCGATGGGTTTGTTTTTTTACTTTTCCTTAATCTCTGCTTTGCCCAACAATAGCCTATTCGGTCTTCTTGAATTTGCATGTTGAAAATAACATAATCCATTGGTCATAACTTAAAAGTAAGCATTATACTACAAGCTTTGCCAAAGGACGGTTCAATGTAGACTGGCCTCGCTATGCTTGAATACGCCCTGTATGTTGGTGCATGTCACAGTGAACTAATTGTTAGTGGGTTGTACACTGCAAACACCGATCGAGGTTCGTGCTTGTGATTTGTATATACATGTGGTACAATGAAGACAGGTAAGTTAAGGCGTCACTATGCTTTGCAATACAAAGTACACCGACAGTGTATGGTTCACCTTTTATGGTGACACTTGGCAACCTACTCCTGTAAGTGACTGGAGTGGAAATGGACTACATCATTCTTGTAAATACATGATTAAACGGAGAAACGTATTATGAGTTGCTAGTGGATATATTCCTGAATGCAAGATGAGTGAGGCAAGTACAAGTGATCTTACTAAAAGTTACTTGACAAGATCAGCCTGCTAAAGAAATGGATAACACCTTGCAGAACAATCTAACAAAAAGTACAAGTGGTAATGGGAAAAGTAATCCATATAACGCAATGAATGAACCCTTGAAAACGGACCTTGATAACAAAAGTGATGACTCCAACAAAGGGGAACATGTCAGCACAGAAGGTGATGCTGGAGAAAATACCAGTAAAAGTGAAACTGAACATACGAGCAACAAGGCAACTGGACAGAAACGCGTTGAGAACGATACAACTGGACAACGCGATTCTGGTCACAAAGTGGAAGATAACAACCAAACCGATATTATCAGTCACAACACCCATGCCAGATTTAAGAATACTGGGCATAACAGTACAGATGGTAAAATGACTGGTAACGGACGTTTCAAATCTGACTCAAGTCTGCAGGAAATAAAAAAGCAAAGTGATGTTTCTAGGAATAATCAAGCAGTGGAGGCACCAGAACACGGAGAATCTGACAATGACGAAGGCGGAGCCTGCAGGTGGTTGTCATTTACTCCTGCGTGTTGTCAGAGGCTAAGGAACCCACAGTGGCTTCTCTTCATCTTGTGTTGGGCTTCTGGTATACAGGTAATACGGATGCTCGGTATTATAAGTAAACTGTCAGGCAAAAGAAAGGTTTCACCTAAGTTCATTTAATCATATATATAAATTTCGATTACAAATGTTTTAAGTTTTAGACGTCGTACGCTAAAATCGAACAGTGCAGGCCTGTAGTTATCAATCGAAGAATACGTATGCATGTGTTTACAATTTTTTTTGGATATTGAAATTTTGAATTTAATTTTTTGGGAAAAGTATTTTTAATAACCTACAATTCTTAATCGATATATAAGATATGTTATACGTAAAAATCAACAAACATACCTTGTTTTTCACACAGTAACGCCCTTTTAAACATGGTAGGGGTCATATTGGTGTAAATTTCATTTTTCACCCCTGTCTACTTTAGTATTACACAAAGATATCTTCACATTAACCAAACAACGATTAGTTCATATAAATTATTGTAGACATGATTAATGTTGATAATTCAATTATAAAATGCGTAACATACATTTCAAACCGTTGTAAAGTCGAAACCAACTGATGTGAAACCTTTCTTTTGCCTGTTAGTTTATGTTGGTATATTGCAATACAGAAACAACGTGATACGTACCGCCAAACTCTTCTGAAAATATCCAATATATCGATAGTTTTAGAATTTACAATTTCCTTGTAAATTGCAGAAAAACGTAACCAAACAAACCGATTTTACAGAAAGTTGTAAACAGAGTGTGAACCTGCAGAGTGAAAATAGCACAGACATGTTTAAATTTCGAAACCAGTCACTGAATTATCTCTCTTTACAAAATGACGGCCAGTCGAGCATTGATCACTGTTTTAATAGCCGTTATTTAGTCGAGAGAGCATGGAATAAAATATGAAAATTACCAATACGCTTTTCGGTATCGCAATATATTGCAATACGAAAATTAGGAGGGATACCCATCCATAACAGGTAATAAGAAATATATACCTTTCCGCTAGTAATAAATAAATAATTTGATCTTGATTTTTGAATGGGCCAGTTTGAATTTCAGTTTGAACCCCTGCCCCCTCCCCCCTTTCGTTGGATTTGTTTTATAAATCGGCCGTGGAAATGGTGACTCCACCCCCTCTTTTCAGCAGGTAATATAGGTAGCACGTGCTGGGTAGATTATGTGTTGATAGCCCGGAAAAGCAAACTCGTTCAATATACGATACAAACTTTCCCTACGAAATAGCAATTCACTTGCACCCGTTTCATGTAAGGTAGTAAGGGTTAAGAATAACCCGTTGGAAATACTTTACAAAGATTAAGTATTAAAGGGAACAGCTCTGATCTCATTCTTCGTAAACCATTATTGCTTAACCATAATTTTAAGAACCCCAGCCATATTATTAAATACTGGGCTATTAAGGGTCTTCTGACAATCAAAGACTTATGTAATGGAATTATGCTTTTTGACAAGTAAAGGAAGAATACAAAATAAGAGGGACAATACTTGATTTTAACTATCTTCTTCACATCTTACCTGATAATTGGAAAGGTACTCTTAAAAAGACAATAAATATTCCTTTAATTAATTTAGACTTCAGTGTTTATCAAAAAAATATGTTTAAACCTGCCAAAGGCTCAATATTGTTTTATGACAAGCTTATCTCGAAACATGATAAACTTGAGATTTGTAACAAATGGGAACTAGTGTTTGATGACTGTAATGTTCACTGGCACAACACTTTCAACTTCTTCAGGTATGGTATAAAAGATTTGAAACTTCTTGACTTCCAGTACAATTTTGTGCAAAGAGTTATATATACTAAAAAGGAACTGTTAAAATGAACCTCATTCACAATGATTTCATGTGGCTTCTGCAAGGCTGTTTCTGGGAGCCTATGTCATGTTTATTGGTATTGTTGTGAAACAATGGAATTATGGAATGAACTTGAACTGTGGATTAATTTATTTTTATTATATTACGAAATACTTGATTTGGTTTGTCACACTACATGTATGTACAAAATTGTATTACTAAAAATATTATCTCTGTCAAAAATATATCAATTTATGTAATATGAAGACTTCGATTCCTAAATTCACTAATTACAAAAAAAAAACATTTAAAGGAGATTTTCAAGGTAGAAAGATTTATTTCAAAAATAAATAATGAAATTGACAATTATTCTAATAAAAGGCGGCCAGTCATCCCAATATTAAACAATTCATTTTGACTCATTTTGTAAGAAAACACTCCCAAGTTCTGTATATTGATCTGGGTCTCATATGATGTACATGCAATGTATATTCACTTTGTAACCATGGGGAGCTTATAAAAAATATATTTTAAAAACTTTTCAAACCCAAGCATGAAGTACAGTATACATTTTGTACAGGTTTTTTTTCTTTATAGCACGTGCTAGTTACATTATGTGTTGATAGCCCGGAAAAGCAAACTCATTCAAAATATGATACAAACTTTCCTTAAGAAATAGCAATTCACTTCAACCCGATTAATGTATGGTAGTAAGGGTCAAAAATAACCCGTTGGAAATACTTTACAAATTATTGCTAATGCTTCCGTCTTTAACGTGTTACATTTGCACGACGTATAAGTATATTTAAAGCTTATGTTGAAAGTCTTTGCTAGTGGTATTATTGAATGTGTTTACTTCTTTTGTTGGAATGAATACGAGAATACGAGTTAGTCATTCAGGTTTCAAAGTTTGAAAGTGATAGAATAATTGCTGTCGAAATAAAGCAATAGAAACTTATCACATTTTGACCTGAATTATGAAATATGATATAAACTGATATTAACAGTGACATCCTGGGATCGTATTAATTAACGTATGACGTCAACCATTGATTGTTTAATTATGTATTAGAGTAATTGCACAGTTGGTATTGTTGAGAAAAGACAGTTGAATCCTATTGGCATTGATGTATTAAAGGATAATTTGATACCAGTAGGTTTACTTCGGCGCTATAGTTTTAACTTTTGCAGCCAACCGGATAAGATTTTTGACACACAATTAAATAGAATAATATTAAATCAGGAAATGTTTTCCAAGCATTGCAAACTGTTTTTGATTTCCCATTTTCATTTACTGGATTTACGTACAATTTATGTGTATTCAGATGGTTTCACTTGTTCCTAAGGTTACTACTTGTATGTATCTATGTTCACTAAGTGCGTTAATGACAGACTCAAAGGTTATGCAAATCATTAACTTTTAAGCTGTTTTTGTTAATGTAAAGTATCATATGATAAGTATTTTCATTCTCAGGGTATGATTATCAACGGGTTCGTGAACGTGGTCATTACGACAATAGAGAAGCGCTTCGGGTTCAGCAGCACAGAGAGCGGAACCATCGTCAGCAGCTACGACATCGCCTCGGCCATATGCCTTCTGCCCGTCAGCTACCTAGGGGGACTCGGCGTCAAGCCACGTTACGTCTCCCTCGGCATGGCGGCCGTCGGGGTCGGGGCTTTTTTGTTTGGGCTGCCTCGGTTTACTACTGAGTTGTATACATTCGACTTTAATCAAGACATTTTATGTAACGTGGACTCAAACGTGACTGCAGCATGTGACAGTACATTCAGCGGCTCGAGTATATCCAACTATAAGTACTTGTTTATTTGTGCCATGCTGATTATAGGGGCTGGTGCCTCCCCTTTCTACACGCTTGGAGTTACCTACCTGGACGAGTCGCTGCCTAAAAGCTCGTCCTCTCTTTATCTGGGTTCGTGTATTCCACGTTTCTTCTCTTGATACTTTGAAACACATCTTCTAGTTGTAGGTGACACAATACTTTGAATAATGTACATCTCAATTTCAGTGTATTGTGTTATAGCACAGAGCCAAATATATTTAGTTTCAATCTATGATAGCTTAGAAAATGAATTCTTATCTTTATCAATTCTTAGAAAGTTAAAATCTGAACACATTTATCAACTTCAAGTCATGATACGTACCATAACATAAACCTATTAATCAAATGTTTTGTACATGAATAAACATCAATGATTTTTTGTATCAATATCAGGAATCTTTTACTCGATGAACATATTCGGAACAGCGGTTGGATACCTAGCAGGAGGGGAACTCCTCAATGTCTGGACTGATGTAGGCTCTGTCGATCTATCAAGGTAAAACATCATCCAAAACAACAACAACCAACATTAATTTACGGTAATCTCTGTAGAAATGTAGGCTGAATTCAAATCGTGACTTTAAAGTCATAGTCTCACTTTTGCAACTACCACCACGTCCTAATTAAAAAACTTGGTCACCATCATTTCAATGTATTCTAATGTCTTAACAAATATCGACATTATACACTAACTACATGTTTTAGTGTCACGGTGAGTCCTGACAACCGCAAGTGGGTGGGAGCGTGGTGGCTAGGCTTCTTCCTCTCTGGCGGGTTCGCCATCGTCACTGCAATACCCATGGCTGGCTTTCCTAAAGAGATGCCGGGTACGCGCTCTCTCATGTAACTTTGTCAGTGACTAACTGAAAAATAATGATTAAGCATTTGATCAATTATCAATAAAACAAGGATTTATACACGAACCCTACAAAGAGGGATAACTAAACGCTTTGGAATATGGAAAGGGAATTGGTTTAAATACTATGTATGCCAAAGATTTCAATCCAGAAATGACATATAGAGTAAAGGACATGTTTCATGTGTGAGAGTAGAAAGGGGGGACTCGAAAACAGGTTTAATACTGGCAAATGTGTAAAATTTCAAATTCTATCCAAATTAAAATCAATGCAGGTACTAAGAAATTCCGCAGAGAGAAAGCAGCTGAAGTGTACAGCAGAGCACGAACAATCACTGAAAGAACAGAGGACAAAACTACCAGAAAGGCGTCAATAAAACGGGTATTGGCGTCCCTCAAACGTCTCTTCACTAATCCTGCATTCATATTTGTCAGCTTGAGTGCTGCGACGGAAGGTACACTTTATCAAAGAAATCACAAGATACATGACATTTGCACTAAAATCTGCAAACGTTTTGATGACAGCTGTATATGATCATTATAATCTACAATCATCTTAAGTCCATAAAAATTCGATTAAAATATACCCAAATAATGAATTATTCGCAAATGGGTTCGAATATATCAACCTTTCTCTTGCAAGCGATGGGAGTGGCTGGCTTCTCTACCTTCACGCCCAAGTTCCTGGAAGCGCAGTTCAGTCAGACATCCGCTAACGCAGCGCAGTATGTAGGTGAGTTAAGTCAACTCACTTTTTATAGACCATTAAACAATACATTGCTTTCATCGTTATGCATTGTTGTTTGTCTTCTTATATGGAAGTTTAATTTGGGACTTGGCAAGCCCGAAATGACAAACAACATATATTCTGTTTTACAGCAATTAAACCCTATTTAACCAAACACGACTGTGTTAATTAAAAAGAATTTAAGGTATTTTGTGAATAATGAATCTGTAGATACTGTCCCATGGTGTGCCCCAGGTTATGCGGCTATTCCTGCAGGCGGGGGTGCAACAATCCTGGGCGGGTACTTGGTGAAGCGGTTCAACCCCCGCGTCCCTCAGATACTCAAGGCATGTATCACCTCCTGTGTCATTGTCTTCTTTCTCCTCCTCATCTTCCTCGTACAGTGCGACAATGTGCCCTTCGCTGGCATCAACGTCGAGTACAACAACCCTGTCATTGGGTGAGTGAAGAGTCTATAAGCTCATGAAAATAGTGTTCTGATTGATTTTATGTGCAGTTCAATATCATATATACTGGGACTTCACATTACTTGTATCAAGTTATCATTCAAGTCAGTGTACGTCATTTGACAGTGGAATGAATCTGCCATCATTTTACCTTATCACATAAGGTATCATGAATGTACCTTTCTTGTTTAAAGCTCTTCAAATGACCCACATGTAATGATATAAAAGGTAAAATATAGAAGGCAATTAAGGAACGCTCCTTAGTTATTAAAACATGACAGCTTCCCATCCTCACGGAATCCATAGTGTTCAGGATTTTATGTATCACCTTTACCTAACACTACATCTGCTTGCAGAGGCACTGTCTCAAAGAACCTGGACGATACGTGTAACAGCAACTGTATGTGCACAGAGGACGACTACCACCCCGTGTGTGGCAGGAACGGGGTCGTCTACTTCTCACCATGCTTTGCTGGGTGTCAGACCAGGGTCCCTAACTTTATTACTGTGAGTACACAATATCATCCTGTTACCACATAGAAGTAACTCGGGTCGTTTATTTCCTTCTTACATTTTAGTTTATATGAATTGCAAGGGCATTTGACAACGATACAATGGTTTGGAACACAGTGAAGATACCGCTCAGAGTTTATATGATACCGATTTATATAAATATGTTGTATATATAATTTATAGTCATCAGTGGGTTCAGACATACATCACCTTAATAATGATAACAGATTTCATATCTACTAAAATACATCGTTATTCACGTGAATCAGAGGTATATCAAGTAGACGTAAATGTTCCATAATTCTTGCGTTTCGAAATGACAATTACCTCTGCTTATGGAACACATATGTGGATGGTGCCCCGGATTGCCCATATTAAGCATTCATTATCCAAGAATTAAGTTACTCTCAAAATCCGGATTTCGTCTACTACTTCTTTTGAAAGAACTTTAGGTTATGATGAAAAAAACTGTAGACTTTGAACATCTTGATACAGTTGCATCCCTATTTTTCGAAATATGAACATACTTTTTATAGCAGGAGGTTCTTACTCCTTCTCTCCCCACAGAGGTAGCTCCGTCATTAATTCCTTAAGACCTCTGTCTTAATACGAACGTTTCTTGAGCCAGAAATGTAGAACGCTGATTAGATGCAATAAAGGTTAGTTGTGCAATCAGCGACGCCGTTTCAAAATTTATCATTCAAATCGCTTAAGTTATTTCCGTAAGATTTCCAAAAGCTAAACTTGATTCGAAAATGCACCTTGCACTTTGACTGCATCATTGCATAGGCCTGTGTGACAACAAATATGTTATTGATGTTTTCATTGGCTGAAATATCGCCAGGTAGTTTAAGTTGCAATAGTGCGCCGGTAGGGAAACTGCCCTAAGCTCGAGAAATGTTCGGTTGTATAGGTTGTATAGGAATTAATGACGTAGCTACCTCTGTGGGGAGAGAATGATTCTTACTAGGAAACAGCATATTGCGTCTGGTCTTTTCTTTATACGAATGAGCCTCTGTATAAAGTTACTTTATCAACGTCTTCAATTCATGTACATCTAGCGGTACAACAACTGCACGTGTGTAAGCACGCCGGCCACAGACTACCAGGCGGAGTTCACGAGCTGTGAGACGGGGTGTTCCCTGATGCCAGCCTTCCTGGTGGGGTTCGCTGTCATCATGTTCTTCGTCTTTATCATCGGCATACCTGGCGTCACCGTCATCCTAAGGTACTCATTGCATAAAGAACTGTTTATCTTCTTCCCTGGCGTCACCGTCATCTTCAGATACTCGTTGCATAAAACATACTGTTTATCTTCATACATGGCGTCACAGTCATCCTAAGGTACATATTGCATTAAACATACTGTTTATCTGCATACCTGGCGTCACCGTCATCCCCAGGTACTCATTGCATAAAGCACAGTTTATCTTCATACCTACACATTGTAAAACGCTGTTTATCTGCATACCTTGCCGCAACGTCATCCTCAGGTTCTCATAGCATGAAACATTGTTTGTCGGCATACCTGGCGTCACCGTCATCCTCAGGTACACATGGCTTAAAACACCGTTTATCTGCATACCTGGCGTTACCGTCATTATCAGGTACTCATTGTATTTTAAACGTGTATAAATGATATTTTATCTGAAAATTTCGCGTCAGCGTTATCCTCAGGTGCACATTGTATATGTATATCAAAAGCAATCTATCTGCATACCTAGCGTCATCGTCACCCTCAGGTAAAACCTTTATCAAACACATCATCTAATAAAGGTCCATATTCACACGAGACCTTTGAGGTAAGAGAAAGGTTCGCCCTCCTGGTCCTATATGACCGTTTCATTGATATCACCGTCATATTCTAATATAATGATAGTCAAATAGAAAGCCACATCGTCCTACACATATGACATTTGTGCTTTTGAGGGGTGGTCGAATATAGAATCAATTTCAAGAACTATAGTTCAGCCTTTGAAATGATGAGGATTGTGTACACTCATGATAAACTGCAAGTATGAAGAGCGTCATGAGATCCTACAAGTTCAAATCCTGGATTCAACATGCGATGAGATTAATGCACATTCGAAACAGTTAGCAAAACTGTCAACGCGCCTAGCTTGTCGCATGCATGCCCTTGCTCTGTACAGTGCAAATATTGGGTATGGTATTTGTATGACATTGCAGTACATTTAACAACACTGCTTCAGCAAGTTATTTCCTTTCATCCAATATTATTTATAATGTAATGGTGACGAGTTTGTCCTTTCAACTTTACAACCATTTTCATAAATGATATATACTTCCTTAACACATCTTTCAAGTACAAATATTTTCATGTATGTCATTTAACTGATATGTTAAGGCATCTTAACGGTCCTCAGGAATGAATTTGTTCCGATTTTCTATTCAATATTACTGTGAATGTAAGTTTCGTTATTTTATTCAAATATGCCCTTTGTCAACGTTTTTCTATTAATTAGTTGTAAAGTGGCAGCGTGGTATTTTGATACTAAACATTGGTTTAGTCGTTCATTTCAATCCATTAATGAAGAATCAATATGGTCACAGATTTGTGGTATGGCTCGATTAGTGTTGGGATGTTAAATCATACGCACAATCTGCTCACTTTATTTGCATGTAATCGGATACTGGTCAGGTATATAAGTTAAGTGTTACATAACTGGTTAAATGTTTATCCGTTTTGCAGATGTGTAAATGATGAAGACAGAACTCTGGCTATGGGTGTGCAGTATGTGCTCCTCAGGTGTCTGGGTGAGTATGAGTTTCTTGTAGCAATTACTTTCGTTTGCTCCCTTAAACCTGAAATCTTAGCTTACCACTGCTAGTGTTAAGAGAATAATTTGACCTTCGTCCAGTATGTATTTTTTAAAAGTAATTTTAGTTTAAAATTGTTTTATGGTCAGTCATTCAAAACAATTTAATGTCTCAACTAATAACATGGTAAGGAAATTCAAATTATGAAATGTGGAATATGTATAAAGTGACGTTATTGCTCAAAGATTGATCTTATGTTAGTGACGTATTATTTTGATCCAATCGATTTTTAGAAAAACAAAGCTTTTACTTTCACAATCATAAAACACGTTGCATTTTTAAGATAGCCCCGTGCAGACGTCACTGATTTTCTTTTATGGTATTAATGCATGCATCCATATCAATGTCTGTTACCTTATGTAATATAACAACTTTTGTCACAAGGTTCGATCCCGGGTCCAATAATCTTCGGGCGGTTGATCGACCTCTCATGCCTGCTATGGCAGAAGCGCTGTGACGGAGAGGGGTCTTGTTTCTTCTACGACAACAGGAACTTCAGCCTGTCCCTCATGTGTCTGGGCATGGTCGTCAAGAGTCTCTCCCTCCTCTTCTTCCTCCTCGCCTTCCTCCTCTACAAGCCACGAGCTTCCAAACTGAACCAAGTTGAAGATGTGCCACCACCAGAGAAAACACTGAATGGAGAATTACCCTCCTCTTCTTCCTCCTCTACAAGCCACGAGCTTCCAAACTGAACCAAGTTGAAGATGTGCCACCACCAGAGAAAACATTGGATGGAGAATCATGAGAATTCTGATCCATTGTGTATATTTATCTATGAAGCTTCTACAATCCCCTGATTATCTCCACAAGAGTCTCTGTGGTCGCTAGAACTGTGGTCGCTAGAACGTTTTACTGATTGCTTGTCATAGTATGTAGAGCTTGGTCTGTTAGGTCATATGAGCACTGCCAATACTGCTTGGTTTTAGACATCAAATTAGAAATTAACTACACCAAGCTGACTAAGACCAATTTCTGAGATATTTTTTTAAACAAATTGGAGACATGCTGTATTCATTTGAAAGAGGAATTTAAAGATAAATATTCTATGCATATACCTATATTGAAAGTTGTTTTGAAGAATGAAATCAATAATTGGAATAGGTGATGTAACCTAATGAATACAGGAGTTGTCATAGTTGTGATTAATTAATTACATATATTAGCAATTATAGGAATATTTCATCTTATTGTATGTGGATGTATCTATATCGCTTTTAATTTATCAGTACATATTTATTTTCTAATAATTTATTGAAGAGGATCATCACTATCATATTGGAAACTGGTCGATTTCAAATGACCATATGTATTTATTAAATTGTTAACGTAGAGAATCACTAACTTTTGATAACCATGTTATTTCTAGACATTTTCAGTGAATATCATCATTGAATTTACAATTAAATGACCTTTTGATTTTTTTAAAACTGTCATTTGTATTAAACCATATTGTCAGTTTAGATTACTTTATACTTACGCATAGTGTGTTGAAGAGAAGCTCAATCTCTATAACCTGTTATTTTTCAATGCAATACAACATCAACTCAGCAACTGTTATTGTTTTTGTTAAAACTTTATTTTGATCATTGTTGGATCAATAAATTTACTGAATTACTTGCTCATTTTTTTTCATTTTGTTTTGGTTGGTACTTTGTACATATATTCCTATTTCTACACAATTTCTAACACATATGGTATGGCGCAGTGGTTAGGATGTTCAACTTTGAATTAAGAGGTTTAAAGGTTCAAATTCCGCCAGTCTGCAGTAGAGAACTGTTCTACACACAGTAAGGTTTGGGTGCAATGCTGCACTGAATTTCAGCACAGTACCACCCATGGTTCCCTAGTTTCCAGTCAATGCTCACAGGTTTCATGGAAATGCATAGCTACAATTATGTTGGGGCTTTCTCCCTGCAATAATACTAGCAGCCATGATGTAAGTGAAATACTCTTGAAAGCTGTGTTAAACCCCAAATCACCTCACCTAACCTCCAAAATACGTTCCCTAGCTCCAGTTTGTTTATTCTCTTCCAACAGATATTCCCAACACATATGTACCTATGTGACCTATGTTTTAAGTGGGTCTTATTTCTCTGTTGAGCACCTTGGCACCTATACCATCCTTATTCCTATCCAAACAGTTACTGTCATACATCCATTTAATGACTCCAAAGAAATATATTGCAGAAAATAAAAAATACTTCCTGAACAATGACAGGAACAGACCAAATTATCACTGAAAAACAAGGTCAGAGAATGCACATCTAACATTGATTCAAATAAATCAGGAGTCCATATTGCTATCCCGGAAATTATTCAAATTTTAACAGAGCTTATGTGGGCACTTGAGTAATCTCTTTGTCGTGGAATTGTAGTTGGTAATCATCAAAGATTTCTCTACCATTCAGATTATTTTCCATATGTATGGAATTATGACAGAAAGAGTGATAACTTGTCAAATATTATATCCAATGGTTAGCATGAAACATTGCCCAAGCTGGACTAACAATTAGTCACTCACTCTCATTGTTAACTGACCTCAATTGTTCTTTTCTTAGTGATCTCCCTTTGTCTGTTCAAATAAATTCTTTTCGTCACAAACTACAAACGTTCACCATAAATACAAATCAATTTATTCAACAAAAATATTTTGAACAACCATGTAGTTACCTCACACTCTCTCCTTCAGTCTAACAACACACACACACACCACAGAGCACCACAGGGGAGACAGGCTCTCCTCGCTCTTGTCGACTAGATATGCAACTAAAAATATTTATTTCACATACTCTATCTACTAAATAAGGGAAATATCAATTGCTTTTGCTATTGCTATTTAAAATGGCACAGAGTATGTTGTTCGAGTAAAATATGTCAAATTTCATATATGGTGTTATCTTATCGAAAATTATAGGTTGTTTCTGAAAATCAAAATCCTTATGCTTATTGGTTCTGTACAGGGAAAACAGATCGAAAACTGGAAAAATGGCACACAACAATGCTAAATGAGTGAAATAAATGTTGAAGACCTATATACAGTATACTCAAAGACAAATATGAAGTAGCGTTTAGTTGGTCATCTAACTAATATGTATGTATTGAGGGCACAAATTTCATCTTGTTCAGATTTATTTGGCCATTTCTTGATTATCACTGAAAACAGGAGAACATAATAATTCTGGCATTTTGGAGACACATCTGCTAGTTAAGTGTGGTGATTTGAAGTTTACTCAGGATATATGACATTTTGGTCCTTATTAAAGGCACATACAAATTGATAAAACATACTCTGTGTCACTTATGTTACAATGTAAATACTGTTATTGCCTTCTATCTTAGTGGTTATAAAAACTAGGCTTGAAAATAGATTTCATAGATCCATCCTGAGCCCAAAAACTTCTGTTATTTATTTTGTAACTCATTGATAATAACATTTACAGCAAATGCTTTTAAAAATTGACTGTCATTCTATTCAACTGAAATACATAAAGCTCATGAAACCATCAATTCTTAAATAAATTTCATTAATGAATATAACACTTAAATGATATATATTGAAGTTCATGCCTTTATTTGTGATTAATTGGGATAACTTCCATCATCTACAAAACATAGCAGTAAGAGCCTGTTTCCACTGTGTGTCACTTTTATTGCATCTATTAACTTATTGAGCATATTGTATTAGATTTCAATCTCAGTCACAGAGCATCTAAAAACAATCAAACATGTCATGAAAATAGATAAATATAGAAATGCTTGTATAATATGCTAAAATATCTAAATAACAATTTTGTATATATACATTGTTATATATTTAAACACTGAGAAATCAAATTGATGTTTCAATTTTCAAATGAATATAATTTTTTTTATTCAGATATTTTATATCCAGTGATATAAAATAAATCTCACTTGTCTATTAAATGCAATTACAACCATTTATATTTTCATAATGAAAATGCTTGCCCTATTAAGACAACATGATTTGGTGACAATGTTAAAGTATAAACAATACTAATTATATACATCATTTTCCAATAGTAAAGCATGTGAAATAAAATTCTTATCTCTAGTGCACATGTTTGATATGATGCCAGGCTGGTATTTCCTTTAACTATAAAAAATCGTAAGATATCATTAAAAGAGTATGAAAACCAAAAGTGAAAATTATTTACACAAATTGTTGCATTGTGAATGCCATAAGCAAAATAGCAGTATGTTCTTATGGTTGATAGAGAGTTCAGACAGTAATTTTGTTTCTCAACAAACATTATGAGCTACACTCATTGTAAAACATTTAAGTAGTTATCCTGCATTTTGATTGCAAAAAGTTCCTTTGATAATAATATAACATTATTTGATTCTTGATTGCATACCTGAAATTTAACTCTAAAGAATTCCTTTTGATAACATTATTTGATTCTTGATTGCATACCTGAAATTTAACTCTAAAGAGTACCTTTTGATAACATTATTTGATTCTTGATTGCATACCTGAAATTTAACTCTAAAGAGTACCTTTTGATAACATTATTTGATTCTTGATTGCATACCTGAAATTTAACTCTAAAGAGTTCCTTTTGATAACATTATTTGATTCTTGATTGCATACCTGAAATTTAACTCTAAAGAATTCCTTTTGATAACATTATTTGATTCTTGATTGCATACCTGAAATTTAACTCTAAAGAGTACCTTTTGATAACATTATTTGATTCTTGATTGCATACCTGAAATTTAACTCTAAAGAGTACCTTTTGATAACATTATTTGATTCTTGATTGCATACCTGAAATTCATCTCTAAAGAGTTCCTTTTGATAACATTATTTGATTCTTGATTGCATACCTGAAATTTAACTCTAAAGAGTTCCTTTTGATAACATTATTTGATTCTTGATTGCATACCTGAAATTTAACTCTAAAGAGTACCTTTTGATAAAATTATTTGATTCTTGTTTGCATACCTGAAATTTAACTCCTAAGAAATTACTATCATTCTTTAGTTAGAAAACATAATCTGTCATGTTTAACAATTCAAATGAAATAATATATTGTATGAATTACAGGTTCTTTCTATTACATTATGAACACATGATCTTAACATTAACATGCGATGGAATCAAGAAAAATTTATCACTTGCATTGATCTCTTTCGGTCACATGAAAGACAAAATATGAAAAGAAATTCCAATATTATAAAAATCATATTTTATATTTTGTTATCTATCGAGTACATAATTTTACAAATGAATAGAGGATATCTGTCTTTCCTTGAAGAAAACCATGTTTTTCTCATCGGCAGAAAAGGTAGAAAAGTTGACATTTCACAAGTTGCACATCCACAAGTGAAATGTCAACTTTTCTACCTCACAAATTGAGATAAACTTGGTATTTATTTAGGAAAGACAGATATACTATTTATTTTAGGACTTGATTTGTGTTTTATGTTGAAATTGACCTCAGTCAACAGACTATTTTTGCCTTAAGAAAGCCAGTACCAGTGACGTAGCATTTATTTGATGGTCCCTAATCACAAAGCTAAATTCTTTCAAATAGCATTTCACACATATAATCGTTGTATTTCTTTGCTGCCTTCACAAATAATAAAATCCTCAGAAAAGGCCTAGGATCATTCACATGAGACATCCCTGAGTAAACCACAGATAGGCACAAAATGTCACAAACTTTCAATATCCATTGAACCTGTTCTCCTTTTATTGTCAAGAAAATTTCTTCTTCCTAATTTCCATTCTGTGCTAAACTATGGTCTGCTCTTGGAGATCTGTTTTGAAACGGATATAGGAGAATAGGATTTTCTTTTCCAAGGATTATGTCAAATACTATTTCTTGACTTGACCATGCAGTCAGGTTCTACAACAACCAATGATAAATTTGTATTTACATGTTTAACATTATATAGTATGTACATATCATACAAATTAAATATCTCAAAATATACATATTTCACAAAAGTTATTAAGTAAATCAATTTTTCATTTTTTATGCCCCTTTTGATTTCAATAAAACATTTGAATTGGAACATTAAAATGATGAACTATTTCAACATTTCATCATTTTAATAATTTAAATTTTTTGATTATTTTAAATATCTTCTTTAAAGCATTGTCAGCAGTGTCATGCCAACAGAACAACAAAAATAAATATCAATTTGAATATCAGCAATGACATTCTGTCAGTTGATACAAAAAAACGTGTCTGTAAACGTATACAAAACGAACATATAAAACAACATGAATGAACACTATAAGGCTGTTTTGACAGCATTTCCATTTTCTCTGACGATCATGTTCTGTTCACCATTGACAGCGGGATGTTTGACCACAACTTGTGGAGTGTCATGATTGAGGGTAGTCCTGCTTGTCGAGGACACCACTGACATACTACTTTCCTCCAACACCTTATCTTCTATAGTCTCTTTGGGCTTCTTGTATAGACACAGCGCCAGGAAGAAGAAGAGAGAAGAGGCTGCTTTGAGTGCCACAGACAGAGCGAGAAGATAGTAGCTCATCCGCCGGTTGTCATAGAAGAAACAGGAACCCTCGCCGTCACATGTCTTCTGCCATAATAAACATGTTAGATCTATCATCTTACCAAATAGGATCGGACCAGGAATTGAACCTGAAAAAAGGGAACAAAATGTTAGGTCATTGAAGGTCATTTAGAAGTGCTTTACATGAGAAAAAGAGTCTTGGAGTACATACACAATATTTTGATCAATTGGAATAAACCTGAAGAAGAAATAAGAACATAAATGCTTTCTGAAAAAGTGTATATTTACGAAAAGAAGTTGTAATACATTGCAACTAAAGAAAATGGTCTTGAAATGCAAAAGGAATTCTTAACCAATGGCTTTGGCATGGAGTCATTTATAGGAAGTTGAAATTGAATTTGTGTGTTGACTGAACATAATCTGTAAACATACCTAAACATCTAGCAATGATCCACTGGATACCCAAGCCAAATGACCTCTGGTGTTCCGGGACACATCTGTAAGAGACAATGAGACTGAACATTTGAAAGTTTGTTATGTTGCATGGTTCAAGGAAGAGACACGCCTCTGAAGAAATCAACAAATAAGAATAGAAACATGCTGCTGATGATACTGACTTTTGCATAGTCTGCAGCCATGAAATTTAACTTACCTCAGAGTGGCGGAGAGAGCAGGCATGAAAGTTTAACTGACCTGAGTGTGGTGGAGAGTACACATGTCATGAAAGTTTAACTGACTTGACAGTGGCAAAGAGAGCAGGCATGAAAGTTTAACTGACCTGAGTGTGGTGGAAAGTACACATGTCATGAAAGTTTAACTGACTTGACAGTGGCAAAGAGAGTACACATGAAAGTTTAACTGACCTGAGTGTGGTGGAGAGTACACATGAAAGTTTAACTGACCGCCAGAGGCGTAACTACCTTGGAGCACAAAAAGCAAGTGCTTACACTTTGAAAGTCAATAAAAGCATTTAGTATAAACCAATAGTCTGGATGTACATGATATTTGACATTTACGTTTATTAAATAAATGTTTCTCTAAAATATTACCATTGACAGTCATCAAAACCCAGAGTTCTTCGCTATTGATCATGTCCAACCAGATGATGACTAGTTTTTTTGTTTATAGAAGTGTCAAAAATTGTTTACATTAACCCTTCCGTTGCTGAATATTATTTTGACCAGTTTTGCCCCCGTGGCTGAATTATCCAGCACTCGCCTCGCTACGGTAATAACGCAATTAGCCCCTGTGGCCGAATTTTCCAGCGCCGCCAGATGCGACCGTTTTATCAACATATGGCTTGTTTACATGGCGGAATACGGACGTTATCGTCGTTTTATACAAAGCTAGTCGGCGAATCCCGTGTTACAAATGGATGATACTTACTTGACACTTTGAATGAAATTTCTATCACCCCTGGAACGGTTTCTACAACTGAAGTAAACTTGTTTTCAATTCGGGCGCCATAACTCAATAAATTCCAAGAGCGCATGCGAGAAATCAAAACGAAACTAAAGATGAATTGTTCCTCTTCACATCGATATAAAAATTATTTTTATAATATGTCTGGAACGAATTTTACTAAATTTTAAAAATTGTCTTCATTTCAAACATTATAAAATCATTTAATCACTGAGTGCACACATACAAATTATATACTGAATTGAAGCTAATTTCTTGCTCTGTATTTCACGATAAATTTTATTACGATACGCCATCCTAAACGAAAGATATAAATTACGAAAACAGGGTAATGATAAATCCCGATAACGTTCTGACCCCACAGTAATATTACTAAGCTAATAGCCCCGGGCAAACGCACGCGCTCAGCGCGTGCAGGCGGGATATTCCCGTTGAAACATACACTCACACACAATATAAATTGTCTTTATTTCCAACTTTATAAATCATGTTATTCGCTTTGTATACATGCAAATTATATATGGAATTGAAGGCAATTTATTCTTCTTTACGAAGAAATAAATCATAACAATCTTTTGCACTGTAATTAGAAGTTATTACCAACGAAACGTGGGTATAGCTAGTAATAAAGTCTTTGATAATCGCCTTACCGCAACATATGTCGCATCGTTTCCACACGTTTTATTTTGATGCAAATATGGGCAAATTTCACATGAAAATGAAGGTATTTATTTCTGCTTTACGATGATATGTAAATAATAAATATGTACCACTTGGTTTGGAATATATAAAGTTTGCAAAGATGGTACCCTCGGGTATTTTAGAACAGATTTTGATAATTGCGACATCACTAACCGCTCCTTTATTGTCTAATTGTAATTTGCAAATTTTATATAGAATTGAAGACGATCCTTTCCTCTTTATTGTGATATAAAAAAGATGATAATGCGCTCTGCCGTTAAATGGATAGGAAGTGTAAAAAGCAGTTGAAAAAAAATCGCTTCTCGGTAAACAAAATATGAATAGAGAAATTGTCTGTTTGTGCGATGCTCGCCCGGTCCTTTCTGATTTTCTTGTACATACCAATTTTATATGGCAATAAAGATCATACTTTTCTCTATATTTTGATATATGAAATTGCAAAATTTACCGAGAAGTTTATGTGATATAAAGTGCGAGAAAATGGTAAAAACGTAAAGAATAAACAAAAGTCACAATTTTGCGGAACTTGCTGTATCTTTATTCTATATGGTGTATATAATTTTTTTATATCAAATCGAAGACAATTATTCCTTCTTTATCACGAGGTAATCAATTTCAAAATACGCCTAGATGTTGAGAAGATATGAGCGAAAGAAAGGCACGTGTCAAAATCGCCGTTCAGTTCACATGATTTGAATCGAGAAATTAGCTTTTTGTGCGGCGCTTGCCGTGTCTTTATTTATTTTTGCGCATGTACACATTTTACATGGAAAGAAAGACAATCTTTCCCTCTGTCTTATGATATAAAAATTGTCAAAATACGTTGAGCACATGATGTAAAATTGGTGTGACAAAATGGTGTAAAACTAAAAATATGTAAAAATCACCTTTTTTGCGGCACATGCTGTATCTTCAATTCAGGTAGCGTAGTTATGTATTTTATATTGAATTGAAGACAATTTTCTGCTCTTTCAAATGATCCAACCGGTATTGAAATCCGCCCAAGGGTTCAGAGCATAGGGCGTGCGATATAAGGTTGTACGTTTGGTGTGAGTGCAGGCTTGTAAGCAAACGATAGCACGCGCGGGACGGTAAGCTCGTGCGAGCGGGGAGAAAGTGCCCACAGGCTATTAGCACGTGCGGCGGGGAGTGGGGGAAAATTGAGTGATTTTAACGCTTATTTTCGGTACGATAAAAATTATCAATATTCTCATAACTTTCGGAGCATGTTCGCGCATTATTTAGAACACCAACGAAACAAAACACGGTTGCTTAGCGACAGCCGGAACGAAAATACAAGCGTTGAATTGAGACTACTGCTAGGCAATAAATTTCCGGGCCCCGCTACCGAGACCCGCGGTCATAATTAGTTAGCGTGAGAAAAATAGAGTGTGCTACTCGCATCCCGCTAAGAGGACTTGCGGGCAAAGCTAATTTCATCCCGGAATATTCCGGGACCCGCATCTTAAGGGTTAAGTTATGTGACATTATAGCGTCTCTCGCGTGTCACAGACCAAACATCTAAGCCGTTTTGTCAAGTTGTTAAAATTACTTTGCATCCAAGTAATAATCTTACAATTTGTTTCGTCGGATCATTAGATGTTTCAATGATTAATATTTAAAAGTTATTACAAGTTTTTCATTGCGTTAAACTTACATTAGACAACTTTTATGGTACCTTTACATTTGATTGCGATGATGTTTTAGTCAGTTTGCTTTATCACATCCTTAAGTTGTGCTTACAACTAAAGCAAGCATGAAAGTTTAACTGACCTGAGCGTTGCGGAGAGAGCAAGCACGAAAGTTTAACTGACCTGAGTGTTGCGGAGAGAGCAGGCATGAAATTTAACTGACCTGAGTGTTGAGGAGAGAGCAGGCATGAAAGTTTAACTGACCTGAGTGTTGCGGAGAGAGCAGGCATGAAAGTTTAACTGAC
The DNA here is from genome assembly GCA_921293015.1 of Phorcus lineatus. Classification (NCBI taxonomy): domain Eukaryota; kingdom Metazoa; phylum Mollusca; class Gastropoda; order Trochida; family Trochidae; genus Phorcus; species Phorcus lineatus. The sequence continues at coordinate 5,816,520 of OV121081.1, read as the reverse complement.
CTGAGTGTTGCGGAGAGAGCAGGCATGAAATTTAACTGACCTGAGTGTTGAGGAGAGAGCAGGCATGAAAGTTTAACTGACCTGAGTGTTGCGGAGAGAGCAGGCATGAAAGTTTAACTGACCTGAGTGTTGCGGAGAGAGCAGGCATGAAAGTTTAACTGACCTGAGTGTTGCGGAGAGAGCAGGCATGAAAGTTTAACTGACCTGAGTGTTGCGGAGAGAGCAGGCATGCTGGTGATGAAGGTGAGAAGCATGATGATGCTGAAGAACGGCATGAAGAGCGGCAGCCAGATACAGGACGTCTCACACTTGCCCAGCTCAGCCATGTAGTCTGTAGCATTGTGGTTCACACACGAGCAGTTGCTGTATCTCTGTAACAGACGGTAATCATCAGAAACCATTGGATTAATGCTCAGATCATTGTAACTTGATGTAATTCTCCCCATGAAATGAAGCAGGAACAACATGCACAGGACTCAATACCTTTGTCCATGGTATCTAGGGATGGTGTTTTGTCCGAGAAATTCACTTACATCATTAGGCTCCTTTACTCTGTAAGCCTGAGGGAAAGTTTAAAATAATGCAAAGTGAAGGACCCTCAAGGTAGAGGGAAAGTCTTTAGTTACAATACTCTGAAGGACCCTCTTATTTCATAGGATAGAGGGAAAGTCTCTAGTTACAATACTCTGAAGGACACTCTTATTTCATAGGATAGAGGGAAAGTCTTTAGTTACAATACTCTGAAGGACCCTCTTATTTCATAGGATAGAGGGAAAGTCTCTAATTACAATACTCTGAAGGACACTCTTATTTCATGGACAGAAGGTACAATGGACTAAGAGACTGCCTTGGTCCATTGGACACTTTTATTTCTAGGCTCGGGGAAAAATCTGAAGGGAGTGGTAAGATTGACTCTCTACCAAAGAGGCTCATTTAGTTACAATGTTTAGATGACGCAATGAGTATGTTTGTCCTGCTGCACTGTTTAGGGTCAAAAATAGTCCTCTGATATTAGCAAGTATCTCATCAGTTGTTACAAACATGATTAAACAAGTTAAGAAAGTATTTGCAGCATTTTCATACAGACAAGATTACAAATTGGGTAAAAAATTAGGAGAAAAGCATTAATCAAAATTAAACATCAACATACACAAAATGCATTAGGTTAACAGAATAAGGTAGGTAAAACCGTTACCAAGATACATATACATTGGAAACAAAGATGATAAATAAAAATATGGGAAGGATCCATCACCAAGCGAAGAAAGGGAAAAGATTGTTTACTACATGTCATACAATAGGAACACAGAAAAGTGCAGTTGGGTTGCCTAAGGATCATTACACATTGCCAAATGCACAAAAGCAAGGCATCTCTTTAACATTGCTAGTGCTGTATAGGCTTTACATGTAAAGTGCAAAGTATCATTTCACACAGGCAAGGATGCAATTTCTTTCAAAATAAGTGAGGGGAGTATTTCTCCTTATGGGTGACACTGTAAAACAAATTACATTAATTAAATTAAAATGTTCTACTTTGTGTTTAAAAGCATTATATAATTACCTCATTATTATAAAAGAATATTGGAAGATAACTGACTGAAATATGATAAACATAGATATCTAAAAATATTACCTGAATTGTTATTAGCGGTCTTTTTTGGAATACTTTTTGGGGGGACAAACATTAGGTGAAAAAGTACAAACATTTTTTCTCAATATGTTTCCTCCTTAGTAACATTTAACATTGAAAGGTTGTTCCTACTTAATTTAGCAGATTAAAAATAAATACATAATGTTTGAATATATGAACTAATTCAATATCTGTTTCAATCTGTATAAGGGAGTAAAACAGTATAGCAGATAGTTACCTCTTTCAGTCCAGTCTGTTATGAAGAGAGTTACGTTTTATTGGTGAGATGAGGAGAGAGCTATATATGTTATCAGGTGTTATCACACAGTGAGTAACAAAACAATGATGCATGCAAACAAAGACGCAAATCAAATAATAGAGAAATAGAAGGTTAACAAAAAGTCAAAAATCAAACATATACTGAAGTTTCAGGCAGGGATGCATACTATTAGCTATGTTCTTCAGGGAAAGATAGTAAATACTCCAAAGTGTAAATTTCCCTTTGAGATATGAGTGGCCTTCATTTTTATTGGTTCTCATTTGGATGAGAATTGACACACTGAAACAATATTCTTCAAAAGTTCTTTGCCGGTAGCTACACTATAATAACCTAAACATTTAAGTCTAACCAGAGTCCATAGCTTTGTTTCAACCATCTTCAATCAATTTCTGAAAGCAGTTCTTTGATACAACAGGAAACAATACCACACAAAATTTATCAAAACATAATCTTTATCCAAAACATCTTCTAGATTATTAAATATTCAACATCTAAAAGGATAAGCAATGAATTCTGATAGATCTACAGCCTCTAACCTCGAACTTTGGCTATGGGCTTACTTTTAGAGGTTCTTGTAATGTTCTGCCATTCAATTGATAAAGTTACTGTGGACTTGCTGATTTCTTTAGGCTTATATCTTACATTGCCTCAATATCACATTATTTTGGAGTAAGTATGAACTGACCTTGACCTCCCCAACCTGGGAGACCTGACATCCTGCATAGCAGGGGGAGAAGTACATGAGTCCGTCCCGACCACACACGGGGTTGTAGTCCTCCTCCTGGCACCCACAACCCGAGTTGCATGAGTGGTCCAACTGCTTGCCTCCCAGGAAACTGATCGTCCTGAAACAAACAAACAGGAGTCACATATGTTTACTTTTTGTAAGTAATCTTGTTTTCATGTAGGAAATATTCCCGCTGAATTGAGAAATGTAAAGCAATATGTTCAACATAACGAAAAGGAATTACTAACAAATTAGCAATATTAATAGTTCCCGGTTGAGCATATTGATAATTGTTTTCCCACTTCAACTGCCATGAGTATAAAGGCATGAGGGAAATCAGTGACGGCATTCAGCTTACAGTATAAGCTCTGCAGATGGTTAACGTTATAGCCTGATTGAACAGGACGGTGTTAAAATTGTCCTTGCCAAATTAAACTTTACATTAAAAGTGATAATGAGTTACACCAACAAAAATATTTTCAATTAAAGAATTCTTACTTGTTGTTTGAGACATCGTTATACTTGACGTTGATGCCAGCAAAGGGAACGTTCTCACAGTTGACGAGGAAGATGAGCGCAATGAAGAGGACGGAGATGGTGGCACACAGACAGAACTTTACGATTCCACGCAGTTTGAGGTTGAACTTCTTCACAATGTAACCTCCCAGAAAAGTTCCACCCCCTCCTGCTGGGATAGCTGCAAAACCTGCAAGAACCAGAGGTAATTAAGATTTTCTTTGCATCAGATCTTAAAAGGACATTTAGAATTATGATACATTATTTCTTAAATGTATATCAAACAATGTTTTTTTTATATAGCGCAATATAATTTTTTTATGAAAAACTGAAAAGAAACTTGATCATAATGATGATTTTCCTTACAACTTATCTAAAGAATTGTCTTTGAGATTGACTTTACAACTGATAAGCCAAGGCTGAGGGGAGAGGGTTGTTGCTGGAGTGCCCCAAATGCCCTTTCTTTTTAACCTTTATATATACTTGTTCCATTAGGTTGAGACTGTTGTATTCTTTATTTTGGATAAAGCTGCTAATGAAGATAGAGTTACTAGTCACATCCCTCGCCACATACCGACATATTGAGCTGCACTGGAGGCTGGTAGACTGAACTGAGCCTCTATGAACTTGGGAGCAAATGTTGAGAATCCACTGAGAAGAATACCTGCAACAAGATTTGTAAAACATTTATATGTTTTATTCAAGATGTATATATAACATAGATAATTTGCGCAAATCATTCCTTTTTACCAGAAATAAAAGTAGAACTCATTCACATAATGAACAAATGTGACATTGTTATATTCAGGAACAAAATATTAGCATAAATAATTCTTGTATTTCTTTTAGATCAATCCCTTGCATGATGCTAACACCAATCCAGATTCAAACACCTATTGCTTGTGATTACTGCCAAAACAGTTATCAGTTCGTGACCGGTGACAAAAAAGAGGTCCAAAACTTAGTACAGATAATCTTTTGTTACTCTGAGAGATCAAATGTTGCTTAGCTCCTATTACTAAGTTAATACCATATATATGTAGGACTCATATCTGTGGCGGGTCTCTAATCTATGGCGGATTTCCTTATCTGTGGCGCGTTTGATTGTTAGACTGTGCGATGATGTCATAATAGCTAACTGTTTTCGTCTTAAGGCCCAATTCAGTCGCTAGGGAAATAATTAGGGAAGTCACATAGATATATTGCAAACGGATAACGACCAAACAATAAGAGCCCATATCCCAATTACAAAAATACATTTAACAACACCTTACATGTAAATAAGATAATTGCGGCTTCATGCCACATCAATTGTGTTTATTTTGTAGGATATTTTTAGCCCTCAGTGAGTCTGTCTTCTTTAGCCCTAAGATATTGAAAGACTATCTTTTGTAACCCTTGGATACCTGTCGACGAATTTTAGGGTAAGTTTGTCTAGCGTAATCATTGCTTAATCATTGCAGAAAAATACAAAAAAAGGTACAAATGTCAGGCATTTGAAAATCTGTCATAGATTTGGAAATCTGCCACAGATTTTAGGCCTGCCATGGATTCAGGTCTCGCATATATGTCTTTAAGATGGAGAACAAAATCAATATCATTTTTTCAACTCTGTGAATATTGATTTGATAAGATATGGTATATGCTGATATGATATATAATGATATATCAAAAATAACAAACCTTCACTGGCTGCTGCAAAGTTAAGGAACATGAAGGTAGGATTTGTCACAAGTAGTTTTACAGATAGTAGTATATCCTTCACTCCACGTGTGTTGCCGATCTTTTGAGCATTTTCATGACTACTTCCCTTGTAAACTTCCTTCCCTCTTTCTGCCATGTACTTCCGGGAACCTGAAATAAAGAAGTGGGTAGGTAATGTTAGATAAGAGAGAACTTTATAATTGATAATGCTTGAAGGGTAGGTGATGTGAGTGTGATATCGTGAACACGGTACACTTGACGCAGCACCTCATAGGAGTGAGCGACGATAACTGCTGTTGTCTGCTGGTACAAACTTAGGCAGAAACACATGACCCAATGACGTCCCAAAATGCATTGCACTTCAAGGGACTGGTCATTTACATCCTTTTCTAAGTGAGCATTTTGATATCAATTACTTTACATTACTACAGCGAGGAAGATCATTTTGATCAGACAAGTATTTCCTCTCTATGATATTGTCAAGTAATGCTGCAGGGTAATGCATCAACAGTTGGACTATGTATTTCAGTGAAACCTGTGATCAACAAACAGAAATCATGTGCATAAATCATAGAAAAACAGCATTGTGTCTGGCAATAAAGTACAGTTTTGCCCTACACTAGCTATTAGATTTAACATAAGATTGAAGGCATAGTTGTAGCATTACTATCATTTTCATTGCATTTCATATAATTATACAAGATGGTACGTTATAAAAAAACACATCATGGTTAAGCCTACTCTATTTTTTACCTTGCATGTTATCTTACTTGTTATTCTATTTTCTCACCTAGACAGACATTATATTCTAGTGAATCAAAATGGGCCATGAATTAAAAACCCTAATGAAGAACACTAATAGAGACAATATAATAACACTAATCACAACATGGACCATTGTTTAATTGTGAAGTAAATCAAAAACATAATCACAGCTAGGATAAAAGATGAGAGCGGCCTTTGATCTTGGGGGAAACAATACCAGAATGTTTATCCAAGCATAATTTCACCTGTGTTTCTACACACCTGGCAATGAGCGGGGGAAGCCAGACAGCGGGAGACAGACGATAAAGGCGAGGGCGCCACTAATGAGGAACCCGATCCACCACGCCCCCACCCAGCGCGGGTTGTCTGTCGAGTACTCTGATCTGAAATATACAAGTAAAAGCATTGGATAATTGTCTGGATTATAAAGTTTGTGCTAATAACACAAGTTATCGACATTATCAAAAGTGAATGAAGTGTCATAAAATCTACTTACACCATCAGTATTCTAAATCAATGGAAGATTAAAAAGTAAGTCTTAAATCTAAAATATAGAAAAGCATCTCATATTGCTAATTGTGAATATTACCTAAAAGTGTATAAAGTCAAGACAGTAGAAAAGAAATAAAGGTATTTTTCTTGACAAGATATATATAGTTTCCTAATAAATAACTTAATAATGAATAGGCTATATCACCTACTGAAACATTAGATTTTTTTCAATAATTTTGCTTACCCAGTTGCATCAATGGAACTAAAGTCTGTGAAGATTTTCAAGAACTCCCCTCCTGCTAAGTACCCAATTGCTGGACCGACGATAGCAAATGAGTAGAAGATACCTGGAAAATGTCATAAATATATATATATATAATTAACCATGGATAGTACCATTGCTAAGACTGCTGTTGATGAATTTGATGAATTGAGTCCTAGAATTAGATTAAAGGTTATTTATATTATGGATATATTCAGTCACCTGAAGAAGGGGCAAGAAGTAGCCCAGAAACATCGTGAGAAATCAAATAAAGAAGTTGTTCTCCATAAGAATTGTCTAGTATTATCACACCAACATGCCTTTGAAGAATTTGATATATAAATCATTTGACAAATATTTATTAATGCATCCTTTTTTATTTAAATGAATAATTGAGAAATATAATTGGTTAAAATCAATTCCTGAATGAAGGAGACATGAATTTGACCTGGCACTTACCAACATAGAATGAAGATGATCTTAAAGGCACATTCTCATCAATGTAGGTAACCCCCAGTGTATACAACGGGGAAGCCCCCGCCCCATGTAACAGCTGTCCCAGGAAGAACACATACTTGTAATTTGATAGGTCCTGGGGTACACCTGAACTAGAACACGTCCCATTGGCACTGCTGCCCCCAAGACATATATTCTCCTGACTGCCCTGCAGTTTGAAAGAGTCTGTCGTGAAGTGTGGCAGTGAGAATATGATGGAGCCCACTCCCATTATGAATACACCGATTCCGAGGTACCGGGGTTTGATCCCCAGACCCCCAAAGTAAGTCACTGGAATGAGACATAGTACAGAGGCTATGTCGTAACAGCTAGCAATGGTGCCCGATTCTGTACTGCTGATCTCAAACCTTCTCTCAATGTTCGATATCACAACGTTCACGAAGCCATTCACAACCATACCCTGTAAGAAAAAAAGATGAAATTAGAATTGGAACCAAGTTACAAGATACACAACTTATCGGTAACAAATAAATAAGGATTTCTCACAGTTTAAAGATACCTATAGAATATGGGAATATCAGTGCATTATTAATTAGTGAATTTCTGCCAATAGCAGTTTTATTGCATTTATAAGCTGTTCCTTTAACATACTAATCAAAATGTTGAATAATTCTATCATCTAACTTTATCAGTGTTAAGTTACTAACAGCTTGGGAATCACTTAAAAGAGAAAATGTTTATTTCATGTTTTATCGATATCACTTCTGATCTGTAGATATAAACAAATCATTGAAAATCAGAGACTGGTAAACCAAGGGAGATAACTCCTGTAACCTTACTGTACTGGGCTGATTAGACTGTTTTTATGTACAGGTTTGTTTTCTTGCCATTCAATCTTTGCTTTCTCCCCAGACAACACGAAAACCAGACCCAATTAAGCAGTCTGGCACTTGTTTGAAAAACACTTGTAACAATACATCAAACAAAACTGTTAGTTCAAAGCCAAAAAAAATAACCAGGAAAAAACAAACAAGAAAGTAAAAATGTGTGAACATCTTGTGAAAATTGTTTCACCAATTCAAGGAATAGTTCTCAACCTGTTCGTATTACATTGGTAAATTCACGGCAAATTTAGTTCACTCAAAATTAGTTTTAAAATGGTGAAATTTTATATGAGTTTTTCTTCTCAAGGTACAGCATACAAAGCCCTACACTTAAACTGTTCAAGAATTAAATCTACATTATTCATAAACTAAACTAAAAAAAAAATTTGATGAAAATTTAAGCTTCCTAAGATTATCTTTGCCTTTGCAAAATTTATGTTTAACCCATTTATGACATCTTATTGTTTGCTTGACATTTGGTAATAACCAATAACATTTTCCTGAAATAAGTGCCACCTTTCATGTCTCCTGCTAAAGTTTAATGTGATTGGCTAATATTAACTTCTAGAAGTTTTTCAATTTTAAGCAGATATTTTTAATTCAGCATATCTATACATTTGGTGTTGGAGTCATCATTGGATGAAGATATCCAGGAAATTTAATTATAAGGTCATCAGGGATGATGACTTCACTGATTTCACTTCATGGAGAGTTGTGCATCCTCCACCCTGTGATACTTGATAAAAGAATTTACTTGAGATGTTATCAGAGTTTTCCTCTCGTGTGAGTTATCTTATCCAACAATGCCATACTGTGACCAACATCAACAAAATTTCCTAACTGTAAACACAGAGACAGGATCTAATTCAATATCATCTTATCAAAGTTTAAAAAGTCTTAAAATGAACTCAGCGATATGAATTGAAAATGTAGATATGAAATATATCAAGTTTATGGTCTTGTCTTTTCATGACTTCAGTGTCAGAAGCAGAGTCTAAATATATTGATGAAATGAATAGAAACATGTACATACAAATATCAGAGTTTTTTTAAACTTATCAAATTTCAAGCCCTTATTTTTATGTTTCACTGCTGGGTTAAGTCTTAAGTGTTTTATGTTCGAAAACAATAAAACCATAAAACTCAAAGAGAGTTAAAAAATGAACTAAGAAACTCTTGGCACTTGCGACTGATTGTTATCATAAACCAGCGTTTGAGTATACACTTGAAACATTTTGGATAGCTTTGATAATTTACAACCTAGAAACAACCTAGAAACAAAAAACAAGCCAGCATGTTTTGTTTTACAAACAAAATTACTTCCTCATGGAGTTTACAGTTATACTTTATGAGCTGATGACCTCGGATACTTGCATTCATTCTAGTTGTAGATCACCACAGAGTAAAAAGTATATCTGCACCTCACAGTGACTATATTTGTCATGTAACATTGAAAACAAAGTGTCAGAGTTATTACCAATACAAACATGTGAAAGAGGTACGGTGTGGCACAGTGACCACTATTTACTACCAACTATACAAGGAATTTAAAAAATTAATATCAACAATATTAAAAGACTTAAAATGTTCACATTCACTGTGATCTTAGATATGAAATCCCTGTTGTCTAAAACTACAGCCAAGTGCAGGTGAGAGCGATAAAGCATTAGTATGTTACGCCAGGCTCTTAGCACTGCGTAAACACACAGCATCATGGCGTCAATGGGGATGTAAGTAGACATATACAATAGATAGTTGGCATTGTTGGACATAAACTCGAAGTATGCTGAATTTTATCACATGAAACAGACCTCTTTTGAAATCTATGCCGACATACACAACAGATTAAAGACATTGCTGGAAATCATCTTGCAGAAAAATGTTATGCTTGCAGATGAAACAGATTGACATATAGTCTGCTTAAGATATATAAACCTCAAAGAGAAGTCAACCAAAAATTAATTATCAATGAAACATGAACTTTGATTTAAATTTATTATATATCAATAGGACTTGAATCTATCATATACGATATATCAACTAATATATCAAATACATTGATAAATCATTTCAAAATTCAGAGTGAAACATTAGTATGGAAGAACTTATTTTCCTCAATATTTCAATAAATGATGAAATAACAGGCTTGCAGAAATACCATATAGAACAGTCTGGTTCTCTTCACAATGCAGACATGTTGAAGTACACCAATGATATTTTCCTGACAACTCAAAATAGACAGACATTAAGCAAAGTTCATGATCCAAATCCTCATCTTCTTCTTAGATCATGTCTTGAAATACAAACCAAAACCTTAGGGAATGGCATGAAGCTGCACGACATCATGTCTACCAAAACTTGGCTCTTGGCATGTTAAAATACCAAAAACCTAAGAAAAACGCCTGTTAAATGTCATAATACCATTTGATATGATGTGCAGTTGGATAAGCGTTAACAGATTAAACAGATAGAAGAGTTTGCCCACTATAGCACATCCTCTACAGCTTATAGCAAGGGATAGGTGTGATGCTGTTTATTGTTTACTGTTATCAGTGTAACGGCTTCTGTTCATCAACAGTGTGCATTTCTTTATCACGATGTGCTGTTATTGGTTGCAATTATTGCTGAATGTAACATGGCATGCTGTGCAGAAAGACCATTGAATAGAAGAATTTCCCCTAGTAACAACACTAAAGAATTCTCTAACAGTTGAAATATATTCTTAGCTTAAAGTCTCTCTAAGAACGATTATAAATGCACTCCTCGGTGTAACTAGTCTGAAATACAGACTCTAAGACTTTTTCTTTAAAAATTCTTAGAATCTTTATAAACACAGCTCAAGATTTCAAAAGGACACCATTTTCACTTAATTTCTTCATGATAGAAACAAGATACATTTAAGTTAGTGATGGTTTTCTGAAAACATTCATTTTCCAAATTTAGCTTCACAATTTCATTGGTGGCACACAATAATTTGAAATTGATAAACAGAAATATTAATCTGTTCACAAATGCATATTAGGGGACTATAAAGTAATGGAGAAAATTTGTACATTTAGCCAGCATTTTGTGTGATATTGCACCAAATACCTACACTAGAATAAAATAATTTGCAGTTAGTAAAAATACAGAGTTTTTAAACAAACCATTACTGACAACATAATGTGCTTTACTAGGAAAATTCACATCTTAGTTTATACCAGACTTTGACAACGCCTATACAATTCATAATTACACATAAAAATTTATTTATTTTTCATTCAAAACTTGTGAGGATAAACAATGTAGACAAATATTTCCCATTAATCATTCTTAGCTAATAAGCTAACTGAAAAAGCAATCTGGGTTTTTTTCATAAGAATAATTATCCAACATCTTCCTGTTCGTGCATCATTAGGCAAGTATGCATCAACTCATTGGTAAACAATTTAGTGAAATGTTTACACAAAGTGTCAAGAAAATGTGTATCTTTTCATAAAAACGACCAATAACCTGCCATAATTTGTGATATAAATAATACAGAGACCGGAAGATGAAAAAGCTCAATCTAGAGAGAAGGATAAGCTTCCAACAGCTCTCTATTTCAGCTTCATCTTCACAGCACTTCGAAACTAGGCTCTCTACATGTTATCTTTTATACATTTTCATTTTAAATTTGTTTGTTCAGGCTGGCAAAAATCCCCTTATATAGATATATAAGTGTTAGAGATGCATGTCATTTATTTAGAGAACAAATGTAACATTGTCATATTAGGGATCATGCTATCTGCAAGAGTACATATTCTTGTATTGTTTCAGAAGGAGTCCTTTGCATGCTTAGAACCCACATCCTCAGAGTCAGGCAGCAAACATATATCTCCAAGTTTATTGAATCAACAGGGAAAAATAATTTGAAAGAATTGTGAATTTTAAGAAAGATTAGATTGTGTTTTTTGCAAACCATCATGTTCTTCTGCCTGCCTGATAATCGTGTGTTGTGTTAGGCTAGGAATGTTACACGGAAACTTTAGGAAGCTAAGAATATATTATCCATATGTGTCAAAACGTTGCATTAAAACAATAATGCTCAGAAATAATAAGTAAAGAATGCAATTATCATGAACTTTGATTTCAGTGCAGTTTCTGTTTCCATCTCTTTTTATCAGCTGCAGGGCTGGATGAAGGACACAAATGATAATAAACTTGAAATAATTGGCATTATCAGACCCTTTCCTCCTAAGCAAAGAAACATCATAAAGATAAAACATTTGTGAAACAACTCTCCTGATTGGCTAAAAGTCAAAAACCTGCAATTATACTATCTTCCTCTGTCAAGCATTAGATTAATGACAGCCTGCTATTTCTCTCCGAACATGAACTTGTTCTCAAGAAAATGGAGTCTTTGTGATTTCAATGCATGGCTCAGTTTATTTGCTGAAGTTATACCCATGCAAACAAACTTGCCAAAGTCAAAACATTATAAACTTGTGAAAAGCAAGTCTATATTAGAGTTGATGAATATGATAGTCCTTTCTTACTCTAATATTTATACAATGAGAAGAGATGTGTCAATCTTGCTACAATACATGTCAAATCTAAGAGAAAGTTGCAAGACATACACTCAGTCTCAAAAATAGTATTTCTCTTTCGTCTCATTGGACTGGAATACATCTAGTTTGCTATTTCAACTTTAAATGTGGACTTTGCCATGTTTTTCTGCACACTACAGAAGTTTTGTGTGGTGAGTAGTCCTCCTTCATGACTATGATTAGGAGCCTTTAATACAGTCTAGGTCCTCATTCAGCAAGTCTAGACTTTACTGAGTAGACATATGAAATTAAGAAAAAGAATATAATGGATGAAGGAACAGTAAATTATTAAAATATGTCATTTTAGTCTATGGGCAGAGCAGCCTTGTTGAAACAATACCTTCTCGAACCAATGGTGGTAGAGGTCTATTTTCAGCACACAACTAGCAATGATGATTTTCTTTGATGAATACTCATGAAACATAAGAACACTCGCTGAAGTAGTTCTAGTTAAACTATGGCAACATTCACCACTGTACAGAATAGCCCTATGGTTATTAGCTTAACCTCATAGAATCTTTCCAAATACTATTAAATAACTGTCAATATGTAAAATAAAAAGATTCTAGATTGTCAAACACAGAAGGTATTTGTTCAAACAGCATCTCATTGAATCTGTTGAAAAATTAAATCTAATTTCACTTTGATTTTGATAAGTGTTTAACTTTATTTAATGATTTTGAAACACTTCACACCTTAAGGGAGTGCCACTCTCAATGAGGAACCTATGTGCAGTTGATGGGCTCATGTACATCCCCTCGCCCCCTGGAGGGGATTTATCTCCTGTGCAGATTGATAATTAGATAGAGGGAGAAATAAACAGCTTAGAGAAAACTGAAAGATGGCACTTTCATGGAGCAATCAGACCACCTAAAATTTACTTTTGATTTTGATGTAAATTGCAGTGGAAACTCTCTCAGGAATAACAATGATCCTCTTGTATCGTCATAAATCTAAATGAAGCACTTATTGCTCTGTACTTAAAAACCTAGAAGGATTTTTAAGAACAAACAATTGAAATTCATGAGATGACATTCTATGCTTCTTAATTACTATTGCAAAAGATACACTCAAAGAACTACTTATATTGAAAACATTCATATAAATGAAAGGACAATGTCATATGCATGAGAACACAGATGAATTCAGATTAGATTTTGACCTCTTGATGAGAATGAGTTGCATGATATTCATTAGTAGAGCTGTATATTCAAGCAAAGATGGGTATAAGAACATGGGATAGTCGAACACAGCCAAAACAATTACAAAATAATCAATGATGATAAACATTCATACCTTTGATACATAAATCACTCATACACTGAAAGTACATTATACTTGATTTATACATATATATCAATCCAAAAAAAAACAACTCCCTAATCCAATATTTCATTGCAAATAACATTATTGTTCAGGAAACGATTTTCATTTCTTGTAATAGGTATTCTTGAAATGGGAAAGAATGTGCAACATTCATAAATCCATGCTCCTCTTTCGAGGGATATTTGCATGTCAAAGATAAAAAAACTACAAACACTCTCTAGAGGAACAATGTTTGTCAATTACATATTGTGCAATTAAACACAAACACTTCCATCATGTCTGGAGAAGAGCTGCGACGCATTGATCCTCCATCAGTAGAGCTGCCCTGATTAAATTTATTTCCTTAGAAAACATCATTATAATTGGGATTAAACTTTCTCATTCTCTGAAAAATCTTTCTTGAAAAAAATATATTATTTAATGAAGCAAAGGTGGCGCAGAGAAATTGGATTTTAAGGGGTGTTGTTTATCTCATACTTTGAGCATGGGTGAATTTACTATTAAATATTATGAACTTCAGTCTGTGGTTTAGAATACCTGAGCTAACAAACACTGTTTGTCCATTACATTACCATTCATTACACACAACCATAAACATCATGTCTGAATAGAGCCCTGATACATTAATCTTCCATGCCCTGATATTAACATATTTCCTTTGAAACATTATCATATTTGGGGCTCACATATCCTTTACCACAGACCCACATGAGCACCCTGTCATCAAGTCAGATGTGAGCATGTGAGGATTGTTATCTCACAGAGGTAGTCTGTGTTCCTGCACACGCTTCATCAATACAACCTGCCCACTCTGCAGGAGTAACAACTACCCTGCATGTTTATCTTACCTCGCCATACACAGATACTCTGCCCTTGTTTGTGTAACATTGATGTAATTACGTCAATCTACAAACCAACGTTTATCCTTGAGAGCAAGAAGCCATGTAATTTGGTGCATGTTAAACACCCATTTACCGTTTATGAAGCACTCTTTTTCAAATTTCATGCACATTTCTGTATCAAGTAATTACTTTGAAGAGACTCGCTGGAAAGCATGGCATATGGTGTCAACTAAAGCATGTTACGCAAATTGAATCAAAAACATATAAAACGAGAAATTCAATATATTGTCTTTCAGCTGCTAAATGAAGAAAACATGTTCAAATTACATCCGTGGCAATGAACATTACTTCTAAACAATCACCTCCATATGGACAAAATAAACAGCCATCTTTTCTAACTGGTTAACACATATGCTCACTGTAAGTAAGCTAATCTTATTTACGAATATTTTCACAACTCAAATGCAGGAATTTTAATGTTGAAAGCCTTTAACAAACAAACATTTATTTTTGCGCTTACAAAATGAAAAGAAAACATTCCTAACAGTAACAATATTCCATGGTGAATTATTGCAGTCAGCAGAATATACATCTTTGTCATACAAGTACACCATGTAGCAAACTCCATCAAGAGTCTCTTTCCAAATCTCTAGCTCTCTTTCCAGAAAAACATTTCAAAATTTGGAAAATTACTGTTATGTGAACACCTGAAAGTTTTACAACCACACATTGAGATTAAGCTACCATTTCACTTGATAAATAAAACCGAAGCCTTTTACACTTGGAAATATTTCATCTTGCAGACTCCTAACTTATTATTTGTGATCTCATTGGTGGATCCAGTATTTTGAAGGTGGGGTTGTTTTAACTCATTTCACAGGCAATTCTCCTCTTGATTTCAAGTAGGTGATCACTCTGACTTCCATCCCCTTTAACTAAAATTAAGATTGCATTCTATTATTCAAAGTCATCCACTTGTTAGTTTGAATTGTTATTTAAGATCTAGTGTAATCTCACTATCATTATATGATATTGCTATGTAAGATTCATCTCAATTCTCTTATCACTGGACAAGTGATATTGTTACATGTTGTTGTTACATTCAGTTGAAAGCCGGCATTAAATAATTCTTTGTTACAGTTGTGTGTTAATCTCAAGGTGACTGTCCAGTGCATCAACAATTAATAACAGATTCTATTCTATCCCTGAATACAGTAGAAGACATAAATACATCTACCTACAGATGTCTGTCTAAATCGGATCTGACCAAGGTAGCAAAGTACTTCAAAGACAGGATGTAGGGAGTTATCTAAACTCCTCCACAGCTTGTGTAACCTCTGGGCGAGATGAAGAACCCTTTTCTGTCATTACAAGTGTTGGAAACACTTAGGGCATTACGGAACCTGTCTACACACAACATGTGAAGTGTCTGCTAAGGTTTAACCATTATGATTTCATATTATTTTACCTTACTTTCCCCCAATGTAAAGAATGACATCCTACTTAAAAGCAAGCCATGGTGTTTTTGTGGAGACTTTGAAACTCTGATCTCTTACTCCTGTTAGTCTTTGAAGTCATTTTTCATGTAATGTAATAAATAAGAACAAATTTTTACAGAGACTTAGTGTAAGTCTGTGGTTCACATAGCATCCTACAATAGAGTCTTGTCATGCACAGCTGTCAGTCTTATTATGATTATTTCTGTTCAGCTAACCAAGAAGGTGATTCATGTCAGATTGTTTCAGTGGTTTATAACAGGCAAATCTGAGAGGTTACAATATATTCTGCATCCTGAAATGGGATGCCAAATGGGATGTTATTTGCTTTTAAGTAAGCTTACTGAATCGAATTAGTAAGCTTACTTATTTGAATTGATACGCTTACTAATTCAACTGGCTATTTTAGTGAGCATACTAATTTGATGAAGTAACTATAATGATTCCATTTGATTAAGTAAGCTTACTAAATGAATTAGTAAGCTTACTAAATGAATCAGTTAGCTTATCAAATGAATTAGTAAGCATATGATCCCTGAGTAAGTTAAAGAATGGCTATTCTGTACATGGACAATAGATGATGCCTTCTCAGTTTTGCTGAAGTTATTTTATTGACAAACTAATGAAAAATGACATGTGTAAGTAAGTGAAGAAAACTTTTGGTATGCAGCTGTATACTCATGAATAAAAGAAGTATATCAAACCTTAAGGAAACATGCACTTTTGTAAGTATGAACTGGAACATATGCATTTCTTACATATTTGGTAAACATTTTTAAAAAAATTAAAAGGTACATTACTTTCAGATAGAATTTTAAGAACAGTTTCAGATAGATGTTTATCATTAAATTTGAGACTTCTCCATTATTTATGAGGCACAAGAAAAAAAAAATGTTTCATTTACAATTTTGTTAACAATTATATAGAGAGGGTATTTCAAAGAACCCAAGACTACCAAATGTTCATATGTCACATTTCCTTTAAGGCTGAGAATTGCCTTATCATTGATAGAGATTAAAACTCAAACACATAAACTTTGCCACTCATTTCACGGGTCATCCAATAAACTAGATATATAAAGTATACATCAACCCTGGCACATCCCCAACCCTCTAACCTATCTAATCTGTTGGTTTACAAATGTCACAATACATCAACTAAAAGTCACTTGAATTATTTACAAATAATTATCAACACCGAAGAGAGTTGATATGACAGGAGGTTTCCTTTTTACACGTCTGATTACTTTACACAAACATTTACTTTCTGAATTCAAATCAATTTAAAAATGTCAAATACTAAGATCATTCACATCATAGATGAAGATCATACGGCCTGACACAAGTGGAGAAATACATTTGCTAATCAACATTTTCTACACAAACCAAAACTTTTGGAGGAAACTTAAACTCTTTGATATATATACTTGTACTGCCTTTAACACCTCCAAGTTAAATTTGTATTTTCTTAACAAGAAAACTATTTCTTAAAATACTTTATATCAGGTTTCTACACTAAAACAACATTATTTACCAATACACTCGAACTTTCTTCAACAATATCCACAAATCCTTTCCATATAAGCCCCTGATACGATAATTAGAGCCCGATGTAAGTCCCCCTGCTAGAGAAATCCCCTCAGAGCTGAGCTGTTCTTTATTACATTATGCTTCTTCTCCTTCCAGACACTATGATTGACAGCAGAGGTGTACTTATCACCTCGTGAAGGTGTCAATATCACAGGTACTCGCCACAATCCTCTGATAGCCATCCAAGTAACATCCTCACCTGTCCTTTTTCTACCTGGGGATAACGAGACTTAACGAGGGGGATATCTCACAGGTAAAGTATTGGTATTAGCCTGCAGAACCTGCCAATCTCAAAGAAGCAAAGGTCATCAAATATCAGGAATACCTATCACAAATAACAACTTAATTTGTAGCTGCCTCAAGGACTCAATGTGATAGGCCCTGGCAGTATAGATATGGGTAGAAATAGAAGCAGGTATCCAAAGTAATATGTCGTGGCAGCAATCAGAAGTGATATGGATAAAAATATAAGTATCATAGGTGTAATATTTTTTACTTCTTATACAAATTTCTGGCAATGCACCAATTGCTGTGTAATCTGAATAGCAAAAAAAAAGCACTTGTGAAATGTTTAATATTTACTCGGTACATATAGGTTAAAAGTTTGGCTTTTTCTTGCAACGGCAACATTTGATATGTAAAATTTGTGAAACTATATTTTTGTTGGACTGACAAGAATTGCTGACCATAGAAATTTTGATTTATCAATGACAAGTTTAAGAAAATTTTGCCATGAAAAAGGAGAAAATAAATCAACGATTCCAAAATATATCAACATTTCTAAAATAAATTAACATTTCTAAAATAAATCAACATTTCTAGAATAAATTTACATTTTTAACAATATCGAGAAAAGACAAGAAAGACAACAATAGACAAGTTTAAAAAAGCAATGTTTCGTTGTTTACAAAGGAATGGTAAGAAATGTACTGTTATGCACTGTCAACAAAGTGACCTTGACAAGAGTTTATTCTTCCCCTTGGTCTCGACAGGTGACCCTGAATGATTTGACACTTTGCATGAGGTGAGTCGAAGACTCTTTAAACACCTCAAGAGTTATATATGGTACTTGACACAAAATAAAACAGATATATTAAGGTATAAAATGCTTAACAAGGTTAACCAAAGCCAGTTTGTGATTTTTAGAAAGGTTGAAGGGTTGATATATGGTCCTCAACTGAATCAGAAGACATGTTACAGCATTAAATGTTAGATAAGGCCCCTGCTGCAAAGGGGAAGTTATTGAGGCTATTTACATAAGTTTTTCTACCTGAGAAGCCTTACTGGTGATTCTTTAATCTTTGTTGAGACACCTTTCTAGTCTGTTTTGTATCACTGCTGTTTCTTAAATTAGAGCCAGTGCTCATATTTTATAAGCAAGATTTTCTCTAATTGCAGAAAAATTATAATGCTGTAAGAAATATACATGAAGATTAGAATGCAAAAGTCAGGCAAAAATAACCTTAAGTTTCTGACCATTTTCTACTGAGTGAGTGAGTGAGTTATTGTTTAACGCCACTTTGGCAATATTTCAGCCATTAGCGGGGTGCATTTTCTACTGAAAAGGTTAAGAGAAAAAAGGATTTTTTTGTGACCTCAATATAAAAAAGTGACACCTACGACCTATCAAACATTTACCCTGCCCTGCCCATACAGCTGTGAGATCTGGAGGTATAGAAGTCTCCCTGTACTTTATGTGTACATGAAAGAGGTAGAGAATACTCTTGCTCTGTCCTTACACAGGAGATTCAAAGGGCTACAGAAAACAAGCTAAAAGGTATTCGGTGCTACCACATTAATTCAGAGGTTACGAGGGGCTCATTTCACAAGTTCATTATGTACTGGTTCAAAATGTTACGATGGAAGAAAATATTCAGAATTTCTTTTATTTGTATTACACAAGTTAACATCCTACGTTTTCGCATGTAAAAGAATATCATAAAAATAACTTTCAGGGGTCTTAGTCATGAGTTTATTATTTTAGCTAAGAAGATGACTTAAGAAATACTTCATTATTTATCATGTAGCTCATTATCATTTTCTAATTATCAAATATTAGATATTTGGTAACAGCTCTAGCTGCTTCTAATAGATAGTTATGTCTTAACAGTTGTTCTTTTATTTCGTTTGAACCTAAGGCAATCACCGAGTCAACTCACCACAAGATATAATCTACTACTCATACACATCTATTTCAAGGTCTAACGAGCACAGAATGATGATGCACAACTTTAGGACTATAATTTTAGCCTTTGAGCAATCATCCAAACATAAAAGCATAATCAGCAAAAACTACTTTCTTTTCAACTCATCACTCAAGGAATTTATCTGATTTAGAAAAAGTTTAAATTTCAAAAGTGCATTGAAGCAAGTATTGTGTGAATCATCACTTATGTTACTGAGTCACACTTAGAAGAATACGATCGTACCTTTACTCGATGACGACACATAATATATAGTTGGGCTATAAAGCTTTAAAAAAGCTCAGTAGAAAACCATCTTTGTATGATCAAACTATCGGCTTATTTAAGAGAAGTAGTTATGATATAATGATAATGATTATCAATTGGTCATCTTGTTTGTTTGATCATTGGCTATGTATGCATTGCTCTAAAAGTATCAGTTCAGTAACAATTTCTAATTTAATTATGTATTTGTCTTTTTCATAATGTCAAGAGTTTAAATGTTCATTTGAGAAGAATTTCTACCTAGTAGTTGTAACCTTTCTAATATTCATGATTTAAGTGTATATCTGATTTATATAAGACAAAAGAATATATGAATTCTGTTACAAAAAGGTAAAGTAAAATAGAATATGTCCACCTTGCCCCAAAAAGGAATTCTTTAAGGATTTAATCTTAAGTCCTTCACTTTAATTCTTTTTTTTGTTGAAATGAAAGATTGTGTACTTTGTTAACAAACAGCCATTTGTCGGTAGGAAATCTCTGAAGGCCATTTCAAAGAGAAGACCTGAGTTAAGTAGGTATAACTGTGTGTCAACTTCTCCTTTGTTAAGATAATTCATGATAATTCAGAGTACAAAACTGTCACATCTACAGAAAGCAATGTAAATGAGGTGAAGTGATTTGGGCTCGTCTAAGATTTGCAAACATAACTTAAGAAAAAGTGTGGTTAATGTTTTCAATTGTTCAAACTAGGCAGGAGAGGCTGACATATTGGTTGGTCAACCTTCAATGTACGAATGTGTAGGAATGTTGTGAGATCTCTTCCTTATCTTCTCTTTTTAAGAAATTTATGATTTAATATCAATAACTCTTGCTATTACTGAAATTCATACTCAATTTCTAATTGTCATATGACACTATTGTGTACTGACAACATGGTTTTATTTGCCTATAACTTGTTGAATAAAATTCTTGATAATTCATCCATAACCCTTCTCTGCAAATACAAATTGCATACTTATTTCCTAAAATAGTTATAACAGACTTGAGTATAGACAAGCAGGTAATATTACCTATAGCGTGCAGTTCTTACAGAACTAGATCATATTACCATCAGAAAGGACCAATGATATTTGTAAGAGGTTTAACCTACATAGAGTGGTGCTCTACTCTAGTTCTATACACATGCAGTGTTTGTACACAGGGCTTGTACAAGATGGAATTGGGCATGTCATCAAGGCCAACATACCTGAATATAGTCGGGGGAGCTTTTACAGAGAATACTTTACTACTCTGATTGGTCAAATCTATACCTCAATCATATCCTAAATATCTTAATAGTTTATATCTAAAATCATTATTCAGTTTATAGTCACAGCCTTTTTATTCTACCCATTTGTATTTTGTGTAGAAAATAATATATCTCACCATTTACCCATATGCTTGAAAACTGTATAGAACCTAAACCGACTCATCTCTATCGTTATGATAAAGAAGTTGACCATCCAGAAAAGTCCATGTCTTCCTACATTCATTTTGTCTGATAAACCTTCTTGTGAGAAACTAGTGTCTAAATTTTTGACTTTTCATCTAACCATTTGAGGAGGAAACTAGAAAACATGTTTGCATATCCTCTTAAAGGCAACAATTTTTCTTGAAACAGGGAAGATCTTAAGGAAACTGTATGATTAATTATCAAACTTTTTCTTAAAATTTACATAAGACTAAGATTCAGTCTCTGAAAAATTAATTATTTGATGTTTTCATTTTATCAAAAATATGAAAGGAGCCTAGGAGAAATAGACTTGCTTTTCATGAGGTTATGTTTGGCACTAGGATAGATTTAAGGTTCAATTGTTGCGAACAAGACTCTGTTATTGTGCTAGACTACAGCAATAGGTATGTGACAAAATGAATCATAAGATAAGCGCCTTCAACACAGTCTATGTCGCCATGCAGCAAGTACAGTCTGATGGAACCATATGCTATTGGAAGGGGAGAAAAACATCATTTGATTAATAGAGGTACAGTTGAATTATTTCAACTTTCATAGACAAATATTTGGTCTTTACAAAGCATAAAGATATTTGATAAACGCAAATATTTGCACAAAGATCAAACACTTTAAGATGACACATTTTCACCTGACAAGTGTGTCGTTTATTTGACTTTATGAACTGACTAGAAATAAGAACAAATATCCTTGATCTTAATCATGAGTAGTGCTTTTGATGTATCCTTATTATCTTATTTACTGCATATTTTGTGTGTTTAACATAACATTTTCATCAAATGCAAACAAAATTCTCCTTGATCTTTTCAGAAAGTTTACTCGTTAAAATACACAATAATTACATATATAAATCTGCTAACCTTTACATCAGATATTCATTTTGTCCAATTAAAAATTCAATGCAATAGATCTACTAACGCAAATGAACCTAGAATTTATGACAATCACAAATACTTTCATTACTTGACACAGATCTATGTAGGTAGATAAATAGTCCCTGATATAAGAAGCTTACCTTCCATCCCCCCACTAATGGCAATTAGGTTATTGCAGGTGCAATCAATGATGCATTAAACTTCAGGTGTATGTGTACCTCTCGTCTACATCAGACAGGTAAAATCGATGTATATGGCCAGGTAAGTACATTTCATCAGAGTTGTGAAACATAACAACCTGGAGGTTTATTGATCTGTTTTATGTTCAGTGCTAGTGGCTGATAGAACTACAACTCACTATTTGCTAATATGTGATTGTGGTGAGAATGTATGGAAAAAGCACTTACCTGGGGGTATATTTTGTGAGCAGATTTGATCATTATTTATTTTTCCTCATTTTCTTCAATACTTTCATTATAGTTTGTTGACATAGATATTGTAACTGATGTTTTAGAAATAATCTTTTTCTTTTGAGTTACTTTTTATTCTAAAAAAGTAAAAAATTTCATTGTTTTTCTCATCAAAAGGAAACTGGTGTTCACAGCTATTCTGACTAACCTAACCTGTTGCAATATTTATATACTCACAATTTACATCCTGTTTCTATAGTTGTTACAATGAAAATATTCATACAAATCTTGATAAACATACATATTTGATTATCCAGTTTTGCAGAAAAGAATAATAAACTTAATGATAACTGATTTTTATGTAAAAACTCAACATTAAACAAACATTATTTATTCATAACAGGTACTAGAATTCACCTCATCACACTATATGCAGATTATTCTATTTCAAGAAAGAAACTTCAGCCATCATTTACTTGTTAATTTCACAAATATTTGCTAAATTCTCCACCCCACAATTAAATACCAAGCCCAGCTGACATCCGTTATGAAGTGTTATACACACCTATCCCACCTGTCAACGCAATGTAAACACCTGTAACGAGATTTCTTACCTGGATTGCTCCGGCCCAGCACAACCAGAATAAAACCCATTTTGGGTCTCTAAACCTCTGACAGCAAGCTGGAACAATCCTCCCCCATCCACAGGGTCCCCCTTCGTCGTCTTCAACCTCTTTCTGAACATACGTCTGTCCGTCCACCGGAGCTACTGAGTTCTTCGTCTCTCCCATGCTCCCCTCCATTGCCGTGTACTCCACGGGGCGTGACTTAAGCTTGGTCATGGTGGTTTATTCAGGTCGACAAGCACTCAAGCATGAGAAGCTCATAGGATAGACTAAGGTGTGTTGATTCACAATGCTTTGTTGATTTCACTCATTCATGTCTTTGTCAATCCATCTTGGAGGTGACAAAGGTTTAAAAGATAAGTAATTAGGTGTGAAATAGTGTTGGTAATGACAAGCTTGCCTGTCAATCACTTTAACAAGTAGCTTGGCTTCCATATAAGTTTGTAGGCAAATTATACCTTTTATTTTAATCACAATATAGTTAAGTGTTTCTTCTAACCTGGTGTCATTTAGATTAGAATTTCATTTAAAATTAAACATTTTTCAATGTCACAGCAGTTTTCATAAAGGTAAGTGAATTGTCCAGGTAAAGACTTCAGGTTTCATATATATCATATGTGTACACATGAACCTAGGTCAGACACCAGATTCGATTCTTATGGTTGTGTCCATATCCATGACAACTGCCACACCGTCATTCATCTTCAACTTTTGACATTGGTTCCACAACGGTATTGTTTCTGAAATAGAATAAAAAATTATTAAACATTAATACATTAAACAATTTTTCTTTTTAAATGACAACCAACTGATTTTACAAAAGGTTCAAACAGGGAATCATAGGATAAATAACATCATGTGTTAAATTACCCTTGTAACATGTTTCCATTGTACCTTGTTTATTTGTCAGTAATGATCAAGACACTATGATTTTCATTGGGATTTTGATAACTTTACAGTTTGTTAATAAAGCCATGTTTTGAGTTTTCTAAGTTGGCTAATACTTTTGTAACTCTTCATTTCTTATAAATAAAGGGATGATGACCTAAATGATTTGTAAGTTTTAATTGAAAATGTTTGTATAGAGTTCATACCTAATAATGAAAAAAGGTACAAAAATGTGAACATTCCTAAAAAAAAAATTTACAATAAAAAAGAACAACTTCTTATAATGATATCCTCATTTTCATCACTACTATTGTATTGGATAAAATATAACCAAACAGTTTTCATTACTTTTACTAAAAACAGTAATTCACTTTATCAATCATTAATTTTAATCTTTCTAACCTTTTTGAGTTTTTATTATCTCAAAATCTTATCAACCCTTGTCTATGTTGTAGTTATAACCACAGTAACCTCAGATGGATCCTATCTCGGGATATCAATAAACTTTATGACCAATTTGTCTACAGATAACACCCCTCCATTATCCACTGATGTTGATACAGGGGTAAGCGGGCGTATGATCCTCCCTATCAGTGTAAAGTGTCAGGTAACTGGGCCATGGTCAGTAACGTCCTTCCTCTATCTCTCAAGCTACATCAGTATAACAACTTTATACTTCAGCTCCTTGAATAGCATTTAGACAGGGGCATATGTGAAAGCTTGATTTCTGGATAACAACTCGTATATTGTGAATATATACAATGTTTTGGATGATGGAGTGACCATATAGTCTGAACTGTGCATTATGACAACAAAAATCTTGCTTTTCTTAAATAGCTGTAAATGACGATGAAATTCCAACCATAAGGTTACCAAAGAAGTTTGGTCATCCTTTGATAATAAATGTAATACTCATTCCAAATATCTTAAACTGTGCCAGAAATTTCTCAAAATGTCAAAAAAGCATTAATGAATGAAAGCCATTATAAACTGAAGATATTCTAAATGTGTATGTTATAAATACTTCATCTACATCTTGTAACATATTATTATCATTATTATAACATATTAAACAATATGCACAGCAGATCATGCACATGTAATAGAATTGACAAGGGTCTTACATTTGGTCAGTTTGACATTAGATAGCTTCACTGTTCTATAGATTTACTTTTGTCATTTCAAGAAATTGAAAATTTTAGTACCAAAACACACAAATTTACCTTTTGCACTCTTTGATGAAAACCAGAATCAAATTGCACTCGACTCCATTGCATTAAAATACTGTAACTTGTCATCGTGACATTGCTCATGATTGTATCCGGACAAGTGCAACAGGTAACCTAATCTAGCAATCAACTCAAAGTCATTACCTGAGATCAGACACCTGATCTACCTGGTGCAGGGGAGACAACTCTAGGATGACTTGATACATGGATTAGCAGTTGACAGAAGATATATACATGTTTTCAAGGGTTTAATACAATTGTCCGAACTACCTTATTTGTCTATTCATAAAAACATTTTAATGAACCTCGAGTATGACATGAGTACAACATTTGCCAGCGAAATCCCCTCCTTGGGTTAAATCTGGCTGAACTAATAAGTGCTTAAATGAGTGGCAAATTTCCAGGGATCATAACTCTCTGACAAAGGAAATTATCTGACATTGGCACCTGCCTGAAGCCTATCTAAAGGAATTCTCCTTGACCTGCAGTAAGAGGGCCCAACTCCTGTAGGTCCAAATAGTGTGTCCCTATTCATCTGTTCAAGCTGTGTAGAAAAAATGATGGGTGTTATCTTCCTATTTGAGTATAAGTAAGTTGTAAGAAAACAGATTTACAAAACAAAACTTTCCAACATCGTGCAGTTGAATTTCTCTTGTAAATGCAATTACAGGGCCCACTGGATAAACTCTCTGCAAGTCTTATTAATGCATGATTCCTGAGAGCTTTTCATTCAAAAGCCTCAAAATTACAACAATGTGTTCCCATTTTTTGTAAGAAGAGTTACATGAAGACAAAAAAGGAGACATTTTCAGAAATAATTGAGTTCCTAATTTTTTGTGTCGGCCTGACAGTGATTGAAAGCACAGTATTTATAGTTTACTATTTTCATTTTCAAACTGGAAATGGTACTCTGAAAATATCCGCTTAATAGAAAATGTGCCACAAAACCCATTATTGTTGAGGGCTAACATTTCCAAACTATTCAGGAATCAAATCCCATTATAATTCTTAACATAACTGTAATTCTCGAACATTTAAATAACATGGGGTTTTTTGACAACACAAGGTAATACATTTTTTAAATAATACATGTATATTTGAAAAAGATGTTATTGACTTTTTTATTAAACAAGGTTTGAGGATAGACAGTGTAAACTTCACAAAAACATTATATCATGATAATGATTTATCAATGTACAGCAGCAGTTTGAGAATGGGGAGAAAAGGGAGTCTTACTTCTTAACAACACTCCCTCAACCCCTCTTAAACAAAAACCTTAACACCCCCAGCCATTGAATTCATTTCTTGAGGAAAGCATCTCTAAATAATTTACAAAGAAGTATATAGCATATATACTATCATGAGTTTATCATTGTCATGTCTTCCATAACCCAGTCCCATACTGTTTATTTTCACAAAATTATAGAAATATAGAAAACAAAGTAAGGTATTGTTTGTTTGTTTGTTTGCTCTAAGTACAATGCTTTGAGGTTAAAGAGCTTTGGGTATCAGTTTGCCATACTTTCAGTAATGGAGAAGTACAGTTTGAAGTTTGTCTAACGTGAACAAATAACAACATGAATAGTATTATGAAGTGGAAACTTTCATTTAGAGCTTTAGATAAGATATCTGTGTCGCAATGATACTTTCGAGGACTGAAAAATCATGCTAAAAGTTTTAAACCAATCTCATCGTGAAGTAAAGTTGGTGCAGTTTTAGTTCAAAGTATAGATCTTAGTCAAACAACAATTAGATAAAAAATACTTGAAAAGTGACCGAACAACACAGACAATTCTGACCTAATTGCTCAAACAAACAACTTTTGTTTTGGGCTGTTTTGGGTTTGACTGTTATTCCTGTTTTCTCCTTCATTTTAATCTCTTTTTTTTGCAATTTTTGAAAAGTTCTTGTTATACAAAAGGAAAATATTTCCTTTTTCCTTTTTAAATTAAATCTTAAATAATTCTTCAAAGACTCCAAGTGATCATCATTCTGCCAATGAAATCTCTTCATAAAAATGTAATTGTGAAAACTGACATTTTGATCTCCTGTAGGTTACAAAGTCAATCTAAGTTTCTCTGAAAGTATGGAACTCTAATTACATCAAATCTCTTGGCAGTCTCAGTAATTCTTTCTTTAATTACCTTTACATGGTCTGGAAAAATGCCACAAGCAGTCATAAACAAACTTTCAATTTATCTTCCTTGATGTGAGGATAAAACAAACGCCAACAGTAACTCTCTCTGCAATCTATTAGACTGTCGTTAAGATGTATGCCTGATAAAGATGTTGGTTCCACTCCAAGAGAGGAAAATATGAGGGTTCTTCAGCGGTTTTTTTCATCACTATTAATTATTAAAGGCTGACTGTTTCCAACAAATTGTCCCTTTCTCGGAAATTTATCAAAGGGATTGAATGCAAGGTTTAATAACTACATCATTACTTCACTGCCAATTAACACATTTTGATAATTGACTTGAATAATCCTAGTTGAAAAGACCTAAAGACAATTCTAATGAATACTTAACAGTAACCAGATCTTAACAATAATGAAAAATAAATGTTTAGAGCAGAAATTTAATCAAATTCTATATTCAAAAAATTAACTATAATTAATTTTGTTCCTATGCATGTCAAAAACATTTCATTATAAACATAAGTTGTTCTTATACCAGAGTAGTTCAAAACATGTCAGCGTTAATCAAAATATTTAAAAAGGCAACTTTCATTCCAACAATCTGATAAATGTTAACAGTTTCCGAGCGTCACATGTCCACATGGTTCCAGTTGGGTCATAACACAGCTGGCCTTTATAGGCCTTGACCTTAGCTCTGGTTCCATGTCAGAGGTCGGGAGGAAATCCAAGCAAGAATATGTCTGTTTCTACACCAGGACCTGATTCTATTTGTGTTTACATGCTCCACATTCATCAGGTTTGAGGAATTTGAATGATTTTAAACAAAAGAACAACACATCAAAATAACCTTCATTGTCAAAAAGTCTTTAAAAAACACTCAACATTAATGTGACAATTTGAGCCTTTCAAATTTGCTGTTAACAATAAACATAATGATATATAGAATAAATAGATAAATTGTTGAAACTGGATCTGTAGCTTAATATCGTTATCACTTGATATTTTATCCAGTCATGAAGAAGGAATACAGTCTTTGAAACACAAAATGTCCACTCAAAATATCAACTGATATACTTAGACTTAAATATTTGATTATGAACTTGTTGAAACCTGTAATGTAATATTTCACAGGACTTTTACCAACAACACAGAGGAGTGTGATAAAAAAATCACTTTCTAATTCAATTCAAAACTATCATTAAAAGGAACATTTTTCAATAAAATCTTTAGAATTTGAAAAAGATACTTACAGTGATAGTTCCTACTTTAAGGAGGGTCTGCTTTCAAGAGAGAATAAATTCTAAATGAAACGTGACTTGTGAAATGTCAACAAAAACCAAAGTGCAAACATTGGTGCTTTAAACAATCTCCAATATCAAAATAAACTCCAACATTTGTTACCCATTCAGTCAAGAGAAATGAAACAGAAAACCTTACACCATTGTTCTTGAAGAAAAGAAGTTACAGCAAAACATGTCACAATTCTTCAAAGCCTACGGGTCCAAACCAGAAGAGCTGCTGGAAAGATGTTAGAAATGTGGTAGAGATACAGAGCCTACAGCAACAAGATCTGCCAGCTGAGACAACCTGACTCCTTCTCCAACGTATCATTCTCGTAACTTGCCGGAAAACAAATTTCCACTAATTTCCTTATTAGTTGCAGACTGCGATGATGTGTGCAACGGGAGACGTAACACAATTGTTTGTGGAATGCTTTAGAAAATTTCACTTTGCTAAATTTACCAGTACAAACAATCTGAGAATGTTTCTGAAGTCTGACTTGAAACCAATTAGAAACATCTGTTAATGACAGCTTTTACTTGATGTTCATTAATTGTTTAAAAAAGTTACTAGCTAGTAATGGAGGATTTGTTAAATGGATCAAAGGTTATCCAAATTTAAATTTTCTAATATATACATGATTAGACATCAAGTCTATAAGGGCATTTAGAAATGGCATACATGAGAACAGCAAGATTTACTAGATACAAAAACACCTTAATTTTGAAAATCCCAAACGTTTGGAAGTATAAATATACTTAGTACTTCATCAGGTTGGATAAAGAAGACAGCATCCAAAATAACTTGGAAACATAATGATTTTCCCAAAAAAGAAGTTGTTCTTAGGAAATCTTGCTGTTCTTGGGTGCATTAGAAGATGTGTACCCGTGATGTAACTTTTTTATTTTTTAAAAAATTTTATTTTAAGGATAAGGATGCTCTTGCCTTCTTATCAACTAGATGAAATAGATAAGAGCTATAAGATGTTAAATTGTTGCAAAACTTGCACTGTCTGCACTGAATATGTTCACAAAAACATCTTTTTTTGCATGCAAAACAAAAAAATTAAAAAACATTTTCTACCCTTCAATTAACATTATCACAAAGCTAAAATATAGTCTCTTACTTATTTTCATCCCATTCCAAGACAAATACTTTATGACATGAAAAATATCAGAAAATATTGTTTCCTTTGCATAATCTTTAAGTAAATGAAGAAAATCACTTTACAAGTAATAAAGAACAACGTTAAAACTTCAAGAGAATGAGAAAAAAGTGAATAACTTGAGAGTATTAACATATAAGTCCACGCTAAACTCTCCACAGCTCTACAGCATGACAGGTGAACTATAAGAGTGTCTCCACTTCTTGTGTAGTGTCTGTCTGCCACTCTAACTAACTAGATCAACATGCACATTCACATACTCTCTCCTCGAGGCTGATGAGATGATAAGAGACTCTTCATGAAAAGGCAATTCATGTTCCTAATAACCAAGTGAATGAGGTTTTGTGAAAAAATTTCAAACCTACAGGACATTCAACTCCTTTAAAATGGTAAATGGCCAAATTTTTACATGTTTGTCAGTCTTGCAATGCTATATGAGCAAAGGCAATAATTCATGAATAAGTTTGAAGGATAGATAAGTGAAGATATGTCAGTAAATATTGCTGACAACTGCAAAAAGTCATAGATGTTTCAGCTCTCTAGAATTATTGGTGGTGACACAGAAATAATTTCTGTCTTACTAGTTGTAGATAACATTTACTGGAAACAAATTCCATATTCTTAAAATATTAAGTTTTACTATAGATAATTATTAATTTCCATTACATATGAATAAAATAACTCAAGAAATGATTTTTTAAACTAGAAAATACATTTCCTTCTAAACCAAAATGAATGAAAATTATTTTTGCAGAAGGCCTTTCACAGAACTATCATTCCATTTGCCATACATACAAGTGAATATGAATTGATAGAGGATGTGTAACAGTAAGTCTTATTGAGGACCTGACTCACTTCTTATGCAGTGGAGCTGACATATTGTCTTCTAGCAGAAACAAGTGAAGAATGAGAGACATTCCTGACTGGACAGACACGACAATGCAAAGTGAAACTATCCTTTGAGAGCTTGTATTGAGAGTCATGTATTACATCGGTACACATAAGCTCATCATATGGAACATTCATACTGCAAAACATGCTTAAAAAATTTGACAGAACAAAATTACATTTAGTAACAAGAAATGATTGCAAAATGATCTTCATTTTAGTTAAAACATTAAAGGGGATATCTTGAATGACAAAGATTCCTCTGCCTTTTTGGCTCCAAGTTGATATAAAATCTTATTTTCAAGATTGACTTCATAGTCAGAATAAACATTGGAAAATGAACATTATATATCTTATTAATGGTCAAATTGAACTGCAGAAACTAAACAAAATATCGTTGTCTACTAATTGGTCAAACTTGTTTGCAAATTACTCGGTATCCAAATTTGACCCCTTCATGTTCTCTGATTATTCAATTTGACATTTATAACCAACACTAGATGCTAATAGTGATGATGAGGACGTTGAAGAAGATGATGATGATGCTGAAGATGATGATTATGATGATGATGAGGCCCAATAAAACATACACAATTAATGGTCAACGTAACAAATGAATAACTACTATCATATATTGTATATGTAGTTAGTTTATAACAACATATGAAAATGACACTTCAGCTAAATTAGATTTGTATTCTACTTGCCATGTCTCGTGTCTGCAAATGATTCTGTGTAGATCAGAAGTCCCTGGCAATGATATAACTGGCTATGCTTCAAGGTTAACAAATCTGACATTTAAAAGGCAATTTCATCACCTGAATGACTAGTTTAACTTTGAAGGGGCCATAAAATCTACACGGGGTCAGCACACGTGAGACAAGATCACCCAGGCATCACATGACACTGCAAAAAGTCAGTAAACCATACAGGGAGGAGTAATCCCTTTAGCCATTACATGAAGTGGGCTAGTAAGAGTGAATGAAATTCCTGTAGACTACACGACCGAGTGCCTCTGCATCAGGGTCACCCTGCTCACTTCAGGCTAGCTCTATGGATCTAATATGAGAACAGACAGGCTCTTGTTTGTCTTTTGTATCATTCTTAATATCCAGGGACATATGGCTCTGCTATCAACTCACTGATCACATTATGGAAAATTCATTTAGCATGCCCATTTGAAAGATGTTATTCAGAGACTATGTTTATTGGATAGACTTTACAATTATAGCTTTGGGATGAACAAGTTAAATTATTTCAACTTAACTACATAGAAGTAATATGTTTAGATAAGAGCCTATTCAGACTAAAATTAAATCTTATGACAGCTTATTGAACTGCCTAGATTTACTATCAAAAGAAGAATGTAAGATGAAAACCATACTGTTGCTATTGTCTTACAATAAGACCTTATCAATACTGTCATTTCAGGTATAAAGAGTTTTTAAATTAATTTCTTATCCATATATCCCTTTATTTTCAATTAACAAAATAAAAAAATGTAGTTTCATTTCTCATAAGGGATTAGCATATCAACACACTAAATACCCACGACAACTGTTACAATTATTATAGCGCAGTGGTTAGCGCATTCTGCTTTGGATCAAGAGGTCCATGGTTCGAATCCCGCCAGGGACTCTGCAAATTTGACTGCAGTAGAAAACCGTTCTTCATGCAGTCAGGTTTGGGTGCTACACTGAATTTCAGTGCAGTAACACCCGTGGTTCGCCAGTTCCAGCCCATTCTCGCAGGTTTTACCGCAATGCATAACCACAATGGTGTTGCGGGCTTTCTCCCTGCAATAATATTAGCAGCCGCGATATAAGTGAAATAATCTTTAAAGCGGCGTTAAAAACCAACTCACCTCACCTCACCTCACCTCACCTCACAATGAAAGGAAGTTAAGTGAAAAAATAAAAGTGATTGTCTGTGAACCAGGTATAAAAATCACTTCTAGCCTGAGATTTACAAACCCACTACTTAAATTAACATACCAGACAGAATGATGTGAGGTTTATCTCAACTTCCATTCCATGCAGACATTATAACACTGGTATGTTTGTTTTATTGATTCTCATTTATCAGAGATGCTCAAATAACCTTCATGGAATGTATTCATTCTTTCCTAGCAATTTAGTTGGTTTACCAATGGTGCTGTGAATTCCCTTCCTGGTGTAAGTTAATCCGCTTAAGCATAAGGAATACTATGTTCTGCAGTCTAATATGGTAGATCAGAAACATATCATAATTCTTGCCAGACATCTGAAAAGTCATTAGAAGAAGTCCTGATAAGGGTCATTTCAGAAAGTGCAGTTGAATCAGTAGACCTTTCAAATTATCTTGTGGTGTTTTACAATATACATCATTGTGGAATAAGATGTAAAACATCATATATCTTAAAACTAGAGAAAGTTAGTCATAAGGGTAAAGAGTAAAGAGAAAGTGTGCCAAAAGAATACTCTTCAGCAGATAGCAGAGATAAAAAGCATTTTTCTTTATTGCTGATCAAGTTCTCGTGGTAACCATCTGAACCATTCTTAAAAGTTTCTTTTAGTATCAATTTTCAGAATGTCCCTTAAAATTCCAGCATATTTTAATAACAAAACTACAAAGTCTGAAAGAAAAATACAAATGCTCTCATCATCATCATCCCTAGTTTCTTAATTAAAGATGATCAACCTTCGGTGGTACACGACTAACAAAGATATCATTTAAAGATTTCACTTCATAAACACAAAAAAACATCAAAGGTTCCAACAAGCACAGACTGACCAACTTCACTGGTGACAACTGAAGGTATCTTCATTATGTTGCCACATGACCTGTCTATGAACTTGAGTCAGTCTTCATGAGGTGAGGTCTCAACAACATTTCATGGGTAATTGCTGCCCGTTAGATAACTGGTGTGTCTAATCAGTGCTCATTGCTTGCTGGCAGTCCCTGGTAATGACTTCATTAACCTAGCCTCATCAAAGACCCGTTAATGCTGGCTTCCTTGAGCTGGTAAAATTACTGTTTTCTACTTGCAGAATCACTCTGTGTTTCACTTTCAGCTAGGGCATAGAAACACAGTAGTAGTTCTGTTATATCAACACTCGATATTCAAATATATAAAACATGTGATAATTGGTCAAATAAAATTCCAGTAATTCTTAGATCACTGAACATTAATAATTTGAAATAATTTAACTTCTAAAAACTGATCAAACTACAAGAACCTTTGAATTGAAAAAGAACAAATTTGTCTGAGAAAGTCAAACAAAATTTGTGTTGATAGAATTAATTCTATTAACATGAATAGTTCAAGTGATGTTTGATCATACTTTAAACTGACTAATTTTAGAGAAGCGTATAAAGAAGAACTAACATGAATGTTTGCTTACAAGTAAAGCCATTCCAAGCCTTTCCACCAATCAATAGGAAATGAATGCCAAGGAATTCCTCCTTTGATTAGGAACAGGAGTTGTATGTAAACAGTCTGAAGAAGGACAAAATACCCCTGTCTGACATCTATTGATACAAGGTATTTAGTTGCTGGCTTAGCAGTTTAGTCCTCCCTTCATTCATAGTGTCACACACTGTCTGTGTCAACATGTCATGCTGTTTAGTCCTTGGTTCAGTGGGCAATCTCTTATTAGTGCATGTGTTTGGTTCATACAAGATTCTTTATGATATTCTTGGATTGTTTAGAAGCATAATCTAATGTACAATGATGTGGAATGTTAACAGATTGCATCAGTATGGTCTTTTCAATTAATCATTGTTAATTGATTACAATTGTTAGTGACTATACTTTTCAAACAATGAAAATAACCAAATCATTTAGGATTGAAAAATCCGACTGCTCTTTATGTGCTAATATGTTAGACTTCATTTCATTTTTTCCACAAAGCTTACTTTTTTGTTTCATTTTTTCCATAAAGCTTCCTATTTTGTCACATATCATAAAGCTGAAAGCAGTATCTCTGTTGGGAGATTGAATCAAGCTCTAAAAGACGACAGTTCCAATGTCACTTGTATCATCTCTGACCATAGATCACTACTCATGTACTGTCTCTGAGAGGGATATCTGTGTAGTACATACCTTGCACAATGTAGTGAAGCTGCTGGTGTAGGGAGTGGGAGCTGTTAACTGTGGAACGTAGATTACTAAATGAAGGGTTGCTGAATAACTACATGGAACAACTTCTTTTCAGCAATATCATCAAATATTGTCATAACTAGTTCATGAATGGATCACTCACTCAGAGAAGAGGAATGTATGCTGTTGATGAGAGATGACATTTACCATTTTGTCTACAAAACATATTTCTCTGAAATATTGTGACTGGCTGATATTACCTATATACTTATATTACTTATATAGTATTTATTTTCTATTTCTGAATCGATCAGTTTTGTGATTATTATCAAATGTTGTGTCAAAAAGTCTTCATTATTCTTTTTAATTAATATCAAAAGAACATAATTATTAATTTGACAAGTAAAATGTTTCTTTCACTGTAGATAATCATATAAAGAAATCCCTGCACATTGCTTTCATCTGGTTTTCATTAACACAATAATTTGGCGACTCAGTGAGTGACAATCCACGGACATTGTGGCTTTCAACACGTGTGTCAACCTCTGACTTTGTTTTT
Source organism: Phorcus lineatus (assembly GCA_921293015.1). Lineage (NCBI taxonomy): Eukaryota > Metazoa > Mollusca > Gastropoda > Trochida > Trochidae > Phorcus > Phorcus lineatus. The sequence goes on along the minus strand of OV121081.1, from coordinate 5,780,926 downwards.
ATTTTTCTTCACATGTTTGAAATCTGTGTGATAGTGATTTGTGTGCTTGACAGGACAATATGTCCATTTCCTGCTGGTGATGTTTTTCAGCTTGGAGTTACTCGAGAGTTACATGATAAATGATTGAGAGACATTTTACCATCCATAACATGAACTCATACAGTGTTTAGCAGGGGCATTTGTATTAAGTCTACATCACAGTTGTCTAGACATTACAAATATGACGACAAACTACGAGTACTTAACATTGATTCTCACAAATAATGCATGATGAATGCAGAGGCTTACTCAGAGAAAAAGAGTATAAAAGTAAGAGATTCAAATTCTCAAATTCAAAGCAAAAATTTAGCTTATACATAATTTGCTTATCTTCTGCATTTACTTCTTTTCTAAAATCATCCAAAACAAACACTTGATTTTCATTACCTCATTATCCCTAAGATCTAATGAATCACATTCACAAACACTTCATCTAATGATTAATAACCATAAAACTTTTCCTGCTGCATTCAACAAGGTATCAGATTTGCTCTCTTCAGCAGGGTGCCCAAGATGCTAGAGACACGTCAGTACTAGAGATAACTAGTATTTGATGTGTGGAGGTCAGGTAAGGATCCCTCTGATACACCAAGCTACACAGAGATATATATTTACTTACCTGCTTATCAGACATGCTCATCCTCCCCTTTCATGTCTCTCCTGGTATAAACTACTTGATATATCTACAATCTAACCAGTACACAGATTGAAGAGGCATACACCTAGCGTCGTTGCTCTTGAAAACTTAAAATCCAAATATCTTCAAAAACCAAAATTCTGGTCCTTCTTGAAGGTTTGTACACAACTTCTTAACTTAAATCTTGAACTGCTACCCTTGATAACTTGAAACTTAAATTTCTCTTAAAACTCAAATTCTCATACATTTTAAATCTTGATGATTTGGACAAGCTGTCTTTTAAAATCCAAATTCTTGAACTTCTCTGCTTTTTAGAACTTTGAAATCAAATGTCTTTCAAAAACACAAATTCTGGTGCTTCTTAATTCTTTAGGATTTGAACACACACGTTTTTTAAAACTCAAAATCTGGGACTGTTATGCTCAGTACTTTAAAACTAAATGTCTATTATAACCCAAATTCTGGCACTTTTTAATTCTTGAGGATATGAACACAACTTGTTGAACTTCTGTGCTTTTCAGAACTTTGCAACCCAAGTCTTTTAAAACCCAAATTCTTCAACTGTTTTACCATTGAGAAATTGGAATACTAATGTTTCTAAAAGTCCATATTTCTGAACTTCTTTATTCTTTATTATCTTAAATCTGCCTTGGAAAACTTAAATTCTTCCCTTTATCCATTTCCTATAACAATTTACATTCCTATAGCCCAACTGGACAGATATTATCTATTTACATTTTATTCATTTTGATAAATTTACTGCCACAAAACAGAATATTTACAGTTTATAGTTTCAGGAATACATAAATCACAAAAAAATGTTTAGCTTATTAATCATTCATAAGTATCCAAGTCATCCATCTTGGAGATGCAATCACTGGCAATTTCAACTGAAACTTCTCAAAGCAGGGAAATTAGCTCTGCATGAACCAGAAAAGCCTGTATCTCTTCTCGTGTCTCCGGTCTGTCACAGTGCATTAGATAAAAGATACCAACATTACAGCAGCATTATCACGGCTTTTCTGTGAATTCACTGCCTGAGCCTTTTCTTACCTGATCCAAGCTATAAGCTGTTTGTGAATGGAGCCTTAAGTCGATGATTGTAGGGTTAGGAAAGTAGTGTAGCAATTGTGTCTGCTACAGAGATATCATCTTATTGGGTGTTTATTTATGAAAAAGGCATTGTGGTCATTTGGCCAATATTCAGTTTGAATGTCTTGTTTTAAGGATATGTTTCTTCAGATTTAAGATCATGACTTGATATGAACAATGCAGCTTGGCATGAATCATTTGTTGGTACATGAAGATAATTGGATGAGATTCTTTATAGAATTCTCTTGTCTTAATTCATTACATCTATATTAAACCAAACACTCAAAATCACATCTTTGAAAGGTATTTCAGTTGAGAATGACATGAGAAATTAAAAAAATTTGGATGGAAATTTCTTTATTTTGAATAAGATATGGCATCTAAGCAGGAGTATATGAAATCATTTTATATAAAATAAATTACCATGTGAAAAAATGTGGAATCATGCACATATTCCAAAATACTTTGTTAATCACAATAAATAATCCAGAAATCGTATCTTCCCTTGTACCCAGATAATCAGAATTATCACCTGTCAGCAAAACATTAAAAGAAATTATAAAGCCTAAATAGATCACTCAAATTTCTGATTATACGCAGCTAACTAAAACAATAAGGAATTCAACTGTACATTCACCACTTTCAAATGAAAAAACATTTAAAAAAATGTTCCTCACATTTATTTTAGAAAGTGAATTTTGCAACAGGTGAATCAGACAACTTGAGCTTCAACATGCATTAAAAGATAACACGAAATCAAGTCAACCATAATGATTTGCGTTATCGTACTGATTACTGTACAACTACTTGACACTGTTACATCAGCTGGCTGATAATCATTACTACTCATCGTGATGACAGGGGCAGATAAATAAATACCTCGATAACACAGGTGTCACTGTTTATCAAACACGTTCACAAATACAAGATGAAAAGACCGACTAAAATTGAAATCTGAAATGACTTTCTGCATACCCTTTAACATTACTGATTGGGAAAAAGTTACCTCAAAATACCCTCTCATTAAATATATATATATTAGGATATAATGATTAAAGGTATTGACTTCCTCAAAAAAACAATGAAATATTCAAAATATTTACAGAAAGAGATTACAGTTAGAGACAAGGGATTGAAAATAGTTGACAAACTATTGAAGATAATTCACAGATTGAAGCAAAGAAGTTAAATAGCATCACATGTTCTTTGTCCAGAATGACAATCTTTTCCATTTGAAAAAGTTCTTGTTTTTAGTCTTGTAGCATCTTTGATAGATTTGGCAGCAGGTGAAATATGAATCATGAAGACTACTGAATGGATATACAACTTCCTGTCTGTACAGGTGACATTTTGACAAAGATATCAAACATTGGATTATACATACAAATTTGGGTAATTTATATACATGAAATTTTAATATATATGTGAAAACATCATCTTTACAGCAGGAAAAAGTTGTCCATCGATGAAAAATAATGTTCATTCTTTTTTTTGTCATGTGACTCTCAACCTTACAACACCCATTACATGGTTAGTAACCAAAAGGATTGTTTAATCATTTAGGAAAGTAAGAAAGTTTGTACTTACAATCGCATGTTGAAGTTGAGAGAGGCCTCAGGCTGAAACAATAGAACGACATTGATAAATTTGAAATACAAGGTCAAGTGCCGACTAAGTTGATGTACTGCTTCATTTACACGCTGCCTTAATCAAACAACCTTGGAAAGATTTTCCTATGTTGTTTCTTATATGTTATCGTTTTGATTAAAACATGGCACTAATAATTTCCTGACTTTTTTTATTTCTCTTCAAACCATATGCTTTCACACTGAAAAAAGGAAGGCAAGCTCTTATTCAATAACAAATATTCAGTCTTTTACCATATACTATGTCCAAATCATACCATTTACAGCTCTCAAACCATAAATTTGTTAAGCCTCATTTCTTTTTAGGATAATGATATTTTTTCACAACATACAAGGAGTTCATAAGAGAGAAAACAAGGGCTCTTTTTCAAAATGAATTTTCTTTTGCATCTCTCAAAAAATTACCTTGGGCAATATAGTGCTTGACATTTGACCTTTCTTACATATGACTTTTGTTTTTAAAAAATTGCAGATTTACACGCGCAATATAAAGTCATTATTGGTCAAGAAAACTCACAATGTGAATGGTGAATGAAGGCAGGAAACACCTTAATCAGAACTCAACAAATGAGTACATTACCTAAATTTATTTTTCATAATGAATACACCTGTATTTAAGACTTGCAAAATCCAAATGAAGGCTTTCTAGGTTTACAGAAAGCTCTTCTGAATAATGCCCTACCAAGGTGGAATGGAAACAATAAAAAAGAAGGCTCACAGAACCCTTCAGTGTCCCGCTCCACACTCAACCAGGAGACCGATTGCCTCAGTTATTATGTGTTTATGGGGGATGCAGAAACATCATTGAGCTCCCACAAAAAAGCCTCTAGTGTTTTTAACTTTTTGATAAAACAACAAATCATACACAAACACTTCTTTCTATCCCACCATGCAATAGAGCAATAGATGAAGCATAAAGTTTACCACTTTCTCCTGGAGGCATTCTGATAAGAAAGTTTCTTTACACAAGGTGTTTAGGAATAGATAAAATCTTAACTAAATGCTAAACTTGAAAAGCTGATTCTTTGTTTAAATAGCGTACTCATAACTGGTATGACAACCGTATCATTTTGTGACTTAAAAAATTATCATAAACTGTTTTTTTCTTTTTCCGTATTAGTGTATAAAGTGTTATCTAGAACTTGTAAGTGTTATCCAGAACGTCCTGACACTCAATCAAACCACATTTATTCTTAAGTTTTTCTACTATACAACAATAGAGTACAGGACTTCAAAAAATAATTTCTTTTCCATAAGCAAGTAAATGATAATGTGTTAAAATATTAACATTAAAGAACATTTATTATCTCAAATGTTGAAAAAATCTGGACCTTTGAAAAAATCTGGACTCCTTTAGGTAAGTTAAGGTTAGAACTTCAACCTGTTTGTTTTATCCCAAACAAATGGCCACCCACTTTGTGTGTTCATTGAATTATCTATCTATTTGCTGTGAGTGCTACTGTATGTAATGCTGGTTTGTTTATTTGTGCTTGACACATCATCTCATGACAATATTGCAATGTCTGATAACTATCTGTGGAACATCAATGTAGACTTGCTGAAAGTTATTTGCTCATCCTCAATCAATTGTCAAGCTCATAACAAAACAGTCCTTGTCTGAAGACGTCACCAAACCTTATGCATTCATTCTATCTTTAAGCTTTCATTGTGCAAAATAAATTACATTCATTCAGTAGATGTATGTGTTGTACATCACTTTTGGGCCTTTTTATGTTTTAATTCAGTGCTATAAGCAAGACACCATCTAGATACCTCATCAACTCCCATTTTAATCAAAAAATGTCTTTGCAATCAAAGTAAAAACCAGAATATGTCATAATAAATTTAAATTGTTTTTTTATGATAGATGATTGCCATTATTGAACTTATTTCAAGTTTTGATGTAGACTTGTTAACAAGGTTACAATAATTTGAAAATACCTACTTTATGATGACAAAATCTGAATGGCAATCATAGATTTTTCCTTTATTCCTTTACAAGTAATGGTTAATGAATCCACAAGTGCCTGTTCCTTTCGCTTAAACTTATTTAAAATGATTTTAAAAACTATACTGCTTTCCTGAAGACATTACTTGAATATGTGGTAAACAATGACTAATTCATTGGAGGCTTTGCTCAAGAAAAGGTAAAACACTGAAATCATAAAGTCCTGTATATTCTGAGTGGAAAATTCACAGGAATCACAACCTGTGAAAAAAATACTTCTTGCTAGAGGCTATACTTGAAAATTGAGCCCCATTTGGTCAAGGGTTTACTAAAGACACTCAATTTACTGATATATATATATATAGAATTTACTGATTTTGTTGACATTGCAAGATAAAATATACAAACACACTGGCCAGATATCGTAAAACTTCTTCTGACATCAAAGATCCGGGAACACATTACCTTATGAACATACTAAGAACACTTGATATACAGATATATAACAGAGGTAATGACTGTGTTGACATTGCAAGATACAATATACAAACACTCTGGACAGCGACTGTAAAACTTCCTCAATATCAAGATCTAGGAATACCCTACCTCATGAACTGCGTACACCTTTTGTTAGTAACAACACAGCTCAGCAATCAACTCGCTTCTTAACATTCTCATACAAACATATAAAATATACTAAGCACATTTTTATGTTTCTTTCTTCCTGGGTAAATATTCATACTTTGTGACCTCATACTTAATGTCAGGAAGGATTTTTTTCTTTGAGAGATGTTGTAAAGTTCGTATTATTGTTGTCAAAAGTGTTTGTTTTTTTAAGAAAGGTTTTTATTTACATTTGCAAGTTAAATATTAATACAAACTGTTTCATATTTCAGTTAATAATCTCACCTGAATTCAACCATCATATATTTGCTTTCATCACACAATAATTTTAACTATGAAAAGCCTTACTGACTTAGCATGACCTATTTGTGTGACATTATTGGCATCAAGGTCTCCAATCTTGGTGAGCGAATAAAACCTGTACTTTTGCTCATATCACAACTTTACAAATAATGAACATATAATATATTGATAAATATACACTTCTTAACAAACAAAAACCATTATAGTAAGACTGATCAGCAATGCTTATATAAGAAAAGGTTACCATATTCTTCAGGGAGATGAATGCCTTATTTGTCAATGTTTTTCAACCTAAATGTATTTGTCAAACAGTAAAATCCACCTGTAACACACCTAAAAGGGTGCACAGAGTTGCATTTTTCAAATAGATAATGATCACATATTGGTAACATACATGTAAAAAACCCAGGAAAGTATCCTTTAAAATGCTTTAGAGTAGCCTCTTTTAGCACTAAACGTAGGTAATTTACTAATGTATATGATTTATTTACATGAGAATATATGTCAACTTGGGTATTCACAGAGTGAAGTAGGATACGGGTGTTTAGAGAGGTTGGCAATGGTAATCTCAAGTGCTTCTTACAATCCATGAATAACTCCCAATGGACAGTAATGTGTCAGGTTAAGAGAGAGACACACAGACTCTGATCCCGGGATTATCTCAAGTAGGCAAACATGTAGATAACTCACCTGTCCATAAGGCTGATAACCCTACATACACTGCCATGACCTCACCTGTTCAGCCCAACATAATGGGGGTCAGGGGAGAAATGGATATACATTGTACGTCATGTACATATTAATTCTCTTCATTATGTTTAATGTATGTTCATATTGGAAAGCAAATAACTGGTATAGTAGGTAATATGGATTGTTTACTTAAACCACTGACCTTACTTCACCTCTACTAAACTATTCAAGATTTAGTTCTACTTAAAAATGGTCCTTTCATGGTCTTTGTTGAAGGAGCAATCTTTCTGTCTATTCAAAGATCACGACATGATATCATGAATCTCTTTGCAGATAGTTAATTAGAATGATTCACAAAGTAGAATGATAAAGACAACTTACCTAAGTTTTGTAATCAAGTTTTGTGAGAGCCCATTCCTGATTATCTATTTCCCTATGATAAGATCAAGAAGAGCTTTTCTCCATGAAAGTGGTACAAAGCAAAGGTAAGTTCCCTAATGCAAAGCAACAATTCAACTTCTTCATCATTGGATATTGTTTTACCTCTTTGGCTCAGGATGACTCAATGATAGCTTAGAGTATTTCACCAAGAATGGTCAGACACTTATTGATTCAATTCCACTGAATGAGCAGTTTTAGGGGTTTTCTTATTAAATGAAATTATCCAGATTGATTGAACAGTTACTTTAACAAGCTTTGATCAACCATCTAACTTCTCATGCTCATCCTACAATCTTTACTTCAATTTCTAGCATACATAAGAATTTTTCAAAATATTTTGAAATTACAAATAATCATCTTTCCATTCATTGACATACTTATATAATTATCAGTGATAACAATTTCAATATCCTTAATGTAATTTGCCTTGTACAACTTTCATTGGGAAACAATGATTCTCTAAAGCATTATACAAAGCAACAGTTGTGTTAAATATGTTCATAAATTCCATCAGTTCAACAAACATTTGTAACAACAAGAAAAATAAAAATGTCATGAATATCTAAATTCCTTTTAACAAAAATGTCTTACCAAGACAATAAGTCCTATAACAAAACGTCAGTGTTTCTACTGCTGGTCTCCCACTGTGCCCCCTGAGCAGGTACACAAGGCTACAAGGTGGACTAGAGAAGGGCAGTACAGAGGAAGCTGTCACCTGTCCGACACACTGTGACCACATGCTATCTCAATCCTATTTCATCCACAATAAAGCTTCTCCATACCAAATGTCCACCCAGTGGCTTGTGAATGGCATTAGGGGTCCAGTTCGAGACTGTATTATGTGTCACTTTTGTTTATGTGAGACTCTATTATATGTAGTCACGACACTTGATCACAGACCTACAGATTCATTATTTCAAGTACTGCAAGACATAATGGGGAAAGTATTAAAGGATATCTGCCAATTTGTACAGCAAATCTATGAGGATTTGTGTTGCACTTTTCATTGACAAGAGACTTATGATTAGAAAATGCAAATAGATTACAATAAAGTGCATACAGCATGAAAGAAAAATAATATCTACTTTTGTTCAAGATGTTTAATTCAATGATGCTTTTGCATTTACAGTTTTGCTAATAACTTAAAAGATTATATATCTTTTCATTTAAAAAGCATTTGAAATCTTTTTTTAATATTATATAAGCAACTGTGTCTGTTTGATGCTGTAAGTGTATGAATTTCATTATTGAACTTTGTCAATAAGTTAACACTATAATAACAAAATTGAAAAGTTAACATTGACTGATACAATAATTTATAATAAATGGAACACTACATGATAGGATATTTCATTAACCATGCTTATACAGCTTCAAATTAGTGTATATATATTAATCCTTATATCAGTATATAAGTTATTTCCAATACCAACCAGCTCTTACTTGCACTGATAATAGTTGCACTTTCTGACACCACTATAATAAGCTCAATCCACGTAAAAACTATGACGCAAAAACTCCAAAAGAGGCTTAATCCAAGAACTCACCTGTGATGAACTCGTTATCTATATTCTACAGGTATTTCAGGTAAATGATTTTGTCACTAATTTCTCTAATCATGTATAATATTTTACGGAAATCTGTTTTCTGTCAAAAGAGATCCCTTTAATTGTATATAATGAGTGTAACGAGGCTATTTCGGGGTCTCTTATGAAGGAGGTGCATTTTCTATGTATATAAAAGAAATGTGCAGGTACCATGTAGAGTGAAACAGATTTACTGGAAAGCTTCATAAATTGGGTATATTAAGTTGATTAATTTCCGACATTACCAAGAGAAAACACTGCTGCCATCAATTTGTTTTAAAATATTTGCAACATATTCAGCTGTCTACAAACTGTTTCAAAGCCCAATGATAAATACATTGGGGGTAAGTAACTCAGCGCCAGTATGAAACATAGCCATCATAAAATTTTGGCAAACACCATGTCCAATTACTCTTTAACAATCTATCTATTGGAAACTTGTACCAAACTTGAACCCGTTTTAATCAAATACATTCGACAATCAGACATGGCCAAAGATTTTTTATTTCATAAAGACTACACGTCTAATTGTTTGAAATGAAAAACTGTCTGATCTTCCAGATATACACTTCTTGTTACAGAAAATTAAATTCTTACTGAAATTACATTTCAGACAGTTTAAAAATGGAACATTAGCAAAAGACCTTTCATCTCCTGAAGCCATTTGCAACCGATGCCCTGACTGATTGTAGATAGCAAACAAAGATACCATCAATCTGTAAGGGGGATGCCGGAACAATGTGATTAAACAATCTAGCTGGTAGATGGCGCTGGTTTGAGCCTATACCTGATAGAAGGTGCATCTGATCTAAGCTGGCTACACAGTTGAAGAAGTCATCAGAAAAGGAATCTGCACAAAACAGCTGACTCTGCAAAAAATTTGTTATCTATTTTTTGCTTCCAGAAGCACTTGAGACAATCTACTGTAATGATCTGAACCATTTAGTTCCTACCCTTTATGATTGTGTATGATTCCCATTCTATCTGTCACCTCCTATCTCTCATCAGAATTATCAACTACATATCATATATTCATTTAACTATTTACCTTTTATCTCTTTTTTATGAAAACAAATAAGACAGGCTATAGGTTCATTATTTCAATCATAAACTGCCAGTAATTATTGTGCATGACTTTCTAAAAGAAATATATAAAAAATCTTTGATAATGTGTTTGACTTCACTAAGCTCGAGCTCCTATCTGAAGAATTATATATCTTTAGATTACATGGAAGCGCATGTGTCCTCAGACGGTGGTAAAGTATCATGAATAAAGTGTTTCACAACACTCAAATCTACAGCCAGCAATACAGTTAAACCTTTGTGAATGGTTCAAGTATCTCTTGTTCCTCTGGTATTTTCATCCAAAATCTAACAACTATGATAAGATACACAAGAATAGTTCAATAATTAGTATAGGTTTTTTTCTGATGGATTGTCAAAGATGAAGCTGCAAAAATGACAAATTGAATCTTACCTGTATATCAGTTTAGTTTATATACAGGATTAGTGTTTTATATGTCCAGTTACCACACAATCTATATTCACTTTTGATGATTCATGTAACAAAATTTCAAATTATTTTTCAAATATAAATGTTAGTCTCAGATAATTTTCTAAAACCTCTTCCTATTTCAGGATTCACTCTGATACAGAACAACATTTAAAGTCACTAGTAACTTTTTAATTACCAAGAGATATTTAAAGAAACGTATCTGACTTTGTAATGAGCATCCTATGATTGAGTCATCTTCCTTATCATTTCACTTCATGTAAATTACTACATTGAGTTCTTAAAGTTTGAAAGTTAATCCTGTCTGCTTGGCCAAAGCCCCCATCTTATCATGCCATGTCTGCATAAGACAAGATTACACATGTGCAGATATAATGAGTACACGACAGTTTACTGCTCACAACTCATCCCTAACTACTACATGACCTTCACAAACTGCTCTCTTTATCGTAGACTGACTTTGAAATCGAAATCAAATTTATCTTTTCATTAAAAAAAAGCAACCCTTTATCAAAAGGCAATGTAAAGGAGCCTTGGGAATTGAGAATGTAACAGTACGTAAGTGTGAGACTCTGTGAATCCTTTTATTTTTTTCCAAAGCAAATATTTCAAATCCAAAGGAAGCCTCACAAACTTAATTGCAGAGTGAAACAATAATATAAGCAAGATGAAAGATTTTGAAGATAAAGAAGGAGTATGGATATTTTCCGAAACCTCCTTTTCACATTATAATACCTTGATTTCCTTTTGGGTAAAATAGTCGACATCATGCAATTTCATCAGTGGGTGCAAACATGCTTTCATAAATTCTTTAAAAAAATAAAATTTTCAACAAATTACTCGAATGATTTATCAAACGTCTTTGAATCCAAATAAATTGATTGAGTTAACACACACCTGACAAAGATTTTGTTTTGGCATTGATGTCATAATATCTTAGTTGCTTATGCATTTTATTATCAAAACATGTTATTCATAAACTAACAATGCACTGGTAGTTGTCAGGTTTAGAATTGATGCAGTTCATATGGTTTACAACCCTTGATGCACTTGAAAAGGGTTCTCCCTGTAATTCCATAAGGTATCCTAGTGCATATTTCTGTTTCAATTATTTGGTCAGCAAAATTCCACAATTCCACTAGGATAATGTGACCCAAAGACTTCACATTCCATGAGATTTGAGCATGCAATATGTTTTTATTGGGGAAAACTGGTACATATTGTTGAGATTATCATAATTGCCTAGACATGAAAAAAACCATTAAAATCTTATATTAAAATCTGATTGTTTTCTATCATTTTGTAAGTAAATGTTTGGCATACCTTGGTAGACAAAGACTTGAAAACACACACAAACTAAGAATATTTCACCAATGCAAATAGCAAAGAATTCCCTCTGAAACAAAGATCCAGGTAAAAGACAAAGAGTTTGTCTTCATAATTTGCACAACAACAAAATACTCTATGAAATGAGAGTATTAATATCCCTCTAATTATCAGAGACTGAAATTGAAAATTTTACTTCTGCTATATTTTTTCAAAGTTTGCTTCAGCTGTATATAACAATATCTTTAAAGGTTTCGATACCAGACTGCTAAATACAGCATGGACAAGACCTTTGATTTACTTGTGCTCAGGACTTTGCTCATGTAACATAAACTAAATTGTGTTTCAAAGAAGGTTATTATTTCAAGGGAGTTTAAGACTGCCACTGCCAACTGTAGCATATTTTCAACAAAATAATGTGGATAAGAAAGTAAAGTGATTGTTAAAAGGTTTTGGTAACAATATTCTAAATATGAGCAGACTTACACTTAAAGAGCCACTCCATGAGTTGTTGAAGTCAAACTTAATCAATGGTGTCATTTGATCGCGAAGTATCAACTGTTACCTAAAAGACACATTTTAAAGCTTATTGTTTTTTTACAGAGACAATATGAAGGTAGAACGTGGCAATTATGATCGAAAACCAGACAGTTGTGTGCATCAAATAGTCAAACGTAATTTTAGAGACTTATCTAAAAAAGCCAGGAGGGCAGTTAGGAGTTGATTGTGTTTGTTAGGTTATATAACTAGTATCCATGTATATTCGACGTGATATCTACACCTCTGTGCATTTATAAGGCTGTTTTTAGATTTTCATGGAAAAACAGTATTTGTCATATATATGTCTTTTTTTATAAGAAAAGTTAAGATGTTTTGCTTCTATATCACCACATATGACATGAAGGTTCGTATCAAAGGTAAATAATATCGTATGAAAATCACGGAGTGGCTCTTTAAGGAGGTCTTCATATTTGGGGGCAAATATCATTTCAAGGATTGCATAGTGCAATCACAGAAAAATTCAATTATGTGGATACGTTACATGAAGAGCTGTAACCAGTGATTTTGATAGCTAACCATATGTGTATATAATACCTAGGACACCTACCACTTTACCATTAGCTATCCTGGAACCATTCCTGAAGGTCATAGGCGAGTAGCATCATTGGTAAGAGGACAACTTGTGATGGAATTATTCACTAATTCTAGGTGAAAGTCTTGTGTCTATTTAAGGTAAATCTAATCAGGATCCTGGTTGGACAGGTAGGCTAAGAAAGGAATATGGTTAGACATTGCTTAGTGGGTTATTCTGGGCTTAGAGAGTATTTGGCTCTGATGACTTAAGCTATTGAGAGGCATTATCTGAAATTCAAATGTACCGGTACATTAGAACATTTTTTATTACTTCTATTAGGTATCAGTTATGATGATACTCTGTTGAACAAGATATGCATCTCATAGGATAAATTGAAAGATAAAGCTCTAAAAAAATATTTATCAATTAAAAAAGATAATACATTTTCAGGTTTTTGAAACAACCTAAAGAAACCAAATGCAAATTTTTCAAAGAAATCAATAAATATATGAAGCATATAAACTAATGGGAAAACAAATCAAACCATTTAAGAAAAGACCACTTGTAGACCAAAAGGACATTGATCTTTAATTTAAAACATGAAATCAATAATAACAGACATAAACAAATATAGTTCAAAACAAAAATTATTGTTCTTAATTATGAAATAAAGGAAACTTTGAGACTAGAATTTACATATGTTATACTCTCATTCAAGTTGAGACAAAACATAGCAAAATTACACATGAAATCTCTTTGATCGTAGCTGTAAACATTTTATTGTTGAGCATGTCTGTGTATTACAGTGTGAAAGAAGAGCTTCACTAGACAACATCTCCTGCAGCCTGACAAGCCTGTGGACCACAGCTCCCTGCCTGCTCTCTGATCCATAACTCTACACTCACATGTCTACACAATACCACCCACACCTGATGTAAACAACACATGCAACCAAACATCTAACTCCTTCAATCCTTTCCTTATTCAATGGAGAAACGTCAATCTGCCTTAACATGCCTTCAGTTTCACACAGAACCCATCTGGTATGACGTATTGAACTTCAACATGTGGGCCTAAAGAGGAAATGATCACCTTTTTGCAAGCATTTCAAATTCAAGTCTTATGTTGATTCACAACAAGTAAATAATAACTAGGTTATGAATGGACACAAAAATAATGTATCTTATCACAACTTTCAATTAGATCACTTAATATTATCAAAATAAGTTGATTTTGACAGACATCTTATACTTCCATTACAGTGCACAAAATGTGATTCTATACCCGACGTTCTCAAAAAGAATATACAATTAATCTCATACAGAAACATAAAAAGATCAGCTACAGTTGTTAAGCCTGATAAACTATTACAGCATCAAGTTTAACACCATTTTTGCAACGAGCACCAACTTGAGATAGTGTGTAATATATTTGTTGTAAAGATCATCAATTACTGTCAACCAGAGAAAGCGTAAATACCTACCCTAGTAAAGAGTTTACACAGTATCAGCTAGAGAAAGTGTAAGTATCCCACAATCCTTACATAGTATACACTGGACTAACAAACCTTACCTCTACTCACCGATAGTGTATTACCAAAGAATTGTACACCCCTTGACATTTACACCTGTCTTACCTGTGTATAGGTTAACGAGAAAAAGCCAGGTGAAGATTCCAGCATTACCATCTGGGCTAATCCAACAGGGCATAATTCCCCATACTGGATGTACGCTGTGCCAGCTGGGAGGGATCAGTCTCTCTCATCACCCAGCTACAGTGAGCCGCACCACATAGGCACACTCTACACACGCGTGTAATCTGTTTTGGTTATGGACACTCCCACTGCAACTAAAAGGCTTATTCTTCCTAATCTGAGTTGCAGCAACTCGTGCGTGTGAGTTATGAATGGGTCAGGGGTATGATTGAACTGGGATGTACAGCTCTGTATGTCAGCAATCAGGTAGACGAGGGATGCCGTCATAACAATCTCCTCTTACGCAAGCAAGTGTTAACATCGTCTAACAGCAACAGCGCTCGGTCACACATAAAGAAAGAGTGTTGATGCTTGATTACCTCGTATCTCCACCATCTCATGTTCCTTTCATCAACAATTTTTTAAATTTTCATAAAAATGAGTCTTTGAATAGTATTATGTTTCTCTTTGGTTGTCAGTTTACATTAATTTCATGACATCAACAAGTGATTAATAACCAATTTCATGATATGAAAAATATTCTAAAAAGGTAATGATCCCGAATTTTCAAGCTGCTCACATCTTCTTTTACGAGGGTTAGTTTACGACAATTGAATGGAATAGAATTGACAAACATGTTAACCACCTTCCCCGTCCTTAAGAATATGTACATCCTCAAGAAACAAACTTTTACTCGCTAAGAATTTCCTTGGAGATAAGTGTCCTAATTATTTTGAAAAAAATTAATGTCTTGTAAAAATATTTTGTATGGCAGTTAAATTTTTAAAACTAAGTCATTTCCAAAGCAATTTTGCGTAAGATATGCTGACGTTTTTAAAACTACAGCATTCAATTTGTGAGAAGTATGTGTGGAATCAGAAGAGTGTAGCATGACAAAGTAAGCAAGATGATATTACAAGCCCTCACTAAAGCCTTAAGCTGATAGGTCTTCTGTTACAACATACCCCCACTCTCTGTGACAACAGGGTCTCTTGTGCTGAACGTTTCATAACAATTTACCTAACCGGGTGGGAAGAGTTACTTTGTTCAACATGCTGTCAATGTGATGCCCGGCTGGCAGGTATTATGCAGGGTGGGTACCCTACTCTCAAATACCTTGTGTGTACAACAAAGGATAGTTGACTCAACCTTCAAAAATCCACACTTAAACCACATGATAAAATATACACATTACCATCTTTTTATGAATTGGAAGTGCTTACAGTTTAAAAAATCATAAACTTAAGGTATAACTATGAATATTTATAACAAATTATGTTATATTTATACTTTATTGAAAATGATATGAAAATTAATTCATCTTATTTAGAAATGATTTGCCATAAATTAAGAACACTAAATACCATCGAAACTTATTTCAATCATAAAGATTGATTTTTTACTCACATTTTTTCTAATTTTGGTTAGAAACTACTTCCAGAAAGGTCCAAGTGGCACTAAATTGTTTTGATATGTTTCTTCCTAACATACAGAAGATCACTAAGAAATGTCCTTAAAAAGACATCAGCTATGTTGGTGTCCAGACACAAAAATTATCAAAACTTATTTGAATGACTAAGATATTTTTACAAGCTCAACCCCTTTTCTACTTTTGCTGAGAAACTACTTCAAGCAAAGTCAATATGGCACTAAACTGTTTTCAATATTTCTTTGACTTAACACACAGACGATCACTTTGACAGATGTTTTATAAAGACAGCGGTGACACTGACGTCCAAAAACATGCAAGATCAAGGATATTAGCTGCACCAAGTCTTGTCGGGATCTGTCAACAGTCTACATCATGTCCACTTGCAAGGGAGACACTCTTTTGATGTTTGACTTGAAAGCAGATTTGTGTTAGTGGGAATGGAGAAGAACATTCCTCACCATGGTGTGACCACTTCATACAGATATCAGGTCTCCTCACCATGGCGTGACCACTTCTACAGATATCAGGTCTCCTAATACCTGTGTAACTGTCCACAGGTAAATACCTCTCTCTTATTCTGATTCTAACACTGTCAATCAAGTCTCTAAAGACCCCAGGTGTCGCAGGTATCATATAGCAGCTGTCTGATGGTGGGTACCTCAAGTCGAAAGAGGTGGGGACACTCTATTTCATGATCAAACCTTGAAGGGAGTGTTAATGCATTATCTTTAAGTTCTAAAAAAACTTTAATATTTTCATCAGATACTAGTTAAACATTTTCACTATAATATCATACAGTGTCTACATGAATCTTTCAGGTGTGGATTAGGCTACTGCAGGGAGTGATGACGAGGATCCTTGGTCCTACTTTAACTGATGCCCTGCAGAGTTTTCAAACTAATTCTGAAGTAGATGTAGGCGATACACAAATAGCATTAAAATCATACTTTTCAGCAGCACTAGTACTTCTAGATTAAATAATACCATTGATTAAGTTTGATAACCTTTGGCAGACCTGACTCTTACATATGAGTTCCCCTTTAACAGTTTTTGAATAATATGCTATCTTTTCTAAAGTCTCTGAACAGCATTTTAGAAGTTGGCATAATAGAAAAGGGTCTTTTTAATATTGATATACAACCAATTGAGAACAAAAAGAAAGTTGATGTGACAAAAACATTATATTGAACTTTCTCCAATCATTTTATTCATCACCACAATAACTGTTTACTCATCATTACAAGCAGCATAAGTTTCTGATTTATCTTCCATGCATCTAGTGTACCATATACGTTGTGTGGAAACATTCTTTGAAAAAAGACTTCAGGCAAGAGCAGAATCCATCACTGGTACATAACAATGACAGTATCAAACCCTATCCTTCTTGAGTTGACTGAGATCATGTTTCATTAAACTACCTCATGATAATTACATGAAATAGATACAATGATAATAAAACCACAATTGCCTATTACAATGAAATTTCACAAAGGGTCATTTTGTATCAGTAATTTCAGGACTATAAAAACCGATACATTTGGGGGGCAATGAATGGACATGTTACTATGGAAGCCATTTCCTCTTTTACTGGACATAATGAAGGATGATTGAAGTAGCGTAGAGTTACTGAACAGGGATGTAGGGAAAAAAACACCTGGAGATGTCCAGCAAATCTTGGTCAAATTCTTAGTGTAATTAAGTGTCTCCGAAGATTTGACATCACTCAGAAGTAATTTCAGTTTCTGATATTGTTAATATTATTAAACAAGTCATCACAAGTCATTTCTTCATTATCACTGAAGATTCAAATTAGGAAAATCAATATGTTCCTAAAATTATTGCTGAAATTATTTAAAGTTAAGAATGGTCCACCATGAAGAAAAAATACATCCTCTGTCACATCTTTAACAGTCGTTCAATACATCTTAAAGGTGTATCTATCATACACTAAAAGTTTGGATAACTCTTAAGATTAAGAAGATTATAACATTATGAAGTATCCTTATTTCTTAAAAGTATGATTAAATTCAGTAAGATTGATCAAATATACTTACACTGAAGAAATAATACATCCTATAGCATCCTCGCACTTGTACATTTCAAATCTTGATATGATCTGTCTCTTATCATATTATTTCCTGAAAGTGGTTAATCAATTACAATAACATGCCCCGAACCAGGACATGGCCTGCCTTCACCTTTCTCCCTACCACTCCCCCATCATGACAAGTGTATTGAGTAGTTACAATAACTTCATTTGTCACTTCCTTGTATCGTTTGTTTGAATAAACAATTTTCTTTTCACTTTCTATTAGTCAAATCAATTCATAAGATTCACAAATCTATGATGGTATTTCTTTTTTTTGCTCATTTTCATTTCTCGTTTCTTTGCATCAAGATTTGAAAGTGTAACTTTTTCAGTTTTCTTATGAGAAAAAACCAAGAGCAACTGAGAGAGAGAGAGAGAGAGAGAGAGAGAGAGAGAGAGAGAGAGAGAGAGAGAGAGAGAGAGAGAGAGAGAGAGAGAGAGAGAGAGAGAGAGAGAGAGAGAGAGAGAGAGAGAGAGAGAGAGAGAGAGAGAGAGAGAGAGAACAAGAAGAGAGATAAGCAGATGTATCCCATCTGTTGCCTTTGAATCATAATTAATATCACACAATCACCCATTACTAAAGTTCCTATCAAAGTTTATTTAGGAGAGTAAAGACATGTGGATGTAGAATTCAAGACAGATCTAGACCTGAAATGTGTCTAAATTTTCTCCATTCAAAAGAACAAAAGAAAGTCATTCCCAGCAGTTGAACATATCAAAACCACTTTAGGAAGAAGAAGAAGAAGAAGATGAATAGTTTATTACAAAAAGTGTCACACCATGAAACAGGGCCCGGCCTATACACAGGCCTATGAGACACTAATATGCATTGATAACAAGTAAAGAAGTGAGCACAGCTCACATACCCCCGCTTCAAACTATAGTCTGGCCTTCTTTGTTGGTCTTACCCTCAAAAAGCTCACTTAGGGATCATGGTTGATAAGTGTATGAAGTTTGGTGAAGCTAGCATGTACATAGTTTAGGAGATATGCTCCGGACAAAGAACTTGGTCATAGAGTCACTGTTTTAGTCATGTTTCCATGGAAACCGCAAAAAATAAAAATCATTTGTTGGTCTAACCCTCAAAAGGCACATCTAGGGATCATGGTTGATAAGTGTATGAAGTTTGGTGAAGCTAGCATGTATAGTTTAGGAGATATGCTCCGGACAAAGGACTTGGTCATAGAGTCACTGTTTTAGTCATGTTTCCATGGAAACCGCAAAAAATAAAAATCATTTGTTGGTCTAACCCTCAAAAGGCACATCTAGGGATCATGGTTGATAAGTGTATGAAGTTTGGTGAAGCTAGCATGTATAGTTTAGGAGATATGCTCCGGACAAAGAACTTGGTCATAGAGTC
The DNA here is from genome assembly GCA_921293015.1 of Phorcus lineatus. NCBI lineage: Eukaryota > Metazoa > Mollusca > Gastropoda > Trochida > Trochidae > Phorcus > Phorcus lineatus. The sequence goes on along the minus strand of OV121081.1, from coordinate 5,761,432 downwards.
ACTGTTTTAGTCATGTTTCCATGGAAACCGCAAAAAATAAAAATCATTTGTTGGTCTAACCCTCAAAAGGCACATCTAGGGATCATGGTTGAAAAGTGTATGAAGTTTGGTGAAGCTAGCATGTATAGTTTAGGAGATATGCTCCGGACAAAGATTTGTGACGGACGGACAGACGGACAGACAGACAGACGGACAGACGGACAGACAGACAGACGGACAGACGGACAGACGGACGGACAGAATGAACGCTATATACCCCCGCTTACGCTGTAAGGCGGGGGTATAAAAATTCCTTAAAATAAATAAAATACCATACAGTAAACCATAACAATACATACATACAAACATACGAGCTTACAAGCATACATACATACATTAATACACGCATAGAGTACATACATACACACACCCATACGTTAGCACATTAGTACATACATGTACACGTTACATACATATGCGCACATGCCACTTCATTAGTACATTTGTGCATTAGTACATGCCTACACTACATACATACACATACCCATACGTTAGTATATTAGTACATAAGTATGTACATACATGTATACACTACACACATATACACACGCATCCACACGTTAACACATTATTACATACATACATACTAAGACAAATACATATGAATGCACATACACACATACACATGCACGCATACACACATACATACACACACACAAACATGCATACATACATACATACCAACACACACGCCTACATACATACATACCTAATTACATACATACCTCAACCTGTAGGATATAGTTTTAGAATGATCTAACGGAACTATTTTGAGTTACACCCAGAAACAAATGTATTTTTCGATGAAATTCTACTTTATCCCATGATCATGTATCATTTTAACAATAACTTTCATAAAAAGTTTTTAAATTTGATAACGGAAGGAAATGAAAAGGGCCGGACAGCCGGAAAAAGCGACAACCATATCTCACAGTATTGAATGTTGGTCAGGGAACAAAATACAACTATGTTACTCAACAGCTGATGTGAGTCCTTCCAAATGAAAATGATAGGAAAACCCACAATAACCAGGTATCTGATAACAACTTCGATGATAAGATTGTGGTGTGAGCTATAAGCTATTACAAATTCAACAAAATTAGATTGTGGTGAGTTATAAGATATATAACAAGTTCAATAATTAGATTGTGGTGAGCTATAAGCTATAACAAGTCCAACAATTCTATTATGGTGTGAGCTATAAGCTATAACAAGTTCAATAATTAGATTGTGGTGAGCTATAAGCTATAACAAGTCCAACAATTCTATTATGGTGTGAGCTATAAGCTATAACAAGTTCAATAATTAGATTGTGGTGAACTATAAGCTATATAACAAGTTCAATAATTAGATTATGGTGTGAGCTATAAGCTATATCAAGTTCAATAATTAGATGTTAGGGTGAGATATAAGCTATATCAAGTTCAATAATTGGATGATGGTGTGAGCTATAAGCTATATCAAGTTCAATAATTTGATGGTGGTGTGAGCTATAAGCTATATCAATTTCAATAATTGGATGGTGGTGTGAGCTATAAGCTATAACAAGTCCAACAATTCGATTATGGTGTGAGCTATAAGCTATATCAAGTTCAATAATTGGATGGTGGTGTGAGCTATAAGCTATATCAAGTTGAATAATTGGATGGTGGTGTGAGCTATAAGCTATATCAAGTTGAATAATTGGATGGTGGTGTGAGCTATAAGCTATAACAAGTCCAACAATTCGATTATGGTGTGAGCTATAAGCTATATCAAGTTCAATAATTGGATGGTGGTGTGAGCTATAAGCTATATCAAGTCCAACAATTTGATTATGGTGTGAGCTATAAGCTATATCAAGTTCAATAACTGGATGTTGGTGTGAGCTATAAGCTATATCAAGTCAACTGTGCTGTGTTAACAAGGCAGTGAGATGCAGTGATGCCCTCTTGCTTGTGTATGTGGATCAGGTCTTGGAAGACAACAGGGGTATTTTTTTAAATAGGTAAAAGAATATTTGTTCTTTTATTGATATGAAAATGGTTATAACCTTTCTGGATTTTGTTGAATCTTGTATCATATCTAATAATTTAAATGCACTTGTATAGAAATGAATCTTCAGATGTATGTATCATCAATCGTGTTGTCAAATTTTCCATCACTCATAACTGACAAATGTGTTATAGATAAAGAACTAAATTGTGTATTGACACACATGAATGAAAATACCAATGTCATGAATTCTAAGAAATGATAAATTGTTACTATTTCTGAAAAATGGTATAAAGTAGTAAACTTGTTTATGTAAACTGAAATGATAAAATGATAAAAAGGTAGGACCACATGCAGATAACAGGTGCTTCATTATCTGCATTCTGTTATCATACTCTTGGAAATATAAAAATGAAATGAATGTTTTCTTAATAGAAAGTGAAAACGGTTTTGTAAAAGGATATGATTTAATCAGATATCACTACTATTTTGTGTTGATAAGAATGATGACACAACTGTGTTGCACATGATGTAAGTTCTATGTCTATTTCTTTCCTCTTTTCACTGAAAGAACCAATGGATTGGAAAGATTTAAGAGACAAAAAACATGCTTGAAAAACCATACTCGTGTATGTTTATAATTGAAATGATAAAACTATAGACAAATACTCATTGAATTCTATGTACATCAGCTTATCTCAAGCTTATGGTCTGTTATTTCCTAGTTAGCAAGTAGTCGCTCCTGAAAAATGCACACTCATTACATATTGATTTAAAGAGGATACTAATTATGTTTGTCAAAAAGCAGGTTTATTTCATCAAGTGACATGGGTAAAAATTTTAAAATGTATCAATTTTACATGTCACGAGATGAAATAAACCGAGTTATTGAATAAATTCATTAAGTATTCTGTTTATCATATTACTTCAAAGTAGCAAAGGATCTCTCATTTGCTCATCATACAATAAATGCTAATCACATGGGCTGAATGTATATGCTATCATCTTATTGATTTTATCATCCAGCAGGCTGAAAACTATCTGTACGTGACAATTTTAAAAATAACTTTTACATAAATTCAATATCAGTAACTTACAAATGGAAATGTGCTTATATAATGTACTCTTTACCATTCTACAATACTCATCGCATGGTCAAGTCCACAGATTAATCTTAGCAACTAATAACATATCATAATTAACAGGCAAATTGACCTACCTGCCGGTATAGTAACTCACCTGTAAAAAGATAAACATCTGTGTGGACCTCTGTTAGTGCAGTGTTTACACAATATGAGATATAGAAAGAAGTAACAGTGAGTAAAGTCACTCTTCATTTATATCAACACCTTCAAGGTAATGCCATACAATCATTGTCAACTTTACACCATTCAGAAACTTTCAACTCACGCTCTGTGGAAAGTTATGCTGATACAACAGCAAGCAGGCTCCACATAGCACATGCTACAGTTTACTACGCGGCTGTATCGTCCCCACGTGTAGTTGTTTAGTCAAACCTCTAACTAGCAGCACGTAATCTCGATACCGGGGTCAACACAGGAATTCTCTCAAGCATGCCGTTTTGTTGCCTCTTGTGTTCACTATACCTGACGATAATCTACCTGTAATCAAACCTGCATTATCATTGGATCATTAAATGTTATAAAAAAATCAATGTTTACATGTTTAAAAAAGTTGTGAACATGTTCTTGTCATGTAAAAAATATGTGTGTAGTGTTTTGAGCAAAAAAAGCTCAAAATTACCCTCGTTATCTAATAAAATTGAAATTTCAAAGATGATTCCAATTCCAATTATAGGAAAGATTTCATAATCTCATAATCAACTATCAGTTACAATGAAAGAGCAAATTATGATGTCAATGTCATCTCCTTAAGAAATAACATAGACTTAATCATCATGACTTTCATTAATACAGATAAAAACCCTTGTGTGTGTAGATGCATGTATATAGCCTTGTAGACTATTTCATAAGGATGACAAAATAATTCTTACCAAGAATTTAATAACCATCATATATGACATTCCTCTGAATTTTCATTTAATAGATATTCCATAGGTTAAGTGTCCAAAATCCAAAATACTTCCTGACGTAATATGCATATCATTCTTTGAATAAACATCTGACATTACATTGACATATTGTTGAAATAGGACCATTTGTGACACATCACACTTCACAACTTTCAACATTTGTTTCACGTGACAGGAAGTGACCTTGCTCCTGAAAGATATACATTTTAAAAGATATTGATCTCTAATCTAGTGGCCCAGTTTTACATATTGTCACCCAATTTCCTATTGCCATTCAAATCACCTAGCAACTAGTCTAGCAAGGCCTGTTTGGACTCATATCTTGATAAATGACAATTATATTTGTTCTCTTTTACTATCTAATCTCTTGGTACACTAATAAAATCAAATGGTTTTTTTCTTTTTTACTTTTCTTTTGAAAATTTTGAATAGTGTCCCAAATAAATGCGATCAGATATCTCTGAGTTAGATAGATCTAGAAATTACAAATTGAATAAAATAGCTATTAAAACGTACTATTCTGGTAAATTTGTGTCTCAAAATAAATGTCAATTGAAAGCTGTTAGTAGAACTAACACGCTAATCATAGAAACATCTTATTTCATTATTCATGTGGATAAAATAATAATGTATTTAGGCAATAATCTAATGAATTTTCAAATTAGGTGTTCAAATAGCTGATCGAAGCTTTAAGATTATTTATAGTAGCTTTGTATCAGGAAGACTGGGCAGGTAGAGAGACTGTCACTCAACGTACAAGATGGTTGATAAGAGGAGTAGAGGTTACAGCTCTTCATTCAAATCTATTGTAGATACGTTGAATTAATTCATACTTTTCATTAACCAGCAATTCTATGATTTGCTCAAATTTTGAAATTATCAAAAATACTGTTATATTTGAAATTTGAAAACGTGTAACACTTTAACCAACAGGTACTCAGGAAATAGTATATTCAAATAATTGCTAGCAGAAAAACTATTATTCACGTCATAAATTTAAGGTATTCATTCACCTGAAGCTGTACCTATGTTCCAAGCTTAACATACAGGTAAAATGTTTGTCTCCAATTGAAGGAAAAAGCATATCCTTGAAATGCTGTCGGCTCAAAATAAACGATAGTTACTCAGAAAACTTGCTTTTACCATGAACTCTAACCATAAGTGTCATCATAGACTGAAAAAGTCCACCAAAAATAATCTTTTTTTTGTAAGTCTAAGTTCACACTGTGTAGGAAAGAAAAGTTTTTTAAAAAAGAAGATTTTGTTATAGTGTATGCATACTCTAGCCTCGTTAGGTGGACAGGAAGGTGGACTTCAGGTAGAGTGTGTGTCTCTCACAATATACCTGACAGGTGATAAGACGAGTATGTTTGTTCCTGTCCACCGTGTCAATTACCATATTGATACAGCATTAAAGGTATAGGAGGGTTTTAGTACCCTCACTTCTCAAAGTATCTCGTGTCAACAGCTTAAAGATTCATTACTATTCATGACATGAAAACTTCTCATCTGTAAATAGCTGATAAACTATGAATATTATATCAATCTTTCTATAGCTTAACCTTACAATTGATGTTTAAAGTTTACATTTTGTGCCCTATGACAATATCTATTGGGTATCAGTTATCTTATAAGGATAATCTGAAAATCATGTGTATATCTTACATTCAATATTACATTTGTCTTGTGGGACAAATGATGTTCAAAGTTTACGAGGGGGGAGGGGGTTTGACCCCCTTCATCAATCTACTACCGGTAATTTCTCTAACAAAAATAGAAATGAAACTTCGTATGACAAAAAGCTTTACAAATACTATAAACTGAGATAGTAACATTATTCATAAAAAGTTGTACTTGTGAAATTATTGAAAATGTTTGAACATTTTTTGTAAGTCATTTGTATGCAAGTTTCCAGACAGCTGAGATGTTTAAGCCCTGAAAGACGTGAGATGTAGATGTAGCCTCTTTGTATCTTACACTGTCAGCAGTAACGAAACACCAGGTGTGATTAGAGGATGAACTAAACACTACAAGGACAAAGCTGGTGACCACACCTAGATACGTGTTTCGCAATCTTCAGGATACTGATAACTTCTTTCTCTCCAAGGGCAAAAATTATTCCAAAATGAATGATGTACTGTGACAACCAATAAAATTTTTCGTAATTTCTCTAACTTTTGTTGCTTAATTTGTCAATATTGATACTATGAAAGCAAGCTGCATTTTTCATTAAGGTCAATATAATGACCTCAAAAGAATAATTTAAAAATCTACCTTGGGACAAAATTTAAAACATTTTGTATAAGAGATTAACTTTTATGACCTTTAACTCATTTTAATATTTGATTTGGTGGCGGGTGTCAGAGGCAAGATGAGAAGAAGAATCTTTTTGGGCTTCACTTCAAATACAAACTCAAATTGTAAATCAAATCTGATGTCCAACCTGTATATGGCAAGTTTTGAAGCAGTGCTTGTTGATGGCTATGAGGTTTAAAACTGGTGTCAAAAGGTCCTTTATTAATACCAATGTCACTCTTATCTCATTACAAATACCAAATATAAGTGATACAAAGAAATAACTGGGGTGGCGTAAAGAATATATCTCTTCAAGGGTTTAACTTTCTTGTATAAATGTCCCTCTTAACTAACATAAAATTTAAGCCCATGACAAAAGCAAGACTTGAATCAGAGTCTGTGATGTTAATGTACCTCATCCAGCACAATAGATAGGTAAGAAGATAGTCTATTTCACGCTGCAACTTAAGGTACACTATGGAGGCTGTTCTGACGACTCAGCATAAATCTTCCCCTAACACATCCTCACTGACAGCAGTTTTGCATTTCAGATGAGGACAAAGTAAGATGAGATGCTGCTGATAACCCTGTATTGTGTCACTATGTAGAGGAGTTGTTATATTAGCATATTCATTGCTTTAGTGGACAAAGTGTGTCATGTTACATAATTAAATTCCAAACTCATCTTGGCTAACTAGAATATACTAGAGATAAAGAGGATGTGAGTGCAAGAGTCAAGACCTGATGTTATCAAAGAAGTACGATAGTGAAAAGAAAAAATGGGAATCAAGTTTTATATTCCTAACCTTCCAAAACTGATGAGAGTAGTATGATTTGGAGATTGTGAAAGCTAGAAAGATGAATAGTTTAAAAGAAAAAACAGCAAAAAGAAAAAGAACAATGGTAAAAGCAAATAAAAAAAATATTGACATGAAAGCTGAAATACAACATAATAATTTTATATCACTGGAATTTTCAAATTCATGAAAAAGACCACATCAAATATTAATAGAGTTAGTTAGTATTACCAAGCTAATGCAATGAGGAATGTCTCATTCATTGTCATCATATTCAAATGTAAAATACAATTAAGAAACAATTATCACCGCAGATTATTCATATATTCATAAATATGCCTCATGAAATAATGTGATAATGTACAACTGTTTTGTAATTACACAAAATCCATGAATGAGCAGTTAATAACTACCCTCTAAATGTCACCCAAACAATCTCAAAGAACATGATCTTTACTGGAGGCACTTGTTAGTCAACTAATAGAGCCATGGTCATAAATAAATAAACATAACAAATGGCAGGAGATGTTGTTACGGAACATTATCTCATTTGATATTCACAAGTGCTTGAGGATGTAAATATCATGTATAAACCATGACTGTCAGTGTAGAAGTGTGTCTATATTGCTTGTATATTTCCGGTTACGCGATCAGAGATGACAGAAAACTGAGAAGCAATTATAAGCTGCTTGACCTCTGCTGGTTGCCATGTGGACATTACTAAGGGCCTGCTGGTCTAGTAGATAATTTTCTATATTCATATGTTTGTATATACTTGAGACATTGTTGTGGTTCTCAAAACATTTTTAGCCACTGGTGATGAGAGTCTTTGACTATATTCTATGCAAATGCACTTAGCATATATTTCTACATAAATTTACTGTTTTCTTCTATGGGCTTTATTTGAACAGTCCAGATTTAGATAAACTCTTCTGCATTTAAATTAACTTGTTCAATAAGATAAGAAATAAAATAATCAAACATAAAGGAATTTCCTGAATCTGATGATGAAAATGGCAAACTTCACATAATATCACATTAATGAAAAACTTGATTTCTTCTATTTTAGAAAATTTACCATATCATAGAACATTTGAAAGGAGCCTCAGAGATATGTAAGCTTGAGTGAAATTAAGGTGAAAATAATGTAATCAAGAGAAGTCAGAAGTCAGAAGAATGTTGTGTATTTTACATTGTTTTCATTTTTTTTAATTTTGCATATATTTCATTTATTTAAATTTTATCACAAAGCAGGACTTAAAGCATGCTATCAATAATGTTACAAATCATCATGTACACGTCATGATATAGTTCAATGCATGTGACACACCACACATGTGATGGTACATGTCAAGGATACAGCAGTAACTGGTACAGAGAGCAGTAGTGTATCAGTTGGCTGATAAGAGTTCCAGCACATGCAGCGTTAGACTTGATCTCTGTCTCTATAATACTCACACATATGTCAAACATTTGCAAAGTCAAAAAATCCAGCACAGCTGTTAAAAGGTTCAAACGATATGATGTACTAAGTATGAACATGAAACAAAATGAATAATAATTTTCATCAAATAGGTGGAATCTTTATTGATAGCTTCTTGAGTGCAATATGAAGGTTAAGAGTATTAAAATAGCAAACATTTATGTGACAGGAAGACAGTCTATGACAAGGCCATCATCAGCTGTAGACTAGGCTAATTGTCTGACACACTAACACACATTGCATGTGGACACATCACGCGACACGTAACATGCTTGTTGATAAACACCACTGGATTGTACATGTGGCTCAACGTTGAACCAGTCTGGTCAAAATGCGTTACACCTGCCTTCAAAGCAGAAATGATTTGATATATGCTATATATGGTCTTTGATCTGAGGTCAACACAGTATAATGGCGTTTTGATTACTGCTCGCATAATTAATACAATAGCCTTTTGTTACCAAACTATCAATAGTCTCTAACTTTTTGATAAAAGGGATGTTATTAATGGCTTTACCAAAAATTAAAACCATAAATAATGTCAAGAATCTGTTATCATGAAAACATAAAAACTCTTTCATTTGTGCTTCATTTCCATTTTCTACCATTAACATAAATTGATTAACGCAAAACAGATTTTTGTTATTTAGTACTAAAGAGAATCAACTTACAATCATTCATTGAAACCACTTGATTAAAGAATGTTCCATTGAAAGATAAAACATGAGGGTAAACATGGGTTTTAGGTCTTACTGTATCGTAAGTATATACAAACAAGGGTGAAATCAAGCTTTGATACCAACAAATGAACAACACAACATAGAGACATAAACTTCCCATTTCAACTATCTGGATATCATTCTGAGAATCTCAGAGGTCAATGTCTTACATTGAAAAGCAAAGCTGTAACTCTGCAATGAGAAACCATCTCAAGGATTATCATAGGAAAACAAAGTACCTCCAAAACAATAGACAAACTTCATGACAGGTTTCTAATTGCAGATAGATTTCCAGTCATGGTCCTGTAGAGACTGGGACAGTGACAGAGAGGGGCTGTAAGACAATCTGGGGTCTGATGTTTAGTAAGATATACTGAAGAAATTCTCTTCGTTAAAATTGAGATGAACTCTTGCGATAGTGATTCAGCGATCTTCTAATGTCACCTCTTGACCCAGATTGACTTAAATTGAAAATGACACCTTGATCCTTTGGAAATTTCCATTGTTAAATGTTATCATATTTAGTAAGTTTCATGTTTAAGTTTCAAGGAAAACAGATTCTATGAATGAATTCCAACATTTGCATCATTTTGGTGACAAAATTGCTGTAAAGATGTATCCATGCATATATCCATGGATCCTGTTTTCCTTCAACATATCAATTTCTTATATGTCTTCGTCATACTTTATAGTATAAAATATGGTAAACATATTTTTAGATGATAACTCTGAAATACTTTCATCCTGTATAGTGAGCAGATATTGATACCATCAGATATTCTATTTATCAATGGTAATTTTCATAATTTGTTCTACATTTTTATTACCCTAAACCATTTCTGTATTGTGAATGGCATTCTCATAAAAAATAACTTGTTCTTTATTCAACACGCTACAGTCTGATTAAAATCGACCGTGTTCCGAGGAATAAAAGTTTCAAAATATTGGGTCTATCAAGATTCGAACTCTATAGATTTGTCTAGGCTATCCTCTCCACTAGGTCTGACCGCACCCTACTGTAGCGCACGTTCTTGCGTAAACTAAGCTAACCAATCACAATGCGTGCGGCAAAAGCATTCGGTATCAGTAGCTAGGGGCAAGTAACTCTCATTTCCCATTCGTTAACCTTGATCGCCGCTATCTTTATTTTAAACGCGATGATGTGATTGGTTCGCTATTGACTAGGTTTTGTCTGCGCTAAACTGGTGTCGGCACGTGCGAGCAATGAGGCTGCCTTCAGACCGATGTGGAGAGGATAACCTAGACAGAAAGAGTTCGAATCTCGTATGAGTCAATATTTTGAAACTTTTATACCTCGGAACACGGTCAATTTTAATCAGACTGAACACGCTAAAACATCTAGATATAATTTCCTGCCTCATTTTGAGAACTTATTTGAAGCATATTTGAAATACGAACTCAATCCTAACATTATTATTTGTCTTCTATGCATATTTTTAATTGAATACTCATGATACTTTAGTTTGTCATGCAATGTGAATCTAGACTGACAGTAGTAAAGTTTGAAGAAATAACTTATCAAGGTTTAAAATCTATGTCACTCAAACACCTACAAAGTACAAAAGACAACTGGAGTTTTAACATCAAGTTTCAGCTTCCCCTAAAATTCTAAGCTTCTCTTAAGTTCTTGGATCTGAAAATAAAACCCCTTTTTTCACAGATTTTCTTTAAAAAAAACATCACAAGTCAACAGTGATAAGTGAATTAGCAATAGAGTGATAGAAGAAAGCTTAATCTGGCTTGTGCAAAAACTTCAAAGAGTGAAAGTCTTTGAAATACCAAGAACTTTTTTAGATCTGACAAGCTTTGATTTAGAACTTTTTCTGCATAACCAACTCATGTTGGCTCAAATCTCCAAGATTCACTACCTTACATGACAGATTTAAAAAACATTTATTTTTATCATAGTAAATCCCTTTTTCAAAGTTTTATCTATCAGTTATTTAAAAATTTTGTCATCTTCATCTTTTCACTCACTCTCAAGCTGATAGGTTTGAATCGAAACATGAGCTGTAACTTGAAACTATTTCTTGATTTTCTTATTCAATTTGCAATATTTGTAGAGCATGATATATTAATTTACTTTGAGCAATTGTTTGAAATAATTTACAACTTTTAAGATGTTATTAAGGTAACAGCTTTTTTATAATTCTACCTAGATGTAATTAAATGTATTTCAATGTATTTCATCATAATTCAATGTTTCAATGTTTTGAATTAATCGTATTCATAATATAAACCAGTTACATAAATCTTAGTGAGGAATTTGCAGGTAACTCAAAAGTAATGTTAAAAACATGTCAGCAACATTATGTAATTCTTCATATTCAGAACGTAGCAAAGCAGAGACTGTTCTACTTATAATTAGATATGGATGTTATGTGGAGCTCCTTGATACACCTTTCCTGAAGACCTCTGACATTCACAGGAGGATATAAAGCAACATGGTGCCACCCTCTCCAAGACTTTGGTTCCCTCTCCCATCTCTGCCGGTGTACAGATAACCTGTGGTAGACATTCTGTCAGCGAAGCTTCAATATGAGCAGGATTTCACATCAAATACTTTCAGGCTTGGGATGTCATTCATATTGATTCATTGTGTGTGAAAGCTTGCAGAGATATCTACTTTGTCATTGAGAACTGGACACTCAATCATTATGAACCTTACACTGCTATATCCTTATATTTGAAGTCTACATTCATATTGATTCATATTGTTTCATTGTGTATGAAAGCTTGAAGAGATTTCTACTTTGTTATTGAGAACTGGACACTCAATCATTATAAACCCTACACTGCTATATCCTTATATTTGAAGTCTACCTTCATATTGTTGCATTGTGTAAAAATCTGAGGATATGTCCATTTTGTTATATTCTTTCTCAAATCCTTACAGATGTCATACAGCTAGTTTCAATCACTTTACCAAGAATCAGAAAAACAAGGAAGTTTTCTTAAAAAGAATAATATTTGAAATTTATAATCTGAATATTTAGATAATCATTAGATTTGTGCTTATGACGTTAGGACTTTAACTCATTAACGCCGAGAGCCGCGTATATGCGTCAAAATAATGAGATCCTCACAGCGAGAGCCGTATATAAGCGTCCGTTAATTAGCAGTTTCTCACAGCGAGAGACGCTTATGTGCGTAAATAGAAAGCACCTCTTATTCAGCGAGAGCCGCGTATGTGCGTCCGTCGTATAGTATAACAATGAACTTATTTTAAAATCAGTTTAGCATCCATTAGTGTAGATAACAGTTTTGTAAATAAGAAGCTATCCTCAGGAAAGCAATAAGGAATGAAAATCGTTGCTCTTTGTACAAAGTATGCTACGTTTGGTAAATGAAAACATTCTGCATATGTTGGCCTTGGAAGGGAAAAATAAACACTTTAAAAAGAAGGTTTATTAAATCAGATGAAAGGATTGTAGTCTTTGTGAAGTTACCAATTTTGAAACATTGTTAGATACATTTTATTTGTTAAACGCATTGAATTCATATTTTTATGACGAAACGAGAGGAAGCGTTATTATAAACATTTATGTACCGGCACATGTATTCATAAATCATTTGATAAGAATTTGAGGCTATTGAAAGTTACACTTTGATTTTAACTTTACTTATTGAATGCATCACTTTGGGGTGGCATGTCATGAATTATCGATTAGATAATTGTATGTAATTAATATTTTGAACGCCAGTGTTGTTCTACTTTGAATACCATTATTAATATGACAGTTTGTTCGAATATTACTTTACTGAACTAGCTGAGCGCATCCTATATCAAGCACGGTCAGTAGCTGTCCTGTAACAATAATAGTTTTAGCATGTACATGGGTTTTTTTTAACTTCTACAATATCCTTCATAGATCCACGACCTTGTCTGCCATTGAATGGATACATGCACATGTTTAATTATAATTAGAGTTGACAACGTCCCAACAGAATAAATCACTTGGTAAATATTACATTCGTTAATGTTACGTGCTTTCTCTTAAATCAGGATATCATCTCTATAAATCCTTAATTATTATTCAGATAGTTGAAATACCGACACACCGTATCTACTCAACATGATGTGTAGATATGCAGTATTTGTATTTACAAATGAAAATGCATATAAATCAACGTATGTGAAAATATGAGTTACGTTACGTGTTTATGTGTTAGTACTTGCAAAGGAGTGAACAATATGCCGCCATCAAATCACTGTTGTGGTAGATTGAGAAAGGCAATCTAACATGAAGATTGACAAATGCTTATAAGTAATATTTGGTTATGTATATACTTTACATATTTTAATATGTAAGTGTGTGTCTGTGTTTATTATTTGCTGTTCTTTAAGTACTGTTGTTTAGGTATAGGTAAAAGAAATTTCCTCTCATAACATTTTTACCAATTTAAAGAAGGTGCGATATCAAATGCAGTTTATTTGTCAATGTTATTTGGTGAGACAATGAAAACAATTTCACTCCCTCTCTTTGAGTATGTTTATGAATTGAAATCGGACAAACCGCAAAATATCAACTCAATGGTGAAATATCACATGTTATATTCCTGTAAAGTATCAATGTCCAGCACCTGCATCTATCTTCACGAAACTATAAAACAATCAAGACTTTATGGCACAAGGCTAGACAGTGTCCGTTCAACTATGGCCCACAAAGCCCTCCCCCCCCCCCCTCCCCCCCTGCGAAAAGACGTGTTCTTTGACCTAATTGGTCTCGCTACAGCGAGCAGCGTCTGTGGTCAGTGGCCCAGGTGTTGAGCCGTGAAGCTGTCTCGGCGTTAATGAGTTAACAGAAGTGCCATAAGACCAAATAGCACACTCCACAGCTATAATTTCTTTGTTATTTCTTGATGGAAGATGGGGTCAGGGTGTATCTGTCTTGTGCAACCACCCTTAGCTGTGTTTTAATAACAGTGTAGGCGAAATGAGGTGTAGGCAAAATGAGGACAGGCCGACCAAAGGACTTAGTTCCTTATACACTCAGAATACACAAACTGAGTCAAATGTGATAGCAACTTTTGCCTACTGTACCATAATACCTCACAAGGTTGCAGTTGATTTCAGCATTGTGATGGATTCAAGGGCTTCAATATCATGAATGCTGTACACTTGATAGCAAAATGCTCCTTAACTTTCCATTTGACAAGGTGATACAATCAAGTCATGTTATACATTTTAGGGTTAAAAGTAAACTGATTCTGTCATACATACAAAACAATGATTCCTACCTTTTCAAGAGATTCGAGCTTATTGTTGGTTATTTTCACTCTGCCGTATCTCCTTACTGCAGTCTCATATAGTCCATGAGCAACCTGTAAACAGTTTCAGAAAAAATGCCACTGAGATACTAAATCATTACCAAGTTGGTTACATATAAACAACAACATATATTTTCAAAATATATTTTATGCAAAAAATAAACCTAAACAGCACTGTTTTGAATGAAAATACTCTTAAATGTGTAATTATGTCTCTATCAATCAAACTGAGCAGTTCTGCACTTGATTTTCTTTCATAAGTCTTTTCTCCAACAGTGAACATGATGAAAAATAATCCGAACGACAGAACAATATTCATGGCATGTTCATTAAAACAGAAGCTTTAACCAAACATTTTACCACTTGCATTTCAGCTAATCACATTGGAAGTCTCAGTTAACACAGTTAGTTTATGGCAGCTGTTGAATCCAACACTAGAGTAATTGATTTCCTGATGAGCAGAACACATACCCTAAATTCAGCACACTTTCCTAATTAAAGCTATTTTACTACAACATATTCATTAATTTGTTATATTTGACTGCAACACAAACACTAATTGGTGCGTGTTTCCTAAGTGTTTCCTTATTGGGTGCAGCAATCATTTCTTTACATGATTTTTTTTTCTATGAACAGAGAACGATTTCCAGTTTAAAACAGTATGCTATTCCAGTCTGGACTGATAGGATTCATTAAGCCCAAATAATTTTTTAAGAATACAAACAGTTGTTTATTCTTCCTTCAAACTTAAAAATAACAAAAATAATTTCGTACAAGATGATCTATAGCAAGTTGCCAATGTTAATTGTTAACATCAAATTTGCTTAAGATAAGATAACAGTACAATCAAACTAGGTTGATAAATTTGATAAATTATCTGCCATACTATAAAGTCAGAAATGGAATGCAATAAAACACCGGCTTGGGTCATTGTAATTACTTTCAGAAAGAGACGAGGTGTAAAGTTAAAGAACCTAACAATGTCAGTTTATCGTGTCATTCATCAGTATTAACAAGTCCAATGACTGAGGCTTGAGGTTAATCAGAATAAAGAAGCTGTAAATCTCATCACCAACACGTGTAGCTCTCTCTGTGTGGGAGAATGACACTGGCCAAGGACCTATATCTACCTACAGCGAGTATGTACATGATTGAAATAAGTGAGTATTGAGTGAAGGGGAGAGTTGTTGGTGTCAGTATGTGGATGGTTGGGTGAGTATAGGAGGGGGGGGGGGGGGGGGTTGCAATTTTTTTTTTCTCATTTTTCTTTTAATAATATGTATTGTTATATTGATTTTAATGTTTTGTCTCTTATAGCCTCTTGGTGACTTGTACATCTTTCTATGTATATATATGTGTAATGCTTTATTGAACATACAAGATAAGACGAAATTAAACAAATTCTCTCTCTATGTCTTTGCAATGACAATGTCATCTGCAGTGTATGACATAGATAAACAAGATTTGAG
The DNA here is from genome assembly GCA_921293015.1 of Phorcus lineatus. Classification (NCBI taxonomy): domain Eukaryota; kingdom Metazoa; phylum Mollusca; class Gastropoda; order Trochida; family Trochidae; genus Phorcus; species Phorcus lineatus. The sequence goes on along the minus strand of OV121081.1, from coordinate 5,745,311 downwards.
AGATGAGATTATTATAGAGGGATGCTTGTGCAGAGATGAAACTATCAATTATTTCCTTTAAATTCTAATTACATATTATCTTATACACATCTTTCATTACTAAGGAAAAAGAACACACACATTTCCAGTGATGCTTACTCACACAAAGGTAGATGTTTTGTATGTCAATTTTTTTTAAATGATTCAGAGCAAATATATGTTTTATTGTACATAAGATTTATATACTGATATTAAGGATGGCTTAATGTTCCATAATAGAGAGTATAAAATAAGGCCCGTTTGGCAGCCTGAGGCTGGTAACTTTTGATGTGGACTGGAAACATTTTGAAGTTTTTTATTCATATTACCATTTAATTGACAAAATTGCACTTTTGGTCTCACTAGTTTTAAGTCTTACATATACTTTCACGCATTGCATTATTAATTTTCAAGAAGATATTGATTATTGCAACTTAGTACACTCATTGTAATTAACTAGTGTGTGAAACAATTACAGCTGCTATCATTAGTTAATGACACTGATCTAAATGTGAAGAAATATCAAGAACATGACTAAAAGAGGCACTCATTAAACACTCTGCAAATAATTACCGCTGCTATCATTAGATAATGACACTTTATTACTCGCCCGTGTAAGATACTGCAGTGTAATATTTATACGGCGATATTAAACTAGTGTAATACCGCTGCACGCATGACGTCATTATATTGTGTGGTTGTGACGCCACAATGTTAGCACCGCCGTCACACTGGCGGCCAAGTCGCGGAAATGTTAAGTTCAACACACTTTCGGCAATCATGCTTGATTACTAAGGGCAAGTAATAAACAGAATACTAAACTTCCTTCAATTTAATACTATTTTTATTAAACTCGTTAATGATTTGGTATCAAACTCGCTTTCGCTCGGTTTATACTTAATCATTAACTCGTTAAATAAAAATAGTATTAAATGGAAGGTCGTTTAGTATCCTCTTATGATCTAAATGTCGAGAAAAATCAAAACATGATTAAAAGAGGCACTCATTAAACACTCTTTGCAAATAATTACCGCTGCTATCATTAGTTAATGACACTGATCTAAATGTGAAGAAATATCAAGAACATGACTACAAGAAGCATCCATTTACAGACAATCACTTCAATACAATTTCAGCTGTTATCACTAGGTTATGACACTGCATGATCTAAATGTCGAGAAAAATCAAGAACATGACTAAAGAAGCACTCATTAAACACTCTTTGCAAAACAATTACAGCTGCTATCATTGGGTTATGACACTGATCTAAATGTAAACACAATCAGTTTATACATAGCGTAACCGTTCTCCGCAGGTAACACCTTTCTAATTATACACACAACATGTGTGCCAAACTCCTAGAGGGACCTATAAACAGCCATATTGAGTCTAACCCAGAAAGCAGCATGTCTTGAGGGACAACTAAATCCTGCCCCACTGTATTTCATTAGTGGTGATTATCTTATAACTCAACAGGAAAACCCAATATCCTCCGCCATATGGTCACGCTGCAAATCAAGTGAACGGAATTGTGTTAAAATATATGGCTCGTATTATGGAAGGTGAAAAGTTTATCAGCTTTAGGATATAAGATGGTGTAGCTATACTTATCATGGCGTACGTAGCAGATAATTCTCATATGAAATTTACACTTGGGTTTACATTTATAATGGAAAAGTTTTGCTCTGCTATGGTTACTTTTGGTGTATATTTGAAATTAGACTTACACTTTTAGGTATATTTTATCTACTGTATAGAAAACAAATGATAGAAATATACTGATTCATGCAATTGTAAATGTATTGATTTTTTTCTATTCATATTGTCAACCTCTGATCTAATTTGCTATGCAGTAAGAAATGGTAACTGAGAAATTTAACAGCACTTAAAGTAGTTAACAGAACTGAAGATAGTTAACAGAACTGAAAGTAGTTAACATTATTGAGATATATGAAATAAAATACTCATTTTGAGTAACAATGAGCTTTTGAAGATGTAGTTACAAAATTAAAAACTAAGAAAACTTTTGGCTAACTGTAATTAACTTTTTGATCAATGTATGTGTATGTGATACAGATGATCAAAATTAAAACCATATGTCATGCTCAATTTCTGCTGACTGTGCAATCATTACTGGAGCTTGAAATCAAAGTTGAGGCATTTAAGGAATGAGAAATGTCAACATATGAACTTTCGGTTACCCACTAGTGCAACCAACATCTTGGAATTGAAAGATACGAGGCTTGTACACAGATATCTGAACATAACAGCCAACGGTAATATAATCTATCGGCACTTTAAAAGAAAAATGACGACACTAGTGCCAATAACACGAAAGCAAACAGAAAACCTAATGTTCTTGACTGAGGTGTGACCGGAGCAAGGTATCCATAACACACCACCAGGTAACCCTTCACCTGACGACAGGTTAACGATTTACTATTCAGTTTATGTGCTGCTACTTCAAGCTTGTATATCAAACAGGTAGACATTCCGTCCTGAAGGACATTAATATACTATTTTATTGGTTTTATATAATCATGTTAGATATTTCTTTGTTTGTTACGTTTTACCTGATATTGGATCTTGATTTTGATTTATTTTCTCTATTTTTTTGGCTTTAAGGTTAGAATGGATATACATATGATTTGGCACAATATAATCAAAAAGAAAAGTTGGAAGCAAATTTTTATCATTTGAACATTTGTTTTTTTCACCACATCATTAGTACATGGCAAATAAAACTATCAATCTAAATGCAATTAAGTTGAACAATTTTTATCAATCAACATTTTCATTTCATAAATTCAAACAAAGACAATGTTATTCCATTCTTTATGAAGATTGTCTTTACATTCCAAACTTACTTGTCCGTGATTTAAAAAATCTATCAACTTCAAGATAATGATCTATACCTTGCATATCAAGTTGTCAGTTGAACCTGACAGATCAATACTTAGCGACAAAGAGTATGTTTCATAATTTAAACAAACAATATGTCTTGAGTAAAGTTCAAATCGTATCACTCAACTTTCATGTTCATCTCTATGCCAAAACTGTTTTATCTACTTGTTTGAAATGATAATCCAAAAAAGGCCATATAGATATTACAAAGTCTAAATTCTACATCCTAACTAGTTTTTACTCGTAATCCATATGTGTCTTTGTGTCTGCTGTAGATCTGTTTCCAAAGTTGCGATTAAGTCATTGGTGTGCAAATCACAACTTTTAGCAGTTTATTGTCTTTAAAACGGTTATTCTCAGAAACAACCAGTACTTCTCAATAAAAGAAAACCATTTCTAAAGTTTTGCATATTTGATTCCAACAACATACTCTTTGGTGTGTATGAGTGCCCTTTGTGACAAGTGTGAATCTTTAACCTTTGAATTATACTCTCTAAAACTATGAAATGATAAATATTCTGAATATTTCATAGAGGTAGTACAAATTCTTGAAAAGAGACAAACTGAAACCTATGCATAAAATAGTTGCATAAATGTTGCCTGACTTAGTTGTTAATGAAGTATAGGTTTGAGAATCAAGTTAAAAAACATTTCATTAATCCATCCATCCATCAATTCATTCATTCATTCATTCATTCATTCATTCATTCATTCATTCATTCATTTATTCTTTCATGCAGCTTTGTTGGTAGACCATCTGACAATCTCAAGCGCCAGGAATATTCATCTCATATATACTATTATCATGCACTCCTACTTTTATCTACATGATTTATATATTCTTTTGTATTACTATAAGGTTAAATGACAATCCTCTTGTACATGTTCTTCAAAATACAAACATCACATCATGAGAAATATGTCCCACTCCCCTATATACAACCAGCCGTACAGGTGTTCTACATAACTTTATTAATTGGTAACACTATCTAAATAAATCATCCTCACTAAGTTAAGGGCCTTACAAATGCTGAATTATTTTTACGTATGGATTGACAATCAGCAGGGACTGTGTATTTTAGGATTTTTTTCAAATTCTTGAAATTTCTCGTCAAGACAATTACGATCCCAACTACACAATCTCTACGAGACCCCCCAACTAGTGTTATATCAAGGCTATCAAGCACACAGAGAGAAACTAAACTCACCCCTCGCTTCAAACCTCGCAGTAATGGAAAGGATAACATTTGATTTCTTCCCAGTATGTGCTGTGTGATCACCATGCCAGGTCGAGAATCAATTAAAAGATTGATTATTTGCATAGCGCAAGTATGCTGATGGAATTGACTTCTCAAAGTTTATCATTCCGATTGTCAAACACACAAAAGGTTAAATTGAGTATTGATTAAAACTGCAGGTGCTGTTGAGATGGTCGATTGGGAACTGCCTTTCACAAATTTTTCAACATTTTCAATTCATAGCATTGAATTTTAAAAATGAATTGAAACCTTATTTGAATGTGATGTGCGTTTTTGATATTTGCACAAGAAAGTTGATGAATCAAAGTGAACAATAACTAATGAAAGATAAAAATCAACCCTGGTTCATAACGATTTTCAATATTCTGGAACAGAAGAGTTAACTTTCAAAACTATCCACCAAAAATGTGTCATGTACCTTTGCTTTCCATGCATAAAAATCATTTATGGTATCATTTGGCACACACTTCCTGTTTTTAAACAATACAACCAATGACCATACTGCATAGCACATAGACGATACTAAAGTTTCTCAGAGCGCTGTTTCATACCTTATGGTGAAATTCAACCCCTCAAGTAAAAATCCAAAACTGAAAAAGAAACAGCACTTCAGCTACAGAATGACCCATCTTCCCCCGCATGGTTTTATGTTGCACCAGTCTCTATCACTGGCTAATTCAAACCTAGCTGCCAACCAATCAAAAGCCATTTTTTGTTTGCAGAATCCTCTTCAGCGAAAAGTTGCAATTCTCAAATGATTTTTCATTGGACTATTGCGATTTGTTGCAGCAGCCTTGGCAACAACCACAGAAAAGTACATAAAATCCGGCAAGGCCTATCTTAGCAAGTGACTGGGGCTGGCATAAGAATAAGCAATGCATGGGAAGATGCAGAATGACCTTGTACCACACCATCCTGAGTGGTGATTTTACTGGATATACAAGTCATTGATACAGGAAATAAAGGATAATTAGTGCATGGTTTTAGAATTGACTTCATTCGATGATGAAGTGAATATAAACCCCCAAAATTTGAAAAACCTTTTTGATTTAAATAATTATTTGGACTACAGATTCTTTTAAACATTTCCTAATAACAATTACTTTGACAAATGTATTTGCATTGTAGATTGGACTAGAGATAAGTACTTTTCACAATGGGGAATTTCTTTATAATTCACATAAAAATTTTGGGATGCAAATCTAAAATTACATTAAAATTGTACAACATATCAATTTCCTCTTATGACCTTATCTCCAAACCTGTCAATGATTTATACCACACACATTACATCTTTTATCAAGAGTAATTACAAATTCAACGGTCAGATGACAATCTCTCCGACCCTTTGAGTCTGACTGCAAGCGGACACCAGACACACACAGACATCCATTGAGAGACAAGACATATCTCTCCCTGCAGAGTAAACCATCACGAGATTTCTTACCCCACTGCCCCTGGGTAAACAGACAGGCCTCGTGATGACAGAGATGACATTATCCACACGTCAGCGCAGATGACAGGATCTTACAGACATGAGCACACTTCTTACTTGGCACAAACACTCAACAGTCTACATGTGACCGAGAAAGTTTCTAGCCAAGTAATATTATCCTTGATCAAAATTCAAACTGAAATTTTACTATTATCAAATTTATATAAATCTAATTAAAAATATCAAGAAGTCTTGAATAATCTTTTTTTTTTAGGGTTAGACAACAAACACCTCTGGATAATTCAAGACTTGTCAATCTTTTGTCTCATGCAAGAATCCATCACTATCTAAAACACCTTTTAGCAACGTAACTGGATATCAGAGTAATACAAATGTTAGTATGTATGTATGTATGGGTGTATGTATGTATGTATGTATGTATGTATGTATGTATGTATGTATGTATGTATGTATGTATGTATGTATGTATGTATGTATGACATGACTAATTTATATAAATCTAATTAAAAATATCAAGAAGTCCTGAATAATCTTTATTTTTTAGGGTTAGACAACAAACACTTCTGGATAATTCAAGACTTGTCAATCTTTTGTCTCATGCAAGAATCCATCACTATCTAAAACACCTTTTAGCAACGCAACTGGATATCAGAGTAATACAAATGTTAGTATGTATGTATGTATGTATGTATGTATGTATGTATGTATGTATGTATGTATGTATGTATGTATGTATGTATGTATGTATGTATGTATGTATGTATGTATGTATGTATGTATGATCATTGGTCCTAGTGCATCACTCAAATTGCACACTACCAGATTTGATCAAGGTTTAACACTTAATTACCAGATATATTGGTCTAAAAAAAACTAAAACATTACAACAATCATTTCAATGGTTCTGGTCTTTGACCTTACTGCTCCCCTATATTGCTTAAAGGCAAAGACTCTATGTTGAGTAAAAATTTTGCATCAGTCATTGAAATTGGGAAATTTTATCATCAGCTATCACAGGGTTCTTTGTATCAAATTGTATTCCAATGTCTGTTTCAATATTCTCATTAAGGGACTTAATGTCGGTCTAGGACTCTCACAGATAGCCTCTATATCAGATCAGTGTTTACACATCCCTCACAGCCTTATCAATGCAAGAGGCAATGACATGACACCCTTGAGGTGCCAGTAGTTCACAAATATACACTTTTTCATAGAAATTTTAGACCTCAGATGTAAACATTGTCAGAATCAAGTTCCTAATAGATTCTACGTACATGTGCCATATTTTTAGTTGAAGTGTAAGTCTGTTCAAATCCAACAAGTACAGAACTTTTCAAATCAGTATATTTAAGTTGTATTACAAATTAAGATAAATTTTACAATTAAATATATGTATATCAATAACAGCTTAAAGAAAACACGAATAACTGTAACTCTGCAACTGCACCATTGATTTATATACCAACTATGAATTATGGGTTTTATCAACATTACATTTTGCTATGCTTGTATAAGTTCTACTCTCCTTTTCCTGCTGTAGACTTGCTTACAGTCCCCGAATAAATGTTTGTGAATGTAATTCAATTTCAATATAAGGTTTAAAATATGATAAAAAGGAGTCCTGAATAATATCTAATTTCGTTGATCAACTAGGCTTGCCAACGTTTTCTAGACTAGATGGCTGATTTAATTTTTTGCTCAAGGGTCTGGGTGACAGTCTAGTTGAGACTAGTCCAACTCTTGACTGACTTTTTTCCATTCCACCTCTACTTCCCTTTATGTTGATATGACATCTCCCTGAAAAGCAAGTCTAGATTGAGACTGACATTCCCAATTACTTGAACTATGCTCCTTTCCCATAAAATTGTTCACATGAATTCATACACAAATAAATCCTATTTTTCAGACCAGGTGTCAGTCTACTCACATCTAACCGTTCTTCTCAACACAAGACATCTCTCCATGAATCCCTGTACCTGCTGCCCGGCAAGTGACTGCATGTGTTGTACATGTTACATGTTGATTTATTGTTCTTGTGACAGAAGACATTAGTCAACCTGTCCCTCTCATCATGGATAAAAACATGGAGACAAAGGTCATGCATTCTGCGACCAAGTCAGTCACATCATTCTTCTCTGTGAGCCCTTGATAAATGTTCTTCATTATCATTGTGCACAATTTGTGTTGTGTACAAACTTTTCGAGGAAAGTGAGACCAAGTTAAACATTCTATCCAACCTACAGAGGCTGAAGCAGAGCAGGTAACAAATATACAAAACTCTTACACCAAATCCAAAATTAGTGTCAAGACTCTTCCTAATGAACAATTTACCAAAATAATTAAGTCTTTTGAGTTTAATTCATAAACAATGATATACTGCAGATGTCAAACAAATTCAGATATGAGAGACATTATTCTCCATAAAAAAAAACAACTGTGAACATTCAATTAATTATGTATAATAAAGAAAACTAAGCCAAGAGAGGAAATAACAAATCCCTCGAAAATGTAGTCACAAAAAATATCTAACTGATGATAAAAATGACAAAACCTCGAAACAAGTGCAGTTTAGGTCCACATCTGGGGACATTTGTGGTTTTCTTGAGAGTTCACTTTTGACCTTATCAACAAAGTTAGTGCACTCCTTGAGGCTTATATGACAAATTGAAAATATTTATAAGGTGAAACAAGGCACGAAGGGTGAGAAAGAAGATCCACTGCATCTGCTTACAGATTTGGCATCTGTGAACAAAAACTTATGATGCAAAAATAAATCTTACATTTAAACTTTTAGACTTTGGGAAGTAACAGCATGTTATTGTTTGTTCCTATCAAACGCAAAACCAATGTATCCTGCTCTCTCTCTCAAGAATAAAAGGTTAGTGGTCAATACTTGTAAATTCTCAGGATTGACAATTCTTATGTTCTCAATGCTAGTTTTCCCCAGGAATAATACAGTTCCTGCTCAGCTGGTTACACAAAGGAATATAAAGGTTCCTGGTTGATTCCGGTTGATGTGACCGCTCCAAAAGCAAACATCCAAATGGCTTTACGCCACCCTAGTCACTGTACTCCCTCCTCCCATGGTCCCTGCTCCCCACAGCAGATTCCAATGCAAACCAAAATCATGTCAACCATGAAACACTAATTAGTTTATGGGCAGTGGAACAAATCATTAATGACATGAAAATAAACAATTGTAGAACCCTCTTGTAGTTACCCGGGGCTAGTCTATATATACTGTTTAAGTGTGCTGTACATGTTTGTACATAGTTCATATTCAATTAGTTATGATATGAAGGAAGTTTTTGCAAGATGACAGTTGACATCCTTCCTGCAAGTTGTGACCCTGGATTGAGGCCAGATGTACCGGTACTACAGACTACTAACATCTGATTCTGATTACATTTCATTTCCTGTAGGCATTAAAAAGCTCACCTTCCACTACTTGAACATTATAATAGTGTTAGTATAATTATCTTGAGGTCTCTATTGGCCATTCCTTAAAACAAACTATAATTCCCTTTCCATGTCATACTTAAAATTAGTCTCTGAAAAATAATTCTCAAAAATGATTTTTTTGCATTTGAGAAGTGGCTATTCCAATTTCAGATGTAGTTAGGTTCAAATCTAGGCTTGCTTTTCAAGAGGTTATGTTGAGGTTAAAGTGTTATTAACTCCAGTCTGTGGGTAAGAATACCAATCCTACAAACCTGCAATGTCAGGGGTATTTATAGTACTGCAGACATGAGACATTTGATTCACTTTCTAGTTGTGAGGTACGGATAAGAATAACAGTTAACTTTTATTCACCAATATACTCTACAGTTGATTCATTAATAACACATCGATGGCTGACACACAACAAAGTTGTCCAGTTTCATTCCTTCAACATCTCTTACACTGCTGTGTCAGTGAAGCAACCTATTTGGTTCCCACACAATATCTACTCTCGTCTATTCATGTACATTTCACAAAATACACCTACACCAACTATTTCATGTGTCAAAAATATCAAAACGTAAATCTTGGATAAATGAGTAAAACATAACATTATGAAACAAGAACATTTTAAGAAACGTGGCATCAATACTATATTCCTTGTAAATTTCAATGATACGGTAATACCAAAAAGCTATATCTCTAAACATCAAATTACATACTTGAGTGAACCCAAACATATGCAATGTTATTATCATAACATTACATTCAAAGTTGTCATGAAATTATATATGACTGTTTTTTTTAAACTTAATTAAAAGTTCCATAAATAAATAAAACTCATCAACAACTAAAGATACTCAAAACGTAATATTCAAAGAACTCAATTTATATGCGCTTAGTGCCAGAAAAACTATTGAAAGGTGTTCTAAAGTTTGTACCTGGTCTATTTATAGAGAAAACATGCAAGTATTTTATGAATGATGGCAATGTTTTTCATAAAGATACTCGTACATTTTCTCTGATGCTTTAAAATGATATTTATCAAACATACCCATTGTAAAAATAAAGAAGCTTCATTGACAAATTCAATACCAACAACATCCAACTGATTTGACACTCATGATGAACACTAACCGACATTAATACATGCCAAAAATATCAACCATAAAAGAACCAATCTTCTATTCATGGCATCATTATGTTACATTCATTCATATTTCCCTCCTCACAGGTAAAGTGCAGGTGTATCTGCTAGCATCCAGGTAAAACCACCTGTGTCTGATGTGAACTACAGGTAAAAAAAACATAATTAATCTGTCAGCACATGCCACTGGCCTGCCACACAGGAGAAATCCAGATTTAACAATATTGTTCCTACTAATAATTTGTTTATCAGGCAGTGAGGAACCATTGCTATAGTCTACTGGTGCTAAACTCCAGTGCTGACAGTACTGATAGTGGCAGACTTCTTGTAGCAGGCTGGAGATATGGACACGTAACGTAGCGGTGCTGAAATAGACAATTCTAATATCATACTGTTAAACTACATTTTTATTAAATAAATGAGAGTTTTGGTATCAAAACAAAATTTGTGTAATTTAAAACATCCAGACAGATATATATATACATATATACATATAGTTACTGCATTAAACTGCCTGATGAAGCAGGTACATTCGTACCTGCTGAAAACGTTTGCCAAATGTAATTCAACTTCATTTCTTCTTTTTAATATATACTACCATAGAGTTTGAACATTCTTTTTACTATTTTAATATATACATACATACATACATATATATATATATATATATATATATATATATATATATATATATATATATATATATATATATATATATATATATATATATATATATCTATATTAAAAAATTCCATATATAATTGCACATTGGTTAATGCTAGAAGAGTTAACATATGCTCTGTTAGGTTAACATCTTCTTTAATGAAACATTAACCCCTCCCTTAATGATAGGTGAACCCACCCTTAAATATTAGTTATCCCTTCCATTTTAAAATACCTGACTCCCACTGAAGAATACATAAATGGAAGGTTGAGTTAAGCTGAATGAAGACAGAGCACCTTCAGTAAGACAAGCCATGGAACATTAGAGCTTATGTTGATTAGTTGCATAGTTAGAAGCAATCAATATCCAGTATTGTGACTACAAGCAGCAAAATATTTCCACAGGGGTGTCTGTTTATCATCTGCAGGGAGTCTATTTAAAGATGTCTGATCTAGGTACCACCAACTACACAAGCTTTATCACCCACAGCAAAAGAGACTCTATTTCAGTCTATTCCAAAACATAAATCAATTACCTGTGAAACAATTGTATTTTAACATCTGACTTGGATATCATCCATCATAGAAATAAATCTAAACATTCAAAGAGGACAAAAGGGTTAACAACATCAGAAAACATGAATGTTGCCTCAGACATGTACAGAGAATTTGGCAAGCCTTATACAGTTACTGAAACAGCATGAAAGATTAACCTAAAGTTCATCACTACTTGAAAGTTCTACTCCATTTTACAAATTTCAAATCAAGAGTTCTTAAAATACTACCCAATCAAAAGAGCTATGTCCAATATCTGTATTTACAAAAGAATTTCTTCATCTTTGTTCCAAATTTTTTTTGGCTTCTCATTACATCTATCAATTTGTATTCCTGTACATTGACATTTCTAGCCCATGTTGAAAGTTTCCTCAAGGAAAACCACGTAAACAAACAATCCTGGGATGTTTCTGAAACCACTTGAACAAGTTGAAAAACATACCAGACATGTTTCACACCAAGCTACCACCGGTCAAGCAATGGTCAGCACAGACAATTAAGAACAGATACACTGTATCTTTCTGCTGGACAACAGTCAACAGTTTACTTCCACTGGACAATATGTTTCTGTACGTTGAAAAGCAACAACTGCTTTATAATGGGCATACACGACCGGTATATTCTACAAATAAAGAAATTATCAGGCAAATCTTGATTTTCCAATTTTCCAATTCCAATTGACCTTCAATGACTTGATAAGAATTTCAATAATTTGTTATATCCTTTAATGCTTGATATTTCAATGTATCATGATGATAAACTTAAGAGGAAATCTATTCTCGTGTTTTTCTCAAGTTGTTTGAAAATATATACAGACTTTCCTCTATCATGAAGATGGCATTTTTAAAAATGGGCAAGGAACATGAATGCATTAAATATAAAGAATTCAAATATCTATCAACTGGACATAGAGATGATTAACCTAGACTGCACAATTACACAACTCAAAAAGGTCTATCAACATCTACAAATAGAGAATTCCTGTCTTAAGCAATTTGATTTAAACAGTACTTTATTTCCATAAAACATGTAATACACAACATTCAATATATACAAAAAGGAAAAAGGATTAGCAAACAGGCTAATGCAATTTATATAAATGCTTCTCCTATTAAGCAATTTAGTAGTAATGCTATTCAAAGTAAAAACAACGTAACATCAAAATATCCTCTTGATCCATTAAGACTTCACTGGGGGAAATTTGACATATTCGGAGTTCTTAAAACATTAATAAAAAAAGACGTAGCCTCCATGTGTATTCTATCAGTGTTGAAGTATATTGATAATGAATCTTGATCAAGCAGATAACACTGATTGCATCAAGGTGAGAGTAAAAAACCACAAATGTCAGAGTGTCTCGACCTTGTTTAACATCAGTACAAAACATCTATTGATCTGTAATTCATAGTGCTTGACCTTACACATACTGCTCTAGAGTCTACTACAACACACCCTTGTAGCTATAAGAAACATATATTGATCTGTACTCCATAAATCCTTGACCTTACATATGGGAAACCCTTGTGACAATAAACAGGCAGGGAATAAAGGTGGGTAGGGTGGGGTGGGTTGGGGTCGATAATTTTGGATTTTATGTTCTTTTCAAGAGTATTAGACTGTTGTTATTATTATTGAAAGGAAAAAGCCTGCAACACTATTGAGGCTATGTATTGAGGTGAAACCTTCTGACAAACCGTGGGTGGTACTGCACTGAAGTCCATTGTAGCATTGCATCCGAACCTTATTGCATGTAGAACAGTTCTCTACTGCAGACAAAGTTGCCAAGCCCCTTTCCAGATTTGAACCCCAAGCCACTTGATCAAAAGCTGAACATGCTAACCACTGAACTAACGAGCAGGGAATAAGATATGTGGTATGTTCATGGATTAAATTTGACTCTTTTATGTCACAGGCGAGGAACTTAAGTTTGATCATCATTAAAAATGAACATCTACAGATTTAACTGTAAATTGATTGAAATCATTAAATCAGGCTATCACTGAGATCTTACATCAGTTCATTCTAGCTGTAATTTTCATTTTCCTGTATCGCATGGAACCTATATAAAAAAATGATCTTAAAGAAATTGTGAGAATTCATAGATACTAGAAATAGATAAACTAAATGGCCAAAAATCCCTTCCTATTGTGACCAGCTTAAAGATTGTTAGATAATTAAAGTTAGAGTAAACAAATTACATATAAAGTATATCACTATACCAGTTCATTTAAAATACTCTCTTGTTGACAGGTATAATAACAATTGTACAAGAATCAATGTCTGACAAAAGCTTTAACCAACAACACTTGTACCACCTTAAATTTGTATATATATTTTTTCACATCCATATTCCAGATGTCAAACAAATAAAACTTTACTTATAAAAATGGTGGTTTCTTTTAGTTAAAATCATTAAATATCAGAAAAGGACTTTTTTTACAATTCTTGGAAATCATCATCATAACTTGAACACATGATTGTTGTTGTATGTTATTGAGTCTTGGCATATGAAACCCTGGCAGTTTACAGAAAAACAGATTACATTGATTTTATTAAATATACCTACTTTAAGACAGTTCACTCCAATACATTTCTATTTCAATGTAAACCACTACACCCTCAATATCTTATCAAGTAAAGGTACATCGAAAGGAAACAATGCCTGACGATATCTTCAAACAACAACAGCTTTCCCATGAGGGATATATAGTATATAAATAGTATGTGTCAAGGAAACACAGCTAATTACGCTGTGGTCTTGTGGTAACCAATCGGTATAATGAACAAAACAGGTAACCGGCACAGAAAACATCATCATCAAAATTCCTTCTACCACAAAGAGGAAAAACATTGAGTATTGCTTTAACAGAGGTCCATTCAACCCTCTTGTGTCATTCTAACTCCCTTAGTGAGTTTGATTTAATGGTCTTGTTATCTGATGTTGTTTCTTCTGAATATCCAGATGCACAGAAAATTTATCACAAATTATCTGATCTTGTGTGAATCTTCACATTACAACAAAAACTAAAAGAAATTCAAACCAGAGATGGATGTTGTCTGCTCAGACACAGAAAGTTATCATATTTTGCCTGAATTTCTCCTTTACGACAAAAACTAAAAGTAACTTCAACCTGAGATGAATGATGTCTGTTCCTAATGTTCAGACACAGAAAACATTTCTGCAAGTAATCTCATATTTGAGTTCATCTTCATTTCAAAGCTAAATAAAAAAATAAAGTCATGTCATCATACCTAAATTCTTTTTTCTTCCTTTTGGCTTATACTTATATGTTACTTCACATAATTGACAAAAGGTCAGTGGTGTTACTATAGAAATATACTTTTTATTTCAAGAACATATCAGCTGTTTCAGCTGCTTGAATATTGTGTTCAAACAGCTGAATAAATATATGAATAAAAAAAAAATTTTGGAAAAAAAAACTTTATAACAAAAATTATTTTTTTTAAATATTTGACAAAAGGTTAGTGGTGTTTATGAGATAGTGTCAGTGTATAATCAACAGTAGAGTGATTCATTTAGTTGCATGAGAATGTTTTAACCAGTTCACCCCTCCAGGCCTATCAAAAGGCCTGTAAACATAATTGTCTACATAATTAACAACTTGTCCCAAGGAAATTACACCTTTGAAATATGATTGCAACGCTATCTAACAAAATATTAAAATCTTTCATTGAGATTTTTATGATAAAGGAAGTTGTTTCCTTTCATTAGTTTTAACATTGGTATCTCGTCGAAGACAATACAGTAAATTCATTACAATTATTATTCTCTTTCCAAGCAATTCAACAAAAATATTTTACAAATATTTCATTTGCTTGATTCATCTTTCATTCATCAGCTTTTTTACCCAAAGAAGTATTCAAAACAAATCCACAAATAATATCTATCCTATATCCAAAGCTTCTTTAAACCATTCCAAAGGCTATGGCACCAGGATAAAAGAAGTTGCGCAATATCACGCTGAATAAAGCCATCTCATTGATAACGTGCAGCTATAAATACTACCTTTTTCCCAGCTACATGCTATGAATGAAAGTATCTGAATGAGTGAAATATTGATTTTCCAGCATTAACATCAGTGAAGCACAAAGCAATGATTTATTTTACAGATAGATCATTGTCTAGACTTATTCTTAAATCATAGTTTTCATTAGAAAATTAAATAAAAGTCTTTGCCATATTATGAATTTTATTTTCGTTATCATGTTCTTTCAGATGTAGTGACGTATAGGTGAATATGCTGAATCTAAGTTCTTGTATACAGGGTCAATAAATACGCACTCATGATTCAATGTCATACATGAAACTTCACATTCAAATCCATATTTTCTATCCTAGCACATTCTGAAAATAATTTTGAAATTTTATTGAGGTTTTTGCTGAGTTGAGTGTATAGAAAAAAAATAGAAAATGTTTTGGCTTTGGTAAACAATTACAAGAACGATTTTACGAAAAGTAAATCACATGATGTCAATTCTTGTTTACAATTTATCTGCATGATTGTTTACTACAATACCATTTGGTGGCTAATTGAAACAAATCACTGCTCATTGCCACAATCTATTAGATAGGCCACATGCTATAGACCTGAGTTACCCGTGAGTTTCAACTAAGTGAACCTAGATTACTTGATTTTTCACATTTAAAGGTAAAGAATCAATTATGTATAAATTGATGAGCAATCCAATGAAATCAATAAACGATTTATTCAATCATGAAACTTAAAACAGCAATGATAAATTTAAATTCAATGCATAAACATTTATATTGATATAAAATGTTAATATCATATAGATTATTAAAGAAAATCATCACAAGATCAAAATGCAAGGATGTGTTGTTATTAATTTGAACTTATTCTCATAAAAACAAGGCTGACTGCCTATGTAAACAGTGTGATACTGAACAGCATATCTCAAATATGTTGTGTTATCACCAATAAACCTTTCCTTTCAACACACACTATCATCAGCTGCTCTGTAGCTCAAACTATGGTCAGCAAGGGTCAAGTCTATTGGTCAACAAGGTGTAAACAAGCTATCAAGCTATGGAAGAGAACATTATCTCTACTCACCCAATTACTGCAGTTCTGTCACAGATCAAATGCTTCCTGAAGAATTACTTCCTGGTACAGAGATCTGAGCAATCATTCTGTATTGGTGCATGTTGTCAATGAAACATGGCTAGAAGGACATGCAGTCCTCTACACCCCAAGACACTACAATACCCTGCACTGTTGGTCTGCTACGCACTTCACTTGCAGGAGAGTAAACATTACAGCATGCGTACACACACACCGCCTCCTCCCTCGCTGCCGCCTCAGTTTGGACGCAAGTTAACCGTTTCTGTATCAGGCTGCCTCAAGACAGAAGCTGTGGGATCAGAGCTACACAGCACTACAGCCTGTCCTCCTGAACAAGGCAGAGCTCTGTCTCTCCTGGTGGAACAAGGCAGAGACTCTCTGTCTCCTGGTCTCTCACTGAAGGAAGGAAGGGGAAGAATCAGGGGGATATCCTAGCTGCTTTCCCCTGTTGAAGGTTAGGGGGATCCATCCTCAGGGACTTACCTTTTTGTCATAGAACTTGCTTCACTCGAGTAACGGTATCAAGATTACACCTCGCCTCGGGGATAAGACTCCGATAAGAAGGGCTTTGAATCTATTTTGTGCTTGTGCTTTGCTGAACATCCGCTAAGTCCATTATCAAGATAAAATGATTGCGTAACTTTTTTTCAAGACAAGAAATATCCTTGGCACGCAAGCATCAAATTCTGTTTATGTGTTTCTCCTTGTAGCATCCTTGTTTCTCTATATCCATTTCCTTAACATTACATGTCACCCTAACTACTTTTGTCTTTACTCAGAAAAAATACTTCAGATAAAACTGTTAATGATTTCATATTCAAAAAGATAATTTGGTGATTGTTACATATTCTTAACATTCTTGAAAGAAATATCAATGATCAAGAAAGGATTTTCTTTAAGATTTAAAAGAATTATTACTGGCACTCACCAATCTTGCGATCCATTCCACCTTGTCACATAATCCATCAACAGCTCCAGGGTGAAGTCAGGTCGTTTGTCATCTCTCTGGAAGGACAGATTCCCAATAAGTTGTCGGCAAGCTGTATATATAACACTTTAGCTGTCTGTGTGACATCAATATACACTAGTTCCAAGACTTGACATTTGTCATAAGAGCATCAATCAACAGATGATAGTATTTTTTACTATGATGCCTGTCGTGAAATCAGAAACTATAATAGTGTCTAAAAGAAATCTGATATCTAACAGTTAATTTAGGTTCAGTTAATCTTGATCAGTCAAAGATTGAAATACAAAATCTCATCTAAGCTAATTTCGACCCATTTATATTATATATAAACTATCAAGTATGATAAAGATCTTATCTTTGCTACAAATATACAATCCTGGTTATTTTAAAATGTCATGCAGATTGTTGGATAGAAAATCATTCTCTAGATCATATACTGGTATTCATACATAAAGCAATCAGCTGCTAATTAAATTTGATTTTAATTTTTCTTGAGATTTGCTTTTTTTGTCCATACCATATAATGTAGAGATATTCTAGCGTCAAGTGAAATAAAATCTTCTCAAGATAAAAAAAGCGGGGGAAAATATCTTCCTTATCTCTCCCATCTGGTGACCTGTTTCCATATTGAATTCATTGTTGGCAATCTGAGAAGCTTAAAGACATTGCCAATGTGTGACACTAGGCTGTATCATACTTCAAAAAAGCTTTCCGGAGAATCTGAAGCAGGTCACATAAAGTCAAAGGTCAAAAGTCATAGAGAACAAAGTGTTGAGATTTACTCGGCTGTGTTTGTCTTGGAAACTTCATTCAAATTCAGGGGTGCCTGGGGTTGCTTTTGTTTTCTCAGTTTCAATATATCAAATGCTGCTCTGCAAATGAACTAGAGTTATTGATATTGAGGTTTTTTTCCCAACCATTTCAAAGTTTGAAAATAGCAACTCTTGAAAGACTTACCCAAGGCTGAAACAACTCTTTTTGAAAATTTGTCAGAAAGAATTAAATCGAAATAAAAGATAGAAAATTGCAAAAAAGATACATTATGTTGTACAATTAGGCAGAGAATGTGGGCCATCAGAGGGATAAGCTTCTGTTTATGTCTCCATGTCAGAGTTTACAAAGACACAGCATCAAGCATGTTTATTGGTGATGAATATGCCATCTGGACTAACTCTAAAAAGTAAGCTCACAACTCGGTCAAGTGATGGAATCTCTCAGTGATAATTGATAGCCACATTACTGATAAGGAAATCTGTAGAAGAAAAGCATACTGCCCATAGAGATTATTTTGAACAACATTTCTGCCTTCTACCTGTATATTTTCTTCTTTGAGAGGCATTTAGAAGTTGGCAAACTGAATGAAAACATGAAAACAAGTTCTATGGATTTACAACTTCTTTATTGCAAGAGTGTGATGTTTCAGTCCACTTATCAAGCAAAAGATAATTGACTTCCTCTATATTTTACTGAAAAGGAAATGCTTCATATTCATATTGTCACTGAAAATGTGACTGAGATTTATCACATGTTCACAATTTAAAAGATAACAGAGATTGTAAAATCTTGATTTTGAGGAAGATTTATCTAACCGATAGATTTGGATCTTCCTACTCATTACCATCATTTACAGCATTATAAGTCTGATAGCTCCATCCTTACAGAAACAGAACTGAGGTTTCTATACTCTTTTGCATAAGTTGGCAAGTGCTCTGCTTATATCATTACATAAGTGTTGGTGAAGAAATGCAATTGTACGTACAACATAAAATATCTCAGTGTGCCGACAGTTACATGGAAAATGTCAGAGCATCCTTGATTCTCAGTTTAGCCTGTTTGGTATCTTGATATTTTCTGAGTTTCCCAGTAAAAACTTACACAGATTCCCGGAATGTGCTTTGCAAGCTTACAGTAGCACGTGGATCTGTGTGGAGGGAAGACTGAGGAAGTTTAGGACTACATGACATGTCAGTATAGTCTTTAGTCTTCTTCAGAATATTCTAACCTTCAATTCAGCCAAGCCTTGAATTGAGAAGCAAGGTTAGATTTGGACTGAACAAGGATGAACAGCAATGAAAAGGAACATTCATATATGAATAAAATAGAAAAAATCAAAGAATTAATTTAACAGAAAATTAATGTTATTCTAGTATGTTTCCTCTCCATGGACTTGATGTATAGACCTGTGCCAAAAGTAACTTTATTTATTATATAATTGAGGATTAGATACTCTTATTCTATCAGTGACATATACCCTCTATTAGGTCAAAGTGGCGAAAACCTCGTGAAAATATCAACTTTGCCCACACAACTCGATGAGATAAACATCGTATTTGACAAACATCATTTAATGTCCTCTATATATCATGTATGAAGACACAAGGGTTAGATTTTATTTCATTATCCAAATAATTTTTCGTTATGTTGCAATGGAAATACACTACCTTTGAACTCCCAATGCAGTGATGTCAAAGCATTTTGATGTCATTGTGATGTCATTAGTTGATGATGTAAAGCAATTGTTATGTCATGTACTTGATGACAGTAGGACATTATTCAAAAACTGCCGTCAAAATGAAAGCTCCGAGAAGAAATTGTTTGATCTCCCATAAGCAAATAACCCCTGTTGAACATACAGTTTTGGATGATAAACAAGATGAACACAGTTAATACACAATGATACTAAAACATTTTTATTTATACTTTCTTTTTTAGTGAGAAAGCAATTATTGATTAAATAATTAGTCCCTAATACTATTATTTTATTTCTGTATAAATATTGTAAACACATTCAATTTGAAAGATATAAGTTGCAATATTATTTTTCAAGTCAACATCCAAGAATTTGAAATTAACAAACTAATAACTAGTAGAGAGATTCTTTTTATTTGCCCAGTGGTGGCATTAAAACACAGGAAGCTCAGAGTGAAAGTACAACACTCAACCTACTGAGTTAAAGGTATGACCATTCAAACAAAGAATACTTTAAAAATCATCTTGCCAATGAGTATGAAAATAGCCAACAAAGATATCAACTTTTTTTATTTCATTGCATAGTCACTTTATGATATATAGTCACTAAATGCCTAAAACAGGAAAATAAAAGATAAACATCCTCCTTTAAGAAATTCTAAAACCTATTCACTGATTGTCTTTTCATACAGTTCTTGAATAGCAAAATAAGCAAAGATTATTTATGCATTGATTATCTATTTTGCCCTACAGTTGGTTAGATCTTTTTAAGAAGTCAAAATAAATGTAAATCTTTTACATTCCTCTGCTAGATATATCTCTCATATATAATCATACCTATCCGAAAGAAAGCAAACAAAGTTTTTCACATCACTGAGGTGTGCAATTCCATTATAAAGCAATAACATAAGAGCCCTTGAGGTCACTTCAAAGATATGTACTATTTGTCTAGAGAGAAAATAAAGAGAACTGTCCTGAACAAAATGGATACTTTTAATAGAAAAATGTTGAGTGTTGTCCAATTACAAAGGCAACCAAACGCATACAATTACTGGACTGTGTTTGCTTATCTTACATTCCATTAGTATTCAGGGGAACATGATGTGTTTGATCAGGCCATGGTACTACTGACCTGACTACAATATATCACTGAACTAAATGATAAGATTTTTTTGCCAGGAAACTTACATTTAAGACCTAAATTTCTCATTAAAGAGCCACTCCGTGAGTTGTTGGAGTCATATATGCAAAACTTAATCAATGGTGTCATTTGATCGCGAAGTATCGACTGTTACTAAAAAACCACATTTTTAATCTTATTGGTTTTTAACAGTGACAATATGAAGGTAGAACGTCGCAATAATGATCAAAACCAGACAGTGGCGCACGTCAAATAGTCAAACGTGATTTTGGAGACTTATCTACAACAGCCAGGAGGGCAGTTAGGAGTTGATAGTGTTTGTTAGGTTATATAACGAGTATCCATGTATATTGGACGTGATATCTACACCTCTTTGCATTCATAAGGCTGTTATAGATTTTCATGGAAAACCAGTATTTGTCATATATATGTCTTTTGGACTTTAAAAGTTAAGATGTTTTGGTTTTATATCACCACATATGACATTTAGGTTCGAAACAAAGGTAAATAATATGTTATGAAAATCACAGAGTGGCTCTTTAATATCTTGAGATGATTGCTTCTTGAAACATACAAATATTCTAAGATTTCTAAATTTTTCATGTATTTTGAATTCTTACCTTTTTAAAATATATCTTTAACTTAATACCAGCTCTTTAAAAATGCAGACAAACATGAAATTTGTACTTCATAAGTTTTAAACATGATGTAAATGTCACTCTCAGCATAAAAGTAGAATTTATGAATAGCCCTGTCAACAAATCACATGGCAGGGATCAGGCCATAACATACCACTTAAACAAATAGAAGTTCATGTTAAGAGAGAAATGCTCCTTATGATGTGTAAACGTTTGCAAAGCCATAAATATATCATGAGCATATCACACTTTGAGTTTGATGCACATTCAACTGCCAACGCTGCCAAAGTCTTGAACATATCTATCTATAAGACATTTTTTGTTTGATACATACCATCCCCCCCCTTCCCCCACTTTCCCCTGCCTCCAAAAAAACTTTCAGACCTGTCTTCATGCTTCTTGTAACCATGAATCAAAACAGAATCCTCAATCTAATAATTCACAGTCTCTTTTTTGTCAATATAAAGAAGTTGTAAGATGACTCTAATTATATCTAACATTAAACATTTTTTCTTACTAATTGGTTTCAAAATGCACCTTAGATACCAGAATTTCATGAATACCTCTTTTTCAACTACAAATCAGTAAGAGTTGTGGTTGTGTATCTTCCAGTGAGCTCCTCCCACAGGATTGCCTCTTGTTCTCGTACTGTAATCGGCTGTTAAGGGCTTTTCACATAACCTTGCAGTCCTCTACTATCTACCCAATTAATTTATAAGGGAGTTTACCAATAAACAAACCTCATTATAGCTCCTCCACAACAAACCAGCTCAGTTTTCACAGATCAGATAATCTAAGGTTTACCTGATTGCAAAATTTAGTTTTTAAAAACTTACAAACCTTAATTGCATGCTGCTTTTCTGACTTATGTTGGGTCTAAAGAGAGGTAAAACAAAATAGAAAATCTATCAGTCATACAGATTTATACAGAGGCAAAGAAGTTTGCTTCCTCATCATCAAAATCAACATCAAGATGATCATTTTCTAAATCAGCCTGATCATCATAACCTTCAAAAAGAGCATCATCATAATCATTGTCGCTGTTATCATCATCAGCTTCATCAACAACATCATCAACAATATTGTTGTTATAATCATCGATATAATCATTGATTATCATTATTATTATTACCATCATCATTATTATCATCTCTAGCATCATCAGCAACATCATATAGTGAAAATGTAAATATTTACGACCCATGAATATCCTAAAAATGTTACATTTCAAGTATTGGAAGATATAACTGTGATTACTTCATTCATTTTGCTCAAACTGAAATATTTTCATTGAAACAAATGTGAATGAAATCTGTAAACTATGAACGTCAACTGAAATACAGGATAATAAATCATAATTTATCAAAATATCATAATTGCACTTCAAATAAAATCATGAAGTTATTTTTCAGATATAATTGTATTAAGACTTCTTTGTTTTTATCTAAAAAGGAAATAGAACAGATTTGTTATATTATGAGTGCTAACCAAAGTAAATAGTTCTGACGGCTGTTTAATCATTACTGAAATGTACAGGTGTTGATGTATGTTTTACTAACATCACCTGCATAGCACCTGTGTCACACCTGGATTAACGAACTAACGGCACAAGCCTACTACGATACAGATGCACACTTCAAAAAAATGTCAGGAGGATTAATCAAAGTGTTGCTGAATTTTCATAAGTCTTACTTTGCCATGTTAGTCAAATGTTTTAACTAAAGTCTTATTCAAGTAAACATAAGATTCCTCTAAATGCACAATTAATGTTTTCAATTGTTGATCGAAGCATAATTAGTTTCAATATCATGAAAAAAACTCTCAATCAGAAATCAACCCAGAATTCGAGGTCAGTGTGAAATAACTATAAATCAAGCAAAGTCTAAATCATTCCTATTCCATTGGTTCTTCCTCTTATAATGGCATTTCCATCTCACTGCTCATTCATTTTCAAAATTTGAAGTCGTTCATCGTTTTCTCTAGACACTCATTCAATCCTAAAATCCAACATAAATATATTTCAAGTCCATCAATTAGGCTTGCTATTCAATTACGAGTTGATGTATGCCTGATGGCTCTAGTTCCGTCTGTTTGACAGACACACTCCAAACAAGAAAACCAACAACAACAAACATGGAGGTTCTGCTGGAGCCATCAGGAACCACCAAGAGGAAGAGGAGTACCATCCTGAACTGCAGGAGGTCCACAGACCTGTCACAGGATGTAGAGTAGAGAAACACACAGTGATTAGGAAGCTTGACCCCCTGCTAGGATGTGATGACCCCAACACAAGGAAGTGATGAGCCCAACACGCCTCAGAGAGATAACTAGGTAGCCAGCACATACAAACAAATATGAGGTTAATGTCGGTTACTGTTCATCAACAGACTGTATATTTGGCAGATTAAATAATTAGGGAGTATGTCAATCCAGACATGAAGAGGACAGAAATACAAACTAAAGGGTGAATATTGGTTTAAACTTGTCACAGTTAGGGAAATTTTTGTAGAAACTGAGTGTTAGTTTGGATGGCCTCAATGAATAGAGTCTTCACCCTTCAAATGCTGATTCAGCAATTGTCCAGACATACCTTCTATTAGCGCCAAGCCAAACCAAAAACTTCCCCTGAACAATAGTCAATGATGCCCTAACAACAAGTAAGAGTTAGGCACTATTTCATCAATGGATGAGAGGGTAATGAAAGTGTCCTCAAAATCACATGAAATATATCCTGATCAATGGTCAATGAAACTCTAACAACAAGTAAGAGATTGGTAGTACTTCATTCGGGGTTGAGAGTTAATGAAGCTATGATTGCTTAGTGTGTATGTCATCAATGTTCTGGTCTATTACTGAACATGATGGCAGGTATGCACAAGAAAGGAATAACTCACACTCCCAAGTGTAGAGGGCAATACAGGGTTATCTGAAACACATGTCAACTGACCAGTGAGAGGATATACCTATACACAGGGGAAACTGGATATACAGAAGTCTTAATCTAGTTAGTCCGCATCATAGGAAGCAGCCATTTATGAACATTCTGACATATCTTGTAAAACACAGGTTGAATAGTTACCTTATGCATGGGAATCTAACCATTAAGGACGATAAATCATTGAATTTCTAATGAGCATCTTATTTCTTTTCTGGAAATGTTCATGTTTTTGGCAAGATGGTAAAAATCCAATAACAAATACTTCAGTTATTCAAAATTTTGAACAAAAATAACTTTGCAAGTATTAACATTTCATTTCAGGACTAAAAACATTATTCGCTAACATGCAGTTATCATCATATGCCAAAGTTTGCTTATCCATAAGATGACCCATGATGTTCTGTAGCATATGTTCTATACCGTGTCCTTTGAAGAACGGTAAATCTCTTCTCATGCTGATTTTCTAATACCAATGACATCTGACAAACAGAAGAATTATTACCATAGAACTTTGCTACTCATCTATTTAGGTTGCCCATGACTGCTTATTTTCACACCTATATTATATTCTCACCATCTGTTGAAGTGAAACCAGAGATTCCACAACACATGACCAAGGGATGTATGTGAATGTGTAGTGATACAGATGATCATGTGTCCCAGATGTTAAAGTCAGCATAGAGGACACCTGCTGTATATATACATATATAGCATATATACTTGTTCACTAATGATACTACACTTGCTATACACAGGGGACATGCTAGGAGCTGTGTGGAGTAGGGCACCTGCTGTATATGTATAGCATATATACTTGTTCACTAATGATACTACACTTGCTATACACAGGGGACATGCTAGGAGCTGTGTGGAACATGATAATCTAATACTGGGAACAATATATCATATGTCATTTGTCCTGTCTACATTTGACTTGTAACAATCATTTCAATACATTTTTGTCTACTATGTTGATTTCAATCATAGAAAATCAATGAAGGCCAATGCTTTTTTAAATACTCCTCACAGATTTACTTCTAATTTCTCAGGTCTCTCTGTCTGCTTCCTAATAAAATCCATTAATTCTTTCTTGAATTATCTCACTAAGGATTTGACATCTACAAAACCATTAATCTTTTAAAAGTCAATGCTGTTACTTAAAACATAGCTCAAGGTTACCAATTGAAAGATTCTCACACCTTGAAATTGATATTTAACATAATCAATCACATTCTTTTGAGTTTTAGCACTACCAAATCTGACATGAGCAAAAACGTAATTTTCTGATTAAACAAAATAATACACTGTGACAATGAAAATTATCCAAATGTGTTACATAAGATGAAAGCATGACATCTTCAAAGTTGTATTAAAGAAAATGAAGCGCAAGCAGAAAATTTCTAAAAACATAATTACAGTATTAATAAGATATAGATGAGGTGAGATGATTTAGGGGATAAACACTGTTAAAAGCTTTTCATTTATATCACGACTGCTAGTAATATTGAAAGAAGAAAGCCTGCAACACCATGCACCAACACCAAAATGCACTAAAACCTGTAGCTTAACTGGTACTTTGCTAAATTCAGTGTAGCATTGCACCGGAACTTTACTGCATGTAGCAGAAGCACCGTTCTTAACTGCAGACAAAGTTGCCACGCCTCTGGCGGTATTTGAACCCCAAACCTCTTGGCCTGAAGCCGAATGCGCTATCCTTCCCCCACAAAAAAACATACAGGATATTTGAATAAGATCAGTGACTTAAAAAGTACTTATATATCAAAATGTTAATGAACGATGGCAACAGCATTTTCTCTAAATATTTATTTTTGAAAACTTGTTCCATCTAACCATACTGGACTCCACACTTCAACACTTAAGCTCCAATCTGACAATGCTACAAATGCTTAGTATTTGGCAACACAGATACATCGGATCATCACTCAGATCAAGGAATGTAGACGAAAGCTTTCAGTTATACCTCAAACCTGCTTTCAACACTCCATCAATACAAAAACACCGCTTGAAGCACTATCTGGTCCCACCTTGAAGACTGAACAAGAATAACACGGGGTCATGACATTCCAAACATCTTAGATATACACTGCTCTTTCGTTTTACCTACACTATTTACTAATAAATCATTGCTTTTGAAGAAAACCTTTTAAATTTTAACTTATCACATTTGATCATTTTCTGCAGAAAAATGTAGGGCAAAAGTGTATGTTTATCAACTCAGGAACTATGTAGATATGAGGAGCAGTCTAGAAATGGCTGTTAAAAATAATGACACTTAGAGAATACAATTGAAACTTACATGTAAAGTTTGTACCAAAGAATGTCTACTTACAATACAATGATATTGATGCAACAATAAACTTCTGTCTTGCTTGAGCCCCCTTTTACTTATAGCAAACTTTAGAAGTTCACACAGCTGAAATCCTGACAAGACACTAAACTAAAATATCTTTAAGTTGAAAACTTAACTAGTAACATATAAAATTACTGATCTAGACAGTAGGGAGAATATCTGCAGTATTCCTTAGTGCTGCGGTTTTGATTTTCTAGAGTGTGCTGTAAAGTTACAACTTGTATCAATTTCATATCTTGTGAATATCAAAAGGTGATCACATTCATATGATTATCTATATTTGCATTAACATACCTTTGAAACCATACTATTAAAAGCACCCACTTATTTTGATTTGATTATTTGAAGGATGTCAGTTGCTAAAAGGATAGTTTTTGATCTCCTCTTTGTGAAAAATCTTATGTCAAGTGTTTATTCAAATGTTATGACATGTTAACAAGTAACTTATGCCTTAGATTGTTAATTCCTTAAGTTCCTGCATATTTATTTATCTGATGTAGGTGCTAGTTGGGCATTTACATTAAGAAAATTTGATTGTTTATCAAACCAGGTTATTCTTCTTTGATAGGCATTCTAGAAGTTGATGATATGAAGAGTAAAGACAATTTTTATGTATACAGCTTCTTTGTTCTGTGGAAGCAACGTTTCGACATAGATTCTAATGTCGTCACTTGCTTGACAACGACATCAGAATCTATGTCGTAATGTCGCTTCCACAGAATAAAGAAGTTGTATATCCATAAAAAATTGTCTTTACTCTTCAGGTTCTTCTTGAATAAAAATATGTTTTAACCAAGTAAATGCACACCCAAGTACATGCAAATTTCCTCTTTTTTTCAAATAAGATACCAGGAAATGTGATCCTTATACAGTCATCAAGTGTTTGGTTTGTCAAACTCAATCTCAAAGTGCAAAGCATCCAAAACATAGGAGCAACAGCAGACATGGTGACATGTACATTTACCTGCCTGAGGCAGGGACAACCTGATATACACCCTTCGTTTCCATTAACATAGTGTGTGTTAATGTGATACATTGATCCATTCTGATACATGCGATATCTCATTCATGTTACTATCTGGTTAGTAGTCATTCCATCTCCTCGACACATGTTGTGTCTGATACATTGAAACAAGAAAATACACCTATACGAACCCTGCGGCACCTGTGACACCTAGAGGTCGTTAACACACCTGAGAGCACCTGTTCATGTCACCTTGGCACTTAATTAGGCAATAACAAGCTTCTTGGAATATTAAGGATGCCTTACATGAAGAAAGGTCTTGAGGAAATGTTCACCTTCTTAGAAAATAGATAGATTTGAGTAAGTGTTTTTTTAATCTGTGGCACAGTATGTAATGAGTAAAAAGAATTAAAACTTTTATTTACTAATGAAAATTTAAAGATCTGTATGATAAATCTGTGTGAGCACCTAATGAGTTAGATAAGTCACTAGAATTTAACTTCCAAAGATTTGTGTACAGGTGACTTGTATTGATTGAAAAAACTGCCCATATGGTTACGTATTTCCATTGATTAGAAACATGAGATTGCATCAGATTGTCATATCATACATTCATTTGCTAACAATTTATCAAATTGCTTATGTGGCAGGGTGAAGTTTCAAATGGCTCCTACTAGTATGGTAGGGATATCCTTTTAGCTCAATTGATAGAATGTCTGATTATCCTAAGTTTGAATCCCCCTGGATGTTGAAATTTGTATTTTCACTACTGCTCAATTTACATACTGCAAAACAACATAACGATCAAGTGCATTCACAGCTTTAGCAGAGGCTTTATATACAACGTTCTTTAATAAGCAAGTTGTTTGATGTTTAATTTTGCTAGGTTTTTCTTGAACTTAACAGATTAATATATTTTCCTTTTTCTTTTCCAGGAGCAAATTAAAGTAGACAATTTTGATTTCCTGATATCGACTTACAAGATATCTTCGCAAACATCTGACATTTGTACCAAGATTTTAGAAATAAGGGGAGATAACCCATCACTTAAACTCAAACAAGAGAGACAACTCCTCCATCAAGGCTGACACTGAAGATATTAGTCTGACAACTAGTCTTGTTTTGATGCAGGCTGTCCAGCTATCTGTGATGTGGATCTGACAACATGACTGCCTCACTCTGCTGCCTTGGGTCAGAGGTCATCGGTGTGATGCGTGGTGGCAAATGACAAAATTTATGTTTAGGTTGGAAACATACTAGACCAAAATTTAGTCTATGAAAAATTTTGATAATTTAAATGTTCCTTCATCCATAATATTTTTTCTTGGGGCTCCTAATTTCATGTGTATTCAGTCAATCTAGACTTTCTGAATGTGGACGTAGACTGTATTAAAGGCTCCTTTATATACACAGTCATGAAGCAGGACTAGAAACATACTTACCTTACAAGTTACCGTTACTTACAAGATGAACAGGTTATTTTAGGTTTTCAAAAGAAATTCCCTTTTAGAATTGATAACATAAATGTGTATGAATGCAATGTTTTGTGCCCCCCTTTTATTGTAACTAGTACAATAATGTGCATGCATAACATTATAAACTAAAAAAAAGAATCTTCAAACTGTAAAGAATGCTTTAAAAAGTTTTTACCCTTCTATATAATCTAAAGGAGATTATTCTATTACGAAAAGAATATATTCTTATGTAATTCTGTGCTTCTTAATCAATACCAAATGTAACTAAAACTTTAAACTCACATACCAAACTATTTAATTGTGGATATCATCTCTTTCTTGTTTTTTGTTGCACCTTTCGTAGAATAAATTAACCTCATAAATGCTATCGTGAAAGCAAGATAAATAAAATGTAAAACTCGCTGGCAATAAAGCTGCCAAATTGTAGCCTAAAACCCAGCAAGACAGATCATACACAAAACCCAATGGCTTATCCTGTAGCGACATCCCAGTGTTTTCTTGGCTCCTTAAATGTAGAGTGTAACACAATTATCAATCTGTGTCTCAGAGACAAAGACAAGGGATTTCTTACTATGTTCTACATAAACTGGGCTTTGTTAATTCAAACAGTAAGATTAGTGCTGGAATTCAGTCTGATATCAAATGAAATATTTCATGAAACATAGAAAGAAATGTTGCCTTTTCTTACATAAAGACGAAGGACATTTCCCTACAAATGTAAGCTAGCTGACAAATGTCACAAACATAAATAACCATAATCTTTAAGTGCTTTGTCTGCAGAGGAAAGTGCTGTAAGTTGATAGCAAAAGGTGATGTTTTAGAAACAGTGTTATCAATTCATTAATTCAATTGACAGTTTCATTTGGAAAAAATAAAAAATGTTTTAAGTAGGTATATAGTTTCAAAAAAACTTTGCCATATTGCATTTAGGTTTATCTTAAAAGGCCTATACTGTTAAGAAATTTCTAATTTTGTAAATGAAAAGAAATAATTATCTCTCTCTATAAGTGAAAGTATAAACTTTTAATTCTCCAACTTACACATTACAACTTTTCATAAAAAGTATTGAAGAACTTAACCATCCATAAAATCCTACCCTGTTAATGGATGGATGTTCTTGAAAAATTGTATTTCAAAACTATACAATAAATAAGTTGTAAATACATTTTTTGTCACAAATCATTGTTTTTCTCTACACTACCAACTCAAACAGTATGAGCACAATGGGGAAAGGTTAGTGAGTTCAGATTGTCATATTGCCTTATCTAGAATCCTGCACACATGAAGTGAGCCAACTCGTGCAAGGAGAGGCTCCAGCAGACTCTTCCTCTTGACTTCAACTTACTGAGATTTCAGAAATAAATTCAGTTACATATCTTTCCTTAATGAAGTACACGATTTTATGGATATAAAGGCAAAATCTGTCAATAAAGAAGTTGAATATCCATAGAATCGTGTACTTCATTACTAATACTTCTAGAATGCCACTAAAAGAATATCTTTCCTTTTCTAACACATCTTTCTCTTATTCTGTTATCTTTTATTCTTCCTTTTCCACCACACATTTTAAGAGAAAAGTACTATTTTCTCTAAATCAGCAGGAGTTGGTCCAGGGCTAAGAGGTCCTTGTTCAAAGCCTATCATGACTTGTAACAGTGTTACATAAGGGATCACAATATCTGCAATAGTACTAATTCTTGTGCCTGGAGTCCATTTCTGGATTCGAACCCACACCCTCAGAGTCAGGTATTATCGCCAGCATTGACCTTAAATTACCAGCAGCAAACCAACTTGCCACTTTCTCCCTTGACTACCCCTCTAGCTTGGTGACTCTCTGGTGGACCCCTTCATATGCATTCACTGCAGTTCACTTACAATAGCTTAGTGCTTTATATTCATATCTATAAGTTTGCATCTATCTGTAAAACTTAATATAGATCTAGTTATTTTAATTCATGTTATTATCTTACAAAAAGAACAAGTGATGAGACATTTATATAAAACGATATGAATCATCTCAATCTCGCCAATTTCAAAATACAAAGAATTCAATTATCTTTCTTTGCCTGTAATTTTTAGTTCATTTAATCAAAATCAGGTTATGAAAACACCAAACTTGAATTCTTGCAATTTTTGAAATATAAAAGAGAGTTATCACCTGAATTCATTCTTTGTAATGTAAACATATAAACAACATCAGACCAGCCTATTAAGTTATAGTATAAAAGGTTACATAAACTGTTACCCCGAGAGCTAAAGGCTAGACTATTACTGATAAGGAGACCGTTGGTGGTGGATTTGGTTTCTTGTTCAGGACAGACAGTGTCTTTCATGCACCAATCTGAAGGTTATACCCTTTCATATTTGACACAAGCTTTCATCTGCAGGTGGGCGGGTCATCTATAAGCGGACTGATGCCTCTTTTTTCTGGGAGATATCGGAGAGAAATCAAAATATTTATCTCTCCGAACATAGCCCTAACTGTTTCTCAATCACCATTCCATCAGATCAGAGTCGGCTTCAATGGCCGCCAGTCATCTCACTGGGTTAGTATTTGCCATCCATCTTCACAAGGTGATTTATTGGACAATCTTTGGAAGAAATGGTAGTTTCACAGAGATAAGTCATGAAAAATTAGCTGATATTCATCAATTGTAAATAATATCCTGTTCTTGTTTGAGGTTAGATATGATGATACAAGGATAATATCTGTTAGGCAGTATTTCACATTATGAACTGAAAGATTGAATTTCTACAACTAAAAATGTATATTCATATGATCCATTGTTCCAAAATAAAAACTTTTAAGTTTTCTTCAGAAAATGTTCATTGATAACAGGAGAAAAACTTCATAATAGATAAGATCAAGAATGAGTCTTCTCTGGCAAACTTAGTGCTATGGTTTAAAGCATTTTTATTTTATTCTTTTTAAGATTCTCTATGTGCTGTTAGGTGTTGTCTGTTTTAACTTTAAATTTGTAAACCATAAATATGGTAATTCAATTAAAAAAACAAAACTTTTTAGATAAAAGGTTTCACATGTTTTAAGACTTCTATGAATTTATGACCCATCAAAATCATAAACTAAGAGAAATGTGTACATGTATAATTTGCATATTGCGGAAATAATAAATTCTTTTCTACATCTCAACATCTTGCTCAGTCAAGTTAAATGACATTTGTGATTAATCATTTTCATTCTTCAGGTTCCCACAATAAACTGTCACTACACAACTTGAACAACCGTGAAATACAACTATACCAGTACTGATCTACAGACCTCCTGACACTCTCCTGTTCCTACATCAGACATACAGACGCTCTCCTGTTCCTACATCAGACATACTGACACTCTCCTGTTCCTACATCAGACATACAGACACTCTCCTGTTCCTACATTAGATATACAGACACTTTCCTTTTCCTACATCAGACATAGACACTCTCCTGTTCCTACATCAGACATACAGACACTCTCATATTCCTACATCAGACATACAGCCACTTTTCTGTTCCTACATCAGACATACAGACACTCTCCTGTTCCTACATCAGACATACTGACACTCTCCTGTTCCTACATCAGACATACAGACACTCTCCTGTTCCTATCTTAGACATACAGACACTCTCCTGTTCCTACATTAGACATACTGACACTCTTCTGTTCCTACATCAGACATACAGACACTCTCCTGTTCCTATATTAGACATACAGACACTCTCCTGTTCCTACATTAGACATACTGACACTCTCCTGTTCCTACATTAGACATACTGACGCTCTCCTGTTCCTACATCAGACATACAGACACTCTCCTGTT
This sequence comes from Phorcus lineatus, assembly GCA_921293015.1. Lineage (NCBI taxonomy): Eukaryota > Metazoa > Mollusca > Gastropoda > Trochida > Trochidae > Phorcus > Phorcus lineatus. Next base: position 5,711,973 of record OV121081.1, on the reverse strand, counting down.
CCTATCTTAGACATACAGACACTCTCCTGTTCCTACATTAGACATACTGACACTCTCCTGTTCCTACATCAGACATACAGACACTCTCCTGTTCCTATCTTAGACATACAGACACTCTCCTGTTCCTACATTAGACATACTGACACTCTCCTGTTCCTACATCAGACATACAGACACTCTCCTGTTCCTATCTTAGACATACAGACACTTTTCTGTTCCTACATCAGACATACAGACACTCTCCTGTTCCTACATTAGATATACAGACACTTTTCTGTTCCTACATCAGACATACAGACACTTTTCTGTTCCTATGTATCACACACTAAAACATTCTTTATAACAGCATTCTTTTGAATAGAGCATCTCAACAAAAGTGGTTTGTTCCAATATGAGTTAACAGAAATTGTTTCCCAATATTAGAAAAGGTTAAAAAAAATGTTATATCACTTCAAATTTTTCCTTTTTAAATTTTCATTGAGGATTGGGTACCAAAATTTACAGATTTAGCGGGGCAAAATGTCTAAAGCATTGTTCAGAAAAAGCATAAAGTGGGGCTCCTTTAATATTTCATTTAGGAAATCTTTGTTACATCTTTAATTAACGAGAATTCTAGGTATCATTTTTTTCAAATTTTTCAATATATGGATGGAGATAATGCAAAAATTATTTTATTTTTCCTTATTAAGCTTGAAATAACTTCAATCCTCTCTTTCATGATTAATCTTTCATTTTATCAAATACTTAACATGACACAACCAGACATTTTTTAGATATTCACCTTTTTAAAAAGAAGACAGGCGTCAAGTGAAATTCATGAATAATTTACCTACCTCATGATGTCAAATCTGCATAACAAAGTGACGTTAATAAATGCTTATTTAGCAAAAAGAGACCAAATATGTATTAGATTCACAAAGCCAAAAGGTGATTGTAAGTCCTTATGGTAACCTTTGTGCAATGTTAAAAATTTGGAGCTAAGGTGAGGTGAGGTGACTTAGCTTTCAAGAGTATCTCACTTATACCGCTTTCAAGAGTATTTCATTTATATCGCGCCTGCTACTACTATTGTAGGCAGAAAGCCCGCAACACCATGTGGCAATGCATTGCTGGATTAAGCAATGCACCCAAACCTTACTGCGTGTAGAACAGTTCTCTTCTGCAGACAAAGTTGCCACGCCCTTGGTAGGATTCGAACCACGGACCTCTTGATCTGAAGCCTGGGAGTTAAGATTAACCTAGTAAAGGTTGCTTTGGGAATGGAAGCACAGGGTGATAAAAACCATTTTAATTTGCTATGACAATTTGAATATCAATTTCAAAGTAAGAACATCCGATATCTACTTACAATTAGTCTGTCATCTATAACAAGTAGAAACTTTGAACAAGAATTCATAAAACTAAAACAATTGACAGATGGATTTTCAGGTACTGCTTTCAAATCAATTTGATGATTATAACCTTAGACAGTAGAATTTTAATATCTTATTCTTTTTTATGCTAATAGATACACTAATATGTTCATGATTAAATTCCTTAAAAATGATAGGAATTAAGGGTATTTTAGTGAGTTACAATTATTAACTGGTCGATTCATTGGCTCTGTTGCTCATCAGGCTTCATAAAATATATCATATCAAGGGCCACAAGGGGATTAGGGGGGGAGATGATCACCAAATTAATAAATTATAATTCCCATTGGCCAAGCACGAATGATTCTCTACTCCATAAATTAACTATCTAGAGTCTCTTCTTCTGGAAAACATGTGTGTCTAGATATATGGCTCTCAAATTGGCCACAGCATTCCAATAACCAAACAGTGTGCTCACAAGATTTCAGCTTTCTAGGACTTCGCTTTTGGAGAAGAAGAAAATAGTTTTATAATGGCATTGCCCCTGTGACCCATATAAGGGGCAACACCGACACAAAATGTATAAATTATAATCCTCAATAGTGAAGGAGTTTGTACACAATGTTTCAGTTTTCCAGACCTTTAATCTTTTTTAAATGTTCATGAAAATAAAAGTCAAGAAATTAAAAATTTAAGGATAGATGAACGAACTGAAGATGCTGGATGCCAGACACAATGCCAAACCATAAACGCATCCAGCCTTCATGCCTGCATGATGAGCAAAAACTTATCTCATGCATGATCACAATGCACAAGCTGATAACCAAATGATATATTGTACTCCTGTTCTAACAGCAACAGCAAGCAGTTTATAACTTTTACATTTAAAAGTCTTTTCAATACAGTTGAATAATAAAAAGATAATATTGTGTACTATCACGATAATCAGTTGTATGAAATGGACCTACCAGAGCCCAACGACCCCTAACACCCTCACAAATATACATCAGACAGACACCTATTGAGTTTGGCATGGAGAGACAATCCCTTCTTACATGAGACTCTACAGGTCAAAGGTCATCAGATCTGATAGTGAGGCTACAGGAGTGTCTGTCTGTGTGTCTGTCTGCTGATGGAGAGATAGTGCCTTGCTCTGATCCTGGGCAGGATAAACATGTTTCTGTGGGTCCCTGTCTCCCTACTGGGGTTTATGGATGCATGTGTAATGCAGAGCTGCCCATCCTCTAGTGATGTTTTTTTGTGATAAGTGTGATATAATGTAAAGAGCACAATAAAATGCATTAACTATCAGAAGAATAATTGGTTGTGGGTAGCTATTAAAATTCTAAGGCTCTTATTCTCTGTGCATAACCTGTTTGTGTTATGGGAAGTTATTGATGACAAACAGCATGAGTATAATGTATTTCTACTTCAAGTTATCAGTTGCATCATTCAAAATTAGGGAAATCTTTCGTGATTAATTCAAAGTGACTGAGCATTGTGCAACCATGTTCAAATTTGAACATTTCTACAGAGAACCACCAAATTAAAATTAAAACTGTTCATTGGTGGCTTTTAATGATATTAGGTCTTCTTCATCAGACACCATTATATTTGGTCAATTGCTCCTGAATTTTTTTTAATTGTCCACAGTTGATTAAATTGCCTCAGTTTTGTTGTCAAATATCTTCAGTTAGTTCTTAAATGATCAAATTTTTTCAGTTATACATCTGTATCTTATATAACAATGTTGTCAACTTTGATTTTAGGAGGGAAGTTCATTATTTCTCCAATTGATTCTTATTGACTTATTAATTCAAAAAAGTATCCTGACTAAATAGCAAATAAAGACCTATTTGGCAGACCATATGTGACAATATAAGTAACTACAAATACAAATGTCATTCTGTCTACTCCAGAAGCTGTCATCTCCTCTTAAAGGTGACATGGTTAAGTTGTTCCTGATGTGACTGCATCAATGAGGCTGATACTACTCTACCAATAAACCACACGGTCTCTGAAATAATTAATTTCATTAAATATAGGAAAAAGCCTCAGAAAAACGGGCATTTCAAAATTTTTTAAATCTGCTTTCAAGGGTTTCTGTTAAGGTAAAAGTATTATCAACTACGGTCTGTGTGTTAGACAAATACTTGCTTTCAAGAGGTTCTGTTCAGCTCCAAATATTATCAACTACAGTCTCAGGTCTGTGTGTTGAACTAAATCTGCTTTCAAGACGTCCAAATATTATCAACTACAATCTGTGCTTTCATGAGGTAATATGTGGAGTGAATACGTACCGTTCAGGACTCCTCTTATGTTTTCTCATATGATGAAATGAAATAACAGTCACATATCTTTTTCTCCAAGGACTATATGTTGGTGTAAACTACAGTGTTTGTATTACTGTATACTGTATACTGCTGCATCATAAGCTGCTCCGCCTCTCGAGATCCACTACTTCTCTCTCTACACACACACCTGTTGCATCTCACATCTTTACACTACAGATACCTTCTTGAAGCGAAGCATTTTCAAAACCTGTATCAGCCTTTTCTTATCTTATATTTACTAGTAAAAAAGTCTTTGCATACAGATATGAATATCTTGATTTTGGGACAAATTTAAATGAATGTTGAAAGAAACTAAAACACAAATATACAAGAAAGATATGCATGTTGATTGAAGGGTATTTCCTTCATTACTCATGATTTTTTTCAACATGGAATACAATTATTACTTTTAAGAAATATGATACACAGTAATTAAGAAGATGAACAATGATAATAATTTATATACAATAATAAGCATTTCTTAATGATAATCCTGATTGATCAATATACATAAGCCAAATTCAACCTTGCTCAGTTTCTGAAGATATGTCTTGATCCAGTTGATCATAAACTATATTCACTCAATATGATGAAACACAGTTACTATCCACACTATCCTAAAGCTAACTTTTCAAGTTATGAAATGAGGTAAACATTAATTCTACAATGGCTATCACATTAAAGATTAAATTATGAGCAACTGCACTCCCTTCTTTCAACACTAAACATGACTTCATCATTCTGAAACAACCTGTACAAAATGAAATCTCATCATTCACATACTGCATAAGGTTTAGTGAGCTTATTGCATTAAAAGAAACTGTCTTGAATGAAACACAAATAGATCTTATCATGAAAAGTAACTCAAACGGCTTCATTAACATAATGCACAATTCTTTTTATATCAGTACTAATCCTTTAATCACATCTGACTTAATGAACATTTCTAGGATATGTAAACCTGGCAGTCAGCAATTCACCTGATGAAAAAGCAAAAAAGTTCTAAGCATCCAAAAAAAGAGTTGTCATCAATAATAGTTTTTCAAAAAGGGACACAGAGTATCTTTTTGGAGTGAAATATATCAAACTTTGGTGTTATTTTATCAGGAAGTAGTAGTTGTTTCTGAAAATCAGCATTTAAATGCTTATCAGTTCAGTATAAGAACAATAAATAGGTTCAAGTCAAACAAGAAAATATCATAATTTGGGCATTTTAAAGATAAAGATGCAAGTGTAGAGAGGCCATTTTAATTCAACTCAGGACGTATGGTATTTTGAATATTATTCAAGCCACATGATAAATGATACACCATACTCTCTGTCATACTTAGCATTAGTTTCAATAAACTAAATTCTTCCACAATATCCTCTTCTGGTGCCATTCATTTTAAGTTCCTAATAACGAGTAAACTGTTGTCATTCTCTAGAAGGTGGAACATCCTCTTTCAGACATTATATTTAGAGATTAAATACTCTCTCAATTAAAATAATAACAGGACATAATTTCGATTATTTTCACAACTGTGAGTGCCTTGTTTATGAAGACCGTCAAAGTGTTGGCTTATGGATGAAGCCATTCACATGTCAAGGTATAACACCCTTCTTGAAGGTAATAAGCCACATTTCAGCACTAGGGATAAAGACTGTTATTACATAGTTGGGCAGAAACTGTTTTCTCACCAGCTTGCTTGTTTGCCTTCAGCATTTACTCCCCTAGAATGGACTTGAGTGTGTTTCTTTCTAATAGAGTTTGGAAATACTGGGGTCAGAGTTGTATGTTAGTAAAATAGTTTAAGAGATTTTAAGTGCTTTTCTGTGTAATTTATTGACATGGCCCTTCAACTGTAAACAGAGTGGGCAGACTCCAGATTCAGGGTGGGACACATTGCTCAGGGGGAATTTTGAATAGTTTTGACAAAAAACATTTCTGTTTATCTCTAAAAAGTTAGAAACTTAACAAAGATTCATATTTTGCATCCTTTCCATTCAGCTACATGAAAAATAACTAGGAGGAAGGTGAAGAAGGTTTTACCATTGTACAAAAGGGGAAAGAAAAACAAACAGAACCTCTTCCTACCCCTTGCACATTGTTTAACTACTATATTTACCATTTCCTTTATGTATAAACCTGCATTGCATATGAATTAAAGGCTGGTTTTATAGATATGGTTGAGTGAATAAGGTACCTATGTAGCTAAAACCTTAACATTATAGAGTATGATAACACCACGAAGGTAAACACAAATAAACACAGCAACATGCAATGAAAGTGAAAAAAATACTATTGAAGAAAACACATGTACATTTCTGGAGCAATTTATCCACAAATGTCTTCCTAAAGGGTATGTTATAAAAGGTAAGTTCATCTTTTTCTGTCTTTAAAAATAAGTTCATGTGATGAAGGAAATGAGATGCAGAAGTATGGTTAACATTTTTCCAAACATAAAACACAAAAGACGATAGCATTTCACTCCCTCAATGTCACACATGGGAGTTAACACAGGCTGTATTATGCACAGGTATTTGTGCAGTATGTGCAAACCAAGTAAAGCATCGACTCGATGCATGTATGTTTACACAGCATGAGCACATCTGTAACTGCATATCAATGTCTGAAAGCAGATGTCAAATATGGAGTACCTGCTCCTCTGGCTTTTCTGGAAATGTTCTTTAAATCTACTGCATGCTCCATGAGTTTCCAAAAGTTGGTCCAAGTTGTTCCCAAATAAGGAAAATCATGCTTTGTTGTAGCTGCTGCTTTGACTAGATACAAGCAGTCTGAGCTGTCAGGTTACAAATATGCAGGAATCTCTATACAAATACACTTTACAAAGGAAGATATTGGTATCAGGCAATTGGCCAAAGGACATCTATATACATTTATTTATATATGTATCAATATCATATATGAATCTTTAGAGATCTAAAACAAAATGCAACTGGGCAATTCATGTTTGCAGGAAGGACGATTTCATTTTTTAAATTATTGACCCACCTAAACTGCTGACTATGGCTTGAAAACCTATTTGTTACTGGTTTCTTTGGGGTGAAAGGGTTAATCGTAAGTTTAACAGGGTTTAGGCAAAATGAGGTATATATATGCCATATGGTCAAGACATGGCATACATCAGTAAGTCAAGAAAATTTGTTATCCAAATGAGTTTCTTCATGATATTGGTTATTTCACTTATAAACAAGTTATCATTTCAATGCTATTTCAAGTAAAAACATCTTTAAAGAACATCTAAAATATCCTTGCATACAAACAGTCTCTTACATCAAATTCAGTGGAAGGAACTGGAACTCTTGGATAGAAAACTGGAGATTATCCAACTGTTGAAGTAATCAGCTCTTTATCTCCTGAGACTATAAACTGGGGTTTGGTGGAGCGCTACACTTATAAATCTTAACAAATCTAGACAGTATTGATAGTCCCAGGGAAAACCATTCATGCATGATGATTTTTTTTCTTTTTTACTACATAATAATATTGATTATTCAAAAGTTTACAAAATTGTAAAGGTTTATCAAAATAGATTGCAGGGGACTGCCAGGAGCTAAAGATATTCTTTTAAATTTACAGATCAATTTATAGCAAGGAAAGATCAAAAGTATAAAGTAAACAGTTGAATAGCTTAAAGAAGATAATGAATATGTCTGCATTTTTTACTTTTTATTCCTGCTTCTCTTCATAAATAGGTATATTCTGTTACGACAACATGTGAACAAACTGAATCAAATAGATACATCAAGTCAGTTATCAGTTCACAACTGATCAGTTTTACAAACTTGAACTGAAAAAACTGTTTATAAAATCTGACTGCGATAATACCTAATATTAAGCCATACTTTTAAGTAAAGAGAACAAATGAATGAGATAAACAAAACTTGATTACAACTTCACATCTATTTGGAACAATCAAAATAAGTTTTTCTTAGTTTCAGAGATTTGGAAGGATTTACTGTAGGAAGTTTGACAACTCATACACTATTTTGGGGGGATGGGGAATAAGAAATGTAAAAATCAAGCTTTCACTGCATGAAAAATTAAAGGTTGAAGATATTGTGTTCATGGCATGAAATTAAGATACTGAAAAAAAGAGCTTTATATCCTGTAAGGATTGTGTACATGTCACAAAAATTTATATCGAGAAACTATTTCACAACAGAGGTAAAGTTCTCTACCATTTCTAAAAAGTTATGTTAATGGTAATAGTGATTTTATGACTCTTCTTTCACCTGAATATGGACCATGCTCTAAGTTTATTACATACAAATGTCTGCAGTTGCTCTGTACAGGAGAGTTGGTGACAAGGAAGTGATGGAGGTGGAGAGTTATCTCCAGAGAGTAATGAGAGTATGGGAAGCATTCTGGAATCTCTCACCCGATCTCTCTCCGGGTTCATAAACATCAGTTAACTCTGACACTGATTCCAACTGGCTGATAGCTGGTCTATCAGTTTTTTACCTGAAGGCATAAAAATGCTTAGGAATCAAAATGCCAAAAAAGTGGATGTGTTTCTCAGATACAAGGAATAAGTTTTCTTTTTAAACTTCTCTGAGTGATACTATTTTCATGAAAATGCAATGGTTTGAAAAGTTTTTTGGTATTCTTGAAGAAACAGACATAGAAAAAGAAGATTTCACATTTTGAATGTGCCTTTTTTCCTACAGCATTCTCCAAAATGTAGGCATAAAAAAGCAAAAATGCAAAAAGGCAATAATCATTGCAGATTACATATGAAGAAGGAGGAAGCTAATATTCTATGATCTGGAGTATACATGTTCACTATCAAGCAATTTTTATCCATAAATCTTGCATTTCTTATGTTTTCTTTGTCATTTTCAAACTTATATTGTGTTAAAACCAAATGATAAATCAAGATTTGACAAAAAACAGTATGATGATGGGATATGTTCTTGTCCTGAGCAAAGCAAGAACTATTCATTAACAGTCAATAAAATCAACAATGAATAATATCCCAATGCTTAAATCTACAAACTCATCCTTTTCAACTTTGCTTATTTACATCATTCAGCATAGACCATTTATCTCTTAAATATTTTAAGATGCCAAGTAAAACTATTCTAATTGCTTTTCCACATCATGTTTACACCAAAGTGTTTTTGATACATCATTGGTATGTTAGCATGCACAGCATAGAGAAAATAACCTATACATTTAGGAATCTGAAAGCTTTCTCTTGTATTTTCACAACACGAAGAAGGGTCCTCGTTAGAAATTTGTTGCCTATATTTCTGTACCACTAGAAACTGCTTATAAATGTTCTCATTTAAATTTCAATTTAATTGTAAAGTGTTAATTTCAAAATAATCATTGTCTTTCAAATTTGCTTACTGAAATTATAATTAAAAAATAATTCTTGGTTAACACTTTACAGGGGGTAACAAAATATTCAAGACCAATCAATCTGTTTGTTGGTATGATCACTGCTCCAACTGCCAACTCTTAATGAGTGAGTGTGTTACGATTAAATTCTTTTGTAAAATGACAGGAATCACAGATAGCATGATCCAAAATATAACAATGTTACACACAATCTAAATGTCATGTATTTCTTGCTTTACCAGATTATATTGATCATTATAGAGTCATTATTCCTCTACATTGGCTACTAAAAAATGTTTGCATTAACATTCTTAGCATGTGATGGATGAAGAATAAATTTGAAATGATAAATTTATAAATCTAATGAATGCGATAGGGCTGAAAGTTGTCTGAAGAACAGGCACCAGGGCTGGTCTGAGAGTAACTCTTCTGTAAATTCACAGAAAAAGCACTTGAGGGGTCCCAGTGAGGTGTCACAAGCTAATGTATCAGCTGCTACAGTTAATGTGCTACAGTTAATGTGCTGCTACATCATAGTGTGATCACATTAGTCTGGGTAGCATATTGAGGTATTTGCATAAGAGAGCATGGATTGAAACAAAAAGGTTCGTTCTTATGTTTACTCAAATTGTTATTTAATTTTTTCAATATGTAAAACAATCTTTGGAAAGAAATGTTTGGGGAAAGGGGTTTTTTCATTCATTCATTCACTGATTTGTATGTAGAAATTTGGTAGTCGAGAAAGTTCTCAGAGCAAGCAGAAGGTGCTTGAAAGGTCTGAGTAAGGTACTTGAAGCTGATGTAGTGGGCATCAGTAGATGCAGTAACACAAAACAGTTCCATGCATTCTCAGACTGTATCCTGTATATATACAGTCTATATATATATACATTCTTAAGAGTCTGGATATCTTTGGGTGGATGCAAGAAAATTGTATGACATTGGTACACAACTGAGATAAATTAAAAGCACTAGTGTACGTGGGCTTGACAATGTAGTACATATTCTGTAAATTAGCTTACTTATTAAAGAATTTGTTTCCATAATAGAAGCTGTTAAAGAGCATAACATTCATGAAACTAGCTAATCAATATCTGCAAATGCAAAGAAATCTTCTTAATATTCTTAATGGTTATTCCACCATTAGGTCTATTGTCTCTAGAAGGTAAGACCATGGTCTTTTGATACTAGAGTGTACAGACATGCTGTGATGCTGGCACATGTGCTGCAAGCAACCTATTTAATGAGAATTAAATAAAATCTCATAAAGTAAAATGCTTAATTATGTCAAGCAATGTCAAGGTAACATTCAATTATTTTGTTAAAGCATAGTTTACATGCAAAGAATCATAGGGTCCTTGCACATAATGAAATAATGAAAGTTGCCTCACCCTGTAGCAATCACCTCACCTGTCATCATCTCTAGAATGTCCTTGCTTATATATTCGAGCACAGCTGTCCACATGAATAACACTGATGGTTTGGAGAGTGACCACACACAGTTTAAAGAACATTGACCGACTCACACAAGATGATAGCTAAAATATTCAAGAGGGTAACTTATTCAGAGTGTGTGTTCTTATAATGACTGACAGAAAAGTTGTAAGTTTGTGCACTAACTGTGTTAAGAATAAAACTGAACCAAAAAAATGTGATTAATTTCATCAAGAAAATCTATATGAATGTGTTATCTGTGATATGGTTCAATTCCATGGATACTGCTCTGATTCATACAATGAATGTAAATTTTACCTGGAAAACATCGGAGCTATATTTCTATTGATCTACACTTAAATGCATGGCATTGCAAAAAGAAGGTTGAAAATTGGTAGATAGATTTTCCTCGTGGATTATTTAACAAACTCTGTTTCTGTGCATTAACCTTTGGTTGGTTTGATCATCTTACCAACTTCTATACTGTCCGTCAAAGACCTTTTCTGTAGATTGGTCATCATCAGAAATAGTTGTATAGTGCCAATATCTGTAATACGTTTATACAAGGCGCTTGATTCTCCATGATAGTACATATATTGCAGAAAAAGCTTTCGAGAAAAGCCAAGTCTTCAGATTTGATTTGAACACAGAAAGATCTGGTTCTGTTCTCAGATCTTTCCGAAGATTGTTCTTGAGATTAGGCTCAGCAGTCTCTAAAGACCTATCAACATCACGATGTGTTGATCATCTTACAAACTTCTAAACTGTCCCTAAATAACCTTTCCTGTACATTGTGGTGTAGTTGTGCCTTAAGTCATCTCTACAATGTAGAAATACAAGACCTTAAGTCATCTCTACAATGTAGAAATACAAGACCTTAAGTCATCTCTACAATGTAGAAATACAAGACCTTAAGTCATCTCTACAATGTAGAAATACAAGACTCTGTTCTCCAGGAGGCAGGTAAGGTGAGATACTTCTTGTATGGTTTGGGGAGGACATGTACACCTTTTGTTCTATGGGTTTTGGTGGTCTGTCTCTCACCAAGGTCGGAATTTGTATTTTACTCCCAGTGCTACTATGGACATGAAACCATTTGGCTAATGAGGGTTAGGCTTATATAGTATCCTAAATAGTACAGAAATGTTGTCCGAATAAAAACTTCTTTTTTTTTGTTAAAATAACAATGTTTTGGAGTATGTGCTCATTCCTTCATCAGGTTGGATTTGGGTAAAATAAAATGGGTTACATACAAGTAGGAAACAAGTAGACAATAATGGGAAAACCTCATTAAAGAGACTTTCTTTATGAATATTGCAAAATAAACAAAGGCCACTAGGATAAGCTTTATCAAAGTAATGGGTATATTAGTTCCAAACATTGTTCAAAAGGTTCCTTTGTATTAAGATAATTTCTTTGTGTCCGACCCTTATAAGAACTACTGTAAGTCCTCTCTCACTGACAAGCCAATTTTTCTCTCCACCTATTTTTCTCAAAGAAATTAATCGGACGCTAAAACTAACTCTGTAAAATTTGGGTATTAAAGTTGCACAGAAAGGTCTATCCTTAAAGAACCTTTTCTAGGACAAGTTGTTTACACTGTGTATCTTATCTTCTATCTCTCATTACTCTCCAGGTAACACACACACCTGTTGCATCTCGGATAGCTTTCACTCTACAAGATTACACCTTTCAATTTCATTTTAAGGAAGAAAAACTTTTTGAAATGGTGTTAAATAGGTGAAATGTTGCCTTCTTATCTACGACTGCTGAAAATAAATTCTAGATTATCTGTGTAGAGTCTAATTCAAAATCAGGTTGCTTAAAAAATTTGGGTTATCACCTTGTGAATGATCTATTAGAACTAAAATATCATTTGATAGACAGAATGCAAAGGCTTTTTCAATTTTGCTACCCAGATAAACTTCAACCAAAGTTTAACTGTGTGAGGAAAGTCACTGACAGCTACAACTAAAATTAATTACAATTTTTACTGTAATGTAAGTTATTTAAAACAAATCATAAAACATTGTCTAGCATCTTCAGTGAATGACAGTGAACAGAAAGGTGCGATTCGTCGTTCTAAATATTTGAAGCAATGATGAAAATTATCAGAATGTTTCCGTACACAGTGGTGAAATAATAATGTCTGCAGTATATCTGCACTCACCACAACTACAGAATGAATGATCTTTAAAAGAACCAGACACTTGCAACGGTGAATTCCTACATCAAAGACAGATGATAAATGAGCTACAACTTGTTCAGTTTTTGTCTCTGTTTCTATTTTCATCAAAGAAATTTCATAGAACACACAGTGTGTAATTTGGCAAAATAAACAAATGAGAAAAATCTTTTTAAAATGTACAGTCTCTTAAAAAAGATTGTTTGAAGAAAAGATAAAGCCAATGCTTCACTAAGATTTAAGGATTCCTATGCTTTAGATTTACAAGCAGAAGTAAACAAAATCTTTGGGAAGTTTCTTCTCACAATACCAGATACTCTCCTCTAGAGGGTGGACACCCTATGTATATGACTTGGTGTTAAGAACACTTAGCCTCATATGCCAGAAAAAGTGGCTGTTTTGATCATTTGAAGGCTGGGGAGGACCAAATAAAAACATTTTGATCCCGAGGTGAGTGGTACCTTTTCAAAACTTCAACCAACATGCGAAAACATATTTTTTTCTGAAAGTTTTTGCATCAAATGCCAATTGATTTTGGAGAAGAAGTTGCTGCTTATATTTGAGGGTAGTCAGGACAGTCTAACAAACTTTGATCCCCTAGTTGAGAAGTACTTCCCCCCAAAAATTTCAGCTTTGAAGAGCGGCAGTATTCTTCTAGAAAAGTTGAAAATTTTAGAAGTATGAACAAGATCTTATGGCCAATGGAGGAGACAGATGTGTTGGACAATAACCAGTATGCCCATCAGTGGTTTTTGGTCTTAGAGACATGGTAAACAAAAACGTAGAAGTTTCATGTGGTTATTAAGAAGTAACAAGCAAAGTAAAAAAGAGTTCAAGATTTCAATTTTCTTTTAGATTTTTTTTTAATCTTAGGAAAATTATAAAGTTATTGCTCTCATATTTTGTTGCTCCCAAAAAAATAATCATAGCATTTTAAATCAGCAAATATAAATGTATCAATTCTTTACACAATGCACTATTTCATGAGAGACCAAAACGACAGTAAACTGATAAAGCAGCAACAACGAAAAATAAGAGGTCCAATGTAAGTCCTAAATCAACATCATTACAAACCTATAGTTCTTATACAGATAAAAGCAGTTATCTCTAACGCACCAGAACCATTATTGTTCCATTTACTTCATATTAACCTCAAAATGACACAGTAAAAGATAGATTAAGAAGTTTAAAGGAACATCTGTTAAGACAACATCCGATTATTCTAACGATAAAATCCTAAAATCTAAGCCTTACAAATGTATTTGTGTCTGATTTCATAGGGGTGTAATCCAGATCTCATATCTCATATCTATTCTGCAAAGAACAAGTCAGTGCATGGCTACCTCAAATCAAAATGCATGATATATTTCAGATTATTTTTACTGATATCAAAAATTGCAGCATCATCATCAAACAACAACTTCTTTTCATCAGACTGTCCATAAACCTGTATTTCTACTAACTCTTGTGTAACCATCTTGCTAACATGTGATAACCTTATCCGATGAAGACGTCTATTCAACGTTTCCTGCCGATAGTCTCAAAAACACATAAAGTGGATTTTATTTCACTCACTCCATGTCACGCATGTGAATAAACATATAAAGTACTCCATTCAAGTATTTGTGCAAGATGTGCGAACATAACTTGATGCAGTGACGATTGCACAGCATGTACACAGATGTAACTGTGTATTAGGTGTTGACACACATTGCATATGTGTACACGTTAGGAAAGGCTTTTCTTTTTAACATATTATGTCAATGCTATTCAACACTTAATCTTACAAGATGTTTTCAGGGAACAATTCCCCTTGAGGTGTCACATTGTGCTTTCCTATTAGCCATTTCATACTGTTTTCTCTGGAGGCATATATTAATCGTTTTTTTATTGAAACATATTTAATTATACAAGAAGTGGATTTATTGTCCTATTGGACAGAGCAAGGAAAAGTAACATTGATTTTCTTTTTGTCTTATTTAACAAAGTATTATGAATTTTTACCTTTTCATCAAAACATTATGTCTAAAGGTTTTGTAAATCCCTTTCTCTTTGAAATGTTAGTTTTGATGTGCAGTTTATCCTTGTTTTCAGATTGATTGCTTGAAAATAAAAGGTTAAGATGTCTTGAGTTAGAATAGTATATTGTGAATGGTCCCTTTTTATCTTCACTTTTATCAATATCTACTTATTGTGTGGAGCACAGTGATGTAGTGGTTAGCATGCTTGCCTCTCACGCCAGAGACCCGGGTTCAAATTCCAGTGGAGACACCAACAATTTGTGACTTGGGCCTCATCCTGTGTTGTGTCGCTGGGCAAGACACTTCATCAACTTTGCACTCAGTTTACCCAGATATACAAATGGGTACCTGAACAAGGGGGAAGTACGGGCCTATACGGTCACGAGGAGCGCTTGTTAATCGGCGGCACCGAACATACTGTACTATCCCTCCAGGGTAATAATACTCATGGCGCTTTGAGCATGCTTTGTCATGGATATATGCACAGTATAAGAATGCTATTATTATTATTATTATTTAACTTTTATTTGCATGTTGAAAATCAATCTTTACATCCTATAAGAAAATATATAATCTTTCAATTGAACTTTAGGCACAAATGATGTTGAAATGATATGCAAATTTTGCTTGCATCGACAAACTTCATCTTGTGTTATACCAAGAAAATTTTGAACAGGGACCACCCATAGTTACTGCGTAAGAATTCTCGTCAAGTGGTTTGAATAGTTGCCCACAAGAATACTTACTTGAGGATCTCGCCTTGCCAATATGTAATAATGCAGCAAGTTTTCTTTATTCTCTGTGCATCTTCAACCATTGTCAGCTGTAACTCTCATCTTTCTTCATTGACAGAGCAATAAGGGGAACATTTAACACACAAAAAGATAAACTTAATAACTTTCTGTTGCATTTATGGTTCATTTTCACTTACAGAATCTTAAAAACATTGGATATAAGCCACCTGAGATACATACTTCAGCCAAATTTTCATCTGGGTCTCCTGTAGGTAACGAAAAGTTTACGATATGAAAAAAATTACCTTTAATTCTTTCCTTTAACCATAATTCATTTGAAATTTTTTATCATATTTTGGTTTTAAAAACACCCTTTTCATGTTATATTATATTTAATTAACTCAAATAGACTATATACATTGAGATGTCAAAGGGTTATATCTTGTATGTTTTCTACTGGACAAAGCTGATGTCTACAAAATTGGTTATTGCATTCAATGTTTCTTTAACAGCGACAAATGACGCATGTTTAGACTTCTTAAAAGCAGGTGATTTTCATAACAGAACATGTGTTTATACAGAGAACCAAATAATTATTTCTCATCGAGTTGTGTTGATTCAAGATAGATATCAGTGTAGCTTGAAAAATAGTGTGAGAGCGTCAGTATGTCATTTTGAAAGGAAAATGAAAGAAAAACTTTTTAAAAAGGAGTTATTTATGCAAATTGAATTGCTAAGTTTACAGGTTGTCAAACTGGTTTTATTTAATGTATTTATGACTTGTCAAGGTTTCTTGTTATTGTTGATAGTATACACAGCAGCTTTAAACATTTAGATTTCACTATATGAAAGCTAACTAAACAAACTAGTTATTCCTTACAACTCTTTGGAATCCTCTCAATATATCATGGTGTCAGTTTAGTACCATAATTCTAGGCTAAAATGTTGTCAAGAGAAAAATTTAACATTTTATGTTAACACACCATTACTTTTGGTGAACCTACACCTCACACGATCACTGGCAAACACCTGACCCAGAGTACTCATAATGTCAGCAATTACTCAATTTTATCTTCTGGATATATTAACAACAGAATCTGTTCACAAGTGTAAGCTGGGTTTCACATCACCATAAACCATGGTTCTAGTGACTGCTGCAACAGGAGGTGGACATACGTCCATTCATTACACTGATGTGTTAGCGACTTGACCACACACAGTACATTAGATGGATGGACAAACGGACAGATTGATGGACAGGAAGACTGACAGACAGACAAATAGACCAACGATGACAAATGATAACTACACAAAGGTGAAAAAGCAGGCTAAAGATTACCTTCCAGGATTTGAAGACATACTTCACTGTCAGTCATATCTCGGCAGTGTTGATAGTTTCGTCTGAGAAATAGCAACAATTCATCAACAACAATTTTTCATCCCTTGTGCAATATACAATTTCAATATAGAAATTTGAAAAAGAATTTCGAAAAGAATTAAGCAATTTATTTGGAAATTTAAAGAACATATTCCATTCAAAATTCACATATGAACTTTGCTTTTAAAGTGAAGCTTCACATTTTTTGTGAAAACATTACATAATTTGTAATGAACATTGAAATAGAAAATAGGTTAGGATTAATTATGAGGTGCCTAAATAAAACAATCAAATGAAATGTTTGAAATTTTGCAGTTTTACTTTAAATTAATATGTGTTGATTTAACATTACTGAGAACTTAAGGACTAACAGAATATGAACAATAGATTCAACCATAAACTGTGCATTCATTTTTAAACTTTCACCAAGTTTTCAGTCACCAATCTCATGGCATAAGAATATATTTTATTACTGCTTCTCTCCATATCACTTGGACAACAAAAAATTCTTAAACTTGAACAAATCACTTTGTTAAGACTAAAACATCATATCTAAATCAACCTTGCATCGTGTCTACTTTGCTAAGCTTTTCTCAAATTACCAACCCCCGAGTCTTTTTGTGAAAAAAACTAAAACATTGAAGAGGCGCTAGGGTCCAATACGAGATGATGGAATTGAGTGTCTGTGTATCAAGGTTGAAAAATTCAATTCAACAGTGAAACTGCATAGGGGTAGGACAAGATTTATCATTTATCAAGTGTGTTGTCAAAGGGGTGTTGCTAAATGCCTTGATATGGGTTTGATATCTGTATTTGCCATTCTGGCAATAACACGCCACCGGCAATATTTTTGTTTCAATGTCATGATATTTCAAACTGATAACATGTTTTAGTTAATGATAAACCTAGTGTGCTTGAAAATCAGAGGATTGATAGAAAGTGAATTTGAAACCAAACGCGTAGCAGGTATTCTGGTGCAAGTGAATAGCGCAGAGCTTCGTCTACCGCGTCATGTCACTCAAACTTCTTATTTTGTGGAAAATATAACATTTACTTCAGACAGTTTGTTTTCTCCGTGTAAACACACTAACAAATCAGGGCTAGTTTCTATTGAAAAGAGAATAATCCCATTGAAATCTGAATACTGAATCTGAATTTACCAGTCGGATAGCTGTGACGTCAATGAATGGATTAATACATGTGAAACAATTTCCGTTAACAGAGCAACTTCAATCGTGTAACGGACAAATCAACCAATCAGAAACGAGCATCCAGCACCTTCACGGTAGAATGCCTTTCTGCTTTCTACTTTCGTTTTATTTTTTATTTTTTTTATTTCAAACATTTTTTCATTTATTAACCTCGGAAATGTTTCAGAACCAGAAATTGAACACTTATTTTTTATTAAGAGTTAATGCTTTACCTTACATATCCCTTGTTAACACTATTCATGACATGCCGAGCTACACCCTCGTATGATTGGTTTTCTTATAATGTCGAAGACAATCAGTAAGAGGTACATTAAGGGGAGGTAATTACGACATTTGGTTAATGCCCAATCATTTGTTCATTATTGACATTAGTTCTCTATGCGAGTTGAAATGATATGGCCTTGTCTTGTCTTTTTTAGATAAAATAAATGTCTTTTACAAAATAACGTCAAATTTGTATCATAGTTTCACTGTACAAGGGAATATTTAGTAGAAGGTCGGCCTAATCCCTGGTTATGATCACTTTAGAATGATCAATTTAAAAAATCCACGAACACGAACTTATACCAGTTACGTGCATAAGGTCTAAACAAAATTGAATCTGCCGTTGGAATCTTCAAGTAAATAACGTAAATCAAATGCAATTAAATTCCGTAGGGGTACCTGCCGATTCTGTAAACTATATTTTCAGTACAGTTGTCCTAAGGTATCTTTAGAATGCGCGGAGTTGTGTATCCAATTCTTATACATAATGCAACATTTAATTAAAGTTCGAAAATAATAAATCTGCTACATGACCAAAAACAAGGGTCAGAGAAGTGTATTTTACTAGTGCTTCACTGACTATTTGTACGCTTCACATTTCAAAGAAGTAACTAATTACCTGAGACACAATTTTCTTGTCGATTACGCCTCTCAAACTCAAGCAATGTCAACTAGTATCAATTTATTAAATCAAAGTAAATCAACATGTTTGTGGATGTTGCCATGGTATTTCTTCTGGTCAAGTGATCAGATTATGCTCAAATGACCATACAGCAATGCTGAGATGATTGGTGTGTTTATTGATCCTTTACTCTTATCGAAAAGGATGTCGATCATTTATAACTAGATCTATATTCAGTCTGACGAGGGAGGAAGCATTTAATCCTAAACTTCGTAAATTAAACAATAAAGAAGTTGTTATCCGGAAAACTTTGTCTTCTGCAGATCAGTAAACAATATGTAGTAAGATACGGCCATATGGAGAAGTCAATACACACATCAGTACACCCTTTTATCTTCAAAGTACACATAATTTGATTACGTGGCCTTCAATCTGCTTGTGTATTTTTTTCAGTTTTTCATCGTTTTGTTTTAAGTCTCGTTGGAAGGTTGTGAATCAAACCAATAATTTGTGGATCAAAATCTCTAATAAAACAAAAGTTTTATGGCCATGTTATCGAAAAATCGAAACAATATTTCACTTTCACAGGTAATGAATTTACAGGTAGCTCAGTGTTTTACTGTATTGAAAGAAGAA
Source organism: Phorcus lineatus (assembly GCA_921293015.1). Classification (NCBI taxonomy): domain Eukaryota; kingdom Metazoa; phylum Mollusca; class Gastropoda; order Trochida; family Trochidae; genus Phorcus; species Phorcus lineatus. The sequence continues at coordinate 5,692,453 of OV121081.1, read as the reverse complement.
AGGCGTCCCAAAAAAAAGCATAACCCTCGTTGGTTGATGCATTCTGTTGATCTGCCTCTCTTGGACCTTAGAGTTGAAGGAATGGCTTGTGGTCGTTAGCGTGTCACTCAATCTAACACCAATGAAACAGGGCCTGAGCTGAAGAGTCGATTCAGTACAATGGTGTATCTTTAACGGGAAGTAGCACGTTTTCTTTTGAAATTATTATTTTCAAATTTTCCCCAGTGAATTTATGTTTATGCCAAATTAATAATATAAAGATATAACATAACTTACACTCAACCTGATTAACTGTAGCCGTAGAAAAAATTATCGAGTATCAAGCGAAAACTGCTGGCGGTCGTTTTAGTGTGAACACTTTTTAATCATTTAAGGTAAGGCAATGGATTAGCATTAGGGCATGTTACGTATGTTTTTGAACTGTTTCTGTAGATTATAAAGATTGCCTTGCCATTTGTAACATCTATTCGTTTCTATGGTAACCCATTTCACCTAAAATACGTGCTACTGCTCCTTTATTCTTCGTCCCAAATTATCCAAGTCAGACAAGCCCTCATCAGAGGCCTGCTAATTATCAAATCCGCCGATGACTTTCGAGCCTCGTCTCTGATTGGCTTGAGTTCAAAGGTCACCTGACACGATCACTAATCAGATCTGTAATCAGGTACACAACGAGCTTCATGTGATTAAATCCTTGGTTTGAGTGATTTCAAAGAGATTAGTTAAGACACGATCTTGTCTACACAAAATCTTGTCCCAGTAACACCACGTTTGTTTTTTACTTGCCTTTAAATTTTTTCAGTTTTACTATTTTTTTTCAAATTATGATTTAGATATCCTAGTTGGGGGTTTTAACTCTACTTTTAACTCTTTTTTTTATCTATTTTCAATTTGATTTTCACTATCGTTGATTTCATATAATTTTGATTGTTTACTTGTTGATCAAGCGTTGTTTCACAAAACCCTCGATGGGTCTTGTTTGTAACCGGTGAAGTCGGTCTGTTTTAATTTTATATACAGAATAGTTTTATTTTAAAAGCTCCAAGGGAGACAACTCGATATTTTAAGAAGTATACTGTCCGCATTCAGTTCGTTGATGAATACAATCTGTTTATAGACAATCAACAGAGGATGACGGTTTTGGTGACTCAACATTCAGGTCACACCGACTGAGAGGACTGACATACCACCCAGAGGCAATATAAATGTAAGTACATTTACAATTTGTACACAGTACACTTAAATATTCTCTGATCCAGCTTACTACGCATAGAAATAGAAAACGTATTGATTTACAACTGTGACGGACGTTAAATGGTCGTGCTGTACCAGTGTAAATGTGATATGTGGTTAATTTTCTTCCTTTACATTGAATATCATTCAATATAAGTCGTCACGTTGTATATCCTTAATTGTTATTCACTTCTAAAGCGTAGCATTGCGATACAAATGTTAAGGATTTGTTCGAGCTTGACAGGTACAAAATGTTAGCAAGTCATAAATCCATGTACAACATGCTGTACGACTTGTAACTGAGAACCTTCGCTACCTTATCTGTGGTCTGGTGTCATGTTAACCTCGTTCATGTCTGATATACTTCCACCGAATACTCGCTTATGTGATCTCTGGCTCAAGCTCACTGTTTTACTCACTGTTTTATCACTCAAAAAACACCTTTGGTGGTACAAGAGCACACATACAACTTGAGGTATATTTACAAATAATTTGCACGCGTCTGGTGACAGACAGTTGAATACATACATAATTAGTAATAAAACATACATATTTGCACTGGTACCGCGATTTATTGATTTCATACCAAAACTTTATGTCATATGGGAAGTAAATTACTAATTTTGAATGTGTTCTGTTAGACAGCTATATCGTATATCTAAGTGAATAAACAGCAATTTGTATACGAAAGAGGCAATATTGTATTTTATATTTGACTAAGGTTACGTGTTTTTGTAAAACTCAGTCATTAAGGAAATTATCTAATCAAAGCAGATTTACACAAGAATATTTTTAGGACAACTGTCCACATATCATAATATAAGAGACCCAAAACTTGACAATGAACACAACAGATTTACAACCTAGAGTTCCCCTTGTAAAAAAATTTAATTCTAATTCTTGTAAGACGAAAATTTAAGCAGCTGTCACGATTGTTTAAACGAAAGCCCATCCCTTCAATAAGTCATTAAGATCACCAGTTACTAATGTTTTGAAATATCTAAGGACAAAAGTACGAGTACCATACATAAAGCTTGGCTTGAGATTGCCTTCGTGTTAAAAGAGTTTAGAAAACCTGGGCCCGGATGTTTACCTGTCCTGTCTACGAAGAGGTCTCTAGATATAGTTTATTGTTGTTCACGATACGTTGTGATAAAGCTGGTTCACTGAACAAGCCCGTGTGTGTTACAGTCTATACGTCTAAACCATGACTTATCTGATATCTGGACACAAATCCAACAAGGGTCTGTGAAGTTAGCATACGGTTCCTAGTTCCTTATTCAAATTGTAAAGTAAGCATATCAGTTCGAAAATCCCAATCCAGTTTTCAAATTGTGAAGTTATTATTAAGCATACAATTCCCATTTCCTCTGAAATAAGTTTGAAAAGTAGTCAATCAACAAGTATTATTATTATAAATGTTTTGGTAAAATTGAAGAAAAACCTAAAAAGTTGCCAGAACCATTGGTAACCAGGTTCCGGGTTTGCGGTTGCATTTGATACACTGGAAGTTTTAAGCCCATGCCTTGAGTTCGAACGAATTGATCTTAACTGCATTTTATGAGTAAACAACCTTCCTGGTAATAAATTATATTTTAATATATCACTTGCAAAATGATTTATGATTAAGAAATGCAATGAATGTTTGCTCTAAAAGTTTCATGATAACGTTCCCTTTTCATGTGCTCCATTAAATAAAAAGTAATTATGTTTAGCATGTTTAAAGTAACCATGTTTTATTGGAATAGCTTACTCAACTAGTTGTATCAACGCTTCTCCAAAATACATATAATCATGGTTACTTTGCATTTCAATTAATGCTTTTCCATTTTAGGCTAAAAAGTTTGATACGAATGGTTCTTTATTCAAACAAAATATTTACAGTTTAATGACCTGTAGTACCGAAGTTTAAACTTTAACGGCCATCTGTAAATGAACGTGATTAGGCTGAAGGTTTCTGAGTAGTTTCTTGTAGGATTTCCTCCTGCAGTTCACATTGTCTTTACATCCAACCTACTGTCCTAAACAAAACCTCCTGACAAGCAAGTCGTGTCATGAGCATGATCCTAAAATATAGACTATTTTAAACCATCTGCTTTAATGCCATCTTTTTCATTTTAACTATATGATTTTCCTGAATATATCTACATACATCTACCCTAGATGTACAATTTTACTTCTAAACAATCAAACCCTACTTCCTAAATTAAGTTATGTGGTCTTTGGATCCAATAAAGGGGACAATCAATATTTTTTCTAAATGTTCGAGTGCCGGGAACGAGAGTATTCATTAAAGAGTTATTATACCGATCTAGACAGAAGAATCACTGTTCTATCTGTTCTAATGATCTGACGAACTTCACTGTCTATACGAATTCATAATGACTAAAAGTACTCCTGACCGAAAACGGATTGGTGTTCTTATATCGATGACACCATCATGTACGGCAAGTTCAATCCGCTATACCGTGTGGAACGGTACATCTTTGTTTGACCTGTCCCGCTCGTGTCAAGTAGATCGGTTTGAATTAGTTACTGCCTCTTGGGCTATTCAGCAGTCTTGTCAAGTTTTATTCTATTGATGTCTACTATATGTTTAAGCCACTTACGTTGACCTTTCCGTATTTTCATTACTCATGAAGTAGTCTCAGCCCAGTGAGGACCCAGTGGTGGAACTACCCAGCTCCTTTCCTCCGAAAGTTCGTTATACCGTAAACGTGTATATATAAGTTGGATAAACAGGTTATTCCAAGGTCACTGGTTGGTGACCAACGATTATTAGCCTAGACTCTTTGTATCAACCCTAGTTTCCCATAATCCAAACTATGTAATTACAGAAAAACAAGTCTATGGAATTACATTTCCTGTAGCCCACTTATGATGATAACCACTTATGTTGACCTTTCCGTATGTTCATTACTTATGAAGGACGTCGTGTCAGTCCAGTGAGAAGCCAGTGGTGGAACTACCCTGCTCTTCTTCCGAAAGTTCTTTATACCTTAAACAGCGTAAATAGATGTGCTTGATGAACAGATTATTTCCAGGTCACTTGTTTGTCATCAACGGTTATTGACCCTGATTGTTAAAATTAACACTAGTTTCTCATAATCCTTACTATGAACGTTTACAGAAAAGAAAGTCTATGAAATTACATTTCCTGACGCCTGCTTTTGAATATTTCATGGACAAGGCATAGCTGCTTGATATACGTATTGTAATTTTGCCTCATATGTTTATCAAAGATCTATCAGGTAAATCTTTTTCAGTACGACATTGTCACCAATCGAATCTGATACAAAAGTTTCCGTTATACGTTCATGATAAACAGCGATGAAGTACTTTCTATCTTTTCCTTTTGTTAAACAACAACAAAGTCCAGCCAAGTCATTGGCCATATGAGAAATAAAGCTAGCACATACAGTGTATGTTCCACTGGGACAGTTATGTTTAGGTTCAGCCATGCATAACCAATAGCCAATGGTCAGTAGATGGTGTTAATGGCCTGGGGTTATTATCCTTGAAGCAATGAACGGTCACAAGACGATCACACATTTCCACATCAAAGGTTCTAAACGTTCGATGAGAAGCCTATTCAATGGTTACCATGACAACGGCATTTAACAAAACACAAATTGAACTAAAATGTGCCCATGCATATCGTAAGCGCAGAGAGCGGTCAGTGACCTTTCTTGCTATGGAAGCAACCAATCATCTTTCTACTGAAAAGTTGACCAAATAATCAATAAATGAACGGCAGAAAGATTGTAGTAACGTGCAATCTAGAATTTTGTGATCCTCTGCCAAAGTTTATAAATGTATAAAAATAAAAATACAATCGAAATTGACAAAGCCATCTACCAAAACACTTTCTTATTATCCAGAGTAATTTTTGTTTACAGTTATATTGTTAAAAGTAAAGTATATTTCAACTCAAGAATAACTAAACTTGAAAAAGCCAATTCGCCATACTAGACCCCAAACGTGCCGATTAAAGATGTGATATACAATCCCTCTTGAATAAGCAAATCGGAATTCCTCAAGAGCGGTTTTACCCGTCTTCTCCTGTTGAGACAAGCCGCGTGACACTGATTTGATACACGGATGTGACCTATCCCTTGTATCCGGTTTGATAATTCATTACCTCCTTCTTATGTCATGCATAAGCTATTGAATAATGTAAAAATAAGTTAGACGTTAAGTGAACCACAGCGACTTCCAGCAATCTGTATGTATTCTTTATATTTTACATCGTATATTGTTCGTATCAATCAAATATTATGTGGTGACGCACGCAACATCTCAACAGATATAAAAAATTCTTTCTTTCTTATTTTGGCAATAACGTTTGATACTTAGTTACAAATATACATGCACTATGGATGTTAAACTTAAAGAATGACGTCATCTCCTCTGTTTCATGAGAATTTGTGATCGCAGATACCCAACTCTTAAATCATGCTTGCACCCGTAACCCTGCTCCATGAACTGTGCATTCAAAGGCCAGGAGTCTTTACTACAGTCTATAGGTCTTTTTGTAGACTTGTAGACGATTAGAAACAAAAATAACGAGACCATGAAATCAACACTTTGAAAACGTTGTCTCCATACATACATAAAACGATGAAGCTTCTTGTTCAGATTTCTCCTTTTCCTGTCCAAACAGCAATATGAGCACAAAAACAGTTCACAACTACCGGTGCACGCTGAGTGACAAACTGTTGGAGAGGGCGAAGGAGGAACTGAGCGAGGATCCGAACACCAGACCCATCGAGATAAAAACCCTCAGGGACAGACTGCTCGCTTACCCTGGTTCGTAGTCCATGTTGATTGTAAATTAACTTTGCAGTTGCGGATACAGGAAGGGGAAGGGGGAAAGGCTACCCCCATTTCGAACCCGAATTTCGGGGTTTATTTAAAAAATGGTTGAGCCCCGTTTACTTCCTTTTCATTATGGACCTCCATCTCCCAACCCCACCTTCCTTCATTTAAAAAATCCGCCACTGATTGCTACATGTAATAATGATGTTTTGCGTCTTTGAAAATGAAAAGAATGTATCAATTTGGAGGGGTTTTTTCATACATGTATATCATGTAACTATTCACATTTGTTGTTATTTTAATTTACTTGACTTCAGTGCACGTACGATGCAGGTGAAGCGTATTTCATTTTCTAATGGTGCTGAAGATTATTCGTCTGATGAGCTTTGGAAAAGTAACTTTATTTTCATTTAAAGAGAAAATCGTGTCAGTGTCGTTAAGAGACTAACCTGGCTCTAAGAATCTATCACTGAAATCATATATTAAAGCAAATCCTTCATAAACGAAACCAACCGAAATAACACAGAGGAAACATATAGCATCTACGTCTCAAGAAATGTCAATATGTTTATACGTGTGCTTAAAAGAGGAAATATATATAATGTTATTCTGCTTTCTTTATGGCATGTTTCTACAAGTATACTCAAGTATTTTGTCAGTGTTGTTTCTGTTACAGGTTTAAATCCACGAGTCGACGATGCGTTTCTTCTCAAGTTCCTTCGCGCCAGGAAGTTCGACCAAGAGAGAACCTTCGAGCTAATCCTAAACTACTACAACATGAAGAAGGAAAACGAAGATCTCTTTGCTGAGATGACCCCCCGCCACGTGAAGCACATGCTGGACGGAGGAATGTCGTGTCTTCTTCCCTCAAGGGGAAAAAGCGGGGAGGCAATCTTCATATTCCGACCGGGTAACTTGTAGTTTGAATTCGTTGATGAAAGGCATACAGACGTTGGTGAAGTGAATAGAGAACAAGTTCTACAGATTTACAATTCTTTATCGCAGAATGTCATAACTTGCTTTGTGTCGCAATCCTGCAATAAAGAACTTGTAAATCCATAGATCTTGTTAAAGTTTATCAGCTCTTAAGTTCCACATTTTAAAAAAACCATCGAACCTCTAAATTGCCGTTGCTTTCATATTTGTTGAAATCCTTTTCTTTTCAAATTCTTTTGTTTTTCATATTCTTAATTCTTTGTAAACTTCATTCAGCCCTCGAACGTATGTAGATGTTTAAGGATAGTTCGGTGTGTTGTACGATTACAGTACAATATTCATCTCAATAGAAAGCCACACTAAAAGGTATCTGTTCGTGAAATATCACAAGCGTCTTCTTGTGATTTACATTTACCTTTGATTGATTCTACAAACGCAAAATGCAGCGAAACATAAAATATCCCAAATTTACTATATCTCATTGAATGTTCAATATTTTAGCATATTATCAACTGGGTGTCATTTGCATAGAATATCTGCCTAAAAGCACACAAATACTGAACCGATCCAAATACAGCGAACAATGTTGATAAATAAATGCATGTTTGTAATTCTGATATACGTTGAACCCATTGTACAGGTAAATGGGATCCCGACAAGTACACGATTCAAGACGCTTTCAAAACGGTCTTCGTCTCAATGAGTGTAGTTCTGGAGGTAAGTTGTGTTACAGGCACCAAGTGATAAGAATATCTACAACAAAAGTTGTCAGACACGTTCTTGTCATATAGCTGGGACTTCATGTAACGAGTTGTAGGACCTATAAACCTGGCCATGGCATAATAAACCGTAAAGCTCTCAATAAACGAAGATTAAAGATTAGAGATTAGATTAAAGAAACGGTATGGTTACTCATAAAGACCTTTTGAGCATTTATTTAATACTTCAATTCCAAGATGCTTTCGCCATTCAAAAATTGTAAAACGTACGAATTATTGAACATATCAATCTAGATTGCTTCAAAATTCATTATAATATCCCGGCGTTAGAGGGTTTGCTAAATTGGTTCCACAGAATTAACATAAAACTGAAATTGTCTTGAATAATTTCTCCTTTCCATTCACAGACACTGATTATTTTTGTCAGAACCTATTTTAACGATTTGCAAGATTGATCTCCATATATGGCATTCTTGCCTGAAAGATGTTACCACTTTAAACTCCATTACAAATTAAAGTAGTTCGCTTCCATCACAATCTCAATCCTAAATTTATCAACATGGATGTCGTCATAGTCTATCCAGTTCAGATTTGCCTTTATCTTCGATTGCCACATGTCTAATAAGAAGTAGGCTATGTGCACAATGTAAATGTGAAGGAACTCCAATCTTCTCAACAGTAACGAATGCCAGTCTGAGTTCTCATTACTTTGATTGTAATCAGTCAGGAGTATTTATCTAAAGCCAAGAAAGCGACCTATTTGTGACAGAAGTTAGGTGGGAAGAAGTGAATAATCTTTGTGGGGAGGGAATGCATGTGAATGAAAAGTGTTTTGTATCCCCTGTCCAGTCGGAGGAGATCCAGGTCACGGGGGTGAGGTTTCTCGACGACCTGGAGGACATCACCTGGGGACACGTGAAGGGCTTCTCCCCCTCAGTAGCCAAGAACATCACCGGTATGCTGCAGGTAACATACCCACATGTTTATATTACATGATCATTGTTTAGGTAAAAAAATTTCTAATTAACCTGAATGTGAACTACCGAAGTGAAGCTTGCATAAAGGGAAAGTGTATATATGGTAATTAAATACGATTTTACTGGTGGTGCAAGTTTTTCAAGAATTAATTTGCCTCGGTATACACAGAGACACGTATCATTGATATTAAGTTATCTAGATTATATCTTAACTAGACACATATACTGACATCACCAAAGTTGTTGCAAGGGACGAGAAAATAAATACGATCGACAATAAAGACTTTTCTATACAATCGAAACGTAAATTTTTAGCTCATCAGGTCTGAAAGACCCGATGGGCTTATGGCATGGCAAGGCGTCCGGCGTCCGTCCGTCCGTCCGTCCATCCGTCCATCCGTAAACTTTTCAATTTTTCGACTTCTTCTCCAGAACCAATGACTCTAGAGAGCTGAAATTTTATGTGCATACTCCTTGGCAAATGGGGATTCTAAATTGTAGATTTCGTGACCCCATGACCCCAAATGGGGTCACAAGGGTCAAAACCTTAAAAATCTATTTTAATCTTCTTCTCCAGTTCCAAAAGGTCCAGAGAGCTGAAAAGTTGTGTGTAGACTCTTTGGGCACTGGAGATTCTAAATTGTAGATTTTGTGACCCCATGACCCCAAATGAGGTCACAGGGGTCAAAACATGAAAAACCTATTTTCATCTTCTTCTCCAGTTCCAAAAGGTCCAGAGAGCTGAATAGTTGTGTGTAGACTCCTTGGGCACTGGAGATTCTAAATTGTAGGTTTGGTGACCCCATGACCCCAAATGGGGTCACAAGGGTCATAACCTGAAAAACCTAATTTCATCTTCTTCTCCAGTTCCAAAAGGTCTAGAGAGCTGAAATGGTATGTGTAGACTCCTTGGCCAACGGGGATTCTAAATTGTAGGGTTGGTGACCCCATGACCCCAAATGGGGTCACAGGGGTCAAAACCTAAAAAAACTAATTTCATCTTTTTCCTTAGTTCCAAAAGGTCTAGAGAGCTGAAAAGGTGTGTGTAGACTCCTTGGCCAACGGGGATTCTAAATTGTAGGTTTGGTGACCCCATGACGCCAAATGGGGTCACAGGGGTCAAAACCTAAAAAAACTAATTTCATCTTTTTCCCTAGTTCCAAAAGGTCTAGAGAGCTGAAATGGTATGTGTAGACTCCTTGGCCAACGGGGATTCTAAATTGTAGGGTTGGTGACCCCATGACCCCAAATGGGGTCACAGGGGTCAAAACCTAAAAAACCTAATTTCATCTTTTTCCTTAGTTCCAAAAGGTCCAGAGAGCTGAAAAGTTGTGTGTAGACTCTTTGGGCACTGGAGATTCTAAATTGTAGATTTTGTGACCCCATGACCCCAAATGAGGTCACAGGGGTCAAAACATGAAAAACCTATTTTCATCTTCTTCTCCAGTTCCAAAAGGTCCAGAGAGCTGAATAGTTGTGTGTAGACTCCTTGGGCACTGGAGATTCTAAATTGTAGGTTTGGTGACCCCATGACCCCAAATGGGGTCACAAGGGTCATAACCTGAAAAACCTAATTTCATCTTCTTCTCCAGTTCCAAAAGGTCTAGAGAGCTGAAATGGTATGTGTAGACTCCTTGGCCAACGGGGATTCTAAATTGTAGGGTTGGTGACCCCATGACCCCAAATGGGGTCACAGGGGTCAAAACCTAAAAAAACTAATTTCATCTTTTTCCTTAGTTCCAAAAGGTCTAGAGAGCTGAAAAGGTGTGTGTAGACTCCTTGGCCAACGGGGATTCTAAATTGTAGGTTTGGTGACCCCATGACGCCAAATGGGGTCACAGGGGTCAAAACCTAAAAAAACTAATTTCATCTTTTTCCCTAGTTCCAAAAGGTCTAGAGAGCTGAAAAGGTGTGTGTAGACTCCTTGGCCAACGGGGATTCTAAATTGTAGGTTTGGTGACCCCATGAATTTTGTGAAGACTCCTTGAACACTGGGGATTCTAAATTGTAGGTTTGGTGACCACTTGACCCCAAATGGGGTCACAGGGGTCAAACCCTTAAAATCCTACTTTCATCTTCTTCTCCAGTTCCAAAAGGTCTTGATAGCTTAATAGTTGTGTGTAGACTCTTTGGACAATGGGGATTCTGAATTGTAAGTTCGGTGACCCCTTGACCCCAAATGGGCAATGGGCCTTTTTTATTTGATTGTGAATAACTCGGACGTTGGGACAGGCTATCTTTCCTACACTGCCCATGACCCCATGGTCTAAACCACAACACCTATTTCTATCAAAAGTCTGATGAGCTACAGAGCCCATGGCTCTATTTTTTATTAATTGATATATGGGGTTTGATAGTATGTTTTTCAATATCGCATACCCATATTGACATTGCCTTGTTTAAAAGTGAAAGGGTCCTTGTATGCATATATAGCGACCCCTCTCTACTGCAGGACGCGCTACCCATGCGACTGAAGGGGCTACACTATATACATGAACCTAAGTTCTTCGACGTAATCTTCGCTCTCATCAGACCCCTACTCAAGGAAAAGATCACTAGCAGGGTGAGGATCTGTCATTGGTTTATAGATATATTCGAATTCGATATGGTCACTGCAAAATCGCCCATCAATAGTTCTTAGCTATTCAATTCATTTTTATATATAAATTTAGTAATTTATGATAATCAAAATTCTTTTGTGGAAAAACTGTATATAGTTGTTAACAGACACGTCGCTAATCTGTTATTAAAGAAGTTGAATATCCATTAAATCTTGTTCTTCATTACCGCTACAACATCTAGATTGCCTCTCAGAGAGTTCACTTTTACCTAGATATACTGAAAGATGTGAATTCCATTGGATTCACCATGTGTTGATAGCCGAGTAATAGAATAAGAGAATAAAGACATCATCATTTAGGTCTCTATGTGAACAAACACTTTTTTAATAATCATAAATCATATTCGTGTCATTCGGCTTTGTATCCTTAGACCACCTCAGAAAAGCAATCCCATTTTCGAGTTTCCTAAACATAACGAGAGACTTAAAACAATTTTGTGATAAGGAATAAAATATGGATTAAATCAAGAAAATAAATCATTTTTCATGTTGATTTTGCACTTCTGACTTTTAATCTTATAATTAGATGATGTAATAATGTTTGACCACGAATTATGTTTATTTTCAGCTGTTTTTCCACGGTGATAAGGTTGAACAACTGTTAGAATTTGTAGACGCTGAGAATCTACCTGTAGAATACGGGGGAAAGCTCCGTACAGCCTCTACAGAGGTAGTATTATTTGTTTAATGCCAATTGGCTGGTACGATTTTAATGAAAACAATATTCTGAAGATGATTTTCATAATAAAAGTTGAGATTCACATATCACGGTTTCTATAATCACATTAGGGACACTGTTAGATATTTAAAAACAGACAACTACGTTATTAATTAATACAAATATTATTTCAATGGAAAGGGATGCATAAAATTTGACTATTTTATAGAATATAAAAGTCCTTTGATATTTTAAAGCTTTATATTTCTCTTTTTTCTGTATATATGTGTTATGATAATTTGTAAAGAATAATCAATTTCGATAATATAAGTTTAAATATTTGTATTTTTAATACAAAGGAATAACACTGGTTTTTTATTTCACTGTAGGAATTTACTAATCACGTGATGAAACACAATCAAATGTTTGAAGATGACAACAAATTCGGATATGTTTCCATGGCAATGCAGAAAAAGACAAAGAAAACGGAAGACGCTATGGAAAATCTCCCTGGAACTTTCAAGAAACTTAACACGGATTGACTGAGTGTTTCTCCCTTGTAGTTTTCAACCATTTATCAACCATTCAACTGTACCATTAACGAAGTCGTCCTCAATTTACATTAAATAAGCAGAAATCAAAACTTTTGAGGTGTTTGGAAATCGGTTTCCTTGTATTTTTCAAATATTTACTCACTGGTGTGCTTTGCTCTGGAACATTTGATAACTCGGCATCACTGACATGAAACTGCCATTAGTTTTGAAAAATGAACGAAAGTGGTTAGAATACCATTGATTGTTGATTACTATTAGCGTGAAAAAAATAAACAGTGACATTCTAATACTTCTTACTTATGTACTTTTACAGATGTTGGCAATGGCGTTGGTTATACCCTGACAAAAATTCACAATACACACATGTGTCTTATATTAGATATGTTATAATTGTTTTACATTTTTGTTTAATACTGGTTTGAAATACTCTTTAAGGAAACTTTCAATTACATGCAAAAGTTGATATATTCAGTGAAATATGATTTAAAAAGATATATACTATATAATATTGTTTGTCGTCTGTAAGTCAAATTGTGTTCAGTTTCCAACATAGTGTGATCATTTCGAGCAAACTAGATAAATGTATATGTTGAAATGATGATATGTAACATGAATATTACTACAATTGTGAGGATTAAAATCTAAAACGATAATGACATGTAATAATGCAATTCATGTTAAACCGATATCCATTATGTCGTGAAGAAATGTTGGATGTAAATCAAAATTCCTTCCATTGATTAAATATCACATGTACCCAGGTCTCTTGCTTCTCTTGCAAATGCATTTTATTTATTATTTGTATAATTTACTCTACTTTTGTGTTGGATAACAAAAACAACTTTAGTTCCTCAATAATGATCGCAAAGTAAAGTCATTCTCTCCCGACAGAGGTAGCTCCGTCATAAATTCCTAGACAACCTCTGTCTTAATACGAAGGTTTCTCGGGCTTCCAGCAGTTTCCCCTGGCAGGAAAATATTTGAACTAAAACTACCTGCCTATATTTCAGCCAGTGAAAACAACGAATGCATGAATAACATATTTGTTGTCACACAGGCCTCTTCAATGAAATAGTAGCAAAATGAACCGTTTGCGTTCTGTAAAGTTTAGCTTTTGGAAAGCTTACGGAAATAACTTAAGTGGTTTGAATGATAACTTTTGAAACGGCGTCGCTGATTGCACAACTAACTTTGATTGAATCCAATCAGCGTTCTACATTTCGTCACCAAGAAACCGTCGAATTAAGTCAGAGGTTGTATACGAATTTATGACGGAGCTCCCCCTGTTGGGAGAGAATGAGTAAAGTAGTTAAAGAATGGTTTGGTATCTTTTACACCATTAAGTGACAATGGATGTTGTTGGGGTCAACTGTGTCAAACGTTCTCAATTATGATATTCTATCGTGAAGTATTGACTGAACTAAACTGAACTTTATTTACACACACACACACATTACACATTTATGCGAAATATACAACCAATTTGATTTAGATAATAATGTACAAGGATGTATTCGAAAGACCTATATACATGTGAATAAATTATACAAATGATATGCAAGTATATAAAACAAAGATATACATGACGAGTATGTTGGTATTTAAGGAAATAACACTTAAGATAAAGAGACTCTGAAAATGTAAAATAAATGTGATGGTATTACTACTGCCTTTATCAATAATTGTACAACCTCTTTATCCACCCATACCATAGCAGTGACTGTGGCCAAATTATTGAACCGAAGCGATTACCGGGTTGTCAGTGAATGTTTTATAAATAGGGCCAGTAGTAGAATAGGTCCTTGCCACGCTCCAGCGAGGAAGAAGTCACTGAATGTTAGCACATGTGCATAGTGGTCAGGGAGACGACAACAACGCTACTTTACCTGTGATTCACTACTTTTCCATCCAGGTAAGTTATGATATCACAGTAACAATCGAGAATAATCAACACTGATGTCCTCTGATTGAAGCTTTAGTTCAAAACTATGGTTTGAGAATTATTAATTCATTTAATCTCTAGTGATAATTATGTACGTAATTATCTGTGATGTTTCGGTTTTATTATCTCTTTTAGGTTTTAATATTGTATGAATTCGTATTTGCATTATGCCAAATTATCTTTTGTTATTTTTGTCCGAATGAATATCCACCACATATTATTTTGACAAACGATAAGCTAACTGTCTTACTTGCTATCAATTCAACATTTGTCGTTTGACGTATTAAGGTGTTATAGTATTTCCGACTAAATGCCAATGTTTTACTATAGCTACGATCATAAAATTTTCTCAACTGAAAAGCCACTTTGGTACCCTCAGCCTTTTTTATGGCTCCTTGTAGAAAAGGCATATGACTAATTACATTATCTTTTAATAGCGCTTCATAAATGTATATGTATGACCGGTGCAGTTACTAGAGCGTGGAAAAGAGCGTATTCTATCAGTAGTTAATATCTAGTGTAGGCTATAACGTGTCTATATTGTACGATCAGTTATAGGCCGCGATACATCAACGGTTAATGTATTCTGTTAACACATAAATGAATCACACATGTGACTTACCTTCAAGTATTTGATAAAGGAAATAATGGCAGTAAAGCCTTATGTATCGCAGCTTGCGTGCGCTAATGTGTCTTTATTTAAATTGACCTCAGAAATAGAAATGATTTAGATATTTGCAAACAACAATTAACAATGATTTCGGCTAAGTAATCTTTGATAATATACGAATGCAAAGTTTAGCAATGCATTGACATCCTCGGTTTTGTGAATTTTATAAGATTTTGTGAATAACCGGCAATCAAATATAGAAACAAGTGAATTATCAAAGCCAATCGGGGGAAAAACACAAAATAATGTAATCAATAACGGTTTACGAATGGCAGGTAATCAAGTATTCGAACATGGCTCCCTTGTTTAATCCGTTGGCTTATCAACACCATTTCAATTAAACCACGGATTGAAGTAGTTTATGAGCAAGATTTGAAATGACAACATAACACTAACAGCATTTTATCACAAAGTAAATGTTTGTACAGTCGAGCAACCACTAAGCAGTATAGCATATACAACACACCACTGTCGAAACGTAACTTTAGATGCATTTAAGTTAAGGAGGTTACTTTCGGGATTAAAGGCACTGTCCTTACATGGTTCACATCATATGTCACAAACAGAACACAGTCCATTGTACTTGATTGCCAACAGTCCTCTGCCAAGCCTCTACGATACGGAGTACCTCAAGGCTCGGTCCTCGGGCCCGTTCTTTTCACCCTTTACACCCAGCCTTTATCAGATGTTATTCATACCCACGAGTGTGATTATCACAAATATGCCGACGACACGCAGGTGTCTAAAAGTAACACTCCTGCAGACTTTGACCAAGTAAAGACTGGTGTACAAACTTGTGTTGCTAGTGTGTTGTCTTGGATGACAAGCAACAAGCTCAAGCTGAATACAGAAAAGACTGAGCTCATGTCAGTTGGCTCAAAAGCCAGATTACAGCAAATTCAGGAAACATCTGCTCACATCGGGGACACAGATATCCAATTCCAACCCTGTGTCAAGTACCTTGGCGTCAAGATCGATAACACACTATGCATGAAGGACCAAATCGGTAACATCTGTCGAGGATGTTATGTCGAACTACGAAAGCTTGCATCCATACGGAAGAGTCTGACATCAGAGTCTACTGCCAAATTTGTAAATGCTTTTATTACCTCGAAATTGGACTACTGTAACTCTACCCTCTATGGTCTACCTACAGAACAGATTGATCGCCTCCAGGCAGTTCAAAACTCTGCAGCTCGACTTGTTCTAAAGAAGCGAAAGTATGATCATGTCACTCCTCTACTGCACGAACTACATTGGCTCCCAATCAAGTTCAGAGTGATGTATAAGCTGGCAACAATAGTGCACAGATATTTTGATGGTCAACTTCCTTCTTATCTCTCAAGTGAACTCTCAAAGTATGAACCAGAACGCAATCTACGATCAGCTAAAGTTTCATCTCTGTGTACCCCAAAGTTCAACCTTAAATCAGCAGGTGCAAGGGCTTTCAAGTGCGCTGGACCTACTGTCTGGAACTCGCTGCCTCCAGTTCTCAGAACTCAGCAAACACTTCAAAGTTTTAAGTCAGAACTGAAAACGCATCTCTTTAGGCTAGCTTTTGCTTAATCTCAGCAGTCAATTTTTCAGAGAAAAGAAAAAAGCGCACAGAGTCCTCTGAGAGGAGAACTGCGCTATAAAAGAACTATACATTATTATTATTATTATTATTTATCTTCTCTGTCGATATTCGGTACCCATAGTGAATTTCGCCTTTAATGATAGACGGAGTTGACTAGAAATTGCTACCCGATAACTGTTAACCAAAATAAATACTTTGTGAACTGCATTATGATTTCTGAAGAATGCTGTCCTCTTTAGTTTTTGAAATGTCACCATTTCACTCTGCATTTTAAGACTATTTACTAAAATGTTGAAATTGCGTACTATTTGAAACAGAAGTGTAAAGAATTACCCAAGCAACGATCAAAATGGAAGCCAAGGAACCTCTGCCAAATGTTCATTCATTGCCAATATGGTATGTCGGGAAATTATACTGTAAACAAAATGGGTTATTCATTTTAATGATTCCTGAAACGTTGCATGTTATATTTGTTGATTTGTTAACATCTTTACCTCAGAAAAAATTCTTTTCAAAGTCCACCCTTTCGATTTGCCTTGAATACTCTGGTTTTGTAATGATGTCACGGCAATTTCAGGTTCGAAACGATCTCTGACAAATAGTTCGCAATCAATTCCAAGTAGAGTCAACTTGGTTTTTTAGTTTTTATATATTATTCTAAAACATTCTGAAGTGGTTAATTCATGGTCATGGTCTGAGCAAGTTAGACCGCTAGTGGCTGATGTTTGGTCTTTTCAGGTGTTGATTAAACAACTCCACTCCATGCATGTCGTGGATTAATCAACACCTTCAACGACTAAACAACAGGCTCTCATGGTTTGACTATATATTATTTACTTGTTTTCTTATCAAGAGAATTGCTTAACACTTAAAGGACAATATATGAAGTTAATAAAGAATCAAGGTATAGTTTGCGTTATGATTAATGTAATAACTTGGAAATACATGTCTGTTTTACAAATATCATCAATAGTTTAACAGTTAAACATTCCAGAGATTGTGTGGAAGTCAAAAATATATTTTGTTGAGTTCATGTATGTTCAGAGGAAGCAAATAGTAACAGGACAACATATGTGGTGTACACTCTACTTTAGGATAACTCCAAGCAAAAATTATTTGATGATAAAACTCAAGATTCAACCTTGAACACGCTTTGAACATGAAAGAGTCAAGCCTAATGTTTTACTAAGTGATGTTATTTTTAGTTGTCGCAAAACCATTATTAACATGCAGGGAATGAAAATATTCAAATAACTGTCTCTCTAAATCTTCTACCCAACAATTTGATGTCTTTTCTGCCAAGATAAAGCTTATCCGAATGTACGCCCAAAGCAACGGGAATAGGTTTTTTAGTTGTCAATCTATTTCAGCGACTTGTACAGGCAGAATGTCCAAAACCAAAGATGAGTACACGTGTACTCTGTCTGGCGAGCACCTGCAGAAGGCGGAGACGGAACTGAACGAGGATCCAGCCACTCGCAAACTGGAGGTACAGACACTCAGGGAGAGGCTAGCCAGGTACCCAGGTGGGTGGATGTTATATAAGGGTTATTTAAATCTATTTTATAAATACCATGTTTATTTCATGGAATGAATAATATTTTTTTCATGCAAGGTGCTGTCACTAGCGATAATTTATATCCAAAACAAATCCCACATTTCATCTTTCCCCTACTTCACATTTCATTCAATCGCATGTTAGTTATTATCATGGTTATATAACTATATCATATTTTCATGACCCCGAACCAGGTCTGAACGCCCGATTAGAGACAGAGTTCTTGCTGAAGTTTCTGAGACCACGCAAGTTCGACCAGGAGAGGACCTTCAAGCTGGTCCTCAACTACTACCAGATGAAGAAGGACAACGAGGACATCTACGCCGAGATGACTCCCATGGCGGTGAGACACTTCCTGGACGCCGAGGTCATGTATGTGCTACCAGAGGCGGGCAGGAATAACGAGACGGTCGTCGTCTTTAAAGCAGGTGATTATGAAACTAGATAAAAGTACAATAAGATAAAGGACATGTTCTATGTTAAGTCAGCTTCTTCATTACACGAATACGACGTTTTGTGTAGATTTTACAATTGTTATGGAAATCCAACGTATATTTGTTTGATAGTAACGATTCTGTGAAAATACCAAAAGGTTATCACTTGCTTAATAATAACGGTCATGGCATCCACACCGAAACGTCAAATTCATGAAATAAAGTAGTTCACTGTCCAGTTCTCTTTTAACATACCAGCTTATCAAATTTCTCCGAATGAAATTACATGTTTAGTTCAATGTGATTGTAATGCAATTTTCTGTGTGGATTTATGTTAATATCATTTACGGCTCTATTTCTTGAAACTGGTGACGCTTTAATCAGATTTAATCAATTTCGGTTGAATTGGTTTCATATTCATCAGGACTTGCCGTTTGTGGCTGCGAATGTTTTTTTTCAAAATATTTCTTTCTTTTATCCTTTACATAGCTTATTTGACAAACTAACATGCAAATTTAGTATTTTTATCCAGCACTGCTTTTAAACAAGTAGTAATAGGTTGTTAAAAAATACATTTTCTTATTAAAGACAAGAGTTTGCCTGTATTTCAGCGAGGTGGGACCCGGTGAGGTTACCAATAGAAGACGTCTTCAAAAGCAACTTCCTTTTCATGAGTGCAATCATAGAGGTAAAGTCATTTAATCATTTTCATCATTTAGTCTCATAGCTGAAATATAATCAATTAATAGAAGGATTGGTCAACTTTTCTTATTTAATGTTAAACAATGAACGAATTGGTAGACCAAGGGATGGATAATTGTTACCAACGAGCAATATGGACGTGGCGAACAGAACCAGCGTGCTTTAGTTAAGACCAAACTAGGTTCTAAATAATAAGTACAAATATACAAACATGTTCCAACCGTCTTCCAATTCTATTAATATTACAAATACAATTTTCTTTGCATTTCTTGATATACAACTGAATCTTCTCCAACTTGTCCGATTTTGTGATAAACATTTCATTCGATGTTTCATTTGCTAAATGATATTATGTATCATAATAAACATATGGATTGCACATTTCATTTCAAAAGGAATATTATCGTTCGTGTAAGTGAAGTAATCGTTAAAGAAAACAGTATAACAACTAAAATTAGTTTTTTTAAAACCTCGATCTCACCTGTATTACCTGTCTGCAGTCGGAGAAAGCCCAGGTGAACGGGATCCAGGTGATCTACGATCTGGAGGGCTTCACCTGGAGCCACATCAAAGCTATGACACCCTCCATGGCTCAAAAATTCTCAGGACTCTACCAGGTAACCAACAAGTCAATCATTCGTTCATAGACAGACAGACAGATAATTTATTAAAGTCTCACCTCGTACAACAACATATATACAGTACAACTTAAATGAATATTCGAGCCACCCTTTAAGTGTTATGAGAGACTATAAATCTAAAATACAAATGTACAAATGTAAACCTTAAAAAGGTAAAGAATAAAAATATATAGGTATATGCTATAAGATATATGGTTAAATTAAGCACTATGATATAAAACATCCTTACGTTTCTCCAATAAAAACTTGCAGTTGTGTTGTTTCAACGACAATGGATTTCTTCAAAAGCATTTAGACGTTGATGTACTAATACAGGAAAATCGAATGGATTTTCTTAGCTTCTTTACAATTATATTTAGTGTACCGGAAGTAACGCAGAATCGCCGAGTAAAATAAATAAAGAAGTAGTTCTGTGCCAATGCAATGCTGAAAGCCATTTATAGATGCATTCATCAAAATGTTGTTTTCCTACATACCACAGGATGCGTTCCCAGTTCGAGTTAAAGGGGTTCACCATGTCAACGAGCCACAGATATTCGACATTTTCTTCGCTGTCATCAAACCCTTCCTGAAGGAGAAACTTACTAAAAGGGTGAGGTTTCAATAATCTGTCTAAATCTCTTGTTTCACGAAAACCAACAACTTGATGACATGTGATAGGTGTATGGGAAATTTTCTGTTATTCGTAGATTCTGAAAAAAATATAATTTTTGAATGCAATTACAATTTACAATAATATTGGCCCCAGCACTTGGTCAGCAGATCAATAGATACATAGAGGTTGTCGACGGTTGTACACGTATTTTTCAACATACATTTTTTTCTGTTAGCTTGTATTCCACGGCGACAAGGTTGAACAGCTGCACGACTTTATCAAGGTGGAGAGACTTCCCCAGGAGTACAAGGGAACAGGGCCCTCCTTGAGTTGTAAGGTGAGATGATTGTGTATAACTACACGGAAATCGAATATTTGTGGAGAGCTAACTTCTTTTTTGAATTATAAGTGTCATTTCGGTGCAGAAAAACAGAAAAGACGTGCTTACTTGAACCTGGTTATACACCTGGTGAAGCTGGATATATATACTAATGTACTCTCACCGTTGTGTCTGTCCTAAATAGTCATTACTTAAGAATTACTTCAAAATTTATTTAGTTCATGGAGGTATAAACTTAAAATCCGCTGTGTAGACTCGGCGTAAATCAGTGGATTTACACAGTTTGCACAACGATTTTTAAGTTTATACCTCGATAAACTAATAAATTTTGGAGTAAATTTATAAATAAATATATGCATGCTTGTTGTTTTTAATAAAAGAATTTATTGCTCTAAATATACAAATTTGCTACAAAAAGCAACACGATCGGTTTTAGCTTCTGATAGAGCTCTCTTCTTTATCATGAAAAGGCCTACCTTTAGAATATTTTGACAACAATAATTATTCTATATTGAATTATGTTAATTATTTGTTACAGTACTTTCAATAAGTGTCATTGCACAACTCCAGTGATTCTATCATTACAAAAAAGTAACTTGTTTACAAATAGTTCCGTCGATGGGCGTGGCTTAAAATGATGTTGAGTCACGAAGTTAAGTTCACATAGGTATGAACTGAACTCTTATACAGTGTTCAACGAATCAGATTTACGCAAAGCAATTGCTATTTATTTATATAAATATCAACCTTAGTGTCTTGAATGTTAAGACGAATATGAAATTGTTACCAAAAGGTCTTTACGCTTATGAAGGGGTTGATAAATACAAAGATGTTTGATTTTTAGATATTTCACTGATTTTATTGTCTTCACTTTCCAGGCATTCAATGAGAGTCTCCTGGGCAAACAGCAACATTTTGAAGACGATGCCAAGTACGGATTTGTCCACATGACCATTAAACACACCAAAAAATCTGAAGACGCTATGGAAAATATGTCAGGAACATTCAAGAAATTAAGCACTGATTGAAGTAATGGTTCGCTTCATTACGTTGACATTCATCTCCTATGGCCAACATCGGTGATGAGATGAAAATTTGAAATGAAACTGGCAATGCAAGTTACCTTGTTGACATTTCAACTTTGACCTGTGTATTTTGTATGACGCAACCTATGAAGTCTGAAGACTGTTACATTTACAAAATCTACAAGTCTAGTTCCTAGACTTCGACAAAGTTTAACTACGCTGGTGAATGAATAATTTTTTTAAATCGAAATAAATATGGTAAACACAGTATGTTAATGGACTATATATGATAGAGATCATGGATATTGTTGACAACGTATATAGTGTATGATACTAAACGTCCTACTGCTTATTGGTTGGAGGCCCCAACGGCCTCCAACCATCTAAACAGCTGAAATTCTCTCTATATTACAGTTGGAATTTTCAAAGGAACTTTCAACCAATCATATTTAGCCTCTTTGTATTTCGGCAATATCGTAAACCAATGAACACATCTGTATCAAATTTAGAACCACGTGACCATGTGGGTATTCCGAAATAATTGGCAACCTTTAATACGGAAAACGATTGTCTCTGCAAATCTCAAAATTTAAAGGGAACAGTGGTGTTTAAGAATAAAAAAGACAGTACAATTATTCATGACCGCACGTGTACTAAATAAGACGCGTAAATGTCGCATGAAAGGTTAGAAAACTCTATTCCACGTTTGTAAAAAAAAACTCCTTTACAACGGCACACGCGAGAATCAAGCGGCTACAAGTCGATAAGTAGAGAAAGTCATAAAGGCGAGTCAATTTGTGGGATATCGCTTCGTGACAGACAAAGATAGAGGTAGTGAACTATGCTTTAGACTTTAACTTAATGTATCTTGTACTGGAAATCTTTGAGAGTTGAGAAACAATTAGTGATACATATGGATTTATGACTTTGCAAAAGAGTCGAACACTTTGTGCGGTGCTGGACGCTATCAATTGTGACCTATATTCTAAAAATAGAACTATTTCCAAGGGATAAATCGGTGACTGTGGTTTAAAACAGAACTGTATAGATCTATTTATAACTGCAAGTTTGCCTGACTATTCTATTATTTGATGCTATGAACAAATAATTGTATAACTTTTTCTAAATAAAAGAAAATATGAAGGTCTTTTTTTCTATTAATGGCCTTAATCAACTTATTTGCTGTAATGAAAATCCTATCCTATTTGTATCCTATGATTTCGCAGTATTTCCTAACCTAACAAGGGTGCCGCCAACTTAGCCTTTTTAAAGGCTTTTCTTGTTGCCAGTCTTGTCAAACAAATGTAAGATTCGTTCTCCAGAGCAGAGCATGAGGGTTGTCCGTGTTTGGTGTGAATTACCATACTTAGTTATTCAAATAAAAGATCAGTTTGAATTTTTCTTTGAAAAAAGAGACGCGTATTTTATTTCCGCATGTATAGGAGAAATTGCCATGTCATTTTAACCATAGTGCGTTCTACACAATGATTACATTCACCAGCATAGTAAGCATTAACTTACCAGGTTTAATGAATGTTCACTCTAAATCCAATCAAAAACAATTAACTATATTCATGATCCCAATACATAGACTTATGTAATTTTAATTACAAAATGATTTTGTTACATGTTTTCGACGAGAGCTCTCAAAAACATGCAACCATTTAAGGATTGTTTTGCATCTTATGCCTCTATCGATGTATTACAACAACAAATTGTATAAAATCGTGTAGGCACAAAAAATGTAAAACAATCCTTAAATAACTTCCAGGTAAATAATTTTAGTATAGACTTGCACTTCCTGATATTTGAGATGACTTAAAAAGTTCAAACACCAACTAAAACAAACGAGTACAATAACTAAATAACGTAATGCACTGCCAATGTACCAGCTGTAGGAACGTTAGTAACATCTGTTCACCTTTACAGAAACGAATTCCAATCTGTTATCTGAGATTATAAAATAATCTCCTTAGCTTATATAACAAATGGAAGATAAAAGATCATTTACATCTTCCACGCTCTAATAACGTCTTATGCGGGCCAGTTTCTTGTTTAATTGTGTGTGCCTAAGGCCCTGTAAGTATTATCAATGCTAGTTGGTTAGTTCCAAATCACAAGTTGTGAAGACACACGGAAACTGGATCATGATTGAAACGTCGGCCTAAAATAATAGCTTAAAGGTATAATAATTATGTCACATTGTGGAATTCACCCTAGCTCACATTTTGTTGTAAAGTATTGAACAGTGGCATTTATTTATGTCTAAAATACAACATGTGTGTTAGCTGTTGCATGAAAATGTCCTTTTTGAAGATAGCATTCTGGATTTAAAGAGGTTTTTTTTGGACTTTTGATTCAATGTCCAACAACGTTCTTATTCAAAAAGGGTTTGCTGTAGACCGAATTATGTTATATGCAAGTTAATTTCAATTCCAAATTAGGCCGAAGTGCATTGTTAGTTTTTCAGGTATAGGTTTATAATTAACAAGTGACAGATGGTATACATTGTTAGTGCCATAGTAGGTAGAATATCTGTCAGATAGACTAATATAACGTCACAGAATGCAATAGTACATGATATGTGTACTTAATTTTTGCTAAAAATAATATTTCGTTTGATTAAATGTTACATTTCAATGTTAATTATAATAGATTTGTAATGAAAAATAAACAATTATCATCACATGATAAAACTGATGCGTTCCACTTATGAGTATCACTACTTATCATTGGTATGACATATATCAGTGTGAAGGAATAAACGACCTATATTGGTGATCCATCAGCATTTGAGTAAACAGACATTGCTGTGAACGAGAATCACAGTAATGCGTACCTGTGTACCTGTCAAGCTACTCAAGAGAGTAAACCCTGTCTTTTATCATTTCACTATCTTCTTAAACCACAAATGTCACACACAATCACAAAATATAGAAAATAGATTCATAATTGAACTCAGCCTCAAGCCAATCCCAAAGTAAAGTGTGTGAAGTGGGGAACTATTTCCCTCTGTTATGCTCCAATTACCCCTGTAAGAGATTTTCTACTCGTGGTTTTCGTAAACTCTGAAAGTGAAGTAAACTGATAACAGAGGGAACTACACCCTCTCTTCCCGTGCTTCAGTTGCTGTGATACCCCCATACAATGTATGAGAGATTGTCGACTCAGGGTGACATATCACTCCCTGATCTGAAGACACGGATTTTTTAGTAATCCTCGACCCCATCATTGACATGGTCCGTAAAAGGATACACCTGTTCATGTCCTGCCTCCAGGCACTCATATACTTAAGACCTACTTATATACACCTACCTAGCTGTCGTAATGGATGAGTTTCGTTTCTAGTAGAAGAAACACTCTTACTAGTATATGAGAGCTGTTTTAAAATTCAAGAATTGCTTAATATAATGATTTGGTATTTCAGTGATTTGATACAATGATGAAGTCAAAACGCATAAGCCTTTCACTGGGGATTGACACTTTCGTTACCAACACAAAGACATGCCTTCAGTAGGCCTATAGCACACAAAGACATGCCTTCAGTAGGCCTATAGCACACAAAGACATGCCTTCAGTAGGCCTATAGCATGCTTGCAGTGATTTACTGAAACAGCCAGGCAATACTACTACATATTATACCAAGGCATTATATCCGGAATCTTTGGTTGTTTTGTGAGGTTTCATTTAAAAAGCAAAATATTAACGTTCTTCATTTTATAATTATCTGCTAATACTTGCATCAGTTTTTCTACCTTCGTAAAGTTGTATATCATTAGCAGGGATTCATTAAGGTTAAAACAAAAGTTAAGCCCACTGTGGATATATCGCTAAATCCACTCAATCTATTCATTGTTGTTATTGAATATTATCTACTTTTTATAATTGTATTATCGTATACATAATCAAGTTTAGCATGCAGATGACTATCAGGGACAATTAATTTAATGTTAAAGATATGAAGTAACTTGAACAGGTCACATCTAAAAGCATATAATACACAGTGTATCATTATCTATGATCAACACTCAAGGACGTTAACTCAATTATAACCGAATACAGATACAAGATAGAAATAGAGAATGGTTATATTTATAATTATCATAAAATCATGCTGACGTATCTATCTTCTCATACATCGAGCGAAAATAATGCTTGAGTTAATATTCGGATGGCCGACTTTGCAAAAAGAAGATGATGATAAAAGTTCAAAATAACCTTGCTGAAAGTTATTACATATATCTTCATAAGAGATTCTTCGTGACGCTGAGCACAACAGATGCAGTAGATAATTAGACAGGTTAAAGATAGGCGTTCACCGTCACGCTCAAGTGACTACCTAAAACTACAAGCGATCAAATTCTCCGCCTGACATATCGCCCTGATCGGACAGACCAACTCAAAGCTTCAGTCCACTGTGGACATCTATCTGTCTCTACAAGGAAATAGGTACAGGTATCTGATCCCTTTAATCTGTCGGCTCTACGCGGCTTGTCGTCCCATCAACCTGTCTCAGCAGCCGGGGAAAGGTAGGTTCATCCAGTATAGAATTAAACGTATGTGGCTTGTATTTAGTCTAGAGGTTATTGTTAAACTGATGTATTTAAGCGTTGCACTGACCTATTTTGGATCACAATATCTGGAATTATAAATAATCTTGTGGTCAATCAGCAATCTCAAACACTGTTCACACCGACAGCTTATCCATTCGAAGATATTAAGTGTTGTTAAATTGTGTAATATGATGGGCATCGTTATCTAAACCAAACTGTAAAATGATAGTCCGTGATACTTTTTCATGGTTTAAATGATTTAACTAACCTAGATTAGACAAAGAAAAACAAAATCCAAGAAATAAATACTCATACTGTACAGGTGTCTTCCTTACATACGTTCACCACTTGATGCAATACCTTACACACCTGTCGACATCCATTTGGTACAAATTAGTATATCTAATAAATTAAGTATATCTGACAAATTAAGTATATCTGACAAATTAAGTATATCTGACCAAAAGAAAATTCATTTTTCTAAAAGTCCTTATGTAATGTTTACTTGGGCCACCTTCATATCTCTGTTATGCGATTTACATCAATTAGAGTCTAACATTAAACATTCATAACAGGATGCAGGTACTTCTTCCTTTATAGACAGTATAATAAACCAACTCAAGAAAAAAATCCACACAATTTGATACAAAACGTTCCTGCTTTGATATCAAATTTGTTCAAAACTCCCAATTAAAACGTGGCAAAATCTACATTTGCTGTCAATGGTGTTCCCGGTTTTACTTTGAAGAAGCGCTTTTTGCATGTTTTAATTTGAGTTTCAGTCGGTTCCATTTTATTCTCTTCAAAAATAGAACGCATGGGGTATTTATTTTTTAGATGATTGTCATCCTTTGAATTCCAATTAAAGTTAATGAATTTTAAGGTTAGAACTACATGTTTTGGTAAGTTCGGAGTAAACTCCACACCAAAACGCAACTTGAAATGCATTTTTTCATTAGATACGAAAGTTTACAAAAACACGCACAATATGTGCATAAAAAGTCAATGCTGCGAGTGCTGCACGTGAAATTCATGATTACACACGAGAGTTGCATGACTATAAAAACTGAAACGTTGATTATCATTCTACTGACCAAATTTAGTCGACAGACCGATTTGAAAAAGCCAAGATTGAGTGCTGTTGAACGCAACATTGCCATAGGACGCATAAGCTCGATAATCGTATGGTCAGGTTGCACGTCATTTCCGGGTTCATCAACCAACCATTTCCCGTCTATGGAATCGCTACATGCAACACAATTCGACACAAGATCGAACAAGAAGTGGCAGGTCTCGAGTGACGTCACAAGCCCAGGATCGCTTCATCCGGGTGGTTCATTTGCGGAACCGACATTTTACAGCCAGGATGACTGCAGCCAGGGTCCAAGGAGTAAGAAGACTCTCGGACCAAACCATTAGGAACCGTCTTCGAGAGGCTGGTCTTCGGGCAAGACGTCCTGTTCTTCGACCAGTTTTGACACGTCAACATCGTCGACTGCGGGTCAGATGGTGTACAAGATTGAGGGCATGGGACCTAGCTAAATGGCGCAGAGTTTGTTCTAGTGACGAATCAACTAAACCCACGAGATGGAAGACAACGAGTTTATAGACGTCGTCATGAGCGATTTGCCCAATATTGTGTTCAGGAGGTCGACAGGTTCGGGGGTGGGAGTGTTATGGTGTTATCCAAATCAACAGATCTCAACATCATAGAACACCTTTGGGATGAACTGAACAGACGTGTACGACAACGTCAACGTCAACCTCAGACGTTGGCTGACCTCACCGTTGCCTTGCAGGAGGAGTGGCAAAATATTCTACAAGCAGCAATTCGTCGTCTTTTCCAATCTATGACAAGGAGGATCAATGCAGTCTAAGCTGCAAGGGGTGGCCACAACAGGTTTTAACTTCAGCACCCCACCATGGCGACATTGCGTTTTGGAACTGTAATTTAACTTCACCAGATGACACACCGGTACATTCTCCGTCATTGTGCTGAATTTGATATGTACTGGTTATTCCAGTCATGAAATATTTCTCTTTTAAAATGTGATTAAAAACACTGATATTTTCTGTCATGCGTTTCTTTTCTTGAAGAGTATACTTGCATGACAGTACTCAAGTTGCACTGCAGTAGTACTATCACGGTTTCTGTGATCATGCTTTTCCTGCAGTCAGTGTGGATTTTTCTCACTTGAGAAACAACTCTCTCAAAGTCAGAATTGCTTTGAGGAAGACTTGACACTGCAATTTTTATCTTCTCCGTTTGTATTCCATTGAGGTCTCCAACGTCAGGAGGCCTGTCCAAACTTGCTCAAACCTCTGTTGTCAAGGATCGGTAGAGCAGTATCTCTCATCAGCTGGAAATCTTCAAACTTTTCATTCAGTCCCAAGTCCCTTTGAGGGGTGAATTTGCATGACTGTAGAAACCTTTTTTCTTCCTCTGTCTTTTTGGATATTTTTACAACAAAATCCTATATACGATAAGGATAAAACCCTTGACAGGTTTGACTTCATCATGGTTTAGTGATTCGGATGCATCAGTTACCCTGAGAGCTAAGTTCGAGCGCTCTTGGTAGGGGCAGCACCTAATCAGCACTGAATTCCAAAGTCGACAAACCAATTTCAGTCGATTTAAAAGCTGTCTTCCTCGAATTTTGAATTTATCTCCATCTCTTCTCTGAACCTTTCGATCCTTTTTTCCTTTTGGATGATCTACATCCACGTGTCGATTGACTGAGAAATTGTTGAAGGCAAGTTAAACCTATTTCTCACCCACCCGTTACGTATGCAAACATACGGAAGCACTTTAGTGCCACATTCAAAATTTCTTTATCTCCTAATCAGAAGATACTATCTCTTAAAGTCATTGTCTCATTTTTGCAAGGCAAATTGTAATGCATGCCGGACAAATAGTTCACCACTCACAGAAATCTTTCCCCTGACGTTTGCAACAATTTTAAGAACTCTGCAGGCATTCTAGCCCTCAATAATTAAGTTCAAACTACCCTACCCTACCCTAATATTACGTGTTTTGCGAGCGTTAGTCCTTACCACGTCATTTCGCCAAGGCCGTGACGAAGAACACATAAAATTTCCCAGCTGAATATCCAATTTAAAGAGCTAATAGCTTACCCTTTTTCAAATAGTGAAATAACAAAAAGGTGGTCAATGAAGAATGCGTCTGTCATAAATATCGGCGCTACAATTTCTAGATTTCCGGTGTTTCGCATTCGCGATGGGATTGCACTTGATTCGGTACCTCATCGGTCTGAAACGGCTTACGCCAATAAGCTACTTCATCCAAAATTGTAAAACGGGCATAAAAATGAAAATCTTTGCAAACGCGACAGCAAATATTTGTGTTAGTGATCAGATTTTGTTCGTGAAGAATAATTAGTTCAGTTTAGTTGCCTTACAAAAATGAGACTATGACTTTAACAAACAACCTCTCCGGGTGTGTCATTCGCTTTTCAGTGATCAAGCGAAAGGCAGTTATTGAAATTACTTCTAAATGCCCCTGTTAACTAAATGTATTACAAACATACAAATATTCATTTGCAATTTTCCAGCATATATTTTTATATGATCACAACATATTGTAAATAATCATACAGCGATTGAAATGTTAGAATGATGAAATGTTAGAAATATGTGTCAATATGATCTTTTGTTTGAGAACATCATTACCAATACCCCAGGGGGCTGTCACACGTATCTGTCCATGCTCTGTTGACTCGGTACGCCTGGAGCAACGTATTTGTGAAGATTAACTGAAGCTTGGTGAAACATGTAGGCTAAAGACACCTACTTTCATCAGAAAGAAAACTGTCTTAATATTATTTGAATACCTTTGGAACCTGCATGTGGTTATAATAAAATGGAAGATGATTCAACAATTTACAGATGCATATATTCATAAAACGATAGTATTATTGTATATCATTATTTCTGGGGCTCGCCTGATACATAATAGTTAAAGAATGCTCAGAACAATTTTGTAATTTAATGAATTCGTAGAAACAGTTAAATAAGTGTACCTAAACTAGATTTATTGAAATAATACAAGTTACTTGACATGTAAGTCGGTAGAGATTTCACCAGCCATGACTCATTTATGGTTAATGTGTGATACGAGCAGACTCTTGCAAAGCCTATTCAACAGGCTTTAACAATTTCTTCGATGTATTGCATTTGCTTTCAAAAGGTAAATAAAACGGTTAGGTAAGTAGTTCAGTACATAGAAGGTAAGAGAACCTCAAGGGTGTTTAACGAGAGGACGTAAGGACTAGACATCACTTAAGTTTGGTTTTTACACGCGTTGTATCTTCTCTAGGGGGTTGAAAAGGATTCTTACGGCTGTACAGTGTTCTGCGACATCGTCAGTGCTGTCGCACCGAGATCCGGTAAGCGAAATATCTTCGAAGGGTATCTGTCTAAAATGATTTTTTTCTCTTTACCAAACGATAGTTTAATCTATGTTACTGCACTTATGACTCGAGATTTCAAGTGCACACGGTCTTACTTAATCTTTACCTGTAGCAATGTAAATCATTCTTATCGCAAGTTCATGGCACCGGGCTACCAATAAGGTTTAAATATGTAGTTCAGGCCTACCATTGCCTTTGAGATTGGGATTTTTTGGTGTCTCTTAGACTCTACGATGCCCATGAAACAATTTGCTTCGTGAATATGATCTGATACATAACCCTTCTTCACGCTCTGATTGAGTCCAAAACCTATGTCAGAGATCGCTTGAAAGCCTGGTCATTCGGGTTTCGAGTTAGGATAGTGGCGTCGCTTGTTGAAGTGCACAAGTAAGTTATTTCTCTGTTGCATTATTTCGTTCATGAAATGGACTAGTTACGTAGATTGGAATGAAAGTTGTTGTCTCATTCACTCCATCTTCCGGTTAAAACGTATCGAGACAGATTCTTGGGAAGGGTTGGAAATCTTTTTGTTTCGCCCATGACCTTGTGAAGAAGCATGTATTCGAATAGAGAAACATACATTAGCGTTCAGGAAATGAATGCGCTGTAGGGAGGTTAAATTCAACAGAGGGGTTGAAATATCATTTACAGGATATTTTATAACTTCTTTTAAGGTGGCGGGGGGTTATTTTGTGCAATATTATCGCATTGTTACTGCAGGAAGTTAAAATTTCCTATCAAGTTAACATCAATCATTGGCAAATCACACAAAAGACATGGATTTAATTCATATTACATAAATAATTTTACACGCATTGCTGGAAAATATGGTAGATGAAGGCAAGTATCATGATATTGGACACTTAACTACTTAAGTCAATGTCGCATAATCAATATCAACAACTGGTAAACGTGTTGGGTAACTGACGTGACACCTCTTCTTCTCCTCCTCCCCCCCCCCCCCCCCCCCCCCCCTCTCCTCTAAACCACTTACGGGTGGAGGTGGGGTGTCTGAACTCGCCTGGAAGTCGGGTGGTTGAACCGTCTGAGTCACTGTATAATACCTCATACAATGGCTCTGAAGCATGACCTCGACCATAACGTTTGGTACGGATAGACTTAACTTCTTTCATAAGATCTTCTCTGTAGTGCTTCAGTAATCTTCTGCAGAGCGCCATAAACGATGTGAATGGTCCAAGTTAAACATAACGCAAAAAACCTAAACTCTGATCAACGGATTTTAAACAAGGCAATATTTACTGATGAATGATGACCAATATTGGTGGTCATCTAGCATAATTGATAAAGTTATCGTAGTAGACACCTGGCCAGAAGTAGAATATTGAATTTGTAAGCTTCAAATGTGAGACATATCTTCTATAGCATTCTAAATGTACCTTCACTATAACTTAGCATATAAGACGAGAGAGAGAGAGTTCGTGGTTAACGTTGCTGGATACAAAACAAAGTCGGGAAACAATAATGCTATGTGTATCTTTACTATGATTATTCCTTAATAAACCATTACGTTTATTCACTATGTGCCTCTGTTAACCCTTACTTTAAGTACTACAGCTGTTAGAGTCGGACATCAAATACAGTCCAGGATATCAAGTGACCATCTCCATGCTGGAGTAGATATCTTTCTTAGTGTAGGGTACGAAATATAAACGCTCCAACTGACCCTGGATAGGGAGAGAAGTTCCTAATTGATTTCAACAGGTGCAACTGAATGAATAACTAAGACATCAGCCATGGAGCGTTTGTCACAAAATTCTGAATGGGGTTTCATATCCCATTTTCATAAGCTCGAGATCCTTATATTTGACGTGACTTGCTAAATAGTCTGAATCAAGATGACTTGCTGTTTCAGTTTTGAACGCTGTGACATGCAAAAATAGCTGTCCTTGTGTGTAAAATTATAACACATTTGATCGTTATTATACTTAATTGCCAGACAATCGGACTGTTCTAGTTATCCGGGTTTATTCTCTCTTGTATCATGTCAGATGATAGAAGTAGTTTCATTTCCCTTCAAGAACTACCACCATCGTTCTCCTTTCATATTATTTCAGTTTCAATCGGGAAGTCCAGATTTCTTCTCTTTACCATCATTTTCGCATAACAATTTTTGACATTTTTTTCATCAATATTCCAATAGCAGTTATCTCTAAAACTTCCGTGTAACTATTACTTTCTACAGCTATATGATTTTAATCAATTTAATTGTCACTATTTCTATCACTACTTTTTATACCTGTTATCTACAAAATTTAATTTGTTGATAAAAATTCTAGATTTTTGTTATTGTCTCATATCTAATTATAATTGTCTAAAAATTTCTTATTATTTCTTTTTGATTTCTCCTCACTTTTTATAACTGTTCCTATTGTTTCTGTATACCAGATCAGAGATGGCCCATCTAAAGACGTCACTCTCGGAGGCAGACCTGGATAAAGCCAGGAAGGAGCTGAGCGAGGACCCTAACACGCGCAGAATAGAAATACAGACTCTCAGGGAACGACTCGGCAACGTTAAAGGTAGGGGCTTATGTAGTCACTAGGAATTCTGACATTTTTGCCATATTAGTTTATTTGAAAGGTTTGCGATCACGAGAAGGTAGAGAAATATTCAGTAAGAGAAAGAGAAACATGAAAAGTAAGACATCTATAGTTATCCTAATCCATTAGAGTATTCTTCTCCATGAGTTTCTAGGATGAAATTTGACCAGATGGGTAGGATGAAGGCATCATGGATGCTGACAATTTTTGCGGTATTTGTTGATTTTAAAACTTCTGTGGTCTAAGTTTGGTAGATAAACTTTCAGTAAGAGACAAGGAAACATGAAAGGTAAGGCATCTATAGTTATCCTGGTCTGTCAGAGTTTTCTTATCCATGAGCTTCTGGGATGGAGTAAAACCAGATACGCTAGGATGTTGTTATGAGGTACTCTCAATCTTGTTCCTTTATTTGCTGATTTTTATTACTTCTAAAAGCATTTCGGCCTAAACCTAATAAACAAAATTCTTGAAGCAGTTAATCAACATGTCAATCAATAAGAATTTTGCAAGTGATGACCCAATTTAAGTTTGTCCTAATACTGTAGGTATTCTAAAACGGTTTGATGGGAGTAAGTGAGTGGAGAAATAAGCTTTTATTGGACCTATTCTACGTCAATGACATATTTTGTAATGACACTATAACTGAAACTTGCAGGTCTGAGACACCGGGAAGACGATGCCTTCTTGATCAAGTTCCTGCGGGGCCGGAAGTGGGACCAGGAGCGGGCCTACGAGCTGATCAAGAACTATTACGAGATGAAGAAGGAAAACGAGGACATATTTGCCACGTGTACCCCTCACCACATCAGACACGTGCTGGACGCGGAGATAACCAGTGTTCTTCCTGGGAAGAGCAAACAGGGGGAACTTGTCGTCATCTTCAGGATAGGTGAGCGCCACCGGACAGATGGGACAAGTTATAATCAATGAATCAAACTTATAGTGTTCAGTTGTAACCTTTCTTGAGTTGTTAAAGATGAGAAGATGAGATTTGCTGTTTCCTTGCTTTGCACTCAATTTTAAAAGGATAGAATAGCGCCTGAACTAACACTACACAATAGAATTTCCAAATTCAAATTGTATTGAGGACATGTTATAATCAATGACGGATTTACGCTGATGATTATCATAGTAAGCAGTCATGAAGCCCAGTTGGTAGCGCATTCCCTAATCACCATACATTTTTGCATTTATTTCCAAACCGTTATCAAAGACAAAAACAGATTAGTGGCACTGCATTTTTGTGGCTGGCTAACAGGGGGAACAAAGGAATTTCCAGTTTTCCAAGAAATTGTAATGACTCACTCACTCTTTTAACCATTCTCTCTAGAGATGTCTCCGTCATAAATTCCTATACGGTTGTACCTCTGTTGGGAGAGAATGTCTTTTAACAAATATTGATTGATTTTGCATTTCATTTCAGAAAACTGGGACCCTTCTAAACATCCAATGGAGGACATCTTCAAAAGTAACTTTCTCACCAACGTGCATATCACAGACGTAAGTAGCTACTTAAAAAAATTATATTTGTTTTGATAGTAATAATATCTGGTGAAGAATTTCTGCACTCTGCTTGATAACTACCCCATAGATAATGTCTACAAAGAGTTTAAAGGACAATATCCCTGTCCACATTTACATTGATTGTTAGCAGTCTCATGAAATTCTTTCATGTGTTGAACTATGTATTTATTGTCAATAAATGAATATCATTGATGCCCTGACATGACATTCCCAACTCTGAGAGAAGTGAACAGTGCAAGACGTATTGTTGTCAAGGATAACGAATATGCCATTTTGTAAAATGGGATTGTTTGTTTAAAACAAAAATATCCAAAGAAGACGTTGTACAAGAAGTTTTTAAGAAATATAACATTTGCAAACTCAGTTTTAGTGTATCACGCTTCCACATTCTGCTGAAAACAATGTACAAGTTCAGAGTATTAACTGAATTGTCAGGTTGAACAAGGACATGTAAATCCTTGGGTTGAAGGAGGTAATTATGAAGAACCATAAACATGAATAAAACATGACATTACTTTCTATTAGATTTTTGCACATTGACATATCTAAAACCTTTCACCTATACTCCCTCTGCGTGATTCACCAATACAGGACGAGGGGGTGCAGGTGCATGGTGTGAGGTACATCGTCGACTTGAGGGACTTCAGTATGACCCATGCTGTCCAGATGACTCCATCAATGGCCAAGAAGATGGCCAACATGGCACAGGTATGTTCACACCTGACCTCAGTAACACAATGATAGCGGCGGGTATCCTGCTCTATCATCAGGTATTTGCTCAAAGAAGTGCCAGGAAATTTTGTGTTGCTGGACGATGGGCAGAATTCAATAAAGGGGCACAGAGTATGTTGTTTAACGTAAAGTATGTCAAAATTCGAAAATGGTGTTTTTTATATCCAAAGTAGTGGTTGTTTGTGAAAATCAGCATTATATTGCTTGCCAGTTCATGAAAGAGACAAAAAACAGATTACGTCATGACTTGTGATCGAAAACCGGACAACAGCGCACACCAATGACTCGATGGTAATTTTTAAAACTTATTCACAGCATACACAAGTAAAAATATGGGTTGGTAGTGTTGAGTAGGTCATTTCACTAATATACGTATAGCACGGAAGCAGAATTCTGACTTAAGATTTTGATATGGCAGGTTTTTTTATTATCAATGAAAAGAAAAATATATATAATATTTTGCATTAAAGAGATCAATATGTGAGTTTAGGGAGGCAATCTGAACTTAGCTTAGAACATTTGATATTTTGGCTTTTAAATAAACCACACTCTGTGTCCCTATAAGATAAAGCCCTGGTTTGGTTCAAATGTAGCATTGTAGCACGTAACTCAACATCCACTAATGGGATATAGACAATTTGACATTGCAATTTTTTTCTCACCTTAGTAAAAAGTGATACCCAAGAATCATTTGCTTCTTAACAAATGCCAATATGTGAATTCCAAATATGACAAATAAAATTTTCCTAATCAATATCATCATGTTTGGTTTTTATGTTTGCATGTCATGTAACTTCTTGAAATATTTTTCAGGACGCATTTCCATTGAGGATAAAAGGAATACACTACATCAACGAATCCAAATTTTTTGACTATGCATTTGAGATATTGAAACCATTCCTCAACGAAAAGCTAAAATCAAGGGTGAGACAGTCGTGTGTGAACATTATAGCAAATAGATTTTCAGTAAACATTGAAAGTTTGTCAAATTTGAACTAGTAAAATATTTCAAATTAAAAACATTCATGATAATTGTGTAAAATATTTTCCTTCTTGACTATGTAAGGATACTCTAAAAATCAGCACTGAAGTAGTAGTAGTAGTAGTAGTAGTAGTAGTAGTAGTAGTAGTAGTAGTATAGTAGTAGTAGTAGTAGTAGTAGTAGCAGTAGTAGCAGCAGTAGAAGCAGTAGTAGTAGAAGTAGTTGAGGCAGTAGTAGTAGTAGTAGTAGTAGTAGACGCAGCAGCTGCAGCAGCAGAAGCAACAGCAGCATTAGTAGTAGTAGCAGCAGCAGTAGTTGTATTAGTATTAGAAGTAGTAGTAGTAGTAGAAGTAGTAGTAGAAACAGTAGAAGTAGTAGTAGTTTATGTAGTATTAAAGAATATGTACTAGCACAGAATTAAAAGCTGGAGTAGCCATAGTAGTTTAGAAGTATCATGGTGCAGTAATCATTGGTCAAAATGTAGCAGTGAAAGTAGTAGTAGCAGCAGAGGTAGCAAAGTAGAAGCAGTAGTAAAAGTAATACTAAGAGTAGTAGAAGCAATAGCAAAGGCAGTGGTAGTAGCCATCATAACAGCAGTAGCTTTAGCAAGAGTAGCAGTCTACAACATACAGCTATTTTCCCCCACCAGATCAATTTCCATGGCAACCGGTACGAGGAGCTGCTGAAAGTTGTGGACAAGTGTAACCTGCCTAAACGCTATGGTGGAGATCTGCCTGATGAGGACGGAAAGGTTAGTGTGGTGTGAATTTTTTCAGAGCAATTCTGGAAGTTCGTAGTAAACAGAATATTTCTCTTACATAGAATAGCTGTGAGAAATTAGATATTTAATGGTAGATCCCATTGAAAAAGGTGTTGGGGATGTCACCCTCGGGGATTTCACATGTTATGGTCAAGTCATAGGAATAAAGCTTGTTAAGCAAAGAAACAACCATTCAAGAGTAAAGCTACAAATTTATAAAATAACTGGTTGAAGAACTTGAAAAGAGATGAATGAATATGTAATTCTCTTATCTAACAAACCTAGTTTTCATTAGCTTCCCTGATCTTTGCAGGACTTCAACAAGGCACTATACAGCAAACAGAAGGAGTTTGAAGCTGAGACGAAATTTGGTTACGTTAATATGACACTGACAACAACTCAGAAGAAATCAAAAGATGCAACTGAAACCATGCCAGGGATGTTTAAGAAGCTCAACGTGGACTAAAATGGTCTTTGACACAATGTGGACTAAATTAAGTTTTTAGACAGAATGTGGACTAAAACCAAATGGACTAAAACCAAATCTTGTAAGCAATGTGGACTCAGTGGTCTTATTCATCCAGTTTGTTCAAGAGCTGATGCCAGACAGTGGCAGTGGCTGTTCTAGGTGATCAGATCTGGGTTCATTTGGGCCAATTGTGTCCGGTTGGGACTCTTTACAATGGAAAGGTTTTTCTTTTTTTAAAGGGCAGCAAGTCAAGAGGATGGACAAAATTCTTCAGAAATGCTTCTCTAGGAACAATCGAACATGAGGACGTTTTGAATAACTCTGAAATGAAATCAGAGAAAAATACTTTTTACTAAATTAGTAGGGCAAGACACAAGCAATTTTCTTTACCCAATGTTTATGACATTTTGTTCTGTGTAGGATAAGTTGTTAAAGAGAGAAGTGTGTTATATTTAAAGCTAAGATATTTATTTCAAACCTGTTAAAATGTTGTAGAGATGAGAGTGTATTGGCAATTTGTTGTCTGCATACTTTTTTTTCGATATTGACAAAATACTTATAGGTGATACACTTTATCAAAACATTTGATTTGACACTAAATTGAAAGTGGTTGAAATAGCAATTCAATAGCTGAATGCAAGCTACTGTTTACAATGCTTTACTTGTTATGTTTAAGATTACTTAGTTTACTTCTCCAGATGCCCCTAAATATTTGTCCCAGACAGCACCGTTTTGTTGTGTAAGTAGACGCTGAGCATTCTGTGTCACTACAAGCTAACCATTAATATATTTTATTATGAAATCTTGCCACTCATGTGATTATCAAATATTAATCTTATTTCAGATTAAGTTGGTTATTTAGAAATGTTCAAACATATCATGCTTTGAGAAGGACAAAAGTGTGTCTGAATATACAGTTGAAGACCAACAGACTAGCTTGAGTCCAATGATTGCACGTTTACAGTATCGCATGTGAAAACAACTCTTGAAATAATATAAGCTAGATGTACATTTCTGATTACAAAATCTTCACAGGAAGATAAAAAACATAAAAACGAAGATTATGCATAATTCTTTCTTCTTTTATCTTCATCACAAATTATTATCATGATTTTTGTTAAATACACAAATCAAAACATTATCTTTGTAATGCTGAGTTAAACAAGATGTACACAGAATGTACATAAAAAAAACATCACGGACAATTACACAACTCATAAAGAGCAACAAGTGTTAAATAACAAGTTTGTACAAATTCCTGTAAAGAGATAAAGCACTTGATATTCACCAAGATGAGATGACAGTAATTACTATAAATCTCTATTGTCATTACCTTGTCATTCGGTTTAGGTTTTTTCCTATCGTAACTGTATATTAGAGATCTTCAGTTCAGCTTTGTTCTCTCTTCTAACCTGTACAAGTAGCATTTAACAACCATATCTGTAATCATGGATACTTGAAGTGTCCCAGTACCACACACAAGGTCTCTTTCAACTTTCAATGATGAAATATTGACTGGTGTTGGACTGATTTGAATAACAAACTAGGCCAAAACACTGTAAAGTAGCAAGTCAGTGTAATGCTTTTGAGTCTCATCATTTGTCCAGCTATCTGCAGAGGCATTATGGGTTCATTGGTTCTCTTGCTAGGTACATTTGTAGACAGGGCATCACAGCAGCTGAATCTCTCTTAAGAGGTCAATGTCTAGACATGAAGGATAATGTCAGTTGATGTGCTGGGATCTCAGTTACACAGTTACCTCCCCTTGTGCTCCAGGGAGGTGATGAGAGAGAAGGCAAGAGATTCCACTGGAAAAAAATAATCAAAGATTATGCAGGAGCACATTAAGATTAACATAACATTCATTGTGAAAAATCTGTTTCAATCTTTCCCTGCATGGAATAATTGCACCACTCCAAATCACTACCTTTAGCCTTGCAGCATTTCCTTGGCATGTCTGTGCATGCTCTCTAGCATACTGCAGCTGAACTTGACAGTCCTTTCAGAGAGTTGCAACTTATTGCTGAAGAGGGCGCTGCACTTAAACCACTTATCCTTGCCCTAAGCAGATCAATCTGATTAAATTTGAGGAATTAAAAGTTTCATATTACAGGTTATTACAAGCCACTGATGAGGGCACTACAATCAAACCATATATATTGTACAATGCAGCAAAGCTCAAGTGAGCTAGTGAGTGAGACTAATGCAAGTGATACCTGTCAGAGTAACTTACAGTGAGGGAAGGAGCCGCGCTTGATGACGTTGTTGAGGAAGGAGGCCAGGAACTGAATACACCGCGAGAACTCCAGCTCCATATCCTCTATAATCTTCATGCTGTACATGTAAATCAATATATTTTTAACAGTTTTGCCATAATTTAACTTAATAATGCTATAATTAAGACAACCTTAAAAAAAACATACCACTGTACCTACTATATATAGATGACTCCATAATCTTGTATAAAGAGAAGCATGTCGTAGAGCATGTAATCAAACAGAGCTTTAAGTTCCAGCACTCTAAACACTAAACAACAACGTTAAATATAATATCTTCTCAATGAGAAAAGTTCAAACATTGGCTCAGGTTAATGGTTTTCATTTACTGAAATCAGAAGAAACAAGGATCTTAAGAAATATAAAGCTTAATAAAAAACGAACACATGTTAATTAAATTTCCATGCGATGTACCTGATCTCGTCGACGCCCTGGTCCCAGATGTGGTGGAAGCTGAGGATGAGGTTGAGGACCTTGAGGACGGCTTCACGGAGGAAGGACACCTTGTGGTGGAGTAGACAGCGCTCATGGATCTTGCTGACGTAGTTGTTGTGGGAGGCAATGATCTGGTCCAGGTCCACGCTCTGCTCTATGTCCTTCTGGAACTCCAGACCGGTGCTGTGGAGGATCTGGGGAGGGACATGAAGGAGTTAGTGACATCTACTCTCTCAGCTAAAATCATACTTGTATCTTATAATGATAAATATCTACGCAAGCTAGGCAAAAAGTTCTTCACTTCCAAAAACCTTTCATCAAAAGATTGCAATGATTACGAAAACATTGTGTGCTTCCAAGACTAATAATGAATCCAAACAGCGGTATCCCAATCCACTTTTGTACAACCATGTCATTTCAGGCACATGAAATTCCGCCAGACATGATCTGAAGTAAAGGTAATACTGACTGCATTGGATAGGAGGTATGCATGTACTGTCGATTAACTTCTGAGACTTAAGTCTAACTTTTCGGTCATAATCTAAGACGGGTAAGGTAATATGCCCAGATTTCCTGGTCCACAGCGTAAATAACATCTTAAAAAAGCAGCATTCAAAAACTAGCTTGACAGTGCTGTAAACATATTTCATATTTTCCTAATACTTTTAATTACTTCAGTAAGATATACTGATCTTTTAATAAGCTTAAAACATGATTCTAAATGGAGCAGTTCTCAAATATTGAGAAAGTTGTCCTAGCAATTGTATCCATGACAATTCCTATTGATATTTCCATAGTTTTAACACAACATGCAATATAACTTCAAGGATAGACATCAATAAACTGTTTAAGTGGCATTCTGGTATTTGGCATTATAGGGAAGGAAAGGATGCATATTTCATGATCAAATTCTTTATTTTTCACAAAAGTGAGATTTCAATAAATTTTCTTAAAATTGTTTTGAATAAAAATCTAATTTTCATTTTTTCTAAACTGCAATAATGAATAAAATTACCCGTGTCATGAGGTGGTTGTGGAGACTGTTGACGAAGTAGAGGAGACGGAAGCGCAGGACCTGCATGCGGTGAGTGCGGGAGTCTCGTGTCGTGTCCTCGGCCTCGTATTGGGACATATGCATGGACTTCAAGATGTCTTCCTTCTGCAGATCTGCAGCACAGATCAACATCACATCAGTATTCTAATATAGTACAATAAATTGACAAAATATCCCAATTGCAAATTCAACGATGCTAATCATATCCTTTTGCAATAACTGCAAATAAATCCTTTTTTCTCAACTCGCAAGTTATTCTCATTCTCATGACGGATTGTTTAACATTCTAGGAAATACACCCTCTTTAAAATCCTTTAGTTATTTGTAAAGGCAGCTTATCACATTGATTTTGTTGTTAGTATAATTCCAATCAAAATATTGTTAAAAATGTATATGATTACAGAAGAAATTACTTTTCATAGAATAGAATGAGTTCAGAGAAGGTATATATATATATATAGTTGTAACATTTTGATCTTTTTAAAGTCCTTACATGAAAATGACAGCTTTTTTTTTAGTTTGATAATTCATTTAATTGCACGTTCATTTCATGTCTAGTTTGATATCAAATTCTAAAAAAACAATATATTCACTTTTGATTCTAATAAATTTTCTTACAACAATTCAACAAGTTTACCATGGAGCTTGCTCGAGACAGTTCTTGGCCTGCTGACCTACAGGGCAAACTATTTGTGCAACTCTAAGCCATCATCTCCTTCAACTAGGGTACAGTAAAATTTCAATACAAATCACAAACTTTACCATAGAACCTGATCTGCTCGAGACAGTACTTGGCCCTCTTGACCTGGAGGAGGAAGGAGAAGATCTGGTTGTAGACGTCCTGGCACCGCCCACTCACCACCAGGTTCACCGGCCATGGCACCTGTTCAATACATCAATGGGTTTCAATGGCACAACACTTTAACAGTTTATATGACCGTGAACAGGTGCTTTGACAACTTGGCCACTACAGAAAATTTCATTTCGTCTTATACAAGTGACAACTAAAAACATAATTAATAACATTAAATTCGCTTAGGCAATATTTCAGCCATTAGCAACCTTCATGATATTAAAAAGTGTTGTACCTTGTTAATGAGTTCAACAGTTTTAAGAGATATTTCACAGCACTTCAATACTCACTGCCAAACAAGGCCAAACAATTCCTTTAATTTGATATTTGATACCGGAAATAAAGCCTCAATGACTAATCAAGTGAAAGCTACATGAATGATAAATGTAG
This sequence comes from Phorcus lineatus, assembly GCA_921293015.1. NCBI lineage: Eukaryota > Metazoa > Mollusca > Gastropoda > Trochida > Trochidae > Phorcus > Phorcus lineatus. Next base: position 5,649,433 of record OV121081.1, on the reverse strand, counting down.
GATGTCTCACGTGGTAGTCAAGCTTTATGCAGTCCGTAACACTGATGGGGAACTTCTCCTTCTGTGTAGCCAGCTCAACTGTCAGTCTGAAACATGCAGAGGACAACTAAATCAGATCACACTAACACAACAACTAGAACCATTGGATCTTTGGCTCATCAGGCTTTGTATGGTTTCCATACCAAACACTTATATCACTAGTTTCGAGATGTTATCTCTTTTTATGAAGTTTAACATCTAATAATTGTTTATACCGTCAGAGTAATTCAAGGGGACAGCATGCCTTAACACTTGTTTAGAAAATCTTGCACATGGTCATTCAGTTAAGACTAGGTATCAATTATGAGGGTTTTCTAAGATGAGTAACTTGTTCCAAATCAGATTCTTTGTGAATAAAATATGTTATAACCAACCGATGCCTTTCAAAGTTTCCAACTATTAAAGCGCTGATGAATGGATTCTCTTCCAATTCTATTTACTTTTGAGTAATTAAGTGCATATTTTGTCAAACTATAAAATCTAAATAAACCAAAATATTTAAAGTTCTTCAACATACATAATTATAGTACATATGCAACAAGAGGAACATCCCTTCAAATTTTGTTTCGACAAAAAACACTCCATGGAACAGTCCCTATAAGACAGTGATGTGCAAGGTCCTAATCAAAGCTCAAAGAGTAGTAGAGAGCCCCTCCCTCGTCACCTGTTGGCCTCCTCGGGGTAGTGAGTGTACAGCGCCTCGTGGAGGATGAGGTTCAGCAGAGACACGTCACGCCAGGTCTCCATGTTCTTCATCTGGTAATAGAGAGAGGGGATACATTGTTATCAACTATGGGCTTCAGAGTATTCCAAGAGAAGAGACTGCAAGTCATCGGCTATCTGAACCCTTTACCTGTGGGCATCAGAGTATTTTGGGGCAACCTTTCTTTACAAGTGTTCCTTTTGTTACTATGTTGCGATTCATTTAAATTGTCCACTGAATGTTTTGGTATAAATATGTTCAGCATGTGGGGCTTTAATAATAATCTATTTTGAGTTTTGTGTAATTTATCAATCTAACACATTAGAATTACTGAACTGATATGGAATGAAGAGTTGCAAAAATAACATTTATTACAATTTTACAATCATATATCAGGGAATATTTATTTACAAGTTGGATATTCCCATCTTAGAAAATTTGGAACTTAAATGCATTGTAAGATATGCATGTAAAAGGTAAATTTGATTTAAAGGGGCAAAAAGATTGTTGCTGGAGGAAGAACCTCTACATCCATAGAGCTTGTTTTATCTTGCCACATATTTGAAGGAACAGTATGATATATTTAGATGCTTACTTACCCTATCAAATATTTCAGTGTAGAAATCAAACATTGTGTCTCCAGCTTCCATTAAAAAGAATTTCTGTAAACAAAATAAAAACAATAAAAACCAAAAAATAAGGTTTCAGGCAATAAAAAATGTGCCTTTTATGAGCTTATGGAATACATACACTCAGACAATCTGGCACATACAAAGCATTAGAATGTTTGTGTGTTTTCAATGAGGTCATAAAATACAGTCTTTATCATGGCTCACAATCATTGACCATATAATCCACTAGGGTTGGGTATTGCCAGAAAAAACCGTATTGCGATATATTGCGATATTTGATGCCGTATTGTGATACGCATTGCAATATATTGCCAAAAGTGCAATTGGGTTTTGGGACTTGATTACTACCAAAAATTACAAATGGTCACTTGAAATAATCAATAGTTATTCTGTTATCATATTCATGGCACGGATTTAAATTAAAAAAATATTTAACACAAAAAAACAACAGATATGTTACATTTGTGTCAAAGTTTTTATTGTTTTCCAAATCTTATAGTTGTTTCAATAGTAGGTAATAGCACTGAATCCTTGTCAATTCAAAGCATTATATAGTCAAATACGCGTTTATAAATACGAAAGTCGGTGTCGTCGCATGTCGTTCGCAAAGTTTTTGTCCCTCTGTAATATTTAACTTCTCCGTCACATTGCCACATTGCTAACTATTTCCCCATTTCCAAGCCTTTTCAAGCTGAATTTTTTTTCTAAATTACTGATTTCGCCTTACTGTTTAATTCTTATTTTTGTGAAAGTAGCGTGTGTTCGGCCGCCATTTTGTTTGTTTACGGGACAACGACTGTCAACGTGATTTTATTTTTTTCTTGGTATTGTTTAAACATCAATCTAAAAGATTTATATCTTCGTTATATGACTAGTAAACATTCTCAGAACGATTAATATAATATAATAACAAGGAAATTCAAAACGTTTCAATATATTTTTTTATGTTACGGAAGTTACCGAAAATGCTCACGGAAATTGCCGAACGTATCGCCTGAACCGGTTCTTTGACATAGTACCGCGATACGATATATTGAGTAGTTTGAATCGCAATATACCGGTATACCGGTAATATCGCCCACCCCTATAATCCACCCTCTATCAACAAATGCACCTACCCTCATGGCGGTGAGGTAGTCCATGAGCTTGTACTTGTCGTTGAGGATGCGGACCAGCTCAAGACAGACTGTCTCGTAGCGGCGACGCACATGTGGGTACAGACACTTCTGTAGAAGCAGTTCTACTGGTTCTAGGTCGTCTGACTTCAGCTCTCGAAGCAGTCTGTTGGGACGATATAAAGGTTGAACTATTCATTTGTTTTAGGATTAACTAATAGTAATTAGTGGGACAAAACAAAATCAATCAGAATATATGATCCTCAGAATATTACTAGACTTGTGCTGTTCAACTATACATATGGATTGTTAGTTGAACTAAAGATATATACACAAACTTCCAGGTAAATGTAAAGTTGACCAAACTAGTTGTAAGCTATTTTCCAACTAGATAGAAATTCATTTACCTTAACTCTTTATCACTTTCAGACTCTGTGCGGGTCATTTTTATCTCGGTGAACACAGCCTCAAAGTTGATTCTCAGCAGTGGGTCATACACTCCTTTCACATCCATCTGTTTCTCTATCTGACCGGTGAACACTGACACAGTTGTCTCCCTTACTAACTTTTCAGTAGACGAGGGAGATTTAGAGCCCAGCATCTCCTCTAGGGAGTGAAGAAATGTTCCATAGAGAGACGTTGCGTGTCCTGCAACATGTTGACATCAAAACTTAACTGACAGTGTGAAATAAGGTTTTAGTCAGAACAATATATAAGTGTTGAATTTTGTATTCAACTATTTAACAACTCATCTTCTTTCAATATCTTTACTTTATATTACTTAAAAAACTGTGAGGGAAAACCTGTGATGCAATTAAAAAAGTAAACTTGGTTAATAATGAAAATTTAGTTGGCATAAATATCAGGGATTATGAAAGAGACCATTGACAATGAGTCATTTTCAGGTCTATAGGTCATTTTCTGAATTTAGCATTGGACATTGCCATCATATCAATAGCATACTTTCAAATTCTGGACCACCTTTTATTCCAATCAGCATAATGACCCAAGCCCCCTACCTTTCCCCGAACCCTTACATAGATCTTTATAAGAAAAATCAAGAAGATGCGAGGAATGACGGTTTATCTGTCCTGAGTGGATTATTGTTATAAATTCTGAGCTTTGGCAAGGAATTTATCACAATAATTCACGAGGGACAGATAAACCGTCATTCCGAGCTTCGAGTTGGTTATTCTTTTTCTTACTCTAGTCAAATCTAAGAATATTTACGGTACTTTTGGAAAATACCTTCGTGAAGGCGAGTTGCAAGTAAACTCGGACATTGTATTCATGCGCGACAAAAAACGATTATGTCATGGCGCAGTTAAATGTAGTCTCTGCAATTCATTACATGTTTGTGGATCATATATTAGGCAAGACAATCCTAAATGAATGAAATAGTAAAACAAACCACATATGAAACATTTTACTTTTCATACTATTCCATACGAAATTAAAAACAATGTTTGTTTTGAAGTCTCTTTGAAACGGATACGCTGGACTCACTGAACGAATGAATAGAAATAGTTCTGTCAGCCAATCAGATCTCAAGTTATTTTTAGAAAAACTGTTATTCCCGTGACCATTATGAAAGCTTTAATACCTGGCATATTTGTGCCCGCTTGGGTAAGAATAATGTATTTCTGATACATCAATTTTTGTAATGAAAATTTACAAAACACAATTATGATTCAAAGCAGAATTTGAGCATAAAGACAACAAACTACAACAGAATGACAGCATATGCTGAAGTCAAGTTCCTCACCATGGGTAGTTCCGATGACCTGAGACAGCTGACCCAGCTCCTCCAGTACCTCCATGGACTTCCCCGTCAACACAATGTCCTTGATCACGGGCTGCAGGAACTTTGGTGCCCATGCTGTCGCTACGGCAACTTGCTCATGTTCTGGGAACTGTGCAATGGTTGTGCTCAGGATACTTGAGTTTGCGGAGGTCTTCGGCATGTGCAGCACAAAGGCATTTTCCCAGAAATTCTCATCCTTGGACTTCACATTCTCATTCCTGACATACCATGAAGAAAAATCAATAAATTTCCAATTCTTGAATATTTCTTTTACTCTCTTTTACTATAAATACTTAACATATTTAAGCCTTGACCTTCCTTTAATATATATATATATTGGTTCTAAGTTGTGATGTAAAACTCGAACAAACCTGCAGAGGTTTCTGATTCTTTGAAGGGGATCCTCCTTGGGGTACTACTGCATAAAATCTGTATATTTTTGCTACATGACAGGTTGTGACTATTTTTTCAATAAAAGATATACAAAAAACCACTCAAAACGTGTTTTTGTACTTTCCACCACCCTAACAGGGCCCCTTCCCTGGCGATAACTGGTCCGCCAGGGCCGGTAACTCCATTAGCAAACCACTTATCAATCTAGCATAACCAGACAGAATAAGGGGAGGTGGGTGGCCTTACCCCAAGGAGGATCCCCTTCAAAGAATCAGAAACCTCTGTAGGTTTGTTCGATTCTTTTTCAGGAAGGGATCCTCCTTGGGGTACTACTGCATAAAAAGAGACTCCCAGAGACAATTTCATGGTAGTGGTCTTCTGTCTGCAGCTCAACTAACCCCTATACAAGGGAAGAAGCGTAAATCACACCTACCAGATCTCATGGGTAAATCCGCCGCCGGGACTACCTCCAGGCACTGACCCTGGGACCTACTCATACTGGCTAAACAAGCCTGCTTACGACATTTAGCCAAAACACGCCCCCCCCCCCCCCCCCCTCCTCTTTTTGAAAGAAGGTACTAGGGGACTTCTTTAAAACAATCATTATCCCTGCAGACAACACCCTTCGGGTGTCTGCCGCTAGGGCCCATAATGTGCATTTCACTGTTAGAAGTTAGTACGTTAGTACAACCACCACCGTAAAAACATCACCCGAAAGCCCGCTCAGCTAGAGGGTGCACGACTCTGCCCACTGGAAAGAACCGACTTGCCAAACCGAGCACGCTCACTCGAGTGCTTGTCTAACTGGTAATGTCTTACGAACGTGCTAGGCCGGCTCCAAATGGCGGCGGAGCAGATCTCTTCAATGGGCAGAGCCGCCGCATAAGCCTTCGATGTTGCCAACGCTCTAACCGAATGGGCTTTCAATCCCTCTGGGGGCTGCAGTCCCTTGTGGACGTACCCCAGATAAATAGCCGATACAATCCATCTTGAGATGGTCTGCTTTGAGGCCGGTAGGCCGGACTTATTCCCACCGTAGCAACAGAACAGCTGTTTATCCTTACGGATTTCCTTAGTTCTTTTAATGTATAACTTGAGGGTGTGACGCACATCTAAGATGTGGGGTTGCGCCGACCTCACCCCTGAGACTGCTGGCTGCATCATTGCTGGCAGCTCTATCGGGGCCGAGACATGGAAGGAATGATCAACCTTTGGCCGGTACGAGTCTGGCAGTCTAATGCTGACTCTGTCTCTGTGAAAGACAGTCAGCTCGGGATCCGAAGACATCGCGTGGATGTCTCCTACCCGCCTGCCCGACGTGACCGCCACTAAAAAGGCCGCCTTCCACGTCAACAACTGCAAGGAAACAGCACTAGGGTCCCTGAACGACGGCCCTGACAGCCAGTCCAGGACATGTGCTAACCCCCAAGTAGGACTAACTCGCCGAATAGGCGGTCTAATCCTGTCCACACCTGCTAGGAAGCGCTGGACCATCGGATGACCCCCTAAGAGGGCGCCATCCACCGGTACATGAAATGCCGAAATAGCAGTAGAGTACCCCCTAACCGTAGAGGCCGCTAAACCTGCATCCAGCCGGGACTGAAGAAACTCCAATACCGGCACTAGGCCCGCAGAAAAGGGATCAATAATCCCTCGACTGCCACACCAGCGCGCATAACAGGCCTATCTATCTTCGTACTGAATGTTCGTTGAATCCCTCCTCGAAGCCAGTATTGTGTCTGCAACTCGTGCAGGAATACCGCTCTCCTGGAGGCGATTCCGGACAGAGGCCAGGCCACCCACTGAATCCTGGGATTCGGGTGTGGCGCCCCTTCCTGCGTCAGCAGATCTGGCAGACATGGTAACAGTACAGGAGGCTGAACCAGATATCCTAGTACTGATGGAAACCAACTCTGGGCCGTCCACAGCGGTGTCATGAGGACCAACAGCTGTGGAGGCTGTTTGCCTACCTGCGACAGAACCCTGGGAAACAGAGGCATTGGCGGGAACGCCCATTGCACCCTGCCGGTCCAGTCTATCGCAAAGGCGTCTGACGCCAGAGCGTTTGGGTCTGGTATCCTGGAGCAGAACACCGGTGTCTGATTCGTCACTCCGGACGCAAACAGATCCACCTGGAACGACCCGTACAACTGGGAGATAAGCCCGAATATCTCCCGGTGGAGCATCCATTCGTGCGGTGCAAGGATGCGCCGGGACAAGGCGTCCGCTCGGACGTTGTCCACTCCCGGAAGGTACACCGGTATCACCCGAATGTTGAACCGGTCGCACCAGAGAAGGAACTGCCACGCCTCCTGGAGGAGAGCTGGAGACACCGTTCCCCCCTGCTTTGCGATATAATTCATGGCAGTCTGGTTGTCCATCTCCAGACGCACCACCCGACCTCTTACCAAGTGGAGGAGTTGGTCGAAGACCTTCCTCACCGCCCTCAGTTCCAGCACATTGATGTGCTCTTTGGACTCGTCCGGAGACCACAGGCCCGAAGCTGAGTGGTCCCCCAGGACTCCCCCCCAACCTGAGAGGGAAGCGTCTGTCTGAACTGTTACCTCGGGCATCGGCGTCACCAAAGGTAGACCCCTGGCGAGGTTGTCCTCCTTCAGCCACCATTCCAGATGAGTGGAAAGCCACTCCGGAATGGCCACTGATTCCTCTAGACTCCCGGCATGCGACCATCGTCCCGCTAAAGCCTGCTGGACTGGTCTCATCCTCAACCGGGCTCTCCAAACCACGTCCACCGTCGCCGCCATATTCCCCAGCAAACGAAGCCATGTCCGTGCGGAGTGTGCGGGTGACAGCAAGAACTGCTGCGTGGTCTGAATTACCTTGGTCACTCGGGCGGGGGCTAGTGCAACTAGTCCCCTCGCCGTATCGAACCGAGCCCCCAGGAACACTAAGTCCTGTGTGGGAGTGAGGTCTGACTTTTTCATGTTCACGATCCAACCCAGCCTGAGCAGAATGTCTAAAATCTCCTGGGTGGCCTCCTGATTCCCCACGTACGGGTGACAGCACCTGCCCTTGGACCTGGCCACCTGCGCAGGAATCAGCATCAGTTTGGTGAACACCCTTGGCGCCGTTGAGATGCCGAAGGGGAGCACACGAAACTGGTAGCACACCCCGTCGAAGGCAAACCTTAGGTATTGCTTGAACTGGGGGTGCATTGGGACATGGAGGTATGCATCTTTGAGGTCGATTGACGACAGCCAATCCCCCAGCTCTACCGATGCTATCACCGACCTCAGAGTTTCCATCTTGAACGATGGCACCTCCAACATCTTGTTCAAATACTTGAGATTCAAGATTGGTCGGAACCCTCCGTCCTTCTTGGTGACCAGGAAGTAAGTCGAGTAATACCCGGTCTCTTCCTGGCCCCTCGGGACCACCTCTATGGCCGCCTTGTCGAGCAGAGCTGCGACTTCGGCCCTGAGGACTTCCGCCTTCTCCGGGGAGGATGGCACCGGGGTGCGCCTCACTCCGGTAAACGAAGGTGGCCCATGCTTCCAAAAAAGCAAATGTCCGTCCCTGAGTGTGGACAGGGCCCAGGGATTTGACGTGACCCTCTCCCAGTCTGACAGGAAGTGGGAGAGTCTGCCCCCTACTGGTAATTCTGGACAGAGGCAACGGATCCCTGCAACCGGCGGCACTCCGGCCCCCTGACAGGTTTCCGGCTCGAGCAGAGGAGGGATTAGGAGCCCTGGTTGGAGCCCCCTCTCCCCCGAAAAGGCTGCTGGCCCTTAGCCTGCTTGCCCCTTCTGCTCTTGCCTCTCTTCCCTGGCTGACCTCCCCTGCCGGAGCCTGGCTGGAGCGAAGTTGTCCACCAAGTTCCGACTTTGGGCGGCGGTCCCTGCGGGAGGCCTTCCAGGGGGGACTTGCGCTTCCCGGCAGAACCAGAGCCGCCTTTGGCAGCTTTGGCCCTATCTAGCCGTTCCGCGAAGTCTTTGATCACTGTCGCCGATCCCGGGAACAGGGTTTGACCCAGCTCATAAGGGAGGGCGAGCAGTGCGTTCTGAGTCGGCTGTGGGAGCGAAGAACAGCTCATCCACAGCCTCCGCAGCCCCATCACTGCGGTCATTACCTGACTCGCCGCGCTCCTAATAGAGTCGCGAGCCAGGTAACTAGAGACCTCAGTCAATTGCCTCTGGAGCAGGACCGTCTCGGACTGTGCCTTCTTGACCTGCTCCGACCCTTCAGACAACCCCTGGCTCTGCATGGAAGCCAGGTAGGCTGAATGCACCGAGATCCGAAGCTGCTGCGCCGCATTCCGATACATCTCCTCAAAGGAGCGGAACGTGCGCTTAAGCAACTGGTCCTGATGCTTGAAGAGCGGCACCCGCCGGCCCGGAAGCCCAATGGCGTCCGGGTTGACTGATGTCAACACATCACCGTCGACCTGTGGGACATCAAACAACCCCACCCCACCCCCCCCTATAGGGTACCTCCTGTTGAGTTCGGGAAGATCGAATCTCGTGCGGGTACCCGATAGGAGAGGTGTGATCGCATCAGCCCTCAAGCTTTCGAGGATGCGGAGCCGTGCCTGCGGTGCCTTGCGTTGTGCGAAGGCCCCGCCGGGAAGCCGGAACTCCGCAGCGTCTGACTCCTTCTCGGGAACAACTACCTGAGGGAAGGCGGCCGCGAACTTCTCGCGCACCCCCCTCAGGGCTACAGCAATGGGAAGGTCAGTCGGGTCAGGCCCCGCACCCCCCTCGACCTCCATCTCCTCCTCCGAGGAGTCCTCAGTACCCTCGGTGTCCTGAACGGACAAGGTATCTGACGGACCCCCCAAAACAGTAGACGAAGGAAGCAAGGGAATACGGAACCGCGACCCCACCGATTCCCACTGTTCCGAAGAAGGAGCCGGAGGCCCGAATCCAGACGCAGACCCCGACGCCGAAGCGCCCGGGTCTCGGCTCTTGGGGTTACCGGTTCCCCCCGACCCCTCGGCGGTACCGAGGTCATTCGGGGGGTCCCGTGTCACAGTGCAGCTAGGAACCCGGCTAGTGCTGGGCCGCTGCTCCGGTATCATCAGTGCATCACCCGGGCCCCTGCCCGGGTTAGCTCTGGAACCGGCACCGACGACGGCCCCGAGGGAACAGGTCGGCCGGGCATCCAGACCCGCCGGGGGAACCTCCGACCTGAACTCCTTACGGAGCTCGGACATAAGTTCCCCCATTAGGCCCTTCATCTGCCCCTTAATTAGCGAGTTAATTGCATCTAGTGATGGTGCTATGGGGAGGGCCCTAGTGGCAGACATCCGCCCCCCCACCTCCGAATCTGAGCTTTCCTCAGATGGGATCGGGGGGGAACACACTGTCTTTTTGCCTTTACCCTTACCACCTGACTTAGACGGGGGGGTCAGTCCTCTCAGCTCCTGCCCCGCCTCCAACATCCCCTTGTAGAAGATCGTATCAGCCTGCCTCTTCTTCTTTGTCTTGGCGCAGAACCCGTTACAAAGAGAGCAGTCGCTGTCCACGTGACCCCTGGTCACCAGACACGGCAAACAGGCCTCATGGCCGTCCGCCTGGGGGATATTGACCCCGCAATCAACGCATTTCTTGAATGACTGTAAGCCAAACATAAAAGAAACAGTTGAAAGAACTAAAGGGGGAAGGGGAAGTGCAAGTGTAATCTAAGTTAATATATAAATGTATATATAAAACTATAGAGAACATGACGGCCGCGATATAATAGTGAGAAGCATCCAAAAGCAAGCACTACAATCACAGCCTGAAACAAAAAAAGCATGTACACAACATGGCTTGCCCACCGATTAACGGAAGTTTTCATCAAGTTAAAAACCAGGCGAAAACAATCGCCATCGACGTAAAGATGCTTATTAATACATAATAATAATAATAACATCAAGTGCCAAACAACGACTGATTCCAAACGAAAGATATCTATTTTCCACCTAGTCGGGAAAAACAATCTTCGAGAATCCGCCATGTTTGTCTCTTTTCCCGCGCAAAGACGAAGCACATGGCCCGAACTGCTTGGGAAAAGCCTAAATCACAACGCGATGGAATGCGATAATGCGAACCTATTCTAAACTACGTTTAGCAATAAAGGTTACCATACATTTGAATCTTTTTCCATTGTCCTTATTTCTTAGAGAAACTTAGCAACTTTGTGAAGGTTAGAGAACACGTCTTTCCTCTTCAATGACAGATTGATAAGTGGTTTGCTAATGGAGTTACCGGCCCTGGCGGACCAGTTATCGCCAGGGAAGGGGCCCTGTTAGGGTGGTGGAAAGTACAAAAACACGTTTTGAGTGGTTTTTTGTATATTTTTTATTGAAAAAATAGTCACAACCTGTCATGTAGCAAAAATATACAGATTTTATGCAGTAGTACCCCAAGGAGGATCCCTTCCTGAAAAAGAATTTCTACTTGTAAACATCTGAGATTAGGAACCTGTTGAAGAATATCCTTCTCCAGACTTAATTCTTAAAAGATTTTCTCTGCCTAGGTCAGATAAACAAAGTGATATTGCTTTGTTACCTCTGGACCACAAACTCATTCATGGGGTCCATCAGTTGTCCATTGTTGATCCAATCTCCGATGATCTGCAGATATGGCTGGGACGTCTCAATCCACATCGGCAAAAGCAGCGACATCTACATGGACAAACATACTAATGTTCTGGAACCAGTGACCATCAGTAAAATAAACTGCTACATCTTTTGGAAGTGTGATAATGATACAGTATTTTCAGGGATTTCTAATAAAGAAAGATTAACTTTTGACAATTTTAAAGTCAATGATATGTATCAGAATACAAAGACGCAGTTAAGAATCATGATTCTATATACTACTATATTTGTTACCAACTCCATAAGCCAATAGACTGACCATGTCCGGTGTAAAGTCCCCGAGGGAGTCATGTTCCAGAACAGTGTTGTAGAGGACACTGAGGAGGTGGGAGGCCTTTAGACTGTTGGTGGGGAGACTGGCACCCGCCGCCACCCCCGAGATGTACAGGGAGTACACCAGGTCAATCTTCAACATCCAGCTCTGTAGCTCTGACTCAAGTACTGCCAGTGTGATTGTCTCCTCTATAGGTGAAAATAGATACATTGTTTTACAAAAAATTATCACTGAATATTTTCAAGGGAGTTTAGGAGATTGTTCAGAAAATTATTGAGTTTCTAATGAGATTTTCCAACATCACTGAAAAAAACCCAATAAAATCTATATCATTTCTTCGCTGATACCAAATTTTTTCCAAAACTTGAATTGATGCACGCTCTCCCTTAACAGGATATAAAGATTATGAACCAAGTGTGCACAGTATAGATTTTACAATTCCAGTTTTCAGAATTATTACAGGAATAGTTAAATGCTCCACCTAAAACAATGCTAATAGCGAAACAACCTATGACTGCAACCAATCAGGAATGGGTATTTAAAGCTTACGTAACGCTCCAGGTACTAGATTTTGTACAACAGACTTTCTGTATAATGAAGTGATTCACATCAATTTTCAAAATAACGATCAGGTTGTAAAATGTTTGACACTGACCCTCCTTTATGACCCTCTTCTCCAGTGCTGACAGGTGTTTCTGCAGGTCTTTCAGGAACTGAGAGATGGTCTTGGAGAAGGCCTGATAGGTCATGGACACAGCCCCAAGACCACTCCCGAGACAACTCTGAGATACGATGTCCTCCACAAAGGACTTGAGCACCTCCACATGGCCTCCATGTTTGCAGAATGGGAGCAGTAAACTCTCCAGACTCTCCTGTTGTAATATGGAAAATGTCAATGCAAAAACTAATGCAAGAATACTTTATCACTAAAACTTAGATATAAAGATGGCGTCTGTCCTTGTAGAACAGGACAGAAAATGTTAATTCTAACTCCTCCCACAAAGAACTCATTTCAAATGTTCACCTCACTCCCTTTTTGTAATATTACACTATGGTGACCCATCTTATGATTTGCTTTGAAATGAGACGCTGACCTATGAAAGAGTTAACTCTGATGTGATAATTAACTCACAATGGTGAGATGTGATACACGCACGTTATCCTGCAGAGTGAACCTTGAACCTGAATGTTTGAAGAGGAAGAGCTCTCTCACGCCAGACATCAGCCTGAAATATACACACAAAAATAACAATGGATACAAACTTACAACAGTGGTATAAGCAGAGTGCAATCAAAACATGGAAGAATTCCCAAGAGATAAACCACTAGTGATAAAAATATCGATAAAACTTACCACTATTATCCTATGTATCTATCACAGACAGTTATGAAAGGAATAATTATCATAGCTGCAAATCATTAAAAAGTCATGATCATAAATTTGGCGAGGGAAGGCTTCAGTGTAACACCGGCAAGTGTCACGGACAAGTCTATCAATGAATGAAGAAAGATTTGAATTTTCATGAAAACATTTATTACAACAATAACCACTCAAACAAATATCTCGCAACGCATTCAAACCTCAAACTCACCCACATAAACAATCACCTCGCGTTCCTCACATGCAGATCCCCATCATACATTCTCAGACCTACGCTACTGCATGCACTCATTACCAATCATGTTCTACACCAATCACATATGCAAAACATACATCACATAACTTCACACTACCCACATGTTATATGCAACATTACCATATGCAGACACACAGGTTCAAGCAATCAAATGAACAATACATCAAACAATTACATTAAATACAGTTCACAAAATCAACACATCAAGATGAAAGTTACATCCACCAATACGTGGTTATGAATCAAGTCAACACACTTGAATGACAGTTCATTGGTCCTTAAGACACGCGATATCTATCTCATCATTTATGAGTGGTCTTCGTCACACATGAAGAATGAAGCCCTAGCCAATCACTTGACATGATCCGTCCCTACACTGGGCCAATGATTTCAATTTCTTTTGAAATGCTTTGAATGAGTGCAGTTTCAAGATTATCGATCGATGTTTTTTTTCTAATCACCAAATTCAAATTGATTGTTAAGAAATGTAGAAATAAGAATGCCGCTGACCAGAGCACCTCCCTGATGACTTGCGTCTCGGTAAGAAATGCTGTTTTAGTCTCCGAGTACAGCGGGTTGATTCTTGACTGGTATGACTCCCTAAAACAAAAACAGACATATAACAGCAGAAATTAAGAATATCTCACATGTCACACATTATCAATGTATCAGGGAAAAGAATTAACTTCAACCTACAAAGGCAGAGGTCTACCTAAGCCCACCACGAATCCTTGGTGTAATGGTATGGCATAATGCAAGGTATAACCATCATTGGTTGCAAGGGCGATTATTAATTTGGATAACAAACTCACCAATCACGAGACAGGTTAGAGCAGTGGTGTTCACCAATCACATCTCTCTCACGACTATCGCCCTGCCAGTATTGGACAACCAGGTTTTTTCTCAACCAATCAGATCCAGTCTCTTCCGCCACGGTGTCATCATGTGCTAGCAGTGTTGACATGTCTTGTGTTGCCATGGTGACTGTAGGACCAGTAACTAAACTATCTTCTCCCTCGACTCTTGAGCGTGTGCCCGGTTCATCAGAGTCAGAATCTGACAGTTCGTCTTCAGACAGGACCTGTCAGTTCATTGTCAAATTTTATTTTTCAATTCCATTGCTTCATTGGTAATTTCGGTCCAGCTACACTAAGGAATGGTTATAGACATCAAAAGACAAGGCTGATATTCAGGAGAGAAAGGAAAGAGAAAAGGTGTCAACTAAAAAAGAATATCATCCCCCTGACTAACAAATTCATAATAATTTTAGTGTGGATATTTATTTTGGTGCAGGTACAAAAACCTGATAAAAGCACTACCTACACAAATACCCAGTCGGAATTGTACTCAAAAAGCTGTGTGTGGTTTATTATGCAGGTCAGTAAATCCTGTTTTCAGGTACCCATTTAATTAGTTTTGGTCAAGCAGTGAGTCAGTCAGGATCAAATTGCTACCAATGCTTTATTCAGTAAGAAAGTACTGGTTTTTAGTGACATAACAAAACAACTGCTCAACAAAAGTCATTAGTCATTGCCAGTGGCTATGACATTACTTGACTTGTAAGAAGTGTTGTTGAGGTTACTATAACTCTTAATTGATAAATTAATTAAAAAAGCTGTGATGCTAATATTACTCACTGGAGAGTCTGCATACGACCCCCTGAAGACGTCCTCTCCGTCCAACAGGTAACCACTCCAGTCAAAGTCATCCTCCTCTTCTGTAACACATATCAACCCACACATATAATATAGCAATTATTCTTTATCCATTTCATAATTATTGTCAATTTCCCTTATATAATATTATTCATATAGAATAAAATGTTTTACATTCAGATCTGTCGTAATACACTCACATTGTTGATTTCCTGAATTATTTTTAGGACTTTTAATTGTCAAACTTCATGATATTTAGTGACAATATTGCATATAACAAGTAATATTTGAATATTGCTCTACCTATTTCACAACTTCTTTGATCAGCATCCTGGAGTTTGTAAAGGCACTCTGATTTTCAAAGAAAGCTCATGGTTGTAAAAGTAAACATGCTCTCAAAGAGAAACTACCTTGTTGTTGCTCAGCAGTGAGAGGTGTATAGGTGGAGGCTGTGGGGTGATCGGCCAGTAGGTACAACAGGTACAACACGGCGTAGTGGGCGTCACTCTGAAAATAGATACTATGTCTCTGAATTTTCATAATAGTTCAGGGCAAAACTATACTTTATTACAAAACACATTGGGGTAGAGCGAACTTTATTTCTTTTCTAAGATGCTAAAATAATCTATACAGGGAACACTCTGATTTTAATTATCTCGAAATAAAATGTAGTGTTTACATTGCTCACATTAATAATCCATGAACAGGGCTAACTGTTAGCTATTCCAAGTATGGAAACCAACCCCTAGTTTAAAACGACATTTAGTTGGTTAAAGCTTTGATTACTGCAGTTTTGCACTTTAACTTTTTCATTTATTCAATTTTGAATTATATTTTCTTCTTATTTTTTTCTCTAAAAACTTAAACAATCAAATGAACACCTGTTGTTTTAAAAAAACAACTTTACTTTTAGAAACTTGTGACCTTATCAAATTGAACCTGGTAGAGACGGTTGACGTGAACCAACGTCACAGTCCCACGGGGCGCCGTGACCTGACGTGAAACAACGCGGTCACTCGACGGTAGAAAAATATTTACTGTCCATTCTTCTTTACGGTAAATAGAAATAGATGATTCGAAACTATTCTCTATTAATAGAAACATGAATACGATTGTATCGTTAGACATTGTTAGGGGGATAAGCCATGTTGTTCGAAGAATCGAGATGAAAGGTTACCATGGACGCGTGATCATGAGGGGGCAGAGGGGAAGAGCGGATATAACGTCATTCAATTGTTACGTCATGAAAAAACTATACCTTTATTGTCTCATAAAGTACTTTTCTTTCGATTGTTTTAACTGCTAGGCACCTCAGAAATAAACGTAAAATATGTTTTTAAAAACACCATATTTTCAATGACACTAATTATCATGGTCTGAGATTTGTTTTGAATAACTTTACCTTGACCTCACAGGTGTCATCTGTGATAGGGCTGTTAAGAAAATCCTCTTGCAGATCACTGAGGCACTTGGCCTTGTCAGTTTGGGAATGCACATCTAGCTTGATACGCAGTCTAACAACAAAAAGAAGCCTATCCAGGTTATTTCATCACAACCATGGTTATACTTCTAGAGTAAACCTGATACTAAAAAAAAAATATATATACATGAATTCATTTCGACCAATGTATCGGTCTTTTCAAGTATGTTTGACAAATGGAAGTATAAACATATTTATAAAGGAACAAAACAATAAATTCAT
This sequence comes from Phorcus lineatus, assembly GCA_921293015.1. Taxonomy (NCBI): domain Eukaryota; kingdom Metazoa; phylum Mollusca; class Gastropoda; order Trochida; family Trochidae; genus Phorcus; species Phorcus lineatus. The sequence goes on along the minus strand of OV121081.1, from coordinate 5,632,875 downwards.
ACATGTGAATGGGTAATTGGTTAATCAGTCAATAGTTGCCAATCACGTAATAATTGCCTCAAGCACCCTTAATTGGGTGTGACTTGAACACCATGGGGTTGTTCAGGGTTGATGATTCTGCACATTGTCTCATTAATCACTGATGGGACCGAGAAGTGTAATTAAACACTCATGATCCAACACATCACAATAGTAATCGCTTCTTTATGTGAGCTAACAGTTCAAAGTTGGATAAAAAATGTCTCTTTTGTTTCAAGAGTAATGGTTGTATTTTCTGACTTTGCATAAACTTTGTAGAAAGGGAAGATAGCAAAATTTCCATTATTGCAATTGGCAATGGGTTTACTTATCTTCAGACATATATTTTGTAAAATACTAGATGAAACTTACAAAACAATAAGCCATTGGCTCTGAAGCTCATCAATTCTTAAATGATAAAAAACATAAACACTTAAATATATCATTTAACATACTCTCTCATATATTTGCTCTCAAATCATATATCATTCTTCCCTTATGCTCTGAATTCATTTTAAAAGCCAAGACCTTTGTACCCCTTAGGTGGAAGGTACATTCCCAAGAAATTTCAGTTCTGAGAGTGTATCAGTTTTATTGGAGAAATCAAACATCAGAAATATTTACGAACAACATCCACGCCTTAGGCATTTTCAACTCATAGGCCTGGAGAGCTTAAAACTTACATGGAAAATGTTTCAAGATTGATTAAAAAAAAAAAAAATTTAGAAAACCATCATTATCATAAAATACTATAACAATAAAATGGACAATGGAAGAAATTTGATAGTTGTCAAATAAAGTGAAATAAAGATCTTACCCATCAAGAGCTCTTGTGACCTTATGACTGTCAACATCAAGAAATCTATGGTACTTGAAGTTAGAAGACACAAACTGATGACACAGACGAAAGTTCTCATCACCTTCCTGAAACAGGCAACGCAAGTATAAAAGACTTTATTACTCGGCCATGTAACATACTGCAGTGTAATATTTATGAGACAACATTAAACTAGTGTAATACCGCTGCGTATATGACGTCACAATATGTTGTTGACGTCATAATGTTAGCACCACTTTCACAATTGCCAAGTCGCAAAAATGTTTCGCTCAGTACACCTTCAGCAATCATGCTTGATAACTGAGGTCAAGTAATGAAATGAAAGTAACAATGAAAGTTACTGGCATTTAGTATGATTTTACTGTCTTATTCTTGATTTGCAGCAGTACAAAATATAATGTAAAGTTGCCTGTTGTATAGGAAAGGATGACAATTGAAAAATAATCTCCTAGAATGAAAACAAACTAGTGTCCATGCAATTACATTGTACAAAGGGAAGTAACTCAGTAGTAAATATTAACCGCAACACATAAAGTTAATGAGTGGTCCAAGGGCGACTACTCGACCTATGTTAAGAACCTTGTAACGTTAATTTCGGTGAAAATAAATGTCACAAAATATTTTTCATTTTATTTATTGACTTAGAAGGCAATAGAAAAGATCGCAGAAAGCTGATACAGGAAAATAAGCTTTGGACTCTAAACTTTGGGTGCACTGTCATCGCACATGAACCAAATTTAGATCATCTGAACTATGTTACCTCTTGCTACTCCTTGATTTCCATATTCATAAGACTGACTATATCGATAACTCAAAATGCTAAGCTTTTCTTGAAAACCTGTTGAAACTAAGTCAGCTCTGTGTCGATCACAGGACAGGTAAATGAATAATCAACATGACAGTTAAAATGTTCCTGAAGGTTCTCTTTTCACCAGCATTTGCTGTCAATTATCAGAATTACCTTAAAACCAGTAATCTGTGTAATTAGCAACTTTGATATGCTTTCAAAATTCCCTCGCCAGCGCGCCATGGTCAACTTGCCGGCAGGTCAAAAAAATGGTTACATTGTCGTGAAAGCTCTTGTAACTAAGAATTCTTTTTTCGTTTCGCCAGTAGACGATTAACAAACGAAACTGTCGGAAAAATGCATGATAGATCCCTGGAACCACATTCTTGCCAAAGATTATTTTTGTTGACAGAAAATTAACTTCCGGTGAATGGGTTGGTCAAAAATTCAAATTTATTAAAGTACAAAAACGGATTAAAATCTGAAAACTTCAAAATTAGTGGCAAGTTCGACAAAGAAAAGTTATCAGGATAGATTTCGGCTAAAATAAATGATGGAATTCATGCTAACAATTAACAGAGCAAGAAATCATTTAATGAAAATTATACAGAGAAATGTAACTTCTTTGAGTGGCATTTTAGAAGTTGGAAGCAACTAAGTACAAATATTTATTGATGACAACTTTTTTATTCGGAGGTTTGCGACGTTTCGATACAGATTCTTTTATCGTTGTAAAGCGTAAATGACAACGATACAAGAATCTGTATCGAAACGTCGCACACCTTGGAATAAAGAAGTTGTCATCCATAAATATTTGTACTTAGATACAGAGACATGTAGTATGAAATCCACAAAACTGGAGCTAATGAAGACGTTTTGATTAGAGGGGGTACACAACTACACATCCCTCTGAATTAGCCACTTTATCAAAAAAAATATATTAAAATATATCAGTCTGTTGTTTTCACAATTTTGTAACGTGTTTAGAAAATATATCGCACAGGTATATAGATATAATCATGAAATAGAATTTTATGGATCTGTATTCGTTTTAGAATGTATTACTGAAATTGGTGTCAGCCGTGTGAGTAGGGAATTGTGGGTAAATGCAAACTCGTTTGTTTTGGTTTTGATTGTAATGGATAACAGCCTGCCATAAACAGGTACATTTACCTTCAAGGGTGTGTTCAGTTCTTCCTAATTTATAAAGTTTTAACACACCGCATGGGCACTACATTCTCTGTTGTTTCATTGTCGATGAATCCCTATATGATCTGTTGACGTGTCATTTTGTCATCACTCAAAGGCGCCAAATAGGTTTGATAGTAGAGATCGTCACCGCCAGTTCCACTGCAAATGTCTCGGAACCGACATGACTCATCTCTGTTGATTTGTTACGAGCTTTGTTGAATACATCTCTTAGCAGAAAATTCGAGTTTTTAAGTATTCAAACACAAACTGTCCTGAATGAAAGGTGTATTTTATGTGATTTGTTTTCATAAATAGGCCTATTATTTTCACATTTCATGTGTGTGGGTTTAGGGCTAATTTTAGATCATATGTGGATTTTTCAGTTTGATGGGAGAATTTAGATATCCAAGAAAACTGATATCCCTAAATTTTTAAGCTTGCTGAACTTGATTCTAAAATGTTGCGGTTACAAGTTGCCACAACTGCCGACAAGCTGAAACGTCAAAACACCCAGGCTAAGTAGAGAAAGGGAGGATGTGAAATGCAGTAGATGTTATTTAAGACATAAGATTCTCTAGGTAACCTCTTACTTATTGTGAATATTCACAATATTATTAGAAACAAATATCCCATGAAGTGGATGTATAATCAGTGATCAAGTGTGTCTCTACATATTTTACGCAATAAAATCATTAATAAGGTAGCTGTATTTAAATGTGGGAGTGCAGATACACATACATTTTCTTTAAAATTCAATAGAATCAAAACATCCTGCATACTGTGCACAATAGTATGTAAACACCAGTGTCTTTGAGATAACCTTGTTATGAATCAATTTTAAAGCTCTACATCAATGTTTGATGCCTCTCGTATATTTTAAGTTGTGAGGAACGAGCAAGGACCTGTTTAGTAAAATGAAAGTGTCATTTAAGCTGTCTAAAATCTAAGCACTGAAAGCATTCATGTTTCCAGCATCATTTGCAACAATGATAGTCATTCTGTATGTTACACTGTTACAATGAATAGTTCTAGAATTGTTTCATCAAGTTATTATAAAGACATGAGAGTTGCAGAATAAGTCTAGCTGAATTTATCTAATTATTCTATAAATTGAACTTATAAAAATTTAAATTAAATGTAGAAAAATAAATTCATTTTTTGTAAATGATGTTACACAACTAAAGAACAAAAATTAATTGCTCTCATCATGGTAAATGCATTTAAGATGCTAATAATGTTTATTCAAGTCCAAGTAGAATCTTGGTTGCATGATTTTTATATAAAATACTCAATTGTCAATGAGGAGTAAGCATAAGCTACAAACATCATGTGTATTCACCAAAGAAAATTTAGATTTTATTATTCATTATCTTGAGTAGAAAGAGAAAGAGTTAAAAAAAACCAGACAAAGCGTTTTGTTCAAGATGGCTATCTAGTTCATTGGTATAAACTCGGTAAAATAAATACCAAAGTGTGTGGACTTGCGGTTACTGATGTCACATCACATTGTGTTTTGTCAGGATCATTGCCGTCTTGGAATATGTAGTTCTAAATCCAAATGATCCTCATTAAAATCATATAGATCAGAAAGAAACACAAATGCAAAGGAAAATTCTCCACACCTCCTGATACGCAACATAAAGAAAAGCTTTAAAATTATAAATATCTTCTTGTATTATACAGATGTAAGTTTTTGTGTCAGAAAATGCACTTAATTTGCATGATCATTCGTTGAGAAAAGAACAGAATTCATTAGATATAATTGTTGCAATATCACAATGCAGACAAGGTCCTGTGTATTGCAATATATCACAATAAAAAACTTGGTACAATATCCAACCTTATTAAAGTTATACTTGAAACAGTCAGAGTGTATATTGTATTAAGTCACCATTAAGTTTAGAAATACAATATAATGTCAATAAGTACTATTACATTCATAATTTATGTTTTAAAATGAGAATTAGGAAGATTGAATGTATTGAACAGTTCCTCTGTTACTTTGTTTCAGATCTGACCGGTGTACCTTGGTTGCTGGCTAGAGGAGAGATGAAAAACAGCTGCTACTGCTGTTGTCAGTCATCACCTAGCAACATGATGGACATAGACTCCGCCCTCAATGAACTGGGCATGCTCAGTACCGTTACTGAGAGTCGTCACCAATTTCTTAGGGAGAGAAATCGAACCAAAAGTGAAGGTTCAGTTCATGTTTCTCACAGCAGTCCAAATTTGTCAGCAAATGGATTCCAAATCCTTCAGATTGATACAAATTATGTGACAGGGTTTTCATCGACCTCTCCCCAAGGTGTTTCCCCCTTGAGTGTGATTACGAGGGCGAGTATGCAGAGGCAACAAAGTGGTGAGTGTCAGGATCACCGCACTCGTAGATTCAGTTCTGGATATCGTGACGGAGATGACAGTTTGGAGACAGAAGCGAGGTTTAATAGGTTAGCTAGAATCAAACATGCTAGAGCCAGGAGGTTCTGTAAGCCCTATAATGTTCCTGGTAGGCTCTACCATTCCATGCAAGAAAGTGTTGATTATACTCAAGAAGATGGAAGTGACAGTCACCATTCTAAATCAAATGCTTCGTCCCCCACCAAACCAACAGGTGGGACAAACCTGACAAGATCAAAATCTTTAGATAATCTAGAAAGTGCAAGGTTGAAGTTAGTCAAACTCTTTGAAACTGAAGCAAGTCCTGAGGAGAAGATAGCCCTGGAAGAGGTGTCGCGAGACATGGAAAACTTGCAAGTCAATGAATGAATTCTTACTGAATACCCATTGTGTGAATAGGTCTGTGTTACAATGAAATCATGCCAAAACCTATTGTCAATATTATTATATAAGATAAGCATTAATCAGATTCAGTTAACATTGAACATTATTTATTCTTGTATATGGCATTTCCAACAGCACAAATGTATGCATGTTTGTAATGAATTACCTTGAATAGTCATAATCAATTAAATTGATGAATTGTACAGCTTGTTTGATCTTAAAAGGATAGCAACAATCAAGGCCCTGTTACTATATTAGACATCCTGATTTTTCTATAGTAACTTAGAATCAAGTTGCTCTGTCTGAATTTGAACAAGCTTAGTCGAAAGTGTCTTGGGTTATTGTAATCTGGACCTTGTTTTTTGAAGCTCTCTTATTGCTAAATAGTTCTAAGTACAATACATTAACATTGGCTAAACTAAACTTAGTGCTAAAAGAGCTTCCAAAATCTGGTAGACAATGAAGCTTGTCATGGTGTCATATATATATGTTAACTTGATACAGCAATACATCACACTGGAAATGCTTGAGCAGCGATTTGTAATTTCATACTTTTTTCACACTTTTTTACAATTGTAACAGTTCCTTTTCACAAATGAAAATGAAATGACAAAAAATATGAACCTTCTAAACTTGGTTCAAACAGTCTGTAACTTAATCATATTTTGAATTGTTTTACTCAATTTTGGTGTTATAGGGAAAATTAAATTGCTCTTTCAACTTGTTATTTTCTTGAATTCAATCTGCCAATTACCAGCATTTATGTACATGTAGTTATTGTTCCTTATTATGTGTAACAGTATAGCGTTTCCATGGTGATGAGATATTCTGTGATATAATTGTCTTTGAATCTTGAATTCATTAGTTCCTTAGTCATACTTCAGTCAGTAGTCCAATGAATTAAGGTGTTTTGATTTATTCATCAGTAATGCAATCTTAATCGTTTTAAGTCCTGGTATATTAATAAGGAACTACCTCTGCACCTGATGTAACAACTTTATGAACAAAAAAACAAATGTCTGAATGTCCCTTTGATTTAGCATTTTGTTGATATTGATTAGTAGACATTACGAGAGTCTTCCTAGAGCGGGCCCAGGGGACACTTATCAAGCCTTTATAATCCCTCAAACTATGTAGTAGGATAGCTATACCATTGCAAAAAGGTTCAAGGTGTTAAGATTTGATAGGGTTCTTTCCCCCAAGGAACAACACTGCATTACTCATAGTACATTTATTTGAATTCAGCTTTTTCATAAAATTGGTAATTGTTTTAGGTTTAGGTAATGTCACTTTTGACCTGAAATTTTCAGTCTTTTAGCATATTCCCCTATGAATTTTTGTCAACTGACCTTGCAGTGGTGTTAAATTGATTTATCACACAGTCACAAAACAAATTGATACATGAATACCTTTAGCATGTTTAGTGTAACTTCTGTAGCTTTCTAGTGGAATCTTTCAAGTGCTTATTAACTCTTTACATTCTTCTTCTTGTTATTTCTTTATTTATTTTCATTGTTGACTTATTGTAATATTATCTTCTTCTATTTTGAAGGAAATTATTTCTAGAAAAATGAAGCTTTGTTTAACTTGAAATATTTGCAATCCAAGTACATGTGATGTTTGGAACACTCAAAAGTTTTCCGTCTGTGTACGTATTTTGTGCCCATTATCTTCGCCCTTTGGAGGACATGAAAACCAACACAAAATTAAGGTAACACTTAGAAAGTCTAATTGGTTGGTGATATGCAATTCATACAAGTTAAACAAAATGTGGCGGGTGTCATTTGTCATTTTCTGTTGCCTCCCTTAAATAGTTGCCTGTGTGGCATAACAACAATGTTTCTTTGACTCGAGGATAAGCTCTTTTTTTTTGAGCTTTGTGCAAACACACATGCTGATGTAAAAGATCTTTGATATAAACGTGATTTGGAAGCTTTAGGTAATTGGACTGTAACTGTGGCTGTTGTGATGAGGAGTATCTGCAGGTTACAGAATAATTGTAATGTCAATCATCTTGGAATAGACAAGAGTTTAACCGGTCAAGAAATACCCAGCAACAAACCTTAATTTCTTTATCACATTACCTCTTTTTGTTATGTGTCACTGCCATCATTGACATGAACTGAATTCATTTGATTTGAGTGTTCATCTATTCTAAGCTGTCTTCTTTGGTAGCAAGTCAGATGATTGAAGCTTTGTTTGTGAACTTTACCAATAACTCACCCACGTTATGGCATTACCCTGTTGTGATATTTAAAGAATTAGAATTATTGACACTGTGTGTCTTTTTATAAGTATAAGGTAGTTCATAATATACCTTTAAGATGTTAACATGTTATTGTAAATTGGTTTTTTTCTCTACCAATATGTCTTTAAAAACTGAGTAAATAACTGTCATTGTAAGTTGTCTGTCAATCATTTCCACAGAATAACTAAGTCAAATATATCTTGTCAAGTCCTCCAGCATGCTTGTACATTGAAGGCTCTGAAAACTGACGTTTTGCAGAAGTGAAAATCTGGGATCTGGATGTTGTTGTATTGCACACTGATCAAGGGAAAATGTCAGCTCAAAGCTTTACTTTAATTATAGCCCTTTTTTGAAATATGTGAAACATTTATTTTTGTTTTCACATTCACAGTTCCATAAGAGTTAACAACCCAAGCTGCAAGTTCTGGAGGGTTATTTTTTCATTAACCCGAGGATAAGCTCTTTTTTTGAGCTTTGTGCAAACACACATGCTGATGTAAAAGATCTTTGATATAAAGGTGATGTGGGAGTTAACAACCCAAGCTGCAAATTCTTATTTATTACATGCCCTTCACTTCCAACCAGTACCCAGTTGTACTCCAAGGTGAATAAAGACACAGAATATAGACAAATCTAGAAAAGCAACAGTCACACCACTGGTCTGACAAGATATGATGAGGTTGGGAATCAAACTATCAAACTCGGATTATCCACATGAATTAAGCCGGTCACCCATTTATCTGGAGTAGTCTGAAATATGCTTTTATCATGTCTTGTGGTAAATTGGAACTTTCCTTTCCTCATTAGACTTCAGTAAGTTAATGTCACAAGACAGGATTATCCATCATCTAAACATAAAAGCTTGACAATGTTAATTATTTTGATTTTTACACTTCTTTTATCAATTTCTAAGCTTATTATTTTGTAATGTTAGAATAAAAAAAATATGAAGGTTTCTAAACCATTTACCTCAAGTGTTTGTGTGGTCTTCAGCAGTTGTTCCCATATTCCTCAGACAGTTCATCTCCGCTAATGGCTGAAATATTTTTCAGGCAGCGTTAAACAATAACTAACTCACTCACTCAGACAGTTCATAGTATGTAGTTTTTCGTCAGAATTGTTTAATTATTTGAAAGAATGACATATTTTCAATAATGTAAGTGAAACTTTTTTTTTAGAAAAAGATACCCCAAAAGGAAAATGACAAGAATTAACTATGATGTAAGATGGATCTTCAAGTCATATATTAATTAGTAATCCATGAGGGGTTGCTTGTGACCTTGTGGTGTTAGAATTGATTGTGGACAGGTAGATTAGGTAAGTGCATGTTTAGAGTTTTGTTGTTTTTGTCCTGCTATTTATTTCCTGTGTGTTGATTGGTGTGTTCATGGAATATAACATGCACATGATATGTATTTTCATAATAAATTAATTTATTATTTTGAATTTTGGTTTTGTTTTCATAACCATAACATCAACATCACAGCAGCTGTTATATTCAGTCAACAGAACATAGAATACTGAATCTCTCTATAATAAATATCATATTCAATGAGAAATGTCATATGTTCTATTTACTACATTCCCTAAATGTGGTAAATGAGATTCATTATGCTAACAAAGTGGTATTTAAATGTATAAGTGATCATTTTACACCTTCTGATAGGCAAGTACTTGTTGTGTCATCAAGTTCACTTGCCATTTCCTTCGCTACTACCTGTATGTCTAGAATGTATTTATTTAAAATAAAAAGACATGATGTGTTTATATTCTTGCAATCGTGTAACCAGTAACCAACACCTTCAGAGATTATTGCTTTACGTGATAGGTCCTCTCCACAAGCTTTGGCGACCTCATTACTTAACAAGTTCTAATTTCTGTCACTTGGACACACAGGAATGGTTCAACTCTTCTTCTCAGAAGCCAGAAGCTCATGAAGCTACATGGGCTACCACCAGATAGTAAATCTGGAAATTGTATTATCCTACCTCATGTAAGAATATTGGTCTCTGATGAGTCCACATGACCCTGAATATAAACTGATCAGTGGGATGATAAATGTTTATACCCTACCTCTCATCTCACATGGAACACATTGATGTAACCTTTGATCAAACAAAGGTACCCTAAGTTCAAAATGTTGTCAAATAAATTGTCTAAAATGTCTACTGTCAAAGACACTCAATATTCAAAAGTTGTAGCCGCTATCTTAAACATTCCATGTGACAATATGATAACAGTTACTTGAAATGTTAGAATTCACTCACAGTTGATCTTGAGTGACTTGCACAGGCAATTGTGTGAAATCTAAAGTATGCGATAGTCTTTTCTCTTCATTAAGCCAAATTTCTTTGGCTGGGCAATGGGCCTTGACCATGACTTTTGAATGCTCACTGAACTGACCCAGTTTCTTTGTTATAGTCAAAAAAATGTTGGTCCTTCTTTGTTGGTATATTTGATGAGTTAAATTTAAAACATTAAGTAAGATGAAATTTGCTGTAACATTCTGGCACATATCACCCTTTAAACTCTTTAATGTCTATATGATTTATTTATTTTGGACCAGTTCAAGTATAAATATCCAGTTCACAATACAAAATAAGCGCAGTGCTAAACATAAATAACTTGATAAAGAGTTTACAACTGTATCAATGGAGATAACTTTGTGTCTAAAAGTATCAATATTTTGAGCGTTGATTAAAAAGAAATATAGAAGGATAACCTTTGGCTTGTTGCATAAAACCTAACGAGGGCTTATAAAACCCTATGTCAGCCTACTTTGACCCGAGATAAAATGTCATAACCAAAAGTCCCCCTATGAACTTGTAAAGGCCACCCTTTCACATAGCCTATTATCAAAATTAAGAATTGGTGTTGATGAATGCAACCAAGACATACCATATCAACATAATTAAGTGATTCCACATGTAATAATGGTGTTTATTCTCTTCTTATTGTGAAGGTGCTGAGTTCCTCTACCAGTTTTTATCTTTCACCACTCATGTGTCAGAGTAGTCTTGACCCAGTTTGTTCCTAGTTTTCACCATTTTAATCAAATTGCAGAGCAATATTGTAGGCAGTAAGAACTGTGTAAGTGGCTAGCTATTGATATTTGATTTTATAAGTTTTAGTCAGATATTGCTTGTGTCATCTGCGTTAGGTGATATGTGACCATTACAAGAATTGCCTTCAAACAAGGAACCCAGGTACATATGGTATACTAACTGTTATTGGTGTCTACGATAAAAATTGTGACATTTCAATGACGTCTGAACAAACAGATAATATTTTTTAAGAAAAGAAACAAATGAGTCACTCTACAACAATTTATTAAATCAAACAGTGACAATGCAATTACCCCAAGCCCAAGCCCAAGCTAAAATACAGCTGAAATGCACTTGACTACAACTAAATACTCATTAGATTCGTCAAAGCTTTGAAATTTAGACAATCATAACTAAGCTAATACTAATACATTTTCAAGTCTTTAGGACTCTCTTCAATTTCATAAGCGAAAATAATATTTTCTTGGTTTTTTTTTGGTTATACCATTCTTGTTGCTTCACAAATAAACACTCGCTTTTCCCACCGAGGTTACTCAAGGTATTTCTGCCATGTCACCTCTATTACAAGTGGACCGTGTTCCAAATTTCATCTACAATACCCTCACACTGTAACTCGAAAAGCACCCTGTCTATCAATCGATCCTATCAATTATCTAACAACTGTCCTTGAAGAAGTATGTGTGTACTGCACAGATCAAGGAACTCCAGTCTTTGAAACCGACCATTTGTAAGGCTTGAAATAAGATGTAGGGGTAAGCATATTCTCCAAAACATTGCGATTTTCAAAGTTGTTATGCATATGCAGAAAATCTTGATGTTCTAGACCATTCAGGATTCAGTATGTAACACACAGACTGCTCAATTTGTTACAGAGGGTATGTTGGAAGAAATAACTTAAGTAACTTCTTTAAAGGACAAAATGTTGTAAATGAGTTTGGTAACATTTCTTCACAGTTCGGCCTCAACACTTAATAAAAGTTTATTTGGATGAAGTCAGATATTAATACTTTTCTATCCAGAATTAAGATAATGTTCTTGCTAAAGACATCAAGACATGTATATCACAGAACTGGTTCCAACATGGTGATTTGGAAGAATCTTGTAACCATAGCAACTAAGTTGAAGTTTACCAATTACTTCATAGCACTAATAAAAGCAGGTTTCATAAATTCAATCACAAAATATCGACTGAAACATTTAAAGTCAATTTAATTCTCTCTAGAAAGATATTGGATAATATCTATAAGGATAAATATCTAATGCTTGTGAAATATACTTTTTTAATTCTGCATTGTAGTTCATTTTTGATAATATATCTTTTCCAAAGAGCAACTTAGAACTTACATGTCTAACCTAACAAATTTTTAGCTAAATATCAATACTGATTAGATCTATATCCAAACAATTTGATATTCAATCTATTTTCAATGAATATCTTAGAATTTCAAAATACATTGTAATACCGTTCGTCATAAAATATCGTTGTTTGTTGAAAACACTGAATAACAATCGTAGTAATACCACAATCTGTCTATGATCATAAGAGACTTGGTGCCGGTGATTATCTTTTATGTGTAACCATCCATTGTTCATTAAGTAAGAAAATATAGCTTACAGAACAAAAGAATTACATAGACCATCTGACACCCAACACCATCATTTCAGTAAAATACACTGAATGTCCTCAAGGTATTTAATAATACAATCAAAATTTCTTGAAATTCAATAACTGAAAGTTGGCAACCATTACTTTCTGTTCCTGTACTGTGCAGAATTTTAAATTTGAAAAATTGTCCCCACTGAAGCATCAGACCTGTTAATCGCTCCAAGTCAACTTCAGAAGCAAGGGCCACTACTGTCAAAATTTTTTTTTTTTTTAAAATATTTTGCAGAAATTCTAAATTATTTGCCAACATGAAGTAGTATACAATACGCATCAGCTTTGAATTGCAAGGGAAAAAACAAATAACGATTGATTACTGTATATACAAATTCATACTGAGGACAAATTTATCACAAATGACGCAAAATAATATTGAAAAACAAGATACTTAAATGACAATGTTCATATGCTAAATGTCTCATTAACCTGAATACATTGAAAAAGGAAAACATTGATAAATTCTGATTGTACAAGATAAAACAACCTATAGTAGAACTTATGTACATAAAAAATTACAGTAGTGCATCATTTTTTGTTATTCCTGAATAGATAAACCATTCCAAAAAAGTAAGGGATATTCCATCTTGTGAACAAAGTATCAAGAAATTGAAATGAAAAAATGAAATATGTATATGTTTGGGTGCCAAATATCACAGAAATGTGTCATCTGTATACATACATGTATATATTTCATGATTTTTCATTTGCATTTTAAAGTAGTGTGCTCCGAAAATATAATATCTTCTACTTTATTGGAATCGTATATTTGATGCAAAATCACTTAAGTCACAACAACAAAATAAATTTGAATACATTCTGGAAACTAATATACATTACAACAACGACATTGAATCACAAAAACTTTCTTACTTTTCAACAACAAAGTAGTAAATATTCATAACAGTAGGCATGGAAATAAACTTCCTATACAAAAACAAGATATGTCAAATTAAACTAAATGATTGTAAATATGCTGGTTAATATACCAATCAAGACATCATTGTATAACCATTGTATAATCATTTCACTTCATCGATTGGCAACTATACAATGACAAATTTGAATTGCTAACTAAATATCTCTCTATGACTTTACTAACATATTGCGCTTTAAACTTATTTTTATCTTTGGGAATTAAATCAATTTCAGCATTTACCAAATTATTACAGTCTACTTGCAACTATGTTTCTTTGACTCCTCAGTATGATAGTGACTGAGTTATTGTTTCAAGCCACTTGGGCAATATTCAGCCATTGGCAGCGATTCAGTAATATAACTACAAGAGTAGATAAATAGAGGATACTAAACAATCTTCTCTCTAATAGCACTATATAGATCATTTGGTATTAAACTGACATGGATTTTTCATACAAAATCATTCAGAAGTTAGAATACTATTACATTAACATAATATATTTTGCTTATCACTCTTCATTATAAATTTTAAGCAATTTTCTTTCAAAAAGAAAAACATTTCATTTAAATCATTTAAAAAAATTATATGCTAACATATTGAGACCTGTAATGTAATAATGATTTGATTTATCGTAAGTTACAAAAAAGGGGAAATGAATTTCATAGATTATATAAGGTGTAAAATATATATAATTATAAGTAAATATGTTTTCCACTAACGAAACTGAGCAGTTAATTCAGTAAACTGAGAGTAAATATTAAAGAGACAAAAAGGAAAACAACAAAGAGGAAACAACTTGTAACATAAATATGTAATAACATATCTGGGCCTAGATCATAAAAACTCTGGTAGCACTAAGATAGTTTTAAACCAAAGGTTACAGGGTACAGCTATCATAACACTAAGAGAGTTTTGAAAATCTTGACCCTGGAATGTACGAGGTCTGTCTATCTGAAACACACCGGACACAATAAGAACACGAGAGAGATAACTGTAGAGGAAGAGTTGACTTGTATATGGATATATCAAAAAGATTCTAAAGGAGCAGTAGCACAATTTTTGAAAGATTTATTTCTACAATTTTTCCAAAATTAACATTAGTTAAAGACAAATTTATGTATATTCTTCAGAGGGTGAAAACACATCATTGCTGAGCCTGATCATCTGCGACTGTAGATAAAATAATGAAGTATCAAGTGAAACCACTTGCAGCCATTTTGGTGTGAATGCCTTTTAATCTATCGAACTTCAGGACTCGTAGTTATTAAAATCAAGAGTTCGGTGAAGGTAATAGTTTCTCTTGGGGCACGAAAGTATAATCTGGTTATCAACGCAGTTATGAAGATGATGAGATGCGAACATTTCTTATTTTGCAAAAGAATCAAAGTAATGCTCAGTTGACATAACCGGACTAGCCGTTGTGTCAATTTGTTCTGTCAGATTGTGACGTCATAAAGTATGAATGCACGAGGTATAACTGCAAATTCTTTCTGCATTCATCAAGAAATGTTTGCATGTTTTTAAAAGCTTTCGTCCAATCAGAATCGCCGAAAAACGTGTTACAACATCATTTTGTAATTATTTTGGTGTGAGGCAGGGGACGAGATTCGAGTAGCTAAACTGATCATAGTCCCCTCATTCTAAAACTGCTCCTTTTGATTAAAAAAAAGTGTCTTGCAAATGGAAACATTCATGTTTGTTTTCATGAGATCACTTCATTTATCTAGAAAAATGTGCTACTGCCCCTTCTAGTATGTAATCTGGAACAAACTCTATTTCAACTTGTATATCACTGCTACTCTTTCCCTAATGTAACAATACCCCTGTGATCTAGGATATGTGTGAGAAGGTGTTTCTTATCAAATGTAAACATTCTTTCTGTAAGTATGAAAACGTTCTTTAAGAGAAACTGATAAAATTGAGAATTTCCAATGCAAATGATAAAGATATAATATCTCTTTGAATATCCTATAATATCCTCAGATGATGGAGAGTATACATCTCCAACAAAACTTGTGCATGTTTTATTTCATTAATACTTTAAATCCAATATAAATGCATGTCCAGTATGATAGGGTTCTATTTTGAAGCCTCCAGTCCAGCACAAAGACTTAGATTTGGAACTTCATTCCAGGATAATCAACTAAGAAAGTGAAGGGGTGAATACATACATTTTTATGTAAAAGAATAAACATTTTTTTACAAAAAAAAACAATAATGAAAAAGTAGTTGTATGTAAGTAGTTAAGGGAGAACAAATGATATGAATTTAAACCAATATTATGTTTACATCTCTTCAGGTATCTCTATGAAAAATGTTTTTTAACAGAACACAACGCATTAAAAAGATTCATGTGTTGTTTCCAAATAAATGGCAACTTACAAAAGATAAGCATATTGGAAACAATAACAAAGAAACATTGAGCAATATTGTTGGTGGTATTAGTAGATGAGACATTTTAAGTAAATTGCAAAAGTATACAAGAAATACTTTTGTCAAACAGGATCATCTGACAAGGTTATTTATGATATCCAATAACTTACAGTTAAAAACATGACCACAATCAGATGAGGATTTCAACTACAACTGATTGGTAAATATAGTGATATATATGTTATCCTAGTTTCATACAATAGATGCTATACAAAAGCTGTTATAAGCATCATAAATGCACAACCATGTGATACGCAAAGCCCTATGCTTACATTTGGAATGTTACAAGCTTACACAACCATTTAACAACATATGAGCCTTCATGTGACACCGTAACCTTCTCTGCAAGCCATAACTCAATCAATGACTAACTCAAGCCTTGCTGCACTGAACAAAATTGATGAGCAGCTCCCTCCCTTTAAATAATTAGTATCACCCTCCTTTCTGATAAAACTTTATAGGATGCCTAGCGGTTAGAACAGTAAAAAAAAGTTCTTTATCAGACATTAAAGGTATAGTTTTTCATGACATAACAATCTAATAAGGTTATCCACTCTTCCCCGCTGCCCCCTTGTAATCCCGCGTCCATGGTAACCTTTGATCTACATGGCACATTCCTATCAATATTGGCAATTGGCGCTAATATTTATTTCATGCTTTACTGTAATATTTCAGGGAAAACTATACTTTATCACAAAACATATTTGGGTAGAGTGAACTTTATTTTTTAAATCAAGTTCATGTTCAGTAGGCTGAAAGTCAGAAAGGCTTGAATAAGTCAGTCACTGGGACTAGTGTGAGATATGCCTTGCGAAGGAAGTTGGTTATACATAGGACGGCCAAAGCATTGATATGACATTTCATGTGAGTCAAATAGGATGGATCAAAACAAAATGGCATGAATTACAACTATATAGTTGTGTCTTTAATCATTATAATTGTCAGGAGATGCATAAAGGGATTAACACAGATCTATAAAACTGATTTTGTAAGATTAATGTTTAAGAAGAATTTTCTAAATCATTTAATCTAAATGTATGACGCTTCTGGTTTTCAGTATTCTAAATAATTTCCTATTCAGTACAATTCAAGCCAATGCAAAACTGAGGGTGGCTAGATGAAAATATGGTATCATGAAGGTCTTATAATACTCTACTTTGTGTATGTGATTCCCTCTCACAGGATGTATCTAACCTTCAGGACATGCAGAATCATTTAAACTGATAAACCAAATTGTTTGGATTAGATATGCAAGATATGGAATAAAAGTAGCATCCCACATAGCGGTGTTGTTATAAGTATTACTAGCACATGAATGTAAAATATCACATTTCCCTTTGATTTTTGGATAGATAATAGTGTTAAAGTGTTATACATTCTGATATGGTGGGAGAACTTTGATTAAGATACAAAAATTTTCCCCAAAATTTTGATTACAATAATAAGAGAACATATTCAATAAAAATAAAAAATGAACTATCATATACTTCAATATTGAAAATTGCGGTGGTCCTTTAATTCTATTTTGAATTGATATGTAAAGCGTAAATACATAAGTGTAAAATAAGAAATCCTACCTGGAATCAAATCATTGTTTTATGCTAAATTAACTTTGCATTGCCAAAAAAATAACTTTGCAATACAAACTATTATATATCTAACAGAAATGTGGTACGCTAAATACCAAATGGAAAACTAAAAACCTCTTGTCGTCTCATGCAAACTATCATTATTGCAAAAACTTTAATCCAAACAATTCCTTCATCAAGGACTTGTACTTTTACTTCAAACTCAAAACGTATCTGCAAAGAAATAATTTCCAATTAATTCTTATTTAATTCACAAATAGAATAGCACTTAACACAAACATAGCAACAGACAATCAAGATTTTTTCAGATATATACAAATTGAAGTAACATCAATTTTTATATAATAATGGCTTTTCTCCAAAATAACATTGAGTGATCGAGACGAATATTTCCAAACAAAAATCTTACTCTTATGTACAGTTTATCTTCAACAGGAGTGAAGAAAGCGATGTCACAACTCTGTTCAATTCTAGCACGTTTCTAAAACTCTCCTAGCACTTTCTATGAGCATATACAAGAATACTTTTCTCTGCTGCAGTTGATGTAGCTGCAGCCAGTAGTTAATGCTGTAGCCGGTAGTTGATGCGGCAGCTGGTGGGTGAAGCTGCAGCTGGTAGTTGATGCTGCTGCTGCTACAATTGACTTTGCAGTTTGATTCCATTGCAAAGCTGAGACATGTTTTTTTGTATGAAGAGAAACTTAATTGTAATTTTTTTTATCTAAACTCTAAAATAATTCCATCAGTCATATATTACAAATAAAAAATATTAAATTTATTTCTCTCAAAACTCGGAGTATCAAATTAAGTTCTACTACAATAAATCAGCTTTTATGTATAATGTACATCACTCCATAAAGCTGACGCAGATAGTACATCTATTGCAAACATCTACGTTGCTACAGCTAGCGTCACGTGTCCTGCTGTTGCAGCTGCCTATACAGATAGTTGGTTGCAGTGTTAAGGCTCCAAGGTGTTTGTACTGAAGTGAGAGGTCCGTAGCTGCAGTGGTCACTGTCTTTGGTGCTGCTGGGGTCAAGAGGTCATAAGGTCATGAGGTCAAGGTTTAGTTGTCAACCTTCACCCATCTCTGGATGGACCGTCTCATTGCATCAACCCATCTGTCATAAGAAATAAGTACATTAATAGTGTCCTATAAAAAGGTGCAAAAAACTTTTTTACAGAAATAGGGGTAACTGTGAATTATTCACGTAATAGTAAGAGGTTTACTGCATTAAATATTTGGCAATAGATTTCACTGGAATAATTCTTAATGTTCTAGATTTGAATTCAGTATTTCACTATTGTCTGCACAATTAATATTCACTGGAACTAGTCCAAGAATCATAGAGAGTTTACCCAGTAATAGTGATTCTTTTGAATTATTCATGACATGTTCAGAGGTTCTTGTGAATTATTCCAGGTAGTAATGTTTCTCTAAAATTATTCTGGATAACAGATTCCCGAAAATAATAATAACAGGTCCTAGTACAGACTAAGGAAAATAAACATTGACATAAACTTAGTGACATAGACTACCTTGCTTTGTCCGTTTCATGTTCTGCCGAGAAGTAGAAGGTTCTCATGCCTGGCTCCGGGGGTCTGAGAATAAAACTGTACCGTTTCCCTGGCAACCCTTTTTCATCCACCTCGTAGCCATGCAGATGTGCAACACCTAGAGTATTTAAATAGACAATGGAGGTGAAGACATCCATCTGAATGTTTGATACTTGACTTGAAGCCATGTCTTATTGTAATCATGGCTTAAAACATGTGACAGCTATTTCATCACATATTGGTGATGGCTGTCAGACAACCTTGCCAAATGGTAAATCCCTAATCAAAATTGACAAATTAAACTTTAAAGCCAAGTTTTTTCCAAAATTGTCAAATCTTAAATGATGTGATAACCATAAGACTAAAAGCTATGTAACAGTTAAAAAAAGTTGAATTAGAATTTCAACATCCATATTGCATGTCAAATCATTATTCCTAAATTTTTTTAGTTTTGAAAGTGTTTCTACAAAGGGTGGCATGTATACTATTGTGATGATTTAGACCAAAGAGCTCACCCTGTGCGCTGTGAGAGGACATAAGCTTGTAGTAGTAGATGCAGGCATCCTTCAACACACAGTATCGCTTCTTCCACACTTTGCGTTGTCGTCCCATCTTGCTCAGGTAGCCAGTCGACTCGGGGCGGCGGATCTCCAGGGCTGGCAGGCCCACATTATGACTACTCACGTCCAGCCAAGAGTCTTTCTGTAAGGCAAGAGAGAGACATTTAAAAAAAAAATTAATTTAGAAATTGCTGTGCCCTACTGTGCAAGCGTGCACGTTGTTGTCGCCTAAACGTAGGTCGAGCTATTCCAAGGGACGTAACTCTAATCTAAATATAAGTAACTCATGTGGAGAAAGTGTACTATCTATGGGAAGTACCTCTTGTTTAATTCAAAATGTATTTTAAGAAATAAATAACTCTTTCAGCATACTTATTAAAAACCAAAACTGAGGAGACATTCTTGTCTTAACAAAAATTTTATTATTATTTATCAAAAGAATGATCCACTTCTCATCACGTTGCATGTATGCAATATGGAGAATGCTAAACTGGTACTCACCCTCTTCTTAGAGCGTGCTGCTGCTTCAGTCATCTTACCAACCCACCTGCACAACAAGAAATTGTGATGAGTATGATGTGAATATAGAAGAGAGGAAGGGGGGACTGTTTTGGAAGGATTGAACACCCCAGAATAGATGTCCTCTTCCTTCTTACCTTAGATTTATCTATAGTTATTATTAAACTTCAACTAAAAAAACAGCAGTTGTACAAAAATTACAATTTGTTGTCATGAAAGAGACACCAATATTGTTGTAACTACAAAAAATTCATTGCTCACTCCGTCATAACATCTCTGCTGTCTGTCATGAAGTAGTACGACCTGGCCCCGTACTTGTCTGCCTTGAAGCAAAAGTCCTTGTTGGTGTCGATGTAGCGCGAGATGCTGTACCCAGTTAGAGGGACTGCACCGAGTGGAATACGCTCCTGTAGGGAGAGAGATCAGAGTTATCTCCCTTTGTACACCACATTTGTGAGCATAGTTATTTGTTGAAGTAAAAAAGAGTGGAAGCATTACTTCATTCAACCCCGTTAACCCCTACTGGCCTTAAATGAGGCTAGAAACATATTTGTTACTGGTTTCTTAGGGGTGAAAGGGTTAAAACCTGCAACTTTTGTGTGACAACCTGCTGCAACAACAACTCAGATTAAAAGCTTTTCTCATTTTAGATTTCATAAAGACAAGACAGATTTTGTCCTTTTTTAATTGTTAAAAGTGGATCCATAAATTGAACACTTTCCGAAATAATAGTTTTATCAATTGATAATATAGTTTTTGTACAACTCAAATATAACAATACCTATTAAAGAAAATCAATTTCAAGCTGTCCTAAGGCAAGCTCGGTAACAATGATACCTCACACAGATCTTAAGAAACATCGCTTGCTTGTTTTTCAGCACAGTAACAGACCGTGGAAGGAGGGCCTACCAATGATTTAAGGAAACATGGCAGCGTCATCTGCCATCACATATAAAACAGACGTACATGTTCAGTCTTGTAGTAGTAGAGACAGTTGTCCTGCCGGAGGATGAAGTATCTCTTCTTCCAGGTGCGCATCAGTGTGGAGTTGCCAAGCTTGTACATGTACCCCGCCATGACCTGTGCCTGCAGGTCTCGCACCGGCTGGAAGTCGCTGTACGCCACCTCTAGCTTGATCAGAGATGGGTCTGCAGATGAAAATTCAATTTTTAAACACTGGTACCTTCTTGTGTTAGGCTCTGACCACAACACAGCAGGGGGCATGGACTGTGATCTTCTGTGACCTTCACCTTCTCTCAACCAATCACAGGCTGGCTTTCATGTCAAATCATACTCACAATTTCTAAATTTCATTGTTGATTGGCTAAAGTGAAAGAGAGCAGAGCATGCCTGGTTAGCAGTTGTCAGATTTCAAAAGAGTGTTGGTGTAGGGTAAGACCTAATTTATAAGATTTCTTATGAGTACATATAGATTAAAGCAAATAACAATTTTTCAATAATTTGCCATTTAAAATACCAAATTACATTTAGATATATTAACCAGACCACAAAGTGTGAGACATCCGTTACTCACTCTGCTGCATGAGCTGTACAATCTCGTCATGGCCGGCCTCCAGCACATTCACCCCATTCACGGAGATCAGGATCTGCCCCTCCTGTGCTCCTGCCCTCGCAGCAGGGCTCCCTGTAACCATGGTGATAGAAACAGGAATACACTTGTGGTGGAGAAAAGTCTTGCTGATATCAACACATCAGTATCTTTGAAGAGCATCAGTATCGATAACTAAGATGTTCTGACTGATCATAAGTTTTATCTATTTCACATTGCATCTTCATAAATTTTGAATGAAGACCTTTTTGTGAACATTTCCATTTTCAACTTGGATCCACAGAGATAGCCAGTAATGAAAATCCCTATTCCTTAACCATTCAGTTACTAGAATACCTCCATTTAGTTACTAGAATACCTCCGTTTAGTTACTAGAATACCTCTGTTTAGTAACTAGAATACCTCCGTTTAGTTACTAGAATACCTCCGTTTAGTTACTAGAATACCTCCGTTTAGTTACTAGAATACCTCCGTTTAGTTACTAGAATACCTCCGTTTAGTTACTAGAATACCTCTGTTTAGTTACTAGAATACCTCTGTTTAGTTACTAGAATACCTCCGTTTAGTTACTAGAATACCTCTGTTTAGTTACAAACTAAGCAGCATGTATATATATGTAATCTAATCAGTACGTTTACAAATTTAGATTGACATGAGGGGTCTAAGCCCTGAAATATTAAATATATAAAATTCTGCTCTTTCTAGAGCTAATTCCATGTGTTGATGACAGATCTACCTCCCTCTTCTTAATTACTACCAGTTTATAAATTTCACAATTTGACATGGTACTGTATAACAAGGGTTGGTAGTTTAAAAATAGTACAAAGTTTCAAAGTGTTTGAATCAAGGCAAACTATTACTTTTTCTTTCTATTTTTTAAAAAGTTAATCCATCAATTACTTTGGTCTATAACAGTTGAAAGAGTGTTGACCAAAGAGGTTGGTATGTTTAATTTCTGATTGGAGAACCTGTCAAGCTGCATGCTTTTTCTAGCCTCAAGTCTACTGCCAGTGAAGATTTAAGTTCTGTTCCGAGCTGTCAACTCACCAGGATCAACGGAGGTGATGTAGGCAGGCTGACAGTCCAGGATATGAAGTCCGAAGTCTTGGTCTGCTTCCCCTTCCTCCTTCTGGATGATCAACACACGCTCCTCATCTGGAGGATAATATCAATCTTGATTATATCCAAATATTCTTATCACATTCCATTATCATGCAGTTGTATTCCAGGAATGCATATCAATAAAACCGGCCCATTCATTGTCCGAATTCATCCTACCTATAACCTGGCTGGATGATAATAATGTTATTCAATTATAGAACCTGGCTGAAAGATATCTATTTGCTATAAATATTTCTAAAACATAACATATGCATCCTCCCAAATAACTTGGCAGAAGCATCATAACTATCCTCTGAATACTTTACTCTACCATAAATACCTGGACCAAAATTTCTGGAGCTCTTTTTTTGCTGAGACAGTTGCAAGCTAATGTTAATTAATTCTGTCTGTTCCGTCCCTCTGTTAATTAATTCTGTCTGTTCCGTCCCTCTGTCTGTTAATTAATGATATTGAGATCAAGGACAATCTTATTACACAGAGAGCTCAAAAAATGCTGGTTCCAGTTGAAAGAGTGTTGATCCTACCATAGAACCTGGCGGAGAGTCGATGGTACTCCTGCTGACTGTCGTCCCGCTGGATGAGACATCTGCGACGTGACGTGTACTGGCGCTGAAACTCGGTCTCGGACAGCGTGGTTGTTGACGAGTCAGATCGTTTGTGTGTCCGCAAAACTGGCGGCGACCCCCGACCTTCTGTGAATACTTCATCAGACACTGGAGAGAAATGGAGAAAAATATTAGGTTTGTTGAACCTCAAGACCTTCTCTAGCTCATGCCAGTCTTTATCACTGGATAATTTGAGCTTTGCTTCATTTTGTCAACTTTTGTGTTTCAGGCTATCAGCAACTGCATCTGAACTTGATAAATAATCAGAACCTGCAGGTTCATGCTTGTTGAACATAAGGGCACTGGACTCTTTATCAAAGCTGCTTGAGCAATATTGGGCAAAACATTGCCTGTTCAATTTAATGAAGCTGTATATCCATAAATGTAGTCTTTGTTCTTCAGGTGTGTTACCTGGTGAGAACGGAGAGGACGCCAGGGGGGAGGAGGGGGAGAAGCAGGGGTAGAAGGTTGGGGTCAGAGATAGCGCATCCAGACACGGGAACATTTCTCAACCAACCAACGTGCCCATTCAACATAAAAAAATAATGTCCCTCAAAGACTTCAGTTTGTGAATCACCAGCTCAACATTCCCCTTCTAATAACTAAATGTGACTCTGTCACAACATCTAGTCCATGCCTGGCTTGTTTGAGGACTTTGATTGACCTCTATTGTTTTGGTTTCCCTGACCAAATGAGTATAGACTCTCGGCTTTGACCAATCCAGCATAAATAATGAGTCCAAGCTGAATACTTGAATGGTCATTTTGCTGGCCATATTGCAAGTGTTTTCATGGTGATATCACGGATTTCTCATCCTGATAAGAACAATATTATGAATAATTATGCATTCTTTATATTGCTTGAATGCAATAAATACCTCCAAACAGACATTCTCTGTCAAATATTTGAAATATGTTTTTCCTCTCATCAGTTCTTAATTAATGCTATAATAATAGGAAAAGAAGAGGTTTGTCAAGTTCCATATAATGTTTCCCATATGCATTCACATCTAATTAAAAGAGCAATTGAGATCCCGAAACAATTTTATCTTATGACTCCTTTTATCTTTATTTTCATCTTTTGTATCTTTTGGTAGGAGATTTAGCAGATTTTGTTGATGTCTGTTCTAATTGTTTGTTATTCATTAAGTTTCATATATCCAACTCACTGGAAGCACTTGACGCCCGCACATCAACACAGCCCTCTGTTATCTTCCTGGTGGGCAAAGACGCAGATTTAGTCGGGCTCGGCTCCGCCTCTTCATCTAGCCGTATCCATCTTGAGTTGCGGTGACTCTCAGCATAGATCCCTGTACATACATGAAAAAATAATATCTGTAAATGCTATACCAATTTTATCTTCAAAAATTTCAGTATGCAGTTTTTTGGCAGAGAGAATGAGAGTTATCTCACTCTTTATCTGAATTTTATAAGTGTGTATCTACTATACTAAAAATACATAGTTACTGATTGTAGAAGATCAAGCGAATTATTGTAGAGAAAACTTTTGACATCCCTTAAAAATCAATCACATCCCAATGTTTTTGTGACAAGTAATGAAGACCTCTTCAACTTGATGACATCACAGTGCCTTGACATTGTAAAACATAATATCAAAATGCTACACGACATCACTGTAATTGATATTAACTAGAACCATTTTGTGCAAGGAAGAATGTTTTTCTTTCAAATGAAAAAACGAAATAATTTTGATAAACCTGAAATATGTTAAATATTTAAACAGAAAAACTAATATTCAATTAAGGCTATTACTAGGTTGCCTATTTTTATATAAATAGTCACTAGGAAAGATAAAATATGGTTTATTAGCGTAGTTAAGGGGAAGTAACATTTTGTAAGATGTTTTTCTTCAAATTTTCCAAAATAATAATAATAATAATAATAATAAAGTACATTTGTATAGCGCTATATCTCCATGCTATGCTATGCATGCTCGAAGCGCACAAGCAAACACAATCACACACAAAAGAAATAGGAGTTATCCAAAAAGAAATGTTTTAAGAGATTTCCGGAAGGACATGATAGATGTACTCTGTCGGAGTTCGAGCGGCAAATTGTTCCATTGAACTAACATTTATTTGTGCCATATGTATCATTTTCAGAGGGTCAGAATTCTCTAGTTAGAAGACAGTCTTGTTACTGCACGAGAAATTTATACAAGCACAAGGCTGACAGTTTTCCTGAAATTATCAAGTCTGAAGTGGGAGAAGGAGCTCTACAAAACAAAATTGGAATGAAGGACACCTATTTTGGTTGTCAAGCTTATAATGACAGTTATGTAATCTGCTCAAGTAATACCAAGCACAAGTCAAGTAGTGATAACTGATTTCATTGCCATGTGATCATATTTCACATCGACTGGGTTTTTTTTACAAGTAAACACTCTTATCAAAAGTGGCCAAAAGTAGGACACTTTTCAATCAACTACAAAGTTATATTACCCCTTGACTAAAGGTCCTAACATGCAGGGAGTGGCCATACTCATAGACTTACATGTTAATTTGTGGTAGCGAAAATAATTATTATAGATAATATAAGAAAGTGAGAGGCCTTTTGATGCCATATTTAGCAGATAGCTTGGAGATCATCTTGGCTACAGGAACATAATTTCCATTAAATATTTTTTACGATTATTAGGAAAATTATCAAACCAACATAACAGTTTTATATAACCTGATCGTCAATGGGACATTGGAATAGCAAGATGTACATGCATACATAACAAGTGCCTTCTGATATTTAGAAGATAAATAGTTGCGTTTGTAAAATTTCTAGTATTCATTGTTATTCAACATCCACAAATTTAGTTTAAAACCGACGGCGTTAGTGACATCATACTGATAATACCGTATTCGACGTGATAAGCGCCCGGGGCGCTTAAAAAATTGGTAAAAGGGGGCGCTAATTAAAACGATAAAATATTTCCTCAAGTTTAGTCTTGAAAGTGTTTTCTTACGATACACATGTCTTTGAAATATGGTTTTATAACTTTTATCATTTTGATGGTGGCTGGGAGTCTTGAAATACCCTGTATTCTTCACTTTAGTGGAAGTAAAAGACTTATTGCAAGACTGAAAAACCTTCCTCAATGAATCAGCATGCAAGGTAAGCAATGTTGAGAGGTGGGCGCTAAATCAGGACGCATATTGTTCAGTCACAAACGTGGTGGGTGGGCGCTTATAGGGGAGTGGGCGGTTATTAAATCGAATACGGTAATACCAAATAACGGCATTCGTAACAGCGAGACCTTACAACATACTTGATTAATTTGAGAACAAAATCAACAATTGTAAAGTTTGTAGAAAAATATCGTAAAACCCCAAGTACAAAAGTCTTAAACTAGCCCAAGACCATTGTGATGGCGACGCAAGCATTGTGATGTCAAAACGGTTGGCCTTTGTGACGTCATACCATTGGAATGGCATTCGAAAGAAGGCAGCCGCATGAAACTTTGTGGCAAACTTGGACTAAGAAAGCCAGTTGAAAATATTTTCGTTCTTCAAAAATAAATCATATTAAGATTTATTTTTGTAGTATCTACCAGTAGACACAATCTAAAAAATGACAAAGACAACTGTCAAATCAGAGTTTGGCACGAATTTTTTAAGTAACTGGAAAAATAAAACTTGAGTCGGGCCGGCACTAGTGAACATGTTGTATCAATGCGCGGTGAGTAGCCCTAGCTAAGTTAAGGGTATTCATTGTCATTCAACATAGGGTGATTTTTTCAAATCAACCAATCAGAATGGAAAATACAACGAAGTCATGTTACTATACTGGTCAACTATTAGATAAAATGAAATAATGTATGGAAGGGGATGTGTGCCAAAAATGAAATCCTGTAAACTCGTAATTTGCAAGTTGTAACATGTTGTTCTCAACCATGCAATTCTCGAAAAGACAAGTCCAAGTATGCAAACCTAACATTTCAATCCTGTAAAACTCAACTTGCTGTTCTCAACTTTACAAAGTTCAAATGTAATTCTAGAAATGTCAAAGTCGAAACTCATTTTTGTATTTCAAATAAGAGGGATATACACATTTAGCAATGCTACAAGTTACGTTACAACTTGCGAATTACGAGTTTACAGGATTTCATTTTTGGCACACATCCCCTTCCATAATAATGTACATATACAGAGCTCCAGATAAGCTTTTGGCTATGTGGGTATGATACTCATATTTTTAGATCTGAGTGATTATTTCAAACATCAAATGGGTATTCATACTTTTTGATACCCACCAATTTTTCAAAATCTGAGTATTCATTTCATACGTTAAAAACTTAAACATGTTATTAAATTCTAATCAAACATAAAGCAAAGACAAGTTATATTCACGTGTTAACCTTATTTCAATAACCAAATTCTGAAAATTAAGTTTCATCAACCTCCACAAAACATTTTCTTTAAAGAGATATGGGAAAAGCCTACTTTCTGTTTGTAAATGATCAGTAATAACAGAACATATTAGGCGTGTGCAAAATAATGAAATTTCTTTTCAAAGGCAACTGATTGAAAACTTGTACGGCAAAACATCAGAGTATTTATTAACTGAGTCGGCATTGATATGTAATTGTTACCAATAATAAATTAATCTAAACACACTTGCGAATATCCCTGACCGGATTTATTTCTTTTTCACCAGCAACTCTCGAGTTTTGTTCTTGCATCATCTTCATAAAAATGCAATCATTACATTCTACAACTATACCACATATATATTGAAAATTTGTTCTCAATTAAAAAATATGTCAAATGACTATTTCTATGTGCTGGCCTAAACTAAACCTTTTTTGAGCCCTAAATCTGCGCAAGCCAACACTGACGAAACGACGTTGGGAAAATAAAGTAATCATGCTAGTTTTGTGTGCACATTCAAAGTCAGTAGGCCCCAATCTTGCATAAAACAAACGGTGTTAAACTCCTAACACAACTGGGAATTATCAGATCAGTTATACGAATTGGAGCGAGTTTTAAATGGTGTTCGGAGTAGTAAGCGAAGCCGCTTTGCACAAAGCATTGCTTGGAGTACCCAAGTAGATGTTTACGATGTAATTTTAAAGTCTGTCGTAATTACCAGTGACTTAAAGTTGAGATTTTCACGTAAATATTTTGATTTTTGTTAATGACATGATATGCATTATAATTTTTATGTATTGGGTAAATACGCATTGCTAATTTTTTAGAAGCGTAAACGTAGATTTTTAGTGATTTTCATTACGCAGACAATTTAATTTTCTTGCGTATTTTGACTTTTCTTCTGAGTAAAATACGCAAATACGCAGCTTATCGGGAGCTCTGCATATAGCTGAGATGATTTTCAAAATGTCTGCAAAATATGACAGCAAAAGGATTAACACTTAATCCATAATAATTATTCTTGCAGCCTTAAGTCTGAAGGAGGAAAGTCACATGTTTGTAACAATATGGCCACCCTCTGTATGTCAGAACAATCTATCATTAACCAATCCATCATTCCCTATGTTGATGTGATTTGGTTCGTCTTTTTGGAAATTGGTTTTGAGCTGATCATATTTTTTATTTCACTCTCTTATATATTTATGTTATTATTTTTCAGTTGCAGTTCTTCTTCGTATGAAGAGGCCTATAAACACTAGAACATTTGATATTTTTTATACTTTAGATTGTAGTGGTAGAAAAGTACTAGAGTTTTTATTTCCTTGATTTCACAGCATACTTCCAGATCATACTATAACACTCATCTGTACATCCTTTTATCTTGCTCAGGAAATAGTCGTTAAGAAGAACACTGTTATTTATATTTATTTGTCTTTAATATTTGCCAAAATTCCATATATGGAGATGATTGAGACATACATGGAGATTATACGTCGTCCCGTTTAATAACATGTTTATGAAACGAGTGAAAAGTTTTTCGCTCTTTAGATACGGATGCCATTCACAAGTTTCATAAATATGTTACTAAACGGGTCTGAGTTTAGTATTTTATTTATAACTCGCAGAATTATATCAAATAAAGAGAATGAAAATCGTCAAGTTTGCCACTGCTGCCTGACCATTAACATTGTGACGTCATACTTACAGAATGTGACGTCATGTGACGTCAATCAGCATGTGGTGTTATGACTCAATGTGTTATAACATTGAAGATTTCTTTAACGGTAGTAATAAAAATGTTTTTATCATAATACCATATATGCTGATATGAAATGATATTATCTTGCATATCAATCTTTTTAACATGAATTTAAAATCTAATATTTTGTATTGAAAATTATATGTAATTATAAATTATATATATTGAAATATGTGCAGAAGCCAAAATCATACAGCTAAAAACATCAATAACACATTTATTAGAACCATCAACTCCATTCATTGGTTCTACATGTCGGCTTCGGATTATTCCGTTTCCAAAATTTCGTTTGAGTAATTGCCGCATCACCTTTTGCCTCTATCTTTTAATTCCACGGAACCGATTAGCCTTTAAATGATTATTTGAAATAACAGTCTGCATTTTTCTATAAAATAACGCTACTGTGTGTTAAATGACTCAGTGTCTTTTTATTGTACCCATGTTATAAACAGTGTATGACATGGGAAATTATATGATATCCAGCAAGATTTCACTTGTTCTAATTCTTAGAGATGCTGATGGATAGGAACAAAAATCACTAATAAGTAAATGTATGTAAATATGTAAATTAAGTTTTTTCAAAATCAGTGCCAAATCTAAATAATTCTCCTATCATTCTCATTACCCAGTAATCAAAAGCAACAATAGAAAAAAATAATTAAAAACCATGAGAACCCACTTGTTTCCTGACAAAAGCATCAATAATGTTTGAAACCTAACAAATAACTATTATATCAATACACTACTGAATGATTGTTCATGACTCAACAAATGAATTCAAACAATGTTAGAGCAAAAGATTTGTAGAAATCTGAAATAATGGTTATTGGAAAATTCTTGTCATGTTAGGTCAGTGTGACTTTTGAGAATGCTCCCTAGAAACCTTTCAATGCAGAGATTATAGCTGCTGCGGCTGACAGATTTATTGATGTTTTATACAGTAGTTATATGGCTCCCAAATATCATTTGAACAGATATTACAACACGTGAATTTAAATGTGAAATTTTAAATGATTATATTTGCTTCCATAGACATATTTTCCTTTAAATACATATATATTGAATGAAAGTTTTTTGCTTTTATGTCAATTTGCAGAAATTTAGGAAAAAATGAATCAATATTTAAAATCAATTCAAGTTTTTAGACAAAACTGATTTTTGCATCGGCTACAAATTGGCATAGCTTTTTTGAGATATTTTTTTATTCCATAAATGTCTGCAGAACTGTTCAAATCTTGGTCTAAATCATGATCTGCAATTCACTCAACCCCTTTTTAAACAGAACTCAGAACCTTTATCAAAATCTTAGCAAGACATATTCTTATTTTCTTCCTGGTTATGACTCAACAAATATAGCTTATAATGAGGGGTTACGATGAGGAAAACAACATGAAATTGACGAGAAAATTATTATCAAGAGGCTATGAAACAACTATTACATAATGACATAGTTTTTCTCTATGACACATAACAAGGTTATCTTTCCACAAAGATACAGTATCATTCTAAAGGAAAAAGTATAAGCAAGAGGCAAAGAGCCTATTTATTTATGTCATAACAATAGATCTCTTGTAAGTCTGACGAAGAACCCTTCACATCCTTTTCAGCTAAGCCTTTAAATTGAAAAATGAATTATCAAATTCATAAATGAGATTGAAAAATAAAATTTTGCTAACAATGAAAGTTTAAATCTTTTCTAAAATAATATGATTCTGGATCACTTAATTTCATTATGAAATAATGAGCTTAAAACACAACCAATTTCAAATGACGATACATACTGGAATGTGGCCGTATCCCTGAAGAAGTCAAAATACACAGATTTAGATCTGTCACAGATAATATCAACTGATACATGTGTACCATTTCTTAGTCATTAAGATAACTTTGTTAAAGCTTATTTCATATAAAAAATTAATACTGTGTTGTGTTATCAACAAAAACCTGTATATAACATATTTCGACACAAAGTGCTAACAGGAAAAGTTTTTAGAGGAAGTTATATACTTTACATTTTGTTATCAGCTTCGCTTTCTATGAAAAAAAAAAGCATTTAAAGTAAAATGTAGGCAATTAAAAAAAATTTCTATTCACATATATTGGTTTGTCCTTAAACAAATATTTGCATTCACTCTTAAAAAAATATGAAATATTATTTCAATATTATCATCAAAATGATTTGGAAAGTGTTTGATTTGGGGGATGAAGTCACTGCGCAAGATTATAGTTAAATACCATTTGATTGGAGGTTGCATCTCCATCTTAACCAATAACTTATGCTAACGCTTGTTGTGTTTGGAAAAAAATGGCGGATTTGACAATGCTTAAAAAAACCCAGCAAATCTAAAAATCAAAGTCTGGGTATACTTTGTTTTCAGGGAGAACGTGTTTCTGTAACATGTACAACATACTAGGCATATATAAAGTATATAACATGTTCTACATCAATTCTTTTCTCTCTCTAAAATGTAAAAACTATCTTGATTTCAATTGCATCAACATTGTATGACAGTGTTCATTATCATTAACGTTTGCGAACTGAACTGCTCTTATCACACAATTCAACTTGTTTTTAGTTTAAGTGAATCAAATCGAAAAATAATCGGATTTTAGGCTTTGAATCAATAAATGTATGGAAACGGAGTGAAAGGGAATGGTGACGCCCCTACTGAAAAGCTAACCATCCTTTTAAAGCTAACCAGTTTTGTATGGCGAAGAAATGGAAAGAAATAAAGTTATCATTATGATTGGAAACTGGTCAATGATATGCATCATTTAGTCAAATAACTTGGAAACTAATTTTAGCAAGCAGAAGGACAGGTTGGAGTTGATAGTGTAGGTTATATAACTAGTATTCATGCACATCAGGCATTTGATTTCGACTTCGATTCGATTTTAAATTTTTGCTTGAAATATAAACTTCTCATATGTTTGTCATCTGGGAGTAGACATTACATATATATCATCATGTATTGTTCAAAGAACTATCAAATCCAACCATTATCAGCTACAAACTGTTGGCTGATATATGTTATTCGTGATCAAAACGTTTACCAATTAAATCTTTTGACTGATATGACGATAGCAATTATCAAACTTCAATTATCTGACAAGATAACATATCATTAATTTAGTTTTTGTTTGTCTGTTCAAATGAAAATACATCGACAAAGATAATCATATGGATAGTTAGCATATTGATTTTGATTTTGCATGAAAGATGTGAGCTGCCATTTTTGATTCTTCATGCTGACAACTTATTATCTCTCATTCAATAGTTTTATTTCTTTAAGGGAATTTTAACATTACCTAACTTGACAGTTTCTTTAAAACTTTTTAAACATCATTGAAGTTGACAGTTACAAAACTTGAGAAGCATGAAGCTGATCAGGACAGAAGAGAGGAATAAGATCATGATCAATCTGAAATGTGTTCACTTGAAAAGTAAATGGAATTTCTAAATTTTCACAAATACTTGAATGAGATTATGAATTAAATTTGGACGAGTGTATATTAGGAGTACATATACATATAAAACAGAACTTCTCAAATATTATCCAGCGAGAAAGTGAATTGAGGATATTCTGAACTGTTAATATTATACATAGATTAGCAGATAACCTAGTGTCTTTGTGAAATGTTATACTGAATTTATTGCAAGAAAATATTAACTTGAAACCAAATGTGCAGCAAAGCATTATGATGGCAACAGCGTTCACGTAAATGTAGCATGATTTGGAGGAATTCAATCCCATTGCATGCCTTGTGACAGAAAGCTCTGCTTGGTCAGAAAAACTATTTTTTAAAGAAAATCTGATACTTACTTCAAACTTTTTTATATTTCCCTGTATAGCACGGAAGAAACATGGATGACTCCTTTTAAAATGAAATTCATTTCACTTACAAGCAGAACATAGACTCTAAAGTTACCACTCAACTAGTTTAAATGTCAATGTATGTATTCATGCCTGATAAAAAGGTATCAAGTAATTAGAGCAAGTTCAATCGTGAAATGATGTCTAGTATATGGAAAAAATCAACCAATCAGACTTGAGTATCCAGTGATGGTAGAAACATTATTAAAAGCCTTTTCAGGTTCCGATATAAATAACAGAAAATATTTACATTCATCTTAAACTAAGCAGAAAACAAGATTATCCAAAACAAAGTTGTCTAACTATTCACAAGAATTAATTATTCCAAATTGATACAAGAACATTGATTACCTAAACCTCATTTCATTTAAGATATCCTTGCTAAAAGATATTCTTCCCCTGACAACATGTCGTTCAAACATTCCTGCAGGCTAACAAATTATGTATTTTTAACACTCAGTAAGAAAACACAAATGACAGGACATATTCACTTTCCAGAGCAAGAAGTGTAAAGTGTCAAATGAGATCCACCCTGTAGAGTGTGAATGAGATCCACCCTGTACAATACAGGGTGTGTCTGAATATTGTAGTGTATGACTCTCTACTTCCTCATTCTACTCCATGGAACTCACTAACGGGTGTAGAAATTAATCCCTTTCACCAGCTACATGAAATTGAAATCTGCTTAGCTCATACCAATATTCAATACAAGTGACCAATTTCAGTGGTCATTTCAAGGTCAAGGAATGTTAAGGGGTAAACCCCTTCCCCTCCCCCTGAGCAATTAGCACTTATAAAGAATATAAGGGGGGTGAACCCTGAGAGTTCCCCCCCTCTTCTCCATACTGATATTGAACCCATAGAAATGGATCTAAAATCATTTCTAAATTTAAAATGTTGAAGATAAAAACAGATTCAAAAGATGACAGGATAACTGTGCTGTTATCTTGAGTTTCAGTTTTCTTATGTATTCACTACAGATAAACATTCACAATCTCAGCTCACTATAACTGTTCATGACATGAAAAGACTATCAATTCACATTATCATGGGTCAATTTTCCACTTATAAACTGCACCATTGCAGGTAAAAATTGCTGAGTGAGACCTCTTTTGTATCTCACCCAGTGCAGGTTACTCTTTTTCTTTTAAAAATTCTTTCCTTCTTTTTGTGTCGGTGTAGATACTAACACTGTTAACAAGCAAGAACTTGCTTCATAACTGTGTTAGTATCTACACTGAAATGACGCATTTAGTGACTATCCACAAACTCTTTTAGAATGTGAAAATAATCCCTGATTTAATCTTTTACTTTTTTTCCGATTCAATCCATTTCGAGTTATTTATTCGATACAGTAAGAAATGCAAAGTAACCAAACTGTTTACACTTTCAATCCAGTTTGTCAATCTATAAAAAGCCTCGAACCAGTTTGAAATATTAGTTTAGATTGATTAATATTCCAGAAATGTAGGGTCAGCAAATATACAATATAATAATTTAGTTTAAAACCAACGTTATTAGCCGGTAAATGCTTAAATTTGCAGGCGATGAATAAAAAAGAATACCGGTATATTTTACAAACGCAACTATTCATCGATATTGTAACATGACTATTAGATATTAGAAGTTTAAGAGCGAACTCTGTTTTGGCGTACGTATTTTTGTGGTAAAAGTACTTTGCGACTAATCTATTTTTGAAAGAGGTATCTTAAGGTCTATCCTAATGTGAATTTCCGGCATAATTTACACTACAAACATTGTACTGTTAATACCAAATAGTTTCATTCGTAACAGAGGGATCTTACAACATACGTTTTTCCTTATGGACCGAAATCAACAATAATAAAGCCCATAGAAACATATTGTAAGACCCGAAGAACAAAAGTGTTACACTAGCCCTAGACCATTGTGACATCAAAACGGTTGGTGTTTGTGACGTCACACCATAGAAACGGCATTCAAAAGAAGGCGGCAAGATGAAAGAAAGGGGCAAACTTGGACCAAGTCAGCCAGTTGAAAATATTTTCGTTCTTCATAAATAAATGATAAATGACAACTGTCCAATTGGAGTACGGCAAGAATTGTTAAAGAAACTGAAAAATTAAATCTTGAGTCCGGCATGTTGTATCACTTCGCGGTGATTCACCTTAGCTGATTTGCGGGTATTCATTTCATTCAACAAAGGGTTTTTCAAATCAACCAATCAGAATTGAGAATACATCAAAGTCATGTTACAAATTCTGGTGTAAAAAATCGACTAATACGCAGTTATATAAGGTACATGAATGAAAAGATGACTCAAGAAGCACAAAATATGTGATGCTAGTGCAGAAATACTACAACTCTCTACAACAAAAGACGAAATTAAATGTGATGTCAACAGAAAGAAAACATATCTTTTTTTGTGATTCTTAGAGAATGACTAATTCATTGTAAGGCAGATAGATTTGAGTTTTTGGTTATGTAAATTTTGGAAGTCAGAAATAACATAAAACTATAGTGCAACCAATATATATTCAGCGCAATTATATTAATTACATGATATATTAATTAGGAGATAAATCCGTTCTGTTTTTTATTTTGGGTTGTATGTCGTGCATTTTTCACCCCTAAATTTAATTTCAAACCGACATTGCACGACATACAACCCCAAAATAAAAAACAGAAGGGATTTATCTCCATTCTAACATGACTAATTAGAAATATAATGAGGAACTAATTTGCCTTGCGCAACAACAATGTGATTAGGTCGAACCAGTACAGACCGGTTCCACTTGCTTTCGAAACTACGGTACAGTTCATTTTCAAAGAACACGCTTCAATAATAAACAAAAATATCAAAACATAAACCCGGCAGGTTTTAAATAAAACCCTTAAGTATTGATTTCATAGAGGATAAAATCAACAAAAGACAGATTTTTTAACGTTTTTCATGTAAATACATAGGACACCTATCACCCCTACAATACCGACAAGGACTGACCAAATCAAGGGACGTTACTCTAAAAGTAGTCGTTTACAGCTAGCGCTAACTTCTCCCGCAAGATGTGAACTGATTGAATGAACAATCAAGAAAGCTTTATAGTTTGTAATGGTTGAATACACTGTCTGGAAATGTGGTCACGGATGAATGAGAGGGGGGAAAGGGAAGGAAAGTTGAAGAATAGCGTACGTCCCCTCTGTTCACTTGACGAATCGCTAATACCGCACGTTACGGTAAGAAGGGAGCTCTGTTTGAAATTAAATTTAGTGATAAAAATAAACTACTTCGAAAAATTTTTTTTCCATAGAATGGATTTATCTTCTAAATTTCATAAAAAATGTGTTTAGAATTGATATAAAATTCATTTTGCTAAGGCGATGAAAACAGTAAGTTCAGTGAATGGAGTTTGTAAACGTGCGCGTATGAATGTGAATCAGTCGTAAATATTTAGAGGTGATCATTAGCGAAATAATCACTCCAAAATTGATTGTGGTAACCAATCAGAAAGCAGTATTTTCAGTCTAGTTTTCGTGTTATGTTAGAATTAAGTTCTGAGGATACATCATAATATTTTATAACATACCATTCAATAGGATGCATGTCAGGATATTTTCAGAATTTTTAATTCAAAACATTGTTGGACAAAATAATGTTTAAGTCAACAATACACATCACAATACTGACAACATATCATGATATCACGATTTTCTATAATAGTATATACGATATATTGTCACGACTCTATTAGATAAAGGGGGCTTTGAGGGACTTCAAGGAGCATTGACGCAATGACAATTTTGGGGCTTTTTGCATTACAGGAAATGATAAAAAAAATGCTTACCCTATAAAAACAAGAAATAATAAGACAAATTTATGGAAAGATTATGAGCAAATTTACTAACAATTAATCATTAGACTGATGAATAATATTTTGTCACGCTGTATCAAGGTTTCACTCGTCATTGATGTCTTTTTGAATGATTGAATAATTTCTTTGCCAAATTGTCAAATCTAAATTAACAAAAATCTAACCCTGGGTACCAAGTTTCAACTAGATTTCATGACAATCATGTATCAATAACATTCTTTTTTGAGAAAGCTCAGATCTTTTGATGTTAGCACTTCCAAACTTTGTCCGTTTTACAAAACCTTTATAGAGATCAGACTCATACAACTTCTTTCACAATGAGTACAAACTTCTTCCTTTGGGCCGCTGCTGTCAAACTAAGAATACTACTAATTCTTTTATTCCAGTGTTCCGTTGACCAATAAATTGCAGTCATAGTGCGGTGAAAAATATTACTGTCCCTGTTTTGAAAAGGCTATCAGACATGACGTCAGATAAAAAAATAAAGTTTTTAACTGAAATAATGTCAACAAATCAATCTAACAATGATTGATCTAAAATAAAATGATAGGGTGACAATCCGTCAGGTTTGAAAAAACCCTGTTTGCTTTAAACAGAATGTAATCATGAACTCCGCAAGATACAATCATTCGGATACTGTAACTGATTTTATTGTTCTAGGTGCCAGTTGTTACGTTAACAGAAACGGAATTCAAGCTTTTGCTACATAAACTCCTACACTTTCATGGCATTCTGTGGTTCATCTTCCGATTAAAAAAGCTTCTTTCAATCAGTTTAGTCAATGTTACTTATTTTTCATGGTCATGAGATACAAATTTTAAATTTGTTAGTATGCTTAGAAAATTCTGTAATCAATTCATAATCATGTTATAATTATATCCTTCCTTTTGATTTAATTTTGAATGTTCATTTTTATTTGTGAACGAATGGTGTGAGTGATGATGATGTTATGTATTATGGTGTTATATACCTTTATTTGTTATAACTATCAAGCAACATTTCATGCAAGACAAATTCCCTTTGTGGGAATAAAGTATTACCATCATCATCATCATCATCATCATCATCATTATTATTATTATCATTATTATTATATGTATAAAGACCAAAATGTCTGCTTCAAATTCTTATACACCAACATTCCTCAAGAGAACTGTCCTATTAAAGTAAACATAACTACTGATTATATTAAACTGCAAACAGAAAGACAGATTCAAGTATCCAACTCACCTGTGTCTTCATCAGAGGTATCATCAGAATGGTCGTCACCTTCTGACCTGCGACTCGAGTGTTTGCGGCGCTTCACAACTCCAGGACTATTTTCAGTGCTGGTACTCTGTTTGTACCTCTTATCTACTTCATCACTCAATACATCACCGTTTGTCAAACCGTCACCATGGTAACCAAAGGAAGTGCCACCTTCTTCCTCTCCAAAATCTTCAGATTTCAAATCACTGACAACCTGTGAAAGACAATCCATAGTTTTATTTACTTCTGGCATGGTTCCTTCTCCCGTCTGTCTTGCTGATCCAATGTGTGTACTAGCTGTCTGATCAGTCGTCTTCTCTTCCATCGAACAAGGAATATTCACATTTTCCTCTATATTCACCAGTCTTTCTTCAGAGTTAGTTCCTTGTAACTGAATATCTCCACTAGAATGTTTTATTGATTTACTCACATTGTCAACACTCCCGTTTTCTTTTGGCTTATGTCCAAATGTTTTTTTATCATTTCCAAATTTTGATTCAGAATCACTTTCTTCATTTTGAATTTCCCTTTCTTCATTTTGAATTTCCCTTTCTTCATTTTGAATTTCCCTTTCTTCATTTTGAATTTCCCTTTCTTCATTTTCAATGAGAGAACTCAGTCTTTGTAGACACTTTTCTGATTTCACATCTTCCTCTTGCAAAACAGAACCTGTGTTTAAGAACCGGAACATTTCAGACACAACTTGGGTATTTGTCCTGCCATTTGACTTGGGTGTTCCATCCTTTTGTCTTAGTTCTACTGCAACCTCCTCATCGATGCTGTCACATATACTATTTGTGCTTCTTTCATCACATCTAGTTTCTGTTTCCCCTTGCAATTTCATCTGTATTGGATCAACTTCAAATGTAGATGCATCACAAGAGCACACCGTTCCATTAATTGGGTCATCAAAGTTATTGTCTCTATTTTCTGGCAAAGTATCCCTATCTGAATTTGAATTTACCTGTTTATTTTCTGGTAATGTAGTTAATTGACAAATACACTTCCTCGTGATCTGAGGTTGGTGTTTTTGTGGTGATGTGAAGATCTTCGTGTCACTCACTGATTTCGTCAACAAGTTAGATTTCACAAACTCCACTTCCAGGTCATTGCCAGTATTGCTATCACAATTCTCACAAGATTCCACATCCTTGAGAAAACCAAATACTTGGCTTATGCATCGCGTGGATCGGTCAACCATTGTGTCTTAATAAATCTGTCACCTCATTGTTCTTTACATAGGCAGGAAAAACATTCTGAAAATGATAATTTTTATTCTACAGATATGCAAGCACAAGGTAAGATTCAAATTGCAATAACATAATAACCACCAATGACTTAAGAACATTACAAGATCAAATTGTCAAATTTAGAATCTATATAATCTTCCTTTGCATGTTTTACTTTCCACCAAGACTGCTATTTTGATTAAGAAGACCAAATTTCCCAAATACAAAAGTGGAGACCAATATGTTACCAGACCAAATTAAAGTCATAGTCTCATTTTTGCAAGGCAAATTGTAATAAATGCCGGACAAATAGTACAGCACTCACAGAAATCTTTCCCCTGACGTTTGCAACAATTTTCAGAACTCTGCAGGCATTCTAGCCCTCAATAATGAAGTTCAAACTACCCTACCCTACCCGAATATTATGTTTTTTGCGAGCATTAGTCCTTACCACGTCATTTCGCAAAGGCCGTGACGAAGAACACATAAAATTTCCCAGCTGAATAGCCAATGAAAATAGCTAATAGCTTACGCTTTTTCAAATATAGAAATAACAAAAAGGTGGTAAACTCAGTGAAGAATGCGTGTGTCATAAGTATCGGCGCTGCGATGACTAGATTTCCGGTGTTTCGTACTCGCGATTGGATTGCACTTGATTCGGTACCTCATCGGTCTGAAACGGCATAAGCCAATAAGCTGCTTCATCCAAAACTGTAAAACGGGCATGAAAGTGAAAATCTTTGCAAATGCGACAGGAAATATTTGTGTTAGCGATCAGATTTTGTTCGTGAAGAATAATGAGTTCAGTTTAGTTGCCTTACAAAAATGAGACTATGACTTTAAGGCAGTTTCTATCGCAGAAAGGAAATGTCATTAAAGAAATACATTTAAAAGAGAAAATTAAAAACTGACACTTTATATGTGACAACTTGAATTATAAATCATATTGTTTGGGAATAAAAATCATGTTTATGAAGGTAATTGTCATAAAAGCTAATATATAGTATGCTGTGTAAATCATCGTTTCCCAAGTGCCATGTAATTTAATAAATTGCATGTATTGTTTGTTAACTATGCATTGAGGTTCCATGGAATGATTGTTTGAAAATCACCAAACAATATCTAGTTAATAAACACCGAAACAGTGTCACTGTAGATAACGGATATGCAAGAACACAACGTCAAGGAAACATCCATTTACAAGACAACAGGCTCTAGTGACATGGAATGTCATATTGACACTTGTCAAGATTGAAAAGAACGACATTTTGTTCCAGCGATTTCATTATTATCCTCAATAAGACCTTACCGTGAACATGACAACAAAGGTTAAACAATCTATAGTCTCCACAGTGACCTACTTACACATAGATCTACACGAGCACTTGAGAGGTGTTGCTATAAATTAACATCGTAAGTTGAGATTGACCCGGTTGCAGATAACTTCCTGGTTCGAGGGAGAAATCATTATGTGGAATTTACATCCGGTGTAAACAAAATTCCCTAGCAGACGAAATAGAAGTTTACGATATATTGTTGGGTTTTTTTAAAAATAAATCAAAGACTTATATTATTATATCCGATATAAGTTAGTTTCAACTTGGAATGTCAATGGTATTTCGGATTTCTAACTGATTTTTTTCAGTTAAATTAACCCTCTTCATTTTGAAATTAACATTTATGCAAGCAATGTATCACTTAATCTTTCGCGGGCATGAACCGTGGCAGAGAGAACCTGCTATATATTGGGTTCCCCATATTTGGTATTATATTGTGTTTCTAAGTATAACTTAAATCTTTCGTTATTGTACTTACCTATACGAGTATAATTAGCCTTCAATTTGCAATCGTCAAGTTATTAATCCTGAACATTAAAGCATTGACTGGCGAAAAGAGCTCCCAGCTCCATATTCCAATGTCGCTCAAATGCAGTCACAAATGTATGTATTGTTCTGATGTAGATCAGATAGTGGCTAATATACTGGCTATATGAATGTATTTCATTTCGTTTGTTTGGCAGTCCTTCTATGAAAGTGCCTATGAAATTTCAAATCGATAGATGTACGTTATTGTGTAATGAAAATTAAGATTACGAAAATTTGTTTAAATCATTTCTTAAGGGTGGTACGTGTATATTCCCGTAGTACTTTGTTGACTGTAATTCCTTTCAGATAAAAGAATGAATACAATGTCTGATTACAGTGTCGCTTGTCATGTGATAAAAAATACTTAACGTTTAATGTCATTCAATGCAAGAACTCATAAGATGATAGTGAATAGATAAGAATAGTAACATTAATCTAGGAGAGGTTATATTACTCCTGCATAGTTGTTAACACGATGTTTCGAAGTACATCGCGGCATGAAGTAAGATATAATTTTACAACAAAAGTACACCTCGGATATTTATCCGCAAGGCCCATATAGAGCAGGAGTTTGATAGATAAAATAAAACTTAACAATAACGTCACGAAAGGGAATATTTGAAGAAAAGCTACATATTGAAGGATGAATAGATTCAATGCACGTTGATATTGAGTTTTATAACACATAAGAAAAGATGTATAGAGCAAACCCGAATACTTCTGGCATGCTATGGAAGGAGGCCGACGGCCTGTATTTGCTTACAAACAGAAATAATTTGAGATGCTTTACACATCTTTATATGTATAGGCGACGTTCTATGGTCATGAAGCGATAATAGTATGACCTAAAAAGATACTCTACACAATTAATCTCTTTTTATAATATATGTTTGTCATATTTGTATTTTCGTTGTCGTTTAAAAAAATTGCTTTTTGTGTTTCACCTTTAGATGTTTATATGAGTACTGCATGCCAATAACTAATGCTTCTTAATGTTAACTGAACATGGCTGAGAACCTGTGAGTGAAACAACAAAATTCCACACGGTAATGTTTCAAAGTGTCCATAAGCCTATCCTGTACAGAGAAACACAAGAAGTCAACAACCTAAGACACAAAATACATCCCTGACATAACATGGGGGAACCGAGAGGCGAAGTGTAAAGATTTTCTTTTTCTTCCAAAAGATGTAGTTTCATTTTGGGTTTTAATTAACTCGATCGAAAAATTACATTTAATCACTTATAGGGACATGTTAGTTGCCAGTAGACAACAGAATTATTTTTAAATTTCTTAACATGTTTGTAAATGTCATGTAATTTTAATATAAGGAAAACATTATTTCGCACTAATGGAAAATCACAATGTTACGATTTCAGTTGAATTATACTGGGCGGAAAATACTGCCGAGGTGATGGAATATTCATACATTTTGACAATGAATTGATTTACGAAATAATGAATGAATGAAGTATTTGTAGAATTGAAATAAAGTTTATTTACCTATATAGTATATATAATGAAGCGTGTTGGTTTATCAGAGAAACTTATCCCTGACTAGCTATGTTGCCGACAAAATTTTTTCTAGCGTTTGGTACAATGTGACAGAAAATAGGCAATTAATATTATGAATTAAAGAGGCACTCCGTGAGTTGTTGGAGTATATATGTCAATCTTAATCAATGGTGTCATTTGATCGCGAAGTATCGACTGTTACCAAAAAGACAAATTTGAAAGCTTATTGTTTTTTTACAGTGACAATTATGAACGTAGAACGTCGCAATTATGATCGAAAACCGGACAGTGGCGCGCGTCAAATAGTCAAACGTAATTTTGGAGACTTATCTAAAACAGCCAGGTGGACAGTTAGGAGTTTATAGCGTTTGTTAGGTTATATAACTAGTATCCATGTATATTGGACGTTATATCTACACCTCTGTGCATTTATAAGGCTGTTTTTAGATTTTCATGGAAAACCAGTATTTGTCATATATATCAAAGGTAAATAATATTTTATGAAAATCACGGAGTGGCTCTACGAAGTCGATCAGTGTCTTTCAGGTCATATTTTGTTTTGATAAGATTTGTCAGAATTCGCAAAGTTTATGTTTAAAAAGGAACATAGACTCCATTTTCACTGTCACCAAGATCCTGTGAGAGAAACACGAAAACAGGTCTACTTTTGAAAACGACACTTGAACAGCTTAATTACAAGAACACGTAGCAGCCATGATGTCATGTATGGGAGAGTTTTGTCATGCTCTGGTTGCACCACATAATTAACTTGTAGGCAGTTATGTTGAAGAAGACATGAAGGCTACATCTGTTTGTGAAACATGTCAAATAGAAAAACAGCCTCATCATCGAACCAGCAGTGAATGACGAGAGAACAGGTTCTGTCCAAAAAGGTTCACAAAACATGAACAATACTTTCTAAATTATTTAAAGGGACAGGATCAAGTTTTTTATAACTTTATTCATTCAAACTTTCCCCAATAAACATTACTTTGTGCCAAATGTGTTATCTTCAGAGTATCAAACATCTCATGCTTCAACCGTACTATCCTAGTCGTAGATGAAACTATCTTGTATCAAGCGAAACTACTGGCGACCATTTCAGTGTTAACACCTTTTAATCATTTCAGGTAGGGAAATA
Organism: Phorcus lineatus; assembly: GCA_921293015.1. Taxonomy (NCBI): domain Eukaryota; kingdom Metazoa; phylum Mollusca; class Gastropoda; order Trochida; family Trochidae; genus Phorcus; species Phorcus lineatus. The sequence goes on along the minus strand of OV121081.1, from coordinate 5,588,551 downwards.
GATATGCGTAGCTGAACCCAACATGTTACACTCAATGGAAAACTGCTCCTTTTAATTAAAAAAGATCTTTAAAATTCATTTTCGTTTTCGTTAAATTCCCTCAAACCGTGACACTGCTCCTTTAAATCACCATTCACAGACTAAGGATACACACTCATACTTAAGGATTTGTAGTCCCCTCGCCTTTTCAAGACAATCTATAGCACTTTTTAAATAATCTTTGATTTAGAAATGTGGTAGAAGACTCCGGGTTAGATTTTGTTCAACACATCATTTCCCCCTGCATTTCATAGTGTTTATAAGTTAATAATTATACTATTGGCCTGAATTGCTGTTAGAAATAACCCGATCTCGAATGATGATCTTTATCTTCGCTATTCTATCATCTGTGTAACGTATGAGCAGAAGAAAAAGATGATCCTATTTTGATTAGATTGTAATAAATCGCTATATCAAAGATCATAATAAAACGTAGTTTTAGAAAAACAAAAATAAAAACAATCGTTATGTCTTGAATTATTAATAATATATTTCTTGGATAATATCATAGTATTACCAATACTTTATTTTCACCCTTTTCTCCAACCAAGGAAGTTAATATACGTCCTTGCTCCAACTAATTGAGATTAATTCTATGCAATGACGTCTCCCGTTGGCGGGAGTTTTAGCGCAACGCACAGGAAGTCACACTTGCCAGAACTTGGCTTGTGTTTATTTGACCGTTTATTAGATTTAGTGAAATGTTTTCCTTGTTTCAGAAATTTCAAAGTAGGTTTACTTAATTCTAAGAAATGGTCAAATGTTTTACATCAATAGTTTCTTATGTCATGTCATGTCATGTTTCATTTCACCCAAGATCCTGTAATTGTTTTAAGAGAAAATTGAATAACGTGGATATCCCGTACACAATTTTCTAACACGCGTTTAAATTTGATCTAATGAACATGCAAGTCATATTGAAATAACGAATTACAATTTTTAACTAGGGAATTTTTCAGAGTAATATTTAGAAATTTTCTTTTCATCATCGTCATCCCAGCAGGTGACATGATATCACTGACTATCTATAATGATAATGAAAACAAAATCAAAGAAAGACAATTGTTCAATAGTAATTTTGAGTCCAACAGAGTTTATATTTTGTAAGGTATGTGTGGAAGAGAAATAGGAACATATTTTAATGAGATTGTACAGAATCGCTATGTAAGTGGTCATTATAAAACGTAGTAAGAATTACTTTTTGGACTGCTCGAACACTATGTATGCCAAACCATTACCAAAGTAACATTGTACCCATTCTATAAACTAATTATGAATTATGAAAATATGTGCTTTCTCATTTCTATTTCTAGTGTAGCTTAAGTTGATGTAATATGTTACGTTTCATTCTGACAATTCTTAACAAATATTTTGGATCAATGATAAAAACATATTTTAATTTTCTAAATTCTTCAGATCACTTCACATGATGCCTTCAAAAGTAAAATCCCTCTTTGCCTTTGGCATGCTGATCCTGTCCATTTCTCTTGTGGAATGTAAAAGAAAGGAAATTGTTGTGATTGGAGGCGGCTTTGCAGGACTAGCTGCTGCAAGAACTCTGAGGAACAACAAGACGGCTGATTATCATGTAACAGTGTACGAGGCTCGCAGAGATCGTTACGGAGGTCGGGTGTGGACGGACAAGAAGAGCATGCCTGACGCTAAAGGTATTTTCTGACTTAATTCATTCTTTCTAGACGAAGTGAAATGAGATTTTCAGAAATAGATGTATAATGACATACAGATAAAGTACAATCAAAGCAGACAATATCTTGAGGAAGTGTTTACTCATAACATGTGTAGCCAACTAGTCCTGAACTTCCTCGGGTGACTTCTATGTATTTCAATGTCGCTGACCATATTCAAAGATTTCTATTTGTTCTCTCAGGTGTGGAGGTTGATCTAGGTGGCGCTGCATTAAACACGGAGGCACCAAACAATCCACTGCTCAATCTGACAGAGAAACTGGAACTAGCGACATCCCAGCTCAGCCATATCCAATTGTACATACCAGAACTGGACAAGAAACTGTCAGGAAACAAACTCGTTGAATATTTTGTGGAAGCTCGGAAAGTAAGTTTAATTATACATACCAGAACTGGACAAGAAACTGTCAGGAAACAAACTCGTTGAATATTTTGTGGAAGCTCGGAAAGTAAGTTTATTAACAGATTTCTACTGAAAAAAATATGCTTTACGGTTATAAAACTAAATAGATACGGACTAAACACAAATAGATACGGACTATCAATGCACTCTCACTTCATTAATTGAAGTATTTTTAAACAAAAACATTGATCGTTTTTCATATCCCTGAAATCAAACACATATTTTGAAATGAAGCAGTATTTTGAATAAGAATATAAGATCCTTAAGTTTTAACATCAGCTGATTATGAGGGTTAAAACTAAAGCATCCTCCCACGGCAAGGTGAAAACGTATCGAGATAAACTATCCATTTTCTACCTTGCCCTCATTGGTCGATAAACCTGTAAAAGGAAGCAACAACATCTATTGCGTTAACGAGTTACCCCCCTTGCTAGCTGCTAACATACAGCCAATAAAATCGCCATTTACATTCTATACTTTCTACCAGCTTTGAGTCACTAGAGAAATAAAATCCAAGCAAATGCATGTTATAACACCTCTCATTCATATCGCAATGTAGTACCCGTTGATAAATTGGAATGATGATATGATTCTGATTTACCAAAGTTTGACAATCAACTCTTCGCAATGAGTTTATTTGAAAATACATTTCCATGAAAATCATTATTCAAAAAATAAAATAATAATGTTTCTACGTTTCTATTTGTAGAATCATTTCACATTTACGTTACTTACAAACTTTAGAAACTCTACAGTTATATATCAATCAACCACACACTACCATGATCTACTGTGTGTCCAATTAAGTATATGCTTATATAAATATATAAATTACACATGAAAATATTTCTTTTAATAATCTGTCTTGGTAAAGTTGTAGGTCACTACCGCTATCTTTGTTGTTGACATTGGAAGTTCATTTTGCAAGCTGTTTTCTGATTGGCCTATCAAAAGGGCCTGCAGTAGTCTAGAATCTTACAAGAGTAAATGTGGGCCCTGATGTCAAGGGCAGGAGGTTCAATTTGGAGGGATGGAAATCTTTTTGTTTTGACCGTGAATAATTCATAGAGAAAATGCATACTTTTCTATTTAAAAACGATTTTCACATATATTATCTGTCAGCCATTAAATTATCATCATAAAGTACAAATATTTGTACTGATGATTTGTACCTGTGTGTGTCAGTGCATCCATAATATTGATATATTCCAGTTATATCAACTGGCAATCTCCAAAGCGAAGGAGATGGAGAGTGACCAATCGGTGCACAGAGTGGTGTCGGAGGTCGTGAAAGCTCTGAGAGGTCAGAACAAAGAAGAGGATGTTGTAACTGCGTGTCTGTTGGAGATGTTTAGCTCCTACAACATACCGGACTTCTCCACCAAACACTATCAGCCAGACCTGCTGGACTTCGGCTACAACACAAACCTGCTAGATGGAATGGGGGAACTGGCTGACAGGTGCTTGTTCTTAAGTATTGTTTTGTTTTAAACATATTTATTTCCCAAAAGAAGGAACCGAATTGGTAAACAAGCAAATGCTTTTATCAATACTGTACCTTGGGGTTTTGAATTATCTTTTTTGGTGACATTTCCATGACCCTTAAAAAGCCTCGTGATCAATCTTCTACATAGTATACTTGTATCAGAGGAGTTCCTACGATTGCCTGATTACCCTCTCAGGAGCAGCCTCATATTGCTACCAGCTGTTTACTGATAGCTGTTCATAGTATGTCGGCTAGCATTTGATCTCTCCTCCAGGCAATGCCAATATTGCTCTTCTTTGATTCATTTCATTGGCTGCCTATATACAGCATGTAGAAGGCTAATCCTGAACAGTAATCATGGGATTGTAGATGCTCTGGAATATATAAATAGGCTAATGTGGCAGTTTATGGAGAGATTGTTTGTGTGGAATAATAGCGAAAGGGTTAGAGGTTAATCTGTGTAAGGTCACCCTTTTTTAGGCCTTAAAGTGTAGATGGAGTGAGTTCTAAATGTAGACAGCACTAAAATGTTACTATGGGAATGTAACCGACAAAATTGAACAAGCAGATATACCTATCCCATCGGTGGAAAAGAACTATTGGTTGTTTAAGAATTCTTGTTTCTTTGTGCTCTGTCATAATTGTGGTTTTATTTATTGATAGAAATTTTATTTAAAGAGCATAACATCTCTTTGATTGTCATTGTCACTGTCAGAATAAAGTTTTAACCCAACCAAAGTATTTTTATAAGGTTTTTGCACTACATAACCTAAATTTAGCTGATTATGTATACAACATAATTATGCCAAATTACACTTTGATGTATAGTGCACAAAATCGAAAGCAAAATAAACCACAGTTTAACTTTTGTAGTAAACTATTTCATCCCTAGAAGAGGATAAATCATAATCACAATGATACCCCTTCCCCCTCTTTGTTTGACTTTTGAGTGGAGGGTTGTATTGCAATATGATGGCACTTATTTTTATGCCATTTGGAAGTTGGAAAGTAAATATGAACATGGATAACAACTTCTTCTCTTACAACATTCTCAGAATTATGGGCTTGTCATCCATAATCCCATTGGTGGATGAGAATGAATCACTATTTTAGGTACCATTAACTCTTCCCTTGCAGACTTGTGAGTGGGGGAGACGGGGAGTTCCCGCTGTGGGTGGAGTTGAGGAAGGTGGTCCGGCAGCTCAAGGTGGAGACAGATCCCGACTCTGTGGTCATCCGACTTCGAGATGGGACCCAGACTCGCGCCGACGCTGTTGTGGTTGCTGTGCCTGCTACTGTCTTGAGGGAGGAGGAGCTAGTGTTTGAGCCTCCTCTTCCAGCACCGTATGTAAAGGCTCTTCAGGAAATTGGTATGATGAACCTTGTTTCTGAGATTGATAATTTAACCATATCATAATTCTGTCATGGCCGTCCTTGTCGATATTTTAATAATCCAAATCAGAATCAGATCAGTATGTTGACCTTCATTTTAACATACTTCAAGTCTCTGTAAAATCAACCCTTTTATTAAATTCTCCATATCTGTTTTTTAAAACATCATCTTGGGTCCTAACAAAACAGTACATTTGCTATTGCATTGTAAGGTATCTAAAGTGCATACTTACTTCAAAAAGTGCCTTTAAAGAAAAGAACAGAAGATAAAAGCAATACTATTGTTCTCTTCAGGATCTTCCTGCAGTAACAAGGTGGTTGTTGAGTTTGCTGAGGTGTTTTGGCCGACAGAGACCGGGGTGTTCCTGATAGCCGGGGACGGTAAGACAGAAACCGGGATGCTCCAAACCTGGCTCAACATGCACAAGATGTCAGGACGGCCAGTTCTTGTAGGCATCGTCAAGGGTAACGCAGCCATCAAGTTGGAATCCATGGCTGATGATGAAGTTAAAACCATTGGTAAAAAGTTCTTGTAATGATTTTTCAAGAGATATTTGAAAATATATGATCTGAATCTTATCTTTAAGGTGAAAAGGCTTTTGTAGTGTGTCCACATAAGAGAGATAGAAGACATGTAGTTTGAATATACACCCACTCCTCTCGTTGTCGGCACGAAAATTTTGTCACTTGATGATACCTTAAAAATATATCCACATATAATCATAAGGATACTAGTCCTATTGTATTGCGCTATTTGCATGCATTGCCATGTTCAGATCTAAAAAATTCTATCTCTACACTGAAGAAATAGTACTTTTGATAAGCGACTAAGCGACAGTATAAGTCCTTACCTTCCCATGTGCATGTACCCATTTGTACAGCTTGGTAGACTTAGTGCAATTTTGGATGAATTGTCCTGCTCAGGTCATAAATAATGTTTTTACTTTGTGAATTTAAAATTTTGAGCAACATTTTGTACTTGTTTCCAAGGAACTTGTGTGCCCCTCATGAAAGGTTTCCTTGTTTCAGTGAGTCAAAGCTTAAGCAGATTATTTGGATCAGCAGCTAAGAAAACAGATATTGTGAATCTCGTCCGATCCAGCTGGAAGTCATCGAAACATGCTGGACTATCAAGTTCATACCCTAGAGTTGGTGAGTCTCTCAGATCAGGACTTGTATAAATAGAAAATTCACCCCTGTTGTCAGAATATCTAATCCAGTCAGATATATGCAAGTCGGTCTGTTCAAGGAACAAAAAGGCATGATAAATGTTTTACCTAAATTAGAACTCTCCTCTTAGCATTTTGTTTTTGCACATGTATATTTTGTCTGTTACTAGTCGAGCATCATTCTTTGCTGTTTTCAAAAGCATTCATTTATTTTGATTTCTCTTACAGGAAATAATATAGACCTCTGGAATACACTCTCTGATCCACTGTGTCCAAACATCTACTTTGCGGGAGAGCACACCACATACAAGGGTATCGGCACCCTACACGGCGCTTACAACTCGGGGGTGAGAGCTGCGGAACAACTCATGTCGGGGTTGTGTGAGGAGAGAGCGAGAGAAGAAGAGAGGAGGCGAGAGGAAGAGAGGAGACTGGAGGAAGAAAGGAAGAAAGAAAAGGAAAAAGAAGAGAAAGGGGGCAAAAGTAAAGAAGAAGAATCGTCTGAAGTTAAGGATGAGCTGTAATGTATGAATGGATGCATGGAGAATGATGGACGTTAAATGAATATTTGTTCAGTATTAATGGTTGAACCTAAAGATTGTTGAGAAAATGATGAATTACTGATGTGAGAAATAGATCGAATGAATAAACAAGGCTAAGCAAAATAGGAACAATAACATTTTCTGTCAATGTTGGAAAATTTTGAGAAAAATGCACTTGATTGAAAGTTTTCGCTTTATGGATTCTTTCATTTTTGGCAAGTTTTTTTTCTTTCTTGTATATTTCAAAAGAACAACTTTCCATTGTATTTTATTTTGATGTATTTTTCATTGTTTTGACTGATCTATCAATATATCTGATGAATATTTAAAGGATTGAATAAGATTCAATGATTAAGAGAAGTAGGTTGTGATAATTGTACCATTATTATTTTTTATCCGATGAGTACAGTGTTGTGAGTGTGAGATCAAGCATTGTGATAATCAGAGGCTGATGATGGAATAATCTGGAGAGTTATCGGCGTTGTGATTTTACTCTATCATGACTGTCTTCCATGAAATGTATTGATGCAATTCATATACTACTCAAAGATTTATAATTAATATGCTGATATATCTTGTGTGTATTCATTGGTTTCCCAAACCTGTTTTTTTAGCTTGTGATTTTAAAGCGCAACATAGATTTTGTTGAATGTCTATAAATTTTATTGTTTGAAAGTTTGTATATAAATATATATATGGAATGAAATCATACAAAAGAATGAAAAGAGTTGATAAAATATACCTAAAATGTTATGTCAATAAGATTCATGCTGTTAATTGCAATCTTAGTGTACAGTACTGGTAGAAAGTGTATTTCTTAAGTGCCTTTAAAGTTCACTCAAACATAACGTACTGCCGTTAAGTTGTAACTGTCCATTGAAGATAAGATGGGGCTGGAAAATAAGAAGACACAATCCATTTCTGTATATTGCGATGATTCTGAAAGAAACATTCCAGTGAAATATTGTTCCAGGGCATGTTGTTCTTGTATTATCAAATGAATCATGTCAATTTTAGATTCTTTACAGAAGTTTATATCCTTACATCTTGCTTGTAGTCAATTCACACCATTCCACTTATCTATGATACATTATATGTTTTATAAGATACAGCATTATTCTGTCCTTTTAGCTTAATGTTTATGTTTAATCATTGTCATTTGAGGATAATCACTGTATGAAAAAGCTCATAAATTTGCTATCCAGTAATAGCTTTAACTTGAAATGAAAAAGATTTAACAATGAAATATATGTCACAGTTAAGAATCAAGTGTACCAGTTTCACTGATGAGATATGAGAGTTCATTCAGTCAGCCACAGAATCAATAAGTACCAAATGTAAAGTGACCCATTCTAAGATCCAGCCGATGCATGCAGGTTTCACTGCAATGCATAGCCACATTAACCTGCAGTAATTCTAGCAGCCATGACATTAGTTAAATACTCTTGAAAACTGCGTTAAATCCCAAATCTCTTTTCACCTAAATGACAAATAAGCAGGAATTACTATTCAAAGGGAACCAGGATCAGGAGGTCCGTGGTTAGAATCCCGCCAGGGGCTCGGCAACTTTGTCTGCAGTAGAGGACTGTTCTACACGCAGTCAGGTTTGGGTGCAATGCCACACTGAAATTCAGCCCAGTACCACCCATGGTGCGCTAGTTCCAGCCGATGCTCGCAGGTTTCACCGCAATGCATATCCACAATGGTGTTGTGGGCTTTCTCCCTGGAACAATACTAGCAGCCGCGATATAAGTGAAATAATCTTGAAAGCGGCGTTAAACACCAACTCACCTCAAAGGGAATAATCTTGGAAAGGTTTATGTCCTTTTCAATAAATGAACCCCCTTTAAAAAAATTCAACCATTTTTGTTTTTTCTGGTTCCTCTTTGAAAATTCATTTAGGTCTCTGGCAGGGTTGCAGAAATCGGTCTATCTGCCCTTCATGTCCGATTGGGAATCCAGTTTGACCAATTTAAAAAACGACCCGTCGGACATTTGAAAAGTCCTATGACTTCCTATGATCTTGCAATCAACATGATTGATAACCTGAACCACTTAACAGAATTACATGGAGCCCATATCACGAAAGATACCGAACTGCGGCTACAGAATTCCTAGAAGTGATTGCAAGTGACATCGAGGACCGTATATTGGCAGATGTGCGTTCCAGTCCATGTGTTGGATTTGTGATCGATGAAAGTACTGGCTTGTCTTCAGAAAAACATTTGATAGTTTATTTTCTGTATGTAAAGAATGGCTCTCTTGTGACTTCATATGGAAAACTTTTGCATGTAAATTCTTGTGACTTTAAGAGCATACCAAACAAGGCGACTGTATCAAGGCGACACTTTTGCAAAACTTTTGTGAATTGTATGTATGATTGTTTGACCTGCTATTGTTATTATTATTTCCTGATTATTATACTATGATAAACAATCTTAATAATAAAATGAAATAAATAAAATCATCTTTTATTGTCATTTATGTATGTATTCATGTCATATTATAATGATAAAACACTATCATAGTTCATTCCGGTCGACTTCTAAATCAAATGTCCGACTGGACAAATTTTGAATCCGCATCCCTGGTCTCTGGTTTATTTAAGAATTCTTATGTCTTTTTCAACTGTCTTCAAAGTTTGTATTTTCAACCTTGACCTTTCCATTTCCTGTCTGATGCACATCATCTGTCTCTTCAATATCTTCAATGCTTGAAGGAACCTTTTCCTTACGCTTAAGTTTCATGGCAGTTTCCCTCTCAATGTATTCTTGTATTTTCTCTTCAGTGCCATAAACCTCGTCAGAAAGTTCATTTTCCTATCTGTCTTACAAGTCAAGTTTTGCTGATTTTAATTCATAAAACTCTGTGTAATGATAGTCTCTATAAATTCTTCTATCAAGTCAATCAATTCTCTCTGCTCTTTTCTCTGTTATTTTGCCTGTTGTCATTGACAGTAAGAGCCGGTTGATAGTTCTGGTAATTCTTCCTCTTAACAATTTTCTCTTCTGTCTATTAGACCTCTCTCTTTCCTCAGCTTATTAACTTTATCCTATTCTTCAGACTCCAGCTCTACATAGATCTTTGCTCTATCCTCTATCTCTGTAGCGGGGGCGGCTTTGGATCAGGAGGTCCGTGGTTCGAATCCCGCCAGGCGCTCGGCAACTTTGTCTGCAGTAGAGAACTGTTCTACACGCAGTCAGCTTTGGGTGCAATGCTACACTGACTTTCAGTGCAGTACCTATGGTTCGCTAGTTCCAGCCGATGCTCGCAGGTTTCACCGCAATGCATATCCACAATGTTGCAGGCTTTCTCCCTGCCATAACATTAGCAGTGAAATACTCTTGAAAGCGGCGTTAAACCCCATATCACCTCACCTCTCTTTAGCAGCCATCATTCATCAACAAAAGTTCCTTGTCAGTTAAGTAGACCTTCTTGACTGTATATAAGCAATCTCCATCTGTACTCATTAATTTTCAGAAATTTTGTTATGAATACTAACGACTTGGGAATTCTTCAAAGTCTGACTTATACTTATATTTTACTGGTTTTTAACTGTCAAATAATCTGCAATAAAACAAATGCAGAAATAAATAACAATACAAATACTCTTGTTTATGCTTAATAACACCTCATACACTCCAACTCTGCAATATTACTTACACCTCTGCATGGAGATTATTATTACTCTGATATGTGCTTAAAATGGTACAACAAAATGCAAGAACTAGCGTGTCTTCAGTGATAGCAGGAGGGAGGGCATCACAGTTACATCAGAAATTCTTCCTCAAAGTTTTCCTGTCATTTTTGCTCAGTGAGGATAACTCGCTATAGAAAATCTTAACTGGCTGAATTTTCACTGTTATCTGTGCTGAATATCAACCCATCTGTTATTCACCAGCACTATATGATGGAATGGGAAGGAAGCAATCATATAACTATACATGCATGTGTGCTTTCAGTGGAAAGAAGGGTTGCAGTTGATGCCTGTAGGTGAAAAGTAGTTTGTACATTCCAGCTCAATGTAGAGGTCAATGTCATCTTCCTGGTTGTCTTTGTAGGCAAAGTCTTTCTGTGTTATTTCTGAAGCAGATGTGATGATTTGAAGTTTTACAATTGTCATTGTTATCTTGCTGAACCGTGTACTCAGATTATGGTGCAAGAGATGTAAACAAGTTTCATCATATCATATTTTTAAATGTTGGTAAATTGCCCATAAAGAAGTGAGTGAAGAAGTGTGATTTTCTGTCATCTTAGCTCAGGATTATCTGTCATCTTAGCTCAGGATTATCTGTCATCTTAGCTCAGGATTTTCTGTCATCTTAGTTCAGGATTATCTGTCATCTTAGTTCAGGATGATCTGTCATCTTAGCTCATGATTATCTGTCATCTTAGTTCAGGATTATCTGTCATCTTAGTTCAGGATTATCTGTCATCTTAGTTCTAGATTATCTGTCATCTTAGTTCAGGATTATCTGTCATCTTGTTCAGGATTATCTATTATCTTTTTCAGGCTGGCTGTGCTGCTGCCTTGTGTTTCAAACTTCTTGTCTTCTGCCTTCTTTCTTCTCATTGTCTGCAACTTCGTTCAAATATAAATTTTGCCAAGTCAAATTCTTCAGATTTCATTTGCTTCAACTGCTCGTTTAGTCATGTCGGAGTTGTCCGTATAACATTGCCTGCTTCAAGTTGTCTCATTTTCACATCCTTTCCAACTGAGGTCTAAGATCACCATCCCTTTGGTGTTGCCTTAGTGTTGAAGTACATAAGGGAATCAATATGAGTTTAGTTGAAAAGGGCCGGGTTGTAAGTTTGTTCAAGTTGTTATGACTTGGCTACTCTTCCGCTGCATCATGAGTCAATACTTTGGTGAGCTTTTGTACAAAGTGTAGTCATCAGACTGGCACTGCTTGACTAGGTTTAGGCTTTATAGAGGGATAGAGTGACATTTATGATATGACAGGTAATATATAAGATGAGTGGACAGTCGCTGTAGCTCTATTTTGGGTTATTTAAAGTGTGTATAATATTTTGTTACGTCACAGGCAATGTTTCAAGGGTACGTACTCATAGGTAGAACAGTTATAATACATAGAAGAGCTTTGGGGTATTAACTTCAAGGGTTGGTGGTCGCTAACACTATGATCACAACATTACAGAAGTCCTCCAGGAGTGTCTTCTTTACATGGGAGGGTGTTTCTCATCTTCAATTTTAACAAACATCTTCAACCTAAAACAGTCAATGAAAGGTATAAAGATACAGTAAAATATATGAATATTAAAATTAACGACAAATGTGAATATGTATTAAATATGAGGAGTTAAAAAATTGAGGAAGTTTACTTTATTGATGTTACCTACTATGAGGTTATATGATATTTATTTGCACAAAGATCAAGGTATTAATGTTAGTGAATTTCAAGAAGTATGGACTAGAAAAAAAATATTTTAACTCTAAAGATTTTACATGAATATTATTAACAAACACTGGTATTTGGTAAAATTAATAGATTACTATTCATACAATTATAGAAGGTCTCACTCATATGTAAATATATGAACTTTTAAAATTTAAGGATTTCAAAGAAAACAGTAGGGACAAGGCAAAACCACTCTGTTTTTATTGGAACAGATGTGAAGGATCTCAGAACTGTCCTGATATTCAAAGCAACCCACATTTGTGTAAGCATGAGGTCAAACAGTGATATACACAGCACATCATGTCTCCAAATCAGACTGTTGGTTTCTCTAATTGTATTATTGTCCAGGGATGTGTGTCTGAATGTAGCTGATCTCTCAAGCATCTCAAAGAGGGCTGGTGCTGACACTGGCAGGTTCTATTCTTGTTTGGTGAAGGAAACCTCAGGAATATGTAGTTGTACTGTCACATCTTGGCAATTTCATTGTCTTCAATCTTTATATCTGCTGTCCAATGCGGAGCCAAGAAATATACCAGAAAAGGAGCTCTTGCCGGCTGATGTCTGGGGTTCCTCCAAGAGCCTGAGCCTCAAATTAGAAGGCAGCATACTCCCAGTTTAGAAGCTTCTGGTCTGGAGTCATGCTTATCCGTCACTCAAGTTTGACTCCCTTGAATTCTTAGGCATCAAGTCGCCTAGACCACTGTCTTCAAGCAGCAGGAAACAGTGGAAGGGATCCCCTGGTAAGAAGCTTTCTGGTCCTTTCTTGAAAATAAATCGAAGACTTGAGTCTCTTTGTTTGTGGTTTGCTCCTGTTACAAACTTGTACTTTCATTAATAATCAACTTGATTTAGTTTAAACACAATTTACTCTTCGTCGTATTGTCAGCCGTTACAAACTACGCGTCGTCATCCTCAGGTCATGATGTCTCGTTGGGAGCATACGTTGTTGTGGTATGCAGGGAGTATCATCGTTGCAATAGCTCCTACGTATGACTTACCTCTGATCAGTGAACCCTGAAGGCTTCAGTGCAGTCTTGATGCCAAATGGTATTTGCTCCTGTCCAGCTACTGGTGAAGGTTCTACAGCTGGGACTAGTATTGACTCTTGTCTAGGTTGTAGCGTTAGACTTGTCGTAGCTAAAACTTCCAGCTCCAAGGCTGTCTGTTGTGGTTCTGTCTCTATGGTTGTTTCCTTGGTTCCTGCTACCACTTCCTTGTTCCTGGTGTCTTTTGCTCCCAAGTGAAAGCCGACAGAACATACTCCTTAGGAATGTTCATCACCAAAGAAGTACAAACACCCTAGAGCAGTTCTGGTAGGTCCTGTACCTTCACTGATTGACCCAGGGCAGACAGACTATTGCCTTGGGTTTTACCTGACACCTAAAAAAAAGGCCTGGTTATCTTTATAGCATACTCCCCTCCATTGAGACTGATGTCAGCTTGTAGGCGTTGAGAGGCTGACTCCATCTATCTCCATGCCCCATCCTTGTTTCCATTTGTAAACAGTCTTGTGGAGGATGTCGTCTTAGTTGCCATCCTCTATCGAAGCCACTACCAAGTCCCTGGCACTCTTCGAGTAAACGTCCTGTTGGTTTGGCTCTTTCACAACCTCTTTATACTCTGTTGTTTTCAGGGAAAACCAGAAGCAGTTCTGTTCAATCAAGAATTTTGGATCTACATTATCATCTGAGTGATCCCTGGCAACATGTTGCTGAAGGTCTAGTGCCCTTCTAAAAGACTATCCTCAATCACACCATACACAAACAACCCTCAAGGATACATGGTCATCCCTTGCTACATGGTTCTTAATTCCCTCTTCCCTTTTCAATAGCTTCTGGTCTGGGTTATACTTGTCCAGCCCATTTGTTGCCACTCAAGTTTCACTCCCTTGAATCTAAGGCATCAAGTCGCCTAGAACCACTGTCTGCGAGCAGTAGAGATCCCCTGGTGAGAAGCTTCCTTGTCTGGTTTTTAAATGATGTTGAAGATTTGACTCTTACAGATGCCTAGCCTCTGAACTTTAGACACTGCAGGTTTTAGCTTGTCTTGTAGCCAGATGGTGTTCTTCACTGCAGTCCCTCTCTTTGTTGGCTTCTTCCTTTTCTGTGTGGAGCAGTTTATTGTGCAACAGACGTGACACAACGCTCAGTTTGCCTGACCAGGAGTGAGTTTTATTACAACGTGATTGGTTTATACAGTGTTCACGTGACACGACACATGACGTCGTTAAGACATTCTATTAATAGAAGTAGATAATGTCACATATTGGGGCCTCTTCAGGTAGATCAGACTCCTTCTGTTCGTGTTCTGCAACTTGAGATTGATGATGATGGCGGCCTCAGTGTTTCTCTGATGCATCTTAACATTAACCCTTTCACTCCTTAGAAACCAGTAACAACTATGTTTTGGGGTCTTATTTGAGGGATGAAGTGGTAAAACAACATTTCTGCTCTCTTTTAAGCTCCTAAGTTCTTTGACTTTCAAAAACTCTCTCTTTTTGTTTTTTTGCAAAATTACTTATCTGGCAGTTACAGTCTTTGTCCTTTGGCCTGGTACTCTCAAGTTCCGTGTTTATGTCTCATTTATTGTGAAATGAGTCATTTCAGCGGCAGATCCAAGCACTTTCTAAAGGGGGTTCACAAAATATAAAGGGGAGTTAATCTTCTGTGTAATCAGCATGCACATTGTTGCTGTAATTGTTTTTTTTACAAATTATATGATCATAAGTATGTCAACCTAAAAACAAATAATGAATACCTGCTACTAGACTATTCCCATGTTTACAGACTAGTATATGCTATCGCACATGGTCTCCAGAATCATTTGTCCAAGATTTGTTGAATAAGGCAGATGTCAAGGATCTGTTTGTTTTATTTTGTTTATCTTTGGTTGTGAGACAATATTTTGTGTCAATTTAAATGTGAATCTATATGCAATTGGAGACAAATAAATTTGATATAGTAGAAAAAGTCCTTGTCTTTTTTATGAATTTGAATAGCTGATATTTATGAAGACCAAAGTGGTTTGAACAATTCTTTAAAAGTTGATCATACAAGAGGTTGAAGCCTACCAGTGGCTTTACCCGGGGTTGATAACCTTGTACACCTTCACTTGTGACTATTCAGGATCCATAATTATTGGCGTAAACATTCCCTCTGGGATGAGCTGTGCCCCTTCTCTCTGTTCCCTGAACCTACCTACAGAAGACTGAAAGTCCTAATAAAGAAAAACTAAGTCATAATTACCCTTAGTGGTCTGCACCTCCCTTCATCCACCTGGAGTTACTTCCCTTGACCCTGTAGGTGGCAGCTGCACATTCTCTTCTGTAGCCCATGTGATCAGCAGCTACTTCACAGGAGACTGGAAATTCTTTTTGCTTCCACATGTGCTACGTTGGATTCTTGTTAAATAGGGTATGTGACATCGACATTGGGTCTTTGGACAATCTCATTGTGTTTATTTGTGACTTTCATGTGTGTTTTTGTGTGTCTTGTACTCTGAAATTTGTGTGACTTTGCCGTTTTCCGCGAAGTATTCAAGATGTCGCAACGTAAATGTGTTAATTGTCAGAGATTTATGTCGGATAGGGACCCTCATTCCTTGTGTTCTTTATGTGACAAAGATTCAATCTGCTCTATGGCCTCACGTTGCCTTATGTGTAAGGATTTACCCGATGAAGATTGGATTAAAATGTTTGTAATAAGATCAAAGAAGTCCCGATCCACTCCATTGAAACCTACAGCTACTTTAAGTGAAGATCAGTTAAATTCTTCTCAGATTCCCCCGTCTGGTACGGTAGCTACTCAGTCCAACTCCCTTGATTTAGGTGCTCTCCTCTCATCTTTTAAGCAAGAGCTAGTTCAGTCCTTTTCCAAGTCAGTCAAGGATTTAGAGGAACGGAACGATGCCAAGTTTAAGGAACTTAAGAAATCCCTCAATAAATCTAAGTCCCGTTCGGGTAGCTCGGCAAATTCCGCTGCCCCCCAGGGGTATGAATCCCGTTCCGGAGCTAAGCAGTCCGATGATAATAAGACTACGGCTGGTAAGCGAGCTGCCGACCCCAACGGTGGGAGTTCGGAGGTTAGGTCTAACGATCTTCCCGTTAAGAGACAGTGTTTACCCCCTGGGGGCCTGCCGTCTTTGTCAGGTCGTGGAGACCTAGGTAGTGTGAGTGTCCGCTCTCAACCAGGCGCCGCAAGTGGGGCAGGGTTGATCGGGCCGCACGGACGTGACACCGATAACCTTCTCCCTCCCGCCACTGGGTCGGTAAAGGCCGGGTCGCACGTGCTGGGCATGAAGCCCGTGGCTATGAACCGTGGTACGGAATGTGGGTCATACTCATCAATTACCGGCCCGGTTAGCACGTGCGGCGGGCGGTCGGGCGAGCTGCCAGCCTCTAAGCTCACGGACGGCACGGGCGTCCCGCTTGGGCTGGGTCATGATGACTTGATAGGTGACAATCAACAACAACAACAGGAGCTGTCGGAATTTGTTGATGTTTTCAATCCGCCGATCTTGCCTATAATCACGGATGAGAATTCGGGTAACTTGCCTATGGATGCGAAGTTAGATACGCATGAAGGGATGATCATTATTCCGCCGGCGGACACTTCGGCCGCGGACTTAGTACCGGAATGGACATTCGTGGACAAACTCGAGATGTTGTATAAACTTAAGCCATGTACGGCTCCGGCGTCTTTGGATCAGGAGGATTCTCAGGCTCTTCCGGAAGAATTGGGTACCACAGGCATGCTGCCTACCCCTCGTCCATCCAAACGATCTTTGCCTCATTCCTCAGTTGTTAAGACGGGCTTGAACTTGATTAACAGTACTCTGTCTAAGGCCAAGGATATTTCAAGTCTTCCTAGAGCTAGCTTGAAACAAGCGTATGTCATCCATGATCGGATGCTTCCTGCTTCTGCACCAGATCTGGACAGGGATTTTGGCCAGTTAGATGCCAGGGCACTCCAGAGGAGAGCAATGAAGAAATTTTCCCTCACACGCAAGGATATAAGGGACATTGATTCTTCAGCGAGGAGTTCAGTGGATATCTTGTCGTATATCAACTGGTTCGCGGCAGGGGTCAGACAGCTCATACCCCCTACCTTCCAGGACTATAAGGGAGTGAAACCTCAATCTTTGGTAGTCATGAGCGCGGAGGAGGTGGCCATAGCTCATTCTTTTCTGGACGTCATCTACCTGGCAGTCAGTGATGCTACCCAAGCTCAACTTGGCACAATAGGACGGTTGACAGCTTTGGAACGATCTCAGTTATTGGAAGGGGTTAGGAATCTGCCACAGGACTCGAAGGAGGATCTCTTTCAGCAACCTGTTAACTCGGAGTCTATGTTTAACGGGAAATGTAGTCAGGCTATAAGTTCACAGGATGCGCAGACTTCTAGGAAGCTTAACTCCAGACTGACGGCGGCTCTATTAGCTCAGACCAGAAATCGCGGCGCCCCCAGTGGCAGAAGAGGTGGCCCCAGTCTTCAGACCCGTTCCCCCCTCCATCGTTCAGCGTGGGAGAGAGCAAATATGCAGGCCAAGGGTCGTCAGACAGAAGCTCAGTATCAGCAACCGAGAAACAACACTCAGCCATCTAATTTTCGAGGCAGAGGTTCCAGGGGGTCTAGGGGCGCGTCTGCTCCCCCCCGACGTCGTTGACTCCGTTCCGGATGTTTTGACACAGTCAGATCCTTTCGACCCTCGCATGTCCACGGACTTGATTTTAGATTTCGGATTTCAACTTCCAGTCGTTCCCTCGCCAGTGGGGGGTCGACTGCAACATTACGCCCAAAATTGGGAACAGATCACGCGGGATCCTTGGATAAATTCGGTGGTTTCCGAAGGGTATCAACTTCAATTCCAAGTTCGTCCACCTCTAGCGGTGTATCCTATAGGAAGGAGGTATTATCTTCAAGGTTCGCACCTGGAGGCGGCGATGCTCGCAGTGAATCAACTGATGCTGAAGGAGGCAGTTGTAGAGTTGTCCCCCCTAGACTCGTCTCGGGGGTTTTATTCTCCAGTTTTCCTAGTACCCAAGCGCGACTCAGGGGAAATGAGAATGATAATAGACCTGAAGATCTTGAACAAAGAATTTTTGGCGAAACCTCCAAAATTCACGATGGAATCTCTGTCAAATGTCAGGAAGCTCATTCATCCTTGTTCCAAGTTTGTAAGCATGGACTTGAAGGACGCCTATCTTCACATCCCCATACATCCTCACTCCCAGAAGTATCTGAGGTTCGCAGTGAACGGCAGGCGATTCCAGTTTCGTGTTCTTCCCTTCGGGGTATCGATAGCGCCTTGGCTATTTACGATGGTAATGAAACCGGTACTCCAGTTCCTGCACATGAGGGGTATTGCCATCCACGGATATCTCGACGATTTTTTGGGGAGACATGTGAAAACGGACGTGCTTGTGCAACAGACGGAATTCGTTATCCACGTGTTTACTCATCTAGGTTGGTTAATTCACCCAGAGAAATCGGAATTAACACCCACTTCAAGGATCAAGTTTCTGGGAGCTGTGCTGGATGCGGATCGAGGTCTCATTTTGCCCATTCTGGACCGCTGGTTAGTTATCAAGGAATTGATTCTCACGTTAACTCGACAAGGAGCAGCGCCAGTAAGGAGATGGATGTCACTTTTGGGATCGCTCACGTCAATCCAGGCATTCACTTACAGGGGCCGGCTAAACCTTCGTCATTTCCAAGTCTGGATAAACGACAACAGGCGTTGGCCGTTGGACAGCTGCATAACATGTCCTTTCAGAGTACGCCACGAGCTATTATGGTGGACAAAGGAGTGCAATGTGATGGAAGGAACGAGGTTTACAGAGCCACCGCCAGAGATCACGATATTTACGGACGCCTCCCAAGAGGGTTGGGGTGCTCATCTAGATCAGTTTCAGACCCAGGGCTCATGGTCTCTCCAAGAGGCAACGTTGCACATAAACGTACTAGAAATGTTGGCGGTAGTAAAGGCAGTTCGACAGTGGTGGCGTCGACTGTACGGGAAGAATGTCATGATAGCTACGGACAATTCAACAGTGGTAGCGTATATAAACAAACAAGGGGGAACTCGCTCGAGGGAATTAATGGATCTCACTCGTGTACTTTTCCAAATAGTGGATCAGGCCAGGATTATCATAAGAGCGAGGCACATTCCGGGGAAACTGAATGTTTTGGCCGATTCTCTATCACGCAGGAATCAAGTGATTTCTACGGAGTGGACTCTTCACAGGGAAGCCGTGCAGTTGATAGGGCGAACTTGGGAGTATCCGACGATAGACCTTTTCGCGACGAGCAGGAACTTTCGCATTCCAACGTTTGTGAGTCCGATTCCAGATCCTTTAGCTTGGGCAGTGGATGCGCTGTCGATCTCTTGGGAGGGAATGGTAGCTTATGCCTTTCCACCAATGAAGATAATTCCAGAGGTGTTAGCCAAGATCGCGAGCCACAAGTGTCGGGTTTACTTAGTAGCGCCAGCATGGCCCACAAGACCGTGGTTTCCAAATCTGTTGGAATTGTTGACGGAAGCTCCACTTCAGTTACCTCAATGGCACAATCTTCTCACTCAGCCTCACTCGGGAGTGTTCCACAAGAACCTAGCGGCATTGAATCTACACGTGTGGAGATTGTCAGGAGAGCGCTCAGAGATAGAGGATTCGGCGAGGGATCGTCTGATGCAATCACTAAGGCGATCAGACCTTCTACCTCTAGATTGTATGATGCAAAATGGAACATATTTAGTAGATGGAGAGAACAGCGACAGTTGTTAGATCTAAACATTTCTATTCCCATGGTAGCGGAATTTTTGTTGCATTTACGAGTGGAGAGGGGTCTTAAACATGGTACAATAGAGGGTTATCGATCAGCCATCGCCTCAGTGTGTGACATTCAAGGACTATCGATAGGGTCTGATATTTCGTTACATAAGCTTATCAGATCATTCCAGATTAGGGACTTGTCAACACCGTCGGTGTTTCCGAGATGGGATTTATGGATCGTACTCCAGTCGCTTTTGAAGGCACCATACGAACCGATGCAGGCGTCAAACCTAAAGTTCTTATCATTCAAGACGGCCTTTTTACTCGCGTTTGCCTCAGCAGCTAGAGTATCTGAGCTCCATGCTATTGATAATGCGTCAATAAGGTTCTCAGAAGGATATACAGAAGTATCATGTAGGGCGTTACCTGAGTTCATTGCCAAGAATCAATCAACAGCGTTAGGACCATTGGGATCGAGAATCTATAGGATTCCGGCTCTGCCAGGGTCGTCATCGCGTTCTAATAAATCAAGATTACAGTGTCCAGTGAGAGCTCTTCGCTGGTATTTACAGAGGACAGCATCCTTCAGACGTGCAAGAAGGAGACTATTTCTATCTTGTAAGACAGCGGTGGACACAGAAATTTCAAAGAACACTATAGCTTCATGGTTGAGGAAAACTATTGCTTTTGCTTACCAGGCCATGGATCAGGATACAGTGAATCAGAATTTTTCTCCCCATGAGATTCGTGCGCTAGCTACATCATTAGCAGCATGGAAGTCAACATCTATTGATCACCTTGTGGCGGCTTGCCAATGGAAAGGATCTAATACCTTTATATCAGCATATCTTAGGGACATAGCTTCATCGCTGGATGGTTTGAAGGAACTAGGACCGCTAGTAGCGGCTCAACATCTGGCAAGTGCTTAACCCCTTTGCAAGTATAGCTTGAAAAGAAAGGGGGGGGAACGGGTCGTCAAGGACGAGTGTCAGGGGGACCTGAGCAACATCAGGAGCAAATATTGGGAAGGTGAGGTTGTCCGCTATTGAGAATGGTGGTGGAGGGCCAAGCTAGTTGGGAGTGGAACTTACAGAACACGAGTTGTGGTCTGGTAAACCACTGATTATGCACCTTCCTAAAAGCAACTCAGACTATGACGTTTAGGTGTGAATAAGAGTGTCTGGGTAACCGGAAGTGACGTCATAAGAACAGAAAGTGACGTCACAGAGCCGGAGGTGAAATATTGAAGGCGAGGAATTATTAAGAGTCAATAGGTGAATATCGCCTGAAGAACGTCATAGCCTGACACGAACTAATAAAGTACTAAGTGGTAGTGTTTTGTTACTAACTTCCCTTGACCGGTGGAAGGGTTTGTTGTATGAGTTCATATGTAGACATGGATAATCTTAAGAATGGATTATATAAAGTAATGAAGTGTTTAATAATAAACATGCTAAGTATTCTATGGTCAAGTAAGGAAGTAGAGGATTATTGGTGTAGATATTCCCTCAACATCGAGCTGGATCCCATCCTCCTTTATGTGGGATTCGGGGACACAGCTCATCCCAGAGGGAATGTTTACGCCAATAATTAGGAACAATTACATGTATTGTTAGTAATTATTAGTAAACTTACCTCTGGGATGAGCGAATTACACCCTCCCGAGTAAAAGTTACTAATACCTCCCCGCATGATTCCAGATGATGTCTCGGGATGTTTGCGAGAATGTGAAGCTGCCACCTACAGGGTCAAGGGAAGTAACTCCAGGTGGATGAAGGGAGGTGCAGACCACTAAGGGTAATTATGACTTAGTTTTTCTTTATTAGGACTTTCAGTCTTCTGTAGGTAGGTTCAGGGAACAGAGAGAAGGGGCACAGCTCATCCCAGAGGTAAGTTTACTAATAATTACTAACAATACATGTAATTGTTCCTTTTATAACAGGCCTGACACACATGTTATAATTTTCAATTGCTGCAAAGGTTCTTATCATTTTATCATTTGTATATTATGCTATTCACAATTTGATTTCGATGATAGGAACTTTTCTATGAAATTTCATGCAAATTTAGTAACTGTAACTGATTCACAATACAATGTAAAATTGGCATGCAGTCAGACACATATGACATTTTCAAAATGTCTTTCATGACATAAAATGAACATGCAGCCTCGCATCACTTGATTGCAGGTAGGCATAACGGTTACAACTCGGGCAAGTGGTGGTTAATGCTTAAACTTTTGAAATTACCAAACTTTTTGCATAAGGTTTAGCAATGGCTAATAAACAAGGTCATAGACGTTCCTTGACTTTAGACTAATTGTGTAGAATTTAAATGTTTATCCTACAACCAACATCATCTTATCAAATCCGCAGTGCTCATTTTATACCCTGATATCTATCAGTTTAAATGCCGTGTAGGGCTGTTTTACCAGCCAATGAAATTAATAGCAAAGCTGCACTATCGAAATTAGTTCAAGCTCTTTTTATTGGCGGACGAAAATCATGCTAAACATAGCCATGAATAGCTAGTCATCAGCGATACCAGGTATCCGGTTTTAAAGATACCAGGGTATTGAAGGAGCTCTGGTAATTCAAATATGTTGATAAAGCATGATACGAAAGGTTTTACTCTGGATTCTCACGCTACTACGCCTCACGTCAGCAACAGCGTTTACGATGTTAAAAGGGGGTATCCGACATGAGACGTTTGGTACATTCACTTACAAGAACACTTAAATCACTCTTGACAGCGACCACCCAACGAAATGGTCTCATTGAAGCCCTACAGGTGAACGTTTTCACTCAGATTTAATTATGCCTACATCCATCAGCGAACACGACAGTTGTGATGGCGGATCCATTATTGTAAGTGAAGTGATAAGCAGGAACGGCAGAACGGAGCTGTATACCATCTCGAGAACTTGAGTACGTTTGCTAGACCTTAACCCTTTTTAGCATGTGTGGATCATGTTGTAGTCCTCGGACACAACCCACAATAATCTTAGATGATTCCAGAAATCCACATGTTTAAAAATAGAACAACATTTCCATCTCCATGGGTACTCACTGGCAGTATGACCCGTCGTCAAGTATCCATTCAAGCAAGCGGAGGCTAGCCCATTGACATAAACTGTGGTTAATAAATCATTGTTTTCACTTACCATTGATAAGTTTCTTTGTGATGATTTGCAATATTGTCCTGTATGATAATTTTTAAGAATCAAACATCTTCATAAATTTTCTTAACTCAAAACAACGAAGTTGATAATCTTATTCCGCAAACCTTTAAATTTAATAAAAAGATAGATTTGAAGGGATAGGAGCCAGTACACTAATGAAATGTGAAATACTTGAAAGCGGCGTTAAACGCCGTCGGTTTTAAATTCAATTTGCCTTTGTTGAAAAACAATGAATCCTGGAAATTTAACAAGCAAATCTATTTATCTTCACCTATCTTTCAGAAATGTACTGGTTTCATCAATCAAACCTAATATCAAATGTGTTACTATTAACGCATTTCGTGTATTTATGCATCTGCAAGACTGGTAGGTGAGGATCAAGATAACAAAACGGTTGTAGGGACTAGGTCTGGATCGAGCGCACTTCAGTTTTCTTGAATAAAAATTGTAACATTGTCTTTTACACACACCTGTATCAAGCCAAAAGTCAAGCCAAAGGAAAAACAAATATGATCCGGACAGGGCTGATTTTAGTTTTCTCACAAATATACACTTTTTCAATTGTAATGGTGTTTTTTTTAAAACGTATATTATATATTCATAGGCACCTGGCACTTTGATTACCAAGTAAATAATAAATATTACCAAAAGCAAGAAGTATTAAAAGAGAAAAAAGCCAGCTGTGACATAATTTCATTTTGGAAATTA
Source organism: Phorcus lineatus (assembly GCA_921293015.1). Taxonomy (NCBI): domain Eukaryota; kingdom Metazoa; phylum Mollusca; class Gastropoda; order Trochida; family Trochidae; genus Phorcus; species Phorcus lineatus. The sequence goes on along the minus strand of OV121081.1, from coordinate 5,564,734 downwards.
TGTATATTGGATTATACTCTTCCTTTGATTATCTCCCACCTGACAGACAGGCAGCTGACAGACATCCCATCTCGCAGACACTCAGTTGAAGATTAATTAGGTAATTCCCTCCAGAGATAATGGAACAGTCCACTCTCAGATTAGAGCAGAGGGTGACCTCTCATCAGATTAAGGCAAATTAGAGTAAGCTTCGTTAACGAACAGTGAAAACAACATAGGCTTTTTTTGTGATCAGAGGATCAAATAATAATCTGTCGTCTACTCACAAAAAATTTTCAAAGGCTATTTAATATTTAAATTGAAGTTATATTGTGATTTTATAAAATGTTGCTGTTGAATGATTTTAAAGAGTGTCTTCACACTTTGTTTTTAATGTTAACTAATAACTAGTGATGTATTTATCTTGATACTTTGAAATTGTATGTTTTAATAAACTTCTTTCCTGTGTGACTGCACTTATGAATGCTTTAATCCTTTAATCCCACTTGATAGTTGACTGAACGCAAGTAATGTATAAAAGGGAACATGGACCACATGTCACCACCAAAATGGCTGGATTGCGCAAAGTGGAGTATCTGATGTCGGCGAGAGGGGCACCTCAAATTCTTCTGGACGGTTACATCTACACAAGAAACAAGATTCGGCAGAGCTGCACTCACTGGAGGTGCATGGTCAAGGCATGCACCGGGAGATATTCCACTGTCGGGGATTTTGTAAGAACAAGGACAGAGCACAACCATGCACCTGCTGACTGTAACAAGGAGAAGTTCGTCAGTGAGCTTCGCAAGAGGGCACGAGATGAGACAACACAGCTGCATACAATGTACAACAAGCAGCTGGAAGAAGAAGAGAATCAACAAGACCTCCCGTCATTCCCCAGCGTAAGCAGCGCTCTGTACAGACATCGTCGTAAGACCCTGCCAGTTCTACCCACAACCCTCCAAGACGTGAACCTTGAAGCAAAGTGGACCGAAACTACTGATGGCCGACTTTTTCCTCATTTCTGATGGAGAACAGGACAATATTCTAGTCTTCTCAACTGATGAACAACTCTTGGCCTTGCAGACAACTGAGACAGTATATATGGATGGAACATTCACTGCCTGCCCAGAGCTTTGGGATGAGGTGTACATCCTCCACGCCCGATCCAACTCCGTGTCCTATCCTTTGGTGTATGCCCTTTTACCTGATAGACGATCTGTAACCTACGAAAGGCTGTTTCGTCTTCTCAATGCGAAGGTATTAGAGAAGCTGAATCGTCCCCTTGCCCCAACAAGGATACAGACAGACTTTGAGCTGGCAACAATCCGGGCTATCGAGAGGAAATTCCCAGGTGCCAAAACCAAGGGATGTTTCTTTCACTATTCTCAAGCACTGTGGAGAAAAACTCAAGATCTGGGACTGGCAGTGGCATACAAGGAGGATCCAGAAGTGAAGAAGTTCATCCGCAGAGCAGCTGTCCTTGCCCTACTCCCGGAAGATTATGTTCAGGACACATGGATCGAAGCCATGGAATCCTCCCCAGTCTCTGACCGCATCGAGAACTTCAAGGACTACATGGTGGTGACTTGGGTTGACGACGACGCCCGCTTTCCTGTTCAGCTATGGAATCACCACACCACCCAAAGACCAAGAACTAACAACAACCTGGAAGGGTTCCATAGTCGGATGAATAGGACTCTACCACATCGCCACCCCAACATCTTCCGTTTCATAGAGGTCATCCGGCGGATTGAGACAGTGGACAGGGCAAGGCTACAACAGATCAACTTCGGCGCAGCTCCCCCCAGCCGCAAGAGGGTGTACAGAGAGGTAGATAACAGCCTTCAAAGATTGAAGGACATGCTTTCTCGTGGAGAGAAGACTCGTCTCCAGTATTTGGATGCAGTATCCCACATTGTAAAACTGAACTGAAATGAACATGTACATAAAATAAATATTTATGTGAAATTCGTCAAATGTGCTGCTGCATAAATGATATTAAAACATATACTTACTTTCAAACACAGTGTTTAGTCTTTTATTTGGACTAGTCCAGTACAATGAATAGGTAACAAGTAGTAACGCAGGTGTGCACTGAACCGTAAATCTTGTTTTAATGCGTCTGTCAGCTGCCTGTCTGTCAGATGGGAGATTACCCTTCCTTTTGTTTACTAGTATTTAACCACAGTTATGTAAAACCAAAAGCATATCTGATTAAGATCGGACAGTCGGGATAGCGGTATCTATCAATATTTATAATGTGATACTACAAAAGCCAAGGCGTGTTTTACTTGCATTTGATGATCACTATGATTAATCATTGGCTGTTACCATAACCTTTCTGAACACTATTGCAATATCACTACTTGTACATATCAACCAGTGTCAGTTCACAAACAATTCCTGGAATGAACGAGGAGAAGAAGATTGCGAGCAATACGAAACTGTTCAACAACAACTTTTGAAGATAACTTTTAAGACATAATTCAGATTTTCTTTATCTGTTGTAAAGAGTGACATGAATTCTCTCCAGAATTTCAAGCATACATATTTTATTCTTTGTGTAAACGAAAAGGTGAAATCTGGAAAAGAAATAATTTTACTGTACCAATAATTTTTTTTTATTACCATATTTTTCGTACACGCTTGACATACATTAAAAAGTTTGACATTAATACATCTGTACCAATAATAGTATGCATATTAATTGTTCTGTTGAGTAAGTTTCTAATATTAGCCGTCCTATTTCTTCTACTATTTTCAACATGCAATAGCATCATATATGTAAAATTGAAATCTGCCTGGCTCACCATCAACCATCGTAGCCTACTCCAAGGGCTTTGTTTAAAAACCAAGAAAACTATTTATTGTATATAAAAATCGTTTTTCTCCATCCTCTCTACAATGGATAGGTCTATGTCTTGACATTAGAGTCGAAACGTCGCTCTTGCAGAATAAAAACGTTGCTTGTTCATGAATACGCTTGTCCTTATTGTTTATGAAACTTTCATGAATCTTGTTATTGTTATCATATTTGTGTTATAATCCAACATAATAGTTAAAAAATATCATATAAATCTTATCATATCGGCTACTGGGGCTTTTGGCAAATAGATATCAATTAGTTTAATCGTGCCGACAGTGCAGACAGTATACCATGTGCTACTGTACGCATCCACAGCACATCGAGATGGGGAGGCTACTTTTACTTTCATTTCCACTTTCATTTAAATTCTTTAATGTGACCAATCAGTAAATATTTTGAGTTTAATGTAGATGAAGAATAAAAATCAATTATCTTTACATTATGGCCAAAATCATACCCGCAGATGTGCTGACAGAAAACTGTTCAAATTACGTATTAGAAACTTATTAATAGACCATTCTTTGTTTTTAAATAACCCTTACCGGAAGTAGAATTTTAGCGGTAGAGGCGAGAGGTTTGTTTACATTCTGATCTCGACTGGAAAGAAAACGTGTCTTCGTATGGCATTCAAATATCAAACCAAGTATCGTATTAACTATTTATATTAAAAACATTCCATTCTTTTGTGCTCTACATTCTACAGAAATTACATTATTTAGATTCTTTGTTTGCCACGTTTAAATCCCAGTTACCGATGTAAGGGCAAGTAACTCTGGATGGACAGTGGGTTGATTCTGTATTCATCCAAGGGCAAAAGAGGCCTTTGCAATGATCAAGACCAGGCCCTATTTATTATTTTGAAATATTTATTATAATAACAATATCTACTTCTGATTATTTCATAAAAATATATAGGAGGATGAAATTGTGTTTGGTAATTTATTTTATTTGAATTGATTTCAATATTTATGGGGATTTTTTAAATTTAGAAATGGTAATTTGTATATAGGTAGCATGTCAGTGATGAAAAAAAAATGATTCTCATTTTTAAATGTAAAAACAGGTATTCAATTCATCAATGATTTAAGTTCATTGTTTCTTATAAAAAATCACAATCGAAGAAATATATCATACCAGTTTAATATGATCTAGGATGAGGGCGGGTTTCACTTATAACAAAAAGAGGGTTTCACTTATAAAAAGAGTAGCATTCAACTGAACTTTGGGGATTTATATTACGTGGGTGCAATTGAATTATTCCCCACTTTATTTAGTACAATATTCAACTGTTTCATTACTCTAAATCTTTTATTGCAGGTCTTTGTGCATAAATGAGAAATGTTGCCTCGACTGTTGCTCAGGGAAACGGTTTCATTCATTAGGAACAAAAAAGTTACATATTCAAGCCGAAGAAATTTTTTACAGATATTTCAAACAGAAAATAGGAATGGTAACTATCTTTCAAATTTATCTAAAAAACCAATTTGGCTTTACAAATTTCAAGTACTTTTGCTATGTACTTAAGTCCAAGTACAAGTACAATGGAAAATAACTTCAAGTACATTCAAGTATATGAAAAAATAGTACAACACACTTTTTGCTTGACCCCAGCCCTGCAATTTGCTGAATACTTTAATATGCTACTTTATAATAGCTAGAAAAGACCATGAAGATAAAACCAATAATCATGATTTCTTTAAAGATTTTAGCTTTCTAATTAAGTTTTGTTTTCTTTTATCCTAGGTTAATGTTGGTTAAAGGAAATATAAGAAACAAATAAGCCTATCAGTTTTCTTGAAACAATTATACAAAGATTGATTATGATTAAAGAAGGTTTATTTGAATGTAAAGGAAATGTTTGATGTGTTCAATGTAATGTCGGGCTAAAACATCTTTACCCCATGTGTGTACTTTTATTCTAGGATTATTCAAAGTTTCGGAGGAAGTTGCTGCTGCACTGCATGATGGGAGACCAGTTGTTGCCTTGGAGAGCACCATCATCACCCATGGAATGCCAAACCCTCATAATGTCCAGTTTGTAGATATACTCTCTAATTCATTTCCATCAGCACCTCTGCTAACTCATGAGAATAAAGAAAAGGTCTTTCATTAAATATTCCTTACTCTGTGGATATTTTATCTAGCATATATTTTGTTTTGCTAGTTTGGGAAATTTGTTAAAGAAGAGTTTGTCTAAGTTGGTTTGAACATCTTCTCTTTAGAGAAGAATTATTTGAAGAAAAAGATAAGATATAACATATATATATATAAACTTATTAGCAATCTCTCTTCAAAAAGTTTATGTTTGCGACAATATTCAAACTCTTCTTAGTGCATATCTGCTTTCCTGCTTCACCTGATGTTCAATTTGAAACATAGATGTAGATGCATTTTCTAAATATTTTTAATGTTCCTTGTCATCAGGACAGCTCTAGACGTAGAGAGTATTGTGAGGGAACAAGGCTGTACCCCAGCAACCATAGCAGTATTGAAGGGCAAAGTACATGTGGGTGAGTTTTGAGCTTCATGTTGAACTTCTGAAAAATAAGCAGGTAAGATTAGCCAACAAAATGTTTTTGTCACATTGAAAACAAGAACTTTCTATATGTGAAATAATTTCTTTGGATGGTATGAAACACTTAGGCTTTCTCAGAGGAAAAATTGTACATCAACCCAGTTACCAAATTTTTCATTCAAGATCCTATCTCATGCACTAAGGATTAAGGCTTCCATTTATTGAACCATTGATAATGAATATGTGTACTTTTACTGAACCAATGATGAATACTTTCATCCATGGAACTCATTCTCCTCCTGTACAATTATAAGTCAACCTCTCCAGTGAGTGTCCACGTTTTACCTTCTTCAGGTGTGAGTAACGAGGATCTCACCTGGCTGGGCTCTCAGGAGGGGGGCCTCGTTAAGGTGTCCAGGAGGGACTTCCCCTATGTTCTTGCACAGGTACTCTACATGCATTTGGCATTTATTTTCACACTTATGTTTTTAATAAGTAAAGAAAGATTCTGAATGTTGCAAATCAATTGCATCTCAAACAGAGTTTGAAAAGCTTCAAGGTGTAGATTTTCTTAACTGTTAAAGTAGTTCGGACAGTAGAATGTATCATTCATTGAATAAACCTATTTTAGAGCCAAGATAGCTTTGATAGTGTAGTCCAAGACCTGTTAAATGTCATTTTACTTTCTTCATTTTACAACTGTTGATTAATGGGAAATAATAGAAAATTATATTAAATGGTTTCTTTAAGGCATTATAATGGATTACTCATGATTGAAGTCTTGTCCTTGCAAGAACTTTATTTCAAGAATCAAATACCCTATGTGCCCTGTCTGTCTGTCTGTGCAGGAGCTAAGCGGAGGAACAACCGTGTCAGGCACAATGCTTGTTGCCCACAAGATGGGCATTCCCATTTTTGTCACAGGGGGGATAGGGGGTGTTCATCGGGGAGCAGAGTCATGTGAGTATTTTATTCGCTAACGATCCAATTGCATTGTTTCCTGGTAATGAACAGATACCTTAAATGTTCAACTGATGTCTGTAACCATTTTGTCTTTCTGTCCCAGCTATGGATGTCAGTCCTGACCTGATTAATAGCTGTAGTCTCAGAAATCAACAGGCATCTTATATGATGATTAACAGGTCATGTCAGTAACTACTTTGGCTTCATGTCCTACTAGACATCAATGCCGACATAACCAAGTTGCGGAAAACACAAGTTGCTATATTCTCAGTTAATAAAAATGATCTCAAGTGATAATTGATAGATAAAGCTGGTACCACTTTTGTTTTATGTCCCAGCTATGGATGTCAGTGCCGACCTGACAGAGTTGGGGAGAACACCGGTCGCTGTTGTGTCTGCTGGAGTCAAGTCTATCCTGGATATAGAGCGAACACTTGAGTATCTGGTACGACCACAAGTGCATAGCTGCTCTTGATAATTGCTCTTAAATATCTTTTAAAGGGTTCAAAAAGTATGTTTTTGGGGTCAACTGTGTGAAACTTCATAAATGATGTTATTTTATTGATAAGTAGTGGTTGTCTCTGAAAATAATAGAAAATGGAATTCTAGATAATAACCTTGTTAAATGTTTCTCGAAAATAGGAGACACAGGGAGTGTGTGTTGCTACATATGGATCTAGTCGGGATTTCCCAGCATTCTTCACCTCACGTAGTGGCTTCCTGTCTCCTTACAACGTGGATTCCCCTTCCTCAGCTGCTGGTCTCATAGGTGAGTATCTTCATCATTTGTGTCTGAATCACTCTTGCTTGGGATATGACAATATATACTATAGCCGGAACATGTTATACACATGGTATGCCACAGACATTAAATAATATGCCCTATGAATGGTTAGAATTTTGATCTTTACAATGAATCATTGAGTAATTTAAATCATATGGTTGCAGATTCAAACATGAAATTGAACACAGGAAGTGGAATGATTATCGCTGTACCTATCCCAGAAGCCTTTGCTGCATCAGGAGAGATGATCGAGGAAGCCATTCAGGCTGCAATAAAGGAAGCTCAGTAGGTTAATTGGTATTGGGATGCTTTTAATCTTAAAACAATCAAACATAACATTGATTTTTTTTTGTTGAAAACTTTATTTATGTACAAACAACTACAAGGACAATTTTGTTCAATTTTCCTATGTGATGGTCATCAAATTAGTTGTGCGTTTTTTCATTCCATTATTCCATTTAATTAGTTGTTAATCAGATGTTAGTAGTTACATTTTAATCAAATATTTGAAGGACCCAATTATTCATGTATCATTTCAGCGCCCAAAACATTAAAGGAAAAGATGTGACTCCCTTCATTCTAAGTCACATTCACAGAATTACAGCAGGGGCGTCTCTAGAATCGAGTATCCTTTCAGTTTGGAAATGAAAATTGTTCTTGTTGGTGACACTGAAATGTTTCATAGTAATGAAGGGTATCCAAAAATAAATATATCCACAGAAATCTTTCAAAAACTACATATTTTTAGAGAAAAAGTCTAAAATCCTGTTTCACTGTAGGCCTATTTTTAACTTTAAAAAATCCAGGACAAAATCTGAAAGGATTAAAGAATATTGAAAATAAAGAAATGATTTGAGGAAAGTAAGTGTTATTAAAATGTGGATATGTTTTAATTGGATAGAAATAATGGCAGATATACCTGAAATTTTCCAGCTGAGAGGTTTTATTTTGAAAAACATAAATGAGGATGTTACAGAGGGAATGTGGCCAAAATCTCTTGAGTAACATCTGTTAGCATGAAATAGCCTCTCTATGAACATAGAATCTAGGGAAAATATTTCCTTATCAGGTACAGATATTGCTCTAATAAAAAATAATGCTGAGGTTGGCAGTAAGATAGCCAATTGTCTCAATGAGTTGAAGAATAAAAGTAAAACCAGGAGTCCAAGCCTGCAACCAGCTGGGAAACACTTCCAGACATCAGAACAAGGAACATCTAGACCTGTGAGTAGATTTTTAATCATCAACAAAACATACCATATTTCCTCTAAAAAGCACCCGGGTGGTAATTTTCCAGTATTCCTTGATCTCTTGGCTCCTGTGGTTATTTCTTTAATGGAAAATTTTACTTTACATAATATGCATAATGTTTACTAAGAGAGCATTAATTAATGGATTAAACCTGGAGCTTATTAGAGGCTCAGCGCTAAAACTGACCATTCTTGACTCCCGCTATTAGAGTTTAGACCCTTGACACTTATTAGAGGAATATGATATGATAATTCGCCATTGAAGGAAGTGCCATGAGGGTTTAAGAAAAGTGATATATTACCAAACAATGATTATTAACTTTATATAAGCAATTAAACAGCAAGCTCTTTGATTTAATTTTACTTCCGAATTAAAATTTTTTTTTATTTCATGTTCACATTGCTTATATGCACTTGACTGTTGTTTTATTTGAAGGATTTCATATTTCATGTTTATCATATATTTTTTGAACTGTTACCTTTGAGGGCTCAAGTCCTTTTGTTTATTTGAGACTTATAAAAGAAATGTTGTTAATTTGCTGTCACAGGTTGTTGTTGGCGGGACGATTGTGGATTTCTATGTACGTCTCGGACAGGAGAATGTGCAGGTAGTGTACTGTATTAAAAAAAGATAACCATTATAAGAACTGAGACGAAAAGAGCACTTTCTCATGTATCTTTCTATTGAGGAATTGTTGTTGTTTGCAATCTTACTTAGCTATAAAATTCATGACATTGTATAAAGTGAGCATTTAATTAGTTGTAACAAGCACCTCGAAGTGTATTTATGGGACAGAAATCAGTCAAATATGAGATGATCTACATGTGATACTTTGACTGCTCTGACTGTTATCAGCAATTGTCACTGTTATTTGAGTAGTTTTTGTGTAAACAGGAGAATGCTAACATGCACTGTCATTATTTTCAAAATGTGATGTAAATGATCTAAATAGCTCTTTTTTATAACACCCATTTGAAACAACATTGTTGTAATATGTATATTTTTCCACATGTGTTACATAATATTTTTCAACACTATGATAAGTGATTGATAACGTACTAAGCTGAAGTTGGAAAAATAGAAAGACATTGTTGCAAGTATATGGAGAAGAGAGGTTCAAAATTTAAATATTTTTATGTTTGTTAAACTTTGTTAAAGTTTGTAACAAACAAATGCATCACTATGATGGTTGGTAATAATAAGTTTATGATAAATAATAGTTCATTCAGCTTGTTCTGTAATTATTTCTAAATATCTATGAACAAATGTATATGTTTTAAAAGAATGAAGGCAAGAGTCTAACTTACTGTATCTTTTTGTAGTAATACTATGACCAATGGGATTGGAAGTAAAAATATGTTGACTGTATGAACCGCAATAGAAACCACAATGCAATATGTGCTGAGCTGCAGAGCCCATGACTCGATTTAGTTTAAAAAGTATTACTTTGTCATCACATGTTTGCTTCTCAAGTGTAACGGCGCCACCTACCGAGGAAGTCTGAAGCAAGCGTTCGGTGGAGTAGGACGGAACCTAGCGGATTGTCTAACGAGACTGGGAGCCAACCCACTGCTGGTGTCTGCGGTAGGCAAGAACTCACACACTAGTGCTCTGCAAGCCTACTGTCAGCACATGGTGGGTAACTTTGGCTTCTTAGTGTCAACTTGCTTGTTCAGTTCCTGTAACTTCTTGTAGATTTTTATTTATTACTCTAAATAATCACAGTTTAAAAAAGTAATATGAATTTTTGTTCAAATCTGTTGACCTTGGAGAACTGAGTGAATACATTTTAGTTGTCAAGTGAACATTGACACAAAAAAAGCAGTTCCAACACTTCACCTCACTCTGACCCTATTGCAATTGTGGTATTTTATATTCGTTTTGTAGGCCTACCTTCTCCCAGATTTTCAGTCTAAGTAGGCCTATCAAATTTCCCTGGACATTTTTTTTTATTTATTTGTATTGATATCCTTATCTTTTAATAAACATTTCATTTTAGCCATAATCATAAAATATTTAAATGTTAGATTTTGTTAGAAATAGTGATTTCAATCATTCTTTGTTTTTATATTCACAATCAGTCTATTCATTCAATGCTGATAATGGCTGAAATATTACCTAGGTGGCGCTAAACACCAGCTCACTTACTCTGTTCATTTAATATCATGTGAAAGTTTCTAAATCCATGCATGATGTTCAGGACCTGTCCGGTCTGTCGGAGGTCGAGGACACTGCTACAGCCTCTTACTGTGGTATCTTGGAGTCCAGCGGCGAGATTATGTTCGGGGTCGGCGACATGGATATCTTCTCCAGTATCACTCCAAGCATGGTGGGCACAGGATCCAGATACATTCAAATCGTAGTAACAATTAAAGAGCTTTACCCTTTTACGGGAAGAAAAATTTCTTTTATTAAACGTGAATACAATTTCCTGTTTCAAAACAAGAATCTATTATTGTTATACTGAATTGGAACTGCCAAACTGTTGTGTTTCATCTTAATCTTCGTGAAATGTTTTGTATGATTAACAATGTGAGATAAACACTGCAGCTGTAAAAAAGTTGAAATTGAACTCCTTCATCATTTGAGCATCATTTAAGCAAATAATGTTATATCTTATGTATAGTTGTTGTTATATATTCAGTATTTTTACAATTTGAAAAAATGAAATATTTATTTTGAATGTATATTTTCAGGTATCTAAATTCAAGTCTGCAATTTCTGAAGCTCCACTGGTGGTTGTAGATGGAAACGTTTCCCCGGCAACCATCCAGCGAGTGTGTGACCTCTGTGAGGAGAGTGGGGTTCCAGGTGAGAGTTTACACATGATTCACCAGACGGTACATGAAACCATTCTTCATTATATTGCCATTACTTTATGACAACATTTTCAAAATGCATTGATTCCTCACATTTGGTATGTTAGGCTCAGTATGCCAATATTTGATACGTATTGAACTGCCCATCATTAGAGCATATACCACATGCTTTTACATGTAATGTGTTTCTACGGTAACATGTTTTAACTATCACATTGTTTAAGCATCTCATGCTTTAACTAAAACAACCAATATATCTCTTAATGACACAGGGTAAGTTGTATAAGACTGGCACTAGATAGTGAGTCAATGTAATATATAAGACTGGCACTAGATAATGAGTCAATGTAATATATAAGACTGGCACTAGATAGTGAGTCAATGTAATATATAAGACTGGCACTAGATAGTGAGTCAATGTAATATATAAGACTGGCACTAGATAGTGAGTCAATGTAATATATAAGACTGGCACTAGATAGTGAGTCAATGTAATATATAAGACTGGCACTAGATAGTGAGTCAATGTAATATATAAGACTCATCTAAAGCAGACACAAAGGCATATGTGAGTGGGTAGTGTCAATTTTGGTTTCTGAACATGTATAAGGCCTTCATTGATTAGGATTGAAAAGTAAGTGTAATATATCAGGCTTTGAGATATGTAAGTTGAATGAGACGACTCGAACTAAAATCAGAAAATATGGTAGTCAGCATGAATCAGAGTCAATAGAATTTCATGAAAAATACTCTTTGTCACTATTTTAAACATATTTGTGCTTTATTTGTCTTTTCCATTAATTCACAATCTTCTCATTTCCTGTTAGTGTGGTTTGAGCCAGCTGACCAATACAAGGCCGTGAAACCTTTCTCCACTCGAGCGAGGAACCTGTTGACGTACGCGTCCCCGAACGTCTTCGAACTGTTGCACATGTGGGAGGCCAGCACGGGGAGACAGAGCTCGCATAGTGGGTATAAAATAAAAACTGTGTTCATTCTCATCTTCCTCTGCTCAAAACTTATTGTTTGAGACATTTGTTTTTATAGGTATTTACATCTATATTCTTTTTATATCCATAAACTTCCCAGAATAGTTGTAAGTCCATAGACCTCCCAGAATAAAGTAGTTGTATGTCCGTAAGAATTTCCTTCATCATCCTTCATCACTACAACTTCTTAATCTCCAATCAAAGATCAAATGAGTTCCAGGAAATTATTTTGAGTTGAAATGACATTTTGTCGGTTAGTGGATGTTGAATTGATGAAACATATTTCCATTAACCAAATGATTAAAACTTAATTAGTTACTTTTGATTTCTTATACTTAGCACTTATATTTATTTGTTGACTTTATTGTGAGAAGTCAAGCAAGGCCAAGATACAGGGAAAAACTCAGGAATTCTTTAACATAGGGAATTATCAATGATAGTCGCTCAAGAAAAGCTTGAACCAAAGAAGGACCAGGGAGTACATAGAGTTTTTATATATTTCCATATATTATTTTCAGAGCAATTATCTCCAGACACAACAAGCCTTGATGATATTATTGACGTATGCCTTCCTTATGCTTGTGATCTGGTAAAAACTATTCCGGTTGTCATGGTAACACTTGGTTGCCATGGTGTTCTGCTGTGTCACAGACTTGGGTCATCTCAAACCTTTCCAACCAGGACAAACCAGGTGAGTGAACAATAGTAACCCTCCTATAGGTACTTTTCCATTTTCACATTTTCACATCGATAGTTTGAAGCTGTCCTACAATGGGTCAAATAATTAGTATGCTGGACTTAGTAATTTGAAATCTGATCATGTACAAAGCCTTTGCTTGATCATTTATCATTGAAAACACTTAAATGTCTTATATTTTACATTTCAGGATGGTTATCAAAAGTTGAGTTAGATGATATGAACTTGAATCAACATATATGGTATTTTTCCACATATCAATTCCAACTAGGAATCAATTAAAATAAAATAAATGTAGTCACATGATGCATTATTTCCCATTGCTTTATCCAAACATAGTCAATCAACATTCTGGAATTGTTGCAATAAGCCAATCAGATTCTAGAAGACATAAGCCATGTGACAATTGTGTGCACAGGTATCAGCAAGCCAGGGGGTGAGAGTCCTCCACTACCCGGCCTGTACCCCCGCCCAGGTGCCTCAGTCTACCGTCAGTGTGTCTGGGGCCGGTGACTGGTGAGTCTTAACTCCTTTCATAATCATGCAGTATTAATATGCTGGTCTTTATAACTTTTATAGAACCCGTTTTGTAAAAACTGTCACGGGTAAACCTTTCCTTTCACTTAATGAAAATTCTAAATATCAAGATAGCTCAAATGTGTAGTGGACATCTGGTTAAAGCCTCAAAAATCTGTTATTGAATATTTTCCCTCACTCACGTTTGGGATAACATTGATGCTCATCCTATATCCTACTTCGTTTTCATATTTGGAATCCCTAACAATTGGTGCATTCATATGTTTGTAAGTGTTAATTTTTACTATTTATATTGGGTTTCATCATCGGTTATTTATTTTCAGCCTTAACTCAGGAATGATAAATGCCATCATACAAGGTCAACCTATTGACCTCTGTGTCAAGGCTGGGTTAAAGGTTGCCCAGTTTTCACTTCAATCCCATCATGCAATTCCACCGAGTATAACATCTACTGCTGTGGACATCGACGAAGTCAAGCAGTGGGCGCCGTGGTCTGCCCGACTCATCAAGAGCTAACTGCATGTGCTTTGTTGTCCTTGTCCCTCATATGCAATATTAATTCCACCATAAAGTATGATTTGATTGTTGTTGATTTTCTAGTCTATCAAGTGCCAATCATTCTTTGTACAATCTACTACCATCTTGTGTATGCATTGACTTTAAAACTGTACATGGAGATTAAAACAAAGATATTAAATGTTTAACTGGTTATTCATGTCTTTGAAGGGTATTTACAAGTGATATTAATTAGAAAGACAAGACTTTCTGGATAACAACTTATTCATTGTAAAAATCATGACACTTCTTCATCCATCATCTAATAGGACTTTTCGCTTTTCATATTCACAAAATCCTACCTGATAAAGAATGAAGCATGTGCTCCGCGACGTAAGACATTTCACATTAAAGAAGTTGTTGCACAAAACACTAAGGTGGCCTTAAATCACTAAGGTAGCCTTACTGCAATGTTAAGTGTTGACACTAAGGTAACCTTAGTGTTAAGTTGTTTTGTGCAACGTCCCCCAGAAAATCTTGTTTTCCTACTTGTCTGTCACATTGTGATTATATAATATGAATACGAAAAAAAAACCTTTGAAAATAATTTTTGATATGCTATTCTAACATAGTAGCTTGTGTTTATCTAGGAAATATTTTATTGGTTAATAATATTTATATCTAAATCCTGTCCTAAAGCAGCCCCAAACATGTCAGCAGTATTATCACTGTATTAATTAGTAGTATTAATCAGCTGTTGGATAAATTCATCAAATCATGCCGTCTTATCATTAAAGTAAATTTTTATAAAACTCCTTTTTTACATACATGAGCTTTAATTGCATGTATATGCTCAATTTCATGTCTACGAGCCACATTTTTGTTTTGTGCCTATGATTTGCGTATAACTTGTCCTTGAATTAGTTTACATGTTTTATATACATATTATTTATAGGAGTATATCATGAAGTGATTGTCAGTATCCATATGTTGTATTTTTTTGGAAGATGAATATATTTTTCAATTTAATTGATCGTGATTAAACTTTAATTGAGGGTCATGGTATATATTCAGACATATGAAATCCAGAAATCATTTATCATAAATTCATTTATCATCCTGAAAGAACATATAACTCAACTATGTTTTTGTGGTTCAACCAACAAGAAAATACTTTGCATGTAATCCAGGGAAATTGAATGAAATTAGTTATCTCCTGGGGATATTGTTATTGTTTCTGGAGAACTTAAAACCTGTAAAACCTAGCTCAACCAAACTTGGTACGTGGATCAAGCAGCATGTGTAGATGTGCTTTTTAGGTTTTCAATTTCATTGCATTTTTATTTTGGTAGGTTCCACAGAAACGTAACTTACAATAAAGAATTTTTTTAGGGTTGGGGGTTTACATGGAATCAAAACTTGGAATTCTGTTTCCGAAGCAGATCTTAAAAACTGTAAGATGTATCATGTGCCTTTTGAGATTTTTATTTTTGACGACTTTTAAAAATTAATTATCATTCAAAGTTGCAATGTCAAGCAATTATCTTGTGATGGTTGCATTGATTTGTACGGGTACTTCAAATTTTAGACACAAGAGCTACAGGGAAAGATGAATAAGGGTAATTTATAGTCATAGATCTAGTCATGGATAATTCTCCTAATGGCAGGGGATAGAGACTCTGTCTGCTTTTCTTTGCATTCATTACCTTAATATGTTCCTGAAATGTAATTCTTTTTTAGTATTTGTACGATCTCCATATGCCTTTCTCAAAGCCAATATTTTACACCAAAGGGTCCAATTTTGATGAGCATACTGATCAGTATTGATATGTATATTTTTGATTCAATGTATTTACAAATAAATCCTGACAATCCAATAACGTCATGACTCGTCTTCTGTTTCATATTCTTTGTTGTGTAGTATGGTAAAGATGTAATTCTGCATTGAAATGTGGAAAGCTTAAGCTTGGCTCATTACGCCTGTAAGGCTATTGCCGTCTGTCAAGTGTCCTATATTCGTTTCTCTTCCAGAACATCTGCACCCCCAGGAGCTGAAAGTTATATTGGATGTACCATGCACTTACAGGAACATAGTTTTTATATTTAGTGTTCCACGTCTTGCTGTACAAATCACAAGCATGTCACAAAAAGATCTCTCCTGGAGCACTGTTGAATTAATGAATTTTTAACTTTGTTGAGTAGTACTTTGCAGGGAATCAAGAGTTTGTACATTTGGTCCCCTTCTATGACATCAGTGTATTTGTATCCACGTAGCTATAGCAATACCTTGATTTTATGAGGCCAAGGTCATCGAAATATCTGGGACCTATGTCTATACTAGGGGAAGTTTGGTGTAGGCTTGAAAAGAATCTAGTAAATGGTTAAATGTTTTTCCTAAGCTGTGACAATGTTTGAGTAATGTTTTTCTAAATAAACTTTGCATAAAATTATTACATGTTTAAATATAAGTGTAGAATCGAGCAAAGCTCACATATGCTTACTTCCCACTTCCAATGAAAAACTTCAAAATAGCAAAATGCACATCTTTGGTAACTGATCAAAATAGGTGTACATTGGGATGAGGTATTTTCAATTTTGTCCACTTTCCAAATCAGTTGATTTATTCATTGAGCAAAACTGTTTGACAATATTGTACCATTCAAATATTCCAAAACCATACATATGATTTTTTTTTGTGTTAACGTTAAAGACATATATATACTCCTCACAAAAAATTAAGCAACATGTATAGTTTGTAAAACCAATCTGATTAAAATCAGATGGAATTCCGCTTGTTTAATTTCGTTTCGTTTTATTTCCGTTTCGTTTCGTTTCAGTTTAACAAGCTAGTATCGCATATTGATAATGGAAAAATGTTAAGCACGCGATACGTCATCTGATTTTAATCAGATTGTTTGTAAAACATGAATGTTGTCTAATTAGCGTGTTTTTTTGGTGATTATGTTAAAGCGATGTGATCAATGGTCATATCTAAGGTTAAGTGTCCTATAAATGTCCCCGCCTACATTATGTAGTCCACTATGTTTAGATACATTTCTACATAGAATGATAAAAATATTTTGCTGAAAAATTTCCTTGTTGCTTAATTTCTTATCAGAAGTATATATTGTTGTCATATTAATTAACATGATTTTCACGGAGGCCCTGGAAACTAATTATATGAGTCTTACATCCAAATGCACCACTAGGAATAATGATTGAGATAGCAAGTTGGATGGAGACTGCATGTATAGTTTGAGATAATCAATAAGATGCCTTTCTTGCAGACCTAATAGTCTGACCTTGAAAAGGCACATCCAGGGATCATGGTTGACAAGGGTATTAAGTTTGGTGGAAATACCATATGGAGTTTGAGAGAAATGCTCCGGACAAAATTGTGTGTGTGACGGACAGAATGAACACAACATACCCCAATTTACACTGAAAAGCAGGAGTATAACAACAATGATAACAAAGAGAAACTTTTTTTTTCCAAGATTTATTATGCAAAATATACAGTTGATAGTAAAAAAATGTCGTAATGAATTTACTGATTTTCTATGATATATACAATGTGTGATCCACTGACTTGACACTTTCACTCTTTTTCCTAACAAATTTTTATTAACTGCTTAACTAGGTAAAATACTTTTATTTTGGATATATTTTCATGAAATTTTCTTGAAAAGAAACTACCGGTAATGATTTTATGTGGATTTATGTTTGATCATTTATGTACATAATAAAAACTTTAAAATCATAAAACTCTCACTAATTTCTGTTGATTCTATTCACATAGGTCAAGTAATGAAAGATGTCTCAAAGGAGAGAGACTGATGATTATTGCTCAAATTACAAAAGAAATGAAATCATCTGCATTAATGTACAAGGCAAGATCTGATATCCATTGAAGCTCTTAATGTACAAACTAAATGATATCGCTACAAGATCTACATTAGAGACTATGTACAATGGTGTGGCTGTGTGATTAAAGTTACAATCATATCCCATCAGCATGTATCAATGTTTTATTTGTTGGGATAAGGAAATAACTGGATGAATTACAATGTCAATTCTACATATGGGTATTTCTACTCTTAAAATTTTACCTGCTTTGCCTTTCAGGCCTTTTCAATCTTCTTAACTAAACAATTTGGTACATCATTTCACACAAAAATACTGAACATAAGAACCCAAAAGACAATTCTAAACATTAAAACTAAAAATCCAATTAACTAGAAAGGGCCTCTGCTAAATATTAAGTTACTTAACTTTTATCAGATGTTTTGCATAAAGTGTAATTAAAAGAAGGACCTAGCATGTCTCCCTGCCACACACAAGCACCAACAATTAGACAACTGACTCTCCCACTTTGCTGCCAGCTGTATTGACACTACTCTGACTCCCGGCTCTAGCCTGGTATCCCTGGTCAATCCGCGGTCGCTGTCGACGGTAGTCAGAACGAGGCTGGCCTGCGTACATCGGTCTCGGGGCTGAGGCTGTAAAGGTACCAATTTGATTTGGTTATATTGATAACTTTTTTTTCCCTTTTTATTTCCTACAGTTTCAAGTTGCTTAATAAATAGGTAAAATATCCACTTACGCATTTACATGTGAAGATCTTCATATTCTTCAGTTTGAACAATGTTTTATAAACAGGGTGAGGATGACAATTGTATATCACATCTATATCAAAATATTCCAATTTTCAATTCAAGACATTAAAGTAGATACAGTTACAATTGCACATCACTGCTACATTTATCATATCTACTATGACAAGTTATAATATACAATTAATATGAATATTATCTGAACTTGACGATTATTCTTTACACTTTTCAAAACTATCCTATGAACATCACTTATTGAAAAGATTATGAAAGCTTGACCAAAATGTGTACAAATTTGGCACAATTGCAGTTTGAGAAAGCAATTGTTTTGGAGTTTGGTAATATTAAATGATTTCTTTCTGAAGGCCTTTGAAGTATACACATTTATTAATTCTGCTTGAATTATAAATGTATTGTCTGGCCACCAAAACAACAGCATGTAAAGGATTATTATTTGCCCCTTTAGATCCAAAAAGAAATATTTTCATTTGTGAAAACAATTTCTCCTTCTGCCACTGTATCAAGCCATTCCGCCAAGTTGTTCCATAGTTCAATTACATGTTGATGAGCAGAGACAAATATTGATGATTTGACAAAATGAAGATAATTACAAGCTATTTTTGTGGTGTACTTGAAAACATATATATATATGGTCTTTTGACATCCCTGATTACAACAACTCCCCCTGCAAGGTATAATTTGTTCTAGTCATCAGCATCATCCTATATAAGCCTTACTGCAGTGTGGCAAATTACTCTTTTTCGTGCAGCACACTCATCAGTAATATCTGATTTGACTATCAAGTTTGGGTGCAGAAGACTGAAGAGTTGGCACACAAAATTTGACAACTGCAGCAAGGCTTAATCATCAAGTTATTGAGAATGAAACATTTTATGCTTTGTGGGTGGAAGTTGAGAATAAACATCTCATTGTACTTTCATGATTTATCAAAACGTAACTGTACCCACCTTCTGGGTAGACTCGGGGTCGGTCCTGACTGCTGGCGACGGACATCTTGTCCTGGTAGGAAGCAGTATCATACTGTTCTCTCGGCTTCATTCCGTACCCAGGTTCTCCACTTACGCTTGGCTCTCGGTAACCCCCTATGCTGGGGTACCCGGTGGAAGGGTACCCTGTGGATGGGTAGCCTGTTGATGGGTATCCCATACTTGGGTCCTTGTAGCTTTCAGCTCCACTGTAGGCTGGTGGCTGACTACGCATCCTCTCCATGGCCTGTATGTCATATTGAGTTTTTTATTTTCTGCCTTGAATATCCTATTGATTTCTTGAAATAACATTTTTGATGTACATTTTCCAACATTTGAAGAAATTATCCTCAAACTCATCCAATGTCCATTTTTACATTTTTAAACCCTATTTTATAACCTTTTTTCTCTATAAGATAACATAATGGCTTTATCAGTCTGATGAAAACCAACCATGTTCCGAAAATATTCAAAATATTGACTCTACTGAGATTCGAACTCTATCTGTCTAGGCTATCCTCTCCACAACGGTCTGAAGGCAGCCTCACTGCTCGCACGCTGGACACCAGTTTAGGGCAGACAAAACCTAGTCATTAGCAAACCAATCGCATTTTCACGTTTAAAATAATGATTACGACGATCAAGGTTAACAAATGGGAACTGGGAGTTACTAGCCCCTAGCTACTGATACCGAATGCTTTTGCCGCACGCATTGTGATTGGTTAGCTGAGTTTATGTAAGAATGTATGCTCCAGTAGGCTGCGGTCAAACCGTTGTGGAGAGGGTAGCAGAGACAGATAGAGTTCGAATCTCGGTATAGTCAGTTTTTGAAACTTTTATTTCTCGGAACATGGTCAATTTTAATCAGACTGTGGCTTTATTATCCTAAAGGGAAATTTGGTTGACTTTTTCAACAGTTTTTAATTATAAAACTAATAACAAGAATATAGCGGCAACAAAAAAACATAAATAACATAATATCATGTATGGTAATCATAAATCTATAGATAGACTGCACTCAAAAAGGTTACAAGATTCCTGCATATAATTCAAAAACCCAACAGTATTGGGCCAAAAATATCTAAATGGAAGAAAGTTAGTCAAAGAATTTACCTCGCTCTCCTTCTTCTTTATGTTCTCCATGCGTGTGTCGAGAGTGTCGCTGCCAATGATGCCGCGCTCCTTGTCTCGGAAGATGAGAGCGTTGATGAAGATCAACATGCCGGCAAAAGCAGAGAAGAAACCAGAGAGAACTGAGATGCCGTAGCTCCATGAAAGATAGTTCATCCACGGCCTCGGCATCCATGTTGGATCCATCGACATCTCCGCAAACACCAGCGCGATCAGGAACACCAGGCCCGCTGGAGATGGAACATTACATTAGTGAATTCAAAGCTTCTTATGATTTCTCTTGGTTTTTGGTTCACTTGCCATGACATTCTTAATTAAATTTTATATGTTTCATTAATATCGGACATTCTAATACATGTTTTTGTCAAACTTCATTTATCTCTTATCATTATTCCAAGATTTTCATATGTATTTTACTTATTACTTAACTAATGACTAATTAATTCGAAAACCTGTCCGATTGTTTTGATGAAAGACACCATCACAACATACATCTTTTTCTTATTTTATTTTGTCACATAATATTGCAAATAGACCAAACATCTTATAAACATTTTAGCATAAATCATTGACTTTGAGTACATAGACCTTAACTATATCAAGAAAGACTCCACACATTGCCATTACCTGCGACGAGTTCCAGGATACCAGCTATGAAGAGAATCTTGACCCTACGTCCCGCGTACAGTTTCCGGTACATGATGTCGGGGATGTTGAGGAGCAGGAGGATACCGCCCACAAAGTCGCACAGCAGCGTGAAGATTGACAGCGCCTGGATACCGCGGAACCATGCTGTAATGAGGAGGACTCGTGATATATCGGCACAAAGAACAAGTTAATTGTGATACTTAGGAACAAACCCAGATAGTGATGGTCTGTTGGGCCAACATATGAATGCTATCTGGGAAGATGTGAGAACAGGTTAACAGGGTTTGACATACCAGCACTTGAATGCTCAGTGGTGGTTTGAAGTCGGAAAAAAGGGGGGGGGGGGAGGGGATTTTGTGGTATTTAAGGATTTGAAGACAAAGGCCTTTAATAGAGATCAGTGTCCTTCATGATAGCCATCCCTTATACGTTTCCCTATAAGTATGCAACACAGCTTTAGAGAGAAATTTGTTTAAAGTGTAGAATGTGTCGTTGCATTTTTTTAGAAAACATAATTGATTACGGAATTATAAATCTTCATTAAATATATTTTTCAATATATGTTTTAATCATGGGTTTTAGCCATTTAGATATCTTGATGGGATAATGTAGTCATTAAGACAAAAAACAGATCTATACTCCTAACCGATGCGGAGCCTTGTTTTAAAATTGCTCTTCAATCAGAGGTAGGCTAAATGTTATCAGAAATTGTAACATGCCCACTCATTCTGCTGAGAGCTTTTTCAATTGGTCTGCATACTGATCATTACAGAATCCACCCAAACACGGAGTATGCATACGCACAGAAAGCTGAGTATTTTCACTATGATGATGGTATAATTTAACAAATCTGATTTTCTCATTTAAAGTTTATAATCAAGTTAAGTTAAGAGAAAGAATAAAATTGATTAATATTGGCCATAAAAACATGTTAATATTATTCAAATGTTAATAATGAGGAAACAACAGAACCTATATTTATTGTCACCAATACATTTTACTTAAAGAGTAACATAGTACTGTCCTGACATATGAACTTCATGCAGAAGTTCTGTCTATTTGACATCAGTAGCCTAATCAAAGCGAATAAACCTGGTAGGAATTCAAACCAGAAATGATAAACCGGAAGTTAGTTGATCAGGTAATTATTTCACCTGACACATTCCCGAAGGGTCAATGTGATAATACCCAAGATAATTAACAGTTTTTATATTTTTATATTTGAGATATGATACTTACATGGCTGTATACTATTAGAGACATACGAGAACTCTGACGAATGGATCCACCAACAACCGACATACGATTTCATAAGGGGGTCCCGTGGCTGTATGAAGCCCGCTAAACACACGTGCCATAAACCTATGTTTGAGAAAGGACTGTGCACGCGCGTCCATGATTTGTACCAGTAAGGTGTTGAGAAACCCAAAAACATCAACAGAAACGCCGCAACAGCGCAAAAGAAGCCAACTCGAAACAACTGCTTGGTCGCCATTTTGGCGAGTCTTCTCTCTCACCTGGAAGAGTCCACTACAACAGGTGTTCAGGGGTGTCAACTTGGAATACGGAAATACCTCACCGATTACGTTACGTGTGAATTGTCTGTTATTCTACTAATGACATTTACATGTTTTAAATAACATATTTATTATTATCGTAGGTACTAAATTAGTTTTATTAACCTAGTATGTGAAAGTAATTTGGATTTGACGGAGAAGACCAGACATTCCTAAAGAGTTGCGAATCACTGATGACCTCATTCTCCCATCAACATTTACAACCCCTCAATGCTCAGCCGTGGGTTCAGCCCCAAACAATACTGGCATTATCTTCACACTGCCCAGTTTACCCCCGAAAAGTTAAAAACTGACACACAGAGTTGTTGTACAAATATAGAATATTAGGGGAGCCTGCAAGTTATTATTTCAGATCGGAAACCTTTTTAGCTCTACATTCCTATAATGCGAGATGCGGCTTGTGGCATATGGGCCGACGTCAATTTTGTCTATTTCATGGAAAATGAAAATAACAAAATTGAAAAAAAAACATCATTTCGACTTCGAATAAAAAGTATGTCAGCTTATAAAGTTTTGTTTGAAACAAATTATGTTAATAGTATTGGGATGATTAAATCTCATTAAAATAAGATCAAATATTGCTTCACCACGTTATGTAGATTAAAGTACGTAGAGGAGCATTTTAGATTTCATTTTAATCAGATTGGGTATATATTGTCGCTTATGGCAATACATCGATGTATCATGGACCCTCACGATATAGATATCCTGATATATTGTTTACATCTGTTATGTGTCGATGCACTTGTAGCGCGTGGTAGACGATGTAAACATCGATACTATCGATGAATCGTTACATCACAAGTAATCGTCATTTTAAATGTTTCTCTAAACGTAAATGATAAATGATAAATTTCCCGATGAGTTACAGAGCCAATGGCTCCTCCTTATTCAAAGAGAAAAGAGTAAGAAGAAAATGACATATATATTTTGCAATGTCATCCTTTTCCTGAATTTGTTTCAGGAAATACAACTTTTCTTCTGTAACGGTGACGATTCGACAAAGAAGCATGTCGAACGTCTCAAAAATAAAATATTGACCTTGTATATCCATAGAAATAGTCTTTTATATTCATTGCTCAAACTTCTAAATTGCTAATAGCAAATGTGAATTTATTTCATAACAACTACCCAAACTTTCAATAATCTCATTACTCATTTACATGTTTTAGAAAAACTAGCGTAAATGAATGTTATCAAAACCAAATTAATGTACATGTCTCAAAACTCGATCTTAAAACTTGCATGCGTGGTTTGTTTTAGATCAGTGACTGGAGTGAAGTGGATTAAACTTGAACATGAACAAATGCGTTTTTATTTCAAGATAATGCTGAAAAGGAACATTTCGTTCGCTTCGTCGTAAACAAACCTAATCCGTCGCACCTGTAAGCAATCACCCCTGTTTCTGATATGGACTCGTCCTCTCACCTTGATTACTGTGTCACCGCTTTGAAATTCCTAACAAGCGTCAAGCAAGATGGCGGACGTGGAAAAAGAGAAGAAATCGGCCACGGGTAGAGTAAAAACCCTTGTGTCTATCTTCGGGCTGGTGTTCACTATCCTACATTATGTTTGTTTCATCGTCGCCTACTCCACCCCTCACTGGATCGAGCACTACAACAAATACACAGAGAGGCAGTTCCAGCGGATGGGGCTGTTCGAGGTTTGCTTCAAAGAGTGGAGTTACTTCAAGGACTACCTTGGCAAGAATTACAACGGCTGTTGGTGGATCTACTCCTTCGAATATCGTCCCGTCTGGAGTTGGCTTAACCCACGTGAGTGTTTTCACCTGAGACAGACGTTAATCATCTTGTATCGTTAATTACAGGTGTTTATGTTAAAGAGGAACAGGTAAACCTCAACCGGAAGTAAGGTTCCATTTAGTATTTAGAGTTAATGTTTACCCATATGTAACCTAAACAGGTGTTTATGTTGTTGTTTTTGGTAAGTGTGTTCAACATTGTTATCTTTTAAAGTTTCTGAATGAAAACACTATTGTTATATATATGTTTTGTGTGGTGATAGAATTAATTATGTTTTCAAACAGTATTTCCCCCCATCTTTTTTTACACTTGTGACACTGAACCTAAAACAACCCTTGGTGTTTCCTGTGCAAAGTGCAAAAACATGATTAAGATGAATTCTGATTATGTAAACATGTACATGTTTATTGTAAATAAAATGACCAGCATCTTGAATAAAATGACCAATGGCAAAAAGAGAGGGATAAGCACATTTGGAACGCTTATCAAGTCAAAATTTAAAGAAGTGTAAGATCCATGGTTAGCCTTTAACAGGAACTCATAATATCATTTGTCGTCAAAACAAGTTTTTAATGAATACCTTACAAGCATTTAAACAATCGGTGTTAAGCAGTGTTCCACAGAGATTACATAGATTCTGTTCACATGGTATGAGGTAGCGTCCAGGAGAAGGTTTTCTAGGTTGGATAACTTCTACCCAATAATCATCTATGTATCAATAAAAAAAATAATAATTTGCCCTTATCAGATCATGATATAATTAACGTGGCATTCTGTACTTTCCATGGTATCTTGTTTGGTTTTCGTGTGTCTCAACACAATTAGGATTCTATTCACTCTCAACATTTAGCACATTCCGAAAATGCGAAAAACATGACAATGATTGGTTTTCAATCAAATCGATCACATCATGTGTGGTCTGAAGTGGAACACACGTACAGTTTACAAGAAGACTATTTATGTAACCTTTCATACACAATAAACTCAGTTTTTATCCTCAGGCTGTTTTAGATAAGTTTCCAAAGTTTCGTTTAACTCTTTTGACGTTTAACTTACTCTTTCAGGGTTTTGACCAGTTTCGCGACTTAATACCGTTATATAGTGTCACTCTGCTAAACAGATAAGCTTTAAAATAATACTTCACAATCAGTACTTCTCAATATTTCGACACCATTAATAAAGTTTGGCCTATGTGGCTCCAACAACTCGCAGTGTCTCTTTAATAAATTTGAAAAAAATGGAAAGGAAATATCATATTTGACATGTGCCACAGAGGGACACAACAGGTCCTGTGTTTAACACATTAGCAAACTGAAATAGCTCTGTTAAAACTGTTTGTATTTGCAATGTTATTACAAACATGTGCCTCCCCTGCTTGCATGGTATTGTCACATAAATATGTGAACTGTCTGCTTGCATAGCGCACACCTAATGGCGGCCCAACACGTCAAACCCACACTTTGCTCTCTGGCAGTCTGTGTTTGTCTTGTGGTATGCAATGAGATGTACATTGGCGGATCCATTAGTTTTGAGTTAGCGGTCGATTATTTAAAGACAAATCCAAAAGGGACTTTCCCTTTGTATCCGGCGCTGATGTACAATGTTGGAATAGTTGTACAACATTGAAAACTCAAAATACTCGACATTAGACAGAGAGGAAGAAAGATCGTCATTTATCTTCGACAACGGGCTTTTAGAGTAAAATCACTTGAGTGGGAGGTCAGGGTACCTTATAACTATCGAGACAATCAAATTATCATATTTTTCACAATACTTTGGCTGCACTGAGAACATAGCTTACAATACAATGACATCACACTGCTTTGATCTTACTCATCAAAAAGCATAATAGCGATCTTACTCATTTTATGTTTGAACCTTTTAAGACGGATTTTGCATAATAACTAAAATCTGAGCCTCGTGTCTTATGATATTTAATAAATCAACACTCGTTGATTTAAGTAAAAGTATTCTTTACAAGTCAAGTATGGTTGTTACTTCATTAAGCTGCTGTTAAAAGACATGATACCAGAAGAAACTTAGGTTTTATATTTTATCAACGTGGTATACCAAGAGTTGTTACACGTTGGAACAGTTTTCAAGCATGAAGACCTCCAAATGCTCATTATGACTTCATTTAAGTAGCATGTATTATTCCACAAGCAATTCCATTTTTGGGAACAGTTGTCAAAGATAAAGAACCTACAGTAGCAATAAGACCCGTCGAGTCAACCAGGAGAGTCGTATGGTGTTGAAAGAGTTGGCAACATATCGGTGGAGAACTCATTATAGTCACACCATCATTTGCATGTACTATCAGGAGTTGTACTACTGTGGAACAGTTTTAAAAAACGAAGAACTCAAAATGCTAACATGAACAGTCAATTAGAATGAAGTATACCAGAAGCTCTCCGTCTTGGTAACAGAGAAGCCAAAACACTCACATCAGTTAAAACGAGAAGCGTGTGATGTTTGTGTACTATGTACCAGGAGTTATTCCATGTTTGAACCGTTGTCAAACTGGAGAAGCCAGAATATTCTCATAAATCTTTCAAGAAGCATACGATGAAAATCTATGTGTCGTGATGGAACTGTTATCAGAATCTTAATTGATTAGTTAATTAACATTTCTATACTAGGGGCTATGTCATTTTTGAACTGTTGTCGGACTTGAAGAAGGTAAATTCTCATGTCAGTTTATCAACATGAACTTTAACAGTATCTGTAATATATATACGAATTGTTTGTTCGTCAAACGCGAAAAGGCCAAAATATACTCATATCATCTTAGTTAATTAACAAATTAATTAGTTAATTTACAATACCATACCAAGGGCTATGCCATGTTTGAACAGTTGTCAGAAATGAAAAAGCCAAAATACTGATAAAGTCCGTTATCAAATTGAAGTTTAGGATGAACGGTGTAGGATCTTTTGGTCAAACATTCAGAGCATGGCAGAATCCTCACATCAATTAAGAAGCATCTTGTAAGCCAGTGTCGTCCTGTTACAGTTAACTGAGAAGAGGGGAAGCACTATGCTATATAACAACATCAATATAAGGGACAAGAGAACCATGTGTTTATTTGTGTTACTTACGCAGTTCAGTATTTACTGGTATTTACTAGACATGTATTACAATATCACTTTCGTTCTTATTAATCCGCACTTTCAGCAGAAGAGCTGAGTATAATGGGGTGTTTCAGGGAGTATACAATGTTTATCAAACTTTAGAGTGAAGAACTCAATTTACTGATTTATTTTTAAGCTTAAGTGATTAATTGATTAACATGTTTGGTAACGATTGTGACATTAACAGTACATTGACTTGAGACAAGCATCGCCCTGTAAATCAACTTATAACAGGATTAATTGAATTTACCTGCCCATTTTTGGTTTACAACAATATCCCTATTTCTTGCTTTTGTAATGTATTCAGCTTCTGAATGCCATTTAAAAGTTAGTTAGAACATACACAGCACAAGAAATACGTAAGAAAGATTGGAATGTCTCTGTCGTGTATTTATAATCATTTGCACGTGGACAGTTTGTTAGCATTGGTAAGATTATGTAGATTATATTAAAAACTCCTTTGGGTTAAGGTGGTCCATTAAATGTAATAAAGAATGCTTTGGTTATGTTAATTGAAATGATCAAATGCTGTTATCACATGCAAGAATAATATAAACGAAACGCCTTGTTATGCAAAATGGTATGCAAATATCGTAGGAAAATCTAAATGTAAAAATTGTTAATGATGTACCCCAACAAATAGTTTGGTTCTATATGTTAGTGAACAAAGTGCTTAAAATGAAATATAATAAATTATTGGAAATGATTGGACGTTTCAATACTGAATACAAACATCTTAACGAACAAATGATCTCTCGACAACAGTTTAGTAAATGCACTTAAACGTCGCAGTGTAGCCATTAAGAATTGTTAATATAAAGTGAAGAATGCCTTTCATGGACAGAAGTTTCCCTGCGTACAAATGCAATATGACAAACACAAGAAATTAAAATAATTTAAAACATGATATTCAGAAATAAATATTGTGAGTTACATTATGTTTTTTTGAAGATCATTAAGTTTGATACCGCAGTTCAGGTAATTCCTACATATGTAAACGTTTTTTAAACAAGCAACCACATAATTGCACTGAAATCATAAACAAATTACATTTAATAGGTTCTCTCCTAGATAGTTAATAAAAATATTTTCTATAAATATTTTTATATAAAACCAGTCGTACGTTCCTGAGATAACATCTGATGGTTGTGACATAATGAAATATGCAGTCCATAAAAAGACATCACGTGACGGGATTTGTTAAATTTCAACATAATACCATTTAGCGGACGAAACTCTTAATTTAATATTGATTTTAGTTAATGATTGGAAAGAAGACACATCTGGCAATATTTTAATGAACGGATTTGTAAATATTATTGTGTTCATTCAACTTGAACACCGTTACACCTCACGTCGATTACTCATACCTTTACCTTTGTCATACGCATCGATACAGTTCACCTGAGCTACCCTATGCTAAAAATAGACTCGCCCAGGTATGTTGTCACCGCTGTAAGTTTGAACGGAGCAAGATGGCGTCGCGACGATTGTCCGCGATTGCCATTGCGGGTTTGGTTTTACTGAGCTTAGCATCGATATCATGTTTAATATCCATGTGTACTCCGAACTGGCTGGAATCACTCCAGGAGAGAAACACGGGGTTCGGGAAGATAGGTTTGTGGGAGGCGTGTTTCAATGATTATACCGATGAGACGGACGCTCTCGGTAAGAGGTACAATGGCTGTCATGGAATATTTACATTCGAGCTGAAGTCGCTGCGTCAGCGCATCCACCCAAGTGAGTTAAGAGATGGAAAGTGTGATAAACTGTGTTAGCTTCTACATCACCATATTCGGGTGAACACCTGTGTGACCTTTGAGAGATCTCAGGTAAATTGGGTCACTCACAGGTGTTCTTCGACTCATGTAAACGGTCCCAGGTAAACGTGTATAATGGATTGTAGCCTGCCTTCGTTGTTAAAAGCGTTCGGGTAACGATTTCTCTCCGTCTGCCTGTACGTTTAAGGGATGAAGCCTTATGCCCCGGATAAAGATACGTACTTTCATTATTTATATAAAATTTTAAGAAAAGTAAACGACTACATATTTCCACCACTTCCGGTTTTGCATATATTAACAGGTACAGATAATCGATTGTGTATGGCCTGCTTGTGTTATTCTCACTGATAACGCTATTTGAAACTAAAGGGAACAACATTTCATAAAAGGTTGAAATGAATTAAATGGAATTATACGTTAAAAGCTAACGATCTTTTCAATATGTCAAACATCTTTCTGTAACATGATATATCTATTAAACTAAGATATACGTGTTCCTAGAAACAACGTTATTTGCTTAATCTACATAAAGTGCAGTGAAGATGGGCTTTGTCTTCCAACATCACTTCTCGTATGGATAAATCTTGACAAGCCCTCTCTTCAGATATCTCATTTGACAATTCTGAACGTTAAGGTATGTATGTAACAACAATAGCAAAAAACTATTTGAAGGATAATTGTAAACGTTCTTAGTTAAATACACAATGCTCTGTTTGCTTGAAAGAAGTCGTTCTGCATCACATGTAAAGTACCTAGGCAGGTTAGTCAACAAAAATTATTACAATTACTCACGAAATAGTTGCGTAATAGGGTTGCATGAAATATATATATGAAAAACCAAATGCTTACTCTTTTAAGCTTAAGATCACCCGACACCAAAATTCATACACATGTAAATTAGGTCTTTGTAAATGATATAAACTTCGGACATAAAAACGATTACATTTGATTATTTAGAATATATTATTGATCTTATAAAGTCAGATGACATATATTGATAAATTAGTACCAGGCGAAAGTAAAACATATTATAATAGAAATCTCAGTTAAGTTTAACTGTGCTATAAGTATTTGGACATTTGGTTCAGAAAATAGTTTGTTAGTTCTATTATTATTTATACAGTATGATGTTTCATAGGAATAGTTTCCACACGTTTTAAACTATGACATAGACTACATGCCAGGTTGGCTTTTTTCAACTTTCTGCTTCTGTTATGAACTAAAACGTTTATCTCTTCGGAGTTGTATTAGACCACGCTTTGGCGTGTTAGTTTTGACATTTCAAATGTGACTATAGACCAATCAATGTACTTTCCCCCATCATCTCCGCGGTCTGCTGAAATATGCCTGCAATGCGTGCACACCGGGTTTCGTTAACCAGGGACTCAGGTGTTCGTGAGTTATTGAAGGAAGGTGAGCGGGTTATGAATGAGTGGACAGGTCTCACAAAAAAGGAAGGAAGAAACTTTAGCACGCTTTTTCGGTTCAATTTATCTATTTGTAGGCATATGAGAGTATAGGCACTCACTTAATTTTTTTACCGATGCAGTGAAATGCTTATTATCCTTTACAATTGACCTGTAAGCAGTAATTAAAAGCAAAGACATAAATAATCTAAAAAAATGAAAATAAATGGACAGTCAAAAACGGCTGAGTTACTAATGGGTTCAGCTTTTGAATTTACCATTTACTCTGAGAGTGAAGGATGAACTGTTGTTTATTAAAGCAATCTTGTAATTTAGCCAATTTAAAGAATGTAGTATAAGCATTGTTCTTGGATTAAGTTAGCGGCTGCCGTTTTCGCTCTTCTGGATGTTAGCAACATTTCAATATTTCTTATGTTGTAGTTGAAGCGGTTTAAATGCGACATTGCGTTACATTACGCGGTATATTACCTGAGTGGGGATAGTAAGTAGTGTCGGGGAGATATGCATGATCTGTGCATTCTTTGTATTTACTAATGCAACATTGCATTACATTACGCGGTATATTACCTGAGTGGGGATAGTAAGTAGTATTGGGGAGATATGCATGATCTGTGCATGCGTTGTATATACGTTACTTTGGTGTGCACTAGTGCATTTAAGGATGAAAGCTTTCTGTAAAGGTTAATATTTATATCATTCACAAAGACTTATCCAACGTAATTGAGGACAATTTTGTCTATTTTTAAATTGTGTTGACAAGTGAAATACATAAGAATGTTGACAATTTTAAGGAAAGATGTCAAGCGAAGGCTGCATGTTTTTAGTGTGATAACAAACGCCTTTTAGGTTGGAGAAGTTCGCCATGCCTGATAAATTCATCATCATTAATTATGTATCCTTTAATTATCGGGTTTTATATATAGTTTATTACTGCTACGTTTCAAGAAATCTTCAAGGTAGTGCATGTGAACACTGATAACATACTAAGGCGCTAAGGTCACGTATCGATTCGTGGAAATTCTTAAAGAGTGGTCAGAGTAGTCCTCATTCTATCAAAGGACGTGTCATTATTATTATGTTACAAGTGTGTTACACCTGTATATTTTCCTATCTCATGTGATACACGTTTGTAGAATTTGTTACATATGTGTTACAATGTGTAATTTATATGTGCCTTCCATGTTTGTAACATTTGTTACATGTGTCACATTTGTTTATATATGTGTTGCATGTGCAAGTATATGTCACATTTTAATATGTTTTTGTCACATGTGTTTATGTTTGTGTTACATATGGTTACATATGTGTTTGGTGTGTTACAGCATGGCTGCTGGTGATCCAGATCCTCATGTCGATCAGCCTCATCATCCTCAAGATCTGTCTGGTGTTTGTCATGATGTACTTCTTCCGCTGCTTTCCTGCTCAGATGGAGAAGAGATTTGTCATGTGCACCTTCATCCTCAACTTCCTTGCTGGTAATTACCATCTTTCATAAATCACTTTGAAAAGATTTTGATGTGAATTATTTATAAAATTATAAAACTTTCCCGTATAGATATTGTAAAAATACTGCAAACCCTGTAGGCAGGCCGTGGTAACTATAAATAGGCAACTTAAGTTTTTGACAGGTATCCTAATCAGTTGGCATCATAGAAATTTGTTATTAATGATGACTTGATTTTTTGTGTATTATTGGCACACTGTTCTTTTCATAACTGAAGATGAATCTATGCCAAGACCAACTTTTCTTGCAATAACGAGAGATATAATTAATAAAAAATACCCTTTCTTTGTATTGCAACAAACACCGTTCGCAATACGTCTAACATGATAGTATGTGTATGGTAATAACAACAATGATTATCTCCCCTAAAGGTGCTTTCGAGGGAGTGAGCGTGATTATGTTCGGCATCCAGGCTGACACAGACCGACAATGGCTGCCACACCCCGACTCTAACTACCTCTCCTGGTCGTTTGGGTTCGCTGTCCTGTCTGCCTTCTTCGCGCTGTTCGCCGGGATGTGTCTGCTGGTGGAGTGGATGAGAATTTCCCAGGAGGCCAAGAACAGGGCCCGCAGACAGAATATGGCGCTCACTGCCAAACCAGCTTCGAGATATTAACTCGTCTCACACTGATTTTGATAAAAGGAGCTGATGTCAAATATCTGTAGAAAAGTAATAATGATGTTTGATTGGAATAGTGTTCCAGTTGACAAAGGTAATGTCAGTAGAATCCATAACCGATATCAAAGATGCTTTGAATCAACTAAAAGAAAAAATACAAGTGTTACCCTCTAACTTTAGTGTTAATGTAAAAATCGCGCATGGGACAGAAGAAGAGGTTGTTTTGAATATTTTGTGATATCAAGACCATGAAAATACATAGTTTTTATAGGCGTTGGTGTTTAGATATGTGAACATCTTGCTATCTTTGTGATAAGAGCGTCAAAGATGTATACAAGCAGAAAACGTTTTCAGATAGGAAATTATTTTAATAACTAACACTCGTATAGTAATAGAATTAAACGATTTTGATGGATCACTGTATGTAATTGGTAATTCAGGTTTGGGTGACTCCAAGCATGTAAAGGAAAACGTGATGGGGTTCACAACGTCATAACTGTTAATTCCAGCGGCAGCAGATTTTCCTCAAACACTCAATCCTGTCTACGCTTGTTTTCCATCTTGCCTTTTGTTCATTTGTATATATGTATCTTTAAGTAGGCATTTTTACCCAACTACTTTTAAACAATTTGCTTTCCAAAGGGCAATAACTCTTTTATCGTTTACCATTCCATTAGCAATGAAAGATGGTTTGGCCAAAATAATAAATTTTGGGAAAATGTGTTGATTTAATAACACTTTACACAAGTCCAACAAGATTTTACATTGTATATTTTAAGTTGATTCATAGGAATTAGAGTAGTTTTCATTGTAAATACCACTCTGTATTGAATAAACACTCATTGCTCGTATGGCCATCATGCTTTTCCTCATAAGGGATTTTATAACAACTTTATTATACTGGCATCACTAATTATATCAGTATCGCTTCATCTTTATCGGCGTGTAGGAGTTAAGGCTTATTGAAATTGAACTAACAGTCCATAAAACACTTTCAAATGTGACAATTTATGTGACAGCCTTACTCTAGCAGCCGATTTTCATAGTATTTTAGCATAATTAATGATGTCATTTACCTCAGTTCAACACAAATTACAAACAAGTTAGACATCTATTTAAAAGCAGTGGTATTCCAATGATAAGATTCACACAGTACTTGATCGTTAGCAACTTCTTGATTGTAAGCAATAGAATGAAATGGTAAGAAACCATAGATGCCTTTTCGATATCGTGAATTCTTCACATCAAGGTTATCATGTAATGAAATTCCATCCATTTAAATCTGAATTTTTATATTGATGTATATATCTTCATTATGCATTTGACATCGTAATTATTTTTGTAAGATAACTGATTGTTTACAATAAAATATAAAAACAATTTTGCTTTGTTGTGACTACTTTGACATATATCGAGATTTGTATACTTGAACTTGGGGGGGGGGGGGTGGGGTGTGTGTGTGTTCGTTCGTTGAGTAGTATCTGGAATTTGTATCTGATATAACGATCATGACGTCTATGCAATGACTGCTTGCTAAAAAGATTTATTTTACGAAGGACGTTCACGAAATATCAAGGTGAGTTGGTGAGAGATAGCATAAAACTAAGATACAAAGTCAATATAATCTTTTATAAAAAAAACTATTTTAATTTAAATTTGAGTTTCGGGTACCATATTGCCAATTACATTTGGCTGTGGTTGACTGTCAGTGAATGGTTTCATGCTCAGAAAAAAAGGATACATGTTTTGGTCTATGCCTTAAATATCACGAAGGGTTTGACTCAAGGGATTTGTCGTATTTATAGTTTATCGTAGCTATAGTTTATCAAAATTGAAAATGATGCAATCAAGTGAGACGATTGAAATGTTATACAAGATTGATTGGTATGATTTGTAGAAAGATAAGGATGGTTGAGTGGTGTACATGAATAGAAATGTTATTGGAGAAAGTGCCTGAAGCATTCGTAATATCATCCACACTCGACCAAGCATTGTTTATGAGACATTCTGAACTCTGCATTAACCTTCACTTAGGACGTGACACTGACCATACTGTTGCCAAAAAGGACATTATTTGATGAGCGCTGAGGTTAGAAGATGGTCCAACATAAAGCCAGTTCTTTACCTTGTTCGGAGAACATTTGATTGCCTAAAATGTTTCATTAAAAAAATCATCAATGAGTTAATACTATCAAATGGTTCAAATGGTATAATTTTAACTTTTTACCATGGAAGGGAGTCAAATGACA
Organism: Phorcus lineatus; assembly: GCA_921293015.1. Classification (NCBI taxonomy): domain Eukaryota; kingdom Metazoa; phylum Mollusca; class Gastropoda; order Trochida; family Trochidae; genus Phorcus; species Phorcus lineatus. The sequence goes on along the minus strand of OV121081.1, from coordinate 5,529,407 downwards.
TAATTCGGTAAAAACTCATTTTCCATCTGCAATGGTTTGATTTCTATTTTTGCCAGCACTGTCAAAAACCGATTGAGTGAATTTAATCAGCAAACTTTATTTTGTGATGAATGAAATCAATGAGTTACATTTACATTTATGAGTAACAAAATGTTTGTAAGGTTTAGCTTTTAATATATAACTAAGCTTACGTACGCTTGCTATTCATAAAGTTAGCGAGGAAACTGAGATATCGTTGATAGTCCCACTTCGTACACTAGCATTCCATTGATCACAACCATATTACAAGTCAAAGGATTTGAAGAGTCCAGGGCCTAGATTTTTTAAGCCCTCTTAGTGCTAAGATTGTCGTAAATACCTTGCATTAACAGTGGCTTAAGACAATCTCGGCACTAAGAGTGCTTCGAAAATATGGGTCCAGGATCTGTATTTTCGAAGCTCTCTTAGTGCTAAGGTAGCCGTATTTACCAAACAGTACCATTGGTTTACGACGATCTTAGATTTTAGATTCTTTTACTTCAATTCCCTTATTTAATTTTTAATTGCTTCAGATAGACCACTACCATTAAAAGTGGCTGGATTTGTACATTGGGAAACTTTATTGTATTTGACAGTTTAATGTTTTTTGTGATTTTGAGGGTTCATTCTCGTTTGACGGAATAAAAATTCAGTCACTACAGTGTTAGCACTACAAGAATAAGTCTAATCTCATTACAGCAATAAAACATTGATTTCATTTCCCCAAAAATTAAATGTGAAAATAAAATGCAGCAACTTAATTCAAAAGTTTTATTCATTGAAATATACGATTGGATAATGAGGTCAAAATCTGAAAAAAAACGCATAAGATAAAAAGCATACTTGTCATTCAACGTTCCTGATAGTTCTGACTGACTAAATTCTAAAATTCCGTTATTTAATCAACAAACAGCAATCGTTGATTTTCAAAAATTGTACTTATGGATATGAATTTTGACTAGAAAGAACATTATTGTAAAGATGTTCGTTTAATAACCCTTGAATTATCAACATGTAATCTAATTGCAAAGCACTGTCTACATTGCTTCAAGAACACTACACGGGTTGTTTTTGTGAAATATTCATGGCAATGCGTAGGATTACTTAGAGCGAACATCTAATATGCATAATGTGAATTAAATAAGCATGTAACAATGTCTCGTATGGGCGATAACCATTCACAACGAGGCATGTTGCATAACATAATTGTAGACATTTACATATAATGATGTCTTATCTATTTCAGAAATAGTTGAAACTTAACTATCAGATATAAGCAGTATTTTACAATATTAAATCTTTCATCGGAACAATTTTACAATCGGGATTGATTAATCTTGATCCAGTCTGCTAATTTTTACCTTATTTTTGGTATTTTTCTTATTTTATCCAACAATGATATTGAATGTAATCATAAATTTCACATGATAAAAACAAAGGATGATATGAATTGAAAAGGTTTTCTGAATGAAACATAATGTCAACTTCTTCATTGGAAAGTTAAAGCATACAATGATAACAAAAAAGATATGCTAATTCACATGAAATAACATTCTTCAAAAGCATTTAGAAGTTTGTGTGTTGATACAAGTCAATATTATGGATGACAACTTCTATATTTATTTCTCACGACGTTTCTGGGCTACTTCTTGCCCCTTCATCAGGTGGATAATGAAAAAAATAAGTTGGTAAACTATATATAGGTATACAGGAAGCCATTGATTCAAATAATTATGTACAACTACAATAAGTGAAATGTCAAGCACGAGTCGACACAGTGTCTTGGGAATTGCCAAGGTTACACATGCTTTGTCAACCATGAAAAGTGTTGTTTTAAGCTTTCTGTCTTTTGGGAATTATGTCCTTTGGGACGATACCGCCAAGGGAATATATGTGCAAGAGAGAAACTTTGCACAAACTTTCTCAAAATGTCTTCTTTGGGAGCCAGGAGAGGAAAAAACGATGGAGACGAAGTTGGGTCAATGTAGGTTAATTACGTCATTACAGCAGGTGCGTGTCCAACTGCTGCATCACAAACGGGGCTGGACGATGGTCGAGGTGATGACCAAACCAGGGTCAGTGGTGTGAGCACAGGGAGATTGGAACAGAGGTACTCGCTATAATACTCAGATGGGATCTTTTCTCTTTTTTAAAAATTTAACTTACAGCGGTATATAAGGAGAACAGAACAATGGATTGTTGTTATTAAACATAAAATGGACAGCTAAGTAAACGTCCTAGAGCAACAAGGATGTAATCAAGTATAACAGACTCGAATACAGGATTAAACAGATGGATTGCAGGTTAGTTAGCGTGGCTGACACAAACGTTGCCTAAAGGGTAGATACATTAAATTGAAAACAATGGTTAAATTGATACTGGATATATGTGAATTGATTGAATGTGAATGATAGGCTATGACACATATGTATAAAAATACTTATCTATGGAAAGGTTTACTTTGTGAATGAGCCAATCAATCTTCTTGAAAGGTCAGCTGGAAACGACCCTAGACAAGCTCACAAAGTGAATTCGACTGCAAGGGAAAAACTTTTTAAACTTTTAACTCGAGACCTGAGGGTTGCGTGGACAAGTTCGGTAGAGTCGGTGCTTGCGGTGATGGCAGACTCAAATAGAATGGGTTTTAATCCCGCAAGAGACTCAACTAGAAAAACTACAAAAGGTTTCTGTTGCAAATGATGACTTCACAAATACAACTATATTACTATCTAAAGGTGTGTGTATCTATCAATCATAGTTTTAGTGTTTTGAGTTATTTGTACACCCATCTCATTGATTATTTCAGTTTTCAGTATTTATTTGTTCAGTATTTGGACATGTATTTGTCCCTCCCGCAGTACAGGAGGAGTCCCTGAATGAGATGAAGACATGCGGCCACCAGCATGATGAAGAGAGCGCAAACGGCGGCCGTGTAGGAGGAGGAAAACTCGTTCGAGTCTGGGAGCGGCAGGTAGTCCCGGTCTGTGCTCATGTAATGGTAAATCGTCATACCCGCAGAGAAGAGCGTCACTGAAACACAAACCAGAAGTGCTGTTTTACCAGGCGAAGTTTAAAGAAAAGGATTTTCGCAACGGAGATCAAAATAAACACTCAGAGCGAAATAATATTTTCACATAGTGAAAACTTGCTATATATACTTGTAATATCCCAAAACGGTTTATGTAACCAGGGCACAGATTTTCGAAGCTATGAAAGTCCTAAGCAAATGTTAATATATAGTACTTAAGGCTAACTTAGTGCTAAGATAGCTTCGAAAATCTAGGGCAAGGTTTCCCTGTACATGGACTGGGTGATTTTTCTCTCCATTGCGCAAACTTTTGCGCTCACTTCAGATGTAGTTTTAGTCAATCATATTCGTATATCTATTGACTTTTGACGTCCGTTTTCCTTTGCAAGCAAAGAAGCAAATGTTCAATTCTGACATTCTTTCGGAAAGATGTTCCTGAAGTTTAAAATTAGACCTTTTAGTAATTAACATAGACCAGAACTTTTAAAAAAGTACTGACATTGACAACGAACATTAGGAGTATTTAAAGTCATTCGAAAATCTTATTGTAACTTAACAACAAAGAAGATGTCTCGAACCTTTTGAACTGAGTTCCAAGGAGGTTTAAATATTCACATCCTCATAACTGAGGAAACTGATTACATATTTAACTCAAGAAACTACTAATATTATATTAAAGGTTCTATAAGATAGGGTTACCTTTCCATTGTGAAACTGATACGATTAGCATTAAACTGATAACACAATACCATTAAAAGAGAATTCATATGAGATTTTTTAAAAATACGCTTTTTTTTCTTAATTTGCATAAGATGACGATCATAACTTGTGAACTCTACTTCCTGAAGATTTTACATTCCACATGAGATGAGATTGATGATGGTGACGATGATGACTATTGAACTCAACTTCCTGAAGATTTCACAATCTGAGATGAAGTCGATGATGGTGATGATGCTGGTGAAGATGGCGATGATAAATACTTCATTCAACCGATGGCTAAGTATAGCGTTGCACAACGGATATAGATTAACCAGTTTTCCCTATGGGGGGTCGAAGTTACATCGTTCGCACAGAGGGGAAACTGGTTATTTCAAATCCGCTAACTCAAGCCTTTGACTCAACTTCCCGAGAAGTATAGAACTCACCTGAGACGAGGTTGATGATGTTGATGGGGATGATGTAGACATCACGGCTCTGCAGCAGTAAGAAGGCGCAGAAGAAGAGGCAGCCCACGTTGATGAAGAGACAGGACACGAGCAGACCCTTCACAGCCTTCAGCCAACCTGCACAGACAGAGGAGTATATTGTATATATCTATATATATCCTCTGGGTGCCGTTGCACAAAACAACTTAACTTTAAGGTTAACCTTAGTGCCATCCTTTACATTGCATTAAGGCCTTTAATCAATTAATCACCTGCATTATGAGACTGATGTTAACCAGGTACAGAACATCAGCATAAGGCCCCTTCAGCAGTTGATGACTTTTTGAATGCAACATTAAACATTAAAGACACTATAGCATAAATCAGTGACTTGCAGCAGCTCTTTGCATAAAGTCACAGAACTTTGTCTGGAATTCAGGCCAGTTTGGTAATCAAATGTTTAGGGGGAAAAAGCAGGTCCATGAGGTTTCGGGTATTTTTCAGTTTGGTTTAAGGCAATTGTTTGGCCTGAAACTTGACTTACAGATTTTTAACTCCTGATGGGTTTTTTTTCTTACTGTGCTGTATAATAATCCAGTGATATGATATTGTATCAAGAATAACTTCTGTCACCACAAAAAAAAATATATATTCGATTTGCCTTAAATTGACGTTTGCAAAATAATTTTTATATCTTTATTACATCAGTGTAATTAGAGATGGGACATGCAACTATACAAACTGGAAGGCTAACACTTTTACAGCCCGCAACCATCCTGAATAGGCGGATAGCTTATAAAAGTCTACCAAATGTATAGTTAAAAAACTACAAAACCTAAAGAAAAATCTCAGTTACACCACATAACAAGTTTACAAGCAAATGGGACGTAGAATTTCGACCCCGTAAGATTTATATGGCCTTTTTTCGATTATTAATGTGAACAATAAATGTCATAATTTCGGCATTTAGTGATTGAAATGATTGTTCAGGACATGATTAACTTTACACAGGACATATGGTATTTTGGTTAGTATTAAAAGAACATAAAAATTATAAACCATTCTCTGTGTCACTTTTAGCGAACATTCTTGCACACATCAATTGAAAACGTTCGCAATAAATATTACGCCTAATATGGTCCCTCATCTGAAATCATTCAGTTGATCGTGTCATTTCAAATTGATATTTGTTTATGCGAACGTACCGCTGTTTGCAATGAAAGATTCCAAATTGATTCAACGTTTGAGGACTCGAAAACCGACGGGATTATCATCTTGGATTATTATGGAGAACCATATGCATGTAAATATACTGCGTAAAAATTAAGTCATTTGTAATAGTTAATAAAATAAGTCAGTTTTAATGTAGTAAATATTGAAATTAACATATCTGACTTAATATAATCATTAGAACTTCTTTGTGTTTTAAATGCTGAAATACATTATTTTTTAGAATATTTTTCGGTAGATTTCATTTCAATTGCCCTTTCAAATGTGATATTTTCTAAACACAGCTGGTGTCCTTTCCTTACCATTTAGGCCCGTGTGTGTAATTTTCTGGTTATACATACATATTTATATTAGCCAATGGGGATTCACCTGATCACGGCATTTTCATTCATTACATTTAAAGAATGTCTTTTCACTGATAGAAAAAATTAATTGCTAAGTTGTACGTTAAGTACTATCAACATTTACAAACATGGTAAATTTACCAATGATTAGGTACGTTTTTCAATTCATAAGAGATACTACTTATATGAACTAGATATCATGAATATTGTACAAAATAACATTTTTCATTAAGTACACCTACTTTTATGCAAACTAAAACGTTTTAAAGGGACATGTTGTTTGAGTCCAATTTGTAAACTTGATTATATTCAAAATGATGTAATTTTATCGAGAAGTAGTGGTTGTCTCCATCTCATTTTTGATCAGTTCAGTATGAAGACAATAAACATGGTTAAGTTGTAAATTGAGACCGAAAACCGGACAATGGCGCGCCGCAATGACTCAATCGTGATTCTGGAAACATGTTTACAGTGGATACAAAGAAAAATACAAGTTAATAGTGTTAAGCGCATCATTTAACAATATTCATGTGAATTAGATGCAACATGTTGACTTATTAACATCTACATGGCGATTTTTCTATGATCATTGAAAACAAGAAAATGTCCTAATTTTGGCACATAGAGATAAATATGCAAGTTTAGGGACGATATTTTAATTGACAGGTGGTATTTTAGCTCTTATTTCAGCCAAATAAAAACTCTGTGTCACTTTAAGTTTTATAGAAGACGACGATTGTTCATTTGGTATCTTTTATAAACTTGAACTGTTTTACAATTCAGTCTAGAAAAGAACAGCCATTGAAAATTTAGCATTGAATTTTTGTTTTGATTAAAAAACGAAAACATCTTCAGAATGCATTTTCTTTATATTTCCGTGAGTGTTGCAATTGCATTAAAGTGTTAACGTATGTGTTAGATACTGTGCCTCGTGGGTTATTGAACTGTTGATGGTGAATACAATTTTTATGTGTTTGCCATTAATATTCAGATACATATACTGACGGAAACATTGTACGAACCCCTGAAAGATAAATGTTTAATTCTCTGATTAATAACCTTAGTAAATCACATTTACAAACCGTGTCCTTTTTATTGACGATGTCCAGAGAGTGTATAAACGTCCCGTGCACTACATTCCTCTGACCTCTCAGTATGGAGATAGAACGCACGTGTATCAGTAAAGCTAATATCAATTTACGATAAAAGAAACAAACTGTTAAGTTCACGAAAACACCCTATATCAAAAGAAGACACAATTGTCACTCTCTTCCGAGAAAGAGCCCTCTTTGATAAAACTACACTTGTATTATTCTTCAATATGTGAACAGTCACAGTAAGATCATCAACTTTATCATCCGAGTTGACAAGTGATGGAGTTATAACTTTTGGAATAACGTAAAGGAAAGAAAATGCATGAAACATCTATGGTCAACACGACAAGCTTGTGTTACATTACCCATTACACTACTCTACAGTGTATACACAGGTCCCGTGGACCACAATCTGTCTGATCAGATGTAATCGCTTCCTTGCATGTTTCGAAATTACATAATGATATGATCGGCACAGTTTTTGAGCGCAATCACTGGCGAATAGTTAGATATTTATTCGGTGGTGCTAGATGCATCTTATGACATGGGGTATGTATTTTAATAACCGAAAAATGGACAATAAAATATATTTCAACCTGTTACGACTCTTGTCTCGACACTTTTAGTTGGATATGTATCCCTCTATGTTGTTTCTTTGTATGTGTGTAGATGTATATATTGCAGATGATGTGGTGATAAACGTAGATACTACACTGCTGAATAATCAAAAGTTCGAAAGTGCTATACTAGTGATAAATACTTACGTTTTTGTAAGACTGAAGCAGCATATAAAATCACGAGGGTACGACAGTGAGTATATACAAGTATGTATTGATAACACATGGTAATCTTAATAAGGAAGACAGTATGTACTACAGCAATTGCATGGCAACTTGTAGCTTATAGAGTGAAGTGGACACAATGACCTAGTGACATGTCCTTTACTACAACGTATCGATAAATATTATTGTTTATAAGTTCTACGTACGGACGAACGAGTATCAGTAAAATTATTATAGCAATTTAAGAGAAAACAAACGGTACAGTTTACAGAATCACCCTATACCATAATAAAACACATTCGCAATCCCCACCTGCGAGGCAATCTGTACCAAACATTTTAGCTTTAAGTGCTTCATTCTAAGATAAAACTATAAAAATAAGTTCGAAGGGAATAGGATCTGTACTGCATAGCTTTCAGGATTGGTGAGATATAAGAAAAATGTCCATTGATATGATAAATAAAATATTGATCTATCATATCTATTTACATTGTTACTTTGATCTTTTGGCCCTTCATTGATAAAAGGTTAAGGTATGTCTGTCTGTCTGAATGACCACAGTGTGTATGAACCGTACTTGATTTCTACTGGTGGTCTAACTTGCATCCACTTAGGTCCAGTTATGTTTATTTGACCCTATCTATAATCTACACGATCAAAACATTGTCTACGTAGACAAAACTGTTTAAATATGAGACGAACATAACAAATGGAGCAGTTGAAAGGGTCACCATACCAACAAAGTGTAGTTCAAGACACAGGTTTTCAGCACGTCTGTAAACATGACATGGCGGTTTCAGTTAGAGAAAGGGAAATGAATAGGGTGTATTTGACTATGGTCAGGAGCTTTTGAAATCAGCAAAAGCATCTATAACCTTCTATTCTAAAACCAGACGCAAACCTCCCTATAAAAGTTGGCGTTTTCCTCGGCATTATCGTTAAGGATGCTTTTTAAAAAATGATAGACATCGTTTCGCAGTAAGCATCTTTTTCCGATAACTACTATATTTTTGGAGAATATATGACCTGAAGAATGTATAATGACTGACTTTCCGTTGTCTCTCTTGTGTTGCTTTATAGATACACAGACAATTTAAAAATTTCATTTAACTTGTTAGTTAGGACTCCACGAACTTGAGATAAACAAACATTTCTAAAAAAAATACACTTCTCCTCGGAATGCCCAAACCCAAATGACTATCTCCATCTTTTAGGTTTCACCTGATACAGTTGAATTGTTTGTAATATATATTCTTTCAACTTGTGGAGACACAAGCAGACAATAGTATTTATTGGTATTAAAATGTCCCTTAAACTCACTGGGGTTAATCCAGCTCTGGTAGTCGTCGAAGATGGTGGAGTCGACGCTGTAACAGCCCGACAAGGCGAGAGGGTTGACGCTGTAGAGGTTGTAGTTGTTGTTCACTTTGTACTTATAGAAGCACGCCTTCCACAACCCAGCGTTATGGAACCCGGTCCCTCCGACAGACGACACGAGCCAGTAGTCAGTGAAAATTGCCCCCATGAGAGAAATTGTTGCCGTCATTATCAGAATTGTTGCTATGCCATGAAGGAAATAAATGGTCCGTTCGCCGGCCATTTTTGAAACGTTATTTCAGACGTTGGAACGCGAGATTTCTGTAATCAGTTGACTGATAAAGAGCATAGCAACACAGGCATGAAGCAACGACACTGCATAATCTGTAGATAGGGTGAATTTGGGTTTGGTCAACAACACCTTATCATAACCCGCTTCGACCTTGATGATCTCATTCAACGGATAACGTTTCCGGACAGACGGTGTTTGTGTTTTACGTGAACGTAAAATTAATGTTTATAGAAAGCTTGTCACTTTACCATTTTTTATATGTACTATAAACATTTGTCTTATAGTAGCTGATCCTGATTAAATGTATAAAGTACTTTTCACAATGGACCTAAATGTTGGGGAAATCTGAAAGAACTCATTTTAACATTCGACACATGAAGAGATTTCGTAACTTGCTCATTGAAAACTTTTGAATTATCGATCATCAATAAAATTACAAGTACAGAAAATGTTTATCAAGTTTCAGTCTAAAATACATCTAGTTCAGTACAATCAGTATCTAGGTCACAGCTGATAATGAAGAACCCTGACGTTTGCTTCCGGTTCTAGCAATGCCTTGTACGAAATCGGTACCATCGTATAGCAGCATTTTCGGATAAAAAATTCTTTATTAAAAACGTTGTTTTAATATAGACAGTCGGAATAAGAAGTTGTTATCCATGCATATATACTTGTCTTTGTTTTGTTTATTTCCATATCACGTCGTTTTTATTAAAAAATTATCAACTGCAGGAGTCTTATTGTTTTATGTCATTGCTACGCTGTATTATATATATATATTACCCATATGGGAAGATGGACACAGGGTATTATTTTTCCTGTAAGTCACACGGGAGTTACACATTTTCTTGCCATTTGATTGGTTGATGTGAACCAATGAAAATTAACGTTGTGCCGGGACTATTTCATTCATCTCTCATACTTTTCCCGACTGGTAGTTTGTTTACAAATATTCTGCATTTTAACAATGTGTAATAAGTCCACGTAGTTGCCATTCGTAATTTCTCTGATGTGCCGCAGCAAAAAAGTGAAATATGTCTGTCAAACTGAACAAAATTTATAAATTAGCGATTATTGAAAACTACATGTCCTCACGTTCAAAGAAGCGCCTGGTTTCGTTCGATTGTAATGACGTCATAGACACGAACGGCTATGACGTCACAGTAACATCGGTTACGTCACAAGAATTTCAGATTGAGCCGTCCTGTAGTATCACTTTAGGGCGTCACTGGCCTCTTCAAAAAAACATAAAACGGTTAATAGTAATCATTTTGAATTACGATTATGAAAAGAAGGGATATACTTTCAACAACACTTTCATTTAGCTTTTATTTTGAAACTTTTTCACTGATGACAATTTAGCCGTGCGTAGGTAAGTGCCAAATAAAGCCGCAGCACACGCGTATGAATTTGGAGATTCAACATCCAAATCCTTTATAGAGAAACGTTTATTCCCAATTTATTTGAGTTTAGTCTTTTAAAAAAGTTATGGGTAATATAAACAATAACCAACTCGTGACGGGAACGACAGATTATCTTTCCCTCGTTATATTAATTGTGTAATTCTCTCGCCAAGGCTCGAGAATTACGAAATTAATATAACTCGGGAAAGATAATCTGTCATTCCCCGTCACTTGTTAGTTATTGTCTATATACACACACCTAGGGATGATATAGTCTATTTACTGGATATTGGTGAGTTAGTGAGTTGGGGTTTAACGCCGCTTTCAAGATTATTTCACTTATATCAGTTTATAGAAAAAATAAATAATATTAAGTTTATTTTACTCGAATGGTAGGGTTGCACCGCAGTCTTGAGAAAAAGAAAATTAAATAAAAAAAGAAGTGACGTTATCCTTTGACAATGCGAAGACAGGAATTGATATCCAAACCCTCAATGTTTTTGCAAGCGAATATAAACGTACATCTATTACAAAATAAATATCATTTCTAGATAATAAATTAGATAAAATTGTTACATTTTGGATCAATTATGGGGTAATACTTTTCCTGGTGGAGTTCCTTGTGGTAATAGACTGCAAATCCTCGTGGCCTGCTGGCCGAGTTGGTAATGTATTGGTATGGTCAGTTCTGGCGGTCGTTGCTTTACTCTGACGAAGAGTACAAGACCCTTTTATAACAACCTTACGAAATAAAGGAAGGTGAATAGACTTATAGATGTAATATATCTACACGACGTTTTGGATACTTACACATTTTTTAACTCTATGACAGGCTGAATAAAGGGTTATAAGATATACGTGGCACAAGCCCTCGGATCATTAAAAAAAGTTATAACAAAAATTAATAAAAAAATTAAATTGTTTTTTTGAGAACACCCCCTGAATAAAATTGTACTTCTGTTAATAGTATATGGACTTTCCATATACTATTAACAGAAGTACAATTCTATTCAGGGGGTTTTCTCAAACAAATATTTTAATTGTTTGTTATTTAATAAATTTTTTTAATGATCCGAGGGCTTGTGATACGTGGTCCTTCGAAATACAAATGTATCTGAGGTCCGAAGACAAGATTTTTAATATGAGGGTAGGTATTTAAAGGGACATCCTTATTTTGTCACAATAACTACAAACTTGTTGATTAAACCCGAGATGCATTTAGTGAGAGTCTAGGGGTTTTTTCCATGATGATATCAGTCTATGTTTTTATAATGAAACAACCGTACCAATGTTCCGATGTGATTTCATACGTCTGATTCGACTTGAGTCCATTCTGCATGCAGAATTTATTTCATTATATGACAATAATAGTTTGAAATGGAAATGAAACAACAGTCCTGATCATGTCAGCAGTTGAAGTAGCACGTTATCGAACAACACCATCATCTACAACAACAAAATCAACAACATCTCCTCCTGTTCGCTTCAGATACGTTTTAAAGATTACTTTTGAGCGATTGAAGAGCGTCGTCCGGCTTCCACAAAAGATGAAAATCAGGAAATTGTCATTAGCAAAACTTAATATTGGCACTATATTGTAGCTATAAAATGATAATTTTCAGCAGGGTCGAGTACGTCTCAAACCCCTATTAAGTATGTTGGCATATGTGACCCAATATAAACAAGTATATATGGTCATTGTAAAGCTCTAGCAAAGAGCTCGGTAACTGTGTTTGCAGTAGAGAACTTTGTTTTGGGTTTGGGTGCAATGCTTCACTGAATTTCAGCGTAGTACAACCAATCGTCCACTTGTTCCAGTCGATGTTTGCAGGTTTCACCGCAATGCATAGTCACAATCGTGTTGTGGGCTTTCTCCTTCAGTAACACCAGCAGCCGTGATATAAGTGAAATACTCTTGAAAGAGGTTTTAAACCCCAAATCACCTCACCTCACCGCACCTCATTGACCAGTATGCACGAGTAGAAGCGAGCACAGCTCACATTCCCTTCTTTCCCACAGCGGTAAAAAAAACTTAACATTATTCGAGTTTCCGAAAAGTGTTGTTATCTCCCCTTAAAATACAACCAAGAGTTATCTTTCCTGATGACTGATCTCTTCCGGTCAGTACTGATCAACATGGCTGACGTTGAAAGCGACAGAAGTACAATGAATTTTGACAGTATGTCAACCAAAACTCTTCGGAATTTTTTAAGGGAACGCAATCAGAAGGTTACTGGTGTAAAGAGTGAACTTGTTGCAAGAGCAAAAGGAGCTTATAAACTGAAGTTGGAAAAGGTAACACGTTCTAACATCGGCCCATGTGAACATACTGAGAGGTTGCGTACTCCGAGTGGAATACAGTTGCCCAATCCGAGCGATTTGCATACTGGATGGACTTGTGACTTGAGTGTTTTACCTGATTTTACTGAAAAGGATATATACAACTATCTTGTTCTAAGTACTCACAGAACTGTTGATTCACGTCCCATGCAAGCGATTCGTCAGTTAAAAGCGGCGGTTTTTTACCAAGACGGACATGTTCATAGCGTCAACGCTAACGCCATTTCCGAGCATTGTGATCATATGTTTGTGAGGTGTGCTGTTATTCCTTCTCTTCCAACTTCCAACATTCGAGATAACCCGGATCACAAAGTGTGGGTGTGCTTGTCGAAGGTGACTGGACGTGTCCACTCTGCATTCTGTACATGTGCTGCTGGGTATGTATTATTTATAATTTATAAATAAAATTTTTAATATGTCTTAGGCTATAAAATAGTTTTGTTTTTCTATAAAACGCGGCAACTCATACTCCTGAACAATTTATAATGATTAGACTATAAACTATACGATATATACATATAGATAAACTAAGTTTAAATGAAAACTCCAAAATGCATGTGACATTGATGAAATAACAATAATAATCCTAATAGAAAATAACATAAACGTCATAAATTAAAGTAACAAAGAGTATGTGTTATCTATGTTTATACAACTTACATAAGAGCCAGTACAAAATGCCCAGTGGTTAGTTTAAATCCAAAAGTATTTCTTTGTGTCAACTTTCAAAGGTAGTATATGTCATGAGGAAAAAGTCTGTCTAGCACTGTTAAAGTTAATCAGATTGCAAGCGGTATTTCAATTAAATTTACCAATTATCTTAATGAATCAATAATTTTATGAGTTAATATTAATTAAAATATTATTGATTTGTTACTGCTTTCAAGTTGTACAGTTGTTTGTAAATAGAGAAGTATTATATTGTCTATTTTAACAATACAATTGTAACTTCAGGTGCAGGTGTATGACCATAATGAGAAACAGTTTTATTGTATGGACATTTGTTGTATGAAATTGAGTATTGAAATAAATTTTTTTTCAGTGCTGGTGAAGCTTGTAATCACATTGCTGCACTCTTATATGGGCTTGCTGATATCACAAACAAGAAAGCAACTGGAAACTTATCATGTACATCAACAACATGTAAGTGGCAGATTCCCCGGAAGAGGAAACTTGACCCTTTACCTTCGGACCAATTACACCTGATGTCCAACGGTAGGAAGAGTAAAAGAAAAAGGGAAGAAAATGAAATGAGTGATGAAAATTCAACAAATAAATCTGATTTTCAAGTTAAAGAACAAAGTTCCAACACTGGCATGCCTAAATCAACCTTGGATGTTGAGAGATTTCGACAAAAATTATGTGAAAACCAAAGCAAAAGGAAATGTGGTTGGGTAGTTAATTCAGATAGTAATTTTGATGCACATTCTGTACAAAAGTGTCTTCCTCATTTAGCCAAGCCTGACTTCTGTTACAGTGATCATATGGACCTGAGGTCAGAGACATGTAAAACTGAATTCAGTATGTTTTTCAAAAATGTTAAAGTTTCAAAAGAAGATGCCGAGATCATCAATGATATTACTAGGGGTCAACATTGTGAACATTGTGATTCCACTGAGGGTCTTGTAGAAATCAAATGCCCATCTGTTTTCAGGAATATGACACCAGCAGAAGCAGCATCAAATTCAGATTTTTTCTGTGACCTAGATGAGGAGAATAATATAAGACTAAAGGAAAAACATCATTACTATTTTCAAGTGCAAGGTCAGATGGCTGTTGCTCAGAGGCGATGGTGTGATTTTGTAGTGTGGACCTTGAAGGGTATTGCTATACAAAGAATACTGTTTGATCAGCAGAAATGGGAGGATATGCTCAAAAAGCTTACATCATTTTATGTATCTGCAATCATTCCTGAATTATTTACCAGACGTGTACTCCGTGGACTCCCATTGTTTAAACATTGACATTTCTGTGTAGTCTACATTCAGCATAAATCTAAAACTGATTATGAAAAGTAAATAATTCAAAACATAGATGTTCATTCCCTCTTTAAAAACTTGTGGTGATCTCTATAAGACCTATTCTAAAGTTTCCTTATGAAAAATGAAGAACAAAAACACATAGAAGGAATAATATTTTATTATTGTTGCAGGTATATTTTGTAAATCCTTTTCAATTTTGTAAAAAATGAAATTACAAAAGAACATTTCTATGTGCATGTTATGAATGATGATTGAAATCTGATGACTTCAAAAGGATTATCAAATTAATAAATAATATACAGAAGTATATACATCAAATCAATGTAATTCATCTATTTCAATTTGTGAATTATTGATGACCAAATGAATTGTTGATTTCAAATCAGTTCTCGAAATGATATTTTAAAATGAAATGGAATTTTAGTATGAATATATTTATAATTCATTTATCACCTGGAATAATGTGGTCATTTTGAAAATATATTCTGTTGTATTCATAACTATCCAATAACCCTACAAAATTAAGTCATCCGATTCTTGATCATGGGGATACAAAGGAGGCAGTAATGTAGTAAGACAGTTGCAAATTTTCCAAATTTTGTTAACAGAGTTGGATATGGTAATTGGTATAACACCTTGTAAAATTCTGAAATTCTTTACTCTCTCCATATGCCTTTCTACATGTATTCTTAAATTTGCTATTCTTCTAGTCTTTTGTATCTCTTCTAAACATAATTGCTTTCTTTTTCTCTTCAATGGAGGAATTATGAGATGGAAACCTTTAGGTGTTGTTAAATCGGATATCAAAAAACCTTTGTCTGCCATTATGCCATCACCGAATTCACATAGATTTAATAAACCAGATTTAACAACTATTTGTCTGTCACTTATTGCCCCAGACCACAAGTCAGAAACAAAACTGACGACTCCATTAGGTGTTACTCCTATTAATCCCTTGTATGTTATGTGACTCTTGTAATGACTGTACATCTGAGATTGTCTACTCAAAGAATATGGCTTTTCAGTAAATAATTCAGTACAATCAATCACTACCCGTGTTTGTGGATACTGATCTCGGAATCCTTTTGGCATTTTGGCATCTATCACATTTCTCTCGGGCCAAGAAATTAAAAATGACAAATTATCATACATAAGATCAATCCATCTGTTGATAATATCTGCACATGTTGACCTCGAAACATTGAACCTGTTACCCAAATCTACAATTAGTAGACCTAATCTAAGTCTCATGAGTACCATCAGAAACTGGTCAATTAATGACAGTGATTTTGGCCTGCCAAACTTAGATGGAGGATAGTCTCTATCATATGCTTCAGAAAGTTCATCGAACAAACACTGAAATGTTTTGTCATCTCCAACACCTGTAAAAAAATTTACTAATTCTGGGTCTTTTTTTATGTCATGATATGTCATTGATGACAGCATTACTTGAGTACTTTGGTCCAATGTTGGCACGTTGCTGGTTTGTACACAAACGCTGTTCTGAGTTGCTGTCCGTCTTTCCTGTGGGAATAAAGCCAGGAGAAAACTTTCATCTGTCTGGGTAGAAGTTGTACTCGTGCTGACATCCACTGTTTGGCATAATGTGTTTCTGTGGGTGGCTATGCAGGTTTCCTCAATAGGTCCACAGTAATCATGGAACAGCACTGACATCGCATCAAAGGACCTGTGAATATATAAACAAATAATGAATATAGTATACAGGTGTTTATATAACAATTTATGATTCAGGAACCCAATAATAAAGTAACAATGAAATAATATTTTTAGAAATACAAGAGTAAATAAGCATAACCAACAAGTCTCAACTAACAACTTGGGCAATGGTTCGAGATCATCAGTTATTATATAATGGCCTTGCTGTAATCATTTGCATGTTATTTATTTCTGACCTCATTTAAGACAAAATTATTCAATTACTTGATTTTCGTGATACACTAAGATTTCTTCACCTTGTAGGACAACTTATTTGTAAAGTTCACGTTAGGTACAGCACCTGTTGTTTTGTTTAATGGGGAGGCCGTCAGTTTCATCCATTCTGTCCACATTCTCCAAATCATCTTGATTATCCGCTACAATGTTTCCAGTAAGGTTAATCTGTAAATTATGAAATGAAATACCGTAATTACTCATATATTTTAATGGAAATCACCAAACATTTGATACAGACACTGATTAATTAAAACAAATCTTTTTTCAGTAATATTATAAAAGTAAACTACAAAACAAAATATTTCCAGATGTTATATGATACATAGAATTTACTTATGGACAAAATGAGACAAAATACAAACTTTTATCATGGGAAAAGTAATTTCCACCAGTAACTTAAAAAATCATTACATGAACGGAAATAAAAACTTCTGCTTAACTTATCGTTAACATAGGAACCTTAGGGAAATATATCTCTCCGAGTGAAAAAAAACAACGAAATGGCGAATTTGAATGGCGACAGTTCTGTTTGTGCGCCACTTCATATTAAGAATTTATTCACCTTCGTATTTGAATGAATAATGTCAGAAAACCTACCTCAGAAGTGGTGAAAGTCTTGTTTGGAAACAGCGACGGTACGTTGACCTCTGACGTCGGCCCTGCCAGTCCAACAAAGTGATCTGAACACAGCCGTGTTTGATTTGTTAACGTGAAATCCTTTCTGATCAAATTAAGTCTTCGGATCCAAGCTCTTCTGATTGAAATACGACTTGGTAATCGATGGAGAGATATCGTTCTTGGTCCAATTTGCTTTCCTCTATGATTAGAGCAAACACAACAGTAGTGTTTTCCCATTTCAACGTTAGTCTGCGTGACGTCGCTATGAACTGTACTGACCGGAAGCGGTATCTCCACGATTGAAGAAGGAAATCCAAGAAGGATAACTCTGATTTACTAGACTTTTCGGAAACTCGAATAGCATAAGCAAACTGCATATTTCTCAACAAAATGACTTCTCCAAGAATTACCCTTTGAACCTCGCACAGATTGACGCGCTCTCAACCCATGAAAGTTCACGCACGAGTAATATACTTTGAAGAGAGCATTAAAGGTTACTGAAGCATAGCCGTTCTCTTTGGTTTATGTTAGTGTATTTGGGGTGGACAGGCGACATGAACGGCTTTGGGTCAATCGTTTATACAAATCTGCCTCGTCATGTACCATTTTCAATAGCTTGTAGAAGCATTTACCGGGATGAACACACAATCAAACACACAAATGTTGACATAACTGAATCTAAATACCGTAAATCCGCTTTCCTTGAATAATCGCCGTTCGGACGTTTCCAAACTATTCATGCAAAGGCCTATAGGTAGGCCCATGAGTAGGCCTACGCAACTGATCAGTAGTGTAATAAATTTACAATCTTTATTTTGGACAACTTAGTCATAGACAATGAAACAATACCTTTCCACGGAACATTATAGCAACATGTAGATCTAAAACCAATAGGCCCTATAACCAGTAGAGACTGAAATAGGCCTATCTATAACTTTTTACGTTAGGCCTACTCTCATATATTACTATAATTATAGCCTAGCTAGGCCAAATCCGTTTTTCTGAAATTCATTATGTATACAAAATGATTTAAAAAAAAGAGTAATAGTACACTAATACAAACATCATGACTGGCAACTTTCATGAACAGTAAAATGACCTAAAATTAAATAGCAATTGAGTAATAAATGCTGAGATAATTGTGCATGACTGGGCTTTATAGCGTCTGCCGAACCAATCAATCAAATCACACAAAGGCCACGAGTGACATATATTGCTGCTGTCAGGTGAAATGCAACGATCTGGTAAACCTTGTTAGTACATTCGCTCTAAAGCATAACATGACTTTGCATTTCGTTTGTGATTGAGCTTTTTTCCTCATTCTGGAAACCTCCAAATTATGCTGAGTCATGTAGGGTATCCCCCATAGAGCATGCGTACTATTGACTGAGTTGGGGATAAATATACTAGCATCGTAACAACATTCTACACCTGTGTGTGTACATGAGCTTTTTTTACGCTATTTAGCTAATTTCCCATCACTCGAAAGCAAGTGAAATGATGCACAATTCGACTCTAAATCGTACGACTTTTTTACAGTACCCAAAATAAATTGATACATAGATAATTATTCATTTTTGTTGCCTTTATAGCCGTTTGAATATTTTTCAAATACCATTTCCTTCTAAATATAGAAGTACTATGTTTTATCTCTCTAAATCATAATCAATGATTGACTGTATTTAACAAAATATCGATATCGGGATGATAGGATCGATAATTAAGTCATTCTACATTGTCTAAGCTTTGAGGAAGGGGGATGGGTAGCCCAACAGGTTTTACATTATACATTACAATTGTTTTTCTTCCCAGAAGCATTTTCGGCGGTCTAACATGAAATTAATCTTTCATATACATGCGACATTGGCCAAGCATTCTATAATAATTGTTCAGCTATTTTCTGTAGAAGCTTAAAAGGTATATGGTTTAAGTCATAACTTCTCCTTCCCTCACTATAAATCAGAAAGTCCCCAAAACTACAATTCATATTTTATATCATTAGCAAAGATCTGTACTCTACCGTGCAGATTTGTGAACTTGTGTAGCAAACCACATCTCCTACATAGTAATCCATACTCTTTTCACCACTCCACGACCTCATTTACTGAAAGCTGATAAATTGTTTTTGCCACTAATTGTGATAATTATATGAAAAAGGATTACTTAAAATGTATCTTCCAACTGAGGGAGATAAGCGTAGTTTTATGAATGAAATAAGTTGTAAGGGAATACGTTTATGAAGAATATAAACATTGGTGACTATCCCAGTGTAGGCATTTACAGCAAGCAGAGAGGAGTAATGTTACATAAAATTTGACGCTAGTGTTGCTAAACGCACTGTCATTCAACGTCGTGTTGTTGACAAGAACGTCATTAGATTTTCCTTCTGAATAATAAAAATATTACTATGGGGTTGCTTTCGGAGGGATCGCCACTAAGCTGGGAAGACACGAAGCGGCACGCCGAACATGTACGCAAGCATGGTATAAAACAGTTTATCACACAGTACAAGAAACTTAAAGATCGCACGCGAGACGATTTATACTGGGGTGATGAGGTAAGCATTTTTCTTTGTGACATCATCAAGATAATCATTACGTCACAAACTATTGTACAGTTGTAGTCTTGTAGAACACCCATACTTTTATGAATCTTATATTCTACAAGATCTACGAGTTGTCTCTGTGTCAGAAATTTGTGCTAATTTCCATCTAGGTTAAGATTATCAGGGAAATGATGTCAGGTGCACATACTCACTACCATAGTAGGTTATCCGGCTAATCTGTCTTTTAAATCTTTGGACAACCTATCTGAAATTCCAGGCCTATATATGTGAAGGATTACAAAGGGGAGAGTATAGGTATCCGTTATTTTTTTGGCCTTTTCTCCATAAATGATATAAATTTAAACTTGATATGGATAATCAAAATCTCATAAATTCCAAACAATTAATAGACTTAGGGGAGACGGGCAGTTTGGGACATGGGGTAGATTGGGACACCAGAGATATCTAGTGATTAAAAAGAAGGAGAAAGAAACTGTCAATATCACATTAAGTGAAATCATACACCATGTGACAAATGATGGTAATGGCTGAAAGTGTGGTGTAGTTCACTTACTGGAAAGTAATGTTCAAATTTCTATAGTTGGAGTAAAATTTTAAAGTAAAACTTAGTAATTCTTATCTGATGTAAAGATGATTAATAGAACCTAGTTGATACCTATTGTTCTGGAGAGTTCTGTCATTATGCTAAGTTCTAACAAGTATTTACTTGTCATGCTATTTCAATTTTTCCAATATGGAGACATGTGACCCTTTTATTGGTCATCAGGGCAGTTTGGGACATTGCTAATGGGGCAGATTGGGACAGTGTCTCAATGTGCACCGGTACATTTTGACATCATCCCGATGGTTGAATCATACTAAATTTATCTAAAGCACACGCTCTTTGTTTTGACTATATGAAATACTAAAAATCATAATAAATAATAAATGATAATAATAAATTAGAAGTATTAATATCTACAAAGTGCATTTCAAGGATCTACTGATAACTTTGGGCTCCTGCTGGTTCCAGAGGAACTGGCCACATTACTGCAATGGATTAATGACCACAACAGTTTTCAGTGAGTGGCTTGACCACTCTGTTGACCACTCAAATTGTAGTGTTGACAAAAAGGTGCTCCTTCTGCTCGACAACAACAAGAGCCACGTATCCCCTTGCAGCAAAAAAACTAAAGCCTCTTGACAGAATGTGTACAGTCCCTTGAATAAATTCTACAATCAGGAAGAAGATACTTGGCAATAAAACCATTCAGTGGTCACAATGACAACCTTTTGTGTTGCAGAATTACTGGAAACATCATGTCCTGGGGTATTTACGAATCAGGTCATTTCTTTAAATATAATCACATATATACCAGCTTGACTGAAATGTGTTCATTGGAGAGGAACTTCTAACTTATTTTCTTACAAATACAGTCAGACCTCGATAATCCGAACACTTCCGTTTTTCATCAAAAACGTTTGGATAGTGAAATGTTCGGACTACTGAAACGAACCAAATCTACAGACAGACGACAACGTATTTAAGAATATCAAATGAGTTTTATTTTATATACCCGGTACACATAACATCTGGGATACATATATTAATAAACAATCATTGCACAAAAGCAATTTATTACAATCGTAAACTCCTGATACACAAAGTGAGACATCTCAATTTATTACAATCACAAACTGCTGCCACGCTCAACTACCGTGTCAATCCACTGTCATTGATGTTTACCGATTCAATCAGTGTGGTGCTCGCTTGTCTAGGGGATTACCGAACGCTTTGATGAACCGTCGGATTAATGAAGCAGAAATAGCTGTAATTAACTAATCTGTTACAGCTAATTAGCGTTCGGATACAGAGACTGAATCAACTGATTAATGAATTAACATTTAATGAGTTTATATAGAGATTAGTTTGGTTACAGCTTGCTACCGTTCGGACACTGCGAGATTCGGATTATCGGTGGCCTGACTATTGCGAGTTGACTGTAGACCAGAAACAACTGCAACTTGGACCTCGAGCTGCAAGCATCCATGATGTCCCAATATGAGCATCCAAAATGGACAAATGGGACCACCAGATACAAGCACCCAAGATGCACAAATTTGACCATCAAAAGCACTCATGATGAACAAATTGAATGATGGCACAACCAGATACAAGCATCAAAGATGGAAACATTGAACCTCAAGCCAAATACAATGATTCAAAATTTACCTGATACTTCAACAAGCAATATTCCATTGTTTATGTCACTGTGATGATATGAATAGGAATTCATGTATCTTTAATCATTATTTTCGACAGATATGTTTATCAAAACACATTCTTTGTTGTGTGCGCGATGTCAACCCGAAATGAATTGACGACGCGCAAACAACAGAAAAAACATAGAGATTGTTGTGGGTTAATGGTCATGGGCGTGGCGGTTCTAGGAGGACCCCTAAGCTAGATGTATAGAGTAATAAATCGGGCGACTACGAAGTAGACACCAACAGCAGCAGTGTAAAATATTTGCAAACGAAGTTGCAGCAGCAGCAGCAGGTAATAGATAAATATATGCTTCCGCTGAGAAGCGGACACTATTTATATGCCAAAATAATCCACTGATAAGTGAAGGAAAAATAAGATCCCACTGAAAAATAGGACCTAAAAATTTATACTATTGTTAGATTTTATTCCTCCAAGAATCCCGCCACACCAATAACATTTTTTATTACGAACTGCAGTATATACAGGTAAGTTGTTCCTGAAAAGAAAGCATAGCACTGTGCAAGAAGCGGCAAGCTAGGGGGGGGAAGGGTGGGGATTCGATAGGACTTGTCACTGTAGTGGATAGAGCGGGAATGAATTTGCGCAGCGGTTGAGATTTTTGAGATGACGTCACTGGTTGGCAAGTGACGTCATAGAGGATTTAGTACGGTAACTTGCGCTGCGCTAAGACAGCGCAACGCAATTGAATGCGGATACCAGGAGAAAGTGCAACCAGGAAGTAAGTGGGGAGGAGAAACTAAAATGAAAATAATGGTTTTGATAACCGCATTTAGTGAAAACACTAAATGTAAATATTGCCCTAATGTGCCCTGGGTCGTGTCCCAATGCACCCCGGGGTGGGGTAGTTTGGGGCAGCAGTTTTTACTTTTTATTTCTCATTTATACAACAAGTTTGTTAACATATTTTATTGTCTCTATTTTTCATATTTTGACAATAAAGGTTGCTTGAAATCTGTTTCATGTTGTTTGACTTCATAGATTTAGAACAAACAGGAAAATGAGTTTTTTTTGTCCCAATGTGCCCCGGTCTCCCCTAAATAGGAGATTGATTACATGTATTTTAATTTCACTGCTCCTCTTTGCCCCACAAAGGTAGGATTTTTATTAACCATTCTGCAGCGCTCCAGATAATTGTGTATCTACATATTACACGATGATATATTCTCAAAATAAGCATCATTCTCAAATTCAAAGGTATGAAATATTCATGAAAATATAGGAAATTAAATATGCTGACTTTTTTAGAGTTAAGCGTAAAGCACTCATGTTTGGTTTTAGATCAGCATTTAACTCTCTGCAGTCACATCCTCTAGCTAAAGTTGTCAGTTCTAATGATAATAAAACAAGTGATGTCCTGTTTGTTGCAGTGTTTTATTACAGTATGCATTATGACTCAATATCATGTATACTTTGTTAAGAGGCTAAGGTTTTCAAAATGTCAGCAGAATATAATGTACCTGATATAAAACAGTATGCTAAAAGAGTGACACTGACTGTTTCAAAATGTTTTGGATACCAATCTGATTTAAATCGAGGAATAAAAGTTTCAAAATATTGACTATACCGAGATTCTAACTCTATCTGTCTAGGCTATCCTCTCCACAACACTCTGACCACAGCCAACTGTAGCGCACGTTCTTACGTAAACGGGATGATGTGATTAGTTCGCTAATGACTAGGTTTTTTCTGCGCTAAACTGGTGTCAGCATGTGCGAGCAGTGAGGCTGCCTTCAGACCGTTGTGGAGAGGATAGCCTAGACAGATAAGAGTTCGAATCTTGGTAGAGTCAATATTTTGAAACTTTTATTCCTCGGAACACGGTCGATTTTAATCAGACCGTTTTGGATACAGTACCTACTCTTGTAAAATTTTCAATTTTTAAGTTTAGGTCTGAAGGAAATCAGCAATCTTAGCACAGTCTCTTTGACTAGAGGAGATTATAATGTTTAGACTTGGTGACCATGTCACCCCTAATAAGGTTCACACAAGTCATGCTTTAAAACCAAATTCATCTTCTACATATAAAAGAAAAGACTTGTTAAATCTGAAACCTCCTTTACAGACTCCTTAGCTAATGGGAATTCTAATTTATAGATTTGGTGACCCTGTGACCTCATGTATGGCCACAGGGACCAAGTTCTAAAAACCTAATTTCATCTTCTTCTCGAGAAGCAAAATGTCTAAAATGCTGAAGCCTTGCTTAAAGACTCCTAAGCTGATTGGGATTATTAATAGATAGATTTAGTGACCTTGTGACCATTTGTGCAGGAAATCACAGTAAGCCCGATAAGCCACAGAGCTAAAGGCTCTTTTTTTGCCTTTCAGGTTGAATACATCCTTGTCAAGTTTGATGACGAGAAGAAAAAGGTCAAGGTCTCCCTGACAGCACCAAAAGTTTTACGAAAACTTCAAGAAAGTAACACAAAGTAAGTGAAGGAAATTATTTTGTTCCAAAAGGAAAAAGAATCATGAAAATGGTTTATTAGAATTAGAATTAGAAATGAGGTGTGATATAATTTTTAGATATGTTGACATGTTCATACTAATCAAAAATAAAAGTTTGGATAAAGTAACATTGGCAATAGTGTTTAATAGTGTAACCATTAAGCCATGGTAATGATATCACTCTTAGGTGCTAACAGTGAATTATTATTATTTTTATTTTCTAGGCTTAGAAAGTTTAAATCAGTTTACAGACTTCTTGGCTAATTATATAATGAATTATATGTTTGTGCCCCCTTCTCCCTTCCAACCTCATAAAGGTCAAAGGAATCATGCCTTAAAAAATATTTTGAGCTATTTTATGGCTTAAAATGCTGAAATACGAACAAACTCATGTAGTACAAGTGTACATGTGGTCCAATCCTAATGATGATAAATTCTACAGCCTGATGAGATAGAGAGCGCATTCCTATATTTTCAAGTAATACAGAGTCTCTCCATATGCTTTAAGATTAAAAAATCTAAAATGTTTCAAACTGGAAATAACTAATCCTCCGGACTGACTTGAAAAAAGGTTTTAAAAATGGCAATTCACATGCATGGATAAATCCATTTTGAGCTTCTTTCAAGTTTGTGTCCCATATTGGATAAGCACCAAAGAATTACATTATTTTGTAGTAAACTGTAGGAAATATTGATAAAAACGAAAATCAATTGTAAATCAACCTGTCCATTTGAGTGGTATGTTTTGATTTCATAGGTCCTTTGATAATTAATGTGAAATTTCCAAATCTGCTCCTGTATCAATGTGAAAGCACTTTTGTTGTATATGGCCTGGCTTTGAGGGAGGTGTTTAGCCTCTCTTTCATGATACAATAAGTTAGAGTTGTCTCCCCTTCCCCCAGAGACTCTGTGGCGACGTGGCACCCTGAGTATGCTGAGTACATGGTGGAGGGGACCCCTGCCCGACCCTACGGGTGTCTCATGGCACACTTCAACCTCGTCGAGCGCAACATGAAACTCAGGTAAACATAAATCAATCATAATTGTCATGTCTGATTTGCATATTAATTATCAACTTCCCGCAACGACACAACTTGCGCTAGTCTCCATCACCAGCTAATATAAGACTTCCTGTATTGCACCCTGATTTTGGACATCTTGCATAGTGACTTGCTTGTTAAGGGTAAGTGTGCAGTGCTGTCAAGGCAATAAGATGCATCCTCCAGACATTCTTTTAGAGACCATACGGTAGAGGTGCATTACGTTAAGGAGCTGGCACAGATATGTTGACCAGTTGACCACACTAACCAGTGGTTGAGTATGACACAGATAATGTGGCCAGTTGACCACACTAGCCAGTGGTTGAGCCTGACACAGATAATGTGGCCAGTTGACCACACTAGCCAGTGGTTTAGCCTGACACAGATAATGTGGCCAGTTGACCACACTAGCCAGTGGTTGAGCCTGACACAGATAATGTGGCCAGTTGACCACACTAGCCAGTGGTTGAGCCTGACACAGATAATGTGGCCAGTTGACCACACTAGCCAGTGGTTGAGCCTGACACAGATAATGTGGACAGTTGACCACACTAGCCAGTGGTTGAGCCTGACACAGATAATGTGGCCAGTTGACCACACTATAGCCAGTGGTTGAGCCTGACACAGATAATGTGGGCAGTTGACCACACTAGCCAGTGGTTGAGCCTGACACAGATAATGTGGACAGTTGACTACACTAGCCAATGGTTGAGCCTGACACAGATAATGTGGCCAGTTGACCACACTAGCCAGTGGTTGAGCCTGACACAGATAATGTGGCCAGTTGACCACACTAGCCAGTGGTTGAGCCTGACACAGATAATGTGGACAGTTGACCACACTAGCCAGTGGTTGAGCCTGACACAGATAATGTGGACAGTTGACCACACTAGCCAGTGGTTGAGCCTGAAGCAGACACTAGCCCAGAGCTAACGTTAAAAAGTTTCCGACTTTGTTCCTACACTGATTTTATGGAATACATGAGTCTCACTTTCACCTGTAACTTCAAATTAATCCAGAGTAAAAAGGTTAAAAAAAGTGTATAAAGAATTGAAAATATACTAAAACATGTTTTATTGGGACTCCTTTATGACACATATAAAATATTGTCTTTTTACTAATAAAAAGTACATAGTACTCAAAAATTAAAATATGTCTACAAATAAGCAAAGACAGTTGGCAGTTCTGCTGTTTCCATTATCCTTTTGCGCAATAATTTCAGTTTCAATTTCAATTTTTAGCTCATCAGGTCTGAAAGACCCGATGGGCTTATGGCATGGCAAGGCATCCGGCATCTGTCCATCCGTCCGCCCGTCCATCCGTAAACTTTTCACTTTTTCGACTTCTTCTCCAGAACTAATGACTCTAGAGAGCTGAAAATTTATGTGCATACTCCTTGGCAAATGGGGATTCTAATTTGTAGATTTCGTGACCCCATGACCCCAAATGGGGTCACAAGGGTCAAAACCTTAAAAATCTATTACAATCTTCTTCTCCAGTTCCAAAAGGTCCAGAGAGCTGAAAAGTTTTGTGTAGACTCCTTGGGCACTGGAGATTCTAAATTTTAGATTTTGTGACCCCATGACCCCAAATGAGGTCACAGGGGTCAAAACATGAAAAACCTATTTTCATCTTCTTCTCCAGTTCCAAAAGGTCCAGAGAGCTGAATAGTTGTGTGTAGACTCCTTGGGCACTGGAGATTCTTAATTGTAGGTTTGGTGACCCCATGACTCTAAATGGGGTCACAGGGGTCAAAACCTGAAAAACCTATTTTCATCTTCTTCTCCAGTTCCAAAAGGTCTAGAGAGCTGAAAAGGTGTGTGTAGACTCCTTGGCCAACGGGGATTCTAAATTGTAGGTTTGGTGACCCTATGACCACAAATGGGGTCACAGGGGTCAAAACCTAAAAAACCTAATTTCATCTTTTTCCCTAGTTCCAAAAGGTCTAGAGAGCTGAAAAGGTGTGTGTAGACTCCTTGGCAAACAGGGATTCTAAATTGTAGGTTTGGTGACCCCATGACCCCAAATGGGGTCACAGGGGTCAAAACCTAAAAAACCTAATTTCATCTTTTTGCCCTAGTTCCAATAGGTCTAGAGAGCTGAAAAATTGTGTGAAGACTCCTTGGACACTTGGGATTCTAAATTGTAGGTTTGGTGACCACTTGACCCCAAACGGGGTCACAGGGGTCAAAACCTTAAAATCCTACTTTCATCTTCTCCAGTTCCAAAAGGTCTTGATAGCTTAATAGTTGTGTGTAGATTCCTTGGACAATGTAGGTTCAGTGACCCCTTGACCCCAAATGGGCAATGGGCCTTTTTTATTTGTGAATAACTCGGACGTTGGGACAGGCTATCTTTCCTACACTGCCCATGACCTCATGGTCTAAACCAAAACACCTATTTCCATCAAAAGTCTGATGAGCTACAGAGCCCATGGCTCTATTTTTGATATTATTATCAGTTTTGCTCTGTCCAATGTTGTGTACCATACATTATCAGTACTGGCAGGAGAGTGTAACAGGTTTGCAGATGGTGCAGGCAGATTTATTACAGGCTTGTTGATTTAAAACTGTATTTTCATGAAAATTTGATTAACATTTTTGTTTCCATTATTTCCATGTCAATAGACGAGAAGAGGTTATGTCAATCCTGGATTCCGGTATAGAACCACTTTCTCTAACAACATTCCCACGGTAAGTGTTGTATATTTGTTTCCTCAAAGCATCATAAACTTCTATCCTTAATTCTATTTAATTTTTTGCTTAATTTTAAGTGATATTGCAAAATTTTTTAATTTTTTTTAACTTTTCATGATTTTTTTTATTTTATAACTTTATTCATTTATGTTCATGTACATATGGCAAAACTGGTATCAATGAAACCAAGCATTTATGAAAAATATATTTTATGTATTAAGTCTAATCAGACACATCACATTAGTAAAATGATTAGGTTATCTTTATTGCTAAATATGAAATGAAATTAATTAAGAGTGATATCCTGCTGAAAACAATACCTAAATGTGAGCACAAATTTCTCCCCCACTTGTGTAAATGGTTGTTGTGTCTCATATCCTCTCAGTTATACAGCTATATTGGAATTTTTGAATGCTAATTCAAATTTATGATACTCATTAAATATATCATTATTGTAATATATCCATTTTAGCCATTTCCACTGATTTATGTGCATTTGTATATTGAGTTAACCTTATGATAATATCCATCACTTAATCAGTGGTTATACCAACAAAGTTGGGCTCATGTAATATAAATTACCACTCAATATAAAATAAATTATTTCTATTTATTACATTAAATAATGTGTGTGCTTTTGAATGTGCGAACTGAACATTCAGTGTAGAAGTTGTGTTAAAATACTCAATGTTTTTGGATTTATGAAATATGTAAATGTTTTACGGTTGATTTCTATGTTAGCACTACAAAGTATTGAGGTTAAAAAGAGGTTTAAAGCATGTTTGCTCTGCACGCAACCCACGACGATGATTTATAAATGTTTCAGTTATGTTCCCTCGTAGTGCGTAATAAACTGAAATAGTTTATCAACTTCAATTTGTTGTTACTGACACAATCATAGAGCATAGCATCACAAGCGTCGGTGTAGTTTTTCCTAACCTTTATATAGCTTCACCAAACTTGACACACATGTCAACCATGATCTGTAGATGTGCCTTTTGTTGCTAGGAACTCTCTTTTAAGAAACAACCAATGTTGTCTTGATTTATGAATATTAAAGTAGTACGCGTTGAACATGATTTTCATTACCTCACACAGACTTGGATGTGTCGACTTCACAGACCCCGCCTACAAGCCAACCCCACTGTCTGGGTCATCGCGGTCAATATTCTTCCCCGACGAGGCCATCAACTCAGGTCACCCTCGTTTCAAGTAAGTTCGATCTAATAGTTCGAAATTAGATAGATTAAGCCCAATCTGCTTGTCAAACTTAATATTGTTTTCGACTAAAATTGTTTTATGCAGATGACAAGCTTTCTTTCTCTCAGTTACCCGGATTTATAGGCTAGAAATACTGAAAACTGATTGGTTCCAGTTGAGCTTCATGGTGCAGTAGGCAACATTTTATCTGATCATTTCCATGAAATTGTTTCGCTCATTTTTCCTCTAGGACAGAGGTCAGTAAGATATCCTACACAGTATCATTTTTGATTGGAAATATAAAATATCCAAACTACAAATTTTCACTGCTAGGAGGATTCAGACAAACAGAAACATGTCCCACTTGTAACAGATAGTATGTGGGAAGAAGTGAGATTAGTGGGTAGAGAATAGACAAAGTTGTGTCTTGTTGCTTGTCATAGATAGTAAGAGCAGGAGTGGATAGATGTTCAACTCTAGTGGTTGGTTTCTTTGGGCAACTGAAAAGCTGGTGCAGTGATTTTGGACATCTTGTATAGTCACTTGCTTGCTAACTCTTGGCATATTATTTACACTTGAAATTGGCTGTTTAACTGTAACAAGGTTGACTATCCATTAGTTCAATGTAATTGTTTAATAGGACTTTCATACTTTTCATTCTTTTTCTGGAATTGAATGGAATTAGGGAGCTTCAACAGCCATGTCTTTTAATTATTCATTACATCAATTTTGGTCTTGAAAATAGTTGATTTCAAAGTTCTTTAGCTTTTTGTAATAGTAAGGTAATGATTTTCAGAAATCTAAAAGATTACAGTGACTATTCCTTGAGAACCTTTTGTCTACCTCTCTTAGAGTGAGCACAAAGTTTAGATCTGATGTAGAAATTCCTTAAGGGATCATGAGCATTAACTGTTGTAGATTTGTGTCTGACTCAATTCAATTTCAGCTTCCGGAAGTTATAAAAGTTAAATTCGATTGAATCAACATTTCAGATGATCTCTATGCATCAGTCTCGTCACATCTGGTTGCATTAATTGGAGAAATTGAATCTAATCTGATTGGATATGTTATAGTTTGATTTACTGTTACTCTGCTCTCTGTGTGTCGGTGGTCACAGATGGTCCAAATAATTTGTAAAAATATATCATCAAAATTCATCTATTTCTTAGTAAATATACCATATGTCCTGTGCAAGAAATTTTGGCTAATCTTAAACCAGATATTGAACATACAGGTAGAAGAATTGGTGACTTTGATACTAGTTAACTAGTATCCTTCACAACATTTATTCAAGCGAAAGTAACTTAAACAGTTGAAAATTCTTATTTTCTATTCACCTCCTTATCAAAACTTTCATGTGTTGTAGAACGCTAACACGGAACATCAGACAGCGGCGCGGGGAGAAAGTTGTTATCAATGTGCCAAGTGAGTCTCCCAATATACAATTAACCCTAGATTACCATCATTTCTCTACCTTTATATCATAGTTGAGGTTGTCATAAGAGCAGATAAATCTTTCATTTATTGTACAGCAGATTCTAAATGTTTAGTTAGAGAAGGTCATGGTGTTGCGGCTGTCTACTGAATAAGGATAGAAAAAGACCAATGTATGTGAGTCATCGTTTCTAACACATGGACAATGCATATCGTCATTCTCTCCCCTTAAATGTAACTCAAATCATTAAATCTGGCTAACCTTTGTTCTAATTTGAGCTCTTTTCGGGCTAGAAGTAGGGAAACCTTAATAAATTCAATCACAGTAAGTTGTGCAATCAGTGACCCATTTTAATATTAAAAAATAAAATCTCAGTCATTTCTGTTTGCGTCTGGAAAACCAGAATATATTCAACTTTGCAATTTGAGAGGTACTAAGGAGACTGACTCTTGATGTGGCCTCAGTGACAACAAGCATGCTTTCCTTGCAAGAAGTGTTTTCATTGACCGACGTTTTGCAAATAGTTTGTTAGCGAGGGGAATCTTCTGGAACCCAGAGAAGTATTAGAACAGAGGTTAACATAGGATTTTATTACTTTTAGCTACCTCTATGAGGAGAGAATGATATATCATATGGTTTGCTGAATATCATACATTGAAATCTAATTTGTAATCAGCATTCAGCAATAGTTACTTTCCCAATATAGAGGAGATTAGATGTGCAAAGATACCCTTCTCAAAATGTTGTAATTGCGACTAAATAAACTGCATTTCTACTGTTAATACTTATTGCCTAGCTCAGTTAACAACAAAGAGAAAATAAGTTAGTTATGTAGTTATTGAGATTGTTAATTACTTCATTACTTTCATTTTATTAATAACCTATTTGCCTACCACAGTTTATAAGGATGAGAACACAAAAACCCCCTTCACAGAAGACTACCACGAACTCGGGGACGATGGCGAGGCCCAACATGCGGCGCTACCCGACCACATCTACATGGACTGCATGGGCTTCGGCATGGGCAACTGCTGCCTCCAAGTCACCTTCCAGGCCTGTAACATCAGCGAGGCTCGCTTCCTGTATGACCAGCTCACCACCCTCTGCCCCATACTGGTGAGTCATGTTTGTCGAAAGCAAGTTCTTGCCAAGGTTGGTGCGATATCAGGAAAAGATTTTAATTTGAACCCCTATATAACAGGGTTTGTATTTCTAAAATCTTAATATCAAGCAATATTGCTGATGCCTTGATTGGAAGAAAAATGAGTGTCTGCATATTTTTGGAAGTTACGACTAACCAACCAGTAGCCAAATGAGGCAAATGGTTTCAAGAACATCAGAAGATGTAGGAGTTTTTTGCAGATAAAAATACCCTGATCTGGCAGGATGTTAAAATTCAATCTTGAACATCTAACCATCTTATTCCTGATGAGCCTCAGAGCCCCTTCTAGTTTATTTTCAGTTTCCCGGTTTTGTTTTCCTTTGAGGCAGGATTTGGTTATGGAATTGGCAGACATCGGGCATATATATCTGACATATATCAATTATGAATTTATAAGAATCAGTTCTTTCAAAAGTTATTTTTAGTTTCAGTTTTACAGATACAATAGAAAAGATAACATAAATATGTCAAAATAATTTATTATCACAAAGGTATTTGTAGACAAACTATCCCAACATTTAATGGAATAATTGATAAAATCTCAAGGAAACTCTGTACCACTGTATACAGAAATGTTTTCTTTTTGAGACAATTTCCATTTATGTATTCCACAAATTTGTCAATATTTTCATTGTGAATGTCACCAAAAAAATTATTTGATAAACCTCTCATCAAGATGAGCATAATTTTTTAATCTAATAAAGTTATGTGTTTGATCAATAAAAGGATATTGTTTTATGTGGCAAGATTAATATCAAAACTTATAAATATTTCATAATAGTTAAAACTGTGATGTGGTCATTTTCAAAATTCAAGAAAAGCCATCAATAAAATGAATCAAGAAATGCCATCAATACCCTGAAGGCTTACATTATTTGAAGAATACATCCTCATAAAGCAAGAAGAGAGAGAAAGCGTTGTAGTTAGCGTGTACCCAGCTCTCTCCATACCCTCCGTCCACTAGCATAACATACACCTGGTCTCCGAACGCCAGTCTGCTCACAGTCTGTATGCTGCCAGATGGGTAGAAACCAGAGTTCTTGCTGTCGTCAGCCCACAGAGCCGCGATTGGTCGACTGTTGATGAAGACCCTTGCATTGACCTTTGCCCCAGGGTGTGACATGAGGTACAGACTCACCACATAGACGCCTGGAATGGTACAAATAAACACGCCTGTTGTGTTGTCATAATTGTCTGCAAGGTCGATGAGTTTGAGGTCAAAGGGCACGATGACGTCCTTATCAGGTCCGAAGTGTTCTGTGAGAACTGCACTGGATGCTGCCTGCATGGGCATGGATGAGGATGCAGCGTCTCCCGGTTCTCCCTTGGCTCCCTTTGGGCCTCGGGGGCCTTTAGGTCCAGGGTCACCCTTCTTCCCCTGGGCCTTGCCTCTCTTGTTTTTCTTCCCTCCTTTCTTGTCTCCCTTCTTGTCTCCCTTGTCTGAAGATAGAAGAGTATAAAACATTTGTGTACGAGGATCAAGGAGAAGCGGAGGAACGTATGATTTTCATCTAAAAAAATATCTCAGTGAGTGCAAAGAAGTTAAATTGCTGAAAATTACCATCATGTGTGAATTATGTAATGGAGAATATTTCCATTAACCAATATTTAATACCTTATTGATAGTACTTTCATTAATGAGGGTTATATTTTGAAGACATTGGTAAGAATGCGTAAAACAGTGGAAGATATATATAAAGGGAAAGCAAAATTGATACATTCAATGCATAGAAAAGTTGATAAAAAGCAGGAAATTAAGCACCAAAGAGAGACAAGAAATATAAAGAGGCACCACCTGCGACATGTGGTACAGGACCAACCAAAGGTAAGTAAGGTGTATAACAACTTCTTCATTGTGATAATACAGGACATTACATACATTTTCACCTCAATGCATAACAAAAACACAATATTAACCCTCAAGCCGCGGTTTACAGAATGGTCTGGAAAGAAATTGAACTACGCCGTATTTAGCCTTGGCGAACCCCGGAAGCCGGACTTATAATCTGACGCATTTACTAATTAATGCAATTAATACGATTTAGCGGATCCCGGAAAAAAATTGCACGTGATCCGGCTTTCGCTAAGCCGCCGATGTTTTTTTCGTTGTTGTTCTAAAGAATGGGGGCATATTTTCCAAAAGTTTTATAGATATTGGTCATGTTTATCGTACCGAAAATATGCATTACAAACGCTAAATTTTTCCCCGCTACCCGCCGGGCTTGCTATAGGCTTGTAAGTTATTGCTCCCCTCGCGCACGAGCTTATCGAGATGCGCACGTTATCGTTTGCTCAGGCGTGCGCACTTATGACAAAAGCAGACCTTGCTATCGCACGCCCTGTGATCTAAACCCTTGGGCGGATTTCAATACAGGTTTTGATTACCTCGTGATAAGATGGAATAATTGTCTTCGATTTGATATAAAATTTGTATATATGCTATGTAAAATAAAGAGACAGCAAGTGCCTCAAAAATGTGAGTTTTGTTTATTCTTTAGGTTTTTACCATTTTCTCGCAATTTATATCACATAAAATTCTCGGCACATTTTGAAATTTTATATATCAAAATATAGAGAAAAGGATGATCTTATTTCCATTTAAAATTGGTATGTAAACGAAAATCAGTAAAGACCCGGCGAGCATCGTACAAACCGGCAATTTCTCTATTCATATTTTGTTAACCGAGAAGCGATTTTTTTAACCTGATGTTTACACTTCCTATCCATTTAACGGCAGAGTGCATTATCAACATTTCTTTATCACAATAAAGAGGAAAGGATCGTCTTCATTTCTATATAAAATTTGCAAATTACAATGAGACTATAAACGAGCGTTAAGTGATGTCGCAATGATCAAATTCTGTTCTCAAATACCTTAGGGTACCATATTTTCAAACCAATAGGTTTATATTTATTATTTTTATATCATCGTAAAGAAGAAATAAATACCTTCATTTTCATGTGTAATTTGCCCATATTTGCATCAAAATAAAACGTGTGGAAATGATGCGACAAATGTCGCGGTAAGGCGATTAAATGATTTTATTCACTAGCTATACCTACGTTTCGTTGGTAATAACTTCTAATTACAGTGCGAAAGATTGTTATGTTTTATTTATTCGTAAAGAAGTATAAATTGCCTTCAATTCCATATATAAGTTGCATGTATACAAAGCGAAAAACTTTATTTATAAAGTTGGAAATAAAGACAATTTCTATTATGTGTGAGTGTATTTTTCAGCGGGGGCACCCCGCCTGCACGTGCTGAGTGCGTGTGTTTGCCCGGGGCTACTAGCTTAGTAATATTACTGTGGGGGTCAGAACGTTATCGGGGTTTATTACTACCTTGCTTTTTCGTAATTTATATCTTTCGTTTAGGATGGCGTATCATCATGAAATTTATCGTAAAATATAGAGCAATAAATTAGCTTCATTTCCGTATATAATTTGTCTGTGTGCACTCAGTGATGAAATGACTTTGTAGAGTTTGAAATAAAGACATTTTTTAAATAATCGTAAAGTTCGTTTTAGACATATTTTTGTAATAATGTTTATATCGATGTCAAGAGGAACTATTCGCCTTTAGTTTCGTTTTGATTTCGCGCATGCGCTCTCACAATTTTAGAGTTACGGCGCTCGAATTAAAAACAAGTTTACTTCGGTTATAGAAACCGTTCTAGGGGTGATATAAATTTCATTCAAAGTGCCAGGTAAGTATCATCCATTTGTTATACGGTATTCGCCGACTAGTTTTGTATACAACGATATTTACATCCGTATTTCGCCACTTAAACAAACCATATTTTGGCAAAACGGTCGCGACTTGCGGCACTGGAAAATTCAGCCACTGGTGCTAATTACGCATTAGTGAGGGTTAACAATAGTGGGAGACTCAATGCTCTTAAGGGCAGTGTTGATACACATGAAAGAAGCATTTTAAGATGCCTATCGGTTAGACTACCGTCCTCATGCTTTAACTATAATAGTTTAGGGCAAAACTATACTTTATTACAAAACAGATTGGGGTAGTGCAAACTTTATTTCTTAAATAAGGAGACCTGGCTCATGTTCTACAGGAGTTAAAGATTGACTGAAATGACAATGGCAACTTTCGTGATTCATAAAATATGTATTTGAATTCGCCAGTAACTTGAATTTAAATTTTCTAAATCGACCGATAAACAACTTTGATACGGCTTATCAAATCACCAGCTAATTAGCACCAGTTAACAGAACTGAAATGGTCACTGAAGCGTGTCCTGTCGCGTGACGTGCTAGTCGGCGGAAGTATAACCTCCTTAATGAAAGAACAACAGGAAATCTCACAGTCTTAACGACTGTTTAAATATATTCAAAGTCATCCAAACAACTCCAAACTCTGGTAAATTGATGTTTAATATATCTTTGATTATTTGTATTGTTCCAAGCGAAAGACAGTGTTTTAATACGATGCTATGCACACTATCTCATGTGTACATCAATTACGACGTCTGCCAAATGTTGTCACAACAATCAGACTGGTTTAACTAGTTTGATTCATTTATGACACACAGGTGGCCGTTGTGTAATCCTATTGTATTCAATTTCGATTCTTGATTTAATGGTCTCTAATTATACCTTTTGAATTTTCACGCCTTGGACCCGCCAAGCGGAATATATGTCCTATCAGAATGGCGTAACTCTTGGCATTCGACTGCTACTTAGTTTATTGTCACGCCGTCCAGTCATTATGAACCAATGATCTTGTAGCAGATATATTCAACCAATAAATTAAGAGAAGGAGATTTGGTTCATGCACTTCTACCAACGATGATACTCATTTTATAAAGTACATCGTTAATAATGGGTACCGGGTATTCTTTAGGATTACATAGGATGTTTCTAACGCTTGAGTCAGGTGTTTTCATGTCATTGATTGTTAACTTCAAAGACAAAGATATTGCCACACGGTGTGAGATGTTATACTAGATAACAATATGATATATGTTTGTTGAAAACAAAGGAATCATCCACTAAGTACTAAGTTGTCATGAAAGTGAAGTGAAAGAAAATATTTTTTCTACAGTAAACATTAAACAATTTATTTTACATTGTCTCCCGTTTATTACAAAAACTTCCATTTTTTCTTAACAATTTATAACTTCATATAGATAAATACACGATATAACACTACGAGTTAACCCACAGTGGTGGATCTCTCACCGACCATGTTCTAAACCTTTTTGATATAAACCCACCGACAAAACCACATCCAATGATTGTCACAGTCCTAACAAAATGTATTTGATGACTGAGAAGGAAAGTTGATATCATGAAGCAGTTACTTATCGTATTAAGGAATTCTTTCGGTCATGCTGTTGCCTTTATTTTGCTGTTGAATTAGCTTAAAAATACAAAGAAAATCAAAGGCCTGGACTTTCAGCTGACGACAAGCACGTCACACACCGGGCGTGGCTTCGAGTCATGCTTCGATGATTTTGACTAAGCGTTCGCCAGTCTCATTAGGCGGTTATCCAAAACAGTGGTATAAAAGGTCTCCTAGAAGTCGAATTAAACGTATATTTTCTCATTTTTTGGCTCTATTGATTCTTATAAATAAAGTGAATACAGATAACAATTTTTAATAATCAAAATTATGCGTTACATCTCCTCTTTAACCTTAAAGAGCCTTACGTATTGGCAGCCGGCCCGCCATCTTGTTTTATGGGGGACAGACATGAGAGGCAGTGTACTTTAACTAATTTCATAACACTTTTAAAATAAACTAAATCTTTTGATCCACCAATGATTTTGAAAGTCAAAACACCAATGAATGGTTTCCCTCTTCATTGTTTATGTTTTTTACTGAGCATGTGCTCCCATTTTCTAGGTGTCAAATCAAAATCAACTAAAATGTTAGCCTCATAAAATGTTTCAACTGGGTTATGTTATAATCATGTACAAATAACAAGTATATATAAACTGGAAAGTCCCCTTGAATTAAGTCCCAATAGGACTATCGTTTATGTCATTAAGGTGTTAGTGTTGAGGAATTTCAGTCAAGGTTAACCTAGAGTTAAGTTGTTTGTGCAAAGAGCCCCTGATTTTTACTCACTGGCAGCAGCTGCAGCATAGGCTACAGGTTCTTCCTGGGCCTCCACCGTGTGTATCTGGAAGGTTGTGTCTGAAGGGCGAGGGTAGGCTGTGGTCAAATCTAGGAACCCCCCTTGTTTTGTCTTGGCTGTGTCTGGCTTTGAGTCATCTGATGTTGGTCTCACTTTCTTTGATTTCACTGGAGATCTTGTTGACTTTTTAGATGCTTTCTGCTTCTTTGATGGCCTCCTCTTCTTCTTTTTTCTTCCTTTCATCTTCCTAGCTTTTGTGGTTGTTGGTTCAGTAGATGTTGTTGTAGTTGATGCTGTTGAAGTCTGCTTGTTAGCAATGTCTGCTAGGGACAACCTTTTCTTCTGACCGTGTATTTTGATGACATTGATTCCTGTTCTATCAGTGAGTCCCTCAAATGTTTGAGTTGTTGCTCCTGAATTTGTTGCTTCTGAAGTTGCTGCTTCTGAAGTTGCTGAAGTTGTTGCTTCTGATGAAGTTTCAGGTGAACTGCCAATTGTTGATTGACCATCAGTACTATGACCCTCAGTGGAGTGTGGGGATGATGTAGTTCCCAGAGAAGAGGAAGCTTTATTAGAATCTTTAGCAGCAAGTTTGTTACTCTTTGTAGCGTCTGTGGATACCTCCGATGTAGAACCTTCTGATGCCGTTGTTGTTGAAGGTTTCTCAGTTGAATCAGTCGTCACATGATTTGGAGTTGTTTCTTTGTCTCCAACTTCTGATGTGGCTGAATCTGAGGTTGTTGTTTCTTTGGAAAGGAAGAACTGCTTGGTGGAGGTCCTCTTTGTGGATAACCTGGCGGTTGTCCCTGGTGGTTCAGTGGGCCTTGTGGTGGTTTTCAATTGCTTCTTAGTGGAAAGCCTTGTGGTGCTGTCAGGCAGAAGTGTGGATAACTTGCTCGTGTCAGATGTTGATGTATCGGTTGATGCAGTTAAGGGGTCACTGGATAGGGTGGATGTTGCATCTTGTGTGGAGTTGTCAGGTTGAGAAATGTTCTGATTTACAGAGTTTCCACTGAGACATATTATGATTACGAGGTGGAGACACAGCTGACAGTAGTACTTTGCCATGGTTATATCTGTTTTGTTTCTTTCTCTATAGACTTATCTGAAATGATAAAGACTAGATAGGTGACATTTAATTGAATGCAGTAATATATTCATATGTAATAGAATTCTAATATTTTAACATCATGCTTATTGGTAAAAATACAACTCGTTTACGTTACATCTGTTTCATTATTTATGGAAGGAAACTGTTATGTTTAACATTGTTATGTATGATATGTAATAACACAATCTTCAGTGTTCACATCAAATTAGTCATAATTACATCAAACAAAAAGCAACATAAAGAAATCAAGGAAAACTAAAAAAAAAGTTTTAGGTTTTGCTGTAGTATACATAAACAATTTATACACATTGTCTGCAGCAAAGTTTATACTCTCCTTGTTGACCAATCATATGTATCGTTTATTTGAATACGGTGTTTGAATCTTCACCAGAATATGACATTCATTACAATAAATAAGTTAGATATCCATACAACACGGCTTTTGGTAAAGCAGAAAAAAAAACAACTATCATAACCAGCACCCACATAATAATGCAAATGTATATTTGTAATTACGAAACAAGTTATATTTCAACACTTACCTTAATGCCATGACACAGCAGCAGAGATACCCACACAACCTGCTGACCCCTCCGGCACAAGTGTTACCGATTCTTCTCTGGCCTCGCATTTATAGGAGTAAACAAAATAGCTACAGCTGATCAGTAAACAGTAAACATCAACATGTTGTTTGTCACCTTGACAGAGGAACTTGTTTCAGTTTGCTCAGCTCCCGGACTCAAGCGGTTAATGTGTTG
This sequence comes from Phorcus lineatus, assembly GCA_921293015.1. NCBI lineage: Eukaryota > Metazoa > Mollusca > Gastropoda > Trochida > Trochidae > Phorcus > Phorcus lineatus. Next base: position 5,489,072 of record OV121081.1, on the reverse strand, counting down.
AATCAACTGGCGTGGTGTTGCCTCAGATCCTTCTCTAGCCGGGATGTCCCCACTGTCTATAGACTCTCCACATATTTTATTGATGTTTCCATCTTATCATCGCTTTGACTTGAATCTTCCAAACATGAATCTCTTTCAAATAAACAGTGGTAGGAAGTGGAGACTGGGCTGTCCTGACTATCTGAGAAATCTAGGTTGGGCGTGTTTAGTTAGAAATAAATCAAGGGTCTTCTTGCAAAGGTGTTGGATATTGAATATGTTATTTTCTGACTTGTTTAAAAATCAAGACAGTTTTTATGTTTAATGTGCAAAGATGATTGAGAACAGGTTTTGCAAGTGGCTTCTTAAACCATGCAATAATCTCTGGCTAGCAAAATGACCAACAAGTCAGGTCAGGAAATTATTATTGCCAACTCACCTCAAATTATTAACAAATTAGCCGGTGTGATTTTTAAAGGTGATAACTGCAGGTTTATTAATGTACTAAAAATGCTTTTGCATGGTAAAATGGTAGTTTTCATGTAACGGGTATTTTGTTTTATATCACTGCAGTTCATTTGAATTGTAACCTGCATTATGAAATAAGCTGCATAATAATCATTTTGACACACTAAATGTGTATACTGTGTGTGGCCTTGACACAATCATTTTGTCACACTAAATGTGTATACTGTGTGTGGCCTTGACACAATCATTTTGTCACACTAAATGTGTATACTGTGTGTGGCCTTGACACAATCATTTTGTCACACTAAATGTGTATACTGTGTGTGGCAATTGTTATGTTATTATTGTTATGATTTAAGTCAATGAATCATTGTAAATGTATGTACAACATGTATCAACCTTTTATCTATCATGATATTCATGAGCCACCTCCGTAATTGGGGATTTGGTGTCTAAGGGGTGGTGTATTGGGGGTGAAAGGGTGGTGGATTGACAGATTTTGGTTTGGAACAACAATGGTGGGGGAATGGGGTCGTCCTCTTTTGGGCATAGCTTGGATGGGTTTTAACCAACAAACCCATCCCTCCCTTCCCCTCCCCCACAGATCTGCATCCGGTATCATGTCTACATAGTGTTGATCGTTGAGAGAGACGAGTTACATGCAGAAAGGTTTAGGTGCAAAGCTACCTTGTTCTATGAAGTCTGTATGTTTTTCTAGTTTAAGTCGGTTCACTGCATTGCTCAAGAATGTAGTGAGCTTTTTCCTCTTTTCCTTCTCCTTGCAAGTCAAACATAGATGCTCTCACATTAACTTTGAACTTGAAATCGCAACTCTAACCTTCATGCTTACTCAGTGTGTCCACAAGATTTGACCTTGTTGGGTCAGTCACTGGAATGACTCGACTGTGATAGCCGATGAGTATGTTTGTGGAGGAGAGTCTCTCTAACATTGACTATTTGCTGACAGGGAACAATGTCTGAGATCTGTTGATACAACACATATCATTGTTCCCTCTAGGGCTTAGTGGCTTATAAATGTGCTGTCCATTTGTTGAAGTCGGATTTCTTGCATTCAAAATTGAGTCGTTTGCTATAGTGGTTGATTTGGTCAGTGTGCAATTGTCTCAAAAACATTGAATTAATAGTTAACGAAGATAATTTGCAATTTTGGATTTAATAGATTCTTATGATATGATATTGTCATTGTAGTTCAAGTCACCCCTACACCCATCTCCCGCCGCCAATGGCTGAAATATTGCCCAAGTGGGGAACAATAACTCACTCACAACACCCATTTCCATGTATGTCCGGCACCTAGAATATTACAGTATTGTAATTTTTACAGGTCTTTGTAAGATATTTTGAAGTAATATACATACTGAGAGCCAAATTTTCATGAACACAACTCTTATTTCTTTGTTGAGAAGTTGTGATTCAGAAATTTTTTCTTTTCTTATTCTATCAATATGATTTAAAGATCATAATTACTAACTGAAAAATTTGACGTTTTGAAGTGATTTGCATTCGTTATCAGTAGATGTTAATTAGAACTAACAATATTTTCTTCTAGCTGGCCTTGAGTGCAGCTTCCCCAATTTATCGTGGTCACCTGGCGGACATCGACACAAGATGGACGGTCATCTCCCAGGCAGTGGACGATCGCACCAAGGAGGAGAGGGGTCTTGCTGTGAGTTCTTGTTTGCTTTGGTCATCTTAAAGTACTTATACCTTCTCTTGGAAACATTGTGGATATATTTTATTTCTGAAGTTAACAAAATCTAGTTATTCAAATGTGAATCATAAAACTTTCAATATCCCATACCACTTCCATTGTGCAGTATTCTTAGCATCTTATCAGCCATATCATGAAGAATATGCTTTGTTATTTTAAGTTCCTTTATTAAAAGTATCTTCAACTTTACAAATAATAATATTGTCCTTGGTTCCGTGCCATATGTTGAAAAAATTGGTTACAATTTATTGAAACTCTACAACTGCTTTGTGTAACAGCACCATTAAAGGGCAGAAAATGAAATGGTTTTAAGCTGTTCAGTCACTTAATAATACAATTCGATATCATGCACTTAGATAACATTACAAAAGTAATAAATTCCTGTGATTCAGCCACTGAAAGAAAACAAGTTCCTCATCAACAAGTCTCGCTACGACTCCATTGACAGCTATCTGTCGTGCGACGCTGTCTGCTACAATGACCTTGACCTTGTGTATGATGAAGATATTTACAAGCAACTTAAAGAAGCAGGTTTATAGTATTTTGATATCAGAGATCTGACAATTTAGGCTGCATTTCCTTTCAATAAGTATTAAATCTATTTATTGAATAACCACGACTTAAAAAATAATTTGATTCATCTCTTAATTGACCTTGTATTTAGTTATTCCAATAGAAAATGTTACTTTAGAGTTTTTACTACTCTGTGGAATATGTATGAATAGGCCCAGTAGGCAACAATATACAGTGTTGCATGAATATGTATCTTAGCAACCTTTTATATATATTACAAATATGACAGAAAAAAAGTTGTTCAGGGAGGTAACTCTGAGTGTCCTGTATATATCATACTTATAGATGAGCAACGGTTGGCAGTGATAACTAATTCTACAAAAATAAGTAACTTCTCAGCAGCCCTGTGTGCTATTACATAGAGATAAAAGTCATGCAAGGGAAGGAAGCCTGAATGCCTTGTCTTCTTGTAGATGTAGACGAAATGCTGTCTAAGCACCTGGCCCACCTGTTTATTAGAGACCCGATCTCACTCTTCAGCGAGAAGGTCAACCAAAACGATGACGAGGACACTGACCATTTTGAGGTTAGTTAAAAACATCAATTCTGTATTATGTTTATCTTAAATAGTCTTTCTTCCAATGAATTAACCCTTTTATAGGTTGCTGAATTTCTAGATGTCTAGCAGTAAAGGCCTGTCTTAGTACATTTTGGAAACCAAAAGAGACCTTTAGAATGAGCTTGGTTACATAAACAAATAAAAACACCGAGTGACCCATTGAACAGTGCAACAATGTTATACAATATTGTACTTATGACTAATCAGATAGGCTACTCTTTACCCTTTCTGAACAATCAATGATCAAATGCATGCAAGAAGGTTGAAAACCTGTCTGTTTGTAGAAATAGCAAGTCATTGTAAGAATTGGTAGATTTTCTCTTGAAGAAATTATTACTTTAAGGATTTTGTATGTATAAGACATCATACTTCTTTTGACAGAATATGTTTAATGGTCTAATTGATAAAGTATGTGAATTGACCATGTCAACAAATAAAGAGGATACTAAGCGACCTACCATTTAATACAAATTTTATTAAACCAGCAAAAGCGAGTTTGATACCAAATCATTAACGAGTTTGATAAAAATAGTATTAAATTGAATTAAGTTAAGTCTTCTGTTTATTACTTGAACTCAGTAATCAAGCATGATTCTCATCGCTGTATAGATATTACACTGCAGTATCTTACATGGGCGAGAAATAAAATACTAATATCAACTTACAATAACTAATCATATAGCTCATTGGTCTATTATGTTTAATCATGAAAGATAAGCAGTTTAAAGTTCCTCAAGAATTTCTTTTGTCCTATATGTGTTACAATGTTGAAGCCAATCACCTATGTGTGATACAATGTTGAAGCCAATCACCCAAGTGTGATACAATGTTGAAGCCAATCACCTACCAGGTATGTGTGTTACAATGTTGAAGCCTATCAGCTATGTGTGTTACAATGTTGTACTAGTATCCATACAAAGTTGAAATGTCCCTTCAAACCAGCCTTGTTCTACAGAACATCCAGTCGACCAACTGGCAGACGATGAGGTTCAAGCCACCGCCCCCGGGCTCAGATATCGGCTGGAGGGTGGAGTTCAGACCCATGGAAGTATGGATTTTATTTCATTTACTTTTTTAACTTCAATTGTTTCATTTACTTCATTTGCTTAATTTCCTTCATGTGCTTCATTTAAGAACTTCATTTACTTCATTTACTTCATTTACTTCATTTAAGAACTTCATTTACTTCATTTACTTCATTTACTACATTTACTTCATTTACTTCATTTAAGAACTTCATTTACTTCATTTACTTCATTTTATTCATTTATTGGTATATTCAATTTAGAGAGTGTTTTCTCATCACCTGAAAAGTTTGTTTTTTGACCACATTTTGCACGAAAAGGGGGTGTTTTTAAGCTAGAACAACACTAAATCTGGTGCAGCACTTTCACTGCCAGGTGCCAAAACACGCAACATATTTCCAAAAGAGGACAATAAAAGAGTTATGATGAAAGACTTATTAATTGATGAAGTAGGGTATTATACCATTCTGTGCAGGCCACAACATTATTACTAACAACTTGAGAGAGCCTACCAGGGTAACTGAATTATTTGAATCCTTACTGCAGGTTTTTCGGTTTTGTAAAGAATTTAAAAACAATCTAAATATGACATGTCTCTGATTTTCAAAAATAAATTGTATCTAATGAATAATTCAATAACCTGATTAATAATGTGAAAGCAAATTGAATCATAAATGAAGTACATGTTTCATTTGGACATTCATGTACTATTTACTGACTTTATTCTGTTAAGAAAATAGAGTTTTGTCAATGCCATATATATGAAGTACTTACTGCTGCAGCATCAAAAGAATCAACAGAACAAGTATTGTTTTAAGAAGTGGCAAGGGACATAACCATGCCAGTGGCAAACATTTCTAACTTTCACATTTCAATTCCTCCCACAGGTTCAGCTGACAGACTTTGAGAATGCAGCGTATGTTGTGTTCATCGTGCTGCTCACCCGGGTCATCTTGACCTTCAAGCTCAATTTTCTCATCCCCATCTCCAAGGTGAGCCTCCTTTGTGTTTCCTCATCCCCATCTCCAAGGTGAGCCTCCATTCTGTTTCCTCATCCCCATCTCCAAGGTGAGCCTCCTTTGTGTTTCCTCATCCCCATCTCCAAGGTGAGCCTCCTTTGTGTTTCCTCATCCCCATCTCCAAGGTGAGCCACTGTTCTGTTTCCTCATTCCCATCTCCAAGGTGAGCCACCGTTCTGTTTCCTCATCCCCATCTCCAAGGTGAGTCTCCTTTGTGTTTCCTCATCCCCATCTCCAAGGTGAGCCTCCTTTGTGTTTCCTCATCCCCATCTCCAAGGTGAGTCTCCTTTGTGTTTCCTCATCCCCATCTCCAAGGTGAGCCTCCTTTGTGTTTCCTCATCCCCATCTCCAAGGTGATCCTCCTTTGTGTTTCCTCATCCCCATCTCCAAGGTGAGTCTCAGTTCTGTTTCCTCATTCCCATCTCCAAGGTGAGTTTTAGTTCTGTTTCCTCATCCCCATCTCCAAGGTGAGTCTCCTTTGTGTTTCCTCATCCCCATCTCCAAGGTGAGCCACCGTTCTGTTTCCTCATCCCCATCTCCAAGGTGATCCTCCTTTGTGTTTCCTCATCCCCATCTCCAAGGTGAGTCTCAGTTCTGTTTCCTCATTCCCATCTCCAAGGTGAGTTTTAGTTCTGTTTCCTCATCCCCATCTCCAAGGTGAGTCTCAGTTCTGTTTCCTCATCCCCATCTCCAAGGTGAGCCTCCTTTGTGTTTCCTCATCCCCATCTCCAAGGTGAGTCTCAGTTCTGTTTCCTCATCCCCATCCTCAAGGTGAGCCTCCTTTGTGTTTCCTCATCCCCATCTCCAAGGTGAGTCTCAGTTCTGTTTCCTCATCCCCATCCTCAAGGTGAGTCTCAGTTCTGTTTTCTTACAACTGGTCCACTATGGTAGCAGTCTGTACTTTGTAGGCCAACAGCAGATCCAGAAATTTCCAAAGAGACGATATACCTACATGTATCCTAATGGCAGAAGGAGGGGTTGTTCACCATTCCTGCGTGTAATTTATTCATAGAAAAATATCAAATGGTGGGGTAGGTGGTGGAATCTTTGAAACCACCACTGACTAATTTGTTTTCTGGATGATGTGTAGTATCCTTTACTAAAACGAAACAAATTTTGAAGAAATTATCTCAAGTTGAAATAAATCAGCTTGCAGGTGCCCTATATATTTTAATTAAAACTGATTAGACGGTTTATTTATTAATATCCAATATACTTAGCACTATACTCTTATTATGGAAGGTTAAGTTACAAGAAAGATTCAGTGTATTGGAATGTCTAGGATGTGAGTTGCGGCACATTCTGTAGTCTGTAGTCTGTAGTCTTAGGTTGGTTCATAGTTAACTCTGTCTGTGTGCAGGTTGATGACAACATGAAGTTGGCGTACAAGCGGGACGCAGTGAGAGAGGACAAGTTCTACTTCAGGAAGGACGTCATCACAGGTAAGAGCGATCAGCGTGACCCTTGACCTTTGTACATGCATTTTCCATTATGCAGATGTAAGTTCTCACTCGCGTAATACAAATTGTACACTCGTTTTGTCATATGACACTTCCGAGTGCAATCATATTTAATTACCAATTCTTGTCCCATTTGAATTGTATGAAAATGGCCTGCATTCCTTGTGATTGCCTACTACAGTGAGGTCACAAACAATGATTTTATGACGTCAAAGATGACAAAATATGGTAACTCGCACTGAAGTAATCCTGTTAGGTAAAAATGTTATGTGCACCTGTGCTCATATTGAAAGTATGTCACTGCTTATGTTTCTCATATGAGTATTAAAATCCTGTATCATCCTGCAGATTACTCTCCTCCTGAAGCCGCTGAGTGCATGATGACCTGTGAGAAGACCAAGTGTAAGTTCATCCAGGACGAATACACCAAGATGGACGTCAACGAGATCATCAACGGAAAGGTGAGATTCTTTTTATTAATTGTAAATTTCCGTTGATAATCTTTAAGAGGGTAATAATGACATCTCTTTTTTGTTGTTACACCTCATTTCCAATTTTATTTCATCCAAATATTTGTGATAGTAGTTGATTGTTGAGTAGTTTTTGTTGCTCAGTGGGTTTGATAAAACTTCCAGTTTATAAAAAATGTTATTTTGCTAACAGATATGTACAGAATATTGACAACAGGAAATTTTAATGTAATATCAGTTGCTTATCACAGGAGTAAGTATAAGACAAATTGTAAAGTAAGTACACTACTTACTCATTATTCACTTAATGAAGGGGCAAGAAGTAGCCCAGAAATGTCAAGAGAAATGAATAAAGAAGTTGTCATCGATAACATTGTCTTGTATCACTACACCAACCTCTAAATGCCTTTGAAGAGTTTCATAAGTAAGTACACTGTTGATGGTTGCAGGGAGAGTTTGTGGGTCTGATCCCGCTGATCAACAAGTACATGGACAGTATGGAGATTGACGTGGACACTCGCTGTACCGTCCTGCAGTACCTCAAACTCATCTCCAAACGAGCATCAGGTGGGCTTACTGTTTGTTCCCTCTTTCTAATAGTACATCAATAACATACATATTTGTGTAAAGTATTCACGCTGAAAAAAAATCTTGTGCAGTACCAAGTTTATAAGCATTACTAAGTCAATTTCTTTGGAAATGCACAAAATTTTAACAGTCTTCTTCTTTATGATGTTAGAGCATAGAGTAGCAGATTAGGGACAGTTAGATATGCTTACTGCTTACACTACCATTATTTGTTTCATATAACTTACTCAAAGATTTCCCAAGAAAATTTAGAACTAACATTATTCCAATAATTTATTTTTTCATTTTTGTCTCAAGGTGAACTGATGACGACTGCGAGGTGGATCCGAGAATTTGTCAACAATCACGGAGACTACAAGCATGATTCAGTTGTCTCAGATGAGATTGCCTTTGATCTTCTACGCAAGTGCTCGGATTTTTCTAAGAATAACACAGATGTGCCTGAACTTTTGTTTTCTCACTCCACAAAAACTGCAGACAGCATCCCTTCAGCTGTGTCAAAGGCCCAGAAATTTTACAGGGAGAAAAGTGAGAGGAAGTAGATTATCTCCCTTTCAGAGGCCACACTACATGAAGAGTTATCTCCCTTCTGTTAGTATCTGTGATGTGCTTATTAATCCTGCACTTAAATCAGCCAATCAGAATGTCCATTGTGTATCTGAAGTGATTGAAGATCATTGTATATTGTATTAGATATGTATTCAAGATAAAACAGTCATTGAACCAGAAGACATTTGCAATCAGTTTGTGTTCAATTTGTCTCATTTGAAAAGATGACTGAAAAAAATGATACAGGTATACCAATGAGAAAACAATATATGAATGACTAGTAGTTAAAATGTTGAATGTATTGTTTCAGTAATTTTAAAATGATTATTGATAATTAATAATGACGTGAAGAATTCAGTCTAGATGTATGGTGATTTATGTCATTTTTCTGCTCACATGCAAACAGCAATGTGACCTCCCATTGAATTCTTGCACATGCAACTTGTATCTGGGAAGGGATTAGTTGTATATCTCTGCATTTGTATCATTTCTGGTAAGTGGAAGCCTCTGAGGTAGTAATTAAAGACAAGCAAGTTATGGGGAAGATTTTGGTTAGCAAATTACATTTGATGAGCAACATCTCTCTAATTTCCAATTAAGGTAGTCTTACGAAGCAATCATCAAATGACATGGAAGAGTTGAGAAGGATCTCTTTGGAAGAATGAATATGACACCAGACAAGAAATCTCCTGAAGGCTTTTACCTATTCACTTGTGCTGTTGTGTGCTTGAGATGTTTTTACTTAAAGTCCCGGTGCCAACTTACCAATAACTGCCTTCAACCAAAAAACATCATTGCATTTTGTTCTGTTGTGGCTGCATGAGAAATGTTACTGAATGAATTCATGTTAAAATCTGAGTCTGAGAGACCAAGGTGATGTTGATGTCATTTTCTAACATGAGGGTTTCTCACAATTTACAGGGTTTGATATATTTTATGTTGTTGTCCATTATTATCCACGGTTAAAGAGCCACTCCGAGATTTTCATAACATATTATTTACCTTTGGTACGAACCTAAATGTCATATGTGGTGATATAAAATCAAACCATCTTAACTTTTCATTTCCACACGACAAATACATGACAAATACTGGTTTTCCATGAAAATCTGAACACAGCCTTATAAATGCACAGAGGTGAAGATATCACGTCCAATATACATGGATACTAGTTATAAAACCCAACTCCTAACTGCCCTCCTTGCTGTTTTAGATAAGTCTCATTAATTACGTTTGACTATTTGATGCGCGCCACTGTCAGGTTTTCAATCATAATTGCGACATTCTACCTTCATACTGTAAAAAAAACCAATAGGCTTTAAAATGTGTCTTTTTGGTAACAGTTGATACTTCGCGATCAAATGACACCATTGATTAAGTTTGGCATATATGACTCCAACAACTCACGGAGTGGCTCTTGAAGTAATGACAATTGTTGGCTGCATACAGCTGAGTTGACGTCATGTGTACCTCTACATGTGACCAATATCCCGTGACTAGCAGTTTAACAGACACAGGCTCTTAAGAGCCTTGGCTTTAAGATTTTACTGAAATGAATTATCATGAAATCATGTGATTAAGAAAAAAACCAATTACTTTATGGATAATTGAACCTTAATTTGATTCTTGTTCTCTTTGGAAAAAACAAACAAAATTGACCTTGGTGCGATTGTAATTTTTTATGAAAAAGAGGATATTGTTAAATATATCTTAAAAGTATTGTAAATAACAAAACAAGCATATGTGAGGCGAAAAACCCAGTTACTTAAAAAAGATAGATAAAGAATATAAAAATTACACTTATTCGGGACTAAATTGCATGACATTAAACACAATACACAAAGTGTTCAAAGTCAAATTTGATTACATTTGATAGTTTAGCATCTATCTGAGATGTATTCTTCTCAAATTGTTTTGTGTTCATTTGATTAAAAACTTTAAGGAAATCATAAACCAATATTTTCTAGAAATAAAAACAAAATTCTGAAGAGCAGTCACTACTTGTTTTAAATGTACCTGGTTTTCAATGATGTAATTTATATTGTCTTTACTGATAACTTTCTTGGATTATTTGATTAGATAAAACTATTATACTTAAATTATTCTCAAAATTATAAAACAAATTCAAGAAAGATGCAGACATTTATCCCAGGAAATTAATTAACAAGTTCATGCCATTGAGAATACATTGAAAAGGTTTACCATGTTAAGCTTTATCTATTCTTCATTCATTATGACGGGGTGTCTCAATTGAGGAATCTCAATTACTGACGTCAGTTGATTACATTATTACATAGATGATTTATCATACACCTAGTTTTTTTTAATTCTATTTTACACATCTTTGATAAAACAAAATTATTTTAAAAACAAACAAACAGCACAATCAATTGTCTGTCACATTCCATTCATGCAATTATTGTATATTGAGTTTGTCCTAACAGCTAGATATTTATTGATTAAATTAGCTCAATTGTTATAAATCATCACTTTATAAAAAAATGAAACTAAAACCATTGTATAAATAATTCTTTTTTTAATCTTTGTTATGGTATATTTGTTTGCAAATAATAAACATATGAAAGACTTTCTCTTTGTTCCACAGTCTTAATTCAGCTTTAATGAAAAGAAACTTAATGTAACAGTTATGAATTGTATCCATTCTCTGTAACCCCTTGTTAAGTGAATGTTCAAAATGCTTCAATGTATTTGCGCACCTGTTTTAGACATGTATTCACTCACGGGGACCATGTTGTTGTATATACAGAGATATATGGGAATATTTGGAAGTAGAATGCGATTTTTTATTGTCTCAATTATTTTTTTTATTGAAATCATATGTATATTTTTAATAATGGTTTCATTCTTTAATATGCTTGAATCTGTTTGTTTAAGATAATTCTTTTAATATGTTTATGTAAATGAATTGAATTTAAATATTTCACATATGGTCTAATCGGTTGTTAATTATGAACACTTAATATAAAAAACACCAAGTATTGTGTACAAATGAAGACTAAACAGGGTTAGTGCATTTTTGTTATTCAAACGATTATATCTTGTGATCAATACCTTAACAAATTATGCTTATTATTTTATGAAACCTTTGATTTGATAATTTATTGATTTTTCATACAAATATCATGTCCAAAGTCAGTGTAACTAATATAGGGGACATATATGAAACAAGATATTTTTGTCTTACTATTAAATAACTTGTGATTTCTTACCTTTCATCATCATCACATTTGTTATTGTTTTCACAAATTACAAGAATTTTACATTTTATTGTAAAATGTTGACATGTATGAAGGAGCATAGTTGATTTTATATGACAGAGATGGTAGATGAGATCACTTAGATTTCTGTCCTGTGTTACCTACATTAGATGTGGTCAGTCTTTTGTAGATGGGGGCAGGATAGCGCACGGGCGTGGCAACTTTGTCTGCAGTAGAGAACTGTTCTACAGGCAGTAAGGTTTGGGTTCAATGCTACACTGAATTTCAGTGCAGTACCACCCATGGTTCACTAGTTCCAGTCAATGCTCACAGGAATCACTGCAATACAAAGCCACAATGGTGTTGGGGGCTTCCTCCCCCGCAATAATACTAGCAGCTATAATACTAGCAGCGGTTATGTAAGTGAAATACTCTTTGAGAGCAGTGTTAAACCCAATTCACATCACCTGACCTCTAATGTAGTTGCATGACCTTCAACAAGATTGTGAAATAAACACTTCATCAGATGTCTGAACATTTGTCCTGTTTGTAATTATTGAGGTTCAACTACTGATCTTTGTCCTTATCCCAAAGTTAGCACAGTGGTTGGCAAATTGGACTTTAGATAGGTTTGAATTAAAGGTAATACATTGTGACTCTTTGTAGAAGTTGTTGGTATAAATCTATGTAGACTGGGTCAAATGCTTCCTCAGACCATAAACAACTCATAGGCCTACTCTTTCACTGTAGACATTGACATTACTGGGAGCAAGACTAGTAGCCAGATGTGCTAAGAAATTATGACTTAGTAGAGGTCTGCATAATGAAGTTTTCTCCCCTTTACATATAGATAAGTTAAATGACCTACTAAACACTTTCAACCCATGTTTTACTTTCTGTCTGTTGTAAATTACTTTTCAAAATTACTTTCGGGATATTGGCGCGTGCCACTGTCCGGGTTTCGATAAAAAAAAATCATGACGTAAATCTATTATTGTTCTTAAAATGAAGTGTTAAGCATTAGGATGCTGATTTTCTGAAACAAACACTTTTTCTTGATAGAATAACACCATTTATAGAGTTTGACATTTTTGACCCCAACAACATACTCTTTGCCCCTTTAACGTCATTTTATTCTATTTTAGAGATTACAGTTATTAGACAAACGGACAGTTGACGTCTTAGTTGTTCGTCAAATTATCTTCATTCAAATGAGCATCTTCAACAAAAGTCACCATGCTACGATCAGGCGAGTGCACAGACACCATACATATGCTTTATATATAGCTAGTCGCGGAACCTTTACTTACAGTAGGGTTGATATAAAAATAGCTACTATTGTATGTTGTAGTCATGGAAGCTGTATATTGGTAGTTGTGTATGCAGATGTAAGTTTGCTTGTTTTTTTAGCTTATAATATCTATCACACCTGGCAGGTCTAGCAGATATGTGAACTCGTCGATGAAGTTCATCTTACTTAGATTCAGTGACCTTGCGATAATACGTCCCTGTGATACCAATGTTCTTACCGAACACCTTAAAGTTACGTTTTAGGAGATATTTTAGTATGTCAAACTACAACCTGTTATATATATATATATATATATACAAATGCACGTTGGTAAAATCGATTGTGCAATTGTGTTAACATATGTCAAACCTAAAAGAGCATTTCGAAATACATTCATATACAAACAGATTATTTCATCTGAAAGTAGACTAAATTAATGACACGTTAGCAGCTTACCCTTCAGGTCTAAACTTGCTCGCCATTGTAACACCAGGATAGCAATCCTAAATTCTTGCTAATGAAGCTTACCAATGCCTTATGTAATCAGGGATTTCATACAGTGGGCATTGAAGTATGTATTGTAGATTTTAGTTATCGCTTCCTCGTTTCAATGTCAGCATTGACCTAAACACCTCAGTTGCGGGTAGATACGGAGAGAAACATCTGGACATTTAAGTCTGTTGTTGAGGTAAGAGATATTCCTGCTCTAAACTAGTACGATAAACTTTTGAAACATATTTTTAGATGTTAAAATAGTCAGGGAAGCATTAAGATTAACGTATTTATGAAATATTTCTGAGTGAAATTATCCTTCGCATGTGGTCCTGCGACTAATCTTGTTAAAACTAGATGCAATGATCGGACTTCGGAACGTTTTATGTTACAGCTAGTTTTAAGTAGATTGTCCTGCGACAAGTTGTTTTTTCTTTAAGAAACGTGGTAATCATCAAATGTCATATGATTAACGCTAGTGCTTACATATATTTATTAAGGTTTATAATGAGTTTTTAGATATTCTTTCTTAATAAATAAGCCATCAATATCATTTATAAGATCTTCGATCTGTGATAAAATGCCAGTGTAAAACGTTCTTCAGTATCATTGATGACAATCCTATATCGAGACGTTGTAAAACATATTATTTACAAGTACGGATGACACTATCGGACTACAAACCATAAAGTGTAACTTATCGAAATAGTTCTCTTCTTTCCCACATGGCGTAGCATTCAAACATGGAGATATATGTTTTGATATTGCATCACAACCTAACGCTGAGATTTTTTAAAGACGCGTAAATATAATAATGATGGCGAAGTATTGCACATCAAAATCTGACACTGAGAAAATTTAATTCTTCATTGAACCTAAGGAATTTGTTCGGCATATATTTGAGTATGAAAACAAATATATAGCATGAATAAAAGCATCCAAGCTGCTAGCCAACGAAGAGTATGATACTGAGAATAATAACAGCAATGTTAAAAATACTTTTATGTATCAACTATCATCAGAATAAAAAAAATTTAAACTTAATTATTTTCAGAAGTTTTATGAAGGAGACGATGAGCGCCAATCTCCCGTCTGACTACTATAACCTGAGCTTCAAGGAGAAGCTGCGGCGGCGTCTGGACGAGAGGCCGGAGGGAGGCGCGTGTCCCAAAGTGCGCTCTGTTATTCTCTTCAGCTTCATCTTCGTATCTCACACGTACTGCAATCTTCAGCTGGTCCTACCCTACATGGTGCAGGACCTCCACCCGGACACCCAGTACTATGTCAGGGTGGCCGCCTGGTTTGTCTTCACGAACACCTTAGCAAACTGGCTGTGCTTCCACTTGTATGATACCTCCTTCAAACGGACGAAAGACCGGCCCGAGTATGAGCTGGGCGCAATTTATAGTAACAACCCTGACCATTACGTTTCCAGGATAGAAATGCTGAATTACCAGGAAGACAATAATAGTGAATGGTCGTCATGGAAATACTGTCACACGTGCGAATTTCACATACCACCCCGTGCACATCATTGCAAGTTTTGCGGGAAATGTATTCTCAAACGTGACCATCATTGTTTTATACTAGGAAACTGCATCGGCTTCAGAAATGAAAGATACTTCATAGTCTTCCTATGTTACTGTTTCGCAAACGGTATATTTGCGGCACCCTCAACGTTCATCTACATCTACCACAACCTATCGGGAAACCTATCAGTATTTGACTACATCCTCCCTGTAACCTTTGTGAGAGGACTGTTGGGATATTTGGACCCCTCAAGCGTTCTTCTGATATACAATGTCTACGTGTACGTAGTTTTTGGCGCTCTATGTACCGCTTTTCTTACCACCCAGTTGACAACTGTTATATACGGTATCACCCCTCATGAATTGGGACGGAAAAATGTGGTATGTACACGACCAATCAACGACAACTTCCGGAGTGTGTTTGGAAACTTCTGGGCTCTCAACTTCATCTTCCCGGCCCAGATTCTATTTAAGCAACCTGGGAATGGGAGGTCTTGGGATGGGATTAAAATCCTCAGGAAGGTTAAGAAGACTGACCCATTTGCCATGAGTTGTAAATAACACGATAGCTAAACCCGCAAGGTAGAACTCCTGTTTCCCTCACTGGCTAATCATAACCTTGATGCATTGCGGCGATTTTCGTGGTTTGGGTACAACGCTCTCATCGGTGGTACTAAGACACCAGCCAAGTGATCTTTGACAGGATTATCAAGTGCAGTTGCAGTTAGCTAAAGAAGTCGCACAGGAATCATGGGGAAATTCAGCAGGGCTGCAATTAAAGCAATTAGCTGTCACTGGAACAGTCATTGTCACTTGTTAGTAATGCCTTAAAAGAAAGTTGTGTTGTAAGTGAATTCTGTCAAATTATTTAATTAGATTATTTATGCGGTTATTCCATGTCAGGAAGCCATGATCATCGTATGTTATCCTTGCATACATTTATACGATTACACTAACTTTCGTGGTATGGGTAAAATTACGAAATAAGGGTTAAAATGACGCTCGTTAGTATTCTTGCACGTATACTTTTCACCATGAACTTAGAACGGGGTCTTGATCTGATTTGACTTACCTGTTGCTTAAAAAGCCACTCCGTGATTTTCATTAGATATTATTTACCTTTGATACGAACCTAAATGTCATATGTCGTGATATAAAATCAAAATATAGATATATAAGATATTATATCTCAGTTTTGTATCCGACTTCAATCCCCATTTTCATAAAGACAATACATTCAAGTAAATAAAACACTAAACAGAGTTTCGATGCGTCCTTTAATTTAAAAGATATAACGGTTCAAAGCGCGTAGAAATTGGCCACCTCGAAAGCCCAATTAAAAAAGTCCCTAGAGTGGCCTGAGCTCTCCTTCGGCAGATGTGACGTCATAGACAGGACTCGCTACGCGTTTGTTTGTAAACAAGTATATATCAATGCAGATATGGGTCGCATTCGTCTACGTTTTCATTGCGATAGAGACATGCCTTCTTCCTGCGTTGCTGTCAACTGTACTAATAAGAAATCAGGAGACATTCAACTGCATCGGTTTCCGAAGGATCCTGTCCAATTCGCGAATTGGACAAAGTTTGTTAGTCAGAAAAGAGCGAAGTGGAGTCCCAATGCTCCGATCATTTCGCAGAGGACTGTTATGATCTTTCCTACGATTTCAAAGCGAACTTTGGACTTGTCCCACAAAGGAAAAGACTCGTCAAAAATGCCGTACGAACAGTTAATAAACAAATGAAGATGATAACATGCCCGCTCTCCGTCTGTCCAGCGACAGTCAATCATATCGGAAGAGAAAACGGACGGAATACTTTGAGAAGAGGGAACGAAAGAGGGTAAGGAATTTGAAAGAAAGGCTAATTCAAAATTCTATTCCGGGGGAGGTGAGATAAATAATCATGAAACTTTTGTGGAGTTGACTATAACTGATGATTTTGCAGACGAATGTTGAGTTTTTATCTGCATTATGAATTTATGTCTCTTTAGATTAGTCGCAGAATTTATTAATTCAAACCCCATTAACTGTTTGAATTTTTAGTATTTGATTGCATATGGGGTTGAAAAATTCATCGGGTTGAACTAAATAGTTATTTCAACATGTTGAAGACTATAATGAAATAATGTGCATATATATATAGATCTGTAAATTATACACAGTGACAGGTTTGTAGTTTTGTTACATTACTAGTTTTGGGGTATATATCATTTTTTTGGTGCTGATTACTCTAAGGATACATACAAAAATGTGGGCAAGTCACTTATGTTTGTATGTTGACACTACAGTTTGGGTTATAACATTTATGAAAAATTAAAATTTCTTGCTACATCGTCATTTTAGAAGCAACAAAAAGTAAAATTAAAGTAAAAGAGCTGCCCCGGAGAAACATTTACCATTTTATTTAGCCTTACAGTGGATAACTTATAACCTATTATATATTGATAAACATTGCAGAATGAAATAAGATATTTAGTAATACAGATTTGTTAATATATTGTCATTTGTCACGTGTATTGACAAACCTAATTACCTTCATTAAGTTTCAATAAAGGCTGTTGATCATGGGTGCGGATAAAGTTTAGACAGGATAACTAATCAGTGCCTTGTGTATTACCTATTGGAAATGTGCCAGGTGCTGAGGTCATTAAGTTTATTGCTTAATTGCTATAATGTACAGGTGTGTGGCATTTCATGTAGACTGTTAGGTAATAACTTTATGACTATATTGTCTGGTGTGAAAAAGTAGTGTTAGGTAACTAAAAACCTCTCTCTGATAAAATACCGGTACTAAAGTACTGAAGGAAATGGAAATAATATGCTTTTCAGTGTTAATATTTTCATTTGGTTGAAATAGTTAAAACTGAAAAAGAATTTCATATTTATGATACTTTTCCAAGCAGGCTTTAACTTACATCACAATCAACAATAAATGTTGTGTTATTATTGACAATATTGGCCTACGTCACTCTAGATTAGTACCAGACTCTATCTCAAACACTGACCGTTACTCACACAAAAGAACAATAATCTGTATCCTTACTATGAAAAATATATTAGTACGTAACTCTAAGTTTTTATGAAGGTGGCAAATTGCGAATCAAGAGGTTCATTTACTAAACACATTAAAGATTTGATCCTCATTATCACTAATAACTGAGTAATAAGACGAAAAACAGCTGCTCGGAACCTCGTATCCCAATGACGAGATCCGGAAGTTGCCGAGAGACAGACCATCGAAAGCGGGATGGATCTCATCGTTACATTCATGCAAAGAAGAAACACGGAGTTGCGATATTGAGTTGACACAAATGGCACAAAGTACTAACAAGTAATCTACATATACAATGGTCAATCAACTACACAGGGGGATAGTCGATTTGTCGAGGTGTTCAAACAAGAAACAGTCACAATGGCGGCAGATATCAGTTTGGGTTCACTCGATCGGCATTATCGTAGATTAACAACCCAAACAAACAAACAAACAACAACAACAACAACAACAGATAATTAATGTCAAACAGAGTATGTCGATGTATTGATATTAATAGCTTTGGTGACTTAGGGGCTTTTTTTATAAGTACAATCAGTGAAGATATATACGTTCACGACCGCTGGAATCTATAATGTAAACAATGACACAGATCAGCCAGTCGTTAACGAGTCCTGTCTATGTCGTCACAACCCCCCTAGCACCTGATTGG
Organism: Phorcus lineatus; assembly: GCA_921293015.1. NCBI lineage: Eukaryota > Metazoa > Mollusca > Gastropoda > Trochida > Trochidae > Phorcus > Phorcus lineatus. Next base: position 5,470,415 of record OV121081.1, on the reverse strand, counting down.
CTAATAAAACGTTTCGCGTCTGTTTTCCGGAAGTGTTTATAAAACACGTTTTTTCTTCTATTTTCAGGTGGATGTGAACCTAAATAGTTGTTGATATTTTTTCTTAACTGTGTTATGAAGTATTTCCGCTAATCGTACCCCCTATGAGGATATATTATCTTTAACTTTTCATGTCCAAAAGACATATATATGACAAATACTGGTTTTCCATGAAAATCGAAAAACACCCTTATAAATGCACTTAGGTGTAGATATCACGTCCAATATACATGGATTCTAGTTATATAACCTAACGAACACTATGAAATCCTAACTGCCCTCCTGGCTGTTTTAGATAAGTCTCCAAAATTACGTTTGACTATTTGACGCGCGCCACTGTCCGGTTTTGCGAAGTTCTACCTTCATATTGTCACTGTAAAAAAACCAATAAGCTTCAAAATGTGTCGTTTTGGTAACAGTCGAGATTTCGCGATCAAATGACACCATTGATTAAGTTTGGCATATATGACTCCAACAACTCACGGAGTGGCTCTTTAATATTTGTATGATAAGCAGTTTATCATAATAGTAACTTATCAGAATAGTCTCTGAGTGCACAGTTACGAGACTGGAACAACTAAGATAGAAAACATATTCACACTTGCAGCTCCCTGAAAACAGCCTTATAAATGCACAGAGGTGAAGATATCACGTCCAATATACATGGATACTAGTTATGTAACCCTAACAAACACTATCAACTCCTAAATGTCCTTTTGGCTGTTTTATATAAGTCTTCAAAACTACGTTTGACTATTTGACGCTCGCCACTGTCCGGTTTTCGATCATAATTGCGGCGTTCTACCTTCATATTGTCACTGTAAAAAAACAACAAGCTTTAAAATGTTTCTTTTTGGCATTGAATAAATAAATGTTGACAAATTCCAGAAATAAGAAATAAACACACCAAGAAAGCATTTAGTGTTAGATTAATTACATAAAACGACTAAGTTCCTAAAAAAGTTAAAGTTTCTAAACTAACTTTTTGTGAAGAAACAATCTAAGTATGGAACTCTGTTCGTAATGTTCGCTTAAAGGCCCAAAAATGAAACTTCAAAGGGGTCTCCTTTTTCAAACTTAACTTTTCATTATATAAACATACAAAAACTAATATTGAATATTAGCGTAAAGAAAAACACCTTGCAATCCTTTTTGATATACACCTCAAGAATACAGGTTGAATGAAGCGCTCATAAATTTACTTCTTGGTGTAAGAAATTGCTTTTCGATACTACAATGATAGACAGAGAAAATGCTTGGCAAGAACAGACAGAACGAAATTGAGACCAAAGATAACACAAAATCACCGATATCCTGTTGATCTGTTTGCAATCTTATACATACACCACCGATTGAACTGGCGCGTTGCTATGGGCAACGTTCAAACAACCTGTCGGTGCGGGAACCTACACGCTGTGCACATTGTATGGCAACTAAACACAGGCGATTTGAAGAGAGAAATACACATAGGTTTATGTAATAGACAACCAAGCCAAACCAACAGGAATCAGAGTTACAAGGTAAAGCATATCTCTTTTACTATTTGTCATTGTATTCTGGTGAATGAAGTATTATTCGGTTTTACGTAATGTACGCATGTTGTTTGACCAATAGTAATTCTGTAGGCCTATCGGTTGTCTGATCCAACATTAGTTATTGCCCGGAATGTCTGGCTATGACCCATTTAACTTTTGGGATAATCCTATAAACATTAACAAATTTTGTATTGTTCGTTTGATGCATAGTGTAGAGAACACACTACAAATGTGCAACCAACCGAGTAAATCTAAATAGACGTGAGTGGAATTATTAGAGTTACCTCCCTTGTCGTGTAGCTACCCAAGAATCGTTAATCATTAAATATCTTATAGAATAAAGATATGAAGAGCCATTTTCTATATTCTTTCATGAGTTTCTGATTTGTAATTCCATGTATATATTGATATATTAAAAAATTATCTAGTTATGCCTTTATCAATATATTGTAGTATAGAAGAGATTTACAAATACCCGACGTTTCGACATACACTCTACTCGTCTACACATCAAAATATGTTGTTTATAGATTAACAATAGTCTTCTTTCTTCAATTTGGAAAAAATACTTTAACATGACAGTTACATTGCAATGGCATTCCTAGTAGACACCATTATCAAACGAGCGATGAAGACGACAGTGGCCGGATCTTGTTTCAGTTTCATCGCATAAGCATCTGATATACCATCGATTATTGATTGATTACTGGCTCATATCGTATCATTAATGTACATTTATGTTTTTTAATCCTATTTTTGTTGTTCCAAAGCACTTTTATTTGTCAAATCTATTCAATATTTTGTTAAAAGTGTTTCAGGTGACATCTGTTTAGAAATGCCAAATTATTTTAATATAGAAGAACGAATAACTTCTTATGGAAAGTCAAGTTCTTTATTGCATGAATTACGACGTTTCGGTGTAGATACTAACACCGTTATCAAGCAAGTGATACATATGATTCGATGAAGGCAAATATATACATAACTGAGATGATATTTTTACAATTAAATGGTTTGATGTACATATTGTTTTGATAAGGAGTGTTTACAGTGGAAAGTAGTTTATACAAGGAACAAGGTTGATGTACATGATATGGTAGGTTGAGTAAACAGATATAAAGTAATGGATTACTGCTGACTGATGTTTATGAGATGATGATAAGCTGGCGGTATAAAGTATCCTTGATCTCTATTCAAAGAGGGATTAAAACGTTTGATATTAATCGCTTCAAGTGTTTTTCTAATCTTGTAATCTGGATGGTTGGCTTCTAGGATGCTGATGTTGTTCCAAAGGATGCGGTGGTCAGGGTGGGCTTGGGTGTGGTCTGATATGGCGGATTTTGAATCTTTCTTCTGTACAGAGGTTTGGTGTTCTTTAATTCTTAGTTGGAGGGGGCGGGACGTTTCACTAATGTAACTTCCCCCACAGTCACAAGGAATATGGTAAACGACGCCGGTGGGGTCTTCCTTCTCGGTGGATGTTGGTTTGCCATTGGCATGGAGTAGGTTTTGCATTGATTTACCCTTGTATAAACTACTTTCCACTGTAAACACTCCTTATCAAAACAATATGTACATCAAACCATTTAATTGTAAAAATATCATCTCAGTTATGTATATATTTGCCTTCATCGAATCATATGTATCACTTGCTTGATAACGGTGTTAGTATCTACACCGAAACGTCGTAATTCATGCAATAAAGAAGTTGACTTTCCATAAGAAATTATTCTTTCTTCTTCATCAATCCAGCTTCTAAAATGCCCCTTAAGGAAGTATTTTAATATACATGTAATGAACAAAATAAGTTAAGGACCAGCCCAATATAATTTCAAATCGTCATAAAGACAATTCTAACCCCCCCCCCCCCCCCCCCCCCCTTTTAAACTTCGATAATGTGTTATATAACAGGACCCGTATCTTTTAAGATCTCTTTGTGTTAAGATTGTCTTAAGTCAGCGTTAATGTATGGTACCTACGACTGTCTTAGCACTTATAGAGCTTCGAAAATCTAGGGAATTGTAAGTTCACCTCGACGGGGAGTGTACGAAAGATTTATGATGTAATGCTTGATCTCCCTGTGCACAAGACAGAATATAAAACATGGGCTACACTGTTTCGAGATCTGTTATCAAAGTATGGGTTTGGATATTATTTGTTGTCCCAGGTAGAGAATAATGAAAGTGTTTATCTCAGTGATATCAAGCAATGAGTCCATGATATGAGTATTCAGGCATGGCAGCATAAATAAGGCTCGCTGGATTAACTATTAGATTAATATAGATGTACTTGTATAGAATTGCACTTACAAAGTTTCACCTTGGCTCTCATACTTTAATGATTGAAAGAGGTCGCTGGACAAAGCCTTAGTTAAATTTCGAGGACATGAAATGTCCAGTGTGTATTCAGGATATCGAGGTTGAATACCATGTGATAATTATTGGTAAAAAATATCATATAATCAGAAAAGGATACCTAGATAGACATAGTTTCAATAAACCTAGCATGCATAAGTTTATTTGACTCCTACAAAGTAATTAGTTTTTATCAAAATGCATTTATCAAATCGTGATAGCCGTGAGAAACAGCATCCTGCTACATCAGCGTATTTGTCTCCGCCTAGCGCCATCTTATACCCTGATATCCTTCGGCCTTAAACGCTCGTATCGCTTACGGCTGGTTACTCATGGCTATTTAAAACCTACATTGACATTTGTTTGAATTCTTATCCGGGTGGAGTCAAAAAACTCGAAAAAGAAAAGCAAACATCCACCTTTTGATTGTTATTGATCATAGGGAATATTTACCCAACAAAATTTAGTTACAATATCCATATGATGTTGCTCATAAACGAAATGATATACCCCTCTGAATATTTGATCAAAATGCCTACTAATAATTAGTAACATTCTTTGATATTCTAGCATAAATCAACTCCATATGTCATGTTAATCATACCATTTTTTTATTACTTGACAGCTCTGACGTCATTCATGCCTCACGTGATGACCACGTCACATCGCATCACCATAGAAACAGAGAGTGATGAAACTTTCAAAAGACTCAGTTTCCGGGAGAAAGTTCGTGAGCACTTTAAGAAGGGCAAACCAAAAGATGAAGTTGCCAAACCATTTTCCCGGTTCCTTTTCGTCTTCCAAGCCGTCACCCAACTGTACACCACTCTCTGCTACCTAGTTCCCCACACCTTCCAGGACTACGATCCATGGACTCAGTACTACGTGAAGGTGTTGACGTGCTACCTGTGTATTCAGACGGTGGCCAACTGGCTTTGTACGCTTAGCTATGACACCTCCTTCAGGAAAACCAAGGACCGACCAGAATATGAAGTAGGTGCCTTGTACGACAACAACCCGGACCATTTTGTGGCACGTTTGGAATCTCTGGAGAGCAATGGGCACATTCCTTCCAACTCCAAGACTGAAGATTGGGCTTCGTGGACTCTGTGCACTATATGCAAAATCTATATTCCCCCGCGGGCGCATCACTGCGACTACTGCAAGAAGTGCATTCTAAAGCGGGATCACCATTGTTTCATGATCGGGAACTGTATTGGGTTTAAGAACCAGCGTTATTTTGTTGTGTTGACGTTCTACAGCGCTGTCGTCTGTCTTGTAGGCGGGTTCTTCACAGCTAGGTATTTATTGGATAATTTCATGCCCCACGCTACATACACGGATCTCTTCTTGCCCTTCACATTTTACAGATTTCTATTTGGAAACATCGACTTTAAGACGTTGTTGATGATATACCACTCGTATATAATGATTCCATTTGGTCTTATATCTTGTCTTTATTTCGCTAGCCAGGTGCTTATTATTGCACAAGGGATAACGTTATATGAACTCTCGAAGCAAATGACAGTCAAATGCACTCGACCAGTTAATGAAAACTTTAAAAGTGTCTTTGGCGATTTCTGGGGACTGAACTTTTTATTTCCTGCTCAGCTTATATTCAGACAGAGGGAAGACGGAAAATCTTGGGATGGAATCAAGATTGTCAAAAGGCCAAAACCAGCGGTTATAAAATCTTAGTTTCTTCCCTAAAACGTTTATTTGGGGTTTATTCAAGTACAGTGCTTGAACAATCGTCAAGTGTCGAACGTTTTTACAAACACACCACTTTTCTTCTTCACATGTATACGGTTATTTTCCATTTTCCGAAAACTACGCAAATACATTTACAAATTCATATTCATAAATTGTTATCTATGAGGGCGTACTTATCGAAGTTTCTAGTTTTCATACGACGCCTTAACGTGAAATATCACTTAGACTTATTGACGATCACTGGTATGACGTTATATTTCGGCTATGACGTTTAGTTTCAGAAGCCAAAACGGTGGATATCGAGCCTATCATTGTGCCTATCATTGTGCCTATCATTGTACCTATCATTGTACCTTTCATACCAATTCCAAGGCAGTCGTGCTGAAACGTAGGTACACCTTTTGCCATCACACGAAAAATAAATGTAACGAGGCTCGTCTCACGAGCAGTGTGATAAGGTATAAATTATGATGTTGTCTATGTGTACGTGACTTGTCAATAGTATCAGTATTAACTGCCATGATGTCCACAGGAGAATGGTCAAGCAATGAAGTTATTTCAAAGAAGTATTTGCTTTGACGAAGGCAGTTCTTTCAGTGTAAATGTGAATGTATATAAGCGCACTATGCAAAGTGTTTTTGTATGAACTGTCCAATCATGTGTGTTTGGCTTTATCGGTTTTAAAATGCTTTCTCAGGAAAATTGTGGGGTTTCTTATAGTTATTTTGGTATATTCTATTTTTCTTTGTTTGTCACGCGTAGAATGTATGTTTTGTGGGAGTGAATAAAAAGCTTATTGTTTCAAATAAATTCAATTTGTCTTTTCAATATATTTATTTCATCATTTCACCCCACTGAGCTAGCAAATCTCTTTCAGCCCCCCACTCTCGAAATTGGTGATATACGGGCCTGACAATGGCCTTCCTCACAAGACTTGGCATGGTGGCCGAGTCGGCAAAGGCTCCAAGTAATAGATCCATACTGTGAGAGGGTTTAAAAACCTTGTGCAAATGTTTTCTGTGGTCTCTCAACCGGAGTTTACAGTTCATGACCTGAAGACGAACACTTGAATTAACAAGTTAACAAATTAATGGTGCAGCACTTTGAAGTATATTTGACAACTGTCTGTCTAATTCCACCAAGTTGTGAATGCGTATCTCGAAATGATGAGCTTGGTTGTTGAACATAGTATGACTTGTTTAGAATAACCCCATTTCATCAACACGAGAAAATTATGTTCACATAATTATACCCCCGCCTTACAGCGTAAGCGGGGGTATATAGCGTTCATTCTGTCCGTCCGTCCGTCTGTCCGTCTGTCCGTCCGTCACAAATTTTTGTCCGGAGCATATCTCCTTAACTATACATGCTAGCTTCACCAAACGTCATACACTTATCAACCACGATCCCTAGATGTGCCTTTTGAGGGTTAGACCAACAAATGATTTTTATTTTTTGCGGTTTCCATGGAAACATGACTAAAACAGTGACTCTATGACCAAGTCCTTTGTCCGGAGCATATCTCCTAAACTATACATGCTAGCTTCACAAAACTTCATACACTTATCAACCATGATCCCTAGATGTGCCTTTTGAGGGTTAGACTAACAAATGATTTTTATTTTTTGCGGTTTCCATGGAAACATTACTAAAACAGTGACTATGACCAAGTCCTTTGTCCGGAGCATATCTCCTAAACTATACATGCTAGTTTCACCAAACTTCATACACTTATCAACCATGATCCTGAGATGTGCCTTTTGAGGGTTAGACCAACAAATGATTTTTATTTTTTTGCGGTTTCCATGGAAACATGACTATAACTGAATTTATTACTAAGTCCTTTGTCCGGAGTATATCTTCTAAGCCGTACATGCTATCATCACCAAACTTCATACACTTATCAACCATGATCCATATTGGTGCGCCTCTTGAGGGTAAGACCAAAAAATTATTTTTATCTTTTGCGGTTCACATGGAAACGTTACTAAAACAATGACTATCTGACAAAGTCCTTTGTCCGGAGCATATCTGCTAAACTATACATGCTAGCTTCAACAAACTTAATACACTTATCAACCATGATCCCTAAGTGAGCTTTTTGAGGGTAAGACCAACAAAGAAAGCCAGACTATAGTTTGAAGCGGGGGTATGTGAGCTGTGCTCACTTCTTTACTTGTTTATACTGTCATGCGATACAACTTCAATTAACATAACTTGCTATTTGTATGGATATATAATCTTGTGATAGATATTCTTTATTTTCTCCAGTGAACTAAGATACAGTGTAATATGAAATATATGAATACATTTGAAACAAATTAATACAGATAGTTACAAACAGGTTGCAAAAAGTTGTCTAGAGTTAACAGTTGTACATGCAATAATCGTTCAAACAAGCCATATATCAAAGATCATTGGTTTTTTCTTTAAAACATGACAAAAATGGCAACAACTTTATCTTACTAAATGACTTATACTTCATTTATGTCTTTTTATAAAATGAATTCCTATTAAAAAGATGCATGCTGCAATTACTAATACTCCGTCTTTTGATTAAATTACTTATACTTCAACTATAAACCTGTCTTCTTATAATATTCACATCAATGTTTCGCATACATAAATAATGCACAGATAATGCATATCTAACAATACTACTTACGATCCGCACTCCGGTAATCAACTATATAAGTGTATAAGAATTCGGTGGAGTTAACGACATATATTAAAAAAGAACATTTTATCCCTTGTTCTTAGTGAAGAGATAAAGGTTTATTCAAAACCTTCACACATTCCTTGTTCTTAGTGAAGAGATTAAGGTTTATTCAAAACCTTCACACATCCCTTGTTCTTAGTGAAGAGATTAAGGTTTATTCAAAACCTTCACACATTCCTTGTTCTTAGTGAAGAGATTAAGGTTTATTCAAAACCTTCACACATTCCTTGTTCTTAGTGAAGAGATTCAAAACCTTCACACATTCCTTGTTCTTAGTGAAGAGATTCAAAACCTTCACACATTCCTTGTTCTTAGTGAAGAGATAAAGGTTTATTCAAAACCTTCACACATCCCTTGTTCTTAGTGAAGAGATTAAGGTTTATTCAAAACCTTCACACATTCCTTGTTCTTAGTGAAGAGATTCAAAACCTACACACATTCCTTGTTCTTAGTGAAGAGATTCAAAACCTTCACACATTCCTTGTTCTTAGTGAAGAGATAAAGGTTTATTCAAAACCTTCACACATCCCTTGTTCTTAGTGAAGAGATAAAGGTTTATTCAAAACCTTCACACATCCCTTGTTCTTAGTGAAGAGATTAAGGTTTATTCAAAACCTTCACACATCCCTTGTTCAGCCGTTTTCATCAATCAATATTTCCCATTTTGTTCACGACCCACTCTTACGATTTTTATACCCCTAAGTGACTTCGCAGTCTTAACCTTTTCATTATTGATTGCAGGTCGATTGCTAAGAATGATAAGCATTTTATTGCATCAACAGGACTTTTAAGTGAGTGCATATGTCCTCAAATGCCCGAAAAGCAAACATGAGCGCGAAAAAAGCGAGTTATAGTGTTTTTAAGTCAAAGATGACGAAAAATTGGCTTAAAATACAACTCTTCAATGTTTCTCAATGATGTGAAATACTCTACAGACTTGTAGCCATGGCCTTGGAACTTACGATTGATATCTATGTTAGTAGACCATGTACCCACTGTCTGTCGAATCTGGTCCAACTACAGATAACTCGTTAACATATGATGTAGCTACACATGTATCTGAACATTGGATATCGTAGTATAACGACTGATAGTATAGCTAACTGAATCACAACAATATAACAAAGTAGAAATTTATTTCCTAGTGTTTTTTTAAATTGATAATATACACACCATGATCTTGACAATTTTATAGTAAAGCGAGGTTAGTCATTTTGATTGAATAGAGTATAATCGCAGCAGTATGAAAGATAACAATCTTACGGAAGCAGAAAGCCTGATCCGATGAATTTAGTAAATCTTTACAGTAAAAAAACCAATTACTTTTGTAACCATTCTCTCTCTACCCTGTAACTAAAGTCGTTTCTTCCGACGTTACCTCTGTCTGACTGTTTGCAATCGTAATGAGGTGCGTGATCAGCGACCTTGTTTTAAGCTGGGCAACTCGGACAGTTCCAAACATCTTTGAGAAGACTGGAGTTCTTCACCATTGCGATGTGCATTTATGTTTTACAGAACAGAAGTCAGTCCCGGATGTATCATGATATTTGATTAGATGAATAAAGACGGTACACATGTTGTAATATTCTATCGCTATTAGGGTTTCTGAATGGACCGAGAAACATGGCCCACTTGTAACAAAGGTTACATCGTTAGAAATGGAGTGAGTAACCTCTGAATTGTTACTCTCATATAGTTGTTTTACTCGAAGAATAGAAAGAAGAATAGAAATGTGCTAATATCTGTGTCATTCTTCCTTAAAAAGGTCTTCGAAATAAGAAAAACATGATTGTACTTATATATTATCACGTGACTGTAATCATATATCTGTAAACCAAAACTGTACTACGGGTCATTTGGCCTACATTATTGAATAAAGATCTGTCTGTCTTTAAGGACGTCGATAACGGTATAAGAACAAGAACACGATATGTCTTTTGTTGTCTTATAACAATGACCTCGATCCCGCTATATGATGCAGTGCAATTAAGCGAATCCGAAATTTGGGTAATTGGACTGTAATGACTATAAGTTCCTTCACATGCAGAAATGATACAGTGATTAAACAACCCGTCATAAAAAATGTATATTCCTTTCTACATTTTTGCTGAAATCATCCTCTTATCTAATCTTTCCGCAATGTCAACCTTGATAACAGGAAGCGTATATATCATCTGTGACATATATCCTCTATCATTACACATGTGATTACCCTACACCACGCGCTTCAAACCAAAGTGACGATCGATTGTTATTTACTAATTACCTAAAGAATGGCTGAGGAGAAGTCGCCTCTACTGAAGAAACCAGAACTCTTGGAGGAAGAGGATTCTGGTAAGAATGCCACATCGAAAATACGTTTGCTGTGTATGTCCATGAAAGTATTCTCTTCAGTAACCTCGTAATTACCGAGTTACTATATTTCATATCCTTTAAGATAAAATCATCTCATCAATTCATCTCAAAAGATGGAAAGTTAATTCCATTTCGACGAAATGCCATTCTATATGTGAAGATGGCCTTTATTGAGAGGAGCACCAAGGTCGGCATTTCATTCTTTAATTATTTGATTTATTAAAGTTCTTTACAGTAAAATTATTATTCACAATAACCTTATATCCAACAGTTGCTTGTTATTTGTCCAAAGTAGTGTTGTCAGTAATACACTATTGTTTTTCACACGATATTTTCGTTTAAGTGCCTTTTGAAACTGTTACGTTTTCATTTCAATTAATTTTCTCAAGTAATTTGCCATATGGTTATTTTACACTCAGCACCTTGAAAAGAATTGATTGATTTCTTCAAGCATTTTTATGTCGACTTTTAAAAAAATTACCTCAGAGTTTTAAAAATACTTTTTTATATACAAAAATATATGTATTTGTGAAGAAACTATACGGTTAACATTGGGATTCAGAGGTCGAAAACAATATTGATGTTCCAAATTTGACGTTCATATATCAAATTAGCTTCCATCAATAATTGTTTTCAATCAGGTTAAAATAATTCAAATTTTGAATATAAATGGGATTATTTTAGGTTAATTGTTTCAGTGGCATTCTAGAAGTTGGTAGTATAAGGACGACAATGATATATGAATATACAACTTCTTTATTACACAGTGGCGACGTTTCAGTAAAGATCCTTATACCGTTATGCTTGATAACGGTATAAGGATCTATACCGAAACGTCGCCACTGTGTAATAAAGAAGTTGTATATCCATATATCATTGTCGTCCTTATTTTAGGTTATACCGTTATGCTTGATAACGGTATAAGGATCTATACCGAAACGTCGCCACTGTGTAATAAAGAAGTTGTATATCCATATATCATTGTCGTCCTTATTTTAGGTTATTTAATCAAACGTTTGTCGTTGATCTAAAGGGATCATTAGAGTTAATACTGACCGGATTTCGTCATTAGGCTAAATTATTTGAATTTTCAAGGTTCACGTTGCTATAACCAGTAACATTTGGTAAAAGATAGTTACTTAAATAATGATCAGTTTCCTTACAGAATGGAGTTTCACGCATTAAACCAACCATTATTGACTCAGTGACTAAATATCTTTGTGGGACACCAAAATACCAGGATTTCATAAATGTAAATATCAAAAAGTAGTCAAACCTATTCTGAATGAATTTCCTTGTTATAACATTTGATTGATGACGATTGACTTCTATACTATTAATTTTTCTGAAACATTTTCTTATTTCTTATCAGGCAGCTCTTGCTAATAAAAACTAAGTGTTGTTTAACCTTCGTCCAGGTGTACATGTGATGTAACAACGTCTCGTAAAGATATGGTATAGTTAAGTCGACGTAGCCTATCAAGACTATACGAGCGTACCTATGTTAGACAAGCATAAATTTCTTTACATAAAATTGATCAACACAGATATTTCCAGATGATGATAAGAACGACTAAACTATAACCTTTTTCCTCTCATGAATAATTCATGTTTCCTCTAACAAATGAAAATAATCACAAATTGCCACGACTTAACTTGAATTACTTCATTCACTGTTTTTCCCTATTTCATTTGAGTAATCAGTAAGCAATCTAAGTCCTTATGGTTCATTTAATCATGAAACCAGCAGTAGAATCATAGAGAAGTGACCACTGGATAGTCCTGCTTCATGACTGTGTATATAAAGTAGCCTTTTATACAGTCTAGGACTACATTCCGCAAGTCTAGATTGCCTGAATATGAAATAAGGAGCCCAAAGAAAAAAATATTATGGATAAAGGAACAGTAGATTATTAAAATTGTTCATAGACTAAATTTTAGTCCATCCACTGGAGGTCAGCTGTTGCTTTTACTAAATGACCCAAGGCGAATCGTATCACTGAACTCAATCTCTGTCTGTTCTAGTTGATAACATATGGTATTTTGCTCCCTCGGCTTGATATGCATCATATCTACTGCGTGCTTTATGACAATGAATTAGTTAATGTGTATATTTGAAATCCAATGAAATATCTGTTGAAAATGGAATTAACCCCTATATGTTTGCGCCACTGGAATTAAAAAAGCAACATATCTCAACGCCAAATCTCATACCATAGATTCGTCAGTTTAAAAATATAATAACATGTTTAATAACGTGTATCTTAAATAGTTGTTTAAGGACTAAACATTATAGAAAGTAGAACATAGAATAAATTAATGAATGAAAACATAACGTCGTTAGAATAGAAATGTAAAAGAAAATATCATGGTACGGTATTGTGTTTAGTAAATAAGATGTTCTTTAAGAAAGTACATAGTTTCTCAACATTCTAATTATCTTATAACATTTCACTTTAAAAGCACTTTATTCTCAATAAACAATCACAACTTATGTGAAGAAAAATTGCCTACAAAGAGTCCATTTTGTAAATGAAGTTGAACTTACTTTGACATGATAAAATAACTTGCCCTAATTACAGGATGTTGCGGATGGTTTGGTGCACGACATGTCTTGGGACTACTTTCTTTCCTCGGATTTATCAATCTGTTTGCTCTACGCGTAAATATCAGCGTGGCGCTGGTTGCCATGGTAAACAGTTCCTTCTTGGATAATGGCAACGCGTCAGTTAGCAACGATTGTGGGAGAGACAGGGGGAATGCTTCACACAAAACACATCATAACGTGAGTTCAATTTGATTTCAAACACTGTTTACAAGTAATCCTGTTTCATGGATACAGACGAAAATAACGCATTGCTACCCTGTCTAAATTGCTTCCGCCAACCAGAAACTTTGAGAGGTTAACTGGTAGGCTGATGGTACGGTCAGTTTTGACCAAAGTTTTACCATTACAGATAAAGTGATTCCAAATGAAGCAATGTTAAATTTGTTAACAATCTAAATTGCATGTATTTCTAAGACCTAATGTTGAATATAATGACTTGTCTCCCCAATGTAGAGTGGCGAGTTCGACTGGGACGAACAGACCCAGGGATACCTGCTCGGCGCCTTCTTCTACGGGTACTGCCTGGCCCAACTGCCCGGGGGGTGGCTGGCAGGGCGGATAGGGGGTAAGCGTCTCTTCGGAATGGGAATTCTCATCCCTTCCCTCCTCTCTATCGCAACCCCCTATGCTGCCAAGTTCCATCTGGTGGCAGTGATGGCAATCCGTATTGCGCAGGGAGTTTGTCAGGTGGGTACCTTGGTATCATGAAATCATCCTCACCCCATAGACGTCACTTTCTCACCAGGGGGTTTCTCAGGTGGGTACCTTGGTGTCTTGAAGTCATCCCTGCCCCATAGACGTCACTTTCTCACCAGGGAGTTTGTCAGGTGGGTACCTTGGTGTCTTGAAGTCATCCCTGCCCCATAGACGTCACTTTCTCACCAGGGAGTTTGTCAGGTGGGTACCTTGGTGTCTTGAAGTCATCCCTGCCTTATAGACGTCACTTTCTCACCAGCGAGTCTTTCAGGTGGGTACCTTGTTGTCTTGAAGTCATCTCTGCCCCATAGACGTCACTTTCTCACCAGGGAGTTTGTCAGATGGGTACCTTGGTGTCTTGAAGTCATCCCTTCCCCATAGACGTCACTTTCTCATCAGGGAGTTTGTCAGGTGGGTACTTTGGTGTCATGAAGTCATCCTCTTTCAAATGTCGTCATTTTTACATCAGGGAATATATATGTTAGGTGGGTACCTTGGCGTCTTGAAGTCATCATCTTTCAAAAGACGTCACTTTCCCATCAGAGAGTCTTTTAGGTGGGTACCATTGTCTCTTGAAGCCATCCTCTTTCAAAAGACGTCACTTTTAAATCAGGGATTATGTCAGGCGGGTACCTTGGTGTCTTCAAATCATCTTCACCCCATAGACGTAATAGTCCTCTTACCTCCCTTTTTGGGAATTGTTATGACCAAAATTTTCCGACATCATCAATTTCGCCAGGGATCTATAATAGTGTGAATCAGAATGAAAGTGCAAAATGTTTTATTTGTTTAAATTCTCATATTGGATAAGGATCAGTTATTAACCGTATAAAACTATCTCAAAGAATCAAGAACCTCAAAGTTCAATCAGGGATTTACCTAGGAAATCTACGAAAACCTGATTGCAAAAAGCTTTTGATGTCGCTCCTCATTGCAGGGGGTGGTGTACCCGGCTATGCACTGCCTCTGGGGTAGATGGGCACCCGTCATGGAGAGGAGTCGACTCGTCACTGTGACATACGCAGGTCAGTTTAGACTGGACATTGGTCATTTACCCTTACTGAAAGTGTTAAATATAAGAATCTTAACACATCGTGGACTTAAACTCTAGCATAATGTTTTGAACATCATAATCATCTTTCTAGATATACAGAGCTCAGTATCTATTATAGAAATGCTCGCAACCGCAAGAGTTCTAAATGTTGACAGTAGATATTAAAGGTTATAATACACGTTGGTGTTGAGCGTTGTGTAGGAAAACACCAGACAGAGGTTTAGCTTGGGAGTGTAAATTCTGAGGAAAGAGAGCTAAGCGTGAGGCAAGATAGTAAGCGAAGCCGTTATTATCTATAGAAATGCATTTATCTGACCCCGTTGATGCAATGTCCACAATATCAACAATAACTACAAGAATGGCTACTTTACAATACAGGCGCCCAGTTGGGAACGGTGGTTGCGATGTTGGGAGCCGGGTACCTGTGTGAGTACGGGTTTGCCGGAGGGTGGCCCTCCGTCTTCTACGTGTTCGGGGGGATGGGTGTCTTGTGGTCCGTGCTCTGGTTCAGTCTGGTACATGACACGCCCTCTCAGCACCCCCGCATCTCTCAGAAAGAACGAGACTACATAGAGAGGTCCATAGGCAAACATCATAGCGTGAGTATCTTACCTTACAAGCACGATCTTGCATTGAGTTTTAAAAGTTGCATAAAACATTCATTCTGCTATTGCCCACTTGGTAAACTGGTATCACGTACTCGGTTTCGTGATAATAGTCGGATAATCCCTCGATATATATCTAGCCCTTTTTTACATGGTGTGATTTTGGTGGGTGGCGGTCATCTGTGTCATATAAAAGGGATTTACCCTTGTCCGAACAATTGACTTCAATGACGTCAAATCTAACTGACTCCGAGCCAAACAACAATTCAAACAGGTTTTTTAATACAGTTTCCGTACGATACTGATAATTGCTGAGAATATCATCAGCGTTTTTACCTCATTTATTACCTCTTTGCACATCCGATAGTAATGGCTTTTAGAGGTACACGTGGTTATCCTGACTTTCAAGTGTTCGCGCGTTCTAGATGCTATCCACAAACCGGAAAATTCAGAAGGAAAAGGACAGACCATTTACATTCTATACACCATTCCAAAGAGCCACTCCGTGATTTTCATAACACAGTATTTACCTTTGATACAAACCTAGAGGTCATATGTGGTGATATAGAATTAAAACATCTTAACTTTTCATGTCAAAAAGACATATATTTGAAAAATACTGCTTTTCCATGAAAATCTAAAAACAGCCTTATAAATGCACAGAGGTGTAGATATCACGTCCAATAAACATGGATACTAGTTATACAACCTAACAAATGATATCAACTTCTAACTGCCCTCCTGGCTGTTTTAGATAAGTCTCCAAAATTACGTTTGACTATTTGACGCGCGCCACTGTCCGGTTTTCGATCATAATTGCGACGTTTTATCTTCATATTGTCACTGTAAAAAACCCAATAAGCTTTAAAATGTGTCTTTTTGGTAAAAGTCGATACTTCGCGATCAAATGACACCATTCATTAAGTTTAGCATATATGACTCCAACAACTCACGGAGTGGCTCTTTAATACATCACAATGTCGAATGGTTTTAAACTATCACAAATGAATCAGTAGTTAACACGTCGCTTACTGAATTCTATGTGTATTTTGTATACTATGAATGGATCCCAGGAGTTGCATCCATCATTCATACCTCCATCTGTAATCTGTTGAGCAGGACCCGTCCCCACCCTGGCGTCAGATCTTCACCTCCAAGGCGGTGTGGGCTATAGTAGCGGCTCACATAGCTAATGACTGGGGGTGCTTCACCACCATCACCTGTCTCCCCCAGTACATGAAGCAGGTGCTCCGGTTCGACATACAGGAGGTGAATACACTTACAACACCTTATGAAGATAGAATGTGAAGATTGTAGGGCCGCTTCTTTTGTTATTGTCGTGATAATTATCGTCACAAATCACCATCTTAAATAAGACTGTTGTAGTAGGTAACAGGTGCTATTTGGATCTTTATTAAAAAGCATAATTGGTGGAATTGGAATCTGGAACTATGTAAACGATTCCTGTTTTCTTTTCACGAAGAAAGGTTCCGAATAAAAATGAAAAATAACTTTTCTGATTATTTCAAAGAAAATAGAAACAAATGTAACGACAGAGTTTCACTGTAAGTTGCATAGTAAAGGAAGGACTTATTTGACCTATTTGTAGGACGGGGTGGTCTCGTCTCTACCCTACATCACCCTGTGGTTCATCAACACCATCTGCGGCCCTATAGCCGACTGTATGAGAGGACACGGTTGTCTCAACACAAAGAACACAAGGAAAGTCATGAATTCCATTGGTAAGTTTTTTCAATACGATAAATGATCATTCTTAATTTCACACTTGGTTACAAAGTTTCTTTATATAAAATTTATACACATATCTGAAAACTTACACACGTATGGCAACTTGATCAAATCTGTTACCATTTACATATATCTCACTACGGAACACTTAACAGCAAAGAAATGATGGATGACAAACATTTTCATCTGAGTGTATTCTAATTATTCTTTAATCGTTAAAGGATTTCAATTACACAGAATTCTATATTTTACCTTAAAAAAAGTTCGCACAATATTAACCACTCAACTGCTTCTGAAAGACCGAGGAAATGTAGGACAACAGTGAGTTAAACCTACCTTCTTGATATTTTCAACCCACTCTGGTTGAGCTATCTACTTCTACTGTTGCACATATCTCTCCCCAAGGGTTGTTTATACCAGCTGGTCTGATGGTGGGGGTGGGGTATGCTGGTTGTGACCCCACCCTGGCGGTTCTGCTGCTGTGTCTGGGGGTTGGGTTCAGCGGCTTCACCATGTCCGGCTACAGCGTTAACCACCTTGACCTTGCGCCGAAGTTTGCAGGTGAAATGTGTTAACGTCCAAAATAAGCGATTCATAATAACCATTCAATAAAAACTGCTTGATGTGTCTTTTCTCTCATCTTCTTTACCTTTGTCGTAAAGTTTGATATCTAAGTCTCAAGAAAAGAATAAAAAATTTCAGTCCTACCGGGGAATACAACCGTGTCATTTTCAATTTTTAATTACATCAAGACTACAGGAAACTACGACCACATCAAGCATTGATTTCATCATTTCATGTTGTAGTTCCCCCTAAACATCAGATTTATCAAAGGGCGCCTTTAGGTCATTCTAGGCAAAAACGTCGCCCTTAAATCCACCTATAAACTACTTACCACTTTTCTAGGCTTTCGACCATAGCTGTAAATAAACCTCTTGAATTGAACTAACAACAGATTAGATTTGTATATTCATGCTGTAGGGATTAATGTGAACCATGTCGTCCTAATAACCTCCAGATTCCTTTAGAAATGTTTTAACCTACCATTTGATTGTTTTGTTGCAGGTATTTTGATGGGAATTACAAATACTTTTGGAACAACAACAGGGTTTATAGGTCCAGCAATAGTTGGGGCTCTTACAAATAATAATGTGAGTACAATTTCCACGATTCTGTTACTCAAAATGCACTTAACACTTTGGATACATTTGGTCAGTTCAGTGATTTTGATTGTGAACAAAGATACCTATAAACCAAAACATGACATTTCATATCTATTGATGAAATTGTAACGCCTAAATATATCACTCTTCATCAAGACGATTAAAAAGTTATCATATAAATGATTATATCAATCATTTATAATATTTTAGTATTCGAACAATAGACGAAATTGAAGAATAAAGATGCTATTCACATTTCTGCCCGAACTATATTACAGCCTTCAGCGGGTCAATGGCGGATATTCTTCTTCATCACTTCCGGTGTGTTTCTGTTCGGCGGGCTGGTGTTCGCTCTGTTCGCTGAAGGCGAGGAGCAGCAGTGGTATATTGACGCTACCAAAGATAGTAGGGTCCCCAGGGTGTTGAGCGTACAGGTCGGGGAAGATCTCGAGGACTCGGTAACAGAGGATTTCAGGCAAAAGAAATCTAGCTGAGTTGATCTCAGTAGATTTTATTTGAAACACCTTATTGAATTTTAAAGGAGCGTTTTGGTGGGGTATGGTGTTTGCGATACTGAATAGCCGGACTTTCATGCTAACTAGCTGGTTGTCGACGACGACGTAATCTCACCAGACTTAATGTTGGTTTGCAGTACACAGGGCAATTTGCTTTCCGGAACCAATTGAGGAAATATTCAACTTATTGTTGCATCGCTGTATGTTGGTAACTTTAAACGGAAGAAGCTAGTAATTGCATGGATTAACCTTAAAAACAGCCTACCGAGTGAAAGCAAGAGTCAACTTCAGTGAATTCTTGGATTTTACAACTTGACGACTGAAAATAGATTTGCTTCCCGGAGCTGATTTTCAGTGTGTTTCTCACACCATTTCACAAATTTCGACTCGGCTGATTTCTGTGATAATATGTTGATGCTGGATTTCAACATGACAGGTGACGTGTCCAGACCGGTCTTACCTTCAGGTGAACTGAGGAGACATTGCAAAATAGTATGTTTTAGCATATTCAATGGATACACCATAATATAGATACATCTTACATTGGTATATCCATCGTACAATAATTTATCCATTATACAATGATTACCAAATTATAGATACACAATATATAGATACATCTTACATCTAAAGATAATAAACAACACGCTGATAAGCATATACGTCCCAATACCACACCTTGGTGCATCATACACTGCTACAGCACACATTCATGCATCGTACATTGATTCAATAGCGATTTTACATCATACAGGGAAGCAACCATCATACAAAATAGTCATACATTGGTACATCATTCCGCGAAACGTTCCTCATACAATAATACACCACACGTTGATACAGTATACGCTGAAACATCGTTCATCGATGAATCGTACATTAATACACCATATAATAGTAAATCACCCAAAATGAAACATCGTACATTCCTCATATTGTTTTTACTGATCGACTATGATTCTTTGAAATATCAACCATCATAGGGGCAGTGGCATGTTATTTTTAATAAGTGATCTCGCGAGAACGAAAATAATGTTTCGAATTGTATTTTATGGTTTTTAATCAACAGAAACAGTTTTACAAGAACGTGCCGTAATTGATAAGCTATGAGAACCCATTTCCCTAAACCAAATGATTAAGAATGGCCGCCAGTGTGTTTTGCTTCGAACTTGATTATTCCATCAAAGACTGCTGATGATCGGGATGATTTGACCCTCTGATGGTACTGCCTTACCACAACGACTGTGTCCAGAAAGATGACAATGGATTTAGATATGAATATAATCAATTTAATATAATTCTAAATGTATTCAAATTGTAGATTGTGTTATTTTTTCTAACGAGTTCAGACATGTCCATTTCTGATAGTAAGACATTACCATGTGTAACATAAGTGATTGTGAGGATACCTCCTGTGGGAAATCTAACCCAGGACCTCCGGATGAGATGCCTACAACCGATTCAGCCAAAGAGATATCCCCCTGGCCAAAATCAGTATAGATGTTTTTATTTCACCCTGCCACATATACACCCCCATCACAAAGTGACTCGTCCTCGAGTAATGTCATTTCAAGATATCAAGCACCTCAGTTCGACGTACTCAGGGTGTAGCGAGCACTAGGGAGTTGCCACGGCCCCGCGTTGGGCACCAAATGTAACGGAAGTGATTGTGAGATCACTCCTGTGGGATTCGAACCCGGTACCTTTGGATGAGATTCCTACACTCTACCGATTCAGCCAAAGAGATATCCCCCTGGCCAAAGCCAGCAGATATGCTTTTATTTTACCCTGCCACACATGCATTTGACATAAACATTCATAGCAAGTAAAAAGTGTATGCCTAAGTGAAAAGTATCCCCATATTTTACCTGTAACAATTAGTCGTTCAGACTTTGACAATATAAATTCTGTAAAACGATATTCATATTTATTTTGGCATATGACCTAAACTTGAAAGCACAAATTGTATTATTTTCTTTGAAGTGTAAACCTATGATGTATTTTTTGTGAACCGATGTGAAATATAAAGTAGGAATTTGATATTTTAACGGATGTTTAGAATGTATGCCAGATTTTTTATATCGAATGTGATCTATACATCAAGAAAAAAGGCTTTGCAACACCTGTGTATTCATTGACAGTTTTATATGATTAAATGATTATTCAACGACCGTTATTCAATCGATATCAAATACCAAAGGTACAACGCATATTACACTGTTCCTTTTTAATCTTTTATAGGGAAACCAACAAACCTATTCAATAGTTACGAAGTTAATCTTTTCATCGGAAAACATTTGTGAAACAGGAAAATTTCAAAATAGAAAGGGATGTTAGACTCCTTTCCTTTTGGATAATGCATTTATTAGAAGAGCCTTAAAGGATACCTGTTATATGAAATACTCAAGTTTATTTTATATTTTGCAAACCGTTTTTTCAAAATGTATATAATGCACATGTATATATTTATGGAAATACAACGTGAATTGACCAGTTATGATTTCATCCAACGAGTGGATTATTGAAAGCGAGGACATCGTTTGGTCTACAGCTAAAATGTGTTTATTTGTATCATTATCATTCAGATTTTATGATTTTATAAAGCAAATCAAACGTATGTCACTAAAACGTTGCAAGCATTGACTTTGAAGTTGACAATTTTTTAATTCGTTATTTCAGTGTCATTGCAACTTTTAGAGAGAGGGTTGGTGATCAATACAATCATACAACATTGACAGATTCACATTCTGATGAAATATAAAACCGAAGCACCCGTAAAAGTCTCATTCAACCTTTATTTCCAAACCTTTTTTCGAGGCATTTCGCACACGGTAATCACCAATTTATTAGCATTAGTGATAATCTCAAGGACGTGCAAGTGAAATAACATTTGATAGAAGAATTCCGTTCTATAACGATATAATCTCGGTTTCGTTTTTCAACAAATTTCATGTGAAAGTTGTTCAACGATACTATAATAATTATCATGCTAGTGTTTTTATACATAATTTACTTTATTAAAGTTATTAATCATCATACAATAGTTTTCATGCGTCATTTTATGTCATTCCATGATTTTTATACGTGATTATTTTAATAAATTGTTTTCTTGTTCGTTATATATTTTAAAATATATAAAAGCTTAAATATTATTTGAATTAACAGATAAATTTTCATTAGGTATAAAATGTATTTTGTGACAATTTTGCTCACAATAATGTTGCTTGAAGTGGTAAATACCATGCACATAGCGACTTCCGCTCAGCCATTGTCAGTCACGTTAACCCAGGCAGTTAATATTAGCATTCGCAAAGCAAAACAGTGCATGAGGTGTTAGTTTTATTACTTGTATAAGCTTTGCGAACTGTGCAGGTATGTATATGCATCTATATCTTCTTGCGTAACACGCAGAGCGTGACTGCAGGTCAAGCCAGGTTATCTGGAGGGTCGTATATATATACATACATCTATGTGGTCACGTCCTTGTTATCTGTGGAACGTTCGCAGTTTTGCATTAGGAGGAATGGCATTATTGTGTTACCTGTATGATATTATGACGGACCGTGTGTTCTGGGAGTGATAGCTGAAGAAGCATAACGAGGAGCGGGTACGCTTAGCACTCAGTAACAGATCGATTGGACTTGCAGATTCTTGTGCAGGTTCTTGTGCAGCAACAGGAAGATACTACTTATGTGCACTAATAAATCAACACTTATGAAAGATAACCGGACTATGAGAAACTTGGACTGTTGACACCAAGGAGTGGACTGATTGATCCGGTCAGCTCCTTAAGCGTCATATCTGAGCACTGGTGATTGACCTATAGACGAACTGTTTTGAAAGGGTGAAATGGATGGTTAACATTATTTGAAATGAAAGGAACATTTCTACGTTTTACCACTCTGTGAATGAAAGCAACCAGGGAGGTTTTACAGATACAGTCAATGGGTATGTTTTTTCGACATTTTCCGTCTTATTTGACCTTTAGGGTATTCAGAAAATCACACCAAAGAATCTTCTGGTTTCAAGGTATCGACACGAGTTAAAAGTTACAAATATCCCAGCCATGCGATTGCTGAAACATTGGATTTGAGAAAGGTGTTGAACGAGGGCAAGATTATATCGATCATCCAAAATCACATTTAAGCAAAACTATACATCTCTAATCAAAACTTTGGTATACATACATAAGCTGAATCAACTAGTGCATTTATTCAAGATAGGTTAATTGAAAATGAAATCTAAATAAACATGGAACTCTCTAGTCGTCGTTCTGCTTTGAGTGTATAAGATTGTCAATACGGAGGTTGAAGAGTATTCTGACGTCTTCATTCGATGACATAAGTGTCGGTATAGCGCAGTGATTAGCGCGTTCGGCTTCGGATCAAGAGGTCCGTGGTTCGAATCTTTGTCTGCAGTAGAGAACTGTTGTATACGCAGTCAGGTTTAGGTTTGGGTGCAATGCTACACTGAATTTCAGCGCAGTACCACCCTTGGTTCGCTAGTTCCAGCCGATGCTCGCAGGTTTCACCGCAATGCATAGCCACAATGGTGTTGCGGGCTTTCTCCCTGCAATAATACTAGCAACCGCGATATATGTGAAATAATCTTAAAAGCGGCGTTAAACCCCAACTCACTCACTCACTCGATGACATAATAACAATGTGATTACATTAAGGTTAACGAATACTAGTAATACTGAAAAAGGGTAGTTATTTATGAGGTTGACGGTGGAAGGGCATTGTACATAATATATTGTCAGCAGGATATTTCCATGGAAACATCATTTGATTGACACTTAGAAACTCGTTGTTTATTGTTTACGGATATTGTCTAAATCCCTCATCATGTGAAACATTCATATTCACGGAACTCGAAAGAACTCTTCGTTGTGATTACAACACATTTAATGTTTCATTTTAACATTTGCTTTTTTTTGCCCCACTTGTAAGGAAATCGTAGACACATTTGTTACACTTAAGTGAAATGTATATTATATAAAACATGTGTATTAAAACTTCATTTATAGCTTGATAATGCTGTTTGTGCTTCACCTTCTTCATTAGTCGTAAAAAGTGATAAGATTGTAGGCTGGTATTGCAAATACACTGACATAGTGTCTTTAAAATCAAGTGACCTTTGAGCTTAATTTAGCAATAACTATAAAGTTATCATTTACCATAGATAAGGACGGAGAGTGTAACAATCGACCAAAATCTTTTAATTTCATTATTCATCATCTTCAGCAACAACCATCTTGCCAATTTCATTCCT
This sequence comes from Phorcus lineatus, assembly GCA_921293015.1. Lineage (NCBI taxonomy): Eukaryota > Metazoa > Mollusca > Gastropoda > Trochida > Trochidae > Phorcus > Phorcus lineatus. The sequence goes on along the minus strand of OV121081.1, from coordinate 5,446,036 downwards.
ATCAAAATATCAAAAATGTTGAGCTTATATTATTATTATTATTATATTATTATAATAATATATTATTATATTTGGCACAAAAAAGCTTTAACGGCGGGATGTTTTGAGTAAAGCTTTATCAAACTTGAACGAAACATGTTTGACTTTAATCAAACTGCGGACAACATTAAGAATTTTCCTTAACAATCTGTAAGTGATAATTCCAAATGATCTTTAAAATATCGGTTTACAAAACAACATAACTATACACATTACTCTTTCCATTCTTCCGTGTGTCTTTACTTCTTAAAGAGCATTCGGCTTATTATTAATTTGCGAAAAGCCACTTACTCATATACTGTCTCTGAAGATCACTTGCTTAGTTTGTAAACCATGTTTATGAAAAGCGAGTTAATAGGGTCTATACTAGTTACCATCCTTTCTGAGTCTAAAAGGAAGAACAAAATTGTACCGTCATCTGATCTTTGGTTCATTATGTATAACAAATAATGACTTAGCATGGTTAGGAAAACCATATCAGGATAAAGCTGTGACATTTTAATATTAGTTAACTTCTAAGATTTCCATATCGTCCTCTGTTCTCTTGAAAATAGCATGGAAAACTCGACATGGGGACTTAGGTTGAGGCATGCTTTCAAGCGTGGGTGGGGCAATAAGAATAAGTGGATGATGATGACAGTCGGGGCAATTTATTCAAATATACGTAAGTACTTATTATGTATATGACGAGCAAACATAACACTTGGCAATCGTAATACTGGCTTACAAATTGCCCCCAATGGTTGAAGTCATGTTTCCTGTTGTGTCACAAGTGGAACAAGAAACATTGCGCTCAACGTTGCGGTTGAAAAACCAATGTAACGGGATTAACTGTTCCTTGATATTTTATTATTAAGGAGAAATCAGCAAGGAAACATTGTTGGGGATGATTTTGTCTACAAGAATTTCAGTTGAATAGAACCTTTCCTCAAGTAGGTTTCAACTTATCCAGAAACCAATGATGATTGTTCGTCACAGCGAGGTCCCTATTTTGGAGGGACATCCATCTGTAACCTTATCTCACGAAGTAATATACATCTTTATACTTATGATACTCGTGTCCACTATTGATGATAGTCACTATAACAACACATCTCTACCTATCCTGGTTATTGCAAGTGTACATGAATCGCCGAACACGCGAGCATGCTCATGTGGGTTCCGATCTTTTCTATCTCCTTGCCTGCCCGGTCCAGTACCACACCAGCTCTGGAAGAAAGTAGCAGTCTTTCGTAATGAACAAGGTTTCGGATGAAAAAATGCTATTTCGTGTATGTTCATTTCTATATGCAGAAGTAAAGTAAAAGTAGAAGGATAAACTCCGTAAATATTACATCTGACACTATAAGCATAATTTTTAAATGCATTTACATTGAATAGTGAAAGACATGCATCTTACAAATCAAAAGGTCGTTCCATAACTTTAATAATGCATTATCACTCAAAGCATTCTAGCATATGTTTTGGGTCAATTTATGACATTTGCAATTACATAGAAACGTACGTTTCAAACAGGACGACAGTGTTATTTCCGAGTTCAGTGATGCAGCGGGGGCGTTCTGCAGTGTCAACTTTACTGAACTCTTTGTTGCCGGAGAGTTGTTTATGGACTCCCTTCCTGTCTGAGTAGACAAACTCGCCGGCTGTGGTGAACAGAAACATAAATGCTTCAGCTCGATAATGTTTTATATGTTTCATCTTACGTTAGGGTTTCTCGATAGCAATGATAGGCCCATCATACTCAACAAAGGCCAATGGTAAAATGGGCTTCTGGCAAAACCCTTTTAACGTAATCTTTATCTCTAGTCTCTATCTTTGTGTTTCGAATAAACCTCGCAAACCCCATTAACAAATTTACTTATAGTAATATGGACTAAAGTTATTAAACAGATGTAATACAATATAACAATATAACAGGATATTGCAACGTACATGCTGGACTGTAGAGAATACCGAGCACTTTGGTGAAGGTCCATGTGACCAGGTCGCGCTGGCTGTTACCGTCGTAGTCGCATTCTCGGAGTTTCTTCTCGAACGACGACATGAACATCAACCTCCTGGGCGATAAACACACACATTACAGGGCAAGTCTTCATTCGGATCTACTATTTCAATTCCTTTATTAAGGCTTGTAGGTCATCGGCCCATGCAGAGGCAGACAATGTTTTAGTTAGTAGATTAATAAAATAGCTAATGCATAACAACAATAATGAGCAAGGGCTTCTCTAATACATTTAGAACAATTTACAAGGGTACATCTACAGTTCATAGTTGATATAGTATAATATTTGGCTAAATTAATCTGACGATTCACAATGATATGTTCATCTTTCGTTACATAAGGCAGTACATTCAAACAAAACATGTTTATCATTTCAAGTCTCACACATTTACAATCCATGTCTACGACCATACATTCATACAACTAATATTTCAATGTAAAAGGCGCTTTTTAATCTTTTTTTTTAAAAAACAAATATTTCTTCCAACTGTTATTTTGATGATAGATAAGCATAAACGTCGACTTTCGAAAGTCACTTGATTTATAAAAAGGTCATAAAATGAGAAGATATATCCATATGGCCATATATACACTGTTCATCACAAAAGCTTACTCTATAGATAAATAAATAGACATAACCAATATTTTGACCAAATAAAGCCAAAACCATAGGAAATCAACAAAGATCTTAAAGAGGAATTTACTAAGCCACAAGAAATTAGTACAAAAAGTCCTTATAGATGTTTGATGAGTCAACATGTCTAATTGAAGACATCTTTTTGAAAATTCTTACTTAAAGTCATTTCTCTCTTTTGGTATGCTACATGCAATTGAAAACAACAATTATAGAACTAAAATCATTTTATATAAACGTAATTAATAATTGTTAAAAATATGAAATATGTCACCCGAAGTGAGGGGACGTCGTGACATGAATTCCTTCATGTCAAATGATCTGTTTCCGACTGGTTTCTGTCAAATTAGACCTATACATTGTTACATTTATAACATAATCGGGCGGTCATACGAAGTTCTTTAACGTTATACTTACATTGATACTTACATTTTGCGAACTTTTTCATGTCACATGAGAAGAATCAACCGAAAACAAGTGGGCTAATATTGCAAGAAACAAACGCTGGAAACCATTGATCAACGTGAATAGATGAACCCGATGACGTAAAAGCTACGCTTAGTTGCTACTTCATATGATAGAAATTCGTTAATCGAAATTCACAATATGTGCAAAAGGAATTACTTTCTGGTTTCATCTGCCACGATTTGGTCCTCGAAAAAACTGTCCCCTTTAGCAATGGTGAGAACACACTTCTGATGGAGCGGTATGGTGTTCATCTGTACCCGAATGATGCCGTATGTATCCCGTCCATCACACATACCAAGCGTGAAGAGGTACTGCTGGGGTAGGGCTATAGTCAGCCCGTGGATAGAGGAACCTGGAAGATTTAATGGATGAAACTATTTCTTGTTTAATGGTGAGCATCCTGTCTCAGGGTTAAAGCTATACGTTTGAAACTGCGACAGGCTGGATAGTGAGTGTCATGTTATTTATCAGAAGATATCATGTTACACGTGTAATGCCAATAAAATTCATGTAACAAAAACCAGAGCAAAAAAACAAAAGGAACAAGAATTGATGATACAAAAAACACTGATGAAGACATCCGACGTTCGGATGACAATATCATTGAAAGTTAAAGAGAGAATACCATAGGTTTGGACAGGGAACGGTAAGACATTAAATAAAAAATTAAATAAAAAACAATCGCGTTCTAAGAAATGCCAAAATTTCGATTCCATAAATTATAACATTTGATGATGATGTCCGCCATTATGCATTCATAACATTGATATAACGCATGTCCAGTCTCAATTCATACTCAATATCAATTTTATATGTTACGAGTGGATGTTTGTCACTGATAGAAACACTTCGCATATTCCAACATTTCATTCATTTGCATACGAAAGGGATTGGCAAACAAGCTGAATGTCGCTTCGGATATTTGTCAAGAAGGAGCGTACTTTGGAATTTCTACTTCCTTTATAAGACATTTTGCCTCAGTTTCGCATTAACCGATATCCACATTGTCAGTGATTTGACTAAAATATTCATATACGTGGAAATGGATATGCAATATATTTATTCATGCAACAATAGAAATTGGAAATGGTCGAATCGGTGACATTTTGATTGGTATGATTGCTGCATTCAGTGGATACAAATAAATACATTTTACATATTGATCACATTTGATTTGAGAATATCATCTAAATAGCTTTGAAGTCGAGAAGGCAAAGCATGAGACACGACCTATGCAGACACAAGTGCATGCGCTGCCTAAGTAAGTTACTACAAACTGGATCACAATTCATCAAGATCACAGTTCACCACTGCTTCCAGCCTCTGTGGAAATAGTGTGACGGGAATCATATAATGATTTTATTATTTTAAGAATAAAGACAACTAAACGACTTTTGCACAAAACTGTTGGGCATTTTTCGAGAAATCACCGTCAGAAAAATGCATGGCCAATGTTTTCCCATGTTTTTCATTGGACAATAGATGTTTAACAATGTTTCCTGATCTATGTGCTATATCATGTGTACACTACAATGACTACATACAGGACTTCTGCAGCTTTGCGTTTGTTTGTTATAGCAGTATATGACCTCGTTATGATTAAAACTTTTCCACAAATATGGTTGCAAAACCGGATATTCGTGACTCATACGAACAATATCTTCAGTGATAAAAACGTTTAGCACAATTGCAAGATTTTTTAATTACTTGATATCTTGATATACTTCTCAAACACAAGCTGTAGGCGTTCGCCATCCGTCGGCTTGTTAACCTTTGAGCGATGTATTTCTCCATATTTGGTCACATAAAGTTCTCTCCGTTTCGGGATGTACACCAAACCGTACACGTGGGCCCCTATTGTTAAACATAATGAGAAACAAACATTATTTCTAATTTTCTATCATAATTTTTTATCTTTGAATCATTATTTTGTGATGACTCATTAAAGACAGATTCCATCTTGGTTGTTTCGTTAAAACATTTAAGTATTACCAGTATAATACTCTAGTTATCAATGCCGCAGCACTACTCTTTTGAAAAACCTGTTTAAGATACGAAATGATATAATCATTTCCTTAAAGGTCATCGAAATGTTTTTTCGAAATGCACATATGAAATTCCACCCATTTCTCCTGCGTCATAAGTTGCTTTCCAGAACATTTTGCTCAGTTACTGTCTCTGTCAGAAGGGCTGTTAAATTTCAGACATTATTGCGCCAACTAATATTATTTTCTCAATTGTTCCGCGTCTTACCTGTAAAAATGGCTGGTCCCCATGATTTGTCAGCGACGTGGTATACATACAGAGACGATGAGCTTGCCACAAACAGGAAATCTCTCTGCTGAGGAAGATCTGCAAAAACAGATTTGTAATGAGCAAATCTACTCACATTAAGTTGATTTTACATTTTTGAAATAGTAGTAGTAGAAGTAGTAGTAGTAATAGTAGTAGTATTAGAAGTAGTAGTAGTAGTAGAAGAAGTAGTAATAATAATAGTATTAGTATCAAAGGTAGTAGTAGTAGTAGTAGTCGAAGTAGTAGTAGTAGTAGTAGTAGTAGTAGTAGTAGTAGTAGTAGTAGTAGTGGACTGTTCACCTCTTGAACGCATACACTTCAGTTAACAAATGTTTAAGTGTCGTCTGCGGTGTCGATAAACTACAGCCGCCATTGCTAAGCTACGCCTGGCTTACGCCTGCTAGGTAGGTGGCGTAAATCTGGGACGTAAAGTATGACGTCACTTCTCTAACGTCATGGATGTGCATTAGGGCGTAGATTTGCGCTCGGGCGCAATTTATACGTACGCCCGGACTAAGACTTACGCCTGAGATGTGCATACGGCCACTGGGGTCAAGTTTGTTCAGGTTACAATGACTTTCATAATCGCTGCGAAATTGTGAATTTTTCGCTATGGAAATTACATTTTGAAAGCACGTTAAACTCACTCACTCACCCTCTGTGGAAACTTGGATATAAATTGGTCAGCGCCATTTTCCAAGAACTTTTCATTACATTCTCTTAATATTGTCACAAATCTTCTTATTGGAATAATGCAGGGGACATTCGATTTTTTAACCTTTGCATTATTTTCACGGATACATTTTCATTTGGGGACATCCACTTAATTATCATGCACTTAAAACTTGTCAGTGGAATATATCAGGAACATTTGATAGATATTTCATTTATAACGTCTAGAGAAGATATGTGAAGATGACGTTTTGGGTGATCTTGACATTGTTGAATTTCTCACCATGGGAACCTGAATAATATCATTTTTTACCTCACACTGTCTTCGTCTTCGCAGTTAGTTTTTGAGTTGTAGCCATATTTCTTAATATTCAAATGATGGTTTGAAACGAGGGTCATGTCGTCTCACAATTGCTTGTTATATAGGTGGTATAAAGTATTATGTAAATGACATAACGTATTGTATAAATGGCATGTCATACACTATTTACTCTGAGACTCATTGCAGTTTTTCCATCCAACAAATATGAAAAGGTGAAATGAACGGTAAATAGGTAACTTAGGGAAGAACGCACCAGATTTCTCCTTCAGATTATGTCCTTCCCTTTGGAACATCTTCTCCCAGAAAAGCATGTTGGAGTTACTCGCCTCGGCCTGTGTCTTACCGCCCCCTAGTATACAGCACCTAAAGTCTTTAGTCCTGTGTTCGAATCCATTGCATATACTCTGCTTACAAACTCGTGCACAGTTAATAACGTCCTTTTCTTCGGTTGGATTGCATTTGTTTCGCGAAAAGTTTCCGTCCTTTACCTTAAATGTTGTCATCAATGAGGCCGCTGACACAGAAACAAAACTGAATAGCGACATTAGCGACATCTTTACTATCGGTCAGAGGGATTGTTTTGGATCTGCTACATTGTTTTAAACCATGACTACGACAACCGCGTGGTATCGTATTTTCAGTATCAATTTACTTCAATGTAATTAACAATTCAATATTTATCATCTCAGGAGACTGTATGACAGGGTAACTGTTTCAGATGTTCACGGAGGTTGATATGAGAAAGAGTTATTTATTTAATTGAATAGTACACAGGTACAGGACTTTAAAGGATGTATTACAATATTCTGATGAATATCTAATTGGTACGTCCGCTTACAAACTCATCAATTCATTTTGCTGGGTATTATTTCAAATGTAAAAGAAATTGGCGTGTAGGTGTTTTAGGACGTGATAAACGTCTTTTGAAAGGGAATTTTGTGCTTATTTTTAAAAGAAGCAAGATCACAATCCACTCTGAGCTGAATCAGAATTTTGCTAAGAAGGTAGCACACCCTGTAGAATACTCGATCATCAAGTCAATTATCCTTATCAACAGTTTATCTTAAAACAACAGTCACAGTGGACCTGGTATGTGGTGTCTGGGTGAAGTCTGCAGAGAGTGGGAGTTGGGGTTGATAGTTGGGGTAAATTTTACCCAGCAAGGAAGCACTGTAATGTGATATTCTAGGCAAACTAGATCTTCTGTCTCATTCTGGTCCTGCTCCATGTCTGTGTATGAAATAGAAGTGATGTGATGGATGTGATTTAAGTGTCATATGAAATAAACATACATATGAAAATCCATCATTCGTTATTTTACCAATTTCAATTTTCAATCGATAGCAATGTCTAAGACAACACACGCGGGCCATTTTGGTCGCTAATTGCTAATGTACTCCAAGAAGCACGAAGTTGACTCGGATTTTGCTTGTTTGTTGTTACACTTTTCCATGTGTCGATGTCCTGGGTGTAACCGACGAGACATGAGGATTGAAAGTTGTAGAGGCAGTTGAGGTGATCGAGAAGTTGGTTTGGGTGGTCAATTGGTTGATGATGACAAGCGTGTCATCACCCTTCCGGAGCCAGCATGGCATGTTCCCGGTCTGCCTACATCCCATTCTGCCTACACTGTTAAAACAACATGTTACGGTCTGGTGCACGGCTTTTCATGGGTGAATAGTCATGTGCATACCTCTGAATTAATGGAATCTTCCATCCATAGTCCCAATCTGCCTACAGTCAACCATTTTAGATAAGACAACAATATTGCATAGATACAGCACTAGTGATTTATTAGGCTGTTTCACATTGAAGTACCACTTAGGTACCAGAGATACAATTCAATCCAATACTTGAAACATTTCACATTTTTACTATTTTACAGCTTTGTACAAGTCAGATTTCACAAGTCACACTCAGAGTTACTGCAGTTTCACAAAGTGTCCAGCGGCATCAAGGAACTGGAGCACTGTCTTTCTGCCGGTTGCAAGTTGCTGCTTCAGTCGTTGCAGTCGCTGGTCCAGGTTCCTGTAAACTTGTGCGCGGGGTCGCACTGTTCCTCCATTTTCAGTCTGGAGTCTGGTCCTTCTGTCGGTGGTTTCCTGCTTCTTGATGGCCGTCACAAACTCGTACAGGTTGGGGTGGTGTTTCCTGATGGCCTTCTTCAGTCCATTGTGAAAACCCTCAAGGTGGTTGTTGGTACGGGGGCCTGTGTTCAGGTACTGGTTCCACAATCGGATGGGGAACCTGGCATCATCGTCGACCCAGGTGGCTGTGATGTAGTCGTTGATGGCAGTGATTCGGTCTCCGTCTGGGCCATCTTCCATCACCTCCATCCAGGCATCTTGGACTTGGTCAGGTGGCAGTAGAGGGAGGGCTGCAGCACGACGGATGTGTTTCTGGACTGCTGGGTCATTCTTGTAGTCAACTGCTAGGCCTTTCTCACCAACTTGACGCCACAGGGCTTGAGTGAAGTGAAAAAAGCATCCCCTGACTTCAGCATCTGGAAATACTGTCTGGACAGCACCAATAGCTGCCGCTTCGTAGTCTGTCTGCACAAACTCTGGTGAGAGGTCCATCCCTGTTATCAGGATGTTCCACAAATATTTCAATTTTTTAAATGAACTAATCCTTCTACTCAGTCCACTTGTTTGGTTTGACTCAGATACTTGGGTCATGCCCATTATTTTAGGGGTGTTAACTTATGTCCCAGTCTGCCTACATTTTTTTTGTAGGCAAATTGGGCTGTAGGCAGAATGGGATGTAGGCAGACCGGGACTCAACCGCCAGCATATGGGCTTGAACTGCAGTTTCTTGCTGATCTGACATACCGATATTTGTGATGGGGGGGGGGGGGGGGGGGGGGGGGACTGAGGACCCATGAGAAGGCTGGAGCATCCTGTTAGACCAGATGAAGTATGTGAACCTGATATGGGGGTTGGAAAATTATACTTTTGATGTGCACCTATTATTCTGACACTTAATTATTTTTCAGTAATTGAGGGTTGCATTTCACACCACCTTTCAAACATTAAAGTACATTCTATATCTTTTGTAAGTGTATTAATTGATTAAGCAATAGTTTGATTGCAATTTAAGTAGGTAAATACCTCGCGACTCTCCAATCCTTAAAATACTGGGCCTTGACTCCATTATTTATAATGAATGGAGATTTATTCGAACATTAACCTTTATTTGATGCAGATGAAGCTGTCTACACCGAGGTGGGTGTGTAATTAATGTTAAGGAGTCTTCTGATGATTGCAAGGGCGTCTTCTCTGGGGACGTTTGTGAATGGCATTGTTCTTGAATTAGACTTCGGCGGACTTAACTGATTTACCTAGTGGGGCAAGGAGTCTGGCAGTGTTGTAGGAGTCTGGCAGTGTTGTAGGTGTTTGGCAGTGTTGTAGGAGTCTGGCAGTGTTGTAGGAGTCTGGCAGTGTTGTAGGAGTCTGGCAGTGTAGTAGGAGTCTGGCAGTGTTGTAGCTGTCTGGCAGTGCTGTAGGAGTCTGGCAGTGTTGTAGGAGTCTGACAGTGTTGTAGGAGTCTGGCAGTGTTGTAGGAGTCTGGCAGTGTAGTAGGAGTCTGGCGGTGTTGTAGCTGTCTGGCAGTGCTGTAGGAGTCTGGCAGTGTTGTAGGAGTCTGGCAGTGTTGTAGGAGTCTGGCAGTGTTGTAGGTGTTTGGCAGTGTTGTAGGAGTCTGGCAGTGTTGTAGGAGTCTGGCAGTGTTGTAGGAGTCTGACAGTGTTGTAGGAGTCTGGCAGTGTCGTAAGGAAGGTCTGTCTTGAGCAGAATAAGAGGAGGACTTTGACTAGATCTTTGTGGCCTTTTATGGTTGCTCGAGTAACGGCTGTCGAGGTCTGGGAACTGCATGCTGCGTGTGAAAAGTTGGGCCTATCTCAATGTTGTCCAGTTCTTTCAGCAGGGCTTTATGGTCACGATTATGGCGGGTGGCTAGCTCTCTCTCTTTTTCCTTTTTTTCTTTCACTTTTTTGTCAGGCATACATACAGGTGGAGATACATTGTGACATATAAGGACACATATTATTCGATATACATGCTGAATAATGAATAAATACATATATTCGTTTTCATACAGAAAATTTGTAAAGTGTCTATTTGTTGGTTATAAATAAAATATGTAAATTAAACCACAACTTCCGAAAATATGCTTCCTGGCTTTGGTTAATGTAAATAAATTTTGATATTTGGGGTAAATCCTTTCTTTCTACAGTTGCAAATGATATTCTTGACCAATATGATCATAGAATTTAAAGCATAGTTATATTTTCCCTTCACTCCAAATAACACCTGGGTAATTGTAAAACTAAGTTGTAATTCCACAGTGTTGAGCCACAATTTAAGCTCGTGCCATATATTCTGTACCTTCCTACACTCCCAGAACAAATGATAAATGGTTTCGTCAAATTCGTAACAAAATATGCAAAAGGTGGTTTCAACGTATTTTAATTTATAAAGATGATATCATGTTGGCAGTATTCTGTGGATGAATCCATATTGAAGCCATCTGAGATCAGTTTTAGGGGTACATTTTTTTGCAATCGAGCTCAAACATTCCAAATCTAAATCAGTATAGTGCTAACCAATTACCTGTTCCCATTAATCATAGCAAGTGCGTGTCACAAAACGGGAGTCAACTAACGTAAAGTATAGTTTCTGATGACCCAAGGATTAGTACTTTCGATTGTGAAAGGGTATACAGGGTTGCATAACTTACAGTCGGATATAGCTATACCTATAGCAAAATATTGAACTACACGTTCAACACCCTTATAATGAAGGAAGTTAGTATTAAGAAATTATACACTACAAAATTTATTTAACGTTACATAGAGCGTAAATAAGTTCTCTAATCCTGATAGTTCAGGAAGTTCATCAACATAAAGTTCAAAAGCATAACACGTTCTGTAAACAATCTGGAACTTAAAATAGGTATGTTGATGAAATATATTTCAACGATTCAGACGTGACCAAAGTAAGTAATTAAGATAAATATTTCCGATTTGCTTCTCACATTACCACTCATAATAATTTCGAGTAACTATTTACTACATCGCTTTCAAAGATAATATATAACTAAATAGTTATAGCAAATGAATATGTCACTGGGTAATAGTGTTTGATTCATATTGATGATTCGTGACTGTGTATGAAACAGGAGCCCTTATTTCATTCTAGGTCCTCATTCGGCAAGTGTAGGTTTTACTACATACACAGAGAAATGAAACAGCATGGATGAAGGTACAGTTATCGCTCTGAACATTTCATAGAATACATTTAATGTATACTTCGAATAACCAGACAACTATTTCCGTTTGTATATCGCCATGATGTGTGTCTGTACGGTATTTATTATCTTTTTCGCTGTATCTATCATTCTATTTAATTGCAAAAATGTATTTATTGGCAATACAAAATCAAAGTACATTATGGTTTGCTTATAGCAATTTGAATATGTGTTGCTTGTTTCCAAAAGGTATACGTTGAAATTAATCAATATTACGGAAAACGGTTGTGGATGATAAGAACATCAATCATTTTGGTATTAAAAGATTACAAATCCACAAATGAAAATGAAGTACCTCGTGGCATTTATTTTACTAGCTTTCAAAGATGATTGTTTGAATCATAATATGTGCATACTTTTGTTTTAAGAATACCTGATAAAACGGCTTTCCTGAATGTTGCTAGTTCGCACTGGTAGCATTAGAAGTACAGCGGTGTGTGTATTGGGAAATAATGAAAGCGGAAGAAAATTGCTTTAAAATTGACAATTCTTTGAAAGAAACTTTATAAGAAATATGTTTAATTACTCAAAAAACATACAGCTTGTGTCAAACTAATGTAAAGTTGAATTATCTTATCTTTTGTGAGGAAAGAAAAGAAATGAGTTTAAAACCTTAAAACGGCCATCAAACTTATGTATAGACAATTTTAGTCTCTTCATTTCATGCGGTTACCATATCAATCATGCTGTGTTTTATGGTTCATTTTATGGTTATTCCCCATGGAGATCACCAGTTCAACAAGACGCTACATAGTAATGGGGTCATTCATTCATTCATTCCTAGTATGCCTACCTTAGGAAAAAAGTGCAGGACATCGACTAATATGTTTGTTTGCTCACTAATAATTATTTTCAGAAAATAATTAGCAAAACAAACAATTATCCACAGGCTAATTGACATTTGTTATCCCTGTGTAGGAAGCTTAATCTAAAAACGACAATGTAGTTGCACTTCTTACTTTTGAAAGATAACTTCTGGACTAATTGATATTTCGGTTTGTTTGTAAAGTGATGGATATGTAAGTACATGTTACTCCTCGCTTTTGGCTTTATTTTTTGAGTAGATTATGCAGGGTTTGTTTTTCAAATTTTTCAAAGATATTTAGCAAGCGCCATCACTTGAAACATATTCTACGATATATTATCCAAAGTTTTATGAGCTCACTTCCTCTCTCTGTTAATAAGTAACATTCACTCTACATCTGTGTCATTTCTTTTTCACGACCGTCATCCCACTTTATATGGATGTCATTTGGTTATGGTATTTGGTGTCATTTCACATCAATATTCTTATCACAAAGATAGATCACAATTCCTGGTGCATTCCATCCATTCACAGCTAGGTGACGTCTCAGCTTGTTACTGTTCACATGTCAAGAGCAGTTTTGACGGAAGAATCACATATCATTTTTTGCTTTTGAGCTCTTCACCATGGAGTGGGAAGTCTATAAGGACTTTTCATTCATTCATTCTTTCTTTTAAGAACGCCATATCCTTATTCAACACAGAATGTTAATGAGATAGTGAATAATGATACGACAAAGCTTCTATATATAAATCTCTCACTTACAGCCGACTTATGCCCTTTTTACATGCACTCTTTACTCCCAGGAGTATATTTACTCCTAGGAGCAAATTTACTCCTAGGAGTAAAAGTATATTTACTTTACGTTCCATTGAAAATTAAGGACCCTTAAGTATATGTGATTTGCTTACGGTTAAAACATCTTTTTGGTGAGAACTAACAATGAGTAAACTGCCTATCCAAAGGAGAAGAAGAGATTGTCAATATTTTCTGTGTACTGCTATAGCTGAAAATCTGCTTTCTTTCAAATGTTGTTCCAATGGCATGATGTCATAAAGACTAATCGATTTGACATAAAATCATGGGTAGTATATATTTCTGTCGATATGTCACTTATTCATAGCTGAAATATTCAAATCGAAATGCCTTTAATGAATGTATATACTCGTCTGTGTAGTGGCGCTACTCACAGAATAAAAGGTAGTGAAAAGGGATTCCAACAATGGGTCAGGATCCACATTTTTTTTTTCCAAGTTAACGTAGGAGTAAATATACTTACAGGAGTAAAAGTGTGCATGTAAAAAGGGCATAAGATAATGGTGGAACTCTAGCTATAGATAGACCCACTGACCGATATAACACGTACATTTCCTTGTGACCTTTGACCGCAGTTCATCTTCTATAGGTCAACTGGCCGCAGGTACAAAACAAAACAGATACTTTTTATGCCTGTGTATGAGTTTGACTTCTTAGAATAACTAATGCAGATTACCAGTCTAATTAATTTTATCGAAATGAAGTTTTGACAACCAGACTTATTCATGCAAATTTATGATTTTTCAGGAAACATACAAAATGTATTCAAATTACTAAAAAGAATATTTAAAAGTGTTGTTTGACATATTTTGAATAAACACACTTTAATATTTATTACTTTGTTTCAAATATTCATTCAACTGAATATAAATGACTAAATCATAGTATACATTATTGCTAAATTGCATTTTATTTATCTTTTACATGTGTGTATACCGACTTTGTATCAGCGATATATCTCTTCATAATCATTGTAAATAAGGAATTGGGAATAATAATCAGATACATTCAAACAAAGATATATATTCTTAATTATTTTGATTTTATTTTATTGCCATTTTGACATCGACCTGTGACCATTTGACTAAGGGTTCTGTTGCCATCTTGTCCTCGTGGTTATTTGACCCGGTCGGTCCACTTGTATCCTCCCTGCCGTGACGTAATTGGTTTGTGCTGATGTAATAACAAACTCCAAGAGGCTAATCAAACTAAGTATCTATTTCAGTATTCTACATGGGTTGATTTCTTGCGTCATAACGTATCTCCACAATAATACCAGGTGTCGCTTACATCATTTTTTCAAATATCTGAATTCAACTATACATGCAATGTATAAGGGGAGGTATTTCTGATATCACATGTGTTGAGATCAAGTCGGTCAGTGTTACCGTATGATTGCGGAGGTTTTTAGCAAGTCTATGGTAAAGGAACGTGCAATGAATGCATATTAACAACGATAGTGACAAGTATTTGCTATCAAAGAGGAAACATGTGATGCGCTTTTACCCCTTATATATTTCAATCACGTTAGGATACTGCTGTGGGGGCGAGGCGTGGGCGCTCCATTTGGTCTCGAACTCAGACTCCAGAGTCAAGAAGTATGGGTGAGAGCATCAGCTTCGTGCTTCGTACACTTAGCTATATCTTAACTCGTTGCAATTCACTCCTTTGTGGAGAGACGCAGCTATTTAACGTGAAGAGTAGGTGACGAAGAGAGAGAGAAAGAAAGAGAGAGGAGAGAGAGACAGAGGGAGAGAGCATTGGACGGACCGACGGACAATCATCCGTTTGGAATAGATACACATATGAGCAGGGGGATGGGTAGAGGAATCCTGAAAGATAGAGACCTGGCGAGGGAAAGAATAGGGGGAGGACAGCTACATCGCGTATACTGTTGTTGGTTTTCCTTGATGAAATCATGCACATGTTGCTGTCAACTTTACGACATGCCCAGACAGCTGTATACTTCCGTGTGGAATGCCAGTGTCTCCAACACAGGAACATACTCATTCACAAACACACGTCCGTAGTGAACATAATCTACGTACACGTCTGCATACGTATGTAGACTGCTATCCCCTTCGCTTCTCGATCCTCTGCCCTATCTTCCTACTGCCGATTAACATGTAGATATGCACAGCGTCACGACATTAACAGCTGATGGACGGAAAAGGCGAATATTGATTGTAGAGACCTTTGGCCTGAAGTGACCTTTATCCATTCAGTGGATCGGCCTTGCGCAGAGATATGATTGGGAAATGACGCTTTCCTTGCCCGGTAGTTATATCACATATTTTTTTGTAATTCATGTCATGGGATGCCTTAACCATATTCATTATAATTAGTTCTTGCTTAAAAATGAGCACGTGTTGCATTGATAAGAAATAGATTTATCACTCTATAAGTATTTATTTGGAGACAAGTTTATGATATGCACGTCGTTTCTTCTCTTCATGTTCAAGATGCACGACTATATATGAGATTTGTGTTAAAGCCAGGAATGTATGCTGAGACGATGCGTATTAAAGTGCTTTTTGCTCTCTGTGAGAGATTGTTTCTTAAATTCTCTCACAGGCTTTCTTTGTTATTTCACAATGGAGAATGTCCGTTTATACGTATTAAACATGTAGGAAAAATTCATATAATACAGAAAATGTAGCTTTAATATATAAATGTTACTGTTGTCATACACGAGATGCACGTGTTAGAATCACATAGATATAGGCCTGAGTGTTCCATAGAAGCTAAAGGTAGTCGTAATTAGTACTTTAAAGACAGAATATTTAATGAAGAATTGACCATCAATTCACTGAATGCAGACATAACAAGGGACCACACAAACTGTAATGATAGTGTTTCCTAAAGTGACCTTAAAAGATTCTTTTGTCGTTACACTGAACCTATTAGCATTAAAGTGATACCCTACATCAACAGCCAGTACTTCTCCATAAATGATACCGTTGATAACATTTGGCATATGGTACTGTGATAACTAACAAAGGGTGTCTTTAACATGAGTATCTTCATGCCGATCTACCAGCAATGCTACGCCGATGCATTGCTAGAACCACAATGATAGATATAGCAGATTCGGTATGCATGCTCCCTTTTTCAAAGGGGTACTAACTTTATTGTTGTTTTCCTAAAAACTAGTTCAGTGCTTACTTCTCATCGCCTGCCAAGTAACGACAGGTACGGAACGCATTCTCCGGGAAACAAACCCTGCACCAAACATTGTCCCGCAACATAGGATCAGCGATGCTCAATGACTGTATAAGATTGGAGCCTTTGATGAAGTCTAGATTCTTGTTTAGTAGGTCTACATTTACTAAAAAGATATAACAAAAATAAAAAATCAGCATTAAAAGAACGTTTCTAGATTTGGGTTATTAGAAAGCAGGATTAATTATATCTTCAAGAAGTAGGTCATGAAGACCTATTGTTATTATCGTTGGGTTTAATCTTCTTTGCTTTTTGATCTTTGTTAGTTTGACGGATTTTGGCAAACCTCATGATTGAATTCAATAAGAATATAATCCTCACGGAGTTTAGTGTGTATTCTAACTGAGATTTGTTCAAAGCCAGATTTAAAATAAAATAGCGTTAGTGATATCTGGATAACCGGATATATCCAAAATCATACAGACAAAGAGTCCGTTAATATTACTTTGAGCACTGGACGCCGACCTGTTGACAGCTGAAAGTTTATGACCAAGTTTAAGTCCAATCGACCAGAATTTTTTGATTGTTTAAACTTCACTTGCAATTAAAAAACACTGATAAAAAAAATTGATCTACACACATGGTAACATACATCATAGTTTATACTCATACTTATAAGGTTCCCCCTTGACAACATGCTGTTAGGGAAACTAATTGTTGATTACGTTTAGTTTACATAGTTTGATAAGGCTGCACCACAGATTGAATTCTTTTGTCTATTGAGAAAGGAGAACATATAACAGAAAGCTAAATATGTGATATGATACCAATCAGGAAACAAATTTCATGCAGATAACGCTTTACTACTTTTTGATATTTGCATTAGTAAATTTTATGCTGTCTCTGAAGAAGTATTGTTACGTTGAAAAATGAAATGTAAATATTGTTTGTTGTAACGTGAGTAATTCCATTATTTTCAAGTGAACTGATGAAGCTTTAATAGCTGTCTTTTAAGAACATGTAACTGGACACAGCAGTTTGAACCTTCACAATCAGAATTGTTAGAAAGATAAATTTGAACTAAGTTGCCGACTAACAAAATCATGTCTTTTCAACTGTAGTGACCCTTTAAGTCAAACAGAAGTGTTTAATTAACGGACTGATTTAAAAAGAAATCTCAGATTATTTCCAAATGGTTATATCTAGTCTAAATTAAGTCTATGAAATATTTTAATAATTTACTGTTCCATCATCCATTTTATTCTCATCCGGGCTCTTTTGTATACAGTAAAATGTAGACTTGTTGAATGAGGAGCTTGACTGTATTAAAGGCCACCACGCACCTAAAGACTTGCTACATGTTTTAAAGGAGTGGCAATTTCATTGTGAGCAATGAATTAAAACATGACAAATCTACAGATGAAATGGTGTACACAGTAGTTTGTCATGAAATGACGAAAATTACAAAAGGACAGGGGCTCGCATTCATTGTCACAACGATCTGTAGAGCGATACGACATTGTTGTATGGAAACCCAAATGTGCGAAAATAACTTTAACTAAGGGGAATTTAAAAACTTGTTCATTTATGACAAGTTGAGAGAATGGTTAAGATGAACATTGCAGTAAGGATTTTGTCTAAACCTTATGTCTTTTTGTGTTTTAAACTCAAACGTCTCAGAAAGATATTATTGGAATGTTATTTAGCCATATATCCTTTCAAGATGTACTTGTAATAGTGCCAAGCGGTAGAATCCCCTTAAAGATGCTCTTGAATTGTGGTGAAACAATAGAGTTACTCAGGTATTCTCGAAATTTTGAAACAATAGATTCCATTAAAAGGTCTTCTCGAAATGTTTGTTCCAGCTAAACATATTTGAATGAAGTAAAACTATAGATTTTTCTCAAAGGCGTTCTAGGAATTTGTAAACGTTAATTTAATCCAAAGATATTCTTGGAATGTAGTCTTGCAATAGATTAACATTAAATGTTCTTGAAATGTGGTCAAAAATAGATTCTACTGCAATTGCATTTTTGAAATATTGTAAAAAAAAGATACAAATTATTAGTATTCTTGAATTCTAGTATTGCAATAGATTTTTCTAAAAGGCATCTATGTCAGTAGAAGATTCCACTTTGAGATCTTTCTCGGAATCTTGTTAACCAAATATACCACCAAAAGATAGTGTTTAATTAAATTTAATTAATTTAATGGTTTTCTTGAAATTGGGTCAATTACTAGATTTCACATAAAGGTTGTTTTCAAAGGTGTTCAAATAATAGATTCCATTTAAAGGAATTCTTGTGAATATGCTCAAACAATAGATTCCTCTTAAAGGTATCCTTAGGAATGTTGCCAGACAATAACTTATTTTTAAAGGTATTGTTGTGATTGTGGTCAAGCAATAGATTCCTCTAAAAATACTTTAAGAAAGCTTTCAGAAGAGTTCAACATGCAGACGGGATTTTATATTTATGTTTCCACTGGAATTCACGACATTACATGATTGACCTTGCTACCCCTCTAACTACTAAGAGAAGGATGTTCATATAAAACAGTATCAACCCTTCCTTGCAGGTGCGTGTAGAAAAGTTCCGGCGCGGCACGTGCTGGCTGTAATGGCGTTCCTGGGTTGTGTGAACCTCTTCACTCTCAGAGTGAACCTAAGTGTGGCTCTGGTTGCCATGGTAAACCACACCCGTCTCCTCAATACGTCATCTATCATACGGGACAGTGGTTGTCATAGCAACAACCATACTGATGTGTATGCAGAACCACAGGTACAATACTTGTTATTAAATTCAGACCAGGAACAAGTTTGAATTTGAATTTGAGAATATAGGAATGTTACTTCACCATCGACTAACTGAAACGGGGGAAAAGTGTGAGATGAAATATAGTCTAATATATGTGACAAAATTAATCCGAATTTGAGAGGCCTCATGATCTGCATATTCTTTGTTTTGACGGATCCTACTCCTGCAATTTCTGCTGAGTAGAAGTTTTCAAGAATAAAAAAAGTGTTATCCTCTGATAGGTTTCAATGTGGTGTCTCATAGAAACCTTGCCTCCATGTCTTTTGAATCTTTTAATTGAGCACACATCCTAAAAATATCCAGAGGTTTACAATTACGTTTTTCAGAGCGAATATCAGTGAGATATCAGTGGAATTCCCAGTAAAGTTGAAAACAACAGCTATGGTTCATCCTAACCACCTTGTTCTCTGCAGGGCGGACAGTTTGACTGGGGTCCCCAACTTCAGGGTCACATCCTCGCCTCCTTCTTCTACGGGTACTGTCTGACCCAGATTCTTGGCGGCTGGCTATCCGGTCGAGTGGGAGGTAAGCGGGTGCTCGGGGGATCTGTCCTCGTCACTTCCGTCCTCAGTCTCCTCACCCCCGTGGCAGCAGCTCTCGACGTCTCGGCGCTCATCGCCGTCAGGGTGATGCAGGGGATTGCGCAGGTGAATTAATTTTTTTCCAAAGAGGGTACACAAGTCATTTCCTGCCAAAGTTTCTTTGAGAGTTGTCCATATTTTCCTTTAAAACAAAATTTCCTAGCAGTGAAAATTTGCAAAAAGGGTCTTGACTTTATTTGTTTGAATAAAAATCGCCTACTCAAAATGACTTCGATCTTATGAGTAATATGTGCGCACCTCACTTGTGAAGGAACTTCTGTGTTCTTAACGGCTACGATAGCTAAACTAGAAACATCCTCACAGTTAGAACAACTACCTCTGCAACCAATCAATAATATCAACTCGTAGCAAAACAAATCTACGGAGGAAGATAGAAAGTAATAACTTGAGTAATCCCTGTTTGGCAGAGTAGCAGAAAGACAGAATATGTCTTAGGATCGTTTTGACAGATGATTTTGCACAATGCACGGATATACGTTAAAATCATCAACATCACAATGAGTGAACACCAGTGTAGTCACTCAATACAATGATCGTGATGACATGACAATGAGTGAACACCAGTGTAGTCACTCAATACAATGATCGTGATGACATTACAATGAGTGAACACCAGTGTAGTCACTCAATACAATGATCGTGATGACATTACAATGAGTGAACACCAGTGTGGTCACTCAATACTATGATCGTGATGACATCACAATGAGTGAACACCAGTGTGGTCACTCAATACAATGATCGTGATGACATCACAATGAGTGAACACCAGTGTGGTCACTCAATACAATGATCGTGATGACATCACAATGAGTGAACACCAGTGTAGTCACTCAATACAATGATCGTGATGACATCACCATGCTGTGGTGACGTTACTATTGTATCCAAAGGCAGATTTGTTTTCAACGATTCTGTTTTCCTGTTTTTAAACATTATACTATTGAAATACCTTAAAATAAAATAAAATCAAATTTTTTGATTGTATATCACTAAAGCCTTAACCACAATCACGAAAGATTGAATTGTTTCCAATAAGAATAACATTTTCCACATTTTCAAGAACTAAGATCGTTTCAAAACCTACTCTGCAAATAGGTTTGGAGAAAATCGACATTGGTCAGGCCAATAAGGAAGGAGATGATGGAAAGATGTGACTCACTAAAATTGCTAAGTATTTTACTGGGATAGAGTCTTTCAAGATTCAGGCATGTTAGTGGACATGGTATTATATTTAGTGAACTATGTGTAAATTCTCTGAAAGACATTTAGTCGTCATACACGTTATTTCCAAACCATCGATCTACATATAATAAATATATATATATATATATATATATATATATATATATATATATATATATATATGTATAACTCATTCTACATGCAGGGGTTCGCTTTCCCCTCCATCCACTGCATCTGGTCCACCTGGGCCCCCGTCAAGGAGAGGAGTAGACTCGTCGCCTTCTCCTACGCAGGTATGTGTGATCTTAAATGGCTGCCAGCGCCCCGTTGCACAGATCACTGACGTAAACTCAAAGAGAGTATGTACATTAGTATTTGTATGTGACGAAAATAAGAGCCAACATACCATATGTCCTGAGTGAAGTTCAAATCCCTTTCAAAAAGTACATCTTAATCTCTGAAATGCCAAAATTTCCTTTCCTGTAATGTCTCTCCAAAATAAGCGATAAATAAACTTATGGTTGAAGGTAGATAATGATTTATTTTACGTAAATTTGTGAACCATAAATACCGAAGAAGACTATGAGAAAGACACAAAGCGTAAAACATGACCTTATCAAATTCAATGAGACTGCTTTAATCTCTCCGACACTTGGTCATGAAATGAGCCGACCATTTTGCAGGAGCCCAGGTGGGGACGGTGATCGCCATGCCTCTGACAGGTGTCCTCTGCGAACAGTCCTTCCTTGGGGGGTGGCCAGCTGCTTTCTATGTCTTCGGTGAGTCTCATAAAGATGCATGCATGAGTATAGAGATAGCCTTCTATGTCTTCGGTGAGTCTTATAAAGATGCATGAGTATAGTGTAAATGTCCCAAAAGAGAAGGATAAGTATTGAACTCATCACATCTGTATGGTGGGTTCCAGACCATAAAGCATTTACAAGAGAAAACATCATTTACAGCATTGAACGTCTTACCATGTCTTAATCCAACCTGCTCCATCGGGAACTAACTCTCTTTGAGGCTCCTACAAAGCTCTGATTGTTTTCACTGGATATTCCTCGTGACGCTACCAGCTTGTAACTCATGAACGCTACTATCATCCGGGTGCTGCCAATATCGCCCCGAAGGTCATTTTTTTGGCTTTAAGTGACGTCAATTATGGGATTGTATAAGCCTTTCGTATGAATATACCATGACGGAGCAGAATGGTAAAAGCAAGGTCCGTCTTCTTCATACTTTGGCACTAAGCGGTAACAATCTTTTAGATGATCGACTTTGGTCGTGTATAAATATATATGTTATCAGATCCAACCCTAGCGTGTAAAGCATGTTGGTAAACCGCTACGTCAAACACAAGTTACTAATCACAATCTTACAACAATTATTTGTAGGCGACCAATGACTGTCATTTTTGCTATAACTTTGACATGTTTCTGCAAATGCTATTATATACGGGAAAGGATCATTAAGTAAGTAATTTATTATTTATTCAATGACAAAGTGATGGAATATCAATCTAGGAAATTCCAATATCCTTAACTTATTAACCAATGATAAGTACTGTTCAAATACATTTGTCATGGTTTATTGTTAGAAGCAAACTCATTCTGACGTTAATATAAATACTATAAGTGACTTTTCAAATATGTATTCTGTCAACACATCCTTTTCTACCACAGGCGGTCTGGGAGTCCTGTGGTCTGTGCTGTGGTCTCTGTTGGTATACGATACGCCCAGTCTACACCCCCGCATTTCGCAGAGGGAGAAGTCGTACATACTCGCCTCGCTCGGCTCCAAAAGACAGGTGAATTGAGAACAAGTGTGAACGTACATAAAATAAACTTAACTGACAAAATGGTTTGAATAGAATCGAATAAAGTTGACACGTAACTATATCAGGCAAAATTAATTAGTTGCTTTCAGATAGATCTGGGCAAAAGGTTTAAAGGACAGAGGCAAACAATAAGTAAAAGAAGAAACTATGGTTTAGTGTATACACGGTGCTTCAAAATAGCTGCCTCCCCGCAAGCAAAATGTTGGTTACCTATGGAATGGTCGACTTTTACGTACGAATATTTTTCTATTGACGCTATCCAATTCTCTTTTTAACATTGTTTGGCAAAATAATCAATTTTAAGAACGTTGTACAGAACGCCAAAAACTGGTAGATGATAGAAATTTCAGGTGACTTAGTCTACGACCTCAGAAAAAATTACAAGGACGAATTATTAGAGGCGTTGAATTAATATAGAAACTATGTTTGGGGAGAGACCAGCAAGCCTGTCTGACCTGAGATTTTTCACAAAACTAAGGTAGTTCACTTTGCAGACCTTGTGAAATTGTTAACAGAGCTGGTTTATTTTGAAGCCACAAGGCCTGCTTGCCAGTAATAAGTAATAATAGTATTTTAGGACTGAGGCTAAATAATAAGGTGAAGAAATAAAGAAAAGGGGGAAGGGGGTTGGTAAAAAAATGCATCATTTTTTTCGGAGGAACTCAAAGTAGGCTATTTCCCCTCCAAATCCAAAGATCGTTTATGAAAATTATGTCAACAACAAAATAAAATTTTCACTCGAACTCTTCCTCATATAAGAACTTATACTGATCTCAAATAAGTTGTTTTCTTCAAACCAACTGTTTATTATGTCCAATAAATTTCAACTGTTTCCATGTGAAGTGGCAAGTGAAGCTACAATATTCACCAGACATGACTCTCATACAAATCGTGTTTGTTTACGCTTCGCAAACCATGACAAAATTGTAAATGATAGTAACATGATAAATGTCAAATGTGAATTACGATAAGTTTGATAATTTCAGAGTTGAAAAGCTTCACCGGTGTTTTTTGAAAAGTTCTTTATCTATTTAAAACGTGAAAATTGAGTATAAACACCATAAATCTTGACGTTACGATGTACAAATTTTGCACCTTATATTCAAAATACGTATCCAGGACAAAGCGTGACAATCATATGACCTCCATAAATAAAATTTGTAAAGCTAATCTGTAACTCGTATGCTATGCATACAAAATGAATTACATTCAAGGTTACTAACTTGACACAAGTTACAAAGTGTGCATGAAACATTTAGCTTATCCATTTCTATGATTTCGTATGTGATTTAACCCCAAAACTTCCTCTATGATACTACATTTGTTTACACACCTCGGTTGCCTGGTATTTGGTATTTTTTCAAGGCAGTTACTTCTTTCCTCAATTTCTTCACCTAAAATTGCAGTTATTTTAGAAATGATAATAAGCATATAGAGTTTCAATCGAATAAATAACTACCGATATTTTCATCTCGGAAATCGTTTAAAGAATAAAGTATTTCGTTCCAGCCCCTGACAAACAAGGCCCCATGGTGTTCCATCCTGTGTACGCCTGCAGTGTGGGCTATCATAGCAGCTCATTTCGCCTACGACTGGGGGTGCTTCACATCTCTGACGATGTTACCACAGTTCATGAGTGAAGTGCTCCGGTTTGACATTACACAGGTACAAACTGGCATTATTATACCCCCGCTACGAAGGAAGCGGGGGTATATAGCGGTCATTCCGTCCGTCTGTCCGTCCTTCATTCCGTCCGGTCAATGTACTCAAAAACCGTTAGGTTTAGATCAACCAAACTTTGCACACTTGTTAACCTTAACCTTGTCTACAGTTGGACTACTTTTAAATTTTCTGGAATTCTTTTTTTCTGCCGTTTCCATGGAAACGTCAAACGTTATGGAGATGGTTATATGGTGTTCAATTGGGACAGATTTTCTCAGAAACTATTACTCCTAGAGGAGTGAAATTTTGGTAATTGATACACCTGATGAGACTCTTGATCGAGTTCGAAAGCCATTTCCGAAATGTTATCTTTTAAAGAGTTATGGCCCTTGATTGCTCAATTTGACTTGGAGCAATTAACAGATCTGTTGCTCCAATGGGGACAGATTTTATCAGAAACTATTACACCTAGAGGAGTGAAATTTTAGTTATGGATACACCTGATGATACTCTTGATCGAGTTCGAAAGCCATGTCCGAAATTTTATTTTTTAAAGAGCTATGGCCCCTTGCTTCTGAAATTGGACTTGGAGCGATTAACAGATCTGATGCTTCAATGGGGACACGTTTTCTCAGACAGTATCACACTTAGGTGAATGAAATTTTGGTTTTGGACACATCTGTTGATGCTCTTGATCGAGTTCGAAAGCCATTTCCGAAATATTATTTTGACAGACTTATGGCCCTTGATTGCGCAATTGGACTTGTAGCGATTAACAGATCGGTTGTTCCAATGGGGACACATGTACTCTTAAACTATTACAGTAACTTTTAGTAAATCAGGTTATCCAGAATCATATTGATTCAGAGTAGAGAGAGAAGAAATCAGACGGGCTGCGGGGGTATGTGAGCCAAGCTCACTTTTTTCTTGTTTCATAGGTTTTACACCCGGTAGTGCTTGGACAATGGTAACGGGAGAACAAACTAGCCATTAGCAATCACAGCAAAATAAAAATAATAAATATTCAAAGCATAAAGAATTTAGATAAGAACATTCACTCCCCAAAACCAAAGACTATTGATGTGACGGAGGGGAAATAATTATCTACATTTTATATACTTTTGAATGTTGATTATTTCCAATTGTCCGTGTTTGCAGTAGACACTACCAATAATATGATGTAGCTGTAATATCATGCTGAAATCTTTATCTGTTCACTGATTTTGCTTACCTCTGAATAATCGCTAATCATTTGATTATGATATTTGGCATCATCTCCCACAGAGGGTACTCAAGGTATTTCTAACCCAATACTTGAAAGTAAAAGGTGGTCACCGATTTCGGTCCCTTCAAAATCCATTGTAGCGACAATTTTCAACACAGATGCCTTCCCCCTTTTCATAAAACTTACTGATTTACAAATACGTGCGCGTTATCCAGGTGGAAGTACTCTAGTCTTCTCTAAACAGACTGATTGCCCCATGTGCAATGATGTCGCTAATTAAGTTTGATTTTAACCAATCTGGATGCAGTATTTCGGTCCCAGTCCTTTTCAAGACATTACGGAAATGCAGTCTACTTTCGCCATGCTTTATGATATATAGAAACAACTAAATGTCCGATGTTGAGCATAGACATTAGATAAATAACAAAATCTTTCAACACGTGGCACGCATGTTGTTAACTGACTTATACAAAGTTATGGACAGTTTACTTATATCGACATTACAGAGAGGTTCCATCTTGCCTTTGTTTCTGCAAATTTCGGCTTGTATAACATACTTTATTTAAATTGTGAATCAAGGGGGACAAGTTCTATGGAAAGTCAGCTTCTTTATTGCTTTATTATGCGACGTGTCTATGGAAAGTCAACTTCTTAATTGCATTATTATGCAACGTTTCTTTGGAAAGTCAACTTCTTTATTGCGTTATAATGCGACGTTTCTATGGAAAGTCAACTTCCTTATTGCATTATTATGCGACGTATATTTTTTGGGATGTCAACTTCTTTATTGCGTTATAATGCGACGTTTCTATGGAAAGTCAACTTCTTACTTGCATTTATGTGCGACGTTTCTATGGATAGACAACTTCTTAATTGCATTATAATACGACGTTTCTATTGAAAGTCAACTTCTTTGTAGAATTATTATGTGACGATTCTCTTTAAAACGGTAGCCACTTTGGTTAATCCAATAACAATGCTAACACTATGTTATTAAATCAGTTAATTTACAAGATTTCTGTAATAAACTAAGTCTCATCATTTGTTCTCAGTTCAGGGTTTAGGTAAAGTGATTGATTCTGTCCTAACGTGTCTTAAAATAGCCAATTTTAATCAATAAACGTGCTATAATGCCTTTAATTCGTTTATTGAATATGAATATAACATGGAAGGTTATCAATACGTCGGTGACAGCTAGTGTCTGATTAGGAATTATTCGAATATTAAATAAACCAAAAGTTAGCGATTATTCAGAGCCCGTATCAATATTAGCTGTGTAGTGCAGCTCCCTACAAAGGCAAATTAAGGACGATAATGCACATTTCCGTGTCACCTGATAACTTAATGCAGTACACGATTTCCATTAGGTTAGCTGGATGTGATATGAAAATCAAATGTGACAGCTGTGTTTGCAAGAGGTTGAAATAATCACTTATGTTCTTGCATTGATAACAAAGTTTATTAAACTTGCCTACCAGTGAACAAAACTTTATACACATAAGAAAACAAAAGGAAACAAGACACCTTCAATCCCTTTAACCCCCACCTCTTATGTGCAGCATAGCGGTCACATAGGGTTTATACTGACACAATGGCGCCCAAGCCATGCATGTATACTAGAAATAGCTGCGTAACTGGAGATCAGGACAATCATAATTCATATGGTATCTATATGATTACTGTACCTCGTCGACAACATGTTCTTTCATAAGCGTAATTGTAAGTGCCCACTGACCGGAATGATTTTGTAACAGATAGAAAACTAAATGCATATTAAAATTGATTTACCTACAAAACGCTTAAAGTTCTTTGACATCGTTCTTAATTCATGAAGTGTTTTCATGACCTGAACAACAGAACAATTAAGATAAATGCATTGCAACAATAATATATCGAAATTTTATTCAGCACCAATTACAGAAAATAGCACACGAAAAGAAGGTGGTGCTCAATATTCGTACATACAAACAGATTGAGAGAGGAAACTTTCTTTAATACATCAACGCCTCTTTGTATCATGTTCTCCCTACACAGGTAGCCCTATGACTGAGTTATCTGTTTGGAGAGAATGGTTTACATGTGTAAGTGTGCAAGTTGATTTAACGAATTGGTTACAAATAAAAATTTGTTACTTCCAGAACGGAGGTTTGTCGGCCTTGCCCTACTTAGTGCTGTGGATGACCAACTGTATATGTGGTCCGGTGGCCGATGTCTTGAAGAACCGGCACCTCTCTACTGTCGCGACAAGGAGGATAATGAACTCGTTGGGTGTGTAACGTTGAAGAACTTTTGTTTCTATTTTATTACTCCCCACGTCCCACATGCAGTGGAAGAAGCACATGCACCACGACGTCGTGATTTTCAACATAGATTTATTGTCAGAAAGTCCTTCTGTCTTTATGTATTGGGTTATCAATGTTGTTATCGATATTATTTTAAATTTTTGGACAAGAATGTCAAACTTCAAACTCTCCTATTCACATTCCTCAGGAAACGTAGATAAGGCTGCACGCTGGTGAAAAATGGCTTTTAAAAGTTCATTTAACGTATTATATTTCTGACATTGGCGGATCCGGGTTGAGAGCGGGGGGGGGGGGGGGGATGTTGGTATGTGCACCCTCCCACTGGGAATCTTAATGTTGAGAGTCGTAATTCTCGTTATAAAAATAAACCGTAGGGAACTTAAATTCAGTTAATTACCTGTTTCCCGTGGACTTACATTCTTTAATTATGAGTTATCATTTCAGTAGTTGTTCTTGTGACACGCATAGGGCGCACCTTCCAAACCAAATCCTGTTCCGCCCCTGCAAGATGATATCGATATATCTTAGTGCAAGCGAACTCGATCACTATAAGGAATAGTATTTTATCTTTATGAATAGGACTACATAGTCTCACTGAATATGGCACTTAATCAAATGTTGTAGTACGAACAAATAAATAGGTTTGATCTGCTCCCTCATCGACCACATCTGCCAACACAATGAAGAAATCGAAGATAATTCGAAGATTGAATTGCCGTTTCGTCCACTCATTTTCGATTCATAGTACTCTTATTAGGAAGAAAACTGACAATGAAAATGATGATAACGTAGTTAAAAGTTTAAAGAAAGAAAGAACTCACTAGATTCATGAGATACGATTGCTCTTTGGAAAGATGGGAACTACAAAAAGACATGCTTATCCTACTCTTATCAACACTATGACAAATAATTAGAACATGAGGGTCTCCAAACTGGCCCTGGATATCGGAGTGCCTGTATATATATCATGTTGAAGTCTTCCCCCAGGCAAGGCACATGACCATGTTGTTGTATCAGACGAGGCTTAGCCTTTGGTTGTAAGCAGTACAGGAAGAGCATTCACTACAGTAGTGTAAGTGATAAGTTGATGTATAGAAAGGTCTCCTTCTCTCTCCTCTACAAACCACTGATGACCTATGTTATATCATCATCTGTAGGAATTACTTACATCAGTCAAGGTATACAAAATTACGGAAGCATCCTAGTGCCACAGTCAATTTAATCGCTATAATTAGAGGATAGTAATGCCTAATTAGGAGATAAGTAAGCCGTAATTAGGACTTAGTTATCACCTAATTAGGAGATAACTAAGTCCTACTTCGGACATAGCTATTTCCTAATGAGGACTTAATTATCGCTTAATTAGGAGATACTATCGCTATAATTAGAAGATAGTAACGCCTAATTAAGAGATAAGTAAGCCGTAATTAGGACTTAGTTATCACCTAATTAGGAGATAACTAAGTCCTACTTAGGACATAACTATCACCTAATTAGGAGAAACTATCTCCTAATTAGGAGATACTTACTAGGATGCTTCCGTAGAAAATAAATGCATATAAATATACTTAGATTGTTTAAATCATGGCTTTGAGGTAAGCGGTTTCTACACAGCAGTTATCAGTACAATTAGTATAAATGATAAGTTTATATAAAAAAAAGATTCCCTACTCTCCTTCCTGTTACCAGTGATATACATTGTATACAGGTCTGCTTGTACCAGCTGGTCTGATGGTGGGGGTGGGGTATGTAGGATGTGACCCCATCCTGGCAGTAACACTTCTCACTCTTGGGGTGGGGATGAGTGGTTTCACCCTAGCAGGCTTCAGTGTCAACCATATTGACATTGCTCCTGGATTTGCAGGTAAGCTTTGATTCAGTGGAATGACTCAAGACCAAATGATGATTTTAAAAATAACCATATGTTATAAATGTTCACAGAAGAACCTATAAGAAATCATTGGAAATGCTTTTTAAGATAACTTGAATAAAGAGCCTTGTGTTTGTTCTTTGCTTAGCCAATTGTTCTTATAACCTGAGATGCTTAGGATTATATTATAAAATATTGCTGATATTGCATGTTGTACAGGTCTTCTGATGGGTATCTCTAACAGTTTTGGAACCACAGCAGGATTTATAGGACCAGTGGTAGCAGGTGCCCTTACCAATGAGAACGTGAGTGCACAGAGTTAGAGACAACTTCCCCACATGGCATAACTCCTCCTAGTCTCAATGTCTGATTTAACCCTGCTGGATTTCTTCAACATTTCTGAGCAAGCTCTTTGGCTTTTTGCCCAAGTGCAATCAGAAATTTCCTGTAGGTTGCACCTAGTCTTGGACGATGTGCTGACCAGAATCGAACCACAAAGTTTAACACAATGCAGAAAGGCTTATATGAGACCATTATTGAGACCAGCACAAGTCATGCCTGGCAGGGAGGTTGACATCATAGGAGGCTTCTCAACTCATCTCTTCCTGAATTACCTCCCTTACACCTCATGCCACTCTGCTTCTCAGTTCACTCACAGTCCTTTAGAAATTTGCATGCCGACAGCATCCTTATTCTTATTATGGACTTGTCATATTTCATAATTGAGAAATTAGGCCTGCCAAAGAAAAGATTGAATGGCAACCTAAAGCGGTTAAAGTAACACAGTTACTGATGTTATCACATCACAGTCTAGAGATATGCAACCAAAAGCTGTAAGAGTAACACAGTAATTGATGTTATCACATCAGAATCTAGAGATATGCAACCAAAAGCGGTAAAAGTAACACAGTTACTGATGTTATCACATCACAGTCCAGAGATATGCAACCAAAAGCGGTAAAAGTAACACAGTTACTGATGTTATCACATCACAATTTAGAGATATGCAACCAAAAGCGGTAAAAGTAACACAGTTACTGATGTTATCACATCACAATCTAGAGATATGCAACCAAAAGCGGTTAAAGTAACACAGTTACTGATGTTATCACATCATAATCCAGAGATATGCAACCAAAAGCGGTTAAAGTAACACAGTTACTGATGTTATCACATCACAATATAGAGATATGAAATGAAAAGCTACAAAATAGTATACATGAGATCTTTTAGACAGATGATAGCCCAAAATGAAATACTTGATACGCATTGTTACTACAGTAACCAAATTTTGGCAAAAGCTGTCGCCGCCTGCACATGTACTATCAATATTTCGTTTCACGTGGCACTACATGTATTGAGTTTAACAATTTAAATTTCTATATGAATAGTTTAAAAGATTATTGATTATGAATTTGGTAAGAAATTACTAATTGCAAGAGATCTTGTTTATGTTTTTATTTTGGTTACTGCTCATGCACAGTACAGTGTTACATAATGTTACATATTATACGGTATTGCATGTTTAGAAGTTCTAATTATCACTCAGTACCACCCATGGTCCCTAGTTCCAGCTGGTGCTAGCAGGTTTCACCGCAATGCATAGCCACAATGGTATTGTGGGCTTTCTCCCTGCAATAATACTAGCAGCCACGATATAAGTGAAATAAGTACTCCTGAGAGCTGCGTTAAACCCCATATCACCTCACCTTACCTAATCATCACTTGATTGATACTATTTTGTACCTTTTCGTCGCTTATCGCCTTATTACGATACACTTTTGTATATCTGCTGATTAAAGTTGTGATTAGATATTTTTGTTGACCAAAGACTGACTTTGTCATGTAGCAAATATGTGCGCAACCCAAAGATGAAGGTATTCATCCTGGCTCAACTGTGAGAAGGAAGTGACTTATCACAATTGCTGGAAGAGTTCAAACGACTATGATGATTGCTAATTCCAGAAATAGTTAATGTTCACCTAACACGCTACAAATATTTTAATCTCAAAAAATATTTAATCAATTTGATTTTTCATTTCAGCCGTCTATGGGCCAGTGGAGAATCTTCTTCTTCATAACAGCGTCCTTATATGCTTTCGGGGGAATAGTATTTCTTATATTTTCCGAAGGAGAGGAAATTGAATGGGCAGATACACCAGGGACCATCTCAAAAACAAGGAGTAGAAATTTCACTTTGATTATCTCCCTTGACAAAGAGAAGCACAACAAACCAGAATGTGAAAAACTGCAGTCTCTTTGTGAACAAGATCCATCTTTATTGAGAGACTTCTGTGTTAAAGATACAAACTTGAATTACAAAATCAATATTCTTAAGGAACAAAGTCAAAATGAGAAGGAAAATATCAATGCAACAGTCACATGAGAGACCTGATGACGTAAAATAAAATTCACAGTCCTTGTGAAAAGGGCCAATCATGTTTTGTGGGTGAAAAATAAATATGAAAAAAACCCAACAAATTCAATATTCACATTCAGAATTTCATTATCAGGGGCTGTAAATTTACGAGTGTGAATTTCTGTGGTCTTGACTCAAGACTCTTGAGTTTTAAATTTTTTCAACTCATGCAGATAAATCCTGCAACTGCGTTTAAAAACATTGTCCATACTTGATTCATATTTTACCATCAATTTTACCATCATTCTTGTCAATGTTACCATTACACTCATTATGGGAATTTTCTATAAACAGAATGTTTCAAAAGAAAAGAGATAGGTCATCCCCAAAAAAACACCCCTCCATCTCAAACCACTTGGACATAAATGTTACATTTGTGAAGAATCTTTATTTTCATATTCTGTCATGTATATATGCTTTTTAATAAATCATTTAAAACACAATTGTTTTGTACAGAGTGAGATGAGAGATCAGGAACCCCAACCAGTGTGATGTATCAGTGAACATTACTTTCTCTCAATCTGGGATGTTTTATATACCATCCTACCATGAAGTTTAAAAATCCTTGTATTTGATTGTCAAATCTAGGTCATAAAAGGCTTTTCAAATAACCAATTTTACCACATTTGACCAACCAGTGTTTTCAGTGCAATCAGCCCTATCATAACATGAGAAGCAGTCTCTGTAGGCTTTGCGACTATGCAACCTTTTCAAAGACATGGGGTTTGGGATGGCGTAGCGGTTAGCTCTTATGGCTTCGGATCAAGAGGTCTGTGGTTTCGAATCCTGAAAGTATAGCAATGCATAGCCACAACGGTGTTGTGGGCTTTCTCCCTGCAATAATACCAGAAGCTGTGAAAAAAGTTAAATACTCTTGAAGTGGCATAAAAAACCCATCTCAAATAAATGTGGTTATAATCGCAGTTCTACTAATTATTACTTCTACCTTATGCTTTTATATCACTCCTCTACTCAATCAAGTAACTTGATTGCATCAATGTTATACAGTCTGATCTCAAATACCAATAACAGTAGAAATCTCTATTGGTTTCATAATACAGTGACATGGTAAGCATGTTCATACAGTTATTTATCATCCAAAACTCTGTTCCACAGGAGATATCGCTTATGGAAGATCAAGCAATATCTCCTAGGAGATATCTTTTGGCAGTAGATTTTGAACAATGCCCCTCTGACGTTAAGTATATGACATCACAGTTGTTTTACATCATCAAGTAATGACATCACAATGCTATGACATCACCGCACTTGGAGTCTTAGGGCAGCACTGTGTTCAGTAATGTTCATTTGTCATTCAAATGTAATGAAAAGTGATTTTGGATGATAAATAGAATCTCATCGACAAGCCTCGGATATTTATTATTTTCATCAACTCGTGTTGATATAATTGATATCAGAAGACACTTGGGTGAGATTCTCTATGTATTCTCAAGACTGGTTATGTTGTCAGTGAAGGAGTTCTGTATCCCTTTCTCTGTTGAAGGATGTTCAGAGATTGGAAGAATGCTATATCAGGTTTTGCTACTTCATAGGTACCAAGAATAACTTACCATTGAACATAGATATGATATCTGTTGATACTTGATTCAAACCCATTCAGCTCTCATTCAGCATCAGGTATCACATCTACTTTCAAATCACACAAAAAATAGAAAAAAGTTTTATAAATTATAAAATATTTTAATTTTTGATATGAATATAAGATGAGCTAAGAGACCATCTGAATGAGAGTGGTCTGGTGACAAAGTATACACAAGTAAG
Organism: Phorcus lineatus; assembly: GCA_921293015.1. Taxonomy (NCBI): domain Eukaryota; kingdom Metazoa; phylum Mollusca; class Gastropoda; order Trochida; family Trochidae; genus Phorcus; species Phorcus lineatus. The sequence continues at coordinate 5,411,813 of OV121081.1, read as the reverse complement.
TAAAGTAACAAGTAACAAAAAATCCCTGTCAAATCAGAAGTTATGTTTACAAAATATTTGTCTTACACCAAGGTCATGGTTAGAAGGACAAAGGTCGTGATCTAAAAACAAAAGTTGTTTGACATTTGTCAAGCATCAAGGGCCTATGACTGACCAATCAAAAGTTAGAGCCAAAAGTTTGCCGTGGTGTTATACGTTTGTATTTCAATATAAAGCTTCATTAGATACTTGAATGTGTAAATAACAATATCAAACAATAAATAATCCTTTATATTGTAAAGAATAGTCCAATAGTGAAAATTAAACCTCTTTGTATTCCATATTTTGACACAGTAAAAGAAACTGAAAATGCATCAAAAGATGCCATTTTTATATACCAAAAAAGCTCAGGTGCTACAATAATTCAACAGAGTAAAAGCATTTTAGCTGGATACAATGTCAACTCCATCATAAAAATAAAAAGAGATACAAAAATATATTTTGAAAATACATGCCAGTTTTGGAATGACATTGCTTAGAAGTGAATGATTAAAAAGATTCCTAACAGCGATTGTTGGGTAGAGTTTAGAAAGATTACAGAGAGCATTAATTTTATTGACCAATTGCACTTCTACCAGCACACATGGCAGTACATACTGCAGAAAACATCTCGGAGTGAAATAGCTAGATTGTTTGTTTCTTTGTCTATTGACTTACATTTCAGCAAGATATTTAAATGAATCACATTAAAAGGTAGCATTGTTGTGAAAGTTTTGTTAAGCGCTACTTTAGCAATATTTCGGCCGTTAACAACATTTAAACACAGCAGCAAAAGGGATCGATAGGCGATGGGTTCAAACCCAACCAGCCCTTTAAAAAGGTTTTTTTTAAATCAAACAGAATGTGAACACTCCCTTTTCGATCGTACCAAAATTATGTCTGTAATTTTACTCCCTACACTTAAACTAACAATACAGCTAAAATAAAGACTTACAAATCAACATTATGTATAAAAAAAATTTAACAAAACAACATGTATGAAAATGTAACAATAGCATGCCAGATAAAATTATATACATGAATCAAATACATAAAAATGCCTCAAGAAAAAAATATATATATAGAAAAAAAAGAAAAGAAAACATAATTGAAAATGTTTGGAAAATACAGATTATCCAAAATATAATTGACTTTTACCAGTGTATCATTACATCATATAGGTAAAATTACCAGATACAATATAATACTGAACAGTGACACTCAGAACAACGAGGTCTTACCATATTCACGGTGTCATTTTCGACCTCGAAAAACATAACATTGTGCATCAAAACTGTTTGCCTTTTGTTACGTAAAGTCATGGGAACAATATTTGAAAGAAAAAGCCGCAAAAACGGCGGCAAAATTGGACAATGTTTCAAAAGACTTTTATCACCTATGTCATGTTACCATAAGCTTTGATACTAACTGTTATTTCTCTACAAGAATTCTCAATCTATTTGCCTTACTAAATATTGCCAAAACCATTTTTATCAAATTGCCTATAGTGAACTGTAAAATTTGAATGCCAATGACCTTGTATAAATATTTTAAATATTCTCTATATGATATACTAAAACAATATAAACAATTGAAGTTGATCTTAAATGAAAGTTTTTAACATATATGCATCAGAAATTATTGCACACTACATGTATTACATAGCAGTGGAATTGCAAGTTCAAAAGTCATGGATAAAACTCCCACATGGTGTAACACTTCATATCACAGTAAACTGAAAACAAACATTCCTCATGATTACATGAGCTTATTCAATAACTCTAATAAGACCAACAAGTGAGTATTTAATGAACAGGTGTACGAGAAAAAGAATTATGGCTTTAATAGTGGTTAGGTTGGGTACAGTCAGTGTTGCCTATTCTTAGAGTGTGGGTTCAAATCCTAAAAGGGACTCGACCCAACAAGTACACAAACTGGTTCCATTGCAGACATGTGATCTCATAACCATGCAAAAGTCGGTGTTACAAGACATCCAATTTCTTTGGAAAGCAACTATCTATACCACTTACAACTTACTTGGTTTTCCCTCTCTTCTACAACTTAATAACTATCTCTTATAGAATAACATCTTCAAGATTAAAGACTGACTGCTAGTGGTAGTGTTCAAAATCTATCATTAAAGATTGATTGTTAAATGTAAAATAATAGTTGACAAAATTCGAGTATAACATGTATCTGAATTATGTTGCACGGTAACATTTGCAAGATTACTTATTGAAATTAGTTTGGTCATCAACACGTCATCAGCTTTTCCATTCATGAAGCACATAATGCAAGTACAAGGGTAAGGCCCTTCTAAATGTTAAAGAGTTGTACCAATATGGTAGAGGCAAGCAATGGTAATGCAACTTCTAGGACTGGAGACAGCAGTTCCCTGTTGACTGAACTGTAGGAACTGACTGCAATTTGATGCAACCTTGAGCAAGATTCTGAGTATGAAGGGGTGGTGATATGACAATTTCCTGGTTGTACTGCCGGGATCACCCTTCAAGGATGTTAAGATTCTAAGTAAGAGGGTGGCGGTGGTATAACAATCTCCTGGTTATACTGCCGGGACCACCCCTCCTGGTGCTGTACGCTACCTCCCGACGCCACGCTGTCTGACTTGGGCTTCTCTCTCGCCCATGACATCTCATTTCCTTTCGCTAGAAGAATGTACACAAGAGCACCTGACACATAAATACCCGCAGCCAGGAAGAAAACTTTTCGCCATCCGTCCACTGTCTCCTGTAATAGAAAAGATCTACGTGATACTGTAATGGCTGATTAATGAGTGAAGAAAACAAGTTGTAAAAATGTTTAGAAAGGGAATGATTGGGTTTGATGATTGTTTTATGTGCTTTCCCAGAATATTTTGTGATTGACAGATTCTTGAAGATGTGTAATAGTTCAACTTCTCATGTTATCATTAATATATCTACTACACACTTCCCCGGTATCATGGAACAGATACAATCTAATTGAAATCAGCCACAAACTAATCGCATGTACCTCGCTAAAAACGTAGTGGGGTACGAGCGATTAGTTTCTGGCTGATTTCAATGAGATTGCTTATGAAAGCCCTGATTTTCATAAAGAAGCGATTACATTAGAAATAATTTCTGGATATCATTTCTGCAAATAGTAAACATACATATTCTGTAATAACTTGATATTAGTTTTTTATATTTTTTTGCAGTTTTTTATTTTGTGTGAAGCTTTATGTCTTATGTTATAGAGTGGCATTCTAATAAGCCCAATTGCTATACCCTTATCCTTGTTTCATGTTCTTTTGAAATAAAAATAGTTTTAAATCAAACAACTTGATATCTTCCTTTTACTAGTTCATAAATATTTTCAAAAGCAAGATTCAAATCAATAATCCTTTACCTTCAAACAGGCTCAGCACTGGAAATTCTGTGTTAAAAGCCTCTGATATTTTATCAGTCACTGACTTTAGGAACAGATTTGATGTAAGATCATCAGAAGGAACTAAGTTATTTTTACTTTACCCTACGATCAGTTTGAGGTTGAAGTGACTTTTTGCATATAACTTCTTTTCTCTGAAGCATTCTATTTCTTGGAATGAGGATAATTGCGACACGTGTCAATATACTCAAATCTCTTGCCGAGTGCTTTCTGATGACATAACATTGTAAGGATAAATCTACCCATCACACACAGAATTGACCATCAAAAAGGAGAACGGTGTCTGTGACTTGATTCTGAGTCCGTTGATTCCTTCATCATCTTAGTTTGATCTGACAAAGAAATCATCTGATGCTGATACATGTCACAAACACAATTCTCCATTTTGGCCGATAATTCCATATGTTGTGGACAGATTTATCCTTCACTTAGTTTATTCCAACTTCAGTTGGCCCAGTCTGTGCATCCCTAAGTGGATCCAGATGCTGTTGTCCCTAACTTACTGCTTCTAAACAGGTTGTCTAGCCCCTAGTGTTCAAATTAGCTGCCTTCCTGCTAGCCCATTACTGGTAGGTCTGGCCTGTGTGATTTTAGATAGTTAAAGTGTCCTACGATTGAAGGGTTTGTCAAATTTTGAGGAGGGCTGGTTGCCTTTAAGGACTGAAAATTGTTGTGAACACTACTAGTGCTGTAAGGAAGAGTTTATAACATGTTAGTTTGGATGCATAATGGTTTCACAAACTTACATTGTTTCCGGTTATATATCCAACAACAATAGGTGCCACAAAACTTGGAATGTTCCCCAAACCATTGGTGATTCCCATCAAAACCCCTGCCAAAACAGAAACCAAACATTTTAATTTTCAAAGGAAATTCATGAACACCATATTTAGACCAATCACAAGTGATCTGGATAGCATTATTTATTAGATAATTACAATTACTCACATGTAGAAGATATCTTAACTAACTTATAGCTTCATGCAAATTAAATCAAGCGTATATACATACCAATGAGCATACTCGAAAATATAAGACTACATAGAAAAATATGCCTACCAGCAAACTTTGGCGCTATGTCAAGATGGTTGACTGCAAATCCGCCGGATACAAACGCGTTGACTCCGAGGGAGAGAGTCAGGAGACTGACCGCCCATATATGGTCACAGCCCACATAACTGACCGCGGACAGTAGCCCCGCTGGGATCAACAGACCTGGAGCAACAAAATAAAGATTGTGTTATGTAAGGCCCTATCTCACTACAAACAGTTTTTAAATGTTGAAATGACCACAAAGTCTATCAGATATGCAGCAAGATACAAGTGTTAAGTTCATTTGATTTCTTTTTAGATTGGGTTTGGCAACATGGGTTTTACGCAAATTTATTATGCAGTTTTGTTTGCAATGGCAGTTACAGCTACCGTAGATTACAGTGTATAAGCCAAGTTTTTTATACCAGAAATTGAGGGGTCAAGGAGGGGGGTCGGCTTATATACAAGGTCTATGTTTCAGACCTAAAAATTCGGAGGTCGAGTGACGATCTGCCGGCCGAAGGAGACAAACAGACGAGATGCAAACCGGAAGCCACGAAGTCAACTCATTGTCAAAATATTGAAATAAAATTACTTTTATAAATATTACATATTTTACTGTTTGTTATATATTACTATTAATAGTTAGAAAATATTATAATCTATTGAAATACATTTCTAATCGACAATTTTATAGACATACCGTAACGATTTCAAACCGGAAGCCACGATGTCAACTCATTGTCATAATAATGAAATAAAATTACTTTAATAATTATTACATATTTTACTGTTTGTTATGTATTACTATTAATAGTTAGAAAATGCTGTTAACAGCATATACGAATGTATAAACAAATTAATATATCAGTTTAATGAAACAAATGTCTTCGTTTGTCCTTATTTACTAGGTAACAATTAAACAATTCACCTGTCACATTCACCTCTAATCTTTTAACATCGCACTCACTGATTGGTCAATTTTAACCAATGAAAAAATATATGACAAGTAACAGCAGTGGTGTGATGATAGCGTCTTGCATGTATTGAGAAGTAAATTGACATAAAATTCTCATAAATACTAACAAATACAAGTACAAACGTATGTATTTTTTATTATAACAATCCTTTTTAAAACAAATGCTTATTACACTGACGTATTACCGTACAACTCTTTATGAAAATTATCGATACTTCAACTTGCTGTAACTACCGGTAAATCAACATGCCGCGTGCTTCAAGTCGACGCGCTAATAGGGGGTCGGCTTATATATAAGGTATATGATTTTGACAGCAATTTGGGGGGCTGAGAAAGGGGGTCGGCTTTAATCTGATTAAAATCAGATGGAATTCAGCTTGTTTAATTTCGTTTCGTTTTATTTCCGTTTCGTTTCGTTTCAGTTTAACAAGCTATATTCCATCTGACACTGCCCCGTTAAGTTGAATGTCCCGGGCTTACGAGAATTAACCAATCAAATTCTAGGCTATTAATGCCATCAGCCTGGACTCCATACAGCGTATGTTCGGTGTTGCGCGGAGTTAGGCATGGCGAAAACAGCCGATCTGTTCCAAGTGCTTCGTTCGGTGTATTCCGCAGTGGGTTTCCCCTCGCATATGCGCTTCTACACAAGGATGTTGGAGTTAGCATGTTTCTTCAGCGATCATTGAATATTGACATTTCATGTACTGTTAATATAAATATTTGAAAACTGTAGATATTGACAGAAGATATTGTCCTCCTGTCTTACAGTTTGGGTGTATTGTAAGACGAATATTTGCGTGATATGTGGTTTCTCGTTTGTGAAGAAGGAAATTTCAGAAACGGGTGCCTTAATTGTAAGAAAGTATTTTAAAGAAAAACTGCGTTTCAGTGTAGATAGAGTAAATACCATAAAGACCGAAAGGTTTGTTTACCTGTAGATTCCTTCGTCGTGATGCGCGAATGTGAAATTAAAAAAAGAAAAAGTAAAATAACACTTTTGTCCGTGTTTTAGACGGTTTTATTATCCCGATCGGGGTGTTGGTTTCCGAACGGGAACTAGTACCCGATCGAGGGGTTTGCAGAACCTGACAACGATCCGGCGCGAAGCGAGTTTGATTCCTGCTTTGACCACCTTACAATACACGTGAAAGGGCAGAATTGCCATACAATCTTAACGGTCCAGTAAACAATTCAAAATTATGACTTGTTCGACTTTGAGTTCGGAATTTCCAAATTATTCAGCTATTTCGCGGGGATGCAGTGATTTCGTAGACAAAACAATTTCGTAGACAAGAAATCCGGTGAACTCGTAACCAAATCAAGGAGTGAATTCGTAGACAGGTTTTAAAACAGGATTAGATATAATAAAAACAAACCTTTATTTATCCAACTCAAGGATTCGAACACTAATAGGTTCGATTAAAGAATAAAGTGAATAAAAACTATAATAGTCAATTTGGTTGTATTTTGAAACTATTAAAGTAATCCAATATTCATGTGTTATTATCAATTCTTTTAGTTCTTGTTTGATCTTTTAAAAAAATAAATTAAGGTAACAGGCCCTCCTGTCTAATGCTTTGCCTTTCGTTTGACTGAACTAAAATGAATAATAAATCAATAATATATGAATGATATACTATATCATTTACACATGAATTACTGGTGTCAGTTATTATTTCTGATGCTTTGTCATCTTCAATATCTGAAAGTTATATTTATACATGTATTCCGATTACCTTTCCTATGTTGTAGGTGAAGGTTTAGTTTTGAATATTCACATTTCTCGATCGATAATAATTTCACTTTGTCCCCTTCTCCGGTTAGTATTGTAATATTTCATCTTTTGACATTTTGTTATATTTAAATATTTGTGTATATAACAATACAAACATTACTATAAAGACAAAAGTTCGGACTGAAAGAATTAAAACAATTTAATATGTAACATTCAATATTGATCACTATCTCGAAGTTCTAAGAATGTTTAACAATTTATATGAGCGTCCGAAGTCGACATGACAAGCCAAAATGCTGATATTTTCAGTATAGTATAAGTACTGGGCCAGTGCCGGTTTGATACAGTATGGTATGCCACTACTGGCCCAGTGCCGCACCAGCGTTGATAAACCGTACCGGCCTGGTGATGGCGCACGATGCTGAATTGCTACCTGGGGTGATATAAACTACTATAAAAGATAAAAATAATTAAAAATAATAGCCAATATTGACTTAGAAATAAAAAATTAAACTGTCTACGAATTCACTGTCTATGAAATTGTGTTGTCAACGAAATTCCCGTATCTACGAAATTTTTTTGTCTACGAGATCACCGCAAGCCATTTCGCGTACTTCGTCCGCCCTTTAAACGGTGACCCGAACAATGGAAATAACGCGTAATCTGATTGGTTATATTTCAATAGGTTGTTGGTTGGGAGTTCAAGGACGAAGGTCAATCTGGTGACCCCTCTAGCGGGATAGTGTCAGATGTTAGTATCGCATATTGATGATGGACAAATGTTAAGCGCGCGATACTTCATCTGATTTTAATCAGATTGGGGTTGGCTTATACACAGGGTCGGCTTATACACTGTAATATACGGTATCTACTACAGGAATAATAGGAGGAATTCAATATTGGTGCTTTTGATTTCGATTTGGATGGCTTCCATTAGCGAAATCCTTCCCGACAATTATAGGTCTATGTGTTGTAACATAATCTATGTGTTTTTAAATATATATATCTTAACCTTATTCCCTAAGAGAGAGTGATAAGCAATATATTAACATATGTGGGCATTGTTCTTTTAATTGAGTGAGTAGCTTCTCTCTTGAAAAGTCTTTGTTTATATTTTTGAAGGGCCGTTACTCACTCAATTGCTCAATCTGTGTGTTTGGGGTTCAGAGGTAGTTATGGGAGTAGTCGAAGTCATGTGAAGCTAGTAACTGTAAGACATGTTTTCTAGTTTGACGTACCGATACAGCTCATGAGTCTGCGAGTGTTGAGGGTACTGAGGTAGTTGCGAGAGCGGATGACGTCAGCGATGTAGCTGGAGAATGTCATCATCAGCCACGCTGACAAGTAGGGCAGTGCAGACAGGAAACCGTCCTGGAATAGCGAGATATATATATTATATATATATCGAATATCTTTTAGATATAAAAATTACAAAAAAAAGGTTTGAATAAATCGCATGTGAAAACAAATTTAATCTCATTCGGCATTCTCTCCCAACATAGGTAGCTTAATTCAAGCTCATGTCCTACACTAACCTCCGTTCTAAAACAAGCACTTCTCAGGCTTATGGCAGATTCCCCTAGTTGAAAAAGATTGCAGCACAAGGTATCGGCAAAATTCCAGCAACTCCAAATGCATTATGAAATGGTTTCTAGTCTTCAAGAAGCATGTGTTGCTGATTACACAATTAACTTTTATTGCATAGAATCAAGTTACTCCAAGAAGTGCTCGTATTAAATCAGAGATCAGTGTAGGATTTAATGACTAGAGCTACCTTGGTTCAGAGGGAACGCTCGATCTGTTGCCAGTATATGAAATATGAGCCTTCTGACAGCCTGTAACCTAGTAACGTACCATTTTACTAGAAAATTTATATGGTTTTGACAAAATTTTGGCATTTAAATTGATGCTAGATTCATAAACTTTTTCTCACAGGTTTACAAAATGGACATCAGAATGATACAGGTATATTAAAGATTTAAGAATAAATGCCATTTCGACATGAACAAATAGAGAATATACTTCAGCTGATAAAAGTAACAAGTATCTGAGGCATACAGTAATTGTCATTGTGACATCATCATGTTTATGACATAGCATTGTCATGTCAATACTTGATGAACTGTGACATCATGTACATGACGGTGTCATTGTTCAAAATCTTCTGTCAAAACAATATCTCGTAGCTGAGCCAAAGACAGTTTTGGCTGATAAACGCATATGATAGATGAACAACTGATAGAACAGAGTTTTCCACAAAGCTCTAACATACAGATCTGATGTCGAACTTGAGCACACGTTGCATGTAGGTTGGTAGGCAGGTGAGGTAGATGTAGCTGCCAAAGTTGCTGGCGATGCTGGCTATAGCGATGCCCCAAAGTGGGCCACAAGTCAAGATCTTGATCCACGGGGTGCTCAACACCTGGAAGCAAATAATGCTTACATCAGAATTACCAGTAATGCCTGTAGAGACAACTCAAACATGGACGCTTCTTCTTGCTTGTTGGTCTGCTAACCAAGTCATCGGAAACTATCATATTTTATATATGAAGGGATGTTCTTCGAGACATGAGTCATTGAGGACTTGCATAAATTGTGATTATTGCGTAAGGACGTATGGTTAAATATTCATCATGATTGGATAATCATCTTCCAAATTAAAAAAAATATGAAAAAATCTTCTAAATGAAACAAAACAAACTGTACTATTATATCCACTATAACTCTGACCTTTGTGCATGTAAAGAGAACAATGGACTCTGCTTACCTCCTTCTTGCCAATAGAACTCTCGATGTACTCCCTCTCGGACTTGGAGATGCGGGGGTGATCAGCGGGGGTTTCATGTGCCAGACAGAACCACACCAGTACCCACAAACATCCCATGGTGCCTGAAGTAGCCCAGCATTGTTTAATTGAGACAAGTATCTGGCGTCAAGCTTCTAATGGTTGAAATGTTGTTTAAGTGGTGCTCACTCACTCGCTGAGATCATTGCACACATGTCTTCGGTTTGATTTTAAACATGTTCATTTTGCCTGCAATGTGCACGTTCCAATTCCGAGTTGGTTGAAGAAGAAATAAATGTACTGGGTTTTTGCATTAAACCTTCATAAATAAATGGTGTCAAATGGGTCTTTATGACACAAAAGCTTACTCCTGTGTGACACATATTTCAAATTTGTCCAGCTATATCAATTCAGGGGGAGACCACTCTTGTGTCATTACATTGACATCAAGCAGCATGAATCTTACTATAGAGAAGTTAAAAAACCTGCTTACACTTACCAAATACATAGAAGACGGAGGGCCAGCCTCCAAGGAATGTAGACCCACACAGTAAACCCGATATCGGCATGGCAACCACTGTTCCTAGCAAGGCACCTGAAGAGATCAGTCAATATTTTTGTGAAATAATAGAAAATGGAGTAACTAAATTAAAAAAGCATTTCACACTCAGAATGCCGAACTTTACATTCCATTCAACTTCTCCCTGAAAGCGTAACTTGCACTAGTCAAAATCACTGGCTTATTTAAGCATTTCTGCATGGTGCCGAAATTCAAGGTTTGAATTAAGCATCATATAAGTAATAAGTAGCCATCTTCAAGAGATTGTTTACTTGACTATCAAGTTTATGGTTACTACTAAAGAGATGGCACAGAAAAGTTGATGAAATGCAGAAAGGCTAAACTAGCCAATGAGGTGACTAGCACAACTTATGCCTTGCTGGAGAAAATGGGTTTCAAGTTGAATAATTACCTGAATATGTGATACCTGCCAGTTTAGTTCTTTCCCAGACCGGTGCCCAATTGCCCCACATAGCGTGCATAGCTGGGTAGGTGACCCCCTGTAGACAAATCAGTGTTTAAGTTATTTATGAATACATAATCACAGTGCAATTCTCTTTAAAAAGACTATTTCTTAAAAGCCCAATAGAAATAATGATTAGAGATTCCCAAATACATCATATCAGTATGAAAGTTAGACTATGTAATTGATGCAAAGGCAAAGGACTATCGAAGGACTATCTGTTTTGACTCAAACATAAAGCTTTATGGAGCATCATTCTCTTACATACCGCTGTTTATCTTGAGCAACTTGGATACCCTCCTTATTTTCATACTACATACCACAAAACGTTATGCATCTCTGACTGGCATCCATCTTCTAAGAAATCTGTTCTAAAAATTCAAGGAACTCTAATCCTACGACGGTTCCAAGAACATACCAGTTGCTCAGCTGATTGAACAACTATCTTAAAATGCAACCAATCAGGTTTCTCTGTTTCTTACCAAGAAAACTCTTTTCATGAAATAGAGGTTGAATGAGTTGTTGAAATTATACAGAGGATGTTTCATGACTTTTCTTGTGGCTTTTGTAAGAGCCACAATACATTATGACCCGAGTCAACTTTAAATTGCCTACCTAAACTTGCTTCTTCATCTCTAAAATGCCCAAATTGTTATATTTTCTTGTTTGCAAGGATAATTGAAAACAGACCTATAAATGTTGAGAAGTGAAAATTCTGTGTCCAATTATCAAGTATATTAGTTAAATGACCAATATTACACTATCATCCTATGTTTGGCTTTGTTTCTGCTGCAAATAAGTTTCAAAAATTACGTTTGAGTCATTGGCGCGCACCACTGTCTGGTTTTCGATCACAAATTACGACCTTTACCTGTTTATTGTCACTATACTGAACTTCTAAGCATTAGTTTTCTGAAACAACCACTACTTCTCGATAAAATAACACCATTTATGAAATTTAACATTTTTGACTCCAACAACATGTGCCCCTTTAAAACTTGTGGGAAGAGAATGATTATGATATAAAATCTGTTGTAATATTCTGACAAGTGCTGGTTGCTGGCAGAGTTACCTCCCCTAGCCCTTCAATGACCCGCAGAGCCAAGAGTCCGTTCAGATTCCACCTTGCTACTATCGGAGTCAGGAGAGTGAGGACAGAAGTGCAGAGGATTCCTAATCCAAGTAAAACCTTGGCGCCGAATCTGGCAGCAAAGTAACCGCCAGGGACTTGTGTGACAATGTACCCCCAGCCAAATGATCCCAGGATCAAACCTTGGGTTCTCTCATCCCAGTAAAACTCTCCACTCTGTAATAAGGAACATGTGTACAAATGGTCATAACGCTGATGCATGGGTGTAGTCAATATTTTAGGCTGACAATCATAGAATGAATCAACCTCTTTTAATCATAACTGTAATGGAATCTTTTTGTTCAGATGTTCATATTCCAAGTCAATACAAGTTGAGGCTGTGTCATAATGAAATGTCAAACTTTAATCCAATACAAGGTAGCTCCCCACAGAATTTAAGTTTCAGCGTTTGGCAGTTTTAGAGAAGTTGAAAGAACAATAATAACTTATCATCTTGGATCATGATTCAATCTCATCTCGTCTTAAAGACCAATTGAGCCAAAAGTTTGTATACTCACATTCCCATTGTTTGTTGTTGCATTGCTTGGCCCTTTACATTCTGAGATGCTGTCATTAGTTCCAGAGGTTGTGTTAGAAGTTACCATGGCAACAAGAGCTACACTCAAATTGACACGCAGGCAGTACACATTGAAGAATCCCATGAATCCAAGAATCAACAGCACATGCCTTGCTTGCATCCAATGCCATGGTTCTGAAAACAATTATTACAATTTTAATCTTAAAGATGCTTCATAAGGTTTACATTTCAAGACCTTTTTCAAATAATGTGCATCAAACTATATAGTTTGATAAGATAATCATTCAACAATAGCTTTACATCAATATCAGAATATTTGATCAACAACAAAGTACCGTATTCTAATTTTGAGGTATACCACCCTTTAAACATGTTAAAATTTGCCGTAGCTTAAAACAAAACCACAATCTGTTATGTCTCTCTTATTTGTGTGCTTGGATTTCCCTAACATCCTTGTTTATCACCACGCTGTCCAATGAAGGCGCTGGGTTTTGCAATGAAAGGTTTTGTTTTTTAAATGCAGAAAAAGAAGAGATTGAAGTCTTGAGCAAGTTGGCAAAGATCAGATACAAGATACAATCGGGAAATGAAATCATGCAGTCTTTGAAGCGATTATTGTTGCTAAATTTCTGATATTTTTTTAAAAATTACTATCCGTACAAGTTCATTCACTGAAATGATTGCACAGTTCCTATGGCAATGCATGTGTAGATGCATCTTTCCATTAAAACAGTGTTGCACGTACTGAGTGTTTCTGATAGAAATGAAAGTTAGATCATGTTTCTAAATGTGTTTACATCCAAACGTCCTTTGCGCAGCCCTGCAAATAGCATGCCCCTCTTTTTATAGCAGTAGACTGATATGAGGATGCCTTTTCGGTTTTTGTCCCTATTTCATTCATCATAATTTCTTTTTTTTGTTATTGGTAGGAAATGTTTTCTGAATACCATAAACCAAAAATTAAGTAAAGAATACTTTTACACATTTTTCACAATGATCGTGCTTCTTTAAAAGGACAGTCCTTAATCGGTGTGGAAATGAAATTCATTGCTTGGCATTACAAGGCATTACTGATAAGTCTTATCATAATCATTTGTAAATGTGTTCTATCCATACATATAGTCTATTTTTATAATGTTGCAGAATTAGTCATGTACAGCGCTTTTTTCATGTCATTCTGTGAAAAAAAAAAAAAAAAAAGGCCCACCAATCACCAATGCTACAGGGTCTTTAAGTTGGAATTAAAGACTTCAATCATCATATATATCATTTGTGTATTTTCAAGCAAAAATGGATGGTCAGTATAAGCAATATGGTCTTTTATAAATTCACATGCTTTACTTTGACTCACAATTGTTAAATATCAACATCTAGCTGTCATTGCCCTGTCTCCACATTTAAAGACAAATGTGAATGTAATTTCTAAGCTTTTATTAAGAATAGCTGATCAAATTGTTTGTATAAGAATCTTAGAAGACATCATGCTCCTACATAAGGGCATTGAATATATGTCGTTCACATGAGGAGAGAGAGAGATTATTCCTGTACTGAAGACTGCATGGCCCGGCCAACAATATTTGATACATGTTTATACATTCAATGTTATATGAATCAGTGAATGTGTCATTCATATCATATATATGGAGCAAAGTGTATAGTTTCACTGAGTGCAATAATAACAGATATGATTTACAACTGTATCACTATATAAACCCATTTTAAAAATATACATATAAGTTTAAATATATTCTATCAATAAGAGATCATCATTAAAATTAATATCAATTAATAAACCAATTAAAATAATTAGCATCATGTATGTAGATTTGTGTGAAAACACATAAACTAATGTAAACATTTCCATTGGAAATTTTCCTATTGGGTGTTTCACAGTTATGGTGGTAGAATTATATATATATATTCTATAAAATTTACCATTTCCAACTTTATCTCTCTGAGATATCAGAGGGCGGTTTTCACTTTCGTTCTCGTCTGTTGTCGACATTATTCTGCCGTCAATCTAAGAAGCCATCATGCAAAGTTCAGCTGTTGTTGCTCCTGGGATTCCAAACTCAAAATAATATCAGCTGACAAAACTTTGCATTCGCGAATCACGTGACACTCTTGTCACTCATTGACGATGGCTTCGTCAAGACTGCGAATAAATTGATCATGGAGTAAAGTCAGTTGGTCAAAAGACTGATCTGAAAAAATATCCCCAAATCAATTACAATAAATCGTATACTTGTAAACAATATCGATGACAGGAGAGGCTTCCTTGAAATTGACATCACCACGTGATCAAAACAAAAGACGTGCTGTTTCATAGACAAAGGGAGATAAGTCTCACATCGTCACGCCATTTACTCTACAGGATATCTTTGTGTAAGCATCCATTTTTAAAATGCATTTTGGGAAATAATTTTTTATATTTTTATTGCTTTTATTTCTTTAAATTGTGTTATCCGAAAGTTTTCTTTCCTATTTTTCGATACATTAAAATGTTTTTAAATCCCAAATTTTGATTTTTCAAAACCCGCAATAAGATTTGCATATGAACACCAAAACAACCCTCAGAGAGACCCGAAAGGGGTCATCGGATATGAGTAACCCTTGCGATTAAAATCAGTATTATCGGAAATAATAAATCATGCGTTATATTTGCATAGATTGAAAGACATACGTGATATAAACGTGCACTAAAGCGAAAAACGGTGTGACAACCTTTCATAATTATAGAATTCGTAGTGTTTTGAACTCTTGTTGTCACCCATTCCAACCTCCCAAGCAGCGTCGCCATATTTTCTGTGTGAACTATGGCGTAGGAGATATGTGTATTGGAAGTGCGATTATCTGATTATTTTGTAATCGGTATTACCTACATAGGTTAAAACATCAGGTAAGGCATACTTTTGATTGATTTTACCATATAAGACTGGCATTGCATTTCATGATGCATGAATAATCGCATTATTTATGTGTGATTTTGGCGCGTACCTTGTTGCAAATAACACTTGCAATGTGATGGGTGTCTGATGATCACTGACATGTTTAGGTACAAAGTGATGTCTTAGTCAGTTTCTTGCACCAATTCCTAAGCTGCCTATAAAAGTTCTCGCTTATTCTTTAACAAAACGTGGTCCCTCTTTTGAGTACAACATTCATGACAGCGTCGCTTCTTCCCAGAAAGCGGAAGAACACCTTTTTTATATTTCTGTGACATTCGCAAAACATGACTTCTGATTAAATGCCGTCGCGTCCATTTTGATTAATCGAAGTCATCTAAAACATTGGATTAATTTGATAGCAGTAATTATAGATTTGCATATTACCCATGTCTTTTGGATACAATAACAGTATTTGTGATGATCCTTGTTATTGTGTGATGTGTACGACACAATGTCAAAAAAGAAACCAGTTGAAAGACTGTTGTTCATATGATGTTTTCTAAGTAAAACTGTAGTTTCATTTGTCAGAATTGACTTTGCTTTTGTTATTTCTTAGTAACCAGGAGATTTCATGATGTCATAGGGATAAAGCTGTATTTTCAGATGATTTTTGATAATTTTAATTGTTATGTGAAAACCAAAGTAAAATTAGACTGTCATAATTTCATTACAAATGAAACCTACCTCCCATGTAGCCTGTCGTTGGTCACAAATAAGCAGACACATAGTTTTTGTCATGTTAATAGTATGATTAGTCACTGTTTGTAAATTATTTTCGGAAAATAATTAAAGATACGGTGTTATCCATGCTTGTTCTTGAAGCATATGCTTCCATATATTATTTCTATGTTATTTGAGTGTACATTAAAAAAATATTGTTGAGATTACCGATGAATAATTATGATTTAGATCTTCATTATGTCACTTTTTAAGCTGATTGCTAACCATGGTTATAAGATCAAGTTTCTAAATTGACTAATGATTAAAAACCAAAGTTTTTACAGCAATTGATTATATTGAATTTGGTGTTAACATTGAAAGTTGTATGATGAATCCATCCTGTAAACCAGGCAACTTTATTTCGTTCACTTTGCTTTGAAATAGTCCCCTGTAAATTTACCTGTGAAATTCTTTGATTCAATTGATACCAAAAAAAAGGGAAGTACCTTTTCTAATAATAGAACGCCAATCAAGGAAAGTGTCACTTAGGTCCACGGTATTACTTATGGAGATAATCCTTGATGGTTAAGTTTTAAGTTTTTCTGACTATAATAGCCTATGGCTGTGTTTGTGTCGAGTATGCTCGTAGACACAGTGCAAGTCTCGTAGTGCTGCTTCAAACTGTAACTCTCCGGCAACCTTGCTGTATATTTCATACATTTAAAGCATGTCCTATAGTTTCATGGGAAGACATATGACATACACTGATAAAAGTTGATGTTTTTACAAGCATTAGTATAACTTTCAATGAGGACTTTACAGTTGTAGTAACTATATTAATCTGATTATGATCCATTTCTACATGTGAAAGCAAATTAATCATAAGATCATTTGGTTATTATGTTACCTCCTGTATAATTATCATTGTTCAATAATTCTCTCATACTGTAGGTTATTTAACTACATGATATATGGAAATGTAATCATGTATTAACAAGGACAAACATCTAGCAATTTGAAACTGTTGCATACAGCAATGATATGATCACAATTTAATTCAGAAAATCAACTAATGACATGATGTAAAAGGATTGGGAAAAATGTAGAGGCCATGGGTCATTTTGCACAGTGGATGAAAAAATGGCCCATTGTAATTAGAAATTTCACCATTACTACAAAGGGTAATGGCCCTCTCGAAATTCAGAAAATGACTAAAAGCTCTAAAAATTGCCCATTGTCAAAGGTGTCTTTCCCAATCCCTGGATGTATTGTCACAAGATGTCGAAATATATATATAGTAAAATAATTACAAACATTAAACTGGAATAGATTTGATATTTCAGTATGATGAGTAATTTGGTAACGTATCAAACAGAAGTCACTTTTGTTGATGTAAATACCATTACGAAGTGCTTTTCTATTAGGAAAGCGTTGAGCGGATCTGTAAACAAGCCATAGAGTTTACTGTGATTTGTAGCTATAATAAGAGGAAATAAAAGAATTTCACTGGTAAATCAACAGGGGACTATTTCAAAGCGAGTGAGAATGAAATGAATCAGAAAGAAAGGTTTCTAAGATGAGTCATTAAGTTGACTGTCATATATGTTACTTCGTTGCAGATCTTCTCATTTGAAGGTTTTGAAAGCAAGATTATTGACCAAATTCTGTGTTATTTAATGTTTTTTTTCTTTCAACCTACTAAATATTTTTCATTTTCTAAAAAGTACTTATCTGGCGCTATCAAGAATAGCACCATCAAATTCAACATGAGACCAAAGTAATGTTGTCAAATCATTAAATGAGTATGCACCTCTGAAGAGACAATATTTTGAAAATTTAAATCCTTTGACACAGTTTTA
Source organism: Phorcus lineatus (assembly GCA_921293015.1). Lineage (NCBI taxonomy): Eukaryota > Metazoa > Mollusca > Gastropoda > Trochida > Trochidae > Phorcus > Phorcus lineatus. The sequence continues at coordinate 5,393,676 of OV121081.1, read as the reverse complement.
CAAAATTTACATAGTCAGTCAAAACTGAGAGTCAAGGGGACTCAGAGTACATATTTTTTTAAATCCCATTTCCTATCTTAGGAGTCCTCCCAAAATACAATGGATGTTGCACACTTGATTAAAGGTTGATAAAGATTAATCTATTTTAGATTATTAATCGTTGATGTTTTTATAACATTTTGTCATGAAGATTAAATCATAGTCATCTGGTTTTTATCTAAAGATTTATATTTGTATCAGAAAAATCCTGCGTCGCAAGGAACCCACATGAAACCCTGCTTGGAATAGTGTTACTGTACTGTATTATCTTTATTCAGGAATAATGCACACGATCTATAAAAAACCAAAATTTTGATAAAGTATCATTTCTTTTTATAGATTGATTGGTGATCAGAAATAGCGATAAAACTGGACGGGAATCCACGGGTCGTGGGGCTTGAGCTGGGGGAGAATGAATGAAGTGGACAAGGAAGGTTATGCAGAAGACAGTACTGATAGCTCCTCCAGCGGTGAATCAGGATCTGATACTGAAGCCAGTGAAAACCATGATCAACAGTTCTCCATCCAAGAAACAAATTTTGATCAAGGCCAACTCAAACTCAAAATAAGTTGTACCGGAAAAAAGAAAAGTTCAACGTCATCTCTGAACCCATCATCTCCTTTAGAATGTGATGAAGAAGATGAAGTTTATGATGCTTTGGGAGAAACAGAGAAGTTGTTGACTGACAACAACAAAAGCTGTGAAAACAAAGATCAGGTATGTCAAATGCCAAGAATGATTTCTGTTTATGTAAATAATTCCAACTTTGGAACATCTTGGTGGAAGTTTTGAAATGGTGTGCTTTGCAAATATGAGGCAACTTCCATTTATGTCTTCAGAAACATTTCAGGTTCTAGCGTCGTGACAATACATTCATTTCACAATACGATACATGTCACAATATACTATTTTAAGGTGATTTTAATATGAAAGATGAACTTCTAATAAACACCCTGATGTTGATATGTACATCGCCAGATAAAGTATCAGGTTTTTCCGTCTGTCACATTGTCACAACTCTAATGTGTCAATACCTTGATACATTTGTGTATTGTGACACCCTTACTAAACATACTTTTGTGACCTAAACAGCAACAAAAACCTATGCCAGAGTAACAGAAATAAAAAAAATAGAAACACACACGCACACACTAGATTAAACAACAAAACCAACATGATTTTAAGTAGCATCACGCTGAATTTGTTACTGTTATCATTCAGTTTGAAATTTTATTTGTTGTTTAATTGATTGTTGACCTCCATTTATTCATGTTATAGAGCTCATCGTCAATATCTCAAGAAATTGAAGTGGTGAAGTTATCCTCAGATACATCCTTGATGAAATCCAATTCAGGAGACAGTCCCACTACATCTTCAGAGAATGCTGTTGGATCTCCAGTTAAAGCTAAAACCAAGTCCAGTAGTGAATCTTCCACACCAAAGTCTCCTGTGAAGAAAAGTGACAAACCAAAAACCTCACAGCCTGGAAGCACAGAGCAAGAGCTGCAGACCAGTGTCGAGCCTGTGCCAGATATTAACAAGTGTTACTCAGATTCTGAGAAGGAATTTTCAGGTGACACTACAGACACTGAGTCAAGACACAATGATTCAGCCAGCATTCAAAGCAGTTCTCACCCCAGCTACATATCAACTGATGAAGATGCTGAAGACAAACATCAAAAGAAAGCAAAACGGCTGAGAACTGCATCTGAAAACCACGAACAGTTGCTCAAACTGGACACTATGTCCAACAGTGTGTCTCCTGATAGTGGTATTCAGTCTATTGCAGGGTCACCCTCGGGTAACGATTCACCGAATTCAGTTATCCTTGGGGACAGCAATGCAGTTGAAGCACATGTGCAAGAACAAACCAAGGGGGATAATTCCCAGGAATTATTTTCCCCACCTCTGCCACCACCACCCTTGCCTCCTCAACCACAGCACACAAACCAGCAGGAGGCATCGGTGACTGACAATACCAGTATGCAAGACAATCAAGCAGAAGAAAGCACAAGTTCCCATCCAGTGAGAAGCTATCTGGATATGTTTCTGCCTCGGAAAAAGAAACGAGGGAGACCACCTAAAAAGAAATATGCCAATATGCTTCACAGAAAGAGCAAGTTATATGACACAATACCAGATAGTAGCACAGCCATTGAGCAAAATCAGAATCAGTCCGTACCTCTTGATGACAATGGATTTCCACAATCCATGGACATTTTTGATAAGTACAATGAATCTCATTGCGGGATAAATGTGGGTAAAAATCCTGCAGAGACAGTTGGTGAAGTAAGGGTCAAGAGACCATATAAGAAGAGAAAAAAGAATTTGTCAAATCGGGATAGATCACCAGATATCAAAGTACCAAAAAAGGTTGGCAGAAAAAAGAAAATCAAATTACCAGATGAGCCTTCTTTGAAAAAGAGAAAAGCTCTAGCAAAAATTGCCAAATCAAGTAGCAGACAGTCAGGGTTCGAGCATTCCTTTGAAGGAATGGGTGCTCGACTGTTTGTTAGAAACATGACCCCAGGCCACCAAGAAAGTCTACCACAAGTCCCTGTCAAACGAGGACCTGGCAGGCCAAAGGGATCTTGCAACAAGTCCAAAGCTCTAAAAATGAGCACACAGGTTGTGAAGCGAGGCATTCCCGGCAGGAGAGGGCGAAAGCCTGGCCCTAAAAAGACATTAATACAATCCACAAAGGCATACAACAAACCTCATATTGGAAAGGATGGTTTACCAAAACGAGGGAGGGGGCGACCTCGGAAGCATCCTTTACCAGGAACAAGTAACCCAAGTCAGATTGCTATTGAGAAGGCTCTGGCTGTGTTGACCAGTCAACTAGCCAATCAGAAAGGTGATCGTCACCTACCTGCTGAAAATGAGTTCTCGTCACTTATTCAGAGTGTGCAGGATTCCATCAACTCACAGTTTCCAGGTGTGGAAAGTGATCACGAGGAAGTGCATGAATTCAGTGGAAAGGATTTGAATGACATTGAACCAACTCTTACTGGTGGTAGTGACTTAGGAGAAGAACCTCAGAAAGTAGTCCCAAAAATTCGAAAACCAAAGTTGCATGTTATGATGAGAAAGAACAAACGCGGAAGGCGGAAAAAAGTAAAGGCAAATATTGTCAAAAAACCATTTGGGACCTCCTTTACAAGAAGCGCACCAAGTACTTTTCACTCTAAATTTCATCAAACAAGTTCATCATTTGGTAGTTCTTCTTTTGGAGGAGAATCTCTTTTCAAAGGATTTCATTCAAAAATACCCAAGCAGACTTCAGGTATTGGATTGTTATCTGTGAGTTCATTTAGGACGCAAGATGAAAATGATGATCTGTGTAGGTCTGGTGATAAATACAGGAAGAAAAAGAAGAAATTACTTTATTTTAAGTCAAAGCATAGGAATATTGTGGATCCTGTTTTTCTTGCAGATATGGATTGTTTAATAAATGAGCTTGAAAATATGGCCGTTTCAGAGCAAAGGGGTGATACATTTATCAGGGTAAGGCCAGGGGAAGTCTTGTTGCCAAGTATCTTTAGATTATCAAAGATAAATGTCAAAAAGAAAAAGAAGGAAAAATTAGTGCTAGAAAAGCCAATGAAAAAGCCAAAGTCCAAAAAAGAGGCACCATTGAAAGACCACAGTATTCCTGTGCTGAAGGAGAAATCTAAATTATCTCGGAAGCGGAGTTTATCAGAGGACCAGGGTCCCCCAGTGTTAGAGTGCCAGGTCCCCAGTCAGCAATGCCTGCCCCCAAAGAAGAGACACAAACTGTTGAACCTGTACCCGAGTCAGTCTGCGCCCACTCTGGAGCCAATGGGTGCCTGTCCTCAGAGTCCACCACTGCCAGTGCCTGAGAAGAGGAAAGTTGGCAGGCCCAGGAAACATCCTCTCCCTCCACCAAAACCAACAGTCTCAAATGCTGGTAAGAATAAAGCTCAACTCAATTTTGTTTAGAAGTGTCTTTCAACTGATCGATACAGATAGATAAAACTTTAAAGTCAGGCCTCTGTTGTTTTGTTAGAATAAACGTCAAGTGACCAAAAGAACAAAAGCAGTGGCCATTTTAGCTTCTCTAACTTTTTATCCAAATTGCAGTAGTGTGCCTACCTGCTGAATCTTTGTGTCCATAATATTCTGATTCTGTAATGCTTACCTTGACTGTTATAAAGCATAAAGTTTCAAATTGATGCTCCATGTACATCCAATTTCAAACAAGAGTTATTAAGAATATTTTCAGAGGCAATTTGGAATTAACAGAAAATCTGTTTTGGAGACATGTATAAGTTTTCTGTTGTCCTTTTAGTCAGTAAAGATAATCAGGCCTTTAAGTCCAGAAGGGCTTATGACAAGGCCCGTCATCTGTTCTGGAGTATGCAAAATTTCACATTTCCAAGTTAACGTGAATTTTTGCAATCCTAAAGTTGAACTTTTGTGGCAATGGTACACTCCCCTGGGTGATCAAAGTTTGTTACTTGGTCATGACAAGACATTTTTCATAACATTTGTTCTGCTTCTCCAAGACCAGTAACTCTAGGAAGTTGCACATCATTGTTGTGTAGTGACTTATATTTGTTAAGGTTTGTAAATTTGTCTAGACCCTCCATCAAGTATGGGGACGGCAGGGTGTAAACTCAATAACTGTCATCCACTTCTCCCCAGGTAACCAGTAATGCTAAGGTAATTAAGTTTTTGGAATATCATCTAGGGAGGATAAATCATTATATCATAGATGCATCAGTGTTTATTTTTAACATCATCTAATACATTGTACCACAATACATGTATATTGAACTAGAGTTCAAGTAATCTGTTTCACCCCTGTTTACTTAACTTGTGAATATGACATGCTTACTTTCTGAAAATTTAAACATAGACTGTAACTTTGATCGTTAAAAGATAGCCTTTTCATGCCATGAAAATCCTATAATGTAATGAGTACAAACTTTCAGAGCATTGACATTGACTGTTTTCTTCAGGAACCAGATACATGTTCTTTGTTGTACACATCAGTTAAATGGACATCACATAGAAATTGCAGATAATGAATCAAGAATGTTGTATCCTTCCTTTATGTCTGATCACCTTTAACCAATCTTAAAACTTTATCAGCTTTTATAGCCATTGGTTCATTACCAATTTTCAGAAATGTTATCAAGTTATATTTCTGTTTTGGCCATAGCTTGATGTATCATGGACTCTCAAGATATAGGTATGCAGATACTTTCTAAATGTGGTTTGTATTGATGCATTGGTATAGTGTAGCAGACATTACAAATATCTTTACTATCAAATTCAATGAAATGTTACACCACTTCTCCAGGATAAGTCATGTTGAAGAATATAGAGGAGTAGTCATTCTTAGAACTGTTTCAGTAACATCACATAGACAAAGGTCAAGGTCTCCATGTGTTCTTTCACCTTTACCCAGCTGCAGACAAGATTGGTCATAGATAAAGATTGTATTTATGTGAAAAACACCGGAGCAGTATTATTGTTAAGTTACAAACTTGTTTTGTACAAGACAGAACACTGGGAACAAGAGTGAAATTTAAATTGTGAAGTGACATTTCTGATAAAGACCAATGATTTTGACCCATATAAGGTTGCTAATGTGTAAATTTGGTTAAAGATCTAAGATGTTGAAAATTATTAAGTGTTAAATTTGCTCCCTAATTGTAGCTGTGAATAGAATCACTAAATACTGCAAGCATTAAGAGCACCTGACGTCTTCTCTTTGAGATACAGAACTGAGGTGGTTTCCCCAGCATGCTAAATTCTCTTCCACCATTAAAACCATTAGGGATTGACATTTCTCTATTTTAACCTCTAGAGTTCGTAGAGTCTTTTATTACGTAATAAAATGTGAATGGTTAGTTACCTACAAAGGTTCAGTATAAAAGGTTTGTCAACATTCTATTTTAAGCTAAAATAATCACTGAGTGAAGAAAATATTCATTTGTCCATCCTTTCATGATATGAAATTTATTATTTAGATCATTCTTTTAAGTTTGAACAAGTTGTAAGATTTAAAAAATGAGTATAGATGGTGCTTTATTTGCTTTGGGCTGTTGCATACTTGATGATCGATTAAAGTGTCTGATATGAGGAGGGAAAAAAGTTCCCACCCAAATAAACAGTAAGCTCCTTGTTTTAGTGGGTGATTATTCTTCAACCTGACGGCTACACATGGATTTCAATTCCCTTAAAGATTTTTGGATATCTTTCATCAGTCTTGGTTTTAGTTTTCGCAAAACTGCCAGGCCTTTATTATGTTATTCAAGACATGAAAGTGAGATCAAACAGTAGGCTCCAAGACAAACACATTTTAATGAATTATTTATTGCTTTTTGATAAACTCTTTTCACTTTATCATTTTATTTAAGTTTTTGGAGTTTAAAGTGTATCAAGAAAATTCAAAATCATTCAATTTGATTGTCCAACTTCCTTTAGCCAATGTAATTCCTTTTAAATTAATCATGGTAAATTCCGCTGTAAATGAGAGCTTCCTTAAGGAGTATAGTAGCAGATAACTAAGAGCCCTACTGCGATGTTACATTAAGCCCAATGAGGCGAATGAGTTTTGCCATGTTGCTCCTGACCCAGTTATCCTGAAGGACAATCCAGCCTAGTGCCTGTTAGCCAGCAGTGGTGTTCAGTGACTGATGCTGATTTAGATAAGAATATCACATGAGTCTAGCAATAGGGAAGACTCCAGGAAACTCGGCTGGCATTTTCATATTGATTCTTGTGTGGATAATGACTCTACTCGTCACAAAACCGATCAATAAAATGGCAAATATAGAGAGAAATGGTCTTGGGACAAGTGTGTTTGATATCTCTGTATTGATTGATCAAGCTTTTAAAAGCCTTGGCGTAGCAGGCTGAATTCTTTTTTGACCCATCAAATGCAGGCATTTATCATTTGTCCTCTGGTCTATAGTTCTAATTGAGGGATAATGCGCATGAAATGTGATCTGTCCGGTGATATTTTAACGTCGCTGAGTCAAATCTCGGCTTATTATGTTGATTCATCTTGTCTGTGGATGCGAGGTTGTAGCCTATTGAATATATATAAGCTCAGTCTGTCCCCCGCTGTGCTTATCATTGACTTGTTTAATAACATATTCATTCTAGTGTCAGTCAGTCAGTTGTAAAACCAGTAGTTAGTGCAGTCAAAGACACAAAGGACCTGTCAGGAATATTCTGATGAACAAACACTTCAATGCAAATGGCTTCATATTAAAGGCTTCATGAATACTTAAGGGTTTAATTGGGTAGAACATAAACACTTAATGTCTGTCCTGGATTCAGTGTATATTTTTTTTATCCCACTAGACTTTGTTAGCTTTGATATATTGCATCTTTAAGGTGTTGGATCCATCACTGCCATGAGCTTAATACAGACAAATACTTTTTGTTGATTCAGTTGAAAGTTGACAGTTCAAATAGTCAAGTTTCTGCTTCATATTATGAATCTTCTTTTTTTGCAATTAGTTCAATGCAATCATTCATTTAATTTTTTTCAAGATAACAACCCACTATCAAGCAGAGTCATCTTAGTCTAATGACTAAAGTTACCAAAAAGTTCTTTGAATTACCTCTATCACTAAGGACCATACTTTGTAAATTTGTTTGAAAAATGTCAACAAATGAAACAATTAGTATTTGAACATTTCCCATACTGACATTTTTGTTGTTGTTGAAAATATATCAACACTGATAGATAGTATCTTCAGAATTGATCCAATGTTTTCTCTCCATTATTATGTAAGAATTCCTTTTGAATGGAGTTGCATTATCTCCATATCAAAGATGTACTTAGTAAAAGTGAAATATTAAATATTTTAAGTGGTATCAAATAACAACAATAATGACATTGAAGTTTAATCTTGCAGGTGCTGACAGAAATGTGTTCACACAAGTTTTCTCCACGTCTATGCTGGGAGATGCAATCTCTAGTTCGCAACCCCCTGAACTGTCCATCCAGACCCAGTGCCCCACACTTGGGGGAAGCTCCTCCATGTCGCCCCCTCTCCTCGACATCTCCTCCTTTGTTGGGGGGGACACTGGTGCTCCAGATACTTCGTCCCTGCACTCACCCTCATCTTCCAAGGCAGCTAAACTCACTCATTTGTCCGACTGCACATCTCGATCTCAATCAGTCACACCCGACAAACCCAGAAAACAGTTAGTGAAAAAAGAGAAACTCAATTTGGGGAAAGTTGGTAAGAAGTTATCAGACTGTGCCAACGAGGAGAAGTCTGAGAAGTCCTCTACTTCTTCTTGCAAGTCCAAGTCACAGAAAGGAGTGGAGGGTTCGTGTTCAGACGAGACTGTCAGTGAAAGTCAGTCTGCTTGTGCTGTGAGTGATAGTGACGATTTGTGCAATACCTCTGTGGATAGTGTTGATGATACAATCGAATCTGTGATAAGAACTGTGTGTTCGGAATACGAGCCTTTACCGACACCACGCCACAAACGGAAAAAGTTTGTTGATCGAGATGGAGCAGGAAAGAAGGCGAAGCGTCATTTGGACATGGATGACAGGTGAGTTGGTTTTTCTATCTTCTTTTTCATTTTGTTAGTGCTACAATTGTTGCGTTTTTTAATGAATTTGAGCATTAATGAAGGAAAGAGGAACATTTTCAACAGGACTTGTTTCTTTTTCAAGAAGATATTCTGTTGTAATAAATGCAATATCTCTGATATTGTTGAAATCTTTTGTTCCAATTAGGCGGTAGAGCAGGAATTCCCTTTTGAAACGCAAATTTTTTAAATCTAAGAGTTTAAAAAAAATTCAATAGAGTTTATCAGAAAAACACACTGTTCAGTTGTACAACATTTTATAATATCATGGGAAATAACACAGATCAGTTTTGCCTGTTATCTACACAAACCCTATGATACAAGTCAAGACAATCGGACATCAAGAGTAACATCTCTTTAGTGTCACGATACACACTGCTGCTTTCACCTCAATTGTAATATGAATCATATCTTTCTCAGGTTCCCATGTTTAACCGACACAATAGCCCTTCTCCCAATGAGCTACACTATCAATCTTCAATCTAAACCATTCTTTGCAACTCAAAGACAGTGATTTCTAGCTTGTTATTAACATTCCACCTTGAGTTGTGAGAAATAAATAACGCCTTGTCCAGGAAATGGAGATTTAACAGTGGTTAGATCTGTGTGACAGATAGAGCATGAAATGAATTTTCCTTGTTACCTGTAATCAGTATATCTGGAAATAGATATCAACATCATGTCACAGAGCAGTTAAGCTCCACTCAGCTTACAAACACCTGACTGAACTGTCAAGTGCTGTATTTATCTATTCAGTAGCTTTCAAGGTTAGTGAACTATAATGTCCACAAGAATAAATAAATGATAAAAGTAATGTTTGTTTTCATCTCAGCATACCTACTGGGCAAGATAGGCTTTTGGCGTGGTCAGTCGATTGTAGACATTTCACATTTTTTATTTTGCCTAAAGAACTGCTTCACCCCCAAAAACTTAAATTTTGTGGGAATGTATTTTGCACTAAATATGCGTTTGGCAGGCCACAAAAAGGCTGGAGAACTGCTGCATTCCAAAAAAACATTGTGAAGAGGTACTCATATTTTCAGAATAACATCTTTGTTGAAATTTGGAGACTTAAGGGTGCAAACATGGTTTTGACCCCCCTCCAAATATGGTGGAGGCTATCGTGAAATGTTCTTTCATCTGTGTCCAAGAAACCAGTTATGCTTATATTCTAAAATTTAAAGTGGCAGAACTTTTTTAGGTTAAAGTGTTCTTACAAAATCAAGAATAAATGTTTCCATTTGCTAAAAACTGTCTTTTTTCAAAATAAGCAGTTTTAAAACAAACATACCATGATTGATTAAGCTATCAGAATCCATTTCCCAGCTCCAATAATTAAAAGGTGTTCTCACAAAAATGGCTGCCAGTGGTTTGTGCTTGATACTTGATTATGTCCTCTAATGTTATGGATAATTATGTTGACTAGTGAGATTTTTTACCCTTTTAAGATAATACATTTGGCATTTATTTATTTGAGAAAAATTTAGGAAATACAATTTCATAAAAATGTGCTACTGCCCCTTTAATGTCTTCCACACTTTACAATACAAATCCTGGTGAGCTGCAGAGCCCATTGCTGTATTCTTGTGTCTTCTATAAGGTAGATAAGCATATATCTGTTGTTTGTCCAATCCTGGTTTACCCCTGTAAATGATCTGATTCTTTTAAAATGGATAATAAGTTGAAAAGGTTTGGGGTTTTTTTCAAAAGTGAAATATGAAATTTGGTGTTGATAGATTGATTTATCTTGAAATTGATAGAGCATGACATCAAATTCTGCTGCTTTAGTGGCTTGATTAATGGATGTTGATTTGCTCTACCCAGTATATGTTATCATTTCCTATTCACATTCAGCCTCTTGTGATGCAAGTAATTGTGAACCTATTTGACAAGGTTAGCTCTATAATGAAATGTCTTGATTACAAGAGTGATATTTAGAGGCGTTACAGTTGTAACTAGGTATATTACTAACATGTATCGTCAAATTTGATAGTTTATACTGTTGACTTCAGAATTAGGACTATTATAAAAAATCAAGGTTTATGAAGTAAATGTTTTTGGGTGTAGTAAAGAAAACAATAGGGTATCATGAAATGTAAGCAATAGAATTGTATTTATCTGAGATCTGTTTAAATAACATTCTAGAAGTTGTTAAGCAATTAGGTATAGATTTTATAGATATCCAAACAGATAATAAATGTTTAAAAATTTGCTTTATCTCTGCCTAAATTTTGCATTTGCATGAATAAAGAAGTTGGATATCAATAAAATTGTGTTCTTAGTAACATGATTTGTATGGTAACGTGAAATATCTGTTATCACAACTCTTGAGAGATGAACAGTGAGTGAGTGTTTGCATGCATGTTGATAGACCGTCTACAGAGGAGGAGTGTGAAGCAGCCACAGTGCCTGTGATAAGACATACTGATCCCACCCAGCCGCCCAGGAAGAGATATCAAAGAGTGGGACTCTTCTCCGACTTCTACAAAGATGATGAGTAAGTTTATTCCATTTAAACAAATTGCGAAATTTTGTACCTCTGGAGCGTTTTAATGAAAAGGGCAATAAACAGCAAGCAGAGAACTAGTAGCTTGGGAAGGCCTTTGTGTAGCAGTTGGTTTGTGAGATGTCGTATTGTTCCCAATCTGTCATGTGTGTTTTATTCGTGGCCTGTGAAGCGTGACGGTCCTCCTGTGAACAGCTATTATGGATACACCACAGGGGAGATGATATGTGTGGGGATAATATTCAACCACTTAGAGTGCTGTAAACCTCCGTGTATTATCACAAGTTAAGTGCCCTTTGTAGGCACAGTATATTAAGAAAATTTATCAATAAATTCTGACTGAGCCTTTCAATTACTGGACATGTTGAAGGTTGTAAGGGGGAAGGAGGTGGCACTAGGACTGGACAAAGATTGTAATCTGATGACGAAATAAAGAAGCGGAGGCTACAAGCATGTGATGTCCTAATTTAGAGCACCTGGTATTTACCAGTGTACCTTATTGCTGATTGTTTACCCTCTACAAACAGACAGACAATCAGTCCAGCTGGCCCTCGGTAGGCAAACACTATCTCACAAAGGCAATAAAACAGAATCCAGTTGTGGAGAGAAAGGGGAAATCCTTAAATTAAAAGGCTCAGTTACAAGGCACATTTGAATCCAGCTGTAAATCAGAGGATGTTGTGTTGCTTGATGGGTCTAGTTGATCCACTGTTGCTCTTGGACAACTTCATGTTGCCCTAAGCTATTGAAATGCTTAATTGACTGGAGCCCGACAAGTCTTTCCTCTGCAAACAGTAGCTTTGTGTTAGATTGCCCAGTGGCGAGATGGGCTGAGCTTCTCCTTATTGAAGATGCTGGGCTGCAGATTGTTGCGGCGTCGTCTTCCCGTAATTGACAAGGGCACTGGGCCGAGCCTATGGCAATCAGGCTGGCATAATTACATTGCTCCACTGTGTCTTTGAAAGGATCAATCTTGATCTGCAGCTTGTAACTCCTTCATTGTCAATGAAATTAGATGATTACACTAATGATTTGAGACTTGGTGTTGTATGGTGGAAAACCATCTCAACAACCCTTGTCACATCACCATATGGAGATGTGTGGAATTCTCTTTATTGTGTGGGAATGTCACGTGTTCATAAATGTCCTTGAATTATTCATGCTTGATACTGGATACGTTTGATTACCATGTAATCACTCACTGTAATTTCCAGAAATTAACTTTGAATCAGCATGTAAAAATAATATTTCAGTTTTAAGTGATATTACAATTAGTCCTGGTTCTTTGTGTCATCAAATGTCAGTTTCATTTCAAGTGAATTGTTAGAATTAATTTAGAAAATAAGGTTATGAATAAGATAAATATATAAGGCTATTCCTCATTAGGAAAAATTAATTTCTCATAAAAGTATCATAAGTCTATGATAAATTTGAAATGATTGGCAGAAATGTTTTTTCTGTTTAAAATAAATTAAAAACATAAAATGTGACGTTGGCCAAGTTATTAGCAAATTACAATGCAATTTATGAATGGCAGTGGGTTATTGTTTGTTAAGAAAAAGATTCAATATTATAATCTTATGAATAAAATTGAATTCTATTTTCATAAAAATGGAATCTATCCAAAATATTTTTGATACCTTTTAGGTGATTAGATTTTTAGCAGGTTTGATTGTATCTGAATTTTTAAGAAAAAAAATTTGGCCTAAGAGTAATTGAGGGGTCCGGATGACGGGGTCTCTAAAACAACTGTAAAATGCAACCTAGTCCTTCAAATAAGCCAAAATGAGATTTTTCTTATAGCCGAGATAATTTTCTATACAATGATATATAACATGAAACCTTTTGAGTTTGGTTGCAGACCAATTTATCACCTTGAAAACGTCCAATTTTCAAGTTTGGTTGCAGTTCCCTATAGGCAACTGCAACCAAATTCTTGAAACCATCAAACTACACGTTTTCATAGAACAGAAGAGTCTTGACTAAACATAATTTGGTTGCAGAGAGAAACTAAACGATGATATCGCAAATGTGGGAACTTTACCTGGCTGTTTATTTACATTTCAATAAAACATCGGCAACTTGCTCGAAGCTACCGAGTCCGGTTTTCGATCATGTCGTGTCCCGCTTCGCTGTCGTTTCTGACAAAGTGGATGGAAATTTTCTGCTTACTTTATTAAATCTAACATTCTCTATAGTTTATCATGTCTTGGTAAGTATTTATGACATTCCTTGACCAAAGTATTCCTAAATTGCCATTTGTTTTTACAACGTGGCCCCGAGACGAATTCGAATTGTTGTCAAATCTCAACACTATTCCTATTGGCTGTAACAAATGCCTCTGATAGCAAACTAATTTTGATAGAAAATAAACATCATCAAGTAAGTTTAATGACTAGTTTCTATCTAAAAACCGACCAAAATCAATCATGAATAAGGAAAAAACGAACGTCAAAATTTTCGTGAAAATGTTTGATACTGAATTAGCCAATTGAAAGACGTGTTACTTAGCTCAAGGTATTACGTCACACGTTGTGTCAGAGGGAACATGTCAAACTGAAACTGTTGAATTGGTCGTTTTCTCGTCATTTTAGGTAAATTTGAAGTCTCCTGCAACCAAATTAATCTGTTAACCTTTTCAAAATATAATTTTATCACCTGCAACCAAATTATTATTAGCCAAGACATGAAAAATGATGAATATTTGACAAAAAATAATTTGGTTGCAGTTGCCTATAAGGGACTGCAACCAAACTCGAAAATTACTCGATTTTATGACGATTTTTCATTTTGCAACCAAATTCCAGGATTCCTAATAATACAGTATGTTACAGTCAATCATTTCAGCTTTCGGAATATCTTCATCTCAACTATTTTCAAGGACTGGGTAACATTTTATAGACGTTTTAGATACCCCGTCATTCGGACCCCTCAATTACTCTTAGGCCAAAAATTTAACTAAATTTCCAATATTTTACTTTTAGCTCAAGAAAAACAATCTGTATTTGCTGGTTGTATCATGCTCTTTTATTTCAAATGGCTTCTGCTAGAAAAACACTTGTCATTCCAAATATGGTTAATGTACTCTTGGACAAAAGAAAGAGAATGAAAAATTGCTGTAATCTTAATTGGATGAAACAAACTAGCAGTGAATCATTGCTCGCTACTTTTTGGCTATGAGTCATGTTGATGTCATTCAGTCTAACGGAGCGCTTTGATAATTCAATAATTACTTTGATCTCAAGAGCATCTTGTACTTTGCAAACTGTTAACATTATCAAATGTTTTAAGCCTACAGCCTTGTGGGCTGATTAAAAAGACAAACGACATAAACATCAATATTCTTTGATTTTAATTCTCACATTGGCCTGGGCAATCATAAAGGTTAACTAACGTGTCAATGCTCCAGAGATGAAGCCTGTTTGCTTTGCACAATGAGTTAATGCTGGATGAATAGTTTCCAATCAATGCACATCTTGGAGACTTCAAGGGATGTAATTCTTCTCTTTCATAATTACAAGTTTAATGTCTGGATGAGTTGTCTTCTAGGTCAAGTGATAATGTGTCATGTTTTTATTTCAGACCAAAGAAAAGATCTGACAATATGCTGAAGTCCAAAGATAAACTGGTTTATATTGCATCTGAACATGCCCATGGATTATTTCCACCACCATTGCATGTTGGGAAGTATGTGCGAGAGCGACAGACTGACTTTACTCTCCCGTATGACATCTATTGGATGCATATCAACGACCTGGTAAGAAGATATAAGTAAATATATAAATAAACAGCACCTGTTGCAGAGAGAGAGTAACTAATGAAGCAAATGCTCATCTGATAAGCATAAACTGATAATGTTATAGATTATTGTGGTGTTGGACCCTGTTCAAACTTTGAAGTCAAACCTTTTTTCAAGTCTCATTTCTTATAAGTCTAGACAGGAAATACAGTGATTCATGTGTCTGCCTTGGCAAATGCATGTACACAGGTTGATGCCATCATTTATTTTCAGAAACCTTTAAGTTGTTTGTCTTGTGTTAGAAACAAGTAATATTTTTAACCTGAAACCCCTTTACCTTTATGAATTTGCTTAATTGAATCTAAGGGTTCCTTGCATTGCTGAGTTTACTGTCACATTAAATTTGAATTTTTCCCACCAGCTACCAAAGAGAGAAGAACCAAATCCAAAGTACAAAAAGATCCGAAACAGTAAGTAATTAAACAATTACTTACCAATGAACATGTAAATATTACACCCACTGTAGAATTTCTTTGTTAAAAAATCATTCATTAATAAGTTCATTAGGGACTTGATAAAGTTCACCTGTACTTGAGTGCAACAAGCGTTTTATTTTCAAATTGGGAATTTTGTTAAGTCTTTGAAATGTGTAGCTAACTGTGTGTTTTATGCTGTGCAGATGTGTATGTTGACGCCAAGCCAAACGCAGGGAGGAAGCCAGAGCCTCATTATTGCCAGTGTAAGAAGCCAGCCGATCCCAGTGAGAAGGGCTGTGGAGAAGATTGTTTAAACAGGTGATTACAGGCTCTACAGCAGTCACATTTAACTGTTTTGTTTATGGAGAGTTTTTATAGCTTTGTACTACATATCAGTTGCCAATATGGTATTCATGGAAATGATTTAAGGTGTCTAAGTACATGGTGCTTGGAAATGAGTTGCAAGGGAAGTGATTGGTTTTTGACAGTGTTGTGCTTCAGTTATTTTCCATTATGGTCAACACCATGAGTTTTCACCGACTTTAAAGCAAACAATATGTTTTATGATGTTGTAAATATAAAAGGAAGTTTATGACCGCCAGCTGTTAATTTCGGTTAGCAAAATGATTTTTCATGAAACTATACTAAAACTAATAGTTAAATATAGCAACAAACATGCCATAAAAGTTGCTATTAGTTAAACTTCCCCTGCAAAGCTAGCGAGTGCCAGAGTCAGTCAGTGTCTAAGTAGAGTTAAGTGTTTCTGCATTGTGCCGATGTTGACACTTTGAATGCAGTGCCCAAGTTCATGACTAGTAGTAACCTTAAGGAGGTTCTGGTTCAACCATAAGTTCAGGTCCAGTGGGCTGAAGAGCTGACACTAATAAGTTGTCAAGTGCTGCAAGGCTTAGTGAACCACTGATTGTAATAGGTGTGAGGTATGCCTTGCAAGTGAAGTTGCCTTTTGAATTCCAGTGTTTGCCTAAAAATGAGCATTCATTGTGTTAGCAATTCTTCTGATGCAAACCTCAAAAGAGGCAATGTACATTTAAATCTAATCAACAATAATACATATTGGCCGTTATGATAATTAGTCATCTCGATATTTCTCTGACTTCAGGATGGTGTTCACGGAATGCAGTCCCAACTACTGTCCGTGTGGAGACATGTGCTCCAACCAGCGCCTTCAGAGACACGAGTGGGTACTCAACCTGAAAAAGTTCATCACGGAAGATTGTGGTTACGGTGTGCGCACTACGTTACGGATACCTGCAGGTAGAAATTTGTTTTTGCCAGGAAAAGTATTATTTGCACATTAGTAAATACAGTTGCAACTCTTTTAGTAAAGTAAGGATAAGTAGAAAAAAATGGATAAGTAATGACTGTTTTTACTTTGGTAACAAATGATATTGGTTAAATAAAATTATGGATCATTAATGACTTTTTTTATAGGCTAGCATTGTTTTTGCTAGAATTTTGAATAACCGATCTGCCTAAAAGGACAAATGTAATTTTTGTGTTTGTTATTATGAAAACCAAATATTTTAGTAATTAAAAATCTCTTCTATTAGTCATCATAGTCACAATATCTACTATTTAATCACACCATGCCATTGCCTACGTGTTATAGGTAGTTTCATCCTGGAGTACCTTGGGGAGGTGGTCAGTGAACAGGAGTTCCGACACCGCATGATGACCGAGTACTCCAAGGAGCGTCATCACTACTGTCTCAATCTGGACGGCGGAGCTGTCATTGACGGATACAGAATGGGAAACATTGGCAGATTTGTCAACCATAGCTGTGAGCCCAATTGTGAGATGCAGAAGTGGTATGTTCTTTTTGTTATGTGTAATTGATTGGTTCTCTCGTCAAAGAGACTTATTCTATTCAGATATTACAAGCTTGGCATAAAGCATTTAATATCTGAATAGAATAATTCTTATGATTCTATAAATCCTATCAGACTGCCGAATAAAAGAATTTCAGATAAGTTGAAGCAAAAAGATTTTCTTGAACTCTTGAACTTATTGTTTTGATTTATTTGTTTATTTTTTCCTAAACTCAGGAATGTAAATGGACTGTACAGAATGGCTCTGTTTGCCTTACGGGACATAGATCCTGGTGAGGAATTAGGTTATGACTACAACTTTCACTCCTTCAACGCTGAAACACAGGTATGTTATCTAAAATCTAACTGAAAATTGATTTGATTACTTGTAATACCATTTTCTTTAAGACTAAACTAATTTATGCTATTGCTGACAGTTTGAGTCAAAATATGGTAATTTAACTTCATGAAATGGTTCATTGATTTTAAAGAAACAGTTGTCTCAAAATTGGGTTCATCTGATAAATTCCTTTATGAAAATACATCATGATGATGTCAACTCATTCAGCTTTTTTGTTTTCATTTGCCCAACCTAATATTGATTACATGTGATCTTTTCAAGTTGTGTTTACCCGAATTGAATTCATTGAATTCTCCAGCAAACCTGCAAGTGTGGTGCTAAATCTTGTCGTGGCGTGATAGGAGGGAAAACTCAGCGGAATGGACAGTGCAAAGAAAAGACAACTCCGTCTAGACCTGTAGGTCGACCTCCGAAAGATAAAAGGAAATCCAAAAATAGATTGAAGAAGCTGAAAGAGAAGGTAGCGATATTGGAATGCTTTAACTACTGCAATGACTTTACTTTCTGACAGAGTTCTGCGACTTGATAGAATAAAATACTTAAAGTCCATTACTAACTGATTTATAAATATTTTAAACTCATGATAGTTAATGACAGTTGGCATGGACACAGCAAACACTTTGAAAAGATAATCTTATTTTTAGAATTTAGAAAATCATCTGACCTCTATTAAACCCTTCAACTGTATAACTATTCCAGGTATTCTCATTGTTTTCTGTCTAACAGTTAATGACCCACCCTGCTGCGAAAATTACAGTTCCTGCATTTCCTCCACTTGCTTAGATATTTCCTCTGTATTTAGTCAATCTCTACTTTGTGTAATTTGCAGCAGAAGCAGCAGCCAGAAGCGAATAGTGCTAACAGGATTGTGACCCAGACTGTGATAAAGCCCATGTCCAACAGAGAGAGGTGCTTGGCAAGGAAAAAGAGTATATTCTTGGTGCGAAACATTGACAAAGTGCGACAGATCAAACAGAAGATGCAGCAACCAGAGAGAGAGAAGGAACCTGACCGAGAAGGACTAAGGGAGTCCGGACTTGTGAATTCCGGTGATTAGTGATTTGATTAGTGAACTATGAATTAAAATTAATTCAATAAATGTATTTAGCATGAATGAAGACATGTGTTATGGAAGTTTGTTTTATGGTTTTAGCTGTGAGTTGTGATTTTGAAATGCCATAGTCACTCAAAGTGAATTAAAACATTTAATGTGTGGATTTTTCATTGTTTCTCAAACATCTTTCATAATCTAAAGATTCTGATTCTGAAACTATATTATACTGATATTTTCATCTTCCATGTTTCTTATTTTTAAAAGTTGATTTTTTTTTATTATGATACAGAATTGTTTCTCCTTGTACCTTAAATGAGAAAGTTTTTTTCCTTCAGATGTCTTCCGAACTCAGCTGAATGATAGATCTGTGAAGACAAGGTAAGATTTCATGGGAAATGATCAGATTTGCTTACTCATCTACTCAACTTGATATATTGTTTATTGTTTATGTGCCTCAGGTAAGAATCTGAACATGTAACAACCGTCATTTGGTATTTCATATTGTTCACAGATTATTGGCAATGGCAGAAGACAACCCTGATCTTCAGAAGAGATACAAGTTGGTCAAAATATTCACCAGAATTTATGATGTTCTTACTTCTCATAAAGGTTTGTTTCTAATTAAAGTATTCAATTTGTATATTCTTTTAAATACTACTCATTAAGTTTAACAAATTGTAAATCTTTCTATTGGTATTTTCCTATAAAAAAAATAAAAAATAATAAAGATAATTGTATACACAATTTATGTACAATTTAAATTTTATGTAGATACTTTTTGTTGTTCTTTCATTCTCTTCTCAATGAACTCATATTGTATTCAAAACTTTTAACTTTTGTACATGCTAATAAAAATGAATAGACTATATTGGCATTAATATGTAGAAGTTTATTAACATGCAAATATTAAGTATGGAGCTCTGTCTTAAATGATTTTAAATTTTAAAAAATATATAACTTCTCCGCTATTACTTTCAGACAAGGACGGGAATCTGTTACACAGCCTGTTGCTGAGTGTGCCTTCCCGCAAGAAGCACCCAGACTACTACCGGCTGATCCAGGAACCCATCGACCTGCAGGTCATCAAACAGAACATCAGTAAAGGGCACTACCCGGACATGGACTCTCTTGATGCAGACATCTACCGGCTCTTTGAGAACGTTGAGGTGAGATTCATTTTAATATGACACTATTGTTTTTAAGAATACTTCATTTCAAAGCTTACAATTGGCTAGCAGGTTTGTGACATAGTATTTATTTAAATGAGGTGAGCTTTTTAACTTTTCTCACCTTGTTTTGGTAATTTTGTGTAGTACTTTATTATATCAAAAAATTTACACTTGGCAGAAACAACTTGTAAAAATCAACTATATTTTTATCAGAAGTATTTAAAGCAAAAGATTGCAGGGATATGAGTACTACTTAAGAGTCCATTCTATTTTGATATTTAGTTTGAGAATCCTCAATATTGCCTGTTTTGAACATGATAATGACATAGTCACAAATTTGGTGTGATTATGTGTCCCTGGAAGAAGCTAGGTTATTGTTCAGAGTGGATTGCAAGCTGAAATGATGTTAGATTGGAGGCAGTTGATTATTCTGATTAATGCATAGGCAACCTTAAGACTTAACACTGTTGTAACCACAGTCCTCAGTATGGAAGCTACATTTGTCCTATAGTAACAAACAGCCGAGTCAAGATTGATGCATTCTGTTGTAAGTGAAACAATCTGTAACATGTGTGGTTGATGACTGCAGACCTACTGTGGACGACACTCAGACATGGGGAGGAAAGTGGGCAAGCTGAGAAAGCTTTATGAGAAGGCAAAGGTAGATGAAACCACACACCTGGAGGAGATCCTGGGAGATGGCAGTGTGACTCCACCAGAAGTAGAGCCTGAACCTGTGGAACAGCCTGCAGACAAACCCCCAGTCATGCCTGTAGTTGTTGCCAGTGAGTATGGAGTTGATGACTACTTCGAAGATGCAATACAACCCAAACTATTGTTGTTAGCATTCTGTGAATAGATAAGGGCCTTTGAATGACATTTTGGGCTACAGTATGTAATGGTGAATTTTTCATCCTCTATTTGTTTTGACATTTGACATTTGGGTGTTGCTTTCTGATGGTGAAACAATGAGACCTTTTGTTGTCAATTTCAACAGTTTATTGGAGATGGTTAATACCTTATTCGTTATCAAGTAAGTTACCTCTAGCAGAATAAGCAAAAATAACTCAAATATGAAATTCAGGATTCTATAAATGGTTTTTAGAATAATTGTGATCCAGCTTGTGTTGCATTACATGAAGAAATCAGTGGACCATCTCTCTCTGTAGTCATTACTAAAGAGCTTCACTAACTTGATTTTGAAAATCGACATGTTTTAGTAGAAAAATGATGATATTCACTGTTGTGGTTTGTCACGTGTGTGTATGTTGATGTTACAGAGCCATCGGAGGAGGACGAGGAGGAGGAGGTCATCAGATGTATCTGTGGAATCTTCAGGGACGAGGGACTCATGATCATGTGTGAAAAGTGCTTTGTAAGTTTGTCAGAGAACACTTCTTTCTTAATTGTGAGTTTTAAAGTTCGAAACCAAAATTTAGTAGATGGGATGACTTATTTTATACAAATACTTGATTATTCTTTGTAAACTGTTTCTTTGCTTTTATTCAATTAATTAGTTGATCAACACTAATGTTCAACAGTAGTGTGGACAGATTTGACACTATTCTCAATATTTGAGCTTGTGTAGAAGCTTTTTTCTTCATCCAAGGGAGATAATTGATGTTTTCAGATCTGGCAGCACTGTGACTGTATCGGAGTGTCAGGCGATGTTGATCACTATCTGTGTGAAATCTGTGATCCAAGGCCTGTTGAAAAAGTAAGTAGAGTCTATTTCTTGTTGTACAAGATTCATAGCAATCAAACCTGCTAAATTTTGTTAAATACTGTGTTTGATATTGTTGATATGACATACTTACGCTATTTACAAGTACTTGACTGAGAGAGGGAAAAAATAGAACGGGTATTAGTGCAACAGAAGCTCAGACAATATTGACACTCTTAAGTCAAGACTGAAAACCCATCTCTTTGCTGAATATTACTTCTGACATCATCAATTTGACTGTAAATAGTATCCTGTATATAGCGTGTAGCGCTTTTAAGCATGCCCTAGGGTGTAGAAAAGGCGCATTATAAGTGTGCATTTATTATTATTATTACAACATATGGAATCCCAAATTCCTGATGAAGTCAGGTTGCTTATTCATAATTTTCACAGGAAATAATACTAGTTTACCATAATTTCCGCAGGAGATTAAACTAGTGCCCCAACCCTCGGACGCAACCCCAGGATGTGTGTACTACATGACCCTTATGAAGGACGACATGCAGCTGGCTATTGGGGAGTGTGTCTATCTGAACCGAGACTACAAGCGGAGTGGAGATGGGGCGCCCATCAGGTCCTCATCTCGCCTTCTGTCCAACATCAACACTGAGAAACTGGAGATCTTCCGGATCGAACAGCTCTGGATTGATGATGAGTATGTTGTCGTTCTCTACAAGCTGTTCACAAAGCCATATATGTTGGGTTTAGGCATAGGTGACATGATGCCTGAAAGTAAATTTTCTGAAAATTGTCAGTGGATAAACTTGTTCCATTTTTATTTAGGATATAGGACATATAAGATTTTAAGTCAAAAGTTTGACGGAAAAATATAAAAGCATTCATTTCAGCATTTGCAAATTCATTATATATTATTATATAAAGTATTGTTTTATTCACCGTAACAACTACAATTAAGTAATCTTTTCAATGCCATGATAGATGTGTTACCACTGTTTGTAATTGCCATCCTATTTTTCAGTGAGCGTTTCATCCTTGGGCATGCATACTTGCGACCAAACGAAACTTACCATGAACCTACAAGGAAGTTCTTTCATGATGAGGTAAGAAGAATAACCTTTGATTGGATACTTTTATTTATATTTATTGATATTGCTCTCTTTAAAAAGCATTTAAGCAACTTTGGAGTTATTTTCTTACGTAATTGATTACGTAAACAAATAAAATGATTTATATAGTCATTAAAAATCATCACTTTTCTGCTTTATTGTGAAAGATTAGAATAAAAAAAAGAATTTGATTAATTGTAAACATTTAATTTAACAATTTCATTAAAAAAAAAGATTTGAGATTGAATGATAAATGTGTTTCAATTTGTGGCAGGTGTTCAAGTACCCGACCCTGGAGATTGTTCCTCTGGAGTCTGTTGCTGGCCAATGTTGTGTGATGGACCTCAACACCTACTGTAAGGGCAGACCAAAGAACTACCGCCATCAAGACATCTACGTGTGTGAATATAGAGTCGACAAAACAGCCCATCTATTCAACAAACTCTCCAAGCCTAGGTAAGAAAAAAGTTTTGTTTCATAAAGGTAAATATTTTCTCATTAACTTCATAACTTGTTTAAAACATTTAAGAAGAAATAATATTTAGAATAATATTTGAATGTTGTCAAAGAATCTATGTTTGTTTTATTGAATTGAAATATTCTCTTGACGTACAGGTTTGCCATCAACACGAAATCCTACTGCTTTGACCGTTATCCGCAGAAGCTAGTGCCAAAGAGAACCTATTCGGTAAGATTTCTACTGAACCCCAAACTTCTACATCACTATGCAAATAATTATCCATATTCTTCTTCACAAAGAAGTCGTATAGAAAAGATTTTCATGAATATTTCCACTGTTAGATTGTCTTTGTAAGATTATGATATAATTCCAAAGACTAAATCTCCAAAATTTTAATACCAAATATTTTCCTTTTGTGTTCTCTGTAGCCTCATGAAGTGCCTGAGCAATACAAGAGGCGGGGCCCAGGAGAGAAAGGTGGGGGAGGGTCCAGCAAGGGGGAGGGAGGAGGAGATGGGCGGGGACGACCCAGTAAGTCAGACTCGTCAGAGAAGGGGGAGGAGAAGAGAGATCGACAGAGAGAATCAGACACTGAGTCGGAGGAGGATATACCACTCTCTGTTGTCAAGAAGTTGAAGGTAGAGAGCGATCTTCTTTGTCAGCTGTTAAGTTAACTTGACTCATTCTTGCTGTTATTAATTAAATCAGTATTTTTGTAGTATTTTGTGAACAAAGTGTTTGAGAGTTTGGGCATCTAGGTCATTACCTATGTCCATTTATTTACTTCATGTGGACATAAAGTACTCAAATTATTAAAAGTTTTATGGATATACCTTCACCATTAGATTAGAATTGAATATTTGATGCATATTTAGTGCAGTCTATCTTTAGGAAATCTTCTCTTATCAAAAGACCAATCGCTTTATTTTTCATCTTGGGAAATTGTTTGAGAAACTATTTTAGAACTTAAGGCCAAGGGTTCTTTACATCATGTTAATCTATTTCAGAAACAAGAGAAGAAAGATCGACTGAATACCCTTCTGTTGAAGATGTTGAACAACATTCCTGGCAAACAGAAAATAGATGTGTCTTATTTGTTAGAACAAGGTTCAGGAAAGCGGCCTCGTAAGAAGCCACAGACTCATTTCTGAAAACTGATTTCAATTAGGGCAAGGACATGAAATGAATTTATGATAGATTTTTCATATTTTACATTTCTATCAAAACTTTTCTTTTTACCTGGCACAAACTTACAGTTTATTGTAAATTGCCAAATGTATTCTTATTTATTGAAAACCAAGTTTAAAACAGTGTTCATACCTTTTATGCATTAAATGCAGAGGAAACATTGTGTTCAATAGGGCCATGTTTATACCAAATTTAGATTAGTAGGATAACTTTTCAAGTTTTTTACCAAAGGAAATTTTGGTTTTAAGAATGAAATGATAAATGAATGATTTTAGGGATGTTCTTCTTTTGATTTTAACTCATTTTTAAATGCCTTTCTGTGATGTTGAACCATAAGTTTAAACATGAAATGTTTACGAATTCTTGATGAATGACATTGGCGTTAATCTGATCTTTGTTAAGGATAGATTGAGGTTGTTATACAGGGTGGCAACGCCACTACTTAAGTGCCATGACAAACTTGGACAAAAGTGCTGTAATTGTTGTTAAGTACAGTTTCTGTTGTTTGTTTATTAATGCTGACTTCTGCAGTTGTTTAACTGAATAGGAAAGTATATTTGTGAAAGCTTAAAACTAGAAAGGTATCGATTGTTCACAATTTCTTTTGCCATGTTTTCTACAGGGTGTCATAATAGAACATTGTTAAGTTTGGTCTCAGCTGTTAGGCTGCTGAAAGTTGTTTAAGGTGACAACGTACAAGTGAGACATTTTTTATTAGGAAAGTGATGTTTCAAAGAGTTATATTTTAATAGAAATTGGGTTTTCTATCTGCTGAGGTATTTGTTGTCGGACTGTGTTCATGCCCTGATACTTAAGACTTGACGTGAGTTCCCTGACGAGTTTGTTTAGGTTGGTCATACTACGGTGCTTCCAGCTAAACTGCCCACAACAGTATTTAGTAAAACTTACAATCTCCCAACTGGTGCAGCAAGAAGATCAGATCTGTTCGTTATGGTGCTCGCAGACCCAGGGCATCAGACTGCCGGTAGACATAATATTGAATTAGTTTCAACTTGTGTTGCAATGTTCATCTGCAACAAAACTAGTCATGCAATTGTCTTATTTAAACAGACTTGAGTAGGACATCTTGAAGCGATTATTCTGACATGTCAGTTGTTGAGGCCATTTTTTTTTTTAAATTAAAAACAATTATTACTGCCATTACTTCTATGAAAGGTTATAGATATTAAAAAAGAATGAGATTTTCTAGATGTTTGGATATAATCTTTGATTTGAAAAAGTAGGAATTCATTAGCAGTCTAAAGTTATTCTTAACAGAAATTCATTAGAAGCAAGACTTATTAATAACAAGAGTTCAAAAGGATTATTCGTAAGAGTTTTAAATAACAGGAATTCTTTAGCATATGTAGGAAAAGCTATCAATAACAGGTTTTTATTAGCAGTATGACTGCAGATAATAGGAATTCATTAGCAGTAAGACTTATAGATAACAGGAAATAGGAATTGATATGCCATTTCTGCTGTTAGATAGAATGGATCTTGTCTGGAGACATTAATTGCAGTGTTGGGTCACCATGTGCAGTGTCTGTTGAGGCATGAGGTAATCTTGAGTAACTTACACTTGTAACTTTATATCTGCATAATCACACGGAGCACGAGGAGTGAGTGACCAGGACAGTTTCTCTGTAGTACGATTGCTGTCACGTGACATTTTGTTGTTCGGACCACGGCCATTTGCCCAATCCAGGCGTCACAAAGGCCATGTTACCAAATTAATCAATGATCGATTGAAACTAAGGTTTTCCCATTATATCCTGTATGAAATTGAACAAAACTGATAAATGACATCATTGAGGAATTGACAAAATTTTAAATTTAGAAACTAGTTTTTGTTGCCAGATTTTCCAGCCTTTAGCTTTGATAATGTAACCTATGCCAAGTGTATCACTAAGAAAGCACTAATAATCTGGTGCAACATCTATTTTAACTGATTCCTCACTAAATTGACATGAGATTTTTAGCAGAAAGCTTTAGAATTTTGCAATTTTTTTCTGACCTTTAGAAGGAATTGGTTTCATGGTCGTGTCTTGTTTGTTGTGTTCAGTTTTACCATGTCACAAGTTATTGTACAGAGGATTGTGTGTGCATGTTTGGTGTGCGTGTATGTGGTTGTGAGGATGTGTGAGCAATAATTATCTTATTCTATGCAATGGGAGCAGTTCCAAAACATGTATCCCAATATGCTGTACATATGGTTTATTATAATATTGATGGGTCTTCTTAAGTGAAACCCACAGCTATGAGTACATACTGATGACACCGTGCAAGCTTTGTAAATACGCCGCCGCAGTGAAAATATGCTGCAGCTTATTTAAATCCTTGGAGGGTAAAGAATCAAATTCATAGCAAGAGAAAATTGTTGATAGTCGTGATGGAGTATCAAATACTCAGCTGTATATGTGTAGCTATATTTTATGTACATACCTACCTACCTACATATGTAAGTATACATAGATAGAGAAGCTAATCCTGCAGTATTTTCCTGTTGAGGAGGGGACCTCATGTACCTGTCTGTCTGTCTGTCTGTCTGTCTAGGTCAGTCAGGCCGATTCATGTTCACTTGACTTGTACTTACATTGACTAACTATTCAGACGTCCTTGGTGGACGTGTGTTTGTACATCTTTACATCACATCCTTATAAACCATTGGTTGTTCTGTAGATATCCATGTATTGTACAGTTATACACATACAGTACATACAAACGTACAAATTATCATTTTAAAATTTACCAAATGTGTTCAGAAGCAGCTAAACCATTTATTTTTGCCAAATGCTTTCAGTTTCAATTTAAGGCATGTACTATTTCGTGAATTTTTATTATTTTTTAGAATTTCAAATCTAAGCGCAGTAAGCAAATGAACAAAGCGCAGCACATGTGATATACTATTTGTAAAGATGACATTATTTGTGACTTTTGTTGACCAGATCGGTTGTTTGTGATTTTAAGTCTTCTGTGCACATGCTGTCATTTATCAAGGTCATATCAACCCATTTTGCATTTACTTCTTTTTTCATACTAGATTCCTATATAGAACCATCATGATTCAAACTGGAGTGCAACTACGCCACATGTTAATAAAAACCATAGATAAAATTATCAACTTTTGTCATTATTTCCTTCTTAATGCATATAACTAGGGATGGTAGTTATACATGCTTGGTCTCAGTCCAGGTCCAGTTGTGACGCCTATCTGGCAGTGAACTTTAGATTGGAGGCCATGTGTCCCTTGTGTTCTTTTAATTAATGAAGAAATAGATTTCATTATGAGTTTGTTCACTGGCTTATAAACGATTTCAAGAGTGGAATTTAAATTTTTGTAAATGTCGGAGCTTATCGACAGCATTTATACCATAGTTAAAATTGAATTTTAAAACCGTTAATAAGCCATTAAACATGTACACATTATGAAATCTATTTCTTATAAATTCAAAGTTTGAAATTAAGGGAAGTTTTCTTTCTAATGTCATTGAAAATTTTAATTAGGTAGAAATATAGGTTGTTGTACAGGCCTAGCAAAGAAATAATCGAATTGCAATGGATAGCAGCAAAACGACCACATTAACAGATGAAATCGCATAACAGTGTAGCAATGCGCATCGAAAAGTTATAAAATAGCATCATCAAGCGACAATCAGCACTTTAAACATGCAATTGCCCAAAATAAATGCTTGGTATGCTGAACTGTTACTGCGCAAGAAGAATAACCCATATACATTAAATATATATAGGTCAAACCATGTCACTGCCTGCACATTTCTTGATCACATAAGTGAGATACAACCTTTCGCTTCAGATCCTTGATACTACCCCCTGCACAGTGACTGTTGTATACCAAATGTTTCATTTTGTGCTTTTGCATGATTAAAGTGATGATTGTCACTTGAATGATTCTATTTCGTATCTTTTTGATACACATCGCTACATTGCAAAGAGATTTCATCTGTAATTATGGTCGTTTCACTGTTTTCCGTTGCGATATGATTTTTTCTTTGGTAGGCCTGTTGTATTAAACAACAGAACAATATTGATCTAAGGCTATCGTAATGACTTGAGGTCACTTTTGTGTTCTGTGCAACGGGACCAAGGGAAGTTCACATTTGCATTCATATTCTATCATCAAAAGTATTTTTATCAATATAAACCAGAAATCAAATTGTGTCATGCTCATCCGCAAATTGAAATGATATACAGTTGCTTTGAAAGAAGACAAACTTTTAATACAGAAATTGTTTATTCACAACACAATGTATAAAACCATAAATAGAAAAGTGTTGTAAGACATCAGTGAATAATGAAGTCTTCATGACCTCCTATATACAATAGCTATTTCAATAAATAAGCACCATATAGTACTGATCTGTCTTCTAAACATAGAAGATCAAATTCTTCACCTCGCTTCTATATGTTTGCATAGTAAATGAGATTGTGAAACTCATCAACAAATAATGATAAATATTAACAATTATTGCACAATTCTGAAAGTGAATAAATAGAAAATAGAATAAATAAATTCTATTGCAATATTAATAATAAATAAATTTTAGTGCACAAGTAATTAACAACTTCAGGTCAACATGATTTGACTGTATATAAACAACAACATGACTTCAAGTGTTACTGTGACACATGGTCTCACACTCTGTTATTTCTAATATTGCAATAATATTCTTCCGATTATTAATTCTTAAGGTATGGTTATGACTTTGTTGTTTCAAAATGGAGAAAGGTAAATTTGTCTCTGAATAAGAGCAATTCTGGGTGACCTTCATTTATCTAGGACCATTTGCCAAAGCTCTTAAAAAAATACACCTTTAAAACTCCATGACTTTATGACTGAGCAACCTAGCTTGAGGGGACACCATTTTGTTTTCACAATTTGTAATGTGCTGTAATTTTATGAATTTAAGAAATTAATAATGATAAAATAAGATAATAATGTGTTTTTATTTTACCAATTTAACAATTTATGAATGTTGAATGTTTGTATTAATGGAATATCAACCTATAAAATATGCCTGCCATATGCTGATTAATTTTTTTTGTATTGAATCAATTTGTGCTATTTTTGTTCAATTTAATGAAAAGCAACTAGAATATTACCATCAGTAAAATGTTACAACTGGATTGGGAAAGGATCATGTATGAATAAATATATGGGATGTCCCCAGGATTAATGTTTTCATAAAAGCAACACCCAAATGAATTATTTTTAGTGGGTTAAAAAGCCTGACTGGACTGGGCTGTTTTATATCATCAACATAAACTTCAAAGTACAGAAACACAAAAACCCAAGAGTAACAGGAAAAAGGAACAAATATTAAAACGGATGTCAAATTGGCACTAATTTTACCTTAAATAAACTTATTTCCCTCTTTGGTTTGCACAATGAACAAAATAAAATACAAATCCAAATCTTTGAAAAATGGTAATACACAAACAAAACAAAGTGATGAACACTGAATGAAGTTAGAATTCCCTAAAAATACTCTTCACAAACATGATGTGAATATGATTTATTTACAAAAGACAAACAACTACAAATGTGACTAGAACATTGATATGGCATTGATGGCTCTCTTGAGATAAGTACAAACCCATAGGTATTAATGCATCCGACAATAGGTATAATCAGATAAAATATTTGAAAACTTTAAACAACAAAATATTGCCATTTTATATTTACAGACCTTAATGCCAAGGTGAGTTAAGGTTTAATGATATTGTTTATTTTCAATTGATAATATCAATGAATTATCAGCAGGAGTTGTCAACATTGTGACCTACCCATTCATCTCAATGAGGGGCTCCACGAAATCATGTCACCTTGTATTGTGAAGTGGATTGATGCATGGATCAGTAAAAAATTACCAGAGAGACAATGCTATTACTCTTACTAAACAACAATGCAAGAGTTACCTCCCCTGTTGGATTGTCCCCCGTCTCCAAAATGACAGAGAGGAGACTGGCCTACCTATTGTGCATGCATGTAAGTTGTGTTGCCTTCTTACAGAGTCATTGATTTATATGTCGGTAGGATTCACAAGACATGTTTTGATGGATGATTTTTTGTACAGTGAACATATAGAAAACTTCTTTGAGAGGCATCTTAAAATATGGTATGAATTTCGTAGAAATTGTATCTTCTTGTCTTATAAATGAGTATCAGCAATGTCTATTCTTTTAGTCTCGTAATGTTCAAGTCTCTCTGAATCAATTGACGCATCGTCCGCAATACTCCTGGATATTTCACTAGGTGCGAAACTTCCACCGGCCTTGAGTGCATAGAGCAGATCATCGAAGTCTCGGTCCTCAATGTCGCTGTGCGAGGGGGGGCTGATGATGGAGATTGGGGGGTTGATGTATACCTGGGAGGGCAGGGCTCGCTTCACTGTCATCTGACTCCTGGGGGGCGAGTCTCGCTCCCAAGCCTGCAGGGAGAAGGGTCATGTAATTCACATAAATAATCTTACATGTTGAGACATTTCTCATACAAATCACAAAATTCTACAATTGATGTTTTTTTTTACTTTATTATGATAGTGTGAAAATCTGAAGTAATGGTAGTGTTTTACTGTGACGTTGAAGGCACATCTTATATGTACAATGTTGTGCCTTTCAAGTATTTTTTTTCAAATTGAGTTAATTATGATTTTAAGTCTGAGGAATGATACAAATTTGTTCGTCCGAACTTGTTCTACAGGATATATCGTTTGTGTGAGATCAATTAATATTTCCTAGGAAATATCAATTTTACATTAGATTTTGCACAATGCTCTGTCATTGTAAACTACATGATATCATAATGCTAATTTCCCAAATTAAGGACAATCAGCAAGCATCAGATATCTGTAACTTTTAACAATAAGTGTGTTGATGTTTGATATGAGAAGACTTTTTGGTAAGATTGTATCTGTAATTAGATCAGTTCTTAACAATTAATACAAAATCCTAAATAGATGAAAGTTAAATTATAAGGTGAAGAAGAGATCAAAGGATTCTTGGAATACAATTATAGATTGTGTAAAAAATTCTGTCCTTTTCAAAAAAGTTTCTTTTGATCATGTGAATGAAATCATATATGTTTACTATAAATACCAAAAATTCTACCAAAGCAGATAGCTGTATCTAATCAAATAAAAACAAATTCAAGTAGGAATTAACCGAAATTTACAAGAAACATATAATGTATATTGCAAACCTGTGTGCAACTGCATAATTTCATTACTAAATAGAATTACATTTTGGTGTAAGGAAGGGAAGTTTGCAGACTAAGATAGGAGAGTCAGTATAAGACGTGATCGACCTCGTGAAGCAGAGAGGCGCGGGAGCCCTTCAGACTGGCGGGTCCGGGCGAGGGCTGGTAGTTGTAGTGGGGCACTCCCGACTGGGCGGCCATGGTCTCGAAGTCCCCGACGCTGACAGCGTAGCTTGCCTTGTGGGTGCTGGAGTAGGGGATGCAGGGGTTGCGTAGAACTCCGTACAGGATGAACACCACCAGACCCTGTGGGGAGTTTGTATGTAATTAGATTTGTATTATTTCAGTAGCAATGGTACAGAGATTTAATTGTCATAGTTCCAGAAGAAAGTTCATCAAAAAGATTAGCAAGATTTCAAACAACAACTACTCTTACACACAATGATGGAGATTATACTCTTTCATAATGTGAATTGTTGGATTCATCTACACTCCAAAACACAGGGCAGGTTCACCATATAACAACTGTTTTCTATAAAGTCTTGATTTTCTTATTGACTTGGATATATCAGCAACTGGTCAGCACTAATTAGAAATGTTCTGAAAAAGATTACTCATATCACTGAAATTATGGAAAATTATCTTTTTATGCTTTTCCTTATATACCAAACAAGGACTTCTTTCACACGTCATTAAGGGGACTGTCAATCACTAAGGAAACCTTAGTACATTGTTGAAGAGGTGGAGTTAAGGTTAACCTTTGTAAAAAGACACTGAAAGTACGAACCAGGGTGAGGTCGAAGATGCAGAAGAGGATCATCATCCAGAGCTGTCCGTAAACCATGTGGAGCCCCGCCCACAGCCACGTGAACACCAGCACACCCCACACAAACAGCAGCAGCTTGATCTCTGTAACAGAGGCACACAGACACACATCATACACAGGAATGTCAGACAGATATCGTACATAGGCACATGAATGTCAGACAGATATCAAACACAGAAACATGAATGTCAGACAGATATCGTACACAGGAACATGAGTGTCAAAAAGATATCATATATATAGGAATATGAGTGTCAGAAAGATATCGTACACAGGAATATGAATGTCAGACAGATATCATATACAGGAACATGAGTGTCAGACAGAAATCGTATACAGGAACATGAGTGTCAGAAAGATATCGTATACAGGAATGTGAATGTCAGACAGATACCGTATATGTAGGAACATGAATGTCAGACAGATATCGTATACATGCAGGAACGTGAATGTCAGACAGATATTAAACACAGGAACCTGAATGTCAGACAGATATCATTCACAGGAACATGAGTGTCAGAAAGATATAATTTACAGGAACATGAGTGTCAGAAAGATATCGTATACAGGAGCATGAGTGTCAGAAAGATATCGTATACAGTAAAATGAGTGTCAGAAAGATATCATATACAGGAATGTGAATGTCAGAAAGATATCGTATACAGGAACATGAGTGTCAGACAGAAATCGTATACAGGAACATGAGTGTCAGAAAGATATTGTACACAGGAACATGAGTGTCAGAAAGATATTGTACACAGGAACATGAGTGTAAGAAAGATATCATACACAGGAACATGAGTGTCAGAAAGATATCGTATACAGGAACATGAGTGTCAGAAAGATATCGTATACAGGAACATGAGTGTCAGAAAGATATCCTACACAGGAATGTGAATATCAGACAGATATCGCATATATAGGAACATGAATGTAAGACAGATATCGTATACAGGAACGTGAATGTCAGACAGATATCGTATATATAGGAACGTGAATGTCAGACAGATATCGTATATATAGGAACATGAATGTCAGACAGGAACTGAAACACTGCTGCAGTATAAAGCTGTGTGTAATGGTTGCCTACCAAGCCTGTTGTATCTGCCGCGGTAGATGTCGTCGTATTGCTCCCACTGGGAGGACATCTGGAAGGCCTTGATGAAGATGATGCACACCACTAGCAGCATCAGCAGAGCCGGCACGATCACACCTCCTAGCGCTGTGTACGGGTTCGTTATGAAACATCTACAGGAGAGGAAGAAAACCTCAATCATAATTGCATACAGAAGTTAAAACTGGAATCATTTCTTATTATATACTGATAGAAGTTGTTCCATATAGGCAAAATACAGATCTAAGGTCCCTTTTGTTGTATCAAAATTTAAAGGCACTCACACTTCATTGTTGTTGTTGACATCTCCGTAGATGAAGTCGAGGGGCAGCGTGTACACATACTTGTACAGGTTGTACACCACGGCATAGAAGACTCCCACAATAAGCAGGGGCAGGCCTGAAATATAAGGTAAGTCAGCACCTTTACTGCACTGCTACATCAGGTAGTACAACCAATGTGGCTGATCTACACAATTCACAATTCCTTGACAAACAAATAATCTGTCGTTTGATCACTGGCTAAAGATTAACATCCTGAATTTTCCCAGGACTTGTGAATAAGGGGTTAAGAAACTATTTTCATATGTCATGACCACTTTACCTGTAATCAGACCCTTAAATAGCTCTTGAAGACTAGTAGTTCTATTGGCCAATAGTGATTGCATTGAGTAAAACAAGCTTACCCTAACAGGCATCAGTGAAGACTTACTGTAACAGGGATCAGTGAAGACTTACTGTAACAGGGATCAGTGAAGACTTACTGTAACAGGCATCAGTGAAGACTTACTGTAACAGGCATCAGTGAAGACTTACTGTAACAGGGATCAGTGAAGACTTACTGTAACAGGCATCAGTGAAGACTTACTGTAACAGGGATCAGTGAAGACTTACTGTAACAGGCATCAGTGAAGATTTACTGTAACAGGCATCAGTGAAGACTTACTGTAACAGGGATCAGTGAAGACTTACTGTAACAGGCATCAGTGAAGACTTACTGTAACAGGGATCAGTGAAGACTTACTGTAACAGGCATCAGTGAAGACTTACTGTAACAGGGATCAGTGAAGACTTACTGTAACAGGCATCAGTGAAGACTTACTGTAACAGGGATCAGTGAAGACTTACTGTAACAGGGATCAGTGAAGACTTACTGTAACAGGCATCAGTGAAGACTTACTGTAACAGGGATCAGTGAAGACTTACTGTAACAGGGATCAGTGAAGACTTACCCTAACAGGGATCAGTGCAAGATGATTCGACCAACAAGCCAAATAGATGAAATTCCAACATTTATCCATCACATAATAATCCTACTGTGAAACAAAGCCTGGATGATCAACTTACCCCAGCCGAGGATAAAGAAGAAGAAGAACTTCCTCTCGGTGTGTTCATCATTCAGCACCAGCAGCTTCCACAGGTTCACAGCCTGCAACACAGTGTCATCTGGTCTTACAACTTCTTTATGAAAGGAGG
This sequence comes from Phorcus lineatus, assembly GCA_921293015.1. NCBI lineage: Eukaryota > Metazoa > Mollusca > Gastropoda > Trochida > Trochidae > Phorcus > Phorcus lineatus. The sequence goes on along the minus strand of OV121081.1, from coordinate 5,358,835 downwards.
CACATTCTTCTATTGAATAGAGCAGAGTTTAAAATTGCTAAATTACTTAACAGGACATTGAGACAATAGGAATCACCTTTTAAAAACAATTATAGTTCTCACCGTTTAATAATTGATGCCTGAAAATCAACACTGCTGCTGTTTATTGTAGATGTAAGACCACTTGCAAACTATGACCCGGCCTCTCTTAAATCTGTTTCCCTTTTGAACCCCTTCTCATTTAACACCACGTGTAAGTCTTGCTTAAGCATTTAATAAATCCAGCAAAGGACATTATCATCTACCTGAGTCATGATCCAGGTGAACTGAGCGATAAAGAAGTAGTGCATGAAGAGGCCCATGACGATGCAGCGGTAGTTGTCGTCCGTCACCGACCCAACCAGCAGGATCTTGTTCCGACTCAGGTACGTAGATAGCACCAGGCACAACTGGCAGAGAAATTCAGAAATATATTCACAGTTTTTTTTAACACAATGATTCTATATTCATGCTTCACTTACATCTTTGGACATGTTATTGAGTATGAATATCAGTCAAAGGCCTTGTCTGTTCCTATTATAGAATCATAAATGTTTGGGAAAAAATATAAATAATTTATATTATTGTAATGATTGAGTAAAACAACAAACAAACAAACTTACCAATCAACAGTTTCTCTGTAAACTCAACTCCCATCATATAAGTGTAACCCTACCTGTATAAAATGGTGTTAATCTCAACCAACTCCCTTGGAATGTTATTCTCAACTCCCTGGGGATCATACAACTGTCACGAACCTGTGTGAGTATTGCTGCGAAGATGAGGTGCATGAAGAGACTGGCGGAGATCATGGGTTGAGAGGAACACAGGTGGTGCAGGACAAGCACCAGCAACAGACACGCCTGGGAACACAGGGGGGAGAATTGATTAACCCTTTACCTGCTGGATTGATTGGTGGAAAACATTCTGGGTGGCCAATGTTCCGGAATCACCACTCATTTAAAAGGCTTATCAAGAATACTATATAATAACACAATAACTGTGAACCATAATTTCATCGTAGATGCATTTCACAAGCATAGTTTGTCTATGAAAACATATACCCCGGGTACTGTGTCAACCATTGGCAAATTTTAATAAGCAATATTTTACACATATCAACTTCTTTCATTTATGGTTACTTTGCTTCCCTTTCTAGTTAATGACAGATGGTACTTATTCTCCTTCCAGTAATTTCTGTTCCTAAATTAACTTCAATTATGCTGAGTAAACCATAATGCCCACTCACCATACATATAGCACAGCAGATATAGAACCACAGCTCGTAGTAGACCAGGCCAGGGTCCAGGGTTTTAGCGACCACTGCGTAACTCGTCATGTGTTTACATGAGCAGTCCACAAAGTCATCAGTGCCGATGTCAGCAATATTCGTGACCTCACACACATCATCAGGGTTCGTCCATTTTGATACAGCCTCATCAAAATACACGCATCTAAAATTCAGAAAATAAGAAGTTATGATAATTGATAAAAGATTAACGAAGGCAAATCAGTTGCAAAGGTTTCGATTTAAACCAAAACATTTAAGAATGACAAGTTTTCAAAGTTTAAACTTAATTTTTCAATTTTTGCACGAAGATCAGGGGACATGTGGTAGGCAAATTAATTTGTCCATTTTTATCATATCTTAGCAGTCTTTAAACTCTTTAACATTTTAAATTACAAACTGACATTATAATAACATATGAAGTTTGTTAAGAGTGTGTGGTATCGATATTGGTAATGTGTGAGTTAAAAATATAATTGCCTCACAAGCCTTTTTTAAATCGTTAGAGAGTTGAAATCTTTTGTAGACATACCTCAATCAGCAGATCATAATTGCATTTTTAGTCAAAGTTCTTTATGTTATGTAAACATTTTATTTCTCATATATAAACATATACCTATGAGCAATGGAGCCAATGTCTTTACTTTTCCATTAAAAAATCATCTTGGTTTAGAAAAACAATAACCCCCTTTTTGCTCATACTTACCTATAATCTGTCTCTTATGAATTATAGTGCTAAATGCTACACTAAAGATCATAATCATAATCATAATGATAAAGCCGGAATATCTTTAATCTATCAAAATGACTGGTATTTCTTATATCAACTAACTACTACTTGCGTCTATTGTAAACAAAAAGTAAATACTTAAACTTAAATTCTAGATAGCATTATAAACAACATGAACTCACTGAGCTCTGGAAGTGGACACCCTGCGATCTGGGCTGTGAATCTTGAATGTGACCGGGTCATTGGTGTATGCCGAAGGTTTGTTCTTTATTCCAAAGGAAATAACCTAAAAAAAAGAAGAAGAAAATTAATAAAAAATATACAAGATCTGTCCTTCAACAACAAGGTATGTCAATAATATGCTACTATTGAATATCATATATTCTCACTCAGTATTTTAATATCCTTCTTGACTAAAATTAAATGAATGTATCATTTCACAAAAATCCTTCTAAAAAGTAGATAGTACCTCGTTTTCATCTTGTCATTTTTTTGGTCTGTTGTGGTATCGTAACATTATCATTGTGTGATGAATATACAAGTCCATCTCAGCAAGTAATTATTCTAATGAATGTTACTTTGATAGTAATAAAAAACAGTAAAAATATGTAACATTTATCAAAGTAATTTCATTTCGTTATTTTGACAATGAGTTGACATCAAGGCTTCTGGTTTGAATCACCAAACCTCAGAAATTTTAGGTCTGTAACATAGACCTAGTATATAAGACAACCCCCCTCCTTGACCCCTCAATTTCTGTTATAAAAAACTCGCCTTATACACTGTAATATATGGTAAATCACGTGGAGGAAATGTCTCTCACTGACTGCTGGCCTCTTACCTTTCCTCTGAGTAACTCAGGAGCGTCCGCTGTTTGGAACCAAACATCACTGTTGTACTCTATCATGTGGAAGTCCTGGCACTGAAATAGTTATACATACTCTTACTTAGATCAGTAAATGTTTTAAAGTTATATTTGATAAAAAGATTAGAATTATAGTAGATGAAGAAAAACAAGGGATATGAGAAGAAGATTTCTTTTTCTCCATTTGTTTGATAATTTATAATTACATTTCATATATTTGCACATAAATTTTGCAGAGCAAAATAGGTTTTCTTCTCTGAGGGTCATCTAGAAGTTGGTTAGATGAATAAAGAACTTTTATCAACAATTTTTTTTTATGATAATAATAGTATGTACATTAAAACATATCACTGGCAATAAAACAGTTGTTCATCAATAGACCACATTCATTTTATGTACCAGTAGGTTTGATTAATTTCTAAATTACTTTTTCACAACTGAATATTACTTCATACTGATAAAAATGTCCATCAACTTACCCCACTGCTTGTGGTAGGGAGACCAGAAATTGTGTTGGGAATTGTAAACTCATCAGAACGCCTGAAACAACGATTATCTAGCTTATACACTGAATCTCGCATGACATTCATGGTTGCAGAGGAGAACCTAAACCTGTGAATCTTATATTAATTGGGGCAGTAGCAAAAAAATCTTATTTCTTCAAATTTGCCCCCCCCCCCCCCCCCCCCCCCCACCCCCAAAACATTAGTTTAAGCCAAAAGTATTATCTTCAGAGGGTGAAAACATCTTATTACTAAACCCAGTGATCCTTAGTTGGAGAAGAAATTATGAAGAATCGAGCATAGACTACTGGCAGCCTTTTTTGTGTGAACAACTTCTAATCATTTGAGGAAAGGAAATGAATAGGCTATGCTTAACTGAACGGGGAACATTTATTTTTGTTTTAGTGCTATTTATATTTATTTGAAAATAAAAACATCCTACTGCCCATTTAAGATAGTCTTATGTACTGTACATTAACATTGTTATTGCTGACTCAGCACTTTTCAAGCTTAATTTAATCATGGTCCCGAAAATATATTCTCTCAATTAAAGTAATTTCATATATCAAACTTCCAATTTTTTAATAAAAATCTCTAATTTTTTACATTGGTGGATCCAAAGGGGGGACCCAGACAGTCCTAGTATATATTGACAGGTGTTTTACTCATAAATGATAAAGTCATATGAGATATGTTAAGGGCAGGGAATTAAATAATTATAAAGCGAATGGTTTTCGATAGCTCCTGCTATCCCTTTCTAAAAAAGGTTATATCTAAAAGCTGTCTGTATCTTAATCAAAATTAATTATTGAAATAAGAGAATACTTACTGCCCATTGTATTTAAAGCCTGCAATCTTACTGTCCGGCCACCGTCCGGCGGAGATTCTTACATTGGCACATTCATAGACGATGCTGAAAGGAGACATGGCATAATGTATAGTGACAGCTGTTGAATATTTGTTTCTGAAATTATTTATAAAATTAAAAACTGAGTTTTTTTATTTGCTCTCCTCAACAGGTGTTTAAGGCAGAAAGCACATACTCAGGGATACAAGAATTTTAAAACTATAAATATCATCTGGCAAAAGACCTGAAGAAATATACAGGCAAAATAACTTTATTCATCATATAATTGACGGTGGTATCTGTGCAAAAAAAGCTGTTCGATAAACTTGGCATCAAAAGCTGATAAACATGCAAATTTAAAGGTCGAAAGACAAAATAATTTTGAAAACAACTGTCCCTTTCATGCGAATCCTAAAACATTATATTAGGAATTAAAAGATATGTATTATTTTCGCCAAAGGGTTGTGCAATAAAATCTTTATTCCTGATATATGATATTAATGATACGGGAACACACAATGTCAATTACTTATATGTCTGTTTTATTAAATAGGTTCACGGTACAACATCAACTTTTGATCAAACTCAAATTAAAGGATTCGCTCAAAGATATTTGCAATGGAAGGTTTGTGAAATATCAGATGGCAATTTGTCAGCTGCACACTTGTGTTATGAAAGTTCCCAAGAGGTCACATAGTAAGTTAGATAATATTGCAGCAAAATTTCATCAAGATGTATATTTCTTCCCTCACAAGGTAGGGTGAAACTTAGATTTGAAGTCAAACTCATGCAAGATAACATTATAAAAACATTTTCAATAGATTATAAATGAAAAATTCAACTCACATGCCAGGATAAAACTTCACTAGATGTAAAATCGGACTGATGCGATATAACATTATAGTAAAATTTTCATTAGGTTGGGGTTTTTTTTGCTGTTCACATAGCAGTATAAAACTTCTTTAGATGCTCAGTCACATCTATGTGACGTAATATGACACTAACATTTTCTATGGGATGTGTATTTCTCTACTCCCATGTCAGGATGAAACTTCACTAGATGCTAAGTCAGAGTCATGTGAGATAACATATCACACTGAGATTTCCCCTGGGTGTGCACTTCTATACTTACATGGGAGGGTCTCCTGGTGTACTGGGATCAGGACAATCAGCCTGAGACACCAGCGTGTATGCAAAGTTCTCAACCTTTTTGGCAAGTGATGTTCGTCCTTTCCGAGCGTCTGTCTGTCCACCATCCAGTAACTTGCAGTACAGTTCCTTCATTGCAGTGATAACTTCAGGAGATAAACTGGAGACAGGAGACATTTAAAGTTACTTTTAATTTCTAGGTTATTTGATGTGTACAAGAAATATTTCTTGAAATCATATGGTTGGTTTTGGAAGCTCTACAACAAACCAATATTCTTTTACATAATTGGAACATTGTAATGATGAGAATTATATGATTATGAGTTATCATTCTTTGATATCGATAACATGCTTAAGCCAATTTACACATTATGATATTACTAAGTTATAACATGATATTTTGAACTTTGATGTACAATGCAAAAACTTGGATAAATCCTGATGTCATGAATATGGACATGAGATTGTGGTTATAATTATCAGATAACTTTGCACAAAACAAAGAGACACACCTTCTTTTGTCTCCTTCATCATTCACATTGTCTAGGAAGTCTTCAACTAACTTCATCTTGTCGTCATCTAAATCTTCCCTCACGAGTCGATCTAACTCAGTCACAGTTCTTGGGAAAGAGAAATTAAAAATATATAAATAACACTGTTTCATGAACAAAGAAACCTACAAACGTATAAATTCATACAAATTTTGAAAAATGCTTACATAAGAAGTTGTTTAATTTATGTTTCCTAAAGAGGTTTGTCAACAAAAAAGGAATCTGAACTTGGATGTCTTTAATCATCCATAACCTCAACCCTTTTTACAAAAGCTGAATCTCTTTGGACTGATTAAGCAGCAGAAATATTTAAGACCCTAGTCTTCATATATCCACTGTGGTGGTGACTTTCCCTTCTCCCCCCATCCCTGCAAGTAGGTAAGAAGCATTTAGAGACAATGGTTCCCCTCACCGGAGAATGTCTGGATCTGTGAGATCCCCCTCCTGCCCCTTGGGAATTGCCACCCAGAATGGAACGTCACCCTCTCTCACAATCAGGATGTCCGCAATATCCCTGTCTTCGTCAAGGCTGTGAGATATCGAAAAAGAAAATCAGGTAATTGTATAAGGCATGGATATCTATTTCATCAAGGTATGACATTTTTAATTATGTGTTCACATGCATTATACTTACACACAAGAACATGTAAATGAGTGGAAAATTTTTGTCCAAGGCAACTCAATGATATTTTGAGCACAGTTTCAATTAGAAGTATCAAATATGTAATGATACAGGAAATAAAACAAGCCATATCCTTCGGCCAAAATACCTTTATAAACATTTTAATGACTTAAAAAAGGGTGCATATTTCTGTAATATATTCTTAAATCAAGACAGTCATCAGAATTTTGTTATGATAACGACACATAAATACTATCTTAGAAAAAGAAATTATCATAGCGAGACAATTCTGAGTTACCAATTTACAGGAATGACAAGTAGTTTACCAAGGTTATAGTTAAAGAATGGCTGTTGGACATTAGATAATACTCGCCTTGAAGTTAAAAAGCATACGTTTATTAGAGCAAGTTTTGTGAAAGAGAGAAAGTATAGGAGTAAAATGACGACATGAGGAAGGATAAGAATTGAATCAGACCTGGCCCCATTGGTGGGGTTCTTGAGCTGAACTCGGAACTGCTTGGGTAGAGGGTTGTCTGATGCAAGGATAGGTGTCAGGTTGATCACGATCTGCTTGTTGCTCTGTAATTATTACAAACTGGGAAAGTTAACAGTGTAATACTACATGCTTTTTGATAAATTTAACATATAACAACTAAGTTTTCAATTTAAATCAAACATCAACATTCACAGTTGGTTGTTGGAATAAAGCATTTTTCTACTAATTGAAATGATACATATCACATCATTGTTGACATCACGGTACATTACAACATGTGCTTGAATGATTGTGCTCACCTGTCGGCCTGCAGGGAAATTGAGGGTTCCGGTCTGTTCCTGGAAATCGCTGCCCTCCAGTGCAGGGTAAACACGCACCCCGTATGTCTCAATCTGTCCAGGAATCTGGACTGTGTTGTATGATATATCAACTGCATAATTTTGGCCCATCTTTCTCTCAACAGTAAGGCTCACCGACTCCTGGTTTTCAGCCACTATCACCGTGCTGAAATGAATATACAATATTTATTTCAACAAGTTACATAAAAATCTCTTTTATTCATCAAGGGTCATCAAGATTATCTTCTTTTTCTCTAATATGCAATCATCCATGATTCTGAGTATTTCTTAAGCTGCTTGAAGTTTACTTTATTTCCTCAAACAAAATGTCGGGGTTCTATTTTGTTCAGCACACCAATACCCCTTGGGTTCTGTTTGAGGCCTGGGTTCTATTCCAAGTCTAGTTTTATATATGTTAAAGCTGGGTCGTATTTACACAGCTCCGAATGACATGGTATTGTTTCTGAGGCCGGGTTGTATTTGAGATATATGGTAATTGGCATTTTTGTTACGAAGCCGCTGGTGTCCTAACATGTTATCTGACCTGGAACTGCTGGCAAAGCTTATCAGACCATGGATGAAGTCACTGTCCTGGATGACGACAACAGCTTCAAGACTTCCCTGGTTCAGCTCTGCATCTGCTTCTACCCGCTCCAGGATCACCACGAACCGGAACTCTTCCTCCGGTATCTGGAATCAAATATTGTGAAGATCATCTTAAATGGATTGTTAAAGTAGTGAGTTGACCTTGAGTATTCAGCCATTTGAGTTTGAAATAATTTTTAATTAAGACCAGTCCAACAACTCGGTCTACTCTAGAATAACTACTAACCCAAAATCTAAAATCTAGATTAAAATTATGTATGATGTACATTTCAGCTTGAAATTAAACCAGTCCAAAACCCTTTGACTAGTTAACTGAATTTTTTTAATGAAATTATGATACGTACCGATATTATGATAATATAGGCAGAGTGACATATTTTTACTTTTATTGCCTTATAAGAATTGTTTCAGAGCAAATTATTCAAAAGAAAAAAATCATCATAAATAACTCAATAAATCACACTAAATGACTTTATAAAACTTGTGCCAATCTTTGTACAACAATCCATCCACTTGGCTCCTGCAGAAATTCATATCTGTTACATGAACTCATATGACAAATATCTCATGAACCAAGAAACAGAAATCTGTTAATAAGTTTCAAAATTACGTTTGAGTCTTTAGCTTGCGCCATTGTACTGTTTTCATTCAGGAATCATGATTGTAATTTATCTGTGGTCACTTTTCAGAAACAACCACTACTCATTGATAAAGTAACAACATTTATAAAGTTTGACATACAAGACTCCAACAACAAACAACAAACATTGTCATGAAAAAACATTTCAAAAAGGATTTTAACTTCCAGTCAGTATAACTGTAAGACCTTAAACTGACCGTATCATCCTTAATCTTAACCACAAGTTGACAGAGTTCTTGTCCCGCTGGACAGACCGTAACACCCCGCACTTGTTCCAGTTGTTCTGAAAGTACCGCGTCCGCTGCGTCGTCAGAGTCAACTGAGATCTTTGTCTTCCATGACACCTACAGCAGGACTTGATGTTACTATGAGGCATGATACTTTATATACACTCAATGGAAAAAGAAACTAATTTTCTTCAGAGCCAAAAACATAATACTGCTGTGAGATAAAGTTGATCTTGAATGTCTTTGATAAACCTTTGCTTTGTAAATAGGAATACACAAGGGTATTGACTATTCAATTTGCATACCTTTTCAAAGGCACAAGAAATGCTGAAATAGTTGATTTAGGTTCAAATTTATAAATTACGAATATAAGTAAATGAAAGATGTTGTTGACATAATGCATGCACATTCTTTTACCGTAATTTGTTTACGCATCTTAGATGTAGGTTTAAACTATCTTGCATTATATTGAGGGCCATTTATTTTGTCTGTGTGTATAATCTATTTACCATGTCAAGTTTCAGCAAGATCAAATATGAAAATTCTGGATGAGATTAACATGCATCAGGGAGTAAGAAGGATGAAGCTTTGATAACAACAATATTATACTACAATGTTGAACGATAAAACTTTTGTTGTTTCATTATAGGATAAAACCACTATTTCAAACTCATCTCCAAGTCAATCATCATATGTATAGTTACCTTAATAATTCTATGGTTAGAAATTATCCAAGTTTCAATATGTACATGGTAATTGAGTAATTGTTCTGGTATGTAAGTTACCATTATCTCATGGTGTATGGAAATAGCATTTTTGTCAACCAAAAATTATGGAAATCAGCATTTAGGAACGGTCCCAAAGTGATAAATCAATAAAAGAAATCTATGAGATTTATCATAGGTCATCTGACTTTACTTACAGTTACTTCCCCGAAGAATGCATCTAGCCTTAGAAGGGTCAAGGTCACTGCTGGATCAGGCAAGTCCTCGTTGGCGCTAACGAACAATGATCCTGCATCAAAGCCAATGCGCCCATTGGATCTATCGCTCGCCGCAATCTTGATCATGGAGTATCCCTGCAGTGAATCATTTTCATATATTTCGATACAGAGAATAACCCATCTAACCCATGTGTCTTCTAATCTCAAAATATATATATCTATCAATGTGGGTTGTAAACAGCATCAAATTTTCCATGATCAGCATAAAAACTTTGTCATGAAAAAATTATTCCAAATTAATTTTAATTTCTTATAATATTTCAAAGTTCAAATCATGCAGAGAGAATCAACTCACCCTCCTGCCAGCATCCTGCACCACTCCAGTAGCTATACGAGCCCCTCCCTCGGGGCTGCTCAGGTACACCAGCACAACCTCCTCAGGTTCCGCCTGGTTGTCGTCCAGGATCGTTACATTCACCTGCTTGGAGGCCTCACCATCCTGTAATAGGATACATGCAGGAAATCTCAAAGGGGGCAGGGGGGGCATACCCCATGAACCAACCCTTGGATTCTCTCATCACTGTTGCAAATGTAAGCACATGCCTGAACAAGCTCTTGGATAGAATGGTTCAATGTTTCAATCCAAGGCCTCAATATCCAGGACCAGTATGTGATTATCTCTTAGTGCTAGGATAGTCAAAAGTACCAAACATTAACTCTGGCCTATGACTATCTGAGAACTATCTTAGATTCATAGATCTAACCCAGATTGTTGATTGCAATACAGAACCAGAAAATAATCAAAAGGTTGTAAGTTTATGAATCTGTGAAGAATTTGGTTGCAAACTTCATAAGACAAAATGCTCATTGGGAAGGTATCAAGTCTTTCAAGCACTTAGAGCTGCCAATGGGTGTCTTCATCTATAGATCCTGTATGTAATACTATTTCCATACTAAAACTTTGTTTGAAGTTACTTTCTTTTCACAGATATCATAAGATTTGATAATCAATGATGAAGACATCACTCTCTACTTAATCAGAGGAAAAGATTATCTCTCCTGATAAAGACTGATCAAGATCACTAACATCCCCTATACACATCTTAGGTGACTACTCTGCCACTCACCTCGAAGACGATAGTTTGATCAAGGACTAAGTAGTCCTGGTCAGCCGTTGCTTTAGAGTTTGGCTCCCGGGTCCCTATTGCCTCACTGATTGTGTTGTCAGTGGTTGCATCTGGTCTAGGAGTGATCTCCCTGCTCCATGTCTCTCCCCCGTCCACAGTCCGAACCTTCACCGTGATTCTTCCATGCAGACCAACTGGAAACAGGAGTGTACCACAATGCAAATAACTTATTTCAACTAGTAGGCATCTGGGCATTTATTTACTCCCCGGCGTTTATTGGTGGGAAATATTGTACTCATAATAACACATTCAGGTGACAATCGATAAATGAGACGGTCCAATACTTGGTACTTGAGCTTTACCTTGGAATCTATTGTTTTGGTTACATTCGATTTTTAACTTAACAAAATTACAGTTTAGAGCTAGCTCCCTTTCAAACCAATTTCTTACTTTGCATATGAGACAGAGAACAACAATAACATAGGTATTAAATAACCTGACTACAAACAATTAATCAACTTAAAGATGGGATTACTGATTTCGGGCATCTTTGGTTAACATATTATTTACATTAATTGTTTTCTTTTTCTGTCATTATTTCAGAAGTTTAAGATATTTTATAATTGCTTAATTTTTCTAAAACATTTCAGTAAGTTATGATGACTTAAAAAAAGATGAAAAATTTGCATTGCCCATTCAACAGTCAAATGGATTCTTCTGCATTTATTTAGATATTTGCATATCGCCAATATAAATCCAAGCTGTACTGTGCTTTACTCTTCACAACACACCTTTTCCACATCACTACTTGCTAATGATTATCAAATGTCTGTCGAGAGTAACAGAAGTTTCTCTTCAAATTCACAGAATAACAACAAATGGCCTATTCACCTTTCCTTTCAACCCGTAGAAGAACAGTAGAGAATTGTTCTTGAACGTCAATTTTCCATGGTTCAAGACAAAGAACACCAGATACATCCACGCTCTCCCGAATAGTCACCAGGGCGCGGGAATACAAGGGGTTCAGTCTTGGAGATGGGACTGCAACAGAACACGAGTGATTAATTATTGTAAGGGAACTTTGACATCAAGAAGAAATGTTGTTTGATCAAAACTGCGGGTGCTAATTACAAAGATGTGTTATATGATAATCAAATTTAAGATTAGGAGGAAACCTTTTGACAAAATTGGGGGAGAAAATTATGAGAAAATAAATGAAATAGTCAAAATGGTATCATTGCGTTGATAAAATAACTTGTTTAACTTCCTACAAAATTAAGCGATATACATATATATACAACAAATTCCTTTATGTTATGTTGCTACCAGTTAAGCCATTTTATTTTCTGTGTTGCTATTTACTCAATATTCATTATTGCTATTTAAGAAGATGCATGGAGGACTGTTTAACCTTAACCTTTATTCAGAGAAGATTATCAGGTATATCTTGCAAATTATTTCTATAGACTTAATTTACATTTCAATAATGCAACAAAAACTGTCATTAAGTTTCTGGACAAAAAAAGTTAAAATAAGAAACTCTTAGACATTTTGTTACAGACGGGTGACGGATAACTCACTTGGGTCAACTGGTGTGGGGTACAGGGTGACATCCGTCAGATTCACGTAGAAGATCTCTGTCACCTCAGGTTGATTGTCTTGGCTTATCTGGAAAAAAACAACTTAATACTGAGTCTTTTGAACAGGGCCTTAATTCAACAATTCATTAATCTGAATAATGTTTGGGAGACATTGAAGAGTTCTTTTGCCTCTATCAATTGTTGGGGCTATTCATGAATTATTTTTTGATACTTATCAGTATCCATTGGAACAGATAACAGTATTGTATCTAAAATAATTTTTCATTTGGTAAAACGTGACTACCGATAAATACTGATAAATGATAAGAGTAGCACTGATAATTATAACAATTCAATGTTCAGGTACCTGTGCAGAATATGCAAGTAGCATGTAAATAGTTAAAATCATTTATAGAATTATGTTATCAGATAAAATCTCCAATATGCAAAACTTTGCTAACCGGACATTTCACCTTTGAACCAAAACAAGGAACCGGAACTTTAATCATTCATTGAGAAATAAAAAGAAGTATTTGTCATCCCTTCCTTTTATACATAATAGTAAATAGAATAATGTTCAAACACTATAAAATCCATATCATAAATAATAATGATAAGAAAACTATTTCATTATTAAATTCAATCAGTTAGACTTTACATTATTCATCATACTATCAAAATGGTGTCTTATTTCTCAATTTACGCCCTAAAAACAAATATTTGATCGTAGGTAGAGATGTCATAAGTTATGAAGTCTATCATCCAGACATGGCCAATATTGCTCAACTTGAATATGTTTTGCTGATTTTCTATAAGCAATATGAGGGAAATTCTGGGAAGGTAGTCAGGTTCATGTAGGAGTCTCACACATGTGCTGATGAATCAGGATGAAGGTCTCGAGGAGAAAGTCAAGTTATGATCAACAAATTCTATCTAACGAGACATTGTACGTGTACTCACATCGATGGTGAACGTGTTTGAGATGACTCCATGTCTCAGAACAAGGACCCCGTCCTGCACGTGTCTGTAGTCACTCTCGCCTACCGCCGTCCCCTCCTCGGTTGTGTACTTCACCTCCACACGACCCTCCGACCCGTACAGGCGCTGGACTGTCAACTCCACCTGGGGGGTAGCATTAAATCTAATCAACTCTTTAGAGACTTTGTAGACTGTTACCATGGGCAGGAGCATCATGAAAAAAGTATTGACAAGGATTTATTTTTGTTCTTTCATTACTTTTTTAACACAGGACGCAGACAGCACATTCGCATGTTATGCTTATGAGATTAGATTCATAGGATCTTAGGAAGGCAAATTTAAAAAAAAAATATTCTTTGAAATTTACAATATCAAGGTAAAACATTACTTTGTCAACAATTTATCATTTTGCTCTTGCTTTAAGCAATGAACCATCAGCTTCAGGTCAAAATTTATATCTTAACCCTCAAAGTCCAATTCTTTTATGTATCATATTCAGCACACCATGTGCCTCAAATAACCCTGCCTTCCAGTTATTGAGTGGAAACTCTACCAGCGTCGTCCCTGGTGATGTTACTAAGGTTGTGGTATTCATTTATACAGTGAACACACATTCTATTGGACCACGAAATAAACAAGTGCCAGTACCCTCTGCTGGCTTTCAGTGACATCAGGTGTGAGGGAGTCTACATCAAACTGGATCAGTCCATTTGGCTCTATCCTGGCCACCGATTGGTCAGTCATCACCCGGGCTCCACCAAGCACGGAGGTTTTAGGGGGTCCAGGTATTCGAACAGCGAATAGTTCAGGTTGGATAATTTGAGGAGTCACCTGGGAAGAAATAAAGTAAAAAAGAAAGTGATGTAAACTCAGTGAAATAAGAATGTGTAAACAGAGACTAAGAAAATTTGCTCTACTTTGTCATTTATGGCAAAACATCATTGTGCTTAGCATTAAATGAGCAGAGAAAATAACACAATACAAAAAATCATGCTGAACAAAATATATAACAATCTTGTCCCTAAGACAACACTGTAATTTTAGCCATGTATCTTCAAGACATTGGTAGTAAATTCACACTAACCTGAATGATAAAGACTTCAGTCTCTTGCTCATGTGTCATTCGGACTGTTCCGACTTGTGGAGTTATCTCCCCGTTGACAAAACCAGGGGGCAGCACTGTGTCTAGAAGTCCGCTGACCCAGTCAATGTTGATGGCACCGTATGTACCGTGTCTTGTAAGTGTCAGCCTGACTCGCCTGTCTGTGGCAATATCAAGGTTTATTTGACGATGTGTCAGTATGAACTGTGTGAGTGGCATTCTAGGGTTGTTTTATGGATCAACAGCTTATTGATTTAACAACAGGGAAATGTCCATATAGATTCTACATCTGCTTGAAAATGGTTTAAGAATCTATGCCAAAACCTTGCTTTTGTGAAATAAATACATTTTTCATCCACAAACATACCCTTTGTCTTCCTTGTACATTAACATAACATCAAACATCCTATAAATTATGTTCTTAAAATATTATTAAACATTTAACATCTCAGTGCAAACAAGTTCTTGGTTCATTTCAAAATTTTCAGAATCTACATTTAAAAACATTTTGGTCCTTGAAATGCATAACTGCATCAGATAACATGTCACCAGCCATGGATATGCATATCTGAAGGCAATGGCCAAATCTACCTGTGAAAATATCAAATAGTCAAACTTATGTAAATTGCATCCCTATTTTCACTGGTGGATCCAGGGCTCCTCTATTTCCCCTTTGGATCTATGAAAGTCGTAAACCAAACTTTTCAAAATAAGCTATGGAGGTGTACTGTCATTGTTTTTTGTTATGTAACCAAAGAATCTGAACAGTTCTTTGCATATATATACCTCTGCTATTGTTAGAATGTTAACATTCCACCTCAAAAGGAGGCATACAGAATATGTTCAGGTCTCTTAGTCTTTCAACTAACCATCATCCACATTAACAACGAGATCCTGGAAGCCAACTTGGCTGTTTGCTGCTGGTGCCGGTACCGGGATCTTAGCCTGCGTCTCTCCTGCCTTGAGACGGGGAGGATCGGTCACTGGAACACAAGACACATGCATGGAGGAGGCATGACGATAAGAGACATGACATAAACAGATGAATCTTAAAACATCCAGAGTTCCTTCGTGGACCTGACAACTTCATAAATATGAGATGACACTTGGCTGTTTTACTGTGAATATTTCAAAAACATTGATAGCCTAATAGATGTATGTATATGGAAAAACCTTCAGCTTAACATAAAATTATAAAGCGATAAAAGTCATAAGAACCTACTCTGAGAACCAATGAACTGGACGTTCTGTAGGAGAACAGTAAAGGTGGTATCTATCTCAAGGAAACCGTCCCCGCTTATTGCCACAATGCTGGTTGCTGATGTGTCCCCGTCTTGGAATGTTACACTGCCTGTTGTTGGGCTGACAATAATTCCAGTTTGAGCCTGAAAGTACAAAGGACTAAATGATTGTCTACAGAAAGGCATGCCCATTAAGTGTATAACTGTGGTAGCCAGTAAAGGATGAATATTATTCGGCAACCGATGACTGTGGTACACATTATATCTGAAACTTGAGTCTTAGACATAAAAGTTTATGAAACAGTGTTTTAAATGGTCTAAAGTAATGACAGCAATAGCTCCATGATCCCACAGATCATACTTGTGTACTACATCATGAGCTTTTGTCTCATCAGTCATGAGGTGCTTGTAAGCAATTAGAAACTGTCTTGTTTTTAGAGATAAATTTCAATTTGCTAGGGCTTATCCAAACTAAGCAAAGATGTTAGATAACATCAGCATCTGATAACGATGAATCATTGCTACCTCATCATATGTGACCGTGTACTCGAGCGATGCGCTGCTGAAACTTCCAGCGTGGCGAGTGAAGTTCAGACGGAGTCTTCTGGACAGGTCTGATGGCGTCACTGATATTCTCTGGTTCTCAGCAAGGATACCAAACAGACCATGAGGATTGTCATTGTATCTGTAAAAATAATCATTTCATCAAGTTTGAAATATAAACTCTGTTAATATATACACTTGGAATTACTTTTAGCATTCAATTTTGCGCAAAAGATATTTTACAAGTGCAGATTCTCCAGGCAGAGTTTTATGGCTACTTGGCTTCCAGGAATTGTAATTTGCATAGATTAATTGTAGACTTGCATCGCTTTGGCAGGAGAGTTTAATGTTTTTCTCAATACCTGACAGATTGGTTGTTAACGTCAGTTATACAACCCATATTGGTACTTTCTATTGGACAATCCAAAAGGACTTACATAAGTGCAGAATAACTATTAGGATTACAATAATCATCATTTTCAGAAACAAGATTATACTGTTGGACCAATAAACATAACCTAAATTTTTTTTTATATTTCAACATTAGTTGTTCAAGTGGTTTATAAGCAAGATCATTATATCAATACTTTCTTGAAGAAATATAGTCACTAGATCTATTCAATACCACAAAAGATAGGAAGGCCAGTAACAGTTATTCTTGGACAAGGAGTCTTCAACCTTCTCCTTCCTACCTGATGGTGAAGACAGACTGGCTGTTGACATCCCCAACATCGGCCCCTCCGTCGATACTCTTGATGACAACTGTGAACTCTTCGGTCAACTCAGGGGTCTCATCGGGAAGTATATTTAGAGTTATCACCCCTGAGCGCTCTCCATCAGCCAGAAACACACTTCCATTGGTTGGCTGGATGTCTGACTTAAGTCCAGTAGGGCCTTCAACTTCCCAGAACACCTGAAATATGAGGACAAAATGGAACTTTTTGAAGGTCAAGGCCTAGTGGTTGAGAGGGTAAGCTGCTGGTACAGTCAGTGCTCATGGGTGTTGCTTGAGTCTGAGGGAGTGGGTTAAGAGAATGCAGGAAAAGTTTATTTTCTACTTTCAGATATGAAATAAAATAATGCTTATAACAGAAAGGGTAAATGAGTATAAATAAATTTAAAACCTGTTGTCTTGCAAGATTACAAAAGAAATTACAATTATCCATTCTGTAAGTGTGGAAATGTGCTTGGAATGCATCAAAACCTAAATTAGGGCAAATAATTAAATCTACAATTATTAATAAGAAACACATATCTTGAGGTTTCAAACAAATTCCTATGTACCTGGACCACGCCTACAACCCCGGTGGGAGGTTTACGACTGAAGGGGAAGACGACCGGGAGAGGCTGTGTTGTGGTCGGTTCATCAAACTCTCTCCGCTCCAGCGCTGGACCATCAAACTCAATGATTCCATTTGGATTACCATGTTTCTTTATCTGTTTGATTATGAAAGATTAAGCCTTGATTTAAAACAAGTGAGGCATTGAAGCATATATTGCTACAAAACTTTCTCAGTAATGTTTTCATATAAGTTTGTTTTTAAGCTTGTTTTTAATTCAGAAACAAATTTAGTAACAGATTATGACATAAATGATTTCAGTGTCTTTCATCACACTAATTAGATTTGTGGTCAAAAGAATTGAGGATCAAAATACGTTGTGAAAGATTCATGTGGCTTTCTCTCCTAAAGAAAAACATCTGAAACTTGTTAACTGCCTCACTGTGTAAGCAGACCTATAGTGTTTTTGTTTTTCTGGTACTGTGTCCCATTTCTAAAACAAAATTACATTTTTTTTTCAATTGAATAACCTAGGCATTGATACTATGTAGAAGATTTATCAGGGCTATACCAACCTTGATCGTGACCTGTCCAGTAGTTGGGCTGACCTCTCCACTGCCCACAGTGACCGGACCCTCTATGTTGGTGATCTTCACCACAAACACTTCCTCGATCTCCCACATGGCATAACCTTTGACCTGCAGGGTGAAGTCTTTAACCCCAGCCTCTGCGTCTCCCCAGGTAAGAGTCCCGGACGTCAGTTCTCGACCATTTACCACGTACACAATGTCCGTCGTATCGTCTAAAACGCTGTCTGGATTGTTTGGTCCCATAAGTTGCCATGTCAACTGATGAAGAGAAAGAACTTATTATTATATTAATTAGCAATTACTTCTGCCAGCAATTACTTCAAGGCTCAGAGATGTAAAATTGGATTTTCACAAATGGCCAAGAAATAAGATCAGAGTTTCAATAGTTAAGTTTATATCACACAAGACAAAAAGTAATTGATTAGTGATTAGTGCAACAGAATGGTTGCAGATAAAAACAAGTAAAGAAGTGAGCACAGCTCACATACCCCCGCTTCAAACTATAGTCTGGCTTTCTTTGTTGGTCTTACCCTCAAAAAGCTCACTTAGGGATCATGGTTGATAAGTGTATTAAGTTTGTTGAAGCTAGCATGTATAATTTAGGAGATATGCTCAGGAAAAAGCACTTTGTCAGATAGTCATTGTTTTAGTAACGTTTCCATGTAAAACGCAAAAAATAAAAATAATTTTTTGGTCTTACCCTCAAGAGACGCACCAATATGGATAAGTGTATGAAGTTTGGTGATGATAGCATGTACGGTTTAGAAGATATACTCCGGACAAAGGACTTAGTCATAAATTCACTGTTTTAGTCATGTTTCCATGGAAAGCGCAAAAAAAATAAAAATCCTTTGTTGGTCTAACCCTCAAAAGGCACATCAATGGATCATGGTTGATAAGTGTATAAAGTTTGGTAAAGATAGCATGTATAGTTATGAAGATATACTCCGTACAAAAGACTTTGTCACTGTTTAAGTCATGTTTCCATGGAAACCGCAAAAAATAAAAATCATTTGTTGGTCTAACCCTCAAAATCACATCTAGGGATCATGTTTTATAAGTGTATGAAGTTTGATGAAGATATCATGTATAGTTTAGGATAAATGCTCCGGACAAAGGACTTGGTCATAGAGTAACTGTTTTAGTCATGTTTCCATGGAAACTGCAAAAAATAAAAATCATTTGGTGGTCTAACCCTCAAAAGGCACATCTAGGGATCATGGTTGATAAGTGTATGAAGTTTGGTGAAGCTAGCATGTATAGTTTAGGAGATATGCTCCGGACAAAGGACTTGGTCATAGAGTCACTGTTTTAGTTATGTTTCCATGGAAACCGCAAAAAATAAAAATCATTTGTTAGTCTAACCCTCAAAAGGCACATCTAGGGATCATGGTTGATAAGTGTATGAAGTTTGGTGAAGCTAGCATGTATAGTTTAGGAGATATGCTCCGGACAAAGATTTGTGACGGACGGACAGACGGACAGACAGACAGACGGACAGACAGACAGACGGACAGACGGACGGACAGAATGAACGCTATATACCCCCGCTTACGCTGTAAGGCGGGGGTATAAAAACTCCTGCAAAGCCATTTTGTTAATAAAAAAAATCAAAACAGTTAAACAATGTAAAACAAGGGTTGGCCTCTGCTTATACCCATGTAAATGTCCACACTGGTTAGTAAACCGATCCGTGTACGGTATGTATCCTAATATGTGATATCATTGTCTGGTGATAAATCAATGAGTTACCATATTCATTATAAAACATATAGAGAATCTCACCAAAAGGTATTCTGATATCAAATATATCAGTTTTGAAATATTTGATACCAGGTGATATGAGGGTGAGATTCTATTTACCATCCAAATCTTTTTTCATCATGTTTCCATGAAATATAGTTAAATAGTCATAAAAATAGAAAACGTAATTTAAACATACAGTTTGTTGGCCCAGTAGTCCCCCGGTGCGCTCAATCTCCAATGTGATATCAATGGAAGTAGGCAAGTTCTCAACTTCATACTCCAACTGTCCACGAAATCCAAACCTCCCATTGGGGTAGTCAGACTTGGCAATAGTCACTGTGGCAGTGGTTGGAGCTCCAAGCTCAGCGCCACCTGGTCAGAAAACAGATACAGATACCAAGTGTACAAACTAACTAACACGATAAGACTAAGGATGTTTTGATAGAAACCTGAATAGGTACCTGAATATAGGGATGTATGGACCTATACGGTCTCGCTTAGCGCTTAGTAGCTGCTTTGAAAGTACACTTCTCCCAGGGTAATAATGTAGGTAGCGCTTTGAGCATGTCTTTGAACGTGGAAAAGGTGCCATATAAAAATCCTAATTATCATCATTATCATAGAACAAGGAAAGAATATTTCTTTCATTTTTAAGTTAGAAACTATATGTATATAGCAGAATACTAAACTCTAGGGGGCAATATTTCAAAGTAAAGCGAGAGAATTAAAGACGCCTCAGGTAAACAGTAGGGAGGTTACCTAGTTATAAAGTTTTCTGTGCAGCTAATCAAGAGGAACCAGGTGTCATTAGCACCTGAAACCATAAACTGAACATAGTCACTGCTAAAGAGAGGCAATCCTGGAATCAATCTCATTGAAATAAGATCTTAGTTTTTTTGCTCCACAACAAAATGTGTCAATGCGACAGCTAAAGAATCTTATTTAAATGGGATTGTTCCACTACTTCTAGGCTGTGAGATTAAGTGGGTTTCAGATCTAGAGAGGGTTTCAGATCAAGAGTGGGTTTCAGATCTAGAGGGGGTTTCAGATCTTGAGGGGGTTTCAGATCTTGAGGGGGTTTCAGATCTAGAGGGGGTTTCAGATCTTGAGGGGGTTTCAGATCTTGAGGGGGTTTCAGATCTTGAGGGGGTTTCACATCTAGAGGGGGTTTCAGATCTAGAGGGGGTTTCAGATCTAGAGGGGGTTTCAGATCTAAAGGGGGTTTCAGATCTTGAGGGGGTCTTGAGGGGGTTTCAGATCTTGAGGGGGTTTCAGATCTAGAGGGGGTTTCAGATCTTGAGGGGGTTTCAGATCTTGAGGGGGTTTCAGATCTAGAGGGGGTTTCAGATCTTGAGGGGGTTTCAGATCTAGAGGGGGTTTCAGATCTAGAGGGGGTTTCAGATCTAGAGGGGGTTTCAGATCTAGAGTGGGTTTCAGATCTTGAGGGGGTTTCAGATCTTGAGGGGGTTTCAGATCTTGAGGGGGTTTCAGATCTTGAGGGGGTTTCAGATCAAGAGTGGGTTTCAGATCTTGAGGGGGTTTCAGATCTTGAGGGGGTTTCAGATCTAGAGGGGGTTTCAGATCTAGAGGGGGTTTCAGATCTAGAGTGGGTTTCAGATCTTGAGGGGGTTTCAGATCTTGAGGGGGTTTCAGATCTTGAGGGGGTTTCAGATCTAGAGGGGGTTTCAGATCTAGAGGGGGTTTCCAGGGGTTCAAACACCCCTCCCCTGCTCTGGAATTGTTGGTTTGTTTAATCAATCGTAAAAATTAGTATCTCCCATGGTGGTACCAATTTACCAAATTTTTGCCACTGAAGAAATAAGAGGTAGAAACAATACTAACCTGATGTTGTAACAAGTGTCACTATGAAGGTCTCGTCATATTCCATCTCAGTGTCATCGATGAGAGCAATGTCAATCGTCTTCTCGTTTTCTCCATCATCAAATACAACCTCACCGCCGATTCCGAGGAAATCTTCACCTCTTATTGCTGTTCCGTTCTGTACAATGTATCGAACACCGACTAATCCATAACTGCCGCCAGTCCTAGATATTGGCACTTGTGCTACAAGGTCTGCTTCTTGCACTGACAGGGGGAAGAGGAGGATCATATACCGGGTACAATTCTGATTAAACAATTTAAGATGTTCAGATTAAGCTTCTTCAGGTTGCATCAGTAACAATGGAGAATTAGGAATCCATCGATCTTATGAAATGTAGGGGGAAGATGTTTGCAGTAGTATAGCATAATGATTATTCAGATTATTTCAGATCTTGAAATAATTAAAATTGTTCTATTTTACTGCCCATTTCAGCTATTGAGGCATGGAAAACTTTACCAGAAGAATCAATAGGTGTCAAACTGTTGAGAGTGACCATTTTCAAGAATCAAACATTAAGGAATAATCTGGAAAATATGGTTGAAGATAGCAATCACATAAAAAGTGTGAGCCGGAAGTTAAAAGTAAGGGTCTTACCAGTGAACTGCACTGAATCAGGACTGAACTGGATAGTTCCCTCTGCATTGTCGTTCTTCTGGATGATGACAGTTTTGACGTCAGCACTACCGATTCCAGGCGCCATATCGAGCTGAAGACTACCGATCTGGGTGTAGTTGTTGGTGCTGGCACAGAAATTAGACGTATAATGAGTTCTCTAATGAATAAGAAAATTAATTGTTTAATAAAGTTTCACATACAGCAAACAGTAAAGGACAAAATAGAGGTACTGAAATGTACTTGTAAAAATTAAGCAAGTTTTTCTAAATTCAATTTTTTTAGTTCCTTTGAGAAATATTTTGCCCATGAGCAGCGTGGAAGAATTAGAGAAAATGAGGAGTAAGAAAGAGACAAGAGGCAAGCATTGACAATACAATGAGAATATTGTAGGAGCACTGCAAGAATACAAATACCCTGAAATAGAAGAATTTAAGTTGTACCTTATCATACAATAAGGTCATTATTCTAACACACCTGGGCTGTAGGAGTCGAGCAGAGGTAAGATTCAAGAAGAATTCCTCGGGCCCCTCGGGTTCATCATCAGTCATAATGGTCACCTCAATACTCTGGGATTGGATCCCGTTTTCAAACTGCAGAGTGCCTGCCACCCGGATGAAATCCTGGTTTTCCAGAGCGGTGCCAGGCGAGGATGTGTAGGACACCTGCACTCTTCCTGCAGATCCATCCTGTCTCCTCACCTCCACACTGAGCTGCAGGGAGAAGTCATTGTAGATGTAAACGTGGACCTCTATGTGGAAATTAGAATTAAATTACTGGTCCTACTTGTCCTCTGGTGTTATACTCAGCAGTTGAATGATATGCATTCAAAAATCCCTGGTCCCTTATGTTAAAAAGGTCATAAATTAATCATATGAGCCTTTAAGTGAGATTTTGATAATTCTAATGGAAACATCAAACCAAAATATCTCACACCAAAGATCTCAAATCTGTTTGAAGTTCAAACAAAATTGTTTTTCATAAAAAAAATATTTCAATCTTAATTTACCATGCCAATATTTTCATCAATGGTCACCATCTGAGGAAGAGAAAACTCAAAGCGTCCATGTGGGTAGTCACTGGCTACGAAGACAACATCTGCAACACTAGCGCTTGGTTCAGGGGAGATAACTGCACCTCCGGTCGCTGAGCTGATCACAAACGTGTAGGTCTTCCTCAGCTCAGGCACAGTGTCATCTTTAGCCTGAATAGTAAAACATTGAAATACACAGTGTTGATAAACTACTTATACACTGAGTTACTTGAGGCCAACAAATTTGTGCCAGCTAAAAAGGAGGACTTACTCATGTCAGTGATGTTATGTTATCCAGGCCTATCTCAGAAGAACCAGCTTTGAATGTTTTTTTAGTATTCTATGATTATAAAGGAAGGCACTCATTACTCAAATACAAAAACTAATAGATGCAATAGAGATTGAGTGACATGCAATGATCCAGGGATGATACTGTGTCATTGAAAAGCACATCCTGCTAAGATAAGTAACTTCTCAGATACAATTTGTAGACATACCAAAAATTATTTCCTCTAATAAGTACTTTTTTCAGCATCCCCATAACATTACTGTGCTCAATAGAGGCCGAGATCTTGCATTCAATGCTTTGGCCTGGGCGCTTATTTTCATAACTACCGTTGCTTATCGGAGACCTGGCACTTATTTGAGAAAATACGGTATTACTCTGGCAAGCTCATTGCTGTCAATGTAATCTCAAGAATAAATAAAAGTACAACCTTGAGCACAACTGTGGCCGTGGGTTGTTGGTCTACGAAGTTGACTGTCCCCTCCATCTCGAGGAAGCCCTGAGCTTCTCGTGGAGTCAGCGACCAGGTGACACTGATTGGTCCAAAGATGCCGACGCCTCTGTTCAAGACAATCTCAGCCTGCCCGTTATAGTTTGGTGCTGATTCGCCAGGTTCTCCGATATAGACAAGTCTAGAGGCCGGTTCTATGGCAACAGTTCCACTTGAGCCCTGATTGGCTCGGATGATGACAGTCGCGTCTGCTCGTCGAGTGTCAATGTTGGCATTGTTGGAAGCAGACGTCAATGACACAATGAAGTGTTCTTCCCCTTCAAGAATGTCATCTGGTTTTGTCTGAAGGTTTATTGTCTTGCTTCCATCACCCTTGAAAAATATGGGAGAGTATGCATTGTCAGTATATGTGACAACAAATATGGCAATTAGACAACTTGGCAACATCATAAACTACATGTACATATGTGGCATGACATATATCATTATATATTATAATATTATATTATATTATATCATATTATATATGACATATATTATATATATTATATATTATTGCTCAAACTTTTTCCATATGATTAAATCAAGAAAACTGTCATGTTCATAATAATATATTCAAATGCATCTCAGAGAACATCAAAATGAAAATTTAATTTTAATTTTCAAAACTCCTGTGTTTGGGATGTTAAATTCTTTAAATTTGATTTAGTTATGTATTTACTCATGAAGACACTGACCTCATTGAAAGTGAGTTTTCCTTGTAATGGTGGCAGGAAGTCATTCCTTGCGTCTGCTGCTAGCCTCCATTCCACTTCAACCAATCCCTGTGCTCCCTGCACCCTCTCGACCAATAGAGACACTCGACCTCCTGGGTCAACACTAGAGGTCGCCTCTGTTGTTGTCACTTGGGTTGTGGCAAATCTGAACAACCCTGTCGGAGCATCGTTTTTCAAGATGGCTACCGTCACGGTGTCAAACTGTCGAATGTCTGCTCCTCCATTCACACTGATGAGTTTGACATCAAATTTCTAAAACAATATATAGAAAGATAACTGATGCATGATAAAGGTATGTTATTTTGGAAATCAGTTAAAAGTTCTGTTATTATATGCTAGATACCTGTAGATTTTGTTCCTTTGGGTATGCAACCGAACAATGACGCCAGAATTCAAAAATTCATGTCAGAAATATTTGTGATGACATTACATTTTCTAATTATCACTCATACCATGTTTTAAACTCATTTTAAATTCACAATGATAATTGTGCCAAGTTATGGTGAAAGAGTGATTTTATTGTGATATCTCTCAACTCTGGTGGCAGCTCTATTACCATAGCGACTCATATTTTTAGTTATATACATATATATAGGTATATCTATATATGTATAAAATCACTAATATCTCATCATGCACATGTGCAGGATATGATTAATACCTCCATGGGTTCCGATATGTCATCATCAATGATGGTTATTTCTATCTGTGCTCTGTCCTGTCCACTCTCAAAGCGAACGATGCCGCCTGATGGTGAGAAATCATCGGTGTAAGCTTCAATTGGTTGAGCACTCCATGATACCAAGACCTCACCGAATAGACCAATGGATCTGCTCAGTGGGAGAAGCAGGATGCTGTTGGTACCATACTCCTCGTACGTGTCCACGCGACCCTCCACATTCTGTTTCATAACAAAATCATTTTTTAAAACTCAGATATTTCATAACCCTTATAACAAATAATCCTGAATTCAGCAATGTTTCTGATAAAAACTTTGATTGAGAGTTCAGTTATTTGGAAAAACCTACAAGTATTACATAGAATTTTAACTGAAAATCATTGGTACTGCTATTGGTTCTGAAATTTTTACTTTTGTATCCTTAACTTTTAAAAAGTTCATTTATACAGGTGAGGGACTAGTTGATTTGAATATGCATATGTTTGGTTAGAGTACAAGTGTTTTTAAATAATCTCTGTCTGATGAGAAGGATCAGGAGAAGATTGAGAACTTCACTCTCTTCAAGGAGCTTGAAACACAGACTTACAAGACTGACATTGAATTCGATTCGTCCACGGGCATCGTCGTTCTCGCTGATAGTGACAGTCACGTAACTGCCTGGTTCTCTGACACTCGGTCGAGAGCTGGACGGGCCAGCTGATTGGTCCAGCTCAACGCTGGTGATGTTCACATAGAAACTCTCATCTGGCTCTGGATCATCATCCTATTTAAAGGCAGGATAGAAATAGTAATAGTCGAATGCCAAGTCTAAACCAATCTTGACCTAAAAACAACCACTTGAGAAGCAAGTCTAGACCTAAAGTCATCTACAAAGAAAGAGGCATTTTTCTTAGGCTCCTTCTTATATTTAATCAAATAATTGACAGAAATTTTACAAATTGACAAAATTTTATTCTCAACATATCATGTAATAGTAATGTATTTTGCTTTGAGAAACAGAATTGTTTGTGTTAAAGTTCTAGGAGGTGTAAAATTAAGAGTTTTCCCACATCTCATCCAGCTGAACTGCTTAAAAGGGTTAGTGGGAATAAATCCTCACATCTTCCCTCAACAAACTGTCAAACTATCCCTTTAATGAGCCCATTACAAACCCAAATAGTTATGGAGACAATTAAACTTGGAGACCATTACATTATACCTAAACTAAGCTGTTTGTCAGAGATCATGATATATAATTGTCAAAATTAATGACACAGGGCTTCATATTTTCTTTTACCTGTTTAATTGTGATTGTAACTTGCGCTGTTGTCTCTCCTGTTGCCATGGTAACAAAATCATTCCTGGAGACGTAGTCTTCCCCTGCTACTGCTTGTCGCTGGACCGGCAGACTCACAGCGGTTGAAGTTCTGTAATGATTGGGTTAATTACAAAAGAGTAACTAAACTGATCCAATATACCCAGAAAAAATTTAACAGTTACATAAACTGGACTGATGTAGAAAAGTTTGGTATTTAAGGTTAATACTTTTATATCTCATTGTTAAAATATTTTCTAACAATACTCCTTTTTAACACTGAACCCACACAAACTGAAGCCGTGGTATGCATGGTAACCTACAAGCAGCAGTGGGTGCTAAGAAGGAGTTGGATCCACAGAATCAACAATAGAAATCTACTCATCCTCCAAACCACAAAAAAACAAGTAATCAACTAAACTGCATCTTTTAGTCCCTTCATTCACTATTCTGGTAGCGGTCAATGTTTTAGAGTTGTGATGGTCATCAATACCAAAAATACACAAATACGTATATATATAAACTGCAGCCAATTCACTACCCTGTCCAGAATCTGTGAGAATTTTTATGCTTCTCGATGCCAAAAACCATAAAGCCCTCAATTAACCATAGATACTTAACCAACACTATCTGTTCCTTACTTCACTGCCATGGTAATGGGTGATGTTGAGAAGCTGGGAAACCCCCTTTTTTCAAATATCAAAAATAGTATATGGACTCACACAAACTCCAGCCTGATTGTCCCCTCACTCCCCTGGTCACGCCGGATGTTGAGGGTGAGGGTGAGGTCCGTCCCCTCGGGCTCTACGGTGGTGACAAGCGTGGGGTCCCAGAACACAACTCCATGTGGGGAGTCATTGGCCTGAACCGTCACCCTGCTGGTTCTTTGCAGGCCTGGGGGAATCCACACAGGTTACTCATTTGAATGTATCATACATACATATTTATATATAAGTAAATTTAAACTGAAGGCGAAACATATTGATTTCTTTAGCAATCATCAACAGAATAAGACACCTTCTATAGCGCCAGAGCCAGGTTGTCATCACCTAGTCATAATGATCTTATCAAGTTTTATTTGATCCTATGATTCATTTATTCAAATTAAGATAATTGAATTTAAACTGGAGGCAATTAGTTGATTTTATAAACTGTATAATACCTTGTCTCACACAGGTGCAGTTATGACTTAAAGTTTTTGTTGAGTAGTACACACCTGTGACTTATTATCTATTGCCGTTTTTCTTCTGTTATTTAAACAAAATTCTGTAAATAAATTGAGTTAATAGCCCATCTAAAACGGTGTTGAGCTATTGATGACCCTGTATCAATAATCTTTTAAAGCATCACATACATAAGCCTTTTTATCTATTCATACTTTACTTGAATTTCTTGAAAGCTTTAATTAATTTGGGGCATAAAACCCACCTAGAAAAGTTGAAAACCCACCTAGAATGGCGCCGGTGCCAGGTCGTGACGACCCTGTCTCGATGATCTCGGTGAGACGTACGTAAGTCTCCTCCACCTGCTCTGCCTCGTCGTCGTCCCGCACTGTCAGCGTGATCGTCGACAGCGACTGTCCGTTTGCAAACTCCACCTGAATTATCAAGCACAACATGAACAATTCATAACATTTTATTATCATTATTCTGTTACTTGGAGTTGTAAGAATTTGATATATTCTTCGTTACTGTGTATAATAAAGTCTTTAATGCAATCTAGATTCTCAATTACCATGTTTTGAATTAACCTATGCAAAGTAACAACCTGAAAGAACACAATGATAAATTCTAAGTAATCATTAAGAAAATTCAGAGGCTAAATCAAACTCTAAGTATATGTGTGTCTATTGTCTCATTTCCTTGATAAGGCTCTTTACCATTTTTATATTCAATTGAAATTTCAGTACTTCAAATCTTGTTTTTGTTCCATCTATTTTCCTTGACAAGGCTAATAAACAGTTCTAATACTCAAATTAATACGATTCTGGTAGGATATTTTAAATCATGAATCTATTCCCATGCCAACCCACCTGCCCCTCTAGTGGGGAGATATCAGACGTCCCAGAGTGGTCTCCACTTGCCACCCACTTGACGACAACACGCCCAAAGAACCCAGCTCTTCTTACCACATTTAGTTGGATTGGATTGTCTTCACCAACTTTCTCATCCGCAAACAGCGACAGGGAGTCCTGAGAAAGAACAAAATGTGAATGATTTAATTGATAAAAGTTTTAAGGACATTATTTAAAGATGATCTGTCTGAGAGGCATTGTCAAAGTTTATAAGTATAAGAATCTATACCAAAATGTAACAGTTGTAATAAATAAATATAAAAATAAAATAAATAAAGTTGATCATCCATAAAATATCCTTGTACTGTATTTTTTTGAAAAGTACTAAAGTTCCATGTTTAGAATTCTTCAAAAAGTATGGACATCAAATAAAATTGGTATGATTATCATTTTTATATTCCTCACATCAGAAAACTCAATAATCCCATGTGCATTATCATTGGACAGGATGGTGACAGTGACAGAGCTGGAGACACCAATCTCGGCGCCACTGGTTGGGTTCTTGAGTTCAATCCTGAAAGTCTCAGAGTCCTCAGGAACCTTGTCTTGGAGAATCACAGCGGTTGTGTGCAGCAGGGTTTGTCCGGGGTAGAAGGTCATTGTCACCTCTCTGATTCAAACAGATGAGATTGATTGTATTTTATGGGATCTTAAATGAGGTAAGAAGTACAGAACAGAAACAAACTGGAAAGTGCGATGTTGAAAGATGTACTATAGATATAAGACATACTCATGTCATCATTCTGGGAAACAAGAGAAAAAAGAATTACAAAATGTATGTTTATGAGACAGAGAATAATAGATTTTTAAAATTAACACATGTTGAAGATAAAAATTCAAGGTCATTTTGACTTGTAAAAACACAGAATTATTTTAATTTTATGCAGTAGCATACTTCATTGAATAACATGTGTTAACAAATTTGAAACATGGCAGTTATACAATCATATTGTTGTAATCATCTGAAGGAAAAGATAAGTTGCGTATATCCATACAAAAAATTTCCCATTCACCCAACTATATCATTTGGACTTTTAAAAACAAGGGATCATTATGTTTATTTTGACATTTTCCCCGTAAGTGAACACGTTGAAAACATTATCTTTACATAAACAAATAACCTACCTGGGTACAAAATCACTTTTAAGATCAACATCAGCTATCTGGTAGAGTATTGACTCTTGCTCCGCCTCCACTGGGGAACCAGCCAATAGGAGGAGATGACCGTCAGACTGCTGGATTGTGATTGGTTGAAGCATGGTGTGAGCTACACCAGTCCACACACTATCAAACACACTCGTTTCTCTGTTCCAGCGGAACACTTCTGAAGAACTCTGGGCGTTGGCAAATGCAAGGTATACTAAAATATAAAATTATATATTTCTATTATTTGGATACAACAAAAGAGCTTGAATTGTATATTCTTACAGCCAGCCAACATTAGGCAAATAGTAAAAAGGTGAGTTAATTTTCCTCTAGAAAGTATGAGTGAATATGAATATTTTATTCAAATCCGACTCAAAGTTGGACATCAAACAATTAATCAACAAAGATACCTTTTTATGAAATATGTTTTCTAAATTATGCTATGAGTATTGGAAGAACAAAGAAGTTTAAAAAAAGACTGACACAAGAATTTTTTAATATTGGTTAACCAACAAAATAAATTGTAAAATATGTTACATCAACAAAATAAACAAGGATAAAAAATTTGCTAAGTTGAATTAGTCAAGGTACTCAAAAACAGCAAGGCAGCAAATTGAATCCAATTCAAAACTAACCCCAAATACATTTTTAATTATTCTATATTAACATTCGTATATTAGCAATACTAACTTAAATCCTCAAAAGATGAGAAAAAATGTTGCCAGGTTACCAACTGTCTGAAGGGTAAATGTAAATAGTAGGTAAACGACTGTCTAAAGGGCAAATGTTACCAGGTTACCGACTGTCTATGGGCCTTAATTCACACACTTCCAAAGATAACTATTACTCAGAAAGGTTAGCAATTCTAGAGATGCCTAGAAGGTGACATGGGTCCCCTTTAAAAAATCATCCTTTACTAAGATCAACCCCTCTTCCCTTTCTCCACCATTGGACTAAGGTTACCTTAGTGACTTACAGTTGCCTCAGTGCTTTCATGATAGGAAGCACTGAGCAATAAGATTGTTTAATACAATGCCACTGTGAGCAGCTGAGGAACTATACCGTATTCTCCGTCAGTGGTGCTTGCAACAGTTCTAGCACGAGTCGTCTCCAGAAACTGATGGTTCAGGAAGCGCTGAGTGGCGCTGTCATATCTGTAGATAGCCGACTGTTGAGGACTGCGCACCACATTCTGTCGATTGTTGGCAAATACTAGCAGCTGCATGGTCCCCGTGTCAACAAATTCCACGTCGAGAGCGCCCTTGGTGGCAAGAGACTGATGCTGAGAGAACCGGTAGTTGCTGGCCATCTTGTATACAACAGAGCTGGGGGAGAGGAGAATAAAGCTAATAAAGTTGTTTTGATAATGAAGATACTTTACACAGAAATATGTTCTCAAATTATCATCCTGATATATTATTGTTATATTTGGGATCAAACTATCTGCAATGGTACAAAATTATTGTTAGGGGCACCTTCTGAGTCAGGGAACACCTTATACACTGACTGTACCTTCATACTACCGGCTACAGCACCTTGACAAGAGATATGCCATGCAGCTAATGGCTGAAATACTGCCCAACTACAACAACTCACTAACTCACAATAGTAAGGCTATCTCAATGACAAAAATATCTAACTATTCAGATTGAGTGATTGATGAATATTAGACAATGAGGACACAACTTTTTAAAAACAGAAAAAATATTATGAATCATAAAGATAATAATTTCCCCTAAAGATAAGGTTACATTTATGGAGAATTTAACAAACTTCAAAACTTCACTGACTTTGTTTCATAGGAACTTGTTGTGTAGTCATAGTAGCTAGCAGCGGCCATGAAGAGAACACTGTCCAGCTGGAACAGTGTAATGGCCTGGATATACAGGGCCTTGATGGACTGAAGAGGAACAATCCCGAACTGCCGCGTCTCTTTGTTCCAGATGTAAATGTCTATTGTCAATTCGGAGCGACTCGAACTATCCAGGGCATTGGACAGAATCAGGAAGTTCTGGTTGTCATGGGTTACGAACTTGACATCACTGGCACCAGTGGTCCTGAACACTTGGATCTTGAAAAGAGGAATTTATAAAAACTTAGAAATGTAGAGATACTGACATTTTGATTTGATATTCCATTGCTATTTGATATTTGCAGTAACCTTAAGGATCTAGTTATAACCATTTTTTTTAGTCTGCTAAGGAAAAGTGTTGATTTGTTTCAACCACTTTTTTATATTTTTGTGCAAAACTTAAAAAGAAAAATGTTTATGATTCTTTGGCCTGTCATATCTGAAAGAAACCAAATTTACATGACCTTTTTATACCTATACTAATAGTGTTCATGATATAACGAATGTTGATATAATGGCTTAATAATTTGGTTGGTCTAAAATCAATTACTTTTAAGACTTTGAAGATTTTTGGGATTTGATTTGGTTCTTGACTATTTGTTTGTTGCAAGCCATTTCTCTAACCCTTTGGTAACAGTGAGTGAACACACAACTCACCATAGAGAGTGTGCCCTCCTCTGTGACTACATACAGAGGGGAGTCCGTCACTCTGTCCCCCTCACTCCCCGCGTTGGCTATCACGAGGTACGTCACGTCCTCCAGCGTGAAGGAGACTGCAGCAGTGGCTCCATTGGTGTTCACAGTCTGAATTAAGATAAATTCTAATGGTATAACATGATACATACTTAATTATTTACAATTAAAGTCTGACTATGTCTTATGAACAATTGCCAAATTATATAAATGACAGTATCTATATTCTGCGATAAAGTGGAACAGTGATGCATTTCAAGCACCTGCCAAGCATCTCCTTTAGGAGAGCAAAATATAACAGTTCAAGAAGCATAGAGTAGATGCAAATATAACAAATGAACTCACTTCCATATAAGTTGCCTCCCCCTGCCACCTGAAGAGCACCGACTGTCCGTCGCCACTGTAGGGTCCTGTAGGTAGTCTCGACCTCAGGGTCACAGACTCAGGGAGCGATGTCAGCATCAGGATAAACCTCGAGTTTCTCACCATGAAACTGTACCACCCACTGACATCTGCACTTGGAACACTCTGCAGTAGAGCGAGAGTAATCTCCCCTGATGAGTCCTGTGTCAAGGCTGTTTCAGCCACAGTGCTTACATCCACTGTAATTGTATGTTCAGCTCCACGAGACCGTATAACATCCAGGTAGACAACTCCCCTACTTTCCTCTATAGCTGTTGACGAGTTTCTGGAATTGGCAAATAATTTAATTTTAGCAAGAACTTTCCATTTCCACCTATAACAACCAAATTAACTGGAAAGTGTGTTAAATTTGATTATCAGCATACAAATCAAATGTAATTTTTCTGTGATGGTAACAAATTTGTATGCATGAATATACATCAATTATTACTCGCCCGTGTAAGATATCGCAGTGTAATATTTATACGGCGATATTAAACTAGTGTAATACCGCTGCACGTATGACGTCATAATATTGTGTGGTTGTGACGTCATAATGTGGGCACCGCCGTCACAATGGCGGCCAAGTCGCGGAAATGCTTCGTTCAGTACACTCCATGCTTGATTACTGAGGTCAAGTAATAAACAGAATACTAAACTTCCTTCAATTTAATACTATTTCTATTAAACTCGTTAATGATTAGGTATTAAACTCGCTTTCGCTAGTTTTATACTTAATCATTAACTCGTTTAATATAAATAGTATTAAATGGAAGGTCGTTTAGTATCCTCTATTAATGATATAAACAATGTTTCAGAGAAATTACAACAAGAAATTTTAAATATTCTCTTGGATAAATCTTTCTTCTATTCAATTAATCTTTCAAATGAAAAGCTAAGTAGGTACCTTGTGTTGGCCACAAATATTTCAAATAAACCTTGCGGGGAGTCATTTGGTAGAATCTTGATCACTTTCTGTACATTTGTCCCGAGGACAGCTCCATTGTCCGGGGCCTGCAGCGTGATGAGGAAGGTTTCCTCCTCTTCGGGGGTGTTGTCATCAACAGCCTGCAGCTCCACGGTGCTTCTCACCTGGTAGAACAGGACAGGTACATAGAGGATCCGTAACAACCTTCCTTGCAATATGCTTGTTGAACATGGTCATCATTTGTTATCAAATGAGAAAAAAAGAATCTAGAATCTTTCATAAGTCTATTTAGAATCATATCTTATAAATGTAAATTTTCTTTTATGTTCTGTTACCTGTTTATTTAGAACTTTAGAAATAGAAAAACTCAACAAG
Organism: Phorcus lineatus; assembly: GCA_921293015.1. NCBI lineage: Eukaryota > Metazoa > Mollusca > Gastropoda > Trochida > Trochidae > Phorcus > Phorcus lineatus. Next base: position 5,324,342 of record OV121081.1, on the reverse strand, counting down.
CATAAATTATTCACAATTATGACGTCATATTTTAAGCATTATTGATTTATATTATTTATCAGAGACTCTCTTCTCACCATGAGATCATTGAATATGATAGTCCCAGATGCAGGGTTGATGTCGTTGACTGGAAGGTTATCAGCGGAGGTGATGATGAAGGGAACATTGACAACCCCAAATATCCCTGGCCCCCGGTAGAGGGTCAATTCTAGCTTGCTGCCCGCTAGGTTGTCCCCCTGGGGTTCTCGAAGCTCCACTTCATTTGCATCGCTGAACTCAATAATGCCACCAGGGACATCATTTGCCAGAATGGTCACAGTGGCTGGGGTGGAAGATTGAAGAATTCATTAACAACAATAACTTTTTGTTAAAATGTTCAGACCACTGGTATTAACTAAAATTCTTCATTATGCAGAACATCAAATATACAATGTGTAGGGATAATTAACTCATGCATACTCATCACTTTTGAAGAATATTAGGATCAATAATTTTCACCTATTGACATATCTACTAATAAATTTATACTTGAAGTAGTTTCTTGCTACTCCCCTGTATAGCGGCAGTTACTTACCAATTGCATATCTACCAGTACCTTTCATACCAGTTGCGTAGCTACGAATACCTTACATTCCAATGACATATTGACCAATCACTTAAATACCAGTTGCATATTGACCAATCACTAACATACCAATTGCATATTAACCAATCATTTACTTACCAGTTGCATATTGACTAATCACTAACATACCAGTTGCATATTGACCAATCACTGCTCCATTCTGAGGGTTGTCCAGCAAGACCTCAAACTTCTCGTGTGGTTCCGGGGCAGTATCACTGTGGATCTGTATCAGCATGTCTTTGTGTGTCTCTCCAGAAGTGAACACAATCTCCTGCAAGCATTATTGTAATGTATGTGTATGTGCAAATATATAATTGTTTCCCATGTGTAATGTTTGTCTGAAAATATGTCATACATTCTAATCTCTCCTCTGAGTAACTCAGTCAATTTTGTTTCTGGGAAATGTTCTAGAAAGCCACTTCAACAATTAATCCAATGCAATTTATGTTCTTGCTGATAGATACAATACACCACACTTGCACTGGTATCTTTACTACAATGTATTTGGCTTGGGTCTTTTGTAATGGTAATCACTTCATCAAAATCAAATTCTAAGGTGAAATTATTAAACATTTGCCTTGTGATATGCATTGTTGACAGTAGCTCAGTGTGTATGCAGTTTTGATTTGCTTGGATGTATGTTGTCAGTGTAGCCTTCCAAATTCCTTATACAAAACTAAGAACAGGTCATATAAGTATTTGTCAAGAGATGCTCCTACATGGGGTATGACAGAATTGTTATGAATTACCTGTGGTGTGACAGTGAAGTCCTGCCCATTGGTGGCTCCATAGCTCTGGCTGTAGAAGAAGACGGAGATGTTCCCAAATGTTCCCCGTTCCCGGATCACCGCCAGCGTGATATTCATCTCCTCTTCATCCACAAGAACACTACAAATTGGGAACATAATATAAGTTATAACATTCCGTCGAGGGTGACATAGGGATATATTATTCCTGCGAAAGGTTTTATGCAACGAGCGGAACGCGAGTTGCATAAAACCTTTCAAGGGAATAATATATCCCTATGTTACCCGGGACGGAATGTTATAACGAATTTATCATACCGAATGTCTTAATGTATTATTAAAAACTTGCTCTCTAAAACTAAAAAGACAAACAGAAATGAACAACACCTATGACCTGATCACGTGACTTTGATTGATTGACGTTGAAGCACGCTTTACTCATGTAGCGGGGTATAAGGGATTTATCATCCCTCGGCGGCGGTGAATATGGATATTTGTTTAGGGTCACGTGGACCAATCAGAGATCGACATTCTTACATGCGGTATGATAAATTAATTTGTAGCATTCTGTAGTATTTATAATCGTTTGGTGCGAAAAGCTGTTTTTAAGGCATCATCATTGATGGGAGCCCAAATATTTCCATTTATCTAAGAGATGTAGTTAGACCATGTCATTGTAGCAGTCAGCATATTTGTAAAATTGTTGACACGAAATTCAAAAGCAATGTCTTTAGTGATGACATGTAAATGGGTTCCACAAGATATTCATACACTTACTTCCTTGATTCTTGACCAAACACCACCACACCTTTGGCGCCATCATTGGCATTGATGATGATTTCAGAAGTGATGTTACTGTTTAACTGAGGAGGGAATTCAGGGCTTGTATCTCCCTGCAGATCCACAGAAGTCAGGTTGACAATGAATACTTCATCTATTTCAGGGATGTCATCATTTTCTATATCAACCACAATGGTCCCAGCAGACTCACCATCAGCAATGTCTATGTAACCATTGGCAACGCTGCCAAAATCAACGTCAGGAGATGCAAGCTCAAGAACAGAAGATGCTGGAGTGACAGAGCCTTGAAGAATGGTATATGAAACTCTCACAACACCGATAGCACCAAACTTTCGGTCAACTTGAAGATTTACTCTTCCGACCTCTTCATCCACCCTGACATTGAGTGAGGTGGCTGCAAACTGGAATATACCATGTGGCTGGTCACTGCCCCCGATGGTGATGAGTGCGGAACTACGCTGAGGGTTGATAATGGCTTCACCAGTCGGACCGACTCCTGATCACAAGAGATAACAATTGTTTTTGTTGAGCTTGGTATTCAGAATTGAAACATGGGGAATTTAAGAAATCATGCCGATAACAAATAATAGCGAATAATTGTAAAAAAAAATGGTATGTTTATAGACTAAATTGCTAATGTATGGCTTTTAATAATTACTGTACTATAATTGCAATCATTTCCTTTTGAGTATTTTGTCAGTAATAAAACTATCAGGACAATTATTATCATACAAAATTTGCATTGCAATTGGTATATTTATCATTTTTTTCTCAAAAGGTTGACTTTTCCTTCTCAAATAGTTATTTTTTCTGACATAAATCATAACAAATGAGCGTCTTTATACAACACAGATTCAACCATGACAACATCTTTGTCTAAAAAATGAAATAACGTCTTTAAGCCTGAAAAAAACAGAACCACCATGAACTGACCCTGAGTAGTGACACCTGACAAGGTGAGCTGATATTCCTCGTTAACCTCAGGTGTGTCATCAACCAGCACTGTCAGTGATATCACCTTTATCATCTCTCCCTGCAGGCATAAAAAAAAAAAATAACAATCATGAAATTAATTACAACAAAATCAACATTCTAATGAGCATAATAAATGTTTACATGCAACAAGTTGAAATGATTAGTTTCCACCAATGAATCTATGTAGACTTTACCATCATCCCTTCAGGTCACGTTTTTTGCAAATGGATTCCAAGACAGAAGCACAAAAAGCAACAAAGATGGATGCTATGGTAAATCCAACAAGTTTCACAATCTTAACAGACTTCATAAGCACGCCATATCTTTATCGGTTATTTATAGATAATAAACAGCAATAAAGACATTTAAAATTAAACTCATCTAAGCTATGAATATCACACTCACTGGAGCAAACTGTAGCACCCCAGCATACTCTCGGAAGCCCTCCTGTGGCAGCAGACCATTGCGCCCCTCGATATTCCAGTTGACCGTCACCGTGCCGTGAGCTGGCTCACTTCTTGATACTTGCAGTGTGAACGTGTCACCTTCAATATAGAAACTCTTTAAAATCCAAAAAATTCCAGCTATTTAAAGTTTCATACTTTCATTTTACAAACTAAATACATCAAAGAGTTGTAAGTAATCTCTTTCTTCACTGAACTAAAGACAGCTGACAGACCATTATAGAGTTTGATTTGCATGTTAACTTCTTAACAATGGGAAGCATCCGGGATTCACATGCTAAATTATAGGTGTACACAGGGGATTCATGTCTTGCATGTTAAGGGTTACAATGTCTTGTGGCCAGGTTGCTCCAAGTTCATGGTTCTTCCATTAATGGACACAAGCTAATAATTGTGAGTGAGGAGAGATTAGGTCTATATCAGGATGTTCAACCCTCAGTAGTTTATTCAGGAGTTTATTCCATGACCCGCATGATACATCGTTTATTATATTATATTAAGGGTGTCGTCATGGGAGAGTGAAGATTTAAAATTGGTCCGTCCAAACAGCAGTAAAACTGGGAACCTTGTTTTGTAATGATTACCTGTGACTGATAACAACCAAAAGCCTTTTCTGTCAGCATATTGGGTGAATATTCCCCAAGAGAGGAGAGAAAGCAACGTAGATAAACTCAATATTCTCTATTCTTACAGGCATATGAGTTTAGAGCTCATTTATATAATGACCAGTCCCTACAGTATGTCTTAGGAGATAGGTAAGTGAGGGATATGAATAACCATTATGATTTCTTGCTCACTCATCATGTGAAATAAATATTTCATACCTTCTTTAGCCAAGTATGCTGTTGTCGCTAAACCAATAACTCCAGCAACATAATCGTTTTCAAGAATGACAACATCGATGCTTGACTGCGAACCGATGGTGGCTCCCCCTGTAGGATTGCTCAGCTGCACTGTGAATGTCTCGTTGTCTTCAGGGGTCAGGTCGTCAAGAATAGTCACAGTCACAACTTGGAACAGAAACAGGAATACATGCAAAATATCACATCTTCAATTTGTCAATAGTCTAAAACCTAAGGAGTTTAACAACTTTTGAAAATACATGACATTGGAGCATATGCTTATATATATGCCTATTAAGGAAATCTTGATTTTCTAATGTATGACACTTCTGAATGCCCTTCAAACACTTAGTCTCAAGCTGATTACTTATACATGTAGGATTTAGGAAAATATTTATTCATATGTACATGTGTAAAGTAAACTCACTTCTGCGAGACTGCCCCGCAGCAAAGCTGAGAGTGGCGCCATCTGCGATGAAATCTTCCTGATATGTGGCGGTTGGACTTGGGGCTACTGACCAATCAACAGACACATCTCCAAGGGTGCCTCCTACAGCAAGCGTTGAGAAATTTGAAAATATGTTCATAAATTCATAAGGAAAGTTATTGCAAAACTAAAATAAGCTTATAATAAGATAAGCTAATTGTCCTGTTCTTTTTCAAAACATTAGTTATACATCATTATCAAATCTTCATTCTTTAATACGTCATGACATGGATGTATGTTTACATATGATGGAAAAATTTTGATGGACTGAAATATCCATTTGAAGACTGCCTTTTGGATGGACCAAAACCAACAAGGTCCTATTCAATTTGAAACAATCTTTCTCAATCATTTCTTCTTGCTTTTTGAGGCACATTGATATAGTTTATTTTCTTACCCCAAAGAGAATCTAAAATCTAAAGTGTAAATTTGTGTACAAATATAACATGCTTGTCATGTGTAACAAAATCTATCAGACTATTTGTTCCTCTTTGTTGGGGCTCCTGTATTTTGGGTAGGATTCCCTTCATGCAACATGTATATCTGCAATAAAACAGAAAAAGGAATATCCTATAACCTGTTCTCTCTACTACAAGATCGACAGCCTGCCGGTCTCTCTCCTCAACAGACACCTCCGTCTCGGTGGCCGACAAGCTGGAACTGAACACTCTGAACATCCCATTGGCTGCATCGTTTGCTGGAATCAAGATGTCAGCCGTCTTTGTATCTCCAAGTTCAGGATTCTGGGACGTCAGCGCATTCGGATCGTCGACAACAACTCGCAGCAGGGTCATCTGGAACTTCTCTTCCAGTTCAGGCAACATGTCATTGAAGATGTCCACTTGAATCTGGGCGGAGGCCACTTGGTCCTCGATAGTGATGGATTCCTCCACAACAGCCCGGTAATCTGCTCCTGACCTCGCCTGCTTCCTCTCTAGTTGTGACACCTGGTGGTGAAAAAAGAACCTCTTTGTTTTATCAGAAGCAAAACATTCCTCAATACTGTTTACATGTTCTTACATCCCACCTGATGAAGCAGTAAGCAGAGAGGCCTGCTCATGAACATCCACAGTAACGAGTTGTTATCCAGAATATCTTAAAAAGTGTTAATCAAAAATAAATTAAACATAAGAAAAATAACTTAACAATCGAACGTAAATGATATTATATTATATTTATGTTTAATTAGAATAATAGCATATGTAAGATAAGAATTCATAATTACAATTCAAGCATTGTCATGTTAATACATTCTAACCTTTGTTGCATTCTTTGTATAGTAGTTTGCGTTTTCATCAGTGAACAGGAAGCCAGAAGCTGTACGGTACCAGTCACACTGAGGGTTGTCACTATGGTAACCAAAACCTAAACAATCCTCCCTGTCAAGGCATGCTGCAGCACATGTCTGTGAGAAGGAAAAATATCGTGAAATACATATGAGGCATTTTGGTTGATCTGTACATTGCAAAAAAACAAAGATGAGATTAATGGACAAGAAATGTTAACCAATATGATTGGACTGCCTTGTTCAAAACAGACTTTATTAGTTATTCGTAATAGTGGTTGTTTTTATCACTTTTGAGGTAACTCATTGTGGCCTTCAAATCATTATTAATCACTGTGGTACACAAGATATTAAATAAATGTAATCATATAATCCCAATAAGGTATCTTACAAAATAATTTCCCACCAAAACTTGTACAATATGAAAAATTTGTCTCATATATGTCACTATTCAGATCATGTATTTTTCGAGCAAGTGATGTCATTGATTGGTGTGATTAAGTAATTTTAAACAAAAACACTTCCATTTCCATTCAGATTGGTTCAATAATTAAGGTCAGATTAACTATAACTTTACCTTTAATAGCAACCTTAACAAAGATATCTATGAGGTATAACAGTCTAAAATGTTGACCCACCTCGAGGGGGTCAGAAGATCCTGTAAGGTCAACAGGTGTCCCTATCTCTAACCTCCGGCCTGAGCGGACATCGCCATAGTAATTGACAGAGGTCAGACCATCCTCTGCTGCCAGGGTTGAGAGTGGAGTCTGTGATGTGGTGTAGAACACTCTCAATCTGCCGTATGTTCCTCCCCTGCAATACAGTGTGATACATTGTCTTAGCATCAACATACAGTTTATTGAATATGTGATATACACATGATGTGCACTATCCTTGACAATACACTATGTTACAATGTTTTACAATCAAGATGCATTACGTTAATAATGGACTAAACATTAACACATTTATACACTATCCTTGAAAATACAGTGTAACACTTTTTACTTTTTCTTAAATTTATAGTGTTGGTATATTGACACTTCTTGTGGAAACACAGTTCAAATGTGCAACATTGTGTAACTATGTTAAAGCAAGATTGCGTCTATAATAGAAATGAGACTCATCGTTATCAACCTGAGCTAATTAGTTGCCGGGCTAGACCGCTTGTCTGCAAGCATCAGGCTAATGAGCTATACCTTATTTCCTTGAATACAAACCCGTGGTTCTCTTTCATTAAGCACCCTCCCTCCTGGGTTCTTTTTGAGGCGTAGATTACATTCAAGTTTACAAGTTTATATTTATAGTAATATTGGGTTGCATTTTTTAAGCATCCCTCGACCCCCAGGGTTGTATTTGTGGCCCATGAATATTATCATTATATTTGAGGATATATGTTAATTGATAACTGAAATGATAATGTCTGTCTCACTCACACTCTCTGAACTGCTACAAACTGGTCCTGGTCTGATTCGGGGAGAGAGTAGGACGAGGACACAAACTGGACGACCCCGTGAGGGTTGTCGTTAGGACTGATGGACAGCGTGAAAGTGTTCTTGTCCGTGATCCGTCCACCATTGTTAGCCTCCGTCAGTGTGATGACAATATTCTAAAATCATGAGCATTACAACGCCGAAATGAGACTTTTTTTATCTGAGTCAAGGAAACAAGATTGAACATTTTGATTTGTAAGTTACTGGTTTTATTTAGCTGTGGGGCACATCATCAACAAACCAACTTGAAAAAAAAAAGTCAAGATAAAAAAGCTTTCAAGTCATTAGAAGTTTTTGTGATGACATTATTATCTATTGATTTAATTACAAGTTTAATTACAATTTGTAAGTTGCCTAGTTGGATTACACTATTTGGTGATTGACAAATGTATATTCATGAAATGAAATACTTGTATTCAGAGTATTGAAGTGTACAATAACTAAAAATGTCATTTAATATTCTATAAGTGACTTCCCACAGTGGCTAATGGTCATTTTAAATCAAAACCAAATAAATTGAGTGAGTATTTCTGTACCTCCTCGCCCTCCGGTATATCGTCGGGGAGGATGTTGAGCTGGATGCGGCGACTCCCCTCATTGGTGACAAAGAACAGAGATCCTGATGTCGGAGAAATGTCAGCAGTCGCCATCTCACCTAGTCATTGGTATAAGTCTTCATTAGGGTTGAAAGAACACAAGGGAAAAAAGAAGAATTCAATCCAGATATGTGTGAGTCATCACAATACAGTGCCACTACTCATAAAAAAGAGTATGTTGTCGGGATCAAAAATGTCAAAATTCATAAATGGTATTATATTATAGAGAAGGAGTGGTTGTTTCTGAAAATTAACATCTCAATGCTTATCAGTTCAGTATAATGACATTAAATAGGTTGAAGTCGAGATTTGTGATCGAAAACCAGGCAATGGCGCGAACTAATGACTGGAAGGTAATTTTATAAACTTATTTACAGAAGACACAATGACCATATAGTTTGGTAGTGCTAAGTATGTGACTTAAATAACATACATGTCTATTTAAGCCACATAAAAAGAGGAATAATTGTTCTCATTAATATGTATATTTCAGAGCAAGTGCAGCACCAGTTCAAGAGTGTTCTATCCTTCAATTCAGATGTAACACTGTACATACTTAAATTTCACTATAACTTTTGATGTCAACAAATAGACATGTAATGACATGTCATCTTTTTAAAATCGGCTATTTAAGACTAAGTTGTTCCTACCATTCAGCTTGGCCTCCCAGTTGACTGTGACGACATCCTGCAAACCGCCGGTCCGCACAACAGTGATGTTGACACTCAATGGTTGTCCTGTCTCTGGCTCAGACACCTCCATGCCTTCTCGGGCAAACTCTGTGTGTACAGGAAATTTTGATAATTTGTTGCATAAAATGAACACTATATGGTTATCAGACATATCTAAAACAATAAAACCTAGCTTCTATGTCCAAACATTCTAGTTGTCAATCTCTTGTTAACAAAATACAACGTTGCAGTACATATTCATACTAAATAACACAAACTTCTATTGAATAACATACTAAATAACAGAAACTCCTATTGAATAACATACTAAATAACACAAACTTCTATTGAATAACATACTAAATAACAGAAACTCCTATTGAATAACATACTAAATAACAGAAACTCCTATTGAATAACATACTAAATAACAGAAACTCCTATTGAATAACATACTAAATAACAGAAACTCCTATTGAATAACATACTAAATAACAGAAACTCCTATTGAATAACATACTAAATAACAGAAACTCCTATTGAATAACATACTAAATAACAGAAACTCCTATTGAATAACATACTAAATAACAGAAACTCCTATTGAATAACATACTAAATAACAGAAACCATCTTGTTTCAGTAGCTACTTAAACTAGTGAACACAAACTGACCATCATTGGCATTAATTATTCTTACCAAAAAGACAACAATCATATCATCTTTTTGCAATAAATATTCATACAAATATATATATATACAAAATTTACAATCTTTTGGCATTAAAGTGCCACTCCGTGAGTTGTTGGAGTCATATATGCCAAACTTAAACAATGGTGTCATTTGATCACGAAGTATCGACTGTTACCAAAAAAACACATTTTAAAGCTTATTGTTTGTTTACAGTGACAATATGAAGGTAGAACGTCGCAATTATGATCAAAAACCGGACAGTGGCGCGCGTCAAATAGGCAAACGTAATTTTGGAAACTTATCTAAAACAGCCAGGAGGGCAGTTATGAGTTGATAGTGTTTTTTAGGTTATATAACTAGTAACCATGTATATTGGACGTGATGTCCACACCTCTTTGCATTTATAAGGCTGTTCTTAGATTTTCATGGGAAAACCAGTATTTGTCATATTTATGTCTTTTGGACATGAAAAGTTAAGATGTTCTGATTTTATATCACCACATATGACATTGAAGTTCGTATCAAAGGTAAATAATATGTTATGAAAATCACGGAGTGGCTCTTTAAGGGATTATACAAAAGAACACAACCTTACCGTCATTTGTTACTGAATATTCAAACTAAGTAATACAAACTTCACACCTTTTGACAATGAAAATTCATGCTCAGTAACAGACACTTAACACCTTATGGCATCGTATCAGTATATTTTTTACTCTAAGCTGAAGTCCCAGTTTTGATCTCACAATCAACCCTGTAACACAAACTCACCAAAGGCACCATTGGGATCATCAGAAGGTTGTATGGAGATGACTGCACGACTGATGGCTCCGAGAGCTGCCCCTCCAATCACTGGATTCAACAACTCAATAGTGAACATCTCAGTGAACTCTGGGATTCGATCGTTCTCAATGTCAATCGGAACTCTCTTCCTGAGCTCGCCATCGCTCAGGATGACTTCATTGCTGGTGATGATGTAATCCTGGAGGTTCCTCGCCTCTTGGTCCACCGTTCGGAACCTCACGGTGATCTGGAGAGAGCAAAGATGGAGCAGTTGCTGGGTCAGTCAAAAATATGGAATACTCACACATTAAGTGAAATACCATATATAGGAGATTGAAAAACATGATTACTCATCAAACATTTCACTTGTTCAAAATCTATGCTTTGGCAAAAAAAAAAGAAACACTTTCAGGATTTGGAAGAGGATATAAGGTATAGTTATTCAAGGGTTGCATCAATTTCGACCTCACCTCTCCGAAGGTTCCACCACTCCTGTTGACATACAGATCAAGAGGACCAACGTCCTCTGCAACATTGAGTGACGAAGCGGAGAGCTGGACCACTCCACTTGCATCGTCATTAGTGGTAATGATAATCTGAGCGTAGTTCTGGGTGTCTGGGCCGAGGCGGGGAGATTCAGGCACTGGACACAGATACAAGTAGGATATACCTTATATAGTTAACCTCGCTGGTATATAAAAGTTAAAACCAAAACAGAAAGTTTGGGAAAATGTCAGCTGCATTTACCATATGCTCATTGTCATTATCAATACCATTATCATTATCAAATAATTATAAAAGTACTTATACAATTGATACCATCTACGATCTAATATCTATACATCTATATTGACAATTAAATACAAATGTTTGAATATTTGACATTAAGAGAGACAAGGATATTTCATGGATGATTCATTCATATATGTATTTTTCATAATAGCAAAATTTTGGCATAGATTCTTATTCCATTTTGAGGCATGGTATGGGAATTTATACGGAAACAGAACTGTGATGAGTAAAGAATTTATCATCAATAAGATATCCTTATCTTCCTTTTACTGGCAACTTCTAGAATGCCACTGTGACAGTTTAAATTACATAAAGTTGATACTGATCATAAGAAAAGTATAAGATCAATATACTTACCCACTCTCGGCTGTGAGGCTTCACTGAGCAGGGCCGAACTCAGTTGTACAAACACGCTCTCATCCAGCTCAGGCAAATCATCGTCCACAATGGTCACTTCGAATGTAGCAAACTCCTGGTCAGGCAGGAACCGAACCGTGCCCTGGACTCGCATGAAGTCGTTATAGTCAGCACGGGTCACCTGGCCCGGTAGATAGGGATACGTCACATTCGAGGGCAGAGACTCAAAGCTGACGTCAACAGTGCCGAAATTTCCATACATGCGCTGGATAGTTACCATTATACCTGTGAATAATGGAGTTATGGAGTTTGTAGTTAGATAAAGAAATAAGCAAATTAAAACTATTGACTATCGCATCTCGATCTTTAACGTTTTTATCATAAGTAATTTTAGTTTTAATCATTACACCAAAAAAACTTTTTGTTAAATCAACAATCTATTGGTTTTCGTGTGATGTGACCGAGAATCAAACGCTGGTGATCCTGGCAAACAGGTGCCCCTCTACCAACAGAGCTACGTCGCTGATATGCTGAGGGCAATGAATGGAACTATTGGACCTATATGTACCTGTGTTCTCCTCCTGCACAGTGAGAGGTCGGAAACTGCTTGCTATCACAAACATGCCGTACGGGTCATCGTTAGCCAGGATAGTCACTGTCGATGTACGTCTCAGATTTTCTCCTAGATCTCCCTGTAAGAAAAAAATGTAAAATGTAGAGAGAAAAATTATGGTGACTAAGAAATCAATACTCTATCTCCTTATCCGTAAGGTATTAAAAACTCTGTAATTTTAAATGCAGGTAAAATTCTTTGATAGCAAAAGTTAAAAGCCAATCAAAAGATAAATTTTCAAGCTCTAACAGAAAATTCTCTACAAGTCGCATAGCTTGAAATTGAAGTTTAAATTGAAATTGAAGTTTAAATGGCTGAGGGTAAAAAGGACTTGTTTTAAACTTTTATACAAATAGTGTTTTTTTTAAAACCAACAAATAACAAGTTGGATAATGTCTCTTTCATTATTTTACCAAAACATTTATAGTTGATCACTTGTACTATCAAAACAAACAAAATTTCAATCTCAAGAATTTATTTTTACAAACCTCGGTTGAAGCTGTCAGAACAATTTTTATAAATTCATCAAGCTCCGGTTCTGTGTCACCACGGATACGGATCTCAGCCTGCGCTGATAGCTGTCCTGCTGCAAAACTGACCGTCCCACTCTTGTCCACGAGGTCATTTCCTGTGTCGTCCACAGCCTGCCACGTGACCCGTGCAACTCCATAGCTGCCTCCAAGTCGGTCAATCTGCAAATTCAGTAGCATCTTGTAACTAGCTTCAGTTAGGTATTGGTCAAGAGAATTATATCACATCTGCCCTTCTGGACATGTCACATGTTTTTAACTAGGAGGGCAATCATATGGGGTTTCAGTTATTCCTTTGTAGGGGGATGAGATGTCATAGAAAGGTATATATGCAATGACTTTAGGTTTAATCCATTATCAAATTGCGGGTTATATGCCTATGATAAAAAGTATGTTTGTGCCTATTTTCCTCAATGACAAACTTCAGTAATAAATAGAATATTATTTCCATGATCAGGTCAACCTTAAATAATTTATAAGGCAATACTTCTAATTATTTTGGCCGGGAAATTGTAAATCATAGGTAAAATATTTATAGTTGCAAAAGATTTATCTCTGAACAATCAAATTTTGAATTGTAAACAATTTCTCTTTCAAATATATAATGTAATGAAAAGTTTGTTATGAAAAGAAAAGCCACGCACAGTGAGGCTGAGACTGGTGTAGCCGACATCACCCCTCTCCTCCCCTTGAACTGAGATGGACTCTTCTGAGAATTGGTAGATCCCAAATGCACCATCTGATGCCTCGATCACCACGGTAACCACAGATCCAAGACCAACACTAGCACCACCTACTGGATTGACGAGCTCAACACTGAAGGATTTCTCGGGTTCTGGTATGACATTGTCTAGGAGAGTGATGTTAAGGTATGCGTATCTCTCGCCGTCTTCAAGGAAGATGCGGGACGCTGCACCCTGCAATTCACAAACTTCAGTATCAACTTTCCCTCTACGTTACTTACTTTATTTGACTTCGCGACAGGTTATTTTTTAAATACCCTTTACACAACAATTATCTGAGAATATAAGCTTTACAAGTGCCTTGGACCCGCATTAACTGGACATTATCATTGAGGTATATTTGCAGAAACAAAATTCAAGGATGTGTTCCATTTTGTACATTGTTCATTTAAACACACCAATAGATAGTAAAAATACAATGCTTGTTTCTTATTTTTAGAATAATTAATGCAAGAACACGATAATGTAGTCAAACTTTGTATCCACAAAAATACAAGTTTCTGATCATACCCTTTCTACCAATGTCTTCAAAATATTTCTTCATTTCATACTTTATAAAGAAAATTAATATTCATTAAAAATTAAATGAACATCCAAAGGTTTACATTTTGCTTTATGAACATAAATTTTAACAATTGTCCGTTTTTGAAAATAAGGTTTAGATGTAAATGTACTTCAATATAAGTTATAATAATGATAAATAATAATATGCAAATTTCTATAGCGCCATATATAGCATATCATTAAACTTCTCTAAGGTACTTCACAGCGATCGTGTTATACTTCAAGTTAAGGTAATGTCATGTGGCTTTTCAACTACATTTCATAGGAGGATTGTGTTACTGAGTTACATAAACAATTATACTTTATGACAATTTATAATCTAATAATCTAAATAATAAAATAATCTCTTAAAAAAACAATATTGAAAGTGTATCCTAATTATAGAAAATAAAAGCACCAAATAGAATTTGATAAAGAAATATTCCTCCACCTCAACTATACCTAAAAGAAAAATGTCACCTCACAGTATTGATGTAGTATATTGGTCAAACCCAAAGACAACAGGAAAAATTTACCGACCAGAAGAATCACAAAATTTTTTAATCATGATAATTGATGGATAATATGTGTTAATTTATCCCAACAAAGAACTAATTACCCTGAATACCCTTAAACATGATAATTATTATAAAAAGAAAAAGCTTATAGATATGTATCTTAATATTCCCACAGATTAGAATGAAACAGTCCATCACCACATGTTTATGTACACTTACTCGAGAGCCCTATTTTGGAGAAAAAAGGGACAAAATATCAAAATTAAGGATATCTTTAAAACAGCTCAATAAAAAAACATTATTCAAGCAATTTTTTTAATCATTTCCTGCAAAAAAAATATGAATGTATAAAATTGCTCACAAAATTATATCATAAGTATCAAAGACATAAATATATACAAATTAAGATGTTATTCAAATTTATCAAATTCTAAAATTCTCATCAATAGATGGACATCGATTCCATCATGGTAACAAGTGCGTATCTAATTTAATTTCACTCTCTTTGCTTTTACAGAGAGAGAAAGAAATGATACATTAACACCATTGTGTGCCTTCCCTGTCAATTCGTCACGGATGTTCGCTAATTAAGTCAGTTTTCTTCGTTCTATCGACATCAAAAGCAAGTTTTTCCCACAAGGATCAATGATAGCAATATGGAAGTGGTGATAATGTATCAAATGATTTAATTCATGCTTAAATCAGGGTAAAAGGTTCCGAAGAGATTTTACAAAATCCTTTTAAGAGATTCATGGTAGTGGCTGAACCCGGACTCTGTAAGTTTAGCCATATTTAGCATGGAACTTGGGACTTGTAACAATGAAATATGTAGAGAAACCTGTGAGAGAGTTCACAGCCAAATTTGGATTATTACATTTCAATAGCGACAAGGCATACTCCAAAACTCGACTCTACAACTCATAAAGGATTGTACAGAGGACTTATAAAGCATTGCTGTGTGTATGGCACATGATAGTTTCTTTGAGTAGTGCTGGCTATATGTATCACATGAAAGAGCTGCTCATTGAAAGCATGGTCAAAATATGCCACTGACAATGTCACATGTTTACAGTGAATGAGTGCAAAGTCAGAGAGGGGTGAAATGTTAATAGACGTCTTAAAGGAAGTAGTTAAAATCAATGCAATTATGTGGTAATTACATGAAAATCAGCATTAATGATACAAAGTGGAGATTGGATGAATGACTTCATAAAGACCAATTTCCAAAGGAAAAGCTGAATTGTATAACATATGATTTTCAAGGAAGGGCTCTAAGCAACAAAATGTCGTCCAGTTTTCTAGTGCTACTTTTGTATTCATTTGGATCAGTTCTCCTAGCGACAAAAGCAAACGCCAAAAATGTCTGCGACATGAATATCAACGGATGTGACTTTGAAGTAAGCATTTCACAGAAATCAAAATCTTGTGTACGAGAAATTCCTCTTCTTGTTCGAGAGCGACGATCAGCAGTAGAGACCATTGAAGATCCTCAGATGCCACTGACTAGACATGACTTTCAGACACTTTCTAAGAAGGTTACCAAAACGTTAGATAAACTCTCAACCAGGGTGCTGAGATGGTGGAGAAAGCTTGACCGTAAAGTAAACCAGCTTGCGACTAACAGTCGGGGTGTTCGAGCTCAGGCCGTGAGACTCAACCAGAGGTGTCCTGACGGCTTTGTGAGCATTGAGAACTGGCCGGCCTGTTATCTCATGTCTCATTTCAACACATCTTGGTACGATGCTAAGGATTACTGCAGTGCATTTGAAAGCGATCTGGTAGCCATGGGAACTGTTCGTGAACATTTTTTGCTGACGTTTCTCATAAAAAATAATCCAGGTAAGACTTTGTTGTTTTTTTGTTTGATGAATATGGTCATTGTTTTTAGATGTAATAGTTTTTGAATTAAATCTTTATAGAAATGACATTAAAGAAGGAAGGCAAGTCATATATTATATTTGAAAACAAATTTTCTCCAATAATCTTTGACTGAAGGTTTATTGCATATTCAGTGGTTCAATTGGTATGTCGGTGTCGGTTGAATTCTTGCATTGGACTCAAGGAAAACAAAGTAAATAATTTAACTATGAATCATCTTCATATGCATTTTCCTACAACTATAAAACTTTTAAAATGCCACAACTACACACTATTTTGACGTCGAACTTGCAGCTGTATTACACTCATCTAACACTGCTTTCAAAATATTACACTCCAGTATTTTACACAGGCGGGTAATAATTGTTTAAACTTTTCTAAAACAGACAATAGAACACATTTGAGTTTATTTGATAGGTTATTTAAGTTTTCATGTTATTGGGATAATCGCCTTCAGCTTCTGTGAACATGAAAAGATGATGTTTGATTTCCACTGAAAGACAACCTTTTTTTAAAATTTTTTGGTATGAATCATAAATTTTATTATTGCTCGTATCAAAGTCAAATAAAATATCATAAAATTCACAAGGTGTCTCTTTAATGAATGACAAACCATTCTGAGAGTCCAGTTACAGTAATCAGAATTCAAATTTGATTGAACACACAGGTAAAGGATTAATTTAGGGTTATGTTCAATACCCTTAGTTGGATATGAATATAAAAGTTTGAAACTATCACATGGTGTGTGTTGTGTGTGTTGAGCAATACCACTGTAAATTTTACATGTAGAGTTGTATGTCGGCTTCATGCACCAATAAAAGCCTACTTTCTCTTTGTTAAATTTCTTCAAAGGCATTTAGAAGTTGGTGCAGTGATACAATACAATGTTATGGATGACAACTTCTTTATTTATTTCTCACGACGTTTCTGGGCTACTTCTTGCCCCTTTCATCATCATTAGCCACCTACTGGGAATTCCTGTATTTAAGCCCGGGGCTTAATTACGGAAAATCACTGTTCTTGCTTTGTAATATTTAACCCGTATTTAAGCCCAGGGCTAATTATTTCTTTGAAAATAACACAAATAAGGATTTATCTGATTTCTTTAATCAGAAAATAGGACTAAACGGATCATAAGTCATCGTTAACAAAACGTTATCTTATTTCAACTATGATCACAGATAATAAATTATCGTGAAAAAAAAGCAAAAAGACAAAGTTCAAAACTTATCAACAGGTCTGACTGACCTCCATTAAAAGCTATAAATCCTAGCTTGAAACAAACTTTTAACCATTTAATTATATTAATTATGATTATTTCCAACTCGAATGAGTAGGCTAATGGAATTGTAAACATTGAGGAACAATTTAACAGCCTAATTAATGCAAACATAAAAGAGCTTCACAATATTGACAAAGTGCAACGTGCCCTTTGACCAAGTAGTTCAAAGTAACTGCAACTGCATGCACATCTTTTTGGTTAAAATAGCCAATTTCTGTCTCAAATAACTGCCTGTAACGAGTGACCAAAACGTTCGGTACATGTGAAAGCCCCAAACTGCACTGCCAAAGTTTAAAATGTCAAGGTTCGTCATGCGTTTAACAATTTGAATATTATATCAAAATTTAAGCCCATGGGCTTAAATACAGAAAAGAATTCTATTAAGCCTATGGGCTTAATTTCGCGTTGGCTTAAGTACGGGAAATCACGGTAATGAAGGGGTATGAAGTAGCCCAGAAACGTCGTGAGAAATGAATAAAGAAGTTGTCATTAATAACATTGTCTTGTTTCCCTTTGTTAGTTTTAATTCATAACAGTTCATCCATATTGCCCATAAAATTCTAGTGCGTTAAGTGACAAGAAGCATACGAAACCCTGGAGCAAAGCACTGCCCTACATATTCTTATCATATTATATCAAAGCAAATGAATTGTTGACATTATAAGCTACTTTAGTAGAAGGAAAAAGGACTAAAATGAAAATAATGCAATTAATTAAGAATATTAAACTATGTCATGTTTAATAATATATTTATGAAACAAGTGCGTGGTTCGGTATTTAATGCTTTCGCTAGATACCGATATCATTCACGAGTTTCATAAAGATGTGATTATACGGGACTGAGTTTAGTATTTCATTTATTACTCGCTCAATTATATCAAAGACAAATCTCTTGGATAACCATTGTCGCTGCGCCGCTAACATTGTGACGTCATGCTTAACGATTGTGACGTCAATCAACACGCAATGTTATTACACAATGTGTAATAACTTAATAGACTTATTAAACGGCGGTATTTTCAACGGAAGAGTAATAAATATTAGTAATAAAGTTCTATACTTATGATTACAATGTTGCTATTTTCTCAATTTCAGCACATCTAAAAATAACTACCGGTTTTTTAGAATATTGAAATCAATAAATATTCTAAAAATAGAGAATAATAAACAATATCCATTCCAACCTATGAAACCAGTAAGTGTTTTAGACTAGCCTAAATATTAAGCCGAAACACTAAGTTTTATGCTTAGAGTGAAATCACACCCAGCATACCTTGCTGACAGACTCTAGGGACCAAAGGACTTACATTGAGATGTTATACCTTTTATTACCCATATGGGTAATCTCAAGTAATGACATATTTTCAATATGAGCATGTGGGCACATAGCACGTTTGCCTAGCAACGTCTGTGATGTCATAAACCGATCGTTTGTGACGTCACTGTAGCGGCCCGTCGCAAGTGACATTAAGAATGATATGGTTCAGGTTCAACATTACATAAGAAGCCAGTAGGCTAAAAACCATTTTCTTATTAATTTCCAGCAATCAGTCAAGCGGAAGGCTGGTGGACGAGCGGAAGTTTCCTGGGGAATACTCGGCAGTGGATGTGGACGTCCCAGTTCTTCACTAAACCGTTCACGTTCATCAAGTGGGCGGAGGGGGAGCCTAATGAGGAGGGGTCACAGTGCATGCTGCTTAAACGGGACGACAACCATCAGTGGAACGACGACATCTGCACCAAGAGCTACAACTTTATCTGTGAGATCAATGTTGATGTGGCCTAGTTACTTTACTTTGTCTGTGTGATCACCAACGACATGGCCAAAGTTTTATTTATTCTGTGAGATTTACATCAATATGGCCTAGCTACTCTATGGTGCTTTCAGGATAAACATCAATGTGGCATGGTTTCTTAATCTTATCTCTCACTTCATTTGAGAGATCAAGTTTTATGTGGCCTCGTTACTTTACCTATTTTCTAATAGATCAAGTTTGATGAGATCTAGTTACTCTATCAATCATTTATCACTTATGTGGCTGTCATATAATTACTTCATCTCTACTGTGAGATCAAGTTGATTTGGCGTTTTACTGAAACTTGATTCTTGTTCATCTCTGAATCTAACTATGACCTATTAAGTTTACTGCACCTGCGATTTTTACATCGCTGGCATTATTACTGAACCCCCATCTGTGGGATAACTTTAATGTAGTCAAATCAATTAATATAATTTTTGTCATCATAAAAGATATGGATGGGTTACAGAAACTTATAATTTCTTTGAAATCAATGATGATGTGTCATCAACACCAAAATTGCACCAAATAAATTATCCCTTAAATAGTATGCAGTTTTCATGTCATATGACAGGCCATTGAGTGGCATAATTTCCCTCCTTAATCCATTTCAATCACTTACATAATTATAGTTGAATAAATAGCAAGAACATTAATGTGTCTTGTGACAGCCTGTTATGATGACGCCACAAACAATTGTTTTATGACAACACAGACAACAAAATATGAGCCCTCAAGTTGAAACAATGATTGCTAGATTAAATGATATGAACACAGTGTGCACATGTGGAAACTCTTACATTGTATGTGATCAATATAGGGCACATGTTATGGTATTATTGATTAGGACAGTCGTGTCTACTTTGCAAACTATTTCTTCCTGTTCAAATTTTGCATTTGTAGTTGAATTAAATGCATGTCTTAATTATTATGTTATTTTACTATTCATAACACAGTATCTTATGCCTGATTGATTTTGTCAACGACATTGATAATCAACACTGGTTGATAATGTCAAATTATATTGTCTGTAGTAATAAAACTTATACGAGTTTATTTTCTGTTGTGATATAGACTGTATACTACGTATAATGCAAAATACATCCAGAATCTATTTATAAGATGTTAGAATTATAAATGATGCTTTATTTATTTATTTGATATAAAAACTCTATTATTAATTTTGCACAAAGGATATTGAAGGGTCAATGAGCAACCCTCCATCACTGTTTTAACACATTAATTCAAAGCAAAACAGCAATTATTAACTTATTAAGAGATAATTTAAAGGGCAAGTATTAATTTTTTTGTTTTACCTAATCAAGAAAAGGGATATTCACAAATTTGTTTGAGTTGAATAAAGGTCACATAACACAGAAGAAATAGGAAACTAAATATTCAACTTCCATAAAACAAAATTTTTATTGAAAAATTTAACAATTTGGTACAGTGAAAAAGAGTGAGAAATCTAATCATTTATGTGTTTGATAAAAACAGTATCAAACAGTATTAAATAGTAGGAAGTTTATTATTCTATTATTCTGTGACCACATTAGTAAATTTGCTGATATTGTGCTTTTCACGACTTGGCTGCCTATGATATCAGTGCTAACATTTTGATGTAGCATCTACACACAATTGTGATGTCATACAAACAGTGGTATTTCTACTAGCTAGTTTAATTTTGTTTTAAAAACTTACACTGCAGTATCTTACATGGGTAATTTATTAAGACGTATACCAATAATTTTCATGCATTTTCCAATTTGTTTTCTATTCTTAACTGGCAGAGGGGCTTTTGGTTTGAAAACAACCAAGCCCTTCTTAAAAACTGATAAAGGATAATCATTTATTTTCGTGCAGGTGCTTGCTTGCCATTTTTTCATCCGGCCTAGCGCCTCCAATTGGCTGATAGGAAGGCTACTTTTTCTACACTGCCTTCTGGGCAAAAGTCACACGTGCACAAAAGCATATCTATGATATATATGAAACGTGTTATCTTTCATTTTATCTGTTCCAAATGATTAGAGAACTTACCACAAAATCTGGCGGCGTTTTCCCCTCGCTTTTAGCCGTGATGTCCGTGGTCCTCCACTCTGCAGACACCTGACCAATCAGCCCTTGAGCTCGGACCACCAGCAGAGATGCGACCTTGTCCTCCTCCCTGGCATTCACCTGTTTAGAGAGAGAAGTGAGGTGATTTGGGGTTTAATGCCGCTTTCAAGAGTATTTCACCTATATTACGGCAGCTTCATTATAGGGAGAAAGCCCACAACACCATGCATTGCAGTTAAACCAGCAGGCATTGGCTGGAACTGGCGAACCATGGCAGGTTCTGCGCTGAAATTCAGTGAAGCATTGCACCCAAACCTCACTGCGTAAAGAACAGTTTCCTACTGCAGACATACTTTCCGAGCCCCTGGCAGAATGATAACCTCTGACCTCTTGATCCAAAGCCAAACACGCTAACCACTGCGCTACCCTACTCCCGGGAGTTTAGTGTAAGTACCAATAAGAACTACAGCATGAAAAGCTAAAACACATTCACAAGTTGGAGGCAGAGAAAAATTAGGAACTACAATAGTTTGAGAATATTTCAGTCATATCATGGTAGCTAGTATTATGCAAAGAGTTGGGATTTGAGGAAATGATTTCAATGTGTCACACTGAATCAGTACAGTATTTTTCATGGAACTTTATGCCACTCTTATACACCAAAATACCATATATATAAACTGACTCTTTAAAAAATCACCTCGCTTAACTTCATAGTTTTAGAAGCAGAGATTCTATCTCTAATTATGAATTAATTACCGCTACAATAATTTTGCCCAGATTAATTTGTTTCTGTTTTCATGTAAACTTTAAAAAAATTATAATGATAAATGCAAATGCTTCAAAATCAGAACAAGATATACTAAGAACTGTAACACATACTTAAAAACATTTTTTTTACACCAAATTAAGCTGTCAAATTCATTTTCTCCCCCCCCATAAAATAAAAAAATAAAATTGTTTTAAAAATCCTCTGAAGACAGAATCTTACAGTGACAGGCCCAGTAGCAGGAGAGACGATGGGATCATCGGGTGACGGAGGGACAGAAGCGTCCGAGAACTGGAGCATTCCATAAGGGAAGTCTGTATCCTGGATTACCAGACTCGAAGTGCTAGTCAGGGGGTCAATACTAGCCCCACTCTGATTGGTCGATCCTGCTATTCCATCGTCAGAGACTGCCCTCGATAACAACACTCGGAATATCTCTGTTTGCTCTGGGAGTTCTTCCTCTTTGATTTGGAACTGAAGAACCTGCAGATGTGAGATAAAAAGATATATAAATCTTGAACAGTTTAAATTAGCTAAGATAAAAATAAACAATAGAATAAACAAAGGATTTTTATTAAAAAAGAAGCATGAAATCAACAAAAGTAATGCACAACAACATGTTTACTAAAATTTATTTCTTAAGCGGAAGAGGGATCCTGAGAGCATCTATTTTTTGTGAAGTTTGAGACAAGCATTAAATGAAGCCTTAAAACAATTCTTTTGTCAATTTAAATGGCAAACTCAATAATATTATCAAGTTTCAAAATTTTGCTAATCTGGATCATAATTTGCCACTGCTCAGACTGGTGGAAAGGCTAGTGTCAAACACTTGATGGAGAATACTTGCAGTGATAATGTGGAAGAGACAGAATGATGAAAACATAACATCACACCCATACCTTTTCTCTCTCGCCTGGTCCAAAGACGAGCATCCCAGTAAACTGTTCGAAGTCATCAACCGCCTCAATGTACCCTGAAGTGGTGTCTTGCTGGATGACCCAAGTGACAGTCACCGTGCCACTGTCTCCACGTGTACGTCCAACCATACACGTGATCGCCGCACTCTCGTCTGACGTCTCGGATGGGGTGCATGATTGTTGGAACCCAAACAGTCCGTTTGCATTGTCACTTTTTAGAACTGCAAAAAGATAAAGCAGTTCTTAAAAAACCTATGATATTTTTTGTTTAAAATAGAAAATACAAAAGGTTGTGGCACATGGTCCTGGAATGTCATGGTTGGGAACTATGATGCAGTAGTGACAGCACAATGGGAACCATTTCGACTGGGTATGAAACTTTATATACTTTTTAAGCAAAGAGGTCAATAATCCATTGCCAAATAAAATCTTTTTGTAACGCTTTCTGTGAATTATTCAAAAGAATGATTTTCTTTGTTTGAAAATTTTGAAAATCTGTCCAGCGGCCACCATAACTTCCCCAGGGTCATTAGCACACCGAGCATAATTTGAAATATACATTCCTACGAATGAATAATTATTTTATCTGCTGCACCAGGTCATAAGGTAAAGGGAAGCCTGAAACATTTACCTGTGAGTGTGGCGATGTTGCCTGTATCAGAGACGATGGCGCCGCCATTAGCAGAGATGAGGGTGACGGTAAACACCTCATTACCCTCCTCCTCGATGTCCTGGATTGAACTCACAGTGAATGTGGCAGTCCGGAGTCCCGGAGAGTAGACCAGGATTCCGGATATAGGAGTCACGTCTTTCATAGCAGGCATCTCGTAAATCTCAACCACTTCTCTATAAGTGAAAGGTGATTTTCCAATGAAAGAAACATAAATTAAATTCTTTTTCTTCAAAAATGGAAACTTATTAATTGAAAAGGTGGAATTGTAAAGAGCGACAGAGAGTTAGAGAATATAGACACAGATTGACATAAGGACCATGGGATATGGACACAGAGAAGTAATACCTACTCTTGGACGAGACTCCTGTAGAAGACTCTGACGTCTTGCATGTAGCCAGTGAACCTCTCGTCCCCGGGGGCGCGAGCTCCCACCAGCATGGTTCCTGCTTCATCCACCAGGTTGGGCTGTATCAGGGCTCTGTGAAATCATTTACCATTTGAAGTGTAAGTTTCCAGTAACAGTTTATTCGACAATTCAGTGTCAATAGAAATTTCCTAAACCAAAGGACATAAACATAAAATGTTCCATCTAATTAAAAGAGAATCAGTCTATTTGTTTATGTATAAATGTATTAAGGTCAACATTTTGATAACAACATACAAAATTTAGGTGGTCTTCCTAATGAAGGATTTTTGATAAAAGTTATCAAAACCTTATTTTTTAGAAATTCACATTTTCATTGGAGTAGACAGTTCGAGATGTGATGCTGAAAATTACTAACTACCGTATTTCCTTAAATAGACCACAGGCCTCGAAAAGACGCCGGGTCTCGAATAGACGCCGAGTCTCGAATAGGCGCCAGGTCTCAAATAGACGCCGGGTCTCTAATAGCGGCCGGGGGTATGGCTGTTTTACGCGGGGTCTCGAATAAATGCTGGTCTGAAAAAATAGACGCCTGGGGCATCTATTCGAGGACATACGGTAGTTAGATCTACTTTGTGTCATAATCTTTGTCCATAAATTTACCTGCTAGATACAAGATTACCATCAAAGTACATCCAGCAGGTACCGTTGCCGACAGAAACCAGAATGTGGTGCCAGTTGCCATCCAACAGGTTGGAATCAACTCTGGCAGGTAGAATCTGGCTGCGCTGTAAATGTATGGTTATATTCTTAGAACAATAAGTTGAGCTCAGTTTACTTTAATTTAACATACTTTCTGAGCAAGGAGTTTAAAATCATAGATGTTTGATGGAATTTGTTTTATTATTTGTCATTTATTTGTCACAACTGTATGGATACCCCGCTAATTTACTGGGTTAACATGGTTAATATATATTGTTTTAAATTTTTTCTCTTAACTCTTAAGTTGCTGAATATTATTTTGACCAGTTTTGCCCCCGTGGCTGAATTTTCCAGCACTCGCCTCGCTACCGTTATAGCGCAATTAGCCCCTGTGGCTGAATTATTTAGCACCGCGAGACGCGACCGTTTTTACAATATATGGTGTATTCACATGGCGAATTACGGATGAAAATGGCCGTTCGATACAAAACTAGCCCGCCCATCCCGTACACAAATGAACGATCTTTATCCGACAATTTGAATGAAATTTTTATCTTACCTAGAACGATTTCTAATACAATATGAAGATTGTCTTTATTTAGAGTTACGGAAAATCCTTAAATATAATCGCACAATTAATTTTTTTATATTGAATTGAAGATACATAATTCCTCTTTACGATGATATATATCTTTTTACAATGCGACCTCTAGTTAGATTTCTCCAATTATCTAAAGATTGTCTTTATTTCCGACTGAATAAAATCCCTAATACTGAGCGCGCATACATGTATTATATATCGAATTGTAGACAATTTATTCTTCTTTATGATGATAAAAAATTGTTAGAATATGTCACCCAGTTCAAAAGATATACGCCGCGAAAGATGGTTGGGGGTACCCCGAGGATGCTCCGACATAACGGGATTTTTAGCCAGAACTAATTCTCCCTAGGGCAGTCTGGCACCGGTACGCTAATTAGTGCCGTTATACCCCCGGGGTACCCCCGAGGCACCAGCATGCGAGAGCCAGTGTTCTAGGCACCAGCGTTGGTTCCTGGCATACCGATCCTCTCGGCGCGTGCAGTCACTCGCGGCCGAACATTCCGAGATAATAAAACCAATCATTCTATACGCACGCCGTATCGTTATCTCCTGCTGCGCATGTACAAATTATACATGGAATTAAAGATAAATCTTTCGTGCTTACGACTGTGAAAAAATAATGAAAAGGTGCCAACTGATTCAAAAGATATGAAAAGCGAAAGAGGGATACCCTCAACTACTTGAAAACAAATTTTGATAAGCGTTCTATTTGCGACACCAGTCGCATCATTCACCGCATCGTTATTATTGACTGCGCATATGCATATTATACATGGAATTAAAGACAATTCTATTCTCTTGAAATAGGTGAAAAAAATATAAAAAAGTATACAATAGTTCGGGAGATATGAACCGCGAAAGAGCAACACCCTCAACTACTTGAAAACAGATTTTGACAATCGTTTTATTTGCGACATTTGTCGCTTCACTCGCCGCACCATTTTTATTATCTGCGCACATGCATATTATACATGGAATTAAAGATCAATCTTTCCGCTTGAGAAAGGTGAAAAAAAAATTTAAAAGTGCCAAATAGTTCGGGAGATATGAACCGTTAAAGAGGGGGACCCTCAGACATTTTGGGAAAAAAATTGATAATTGCGACATTTTTCGCAATATTTGCCGCTTCTTTATTATGTGTTGCGCACATACACATTTCATATTGAATCAAAGCCAGTTCTTTTTCCTTTACGATGATGTAAAAAGTATGAAGTTTCGCCACCCGATTCTAAGAATACAAATTGCGAAAGATCGGGGGTATGTTCTTGATGCGGCTCGTATCGAACGTCCAGTGACAGCTCACATTGACTTTCTCTGTCTCTTTTACGACTTAAAAAAAGATTATTTTATTGACAATCAGTATTTTATATTACACTTATTCACCTTATTGATGTGAAGAATAAACTTTACAAGGAGAGTAACGCTCGTCCACACTTCTGCTTCTTTCTTCTTTCTTCAATCTTCTTGATTATCCCCCTCATTTTCCTTCTCTGACATCAAACTGATATAAGCTTTAGTGCAATCTTGTGACGTGTGATAAATTCTGAAACATGGTGCTGCACATAGAGCCACATTACACTCGCTACATTCGTAAGAAGATTCTTTGCCTACCCTTTTCTTCTTTCGAACTGGCTCATTGCTTTCTTCCACTGCCCTTCGAAAGAGTTCTCTTTTCGCTTTGGAGCAAACAACACACATACGGGAAAGCCTCTTCTTCTTTCCAACAGGCTGAATCTTTGATGGAAAGTGTCGACCATGAAGACGTAACACACTTTCGTCGCTTGTGCTTGGCCTGCCACGAGGACGTCTACGCAGGGAAGGTACTTTTTCCGTGTCGGCGAAGGTGATCATATGCTGCACTAAATCTTTTCTGAATTGACGGCTTGTTTTCAAGGTTTTGTCTTTTGAGAATTCTTTATAGAGAATGTAAGAGTTCAACATGGCAACGTTTAACACATGAAACCACACTCGCTTCCACCATTTAAGAGTTTTCATTTTGAACGGGGTGTACGACAGCATCTGGTCGGCCCGATCCACACCTCCCATATATTTGTTGTACTCGTGCACAATACGTGGTCTCGTATTTGCTTCCCCAGTCACTCGGTTCTTCTTCCCTGTCTCTACAATTTCAGTGTCTTCTACGGTTGACATGAGCAGCACTGACTTCCTGTCCTCATACCTCACAACGAGTAGGTCTTGATTGTGACAGATCATCATATCCCCTTTCTTCTGTTTTTTCTGTGCCTTCTTTACCTTCTCAGGAATGCCTTTGCGATTGCCTCTCAACGTCCCAGTCGCACCAGTTCCCGTTTCCCACAAGTTTATATACAATGCCACAGAGGAATAGAAATTGTCCATGAACACATGATATCCTTTCCCAGCATAATCCTTCACCAAGTCCATGACGAGATCATACGTTTTCCCACCGACAGAAACAGATTCATTTGTTTTTCCAGTGTAGAGTTCAAACTTGCAAACATAACCATTGGTTGAGTCACACAGCATGTAGGCCTTTATCCCATACTTCTTCGGCTTGTCGGGATTGTATACTTTGAAACTCAGATTGCCTTTCCAAGGCACCAACCCTTCGTCAACACAAATAGTTTGATGCGGCTTGTAAATTCTGGAAAAACGATGCACGATGCGCTTGTACAAATAGCCAAGTTTATTGATTGGTGAAAACTGGGGTGTGTTTCGTCCCGGCATTTGGTTATTATCATTCAAATGTAGGTACGTTAGTAATAACCAGAACCTATCACGAGGCATACATTTGGCAAAGAAAGGCGTCGACGTCACATCACTCGATGACCAATACTCAGAAAAGTTTCTCTGTACAACCAAAGACATTGCTATAGTCATTGCTACGAATACTTTCATTTCTTCAGCATTCGTATCATACCATTGCCTCAACCTTGAACAGGGCTTTAGAACCTTATCGTCAACCTGTTGGTGGAAGTATCTGTTGGTTTCTGCTGCCATTGATCCATAATCATCTTCATGAAAAAACAACCCGAAATAGTCTACAGGATGCGGATTATCAGGCAATTCTATGAAGCGTCCTAATCCCGTGTTGCCAGTAAATTGGAGATCAACACGTCCACGTGGCCTCGGACCCTCTGTCCAGCGTTCCATAAAGTTGTCACGGTCATCAAAATGTGTGTCCATTTCATTATATTGCTCATCAAAGCCACTGAACTCTTCTTCTGTGGAAGTACCAGTCGTAGCAGTTTCACCCGTAGCTGCTAATATGTGTCTTGCAATGTTTCTTATTTCTACATCACTATCAATGTCACTTTCACCATCACTGTCACTGTCACTATCACTCTCATCAGTTGATTCCATATCAGAAGCTTCATCGGCATGGACCTCGTTGATGAAGTCGTCGTCGCTAGACGTTGACGGACCTTCCCAACTCCTGGTTCGCGGCCTCCTGGCCTTAGGCATCTTTCACATCAATCTGTAAATGATTGAAAATAATTTAGGCACACGCAAGATATAATAACATCAACACATGACCTGTTGTACAGAGAAATTCAATGTGAGCTTCATGGACATTCAATTGCCACATTTTGTAAGTGTTTGAAACAAATTTGCCGTTGCGCGCCTTTGGCGCCAGCGGCCATCAATAATCCGGACTTTTTCTAATTGTCCTGGCGAAAGCTGGACATTTTTTTCACGATTTGCAAAAATAACAAATCAGGACAAATTCTAACATTGCTGGACAAATTCTAACTTTCGGACAACTTTTCACAATCCTGCCGAACAAGTTCTAATGTCGCCGGACACTTTCTAACTTTCGGACGACTTTTCACAATCCCGCCGAAGGTGCCGATGGCACCGACGGCCGCCGACGTTGTATCAACATTATCAACCCTGATGCCGCCTTCTGACTCCTATGCAACGAGCCGGCGAGTCGCGAACAACTGCCTTCTACGTCAGGAAAGTTCTGATTGTCAGTTGTGGATTACAAAAGTTTTTCAACTTTTGACTTCTCTTCCGAGAATGATAGGTTCCACGGGCCTATCCGTCGGGACGGCCGTAGTCAACGAGCACCCGGCCCCTTGTCTTTAGTTCACTGGAAGGAACTCATGCCATCCCGACATATATAGCAAAATATTTAAAACATCGGAATGCTACCAAACTTTTTTTTCAAAAATGAGTTTCCTCGACCAACAAAAATTTGGCAGAAAAAAACACATACCTGCTGGCGGTGCCCGACGAAAGTCCGCTGAAATTTTTTTTCTCGAACACGAACATTTTCGTTGGACACATTTTCTCATGACCTGATGGCGGTGCCCGGCGAAAGATCCCCGACATATTGTGTCTCAACCACAAACATTTTCGTTGGACAACTTTGCCTTGACCTGATGGCGGTTCCCGACGGCATCCCCGACATACTGTGTCTCAACCACAACATTTTCGTTGGACAATTTTCCCATGAACTGATGGCGGTGCCCGACGCAAAAATCCCCTAACTCAAAAAAGACATCAATAACGCTATGAATGTAAATCCAAAAGGTTTTTTTCCTTCAACTTTCATGGTTTATAAAACTCTATAATTGAACACTAAAGAAACAGGGTTTCCTTCATAATTTTTTTTACTTATTACATTTATTTATAACATTTTAGCGGCGCTTGTTGAGTCTTTATTTCTATGAGCGCATTAACAAATTGTATATCAAATTGAAGAGAATTTTCTGCTCTTTACGCTGATACCAAACGTTGTTGAGCGCGCCACTTGGTTACAGAAATACGAAATGCGAAACTTGCCAAATTTGCGGCACTTCTTGTGCCTTTATTTTTGTGTGCGCATGTATGATCAATATATTGAAATGAAGAACAACGTTCCGTCTTTATTTAGACGTAATATTTATCAAAATCCGCCAAGTGGTATAGAAAATATCGAGTGCCAAAGAAAGGTACATGAAAATCGAACTTCAGATCACATGAAAAGGACCCTTTGTGCGGCGCTTGCTGCATCGTCGTTTGTTTTAGCGCATGTACATTTTATATATCACTTTGTAGACAATTTATTCCTCTTGATAATGATATAAATGGTTTTGAAATGTGTCATTTGTACACGGGGATATGAAGTGCCAAGGTTTCCCTATTTGCGTCACTAACGGAATTGCGAAGTGCGAAAGTTGTTCTTTTTACGGCACTTGTTGAGTCTTTATTTATTTGCGCGCATAATAATTGATGTAGGGAATCAAAGACAATTCATTTGTCTTTATAGTGATGTAAAATTCAACAAAATCTTTTTCACGGTGTAAAAGAAATTCATTGTGAAAGAAAGGCACATGAAAATCGCGCTTCAGATCACATGATAAGAAAGTCGGCAAAATTACCTTTTTGTGCGGCGCTTGCTGTATCTTTATGAATTGTTGCGCATGTACACATTTTACATGGAATTAAAGACAATCTTTTTCTCTATCTTGTGATATAAAAAATGTCAAAATATGTTGAGCACATCATGAGAAAATTGGTGTGACAAAACAGTGTAAAACTAAAAATATATAAAAATCACCTTTTTTGCGGCACATGCGGTATCTTTATTTCACGAGGCGCACATATGTTTTTTACATCGAATTAAAGACATTTTTTTTCTCTTTCAAATGATCCCACCTATATTGAAATCCGCCCAAGGGTTCAGAACATAGGGCGTGCGATAGGAAGGCGTGCATAGGGTCAAAATGCACGCGTCTCAGTAAACGATAGCATGCGCGGGTCGGTAAGCTCGTGCGAGAGGGTAGAAAGTGCCCACAGGCTATTAGCACGTGCGGCGGGGAGTGGGGGAAAATTGAGTGATTTTAAAGCTTATTATCGGTACGATAAACGTTATCAATCGTTGCATAATTTTCGGAACATGTACGCGCATTATTTAGAACACCAACGAAACAAAATTCGGTAGCTTAGCGACACACGGACGGAAAGTACTAGCGTTAAACTGACACTACTGCCGTGCAACAATTGCCCGTCCTTCGCTACTGTGAACCTCGGCGTTAATGAGCTAGCGTGAGAAAAATAGAGTTTGGATGTCGCATCTCGCCCAGAGGACATGCGGTCAAAGCAAATTTCAACCCGGACAGGCCCGGGACCCGCATCTTAAGGGTTAAGTTTCCTGTAAAAGTCTTTGTAAGATCTATTTCAATACTCTTAATTCCTTTTTTTTCTGATAACAGAGGACAATATTCGAATTATGGGAATTGCATTGATATTCAATTCCAATTCCTCCTCTCCATTCCATTTTCCAACAAAATAATTTTGGACATAAGTAATTTTGAAACTATGGAAAATGATCATTACATTCAACAACACTATGATAAAATATTAATAACCAAATTGTCATTTTGTCCAGGAAATATGTATACTGATTATCATGATCGTGCGTTGTAACTTCCAACAAACCTCATTATCCCTGGCCAGAACCAGCTCTATATTGGTCAGTGTCGAACTGGTGTCCATTTTGAGGCTGTAGTAGTGTTGAAGCCCATCACTGGACGTCTTGGACAGGATGTAGCCACTGAACGGGGAAATGGGCTGGACCCAGGCACTCAGACTGAACCCATTCACTATGTCCTCTGGTAGTGGCTGGTCTGTTGGCGCTACGGTCAGGTAACGGCCTGCTCATACAGTGGGATAATTGTTATATTCACTGTATATATCTATGATATAAACTACAATTTAGTCAATAAAACATTTGATAATTTACTTTTCCTTCATCTATATATTCTTTTCTTCGGGCTCCTAATTTCATGTGTATTCAGTCAATCTAGACTTGCTTAATGAGGACCTAGACTGTATTAAAGGCTCTTATTTAATACACAGTTATGAACCAGGACTATCTATGATAATGCATCTTGAGTTCTTGTCTTGTATTCTAGAGATTAGTCTATGGGGAATAAAAAACACAAACAAATTGAAGTATTGTAATTTTAAAGAAATATATAATATTTCTGCTATTCATGAGAATAATGATTATCCACAATGTCCTCGGCCAGGGGATAATAGCTTGTTTGTGCTCAGATAGCTACCTAGCTGGTACATCGAATGGACAACAAAATGAGATAGTGGCATAAAGAGACATCTTAATGCATTTACAATCATTCATTCTGCATTGATGAAACTGGTCTATTGATAATGGAAAATATATTAGTATGCTAGTCATTGTAAAATTCTCAAATTCGACAGCAAACAAAATCTTGCCCTGATTAATATGACAGTGTTCTAATCATGAATAAATGATGTATATATATTTCCCCATTTAACATCAGTTCATGCGAAATGTATTAACCTCAGAGGTGAAACATTTCATTACTCAACCTCATCATCATAGAGGAAATTATTACGCAAAAGCCACTGTCGGCCATTTTTTTGGAACAAATTTTAACCTTCGAAGTAGGGAAATGGATTCATACAGCTTAACTGAACATGGTACAGTCATTTTAGAACATCTTCTTTTCATCTAAAAATATTGTCTTGCAATAGGTAACATTTATTTTAGTTTTTGAGATATCACTTTATTTATCTAAAAAAACGCTACTGCCCCTTTAACTGCTTAAGAAAAAAAGATGATAACAAATAAAGTGTGAACCCACCGCTGGATCCAGTGAAGAGCAGTACATGGGTTCCTGTCGCCGGCCTCTGCTTGCTGACTGCATTTGTCATCCCAGCTGGACGGTTACCCACAAATGTTAGGTCCACCAGTTTGGGTGGGTTACCTCCCATTGTCTCGGAGTAGACCTCCCACAGCACCTGGCCAACAGAACACAGATTAGTACAAAATACAATTAAAGCTTCTGTGTTATATAATTTGTGTTTAATTTGATACCTTCCATGATCTACGCTGTAGAGTAAAAGAAAACAATATTTGCAGATCATTAAAAGTTTGCAATATATTGAACACCCTCCTGTAATGTTTCTGTTATTTCAAATCTTACAAAAACCTACATAAGCAAACTGCAAAATCAAGCAGAGCCCACCTGAGTTGTTCCAAGGACTCCTTGTTGTCTCTCCACAGTGAACACAGCATTTGTGTCCGTGATCCGACCAGGAAGGTAGTCTTCTGGGATGTTGATCTCATCTTGGTTAAACGGGAATGCAAACTTTCCATAAGGTTCATCACTTTGTTTCACAGTGACCGTGGCAACAGTTCCTTGAACATCCAGTCTTGCTAGAACCACATCTGTTCTACCGGACACAACTGGAATGATGTGGACATACAACGATGTCAACAACTTTTAACTTTTATTGTGATATATAGTTGTGACAAGTAAAAGACAAAGTATCTTGAAATCTTTATAAAAAGGGAGAATTTTTACCAATGACATAGAATGAATTCATCTGTAGTCTCTATCCTTAATTATCAATCAAAAGATTCTAAGATTACATCATCATGGATGTCATAGATGACGACTTGTCAACTTGTCCTTTGACAGGGTTAATCAATTAAGGAGTAATGGAGTTGGAACTCTCCCTTTTTGGAATTTGAAAAGTCGTCCACACTCATAAAATTGGTTAAACCCAGCCCCCTTTTTTCAATTGGTGAAACCTTCCTCCTCCCCATTCTTCCTGGATCCTCAACTGAGTCATTAAAGGTTGGAGAGTGATGAATTTTGAAAAGTCAACCATACTCATGAAATTTGTGAAACCCAGCCCCCCCTTTTTTAATCAGCAATACCTTCTTGCTTGAAATCATTTAAAACTTCCTGGACCCTCCACTGAACCATTAAAGATTGGAGAGTGATGACAGTATTCTGACCTACCGTTTACACTACTCAGGACGATGTCATAAGACTTGTCATTCTCTGGTTCGTTGTCTGGTAGTGGGTGGATGATTATGGGCAGTTGAGTCTGACCAGGTCGGAATTTGACAACTCCGCTTGTTGTCTCAAACTCGTCCTCGCTCGCCACAATCTGATTGGTCAGCATGTCTCGGATATACCAGGACACGTCCACTTCACCGTGAGAGCCCTGGTTCCTCAAGATGCTGGAACAAGGCAATAAAGATTCATTTTACTTTTCAAATCTCATGTCTTCCTTCATAAAACACAAGTAAGTAAGCTGCTAACTTGACCTTAGTGTAAAGTAAAAAATTTAAGGTAAGGTTAACCTTAATTTTTAAAATGCTAGATGTAAATCAAATAAACAAAAAGTAGTATTAAAAGAAGAAGCCAAAATAGTAATTTAGACTGTGAGTAGCACGATTATAGCAAAATGAAACATTATAACAAACAATTAATTTAAGTTAATATTTTTGCACTATTAAGCTGAGGAGGAAGAAAAAATGAATAATTTGTCTCACTCAAAGTAGAGAGTCTCGCCTTCACTTGCGTCTCGTTGTAGAGGTTCTTGGAAGCGGAACACA
The DNA here is from genome assembly GCA_921293015.1 of Phorcus lineatus. NCBI lineage: Eukaryota > Metazoa > Mollusca > Gastropoda > Trochida > Trochidae > Phorcus > Phorcus lineatus. The sequence goes on along the minus strand of OV121081.1, from coordinate 5,289,375 downwards.
CCATATGCGTCATCATTGGCCAGGATAACTACAGTCGCTGTCGATCGGTTGGTTAGAATAAAATCTCCTGTAATTTGAATGGAAGAATGAAATAGATTTTTTTGGACCATGCTTTTTGTCAATGGGTTGTGATAATTGCAAACTGGTTTGGCACAAATCTCTTCAACAGCTTCATTGTTAAACTGACACTGCGCTTTAATAAAAATGATAATAATGGCTATTTCTATAGCGCCCAAAATCCATACACTGGTGCATGCTCATGGCACATTTGTAGGAGTCATAACACTATATAGTATCAATGGATTTATTTCATTGAAACTTATCATTTTATTTCTAATTATTTCACTTTAGTACAAATATGCAGCAATATGTCTTGCTTTTTGATCAAAAATTCAAAACTCTACCATTGTTTTAAGTTTTAAGACACACAGAAAAAATCATTGTTGACAAGAACCGACCTCCAAGGTCATACAACTGTACAAGGAAGGTTTCATTTCCCTCAGGGATGTCATCATCAAGAACCGTGACGGAGAATGACTTCTGGGCGACCCCGGGCTCAAACTCGATCTGCTGGTTGACAGGTTGGTAGTCTTGTTCCAGTTCCGAGGCAGAGGCGTCGAGGGTGCGGTACCTGACCTTCACCGTCTCCAGCAGGTTGCCACTCCTCTGAACTGTGAAGAACACTCGGGACGGCTCCAGGACGTACTGCAGAATGTCTGGGGTAGAAGGTGTGAGTTATCAAAAGTACAACTTGCACAGTTTTTTAATATTAAAGGGTATTCAAGTGATATATATGAAAAAGGCGAGATTTTTCAGATAACAACTTCTTATTGTGAATTAAATGAGGCTATAGTCTTCAAACTTATGTACTTTTATTTGATTACAATTTTGATTTCTCATCATTCCATTGAACCTATGTGTAAATGTCCATATAATGGTATTACTATGTTGAAAGTATCTATTGAAGTACCCACTTGTGAGCTCCATGGGATGGTCATTCTCCTGTATGATGATCGTGGCCTGGGTGGGCACCCCGGGGACTGCGCCGCCATTGGGGGGAGACAAACTCAAGATATACCGCTCTGTGCTCTCAGGGATCTGTTAGGGCATGTGGCATATAATATAAATATAATATAATAATATGATAAATTATGTATTTGTATAGCGCCTAGTTTCAACAGTATTGATGATAAAAACGATGATAAGAAGACAAATGATCATGAAATTAGAACTTACATCGTCTGCTACAGATTGGATGGTTATCGTCTGCTGTGCGATGCCCTCTTGAAAGGTCAATGAGCCAGCCAATGGGGTCAAATCATCAACGGCATTGCCCGAGAGAGACCAGTTAAGGGAGACAACTCCAAATGTTCCTCGACTCCTCTGTACGACCAGGTCTCTGGTCACAGTGTTGGTCAAGGTACTCTCCCCTGAAAGATACACCTCAACTTTCTCATCTGTTGACTGAGATGATACAGTCGTGTAGGTCAATCTATCTCTTATTCTCTCTTTCTTAGGGATTTGGTACATAGAACAGTTCCTTGAATTTAACCTACTGCATAAGAGTAATTTATTTAATGATTTAGAAACATATTGACTTAAATTACTTGGATTTGTCCACCTGCCTAATGCTTTTTTCTCTCTCTGGAACTTAGTGTATATATATATATATATATAATGTATATTTACCTTACTGGACAATATATGAAAGTATTTATTTACAATCATTTTATCAATTTATCACAACCTAAAAAGCTAAATACTAAAAGTCTTCAGAGGTCATGACATGTAGGTTCATAATATATATTAATAATATAATAATATTATTCATATATATATACACAGCGCCAATCTTGAAACTGACTCTTCTTACAACAAAGGATGCATCTCTACATCAGAGCTCTCTGATATATTCAGTATGATTTCTGGAATACATCAATAGCATGTTTTAGAGATCACACATAGCATGACTCACCCATATTGACGACTGTAGGATCCATAGAGAACTGTATCATGCCATGGGGAACATCATTCTGCAACACTGCGATCTGGATGGAGGTCCTCGGACCCATCACTGACTGGGGCATCCCGTAGCTGAACAGTCTCAGTGTGAAGTACTCAGTTAGCTAAACACAAAGACAGAGGACATTCCAAAGGATGATTTTTTAAGTCCAAATTCTATTTTTCTTCCCTAAATGAGGATATTTTAAATAAAAAATATTTTTCAAACTTTGAGAACAAGGAGTTCAACATTCTTTTTTATTCATATCACCCAATATCTAAAAGTTAAGTATACCGTCTTGAAAAACTCCATACAATTTATCATTTGTTGAATCAATTAATAATTTAGTTTATTGAAGATTTAATTGATAACAATTTTCAATTTGTAAAATATAAGAAAATGTTCTAACCTCTGGCACTCCATCTGCCCTGGCTACGAGGGTTGCTGTGACCCTCGTCTCCCCGGGTTCAAACTTCAGAACGTTGGTTCCTCCGTAGAACTCTGTGGTCCCCTCTGGTTCCACCTGGTACCGTACCTCCTTCGTCGTCAGACTACCTCCACTCCTCTCCACGATGATTGTCACTGACTCAGATCCCTCCTGGGAAGGACATGAAACATCATTTTATGAATGAATAAAGTAGTCCCAACAATTCAATCCATGCAGGCTTCTACATTTCAAGACCAAGAAACGCTCATATTAGGACAGAGGTAGTATAGAAATTTCTGACGGAGCTATGTAGTAGAGAATGTATTAATGTAAAAAACTAATTCAAGTTCTTCAATATTTACTCTATTGAATTGAAATAAACAAATCACTTGCCTGTATCTCATAACTGTCTCTCATTAGTTGTGAGAATTCAAACACTCCAGATGGATTGTCATTGGCTAGAACAGTGACATTGACCTCTGTTGAACCAGGTCGTAACCTTTGAACGATGGATGAGTTACTTATGGATAGTGTCACTGTGACTGTCTCGTTGATTTCTGGGACAGTGTCTGCTTGCACAAATATTGGCAAACGAATAGTCGATACACCTATTTGAAAATTAAAATGTTTTGTTAATAATCCTTTCAGCATTTTGTCAGAAAATTCATTACAACCATTCACACAACAGGATAAAAAGATAGCCATTGAGGAAACATTTAGTGAAACAATTAAAATGATGACCAAAAAAAAGTCTTAATATAAAGATTGTAACAACAGCCACTAGTACAACTAGCGGCCAAGTAAAACACAGTCTCTAGATCTTGTTCTGAAATCTTAAGCGTGAAATTTTGCAAAAAACATTGAAATACAATGTCAAATCATATCGTAGATTGGGTTGTTAAAGGCTTTATATTCTAGTCACCTGGTTCCATTGTGAGAGTTCCATTCATGCTGGTGAAGTCCCCGGGGGTGACATACTCCTCTCCCACCCCCACAGGTGTGAGGGTCCAGTCCAGGGTGACCCGCCCACTGCTACCCTCCCGCGTGATACTGAGCTGTACCTGTGGTATACATGGCTTCAATTAGTGGATTGTGTCTTTCAAGGGCATTTAGAGTGTTATGAATAAGCAAGCTAGATTGGGTCCCTTGGGTTTTGTGAAATGACTCCCTGGACAAAGACTTCTGAACAAGAGAATATTTAGGAGCAAAATGGAGCTTCTTCCTTCACAGCAAAATGTAATAAAAAAGTTTCCTACAAACAACCTCATGCCTCCAAAGAGTAATAATACAACCTAAGAAAACATACCATTTTTATATTCCCTTATCATCCTGATAAAAAAATAAGCATATAGTCTTTGATGTTGTGTCTGTTCACTACATTTTTAATCCAGAAATTTATTCTTAAACATTTTCTTTTGATCTATTTGGTTGGTATAGTTCTTTGCTTTTTATTTTTTTTTCATATAGTGTATCTCAACCCCTTATTTCAAAGATGAGGATCTTTTTTGATGAGATTTCCAACAACTCTCATTCATTTCTATATTCACCTCTCCTTTATTGGGCAGTTCTTATAAAGGGGAGATAACTCACAGGAAGACTTGAACTGAAAGGTTCCTCCACCACAACTTCCTCAGTACTCTCGAACCCAATCTCCCCGTTTGCGTCGTCGGCACTGACTGGTATGGTGACGGAGGTTCTCGAGCCAATAACAGGGCTGTTGAAGTACCCATACGGAGGAACTGAAGAACGAAGAGCTTATTACAAACCTTTGGATTCTTGTGCTATTTTATTTGTCTTTCATAATGGTTTCAAAAGTGATCTTTATATAGTGGATTCTTTATAAGTTAGATATTCCACTCCAAAAGAGGTTATCAAATTTATAGAGGTGATACAAAATAGTTTGATAAGGCTGCAACCGCCCAAATTTTAGAAGGATCTATGTTGCATAACAAGTACTATATAAAGCAACATGAAGCAACCTGTGAGACATCCCTCGAGACCCGCTGCTTCATCTTGAACCAACTCTGTGGTACACATACCTGTTTCTAGAATGATCTCAACAATCTGAGCCTTGAAGCTGCCGCCAGTCTCAAGGAATGCAGACGACAGGAGCGGCACCTCGTCGTCGATGATGTCCACACCCTGCAGAAGTCTCATCTCGAAGTAGTCGGCGGCGAGGACCTGGTCTGGGAACATGCAAGAGTTATAACTAAGACGTCTGCAGACATTGTATAAGGGAATAATCTTTAGCTTGTGTACATTTCAAATATGTCAAACTGACAAAAATGGTTTTATTTTAAAGAGAAGTAGTGGTTTATGATGAAAATCAAAGCTTAGTGCTTATCATTTGTAGCCATGATATTTTTATTACATTTTATTACTTTATTGCACAAAGGATTTACATCTATGACCTTATTTTTGATATTCCACAGTGAGTATTAAGAGCAAGGAAGCCTGTACCTGTGCGGACCTGGTTGCGGTTGTCAAAGTACGTGAGGGAGATGTTTGCAATGAGGTTCTCAGATCGTCCTCCCGTCCTACTCAACTGCAGCCTCAGGGAGCGTGAAGTCAGAGTCTGACATTGGAGAAACGGAGGGGAGATTACAAATCTTTATCAATAATGCTTCACCTTCCATTAAAACTGGAAGAAAGGCAATATATGAGATCTGATCTAGAAATTCGCAGAACCATTTGCAAGTGAGAAGGCCATCTTCAATTTATTCATCAGAAACAGTTTCTTACAATAGTTTGAATAAAGACATACAATTTATTTATCATATTATGTATTATATATAACCGTTAAGGATCAAACTATTTTATACTACTTCTTAATCTGTAAAGGCAATAGATTCAAATGTTTTATCTATAAAATAAGTGTAATAAGTTCAGCGTATATGGTGGTTTGCAAAAGGGATGAAATGACCTTCATCTCTGTCTAGGGTCAGGGACAATCCTCTTCCTGTACTCACAGTTACAATCTTCTGTTGGAAGACAGAGTCAAACTCAATGCTGCCATACATGATGTCGCTGTCCTCGATCAGCAGATAAGCTTCTGTGACGCCCTCCACCTTAGCATCGCCGGTTGCATCCACAAGACGCACCACAAACTTCTCCGCTGGTTCAGGGAACTGATCCTGAACTATTGTCAGACTAATAACTGCTTCGTTGGCGCCGTCCTCAAAGTTGATATCTCCCGCAAAAGGGCCTACATCTGATGTAACCTGGGATGAACGATTTTAATACAGATTGAAAGTTTAATGCATTTAATGTTAAATTACTCAAGAAAATCAGACATTTCAAAGGGTACGATTCCTTGATATGAAGGTTTACCACATTTTCTCTCAAATTGTTGTCTTTGGTATCTTTTTTTCAGAACAAAAACTCCTGCATCATTTTGAGATCCAAAGTCAAATTTGAGAAAGGCTGATACCTTCCAGTTGACAGGGAAGCATCCATGAAAAACTCTCTGAAACCTGAATTGTGAGTTTTGATTCAGATTTGAAGGGAAACATATCAAAACATGAACCATAATAGTTTTGGTGAGATAGAATCAATAACTAATCTTAAATTCAGGAGAATCAGTTAGTAACCTTATCATTTGGTATCAATCTGGTCTGTGTTTTTGATTATCGCATACCCAAAGTATCAATTCCAGATCCTGCCTCTATTTGAGACCTGGCCTCACTTCAAGGAAATAATGTATATTTTAGTTACCTGCGCAGTAGTAAAGTTGTAGTGGTCAAGCTCCCAAGACACACGGACCGCCCCGAAGGTGCCAGCACTCCTGATGACGAGGAAGTCGACTGTCTCTATCTTGTCTTCGTTCCTCTGCAGCTGAGGGTTGATGGTCGTACTGTTAGCAGTGTAGAAGCTAATCACACCACTTGGGTTATCATTGGCACTTATTATCACAGTAGTTTTATCTAGATTCGGAGGTGCCCACACTACATCTCCAACTGGATTTGATAGCCACACTTCAAAGGTTTCGTCCATTTCTGGTTGATTATCATCCAGGACTGAAAAGGAGATTGTTTTGAGAGTTTCTCTTGGAGCGAACTCCAACTGTCCCCCTTGTGCCGTGAAGTCCCCGCCCACCATGGCAGTCCTGCTGATGATAGAGTACTGGACCGTTACAGTATCTGATATGGACCCGACCTGGGACCCGTCAGCAGCAAAGCCTCGAGTTACTTCCAAGGTGTAGGTTCTTGTACCGGGGCCCTCGCTGAATCGGTACTCAGGCTATAAAAGGAAATAGCTGACTTGAAATTCTAATATTTCTCAAATCTTGTTACACTCAAAAGTTTAGCAGCTAGATGAATGCAAAGCTAATGGATGAATTTCAATATCACAGTGGAGACACATACTTAGAATATTATTTATTTTCTTACCCTAGAGCACTGCATGCTGTCTATAAGAGCCTTTAGGTTAGGAGAGTGACTGTGAGCACTATCAAATGTTTTATCAGGAAATCTAATTTTGTGGTTATAATGACACTGAAATATTGAGATGATATATCTCATTGTCGTTATAGTAGAACATTTTTTTTTGTCACAGATAATAAAATCATGATTGATGTCAGAGTCTGTAACCAACCCTATTGTCTTAGACCTTTTCTACATATTTGTCCTTGATCACTAGAGTATAAACCAATCATATCTCATTTAGTTATTGTTAATGAGGGACGTTTATAAAACGGGAGTACAACTCACACTAGCGAAGCCCAGTGGAGCATCATTGGCCTCAATGACGAGCTGCATGACGCCTCGGTCCACTCTTGTCTCAATCCCTGTGGTCTCCAGGTAGATGAAGAATGTCTCTGCATTCTCAGGTATCTACAATCGTGAGAATATGATAGAGATTGGAAGGTGAGACATTTAAAAATATTATTTATCTATTGTGAAAAATTGTGTTCCATAGTTTCCATGCTTGAGAGAGATCAGGTATTTTTTGCAAAAATATAGTTTTTGACAGTATATTTTGCACATTCAACTGCAATCATCTAGAACATGACTTGGCGATAGCAGTTCTGTGAGCAAAGTGGTGGCCATGTAGTATGAGGTGTTCTTGGGGTGTCTCCTTTGAAACTTTGTAAGGACCCACAAGGTGAGACTCTTCCACCTTTACAAAACTTCTTTGTTAGCCACGAAGTCTCTGTCTTACATACAGAGGTGCATGTGTCACAAAACTATGACATCACAATGTTATGACCTCAGCTACTGACAGGCTTCGGCAGTGATGTCTTTGGTGAAATATAATCACGACATACTCTATTTCAAAATCGGGAGCATATTCATGAATGAAAATAGGTCTTAATTTGATTTTAAGTCGCCTCTTTCCTCCATTTAAAAGAATAGAGAGATAAGACATGTTTCTTACACTGTCTGCCCTGATCTGTAACTGTAAGTTGTTGTCTGCCTCTCCAGTCAGGAATCTTACTATCCCGCTATTGGGAGTTATGTCCCTTTCTACGTCAGCTTCGATGCTGCTCCCATTCACCTGGTGTAAAGTAGTTATAAACAACATTAAGGCAGAGAGTTTTAAATCAAAGAATTATTGAGAGTGAATTTTATGCACAAAGATATTGTTTTTTGTAAAGTTCAAAAGTGGGATTTCAATCACTGTTTTCAAGTCTCAAAAAAACCATTTAATTAATCCCAACAATATATTGCATACTGTTTTCTGTGAGCAAGAGGTGTTTTCTTTATTTGTAAATCTTACATCACATGTTTAAGATATGACGATATGACTGAATGGTTCTAGGAATTCATATATGTAAAGATAGAGAAGATTCCTTTCAAATATTAATTTTCTTTAGTTGTAATGTAACCACATTAATTGTAAAATAATGAAAAGTTTAACATAATCTTTGTACTTCTGCAAAAAGAAAATGAGGAAATTGTTAACAACATATCCATATGCACACTATTTTATGAAACAGGACTGCATGGATGCATGCGTTACACTTAACCTTTTTAAGGAGCAATATGTATAGAACAATTCTCTTTATGTTTTGCCAAGTACTATTTCAGAAACAAGTGTAATAAATTGCAGAATACTTTTAATCAAAATAAAATCTGAATTAATCTTGAAGTAATTGACCACTCACAGTGAAGCTCACAGTGGCGTCTCCGAAAGTGCCTCTGTCTCGATGTATCGGCAGATTGACAATACGTGTATAGGTGTCCTCTTTAACTACCGTCGGCGATTCCTGGAAAAGAATATTTAAGTTGATGGACATTTTGAGTAAGCTAATTACTCATAAAAAGGAATATCATACTATATCAATGAAAGACATAAAATGTGTAAACTATAGAAAGCTTCTATAATATTTACCTACTTAAAAATAAGTTCAGCGAACTGTATGCAATGGTTCTCTGATAAATTTAGTCAAGCAGAGTACTAACCTTCATTCCATATCATAAGATTTTCATTCAGCTTATTTCATACAACATCATTACCTTGTAATGACACTAATACAACAATATCCACAATACATGTTTTATAGAAGAAGAAAACTAAAATATAATTTTTATAGATTTATCAGTTATAATATAAGTACCAAAAAATATTCAACCATTTAGAATTTACTATTTCAAGTGGACTGAATTTTATGTATTTGAAGAACCAGAGATAAAAACGTGGTTAAAAAATTGTATGGTGAATTTAACTTTTCAAAATAACTATTTCATATGTTCTATATGTTATGAATTGAAAGAAGTGGAATAGAATCACATAGTTTTGAGAAGTACCTCAAAAATCTTTTATCATTAAAGTTGACAATTTTTTTTAAGTGCACTGTAAGCTATGTATAAGTAGTAAATAGAATTAACAGTTTGTAAAAGTCAATACGATTCCCTCATCAAAGCTGAGCCATTTAAAGTGGACCTTTTTAAGTGTGCTGTATAATAGATGAAGTGGAGTAAAATCACACAGTACCTCAACAAAGCTGAACACTCCATAGGCATCATCGTTAGCCCTGATCGTAACTCTCGTCTGAGATGGCTCCACAATGATGGCGGTCCGTCCAAACAGCGGCATGATGCGCAAAATGTGAACCTCATTTTCTTCAGCAATGTCATCATCTCTTACTGTGAATGTTACCGTAGCAACATCAGAATCTGCAGAGGGGGCAAACCTCGCAACTTGGGTGTCCCCGATGAAGTCATCGTCACGGTCGATGTCAATCTGAAGAGATATCCAGTTGTCACTAATGACAGGGCATCATGTTGGCGCATCATATCAAAGTTCTCTCTCTCTATATATGTCATGATTATTATTGTGAAGATCATAAAATTTTATAAATCTTTGGAAATTATAGTTTAGACAAATAAGAACATACTGTATTGTATAACATAAAAGATTATAAGGGATTGTTATAAAACTCTCATTAGAAGATGTATTCTTATCACTTTCCTGTAAAATAGTACTGGGAATAATAAACTTATTTTAATTTGTTATATAAATCTTCATCCTGCTACATCAGTGTAATTGTCTCCGCCAAGCTCCATCATATACCCTGATATCCTTCGTCCTAAAACGCTCGTATCGCTTACGGCTGGTTACTCATGGCTGTTTATAGCCTACATTGACATTTGTTTGAATTCTCATCTGGGTGGTGCCGCGTTCGCTGAATGAGAGTCATTTCATTGGCTTGCTATATTTAGCGACAAGAGCCTTTTAGGCTGAAGGATATCAGGGTATATGATGGAGCTAGGCAGAGACAAATACGCTGATGTAGCAGGATAATAAATCTTATACATATTTTTTATATATATATTTTAGTGACAATCAAATATCATATATAGCTCTAAAAATCGGAAGAAGACATCATTTAAGAGAAAAAGCAAATGTAAATAAAAACAATTTCAATTAATAACACTTGTTCTTCTATTGTCAAAACTGAAAAACTGCAAACAAGTGCAAATTTTCTAAAAGCATCATATGACTAATGCTGAAAATACAGATTCGTTGATGCAAACAAACTGCATGTTTATCACAATTGTTTGCAAAGTAAACGGTTGAACTGTTAACTTACTCGTCAATAACTGGAACAGTTGTAATAATAATAATATTTATAATACCTTTATTGATAAAACAAGGACTGTTGTCTTTTGTGAAATCCATGTTATTATAGTTTTGTTTTTGTAATCTGATAACCCGCCAGTAAATTGTTTTACCACATATATATCGAGAGAAGAGTAACTGACCCCTAGAGGACACATTAACTGTCCTACTTAATACTGCTTAAAAGGAAATACTACAATATTTATTAATATCACAAAAAAAGGCAATAATGAATTCATTACTTCTATTAAAAAATTGATGAAATTACATAAGTGTGGGAATAAAAAAAAACCAATAGGAAAACTTGACCTCATGAAAAACTGTTCTTGAAATATTTTTAACAACTTAAAATATTTGATAAAGAAGGGTAAAAAGTGTTACAAATATAATTACTTGATTTCCTTTGAAGAAATCTTGTTTAATTTAAGAAAATGTATAAAATGAAAGGATAAAATCTAAGCTCTATGGATCTAATCTTGTCTCTGTATTCAAACTACTTTGAGAATTAGGGAATAAAAAGTTTGATCTGAAAATTGATGTTAAAAGATTTGATAAGCAAGTATCATTGCTAATCTATGATAAAGTTAAGAATAAAACTCAAGAACTTTTGAAATTTGGGACGAATGTTAAAAATGACATCAAAATGGCAAAGAATGCTGAAACTTACTTCATAGCCTGCCTAGAAACACAATAGTTGATCCAGATTTAAAACCATTATTGTCAAAAACAATTGACAAAACTACATTGACAGATGTAGAAAAATGTAAGTGCATGAATTCAACAATTGTAACATGGCCTCTGTGTATATTTGTGCTGGAATTATATTTGCATCAAAATATTCTACAAATCTGTCTGAATGAAACACATATGAATGAACATTGAGAGAAAAACAAAACAACTCAGAAATATCAGATAAGTACGGAAGCATCCTAGTGCCACAGTAAAATATTTTTTTATCCCCTAATTAGGATATACCATCACCTAATTAGGACTTAATGATCGCCTAATTAGGACATAACTATCACCTCATTAGGAGAAATTAAGTCCTAATCAGGACATATTAACTCCTAATTAGGAGATAGTTATCACCTAATTAGGACTTTGTTATCACCTAATTAGGAGATAATTATCAGGTAATCGTATCAACTAATTAGGAGATAGTATCTCCTAATTAGGTGATAATATCTCCTAATTAAGAGATAAAAAAATTTTGACTGTGGCACTAGGGTGCTTCCGTAGATAAGTATATGAAAGTCATAATTCATATTATATAGGATAATCAGATGAATAAGTTCACTTAAATAAAATTGTATTGAAAATGTGCTGTCTCTAACTAAGATATGTAACACAAAGAAAATAGATACAATATATACATTTATAATTTCAATACATATTTTTTCCTGTTTTTATATATTTTTAGCTATATAAAGATAACAATTAATTACTCATTTCATTGCTTATTCCAATTATGTTATGCAGTTCAAGAAAAATGAAAAATAAATGAAACAAATAATGTTTTGCATTCAATTTCACACATCACTAAGTTGTAAAATTATATTAATTACTCTACACATGTATCAAAATATTCCGTTATCCAGCCTCTGAATAAAACTTCAGAATAAATTAGAAATTCATTATCATAGATGTTAAAATTAAATTTTATATGGATAAATAATATTTCAATCAAATACAGTAATGCGGTTGTATGTCTTGTTAAAATATTTCATCATATTATTTTCAAATGGAAGATTCGCCTATGTGCAAGAGAATAAATTGTGTAAGTATAAACTTCTTCTTTAAAAGAACTTTTATCACAGCCCTTCCTATACTTATTCTAATTAAAATGTTCTATATTTTTCAAGTCATTTTGGCAAAATTGTTGTTTTGAAGTTAAATAAAGAGGAATAAGAAGTTTTAAACTGAATTGATTCAAAATATTTCATTATTCAAATACAGTTGATGTGTATTATAATACAAACCATGTGGTACAAGATTCAAGATCAGTATTGCTATATTGCTATATTGCTATAAAAATATTTTTATGAATGTAGTGTTCATCTAAATAGCTATCATTTTCATCATTACATATTTCTATTTAACCTATAACCATTTCATTATATCAGGGTTTTATATCAGCACAATTAAGACTCCAGCAAAGCCCTGATAGTCTTGTTACAGTTTGCCTCCAGGTGCTATGAAAAAATAGCCAATCAAATGACCAAATTCACAGAATATTGTGAATACACAGATGAGAGAACTGATAGGTGACTGAAAGCTTGATATTTCTATGAATGCTAGCTGGAAGTTATCATGAGGCAAACAATGTGAAGACAATCAGGAATTACAGGATCCATGTGCAGGAATACCCTGATATAGTAAGATGGCCAATAACAGGCTTACTTCATATGACATAAGCCTGGACTCATGAGGCAATAACATGGCCTCTACAGAGTAAAGATTGAAACATTTTTATTCGAACTCACAGCAATAACGACCACCAGCTCATCATCCAGCTGACCCTGTTTCTGGACTCGAACTCGGAATTGTTCACCTTCGTTTACCATGATGTTTGTATCCAACAGGTTCACCGTTACCTGGCCTGTTGTCATGGATACCAGGTATGTCAGTATGATGACCAGTCCATGAGGGACTGCCATTGTTCTGAAATGGAAGAATTTTTATTGAAAATGGTAGTTTTGGTTGCAATTAAAGTAGCAATATATTTTTTAATTTAAGCTTTGTGAGGGTTTGTGCAACAATATGGAAAAAGAATCTTATCAATCTCCCTCATATCACAGCTATGTGAGGGTTTGTGCCACAATATAGATTAAGAATCTTATCAACCTCCTTCATATCACAGCTTTGTGAGGGTTTGTGCCACAATATAGATAAAGGATCTTATCAACCTCCTTCATATCACAGCTATGTGAGGGTTTGTGCCACAATATAGATTAAGAATCTTATCAACCTCCTTCATATCACAGCTATGTGAGGGTTTGTGCCACAATATAGATAAAGGATCTTATCAACCTCCTTCATATCACAGCTATGTGAGGGTTTGTGCCACAATATAGATTAAGAATCTTATCAACCTCCTTCATATCACAGCTTTGTGAGGGTTTGTGCCACAATATAGATAAAGGATCTTATCAACCTCCTTCATATCACAGCTATGTGAGGGTTTGTGCCAAAATATAGATAAAGGATCTTATCAACCTCCTTCATATCACAGCTATGTGAGGGTTTGTGCCAAAATATAGATTAAGAATCTTATCAACCTCCTTCATATCACATCTATGTGAGGGTTTGTGCCACAATATAGATTAAGAATCTTATCAACCTCCTTCATATCACAGCTTTGTGAGGGTTTGTGCCACAATATAGATAAAGGATCTTATCAACCTCCTTCATATCACATCTATGTGAGGGTTTGTGCCACAATATAGATTAAGAATCTTATCAACCTCCTTCATATCACAGCTTTGTGAGGGTTTGTGGACAGTATGGATAAATAATCTTATTAGCCTCCCTCATAACACTGAGAATATAAAGAAAGTTGATTCAAACATTTTTTGGGTATAATTCTCAGTACATCGACATATACTCGGAATTGCTTTTATGGGGTATATAACGAATTGTAAAACAAATCCAAAGGGCATCCTCCAGTAACCATGAAATGAATCCCAGATCTGCCAAACCAAGAGACTTAAAGATATGGGAGTTGTTGTTTTCTTGCTTGGCACTCAAAATTATTAGATAGAACAATGCTTGAGTTTGTGATGCACATTGGCTTCTCGATACCAAATTTACAATGAAATAATTATGATAAAGAGTTATGATTTTAATCATAACTTTGAAACAAAAATTACTCTTAAGTTCTTCAAATGAAAATTCTTTTCCAGTGAATGAAACTATTGCAATTGGCTGGGTTTGACCGTATGTAGATCCATTACTAATTTCTTACTCATCCTGCAATGTGGCAGTGAGTGTCCAATGACCAACAAACTTCTCCACCAGATGGTGGCCAGCAATAACACTCTCCGACCAGAATAATCTGGCAGTGTAATATGGATAAGGATGGAATATCCATTCTTAACTTCCCATGTAATGAGGACAACAAAGAGTTAATAATGATAACAACAAAAACAAGATAAGGATAATTAATTAATTAAAGATTTAGTTATTGATATTCAATAATTCATATTAAACACAAATTAATACTTTATTATAATATCATAACAAAAATATAACTCTAAAAAGCTGAATTGCTGACATGTATTCCTGTAGCATACTAATGTCAATTCTGAATTCTGATTATATAAAAATGCTTAGCATTAGTAGGAAGTTAAAATTTATTCAAAATTACTTAATTTCTTCAAAACACAAACTACGCTGCCTGTGACAATGGTTTGCATTTAGGAATGTTACTTGTTACTATTTATATACTTTTAATGCGACAGTTGATGCGAATGATATGTGGGATATCAATAACACTTTTCTTTATGACATAAATGAAATTCACTAATGTTTAACAGAGAAAATCAATCAAACTTAATATTTGTTTTGGAGTGACTCAATGCAAGTTTGAGTCATTTCTCATACTGGTGTATAGGGATATTATGTTGCATTGATTATACCAAGTTTCAACAGATGTTTCAATATCAATTTCACTGCACTGAAGCTTGAAAAAATTAATTCATTTTGTTTTTGGGAACAATAATAACTTTATTTACTGACTAAAGTCAATATGGTTTGGGTGTGACATCATATACTAATAACTTGACTGGGGATATGTGTGGTAAGGTGAACAACTTAACGCCCCAGCCAGATGTGGATATCAATATTACAGTTTGAAATTGAAATCAATTCTTTACATAAGCGACTTTTTGCTTAACCCTCAAGTGGCTGAATATTATTCTGACTATATAGTTTTGCCGCTGTGGCGAAATTTTCCACCATTTGCCTTGCTACTGTTAATGCTTTATTATCATCAAATTCAACTCTTTCGCTGCAACTCTCATGATAATCAATATGTTCCACAATGTAACACATCTCTTGAATACAAATTCATCACACCAAATAAATCACAAAGTTTTGAAATCAATGATGTTTTAGATTGATTGGGGGGGGGGGGGGGGGGGGGGTGTCATGGGGTGCTGAGGTAAAGACAACAAAGGTATATCACTTGTCAAACATTACCCAGGCCATGAATATAACCTGGAGGGTAAGGGGGTGATGTAGGAAATGGAACCCAGGGAACACAGCTTATTATAAGCTGATCATTGATTGGTTCTTATTGTGGTGGAGGTAGTGTAGCGGGTTTGTGAGTGGGTGGGGGGGGGGGGGGGGGGGGGGGAGGGGGGGGGGAGTGAATTTATTTCCAGTTCATACATTAACATCTCTTCTTGTGATCAGATAAACTCTATTCAAGGCTTAGGTTATAATTTTATTTAAATCTACAATTTCAGTTATCACGCATGTAGCTTTTAGTCCATTAATCGAACAGATATGCATGCCAATCAGCTTGTTCCCTTCAGTATGTTGGAGCAGTAGACCAGTGTGCATAGAAAAGCAATCATCATCACTTATTGATATCTAATAAAACATAATGAACACACTTTAACATTCTCCACCAAAATATCATTCCACAGCTGAACTGTTGAAATATATTTCTGTACCATAATCAATATTGGAAAGAGATTACTTTTTTATCAATGAATTGAGTGAATACAGAAAGTATGGATTACACAGACAATATTAGGCAGTGTGACTGAAGTTCTGAGCGTTTCCCGATATGAACAGAATGCAAAATGGTTGATAATCTGAAAGCAAGAGACAACAGCATATGACATATTTCACAGGTCCTCCATGACAATTAACATAGGCTTCATCTTTGTAATCATAAAGTAAACATTTCTTTTACAACCATTTAGAAGAGTTTCAGAAAGATATCATTAGCGGTTTTGGAGTTCTACTCCAGAAACAAAGCTTTCTTTGTACAGCGTCTAAATTCAACAAATATGAATGAGTGCAGAACTCTCATTATAGGTAGGTAAAATTTTCAAGTTTCAAAGTTTCAGAAAGATATGATTCATGGATTTTCTAATTCCTCTTCAATAATGAGGCTATCTCTGAACAGAGTCTAAATTCAACTTGTTTTCATGTTAACAACAAAACCCAAAAACTTCAGAAATCTGAAAGTATGAAGAGGCACCACTTCAATAAATGGGTATTATATGTGTACAAAGTTTCAGATAGATTTCATCACTGATTAAGAATTTCTGTTAGGGAGACAACATAAGCTTTGACTAGGGTACAAATTACTAGGGTACAATGATAAAATTATAAAAACTAAAATTCTTAGAAATCTTAGAATATTAAAACGCATCATTTCATATGTTGGTATTACTCATGTAAAATTTCAGGAAGATATAATGAAATGTTATTCAGTTCAACTTTACATACAAAATGATTATGGGTTGACAGATTGACAAACATATTGAGTTGAAAAATGGAGTAACTTTTTTAATAAGTTAGAAAACAAGTAAAGAAGTGAGCACAGCTCACATACCCCCGCTTCAAACTATAGTCTGGCTTTCTTTGTTGGTCTTACCCTCAAAAAGCTCACTTAGGGATCATGGTTGATAAGTGTATTAAGTTTGTTGAAGCTAGCATGTATAGTTTAGGAGATATGCTCAGGAAAAAGCACTTTGTGAGATAGTCATTGTTTTAGTAATGTTTCCATGTAAAACGCAAAAAATAAAAATAATTTTTTGGTCTTACCCTCAAGAGACGCACCAATATGGATAAATGTATGAAGTTTGGTGATGATAGCATGTACGGTTTAGAAGATATACTCCGGACAAAGGACTTAGTCATAAATTCACTGTTTTAGTCATGTTTCCATGGAAAGCGCAAAAAAAATAAAAATCATTTGTTGGTTTAACCCTCAAAAGGCACATCAATGGATCATGGTTGATAAGTGTATGAAGTTTGGTAAAGATAGCATGTATATTTATGAAGATATACTCCGTACAAAGGACTTTGTCACTGTTTAAGTCATGTTTCCATGGAAACCGCAAAAAATAAAAATCATTTGTTGGTCTAACCCTCAAAATCACATCTAGGGATCATGTTTTATAAGTGTATGAAGTTTGATGAAGATAGCATGTATAGTTTAGGATAAATGCTCCGGACAAAGGACTTGGTCATAGAGTCACTGTTTTAGTCATGTTTCCATGGAAACCTCAAAAAATAAAAATCATTTGGTGGTCTAACCCTCAAAAGGCACATCTAGGGATCATGGTTGATAAGCGTATGAAGTTTGTTGTAGCTAGCATGTATAATTTAGGAGATATGCTCCGGACAAAGGACTTGGTCATAGAGTCACTGTTTTAGTCATGTTTCCATGGAAACCGCAAAAAATAAAAATCATTTGCTAGTCTAACCCTCAAAAGGCACATCTAGGGATCATGGTTGATAAGTGTATGAAGTTTGGTGAAGCTAGCATGTATAGTTTAGGAGATATGCTCCGGACAAAGGACTTGGTCATAGAGTCACTGTTTTAGTCATGTTTCCATGGAAACTGCAAAAAATAAAAATCATTTGTTGGTCTAACTCTCAAAAGGCACATCTAAGGATCATGGTTGATAAGTGTATGAAGTTTGGTGAAGCTAGCATGTATATTTTAGGAGATATGCTCCGGACAAAGATTTGTGACGGACGGACAGACGGACAGACAGACAGACAGACGGACAGACGGACGGACAGAATGAACGCTATATACCCCCGCTTACGCTGTAAGGCGGGGGTATAATAAAGTATATCTATTTTTTCCCACTTGGAAGGTTGCTAGCATTTTTTAGCAGTTTAGATCAACAGTTTGAGTAGGGTAGGGTTGGTGGGGAACCTTCTGAAAGGTGGGTTCATCGGGAGAAAAAATTCATGGGGTCGTCTTGTTTGATAATAATATGCAAATATGCACACATGATAAAGCAAATCAAATTTTGTTCCTACAAATACAAATATTACTAAAGTTGTTCTGTCCCATCAAAAGTCAATAACAATCTGCAATATGGGTATCTATGACTTCCAGGTATAAACTGAACCTACTTTCACTATAAACATAAGAGTTATATTTACCTTGATGTGAAGACTCAATCCAGGTGTGAAGTAATTGCATCCATTGATTGAGTACTTCACTCACAGGTATAAACTCCAGGAGTCAACCAGCTTTCAGCTGTACAACAGAAACAATCCAATAGAGAAAATAGAAGAAAACTCAACTTGCTATCTAACACTATTTCATACTATTAAGTTTTCTGGTTTTGTTTCATCCTCCTTGAAAGGGAACACTGAGGCATATGCTGAGAAAACAATCATGGGTTTGTAGAGTCTTGTGAAGAGCTATACCCTATTGGAGCAATATGAATCTATTCTGACTTTTAATCTTTTTCGGTCTTCATTTTTATTTCTTTTCCAAAGCAATTAATTATTGTTTAATGCAATTAAGGTCAAGGGCAAAGCATGTTCACATTTGTGTCAGCGTAATGGTTATTTTAATCAGTTGATTCTGTAACAGTTTATATCTACTGTTCAAAAGAAAAGTTAGAAATCTTTATAAATTTTGAATGACTGCTTAGAAGGTTCTCGCTTTTTTTCTGAGAGTTTTCTCAACATGCTCTTATAAACAAAAGGTTACAGATTTCTTGATAGAAAAAATAAAATTTTCATAATAAGGAGAATTAACAAGAATATAAAAGTATGGATCACTTGTAACAAAGATTAAGAGAGAAGAAAGGACTTTATGAACCCTTTTGAGGAGAGAATTGATCAAGCAATGAGATTAACATCTCAATTATTACTTATCATTTTGATCACATAAGCAAAACAAGGTTTTATTACTCCAACTTTTTAAACATATGGTATAATCTTCACCAGGTTGCAGAAATACTGCAACTTGAACTGAAATGTTAAAAGGTTAATAATTATTAAGCTAATATTTGGCAAATTTCATCAGCATTTATAGAAATATCAATATCACTAGTGAAGAAACACAATTCTTATACTTTATCAGGGATCAGTTTTGCCAGAAGCTAATGTAACAGTTTGTATAAAACAATGATCTACTACTCATAAATGCTACTAATAAATGTAAAAATAGATTGATTGAATGAGGTTATATTCATCACTCATATACAAAATAATAAAAATACCAGCTTCAATGAAACTAACAGGTAAAATATAAA
Organism: Phorcus lineatus; assembly: GCA_921293015.1. Classification (NCBI taxonomy): domain Eukaryota; kingdom Metazoa; phylum Mollusca; class Gastropoda; order Trochida; family Trochidae; genus Phorcus; species Phorcus lineatus. The sequence continues at coordinate 5,269,634 of OV121081.1, read as the reverse complement.
TAAAAAGCATTAAATATATCAAACAAAATTAGCATGGTACCTTCCAAGAACTGGTATTCTTGAAATTGTGGAACCAATATAAAAGTAAAAGATTATGTGGATCTTTATACTCTTGCTGTAAATAAATAGGCTACATATCTATAAAATCTTGTACTCTATTATCTACTGATAAATACACAAACAGACTTATCAAAATGTAATGCATTACACTAATAAAATTTAATGAAATATTACTTTTTTATATGCATGTACTTAATATATAACAAACGTAAGATTTAAAACTGACAAACACACTCCCTTTAGAGATAGTAAAATATGCCTAAAATCATGAACATTTCTTTTATAGCAAGCCAAGCATTCCAAACTTGACAAAGTACCAATATATGCACAAAAACAAAAAAAGCATTATCCACACTAAGGAAACAATATATAACATTCAGATCAACATAATACTTATATATAATACTATAGTCAGATGTTATGTGGCCTTACTAACCAATAAAACCATTACCTTGAGAGAAGCTAGGAAGTCCCCAGCTAGCCTACACACAGCACAGAATAACACAGGTAGTTAGGGTGGCAAGAAACAGGCCAGCTACCTGGCTTAATTAAAACTTGCAGGTATCTATTATTAAAAGATTCTGTTGGCATTGCACACCAACTGGCAGAAGGAACCAATTAGATTTCCTTACCTGTCAATAATTAACGAGGAAGTGGCAGCTTTATGATTGGAAGAACAACCCTTTGAGGGTCAATCATTGACAAATCACAGATGCTAGATCATAAAGCACTTGTTTATTTTGGAACGATGAAAATGTCTGATGTATATGAAAGGAAGTTTGATGTTTCTGAGTGCCAATTTTTATATATATATTCAGTATTACTGAAAGTATCTTATATTAATAGTTGGTTATTTTGCAGGTACGAGATGTCTTTAATGAATTTAAGCAAACTGGAATACTTTTTTAAACAACATTTTGTTTTCATATGAACAGTAAATCATTGCTGAGGGATTTGCGACAATAACCAGAGGATTGATATCTAAAACTGAAAATGCCACTTTTTTCATAAGAGAGCATTAAATTTCATATTCACTGTTGTTTTTATAGAAGATGATAATATCAGTGTAGATTGAGTAAATTTTTTAGCAAAAAATGGTACTTAGAATAACTTTCCAACAAAAAATATTGTAAAATATTCTGTCAATCTAAAATAGTTGGGAAGATAATGATTTTTTTTTTCAATTTTGTGCCTTTTCTAAATTCAAGCAACTTTTCCATTTACACTCGACCAAGAATACTTCTTCTTTACCCTGCTCTTTGGAAATTTTGCCAACTTAATCTCTATATCAAGTTATTGATTTATTTGGTAATTACATCTACAAAAAACAAACCCCAGAAAACAGGATTCAGAAACATTGCCACAACAAGAATTTTACCATTGTCGCAAATGTATCTGCAAGTACTTCCAGACCATCTTTGCTATTGGGAAGGTTTCAGAACCACATCCAGAAAGTTATAAAATGTACAATCCTTCTGGATTTGCTTCCGCACCATCTTACTTCCTCTATAAAATCCTTTCTCTCCAGGTAAGCTTTTTGAAGATAATTCAGAAATTACAAAATTACTAAAACTTTTGGAGATGGTTCGGAACCATTTATATATAAACATAAAACCTACCACAAAAACATCAGAACTTGTGGACAGGTTTAGAAGCATTGACATAAAGTTGTTGAGATGGTTCAGAAGCATTTCTGTAAACTTGTGGAGATTGTTTAGAAACATTAATGTAAACTTGTAGAGATGATTTAGAATCATTTCCATAAACTTGTAAAGATAGTTCAGAACCATTTACTGTAAACCCTGGAGGTCGATTTGACCTTCTAGGCCCACCTACTGATCTGTTGATTTAATGCAATTCATATCAGAATATGAACACAACCGTCTTAAGTTCTATAATAATCCTATGAAAAGGGTGTTTACAAGTAAGTTTGAATGATAGTACCCAAAAATCAAGAGTCATTTTGTGTATTGATTGTAGTCCCTACTGCTGATCTATTGACCTGGTGAGGTGTTGTAGTACCTCCAACTGTTGCTGTAGTCAGTGTAGCACATGTTGAAGAGTCCTCTATTATTCATCTCTTCATCAGTGACTGGTGTACGCTAGCTTATATTGACTGACATCCTTTCCATTTCTTCCTTATTGACCTATGTCATAAGATTAAATTGACTGACATCCTACATGGAGAGCACCTCTTCACAACTGAACAGTGTATGGTAGCTATAATTACCTAGGTCTCCAGCTGACTGACATCCTACATGGAAAGCATCTCTTCACAACTGAACAGTGTATGGTAGCTGATATTACCTAGGTCTCCAGCTGACTGACATCCTACATGGAGATTATCTTTTCATTAGTGACAGATATATATGGTAGCTTCTTGTGACTAATTCACTCCATCCGTGGTTACCCAACTATATAACCCCTGGGATTATCCATCAGGAAAACCAGTACAAAAAACATAGAACAACCAGCTTTGGTTTTGCTTTGCAATTCCAGCTCTAAGCTCATGAGTTTATGTTTTCAGCCAATCATGTGGCAAGCTGTTGTTTTAAGCACGAAGAAACCAAGACTTTTCATTGTTTTGTTTTACAAGAGAATTCAAGGGAAGTTGGTTAGAGTACTGATTTTCTTGATGAAGAGAACCCATTTGTGATATGTGAACAGAGGCGTAACTACCTTGTAGCACAAAAAGCAAGTGCTTACACTTTGAAATTCAATAAAAGCATTTAGTATAAACGTCATATAGTCCAGATGTAAACAGTATTTGACAGTAATGTTTATTGAGTCAGTGTTTCTCTAAAATATTAATGGTGACAGTTGTCAAAACGCACAGTTCTAAGCAGAAATTTGACAATGTCCAACTACATGATGACTAGTTTATTTTTTATAGAAGTCTTAAAAATTGTTTACATTAACTTTGTTTACATTGTCTTTCGCTTGTCTAAGACCAAACATCTGCGCCGTATTGTCAAGTTGAGAAAATCATTTGGTATCCAAGTAATAATCTTACAAAACATGTTCAAGAATCTTTGGTATTATGTAGATGTTAAACATTTGATTTTTCATTGCATTATTCTTACCATTGATAATTTTGATTGTATATTTACACTTGATTGGTATGATGTTTTGGTCAGTTTGGTTTATCACATCATTAAGTTATGCTTACAACTGAAAATGTCCTAATTATACCCCTGTTGAAGAGTAAATTCAGCCCTGGGTAAGTGAACTGTGCACATTTAGCTTGTAATGATTGACATTTGACCTGAAGTACAGAAACACCTTCTCTTTGCAATTGACAAAAGAAATACATGGAAGTGTGTTACGTTTACTCATCAAAAGCTGCACACTGACATTGGTACTTCAAAGGTTTTATTTAAAAGTAGGTTGTATGTAATATATGTTTTGATTATTTCTATTATGATACATATGATGAACAAACCTAGTATATTAACCCCAGGGCTACATTGTACTGAGGACAGCTTAGTAAGTTTTAAAAGTTTACCTCTGTCTAGACCCCATTAAGGTTTTTTTTATCAAAACCTCATTAGTTTTTTTAAAGGAATCAATCTTCTTTTGCCACTGCTGAAAATTTTGCCATTACATTTTACAAATGTTTAAAAAAAATGACCTTGATATAAGAAATATCACAATTTGTACAATGTAACATCTTTCCATTTTTGTTAACAACAATTTGAATAAAAAAATGAAATTTAATCCTCACATAATTATAAAATAATGGTGCATGAATTGAATAAACTATTTAGAACACATTGTAGATGATAAGATGCTATATTCAGCAATTAAATCTTATCCTCATCACTATGATTTTAGTATAATATTTTATTGTTATCCTATATTTTAATCATATTTTGTTTTTATCCCCATATCTAATTTCCAGTGACATATACCAAATGTTCATTTTTTTCTACAAGATGTTTGATAGACATTTCTGCCTCCAGACAGGAGTCACTGGATTATTCACTTTTTTCTATTTATTACTTTTATGTTTGCTTGAGATTATCACATAACAGTGGATAGCAAAGACTGGATTAACTGGTCTATTCCATGTCATGGAGGTATTTTACCTTTCTATCATTAAAACAATGTCTTTGTACAAATGAAAATGTTTACAAGAGACAAGTTATGTCTTATAAGTTTTAAAAAGCAGAGATGTCCTTGTAACTACCTTGCACTGAATTCAACACATCACAAGCTCATCTATCATATAAATATTTTTTTATTTCTTAAAGGTATTGCAACTGCATGTATTCATGCCAAGGGGCAAATTTACCAAATACAAAGGACAGAAACATCAAGAAGTAATATGTTAAGCTAAACCCCTATTTACATATATGTAATTGTCATTAACAACCTCCAGTTAGTTCTTCATTGAGTGGCAACTAAACTAAAATAATTCACAGCCTACACCAACTATATACAACAAGCAATAATTGTATATACATTATCTTTACATATTCAGTTTAAAAATTAGCTTTTGTAAAGCTACATCTAAAGTTGTTCAAGTTCTCTGAAAGGACTAACATCTATAAATCTCCATCTAAACAAAATCAGACAAAGAAAGGGTTTGGACCATATACCATAAGTATCCTTATAAGCAAATATATGGTAAACCAGTTAAAACATTATCATACATATAGCCCTATCCATAGTTATTCATAGTTACCTGAAATGACTAACGTCTATAGATCTACATCTAAAGAATGTCAGATCAGTGCTAGGAACTTATAGAATGTGTCCTATCACTATACGACCAGTAAAAACATTATCATACATATAGCCATATCCAAAGTTATTCTATCTCTGACTGGAGTGACAGCTATAGGTCTCCATGTTAAAGACACACGATTTTAGTACAAAGGGATGTAACATATGGTCAGTGATCGACCGATGCAGGTAATCGATCTGGCGAACACACTACCTGGGCGTTACCTGTTGATTCAGGTGATAAACTCATGCTTACAGTTTAATTATCACACAAAGGGGAATTGGGAGCGACCTACCTCTATTAACAGCATGTTTTTTTATTTTATCCTGCGCAGTTAAAAGAATTTTCAACATTTTGACTCGTCCTTAGGACTTATTAATGACATTTTTCATTTGAATGGACATTGGCTAAGTTTTGGATTGATTACCTTTTCTGTAAGGTCTTTTTCAGAATCGTTTGAGGTGCGTTGGTGTATTCTTGATGTTATTCTGCGATGAAAGTGTTATTCCAGATGAATATCCACCCTTGATAAGTTGATAATGATGATGGCGTTATGATGATGTCCTCCTCAGATCGTTGAATTTGACACAATATCACAAGTACTTCAGTAATTATCCATACCGAATATCACAGATGCAGTTGATGAATTCTCAAAAATATGAAACTTTCAAAAATGAAATGAACACTGTAAACATATAGTACGTAAAACCAACTTCTTGCGAATCTTCATGGTGGCCATGTAGTTATGGTCTCTAATCCATCGTTATTTCCAATCACAACTTTTTAAAATGTAAGTTCGGAAGAATTCGACAAACACCAGTGTAGCGTTATGCGAACAGTAAGAGCAGTAATTCGACTGCTGTTACCAAATGTGCATATGAAGTGACAACTAAATCCATTTTACCGTTCTTGGTCACATGACTGGATAAACGACACAACAGCTGTTGTATTGTGTTTCGTCTTCAGTTATATATTTAACGATAGTTTCACTATTGAAAAAATCAATTGATTGTCGAAGGCCAATGACAAACGTTTGTTCATTTCCTTCAGCAGGTATTTTCATAATTTAGTCATTAATAACAGCAATGACGAATGGTGAAATGACGTCTATACGGTTCTGAAGCTGACTGCAATCGTTACTGTGGACATGCGCTTCATTGCGTCATCAATGTTATACGCAGTTATACATTATTTCTTTTACAATAATATTCTGATGTGTGTTGCTTGAAAATAATAATAAAAAATGATGTTTTTACTTTACTCATTTTCAATACTTTCAGTGTGATATTTCATTTAATTCGTGGAGAAGTCACATCCGGAGACAGAGAAGGACAGCAAAGAGCGTTCGTGTTGAATCAGAAAGCATTTAAATGATGGAATACTTGGGATGGGTAATGAAACTATAAATAGTATTGCTACCTCTCTAATGTTTCAATATCAAGACATCATCTTAATGAATTAGAGACAACATTGAGCTTACTTGGGGAAGCTGTATGCATATTTTATAGCCTTCAGTGACGTTTCACGAGACATTTTCTTTTTATCATTTTAAGCAACCCTGGCTATATACATATGTTTGTTTGCGATTCTTAACAAAAATCTGTATGTTATGCATGAAATAGATAGCAGCGTTAGTGGCGATAACTCTTTAAAGAACCATTCAGTGAAATATATTATATTTCATTCAATAAAGAAATACTGGGACGTTTGTGTTGAACATGGCATTTAACTTTAACTGGCCTAAATCATTTAAACTTGTTGATGGCATCTATATTTTGGGAAGTGTTTGTAACATGGATGTGCATGTTAATTATAATTTCTCTGTAAAGAAAGTAAATACAGGGCACAGAGTATGTTGTTTAGATCAAATATGTCAAACTTAAAGAGCCACTCCGTGATTTTCATAACATATTATTTACCTTTGATACGAACCTAAATGTCATATGTGGTGATATAAAATCGAAACATCTTAACTTTTCATGTCCAAAAGACATATATATGACAAATACTGTTTTTCCATGAAAATCTAAAAACAGCCTTATAAATGCGCCGAGGTGTAGATATCACGCCACTGTCAGGTTTTCGATCATAATTGCGACGTTCTACCTTCATATTGTCACTTTAAAAAAACCCAATAAGCTTTAAAATGTGTCTTTTTGGTAACAGTCGATACTTCGCGATCAAATGACACCATTGAGTAAGTTCGGCATATATGACCCCAACAACTCACGGAGTGGCTTTTTAATAAATGGAATTGATTGTTCGAGAAGTAGTGGCTCTTTTTGAAAATGAACATCTTTATGCTTATGAGTTCAGTATAATGACAATAAAAAGGACACTGGCGCGCACTAATGACTCAAACGTTATTTTTGAAACTTATTTACAATAGTTATAACTGCTAAAGGTCGGAAGTGCAAAGTGGGTAATCTTTTTAAAAATATATATGTAAATTTCGACAATTGCAATATAAAACAAGAATATGTGACACTTTTGTCATTTTAGATAAATTATGTAACTTTGGAAAGGCGATTTGAACTGAACTCAGGACATATTGAATTTTAGCTCTTGTTTAAGCCAAATACAGCTTACTCTGTGCCACTTTAATCCACCATTTTACATCGGCATTGTTGAATTCAAGGGCATCATATGAATGTTATCAAAGTCAAAACCTCAAAGGCGTTGATTATGAGGGCTACATTGTAAACATAGGTGAAAAGCACATGTAAATAGCTCACCATGACTATTTCCATTTTTAAAAAAGACCTCGTGACTAGTAAGCCTTCCTTCACAGGGAAGCCGGGGCCGCATAGCAATAGAGGAAATTGAAAGATTTAAAGAATTATTTATTACATATGACCGATACATCACATCCACTCTCTGTGCTGTGAACATTGACATGTGAATTACATTCTGTTGCAATCTCATTGAAATCAGCCCGAAACTAATCGCTCGTACCTCGCTACGTTAATTATAGCGAGGTATGGCGAGGTACGAGCGATTAGGTTCGGGCTGATTTCAATGAGATTGAATCTGATGGAAATGAAAATTAATGATAGATCACTTAAATTTGCAATATTATTGGTACTTATCTTCTTTGTTTTTTTCTTAAGAGATATTTGATATGAGCATTTAAAACCTTGAAATTGCTGTTTTAAATAAAACTATCCGGCAGTCTAGAAACCTGCAAACTACTAACCCACGGTTTATACAGATCATTCTTCACAATCCAGATACTCGATGGCAACTTCATTTCTATATAACGAATATCGACTCATACGGTTTTAAATGATATAGCCATAAAGGTACTGTATCATCTCTTCTCAGGGAAACAAATGGGTCTCATGAAAAGGCAAACAGATGTTGAAAATGCAAGACACTCGTGTTTCATCAATATAAGGATTTAATTAACGAATGTACAAGATCTTATTCTACAAAGACGATGAACAAGTTGAGAAATGAGATTTTAAAGAAATTGTACATTGAATAAACCTGCACATGAGGGAAAGTTATACAAATAGAATATCCCCAAAAAGTGCTACAGTGAATTTAAGACGGACGACTCTCGAAGTTTTAAAAAAGATTGCATCGTCTTCTTGACGTAATCGAGCCAAATTGCCATGTATGTAAACTCAAGTACTCATCTTATAAAGTATTGTTTAGATGAATGCTTTTGGTTCTGAGCATTATGCAGGTGTTTATTACATTTTGTGTTAGTTTATATAAACCCACCCGAGACACCAGGTTTTGACACGCTAATCAAAGTGGATATGACGACTGATACACGCGGCAGTAAAATATAGTATTTATGAATTCTTTCGGTAATACTATTGCCCATATGTCGCTGTTGAAGTATTATAAATACAGACAAAACCAAAGAGCTGTAGTTATACTGACTAGTACGTCACACACTGGGAGTGGCTTTGACTCACGCTTCGATGTCGATGTCAAAGCTTTCATCACTCTGATAAGGCAGTTATCCAAAATCGGGGTATAAAAGGTGTCTTCAAAGTGGAATTAAAGTGTAAATTTTTGGCTCATTTTATTCTTATAAGTGATACGAATACAGATAACAATTTGCAATAATCAAACTATTGCGTTACGCCTCCTCTTTAAATCTGTGAAAAGGCCACGGAGGGAAATAGATTACACCCCTAATGATATCAGCCCATTTTGCGTGATTTGAATCGATAGAAGATAGAAATCATTAGTTACATTAAAAAGCCAGAGAATAAGGCTATCAATTTTTTCATTGATTTATTTTTGTGGTATGGACATCATTATAAGGGAAAAAATTATTATTTTTTAATTAGAGGGTTGATTTTCTTCTTCTTTCTGTTTTTTATTTTGAAATTGAAAATAAAATTGTTATAATTAGATTGGTTGACTTTGGATGATTTAAAAAAGAACGTTTTGTCTATTATTTGACGCAAACCCTCAACCCCATAGTTTAAACTTTGGCAATCAGAATTAAAAATGGTAAATTTATCAGTCGTTTGTACATCCAACATATTCAAGACATATAAGAATGGATCATGAAGTTTTATGAAGAGAATTGGAATATAATGAAAAATGGGAATTTATACCTTAAGAGTCTGACAGAGCACACATAAGGTAAGGAGTGTGGGAGTTTGAAATAATGTAAATTTGTACATAATATAGATAAATAAACATAGGTATCTTTTCTTGTATAAATATGGTTTGAGAATATACACCACCTGGTTATATCAGGTATCTTTAGTCATGTATTACAGGTAAATACATTGGTCCTATAGACCCATTTAATTGTTAGAGAGTTAAGGAATGAGGACTTGAAGTGTGATCCCAGCAATACCACAAACATCTGTCTTCTAGCAAGTTTTAAACATCTTAATGGTCCCTTCAGACTAGTACCAATATGAAAGTTCTGTTATCTCAACTTCTTCTTTGGTCATGGGCGAGTTCTCTCATTATTTTGGAATTCTGTACAGCTTTAAGCATCAAATACAACACAACAAAGCAATCCTTGAATCAGTTTAATGATAGCACTTTAATTTTCACAACAATGGTAAAATCACTGAACAAGAAACAATATTTACACTCTATCTGTAACTGTCTGATGGAGCTGACCCTTTTCACTGAAGAATCATCCCAGCTGTTTTCATAACCTTGTTTCTATGTTTGTGATAGTTTTGTTTTCTAATATCCTTTAATCATATGTGATTGTTTTTAATTAATGAATTAATTTACCCTTTAAAGTCTACAGGCCTATAAAAATGCTGGTAAACATATTTATTACTGGTTTCTTAGGGCTGAAAGAGTTATGAATAAGTCTGAAATTCCTCATAAATACCAAAAACATTTTTAAAAATACATGATATTTATGAAAATTGGTAGGCTCCAGATGACTTTGAAAACTTTGAGCTGTTGAGAAAATTCACCAAAATCCTGTGATGCTTGTTATATAATCCTGTGTTGACTTTCACATAATTCTTAACACTTTTGTATCACTGGTTAACAGTTTGATATAAACTTATTTGTTAGAAACATTACCTTTCCAGATGTTTTTGTCCAAATATTCTTTCCATGGCTACATTGGCATTGGTTTTGTAGATTTTCACAAAATATACAGTCCTTCTTTTGCATTTGACAAATTACTCCCTCAGTACATATGCTTAAACATAATTTTACTGAAATAACAAATTCATTTTACTCATGGACAAGGCAAGCTGTGTTTATAGGGAAAGGTTTAAATAAGAGGAGATTAACCTGAAATGAAAGATTTGACTAATTCAACATAATACACCATAAATTGATAACATTTTACAACCAGTTCATGAAGTACTTCAGTTAACAAAAAAACATAAAAAAATGCGAGTCAATTAAGCTTACCTTTACTTTTGTCTTTAGAGACAATTTCCACTTGAGGATGATATACCAATATTTGACAAAAAAACTCAATTCCCGAAATAATTCACAAAGCCTAATTTCAATTTCCTGATTACAAAAGCTTATTGAATGAAATATTGTGCTCAGTACCTTTTGCATAACCTTGAATCATATATCGACATAACAGAAATAAAATACACTAAATTTCAGGATTGTGCAAACACTGATTTAAAGTTTTCTTTACCATGATTACAAGTAATCAACAATAACACAGGAGACAGTTTCCAAGGAAACACTTTCACACAAACAATCAAATTCTTCCATCTTTCAGCTCAACCGACTTCGTTCTCACAAAGAAACAAGAACGTTAACAATAGGGGAATAATGTGAACTCACCAAACATGATTATTGTAACAAATTTATACACATATATATATTCATATATATAAATATCTTAATCATTTAATGACATGAACATGAACAAAATAACAGGTGATGCATATATATATATATATTTTGTTTGAAGTCCATTCATTCCCTTGTGATGAGCAATACCTAATCTGATAAACATTTAGCATTCAAGAGCTTAAAAGAAATTGATTTAAATTATATTGTTTTGTAGCGGATCCGAATATGTGTAATAAATACTACCATTTCTTAACCATCTAAAGATATTTCCTTAATAAAAACTTCAATTGTCATACTTCACTAGTAATGTAATCATGAATTTATCATAACCTTTATAAACTTATAACTGATGGTGGATTGTTAAGGGAGAAGGGATTTGGGATGGGGAAGCATGAGGTAAGGGGGAGGGAGAGTGTTGCCTATTTTTCTTGCAATTTATTAATAGAAACTTTTCTTCGACATTTCCCACAATCCGCCACAGACTTTCAAACTCTGAGAAAATCATTGTTTTATAAAAATTCTAATTTCAAGCTTCAATTGAAATTAAGAAATTTACTTGAGAAACAGCCTTGGTAACATCTTTTTAATGAGAAAATCCAATGACAATGAAATGAATGGACCAATACATCTGGTATGTACAACAAACTCAGTAAGTATACACACATTGCTCAAGCTGAGACTTTGTAAGCTGGCATAGTAGATACAAGGTGAAGGTCACTAAGAAGAGATAACTGGATTCATGGAATCCATACATGTCAGCCATAAATTAACTTTTACACAATGTAATAGCCAACACTTTAGTAACAGATATAATTAATGCATTTTTTATACACAACTGATATCGATAATCAGAGAATATATAGTTATTCTTACAACTTTTGTCAGCTTTAAATAATTTCCTATACTTTTTTTGACAATCAACATAATCAGATGAGTCTCTGAAATAATGACAGATTGAAAATCAAAAACAAGAATCATATTACCCCGGATAACATCCGCTTATTTCAAATGTTAGAATTTACAAAATTAACATTTTCAAGGTGACATGTCTTCAAGTTTGTCCTACTTGAAGACCTAATACTCTGGTAAAATATAGGATAATTTTCAATATGTAAATTGAACAGATCGAACTAAATTGTGATACAAGTTCTTTCAGCTCATGTATTTATAGAATAAATAAATATATAAGGTGCTCAATACTGCAAAATGTCTCCTTAATCTTCTCCCTGCTGTGGGTGGCATACACTGCCCACTACTTTTGATATCGTGACAAGTCATTCACTTTAAACTCCTTGTATGGGGGGTTCTTCTGTGAATTAATTGTTACAATTGTACAGTGACCTTTCAGTGAAAACCTGAAAACCATCCAGCCGTCTAAAGCTTAGGAGTGATATTACCTGATAGAATGACTAATGACTATATATGGAGGTTAGTCGTGATCTATACAAAGATGAGCATTTGGAATGTTTGGTATCAAAGTATGATGTTCTCTTCTCAAAACATCATGTCATATTTCACAGCTTATTCATCAATGACACATTCTAGAAACGAGTAAAAGAAACCTTATTAATTTCAATTCACTTTTAGGATATCCTACAGTCTTTTAATTGTCAACATGAAATGTATATCATTTTAAGATTTGTGTTGATGTGATTTTTAAGTTAATGTTGCCTTTGTGGTCTGTTGATGCAGTAAAATCTGGAAATCACTAGTGAACCATTGTGTTACTCCACTCAATTCCAATGAAGCACAAAATTGTGCTCGAGAACCCTTTGAACACTTCCCATTGTACCACCTTCCTTGTAAGGTTTCTAAAAACAGGAAGGCTTACCCAATTCATCAATAGCTCTTGAACAAATAGGTCTTAAAATCAATCTAAAATTTAAATCAGGAAATTAAATACTTAAAAAGAATCCAGGTTAGTATTACGCATGTCCTCATTAAAGGGTCTATCAAAGAATAACAGACTCATTATTTTCTTTCACATCTTGATCAGATGTTACTGATCTATCCGTCTCGTCAACAGAAAACTGTCTCTGAATCATTTTTCTCGGATGGACCTTGACATTTTCATTTTCAGCATCCTCATGTTTTTCACTGATGGAGCTTTCAGAGTTTTCTGTTTTTCCACACTGATCCTTGTCACTTCCCTGGAATGAGCTGGTCCCACATGAATTATCTCCCTTGTTGGTTTCACTAACTTGAGAGGTCTCTCCCTTTTGAAGGAGTTTCTCACATGGTTTATTTGTGTCTGTTTTGAGGTCGAGTGAAGTGTTTGTTGGTTTTACTCCTCCTTTTGAGTTGACAAAACTGTCCCTAAGTGACGGGCGCAGTAGTGTTGTCCGAGAATGGGTGGCATGATGGGTCTTTAGTTCGGCTGATTCCGCAAAGGTATCTCCACACAGACCACAAATGTATGGTCGGGATTGTGAAAGTGTGAAAGAGTCAAACTGGAACAGAATAAAAAATGTTTTAAGCGCAAAGAAGCACCTTCAGACAATGATTAAAGAAAAGAAAACCTATTAAACAGATCTTAAATAATCTTTAAATGGGATCTGTACATCACAGAGGTAAATAAATGTAAGTTTCATTTCGATTGGATAGAAAAAAGGCAGTATTTCCTTATGTCAATTTTTCACAGTTTGTATGTTTTAAAACATAAAAAACATTGAATTGAATGAATTAAATTGAAGAAAATGTTATGAGGGAGATATGAGTTTCATAAATTCTGAAATGAGAGGATATACCTCTGGAAAGAAGCATGTTTCTTTGATATTGTCAAGCGCAGTATGGATGGGATTTAACTCTCTTAGGTAAAATAATTGTGTTGCTCATCACAAGAGAGATAGATCTTATCGAAGTCATCACCAGGAGTCAATCTGGCTTGGTCCAAATCAACTCAAATCTCTCTAAAGTGCTATCTGTATTATGATAAAGGAAACTCGATATTAACTTCATAATGAAGAAAAGTCAGTTAAAAGTAGTCCAAATCAACCCTTATTATACTCTTTGGTTGGTTATCTATTTTCTGATTTGTTTAACAAATAGGCATGAAGTAGGTAACTGCATGTGCTCACCATCCTGTGAGTCTGGAGATGTTTCTGAAGGGCGGTGGCGTTGGTGAACCCTGCGTCGCAGTACTCACACACGTAGGGCCGCAGCTCCGCATGAGTGATCAAGTGTGACTGCAAGAAGGTTAAAACTCATCTAATCTTTATTGCATTTTCATGATCCAAATTTAAATGGCAATATGGTGTAGGCAAGATCCAGCAAACGGCATAACTTGTACATAAATTCAGCTTGTAGCGTTGACTGAGCACTTACTTATGATTTCCTCCAATGAATAGATAGAAAGTAAATTGAATATATTTTTAAAATGCTGAAATGTCTTAAAAATTGTAAAATTCTAATGGGTAAATCATATAAGATGAAGTTTTCTCATTACCAAAACCTCAAAACCTCTAGCCTGAGCTGCTCCTATATAGTTTTAATCCTGGCTTGAGCAAAATCTTGAATACAGCATCAACATATTCATCCTGAGCTGGTTGAGTTAATCTGAATTAAATCATACACTTTCCCTGAAAAACATCCTGGATTGAAAACTAGACTTACCCGGAGCTGGTTGAGAGAGTGAAAATTGAGTCTGCAGATGCCACACTTGTGTGCAGCTGCTTCCCCAGACCCTCCTGGCGACGTCTGGGTGTCCCGGGTCCCAGATCCAGGCTCAGCTGAGTCAGCATCTCCCCCATACTGCTGCGACTCGGAGCTGGTGTGGCCAATCTCAAATATGTCAAGAGGTTCCTGCTTGATCTCCACTGTAACCCTCTCATTGGACGCCTGGTCGTGTTTCTCGTAGTCAGACACCTTGTGAACTTGGAAGTGTTCATCGTCTGCGCTGCCTTGACTCTCCCTCCGGTCTCTCTTGCCTTCCTCGCTGGTTGTCTCATCAATCATAAGTTCCCCTTCTTCCTCCCCATCTTCTTCCATCTCCTCATCATCACTGTCCTTAGACGTAGATGGTTTGGGAGATCCTTGGTTGTCCTCCATTGCCTTCCCTTCCAGGTATCGCATCACATTTTCCTGGTTTGATGCATCTATCTTAGATATGTCTACATTTCCTTCTGCATCAAATGCTCCATCACGCAACATCTTCAGTTTCTCCAAGGTTGTTAAATGCAGTTTTGACCTTAAATGTTTGGACAAATGCCCCTTGATTCGAAAGGCCATGGAACAAAAGACACATTTGTAAGGACGAGGGTCATCTTTAATGGCAGCCTCTTGCTGAGATTTCAGTTCATGTTTTGCAAGATGGGTCTCAGATTTTTCATGTTTCTCAAGCAAGCGTTGATTCTTGAACTGCATGGAGCACACAGAACATCTGAAAGGTTTGTCCATGAAATGGATGTTCCTGTGGAGACCAAGTTGATGCTGCTGCTGAAACGACTTTCCACAAACATCACAGGAGTGAGGACCCTCCTTCTCTACTCCCAGGCCCTGTGAGTCTCCTATGAAATACACAATCTGCTGCTGAGGAGTTGAGGCACCTGCTTCAGGGGGACGGAGAACAACTGCTCCTTCCTTGACCACTGTGGGAGAACCAAGCGGAGATGCCAGGACAGGACTCAGGAGCTCCTGAACTGGAACAAGACTCACCACTGGCTTATCTCCCTTCTCCTCCCCCAACATAGCTTCTGTTTCAATTGCAAGAGCAGCTCTTGCAGTCTCCTTGTCCTCTGGGGTCAACTGTTCTCTCATGCTCACTTCAGGGTTCTCACTGACTACAATCTGAACTGTTTGAAGTCCACTGAGAGGAACCACTGTCGGAGTCTGTGGTGTTCCAACACTTGTACTCCCAATGTCCAAGGACATACCCTTCAGCCCTCTAGAGTCTACAACTTTGGCGAGATCTTCAGGACATCCAAACACTCCCGGAAAGGGATGACTGAACTGAAATGGCTCTCCAGCTTTGGGCAGCTTGTAACCCCAGGAGTGACTGTAGTTGGGCAACACAATGGGCTCCTGTCGGATGAATTGGCCAACAATGGGTCCAGTGCTGGTTCTGGTGACCAAGTCCCGACTGATAGCAGCATAGGCTGGCAGGAATCCCAGCAGGGAGGGCTTGGTGATAATGGGCATGCTCATCTGCATGGCAGGCAGAGCCTTGATACCAGCCTCAATGGTGGGAGTCCAGGGGGAGCTGATTATGATGGGTGAGGTCTTGTCCCCTGGTCTTCCTCCAGTCTTCTCACTGGGGGAGAGGGGCAGCGTCAGGTTCCGGGTGGCTCCCTGGGTGGAGAGGAATACAAGAGGACTGTTAGTTATATACATTACTTAGTTACCATACAATGACATCGTGTGACCTGACTTTATTGTGCTTGTGTGCATAGGGATGGTAAATATCTTGAATAAGGAACAAACTTTTTGTACTAATCTTGCCAAGGCTCCCTAAAAATGTATATTTCCAATGCAGGACATTAAAGGGAAATAGAGAATGTTGTTGGAGTCAAATATGTCAAACTTTATAAATGGTGCTATTTTAGTAGTGGTTGTCTCTGAAAATTAACATCTTATTGCATATCAGTTCAGTGTGGTTAAAAAAAACAGGTTTTAGTTGTAATTTATGATCGAAAACTGGAGAATGGCTTGCGCTAATGACTCAAATGTAATTCTGGACACTTATTTACAGCAGATACAAGGAAAAATATTTGTTGATAGTGTTCAGTAGATCAATTAACTAATATTCGTGTAAATTAGATGCAAAATTTTGACTTATAATTCACATCATTCTAAATATTCTGTTTTTGCCATTTAGAGATAAAGATGCAAGTTTAGTAATAATATTTGAATTGAACTAAGACAGATGGTATTTAGACTTTTATTTCAGCCAAATAAAAATTTATGAAACATACTCTGTGTCACTTTAAACATCTAAGACCACACTTTCAGGATAACCCTTTTTCTGTTGCATTTGCATAAATCGAAACCAATGCAAATTTGGTATGTGAGTTATTGACATGGATAATAATATTTACATATATTTCTAAATGATTTTGTCCATCATTTAATAATTAGTTCTATTTCATTATTGTAAGAATCAAATATGATCGCGGCCAATATTCTACAATCAATGATCCAGATAATGAGATACATTATATATTGTCACAAATAGTTTTGGTTGTCCAAATAACAGGAGGTTTACACAAATCAAGTAGCCATTTATATGATATACTATAATTTGATACACCTATATCTTCTACAATGATAAGTTTCAAAGTAAAATTAATAGGTGAAACTGATGCAATAAGAGGTGATTCAATAATGATCATTGACACCATGATAAAAATATTTGTCATGAAAACACCCTAGCTTATTTTTACCATTGTATGCAGATTTTTCAATTCTTTCTGGACCACTATTTGCAAATACCTCAAAAGCTTTAGGTGTGGTGGGTGTGACCAAATGCACACTTGCTCTCGGTCCGGTGTGGGCTTGGTTTGAGTCACTTTCATGGAGACCTTTCAATGTCAGGGATGGGTTGTCTCCCCCTGTTTTCAGTCCAGGAAGAGGCTTTGTCCTTGACATTAGGGCTCCAATCAGGGAATTCAATCTTGTGACACCTGAAAATAAAATGACACATTGCAGAGACTATAATGCTTATTTGTGTAAAGGGGAACTTACTCTGTCAAGAATACAAATGGATATAAGGGAGACAACTTAAATATGAATTGAAAATATCTGTATGGACTATTAGCATTGGTCTCTACAAACTGCATACGCAAGTTCTGGTAACAAAATAAATGAAAACTAGACCTTGTTAGTGCCCCAAAGAGTAACAACTGAGAAGAATTGAATATTGTAAGAAAGTGATGCCTACCTTTCTGTGAGTCTGCGGATATTACGCTACAGGTCTGCCCATCTGCGCTGTCCGTCTCGGCCTTGGTCGACAGATCGAGGAGACTGCGTGCTATCTCTGCATCTATCTTCTGAGAGGTGCTCAGTTCCTTCACTGGAACACAGGATATGGAGGTCATTAGGGGATTTTGGAAAGTGTTTTTTAACCCTTAAGATGCGGGTCCCGGGCCTGTCCGGGTTGAAATTTGCTTTGACCGCATGTCCTCTGGGCGAGATGCGACATCCAAACTCTATTTTTCTCACGCTAGCTCATTAACGCCGAGGTTCACAGTAGCGAAGGACGGGCAATTGTTGCACGGCAGTAGTGTCAGTTCAACGCTAGTACTTTCCGTCCGTGTGTCGCTAAGCTACCGAATTTTGTTTCGTTGGTGTTCTAAATAATGCGCGTACATGTTCCGAAAATTATGCAACGATTGATAACGTTTATCGTACCGAAAATAAGCTTTAAAATCACTCAATTTTCCCCCACTCCCCGCCGCACGTGCTAATAGCCTGTGGGCACTTTCTACCCTCTCGCACGAGCTTACCGCCCCGCGCGTGCTATCGTTTGCTTACAAGCCTGCACTCACACCAAACGTACAACCTTATATCGCACGCCCTATGCTCTGAACCCTTGGGCGGATTTCAATACCGGTTGGATCATTTGAAAGAGCAGAAAATTGTCTTCAATTCAATATAAAATACGTAACTACGCTACCTGAATTGAAGATACAGCATGTGCCGCAAAAAAGGTGATTTTTACATATTTTTAGTTTTACACCATTTTGTCACACCAATTTTTACATGATATGCTCAACGTATTTTGACAATTTTTATATCAAAAGACAGAGAGAAAGATTGTCTTTCTTTCCATGTAAAATGTGTACATGCGCGATAATAAATAAAGACACAGCAAGCGCCGCACAAAAAGCTAATTTCTCGATTCAAATCATGTAAACTGAACGGCGATTTTGACATGTGCCTTTCTTTCGCTCATATCTTCTCAACAGCTAGGCGTATTTTGAAATTGATTACATCGTGATAAAGAAGGAATAATTGTCTTCGATTTGATATAAAAAAATTATATACACCATATAGAATAAAGATACAGCAAGTTCCGCAAAATTGTGACTTTTGTTTATTCTTTACGTCTTTACCATTTTCTCGCACTTTATATCACATAAACTTCTCGGTAAATTTTGCAATTTCATATATCAAAATATAGAGAAAAGGATAATCTTTATTGCCATGTAAAATTGGTATGTACAAGAAAATCAGAAAGGACCCGGCGTGCATCGCACAAACAGGCAATTTCTCTATTCATATTTTGTTTACCGAGAAGCGATTTATTTTCAACTGCTTTTTACACTTCCTATCCATTTAACGGCAGAGCGCATTATCGACATTTTTATATCACAATAAAGAGGAAAGGATCGTCTTCAATTCTATATAAAATTTGCAAATTACAATTAGACAATAAAGGAGCGGTTAGTGATGTCGCAATTATCAAAATCTGTTCTAAAATACCCGAGGGTACCATCTTTGCAAACTTTATATATTCCAAACCAAGTGGTACATATTTATTATTTTCATATCATCGTAAAGAAGAAAGAAATACCTTCATTTTCATGTGTAATTTGCCCATATTTGCATCAAAATAAAACGTGTGGAAACGATGCGACATATGTTGCGGTAAGGCGATTATCAAAGACTTTATTACTAGCCATACCCACGTTTCGTTGGTAATAACTTCTAATTACAGTGCAAAAGATTGTTATGATTTATTTCTTCGTAAAGAAGAATAAATTGCCTTCAATTCCATATATAATTTGCATGTATACAAAGCGAATAACATGATTTATAAAGTTGGAAATAAAGACAATTTATATTGTGTGTGAGTGTATGTTTCAACGGGGATACCCCGCCTGCACGCGCTGAGCGCGTGCGTTTGCCCGGGGCTATTAGCTGAGTAATATTACTGTGGGGGTCAGAGCGTTATCGGGATTTATCACTACCCTGTTTTCGTAATTTATATCTTTCGTTTAGGATGGCGTATCGTAATAAAATTTATCGTGAAATATAGAGCAAGAAATTAGCTTCAATTCCGTATATAATTTGCATGTGTGCACTCAGTGATTAAATGATTTTATAATGTTTGAAATGAAGACAATTTTTAAAATTTTGTAAAATTCGTTCTAAACATATTATAAAAATAATTTTTATATCGATGTGAAGAGGAACTATTCATCTTTGGTTTCGTTTTGATTTCGCGCATGCGCTCTTGGAATTTATTGAGTTACGGCGCCCGAATTGAAAACAAGTTTACTTCAGTTGTAGAAACCGTTCCAGGGGTGATAGAAATTTCATTCAAAGTGTCAAGTAAGTATCATCCATTTGTAACACGGGATTCGCCGACTAGCTTTGTATAAAACGACGATAATGTCCGTATTTCGCCATGTAAACACGCCATATGTTGTTAAAACGGTCGCATCTGGCGGCGCTGGAAAATTCGGCCACAGGGGCTAATTGCGCTATAACGGTAGCGAGGCGAGTGCTGGAAAATTCAGCCACGGGGGCAAAACTGGTCAAAATAATATTCAGCAACTTAAGGGTTAATATCTATATAATCTATAGCAGGAGAAAGCTTGTTACACCATTGTCGGTCATACTGAAGATATCTGTGAAAGTTTTCTTAAACTTATGAATCATGTTCATTGGTGCATTTCATTGTAACATTGTTTACAAACCTCAACCTTTTGTGTCACGGATTGATGCTCTTGTATTTCTAAAATGTCAACTTCTCAACCTACTAAGCCAAAAAATATTTAAAGTTAATATGAAATAAATGTCTTCCAATCGATCATTTTCTAATAAGTTTGTTTTAAAGATGCTATGCTTCTACTAAAGATCAGTTGCATATGGGGACATCTTAAATGAAGCTACTTTGAGGAGTGAACTTACAGTGAGACATGGCTGCAGAAGAGGACTGGACCTCCACACAGCTGGCCAGGTTCAACACGGACGACAAGCTGAAACAAAAATATAATTATCATAATTCATATTAAAATAATGATAAATATCTTCAAGAGCATGATCATACAGTAACAGTTGGATGAGGGTACAATAAGTACCATGGTACATTGTATTCATGAATACGGCTATTGACATGGTAACTGAGATGTGAAATTGTCATACAAAAATGAAAATAGTCAATAACTAACTGTTTTGCAATTAGACTTTAATTTGATTTACAAGCAAGTTTTTTTGTGAATGAAAGTATAATTACATGAAAAAAAGAATCAGCATTACATTATTGCAGATGTCATAAGATTAAGGAAGAACCAAGAACATGGAAGAATGCTGCTCTTGATTATCTTAACAAAACTGCCGCTGTCACTCCTTCAGAGTATTCATAAAGTGAATATTTATATTACCGTATTCGACTTAATAAGCGCCCACTCCCCTATAAGCGCCCACCCACCACGTTTTTGACTGAACAATATGCGTCCTGATTTACCTTGCATGCTGATTCATTGAAGAAGGTTTTTTCAGTCTTTCAATAAGTCTTTTACTTCCACTAAAGTGAAGAATACAGGGTATTTCAAGACCCCCAGCCACCATCAAAATGATAAAAGTTACAAAACCATATTTCAAAGACATGTGTATCGTAAGAAAACACTTTGAAGACTAAACTTGAGGACAATTTTTATCCTTTTAATAAGCGCCCCCTTTTACCAATTTTTTAAGCGCCCCGGGCGCTTATCACGTCGAATACGGTATATTTAGATATACTTTGACACTTAACTTCAATGATTACTTTTAATTTCCTGCCAAAAAACCCACAAAGTGAGGCAAGTACCTGTTAGTGTCAGTGGAGCCGGGTGTGATCTGAACAAGCGCTGGTTGGTCGCTGTCTGACACCTGCACCGCTACAAACACAGGTGGAGATAACTCCTTCTCGCCATCCCTGATTGTGGTGCATGTCTCCTCTACAGCACTGTAATAAAATACATCAGGTGTGAGAAGGATAAAGACTATTTTTCATGGATAAACAACTTCTTTATTCTGTTGAAGCGACGTTTTGACATAGATTCTAATGTCGTTGTCAATCAAGAGGTCATATGTCGTCTATATGAAGACGTGGCAATTGCAACCATCAACAACATTAGAATCTATGTCGAAACATCACTTCAACAGGCTAAAGAAGTTGTTTTTCCATAAAAAATAGTCTTTATCCTTCATTTCACCAACTTATAGAATGCCTATCAAAGAGATCAGGTGTGAAAGAATGGTATTAACTATACAACTAATGGCTATATATCAATTATAAACAAACTACTGAAAAAGCATTTAACTCCATAAAATCAATCAAAGAATTATCATTCCCTTTTGATGATAAATGGACTTTTGCATAAAGTTAATGGAAAGATATTGTATGATGGGTCTTATGATACTTAATAAAATAATTAACCCTTCTTCTATGAAATTATAATTGACAATTTATAAACATACAGGATTAGCTAGGAATAAACTTAGAGACCATGTGATATAAGTCATAAAACTAATATTCATAATGACATTCCTCAGGTAGAAAGACAAATTTCAATGTTTAAAACTCAAAGAATCTACTCACCTAACTTCCATCTCATCATCAACTACCATGTGGTTTTCCATTTCATCTCCATTCTCATCACCATCTTCATCATCATCCATGTCGTCATCATCATCCATGTCATCATCATCATCATCTTCATCCTCCTCCTGACCTGGTGGGTAAGCCTTGGCTTCAGCTGCATCTCTGATCCTTGCTTCTTTCGCTACGGCTGATTGTGCAGCCAGAGCTTCAGAGTCGATCTGTGACTCGTCTACAGTCAGAGGGACAGGAACCACTCCGATCTCAAGACACTTCTTCTGATGTGCCTTGGATTTCATATGCTTTGTCAAGTTACCTTTGGTTTTGAAGGAGAATCTGCAGTGACGACAATGGTAAGGTCTGAAGTCTGTATGGGTTCTGATATGTTTCTTCAACATGCTTGGTTTCTTGCATCTGATTCCACAAATCTCGCAGACGTATTTGCCTCTTCCACGACCTCTCACATAGACATATTCCTCATTGGTTTTAAAGCCACCTCTGCAAACTTGAACTCTTCTCACACCTTTGAATTCTTTTTTTGCAATGAGCTTCTCATTCTGTAGTCTATAGACTGGTTCCTTCAGCTCCTCTGTGTTTGTGATGATCTCGGGTAAATTGTCAGCCTTTCCTTCTTTGGGTTCAGGAGTTTCTTCTGGCTGAACTTGTGATCTTGATAGATCCTGCTTCTTCTTTTTGTAAGTCCAGTAGGAACTGTGAGTGAGAATGCCTCCATTAGGAGGAGCAAAGTTACTCTCACTATACACTGGGTTACTTGTGTATCTAGCCTTATACAAAGACAGCAGCATCTTTGATGACAGGTTGGGTGGGTTTGGGTTGTGCTTTGCAACTTTCCAATTTGAGTACATTGAAATCTTCTTATTTTTGCTCATTGGGACGTAAATAGGCTGCAGTTTGTGCACACAGCAGAAGGTGACATGAGTTGCCCCTCTGAGAGAAGGGTAGGAATGGCCATACAGATAAAGTGGAACAGTTTTCGGGGAGACTGATGGTGCTTCTTTAGATGTCGGTGTTGAAGGAACTGGTGTAGTGGCAGGAGTCTCAGTTGGGGACATTCGAAAACTGCTGGAAAACAAAGGAACTGCTAGCTGCTTTCCATAGCCTCCGGAAACCATAGGAATCCCAAGCTGTTTAGGAACTATTGGTTTAGACTCTACTCCTGGAGTCTTCAATGTTGGGGAAACAGCTTTTGGGACTGAAATCTGTCTTTCTAACTTTGCTTTCAGCTGCTGGGTTGTTGTGGTGTTGACACCTTTGTCATTATTGTGTGGAGACAAGGGGTCTGTCTTGAGTGCTGTTGATATGACTATTGAAGGTGCAGACATTACTGGAGTCTTTGGATGAGGTGTGGTTGGAGTACAGGAGAAATTCTTGGCTGAAGCTGTAGGCAGAGTCATCTGAAAGCCTGGTATATTGATGCTGCCGTGTTGAACATGCCCCCCTGTAAGTAGGTTAACACTGGCTAGAGACTGGGCATACACTGCACTTGGTATTTGTGAATTCAAAAAAAAAGGTTGGGCAACCACAACAGGAACAACTGCATTGGATGTCAAGTTTGTAGAACTGTCACCAATGGTCACTCTGAGGATCTCCTGTGAACCACTTTTAGCGTCCTCTGTTAAGAGTTTGAGATTTGGTAAGTTGAAAAATCTTGGTAGATTATGTGATATCTGAGACTTTGGTAGCCCGGAGGTCATGACAGGAGGCTGCCATGTAAAGAGACCTGTGTGCTCGCTGTCTGACAGTTTTGGTAATTTGCTGATAGAATGTTCTGGTTCAATACTCAGAGATCCTTGCTTCAATTTCAGCTTCAGTGGAACAGTACCAGATGTTGTTGGTGTGGACACTTCTTTCTCCTGAGACAGCATCCTCTCAACACTCATCGATCGCTTCATAAGAAGTTTCCCTTTGAGTTTCAACTTCCAGAGTGCCTGTGGATCTGATGATGTTGGTGTTTGGGGAGTGCCAGGAGTGCCCGGAGTCTGAGGTGTTTGAGGTGTTTGTGGTGTTGAAGGAGTTGGGATCTGAACAGTGGGTGCAACCTTAGCCTCTGATGAACTCATGACTGTCTGTCCTTGAACAGAAACCATAGGTTGTCCAATCATAAGAGTACTCAGGTTGTTGGAACTTGCACTTGCAGTTGATGTGAGAACAGTTGTAGTTGGGACAATGAGGGGACCTGCCTGAAGACTTGCAAGGAGGACTGGAGCTTGAGATGTCACTTGACTGGTGCTGGTTGCTTGGTTTGGAACTTTTGGAGTGATTGCTGGTGTACCTGGTGTATGAGGAGACATTGGAATGATTGGGGTTGTTGGGGTTACAGGGTTTGCTGGTGCCAGGAGTTTTGAGGAATGCGTAGTAGCCAGCATCTGCAGATCCTTTGGTCGGTTCTTTGATCCTTTTGGTCTTCCTTTCTTTCTTGGGTACCACCCTTCAGGATATACTCTGACAGGCTTTGGATCGATGCCTGTCATCATATCAGGGGCAGGAGCTGACTGGGATCTCATCAACACTGGAGGAGGTTTCGGGAAATATTTAGATATTATTTCTTTACCAATTACAGCAAACTCTTCAGCTTTAATTTCCCCGCCAGTAATCATAGTTGAGATGGTTGGGTTTTTGTTTTCAAGGCTGCTGTGGGGGCAGTAAAGTTTCTTATGGACTCTAAGTGTTTGATCCTTTTTGAAAGAAACGTTGCAGTCATTACACAGATATGGTCCATAATCATCAGCACCTGATTTACTGCTGTTGGAACTAACACTTGTTATATTTGGTTTTATATCAGGACAAGTAACTGAAGAGGTAGAAGGTCTTTTCCCCTTCAGAAGCAAATCCTTTATCACACTTGTTTCTTGATTTGAATCAAGTTTTGAAATTGCAGTTAGTGAACTTTGTAGCAACATTGGATCAATTTGAACAGTTTTCCCCATTTTTGAATCAGTTTCAACTTTGACAACTCCACCATCCTTTTGACCTTTCAAAGCTGCTTCACTCTGAAATTTAGCAAGATTTATCTGAATTTTGATTTCTTGTCCAGAAGAAGTGGAAGGTAGAACTCTGACAACATCCCCATCAGATGAAGATGTGCTACTCCTCCTGACAGCTGCCTTGATACTTTCCATCTGTTTGTTCTGCTCACTGGCTGGTTCAATGGCTACCTTCTGGGTTTCCTCTGCTGCTGGTTTGTCCTCTGTTAAACCTGATTGTTGCAGTGCCTCTCCTTCGCCTTGAATGGGCTGCAATGGAACTGAAGCTATACTTGGAATCTGAATTTTGGGAGAATTTGCATCTGCTCCAGCCGATTCATTCAATTTCCAGCTGTGAATGAGAAAATCACTGTATTGTCTTGTGAGTCCTTTAGATTTAGCACGGGGAGGATCTGCCATGGGCATATCCACAATAGCAGCATTGGCCTGAATCAGTTGCTGGATTCTTTCCTTGAGCATGTCTGAAGTCAATCCCTTGGAGTCAGACCCTGTTGCTTTTGCTGTAGCTGGTGACACTGCAACTGCCTGTGGTAACGTGCTCCCTCTTTGAAGTTTTGGCGAGCTCTTCACATTACCTTGAGCAGCATGCTTTGGTAGATGAATGGTCACTTGTACTGATTTGTCTGGCAAGCTGTTCACAGCAGTTGACAAAGCAATACCTTCATGGGCAGCATTTTGAAACCTCTCACTGAGATTTTCCAGATCCCGAAGGGCTTTGGTGGAGGCTTCAGGTTCTGAACTTGGATGAGGCAGGCTCACCATCTCTGCAGACAGAACAAGAGAAGGGTCCACTATTTGTTTAGGAGCTGTTTGGATCGGATCTGGTGTTGTTGGAACAACCTGTTTCTCAGTCACTGGAACAGGGTCAATGCAAGTAGCTTCATCAGCTGTCAGGTCTAACATAGAGGGTGTAAGCATTGGAAAGGTTTTTGGTTTCACTTCTGGTTTGCTTGATGAGTTTGGTGTAGCTGCTAATGGTTTTATTCCAATCACTGAACTTGCCATCTGTGAGCCCCCAGCAGCTTCCAACTGACCTGCCAGATCTTTTGGTGCTATCCTTACAGGAAATTGACTGTGAACCTGCAGCATTGCATCATTTTCCTGTTTTTTCTGCTTCTCAAGGTTCTTACTCCATTCCATCAACTTATTTCTATCAATCTTCTGCCTGATGTCAGCAAGAAGAGTCTGTTTCCTCCAGGGTATCTCCTCTGCAGTAGACGGAGCATCTTCTGAGGTCTTCTGCTCACTCTCCTGCACTATCTGAATCACCTGTGTTGGATCTTCCTCCTTCTCCTCCACAATCTCCTCATCAGTTTCTGTCCCCTCAGAGTCATCAGATTCATCCTCTATGATTTCCTCTGTGATCTCAGATACACTGACATTTTCATCTTCCTTTTCCTTATCATTACTGCCACCTGCTCCGAGTCCTACCTTCAGAGCGTGTGCTCTTGACTTACAGTGTTTGTATAAATTACTCTTTGTCTTGAAACTAAAGCCACATGTGACACAGGGATAGGGCCTTTCTCCTGTGTGAGCCCTTATGTGTTTCTGTAAGACACTTGGCTTGGCACAACCTCTACCACAATAGGAACAAATATATCTGCCAGGTTTCTGTGGATGTTTTCTCTTTCGCCCAACAGAACTTGTTGGTTGTTCTATGCCTACAGTAGTCCCCTTTTCTCTTGAACTCTTAACTTTGATCTGTCCTGAACTTGAACTAGAACCTCCGTCTTCAGAGCCCGCCTGGTCAAAGGAAGGCTTTGTATACACAAGTTTTAGTCCTTGTTCCTCAAGAGAGTCAGACTTTAAATGATACTTTTCAACCCCTTTCTCTGACACAGGAATCTTGACCATGTTCTGAGCAGGTTCTGCAGCCTCTGATATGATATAGTGGATGCTGCCAATGTTCTCTGCAGTCAGGACAATCACTCTCTCTCCAACTCCAACTTCTGACTCTGTTTCTGGAACCTGACGAGTCATATTCTGAAGCTCTGAGTCTGTCACCTGGAACAGAGCTTCCAGAGAGAGGTTCCGCTTCTCAGAGCCTGAAGAGCCTGGAGACTGCGGTCGGGAAGAGTCCAGGTCCTCCTCCTGATCCTTCTGAACACTCTTGGCCTTCCCCTTCTTCGGTGTTGGGGTCTTTGGGGCACCTAGAATATAACAAGTTGCTTTTTACTTCTATCATCTAAGTTGACAATAACCATGAGATTCATATACCTAGAAATATTATTTATGTATCATTAACATCAACAGTGACAAAATCTCTGAAGAGTTTTAATTCTGTGAAGTCACTGATTTACTTTTTGGATTTCAAAAGCATAACTTTAAGGAAATTATTTTTCTGAAAATTTTTCCATCAGGATTTATAAAATATATCATATTTTAAAATAATAATAAAACAGGCATTAAAGATATATCGTATTTTAAAATAAACATAAAACTAAACATTTTCAAGAGGCAGTTTAAAAAATGCAGACGTCATAAATGCCATATCTTCATCAGGCCTTTAGGCCTAAATAAGCTCATAAAGGAATGCATGATGTACATACAAATGTTAATCAACTAACCTGCCTCCTGGACCTGTTTGCTGGATGCACGGGGGGATCTCGGGGACTTGGGGGACCTGGACACGACATCTCTCTTTGCAGATGACTGGGAATCAGTGGAATCTGAGGGAGATAAATAAAATATCTCATCTTGTTCCAAAGGTAAACATTAATAGTGAGACTTAGAAATGTAACTATCCAGAAGAAGAGTCATGATTGATACATTGTAGCTCATTGTTATCACAAAATTTGATAGGAACACATTTTTACTGAAGTTACTCTGATTGTATGAATAAATCATGATCTGGTGAAAAGAGTCAAAAGACCATACGTTTTAGAACAGATTAATATTCATAAAAATAATAATTACAGAGAAATATGTTGTTCTCGTGTTTAATATCTATTATGAATAATGACAAAATAATTTCATCATTAAAAACTTGAAACACTTTAAAGCCCTTTTAATCCACTTTGGTATTATTTTTAAGTTGACAATTATAAGATTACTATAAAACTGATTTTAGGAACACTGATTTCACACTATAAGACTTCTCTTGTCACGCAATCAGAGAACAGTATTACCTGTGCTCTTTCTTCTCTTGCCGGGGGATTCAAACGTGAACTCTTCATCCAGAGGGCCTGCAAAAGAGGAGATCGTTCAGCATAGTCAAACCAGACAATTACGACTCTATTCAATGGAGGTCTGAATAATATTCTAATCCTCGTTCTTTGTAAATAGATATCATAAGGATACTTTTATCTTCTGATTATGTTATGCATGCAGAAAGATCTTTGAGGTATCATTAATCTGTTCTGCAGATTGACTAAATCATTTTCTTGTTTGCACTGTGTATCAATACTTGGTGCATCCTCCTAACTAACTAACTAACTAACTAACCTGAGCCAGCACACCAGTACAAGGAATGCACATATACTGCATATCTCTGGATAATACTAACACTACACACACAAGCAATCTTTCTTGTAAGTTATTAAGCATATATGTATGTATTTTGGTTATAAAGTTGACATTTAAGTTGACATTAAAGTAACATTAAGTCCGCTTGAACTACAATATCCGAAATATTTAAATTTTGCTTACAACCAGAAAAGCAAAAAATGCAGCCACTTTGGTTAATCCAATAACTATGCTAATGCAAAGTTATCAAATTGATTAATTTACATTGTTGCTTTAATAACTTTATTTCATCCTTTGTTCTCAGTTCAGGGTTTAGGTAAATTCAAAAACTGCACACCTTGTTCAGCTGTTTTCAATTTTCATATTTTTTCCGTTTTGTGCACAGCTGACCATAGATTTTTTATATCTCTTAAGCCGACAGCTGCCGTCTTAGTATTTTCATTGTTGATTGCAGGTCAATTGTAAAGAATGATTAGTATTTGACTGCATCAATAGAAAGCTAAAGTGAATGCCTGTGTACCCATATGCTTTAAAATAGCCAATATGAAACAAAGGAGAGACTACGGTGCCTTTGAATTTGTTTAACAACGTCATATACTAAGGTTGGGTTTCGCTCCTCATTTGTGATACAATAAAGCGTATTGCAATATATTGGTACTTTTCATATTTTAGTTTTTCCATGCTCTCTTGACTAAATAACAGCAATTAGAACAGTGATCAATGCTCAACCGGCCCGTCAATTTGTAAAGAGAGATAATTCAGTAACTGCTTTCGGATTTTTAACATGTCTGTGCTATTTTCACTTTGCAAGTTTACACTCTGTGTTACAACTTTCAATAAAATCAAAAAAATGTTGTTACGTTTTTCTGCAATTTTACACAGAAATTGTTCATTTTAAAACCTCCGATTTATTGGATACTTTCATAAGAGTGTACCAGTACGAATCGTCTTGTTACTGTATTGCAATATACCGATATACCGATTATACCGCGCACCCTTATCATATTCATGCATTTAAATCAGTTTATTGAAAGAAAGTTTATTAAAATGGAGGAAGAATAAGTAAAAAAAAGAGTTGTTCTACCACTTCCATAACATCTTGCATTCTATACGTCTATTTCTAATGGTTGAGTTATTGCTTAGTGATGCTATAGGGTAATATTTCAGCCATCAGTGGTGCTTACTTGTCGTAAAATTTTACTAAACTTATACCCCTCATTTCTGAAACTACTACTACAGTAAAAATGTAAATCTCTCACCTTGATTTAAATACATGATAGTGGACTTGGTTAACCTTTACATTCAGTGGTTTCCTAGCAAGATTATCAATACACAGCAGGGCTTAGATTTTCAAAAAGCTCTCTTAGCACTAAGATAGTCGTAAGCCAATGTTTATGAATGGATCTTACGACTAACTTAGTGCTAAGAGAGCTTCGAAAATCTAGGCCCTGAATTTTAACTCAAACATACAGCCATATATACCTATCATACCCATGTTGAATATTCATAGTTCATCATCATCAACGGAAGTTTTATCATAAAATGGGGTAATGTATATGTATCAATATATTTGTAAATCTCCATGTAACCTAACTCTTTCCATTCGAAAGGACGAGATAGCACGTCCCAGAGGTCACAACCCTTCAATACGAGTCTATTTTCAGTAACGTGACATTTCCTTATGAAGGACGTCACATCACGTCTTAATGGTTGCTTTGGACAACATGAACCATTCATCAGTACCATTACATCAAAATAAAAAAAATTCCAGATTTATAAAAAAAATATTTATTCCTTTCTTATTCATAAATTCAAACCAACAGACAGAAAAAAATGTCTCTTCATGCTGAGAAATACCAGAAAAGAAGTTTATCAAGAATACGAGAAACATTAAAAACAAACACAAGATTGTTGGAATTAGGATATATTTCCCCAACGGGGTTTTGACCAGGGGAGATAACCGTGTAAAGGACAGCAGCTGAAAACTACACTAGTTGCATTCGAAAAACGCTGAGAAAACAGCTTGAAAGTTCTTATTTTTTTATTACATGTGAAAATGTGTTATTGCGCCGGTCGAATGGAAGAATTGCAAACTTTATGACGTGACATCACGCCCCTTGCATTCAGAGGCTACATCCTTTAAATGAATCTTCGAATTCGTATGCAAAGGTTGTAGATAAAGGAACGTGATATCTTGTCTTACGAATATATGTGCAGCTGTGAAAAATTTGTCTCGGTTGGAAAGAGTTAAAGTATTTTCTTTGCATTTTCACATGCAAATACTAATGCCATGTGATATGTCATGTGATATGTCATGTGATACAATCGGTGCTCATTAGAACTACTGCTCATTTGAGACCCACTGATAATTATAATGATTACTTATTGAATAATTGTTATACCCCAAGCACTTTTTTCATATATATTACATACATGCATTCATAAGAGGAACTGAGAATGTTAATTATCATTTGCTGACATTAACCACTACCCTGTGATATAAAAAAAACAGGAGTGTTTGATTATGCTTTCTCAGACTCAGCTTAAAATTGTTTGGCGGATCCATGGTGTTTTAAACCCTCCACGATAAATAAAGACAGAGCAGTGTTCACCCCTGCCACTGCCATCTTTGAGGTAGAAGACCATCAGACCATCCACATACAGCCAGTTTTGGAAAAGATTGATTTCACATACAGAAGTATGATACCCCTCTGCATTTCGAGGTACATGAAACCAAGACACCCAAATCCCCTCACCCAAAACAGAACAACTAACAACTACCCGCACCCTTCAACACCCCCCCCCCCCCCCTTCCCCCTCCCCCACCTCTCCCCCCACAGTGTCAAGCTTTCCTGGAGTAATCACATCTACATTAGCAATTCTAAATGAAAATTCATATCCTGAAGGGCAACACCTTCTAATTACATGTGACGATAGGACAGGCTAGAGTGAGATCATAATCTATTTGTGTCCGGGCGGTAGGCACAGAGTAAACACAAGCACTGCCGATCAGCGGAGCTGACATTTGGTTATATGCACTATTGATTGGCTGTTGGTATCACTTCCATTATTGCTGAGACATGTGAAATGTCCCTTCATGAAATAACGGTTAGCCAAGACGAGATTCCATCACTGATGACAGTTACCTCCGATATAACAGACTGCAGATACCAGGCAGGGCACATGATATTTAGGTTAAACAAGATATGATCAAAGAAGAGAAAAAAGGAAATATCATAAATAATGACATTTTGTACTGAAGGCAATTGCAAATTGAGTAATAATGCAAACCTCTAACAAATAAAGGGTTATTATGGAGGATAATTTCATTACTCATGCAACCATCTAGCAAATAAAAGCCTATTATGTAAGATAAACACTTTACCCAATACAGAACCTCATGATATAAGTATCATAACATAAAAGATATGAAAAATACCCTAACAACGTAACATTGTTATGTTTTGGATCAAACTATCTCCAATAAAACAAACTCTTGTATTATTCTGGACTAGTCACTCGCAGGATTCGAACCCACAATTCAACAGTGACCTCACAACAGGTAGCCAGCTTACCTACAGCAGGCCTTGACAAAAATCAAAGTCCAACAAGCAGCAGTTAAGCTGTCGATACATTCAATACCACTCTCATAGATCTCAATCTCTGGGGGAGTTACTGTATTACCAAAACAAGACAATTTATAGTTCCAATACCTTATGAAACATAGTTTTTAACCCTAAACATCCTTAAAAACAATACCATGACATTTTCTTCATGTCATGTTGTCACAGAATTTTTGTCATTTTCCACATTAATATCAAGTTAGCAATGCAAAAAAATGTAGTAGTAAGGTATAATTGTTAGATTAAATAATTTCATTACCACCTTACAATGACAACCAATCAGCCAACAGTATTTCATATTATTCTATGAAAAGCAAATACATTACCAAATAGGCAAGACCTACTTGTATTTCTAGGAACAATCAAGTTATCTGGAGCAACATAAACACAAGGACTATGAATCATATCAGCACCAGTGAGCAGGCAGTTAAAACATTTATTCAATCTTTGAGTTGAATCAGGGTGATAACCTGCTTCACAAACAATTCTGAGTGGCCAGTTTACAGGAGTTGTTATAAATGAGAATACTAACCATTGTCTTGTTTGATAACATTGTTATGTAACAAATGAGTGGCTTTGTATTGAATGAGTGAAAGCAAGTTACATACCGACTATTCACAAGTTCATGAAAATGTTATGAGTTTAATGCTTTGTCTTTTACTCGGTGAATTACTTTGTTAGGCATTGCAAGAAATGGGGTAATGCCGCTAACATTGTGGCGTAATACTTTCACTACCACGTCACTTCAATCGGCCAGCAATATCATAACATTGTACAATAGAGTACAAAATAGTTCATTACGACACATCATTTCATATTTCTAAATTTCCATGACAAATTTGAATTGAAATGGTTGATTAGTTACAAAGTTAGGAGAGAGACTCAATGTGTAATGGACAGACAGAAGATAACTGTGTAGTCCCTATTATTCAGTAACTGACCAACTTGGCTGAACGAATATTTACGCAGATCTTCAACCTAATTGCATAAGTGTCTGGCCGTATCGTTACAATTATTAAAAAACATCTAAAAAAGCATGTAGTAATTCCCTTTTATTTGCTTAGGATACATCAGTGAATGACACAAAGAATTTATTCAAATTGTTCTAGGTTACCCTTACCAAAACAGATGTAAAAAAAAATGTTTTGACACATTATTTTCCAAAGTAATCATGTACATCCAAAAATTAGAAGTTAGATCTTAGAATCTTTCTGCATTTTTAATAAATATGTGTTGTCAACTTAACGATTTTTCTTTCCACTGGCATGTTTCCAGCTCTTCAATGTTTCTATGCTGACAGCCATGTTTGAATTTGTATGTAATTGATCAAAAATGATTAAGCATACAAACATAAATATTTATTCTGAACATTTTCTTAATAAAACATCAATAATAAACATATGCATACAACCCTTTTGTTCTAAAGAAGCTAGAGCTTTATGTAAAGAATATGTTCAATGTTCGTAATGCACATCTTGCGCTTTTGCAACAAACTAATGATGAATGTACTATAGGCCTTATAGGCCATCATCTACGTAATAAAGGGTCTGAGTCTGATATGCAGATATGAATTCTTCTGTTCCGTAATTAATTCACTTTGAAAATGACATCGTTTAATTTGAATTATAAATTATGTAAATGTAAAATTTTCCACACCATAAATTATCTAGAGGTTATTCAAAATTTCCTTTCATTCTTTTCTTAAACATATTACATTAACACCTGTTGCAGTTTTAAATTTAGAAAATAAAATGAAATGGAAATGTTGAACACATTTTCCAAATTTACATATGACTTGATCATCTGTCAAATGGTTATTAAATTGTTATTTCACTTACATAGTTTCTGAGACAGTGTCACATGTTTAAGGATTTGACATTTCTTGAGGTATGACCTTTTTTTTTATTAGATTCTTATCGTATGCAATTAATTACAACTGAAAAATTTCCATTTGAATAAACATTTGATCACACTTCAACATTTACCTCCTATTGGAACAGACATGTAACACAAACTTTTGATTTAGTCTCAAGGTTGATATCTTCATTTCATCAATGCATCAAAATCATTTTCATTTTTAATTCCCTAATCAAGGCTCCTAATACCAATTTCCTAAATCTATTTGATCTAAAATATTACTGCCTGATTAATAACTGATACTGCTTGTTAATATTTTTATTTTTAGCTATTTGTCTGAGCAACGATATTATATGTTGAACAGTTTATTAAGTCATCAATTAATCGTATCTAGCCCATTCCATTTCTCTGATCAATGTTATTGCTTGCCAAGCTGTTTATTCACTAACCAATAATTAGTCCATTTTCCAACTTTCAACTAATCATCATACAACATATTTTAGAGGCAAGGTTATTCATAATAATAGCATTTATTAGGCAAATTTATCCACTGATCAATAATTCAATTTTTTTAAAACAGACAATGGATATATTCCAAGATTGTCCTCAAATTCAGTTTGGGAACACATGAACTACCACAGGTTAGTTTTGAATTCTTAAATTATTAGCAAAGTCAAATATAACTCATGAATTATTCCAATTCTGACAAGTTGAAATTCCAACATTCTATAATTGATCCCAGTAATTCAATATGAGCCGTGTACCATTCCTGTTGAATCCCTGAAGAGCTCCAGTTAAAACTCATTTGTGACCATCCATAGACACCTTGTCTTTATGAAGTATTCTTAGCCAGTAGGATTTGGATTAATATTATTAAATAATCATAATCTAAAGTTTTAAATTCAGGGGAATTTCTTAAATGAATGAATAACGAAGTCTGTCATTGAGTTACACAGTATTAGATTTAATGTTCTGTGACGTTAATTAATCAAATGTGATTTTGAACAGACCAAAGGGAAATAGATTGAAGATTCGTGAGAGGGTCACACTTAATAAAAATTTCTGACAATGTCATCAGGTACACCAGCATCTGGGATTCTCAGAATTATCAAATTTTAAATTCTAAACCTTTTCTGTGACATGTGACATTAATTCATTCTTTAATTTAGAAATAGTCCAAGCATTAAGGGTTATTTTAAAATCAATATCATTATTAAAAAAGTGGGGAATAGGGCAGAACATCGAACACATGATCCATAGCAGATCATTCACGAGCAGTGCTTATGTTCTGGCAGTGACAACAGAATGTGCCTTACAGGATTTTTGTGTATGAATAATTAAGACTTCTCGCTGAATTGTGAAGGCGGTTGACAAACGTGGGTGGCAGTAGACTTGCTACCACTCTCCTCTCACAAATTGTTATTGATAATAACTGCTTCCTTGGCTTTCATCCTGCTAGATGACAGGACACAACAGCTTCTGACAACAGCATCTTAACCTGTCTACTGCAGCCAGGAGATTAACCACTTATCTGCTGGATCCCAGTGTTCTGTGAGATCTAGTTTTGGTCAGTGACTAATCAGTATAATTACCTTTGTTAATGAGTTTTGACCACTAAGAATGACCTAGTACTTCTTGACTTGAAGTCTACAGGGTGTCTTTGCTACTATTCTTTTCCATCAATTACATATAATTTAGATTATTCTCAATGTCTAAGCTAAAGGATTGAAAGGTGTTCTTGTGAATTTTTGTAATATATAAACATCTACATTCTAACAAAGGTAGAAAAATTATCTACCAAGTGTAAATAGTGATTAATGAAGAGATAGTTTTGATACTAATTGATGTTTAAATAGTATTTTGAAAACAATAATAATTGTAAATTGCATGTGACAAGTTAATCACTTAATTGTTACACTAACAAAGCTGTTTATGTTGTAAATTAGTTTGTGATTCACGACTTTTGGAAAAACAAAATGAATGATAAAAACTACCATCAATATTTCAAACATTGTTTTTATTTTCAAAATTTAATTATTCTCAAAAAGGTGGAAAATCTAATCACAATAGAATTTGTTATGATTACAGTATATAAGAGGAAATCCCATTATGCCTTTACAAAGAATAGTAAAATGAAGATCTAAAAATGGTTTGAACATTATCGTTTAAAATATAATTGGTGAAAGCTATATCAATATTTGAAATATCATACTTTTTAATTTTATTTAAGATGATCAAAACTAAATACCTCCCAATTCAAACAAGACACATTTTCTTAGAGAAATCCCGAAATTTTAAAGAAAAAGAAAAAAAGTCATTTTGTATTTACTGGAGAG
Source organism: Phorcus lineatus (assembly GCA_921293015.1). Lineage (NCBI taxonomy): Eukaryota > Metazoa > Mollusca > Gastropoda > Trochida > Trochidae > Phorcus > Phorcus lineatus. Next base: position 5,232,762 of record OV121081.1, on the reverse strand, counting down.
CCCTCACTATAATCCCATCAACAATTCATATAACAAAAATAGTATTGTCATCTCACACCAGACTAATGCATGGGAACTCATCAATCAATAACTAAGCCATTAAGATAAAGAAAGTCCCATCTACAAGACCAATAAAAATGGCATTAAATCCCACAACAATCCTGTACACAAACTCTGGCCGGTAGTCGCCAAGATAGGACAGATGGAACAGCCTCTGATGTGGAGACCTCTCGGGCTGTAATAATCAATTTCTGCCGGTACTGAGGACGTGCACTACAGGCAGCATCGAACTGCCGTCCTGTATATTTATAATCGGTGACTCATCCCACTGGGAGTTGGGAGTCTGTCAAGCTCCTGGTCATACAGCAGTCATTGGTGTCCTGCACCTTAGTGGTCGCCGTGGTGACCTACTCTTATATTGATGACTTAACAAAATGAGTTTCTTAACTTTGATGTACGTTATCATAGAATAGTGTATGAATATTTGTGGGTTTATTTGTATCAGTGTGAGATATCAAAAATAATGTGTGCTTTTGAGTGTAAGAATGCATGTGAATTTATTTATAAATGGAGTTATTATGAAATTTTGTAATATGATAGTTGCACTATTGTAATTAAATGTGTATGAGTGTTTGAATCTAAAGATGTGGTCAAAATTTAATTCTGGCATCGACTGTTTGGTTCCAAATGTATATCTGTATACATATAGAAACACATTTTTCAACATATAAAATTCATAGTACAAACGTCTGTGTTATTGATCTCTATTTGATAAATGACATCTTGATTTTCTAGAAAATAAGACGAATCTTTTTAATTTTAGAATGACTACTCTCATCTCAACTTAACTGAGATGTAGCTATTTTCAATCAATCAAAATTAACTGAATTATGTAGATTTATATGTTGGTTATGTCATCTCAATTTCTTATAATCACCATTATTATGTGTATTGATGTTGCTATGTGCTAGTGAGGAAATAGACTTATTTGTGGAAAAGGTGATGTGTTTGTATAATAGCATTTTGAGTGTATATGCATGGTGATTAATCTATAATATCTGCAACTCCTTTTAAGTTGTGGTTTAGATATAGAGTGTGACTGACGGACACATGGGCAGACAGTATGTGCTTTTTTCTAATGGCCCATTTCACTTCCAGGCCAGGAAAGCGATTTCATCAACAAGACTGCAACAATATGGTTTAAATGTTTGTAAATAAGCCAAAACTAACATACATTTACAATCTAATGATAATTTCATGTACAGAAGATGTTCAGCAAAGGCAAACTCGAAAGATAGGTATCTCACATCAATCCAAATAGTAACCCAAGTGAATATCTGTAAAGTTTTAGCAAGTCTTGATTGCTTATGTAATATAGGGACAGTTTGAGGCTTTTTTAAAGGTTACATTATGAAACACATTGAACAATCATGTGTAAAAAACACTGACTCATTATGAAATTGCTCGAAATTTCTGATGACTAAAAGTGATCTTAATTCACACCCAAATTCATTCTATTAATGTTTTTATTAGATCAGATGTTTACTGTATGTATTTGTTTTTAGACTACTCATACCATCCAATTTAATATTTTTATCATATTTTTGGGGTGTTTTTGATGTATTTGGATAGTAAAAGACTAGCTTTAGAATATTCCAGGCAATATGAAGTGTTAGTTAACCTCAGTCACAGTTCAAACTTAGACGTGCATGACAAGTGAACACTTTAGAACTAACAAGACATGATATGATCATTAACAAGCACTACCAATATGACAAAAGTTGAGTGACTGTACAGAACAATTTTAACAGAGTTCATATTGACAATGAGTCATCCGTGCATTCAACGAATTGTACTTTACTTTTTTACTTGGAATAAGATTTAAACACTGTAGATCTACTTAAAATAATACTTAAAACAAAATAATACTTAAAACAAAATAATACTTAAAACAAAAAAATACTTAAAACAAAATAATACTATAACTGCAACCCCCTCCCCCTTTAACCTGGATGTGCCATTGATCGCTGTGGATATAAATAGATCTAAGGGTATTTATATATAAATGTTTATGATAGCCCCTTGCAAAATGCAGTAATTAAAATATACCTGGAAACTTGTTGCTTGCTCCGAATGTAGTTAATACATAGTTATTCATGAGAATAAACAAAGTTATATCTACAATTGCCATATTTTTACATCAAGTTTGCTTGTCTATAAATAAACTATTCCTACATGTGTGGATCAATTAATTAATTGAAACACACATTAAGACAATATTCATAGTTATCTTGAATTAAATAGTATTTTTCCAATTAAAACCACTACAATATTTTTTTAATATAAAAGTGCTCACATCACATGATTGAAAAGATCTTCTCAGTATTTGTTTGCAATGTAAGTGTTGAGGTTTCTTTCTAAACATAAGTTGAATGACAATGTACCAGCATTTGTCTTTGAATCTGATATTCACTTCGTTACCTTGAATATATTTTTGGGAAACACCCATGTGACAGTCTGTTGCCGTGACAACAGTGACGTCACAAGTGAGTTTTCCCCGGGTCTCGAACGGATATGAGTACCAGTTCCGATATATTGATAGTCAACCAAACAAATCTTGAGTAATGAAATACCTCTAAAACTCTCAAATACGTTTGAATGTTCGTAACATGTGTTTATTTGTCGCTGATAGGGCTGCTAGTTGAAGTTGTTGTGGATATGCTACGTCATAAGGATGTTTACTAGCTCTTGCGTTTCACCTGTTTCCGTTCGGTTACCTCGACCGGCAATTCCGACTGAGACGAGAACAATATCAATCGGGTCACCGGCGATTTCATATCAACAAAATAATATTACAGACACCAACTGTTTTAAAAACAAATCAGAAGATCTTTATTATCACAACTTATCACTCACAAACGTCTACTGTATTTAGTATAATGTAGAACGAGCGAGAAATCCCGAAAATTTAGGTCACGGCAATCTACAGCAATTTGGGTCTGTGCCAGGTGGGAGTTTGCCGGATGAGTCCATTTATGTGCATGGGGAGCGCAGGCTATTGCAATGTATTTCGCAACAGGATCCGGGAAGCCTCGCGTCAGACTTCAACGATCATGTGACTAATGTGGGCTTTGAAGTTACTTTTTCCGAACACTGCACAATGATAGATTAGTTTATAGGTATAAATTGCATGTATAACGTTAATGATGAATAGCAAGCCTAAACATGTACATTAAATGAGGAAATGTTATAATAATTCACGTATGTTTTTATCGTCAACAACATTGAATAGTATCATTTTATAAAGAAATTTAGTTAATAGTCATTACATATTGCAATAAACAATCAATCATGAGTTTCTGACCAATCCAATAATTTAGGCGGTGACTTTTACTTCTTGTTTGACAACGTTACTTAACCAGCTGATCGATTACCACAATCAAACTTTATATTAATTTATATAAAACACAACTCCAAAACAATTCATTCCCCCCTAAGTTTATTGCAACACCTAACCTAACCATAATTTGGAACTGATTGGTCCGTTTCAGTGAAATTATTGGCTTAAATCAATAAAATGTCTCACTAACGGTCCAAAAATGTTGTCTTGCCAGAGGCTTTCAATTTAAAATTTTATGATTGTAAACTTGATTTTTTGAGTGAGCAAGCAAGTCACGGTCCATTTAGGACTTTCAACATGTTCAGAATTTCAGAGTAATATGTACATGAAAATGAAAACTATAAAGTAGGTGTATGATCGGTATCAACGGTAATGACTAATACATTTACTCTCATTAGGCGTTTTGCTGAAAGTTACAACGAAATAAAGAAGATAAACTTAAAGTGACTAAGGTATTACAGATATAAAATAAGGTTTGATAAAATGGACGTATAAATGGTGTGTACGTTACGTTACATAAAAGCTTGGAGGAACTGATAAATATTATTGATAAATTCGTTATTTTCTCATTCCTTTTACACGTAGGATAAATTCGTATCAAATGCACATATTCATATTGGTCTATCGATAGAATAATTCATTAAATATTTCCATGACGTCAGTAATTAATAATGTATTTTCACATTACATCTTTACCTCGATAATACTCGCTTATCAACTGATTTCATCATATAACATAAATGAAAGTATATTTAATGCATTCAAGACATCAAAGCTAGAGAAATGCGTATACTGAAATTCTATTAATAAGTTGTTTTCATGCTGAGATTCATTGCTGGAACACCCCGCGCCAACCTGTGCAGGAATGCTTGCTGTGTCTATTTATAGATCACAAGCGACATGAAAACCGCCCACCCTCTTGGTTGCTATGTAGACTCGTCCGCCTCGTACGCCATTTCTACCTTGTCGCTTCAACTCGCAATTATCTTATTTGCCCTTACAAATCGAAAACTTTGTTATGATTTGTCATGCTTGCTTTGCATTTAGCATAAATAAACCTTAGGACATGTACATTGAAGCTGTTATTATGTCACATTTCCTATATTTGCTAGCGGATGTCGAGGGCGAATGCATAAATTAATGAGGGTAACCCCTCTCGAAACTTAGAGGTGTTTCCCCAAAACGAGGTGAAAGCACCGTGCCGCTTCTCATTCTCCCTAATTATCAGACGACACTTTTACTAAAAGCAAAGATACATACGTAGCTGCAATGATGAAACATTGAATACATTGGATAGTTTCAAAAATTATCATAAAACATTAGGCCTACTTACGTTTGAGAGGTGAGGCGGAGAGAGTTGTTGATTTTCGACGTGGCATCCCCAAGATTTTCACTGCAGCTAACGGCGATATCCGCCCCAGGCGAACTTCTGTGTTACGTCGTTACCATTTCATTCATGTCAGCGTATCGTATATACTCACACGGTTGCTCAAATATCCGGATTTCCAGAGATATACAACATCGTAGTCTAGGGAATCTCTCGATATGTGGGGAATTTCTCCCGACAAAGACGACGTGTGACGTCACGACCGATTCAGAACGAGGCTGGTGGATATCCCAGCAGAACCTTGGCATTTTGTGGTCATATTGACCTAGACTGCTCCCTAAGATACCTTTCATAAGAGATTTTGGCGTTTTTCGTCAATCATGAAATTGCCATGACGAATTATGTAGATAGATGTTTTAATGAAATTGTTTGTACATTATGGATTGAACATAAATTTTGAGAATGATTTAAATAAACATTATCCAAATTTTAAAAAAAAATTTTGCATTCACTAAGCATAACTTTTGAGTTGACAAATATTTTTTTACGCAACGAATAAGATACATGATTATTCTGAAACAGTTCATTCATCTAGTTTCGTAAGCCACTATTCACGTTGTAAAACTGTGTTCGGACTTGAAGAGTATATTAGTGTTCTCAATGATGAAACACTTTGTGAATTTCCTGTAAATTTATTATTTCACTCCATGCCTTGAACATACATACGTTTACAAAAGATAATACATTAGACGATTTTTCATGTTTGTTTTGATTTTCTGGTCAAACAGTAGACGACTTTCATATATTGTTAGTTTGCGACGCTTTTTCAACCTGCCGTAAGAATTATTTAAATTGTATTAATGTTACATATAAAACAACTGTCTGTTTGTCTGAATTGAACAATCAAAAGAAATAATATAATACATATTTTTTTTATTTATTTATGTTTTTTGGTGGTACATGTATATATATATACGGCAACGCATTATCCGTTGTATGTATGGCCTGAAGAGGCTCGTTGAGCTGAAAGCGCTAGCCATTAAAATGGATTGTTTTTACTTCTGACTTCGTATTTTTCAATATATAACGCCTGGGAGCTGAAGATCAATTTCTAATTGGTGAACTTTTTTCATATATATATATATATATATATATATCACATCATAATCAAACGGAAGCGCAAGAGTTTCACAGTTTCAAGGGCATAAAGTAGATACACTGATCAAACTTCCTATATAAAAAGTCATTCAATAAATGTGCAAGTCGACTCGGGCTCGAGTACCCGTGGTAGCCCTATCCGCAAGGGTAAAGTTTTTTAAGTTTAGGTGAGTATTAACTTTGAAAAGAAATATATGAAGAAACCAAATTGCCCTTTTTTTTTAAAAACTGGAACTTATTTTAAGTATTTAAATCAAAGAATTGTATAACGTTATTTTTAAAATATTATTAGGCAAGGTTACATCCCGATATATCTACCAAGGAACGCCTTAATGAAATCATGGAAGCATGACTCGCTCTATGCCCGTCGCGTGACTCAAAGCACTGCTGAAGTCATAGCTGATAGCAATAATTCAAGTGGAACGAGCTGCTAAGGAGGGGAGGGTAGTCCTTTCCAAATACCATAAAAATGAGACATTAAGTATCTTGTTACTTAAACTACGAATTACAGATGCCACAATTGATACTTTGACCATCGCCATACGATGATTCTTGCGTATCTGTAGCATTATATGGGAATACTGGTCTTTTCTTAAATATTACCATGTTTATCTCATCAACTAAGGTAGAAAGTTTTTATTTTCACGATTTTAATTAAATACATTCGTACATTATCGAGAAGCGTTAACTACATAAATTTGATGTGCGGTGGTTGTGAAGTTGAAATATGTTTCAACCATGAATGACTCCAGAAGCTCTTGAGCTCTTGGCATGGGCCTCAAACGATTAAGCTCTGATTTCGTAGAAAAATAATGCATGACAGCATGTGACACATTGATAAACTAAGTTTCCTTCTTCTTTTTCGTAAGGCTTCGGAAGCAGTACTACATACAAGTATTTAAGCGCCGCTTCAATCAATATCTGATGCTCCATATGATATTTTACAATGCATATATTCGTCTATTGATGCTCCATATGTTTATTTTACTATGCATATATTCGTCTATTGATGATCCATATGTTTATTTTACTATGCATATATTCGTCTATTGATGCTCCATATGTTTATTTTACTATGCATATATTCGTCTATTGATGCTCCATATGTTTATTTTTTATTTTTTACTATGCATATATTCGTCTATTGATGCTCAATCAATATGTTTATTTTACTATGAATATATTCGTCTATTGACGCTCCATATGTTTATTTTACTATGCATATATTCGTCTATTGATGCTCCATATGTTTATTTTACTATGCATATATTCGTCTATTGATGCTCCATATGTTTATTCTACTATGCATATATTCGTCTATTGATGATCCATATGTTTATTTTACTATGCATATATTCGTCTATTGATGATCCATATGTTTATTTTACTATGCATATATTCGTCTATTGATACTCCATATGTTTATTTTACTATGCATATATTCGTCTATTGATGCTCCATTTGTTTATTTTATTTTTTTTACTATGCATATATTCGTCTATTGATGCTCAATCAATATGTTTATTTTACTATTTTACTATGAATATATTCGTCTATTGATGCTCCATATGTTTATTTTACTATGCATATATTCGTCTATTGATGATCCATATGTTTATTTTACTATGCATATATTCGTCTATTGATACTCCATATGTTTATTTTACTATGCATATATTCGTCTATTGATGCTCCATATGTTTATTTTTTATTTTTTACTATGCATATATTCGTCTATTGATGCTCAATCAATATGTTTATTTTACTATTCTACTATGCATATATTCCTCTAATGTTGCTCCATATGCTTATTTTAGTATGCATAAATTCGTCTATTGATGCTCCATGTTTTTTTTACGATGGGTATATTCGTCTAATGATGCTCCGCATGATATTTTACTATGGATATATTCGTCTAATGATGCTCCGCATGATATTTTACTATGGATATATTCGTCTAATGATGCTCCGCATGATATTTTACTATGCATATATTCGTCTTGAACCTTTAAAATGAATAGGTTTCATTTAATCCAGTCATCTACATACTGCAGTTACGACCCACAGGCCTGAGGGACAAGGTTTAAGAATTGGTCAATTTCTCTTTTAGGTTTTAATACCCCGGACGGCTTACTGAGTTTTCGAAACCGACTTCTCAGTAGGATTAAATTAGTTTATATAATATTTAACGAAGATAATATCATCTTTCGCATTTAAATATTTTGCACTGTAACTTATAAGAAAATTTTGTATCGTTTCATCAATTTCAGATATGATCCAAGTTGTATCTTAAAGTACATGCAATTAGGAAAGTAGATTAAATGACTCCACTTGGGTTAACATGGTCTATTTGCATACGGCAATAGAAATGATGCAAAGAGGATTACAGAAAAAAATTGATTATTCGCATTGATGTTTATAAACATATCATATATCCCAATGATATAACAGTTCATTTCTCGCAATCCCAAAGCTTGAGTTATCTCCCTTTCAACGTTAAAACGAAACTAGAACTGTGATTTCACAAACTAATAAGCGGAAGCTATATTATATAAATGTTGATATTCTACACAAATGAACATGGGTAAAGTGATTTTTTCTCAAACATGAGTGACACTGGACGACTCTGTCTTTGCAAACATTATCTATAGATCGAAATGAAAATACATAGCGAAGCTGTAACGTCATAATGTAGGCCTATCCACGGCTTTCACAGTTTGTGCTTTATCATTTGATTTCTTGTAAAATGTTGCAGCGTTTTGATTTGTCTAGTATCACATATCTGTTTATGGTGTATTCCGGGAGTATAATATAGATTTTCCACATTGAACACAGTGATCTTAAATGTTAGAATTACCAAAGGGCGTCAAATACCTAGGTCTATTCAACCAGACGATTTTTATATCGATTCTTCATTCATGAAACGAAATATAAACATCCACAGTAAAACAGATGATTAACGTTTGAGAGCAACAATACGTTAGAATACTTTAAAATTTAGTTGGATTTCCAATATCTAAATAAAAAATAAGCATTCTGTTTGTACAGAATGTGACTGGCGCCTACACCTTTACTGGCAGGACGAAGAACTCGATGACCACATCTCTTACCTCATGCTATCCCAGGTCCAGGAAGGGGTCAAGCAGTGTCCTGCAGCTGACCACATCACACATATTCTGACCAACAATCGGACAGTGTACAACTGTGCACGGACCATGCACAAGGAGTACCGACTCAAACTCATATCGATTGAGTATCCCCCATTGGTGCTTGTGTTTCGACATTCAGGTGAGTTTTTCTTCAACGAGCACCTGTTGAAGCGACTGATGAGTAGTCTCCTGCCTCGTGCTGCATGTAATAGAGAGCTGAAGGTCCACATCAGTGTACACACTGAACAGGCCAGAAGAGCCAGAGAGATCCATTGTTGCTGTTTTGATCGACACAAGGAGACCCGCCAACGAAGGAAGAAATCCCCCAGGTATGTACATTTGTCTATTTCAATCTAAATGATTTCAGATCGACAGTTGTTATACAAGGTCAAAAGTGTGACCTTATATAAAACTGTTGATATTATTTCATCTATATAGTTTGATGAATTTTTCTGCCAATCTTGTCAATCTTTGTATATTATAATCATTTGTATACTTAAACATCGGATATTTCTTTGTTGATTAAATCTCACACATGATGTTATATTTACGTTATTCTACCATTTTCAAATTAAAGGTAAAGGCTTTATTTCATTCAGACATTGGTCCCATGATAGTAACAACGAAAGAAAAGAAATCGAATGCAGATTAAAGGTACTTGAAGACATGGTCAACGACTATGATACATTCGTCGACACTCGACTTAAATTGCAAGATGACGCATTTGCAGAGATATGCAGCCGCATATCTGAATTGCAAGACATTATTCAACACTTAGAAACAGCACAGTTGCCAGAAGTCAACACAGTGAATTCTTGTTTGAAAAATGACGAGCTCCACCAGTCAACGTCACCACATAAAAACGAATTTGATGGAAAGTATGAAACAAGAATTTCTCTGAAAGAAACCTTGGAAGCCCAGCGGGTCGTTGACTGCCAGGGAAATGAACACGAACTTCCAATGAAGGACACAGGATATGAGGGGGTCAAGTCAAAGCTAACGTCACATAAAGGACAGGAAAGTTTAACAGAGAAGCAGGGACGGACAGTTACAAACCATGGGGACACGAAGAGTAAAGAGGTCAAGCATGAAGTGACTAAATTGGAAAGGGACCAGGAATCTGGAAAATATGGAAAATCAGCCTTGGATGAAGGGCCGTCTGATTTAAAAGCTTCAACTGTCAACCCTGTACTGAAAGACGTTATGGACAAGAAAATAACTGAAAGTATTGACACTGGGAAAGACCTAAGCAAAAGAAACTCGAAGGATCTCAGTACCAGCTTCACAGCTTCTCCGAGACTGTCACTGGTACCCCAGGATGTTCCTTACAAGGACGTATCTGTGACTGACGAGTCCTCAATTCAGAAGCGGCCAGTAGAGAAGTCTTCTAGTTATGGGTATGATGAAACCGGTACAGGAAGTCTGTATGACCAGTCCAGCTATAACTACAGCCAATATCCAAGTGTTCAGTCAGATGAACTGAACATGGATATGGACGAAATAAACATGGAAATCGTCTCTGAGAAAACAAGGTACTTTTTTATTTTCAAATTGTAAATATTTTGATGTTTTATTTTATTTTAACTAATATTTTGCGGGTAACAATGACCTACTCCCCGTAAACTGGTGATATAGTTACTTATTCGTCAGGTCACATGATTACCCTTCGATCCTCATCGATTCGATTATATTAATTAATTATTTATAAGGGATCATACGATTACTCCAGGTATCCAGGTATAAACCTACATCGGATAATATGACGTAGTTTGTCAGATCGCCCATTTTAATGGCGGATCCAGGAGTTAAGGGAGGGGGGGGGGGGGGGGGGGAGGGGTTGTGTGTGTGTGTTTGGGGGGGGGGGGGGGGGGGGAGAAAATCATTCTTTTACGAAGCATTACGCTTACCGATTCATTGGTCATATGATTTGGTGATGAAGTGAGCGTTTTTTTGAAGATACGCGATTTTTAATTTTGGGATGCTTTATTGTTGTGCTGTTTGCATCCTGTGATATAACTACGTGTGAATATGCAACTCCATCAAGCAGTACATACCTAATATATCTCTGATACCGTTGATAGGAAGAATATATAAGGCAGCAGAAGATTTGATGTAATATACTGATTCTTAAAGAGCCACTCCGTGATTTTCATAACATATTATTTACCTTTGATACGAACCTAAATGTCATATGTGGTGATATACAATCAAAACATTTTAAATTTTCATGTCCAAGAGACATATATATCACAAATACTGGTTTTCCATGAAAATCTAAAAACAGCCTCATAAATGCACAGAGGTGTAGTTATCACGTCCAATATACATGGATACTAATTATTTAACCTAACAAACACCACCAACTCCTAACTGCCCTCCTGGCTGTTTTAGATAAGTCTCGAAAATTACGTTTGACTATTTAACGCGCGCCACTGTCCGGTTTTCGATCACAAATGCGACGTTCCACCTTTATATTGTCGCTGTAAAAAAACAATAAGCTTTGAAATGTGTCTTTTTGGTAACGGTCGATACTTCGCGATCAAAAGACACCATTGATTAAGTTTGGCACATATGATTCCAACAACTCACGGAGTGGCTCTGTAACTTTGGGCGGCGTTTGGAAGTTATATACATGATCATGAATGTCGGAATAACAACCTTTATTGTGAACAAAAACAACTTTATGGAGTACATGTGTGCTAATACCTATGTCCTGATGCTTAATGTAGGAGTAATGATATATTCCAACATGTGACGTATATTCAGAATAAAGTAGTTATTTACTGAAAAAGTGTAACCTATGTGTAATTAATTAATTAGTATGTTCACATGCGTTCTACACTGAAGATATTGCTCTAATGTAGAAGCGGGACAGACCGCAAGAAAGACATGGTGTGGGCAGGTCCAGAGGGCCAACAGAGACTGAGGTTGACGATAGAAACGATCATTGGCTCATCGTCAAGTTGGAGCAGACTCAACAACAGTGTTGAAGAGGCCATGCGTGACGGTAATAACAGAATAAATGCTATAAATGACGTTGTGAAGGAAACTTATCACTGTACATACTAACCATAAAATTTATCTATCCGCAAGCCTGGGAATGAGACAAGCTTACAGTATTAGTAATAGACAGCATATGTGGTTTTGGTGTTTATTGTCAGTGACCTTATTCAATGTATTTCCCAGCGAGTGTTCCTGTGAGCAGAGCGGAGGAAGGACTGGACACCGTGCTTTGTGTCGACACATCAGGCAGTCTTGAAGGAGGAGCTTTCCACACACTGAAGCAGCTCCTGGTGGACTTTATCGATGGTAATATGGACTGGTACTTCTGTTCAACTTTGAAATAGCCTTCTGTTGGCTATCATCGATGCATGGTTATATAGACTTCTTTTGAACTTTATCGATGGTAGAATATTCGACTTCTGTCCAATGGATGGTAACATACGCTTCTGTTCGTTTTGATCGACGGTAATATAATCTTCTGGTCAACCTTATCAATGTTAACATTGTCTTAGCATATAACAATACCTTTAATAGTGAAGCAAACATACCAGTTAAGTTGCAAAGGTACCACTCGTCAAAATATAGGTATAGATATGATAAATAAAACTGTAATTTGCTTGTTCTTCCTGTAGACGTGCAATTTCTGGTCATCGATATTGAATTGTTTCAAATAAGACAACGACGTCAAAGAAATGGAGTTAATGTTTTCAAACGTCCCGTGTTCTACAAAAGATTTCTCATTGTCATTGCATAAGATAAGTGAAATAGAAATATTATGTGAGCCGGTATGTCCATCTCTTTCCTGAATATCAATCTGAATAGTTTTATATCAACGGTTTTAAAATTCTTTTTACCATGTATACCATAACAAAATTTATACCTTTCAATCAAAATCGACTGATTGCTTGAATTTAAGCCTCAACTGGGACACGCCCTCTTCCTTCAACGATTTTATACTCAGGAATCGAAAGAAACTTTTGCATCAGGAATATTTGGTCCGTTTATGCAAAGTCGTTTTCGATTGCAGTAATGTACGTTCATTCACGTAACAGAAAGTTTATTTTGCACGTCTATATATTTATTTTTAGTATATTAAGGCTATTATCATTGACTTTCAAGATAAACATTGCACCAGAATGTTTTCCTTCCCTGTTTTAGAAGTAGAAAACAATGCGGAGAAACATGGACTGGAAGAGAATGTAGCCATTGTAACATTTGGTGGGAGAGCAAAAGTTCTGCATCATCTCTCAAACGATTACCAAAGTTTGAGAGATTCTATTGGTGAGTAAAGAAACCGTCAACTTTTATCTTTGAATACTTTTACTTGAAAGGACAAAACTACTTATCATCACAGAATGTAAAATATTTGTAGATTCTAACTCAATGCTACACTAGGTAAGTACTTTATAATGATTTTCCATTTGGTTTTAATAAGTTGCTAGTTATGCTGTTTTGAAATTTGAACATCACGGTCAGATTTTTTATTTATGCGATTTTTATTATTTAAAAAAAAAGCTAGAATTAAACGTCCGATTATTGATATGAATACTAGTTTCTAGGTTCTCAAACCCCCGTTTTCAAGCACTGATAGCGACGTTTCGCTAAAACTGGTATAAAAACCTATACCGAAACGTCGCTATCAGTACATTAAAGAAGTTGATAATTCATATAATTCTTTGTCTTCCAAAAAATGTCTTATAGGTGTATCCTCATTATTATAAAAAAACCACTGTATTTTTGATTGGTTATTTTCACTTCAAGCAACCATGAGAGCTGGTGGACCCAGTCCATTATTGGAAGGACTCGTTGTTTCTCTGGCATGTCTTACAAAAGGTAAGTTTTAGATTCTATACACCTGAAATACATATGACAGCACCTGCTTAATCAATGACTGTAGTGCTAGTGATCATATACTTGGACTTACATTAAACCATCTCTAGAGATGGGACAACCAACAAAGTTTTCGGCAATTAACCAGGTCTAGTAAGGTAATAAATAAGGTCATTGGAGTAAAGCTTGTAAAACGTTCAAATTTGTTATTCGAAGATATTTGATCATCAATACCTTGATATACCGTAGATATTTGATTTGTTTAAAATCAGTTCTTTTGTCCAGGTGTATGTAAAAATGGTGCCCCAAAAAGACATTCCAGACATCATTTGTCTTGCATTTTTTTCAAATCGAATGTTTTTACTTCTGTCCTGTATGAAATGAATAAACACATTCACTACACTACAAAGGTTGTTCATTGGGCAAACAATTTTTTTGTAGGGACACGTCATTTCTGTAGGACATATTTTATTTTTATAGGCCACATATCATTTCTGTCTACGGACACATATAACTTCTGTAGGACAAGTGATTCTTTGGGACACATGTGATTTCTGTAGGAAACATATAATTTCTATAGGCCACGTAATTTCTGTCTACGGACACATATGATTTCAGTAGGACACATAATATCTGTCTATGGACACATGTGATTTCAATAGGACACGTAATTTCTGTCTACGGACACATGTGATTTCTGTAGGACACATACTTTCTGTCTACGGCCACATACGATTTCTGTAGGACACATATCGTTCTGTATCAAGAATCAACAGAAGTGTTGTTTTATTAACAAAATGGAATGTGGAAATGCTGTACACGTTAATAGAAAAGAAAATATTGATAAATTTTCTCAATACATTAACGCAAAGATCTTCTGAGTACTATAACAGATTCTGATCGATTGAGATGGTGAAAAGTGCTTTTGTTGCAAGGGGGCATCTACAACATTGACTTCGAGTTCAAACTACCTCCAAGGTTTATCTTTATTTGTGACGGTTACCCGACAAGAGAACTGGACGAACATTCCCCGGACAACATGTGGACAACCTACAAGGTGATCTAATTGTCTAGATTTTGTCTCAGATACATACACATTACACAATAAAAGCCTGCTGATATACCAGGGTATTCTTTTCAGTGCAAGGCTCTAAAACTCACCGTGTCTTGACACTGTTTACCCATATGCGCTATGAATAACAAACGTATGATATAGTTTTAAATCGACCTACTATAGGCATGACCCAAATGAGAAATCAAATTGTCTATATAATAAATTGTTTTTAAAAAGCAAAGATTGTGTAATTAGTTGAACCACTGACTAATTCCATATAAGAAGCAACTTTCTGCTTTCTGTTTCGCATCACATCATTTCGGGACGCACAGCATCCCTTGATAATATGAAACATACCGTTTGACAAGTCGTTGATTTTCAGTTGCAGTCACGAATTCCTTGTAATGAAAACATTTTTCTGTGGATAGTCGATCTATTTATCATAGTGCATACAACGCTTCGATATTTCCCAAATATCGTTATTAAACAGACCGAGTAACTGCATGCATTAAACGTTCCATACATTGCAAGAAGACTATAGTTCAATTAGTCTCAACATCTAACATGCCACTTAAACATAAATGAAATCTTTTTGTTTAGGAGAGTTGGCACATTCAGAATGCCTTCAAGGAGCTCTTCTATAAACAGATGAATAGCGGACTTCCGGATCCAATTGTCTTCTTTACGTTTGGGAACTTTATCGATGAAGTGAGTCGTCTTAAAACATGTAACTACTCGCTGTGCACAACCGTCACAAGTCCAGATAAATGGCATTAATAATGTCTGACTTCACTGGAAATGTACTGTTTCTTTCCTTAACACGTTCAAATGTAGTTAAAACTTGTTTTAAAGATTATGAATATATCACTTGATTGTGGACTATTGATTCATGTAACCACATTGCCTGATCCCAATGATGAACTATGGTTTAAAAGAATCACCTCAATGATGGTTAAATATCATTTCTGGTCAGAACTGTTTCCTGTCTCTTTCAAACCTGACTGGAGGGGAGGTTGTGTCACCCGACTCATTTACACAGCTGGCCAAGTACTTTCGTCTTCAAGTGAGTTGCACACTTCGAAGGTTTCATCATATAAAGTTTACAATTCGATTTCGTTAGAAAGCATATGCATTTAACACGTTATTTGACTCTAGGCGTACTTCACGGATTTATACTGAATCACGACTGCTAAATCAGTGTATGTGAATCCGCTCTCGCTCCTTCTTATACCCTGATTTCTGTCGGGCTAAATCCCTCGTATGCTGGCGGCTTGATATTCGTGGCCATGCTCACCTGTTGTTTTGTCAGCCTATGAATTGTCGTAAATTAAGGAGCTTGAAGCTACTTGCTTGAACTCAACGGATTTTTCTATCATGGTGGTGCTGTTGTTGCTGAATGCGAGTCGTGTCTTTGGCTGGAAAGATAGCTAGCGATACGAGAGATTTGGCTTGAAGAGATCAGGATATTAGGAAGGAACGAGAGCGCTTTCATGTACGCTGATTTAGCAGGATGAAGTCTTACGGAACAGAAATACTTCTGTCGTGATTCAGTTCGTTAGTTGAACGGAATGTCCTGTTGCAGAGTCTGGCAGTGGGCGCTTTACAGGTAGTGAGGAGCGCAGCCCGGGGAAGTAGTATTTTCAACTGCAGTTTCCATCAGTTTCTCTCTCAACTTAGCACTGGTGTCACGCAAAAGGAATCGGTGAGTTACTTAATTGAGACTAAGATTTCATTTGTAGGTAAAAAGTGTCATTTGGTTAAAAGTTGGCTGGAACTTCTATTACTTATAGGGTTAAACATAAGTAGTGACATATTTTCAAGGTTGTAGTATTTGCGAGGTGTGTCATTTGACACTTCATCCGTTCATAATCTCTATCTATGAATGAGATTGATGATGTTTTTTTTATTTTTAGTTTTATTAAATTTTATGTAGTCACTTTGTCCAAATTAAATATATATCTGATAAAGTATAATGTTCATAATTTTTCAAACAGCAACTCGTGTATGACATCTTTAAAAAGAACCTATACAAATCTGGCGCGTTCTTTGAATCTCCGGCAAGCTTCGACAACGTGCACGAAGACCCAGAGTTACCTCCCCTTGGTTCGAGAGTGGTGCGAGGACCAGACTGGCAGTGGGGGAATCAGGACACGGAAGGACCCGGAACCATCATCAACCATTCTAAAAACGGTACATCCTCGAATCGAGTCTCTTTGTACAGATCTTATTTAAATAGCTTTAATTCATTATATAAATATCTTACAGCGGAAACACTTGCCTTTAAATGAATGTCGTGATAAAGTTTAATAATGTTCGATTGATAAGGATCCGATTCATATTAGGGAGTGTTTCTTAGTCTAAACTATGTCTGTAGATAGGTAAATCGAAGAACTTTTTAAAAGCTCTTAATTACCCAGTCTGTCATCAACGTTTCTCTTGTTATGATAACAACCTGTTGAAATTTATTAACCAGTGAAAACCGACATCTTACACATTTGAACAGGAATAGTGTACGTGTGTTGGGACAATGACCACGTGAATATTTACCGGTTTGGGAACAACGGCAAGTATGACCTTATCACTGTCCCCGACCTGCCCCGTCAATTGGAGGGGTGTATGCCAGCCATAGGGGCCCAGGTTGTACGAGGTAATCATCCGTATCCTTCTTATTGTACAAATGTCTATTCAATCATTGTTGTGAACGTGTGTATACAACTTTAGCTACCAACTTCAGAAGTCAGATCGAACCTATCACTCGAACTTTGCTTCGTTTCTGATCTCAGTAGTTTTCTATAGACGTCGTGTCAGGTTGCCTAGTGTGTGATTAAACAATCACAGCTTGATACAATGTCAAATCCAGGGTGTAGAGTGTCTGGCTCTCACACGGAGGTTCAGGGTTCGAATCCCGCGGGAGATGATCTCGAAATCCTTTCTATTACATGTTAATGAATATATGCAATTTCCTCAACAATGCCTAACTTGCGACAGTCCCTGTGATTGGCAAATTTTAGCCTTGCTACATTTCTCAACATCATGTGCCAGGTCAGGTTGCCTAGTATGTGATCTTTCACCATAAATTCAAACATTCGGAGCTTGCTCCAATGTCAAATTGTACCGATGACTTCTTAGTCTCGTTGTTGATTGGTTGGAGTGCAAAGACCACCTGACACGACCCTCATGGAGCTGTACTCAGACCAGAAACGTTTCGAGGTACGAGTGACAGGTTCGAACTGTAAATACAGGTAAATAAAATTAATTTCTATACACTTCTCAAGTTCTGTCGTGAATGGATACAGAGTATATAGCGGATATTTAACTGCACTTGGTTATCAATCAATAGAATGAACAAAGTTGCTATCCATTTACATTTGTTATTCGGTGTTCATGAATAAATTGAAACCCGAAGGTCCAGATTGGCAAGCTGTGTACGAGGACCAAGATGGAGGAGAAGGGAGCGTAGGAGTGGTCATCAGAGTCAGCTATATAGCTACAGTTCTGGTAGGTTCATACTTACCATCCAGATTTTGGTAAACATTCATCAACAGAAGCCTTTCTATCACAAAAACGGCTTATGCAACCCTTTATCAAGATTGTCAAATTTCAACATAGAAAGTCTTCGTGTAAGTCAAAACACTTCAGTGTATATATGTACATTTAGCCATTGAAACACATATATATCATTGTATCTATTGTTACATATTAATTCTCTTGTCACTTTTCTAAATTATGAAAAATGAATTTCTGTTTTGCTCGGTATAGAATTTAAAAAAACAGTGCATGTGATTATGTTATAAAATTTGTTTTCTGCAAATAACATAATTTCTTTGTTCACGAGTTAAAATCTTACTCTTAATTCTCCTGGATCATATTGATCATGCATAATTACACTCCGAAAGTTTATGTCATTTCACAATAAAGAATTCCATAGAAATCTTGCATTTTTAATATATGATCCATTTATGAAGACCTTTACATTTTCATTCAGAAAAGCATGAATCCTGATAAAAAGATCTTATTAGATCATTTATAAAGGTTAAAACCTAAGAATTTTTAATATTGTTGAATGATAGACAGAAAATTATCCGAAAAGAACGTTTCTACGTATTCCCTAAACGTGTAATATATGCAAAACCCAAGTGAAAGTTTTCCTAAGACTTTCAATATTTGAAGATTATTAAATAATAAAATTGTTCGATTACCCCTTCTGTCCTATGCGGCTATTTCATAATAGGAGATCTAATTTATAGCTAGACTGAAAATACTTATTATTTACTTATTTTACCCTTGTAGTTCGCTGAGAGTTGAAACTGACGAAACGGTGTGCAACCGAAAAAATAAGTGATGATATACACTGATCTATATTCTTTTCCTCCTATATATTCCTCTTTTGAATTATCAGAATTCACATGAAATCTATACTCGGGGCTTATTTTCTTGTTTGAAACAAATGTGCTACTTTTGCCGAGTTCCGTTTGTTTGCAAGGTGCGATGGCAAAACGGTAAGATCTACGACTACAGGAGCGGGTTAGCAGGCATGTTCGACATCAGTGTGTGGTTAGTTAGTTTACTTTATATTGATAATAATTTAACAAAAAAAAACTTATCATAATTCTTTTTCTTGCTTTGACATTTTAGAATTACGTTTGTGGTTAATGGTTCAACGATTTCATATTCAAATAAAGATTAAATGATGCATATGTTTATGAAAATGCACTTTTCACCTTAAGGCAGAACGTCCGACAGTCCGTGTCATTGCCTTTCCCTAGCCTTGCTACATTTCCTCAACATTCTGATCCGCCTCTTCAGCCATATGCAGCTGAACTTGTTAGTCGCATCAAATATCCTCTCGATGTTTCTCCCTATCGCCCATGAGGGCTCTTCATCAAAGATAAAGAACGTCAAAGTGTTAATTAGCAAGCGACATAGACTGGCTAGGTTTATGCATCGATGCGGTATTTGTTAAAACAACGCCTTATGTATGGTTTCACACTTTCTAATCGATCCGTGGCCAATTTATGAACATTTCCGTTTTCTCTCACAGCGACAACAACAACAGGAGGGACCCCGAGGCGGTTGCCTTACAGCTTGGAGTTCCATCTAACGGTACAAATTGACAATTTGTTATAGTGGAAATATGACTTTTCGAATTTTTTTATTCATATATCTTGATATCATTCGAAACTTACCTCATAATTCGAAGTTATTTTAAATATCCTTCAATAATCGTTGCAAGAAGAAAATACAGTATTTAATTCCCTATTTTACTATATGTCAAATTTGTTAACAAACTTTCAAAATGTGTGTATTTTTAAGCTTATATCCTAAGCAGATGTCTATGAGGAAGGGGAACAGTCACGTGATACAAACAACCAATGGCAAAGGAAGGATGAGCTCAATGGGTGGGAGTCGTACCCAAAGGAGACCAATGAGAAGCTACAGAGGGCCTACAGCAGGAAACCTTTTGGAACCTGCTTGGTGCAGAGGAATAATCAGAGGTTAGCACACAAACTTACAACCATTGTTCTTCATAAAGTTATATCAAAACTCTTAATTCAAATGTATTTTAATGTTTCCTTACTTTTCTAGTTTCAGGGTTTCTTTCAAAACACTGCAAGAACGTTCACTGGTTGACGGTTCCTGGGTAGAGGTGCAAAAGGTTGCCATTGATAAGGTATATGCAAATACCATTATTTCATATGCCTAAAAAAGGTTGGATACCAAAGTTTTATGTTTTTAATTATGATGTTGTATGAATATTGTCATTAAAACTAAAACCTTAATTTAAATATTTTTTTCAAATATTTTGTGTTTTGAAATATTTGTATAATACTATTAGTTAATTTGCTTTATTTCTTTTCAGGTTTAACGTCGGACACTGGCCTAAGGACAATATTTAATGAACGAAAATGTTATCAAATTGAACGAGGACATTTAATAACCTTTATTCGTCAACATTAATCCATGGTAATGACGTCACTTTATAGTGTTTTCAGTTGACTATTTTCAAGAAACTTCTGCTCTCTGACAATAAGCAATATTAGGTTTTGAAATATTTTCAATATTTCAGAGTCCAAGCATATGCTTAAAGAGATATAAATCTAAAATGTCTGAAATTTTAAACTTAACTTTTGAGAGTAGGCCTATATGTGTCAAGAATCGAACATGGAACTTCCTGATTGATATCATAGCGGTTTAGTTCACTCGGCAATCTAATTTAAATGAAATCTAGATGCTCCACTACATTACTCCTTTACGTGAGCCGTCAGGTTTGCCTCTGACGTAATTCAAATCAGCCAATCAGCGAGGTCGCCCCATAATCTATGGTGCTTGTGAGTTGCGTTTCGCTTGTACGCTTTTCAGATCTCGGAAACCAAAAACTTCCGAACGTTTTCCGAAATTCGAACTGCCCAGATACCCGAATAAATGTATTTTATGTACATTCAATTTACCCTAGCTCGATTTGTTGGACAAACAAGTCAAATCGAATCTATCGAGTTACATTTCTCAAAGCAAAATCTGCATTCCTCAACGTAATCCTTTAGTAGACCGTATCAATCCAAATGCTAATTCTAGAAACAGTCACGTTGAATAAACATTTCGTTTTTTAGTTTGTAGTAATCGTTGAATAATTTTAAATTTCGTGAAACAAATTAACATGCTGTGAAACAAAAACAACTTAAACTTGTACAAACACCAATACTAGGTTTCTTGATAATTATATATTAGTCATTTGCCACGTACATATGCTAATGAGATTGACCCTTGTTTCGTCAAAGACTGAAATGTTATAATTAAATCTGCTGGGTTGAAGAGTATAAACGGACATATGCAAATAACCTCAACTTGATCTGTGTAAAATAATAACATTAACTGAGCCAATGAGTTTTAGAGGTTAAACTGAAGCAAAGGTTAACCTGGCGGCTTGAGTAAGGGAGCATAGTGAGATCTATAATCTGCGTAACGTAGTGTAGCAATGATAAAATTTGTTTTAATGAGATTGGTCCACTCGGCTACGGGGAACTGCAGATATTTAATGCTAGTTTGGCAGTTAAAATGTTCGTCAGCTGACGGATTAGCCTACGTGGATAACATAGAGAGCATGATTTTAGCACGTTGGGACAGTCACATCTTAAAAAATGGTTATGCACGAAATAGGATGAATCAATGCCAAAAGTGCCTTATGTCAGATGAGTGAACACCGAAAGGCGTAAATTTTTAAGCAAGATATGAGAAAAATATTGTATCCTTTTTAGAAAATATATAAGAAATACATCTAATGACATTGTGAGGTGTTACATGGATTGAGATCGAGAATGCATTCGGAATCGTAAAAATGAGCAACTCGCCCCCTTGAGCGATGAACTATTTGTTTTCTATCGAACTTGGTAACGATTTTTTCTCATTAGGGACTTCTAATACGAGTGTACATATCCCTAATTCTTTTGACAGCAACCTATTTTGGTGAATAGTAGAAAGCAGGGACATTAAAAGGCACTTATTGATTGATAAAAACCTCAATTTAAACATTCTTGTCATTTTCCAATGTAACATAGTTGTTATGAAACCTATGTTATAGTCTGCTAATCCCATCCCACAGTAATCCCTAAGTATGTTATAATCATTCAGCTGTTGTCAAGTGACAATGTGTTGACAACTGAGCCTGGGGGTATTTAAGACCCAGGTTTGACTTAGGAGTTGGTTCTCAGCCATCGACCTGGAGAGAGGGTTGAGTCTCAGCCACAGGACTGAGGAGTTGAGTCCCAGCCAGCACCCGGCTATGGGCTGGTGACAGCCACGACCAACCATTTGAGAAAGGGCGCGCTGGGCGTCCTGAGGGTGCCCAGGAGAAGCGGGCGAGAAAGGTCGACGGCCAGATTGGCACAAAGTACTTAGAAGAAATAAACCCATGAAAATCCACATGCATCTCGTCTTCTTGTTGAATCTTACGAAGTGTGTGCCTGGCAATTGTGCTACACCTATCTGTCAATGAAAAATATTGTATATCACTCCGATTTTCTGTGCTTTTGATTGTTAGATTATTATTATTATTATTATTGTTATTGTTATTATTATTATTGTTAATATCAAATATACATTAGAGACTGCAGACAATTGTAACACTATCACAGATCAGCTCATGTAATGGTCGCCTTTTAATTATGCTATTTGTAATACGTTCAGTTTCTTGCCTTTGATTTTTGTTTGGTACTGTCCATAAATTTTAAAACAATGCGGTTGATCGATATTTCATTTATATATCAACAACGTTTTATACCTAAACCAACAATTCCATCCATCCGTCTTTTTCGTGATTTTTGGAATGCTAAAAAGGTGACATGTTTTGTACTTTGTTTTGTATTTTCCGAGACCAGACCAAACTCCATTGTAAAAGAAGTTATTTATGTATGTCAGTTTATGGATGAATTGAAATACGAAATATATATAATGGAATGAATATATGTATATTTGTGTACACGTGTACAAGAGAATAGCTATTTTATACCCTACAGACTACTATACTTTGTATCAATTCGTGAATTGGTTATTCATTCATGATAAACAAATATCTAAAGACAGGAAGCGAAATACTCATCAAAGGTGCAAATGTTAAATATGACATTTTACTTACTAGAATGAAACTTAACGGATATTTTCAGAGTGCTTAGAAAATCGAATGTGACAGTTGCAAGGTCATAGAGATACTCGACATTCTTTTCATCTATTTTCATCCTTGTATCAATGGAATCCTGAGTTGATAGCTGAAGGCACTGTACGACCTTTTCTATTGGAAATAAAGGATTTCACGAAAAGGTGTTACACAATTCATTAACAATCTTTTTAATTAAATAAAAGGGTTCTAAAATAAACGGACAAAGTAAAGTTTAACTCATTCTCTCCCAACAGTGGTATCTCCGTCAGTCCTCGGTCTAGAATGTAGAAATCTGATTGGATGCAATCAAAGTTGCTTGTGCAATCAGCGACGCCGTTTCAGAAGTTATCATTTAAATCGCCCAGGTTATTTCTCCGTAAGCTTTCCCAATGCTTAACTTTATTCGAATATGCACCTTGCACTTTGAGTCTTTTTTGCAGAGGACGTACGTCTCCTTTAGCGACTATGGATAATCGGGTTGAGTAATGAGTTACTTGCCCCTGTTATAATAGGAAATGTATTACTTTTATCCAAAGGTGGCACATGTCCGATCCATACAGTTCCATAAAGTTGATGTAATATTTTTGAAATATTCATTTTAGACTGATTATGTGTAATGCCCTAAAATTATCAAAGTCTGTTGGTTTGGGGGTTTTCAAGTGACACATAGCCTTAAACTCATTTGGCAAAAAATGCCCGATGAACTTAAAGCATGGCGTCCGTCAGTCCATCTGGAAACTTTTCACTTTGTCATCTTCATCTCTAGAGCAATTTACTCAGAAAGCTTCATTCTTGTAAACAGACTCATTGACTAATGAGTTTTTTAGTTTATATATTTGGTGACCCTTTGACCCATAGTTAGGGCCAGGGGTCACGCCTTAAAACCTGTTTTCACCTTCTCCAAAAGCGAGAGGCCTAGAAAACTAAAATCTTGTGTGCAAACTCCTTTACTGATCGGGATTCTAATTTATAGATTTAGTGACCCTGTTAACCCCTTCATGAGCCAGTGGGGTCACGCCCTAAAACCTCTTTCGTCTCATATTTTGAAGGAAAAGGCAAAGAAAGATATAATCTTGAGTATAGAGTCCAAAAGGCATGATAGACTAAACCACAGTACTCGATTAAAACATGAGTTATGAACATCACTTCTAAATGACCAACAAAGTCCTGATTCATAAGCCAAAAATCCAACACAATCGCATCGACATTGTGATTTAATCAATCCATGCACATAACGGTTTGACTGACAGAATTTATGCTATCATTCATAACAGTTATACTGACAAAATAAAACACTGCGCTGCTTCAGTGACAATTTTCTGTTTTCTACTCGGTGTTGAACAAGATAATTTATGATTTGTTTTATGGCAATGGTTTATATCGTTTTCGACCATCGAAGGAAACATAGCAGAAAGGATAGCACTGAACTGCGACAAGGAAGGACATATAAACCAGTCACTTGACAAACGACCTCGTCATAGGTACTTGCATATTATAACTTATTATAACAATAATGTATCTGGTATGGTAAAATGACATGATCATAGACAATAATGATTGGTCACTGAATTCAACTATAAATGAGTAGTGCATTCATTAGTTCACTTCTATTGCAAGAAATAATGGACAAAGTTTTTCGCGAGTCGCTCATCTGCAGACATAGCACCATCAGCTTTTGTATGGGAGGGTGGTTATTGGATTACTAATGTAATGTTTACTATCTAGACCAACCCTTGATACTCCCATACAAGGGTGCTTATCCACTGAACAATCCTATAATTAGAAATGTTCCTAATAAAAATTCTGTCACTACAGAGGGCTTGTCCTCAGAATATTCAATAATGACGCATTGTTGCCACTGAGAAACCATACTACTTGTCCATTAAACATTCCTCAAACTAAGGGTTAACGTAAGCGGAAGTTCCTCCATCCAAGGTATAATGTCCACTAAATGAGGAACAATTCCTTCTGCTTGTTATCTTAATACTCCTACTATAATTGAAACATGCTTGTATTTTTAACATTCCTAGAATTGATGGATGTTTGTCCTCTTAATGTTCCTACAATGCATGCATGCTTATCTGTCGAGCAACTCTTTATTTGATTTAAAACTGTTGTGTGAACATTAGTTCCATCTTGTCCCTGCATTGCCTCGAATAGACATGATAAAGTGAAGATACCTTCCAATAGTTATCAACTGATGTGTAACCGTGTTCAAGAGTTGCCAATGTTCTGAAGAAAATACATCGAATAAGTAAATTAAATACAGTAATGTTTACCTTGAAAAGGAAATAAAAAGGTTTTTGAATGAATTTGAATTTTTTTGACACTTAGTTAACTTAAAAACGGAGAGGGTAGTAGACTCTAACGGCCTTGGACGAGTCCCTCGTGCCAAACTAATGGAGACTTTTTCGGACCATTCCTACATATATATACTTGTTACCTTAACATTCCTATAATTTTACTGAACAACCAATTAATCGATACACGCCTGTCCTCTGAACAATCTTAGTGAGTTATATATGTATTTATGTATATGTATGTTTGTTTATGATTTATCCTCTGAAGATTCCTGTAACTGATTTATGCTTGTCTTCTGAAGTTCCTACAACTGGTATATTCTTATCCTCTGAAGATTCCTGTAACCGATTTATGCTTTTCCTCTGAACTGTCCTATACAACCAATATATATTTGTCCTCTGAAGAATCCATTAACCAATGTATGCTTTTCCTCTGAATATTTACATAACCAATGTGTGTATGTCCCCCTGAGATACCTATAACGATGTTTGCTTGTCCTCTGAAGATTCGCTTGTCCTCTGAAGATTCGTAAAGACAATTTATACCCGTCCTCTGGTTCATCCACTGAAGATTCTCATAAACGATGTATGCTTGTCCTCTGAAAATTCCTTAGTAACCCATGTATGCTCGTCCTCTGAAAATTCCTCAGTATGACCCATGTATGCTTGTCCTCTGAAAATTCCTTAGTATGACCCATGTCTGTTCGTCCTCTGAACCATCCTCCTCGTGTTGTCCCCTAAATCCTTCTCTTCCATCTTGATGAAAAATACCCTGCAACTGAATTTCAAAACAATTGGAAAACTTCTTTATATGTCATATGAAACGATACGCCTCAAAACGTTTTAATAAAAAAAAGAAAAAAAAGAAAGAGTAATCGTCATCAATAGATATCAATCATAGGTTGGTAGTCTAAAATATTTAGTATTAAAGAATCGTTAATAAATATAGCTATTTCATATCATTCATTCTTAAAAGGTCACCTTTTAGATAGATTTCATGATGTCTTTTAACACTGGCCTCTTTCTTTTCACCCAATATAACTAATAGAATGCTTCAAGATTAAAATAAAGATGTCGATTATGTCAATTTGCTTTTCAAATAAGGTACTCTGTATGAAGATTGAATACCTCGATGTGCCTCTCTTAACTAAGCACGACCCAGTCGGTCGCCGGTTGTAAGACGCTTCCAGTTTTTTAGATGTTTCTTGAGAGTAGGGTCGCCACGTCACGCCATTGTCCTGCCACTGCCACACGAATTCCTCCACTGGTGACTGTGTTTGATGCGTGTCAATTGACTCCTCCAGTGAAGATGCCCGTAATGACACATGTGACTCTTCCAGTAAAGATGCCCGTGATGACACATGTGACTCCTCTGGAGATTTCCCTGTGGACTCCATTTTAGAATCATCTTCAGTCTTTTTATTTGTTGCACATGGTTCAGCTGTGTCTGCAGACTCTTTTGTTGTTGTACATGATTCAGCTGTGTTTTCAGTCTTTTTAGTTGTCATACACGGTTCAGTTGTGTCCCTTAGAAAAGAACAACGTCATTTATTATGGATATGCTATTTTTAGAATTATGGCCTTATCATTATAGTTAAGCGTATATATATCATAAACAAGTAACCACATACCTCAGCATCACCTCGTATTTTCCCTCCCTTCCAAATAGATATGATTTTACTGCGCCGTTTTTCTGCCAGCGCACCTTAAAAAATCAAAAAAATCCCAGTACACATACGTGCATGCAATTGATGTCTTTCTAAAATGATTTTAAATGTAACTCCACAACGATATGGACATTAATACGAGTTTTGCTTTGCACACGTAACTTTCTCTTTAAATATGGAAGCTGAACATCTGCCATATTAGTAATTCATATGCATCAAGCAGATACACCAATTTGAATTAATGCAAAGCTGTATTAAATCCGTTTGAAATAGCACCAAAATTCAAATAATCAACAGCAATTTCTAAAAGCAAAAATTATTATAAAATGTAAACCCAAATGCAATTTTACAAACCGTTGTGATAAATATATCATGTTATTTCGAATTTTTTAAAAATATGTTGATGAATATGATGACAAGTCGTACGTAATGTCAACAATAGGTTCAGTATAGTTTCATTCAGTCATAAGTATATTATAAACCATTCAAACGCCACACGAGTTCAAGGTATGTCGCCTCCTATTGCGCTTCCATTTAAACGTACCGACAGCTCACCAAAGATTGCACCAGGTATGACCACACCCACATTCCCTTCTCCGCCATCTTCGTCACTGTTAGCTGCCCAATCTGGACCTATAAAGTTAAAAATATTTTTTATGTATTTGAACTCATACTTTTGGGGAGAATTCTGCTAGAAACATAGAAACACTGCGAAAACGTTAAGCACCTCCATGATTATAGTCATTATACTGGGTTTCAAAGACGCATTACTGAGGACTACAACACCAAATGGAGAAATAACTTTTTTTCGTTGAATAGATATTTTAAAATCAAAGATGAGCACGTGGGCGATTTGCTACATGTATGTAGCTGTTTAGGCGTCATATGTTACGTATGTAGGATAGGGGGCACCATTTGCAGAGTCATGGGGTCATCAAATCTAAAAATAATAAATCATAGTTCTCATAAGTTAAGGAGTCACCAAATTTGAAATTCAAATTCTGCTTAGTCAAAGAGGTTGGATACATTATTTAAGATTTCTAGAGTCTGTGGTCATCTCATGAAGGTTGGCCTAGTGGCAAGTCTGTGGTCATCAAATTGACCGAAAACGACTAGATCCGGTATCTCCATTTTGCGAGCGCATGCCAGTGTATTTTGTAGTGTCATCCATCCAACTTACAGTAATAAGAGAACACCCGAATATGATGACTTGTCTTTTACCATAAGGTATGGTGTTCTTGGAAGGGTAACATGTGTTGTAGTCATTCTTTGAAAAACCTTACAACAGTTTATAGCAGGAAATCAATGGTGTCTTTTGATCGCGAAGTATCGACTGTTACCAAAAAGACACAGTTTAAAGCTTATTGACAAAATAAAGGTAGAACGTCGCAATTATGATCGAAAACCGAACAGTGGCGCGCGTCAAATAGCCTAACGTAATTTTGGAGACTTTTCTAAAACAGCCAGGAGGGCAGTTAGGAGTTGATAGTGTTTGTTAGGTTTTATAACTAGTATCTATATATATTGGACGTGATATCTACACCCCTGTGCATGTTTTTAGATTTTCATGGAAAACCAGTATTTGTCATAAATATGTCTTTTGGACATGAGAAGGTAAGATGTTTTGATTTTATATCACCACATAAGACATTTAGGTTCGTATCAAAGGTAAATAATATGTTTTGAAAATCACGGAGTGGCTCTTTAAAGTCCAGGAGAGTAATGTGTTTATATTTATGCCAAATGCGAAAGGAGGCAATTTGGCATTTTTGAAAGCCGTCAAGTAACAACTTCTAGTTCACCATCAGGAAATCATGTCTATTCAAAGGAAAAGGTTAATGACTGACGAACTCTCCATTCCTTAGAATTAACAGTGCCAAGGCCCAAAGAGCCGAGTTAGTATAAAATATGTGCTTGCTCTTAGACTCCAGATGTTGTGTTTTAGAGAAAAGTAAAGAAGTCATAGCCCACACAGTAACTCATCTTACCCCGCATGGCTATAAATTGCACCAGTCTCATCACTGGCTAATTTAAAGCTTGCTGCCAACCATTCAAAATTCGGCGAAAATGATTCCTATTAGACTATCGCGATACGTCGGAGCAGCCTCTGCGACAAGCACAGAAAAGTACGGGAAAATGCGTCAAGGCCTATCTTAGCAAGGATTTGAGACTGGTGTAAGATTAGTCCATGCATAGGAAGATGACAGTAAATGTGCATTTGGAATGTTTTCATTGTACCTCTGACAACCTCACAACCATTATCTATTGAGAAATTTGATTTGTTTTGTTTCGGTCGATCATGGACGACTTTGACATCATAGGCATCCTCGTTTCCATATCTGTAGATGTTTCGGTTTCCACTGTCCCATTCCACCAGTACTGAGACTCCTGAAGGGGATACGAGTCATCGTTAAAGTAGCGGCTCCTACAGGTGTAATAACCTTAAAACTTTCTATGACTGGACTTTATACTTTACTGGACAGTTATATCGACATTAGAATTCAAATTTCTGTCAAACACATCACACAATATCTTTAATTTTGATATTTATGGTGAAGTCAGATATTTTCCATAACCAGTCCCTTCTTTGGAGATGTTCGATAACTCTACTAACTTAAGATATGGTTTTACTATGGTAACATGTTCAAAGAACCAACCAGTTGAGGCTTTCTCATTTCTAAGATATGTTTACGTTTACATATTTGCACATGCATTGACATTGATGAAATTCAAAGTGAATAATATATAACTCCCTCCCTTTCAATGCATCCTTCCATCAATCTCATTGAAATCAGCCCGAAACTAATCGCTCGTACCTCGCTACGTTTCTTGAATGCAGCGAGGTACGAGGGACAATTTTAGTTTCGATCTGATTTCAATGAGATTGTTCTTCCATACGCTGCTCCATGATGTGTATCTGGCTGTCTGAATAGTCTTATGAATTTACATGAGCTCGATTCTAAATCGATAACACTACTTACCGAAACGATGTTCTATGACGGTGCCAGGCCCTTTGCCATCCTGATTGCTCCATTTCCAATCCGCACCCCGAACTACCCGACTTCCCAAAGGTGGTAGGTCTAGCACGGTATTTTCTTCTGATTGGCTTTTATTTGAACCGTGACCATGATTTATCATGATCATCCTTATACTATTTTTCAAAGCTTGCTGTCAAAACAAATTCATCATTGAATCATACCATCATACTCGTTAATTTGAAACCAAAACATGTTCATAGTATAATTGCCTTTCATAATCGAATAGGAGCTCCAAACGTAATCATTTACTAGACTACTCCTGTACTAAAGTGTAAAGCATGCAGCATTACCCTAACTTCTTTGCTTGTTCAGAAACATTTATTCTTCAATTAAACAAATGAACTCTAATTATTAAATTATTAATGGGAGAGCATGGTACATTTGTCACACTTTCATAATGTATTGAATGTCTAATACTATTAGTAACACGGTATTTTGTAAGGGTGTCCAGGACTGTAAGACCGTTGCAGACTTCGTCTTCCGTGAGGCGTCTGCCAAAGAAAATGTGAAATCTACAACGGTCTAACAGTCCCGTACACCCTATCAAAATATAGTCTAACGAATTTATTACCTATTTATTACCTTATTGTTGAAGATCTTTTTTTATGCCTAATTTCCAATTGTGACAATGTGAAGTCATACTCAGTCTGAATACGAACTCAGCACTGATCACGTTAAAGTTACTGAAAAATATTGTTGGTGACAGTTTGTGTTTGTATGTTTGTAGATAAAGCTTTGATTTCGTTTAACCAATTGCCAAGACGCATACCTGACTGTCAGTATCCAGGTGTGAGCCAAACACTTCCACCAAGTTGTCAGTATCAGCTCGAACGTTTCCTGACATAGACCTGCCTTGTTCTAGAAAATATGATACCATCTTCTCACCCGCTACCTGCAACAGACGCGCTTTTTATTAAAGAACACACACTGGTTGAATTTAGTCCAATCATGAATGCCAACACCATGACTGTTCATTATGATTTGCCAGGTGACCATCTGATTAGTGATGTATCAATTCTAAACAGGCTCAGTTGAATCAAACAAGGGGTCAGACCATATAATCTTTAATTCCATTTGAGATGGATTGGTCTTTGACTAAATTGAAAATGATGATCTCGTCTGATTTTTCTGACGAGGGTTTATATGACAAGTGTCAAAGGCTGTCATTGGTAAATCATAAACTATGGTCAAAGATATGTTCAGAATGTAGAAAAAAATAGATGAACGTTATCTGTCGAAGGTTAAAGTTGTATAGTGTGACATTAAAGACAATAACATGTCGACAACTATGAAATAGTATGAATTTTCGGACGAAAATTTTAACTTATGTCTCAGACATAAATATATTTCAATAAAAAGAATCATGGATCTCCCTGAACTATCTAGCATAAATATTTCTTATTGAAAACTCCATTAAGCATCAATTAAAAAAATCGCGTACTTTCGCCAGCTGATGGTTCGCCATTTTGTCAATATCAGCCACCTCGTAACAAATGAGACCTGACATATTTTCCAGTTCATGTAGAAATTTCTGAAACAAACAAAGGTGGTGAAATTTCGGCTCTTTTTTAAAAAAAAAAACCCCTCTGTTGGAAAGATAATTTTTTTAATGAAAACTAATGTGATTTACGATATAATGAAATAGTTAATATTGAATCATACATGCATCTCCTACCAAAAACGAGTGCCGATAAGGTTCTTCTCCTCCTAAATGCTTTCAGGTAAACGCCATTGTGTTTGACTACGGCATATGTTTTGTACACAGTATCTATCGAAAGAATACTAAACCCCTTTCAACAGGATTTTCGCTTAGAAATTTTTATTTTTCTTTGCACAGAAAAGTCTTAAGCACAGATATAGGTGTTCACTTCTTTTGAGTTGTAGCTCACCCTATCTGCATCACCGACCATTACCAAGCCTATCAATTCCATACATTTATCGCGGATGGTATCAACAGCCTCTTTGATCAGAACGAACTCTTCTCTCTGAAAATAAGTTAATATAAATTGATATATCGTCCATTTACTAGGGCTGTTATGATTCAAGAAGTCTGAATATCGCAATACTTTAGATAGTATCCTAGTTATCGGTAGTATATTAAAATAGTTATAATGCAGTTGATATAAATCTATTTTTAGCTGTGGCTCAGATACTTAGATTGGAGAACTCTTTAACACTCGATCCTCAGTTTATAGCAGAGAATCATTTTGAGTATAAAACAAATTATACGCTAAGTCTAGTAGAAGATAAACTTAAAGTTTCCATCATCATAAAGCTTACCTTATAATAAAATAGGCATACACTTCTTCTTAGGAGCTTTGTGCTATCATAAAGTGTTCTCAATGTAAGTAGACAGTAGTGGCTAAGCATACCCTTGTCTAAGAGGTGAAGGAAGATCTACTCGAAGTTGCCGGTTTCTGTTGAACATAACTGAGGGGTCTTTGTGATATCGAGGCGTAATTTAAGCTCGAACTTACGTCGATAGGGTATGGGATGAATAATCCTTGGGCAGAGCAAAATGTCATATGGTTGCTGATTATAACCAACCGCAAACCAATCACATATCCATTCCCCAGATCCATAACATGGCCTGTCAGAAACAGAAGAAGTGGATAACGTTTAACTTTTCAGTTTCATAAAGAACTCAGGTTTTACATAAAAAATAAAGTAATGATGCAAATGTAATTAAATTAACGAAAACTTTATTATTTTAAAGAAGAAGACATTAAAGTTCTTATGTAGGTTTCTTTACATTCAAATATATCCATAGGAAATTATAGCACACATTTGTCCGCTCAAATTTCCTTTTTTAGATCATATGAAGACACAGGTATTCACTTTAGCTTTTTATCAATTTATCTACCTATAGGCCAATGTCGTTTTGGAATATAAAAAAAATCTACGGTCGATAATGCACAGCTAGGAAAATGTTCAGATTTTGAATGTAGCATAACCGCATAACTTAAAACAATTAGGAGATAAACCTATTGTGTTTTTAATTTTTTGTGATTCGAACGTAGATTCGAAACCTGTTGATTTCATTCGGAGCCGAACGCGTAGCGTGAGGCTTCGAATTTAAAATCAACAGGTTTCGAATCTACGTTCGAATCACAAAAAATTAAAAACACAATTGGTTTATCTCCATTCTACCATGACGAGTTAATAAACTTTTAAATTACATTTCTTTGATGTCGCGAAAGTTTAGGTGTGACGCGGTCATAGGCATTTCCATTTGAAATAGGTAGAATGGGTAACACCTGAACTATTATTGAAGTGAAAAAATAGAGTAGGGAACGTTAAAAATAAAAGAATTGTCAAGTTAACAAGTCAGAGCATTGAGTTTTTCTTCAAACTCATTGCACCAGCATAAAACATGAGAATTTGACTTCCAAAAAGTACTGAATCACCTCAAACAAAATGGCCGATACCGAATTCCTTAAGCTGATCACGTGATCAGTCTTGTGACGTCATGTCACACTTCACAAGCCCATGACGTCACAGTGTTAGAATGAAAACTATCGTGGCCGAGTCTGATCAAGTCATCGTGGCTTGAAATCAAACGTTTTCCGCATTAATGCAAACAAATCATGTGATTGAGTAGTAGACTGTTTATATAAGCGTTAAGAAGTATGTATGCCTAATGGTAATTGGTAACAGAAGGCTATCAAAAGCACGTTTTCATAATGTTTAGCGTCAAACTCCGCACAGTGCTGTTGCGTCTCTCTTTGCATAGAGCCTTGAGGCAGATGTATTCAAACGCGGTTAGTCGGCTATCTAAAAAATCATGTTCGAACGTAGATTCGACGATGAAATAAACCAATCAAAAACAAGGATTATAAAATGTCATGGTAGAATAGATGATATACTCTTTATCATATAATTAAGTTTACCTCTAACTTTGCAGATTCCTTAACGAAAACGCTGTTGCATTAACCATAGCGACTGTCGTTTTTTGTTCTCTAAAACCGATATTGTAGTTCATGCGGATTTAATGCATTACTTCTTCTAGATCATTTTTTTACTATATAACCTGAATACGCACATATTTTTCCGAATTCCTAATGTGGTAAATTAAGTGCGGCCATAATTGTAAATAAGACCTAGTATCACTGCATGAGAAATATGAACGAAATATAGGTTTGCTTCACCTCCTTTGATAAAGTTTGAAGAACAAACTGGTAAACGACAGACTCACCCGATGGCAGGAAGTCCAAGACAGTCTTCAAAACGTCTAACAAAGCAGTCGGGTAATCAAGGCTGAGATTTTCTAAGGTACACATGAAAGATCTATTAGAAGTGTAGAAGCGAGCTGGGCTCACATACCCCCAATTCCCACTTACAACAAAGAAACGTCAAATTAGAAAGATAATTGTTAAAAGAATGACATACGTCCATGCGTGACCAATGTGACATTAAATGGTCATCTGAACGAGTAATAACCATATTCATGATAAAAATAGAAATATAGTATAATATGCATAGTTTGAGGGATATGCTCCGGAGAGACGCGCGGACAAGTGGACGCTTTTAACCCCCGTTTACGTTGTCAGGCGGGAGTATAATGATATTAACATATACATGGTTATGAATAAAGGAAATATATATATCCTTCATTTTGTTTTCAGTTACATTCTGGTACAACAATTTCATTCAATTTACTTCCTTGACTAAAGCACACTCACCAATATGGCTCCTGACGTGTGAGTAATCACTCGTTGGTTTTCGCTTTATCCATGAGTTTTTGTCTTTGGCTACGAGTGCAACGTTTTCTTTGATACCATATTCATCCGCAATGCCCTCTAAACCTGAAAATGTAGTCAGGACATATTGAATGAAATTTCCTACAGAGCCGTGCTAACAGTTTCTGAAAATTACTATTTTAATGCTAATTGGTTCAGTATAATATAAAATATTTAGCTTCAATTATTGACATGTGATTGAAAAAACAACAACAAACTGGACGATGTACCGTTCCGATATTTCTTCACTGTATACTCGGGATACATCGTAGACATGACCCGATAATTCTATGATCTCCTTTTGCTGGCCAAGCTGTTTTCCATACGTAAATCAAATGCGTTTTAATCCTTACTTAAAGTAGACTTCTACATCATGATCCACCCTGCGCTTAGTATGCTATTAACCTCCATGGCATATTGTTTTAGACAAGCATCCTGTTTTCGCTTCGAGTGTTATATAGCTTACATGCAGAGCAGACAAACGGACGAATTTTGATTGGCAGTGTTCAAGGTCATGTAAATATTTTTCAATACATTTTGTATTTGTGGATGAATATGCAAGTCAGATGAAATGACTGAACGGATCAAGGGAGTGTTCTTAATATTAAAAAAAAGATGTGTCCCCCTTTCCCCATTTCTCAAAGTAAGTTAAAGAATGATGCATCCAATCATACCCTATTTTAAAAAAGACAAAGTCAAAATTGTAGCCGTAGAAACAGAAAAGAAAAAAATCAAAGTACCATGAAGATGGGTCTAGCAGTTTCATCATTACGTTCGAAACAAACACTCGATAAAGTTTGATGGTTGTTATGGAAACAAACCCACCAAAAAGCATAGATAAGCATGAGATAAAGGCTATATAGCATGCAAGTATGGTGATAATTGGTGATACTGTTCGAATTATCCTCCGGAAACGATCACAACCCGTAAAAGACACAGTTCAAAGTTGATACCATGAAAACAGTAACAAATATAACTGTAAAAGAACTGAGGCCCCAAAAGGTACATCCACGAAGCCGGTGAAAACTCAACCCAAAACACTATTTCTCTTTACCGTTCGTGGGAAGACATAAAAATTACATAACGTATTCATACACATATCGCAATCACACAAAATGTTATGACACAAGCTCTATGTTAGTAAATTCTCTTTCATAACAGGGTTTCTAGTGATCAGTGCTCACGTTTAATGTACTTGAGAGCTGCAGCTTTCATCTGCTGTTTAGTGTTCTTGTCTGTTTCCTGTTTGTCCGTGGTGTGAAAACACAGGAAGGTATCCATACCTTGTGCTCTGGGAGGCGACTCTTCATCTTTGTAAAACACAACAGTAAGTCAGTACCACGTTTAATAAAAACAATTTGAAATGGTAGCTCGTTTAGCATCCTCTTCATATTTGTTTACCACAATCTAGTTCTGTGCTATTAACTTAGTCTTTTTACAGGTCACATAAAAACTCTAAGTAATTGAGTAACATGAAAACTAAGAGCTTCATTCTGAAATGAATAAATCTAAGTCTTCTTTTATTTCAAATTGTTTTTCAAATTTAGAATTATTTCCTTATGTTAATCTTATGTTAAAGAATGGTGTTTATTAGTAAAATCATACTTGTCACCATGTCTTCTAATGATTTACGGTTGCCTTTTGAACAATGACCACTGGAATGGAAAGAGATGACAAAGGCTAGAATAATCTCGAACATAGTTTAATAACCTCAGTGTTTATTGTATGCATACATTATAATATAAAATTGTTAAATTCTAACTATCTTACAGAATAAAAATGAGTTTGAAATAGATATGAAAATAGATGTATTCTTTTAAAAAGTCATATTTAAATATGGAATTTGTACGTACGATTTCTGTTGTTCATTAGCTGAAGAGGACTTTGGTTGATTATTGGTCGGTTTCTTTTCCTTTCTGGAGGGAGCCTGTGAGGGTTTTGAAGCAAGTTTGTTTGATTGTTCGTTTACTTGTTGTTTAGATGTAGAAGACTTCGGTTGAAGCTCTTGGAGCGACAGTTTCGTTGTGTTTTTTTGAGCATTAGATCGCGAGTCACTGGACACCGTAAGGTTTCCAGTGTCTGATTTTGAATTTGGCAAAGAAAGAGTTTGAGAAGCCGTCGGTTCACGTCTCTGAGTGTTCAACTTTGACAGTGGCGATATTCTACGTTGATTTTCTGGCGTGAGTTCAGCCTGTTTACAGACAGAATTGGATGTGTATTTTTCTAGCGCTAGTTTTGCCAGTGAAGTGATAGGTTTAGAAGGTTGTTTCTCAGCGCCATCACCGGCGTCTCTACTCAGTGTTGCTGGAAGGTCCACAGGTACTTTAGATTCACCCTCCAGGACAGACCTCAGTGTTGCTGGAAGGTCAACAGATGCTTCAGATTCACTCTCCGGGACGGACCTCAGCATTGATCTCATGGCGGTGTTCCTTCTCTTCTGTTCTCTGAAGACGGCCTCTACGTGTTCAGCCTGGGACTTCAGCTGTTCCTCTAATCTTACAAGATCCTCGAAGTTCAGTCCATCATCTAGGTAAAGAATGTAAATTCATAACAGTGAATATCAAGATGAACGGTTCTTGCAGTGTACGAAGAATGTCTTTTATGATATCTTCTTCATTATCTATATTTGTTAATGTCATAGAAATAATCGACCACTGAACTATATGAAACAGAATAAGATACTTTTCATAAGTATGATTACATCGTTACTGTATGCGCGAAGCAGAGAATGCAATTGAAAATACCTCCTTGCGCCCGCAGAGTTTTCCCAGGTTCACTTCCGGTATCCCTGTAAGTACCATTTTATTCTCATTCATTATCATTGTTCAGGAAAATTCAATAATGTATCAACGAACAAGAAGTATATTCTTCAGAAATAAACACATTACACGATGGAACATACTGAAACAATACCAGTTTAAATTGACGATACTAAAATACTCACTTGAAAATCTTTGTTTTTCTATCGAAGCTCTCAGCTTTAGGAAACTGATCATAATGGATGTGTAACTCGAAGGCAAATTCACTATTGTCAAGTATACAGGTCTTGAATTTTCTTTCTAGTTCTTGAACCTTGTTTGCAAGGGTTTCCATGGAAGCCTTGTTCCTATGGACACACACGAAGCTGATAGGAGGGGACAGCACGCTGGTGAGAATCGCCTTGTGTTCTCGGAACATCATATTGGCGAACTGACGAAGCTGCTGAAAACCATCTTTACTAAGTGTGTTGAGAATAACACTATGGATATCGAGTGGTTCCTTCACTTGTACGGTAATGGTGGATTGACAAGGGGGCGTGCCTGCTTCACAGCTCCAGGACAGAGCGATTACTTCCCTTTCTGTAAACAACCATAAACAATTGTATAGCTTCCGATATCTCTCCATTTCTACCCTGTATACACCACGGTCTTTGTGAACCAACGTGCAAACAGCCAACAGGTGTCTACGTTGGGAAGTGAAACGTACCTGTGAAAGGCGCGTGTACATAACTCACGTAAACTCAGCTTCGTCTTTGTCACTTCACGGGGACCTCTTGCAGATAGATTTCGAGGTACAAACCTATCTGAATGGCTATTGTCAAGAGGCAAAGTGGTTCATTAAAATTCTTGAACATTAGCAAAGGTCGTGAATATATCGAGGGGTTTGACCATATTCATTGTAATGTATACTCTTGGTATCCGTGGATGTGAAGCAATCTTTCATTGATTCAATTGATTTAAATGTGAGTATCACATTCCACATGTTCAAAAATATTACTATTTGTATTCAGTGAAGACTATATAATTAAGCACTCGCGAAGACAATAATATTTGAAAGACGGTGTAGTTTGGTTAGGATGACAAACGGTTTATTGAGACATCTCAGTGCAGTGCAAAAACTAGGGTTTTTTAGTATCATTTTGATAAAAAAACACCCATACATTTAAACTGTCAACATTCATTTTAAATTTTAAATGAAATGGACAACATTACAGAGGGATCAAATTATGGTACGTTAAGATTAATCGGAACCCCATTATCTCGTAAAATAGCAATGTTACCCGTCTACAACATGAAAACCATTTCTTATTCAGTATAGACCCCGTTCACTTAGATTCTATTGTCAGTGTCAAGGAAATGAAACGTCTGAATAAAGAATTTGTAAAACTCACTCTTCATCACCTTAACTTCTAAAAGCAAACTAAAAAAACATGTATGTAGATAACTATATAGCCATGCATACCTGTCTGTACAGGTATTAAAATGAAATAGCATTGATTAATACTTATATTCTACCTGTCTGCCTGTCCGAGTGTGTTAAAGCGTGCAGTGCGTCGGTGTGGACACTGATATCGACTGTGAGGTACTGGGGCGAGACCGGCACCGCCCGACCCCCTCCAACCCGACGGAAGACCAGGATGCTACACTTGTCCCAGTTGGCTGGACAGTTGGAGGACCGGGTTTTCTCACACAATGTATCTAGGTCTGTTGCGGCTTCTGCCATCACGTATGGTTACTGGGGAGATTTGGAGAGGAGGATATTATCTACAGTCTGAGAATGTATAGTGATATGTCGAAAATAACAGGTTAGAAAACATAAAAAGTCCTCCATATTACATGTTAATTATCATATTACATTTCGGAGTTAATAGGCTTGAAAGCACATGAAGTCTGCTTTTACCTTCCACTAAATATTTTCCTGATAAGAAGTTAACCTAGTAGAAACTAATCAATCTGAGAAGTTACAGTGACTTGATGGACTAACCATACGGAAAGAAAACCTATAAAGCCCTTCGTATACCATTCTCTCCGAACAGAGGTAGCGCAGTCAAGTATAGGAATTAATGACGGGGTTACCTCTATTGGGAGAAAATCTTCATTGACTTATTACTTAATATTTAATAATAAGAAATAATAATATCATTTATATTGCGCGGTATCCACGCCGTTAAAGTATGTTCAAAGCGCATGGGCTCATAGTATGTTACAGAGGCTAGCTGTTGAGGTCATTTTTTAAGTGCACTGGTTAAAAATATGTGTTTTTAGGTTTGATTTGAAGCAGTCGAGAGATGGACTCATTTTGAGGGCTTCAAGTAGTTCCAAAGAATAGTAGATGAAGCTGCAAAAGATCTACTTAAAAGTTTTAAGTTTGGTGGCCGGTACACGAAGCAGATGTTGTTGACTGGAACGTAGAGTTCTAGATGGGCAGTATGGGATAGTCAGGTCACTCAAATATGCCGGCCCAATCCCGTGAACAGCTTGGTAAGTGAGTGAGAAAATTTTGAAATAAAATTGTATGATAAGCAGTTTATCATAATAGTAACATATCAGAATGCACAGTTATAACTGGAACAACTAAGATAGAAAACATATTCACACTCGCAGCTCCCTGTTACTGTTTGCGTATATTCGGAGATGTTCACTGAAGATGTGTTCTTTTTCATTGTTATACATACTTGATGTACCTGGGTATAATGTGCTTCATTGGCGTTAGTCAGTTACCCTTGTATTATCACCATTACAGAGCGTTCAGGTAACATGGTACAAATGAAATCCTTGGGACATCAATGTGTGGAAAATGAACCAATAAAGTATCGCATGGCTGGTATAGCTCTAATTTTGCGCACTATGTACACACACTGTAAATTTGATACCTCATACTGAGATCTGCATCAGGTGGACATAAATCTAGTATCAGAGTATCCCCTTCAACTTTTGCTCTTATTGCTAACTTTGTTTGATGTTTGATGACTGAGAAAGACGAGCTGTAAAAAATCACATTGCCAATTATACCTCGAACTCAACGATTTGTCTACTGGGTTATGCCGATATCGCTGGATGCGAGTCGATTCATCTGCGGGTAACATATATAGAGATGCAAGGCATAAAGCCTGAAAGAGATCATGATATTGGAAGGAGCTCTGCCGATTGAAATACGCGGGTGAAGCAGGGCTGTCTCTACTTACCCATAAAACAATGAGTATTTTATGTTAAACGCTAGATTTGAGTAGTTTCCATGCAAGGATATATAGGTAACATCCTTACCCTGATAAATCTTGGTGAGTTTTAATAATGGTGTAATTGGACCACGCTAGGTGTAAAAGCACAAGCCCGGACAAGGACAGGGTTTTTACTGTTGAAGATAAACTGATCCCCCCAGTATGACAGTGTTACGTCTGATCACATTCTGAGTGACGAGTGTTTCTCATCTATTGATCTGTCATTAACTTCAACGTTGGACCTCAAATGATATAATTCAAATTAAATTTCTTACAAAATGTGTCCATGATTATGATTAGAGATAAGTGTATTATGCTTACCAATCAGCTATAACATAAGCTATTCATCATTCTGTCTATCCTCTAACATAGTAATGAACACTGTTATATACACATTGTTCTGTAATGTTATCTTAAGTGTTTATAAGAAAAAAAAGTCTCTAGGAATTATTACCTTAAATACCATCATATTCATCATGTATATCTTTGTTTTATGAATATATTTGCCTATCATTTGTGTCATCCCTATTTCACATTTTGTATATGTGTAATGTATATCCTCATATGCCGCTGCTTGCGGCCTGAGTGTAAAATATAGTTCAGTTAAGTTCAGTTCGTTATAAACCATTCCTTCTTTCCCTTTCCCTTTGCAGTCGAAGGGATGTCATATTCGCTCACCTTCCACTATGTTGACGACGACAATACGTTCCACTGTCTAAAACTAAATATCTATTTGGTTAACGATGCAACGGTAACATCGTATTTTCATTTTCGTTTTGACGGCCTACTTTCCTCGATAGGCAGAAGTAAAGATCTTTTGAAACATTGAATGCAATGAAATATAAACTAACTTACTGATTTCTAAACTGTTTATATACTTACCATTATACACATTATCCACTACTCATTAACCTGTCCATACCAATAAGTTTAATCGACATTGATGTGTAAAGGCCCATTCTATATTTAGACACAGCTGACATGCGCAACAAATGCATTTATAAATATCCATTGCTTCAAATTTGAATTGTTATAACAAAGTTCATACAATAACTCGATTGGAATGTCAGGAATCAATCTGTATAAAGAGAGCCACATTTGCCCTCATTATACTGTTATTTATTCATTTATCAGTTTAAGTTCGAATAGACCTAATCCATTCGTCTCTCAAGATCACGTGCGTGATCGTTTAGACAACTGTCGATGTCTTCAATCGCATGAGAATCCTGTATCATTAGTGTGACTTATTACGTAGGCATTTGATACTTTTACGATGAATAAGTATAAGTATGTAGATATAAAACTTTGAAGTAATTTTTTAAAAATCGTTTTGTTGGTTAATCCCGGTCACTTTCGCTTTTTATCGAC
This sequence comes from Phorcus lineatus, assembly GCA_921293015.1. Lineage (NCBI taxonomy): Eukaryota > Metazoa > Mollusca > Gastropoda > Trochida > Trochidae > Phorcus > Phorcus lineatus. The sequence continues at coordinate 5,190,102 of OV121081.1, read as the reverse complement.
ACAACAAACTAGTTGTTCTTTACAAAAATAAAGAAGTAAACGCGATCGTTGTCAAAAGAGATATAAACAAAACGTAACAATTGGCTGTGCACGACTGAACCGGGAGTGTTTGCAGCTTTTCAAAACACTTTAAGTTCTTAAAAATGTAACAAAGTACAAATGACCAAATACCCCTTTCAAATGTATATCTGTGAGTTTACTTGGTTATTTTTATACACAGTAGAAGCATTGCATTTTCATTGACAATAACGAACGCCGGTTTTCTATTATCAGAGTTGACGCATAATCTGAATGTTGCAGATACCTTTTAATTGCAACTTTGCATTAAGTACTTCCGGTATTTTGGAAATAACACTAAATCAAGAACACACGTGATTACATATTTAGTATCAAGCGATATGTATTAGTCTATATCAGTGTATCTTTCATATATACGAAATATTGATATGTGTCAATGCATTTAAAGAACAACAAAAGGTAGCAGCTGCACTAGTTCTTTTTATTTTATTTATGTATTGACTTGACAAATTTACTTCGTATATGCATGTATTCATTTTAATGGATAAATTCTGCGCCAATATCTGTTATCGTAAGTAAGATCGTAAGTAAAGTTCACAAAAATATTTTAGCCGACAGTCTCCCCTTTTAAATTCATAAGCTGAAACACAGTCAATAGACTTTACAAAACGGAAGATCTTGCTTAGATTGACCAAAATGTCCTTTGCCTTCTGCCCACAGAGGGAGCATGGATCATTTGATCGACCGTCCTCAACATGCAACGTATCTGGGTAGCCTGCTGAGGAATTGTGACACAATTTTAGTAGGGGAGTAACCTTCACTGTCTGTCGATTGAATGTTTGTTTCAGGAAATTAGACATAAACGTACTTGATTTCTACAAACTTTGATTAAAACAAATCATTGATAAATACTTCGAGAAATAGTAATGATTTCCAACGAAAAGATACTTTCATGTAACATTAACTACATCATTCAAAACATTCATAAGGCAAGCTTGTGCTTGTGTGTATGTTTACTGTCGATGTGATTACCACTAATAAACCTATAGTGACGTCACTCTATTGTTCTATTAGGTTCTACTTTTACCGGGTAAACCTCTTTTGTCAGTTTGCCGGGCGTGCTCCAAGAATGCCCAGGGCTTTCTCCAGGAATGCCCGGGGCTTACTCTAGAATTTATCTGAAATTTATTTTGATTGGTAATTATACACGTTTTGAAATACTTTGATTCAAAGTCCTTCTTCGAATAAATACCATCACCATTTTTGACAAATCACAAATATAAGGTTTGCATGCCTGGTGCCGAACCCTGCACCATTCGCTTACTAAACTGGCGCCTTTGACAACTCGGCCATAGAGGGAACAATGATGTAGTTTTCACAGTGACAATCATATGAACTTCACGAGGCAGATAGCGCATGCAGCTCACGTGCACGGCGTGAGTTGCGAGCGCAAAGCACGTGCAGGGCGCGGTTGTGCTCTCTTCATAGCAGTTGAACTCCCAGAAGTAAATACATTGAAACCATAAAAGTACCCAATATCAAAATTATGTCTTTATTATATCTTTAATCGGTTCATAAGTAAGATCAAAACCTGGTCCTCGGCTTTGTTTGTGAAGTATGCCCTTGGCGTCGGGAAAGGGGGGCGGGCCTATCGGTCCTTCCCCTTTCCCTCCTCCGCGGGCATACTTCACAAACAAAGCCTCTGACACGGTTTTGATCCATTACCTCGAAAACGGCTAAAATACAGTCACAACTGTTTTAAGGAGACATGAAAATATCCAATAATTATCAAAAAAATAAGTTTTAAAATTCGAAGTAAAAAAGGCCTCGTTTGATTTATTTTGGATGAAATCTTTTGAAAATTACTTTGACTTCTTTTCGAAACTTATCACTAAGGAAACTGTAAATGATGGGGTTTGCAGCGGAATTTATAAAGTAGATCCTTAAGAAAAGGTTATAAAGAGCAAGTGGAGCCCCTCTGAGATGTTCAAACGTGTGGTTCTGTGCAGCCCTGGTCGCCATCAAAGCAAGATGGGGAATGAAACCTATAATAAACACCGCTGTTATTAAGAACATCATAAACGTCGTTTTGTAAGACCTGTAGCCCGTATTTTTGCTTGGCTTACAGGAAGTGTCACTAACTTCCTCTTTTCCTTGTTGTGGTGAGCCTCCAGCCTCCGGGGATGCGTCGAAACAATCATCTATGTCGGACTGATTTTGATTTACAGCCTCATTTCCGGAGTCAATTATTTCAGAAACATTAGATGTCGCATCAGTCAGATTTCGTTTCCTATTCTGATTAATCCCCCGTTTGTATTTTATTTGGTCTTTCACCTTTCTATATATGAGAGAGTACATTACAGTTACAGTTACAATAGCAGACACAGCTATCAGTAACTGTAATCCATTGTACAATCCGGGATATGGAGTATTGATCATCGAATCGTCTGTTGCGCATGCGTGACCGACAAAGTTGGTCTGGTTTAGAGATTTGGATCCGAGGATGGCCATCGATGGAGCAGCTACCATACAAGACCAGACACAACCGACTCCGATTACGATTTTTGCAGATTTGATCGTAATCTGTTTGGAAAATGGCTTACAGATCCGTTTGTACCTATCGACTGCAATAGCTACCAACACAATTATAGAGCACGCAACGCAGTATATAACGATGGTGCGCATGACTCTACACAGCCATGGCCTATTAAACGTATAGAGGTATCGCATTACGACAATCTCGATAGGAATACAGACGGAACAGACGATGACATCACAGACGGCGAGTGCGATGATGAAAACGTTGGTATGACTCCTCTTCAGTTTTATACAGTAGATGAAAATGACGAGAACGTTACCGAAGAATCCGACAAGCATCAGAAGACCCAAAACGATTATTCCCGGTGTCATCAGTAACGCCACCCGTCGGTGAAAGTCTGACTCACTAGACGACATTTCAGGGTTTTAGTCCAACTTCATTCTCTCCTCAATCTGCAATTGGATTATGAAGGTTAGGTTATACCTACACGTACATGAGATATGTTTTAAATTGATTAAATGTTACCCCGCTTCTTTCGGGACCGTTTACTGAACGACGCACGCAATTTCGTTTGCTTATTACCATTATTTGACGTATTTCTAGGTCAAACCTCAGCTAACAAATTCTGTCTTCAACTCCAATGGTAAAGGTATTTTTATGCAAGAATATGCAGATTACAGGTTTAAATCAGTAAAACAGTGCCATGAGAATTACTTCTTTGCTCTAAACATTTCGTTTTTATAATTATTGCAAACTTTGAATTACACTCGAACATCATGACATATATTTGTCTTAAATACCTGAATAATTAGATATAAGTAAGTCGGTTCATTTTAATGACACGGAATAGCTACAGTTTTAGATAAACTGTTGTTGACAGTATTAAACTTTTTTTCTAACTTGTTTTTTTCAAATGTTGAGTGTATTTACTTGAAATATCAACCCAAGAAAATGGGGGATTGTGTGGTTTTTTTCGAGATATTTTAAGACAAAGATCCCTATGTCAGTCAGAGTTTTAACATGGAAGTCAATGGGGGAAATGATGACCTTTTTTGAGAAATCTTAAAATTAAATTAGTTCCTGTATTAAACTTTTTTTAATATGAAAACATGTTTGAGTTAACATTATTTTCTTCCAGAAAAAAGTATAAAATATATATGGTAGTGTTGGTTTTTAGCCGCTACGGCACATAATGTATTCAAACATTTCAATTAAATTATCAACATTCAAGCTATTTTTGTACTAAAAACATGCTTTCTCCCACTCTTTTTCTAAAAATATACCTGAACGCATACGTAAAAATCATATTCATTCAACAACATCTACTTTCTGAGAAAAAAAGATTATAGAACTTGTTTAAATGATAGTTACAATTAAAATTGCTGAGTCAGCATAATTGTGAATGATTTCAAAAAAGAAAAATACTACGTTTCTTAATTTTGATGAATATTTAATCAGAAATCATCAAAATTTAGAAATTGCCGCTTCATTTTGGTTAACTATATAAGAACATTATGATTTAAGGTTAATTGAGTTTTGTCACTGTGACTGAGGAGCGAACATCCTTAACTCCGTGTTAGTCATTCTCAAGCGTATAACAGCATAGATTGTATCTGCCGTTGTGGGACTGGTTACATGATTAAAGAAGTTTATTATAACTGTAGGACCACAGAAGGGTATAAGATTCAATTGCAGAAGATATATACACGTAAGTATTTAATCGTGATCAAGATGTCATCAAACATAGATTGCTCTCTTACAGTTGATAACTGAGTTTGAGGAATGCTTGAATTCGAACACCTAAAATGTTTCAATTACAAGTCCCAAGTGTTCCCATTAATGCACGTCAACAGTCATGTCTGTCACTTGTCGCCACTTCACAATTTAGCTCATTTAATGAACAACAACAAAAGTGAAAAGGAACATTTAAGAGATATTCTGACATATATTGACAAATCCGGATTTTGATCACAATCGCGGTTTTATATTCATATTATACTTTCAATCCACAATTAATAATTCTAAATTGAATTGCACCATTTTGGATGTTTTAACTGCGGAGTATAGTCGTGGCGCACGTTGAAATGCATACGTACACAAAGCAAACAGTATATCAGTGTAAACACAGAATGCTATTCAAATTCACCATGTTAAACGATATTTGCATAGACGTTTAAAATTTAAAACTGGTGAATGTTGCAATCACATTTGTATAATTCCAATTCAGTCACTATATATAAGATAAAATTATTTGATTGCTTTTATGTGCTTCTTTTGTCAGATTTAGTACAGTGGGTATTAGTTAGCCAGAAGGTCATGCACTGGTTTGATCCCACATTCCGTCAAAACATTTGAGAATACCTTGACCAAAATGGAAGCTTTTTTACGAATCTAAAAGGTGATTTAGAAAACGAGTCAGTTATAATTTTTTAAAGATCAGTAAGTAAAAGATAAGTTACTTGAACACTTGTGTTAAAGAGGCGTACCACCTATGCACGAGAAAAAAAGCCATGGTAAACTGTACCTTCGTTAAGAGAACAATACAGTTGAATGGTAAATTGCAGTAAGCAGTCCCAACCTCTAACATGTAGTTTTTATAACAGCTTTATTATAGTTATAATATAATCCGTTATTCCTACATAGATACACTGGTATTTCATCATTGTAGCTAATTTTCATGACGATTACAAGTCCATCAAGCAAACTGTGACTACCCGTCACCCGCTCTATCCTCAACTTAACCTGTCCTCAATTTCTAAATATATTCCTCAATGTCGATTCATTCGTTTCTTTACCTGCATCAACAATCTAATAAGTTTAAAACAAACACTTCGATAACTCGAATTAATCTAATTATAAGTATGATGTCATGTATATCAGCCTCGATTATATCATAATAAAGACAAATAATAATACACACCTGTGCATCCATATCTCGCCACGCCTCTCACGAGGAAGTAAATAAGCGTAAGATGAGGTCGTCATGAATTCATTTACGCGGTCAAAGAAATTCAAAACAGGTTTTCTTTATTCTTTAAACCTTCCTTGTATATTTTTGGAGATGGAGGTATGTCTTCTTATCTTCCTTATTTACCCTCTGCAAACATTGATGTAAACCACATTGCACTATCAAGATACCGTAGTTCATGATATTAATTATAATCGTTTTATAACCAAAGTCATGTTCTTCTCATAAAGTGCTATATCAAGTCCCATCATAGGTATTACCATTAGTTTTGCCTTACCGAGTGAAAGTAATAAATGGTCGACACAAAATATTCCCTGCTTAAATGAGTTACCGCTGAGATAAATATTGTGACATTAAAATATAAAAACTTCTGTATAGCTCAACAGTTCCCGTGTTTGAGCCATTGAAAATAAGATTTTGCCATCAAAAACCGGTATAATCTTTTCAAAACATGGTCTACGCGTAACTCCACTTCAGCCTAAAAAGGAATTAAAATGAGGATTAAGATGGAGAATGCTATATGATATTTCAACTTTTTCCTACAATCTTGTGTTAAAGTTTATCAACGTTTCAGTAAATCTGACAGTAAATAAATCGTCTATAACTATTCGGGGGACAGAAATCTGAAAACCAAGGGATAAGGTTGGTCGGTTCTTTAGCTTTAGCTCAAGAAGTGTGGCATTAAAGAGACACTCCGTGATTTTCATAATATATTATTTACCTTTGATACGAACCTAAATGTCATATGTGGTGATATAAAATCAAAACATCTTAACTTTTCATGTCCACACGACAAAGACAAATATATATGACAAATACATGAAAATCTAAAAACAGCCTTATAAATGCACAGAGGTGTAGATATCACGTCCAGTATACATCGATCGATACTAGTTATATAACCCAACAAACACCATCAACTCCTAACTGTTTTCCTGGCTGTTTTAGATAGGTCTCCAAAATTACGATAAGAGATTATTAAATATAGGTTAATCATTGATTTGTAAAATCGAAAAAGATGCATATTCCTGTGCATGTTAATGAATGGTTTCAACAAATAGCATCATTTATCTTATACTAATGATCCAAATGAAATAAAATATTCAAATTATAGTTTTATTGGGCATACAACAAGAAACTAAATGGAGTCCTCATATGAAACACCTAAACTAAATGAGGAAGAAAACAGAAGATTGATTTATTTTCCTGTAAAAAACATTTTAACATAGATTGATAACAATCCCAAATCAGGTTGAAAGACCATCCAGGCCTATGAGGCAAAAGTGTACAAACATTCACTATACATTGTATCTCAAACTATTTTTGTCAGACACTCTTGGTGGTCTAAGGCACATTCATTGTCCTGTCCTTGGTTTGTGTTTTTTTTCATATATACACACATAAATGACATGAAAGTGGATATTAACATGATTACATCCCACTTTGTCACCACCACTTGCTCATCCTTATTTAGATCGTTACTTTTAAATTTATATTTTTTTTTACAGCAAATCACTTTATATCAACCACAGACGTTGTAATTTGAGATCAAAATTAATTAATTGACATTAAGTACAAAATCATTGGCATTCGCCATGTAATGGCATGTTATGTTAAAAGTACCCTGTAAGCTGCAACTCCTAAACCGCCAACATCCATCCTACGAAGCTCTTCAGTAATGTCTACGGCCAATGTCTAAGTCTTTCCATTTTCAACAAACTTCAGAGGGACGCAAAACTTTATAGCACATCACTGACATGTGTCACATTTACTGATTTTAGTGTTTGAGACTAGCTTAATGGTCTGCGAAAGGTACACTTCTAAATAAATACAAAGGAAGGTTTTTCATCAAGTTATCATAAAAACAGTTAAGACATTTTACAAGAACATACAATTCTTTATCTCACTCTATTTTCCCTATCCTAACCCAATAACCCATACTTAACTCTGTTTTCTCTACAACATGTTGCGAACTTGGGTATTTCTGAACGGGGAATTGTCTGTAATACTTGACTGTTAATAAGTTTTGGGGAAGAATATCATTTCTGTTTAAGATTATCGTCCCTTTGATCCGAGTAAACGACATTTCTAACATAGGAGACACATGAGGTTTTACTTACTAAAATAAATACTAGCGCATTTTAAATTAAGGAAAACATTGACAGAAAAATTCCTTTAAAAAATCCCTGCGTATGACTTGGTTAACTGGTCATCCTTCATGCAGGTAAAAACAATACAGATTATATGACATCATGTTGGAAACAAGAGCAATTAAATCAAATATTAGGAATTAATTTCACCCAATTGGTGTTCAATATAAGAAGAAAACTTGGGAAATAAACAGATAATTAGCAAATAGGAGAGAGAAAAAAACTTTAATATTTTTTTGAGAAAATATACTCACATCTAAATACTAAAAGAGATCAAGATATTGGAAGGAGCTCTGCCGATTGATATACGCTGGTGAAGCAGGGTTGTCTCTACTAACCCATAAAACAAAAATACCTCTGGTTAAACGCTGTGAAAAAATTCACAAAAATATTTGTGCCGTCATTCTTTCTTTTTTATTCTTATTTATAAGCTGAAACACTGTTTGTCGATTGAATCATTTGACGTGTTTGTTCAGGAAATTAGACCTAAACGTACGTGAATGCTACAAACTTATATCATTGTAGCACAATCACCAGGCACACACTTCGTAAGATTCAACAAGAAAACGAGACGTTGATTTTCTTGGTTTTTATTTCTACCAATAGTGGGGCGGTTAAGGAAGAATTTTTGGTAGAATCGTGCACTTTGGGTTAAAAGCATGAAACTTTGTACGTAGATTGCATGGAGCCTACTAATTATTTTGGGATGTGGATCCACCTCAACAGCTCCCCCTAGTGGCCATTTCTGGCATTTTTTCAAAATGGCCGCCAATTTATTGAAATACTTATCATACTTTTTAACTAATCATTGCATAGTCATGATTTTGGTGTCTAATTGTATAATTTGAGGCCAACAAAGACAGTGAAAACAAAAAAAACATAAGATAGAATCAATTATTCAAAACAGCAAATTAAAATCAACATGAAAGGTTTCAAATTTAAACTTAAGAATTTGTGAATGTTGAAAAAAAAATAAAGCTCCAAATTAATTCTTTTTCTGTTATATAGCATGTAAAGGAAAAAATAAACATCTTTTGAAAAATAATATATATTTTTTAAAAAAATAATGACTGCTCCCTTCAAAATGGCCGCTAGCAGACGACACAACAGGAAAATTTGCTCTTGGAAAAAAGGTATGTATCTGATAAAATTGATTGTTAAAAACATGGAAATGTTGATAAAAAGAAACAATGTTTCACATACATCATGTATGTATACGCAAGTAGCAAAAAAATCAATTGAATAAAACAAAATTGGTCCCATAGTCATTAACATCTTTTCCTAAGGAATTCAAGGGAGATAATCAAAAGTGAACTGCTCTTGGGGTCCAGTCATTTTTTTGTGTTGAAAATTGTCAGTGTTTAAGAAGCTAATTATTGCTTTTATATATATATAGAGTTGAGCCTAGTTTAAACTCTTTAAATAGGATTATATCAAGGCAAAATGTCTGAACGTCTATTCATAGTTTCATTGGCATCAATTCGCAATTTTCTCATGACTCAAGTAAATGATCTACAAAGCTGAGATCCTTGACAAACTTAGTCTGTAACTTGACAAATAGTATAAAAGATTAAACATATCAAACTTCTTTTCAAAACGAGGCATGTTTATATATTAATGATATTGACTTTTGTTTTTGTTTTCTATGTTACAGGTACAAGAGCACATACACATGTTGTGGCGTTGATGGTTTAGACAAATGACAACTTACCATGTCAAAGCTATATAAGCTTGTTGATATCCAGAAGCCAAACCTTTCTAATCAGACTGACAATGCAACTGACTGGAATTTATGTATTCTTTGCCAGAAGAAAACTCTAGAAACCCTTCAATGTCCTTCAAATTCAACACGACAGGATGTTGGTGCAGGATATAAATATGTAGCTGAAAATCTTCTTAAATTTCAAGACCTGAATTTCATGCCACAAGATATTATTGTACATCACTTAGATTTAAGCTCAGGGCTGGAACAAGAATTACATGAAAAATGTGCATCCTGGCACAAGTCGTGTAGGAATAGAATAAGTAATGCCAAGGTTCTGAGAGCATGTAAGAGAAAGAGTGAAGAGCTACAGGAGCCAAGTCCGGTGAAACTGTTGGCAAAGTTAGCTGCTGGGGACATGGTGGCGATTGATGCCCAGTATCATGCCAAATGCTTAGCAAAACTCTACAAACAAGAAAAACTGTTGGGAAAGGGCTTGGCCGAAGGTTCATCAGGAAATGTTTTACATGGGATAGCTTTTGCTGAAATAGTCTCATATATAGAAACGTACAGAGAGTCCTTGGAAGCCAGGCCTGTATTCCGTATGGGAGATATCAGGAACCTTTACATTTCTAGGCTTCAGAAACCTGCTTTGAAGGATGTTCAAGTGCATACCACAAGACTTAAGAACCGGATTTTAGCTGCCACTCCAGACCTAACATCTCATACTGAAGGCAGAGAGGTTCTACTTGCATATGACCAGGACATTGGAGCAGCTCTAAAGCAAGCATGTACTGAAGATTTTGATTCTGAGGCACTGACTCTAGCTAAGGCATCTAAGATCATACGACGTGGTTTCTTTAAATTGAAGCAGGTTTTCAATGGACAATTTACAAAAGACTGTCAGGACACGGCTGTGCCTTCAACCCTTACTGCATTAGTGAACATGATACTTGGTGGACCAAATATTAAAGAGAATTTTGCTCATGACAAGCCAATGTCCTCTGCAAACAAAACAAACTGTTCCAAACAACAGGCTTTACAAAGCACAACTCATCGACACAACACAGAGAGATAAACACCTGTACCCATCTATCTCGCCCTAAAGATTCATGGAGAAACAAGAAAGAGAGGGTTGGTTCATACTCTCCATAACATGGGTTTATGCATCTCATATGACCGTGTCCTTGGAATTTCTACAGACATAGCAAACAAAGTATGTGCAATGTATGATGAGGAAGGACTGGTATGTCCCCCTAAGCTTGCAAGGAATATCTTTACAGTTGCAACAGTTGATAACATTGACCATAATCCAAGTCTATAAACTGGGCCAGGAGCAGTACAACCTTTTTGTGAAAGACAGATTCGTTGATCAAACTAAACCACTCAAAGACCCAATCAAAAAGAATAAGCTCCAGTTGTTCTCTAGCAAGAATAGTCCTCCAAAGCAGAAATCCCCAGTGGCAACAATGAAGGAAGACTGTACCCTGTTCTCCAGACTATACATTGCTTGCCAGTCCAGGGAAGGCAATCTTGATGAATTTTTCAAGCAAGAGAATCAGCCATGGCCCCCATCACTTTCAAAGGCTGGTGAAATGAGATCTGGCAACAAAGCAGATCTTCTTACAGAGCTTGAATCACTAACACAACCAGCAGTAGCAAGACCACAAGCGACTGCATTGGTATTGGATGGAGCAGTGATTGTTCAAATGCTGTCACCAGGAACCTCCAAGACCTTCCAAGATTACACAAAGAATGTTTTCATGCCATACATCAAGGACCAGCTGCAACACGTGAAAAGGCTTTACATAGTGTGAGATGTTTACAACTCAGACAGCTTGAAGGCAGCAACCAGAGAGAGAAGGGGAAATGGAGTTCGCAGAAGGGTTGATCGTTCATTAATGGTACCCAGTAACTGGCAAAGCTTTCTTCGTGTCAATGGAAACAAAACAGAGCTCTTTCACTTGCTGGCAGAGGAGATTACAGGCACTCAATTTCAAGGCAAAGAGGTGTAAAGCACTCAAGGGAACCAGGCACTCTCAACATCTCAGAGAGATGACTTAAGTCTTTTAGAACCATGCACACACGAGGAAGCGGATACTCGACTAGTACTGCACCTTTGGGATGCTGCACATGATAGACATGATAAAATTATGGTGAGGACATCCAACACTGGTGTGGTGGTATTAATTCTATCAAAACTGCACAGCATCCAAGTTAGTGAGGTATGGATATCATTTGGAGTTGGGAAACACCACAGATACATTGCATCACACGATATCGCTTCTGCCCTGGGCCCATCAAAAGCACCAGCGTTGGCAAGGTTTCATGCATTCACGGGAAGTGATAACACATCCTTTTTTGCTGGCAAAGGCAAAAGGACAGCATGGGGCACTTGGGCTGTATTCCCCGATGTGACAGATGCATTCTTGTTACTTGGTGATGCTCCATCAAGTATCCCTGACAACATCTTTGCTTTGTTGGAGAAATATGTTGTTCTAATGTATGACAGAACATGTGGACTGTCCAGGGTGAATGAGGCAAAGCATCTATTTGCAAGACGATCCCGAGCTTTGGAGAATATCCCTCCAACACAAGCAGCTCTCAAGCAGCATGTACTAAGGGCAACCTACCAGGGAGGGCATGTTTGGGGGCAACTACTGCAAAAAGAGCCATTGCTACCAAGTCCTATAGCGTGGGGATGGGACAAGAGGAATGGATCATGGCAACCAAAGTGGACCACCATTGGTCAAGCTCAAAATGCTTGCTATGAACTGATTCATTGCAACTGTAGAGAGGCATGCAGGGGTTTGTGTAAGTGCTTCAAGGCCAGCCTCCAGTGCACTGCTCTTTGCCTATGTGAAGGCAATTGTTATCAAGATTAACCAAACATCTGCATATTAAATTATTCTTCTTCTTTGATTAGTCTTGTATATACTGTGAAGACCACAAAACTAAACATTTTAACACCAAAATCAAGATTCTACAATGAACAGTTATAAAGTTATATATGTATTTAGTCAAATTGGCGGCCATTTTGGAAAATTTGCCATAACGACCACCAGGGGGAGCTGCTGAGGTGGATCCACATCCCAAAATGATCAGTAAGGTTCAAGCCACCTATGTGCCAAGTTTCATGCTTTTAACCCAAAGTGCACGATTTCTTGCTTAACCGCCCCACTACAAGTACTCTATACTACTCTGGCCGTCGATCTTTCTCCCCCGCTCCCCCGCACCCTCACGACGCCCAGCGCGTCCTTTCTCACATGGCTGGTCGTGGCTGTCACTAGCCCATGGCTGAGTCCTGACTGAGACTCAATCCCTCAGTCTCGTCGCTGAGACTCAACTCTCTCTCCAGGACAATGGCTGAGAATGAACTTTTTTCTTAAGACAAACCTGGATCTAAAATACCCACAGACTCAGTTGTCAACACAATGTCACTTGACAACAGCTTATGGGATTACTTGGGGATTGGATTAGCAGTTTATGATATACGTTTCATAACAACTATGTTACATTATTCAATTCAATTTTCAATTCAATTTATTTCCGGTACTGAAAGGCAACAGGCCTGTAGTACAATACTTGCATGTATTAAAATGTACACGCTTAGATACTAAACCTTAACTTGACAACAATTAAGTGTAATTTATATCATGTTTCTTGATAAATTCTGATCTAAATAACATTGCATAGTAAACAAACATGGACAGTTTTTGCAGCACTGTATGATTTTGTTATTCAACAAGTCAACGAACTTGAAAAGGTTTGGGTGGACAAGGAAATATCTTTTTATGTATAACTTTCTTAGAAAATTGTAGACAGGGCAAATTAAAACAAAATGATATTGATCTTCTATTTCGATAAGATTACAAAGTTTGCAAATTCTATTTTCATTTTGGATTAATTTGAATCTTCCACTCGCGATGAATAAGTCATGTGAAGAACACCTAAGTCTACTTAAAGCTATACGAAACTTTTTTACATTTACACACGAGACATAGATTTCTGACTCCAAGGTACATTTAAACATTCCATAATACAGGCATTTACTGGAAAGTGATATCTTTTCAAGCCATTCTTGTAGTCTCCTTGTTAGTTGAAAGATAAATTATCATTCGAGACTACATGTTGGTCTAACCATAGGAAACCAAACCCCTTTGAAAACAGGAAGTTTCTAACTGAAGTGACCCAATTGGTATGACCATTCTTATCATATAACATCATCATGTTGTAACACTTTTTAGGCAGACGATATGAATGCATATTCATTAATACTTCAAGAAATATTTATGATTTCCAACAAAAAGATACTTTCATGTAATATAAAAACATCATACAAAACATTCATGCAAGACAAGTCTGTTTAATGTCGATGTGATTTCCACGTCGAAAACACCTAAACATACAAAACAAAACAGGACAAAAATAAAAAAGCCTAACCGAATCGTAAAGTAAGATTTAAAAGTCGAAGTAAAAAAGGCCTCATTTGATTTATTTTGGATGAAATCGTTTAATGATTATTTTGACTTCTTTACGAAACTTATCACTAAGGAAACTGTAAATGATGGGGTTTGCAGCGGAATTTATGAAGTAGATCCTCAGGAAAAGGTTATAAAGAGCAAGTGGAGCCCCTCTGAGATGTTCAAACGTGTGGTTCTGTGCAGCCCTGGTCGCCATCAAAGCAAGATGAGGAATGAAACCTACAATAAATACCGCTGTTATTACGAACATCATAAACGTCGTTTTGTAAGACCTGTAGCCCGTATTTTTGCTTGGCTTACCGGAAGTGTCACTAACTTCCTCTTTTCCTTGTTGTGGTGAGCCTCCAGCCTCTGGGGATGCGTTGAAACAATCACTTGTGTCGGACTGGTTTTGATTTACGTGCTCTTGTCCGGAGTCAATTGTTTCAGAAACATTAGATGTCGCATCAGTCAGATTTCGTTTCCTATTCTGATTAATCCCTCGTTTGTATTTTATTTGGTCTTTCACCTTTCTTAATATGAGAGAGTACATTACAGTGAATGTTGCAAAGGCAGACACTGTTACCAGTAACTGTAATCCATTGTATAATCCGGGATATGGAGTCTTGATCATCGAATCGTCTGTTGCGCATGCGTGACCGACAAAGTTCGTCTGGTTTAGAGATTTGGACCCGAGGATGACCATCGAAGGAGCAGCTACAACACCAGACCAGACACAACCGACTCCGATTACGATTTTTGCAGATTTGATCGTAATCTGTTCAGAAAATGGCTTACAGATACGTTTGTACCTGTCGACTGCAATAGCTACCAACACATTTCCAGAGCACATAACGCAGTATATGACGATGGTGCGCATGACTCTACACAGCCATGGCCTATCAAAAGTATAGAGGTATCTCATTACGACAATCTCGATCGGAATACACACGGAACAGACGATGACATCACAGACGGCGAGTGCGATTATGAATACGTTGGTAGGACTCCTTTTCAGTTTTATACAGTAGATGAAAATGACGAGAATGTTGCCGAAGAATCCAACAAGCATCAGAAGACCCAAAACGATTATTCCTGGTGTCATCAGTAACACCACCTGTCGGTGAAAGTCTGACTCACCGGACGACATTCCAGGGTTCGAGTCCAGCTTCATTCTCTTCTCAATCTGCAATTGGATTTGAAAAGTTACTTTAAACCTACAAGTACATGAAATATGATGAATATATATTAAATAATAGCTCGCGGTTATATGTTAATGACACACTGAGCAAAGGGAAAGGTAAAAGAGATGTAGGTTTGATCTGAAACGAAGCCTCCATTTCTTAAAGTCTTAAATACTACAACAATTCTGTGCTAAACTTTTGTCAATCAAAATTGTCAATTCTGTCAATCAAATGAACACATTGAAATAATGAAGATATCAAGCTATGCTCATAAACTCTGTCTTATGCAGTGAATGTTTGTTTTGAAGCTTAACTTTGTTTTCTTTTGTTCTTTGTATCAACTTGTCCTTAAACCTGTCAGTGCACAATAAAATATGTTCAAACTAATATGTTAACAAAAAGTCCTGTTTTTATACAGATAGATATAGAATAACATAAGGCGCGATAAAACAGTAAGTGGACGATTCTTCATCTAAAGCTAGACTGTTAGTAGCTTCACCTGTCGATTCCCTGCGGCACTATGTAAAGTATGTGAAAGACGAATAAGCACATAGATGAACTATCACGCGGGGCTGTCTCACCTTCATATAGCAACAGTGTGTCAAATACGTCCTCCTCCTCCTACTACTACTGCTCCTACTACTACTACTACTGCTCCTAGTACGGCTCCTACTACTGTTACTGCTCCTACTACTACTGCTCCTACTACTGTTACTGCTACTACTACTGCGCATGCTCCTCCTACTACTACTGTTACTGCTCCTACTACTACTGTTACTGCTCCTACTACTACTGTTACTGCTCCTACTACTACTACTGCGCATGCTCCTACTACTACTACTGCGCATGCTCCTACTACTACTACTGCGCATGCTCCTACTACTACTACTGCGCATGCTCCTACGACTACTGTTACTGCGCATGCTCCTACGACTACTGTTACTGCGCATGCTCCTACGACTACTGTTACTGCGCATGCTCCTACTACTGTTACTGCTCCTCCTACTGTTACTGCTCCTCCTACTGTTACTGCTCCTCCTACTGTTACTGCTCCTCCTACTGTTACTGCTCCTCCTACTGTTACTGCTCCTCCTACTGTTACTGCTCCTCCTACTGTTACTGCTCCTCCTACTGTTACTGCTCCTCCTACTGTTACTGCTCCTCCTACTGTTACTGCTCCTCCTACTGTTACTGCTCCTCCTACTGTTACTGCTCCTCCTACTGTTACTGCTCCTCCTACTGTTACTGCTCCTCCTACTGTTACTGCTCCTCCTACTGTTACTGCTCCTCCTACTGTTACTGCTCCTCCTACTGTTACTGCTCCTCCTACTGTTACTGCTCCTCCTCCTACTATTGCTACTACTACTACTACTCATACTACTACTTGCCAGCAGAAATAACTGGACACGCAACTGATGGTACGAAAAAAATGGTACGAAAAAGTAAACTGTCAATTTGATAACATAGAATGATTTTTATTATTAAATATTCGTTACTCTGTTAGACATTATTTGATACTCATTATATAATTTACAAACTTCTGTGCAGCAACAAGATTTTAACCATGTTTAAGGTCCGACAAATCCATTTGTTTTATTCATCAAACACTGTTTGATTAGTGAGGGAAACAAAACAATATTACGTTGTTTCATGATAAATGCATAATATTTAGTTGATACTTCTTCAGATGAGTAGACAGGGCAAAGAGCTCTTAATAATCAGAGGTTGTTGTAAGTTATTTTCTTTAAATAGACAGGCTCAATACGCATTTTCGTTTACATATAAGCGTTATTAAACGTATCTCTAGGTATTTTCTGTCAGACCTCAAGCTAACAAATTCATTCTTCAACTGCTATGGTAAAGGTATTTTTCTGCAAGTAAATGATGCAAGGAAAGGCACATTACAGTTTTCTTAGATCAGTAAAACAGTGCCGTGAGTATTAATTCTTTGCCCTAAACATTCCCTTTCCATAATTATTGCAAACTTTGATTTTAGATGAACATCATGACATTTTTAAGTTTTGAATAAGTCCGAAAACATTTCGATAAGATATCTTAAAATTAGTGTTTTTGAGATGATCTCTCCGTTGTTGAAAGCTAAACTCTTTTTCAGTCATTCGCAGGCGAATAACAGGCGATATTCGTGTTGGGACTGCTTACATTGCTCAAGAACTTTTATGTCTCTGAAGGACCACCAAAGGTAATGTATATAGTGTGCATGAATTCGAACACCTAGGAAAATACAATCACAAGTTCCAGTGTTCCCATTAATGCAAGCCGACAGCCAGATCCGTCACTAACTTGCCATTTCACAATAAAGCTAATTCTAACAAAAGTGAAAAGGAACATTTTAGAGACACTTTGTGATTTAGACAAATCCGGTTTTTGACCAGAATCGTGGTTTTATACCTCTAGTATCCTGTGGGTAATCAATGTGGCATTCATACTCAACAATCAGTACTTCTCAATTAAATGGCATCGTTTGGCATGTTTTGAATTTATTAACAAATTCGAATTCAATGTTAATAGACATTTGCATAGGCGTATTATTCAATCCAATCACTCTAAAAACCAAAATCATTTGATTTCTTGTATGTCCTTCTCTTGTCAGATGATTTACTAACGTGTAGCAGGGTCACAAAGACAACACGATGTGATTGCAGGATTGAGTTCGTTTATTCCAAGTGGTAGGAATTCTCGTAAGGTACACAATCAAAACCCTGAAACAATTATTACAACAATATAAAACCAATATAACATAATTCAAAATATCAAATGCATCTTATAGTATAGATACAGTACATTAACATTATAATTGTTTATACATTACAATGCAAATTATTCACTTTGCATCCAAACATTACACAATTATAAGATGTATAAAAGCAACTTCACTGTGTTCAGGGGCGACAACTCCGGACATGATATAAATGACAATCGCAGGATATAATACAATAATTAACTTTAATCTTTGCATAAAGGTACGACAACGTTTCACGTCATACAATACATGAACATGACAGATATAATAACTTGTGTAACAACTCATATAGGTACATACCCTATGTGTGGCACAGAGGCCCGTGTACCGACCTGGCTGCCACAGACTACAATTTCTGGAAATAATTGATATTGTAAATTTATAATACACCATATTGTCCTTACAGACATAAATTATATACATGAACAGATAAACTTTATACACATTAAAATCTTACAATGGTATACTTTGCCTATATTTGTGCAACGTGTGAAAAGAAAGCTAAATCACATTCACGCTCAAAGCATACTTACAGTGCCTCGTTTTAATGCATAATATGAGATAAAAGTTGATAAAATGATAGTTATGATACACAATAAAAGAGATAATTTATCTTAACACGTATGCCGATTACAGCACACGCTTATTACCCTTAGGTTTTAATTACCTTATTAAATTCATATTATGTATTTATTATTTTTCCTATTTGCGTTATTGCTACATTAGATATATAATGATTATTTTAAGATAGTTGATTTACTAACCTGATATGATAGGTTATCTTTGAAATCATAATGCGTCAGTCTTCTCTGGTGACTGTGCGACGTGTCAGTGCTCATGCATAGAAAAAGCGTGCGTATTTGAATAAGCCAATCATGACGGGTGTTGTCATGGTTGGGTGAACTCTATAGTAATATGATTAAAACTTATGAAATTGGTTATCTTC
Source organism: Phorcus lineatus (assembly GCA_921293015.1). Classification (NCBI taxonomy): domain Eukaryota; kingdom Metazoa; phylum Mollusca; class Gastropoda; order Trochida; family Trochidae; genus Phorcus; species Phorcus lineatus. Next base: position 5,171,371 of record OV121081.1, on the reverse strand, counting down.
ACAATCCGTGACGTTTCAGCTTTCATGTGAAGCTGAAATCAAGTAACTAATTAAAACATGAATAATTATTAGAACATTTCAGCTACCGTGGTGAACTGAAATAAATTGATATATTAAAAGATCTATTTACATGATTATTTCACCGCCTTTTAAATGCTGAAATAAAGGTAGAGTGAGTGAGTGAGTGAGTGAGTGAGTGAGTTATTGTTTAACGCCGCTTGGGCAATATTTCAGCCATTAGCGGCGAAAAATAAAGGTAGAACATAAATGATTACTTACAATTCTTAAAAGCTAACTAGCACTAACTAATTACAATACACGGAGACATATATAATATGTCCCTGTCACATATACAAGTTAGCTTTTTTTCGGCCAGATACCTTGAGTTGAAATAGAATTTGACAAATCATCCTCAAAATTAATTAGAAAACGAATGAGTTATATTTGTTTAAAAGTAAGTAAGTTAATTGAAAACCAGTGTTCCAGAAACGTACCACCTGTGGACGAGAAAAAGAGCCATGATCAGGCTTCATCAAGAGAAAGATAAAGATGAATGGTATATTCAGTGAGCAATCCCTACCTCCAACATGCAGTGCTCATGATAACCTTATTATAGTTATAACATACTCCATTATTCCAATATAGATTTACTGGTATTTCATCATAGTAACTTATTGTCAAAACGATTAAACATTAATGTGACTACCCTTCACCCGCTCTGTCCCCGACGTAACCTGTTCACAACTCCTCCAGTATAAAGATATATAAATATATATAAATTCTCTTCCTACATCATCCTGTTAAAAACAAGCACTTCTATAACTCGTTTGAATCAAATCATTATAAATTCATGTTTATCAGCCGCGATTATATCATAATAAAGACAAACAATAATACTCACATCTATGTTTCGCCAAGCCTTTAACGTGGATGTAAATAAGCGTCAGATAATTGCTTGATAACGGTGTTAGTATCTACACCGAAACGACGCAATCCTGCGATAAAAAAAGTTGTAAATCCATATAACTTGTTCTCTATTCATCTCACCAAATTCTAAATGCCTCTCAAAGAAGTCAGACAAGGTCGTAATGAACGTATCATTTACGTGGCCTTAGAATTTCAAACAGGTTTTCTTGATTCTTTTAGACTTGCTCGTATATTTTTGGCGATGGGGATCTGTTTTCTTATCTTCCTTGTTTATACCCTTTGATCTAAACCACATTGCACTACCAAAATATCGTGGTTCATTATATGAAAGTGACAGAGTATGTGTCATAAGTTTTGTAAGTGGCTTGAATGAAGGCCAAAAAAGCAAGTTTTGCGACCCATCGTATTGAAACCTTTGTCATTCCAAAAGGTTCAGCCATAACAGAAAAGAACTCGCTCTAGATAGTGACCTACACTAGAACTTAATGCATTAAACGAAGTATTACATGTTGACTTCCTTATAGTAGATGTAAAGGGATTATTTAATATTGTTTTATCATTGATTCTAAAATCGAAAAATTACATGCATATTCGTATGCATGGTAATGAAGGGTTTCCATATAGAGCATCATTATCTTAAATAAATTGAGTTCAGATTAAAGTTTAATTGAGCATACAACAATTTACTCGTAAGAAACACCTTAATTTAAAGAAGAAGAAAACAGAGAAATTGTTTCATTTTCCTGTAGAAAATTGGTGTTCTGAAGGCACATTCATTGGCCTGCATTTGATGCCTTTTGAAGAAAGTTATCTTTTGCTTTGGGTTGTGTTTATTATGTATTATACATATGTTCACACATAAATGCTATGAAACTTGATATAAATATGATTACATCCCACTTAGACCTCGTTGTTCATGGCAACCATTTATTTATAGTGTCTTGTTCATCGATAACAAGACTCTTTAACCAGAAGAGTCCTGATAACGGATGCAAGGGCTCTTTGGAAAACGGTTTTAAACAAGGTAAAAAAAACCCTTTAAATTGCCTTTAGTAACACCATTGACGCTAGAAAACAAACTAAGTTATTTGAATGAATACATAAGTTATAACGTGACCTAAACTAAATCAGATAAACAACAAACAACATATCTTAGGGTTCAAGCTGTACCACGTACACCATTCCAATGTTCTGAATATAAGTTAACAAAATAAATAACATTGTGTGGATACCTTATACGGTTTTTCATAATTATTTTAGCAAACATGAGGTAAGCTTAGTACACGAGTGTTTAATTTACCACTCTATAACAAATCCATGAAAAGTATCATACTTAGAAACCACTCTCGACGTTCAACTAACTGTCTAATACTTGTTGGTAAGCCGCCCTCTTCAACATCCAGAACCAGAATGGATGACTTTTGAAATTTTGTCTCGAAGCAGCAGGTTGTTCACGGACCGCACGAAGTTCTCGAGATCAGTAAATGTAATGCGTGCATCGCGCTTTGACACGCAAGAAACACGTGCTCCTACACGCGTCTTTCATCGAGCTTTGACAGGCAGGAAGCAATTGAGTGCTCTTGCACATCTAATAGTACTACACACTTCATTTATAAAAAAGAGATGGCACGTCATTTAAAAACTTTTAAATATTGTGGTTAATTTTACTCGGAACGAGTCTAATGTAAGTCAGTTACTGCCATAGTTTCTGAGTTGTATCTGAGTTAGGCACTTTGTCGAGTCTGTTCTCGGACGGGTCTCTCGGACAAAGTGTCAGCGATAGTTCCCAATACAACTAGGAAACTATGATAGTAAATAATACATACACATGATGTTTAAAGTGGTCATTAAAGAAAATCTTTCCTCATTCTAAATAGGTACAATTTTACAGCAAATCACTTCACATCAACCACAGTCATTGTAATTTGAGATAAAAATTAATTAAGTAACATGAAATATAAACTCACTGGCATCCACGTTATGGTATGTTATGTCAAAAGTACTGCAACTCCTAAATCGCCAACTTCCATCCTAGAAATCTCTTCAGTAATGTCAAGGAAAAGCCTTTCCATTTTCAACAAACTGCAGTGGGCCACTGACATGTAGGGGGAAAAATTGACAATCAGATAATGAGAACAAGTTTTCAATTTCAGACCTCCATGACGAATTCTCTGCATGTTTCCTCTTTCATAAATGTATTTTGGTAAAGCTGATTTGTACTAGTAATTTTCACCATATAAATCACGACCCCGTAATCTCATATATATTAAATGTTGTGAATACACCAGTTAACTATTTGTTAAGACATGCCCAGCTAGAAATTGGCGCTATTCAATTATTTCTACGTATGCATGTTGGTACATCTATAATTCTCTCTTGAGAGTGAAAGGTTAATTTGATTAAGTGACAGCTTCCTGTCCCGGCCTACGGTTCTGTTGTGTGTCTATCCGGTGTGCCATCCCAAGCCAGTACAGTCATTTCAAACCTGTTTTACGTTACTCAACATTTTAAAAAAAAGTTCCCCTACAAGGAAAATTACACATTTGATGTTTACAGCGAAACAACCAATCGGTATATTTCCTGTAGGCGATTAACTTTGACATTTTGAGTAGCATTTAAAACAAGATGAGGAGTCAAACTTGATTGTGTTTGTTTTCTCTACAACATGTTGCGAAATTGAGTATTTCTAAACGGTTTTCTGTTTCTGTTTCTCATCCCTTTGATCTGACTAAACTACATTTCTAACATAGGGGACACATGATGTTTTACTTAAAAAGTAAAATAAATACTAGCGCACTTTTAATTAAGGCAAGATAGAGAGAAAGAAAAAATTCCTGTTCTGTGTGGCCAAAATATGACTTGGTGAACTGGTCACCTTCATTCCAGGTAAAATACAATACTTATATATGACATCATGTTTGAAACAAAAGCAATTCAATGTAACTAGACTGTATGATTGTGAATAACGATTTAAGCAATGACACTGTTCAGTCTGATTAAAGTATAATCTAATATTGCTGCACTACGTTACGCAGCGTAATGCAGTGGAACATTTAGATTTCAATTTAATGATATGGTGGCACTGTTATTGATGATAAAGAATACAGGTTAGGGCAATATATGCTGACCATACCCTGATGTCACGTATGATAGCTTTTATGCGGCTGTTGAAACAATTACTGCATATTAAAAGATGTCGGTTTTTGAAATTTATAGATAGACTAAAGCGATATGGATTAACTTCATGACCTGTATTGAACAAACTTTGTGTACACATTTGCAAATTGAATGGTGTAATTGAGAGTTTGAAGTATAAGGAATATGGTGTTATATACAAGAACAAAACTGAGGAAATAAACAGTTGATTGAAAATAGGGAGAAAGAGAAATTTAATTATATTGGAGAAATATACTTACATCAAAGTAGGCCTACTAACCCTTTCCGCATATAAGTGCATACTTTCGAAATTATTTCCCTCTCACCATGAAGACTTTCTTAAATCTCTTGAAGAGGCCTTTTTAGAATACATACGGAAAGATAAAATATATGAAGCAGATATGAAAAAAAGCACTAAATAACACAAAAGGGGTATGGTTGATTTGAAGCTCTTCAATTGTCTTATCTGTAAACAATCATTAGAGCCCAACCCATGCAAGTAATAAAAGATAACATGATATTTCAAATATGGACATTTATAGAAAACAAATCAGTGATGAAAATTTGAGAAAGATGTCATTAAAGCATGGAACAAATATTGTAAAAAGTTAAATCTCGAATGGGGCAATATTGAATTTTTTTAGTACCACTTTGGCTAAACCATATCTATAAAATTACTTATACCATGATATCGGATATTGGGCTGAAAGAGTTTATTTACAGTAAAATACTTTTAAACATTGAATTATGCCCTCTGATAAACTACAATCAAAACAGAAATTTTGAGGTAAAATAACATATCGTGATTATCTACTTCATATTTGCCCAAATGTTTGAATTTCTTGATGATATATTAGAAGTGCAAGAACTATTGCTAAGCAGAAAAACTTTGTACATCAGTTTCTACAAAAGAAATATTACGAATGCAAAAAAGAATCACGATTTTTTTTTTAACGATAAGCTGAACAAATTTTCCAAAATAGATTTAAGTAACTGGGTTATTTACTATGAAATGTTTATTTTGAAAGAGAAATATATCAATTGTCATTCGATCAGTTCAGGCGATCCCGGTTAAATACAATACCAAGTCTCCGCTCGATAACAATTTCCGGTCGTGCTTGACTTCCTGTCTGATGCAAACTCTGAACAACTGTTTCAATAAAAGCTGTCTTGAAATCCTGAATACCAACGTAAGTCTTTTCTGTAATATTTTAAATTTCTTCCATTTTAATAAATATAAGCATAGCCATGGTAATGTTTTAGACAGGAAAATGTTTAACACTTCAAATAACATTCGCCCATGCTTGTTGTCCTGTTTTCGATCACTAGGTATCCATATGTTAGTTGTTGTGATTTGTTGTAATGTACTGAAAATAACGGATTTAGTTGACAACTGGCAATTAACTGTAACCCCAATGTCATCAAAAACCTTTCTGAAAATGTATCATCAAGAAAAAATGTTTGACGTCATGTTTTCTATGATTTGCTACGATTATCATTGAATATCATTTTCTGGGATTCTGAGTGTGTTCCCATGGTGGATTATTTCCAAAAGTATCATACGATTAAGAGAACACAGTATGCCATAACTATAAAGCAATTATGACAAGAAATTAAGCCAAAGAGATGAGGAAGTAACTGACCACAAGTGTGATTTTCATCCATAAGCCTTTATCCAGAACTGTGGCCAATGCACAGTAAAGTTGTTGCCATGTCAACAATCCATGACTATGGTTTTGACCTCTTAGCATCCACCCTGGACACCTAACTTTGCTCACTTATACTTTTATCTGTTTCCTGCTCTGATGAAATGTCTTTGCGGAAGACTTTTCTGCTTTGACAATGATCTCTCAAGGTGAAATGGTTCACAATGACAGCAGTTAAACACCAGTATTTTGCTTTTGCTTAGATGAATCGGACAGCAAAACAAATTCAGTCTATACAGGATATTATATTTTATGTCATCAGCATTGGTGAATATCTTTTAGTTTTTCAAGGGGATGGTATAGTGCAGTGGTTAGCTCGTTTGGCACGGATCAAGACATCTGTGGTCCGCCAGGGCCCGCCCAGGGGCTTGGCAATTGTGTCTGCAGTTGAGAAGGCAGTAAAGTTTGGGTGCAATGCTACACTGAACTTCAGCACAGTACCATCCATGATTCACTAGTTCCAGTCGTTGCTTGCAGGTTTCACCCCAAGGCATAGCTAGAATGGTTTTGCTGGGTTTCAACCCCAAATAACCTTAGTTTTTCAATTTTGCATTTTACAAACTTAACTTCAAGTGCATATGAAATGTCTTGAATAGAAAGCACTATTCGGATTGATTCGGTTGACAGCCGTTTAATCACATCACATTCACACACAGTACATAGCACGAAGGATCACATGGTTCAATGGAAAAGGCATGGCATCAGACTCTATAAAAAGTTGGACTAGAAAATGGACATTAAACGGAAATTAAATGTTAAAACGAAATAAGAATAAATAAATCTCTGAAAACTTCAGGAATATTCTTGACACTTTAGGACAGCCGCCCCCAAATTTATAGAATAAATTTGCACATTGGAATTAGAGTCAGTCATGGCAGTTCTGGTAGCTTGACCAGCTTGGTCACTGGTCTGTGGTACTTGTCACCTCTGGTCACACGTACGACAGCAGATCGGATTCTGCCGTCAGGGCTTGGGCAGACTTCAACAATTCTTCCAACAGGCCACAGTCCCCGGGCCTGTTGGTTGTCGGCAATCAGTACAGGATCTGCTACTTTTAGTTCAAGTCCATCTTTGAACCACTTATCTCTAAGCTGCAGACTGGGTAAGTAGAACTGAATGAACTTCTTCCAGAATTGATCAGCTATAGCCTGGCAGTGTCGCCAGCGACTTTTCCCCGAGTCTCTGGTCAGCAGGATAGACCACTAGAGGAAGGGATGGATCTGGCCGCCCAATCAGCAGGGAGAATGGAGTTATGGGGTCAACATCTGCTACATCACTAGATACATAGCCGAGTTCAAGATTGCCTCAACTTCAAGTAGTACGGTTCGTAGAGTGTTCTCGTGCACTGCTTCTTGACCAAGCACAGTGCGCAGGCCATGTTTCACAGATCTGATTTCACGTTCCCATGTACCACCGAAATGAGGAGCATATGGTTGGTTGAATTTGAATTGGATCTGTTGCTTCGATAGGCACTTTGCTAGTATGGGATTCATGGATTGGAATGCTTCAGACAGTTCCCTTTCACCACCTTTAAAGTTTGTTCCACAGTCAGACAGGACTTCGTGAGGTTTACCACGTGGGGTGATGAAACGGCGTAGAGCCATCAAGAATGCATCAGTGTCCATGGACTCTAGCAGGTCTAGATGTACTGCTCGAGTTGTGAGACACTTGAATATGATTCCGAATCGCTTCTCTCTTCGGCGGCCAATTTTGATGAACATTGGCCCAAAACAGTCAACTCCGGTGGAGTAGAAAGGGGGTTTGTAGATCCGTAGTCTTGCAGGAGGCAGATCAGCCATCTTTGGATTATCAGGGTTGGCTCTCCAGCGCTGGCAGTCAAAACATAGTCTCTGGTGGTGTCTCACAGCTTCTCTCCCTCTGAGAATCCAGAAACGGCGTCGCAGTTCGGCAAACAAGCATTCCGAGCCGAAAGGATGCAGCTTCACATCATAGTGTTTGATCAGTAGTTTTGTCAGAGCATGTTTGGGATCTAGGACAATTGGATGCTTGAGTTCAGGAGGTATTCCGCTTGCGTTTCTCAACCTTCCTCCAACTCAAATAAGACCGGTTTCTGGTTCATACTCAGGGCTCAATTGAATAAGTCTGCTGGAAGGACTGACAGGTTTCCCTGTCGAGAGCGAAGCAAGATCTTCTGGAAAGGACTCTCTCTGTATCTGGCGAAACAACTCTATCTCAGGATCACAGTAATCAGTTTTTGGAGCAGCCGCCCCATCTGAGATACACCGACTGAGTCTGACAGATTCAACAGCAGAGCCCCAGTCTTCATGATGAGTCGTTTGTGATGGCAATGTAGTGAATCCACAGAAAGTCTTCTTTAGTTCATTTATAGTTTCCACAAAGTTCACCTTCCCCTGTGGCCACTGTTCTGTAGGGGAGGAAAGGAAGGACGGTCCATGTCTCCATCGAGATTCTGGAGAGGAAAGATCTCTCAAAGTCAGCCCTCCGGTAATGTCATCAGCAGGATTGTCCCTGGTATTGACATATCTCCAACTGTGCACTTCAGTCAGGTTCTGAATCTCCGCAACTCTAGTACCCACAAATACTTTGTACCTGCAGGAATCTGATTTGAGCCAGGAGAGAACAGTTGTGGAGTCACTCCAAAGTGTTACATTTGTGATTGGTAGAGTTAGTTCATTGGTCAAAGTTTCACTTACCGTATATTACCGTGTATAAGTCGACCCTGTGTATAAGTTGACCCCCTTTCTCAGGCCCCCAAATTGCTGTCAAAATCATATACCTTGAATATAAGTCGACCCCCCTAATAGCGCGTGTTGGAGACGCGGCACGTTGAGAGATTTAGTTACGGTAAGTTGATGTATCGGTAATTTTCAAAGTGAGTTGTAATACGTCAGTGTTTTGTGATACAGTAAGCATTTGTTTAATAACAGATTGTTGTAATAAATATATTATATATAAATATTAATAATAAAAAATACATGTGTGCTGGTGTTTGTTCTTTTTAAAAAAATAATTTTATGTCATTATGACCAGTGTTTCAGATTTACGGCGCGACCGAGACATTCTCGCATGATTTCTAAAAAATGTCGCATGGGTTTTCAGCCTTATGCGCCTAACTGTCGCGTGTAATTGTTTAATTGTACAATTAAATTTTGAAAAAGCTGTCAACTCATCTTCATAGAGGATACAATAATAAACTGTCGGGAAATCGCAAGTCCTCATTGTTTACACATGCTGTTACTATACCCTCCCTCCAATAACTTCAATTTCTGGTTACAAAGCTCCATGCATCGACCGAGCATGACATATATCAAGCCCACAGTGTTTGGAGCTTGCGTTAAAAGGGGTGCACAAAGGAACAGCGACCTATATCATATCTGAGGTGATTGTCAATGTCGGCTTTCATTACAGGGTCAAAACACGCATCTATAATGAACTGTGGCGCAAAAAATAATAACTACTGGGCCACACCATACGCAATAAACATTAAGTACGCATTTATATGCATATCGTGCGTAGCATTCGGTTTCTAACTCAATTTAAATGTTACGGTTTTCATAACGAAATTTGGAAATTCCCATAACTATTTATAGCACATTACCAAGAACTCATACCCGTAAGTGAGCTCAGACAAAAGGATAAATTTAATTGGTTAATTCAGAATGCCCGTATGTGATTTGAATAATTCATTGGATAATTCTGTCATAACCTTTCGCTCTGCTTTTCTCGGAAATTGATAGTCGGAGTCGTGAAATTCCGAGTATTTACGCGGTGAAAAACAAACCAAATGTCTTCATCAAATTCAAAGAAAGCTAGAAGAGTAATTGATTTTTTCACGGGAGCGAGGTAATATATGTCTACTGATGAGGTAGGGGTACAAGATGATATTCGGCCCGATAACATTTCCAATGTGACTACACTTCAGTATAACATGTGACAAATCGCGGGTGTTATTTTCGCGCTAAAAAGGACTGATTCGCGGGGTTTAATTTTTTAGCATATCGACAAAGCGATTGGTGAGAAAAACTGCATGAACCGTGCAGAAAAATTACAGTGATACTAATAGTAATTACCTATCGGTTCTCGAGTTACGTCCATGTTACGTTTTGTTGACAGTCATTGAACCGTATATCTATCAAAAGTGCATATCGGCGAAATATAATGATTTTACAGTACGTCTTTTATTTAATTCATTGTCATAACTAAAAGTTATGATAGAAATAACGTTAGATCGGGGAAATAAGTCTTAGCTAATGTTCAACTTCAATTTTCTTCGCCGAACATTAAAAATTCAAAATGGCGTCGATCAATAAGATTATTTACAAACGGATCAATTTCAAATCGATCAAACTGGATTCCCAATCGTAGTAATTTATTTATTTTTAGGAATTAAATGTAATAAAAAAACAGTAAAACATGTAATATTTATAAGAGTAATTTTATTTCAATATTTTGACAATGAGTTGACATCATGGCTTCCGGTTTGAATCTCGTCTGTTGTCTCCTACCGGCAGATCGTCACTTAACCTCAGAATTTTTAGTTCTCAAACATAGACCTCGTTTATAAGTCGACCCCCCTCCTTGACCCCTCAATTTCTGGTATAAAAAACTCGACTTATACACGTTAATATACGGTAGTTGAGCACCAAGAAAGGCAGCTGAGAGTTCAAGACGAGGCATGGAGAGACACTTTTTTGGAGCAACTCGACTCCGAGCTGACACAAAGGCGACACTGCAATTGCCAATGTCATCTTCGATTCGAAGGTAAGCTACAGCTCCATACACTTTCTCAGAGGCATCACAGAAGATGTGCAGTTGTAGATTGGAATCTTCAATGTTGGAATTGGCGTGATAACATCTTGGGAGACATATTTTGGACATTTGACCGAGTTCTGATTCCCAATTGTTCCAATCTTGAAGAAGAGGCCCAGGTTCGATTGGTTCATCCCATGTCCGTTTCTTGATCCAGAGGTCTCGGACTAGTACTTTGGCACGGGCAAGGTAGGGTGAGAGGTAGCCGAGTGGATCATATTGACTGGCAAGGACTCTGTAGACAACTTTCATTGTGAGCTGGTGGTAGGAAATTGGCCGGTACTTGTATGAGATCACATCTTCCACACAGTTCCAACTGAGGCCAAGTGTGGATTCCTTCAGGTCTTCATTTTCTTGTGCAAGCCACAAGTCACAACTCTGAGATTTAGCATCAGCAGGAAGATCTTTAATGACCTCTTGGTTGTTACTGGCCCACTGGCGCATGTTGAATCCTCCACTGGCGAGCAGTTCCCTCATTTTGGCAATGAGTTCCTTAGCTTTGGTAACATTGGAAACACTTTCAAGACAGTTGTCTACATAGAAGGATTGGAGGATCGATTGTGAAACTTCTGGATACTCTTTTTGGTTATCAATAGCATGTTTCCTCAGAGCAAAGGTGGCGCAGCATGGACTGCATGCTGTCCCAAATGGTAATACTTTCCATTTATAAGTGTCAGGTTCACAGTCTCTATTGAGGTTCCGCCATACAAAGCGCAACAGAGGTCTGTCTTCAGGCAGCAATCTTATCTGATGAAACATTGCCTGGATATCACCGGAGATGGCAACTGACTGTTGGCGAAATCGCAGGAACACCCCTAACAAGGTTGAGCAGAGATTGGGTCCAGGAAGTAGGTGATTGTTCAGGGCTTGTCCAGAGTACTCATATGAGCAGTTAAAGACCAGACGATACTTTTCATGCTGCCGGATAACATGATGGGGAATGAACCAAGATTCTAGGGTAGAGGCAGCTTCATTGTCACTAATGATTTTCACATAGCCCTTGTCTACAAGTTCTTGGATTTTCTGGTTGTGGACATTAGCCAGATCTGAATCACGTTGCAGTCGTTTCTCAACAGAACGAAGATTTCCCATTACAGATTCTTTTCCAGCACACAGCGGAGGGCAATCTGGCTTCCTCAGGAGAGGAGTGGCATAATGGTCAGTATCTCCAACACGGACCATTACAGTCTTTGTTTCCAAGAGGTTCACTGCCATGTTGTCTAGCTTTGATCGGGTCACAGCTTTGGATGTGAAGGGAATATACGTCTGCCTTCCACAGTTTCTCAACATCATTCATCAATTGCGAAGAAGGGTTCTGAACAGAAGTGAGTAGACAGCAGTCACTTGGTGCAGAGGTAGTGTCATTGCTCAGTCCTTGGAGAGTCCATCCAAGCTTTGTGCAGACAGCAACTGGTGCATTTGACGGACCAAAACGGATCGGTGTTTGTGGTAGTATCAGATCTGAATGGTCAGATCCTATGAGGATCAAGGGCTTTGCTTTGTCAATGTCAGGCAGAATAGCATCTCGTAGATGAGAATGTTCTCTTTGGATGGATTTGACTGGGTAGGAATACTCTGACAAGGCAAGGTGTTCAGAGGCAAAGGCATTGCAAATTGAATATTTGCGCTCATAGAGCGAGATAGAGAGGCTTACAGAATGTCCAGCACAATTGAATGGGTCACTTTGGATCGTAGTTAGAAGAATGTCCTCTGGTTCAGTCTTGAGAGCAAGTTGTCTGACTGCAGGCATCAAGATCATTGTCCTCATGGATCCATCGTCCAATACGGCATATGTTTCAAGCATTTTCCCATAAGGTCCATTCAAAATGACAGGCACAACTTTCAGAATCACTCTGAAGGAATGAACAGGTTTGTCAAGGAAGAGAGGGGACTGGTTCATTGCATAGGACTGAGTGGAACTTTTTAGGACTGAGTCATGTAAGATGGTCAGATGCAATTTCTGACAGATGTTACAGGGTTTCTTGAGGTTACAGTCATTCGGTGAATGAGTTCTCCCACATTTCCAACACCTTTTCCTTTCCTTTATACATGAAATTACTTCATCAACCTTCAGCTGCTTGAAACTGTCACAGAAACTGATGTGATGATGTTCGTTGTTACAGAAGGCACAGTAGGACTTATAGGTTAGTTTCCCCTCATTAGAAAGCGAAGGTTCAGATTTGGTATATCTGGACTTGGTTACAGTGTTGAGTGAGGAGGCAGGAGGGTTTGATTGCTGTGGCCTTGGAGGTTTGAATCCTACCTGATGATGTGTCTGGGATCGAGTCTCTGTCTTAACAGAGCTGACAGCTTGTTGGGCAATACGACTAGCTCTTGACATAGCCTGTAGCCAAGCGTTCAGGTGCACCAAAGTGTAAGTAGATTGGGCTTCATGGGTAAGAATACCATGATTTAGACAGTACTCTATGAAGCTAGTCTGGAAATGAGAGGGCAGTTTGGTGAGTAATTTATCCACATGGGATCCACATCTCAACTCCACACTAGATTTGCCTTCAATTGATGTTAACATCCCAACAAGAGATTGGACGGAGAGGGCAAATTTGTCTAATGCAACATGGTCTCCTGATCCCACAAAGGGCAATGACAAGATAGAGTTTAATTCTCCAAGAACCAGCTGTCTAGGTCGACCATATTTCTCATTTAAAGCTTGTAGAGCCATGGTATATGGTGTGTCATGGCCAAGGTAGGCATAGGCAAGTTGCTTTGCATTACCTCCTAGGTGATCCATCAATAGTTGATATTCGTACTTCTCACTCAAATGAGAGTGACAGTCAATCAGATTTTCAAAGGACATCTTTAATAGTCTAAAGTCCTTCTCATTATCAGTGTCAAAGGTAGGTAAAGTTGGTTTTATACAGACCAAATGAGGACGAAACGAGAAGTTCCGGGACACCCTGAGGTAGTGTCGGAGCGGGAGGCGTCGATGGGTTAGTCATCCTAGATGAAGTAGTAAGTCTAGGCACAGAACTATGAATCCTACGAGTCGTCTGAACATTTTCTGTAGGTGGAAGGGTCAGTGGAGGCGAAGCAGAGGAAGGTAAGGTCACTTGAACTGTGGGTCGAGTATGTGTGCTAGACGTAGTGAGGGCATTGCTCGTCATTTGTGTCATAGCACTGACAGGTATAGCACTGGATTTTGGGAAAATAGAGGTTGCAGGTAACGATGTTGTTGGAGCTGATGGAGTGGCTGTTGATGGATGTGCTTTGATATTGGGAGTTGAGGCAGTTAATGACAACATGGATTCGATAATATTAGCCTCATGTAGTTCATCTTGTGCTTTTCTAAGTTCACGAGCACGGCACATTTGTGTTTGTAATTTCTCCCTTTCTTTGAGAACGCGACGAGCAGTCTCCTGTGCTTTATTAGCTTCCTCGTCAAGCTGGTGTAATTGTTCATCAACAAGTTCATCTTCCTTTTGTCTCATTATAATTTCTTGTAATTTCTTTTCACTGTGAATACATTTCACTTGTGATAATTGTTCATCAGATAATCTGGAACGGGCTGAAATCTGACTAAAGAGGGAAGTTTTACTTTGTTTACTCCGTTCACTACCACAGCGGGAGCTATGAAGAGATTTTACGGCCGCATCTTTTTCAACTACCGTTTGCTCGCACCCCTCTGATAACACACTTGACAAGTTAAGCTCATATTCTGTGAGATAATCAGGCGGACTCCTCTCTCTAGAAGATCGTCTAGGTTCTCTGATATCACTCATTTTGCGTGATAATTAAACTACAGTTAATGGTTTAATAATCGGAGTTCAGAAAGTTCAGCATACATGTGTGAGGTACTGTAAGTTCGTCATACTCACGGAACGATGTGAGGGAAATTTGGTTCAGAACAGCTGTCAATCCGCTTCGCTGGACCATGTCTTGAATAGAAAGCACTATTCGGATTGATTCGGTTGACAGCCGTTTAATCACATCACATTCACACACAGTACATAGCACGAAGGATCAGAAAATAGGATCGCGGTTCAAATACACATGGTTCAATGGAAAAGGCATGGCATCAGACTCTATAAAAAGTTGGACTAGAAAATGGACATTAAACGGAAATTAAATGTTAAAACGAAATAAGAATAAATAAATCTCTGAAAACTTCAGGAATATTCTTGACACTTTAGGACATGAAAAGTTAAGATTTTAGTCTGTCAAGTACTTGGTTCTGTACCAAGCCAAAAAATACCAAACTGAAGCTTCAGTCAAAACAAAAAGTTCAAGTCTACTGTTTAACTCATAGCTGCTATTGAACTGGAATAAAGGCTGTGCAACACCAACGGCAAAAGGGGGCTTTTCTGTAAAGTAAATGCATTTGATTTGAATTCCTTCTTTCTTTCTGTGTTAGGCTAACCCTTTATATGATGTAATTTTTTCATAGTAGAATTATACAATGACATGTTTTCTACCAAATTTCTATGACTTTCATCTTCCCTTCTCAATTATACTATTGAAGAAAATTATCTTGCAGGTCAAAGAAGATAAAAGCTATGGCCGACGCAGGGGTTCAGGATGGAACTCCAGACCGGAAACATGAAACAAAAGGTCAAGACAGCGGGAAAAAGAAAAACAAAGGAAAAAACAAGAAACCGCAGGGGGAAGACACGCCTAAGAAACCAGTGAAGGAGGAAGGTCAGAAGAAACTGGAAGGTGATGGTCAAAAGAAAGAGGAGGCTGCGAAAACAGACGGACAGGAAGTGGCACAAAAAAGTAAAGCAGAGCTGAAAGCAGAACGCCGGGCCAAACAGGTTTGTTTTGCTCTTTGTTGTTTGAATCTTCAAATCAAAATAGTTTGCTTTAAAACTTTACCAATGGTCAAAAATGTCCTGTTATGGACAAATACACTCATTGGGATAGATTAAGTTAATAACAGTATTTAGATGTAAAAACTTTGTTATTTTGAGGATCACACAGTGATTAAACATGATAACCCAATAGGTTATAACTTTCACAATCTAAAAGTTTATATCTTGTTTGTCAGTCAAGTCGTCCAAGTAATCTTAGTTATTAAACATACTATCCAATATCACTAATACATATATTATCTTGTTTGTCAGTCAAAGTCGTCCAAGTAATGTTTTTTTGGCTTTGATCATTGTTATATATATTTTCACAGGAAGCACAGAGAGCAGCTAAGGCTGCCAAAAAAACAGAAGGGCCAGGTATATTTATTTCTTTATCTTTTTTGATTTACCAAAATCAATTCTCTTAAAATTTTAGCAATATCTTGAAAATTTGATATTATGCTGAAAGTTAGTTGATACATAAAGAATCTCACTAAAGTATTTTCTGGTATCAAAAGTGCAACATGAGTCAGGAAATGTCTCAAATATCTGAAGCTTGTCACGGATATTTTTACTTTTATCAACAAGTGTTGATATTTGATATCAGAAGACACGATGGTGAAATTCTATTTATCATCCAAAATCTTTTTTCATCACCTTACCAAAAGAGTCTATTTGAAGAACGAGCTTTACTTATTTGTTTCAATGAGAGGTTATCTTGCCAGCTTTCCTACTGCTAAACCATTGAATCAATGGGAAATCTCCAAATCTCCATTCATTGATAACATCTCTGATTGCTCAAATTACTTATCTTTATCTCTGTAAACTGAATATTGGACGAGGCTGTCTCATCTTACCATGTACAGCGCCATCTGCTGCTAAGAAGGAGTCTGTGCGGGTGTCGGACCACGTGAAGGCGGATGTTCCTGAGGCTCAGAAGAAACTGGCTAAGAAGCTGGAGAAACAACAGGTGCCCCAGAGAGCGAACGTCCAGCGTAAGGTGCGGCTCTTCAACCACCTCTACCAGTACGAGAGGGAACTGCCGCCCACACATTCACTCCAGTGAGTTGTCTTTGTTATTTCACAAAGCCATCTTAGTGCTAACGGCACCTTTAACCAATAATTATAATGTTGAGTTATTGTCACCTTAGTTCAAGGGAGCACTTGGCATGTGATTGTGGCATGTTTGGTTTTAGAAGTATTCCAGAGCCAGGCTTTTTTACTTTGATCATGACTTTTTTGAACACTTGTATATTCATTTGCCAACAGGCAGGCAACTTCTCTCATTATTTCAAGACTTCTGGTGTGACACAACCTGGAATCGAATCTAGGTCTCTTAGTTGATGAACAGAAGGTCTACTGGTTGAGCAAAGTCTATGATCTATGATCTATGATACTTAAAGATCTAAACATAGTTAACCAATTTCTTACCAATCTGTTATTGTTGTTAAGATTTTCTAACGGAGGTATTCATCCTGCGATCATCAAGCTTGGCGTGCAGTATGCAGAGGGGATCATCTGTGGTTCTAACGCCCGATGTGTGGCGCTACTGGCGGCCTTCAAGAAGGTAAACATGGCCAAGCATTTCTGTTTCAATCAAAACTCTTTTAATTTATCTTGATCCTTATCTTATACTATATGACACTGATCTTAGAATTCTCTGTCATTATAGTATTGTAGCTTGTCACTGTGAGCTTTAGTGGCAAATTTTTTATCTCATTGAATTTTTTTAATCCGATGTATCATTGAAAAATAAAACAATCCATTGAAATTTAGGAAAATGTGAAATGTATTGTATCAAGATTAAAACCGTTAAAGTTTGTTGGCTTATCAGATATTACTGATACAATACATCTGTTTACAAGGCCTTTATTTATTTATATGATAAAGTATAAGAATTTGTTGAAATGAGATAGGAATGAGACTTCGATTTTGGAATTGAGTTTTGGGAAAAAATTAAATGGATTGAATTGAGATGAGAGCAAAGCTTAGTGAATTTGAGTTATGAAACATTTAAATAATTTTTCAGGTTATCACAGATTACAACACACCACCCCAGAAGGAACTATCTCGAGATCTGGAAAATAAGATAAAGCCATATATCAGGTAATTATGGCTTATTGATAAAGCCATCTAGAGATTATAGATCCAGTCTACACTTAAGCACTAAACAGACAAAGCGTAAATTTTGAGAATCCACATTTTGTATTCAATCATCTTGACTGGATGCTGGAGTATGTTAAAACCCTGTTTACTTATCAACTGAACATTCCTGAACTATTAAATGAGAAAGCTTGTAAGTTTAAAACACTGATCAAATTGTAACAATTTCTTTTGTCCTTAATATTTATTTTGGTAGTTCTGTCAATAATTCAGGTGTTAATCTCCATACTCTGATTTTCAACCCCTATTTCAGTTTCCTTGTACAATGTCGCCCCCTATCAGTGAGTATGGGAAACGCAATCAAGTATCTGAAGTTTAACATCAGCAACATGCCGAGAGATGTGTCAGATACTGAGGTAGGGTACCCAGATGGAGTTATCTCCCCTTTTATTCATTTACAAGGTTGTCTAAATTGAACATATTGCAACTTATAGCCTAGTCAATAGAACTGAGGACTTTTAGTACAGTTGTCTGTATTAGCTTTACTAATCTTAAAGGGCAGTTGGAATAAATTTATTTTATTTGGATTCAGCAAATCAGAATTTACCATTGATTTTGTGATTTGTGAACCTTGATGTCTTCAGAATGAAGCTCACTTCTTGGTACTGTTTCTGCAGGGAATCCATATTTAAGAATACAGTGTCTCACCTATTGTTGTCTATCTTTTGTTAGTGGCTACTCTGGTATTATCAGTTACAAGTTCTCAATCCTGTAGATTGGCCCCTCAGGTCCACAACTTTATTATTCAGCAGCTTTGGTGTTAGTAAGAACTTGGTTCTTTTCCTCCTCGGTAGTTTAAATCAAATAATTAGTGATGTTACCCCATTAGCAACTACCGGTATACTCGTTACATGTATGTGATATGCACATCAGACATGATAAGGCTCAGTGTAACAGAAAGATTTTTCTAACCAACAGGCAAAGCGACGACTCCATGACTGTATCGACTCCTTCATCCATGAGAAAGTGCTGATGGCAGCAAAAGCTATCTCCATATATGCAGCTCCTAAAATAACAGATGGGGATGTTATTGTCGTCTATGCATGGTATGACATTTGAAAGCACTTGGCAAACTGTATTTGAAATAAATTGAATTATTCATGAACCAAATTTATTTCCTAAACATATGAGACCCATCACTTGTAGACAATATAACATCAGTATACAATTGAATGTATTTTATGCTTCTATGAAAGAACTTTGCAAACTTCATTTACAGTAACTTGCATAATTCAGAAACATTGTAGTAAATTATTGAAATATTTATTTGAGATCCTGCACACAATGTAATTGTAATTAGGATTTATGTAGGAATATTTGATGTGATTGACAGCTCCAGTCTAATCAAAAGAGTCCTCTGTGATGCTCACCAACAGGGCAAGAAGTTCAGGGTAATTGTCATTGATGGGAGACCCAAAATGGAAGGTATGTCAAACAGGGAGTTCAGATATTTTTTCAATAGGCAAAATGTTTTTGCCATAATATTATTATATATTATTATGTTTTGGTGATTTTCACGGTTAGTTAGGAGACCTAACAATCCTATATAGAACTTATCTCACGATTTAAATTCTTTAACCTTTCAGTAGGAATCACATTTTGTGATGTAAATTTTGATTTGATACTTCTTACATTTTGTGACATTAAACCCTGTATTTAACAACATTAAAGAGACTCATAATGGTCACTGTTACTCTGTTCAACCACTGTGTAGCCTGATACGTTACAATCAAACTGCTATGTCCAGGCAAGGAGATGTTACGCCGACTGGTGAAGGCGGGTGTCGAGTGTTCCTACGTTCTCATCAACTCGGCATCATATGTCATGCAGGAGGTGAGGATCGTTATAGCTAGTATTGTATGGATGTGTTCATATCATCCTGTCTTCAGCTTAGTGTGGGCCAAGGGGCTATACAGTGACCTGATATGTAAAGAGGTTATTTGCCCTGGTGATGACTGGCTGATACAGGTTATTTGCTCTTGACAACCAACTGATCCAGCTGATACAACCTTCAGATTGGTACAAAATTCTTGAAGGATATATCAAAATGCAGAATCTCTGTATTTATGGGCAGATTTATGTTTTACTGAATTTAAACTGTCAGTGACTTGCCTGTTGGACCACCCTTTTTCAAATTTTACTCCAAAACATATTCTTAAGAGGGTGTTGGATCCTGACTGGTAATGGCTCCAGGTCTAAAGGTAGGAAATTCTCAAATCAGAAATCAGTAATCTGAAAGTCCAAATTTCTTATGTCCTTGTTTTATTAGGAAAATCACTATGGTTACGACTACCAAACCTCCAGATATTAATGTAAGAAATGTATTATTGTATGATTCTTACACTTACACGAATGTAAATTGGTGAATACATTGATGTTGATATATTGCACAGGCTACGAAGGTGTTCCTGGGTTCCCATGCGCTGCTGGCTAATGGTTTCGTCATGTCCCGTGTGGGCAGTTCGCTAGTCGCTCTCATGGCCAACTCGTGCAATGTTCCTGTCCTAGTCTGCTGTGAGACGTACAAGTTCTGTGAGAGAGTACAGACAGATTCTTTTGTTTTCAATGAACTTGGTGAGTTTTCATTCACTCAGAGTGCTTTGGTTTTTTTCTATATATATATATGATATAGTCGAGGGAGATCTCAAGAGGAATTTTGCACCTCAGGTCAAGAGCAGAGTTAAGATGATAACATTAGGATTTTAGAGAGGAATTGTGCATGGATTTGAGTGGATTCAAAATTTCTTTTTGGTCTTGTTTGTGCTCATTACCAATCTTTGACGAACACCTTTGCTAGGAATCATTTCAGTACTTGAATGGACATGGAAGTTTTTCAAATATACTGTTGACATTGACAAAAGACAGTTTGCCAGACTCAATAAGTAATGAATTAGGCACAGTTTCTGCAAGGCGTTATTAAGTAAGTTAATTTAACCACTCCCTTTATGTTAGCAGTGGGGCAGTTTATGGAACATAACATGGTAGAAATGAGTGTATTTACATGTTTTCATTTTTTCAATATTAACGGATCACTTGCCCATCTGAAGGTACACAGCAAACTAATATTTAAAAGTGCCTGTACTTTGTGTTTCTTCACTAATGAGAATGCCTTACTCTCTAAAGGTGACCCGAGTGATCTTGTGAAGATGGGAAGTCGAACACCACACCTGTCTGAGTGGAAGGACCACGCCCACCTGACCCTCCTCAACCTTGTGTATGACGTCACGCCCCCTCAACTCATCTCCGCCGTCATCACGGAGCTCGGGATGATCCCCTGCACGTCTGTACCTGTCGTACTGAGAGTCACACAGGCGCAGACCAACGAGACATGAAGGATACAGTCTAGTGTACATAGTTATTATATAAATATATATATATATATATATACATTGTGTGAACGGCTGAGTGTTATATGATGTAATTAGGAAAGATCATCTGGTACCACTGCTACTGATGATGTAAGGACTCTATGAAAGACTGTATAAGTAATACTTTTCTTTTTCTCCCTTCAGAAGACAACAGAAATAACTTGACATAAATTAAAAATGATGTTATGATAAAGACAGTTTTGTTCAAATGAAACTAACTTGCATACACCACTGGAAAATAAATCTTGATCACTTTCACAACTCCGGCACTTCACATATACCCTTAATCTATTTTATGAAGAAATTATTTTCAGGTATTCGGCATTAAAAAATTCACTTAGTGTCCTTAAATCATTAGCTGCAAAGCAGCTTGACAGTAAAATGTGAGTAAATGACAATGGACAGTCTGTGGTCACTACGGTCAGTGCTTTGAAAGCTCTCCGTCATGGAAAAAAAGTCACAATATGAGGTTTTCAATAAGAATACTATTGCTAGTTGATTGATATTTGTTCACATAGCACAGCAAATGTTATTTGCTGAACAAACTATGCTATACTTCATCAGAAAAACAACTTTTTTTATTGTTTTAATAACATTTCAAATAACAATTTTACGTGTTTGGATGTATTAATCCCTTACTATTGATAGTAATTTTTTCCTTTAGAAAACTGAAATAAATAATGGTGTATTTTTTTTAGAGAGCAAAAGTTCATGTGCTCGTTTGAATGGTTGTATTGATAATACTAGCTAAAAATATTTATCAGGTCTTTTTAATCTTCAGTGAGCTGATCTACTGCATTGAATTCTGTTAGGGACGTACTTCAGCCTTAATCAAAAGCTGTCATGTCAAATATTTCAGTTTCAGATGGTTGTTATTAGTATACAACATAAACCAGGGACATTATCAAAAAGTAACAATGTTCGGCTGCAGGATTTGGCCAAGAGCTTTGCCAGCAAGGAAAGGTCCTTACTTCTTGACAATACCTACAAGTCATCAGTGTTGCATCCATGTCTTAACAAAAATGGTGGGGAGATCTGGATGCACACTGGGTCACGTTATATCTATTGTATTACCATAAAATTGGTTTTCTTGGCATCAATTTTATTTGATCTCAATTTTTACTTTTGGAATATCCATGAGAGAAAAAGCATTTTGATATATTTTTCCTGCATGTTCATCAATAACTGGGCAGTTTTCACAGGAGGAAATTTTTTCCATTGAAAATAAATTTCCATTACATTGTGGGTTTTGTTTTTTATTCATTACTTGGAAAAACAATCGGAGTTAAAGAACATGATACTTCTTCACATTTGCATATATGTCGATTAATACGGAGGTAACTGGGCCAAAAGAGCTCTTTAATTTGTTCATTGTTTCGTTGGCATTGCCAAATGCCCGCTTAAGGAACCACAAAGTATGTGTTTCTAGTACAACATACAACAATAATTATCAAATTCTATCATTAATAGCGCAATGGAATGTTTTTTACAAAATGTCAACATTCAATTTCCTTTTACTTTCCTCAAAGCTTTCCATTTTCATCCAAGCTAATGACCATAATGAAAATGAAATGAATGGGTGTCTAAATCTTACATGGAGAGATTGTGGCCCTACTCTTTTATATGAACTTTTCATTGGTTCTTTAATATTTAAACTATTTTTACCCAAACATTGAGCCAGCATCACTGATGGATATTGAAGGTTGGATGAAGTGATTAGGGTTTGAACGCCGCTTATAACAGTATTTCACTTATATCATGCCTGCTAATATTATTTGGAGGAAATCTGCAACACCATAGTGACTATGCATTGCAGTGAAACCCGCGAGTATCGACTGAAACTAGCAAACCTAGGGTGGTACTGCGCTGAAATTCAGTGTAGCATTGCACCAAACCTTAGTGCGTATAGAACAGTTCAATACTGCAGACAAAGTTGCCAAGCTCCTGGCAGGATTCTAATCCCAGACCTCTAGATCCGTAGCTGAACGCGCTAACCACTGCGCTATCCACCTCCCCCATTGCTTGCTATTGAACCTTTGAATAAGAGTACTTTGAAATAAAACAAGTTGCTGTTATTGCTCGACATTTTTTATTCCTTTATTTTACATTACACTCATACCCTGTACAGTTTCTGCTCCTGGGAATGTGACGCTGTTGTGTTTACAGACCACAAAAACATCTATGAAATACAACGCTATTTGATTTGATGTAAATGATGTTAAAATTCTCATTCACTTTATGAATTTACACTCATCAAATTTCAATATTTCTTCAATATTTTAAAGGTTTTGTAGAGATCATAACATGATCATCAAAACATTGATAATTGACAAGTGATCTTCACAATGAAGGGCATCAGAATATGGAACCATACAAGTCCAAAAGTGTTATTTTTAGACATATTCTTAAAACTTTGCTCTTATAAATGGTAGATTTTGATAGCAAGTAAGTTTGATGCAACACTGAGTTTCTTCTGGGGAAGAACAATTTGAAGGTCATCGTTACCTTTAAGGAAGTATCAAGGTCATATTGCCATTGTCAACATAATTTTATATATATATATCAATGCAGTTCATATTTTGATAGTATAATTCACATTGCAAACAAATTAATGCTGATATTCTGAATCCATTGTGGGTGTAATTAAAAAGGATTTGTATTCATATTCCTACAACAGAAATAAAAAAAGGAAATATCTACCAATGAACAAGATGTGAATTTCAGTTACAGGTTAGAGCTTAGGACTTGATTATGATATAATACCATTATCTGAAATGTGATCTTGGATATGTGCTTGGGATTTTATACAGTTGAACAGCACTTGCAAGAGTGTTTCAGCCAACATTGTGGCTATTATTGATAAAGGGAGAGATCCAACAACATCATTGTATCGATAAACTGCGGTGAAACCTGCTATCATCAGTTAATTTTGTATGAACAAGATGACATAGTATAAACAATTCTCCAAATATTTGTCAGAATGCTTGAGGGAAGATTTTAATTTGCGTAGAATCACATCTCTTAATGAACACTCCATAAAATCTGGACAGATCAAAACAAGCACTAACATATCAAAGTTCTCTTGATTGTACATGTTATATACACACCTCATCCAAAACATTCGATTTAAAATGCTGAGAGATAATGTATAAATCAACAGTTTGGTTCCAAAACAATCAAGATGGTTATTGTAACAAGAATAATTGCGGCAAGATTTTCTTTAGATTGTTACTTCATAAATGAAAGACACTAAAATTAGAGTCCAGTCTACTTATAATATAATCAGTAATTGTAATATGGTTAAGTTTTGTCTTTGCAATGATGGCAATATATAGAATATCTCTAAAGATAAATGAAAAATGCCTTTGAATTAAATTAAAACTATAAAAATAGGACTTTATCTTTAGATCTTGCTGCAGAGAAGGTGGCAGTAATAAGAGCAAACACAACGTGAGGCGGTTGAGCGGCATTCAGTGCTGTGTGGATGCCGCGCTTCTTGTAGAATTCTACGAGAGGTTTTGTCTGACTGTGGTAGGCGTGCAGTCTCTTCTTCAACGCCTCCTCCGTGTCATCCGATCTACGAATGAGGGGTTCCCCTGTCGCCTGGAGAAACAGTGATATTTATATATAGACATAAAAGTCATAAAAAAGGTGCTTGTATCTTCCAAGCTTACATAGGGAAGGATATCATTTCAGGAACTGATTTACAAAGCTTCATGTTATCCTTTTGGCTAACCAATAAACATAATGTGGTATGAATGAGGTAAACAAAAACATTATTTGTTTTACAATTTATGCAAAAAATTTGGTGCCTAAACTTTTTGAAAATTTCAACAATAAAGTGAATTGTTGTATTTTTTTTTATTTCAATGGCTGATTTTCTCTCACCTCAATACATTTCACAAAAAAACCCATAAACAAACCCCAAGTAATTCTGTCTCGCCCAATTTTTTTACCCATACACAGAAACAAGAGTGACTGTAATTCTTGCTGCTTACTTTATAGATTTTATATGGTATGTTTATACAAATCTGGTTACCAAAACAACTTACATCATCTATCATGGGTAGTTTAGGCGGATTGAACTCCACATGGTAACTTCTACCACTGGCTTTGTGGATCAGTCGGCCGGTGATCCTTCGAACCAGGAGAGAGTCATCGATACAGAACTCAATAACAGAATCCAACTTGCTCTTCCTCTTTGCTAGTAGGTCATCCAACTGAATCATATGATTGATCATCAATTAGACTTCAGTTTTGCAAAAATGAAAATATCTATCATAGTAAACTCTCATGAGTACCCTAGTTTGGTGCTCAGCAAGACATTCATAGAAATTTAAAATAACTTAAATTAATGTACTACTGTAATTAATATTGACCTAAATCTGATCCTTTATTCGAATTTGATGAAAACAAATGTGTGTTTTTCCAAAAAACACTCCTCTTTCTTCTTGCAATGCACATGCAGTTTTAGGGTTACAGTAACCTTCATATACTCACAGCCTGGGCTTGACCAACTGTTCTTGGAAAACCATCGAGGAGAAACCCGTTTTGACATTCTGGTTTGTCAAGATTGTTGTTTATCATCTCGACTACGAGGTCATCGCTGACGAGCTGTCCGGCATCTAGCACACCCTTAAGCCTCTTTCCCAACGCACTTCCTGATGCTATTACTGCACGCAACATGTCGCCCGTTGACAAGTGACACACACAATATTTCTCAGCCAGCATTGGAGCCTGAAATAAGTTTTTTTCCTTCAATATCTGTTTTGGCACATAATATCTATCAAAAATGTTAATGGTACTTTCAGTGGACAGTATTTAGAGGTCATCATTTACAATTTTTCTGCATGGTTAACATTCTTCATTAGGAAAAAATATTAAACTTTGAGCGCCTAGGGAAATATTTTGGTGAAGTTACATACAATTTCAGATATTCCAAACGTTAAATCTTGTGGTGTCATAGTAATTTTAGAAAAAAGTCTCGGCAATTAACCTCTGTAATTTGCATCATTATCTACATATGACACAAATGTCTATTGAAAATATTCTTTGGCTTTATCATTCAGAGAAAACTATTCACAGGGCTCCAGTTAGATGCGTATCTGCGTAAAATACGCACGAGTAATTCACATACGCATTACAAATGAAATCAATGACGGGAAATCTCCGGGTACTGACGGAATACCACCTGAGTTTTTTAAAAATGGAAATTTTATAATTCCATATTTAGAATTACTATTTAATGCTGTTTTAGACACTGGCGTATTTCCCGACTGTTGGAACGTAGGGATGATTACACCATGTTTAAAAAAGGTGATAAGCACCATCCTAACAATTATCGTGGCATTTCTTTGTTGAATATGATGGCTAAAATATTCACATCGATCCTTGACTCAAGAATTCATGTCTGGATGGAACTACATGAATTTTTACATGAATGTCAAGTGGGATTTCGAGCTGACTATTCAACAGTCGATAATATTTTTGTACTTCAATCTCTGTGCCAAAAGTATCTAAGAAAGCCCAAACATCGGTTTTATGCAGCCTTTATTGATTTCAAAAAAGCTTTTGATTATATGAATAGAAATAAACTCTTATATGTTCTTCTTACAAAAGGTGTCCAAGGTAAAATGTTTAATTTGTTGAAAGATATGTATGATAAGGTATCTGCATGTGTGAAAGTCGGAAATAAGAGGTCAGAAATATTCGACACTTCTTCTGGAGTAAAGCAAGGTTGTATGTTAAGTCCAGCTCTATTTATATTCTTTATCAAGGAGCTTGTGGATGAGATGAAGAAATGTGGATTAAGAGGAATATTTGTCAAAGATGGTTTAAATGATATTTTATTACTGCTTTTTGCAGATGATGTTACTTTGCTCGATGACACTGTAATTGGCTTGCAGAAAAAACTATATATCCGGCATCCATATCGGTTTTGCTCAAAATGGGGTTTTGAAGTCAATCTTGAAAAATCTTGTATAGTTGTTTTCAGAAATGGTGATTATTTAAAGAAATCAGAAAAATGGTTCCATAATGGTACACAAATGAAAGTTGAATCGCATTATAAGTATTTTGGTGTTGTTTTTACTACGAAATTGATATGGACAAAAACATGTGAAACACTGAGTTTACAAGCAAAAAAAGCTTCGTTTCCCATTTTTAAAATGTTTACGGATTTTCCAAATATATCTTTGGAAGTTGCATCATGAAACAATCACAATTATCTCGACTTGGACAGCAATGTCGGCTACTGATTGGCCAAAAGCGGTCACGTGCCGTAGGTATATTTTTCTATGTTAAACTGGGTCACGCGCAACCCTAGTAACGAGAGACGACGCACTGTCAAGAGTTATCTCCCTTGTCCCATTGTTAGGTAAACAAAGGCTACGCTACGGTGGTTTGTTGAACCCTACCTTTACACGCTCAGTGTATCTTCCCATTTATTAAAGTCATATCTTATAACCACACTGCTTGAACAAGAGTAAGCTCTTCTATAAATGACACGCTAGTGCCGAGAATAAATCGTAACAAGTCAAAAGGCTTGCTAACGGCCTGTCGGTTCACTCGCTCGCAGCGGGGTTGTCCATCAGTGAGCTGGAGATCGGAAGGATGAACCAGAAAACCAATGTATACACATATCAGTCGAGGTCGTCACCGACTCTTCATTCATAATCATTCATATTCAAACCAACCGGCGCATTATGCAGTGATGCCTGCATGTTCTGTGCGCCTGACACTTTAAAACTAACTTGCTCCGTTCACGACGGTCGGCCATGACAGTCAGAAAACTACGGAGATTTTAGCGCCGCTTCAAATCGAACGTTTACAAGGTAGAACGTGTACACAAGGTCACATGACCAAACAATCAAAATTAAATAAGCCCTGCAATACTCGTTATGTTTATTTAATTTTGTTAATCCGCATTTACCGTCTAGTACCGCTGCAAGGTACTAGACTATACTTTTTGAATTTTAAACAGTGATGTAAAAATCATTTTTGTAACTTGATAAATAAAAAAGTTATACTGACAAGATCAGCCGCCATTTTGACCCATCCAATCTTTCAAGCCATATTTAGAGCATACAATACGTTACCATGTGTCCACGAGTTTGATATGGAGATATATCATGTGTTGCTGTTGCCTCTCCGCTAAAAGGATGCGAGACATCGAGTTCGAAGAGGTGAGGCTAAGTCCTGAGAGGCCAGGTAAACCGAGTCCAGAAATCCGTGAGCCATGGTTACATCGTCAGCCCTCATGGTCTGAAGAGTGTCAGGAGTAATACCTTCATACGAAGTAAACTTGGGAGGAAACATCTCTCTAATACCCGCACAAAACCAGTTGATGTAAGAGATAATATCCTGAGATAGGCGTACATTACGATCAATCTCCATCAAGTCCAATCTCGAAAACTGAAATTGATTAGCAGACGGGGCACGGGTTTAAGTCTAGCAAAATCCTTATCCAATACAGGCAACTCCGGGAACACGAACCTGTTGTGAATCAAATAAGCTGACTTTGGCCTATACTTGGGAATGGAAAGCTGTCCGGGTTGATTGGCAAGCTTGTCATTAATCCCGTTGCAAGCCGTCTTGATGACAGAAGAATGTGGCAGAGAAAACTTGGATGGACGGGAGGGGGGTAGGGACCCCGAGTCCCCCAACTCATCAGGCCTTGGAGAGGCAGGTTCATCCGCGGGAATAAGAGCCGTACACGGTTTCAACCGGTGCAAGTATTGGAGTTTATCCGCAAAATTCCACTCTGGAACAAGAGGGAATGAGTGCTCATCCAATGGGATAATTAACTGTCCTTCATGGCTTGCCACCGTAAAATCCATGGATTCCGTGTCCGTGGAAGAATGACACAAGGCCGTGAGTCCGTTCGAGTTATGAAGCACGGGAATGAAAGGTGGATGGCGAAACCGCATTAGTGGTGGTTGGCTCTTTTGCAAGGGAAATAACTCGTGCGGTTCATCTAGAAGCTAACTAATTTGGTTTCGAATCCCTGCTGTAAAGTCCGATATCTATGATTCTAATTTGCCGATCTTTCCATAAAATATTACTAAGGAATTCCTTTTTGGTGTAAATAATTTTCATGGTTATTTCCCATCAAGATAAGATTATCTCAAATGTGGTCCCCCTTCTTTTGCTCCTTATAGAGGCCGTAACGAGGGGGACCACATTTCTTACGAGACAGTTTCTGAAGCTTAATAACTTTAAACGTATTATGTAATGCCCCCACATTGTTTTTGAGGATCAAGTACGACATTATTTCAATAAATAAGTACACTATGGGAACTATTCTACGAAGTAAAGTGGATCCAAGTTATTTTTGGCCGACTGAGAGAAGGACAATCGTGTACACAGCCATAGCAACGAGCAAGGCTTTCTCATTGGTCAAAAGAAGGTCAGGTCAGGGATCATGGATCATCCGTGTACGTTCATTGGTTGATGCATTTGATACAAGGTCAGGACAAAGTTGCGATGGAGCGTGGTTTCCATCTACGATTGAGACTAGACAAACGTTCGCCCACATTTCAAATATGAAACAAAAACCATCAGAATCTGTTTATACCAGTGTAAAAGAAAATGCAGTTCAGGACTTTTTAAAGTGTTGATGGAAACATCTCAATAAAATCCAAAACCATGCTATCATGTTTTCTTAAAATTCAATTGATTTAATTGTTTTGTTCCCCTCAATATGAAAATGAAAATTTGTATATCTTAACATGTTAGAATCCACATTTTCTGTATCAAAATCATGATTTTTATAGTTTTTAAAATGTGGGCCCCCTAATTTTGTGGCATGTAGGTGACTGATAAAAGAGGGCCCACATTTAAAATATTACACAAAGACATAAATATTAGAATCTGTTTATATCAGTACCACATGATTTGAGGGTTCCTTGAAATGTGGGCCCCCTAATTTGGTTGCTTAGATGAGACTGACAAAAGAGGGAATGCAGGATTTTTTAATTGTTGATGGAAATATCTCAATAAAATCAAGCAGGTAAGATTTCATCGAACTAATCATTTAATATAAGTTCTCAAATACCTTTCTTGTTTTCTTAAATTCAATTAATTTACAGTTTTGTTCCCCTCAAAATCAAAATAAAAATTTAAAATTCTCAACATTTTAGAATCCATATTGTCTCTATTTACATCATGATTTGATGTTTTTTTTAAATGTGGTCCCCCTATTTTTTCTTCTTTATAGTAGAATGACAAGAGGGCCCACATTTGAAATATTACACAAAAACATCAAGATTAAAATCTGTTAATTAATATCAGTACGATTTCATGGGTTTTTAAAATGTGGGCCCCCTTAGTTTGTCCCTTATAGGAGATTGACAATAGAGGGCCCACATTTGAAATATTACACTAAAACATAAATATTAGAATCTAATTCATACTAGCCTAGTCCAAAAGAAAATGCAGATCTTCCTTCTTAAATGTTGATGGGAAAATATTTATAACGACAGGGAGAAAATGTTTAAATTAATTTAGAAAATAAAACTTAAGGGCACCTGTTCATTAGTATTTCTCTTATACTTACATTTGTTTGATTTCTTGAAATGAGGGCCCCGGGGCTTGTCATCATTATAGTACAATGATATGAAGTCAGTGGGTCCACGTACGCCACAGTCTTTTAATATGAAGCCGATATTCTTTGACAAACTAACAATTATCGGAACGTACCTGTTAATTTATTGATTTTCCAAAAAATAAATGCGTCAAAGCTTTGAGACAACATACCTCCCGACCACGCGAGCGCGAATACGTAAACAAACCGATAGCTCTGCATACTGGATTCGACTTTGGAGTTACTTCTCTTGAAAAACGGCAAACCACCACTAATGCGGTTTCGCCAGGTGGATTGTCAATGCTAAAGAAATCATGCTTATGATCACGGACCGCCCGTGCAGAAGTGCGGCCACCCGCCTCGCCAGCAGCTGCAGGTAGACCCGTGCCGCCCGTGCTAACGGGCCGCTTAACCGGGTCATCCTGGGCTCCCTGAATAGCCACTGAAGCCCGTACGCCGCTAGGCGCCGTGGCATTCAGCAGCGGGTCAGAGGTAGTTGACAACCTGGGCTCGTGCCCGCCGTGGAGAACATCGGGTCCGTGACCCGTGCTTCCTTGGCAAGGCAGAGGAGCTAAGCCGACCGCCCCCTCCACTGAGTCAAGGATCAGGGAGGCTGGCTGCATATGGCTAGACGTGATGTCAGAGGTAGTTGACAACCTGGGTTCGTGCCCGCCGTGGAGAACATCGGGTCCGTGACCCGTGCTTCCTTGGCAAGGCAGAGGAGCTAAGCCGACCGCCCCCTCCACTGAGTCAAGGATCAGGGAGGCTGGCTGCATACGGCTAGACGTGAAGTTAGACAGTGGTCCCGACGGGTCGCCCGCACGGCCTGCTACCGAGGGATCTCCCTGGTTGGTTTCGAGTGCCGAGAACGCTCGGCTGCTTCTCGTTGCATGGACGCCATGTTGGAAGTAAGAGCCGCTATCATCTGTTTGATCTCGTCTAACTCTGATGTCTTAGGCAGGAGTTTGATGTCTGAAATTTGCTTCAACTTTTACATAGATTGAAGAGTAGTTTTAG
Organism: Phorcus lineatus; assembly: GCA_921293015.1. Lineage (NCBI taxonomy): Eukaryota > Metazoa > Mollusca > Gastropoda > Trochida > Trochidae > Phorcus > Phorcus lineatus. The sequence goes on along the minus strand of OV121081.1, from coordinate 5,139,855 downwards.
GCACAGCCTTACGTTTAGGAGTCTTAGGCTTAGTGCGATTTTGATGCATAATCTGCCAATCATCAAGAGTTAGGTGATTACAAAGTAAACATCTTTCGTCAACTGAACACAGAATTTTGTCACTACAAAAATAACACAGGGATTTGGGATCGCCCTTACACAAATAGCGCTGACATTCCAAACATTTCTTCTGAACAGAAGCCATTATGGGGAAGAAGATTACAAAAACACGCAAGAAAAAGGAGTGATCTCACCCAAGTCAGAAGTTCACTGATTTCCCACAAGTAATCCGTAAGAATCACACAGGTAATCCGATTAGAACTCACAATAATCCGAAGGAAAAACACTGAGGTAATTCACAAAAAACACAAGGTAATCCAAGACTTGAGTGAACTCAAGAATTCTCTCACACAAAGTACGACCGATCTCGCGGCGTACAGAGAAAAGAATGGCAGTTGAGTTTGGTAACTCAAGGGAGATAATCGGGGAAGAACAACACGCACACCACTAAAAAAAATTTTTTATTCTCACGCTCTGTACGATCTCTTCGAAAGAGAGATATAAGTCAATGTTGGTTTAGAGGTAAGGTTTTTCGCAATAATTAGCGATATTTGATAGTAAAGTAGCTCCGATATTATTGTATGGTAGCAAAATCTGGGGCCACTCATAACGTGCCCACATTGAGAAAATCCAATGCTTCTTTTTCAAACGGTTTTTGTGTGTTAATAAAACGATTTCTTCCAAAGCTATACTTTGAGAAATTGGTCGAACTCCGTTATGTGTTAAATATTTCAGTAGATGTATAAAATATTGGTGCAGAATTATACATATGGATGATCACCGTCACCCCAAAGCATGCTATTTTATGTTAAAGCAACAAGATGACCATGGCAGCTGCAGTTGGGTCTCGCACATACGTTTGCTTTTGTTTTGTACTTGCTTTTCATATGTTTGGATAACACAAGAATGTGGAAATATCGATGCGTTTGTTTTTGAATTTCGACAAAGATGTAAAGATATTGAAATTCAAAATTGGCATTCCAGGGTAACATCGTCATCTTTTCTTAAATACTGTGGATCAATCAAGTCTGCCCTGGAACCAGAGAAATACATCTTAAAACTTAATCGCAATAAAGATCTTATGCATATTTTATGTAAATTTCGATGTCAAAGCCATAAGTTGAACATTCAACAACAAAGATATAAATATAATGTTGATATACATAGTGATACACTTATTTGTGACAAATGTGATTTTAATGTTCAACAAGATGAATTTCATTTTCTACTTGTGTGTCCCTTTTATTCTTTGCAAAGAAAATTGTATATACCCAGCTATTATCATACTTTTCCATCACAATTAAGATTCAAACCACTTTTAGCAACATCAAATGTAAATGTAATTAAATCGGTTGCGATATTTCTTAAACGTAACCTGCCTGTGTAAAAAAACAGCTTTTATAATCATTTGTTAACCTGTCCATCCGCAAACTATATGTATTATTTCAAATGATTGTACTCTTGGCCATGAGGCCTCAAATACTGGATAAACTTCTTCTTCTTCTTCAATGAGTGACGCACAACTTTCCCAAAATACGAGCCAGATATTTGGTTACAGGAGTGATCGTGACTTGTCAAAATAAAATTTCATTTCTACATGTCTGATCTTGACATCTCGAATAGTAGTCAACTTTATGCCAACCTGTATGAAAACAAAGATTACCGATTTTATATTTTGTCAAAGAGGATTCACTCATTTATTTACAGATTAAAAGTATAGAAAATATAATCAACAACTAACATCAACAAAGATGCTAACTTGGAATGAGGATCTTAAAACGATAAACCTTGAACATGTTGAAATACTCCTAGTTTTTTCCCATGTGCTAATTTTACTCCTCAATTTTTATTTAGAGGAGTGAAATACCCCTGAGTCCAAATCACTATCTGGAGCCCTGGTTCAGTGTATGATAAACAATTAAAGCAGTAAAATCATTCAAAACTGGCAATAAGACATTAGATGCTGATTTCAAAATACTGAACATGGAATATTAGAAACAAATATCATTTACAAACTATAAAAAAAACCTTCGGCACATTTAAATCCCAAAGTAATCTTTTTCAAGAGTAATGTCTTTTAAGTTATTTAAGGAAAGGCCATGGATTCTTTCACGAATCAATATGGTTAGAAAATCAGTATAGAGTAAAAAGTATATTTTCTAATCTGAATGTTTTTATTTCTAACAAGAAATATCAAAATGATTTTAATAAGGTCAATGTAACAATGTTACTACTAACATACCACTTGTATATCAATACATATGCTAAAGAATTTAATCCACTGGAATTTATCGACAGAGAGGTTTCGTAGTTTTGACATGAAAACCAAAGCGTCAACAACACACAAGTCTTGCTCGGGAAGACAAGGATATTCAATGGATGTTGAACTTCTTTATTATCCTATGGATACAACTTCTTTTCGGGCAATCGTGGCACTTAACACGCCAAGCTGAAGGTCGTGTTGTACATAGAATAGAATATTCTTGTCTTCCTTACACTAGCGACTTCTAGAACGCCAATAAAACAATTCAAGTCTAGCTCACAATAGGGGATTCTTAATATTACCTTATGAATATTTATGAGGTATCAGAAACCAAGTGTATGTAATTGACTTCGAAACCCGGAAGTTACGTTCCTTCAGCATTTTCAAGTCAGTATCCTTTCGAAATTATGCTTTGTTTGTAAAACATTTCGCTAAATTCAACTGCAGAAAGACCATAATCGGATAAGCTTCTACAATTCTTGGTGTAGCAGAGATTAGAATATCATTTTACTTGCAGAAAGAATTCTTTCGACCGATATTCGGGGGTACTCACATTTTGCACTGTCCGTTGAAATATTTCAATGTTTAGCAAAAACTCACAATAATTTTCACATTTCCGAAAAAAATCAAGAAGTATTTTCATTACACATACTTGTTTTCAGCTGGAAAATGATACAGATTTAACGATCTCTACATAAAACCTTCAGCCGTTACAACGTGCCCACTTACGTTACTATTGGGTCATTCAGTAAAGGCCTCAATGTAAACAAACCAATGATAAATGTAAATGATACAAACAAGACCAAATGTGAAATGTTACTATTCCTTTGAAAATAATTAAAATACATAATTTTGTTAGTTTCTGATGAGGTCGCAAATAACTTTTAATTTAGCTGAAAAATGAATACAATTTTCTAGCTTTAATAACTCCTAAAGTTCTCTACTTTTTAGGCCAAATAGGATTATTCATAAAACAAGCTACATAAAAGCAGTAGCCAAATATTTCTAATAAAAAAGATTAGCTTTCCTTTTCATGATAAATACATAAGATTTATACAGCAAATAAAATCACATAATTAGTTAAAACATTAATGTTAATCATTCAATAAAATAATCACTGTGATATTCTATATCTAAGAGATTCAAATACTTATTACAGGGTCATATGAGGGTATTCATAGAATGTATGTACAAACATTTAATTGTTCAAATTGAACAAGAAATTCCTATTACTTGTAGGCCTATTTTTGTTTTTATAAAATGCTGATTAGCTAAATGTATAAAAATTAGTAGGAAAATGAGGGACTTCTTTATAAGGTATAGGAAATAAATAGATTAAAGAAATTAAGCCATTGATTTTAGGAATAATATTTACATTATAATTATCTAAACTCTATTTTTAAATGAGAGAAATTTATCATTATGACTAAAAAGACAAGACAATTTGGAAGTCTTGATACATATTTCACTCCATGTATATTGTCAGTGAAAAAGCTGAAAGTAAGTTTTGAAAACTGACAGTCAATCATAATGAATTGGGATTTATTGAATTCATGACTTCAGTAATTTGGATATTAAACACTTATAAGTGTGTTTATCTGCAAGGCACAATATACAATCTCTCAGCTAATTTCAAGTTATTTGTAGCATCCACCTTATGTCTACATGAATTGCCAGTAATAAATGTGGAATTTCTACCTAAAAGTACTGAAATTAATCCCCCCCTTCACATTATTGGTGTCATAAATACCCAGTCACCACCTTATATACACCAATAAATATGATAGAATTTTAATCAAAAAAATTTATACTCATGATTATATTTTCCTATTCAATATGATTTTAATTGAAATTAATTCTAGCCTATATTAAATACGTTTTGTCAATAATAAATTAATAATTTCTGAAAAATTTTGCTAGGAAAATATTCTTAAAAATACACCTATGTATATAAATATATCACTTTTCTGCCAATCAGTTGGTGTCTTTGAGAACTTCGGTAAATATACGTTTTCGTTTCTTCATTATATTGATACTGCAGTACTGAACCATTTTTTGTTAACATGCCGGTCCCACTACTTGATTCTTCATTGTTTAACAGTTTTGTGATCCTTGAGTTAAAAGTCCTGAAATTTCGGGTAAAAATAATTTTATGAAGATTTATTTATGCATAACAATTAAGAGAAATTGGCACTATGACTATTATAAATGCACTCGTGCCTATACGGACCAAATGCGAATGCAAAACTCACGCAATATATCTTCGAATTTACCACGAATACAACTATCAAAAACAAAGTTTTTGAGGCTATTCCTGGATGAATTACCCTTCATTTTGCCGTTTTATTATCACTCGACATGTTTTCATGTCTGAAATTGACTGATTTTCTTTTAATTCATGCTTATACACTCGTGTATAGCCGAAGGAAATTCAAATTACACAGCGAATCGTACTATCAAAATGCAGCCATTACGCTATCCAGGAAGTAGGAAGCGGCCTTAGCCTCGGTTTGGATTTGAGGAGGTCATAGGTCGTATGCATGCATAAATATTGAGAATCCCCTATTCATAGGTTTCACTAAACCTTCACCGCGGGACTGTTCACTGGAAGTCAGCCATTTGTATGGACAAGCAAGCCACTCGGCTCAGTAATGATCATGTGTAACCGACTCTCTAAACACAATAAAGGGTCGTATATTTGCTATTTCTTTCAGGTGGAGATGCAGAGGTGGAAAATAAAGTAACAGGGAGTCGTTTTTAAAAAAAATAATTCCCACTTCAGTATATACTTTGACTCCATTTAACACGGGCTGAATCGACCGAAGTCTTCGATGACAGTGAGCATACTACCGCACAATTCCTGAGAAAAAGGATAAACCTACTTAATATTTTCTTTATACGAGACATCATATTTCTTTCTCTTAGCAAAGACCACAAGTTTTGATGTCTCCCGTGCCTGTGTAAGGGACTCGTTTCTAAAGACGTTCAACTGCCATCAAATCTTGCCATCATAACATAATGATTCATGGACGTAAATTCCTATATGGTATATCATTCTTTTTCAAAAGGAATCAATTGAACATTTAACTGTTTGAGTCTGACACATGCACTTTTTGTTATTACTAATAACTAACTGAAAACATTGCGTCAACGATACCCTCTAATATGAAAACAAATAGTTTCCTTTCATCGCATATCTCAATTAAGTTTTTTTATTGACCTGTAGAACCTTTATCTATGTGTATCAGCTTAAATTTTTTATCTCTTGCCATTGATATGACATAGTTGACACATAATCTTATTGATCTTCTCACCTTCAATACCTAATGACGAAACAACACAAGAATAGTAAGAAAGAGAGAAAACTTATTTATAAACGGATTAATTAAATGTAAAGAATATTAGTTTCATGAACTTCTTGCTTGTATACACGTTTTTGTTAAAACAAATACATACAATACAAGTGCATTGAAATTGTGAATAACAAATCACACAATCATTTATGAGTGACGGTACATGGCATTTGTACTAGATACAAATAATAGTCTTATCACATATCAATAAGCGTACGTCAAGACATTTTTTCAATAGCTGGATCATGCTCACAAAGAGAGCAATAAATAAAGTTCATTGTGATCTGCACGTCGAATTTAATTCAAAATGTTGCTAATATTTTATGAATACGGAAAAAATTATGAAGAAGATTTTTGAATGACATTTAGACAAACCGCATGTGTCTCACAAGTGGGATGTTTTGGGATAGCCCAAAATCATAATCACGGGAAAGTGAAATTAATCATGCAATTTCAAAAGAAATGAAACCAAGATAATAATATTCTTCTCCTATGTCAATAGTCTATTGCTGTTTGGGAGGGGATATTTTATCATCTATATTAAAATTTAATTTCCTGTGATCAGAATGGGAAAAATAACTATAATATTTTAAACACCCGATGTAAAATGTTTTAACAAAGAAAATAAAAAATAGTATGTCCACCGTAAATGGTGTTTAGTCTACAAGCTATCAAACAAAGCATGTAAGGGGTAGGATAGATATTATTCCTTTCATTTCAAGTTTTTTTGGAGAAAGTTCGAAGTCACATCGATGGCAGAAGCGATCGAGTTCAAATTGTCTGAATTATTTCTCCGCTAGTACAAATATTCACATAGATACGACATGAACATGTCTTGCAGTCATTTTAGTTTATAATGTGTGCAAGATTCGCATCATTTGGAGCTAATTCGGCCATAAGATAGACCGTTAATTCTATGGAGAATATAGTGAGAATGCACTAGCCGCTGTGGCTGGCCTGCGCTGGTTGTCCACACAAATGGCTGACGGACCACGTGACTGAGGCTCGTGACGTCATGTGAGAACTATGAATATTACACGATAACAATCACAATGATTATTCAGGTCGACCCATGTGAACCCTCTTGTTTACCTGTGTTCCTTTACCAGAACCAGGAGGTCCCAGAAGAATTGCATTGATGCCCTGTGGTTTCTGTTGGGCAGGGGCAGGGGATGGCACCGCTGGCATTTTGAGGTTTGTAGGCTTTAAGGGAACCGGCAATCGTGGCACTAAACACGCCAATCTCAAGGTCGTGAACCGGAAGTAGTAGTTGTCCAAGCTCCAAGGCAGGGCGTACTATCGGCAACGTCTAGGACCATACTTGATTTCTAATAGGGGCATTATCAAATTTTGTTAACGGCGTGCACGAGGAGTAGTCAAGGCGTGCACGAAGAGTGGTCACAAACTCTTAGACTTTATCTTATCTAAACGCACTAGTGCACACCAATATTTCGTAAACACAACGAATGCACAAATACTGCATATCTCTCGATATTATTCAAGATCCTCACTCAAGTAATCTACCCCGTAAGTTATTTAACAAATATTTACGTATTCAGGTAGTAAAGTTGATTTTTAAAGACCGGGAGTATTTAATGCATTGTAACTTTAAATCCGCATAAAGTACGATCTCGGAAATATTAAGATTTTGCTTATGACCAAAACAGCGGAAACGGCAGCCGATTTGGTCAGTCTAATACTAATGCTGTGTTTTTAAATCGGTTTATTTACAACATTGCTTTCATAAAAAATAATTCATTCTTTGTTGTCAGTTCAGAGTTTTAAATTCAACAGCTGCACAAAATACTAGTTCAGCCGCGTTCAACTGCCTATATTATACCCGTTTTGTGCACAGCTAACCATAGATTTTATATATGTCCAAGCCGAGAGCAGCTGTCTAAAATTGTCATTGTTGATTGCAGGTCAATTGTAAAGAATTTTAAGTATTTCATTGCATCGATAGAAAGCTTAAGTGAATGCATAAGTCCTCTTAAACCTTAATATAGCCATTTAAACCGTAAAAGCGTGCACTAGTGAGAATGGTCTCCAATCTCAATTGGTTCAATCTAGTTAAAACTAGATGTATTGATCCATAACGGACTTCGGGACGTATAATATTACAGCTAGTTTTAACTAGATTGCAATTGGTTCGTCTTCTCTTGCAGTGATTTCGTAGACAAAACCATTTCGTAGACACGGGAATTTCGTAGACAAAACAATTTCGTAGACAGTATGAAATTTGTATTTCTAAGTCACAATTGACTATTAATTGCAATTATTATTATATTTTATAGTAGTTCATATCTTGTTGCATGAATATCGATTACGACAATGTTGTTAGCTTTACGGAGAATGTTAATAGCTTTCTAAATCTAACTCGATTGTTTCCTTGGTCAACTTTCTGTATGTTTTGATATCCATTCCCGTTTCGCAAGGTCAATATAATATTAAAAACATTATGTTGTCGGCGGATTAGCCGCGCCATGTTTTTATTGTCAGTGACTTAGAATTACCATCTTTCATCTTCCCGGATGTCTTCTCGTCTCTATGCTGGTGTTGATTGTGTAGTTGTTGATAAATACAATCAGTACCTTAATTTATTTGATTAAAAGATCAAACAATAACAAGAATTGACAACAACACATAAATATTGGATTACTTTAATAGTTTCAAAACACAACAAAATTGACTATTTATAGTTTTTTTCTCTTTATTTCTTTAATCGAACCTATTACTGTTCAAATCCTTGAGTTTGGATAAAAGTTTTTTTTTAAAGTTAGTTATTATTACTTCTAATCCTATTTTAAAACCTGTCTACGATTTGTCTACGAGTTCACCGGATTTCGTGTCTACGAAAATGGTTTTGTCTACGAAATCACCGCATCCCATTTTGAACAAACACCGTGTTTATTCTTCACACAACATCCTTTTTTCATGTATACATATGTTTCTTCATGATTCAGCACTGAAAAAAAATCCCTAAAAAAGTTTTATAACTGTTGTTATCATAATCATTTTTTCATTAATCAACTTAAAACCGTATGCCGATTCAGCCTCTACAGGTAGCGTACGCCGGACAATATTTTTACCAATCAAACTATGTCATTGCAACTTTTCCTTACAGGGTTAAATATTTCCTAAAGACTTATTGTCTGAAGACGATGCGTCAGTCGAGACAATGTCAAGCTGTTAGATCATTTAAGGAAATAAGGGATTTAGAGATTGTTTACATGGATGTAGATTAGATACAATAGTTTACACAGTTTACATCTGTAGTCGATAGATTTCAGTTATGATTATGAAGTCATAACATTATAATCATTGTTGTTACTTTTTTACGCTGAAGTAAATGGTTATTATCAATTCCAGCAATCTAAATCACCACTTTGTAAAATGCACGATCTGGTATATTTTGTATTTTAAAAAAGCTATTTTCCGTGACCTTTCTTTTGGTCAATCTAAATTACCGAATAGTACCACTAACTAAATATTACGTTTCTGGCCTAGCCTATATGTTATTTAGTTTCTACGAAAATAGTACATCACATTTGTCTCGCTTCTAGTTTTACGACATTCAATTTTTCCATAAATAACTGTTTTTACGACTCTTTGATTAATCATTGTGTTTAAAAGAAAAAATACATCGTCATTGTTTTAATAAAAAGTATTCCAAGGAGTTTATGATCATCCGTGTTTATTTACGTCCTTAGTCACGTGACCAATTACAAAATGGTAGAAGGGGAGTGACCCCTTCGAGGAATTTTGTGTTTTAGATGTTGTGCTTTCAAGTCAAGTAGATAACTGCATCGAAAAGTAACAATGCATTTTTCTATTCCCGATACGCAGGAGTGTAAAGATGACAGCGGGTCTGCCTTTACGGTAAGATGAATACTTCGTTGATTTCGATGTTTTTTCAGATCGACACCGTCTGTCAGTATCATTCTTGATCCATTCATTCACTGTTGACACTTGACAGGTCTAACGGCCACAGGCATAATTTTGTGACAATTGTCATTTGAATAGCAAACTTTATTTCAGGGATTCATTTTCCTATAAAGCTAATATTCCTTCCAAACATGCAGAAAAATATCAAGTTTACACTGATTTTGTACTTCTGTTTTGTTTCTTAATCAAAGTTTAAAAAACTCACATAAATGTAAGGCCGAGGAAATTTAGAATTGATAATCAATGCTACATTATTGAAAATTATGATTGAAATTTATTAGTTTTACAGTTAAAATTCCCACAGAATCATCAAATTGAACAGAAAAACCTGATTCCTTATGGTAGTGACAAATTTATTGAAACAGTGACAAAATTAAATGTCACTAAGCAGTTAAAACAGCGAAACACATTAATCATTTAATTTTATGTCAAATTTTCTGTACAAAATGGAAACATCATGAGGATCAAACAACAATTTTTTTTCAAAGATTGATATGACATTCTTTCTTGGTGAGGACGTTTCTATAGAATGTCTATGAAGATTATATATAATTTAACAATTTTGTGATTCTGATTTTGTGATTTTGTTGCAATCTATTTTTACATAAATTTTATCCATTCTTTTCTTGTCTTTGATGTTTGATTACTATCAATGCATTTGATTGAATCATTTGATGGTGGCACATTTTCTGTAATAGCTTACAATTATGATAAATCACTCAAGCAACATTATATATTTGTTAAAATCTTGAGGGCCTTCAGGACATCTGTACAATCAGATCAATAACCAATATTTTAGTATGTCCACTATTAGATAAGACAAGGTAAACTATATTGTATAATTGTATAATTTCACCATCATGGTTTAATTGGTTTTAATTCATTGTAACATAGCCTGATTGTTTTGGACGAACTTTGAACTTAGTTGATCATTTGTATAATTGTTGATTGTTAATGAGTTTGGACTGTAAACTTTTAGTCTTCTCATAAACAAATAGGTTTAGGGGGAAGTGGGTCAGCAATGGTCATATTTAGGTAGATATTCAGGTACTATTTTGTGTTAATCCTCTGATTTTGAGCTTTTTAGACAATAGTTTCAATATATTTGAGCTTTGAGATGAAATTACATTAGTAAGTGACATCTAGTGAAAGTTTTAATTGAGCAACTTGATAATTTTTAACTATAAAGAACTAAAAGCAAAATAATCTTTAGTGCTGACATGCCACGATGAAAGTTAAGCATCCGTAGCTAAAAACAGGTCATAGGTAGTCAAACTCTAGCTTGCTTGTTTTGCCTAAATAGGCTCTTTGATACCCTATTGTTGCCTCTTAATACAATGATACTGGGGAAGAGGTTATAATTACAGTTCTGCTGCCAGTCAAACCGATAATTAAGGTCACATCAACTATGTCCTCAAAATCTATGTTGTAAGTCTATAAATTTAGAAAATAAATCACAAGCTACAATTTCTCAGTTTTTGTTCATATTAAGTAACATAATTTCTTAATTCATATCATGTACATTGGCTAACCAAGTTATTTTTTTCCTTTCAGTCCTACAACATTTACATTAATGGTGTTTTCCACTGTTCAGTCAGATATCGACAGTTACATCAGTTTCATGAACAGGTAAGCAATCACTAAATCACTGAGCATCAAAATATTCTATCATTCTATTCTATATTCTTCATTTATATCTCGAGGCTTAGTTCAACACTTTGTCACTTTAAAAAGGGTAACATATGATAAACTTTTGAAATGCTTCCTCACTAACAGCTTACCTTTCACTTGAGATATGAGAATCACATATACCAAACTTATGTTCAAACTTCATTTGTTTCAAATCTTACATGCATAATAAGTTGGGAAATAATTATCCAAATGAATGTAAATATCTTACTCAATAAGTGGAAATTCAATGAACTGATGCAAATGCATTTATTTTATCAAATCTTTCAGCATAAAATCATCATGTCCTGTTAGTTGAATGTAATGACTAAGGTCTTAGGAACAATCTCATTAAAATCAGTCTGATTCAGTTTCTGCTCCTTAGCTATCCAGCCAATCTGAGACAAAGAATGATGAAGGCAATTTTTATGGATATCCAACTTCTTCATTCTAGGAAGGCGACGTTCCGACATAGATACTTATTTTGTTATCAAGCCTTCTTGACTTTATCATTCTTCATCAACTCAACTTCTAGAATGGGAAATCTGAGACAATGCTAGAAAACAATCGGCATTTATAAATTTACAAAAAGGTTCTAGCAGATTTCAATGAGATTGATCTCAGGACTTGATGTCTATTGTAGACATTTGATATTGATGCTCCTCAGAGTGTTAGCCCTCATATGGAATAATTCATTTCAGTTGAAGAAGGATTTCGGTGCTTCCGCTCTTCCCCAATTCCCTCCAAAGAAGTTTTTCCCCCTGAACCCTCCCCAGGTCGAGGAGCGACGATGTATGTTGGAGCGGTACATACAGCTAGGTGGGTCTGGGAAACTGAAGAGAAACTCCACCTTATTGATATTTCATTGATCAAACTGAATATAGAGACAAGACCATGATACTAGATATATTGTTGTGTTAGCTTAGGATACAAATTAGTTCAATGTTATACTGTTTTATCATATGTCCACTTGCTGTGTTATTCTATGAATTATTCATTTGCTTATGCAGTAATGCAGTAATGTAAATGCAACGAAGAATGATTGAAAACAAAGTGTTTTTGAAAGGCTGTGCAAACAAATGTTCTTTACTATAAATTTCATGGCATTTTTGATGACACAGTTATTATTATGAATGTGCCGGAAATATCAATGGAAACAATGGTAATAATGTTTAAAGAAGTTTAATTCTTTAAACAATTAAACTTCCAAATATGATCTGAAAACTGAAATTATTAAGGCAGCATATCTGTTGACGAGCTGCACCTAGTGGAATTCAGCCAAAAAGCATAACTCACAGCAGCTTCCATCACTGACCAATTTAAGCTTTGCTGCATTTCATCACATTTTCTGTACCAGCTCTTCCACATACTGCAGCTGAACTTGATGGTTGAAAAAGAAATCTTCTCAAGGTTATTCCTAATGTGATGCAGTATTGTGAGCGCTGCACTCAGACCAACAATATTTGCATATTGCAGCAACTTAGCCAGGACGGCTGTGAGTTATGCTTATTGGAAGGTTTCGTCTAGTAATGCAGTGAGTTTCATTCTCATAAAGGAAGTGATTGAATTACAACAGCAAGTATAAAGATTGACATCCAATACTCATGGGGAATACTGAGATCTGTTCACTGTTAGGTATATCAAGATCTCCACATCTTTCATCATCCTTCTGCCTGATGACCCCAGGGTATATTCTACAATCAGTATCTACCTATATAAGCTTATATGAGTGGATCATAACATCTACCCTCAAGTCATTTAGGATGGACATGCTACAGTGTGCAAATATTTGTCATGGTGGCTTGTGTCCTGTTCTAGTTACTATTCATGGTAAAGCATGTTTGACATTAGACCCAGAGGTTATGTATTGTAGAAAAGTCGTGTGGACATGTTACAACTCCCTTCATCAAGCCTTAAACGTGAAATGAGTCAATGTCTTTGTTGCAGTGAGTCAGGACACTGGTATATCAAACAGCGAACAATTCAACGGCTTCCTCCTTAGTGCGCAGCAGGTGTGTCCATGCATACATTTCACTTATTAAAAAAGCACAAGCATGGGTTTAATGTTCCTTGTCTTTAAGAATTGTAGCTTTTAATGCTAAACATTATATCACTACATGTAATCAACTACCTTTTGAAATTGTTATATCATTTATGTTTAGATGTATCATTCTATCTACATATGAAATAAGAATTCCATTAATTGCAGTGTATAATATTTAAGGATGGGTATCGCTCCTTATTTCTGTATTGCAATATATTACGATACAGAAAAGCGTATTGCAATACATATTGCAATATATTGGTAGTTTTCATATTTTAGTTTTTCTATGCTCTCTTAACTAAATAATAGCAATTAGAACAGTGATTAATGCTCAACTGGCTCGTCGTTTTGTAAAGATAGATAATTCAACGACATCTTTCGGATTTTTAAATGGTATGTGCTATTTTCACTTTGCAATATTACACTTTGTGTAACAACTTTCAATAAAATCACATTTCTTTGTTACGTTTTTCTGTAATTTTACACGGAAATTGTAAATTTTAAGACCTTCGATATATTGGATATTTTCAAAAGAGTGTACCGGTACGTATCGTCTTGTTTCTGTATTGCAATATACCGATATACCGATAATACGGCGCACCCTTAATAATATTCTAAATGTGAGCTTGTATTAACCTTTGAAAGTGTAGTGATTATTCAACACTGTATGAATATTTCCTGACAGTCAAAGGCTGCTAATATAAGATAGAGAAAGAGGAAATGTTTTGTTATTATATATATATATATCAACAAACTGAAAGAGTTAGATTAACACCATACTCAAGTGTCAAATTTTCCTATCATGACTCCGCAGTTTGTTTTGTATTTATTTACTTCTCTGTGATTCTCTGTCAGGAAACGCAAAAGGAGGAAGCAGAACGAGTCACTCTAGACGTTTTCCTGATGAATGGACACAAGATAGTGGTCAACATTCTCTCCACTGACCAGTCCGAAGATGTGATGGAGGTTAGTCTGATCACCATTACTCTTGTTAATCCTTGGCCTACCAGACCACCATTGCTCTTATCAACCCCAAGCCTGTGTGATAACATTTTCTTTAGTTAACAACTGGCCTGTCTGACCACCATTGCTCTTGTTAACCCCTATCCTGTTTGATCACCAATCCTCTTGTTAATCCTAGGCCTGACTGGTGACCGTATCCTTGCTGGCTGGTCTGATCACAATAACTTTTGTTACCTCTAGAAAAATCCTGATTAGTTTGTATTTCTATGTTTTTTTAAAGATTAACAGAATATTGATTGTATACATGAATTTATATTTTTGTTTTCAGAAAGTCGCATCACAAATCGAGATTCCAGATGAATTTGTCTTCTACTTTGGTCTATTTTTAGTGAAGAAAGAAGGAGGGGGAGATAATTCCAGTAGGTTAATTGAAGTTTTTATTTGATCATTATGAGAAGAGTTGCAAGAACTGAATTTATTATGATAATCATATTTGATAGTCATTGATTGATTGATTTTGATTGCTATTGATCCTAGAGTTCTTGTTTAAAGGAGAAATTTTCTATTCTGTACAGTTCCCTGGCATAACTTTGTTGATAACTGTGTTGTCTTGTTTTTCATCTGCAGTTGTGCGGAAGTTTCAGGACTTTGAATCACCTTACATTTCCTTAAAGGCAGCAAATAAAGAAGGCGTCCACAGGATTGTTCTTAGGAAAAGGTTTGACTTTTTGACGGTGTTATATAATGCATTTGCAGCTTTTGACTATGTTTGATGTTAGTCAAATAAGATAAGTAAGAACACGAAACATTTAATTTCATGTACTTTGAACCAATAAACATAGTTTTCAGTGAAAAGTATAGTTATCTTATTCTTCTATGAATTTGGTTACTGTTTTACTTGTGAAATCTTGCAAAGTCAAGGTGCAAGCATATTTTTCATCTACAACTCTATACATTGCAATATGTTCATTTGTTAAATAAAGCGGTCAGCGTACTCTCCATATGTCATGTTTTCTATCATAAAGACTACAACATTTTTTCCTAAAGTCAAGTAAAAGATTAAAAGTTAAATTGCAGTTTTTATTCCAATAGCATGACCTTTTTGACACCAATGAAGAAAGTTGTCTAATCCTTATTCTGTCTCCAACTTCCTAATCCTCTTACACGATCAGACGTCTTGATATTTTATTTGTATTTTTTCTTCCCCTGTGACAGTTACTGGGACTGTTCTTTTGATGACGACCTCCTTGATAACAAGATCACCATGAATCTGTTGTATGTTCAGGTCAGTGATTGTTTTGCTTGAAATTGTTTACGGTCTTTTGAAAAAGAAATGTAGGTTTGAATCCCAGGCAGTTCAACATAAACATTTCTAGCAGATTTTCCTGAATGCACTGGAGTCTGAGTACCACAAAATGTTTACTTGTCCCAAGCAGGGCTTTCAGCTGTTACAGCCAGGAAAACACACAGTTGCTTTCGGATGTTTTAGCTAAAAATAAGTTAATTATTTAAAGTTTCATAATGTCTCATGTTAACACATCTCTTTTTCATCTTCTTGATATCTAAACATGATTGAGTTAATTTCCTTGAGTACCCTACAATGTGCTAACTGTTGAGTTAATTGCCTTGATGCCCCAAATGATCATCTGACTGTTGTCCCACAGACTGTGAGTGATATAGAGAGACAGTGGATCCTCACCACCAAGGATCAGCTCAAACATCTTGCCACCCTCAACAACAAGGGATCAAAGAAGGAGGTATGTTGGAGTTATCTCCCTTTCAGCATTTCGTCTGATTTGTGATGAGTGCTTATCAAACTGACAACATGTAGTCAACTTGACATTAGGTTTGAGGGAAGAACATTCTCCTAAGTTACGTGAGAAAATCTCTAGCAATGATATCACAAGCATGTGGCTAGTGCTTATTTTTCTTATGAGTCTCAAATGAGCTGTTTAAGATTTTATTGATATAATTTTCAAGGGAAAGGTGGATTGAACACAATGATAGCTGAAGCAAATATCACTGTTGCTTATGATTATAGGTTCATCACTCAAGTAGTGTTTGAGACAATAGATTTAAACATTCATGTACTCAATATCAATGTAGCAAAATCTACATCTTTGCTTTTGAAAGCTCAACGCTTAATTTGTTGATTTCCGTAAACAGCATTTGGAGTCATGATTATAAGACTGTTTCAGAGATTCCAGTAAAAGACTGTTGGATTTGTTTATGCTGATAGTATCTTGCTCACTTAAATGTTATGTTGATTTATCAATCAACAATTAACACTTTAATCTGTTTCCAATGAAATTAATTGTGATTATGCAAATCATCATGTTGCTATGCATTTTGATTTACTTTTTTTTCAATCTTAAAATTTTGTTAATTTCTTCTCAATGTCTATTCTATTTAGTACCTCCGCCTAGCGCGAACACTCAAGTACTACAACTACATCCAATTCCGACCGTGTACCACTGACTACCCCACTCCTAACACACGGGTCCTCATCGGGGCGGGAAACAAGGAACTAAACTTCAGGGTACAGGTTGATGTAAGTTGGGTAAAATTTATTTCCCATTTAGCTCATCATGCCTAAAAGGCCTGATGGGTTTATGGCATGGCCTGTTGTCAAGCGGCTGTAAATTTTGCCCATTTTAGATAGGCTTATGGCATGGCCTGTTGTCAAGCGGCTATAAAGTTTTCCCATTTTAGACAACTTCTCCAGAATTGCTGCACCCAAAACCTCATATTTGTGGAGATGTACCTTGCTCAGAGGAGATAAGAATTTATACATTTGGGACTGCCCCCCTTCAAATATGGATGTGGTAGGCATTAGCCGTATAATGTTTGGAAATCTACAGTCTACATAGAATATGTTTAATGATGTTTGTCCTTCCAGAACCAGATGAAGGAGGGCAGTTTTAAGATTACTCGGATGAAGTGTTGGAGAATCACAACTACAGTAAGTCATAAGCCATCATCCAAGAAATAGTTGCCTCTTCCCCTTTCAGCAACCTCTATCACAAGGCATGTTGAGCACATTCAAGTTGTATACTCATGAATAAAGCAATAATGCAGTGTTGTTGTCAATTGATTTGTAAATATTGCCAAGGGTGCTTGTTCTATTATGTCAAATAATTTACAATAAGGTATGTTGAGAAAATGTCTCTTATAGAATGTTAGAATGTACACAAATAATAAGCAATCTCTTTACATTCGAGCAAAAGAACTATATAACGTTTTTAACTTTACCCATGACCTAGCCAAATTTCTTTTGTAGGATTTTTACGGATAAGGAAAAAAATTAAGGAGATATGCTCAACAGTTAAAGTGTACAGATCCATTTAGTTTCAGCAATCTCTCAGAACCTTTCTTATACCCTTGCATCTGCAGTTTCCTGATGATCAAGACAGCTCGTCAAAAGACGCCAAGCCGAAACTGGAGCTATCTTTCGAGTACCTGATGTCTCGTGACTCCCTGCAGTGGATCACAGTCACGAGTGAACAGGTTAGCAGGACTGCCTACTTGTACTGGTCTGGAGTAATTAGACTTAGAATAGCATTGTACATCAATATGCAAATTGTAAACCTAACTCTGAGTAGATTATTTTTATTTCATTCTAATATATTTTGATTGTTGGTGTACACAAATGTAAAAGTTTAATATAGGTTTATATCTTCAGTAAAAAAAAGAGACATTTTAGTTAAGATATTTCAAACCAGGGCATAAAATATGTGAACATTTGCTATGGAATAGTTGTAGGAAAGTTGGTTATTCAAATGCCCATTCAGCTACCAACCAGAAAAAATTACCGGTACCATTTTTTTTGTGTGCTCTAAACCGAAACAATGTATTGAAAATTTTATGGAGTTATTTTTGGCTTGTATTGTTTTTGCTTTAGAAAACCTTTTACCATTTTTATATGACTGTGGTCTCATTACAAGGAGAAGTTGCTTAATCTTCCTGCTTTTACAACATGTGTATCATTGATGGAGCAACTGTCAACTGGTCTTGTTTCAGGCAATGCTGATAAGCATGTCCCTACAGTCCATGGTCGATGAACTCATAATGAAGAAACAAGGAAGAAAATTTAAAAAGGTAAAAGTTAATTAACTCAGAGATGTAATATATATATATATATATATATATATATATGCTTATGATTACTTTTGATAGAATACATGTAATTTGATGATGACTTTCCGAATCAAATTGATATGTTAGACATTGACTTTTTTCTACTTTGCGAATGTTTTGTTTTTGTTTCTTATATAATATAATTGTATTTGAATGACTGTTTCAGCCCCAAGATAGGTTAAAGAACCCTGTTAGAGGAGGGTTTAGCGTCAACAGGCAATCTTCTTATGCCAACGGAGAGGTAATTATCACTAATAAATCCCTAATTAGGCATTAACACAATATGACATTATTATCATTACTTGCTATGTACAATTTTCAAATCAAATGCATCTTGAATTTGTGGGCTTTCTTGACTCATGAAATTCTTATTTTCCTAGTTTTTTAGTTTGTCTTTACCCTAAAATCCCCAGTGTGGGAGGATTACAGTAATTGTGATGTAATAGTATCCATAGTAACAGTCACTTAGCATCAGTAATGTTCATTGTATTTATAGCAGACTATCGTACAAGCAACATCATATCATGATTTGTCTCAGATTGATTGTGATATTTCTCTTATGTTGGCACAAATAAAGAATATTTCTCTAATTCTCATTTTACACTAAGCATAGATTAGAACCATATTTTTTAAATAACCTTACAGGGATGGTTTTTAACAATGTTATTTCTCTTCTGTTTACATGAATAAAAATGTTTTCTTAGTTTCACAAAACCTTTACACTAAGCATAGAATCATACTTTTGAAAAAAATTATTTCAAGGATGGCTTTCAACATGAACTAATATTTTCTTTATAGCAGCACTCGGAATTAATGGATGACAATCAAGTATACAATTTAGTCTTGTCAAAAGTTTTCTCTTTCTCTTTGTTTTTGTACCCTTGCTATGACATAGTCAGGGTAAATTTAACTCAGCACTCTGTCTTTGTGGCCTTCCGTCTTTAATTGCTTAAAGAGTCCTTTTAGAATTTGGGCCAAAATACCTTTTTTTCATTTTTTATTTAGTTTCTGTAGCATAATTTAAAACCTGTGTGATTTGGGGCTTTTTTCTCCATGCATATAATAATAACCTTTGTCCTGGGCAAAATGTTTGGCTACAGCCTAGCCTCTCTCCATGCTTCATGGAAACTATTTCTTTCTTCTTAATTCTTGATTTTAATAAGAAGAAACTAGAAAGGTAAAATGTTGTTGAGACTTACCTTGATCAATGAGGAGGGTAAATTGTGTGTTTGGTGAAGCAGTCACCCTACATTTGATTTAAATTGTGATGTTCTCAAAACCTTTTAAAACATATGCAAGTCTCCTACCGTAGATAATAATCAAGTCTGATGAGCTATAGAGCAAATGTTTTTTTTAAACTCATTCACCCATAATAAGTTATTTGTGTTTCTTTTTGTATTCATTTGGTTTACTACTGCACAAACATTGTTGTTTTATCTTTTGTTTTTTTAATTCATTTTCCAAAAATTCATTGGAAGGTCAATGATTGTGTTGGTTTATCATTTTGAACAGTCCACATTAGATTTTCTGTATTTTAAATTCTAATGACTACTTTGATCATTTTTGTTTTTACATTGTTTGATAAAAATGTATTTCTTTTAACTCATCATAACGTTACATTACCAGTAATAGATCATATTTGTGTTATTTCAAAAGGTGTATTTATAAAATAGTATTCGTAAAAAAATAGGCTTAGCAAATTTTCTATGCATAATCACAATTTTTAGCAATTGAATTAGGTCTCATATCTATATCAATGTTTTGATATTTAGAATTTAACTATTATATATTTGTCTGGGAGATATGAATGAATTTCTGACTCTGTAAGATTGGGAACTAATATATAAAAAATGCAATATGCAATTTGAAACTGTTGTCATTTACCTAAGTCAATGGATTGAAACCACATTTCGTATCAATTCTGTTTTTCTAAGTATTTAATTATCTCACTCCAGAACGAGGAGCAGAGCACCATCAACAAAGCAATGGGGTCCATGAAGAGAAATATCACAGTAAGTGTTTATCCAATCAGAATTATGAATGTCACAAAGCAATGGGGTCCATGAAGAGAAATATCACAGTAATTGTTTATCCAATCAGAATTATAAATGTAACAAAGCAATGGGGTCCATGAAGAGAAATATCACAGTAAGTGTTTATCCAATCAGAATTATAAATGTAACAAAGCAATGGGGTCCATGAAGAGGAATATCACAGTAAGTGTTTATCCAATCAGAATTATAAATGTAACAAAGCAATGGGGTCCATGAAGAGAAATATCACAGTAAGTGTTTATCCAATCAGAATTATAAATGTAACAAAGCAATGGGGTCCATGAAGAGGAATATCACAGTAAGTGTTCATCCAATCAGAATTATAAATGTCACAAAGCATTTCTGTCAATCTATTCTTCCTGAACAAAAATCACAGCTTCTCAAAAAATAAGATGAATTTAAACTTTGTGATACTCTTTTCCATATATAGAAGTTGATAAGTTGCATAAATGTTGTAGTATATTTCATGATGTGTTTTATTGTATACATAATCAAAGTGTACTCAGTAATGTGTGGAGGATGTCGTTATTCATGAATAAAGTGGATTTAATGGATTGAATTTGTATAATTTTAGCAATCTCTGATATTGATTCTACCTTTATAGCTGTGCAGCTGCTGATCTTGAAAAGGCAAAGCAGATTTTTCACAGGGACTATTCTTTGCAGTTAATTAATTATGAAATATATCACTCCACAACTTATCTGAAAGATTTAAGCTGGTCATCTACTGTTCTTGTTACTTTAAATTCATCTGTATGTATTTTGTTTTTATCTTGGTACTGTTTCTCTTCAGGATAAATTGTCCAAGGTATCATCAAAGCCAGATAACAGCCTAACAGAAAACACAGCCTTTGAGGGCATCGGTGATGATGATTTGTGATCAAGATTGAATGAAGAGATTATGAATTTGATTAAGTGTATCCATGGTAACAGAATTTGTCAATTCGATCAAACAAACAATTGAACCCCATGGTATCAAGGAATTGATATTCATAGTAATAGGAGATCTGTATCCATGGAAACAAGATGTCTGTATCCATGGTAACCAGACAATTGGCGGTGCTCTAGCTTGGCCAAAGAAATAAAAGTTGCTGACTTGGCTGTTTTGACTGATATGCAATTTTATTTTGTACAAGGGAGTTACAAATGAAATCTAAGAGTGGTTATGTTAAGTAAAAGCCTATAGAACTACAGGGTGAAAGGCATGTCATATTACGAGTCTTATTGTTGGCTTCATGATGTTCTAATTAGTGAATTATGACATGAAATTTTATAAATATGTACATGTACAACACTTTTTATTGTGGATGGAAGAGACTGTGTGAGAACACAAAGGAAATTGGTTTGTGAAATGAATTGTCAATAGATTTTTCAAATGAATTTACTGCCATATGATCAAAATATTTACCCTCAAACTTATGTCATAAACCTCACAGTGCTAAGATTTAATTTTCCTTATGTTGTTACCAATTGTTAATGTTGTGTAAGAACATTTGATATCATTGTACTTACTTACATACATACATTTTTTGCTTGTCCGAATACCTTCTGAACAATTCAATCTCCTTTACAATTGCATAGTTACATCAAATATTGGCAAATCAACATGATAGGTTGCAATTTATCTTCCATAATAATAGTTCCGGTCATTCCTGCCCCCCCTCCCCCCAATTATTCAATGATAGGAAACTAATCATCAAATTGATAATTATAATGTATGATTTTGTCAATGTGCAATTAATTATTATTTGTCCTGTTCAAGGTTGGTCCTCTGATATATGTATAAGATGTCTTTGTGTGTCGTCGGTGAGTGCAAAAAATGTTGTAAAAAAATTTGTCATTTAACGAACAAGAAATGACCAGATTAATAATCAAATATTTGCCCTTATTTGTTTTTGCAGATTTGTGTATATTTCATTTTACCATAAATGTGTGATTGAAATTAGCTTGTTTATTGATACTTACTATTGAATGTAATTAATATATGGCAATAGTTAATAATATTTGTTGATGTTATTTTTATAATTTTTGTATAAATTGTAAATTTTATTTTAGAAATATGACTCATACTGATTTTTGAAACATGTAAATTAGCTGGGAGGGATGTCTTACTAATAAGTTCATTTGCCTTTTTAACAATCACTGGCAATTTTAAAAATGTTCACTGGTTTCATTGTCTTTAAAAGTATATATTGAGTAAGAAACTTAACTATTTGAGATAAAAATAGTTATTGATGCGTCTTGTTTTGGACAAATTACCCCTAGAGATTGACATTATATCTGGTACATAACAGGCTTAAGGTCAAGAAGCCAGTGTTGAAATAATTGTCTGCCTGCCAGCCAAGTGCTGGTTAATTTCAGATGGGTCAAATTTCAAGAGGGCTGGTTGTTTCTTTAGGGTCAGTCCTGCTTGCGGGTTGGGACTAAAATTTATTTCAAACACTGCTGAAGGAGCATCAAATTCGTTCCTATTAGCTTACTTCCTTATCCATTGCAATATCAAACAATCATCGAAATATATTTTTAATACATGGAAGATATTTTATGTGGATGTTTTTTTAACGAATTCTTTTTCAAGTGTTTCATATACAAATAAAACAGAAATTACTTTATACATTAATGTAGATCATCACATTTTCCCAACCTGAAAGTGAAAATATCGTATTTGTGTGATTATTCTCAACTTAGCATCCCTCAACCAAATACATTTAATAATAATTGGTATTAAAAATTGGAACACAAGTTTTTCAAAGAGAACAATAAATTATTTGAGTAAGAATTGTCAAATAGTATTCTCCTTCAAGTGATCAAAACTGATGTTTATGTTTATGAGTTATATCTATTTATGTGGACAGTTTCTGATCAGTGGAAATCTTGAATAGATATAGATAATTCTTTCATGTTGCCAGTTTAAACTGATGGTTTTGATGTGTATATTGTTCATATTTGTTTTGTTTTATCTCTATGTGATAGTGGTTTGTACTTGGTTATAGACTCTTAAATGTCAATTTTCCACGCTTGATCGATTTCCAATTAGCTGCATTGTTAATTGCCTTGCTATGTCAATATGTTCAAATTTGTTAATAAAGAAATAGAGATTATTACACGAGTGAGTATGTCATACTCGAAAATCACAGTTTTGCAAAATTCATATGACAAAATTCTGAGTGTAATAATCTCTTTTTTTACCGATTCAATCCATCTAAAACGCATGTAAATATTTTTAAAAATGGCGAGATTCCTTTGCTTGAGTTCACACAAATGATTATTTAAGCTCAGTTTCATGTCCTCTAACTGAACAACCGTCAAAATTTTAAACATTTGTAAATGTTATGAATCAGTTATCAATGTAAGAATAACTAAGGAAAGAGATAGTATGTTATAGACTTGCCATGTTCCAACTTTAAAACAAATCTAAGAAATGGTAATTCCATTCCATTCCATAGATTCAGGAAATGTATTAAAATAAGTGTTTAACTTCTGCCTGTTTTAAGTAAGACAAAGAGTTTTTGTTAATAAGCTGTATGACTGTTCGGTGAAATCAATGGAATTTGTGATTGTAAGTATCACAGGATAACACTTTACATGTTAGTGTGGTTTTTGGCCTAGTAGGTACACAGTGAGTGGGAAATAGTCCTGCATGCAATATTCCTCACTTGGCGAGGTTACTTCTGGTTTATTGATATTACAAGTAGAGAAAGCGTAGTTCTCGTTCATAATCAAAATTCAAGAATTGCACCTGTTACACGCATCAAAATGACGAAAACATCAAAAATATATTTTGAGATTTGTAGGACTACTAACCTCTTTGAGTCACAATTCTTTGTGGAATAGGACTGGGCATTTTTCAACTTGATATTTACACCAAGTATAGTAAATAAAGACAGATTATATATCACGTAAAAATATTTTTAACATATTTCCTTATCAAAATTGAATGCCTGATTAGCTTATGTGAAGTCATTGCATGAATTTGGTTCATTGTTTTTGACATAATTTGAACTTTGCTTTGTTCTTTGCAGTTTCTCCATATAAAAACATACTGCAAAGTGTTACCAATAAATTACGAATCAGACCCTGGCAAAACATTCATGTTACCAACGCACACATAAATCCTTTAAAAACATTTAGAAGATTATAATTATTATCTTTGACTTGATAAATAAAGCAATACATTTGTTTGTACATTTGTTTCTCAACTGTTGATTACTTACCATGTTGTGTTTTGGGATAAATATTTGATTTTCACAGAAACGTATTTTAAAAGGTGAGGAAAGCATCTTTTAACTCTACGCTTTAATCCTAAGCCAGGGTATTATTATTCTGGAAGTTGCAATATTATGATGTTACAGCAAATGTACATTTTCATATATATTTTGCTCAAACAATTCACAGAGAGGCTATGATATTACTTGTACATATACGCATGTGTCACTTGACTTTATCACTGTGAAAAAAAGGTAAAAAATTACTGTCAACTTTCCAAATTTTCTACTTTTTAAATAATAAGTAGGCAAACTGTCACTAAAGGAAAAGAAATGTTTAAGTGAAACACTGGATTTTCCCGTTTCCAAGTGTGTTGAAAGATAATTTTAAGTGTTGTTACTTGCTAAAGTTAGATGTTTCTCTCAGTCTAACCAGTTTTTTGAGAAAATCTGTTAACATTTCCAAGTAAGTCCAGACTGAATTGTAATTTTTGGAGATTGAAATTTAAAATATAGGATACAATTTGGTGCAGAAAAATTTTCTGTTGAAAGAGGTAATGCCGTTAGAAAAATAAATGGAACATTACAAGCATTGTTAAATGCAAATGAGAATAAAACATTTAATGAAATAAATGTCTTCCTTGTTTTCATTTCACTATTTGTGATTGTCAGAACATGTATTAATCTTATTGTATATAGCAATGGTGACATTTGTAGCAAAACCTTACTTAACATGATTTAGATTTACATTTTCCCAATATGTTTAACTCATATGACTCCACTCTACAAATATGACACAAGCAGCAGGTGCTTGTTTATCTGGATAACTCCAAATTGTCCCATAAAAATTACGGTATTACAATGAGAGAGGAGATGCGTGTCCATTCTTTCCCCCTCAAATGTAAAGTGATGATAGAACGTTTCTTCAATGTCTTTGGTTAATATCACTGGTTACTGTTTGTCAAGGTACCCTATTCATATCAATAGTTCAAAGTCACTTTTGGCTTTGAGGAAGATCTGGGCAAGTTAGCAAGTATGTTTAGGAAAGCTTAAGTAGATGACAAACGACAAGTGACAAGTATTAACAAAGTTTGCAGCATCCAAATCTGTGACATTTTTGTGTGTCCATAATTAAAACTTGGCATCAATAAATCAAAACAATTTTTTAATGTTTAAATTTATTGTAATATTGTAGCTCATTCATATATCACATCGAGGGCTGCTTCACATGATAAACCATACATTGAGCAAATTAGATATTTCTGCAAAGATACATTGTAGTAAGGGGTTTGAAAACTATCGACTGATGTCATTCAAAAAAACAATAATTAACATGAATAGTCTCCCTTTGCACATGTATATTCCTATTTCAACTATCACTCACATTTGATACAGTCTTGACCAGTTAGCACCAAGTGAAATGTAAATTTCTGAGAAAATATAAGATTTTAGCACACAACATGAAGACACTGATGATATATTCCCTAACCTCTTCAGACATTCAGGAAATAACAACTTATTCAGTTCAAATTGGCCTTCCTTTAATGCTCCAGCACTTCTCCAACCTTATGGAAAAGTGGAGTCTGTTCCTAATATCTATAAGGATAATTCTTATAGTGCTTGAATAAATTGTGATGAACATTATTACATGGTTTGTATGAATATACAAGTTATTATGCTAAAATGACCTCAAAGCTATGTTGATCTCATGGAAAAGCACCACAATAAATAAATCACGATTCAATAAAGAAAGTTGAAGGAAATAATTGGAAAATAAGCACAAAAGCATACAAGCAGATATGAATGTGAGATGTTGTACACTTATTCAGTATCAGTTCATGAGACATGGAAGGAACAGCAATCAACCATCATCAGCCATCCTCCATTACCCAGGGTTCCATGTTCTACACCTAATAATACATCCCAGCGTGTTTTCTTTAGATGAATCAAAACTTTAAAAAGCCAATCAAAATGCCAAGACGAAAAGTCCTAACTGATTTGACAGCCCCAAGTTTCACAGTCACACTATGCACATTAATCATCCAGCTGTATCAGTGTACCTGTATCCACAAAGGTACAAAAGGTACAGGTACAAAGGTAACAATCCTGTGATTTTCTTCACAGTATATGCCTCATATCACTAGGGAAAGATATTAAAACATGGACGCACTTATAAGGCATATTTTCCCGTTGTTCTGACAGGTATATTCACTAAGTCCAGAAAGTGTTAGTCTTTGTTGACCAATGTACACAACGCCAATGCATGCTCATAACAGACACATGCCGGCATCACAGACACATGCTGGCACCACAAACACAATGCCGGCATCACAGACACAATGTCCAGGGGTTGAAAGCACCACCACGGTAAAGCCAGCAGTTGGGATACTGATGAAAGGCAGCTTAAGCAACTATCACATATGTCATTGTACATACATAATAAATTAAACAGCTTAATCAATGTAAATATCATATGATCTTCCATCTGAAGTGCTATTCTTGACATTTGGTGTCCGTGATTATAATGCAGGATGTTGAATCAAAGAGATTTAGGAAAAAATGTTATATGAAATTTATAGATTATTATTTTTAAGAACAGATGGAAGAATCTATTAAAGATAAAAAACATTTGGTTTAGAAAAATTATTAAAATGGTATAGGGAATGGTAAAAACATTGTGACTTAAGTCAAAAATTATTTCATTTGAATAAATTTATTCTCATATTGGAGAAATGCTTTCTTGAGTTAATAAGAAAAATTTTTAAGTAGTCAAGGAAATGCAGAACAATTTCTAAATGATTTGTCAATGACAAGGTAGATTTGTGCAAGTAATCATAAACTTAGGTTAACCTTTAGAACTGATGGAGATAAGTACATAAACGATTCATGTTATTTGTTGATGGTAAAGCAAAATTTCCATGGATTAATCCTTGCATAATATCATCTCAAAACAACACAGATAAATTGGACTAAATTGATGATTAAATTTCAAATCATACTACTTCTAAGTCAATATCACTTCTTATTGTCACATCAAAGTAATATCATAGTCCACCAAATTGCCAATTTATCAAAATCACTTTTATTTAATCATATCCTCATCAGAAGAACTTGGTTTAAGTCTGCTCTGAACAGATGATATCAGTCCTCGGGACTTTTTCGTTGGTTTGTGTCTCTGAGGAGTAGAACTGATTGGTTCGTCATCGGAAGAAGAGTCCGGCTTCTTGTCCGACTCTGACGAGGAGGAAGAGAAAAATCCCCACCTGTTCCTCCTCCGAGGAGGTTTGGCCACAGCTGTCTCCGGAATCACGTCCCTCACAGGACGAGACGTGTCATCGTCACCAGAGGATGATGACGCGGCTTCTTTGAGATCGTATTCCCCGTCAGACGATGAGAGATCAAGAAGGTAGGCAAAGAACCGTATAACTTTATTCTTCCGTCTGCGTCTACGCGGTTGTGCTTGCTTTTCACTGTCGTCTGTCTGCTCCTTCTCACTTTCAGAGTCTGAGCTTTCGTCGTACATGACTTTCTTTCGAGTTCTTTCACTTAATTTCTTCTTATCAATTTCTTTAGAGTCCGTTTTCTCTTCTTGAAGAGCAGTCGAGCCTTTTCGATCTGTTTCTGGGTTAGGGTCCGGCGTGTACCCACAAGCTCCCAGCAGCTCCAGGTCACTCGCTGTCTCCTCCTTCTTGTCCCCATTGTCCGTCTTCTTAGACTGAAATTAAATATACTGTTCTTTATCTAAACTTGTTCCACTGTTTCTAAAATGATAAGAATTAAAGTAGTATAATGTAGACAATGACTTAATCATTAACAAAATGAAATGATTATTTATCAAATGCCGCCATTGTCATAACAAATGTTGTAGAAGTATATTTTTGGATGCTATTCCCATGTATGCATGAACAAGATCCTATCCTCCTTCAAACTTATAACCTCATTTATAGTATCAACATTAAAGGATTAAGTTAAGGACATTAAGCAATTGGCTATCAAGCTCTTTAGACAATATCATTATATTACCTATGGCAGAAACATAAAACATACAATATGAAGAACAAGAGAATATATAGTTCTTATTTCATACTGTCCTTTGGTCCTTATTAAAAAAAGAGAAATTATTCCACCCAATCAGGTCATCCTTCCACAAGGCACAACTCGGGCAAGTCTCCATAACTTCCCAATGTAAGACTTGCTGCAATACAACATTTCTCTGCAAGCTCTATAGTAAAAACATCCAATCGCAAATCTCCAGGTTGGATGACTTATGGCAGGCTAGGCTGCTCCACTCAAACAACAAATTTGTGTGCAATGCAGCAAGACCTAACCTAGCTAGTGATGGAGAGTGGCCTGAGTGATACCTTGCAGGGGAAGTGTCAATCTGACCTCATTCTGGTTCTCCTGGTCCTCCATCTTCATGTACACGTCCACCAGTTTGGACAGCTTGAAGTCCACGGGGAACAAGTCCGCCCCTTGACCAGTTGCCTCCAGGGTGTACCGACATTCCGGGCAGTTTACCGGCCGCTGGTGTCCAGTCACGATGTCCTTCTGGCCCTGCTGACCGATGAAGGCCTGCAGACAGTTCCTGCAGTAGGAGTGACCACATGGCAGCCGCAGTGGACGCTTGAATAGTTCCATACATATTGGACAGGTCAACTCACTCTTGAGGTCTGTGGCTGACATGGTAGAGGGGTCTGAAATCAAGACCCAATGTTTGCTATTAAGCATATTCATGAATTAAAGAGGGATAAATGGAAAGGATGTATTTATGCCTTTTGCTACACTGGAGAATCCAGCTTGCAGAAATTTTTCAAACACCCCATTATGAAATGTTTCCAGCATACAAGCATATTTAGGGAAAACTTCATTCAAAATGATATATAAGAAATTTCAGATACAGATGTTTACTGTGGTTATTTAAGAAGATTGCAGGTAACAAATTTAGCATTAAAAAATTAATCCCCTGCCCTAAATAATTTTATGCTTGAATATATGACACCAATCTAGGGGTGTTAGGGCTTCAGGGGATTAAAACCCCACCAATTTGGTATGGTGTAAAACCTGGATGCTGTCTTTTGGCGATTGGAGGATGGCAGCCGGCCTTTGTAGGTTTTGGACTGGAGGTTTAGGTTTGGCTGTGGCCCTTTTGACTATATATAATATTTTGATATTTTCTCATACATAACTTAGATAGGTTATGCAGAGCGAATATTTGTATGAATCTCTCACTATGTTACTACGTTATCAGAGTTTTGCTTATTACGTTTGGGGTGATACACTAGATAGATATGTGACAGCCCCACAAGCCTCAGGAAATATAAGGAGATACGGATGTTTTCCTTGAGTATTTATCTATAGGAAACTAGCCATTGACAGATTTCTAAATAATTGTGAGTGCGGGTTTAAAGGGGGTAGTTTCATTTAAAAAATTAATATTTATGTACTGGGATGGTGAAAAAGTTGTGTGTTTTATTGTCTTTCATTTAGTTTAGAAAAATTATATTTTTCTAATCACAAAAATGAACCAACAGATGTCAAAAGAAATTTTCAATTCACATATTTGTGTTACTGCATACAATATTTGATAGGTGTCTCTACAGTCATTTATATGGAAACAATAATGAAACTATGAATTCTGGTTGATTTAAACATACAAAGTTATTTACATAATTTTCTGATAACAGTACGTAAACAAAACACATAACCTCAATTATGACATCACATGTACATAATAAATAAAATACATTTTATATTTTTTAGAAAGACCTTGTTGAAAAACTTTGACAAAGATATCCCTACTAGTTAATTTAGAATAATTATTCTATGCATTCTAGCATCTGTTAAGCTTATGTCACCTGCTTTTGAAAGTTCAAACTTATTTATTCTAATACAGCAATACCTATACAGGAGATATATGTAGCTACTCCATGACTTGACAGACTTCTTGCTCTAGTTGATTTAGTTTTATGACACATTAACTTTTAATGCATACATTTTTAACTGTGTGAGAGATGCAGGCTGTAGTTAATAACTTTGAAAAGCAAGTCTAGATTTGTTTTTTTATGGTAAATGACATGAAAAAAGGGCTGTGCTTTCACTTATTTTGAAACATTATAAAAAACTATATTGTGGATAGAATATCTACACATTTACAAGTGATCTATGATATACTAATTAACAATGACTATGGTACAAGTCTTTTCACACTCATAGTGCCAATGATGTTAATTTTCAGAAATAACCACTACTTGTCAATAAAATAACACAATATATGATGTTCCACAAATTTGGCCCCAAATACATACTCTGTGCCCCTTTAGTGAAAGATTTAACAAAATGTCCATTACTTTAATTAATTATACAAATCAACAAAAGTAAGTAAAGTAAGTTTAATATGAATATATCTAGTGATTTCTTCAATCTAAAATGAGAACCTAGTTGATCAAATGCTCCATAATTACTTAATGAGTTCTCGATGAATCATGTTACAAACTTTTGACAAATGTGACACCATTGGATTCTTCTCATATTCAAGTATTGTACCTCGAGAATAGTTTACATACCTGCAGTACAAGGTATGCGGTCACATTGATCGCCCAAGTAACCCGAATCAATAAAACAAAAATGCATCGCATCACTTGGATCAATCTCAACAAAGCCAAGCGCAGTAGATTTACTGCAGTACCTATCTCGTACTTACGTCAGGTGACCTCCTTTGGTTTGGACAGTCGCGGACGTCTTTCGTCTAGAAGGGTCTAAAGTTATTCACTTGCCTTTTGGATCAATATAAAATCATAATAAACTATACTCCAGTGATATTGACGATAATCGATGAATAAATAAGGCTAAAATGGCTACATTTTACTCAAAACGTGTCAAATTGCATCTTGACATGAGGAGAGAAATCCTTCCTACCTACGCAGTGTGTATTAGTGGCTACAACGGTTACCTCCCTTCGAAATTGTACAGATAAGGAGTGAAATCGTTGTAGGTTATTGTAGTTGGAGAGAGGGGTTAAAGGTTCACGGTTAGCAGGAAAGAAACATTAGTACCTATAAAACGAAGTGATTAAATGTTGGATGTTGTCTGTAACGTAATAGTCGTCATTGATTGATTTGAGTTAATGACTGATTTCAATTGATGATTGATTTCAATGGGTAAAAGTACTTTGGTTTGGATGCATTTTCCTATATTGAATTTCATATCTTCGATTGGTCAAAAATCTCATTAAAATATGTTGATAAAAATTTATGCAATATAATATGTTACGAAGATTATGCTTAATATAACGTGGTGCAACAATAAAGATCTTTTATTACGACAGCGTGTTTACAACACTGCAACTGAACAATTTAAAACTTAGAGCTATGGGCTCTGTAGCTCATCAGTCCGAGTATTGTTACACATGGGAATATTACATCACCAAAATGTTCAGTGTCAGTGCACGAGACCAAGATAACACTAAATTCGGAGGAAATGGATCATGTCATTTTTTTAAAGGGGAATGTAACACTTTAAAAAATCATTTCTTCAAATTTGCCCAAATCAACATGAGTTTATGCCATTTGTGTCATATTCAGAGAGTCAAACATATCTTTACTAAACCCAATCATCCGTAGTCGTTAAAGAAATTATCAAGTATCAATCTAAACCCTTGGTCATTTTGTGTGAAAACCTTTTCGTCCTTTGAGGTAGGGAAATGGATCAGCAAAGCTTAGTTGACCATAGTATGTTTGATTTAGAATTCTTAATGTGTACAGTACAAATTATGTTTAAAACAAATGTAGAAAAATAAAAAAACACAATGAGTCTACTCAATTGGTTTTAATTATATAAATAGGTAAATTTAGGGCTATTTGTTAATCTAAATATTAAACAAACATATTAGTATTTATTTAGAAGGTCAGAATACACATCCTGCAAGACGAAGAAAGGTGTTGTACCTTTTATGTTTTTGGTGCTACAACTTTACGATTTGAAATTTTAAAAGTCATGAACATAACTTGGATGACTTTGGGAGGTAGGAATTCACATCTTAGTCAAACAAAAAAGGTATTTTTAAAAATTGCGATTCCTAGCATTAATGGTTAACGAACAAAAGACGAATGAAGATATAAGGGAACACACCCAGTCCGCCAGTATCTGGATGGGGGTCAACCAACAATTTAAATTTGAGTATCCAGTCAACATGATGTAATTCTGAAAATTTTTGCTTCCTAGCGATTTAGCCATATTTGAAATTTTTTCTAAAAAAGACGAAAAAAGATTTGAGGGTGGACAACCTGCCAACACCCATACTTGAAGAGAGGTCCTTGCCAAATTGAGAAATTTGAGTATCAATGTCACAAAGAAGTTTCCTTTAAAGTTTTGGTCACCTCTGTCGATTGGTTTCGGAGAAAAAGATTTTTGTAAGATTTTAGGTAAAATGTCTGTAAGACCCATGTTCGAGGTTGAGGGGTGTCAGTCCTAAAGGTTTTTTAGACAGATAATTGAAAGCATAGAAGCTACTATTTTCTTGATTGAAGAATGTTGCCTTAGTTGGCACCAGCTATTCCTAACACCACCTCATTGTTTAACTCGTACTCTCAAAGGCTTCCTGTACGCGAGAAAATACAGTACAGGATATTATGCTACGCATTTAGATGTTTAGAAGGATCTGCACCTCAGTATCTTAAAGACTTGCTTCAGCAGTATGTTCCACGCAGAACACTTCGATCAGAGTCCCAAAATCTTCTACAGGTACCAAAAATCAAAATGGCTGGCTATGGCGGGAGATCCTTCTCATATGCTGCAGCCACCCATTGGAACAATCTCCCTGCCCATGTCCGATCCTGTTCCAACTTCAAGTCCTTCAAGACAAAGTTGAAAACACACCTCTTCCAAGCAGCACTCTTATAAACTCTGCAGTGATACTGGCGCTTTGAGCATGTTAGTCAGCCTGGAATAGCGCTATACAAATAGACACATTATTATAATTAATTAGTAGCTGTAGATCTACATTAATAACCAAAGTTAACGGCAGTAGATCTGGTAAACTCGAACATGTGAAAAGATTACGGACGCCGGAAGCGAGCCTATTCCAAACTCCTAGCCTGGAATAAAAGACCGTAGGAGTACAAAAAGACCAAACGCTAAAATAAAATCTTGTTACATGTTTTATTCATGAAAGTTATATTTCATTGAGTACATGCCGTCTTGAAAGCCCGTTTCTCATATGTACAAATTCCTGGAAATTTTTTGCTCAACAATTTATATCAAACTATATTAATTTTTTATCAAAAAATTGATTGCTGTTTCATGAAAACTGCATAAACTCGAACGCTTTTATACAATGACACTGCATATATTATCATTCACTTACACGTGCAAGTCCAAAGTCCTAATAGTCGTTTAGTTAAAACATTCACAGATTGTTTTACATTGACCATGTCGCAAATCCTTGAATAAGCTCCTGGGTCTAAGTCTACATTGAAATATAATCGCTGTCTTGGATTTTGTTTTTGAATGTGAAGTCAACTGAGAAGTGAATATGTGCTTTTGAC
The DNA here is from genome assembly GCA_921293015.1 of Phorcus lineatus. NCBI lineage: Eukaryota > Metazoa > Mollusca > Gastropoda > Trochida > Trochidae > Phorcus > Phorcus lineatus. Next base: position 5,105,622 of record OV121081.1, on the reverse strand, counting down.
CACTTTTTGAATAATAGGCATTACTTAGTGCCATTTAATAGCAAGGATTTATTTTGTATTAACAATAGTAATGCGAATATATAAATAATGATGGTGGTGCCTGTGTAAATTTAAAAAATTGCTTACAATACTGGCTCGCAATAATAAGAGCCTATTGAAGTATTGCCACTTAAATAAAGTCCGGGTAACAAGGTTTTTGAATTATTTTTATTATTCCCAAGCGATTACTAATGGATTTTCGGAACATTAGCTATCGGTTACTATTCAGAAATTGTCTTGTATCCTATATAAAGGGATATCTTGTCAACATTCTAATTGGTTTGCAAGTGTAATGCCACTTAGATACGTCTAAATCTATTGCAATTAGTGTTTAACTTTCCATTCCAGATTGACTCTAGATAATCATATAGTTGAGTGAGCGTGAAATGCAATTATAAAGTTTTAATAGGAATATGATACAGGTTATATTCGGCTGGTTTCATATTGCTTTTTTGCAAAAATGATCGTCGAAATGATTTAAACTTCAAGGCGATACATGAAACAAATGAACAAATAAAGGGATATGACACTTAAACCATAACAAAATATGAGACTGAAACGTGAGTTTTGTACAAACATTCAAATATACAATAACGAACTGATGAAGACTAAACATTGCTATAAGCAATAATGAAATTGGATAAAGTTGACACATTTTCAGATCTAATGTATCAAATACTGATTTATCATAATATATCGTATACAAAAATTGCTTTTGACACAACCATTATAAGATGCCTCATACATTAATTCAAGATTTAAAACAAAATAATCACAAACAGAAATGCCTATTTACTATTAACTGAAATTGGGTAATTGTCGTGGTGTTGTTATAACATAGTAGAACATTAATACTTGAAAAGCTTTATGGTTCTGTTTGGTTAAGTTAGAATTCGATTGATAAATCAGTTACAATAGAAGCTTTGAGTAATGTTATTTCTGACATATTAAAACTTACAAGAAATGAAAAACACCAACTTAAAATCCGTTACAAATACAAACAAAGAACCACTCACTAAATATCAAATAAACTAACAATTCGAAATGGAATTAAGCAGTACTAAATACAACCAACTACGATATGTTCTTCAACTTCAATCATTGTGAGTACAATATTTCGTTATCCAAGTTCACATTTTACATGAAAAACAATGAAAGTGACCTAATTACAAAACATATGCACAGAATCAATTCAGAAACGAGCTGAAGTAGGTAAAACGAGGCAAGTCTGTGAGTTATTGAATAGTTATTGCTTCTAGCTATTCAATTTGGTATCACGTGAGCACTCAGATCTCACGAGATCACGACACACTCGGGGATGTCGATCTAAAACTACCTTTATTTGGAATTGAGCCATGTACACAGTTCCATCCTTTGTTGACAACTAACCCTTGGAGTGGCCAGAGATCGCTGGAGATTTACTGAACATCATCAATCTCTCCAGCTCTCTCCAGGAGATTATATCAAATGTTTGGTGCACTATGACATTTTAAAGAAGCTAGGGATTTAAGCTGTTTTCCCTGATGGGTTGACATGGAGTAAGTTTTGCTATCTGATTGGTAAACACTTGGGTAAGTTTTGCTCTTTGTTTGGTTAACATTGAGGTAAGTATTGCTATCTGATTGGTTTACATTGGGTTAAGTATTGCTGTCTGTTTGGTTAACATTGGGGTAAGTATTGCTCTGATTGGTTAACATTGGGGGTAAATATTGCTCTCTGATTGGTTAAAGTTGCAGAAAGGTTTGCTATCTGGTCGGTTAACATTAGGGTAAGTATTGCTATCTGGTCGGTTAACATTAGGGTAAGTCTTGCTATCTGGTCGGTAAACATAGGGTAAGTCTTGCTATCTGGTCGGTTAACATAGGGTAAGTCTTGCTATCTGGTCGGTTAACATTAGGTTAAATCTTGCTATCTGGTCGGTTAACATTAGGGTAAGTATTGCTATCTGGTCGGTTAACATTAGGGTAAGTATTGCTATCTGGTCGGTTAACATTAGGGTAAGTCTTGCTATCTGGTCGGTAAACAGGGTAAGTCTTGCTATCTGGTCGGTTAACATTAGGGTAAGTATTGCTATCTGGTCGGTTAACATTAGGTTAAGTCTTGCTATCTGGTCGGTTAACATTAGGTTAAGTATTGCTATCTGGTCGGTTAACATTAGGGTAAGTCTTGCTATCTGGTCGGTTAACATTAGGTTAAGTCTTGCTATCTGGTCGGTTAACATTAGGGTAAATCTTGCTATCTGGTCGGTTAACATTAGGGTAAGTCTTGCTATCTGGTCAGTTAACATTAGGGTAAGTCTTGCTATCTGGTCGGTTAACATTAGGGTAAGTCTTGCTATCTGGTCGGTTAACATTAGGGTAAGTCTTGCTATCTGGTCGGTTAACATTAGGGTAAGTATTTAAAGCTGATTAGCTAACACCTCCTGTCCCTGATGAGACAGGATGTGGTTAACATTGCACACAGTTTTGCTATCTGGTTAAACTTTGGGTAAGTATTTCTATCTGATTGGTTAATTTTAGGGTATAATTTTAGGGTATGTTTTGTTATCTAAAAGAGTGATTATTTTTATCTTTGATTCAAAATAATGTCTTATTCAGAAATCATTGTTTCTTTAATAAAGACCATGAAATACTTCATTCCTTTTGCATTGATTCTTATAAACCGACGTCCCCTGTGTGACATGATCTAAAAGTTAACATTATTTAAAGAATTTGCACAAAACATCTCGCCTCGGAACCCTGAAGCAACCTTTCTCAATAACTTAATTTTCGTGATGAAGGGTCCTAGACGATTTGAAAATGTTTATCAAGAAATAGACAAACACATGCGTCAATTATGAAAACACGTGCACATAAAGAAGTTAAAATATATTTACAATACCAAATGGTTTGCCAAAGTTAATAAAGTTTCTTTCCAGAGTAAGAAAATATATTAGAACCAAAATGTCTTAGTAGGTAAGAAAACTATCTTCCTATCAAGTCGATTTTATGTCGTCGTGTTTGCACTTTACGGTCAAGGAGACCTGGCAACGTTATTTAATAAGACATTTTCAATGTATATAAAAGAAACCGTTAATAAAAACTTTATATTGTTCACGGTATTTCAGATGAGAATTTAATTACCAATACATTGCAATTGGGTTTCTTCATATTTGTTTTCAACTAGAACTAATGTGTATGTGATAAATTAAGGTCGGGGCATGATATGGTTCTTCGGCAAACTTAAAAACACACGAATATAACTCGATCATCATAAAAGTGAAGATCACGTACTGAGGGTCTAGTGACTGTCAAAGTTAGAAAATATATATCATGTGAGCTTACTGCATATATTTATATGAGAAAAACCGTATATACAACAAAAACTATTCTCGAATGTCAAGACCTCGACGCTTTACTGCATTCGTCTGTGAAACCCGCTTTTCCGAATGTTTGAATTTATCCAGAAACCCTTTTACATGCATGCCATTACATTGTAGTAATATCACAGTCACCATCCATCTCAATTATGTACACAAACAGTCTTTCCGGCTGACAGTACAGAAGACACCATGATCTACACGGGACAGTCAACATGAGGTCAAAGGTTAATCGTTTTGACCTGTGTCGATCTCTTCGGGTTGCTCCTGTTTGATTTCCAGTTTGATTTCTCCTTCTTCTGGCGTCAGTACCTTTTCGCGGATTTCATCGGTCACGTGACCCTCATCGACGTCACGACACCACTTCCGGTACTGAAAAAGAAAGGTCAACGACTGAATAAACAGAAGTGTTCCTCCTTGATAGACTATCTATTCTGTCTGACCATAAGCACAGGGGCACGTATTGTTGTAAACACGGGGTTCGGGGGAACATGAGAAGGGACTTGATTCAAGATCATGTTTCAAATTAAGCCCCTTGTTTTCAACAATTCGTTCCCTGTGCTCACAACCACATTTAGGTGAATACCATGCAGAAATCATATCAAACTAACGAAACCATTTGGAACGTTACTTCAAGAACGGTTATTAACACGAACTAAGACATTATGTTAAATATTATAGTGCATTTCATTTTCACAACCATTCACACTTGTCGATGATTCAAATTTGTCGACCGACGATTCTCGCTTGCCCACAGTTTCACATTTTTCGGTCTTCCTCATTTGACCATGCGTCAAAAACAGTTAAAATGCATTTGATGAACATAACGTACAATAATAACCTTGGCACGAAATAAAACTTTATTTGACTCATTTAATTCAGTATGAAATGTCAAAGAACTGTTATTGCGTGAAGTGGTCGTAAAATATAGGCGATAATTTGTAAGAGAGATTTTTGCAAAAAAAAGTTTATAAATCGAAAGAGACCTCCTACACCATTCGCATATCACCATTTTGTCAATTGTGCTATTGCTGTTCAATTTCATAAAATGATGACGATATATTCACTTGATTATTCTAGACTTTTGCATGTCTTTGTATTATTTTTAAGACGGTGAATGCTTTCGATATTGCAAGGGAAATATAGTGATTCGTTCTTCACCATCTATCCTTTTCACAACGATATAGTGTGACTGTTCAAACAAAGGATTACCATGTGAGTTTCATTCCAAAAAGGGGTTTTATCTACGTATTTTAATTGTGACCGTGCCTCAATGAGTGATTAAACTTTTGTCAATACCATATAACATAGATAGAACACCCATTACCAATATATTTTACCATAAGTGCAGTCGACAGGTTGTTTTTTTCCAAAGGTACGTCAATATCATGGCGTTTTGGAACTGTTAATAGATAAATGCCGTTCAAGATTGATCCGACGCATAAAGAAAGAAGTGGTCTTGGTATTCATAATTGATATTGTACGAACGCTTCATGCAGTGAAAATGCTTCAAACTCGCAGCAGTTTATAATTATAATCTATTCGTTTGTACATCATTTTAAAATTCTCCTCGATGTTCCGAATTATGAAGAAACATTTTCAATTATATTAACAATACAATAACTTCTCCTGAAGCTTTAAAACGTTTATGGAGTATTTATGGTGACCCAAATCTATTTCCAAGACGATGCATTGAGCACGTATAAAGACGTGTGTCTCTTGATAAGAAAAGGTCTCACGATGCGTACTCTAGACTGGTTCCCTTTCGACGATTGACCATAAGTAGGTTAAGTAGTTAAAAATTAAGAAGTTATCGTCCATAGATAGCGTTCTTCACTGACAATAAACTTCTCAATGCCACTCAAAGTTGGCAACAATTACTATCATCCCTCCTTGCCTTTATGTCCTGATTTATGGTTGGTGGACTCGTTTGTAAGTTATAAGATTAAACCTCAACAGATAAATTCACAGACTACTCTGACAATGTATGGTATGGCATGATTTCAAATATGGAGTATTTCACACTGATCGTTTGTTCTGTCTTATATTCGTGTTTGTGTTCAGTGCAGTTACGCAAGTTAACTGCAGATGCTATTTTAAAGCATTAAAATGAATTGCCTTAGAATTTGAAATCTCTTAAACTCAAAATTAAAGTACCCGTTTGTTAAAGTAATGTTCGACTTTTCAGAATCTCCTTGGAATGGTATGAATTAGGCCAGTGTTTGTTCATGTGTGTGTTCATGATATGTCAACACTCATTGAGGCAAGGGCAGGACTGTCAACATGAATTTCATAAAGGGTGGAGCGATTCACCCCTCACCTTTTCCTAATCTAGTAGTTTGTATGGCTGTGATATGCGTTAACGTTTTAGGTGCAGTTAGCAACATAAAGGACCAAAAAGTACTGAGTACAACGAAACCCTTTAGAAACTCTTTGATTAAGGTAGCACATGTGTTGTAACGGCATTTATACCATACTCTCTAGGTGATAACTTCACTGACATGGTACATGGTTTTTTTAATACAAATGGATAGTTCTTTAAGTGGACAATAGTTATAATCAATGAAAACATGACAATCACCAAGAAAAATAGAGTTTATGACATTTCATCTATGAAAGATATGGAATATACAAATTCATTTTTAATAACACCTTTTTTAAACTGAATATAACAACATTACCTAGTATTTAACAAAATGACTATATGAAGCAAAACGAAAACAATTCAAAAAACTACAATAAAACCCAGTTAAAATGGCAAATAAAATGTTCAGTGAAATAAGGTTCTTTTCTGCCTTGGACCAAGGAGTTAATCGACTAGACAATAGAATAATTATCAATAAGCATGCATAGAAAAAATAACATATTTATTGCGAATTTTGGTTTTCTCCATACCTTCTTACGCATAATCAACAATGAATAAACAAGATCCAGAGAGCAAACTTTCAGATGTTACAAAAAGGGGGATAACTCTGAGAAACTGATAAACTTTGACCTGCATAGCAGCTACCGTGACTCTCACAGAGTGGGGTTCAAATCCGAAAGGATGAGAATGATGGTGATAACATGATCAGCATGAAGATTTTCAAGAAAATTAAAAGTCGATTATTGATGACCAATAAAGTGGGTAGCTGCTTATATAAATAGACTATGATGTTAATTTTTTAGATCTTTTATATCATTTTATTAGATTATCCTATGTTTCATTTCATTGTTATAAATCTTGAAATCTTATAAATATTATTATATATATATATCTCTATAAATATCATTTATATATAAACATATTATTCCCTAATCATTTGAGAGTCTGATATGATAAATAGGTTCATGGGTTTTCTTATTTTAATTTTTTTGTTTAGTTTATTTGGATATTCGCTAATACATGTAAAACATGATTGTAAATGGAACAAAAACTGCAAAGGAAAAATATAACAAATTCTGGCAAAAACATGTTTCAAACAGTTTGGAACTTATTTCAAAGCAAACATAAATGACATACAACAATAGCAAAGAAAATGTATCTATAAATTAACATACTCATACTCCAAACACAGGAGGATGAAGATACACAAATAATACATATAGATACCAATCTTCGATTTATATCAAACATGAGATTCCTCAACACTAAAAGCATTAATAAGTTAACAAACTTTTTACTATGAAACTCGCAGAGAATCATAATCATAATGTTCTCTTTATAATCCACCAGAACACTTTCATTTTTTTCAATTATTTACACCTAATTGGACATAAAAAATCAATCAAAATTGATTTGGACATATTTGTGCGAAATTACATATTCATGATGGAATGTCAACATTATTTGAAATAAAACAAAAAGTATTTACATGTAATGTCTTTTTAACAAAAACTTTGTTTAGCATCGGATTTACGAAAAGTAAACTTTTAAGAACAATTAACTTACAAAAATATTTTGTAAAATTTTTTATAGTTATCATTTGAGTATATCATCATGTAACAAACTATTTACCAAAATATTTTTAAAAAACTGATTTTACACAAAATAATATTTGACACTTGTGATACATACTTAGGAAATATTCTTTAAATACATAAAGGTATACACAATAATAAAAATACTGATAAATGCAACATTCAGAGAGGTCAAGGTTGTAAAACACTGAAGAGATGCCATTTTGCTCAATGAAAATAAATTATATAGGCCATTTAAAAAGGTTATTGCATAAGTAACATGTATAAAGCTTTGAAATCTGCCCTATTTCAAACAAAAAAATCAGAACGACAAGAAAATAAATGTCTGTTCTTTCAAAGATAGTTCAGTACAGGAGATTAACAATCATTTCAGTGTTTATAAGTCATTGAATAAGTTTTAATAACGCTGGTCTGTCATCAAGGGTGAAACCAATTTGATAATTACAAACGTTTCTAAATTTCCACAATTTCTGACTTTTCAGATACAATCTGTCAATGACCTTTTAAAATTACAGACTCAAAGGGTTTGAACAAAAAATAATTTGAAAATATGTGCAATTGGTAAAATTGGTTACAAAAACGTAAGAACCATCCTGTCTGCATCCTGAATGCTTAGTAAAAATCTCTTCCACATTCAGTTCAGAAACCTCCAACAGGCTAATTTGACATTCGGACCTCCAATTTAACAAATTGGTAAAAATAAGCATTACATTGAAAGCTTGAGAGAATGTCTCTTGAGAATGTCTGTACACCATGGTCAAGTTTGACATTGAAAAGATACCACAATTGTCCAGGAACTTTGGATATACACAACATGGTTGCTAACATGTTTGGTGACAGATGTCAAACTATAGAATAAAGCCAGTTTCTCCATGAAATATAATCATAATACATTTCAGCAACATATTAAAGAAATACTTGTGAACTTTATACAGCACTTAACACAATAAAGCACTTCAGATAAAGAAAAGTATGCCATTTCTGCATTTCAGACACTGCAAAGTGGCCCCTGGTGACCTAGAAAGGTCATCAGGCGCCACCTACTGTCAAGTGTCAGAACTAGAATCAGTATCAGCAAATTCATGAAGAACTGTGGGAAGGGAGCGAACTCCATCAACAGACTGCGGTGTCCCAGAAGCCGACTCAGCCCCTTGCCTAGCCAGGCCTGGCTCTAGTTCCGCAAGCAGTGAATACCAGGATGAACCTTCTGTGCCAGTTGTGTTTGACACTTGCGAAGTTGAGGGTTGATTGTTATACAAGACTGCTATGTCATATGATGGCAACACTGATGCAGGGTTGGTAATGGACGACAAAGTTGTGACAGGATCCTCTGGCAGGGAAGCCATGTTGCTCAGTGTTATATACCCTTGAGTGGAGGTCGTTACTGGCGTTTGGTAATTCAATGTGTTACCTTGGTTACCCTGTGATCCATAGTCGAAATGACCATGACCTGAATACACATTGTCCAACATTGATCCACCATATTGTCCAGACCTTGGGTCATAAGGCAGACCAGTATGCACTTGGACTCCGGACCCATGAAGCTGGGACGAAATTGATCTTTCATATCCAGTTGTGGCCCCATAGTTAGTTGGAGGGTATTCAAATGACCTTGACCTTGTACTTGATCCAAACTCCCTGAGCGATGGAATCTCTTCGACCGATGTGGACTTGTACAGACTCTGTGTTGATGAAGTTACGGTGCTGGTCTGTCTTATTCCGCGGCTGACTCCAATATTTGATGTTCCTTGGCTTGGTTGTGAGGTCTGTGGGTCTCTAGGTGGGTCTTCACGTAATGTTTTCAGTAGTTTTTCACTGACTATCCCCTTATCAACTTGAATACACCACTGCTTGAACTGTGCATAACAAAACATCATGCCATGTAGACAACATATAACACACCCCCCTTTCTCACAATCTCTTCTAAATCTAAAATAAATCTAAACATCCTAAAAGTATCACAATTCCTCCTAAGAGTATTGCTATAGCTGCTAAAAGTATTGACATTCAATGAGTCAAAGTGGTTTGCAAAACAAGAAGGGAGAATGTGATGGTACATATTTTCAGTTAATCAACAGACGAGAAACTAGAAAAACTCAAATTTCAAAATTCAATGAAGTGATATATTACTAAGTTGTAAATGGCATTAAAATGCTTTAAGAATGAAATGTTATTTACTCACAGTTAGATGATTACCACAAAATTATAAAATATCTACTTACAACTTCCACATTGCCAAGGGTACATATATGGTACACATGGTTTAATGATGACAAGCGTTGAACCTAGAGTTACTTCCCTTAGACTGTGAATAGTTTCTAAAAGTGCAAGTCATTCTTTGCCATGGTTATATAAGATAAAAATTCCATTGTTTTTCCAAAAGGAATAAAACATTGAATTGAAAAATTTGATGATTTATAAAAAAAAACCCAAAAAAAACCCATGAGAATCTCATTGATAAGCCCTTTTAGATAAATTCATTTGTCCTAAATAAATCAGAATAAAACAAATGGATAAATCAAATAATGCTTCAAATTATCAAATGTCAATATCTTTTCATATATCAAAGTAGGTAAATAAAATTAAAATTAAAAAAAGTGTGAATGATTTTGTTTTATCTACATTTCTTAAAAATCATCACATCATGTCTTCCTTTTAAATTTTCAATAATTGTAATACTATTTATTAAAACCATTTTTGACCAAATATATGCATAATTTGATATTTTTATCATTCAATAAGAAATACTAAACATTCAATTCTTTAAGCTCAGGATGAATACTTTTAACCCTCTTTTGGCTGCAGACAGCTATTGTCAACAACCCAGGAGGTGGATGCATGGTTAAGTCACGAACCTGTGTAATACTTACCACTTCAAGTTCATCCCTGAGAGAAAATATCGCCTGTTCCCGATTAAGCACAAGTTCCTCCAAGTATTGGTAACGAAGTTTTTTTCTTGCCCGGCACTCGCGTGCACTTTGACGGCTTCTCTCGAGTTTAGCTTTAACATCGATCTTAGACGGCTTCCTGCCTGGCCGCTTCCCACCTCGTTTTACTGGCCGCTCTACCAGCATCTTGGGGTCTTCTTTCTGGAATTGGAAGTATCGAGTTAATCTCTTGCATGCTTTTTGTTGTGTTTTTCTTTTAAAGGTTATTTTAATCTTAACGCACACCCATTCAAAGTTGTATTCTAGCAATAATGTTATAAGTGGGCACATATTCATCTTCAGAGTCGGTCCTTAAACATGATATTCCAATGGAATATCAATACTTGTACAAACCACGAAATGTGAACAGGATCTTCCTTTTAGCAAACTATTGTGGGAAAATAAACTGTTAAAATAATGACAAAAAATATGAAACTATAAAAACTGATAATGAAAAACAAATTCTCATTAAATAATGTGCACAAAGTAAATATCACTTAAAAATCATCAAAGGCATTGATTGAAAAGTTGTTTCAAGTTCTCAACATTGTTTTTGTCAGGAGTACAAATCACTATGTTTTATGCAAGACAGTTCTCTAATCTGGTTCCAATTATCTTTTTTTTCCATATGCAATAGCTCAGCCGATGCATACTGTTTTGAACTTTAAGCTAAATAATGGATAAAACTAGCAAAATACAAACAGAACATCTTAAATATAAAAAGCATTTGTACCTGTTTGAAGATGGCCTATCTTTTTGCTGCATACTTTATTGTTTTTACTTTTATTTTTCAACAACATTTTCCCAACTATTTCAAATATTTTTGGAGCCTATTTGTTTAAAATTTCCAGATTGACGATATCATTCATAAACAAAGGACAATTTTATCTAAGAACAGAAGAAGAAATTTAACTATTAGCAACAATGTTATAAATAGGCATTTATAATCAAACAAGTATTGACGGTTATGAAACATATCATACCATTTGTTAACTGCACACAATGCCTAGCTTCAAGACAATATTGTCGCAAATAAATCAGTTCGATTTATCAGAAACTTTGAACAACTTTGACAGTAGAATCTTGCCTGGACAGTGTCATCAATAAATGTCAAGATTTCGATTTATCTTAACGATAATATCTAATTAAACTTATCACACGGGCTAAGTTTATGCTTTTACCTCACTACTACTGAGGTCGCTAAGTGGTCGTATCGCTGTAACAGTATAGCTTGGCAGAGCCTGCTGCACGCATCAGCTGATGCTCGGACCTACCTGTTGAAGTTCTAGGAAATTGCACGAGAGCTCATATCGGGAAAAACCCATCAAAACAAAATTTGAACATACCTGACTCGGAGAAGTCGGGTTCCCACTTCCGCTTGTGTTCACTATTTCCAAACGATCAGTGTTGCTGTCAGCTAAAAATCCAACAGAAAGTTTCACAGTGAATGGATGCTGCTTGCTACTCGAAGGAAATATGTATTCTGCACCAGATGTAAACAAACATGGGGAATACGTCACACATGTTCGTGACGTCACGACTTTTATGCGCATGACTACACCTCGACCAATGAGGACCTCTACATATGAGGTCATAATCTATATTAAGCACAATAACAAAACTACGTGATCAAGTACGAGAATGTTCTAATGTACTCAACATCTTATTTACCATCAACATGGATTGTAGATAATGTCTTTTCAGTCATTATTATTTACTAATGGCTTATGTTCATGTCCAAAACAGTCAAAGAAAACATTGACATTCATGCAAATGATTTTATGAAATGGATAGATGGAATTTTCGTGACCCAGATAAACACGAGTTCTAAAAAGGTCACATGCTCGGCCCATATAAACAGAAGCTTTGTTGTGGTGACAGCCGCAGACCAGATAGCGCTAGATTGAACTCGAAATTTACAACCATCACCGTCAAACGTTGAATCACTCAACCACACCCCTTACTTATCCAGCTGTAAAATCGTTCACCATGGCACACTGCAATCAGTTGGCCTATGAACGTAATTAATTCATTCATCGAGGTGATTCACGACAGGCATTTCACCTGATGATGAAATCGAATCTTATGCATTATTGCCCGGTGTACCACACCTTATCAACATTTGTAACTTAACATTAGTATACGATTAAGTCATAAAGTTAAACATATAATTAAGTAATTAACATGCTTATTGAGAAATTTGAAGGCTGTACCGAGTTGTAAACAATATTTATTTCACAGAATGGTAAAGGAAAGATTAAAGAATAATACCCAATAAGGATCGATAGTTCATACACAAAGCAAAATAAGTTTATGGAAGTTGTTTTAAAAAAATTAGATTGATCATTGATCTTTAAAGACAAAATATAACCTAAGAAATAATATTTCTTATTCATCATTCAAATGCCGTTGTGTTGATGGACCTATCCCGTTAAATATGTTGAGTCAGCAAAAAAGTGTGGGTGCACGTGATTCACGGTTGCACGCGATTCATGCACGCCCATGTGAAGCGATGCGTGGTGAATTTTGGAATTTTCATGTGGGTTTCCAAACAATCAACGAATGTAACAATGAAGATATTTCATATCAAAGTGCTATTGAAGTTTCGATAACTTTATGGATTTGAATAGATGTACTCACACAATATCGTGGGCCATGCTCTAATCTCAACATTCATTGTTGAATTTTTTGTCTGAATTAATTTGTAACATAAATAATGTTTAAATACGCGTACAAATGAATTATCTTGAATGAATATATATACATTATATGAATGAATTTGTACACCAAATCAGAAAGTTAAGTTATATTATAAGATGTAACAGTATTACCATCAAGCCATCGTTACACGTTAAGCTCTTTGGAAGCGGTATTGTACATAAGCACTGAACCATCAAATACATTGTAGTAGGTTTTAGAGGTTTCATTTGTTCAAAATTTCCTTATAAAATATTACACTATGCAAATATATCTTCTTAAGGGGGATAAACCATCGATTATTTCAACCTGATTATACTTACTGTAGAATAAGATGTCATATATGAAACGAAAACTTTCGGCGAAAATTGAGTGTGAACACCTTTTAAGTATTTCCGGTGTGGAACTGGACTAGATTCCTTAGATGGTTTACAAAGAATGTCTTGCAATAACATAAGAAGCCTTAGTTTTCCTTTCCGTGAGATCAAACTTTTACCTTTAGAAAAAAGTGCTACAGCTCCTTTAAAAGGGATGGGAAAACATTTTTAAAACGTAAAGGAATGAATTCAATGATTACCCTTAGTGTTAAACATAAGTAGTGAGATTTCCATCATGAGCACATGTGCACACTTTTGCCTAGCAATGATTGTTGTATCGCAAGTTTACATATATTTCGTTGGTGATGTCATTAAACAATTGGTCTTGACGTCACTGTAATAGGCCGCCGGAGGAAAATAAAGTATGTTTCTTGGTTTATATATTTTAAAGTCACATGACACCCTCCTAGGGTGATAATTTATTCATTACCGATTCTATTCCATCTAAACCGCATGGCCATATTTCAAAAAACGACATGATTCTCGGGCGATGACGGGCAATAGGATTGATTCAGCGAGGGTGGGCATCATAAAACTATTGTTAATGAGGTTACTTAGCTTGCAAGGGACACAGACTGTTTTCTAGACATCTCCATGCGATTCAAATAAAATGAAATCGACAATAATGAAAATTGTACATTGGTAAGCATGTCATTCGACGTTTACAAAATTCATGAAATTTTGTAGAACCCTCGCTATCGCTCTGGAAGTTAAAAATCACACTCACTTCGTAAAAGTGGTATGACACACTCTTCGTGTAGTAATCTCTATAAATTGCTTTCAACTCACTTGATATTTCTGATGACGAGCTTGATGGACTGCGAGACATGGTACGTGGTACAGTTGATGAAGGTACACGTGGCAGCTTGGTGCGGCTGTGGGATACAAGGGCACTTGGTTAGCTATCTACCTGTATGAGGGGAAACGTTGTCACAATGATGGACGTTGATACAACAGTAAAAAATTCAGTTCTTATTATAGTAATGATATAGTATCTAGGAGCAGTTGTAGTAAAAGTATTAGTAGTAATTGTAGTAGTGGTAGTAATGGTAGGGTTGGTTATGTAGCATTAGTAAAATTAAACCGGTAGTTTTCTAGGTGAAGTTGCTTTTGTAGATGCATTGTAGAAATAGTAGTAGTGGTTGTATTACTATAGGTAGTAGTAGTGGTAGTAGTATTGACAGTAGTAGTTGTAATAGTAGTAGTTGTAATATTAGTAATTTTATGGGTGTTCTGGTTTTGAAGTATTAGTAGAAAGACACAGTAGAATTAGTAGTCTGGTAGTGTAGGTAGTGTAGCAGTAGGATTATTAGAATTAGTAAAAGAAGTTTTGGTTGTGATGTGTAGTATTAGTAGAAAAATGGTAGAAGCGGTAGTTTCATTCGAAGATGCAGTTGTAGTATTTATAGTAGTACTTGTAGTTGTAGTAGTAGCAGTAGTAGTAGTAGTAGTAGTAGAAGTAGTAGTAGTAGTAGTAGTAGTAGTAGTAGAAGTAACAGCTGTTGAAGAAGTAGTAGTAGTAGTAGCAGCGATTTAATGAAGCAGAAATAGACGCATCAGCAGTAAGAACATTTAAAGATCGCAACTGTGAAGTGAAGAAGCATAAGGAATATTTCGGGAGAACGTAGTACTTAAAAAAATTAAAATCATAACACATGAATAACTAAAATGAAAATCACTTATTGAAGCAATTATTGCAATAATATTCCAAGTTATTGTGAACTGAACTGCATACGCTCTTTCACGTTAACAAAATAATTACGAAGACATCAGAAGTATCAGAGTAGATTGAAAGACAGTTAATCTAAAAAAAACCGGGTAAACAAGACGACACAAGAGCGTCATTTCATACCACCATCAGTGATACTGTTGTTTACAATGTAAGCGTTGCCTTGCCGAGTGATACGTCGTTGTTGTCTACCTTGGTTTATATAGTAATAGGCACATGACGTCACAGATCACGTGACTGAGTATATCGTCGAAGGTCAACTCTTTCGTAAAGTGCTGCAAAGACAAATAACACAAGTAAACAACTTCATTCATGTGGAGTCATAGATGCTAAGCTGGAGCGAATAAATCAATTAAAAAAATACTCGTATTATATGTGAAATGTCATAAATTATGTTCTAGTAAACAAATTCATTCAATGGAAAACCACGACTAGTGACGTGAAGGCATCTACGCCTTCTACATCGGGGGAGAAAGGTTAACATGTTATTTTTCAGAAGATGAATAGTCTCTTTAAGGAAAACAACATTTTATCAATCATTCAATTGATGTATTGTTTAAGATGACTTCTTACCACCATTCTTCATAATACTTATATAATTTACTAGCCTGATTAAATATATCCATTCAAGTAATGTGTCTTAGAACACGACTAAATTTCATTAAATGCAACTTTGAGGTATTACAAGCGTACATGCACAGAATACATGTTCTGTACGTGGATTAAGAATAAACTGACCCTCATTCAACCCCTATATGTCGTTTCCTACTAAATCAATGACAAGCACCGTCGAAATGTTTTGTCCAATGCTATACTCAAAGACATTGCCTGGAACCTGCCCAGTACCGTTTGCAGGAGCGCCTTTGAAGTAATGAACCCCGGGATAGGATCCGAAACAGACAGGTTCTTCGTATCTATTTTTTAATACTTTCATATTCTTTAGAATGCAAATCAAAACTAAAACCAGAAGGGCTTAATTCAACTATGGTCATTTATTTCCCTGCATTGAAACCTTTCACACAGGACTTTAATCACCGTTCCCGGAACCTAATCTTTATCATACTCTATTTTCGATTTTCCTGCACCTGCATGGAAATATATTTATATCCTGTTAGCTTAATCCTGATTGGAGGCGCACTACAGGTGCGTTGGCATTTGAATTGGTTTAAGTGGAAATATTTCCTGGAAATAAAGATGTAGTTTTGACTTCAGTAGGAACTGTCGATCTGATTTTCACGAAAATGAAAGTAGCAAAAAGGTTGAATAACCTCAAAGACAGGTACTTGTAGCTTTATAATACTCAGTAGAGAGATTCGGATAGGCTCCTGAAATATCTATCTTATTAGCATTATCATGCGGGGACACTACTTTCGATTCTGGTTTAGAAGTAAGGAAATAGCTTCCTTACCCGAAAGGCTAGAAAGCTTTGGTAAGGTTGATGTTCCTTTCTTATTTTATCTGGCTGTCATCGACGTCGCCTTATTTTTCTGTATTCCATTGTGCCTATTGGTCTTGGAGAAGAATACATGTGAAGGTTTTAGTGGTTATGGGGGAACGGGAGGGGGAGGGGGAGGGGGAGGGGGGAGTGGTACTATAGGAGCATCAGGGCAAAACCATGTTTCAGTTTTGAAGGTGCATCGGTTTTGGAGGCTTAAACGAAAATGCGAAGGTGACGGACGAAGGATCAATGACTATTAGCAGGCCATGACATGCCAAGCACAGGCTGTACATATAGATGTCGAATTTTAAAGTTAAAAAATGAACGTAATTAAGAGTAAAAAATACCCTGCGTTAAAAAACCAAATAGAAAAAAAATACAGTCTAGTTAAGCTAGCTTTATTGTTGTACGTATTACTGGTTATAACTGGATAGTAAAATCGATAGCTAAAAAATCCACCTTACCGTCGAAAGTGTTCCGATCACAAGTAAAGCTAGGCGAGCGATTGATCGATATATATAAAGGGATGCCGTTACTAAAAATAGCCTTTCTATCATTCGTGTCACCATTTTTAGAGTTACTGGTATTTGAATAAATTAAATTTGAGAATTTCAAGATAAACAACTCTCGAGTTACAAATGTATTTTCAGCGCGGTTATGATATTTTCAGAACAAACAACTATTTTTAAAAGAAAGTTTTAAAAACAAAGCTACATGATTTATCTAAACTATTAGAAACATCAAAGAGTTGATTTCGATCAGGACAAATCAGATAATATCTCCATTAGGTTGTAAACATCAAACCAAATATAGTAATCAACTCGCAAGTGCTTCCCATAAGGCATTGCGCGCATGCAAACGCTATAGGCATATGCCACAAAACGAAGTTCGAAGAGATGGAAACACAACCCTCTGTACACAAATCTATAGAACATTTCGGGAATGAACCCAATGACTCTATAGCTGCATTTGCATGTTCGACTGTCGCTCAGAATGCGTGTACGAACGTTCGGTGAACCAATACATCGCATTACACGTGAAGTAAACAAAGCGTGTACATGTTACTGTTTCGAGGCCTTCGCCAATTTTACTACTTTCTCATTTTATGAATAAAAAATATATTCATACACGCTAAAGATGTTTCTAGATCAAGTCTTAACTTTAAGGACGAGCTGAAGAAACGTTTCCTTTTGACGGACAGGAGAATTAATAAGCTGTTCACAAATGTCATAAGTCTTACGATTCGGTTGAAGATTAATACTTACGAATTGCTTTTTTAAAAGTAATATAAAGTGTTTTCATTTACAACAAGATTTTCAACGGATATTACCTTTAGAAATATGCATAATTCTTTTTCAATCAAAATGACACGTAAATTTTTACACAAGAAATTTACTTATTTCACGATGGTCTTTCATCAGTAAGAAGTATTTCGTTAGTCAAAGAGAGATATATAATAGGGCAACTATGTGTGATATCATACGGTTTGGAATGTATCCAATATCGGGTACATTATGATATAAATCCTTAGATTTGTCACAATTTGTCACAATTTGTCACAATCGTGACGTGACACATCGCCGAAAGGTATACCCTCAAAAGGTATGACTCATCAAATCATCTACCCGTTATAATTCTGGACCTACACGTCTGGCTCAACATTGAGAAAGAGCTGCTATCAAATTGCGCAAGCTTACGTCCGCCTTTGGGTGGTTGGGCTGTAGTCAAGAACTAGGCCACCCTGAATCAGCTATTTCATTCATGAACCGAAAAGGTTGCGTAAAAAGTCGTGTTATGGTATATAGTACAGGTCAAAGTTGCACGCATATTCTATTCATAGTTGTCTTTGAAGTATACTGACATAGTCTTATTTCATTTAGACTAAACCAAAATTTGTAAATATTAATAATGGTTTCATTATTTAAAGATATTTTAGACGAAATAATGTAAATGGTATAACTATACATATACCCTATATTCAACTACAAAATATAAACACCGAGAAGACTTTGATCTCAGCAAAATCCCTAATATTAACAAAAGGATTCATTTCATATTCTTAGTCTTGTATTTGATTTGCTTAACTTTTAAGTAATAAAGTGCATCCTAATAAATCAACCCTATTCAGAACGAAGAAATTGATAACATATTCCAACTAGTCCCAATAAATCAACCCTATTCAGAGGAATGAATTTGACAACATATCCTCACCAGTCCTAAAAAAATCAACCCTGTTCAGAAGGATGAAATTGGCAACATATCCTCACAAGGCCCAATAAATTAACCCTGTTCAGAGGAATGAATTTGACAACATATTCTCTCAAGGCCCAATAAGTCAACCCTGTTCAGAGGGATAAAATTGACAACATATTCTTACCAGTTCCAATAAATCAACCCTGTTTAGAGGGATGTAATTGAAAATATATTTCTTTTTAAGGTATTATTATTCCAATAGGAATATAGTTGACATTTTTCAAAAATTAAAAAAAACTTTACTATTTCCGAAAATAATAATAATTTTTTGTTAGTCGATACAAACGTTGATATTTACACTGCTGAAGTTTAAAGGTGGATTTTCAGTGTTTTATAAATACCTTTCCTATCAGGTTAACCCCCCTGCGGCCGAGTGTAACTATTTTGCATAGACTATATGACGTTAAAGCAGGCAAAAAATCATGAGACATAAGATTGCTGTAAATGATTCCGGAAAGGTCATATAACAAATTTGATTTTTTTTCTATGTAGTTGATGTATAATTATGGCTTCTTATAAATAGTGGCACGTGAATCAGTGAGCATTCCGGAAATATTTTTTTGGAAGTTATATTTATTTTCCTTTCTTCCAGAAATTACTTGTAGATGGAGCTACAATGAAAATTTATCTTTGACACTGATTTCACCATGAACTGGTGAACCCATTGCACCGCGCCTACAAACTCGCACCAGGCTCGCGTGAGGTGAGGCGAACCTAGTGGGGTAACCTGTAAGCCGCACCCCTCGTGAATCGAGCACACCCTTAGTAAGCCCTATAGATGTCTTAGAAATGGAACACTCCTAAACCCTAACGAAGGACTGTCATTTATTAAGCGCGTGTGCATTGCAGAGAGAGCGTGGGATCTTGTGACACACGGTTTGACTTATCGTGTGTGTAAACATGAAATAAAGCTTGATATTTGTTTGTTTGTTACATAGTTAATCGCAAACATTTGGTTGTTAACCTCAACTATTTAACACAATGATTTCACTGATCGAAAACATTTCGTCATAGTTGCTCGCGCCCACGTTATCTTGTTTACTTCGTTTAGTCACAAAGCAAGGAGTGCGCATGCGCGCGTGACGTCACAAGTCATTCAAGCCGAGGTCAAACACGTTGAACAGCTAGCGTGTTGTAAAAATCGTCGTAAACAGCTTAAAAACGGCGGTTATGTAAATGATAATTGATACTTCATATTTAAAGAGCATGTGTTTGAACAAACTTTCCAAAAACGTATGAAAGAAACTCTGAAATATGTAATATCGTTTTTGTTTTATCACCTTAAATCATATCGCAGAGGTTGTCGTCACAATAACATAGCCGCCACAATCGTAAACAACATCACCATATCGTTCACGTCACGATAAACAATCTAGCTAACCCATGCATGGGCATCGACGTAGTATTAATGGACATTATCCACATTTGTATTAATCACAGCAAATTATCGTCGGCATCGTGGTCGTTAAAAAGGAATAACCCTAATCATCATCACATCTTCATCTTCATCATAATCATCATCAACAATATCACTTTCATAATAATCGTTGTCATCATCATTATTGTCACTATCATCATAATTACAATCAGCTTCATCAACATCATGATGTCTACATCATGGCATCATTTATCATTATCTACCGATGGGTTATCGTTTCTATCGATCTGCGCAAAGAATTCTTTGCACATCATAATACTACACCCTTAATTTCTATCAGCATGAACAACAACGTTGTCAACACCACCACGTCACTAACCTAACTGTCACAATCGTCACACCATTCCTATCGTCGTTGTTGACGTGTCATATAAAAAACTATACACATGATAGGCCTACTTCTATAATCACCTCATTTTGCCAATGGTCAACAAACACGTCAATCATCGACGCTGATGAGTTATACAGTTATGTCTTATTTAGACGGTCAGTCTAAGTTACGAAAATAAAACTTGTGAATAATTAGCCATTTACGATGCATTCCAGATAATCTTCTTATAAAGCAATAAAAGTAATTGTAAAAAATACAAGTGATAAAACAAATAACAGTGTTGACAATCCCATTATCGTTGGTCTTCTGTATCATCAATGTAAACAGAAAATTGGTTCATTATTTTAACATAGTTAACATATGAAGTGGAATGACAATATATATGTATTCTTTAATATATCTCTGCTTCTGTTCTTATATGATAAAACGTATAAATTGAACAGAATTATAAGTTTACAAGTTTGTTTAACAAAAGTAAAAGTAAAGTTGACGGCCTATAGTATTCTCTAATAGACTAACTCATTCCCTCTGTCAAATTTTCTACATATAATACAATATATGTAAACATATATACATTTACAAATAAGTGACTTACTGAAAAACTGTCATGTGACCGGAGGTAATGAACACTTGTTCCTATTTCCAGTGTCCGAAACGATATGAGCAAGTTTTCATTCAACGAGGAGTGGAAGTGAAACTCGTTGCTGATTGGCCGAAATGCGTAGCAGGATGCGTAAGAGGCGTATTGTATCTGTCGATTGGTGAACATCGTTTTACTCACCGCAATTGCAGGAACTGAGAGTTATTTGGTTGATTGAGAGGCGCAGTCTAACGAATCACCATTGTTCGGATGATGGAAATGAGATATCATTTGCGAAAAAACTCGCTCTGGTACAGTTTTCTGCTTATTATAGTAGCCTACGTGTGTATATCGTCGGTTTTAACTGTAACATGTTCTGGTACCATTGACTTGGTACACACACTCATGCATAGGCATTGAACGTCTTGTTATCTCGTAAACGTGTTAGTAATGTGACTAAAATATACTTTACACCAAGTGATGCAATAAGACCGCACACCTTAAAGGAACACTCCGTGCTCTGTTGGATTGTTGGATGCGAATAGTTGTCAGTCATGGACATTATGTCATGGAAACGTACCGACTGATGCTTAAACTTAACATCTACATACTTATTTATCGGAAAAGTATTCTGAAAATATAAAAAAAACAACGTCGAGATTTGTGATCGAAAACCGGACAATATATCGCGAAATGGCAGTTTTTAAGACACAATTTTGAAAACTCATGTTAGCGTTAATGTAGAAGTTAGGTTTGATAGTCTTTAACAGGTTACATAACTAGTATTTGTGTACATATGACTTGGTTTTGTATGCTGTCAACCATATGAAACTGTTGCTTTATTTCCATCCAAAACTATAAAATGTCTGGCATTTGAGGATGAATAAACAAATCGAGTGTGATCTTTTCAATTCAAATCAGCATATATCAAAGCCAAAGTAAGTTTCAGCAAATTACGGAGTGACCATTTGAATACTAAAAAGGTTTTTGAGACCCGACTTCTGAATGAAATGCCCTTTGAAATATAAGAAATATGATGTTCAATTTGTAAAAGAATATATATATATATTCCATTTTGTGACCTCAAGATTAGGAAATCCTAACGTTGCAACAGGTCGTCGCTTAGTATGTCAGTACTTCACACTGGCAACAAGATAGCTCGTAAAAACTGAATATCAATACTTCACACTGGCAACAAGATAGCTCGTAAAAACTGAATATCAGTACTTCACACTGGCAACAAGTTAGCTCGTAAAAACAGAATATCAGTACTTCACACTGACAATAAGATAGCTCGTACAAACTGAATATCAATACTTCACACTGACAACAAGATAGCTCGTAAAAACTGAATATCAATACTTCACACTGACAACAAGATAGCTCGTAAAAACTGAATATCAATACTTCACACTGACAACAAGATAGCTCGTAAAAACTGAATATCAATACTTCACACTGACAACAAGATAGCTCGTAAAAACAGAATATCAGTACTTCACACTGGCAACAAGATAGCTCGTAAAAACTGAATATCAGTACTTCACACTGGCAACAAGTTAGCTCGTAAAAACTGAATATCAGTACTTCACACTGGCAACAAGTTAGCTCGTAAAAACTGAATATCAGTACTTCGCACTGGCAATAAGATAGCTCGTAAAACTGAATATCAGTTATACTTCACACTGACAACAAGATAGCTCGTAAAAACTGAATATCAGTACTTCACACTGGCAATTAGATAGCTCGTAAAACTGAATATCAGTATTTCACACGTACAAACAGAATCTCACTACTAAAAAATATCAGTACTTCACATTGGCAACAAGATAGCTCTTGCACAAAATATCAGTACTTCACACTGACAACGAGTTAGCTCGTACGTATAGAATATGAGTACTTCACGTTGTCACTAAGATAGCTCATACATACAAAATATCAGTACGTGCTTCACTCGTGCAGCAAGAGAGCTTGAAGGTAAACATACTGACTGACGTGGTAAGTGGAATGACCTGAAAATCAGTTGTTTGTTCAACCCATCGGGGCGTGTAGGTCAGGTTGACCTAAATTGCGTCTCTAAATTACCCGTGACAAGCGTGCGTGAAATAATACGGTCAATGACGACAATAACACCGTTATCTGTCAACTGATGGGGGGTTCGGCCACGCTAAGGGTTACCGACTTATCGTTCAATTATGCACTGCAATTTTCAAGACTTTAAGAGACACTTGGTGAGTCATTGGAGACACATTGCCATGCGTTATATCATTGATGTTATTTTATCCAGAAGTATTGACTGTTGCCTAAAGTAGGTCTATAATTTCATTGCTAAACGGTTCAATAGAATGACATTATGGATGAATATAGTCGCAATTTGGATCGAAAACCGGAGAGTATACTGTAACTGGCGCGCATCAATTAGTCAAACTTATGTTTTGGAAACTAACTGAATTCAGATAGAACATAACATTTGAGTGGGCAGTGTTTAAAAGTTTTCCTTATTATCATTCATGTAAACTGAACGTCTGATTTTAGCTACTGGACATACACAAGGAAGTTGTTATTCTCACAGTGGTAACTCCGTCATAAATTTCTGTACCAACCTCTTTCCTACTACGAGCTCTTCACGAACCTCCGACAGGTTCCCCTAGCGGCAATATTTTACAACGCAAACTATCTGCACATTTTCAGCCAATTAAAATACCGCAAGCATGATTAGCATATTTTATATCACAGAGGCCTGTGCAATGATGCAGTCGCTACATAAGGCAACTGTGTAAAGTGCAAAGTGCACATTTGAATAAAGTTTCGCTTTCCAGAAGCATACGGATTTAACTGAGGCTTTTCAAATGAAAACATTTGAAACAGTGTCACTGACTGCACAACAAACTATGGTAGAAACTTACCAGGCTTTTATACACACATCTCTAGACCGAAAAATGCCCGTATTAGAACAGAGGATAGTAAAGTAATTTATAACGGAGGTACCTCTGCGGGGAGAAAATGGGGAGTTTTCCCAAATTTACGGCATGTCCCATGAGGAATTTTTTTTCTCAAATCATTCTTTGTCTACGCTCTATGCAAGTTGACTTTTTTAAAAACTAATCTACTTTAAATATAGGAAGAATATGAACACCTTGTGTTGACCTTTCCGTATCGTTGAATCATTATCAAATCAAATGTATACATCAATAGAGGTTATCATGCGAGTATGTTTTGGGATGGTAAATATCCTGCATTAGGAATAAACATTGTATTTTGCGAGCCTTGGCGAGCTAAATACATAGTGTTTATTCCTAATGCAGGATATTTACCATCCCAAAACATACGAGAATGATAACCTCTTTATCATACAATGTCATTCTGCATTCATTTTGCCAAAAAAGGTCTGCCGTCATTACTGGAGCTGAAAAGTTATCTTCAAATGTGCGCATTGATATATGCAAATGGACAGCTTGTGTAAACGCAGCGTTACGGATAGATTAAGTAATACTTACTCTACTTAATTTCCAAAACCCAATAAATGATGAAAACATGTGTGATACATCGGAGCTAAATATGAGGTCATTGAACATGTGATTCAATCTGCCTTGGGTTCCCGTGAGTAAAAGATAACTCAGTTCATTCATTGAAATAGCTAGGCCTATATATTTCGGTTGATTTCAACCAGTGATGTAATTAAGTTATTTTGCACTGCTTGATCATGAACTTCACGAAACAGCTGCACAAAGTCCGTTTGTCATTTCTTCAACTTAACTTTGATGCACTGGACGACGAATAATTTGCCATCCGTTTGTGCAGGCATTCCAAATGATAAAGCGTGTGACGTCATAGTAATTTTCAGAAAAAGTTCCGGCACTTGACCTCTGTAATTTGCATCGGTATCCGCATATGACCCCAACGGATATCGAAAATATCCGTTGACTTTATTATGCCGAGAACACAATCCATTGTATGATAAAATCAAATATCAAATGTACTTTATATCTACGACTCATAATTACAAAAATTGATTAGGGAGTTCTCATATTAGCGACTTCTGAAAATATTCATGTTTTCGGCCTGGCAATATGATCGGTACAACAATAGAAATAATGTTACTTTGTCCATATCGACGTGGAACCGATACATATTTTGTATCCCAATTATGTTTGGTGATTAGGGAGGAAGGACAGGGCATTCTGTATACTCTTTTCTTCGTCAGGTCCAACTCATTAAAATGTCAGGAAAAGACACTCGCAATAGTTTTTAATATATTATCCCTAGCACACTTTCATAGGAAAATCATTTAGAATGGGTTGTGTGTGATCGTAAGTAACTACTCCACCAGTCTTCTTTCTAAAGCATTTTACATCCACTTTAATTAGTCAACCGGAATTTAGATATCCATATCATGGATCATTATATAAGACGAGTGTACCTTCCCTCTTTTTAATTCAAATGTGCACTAGTTTATATTTCTTTTATATCAACAAGCTTCAAACATAGCCTCACATTGATGATGCATTGACCGATGCATTTTTAAAAAGTTTTTAGGTTCAAAATTCCCTCAAAATATCGGAGTCAATTATATAAGAATAAACATCACTTACCGTAATAACCAAAT
The DNA here is from genome assembly GCA_921293015.1 of Phorcus lineatus. Classification (NCBI taxonomy): domain Eukaryota; kingdom Metazoa; phylum Mollusca; class Gastropoda; order Trochida; family Trochidae; genus Phorcus; species Phorcus lineatus. Next base: position 5,079,889 of record OV121081.1, on the reverse strand, counting down.
TTTGAATTGGAAAAAATCGGTTTTTCAATCAAAACGTTTTCTAACGCAATTGCCAAGAAATTCGCCACTTGGGTCAAACATGTGAATCAGATTTCACCCATGACACTCACAGAAGAAGGTGATTATTTTATTGAAGTGTCATATACACCAAGTGTCCGGCCAAAAAGAACCTGTGGAAAACCAAAAATATTAAGCATGTTCAGCATAAGAGTCAGAATGGTTTGCTGGATAAAACTTCTTGAATGTGAAAATCACGACGTTTCTGCGTGAATGCTTACTCCTTCATTAGGTAGGACAAGCCAGCATAGGAAGCATACACTCCGAAACGTCTCCTTTTTACGTTAAAGAAGTTGTACTAAAATGTGGAAAATCGTGCTATTTAAATGTGACTTCTAAATGGCCTCCAAGACGACATAGAGTCATATATTTAAAGAGAAATCTCGTAAAAAGTACATTGAAATAACCTATTGGAGCAGTTTATGGATACAAAATTTACCTTTACATGCTTCAATGGTTACTCCTATAAACATACTACATGACATTGTTGTGACGGGTTCCACATGGCGTTCGTTGGATACATTACCTTATAGCCCAGTCGAGGTATAAAAGGGATCAAGCACCTGCCTCTATTAAAACACTGAAACCGTTTAATGTTCACGCACCCGAATACGCAGCAGGAAGTAGTTCAGTTCCTGAAGAATTCTAATGTCGGGAGGTAAAATTCCCGAGAAATTGTAAAACTTAGGAAAATCATTCGAGATTGGTTAAACAAACTGAAGAGGTCAACAACAATTCAACTTGAAGTGACGGAAAGTAACGGAAAGTGACGCACTTTCTAATGAAAATGAAGAGGGTACTGTACTATGTATTGAGTTGAGGTAATAGTGGGTGGTTATAAAAGCGGATGGATTTGAAGTGACATTCGGTATTCATTATATAACGTTATTTGTTTACAAACGTCAAACAATACCCAAAAGTTCATTAACTTCTTCATTAAATATTACAAATCAAAACCTGTCTTTTTTAATAATTTTAATAATTTTTCAAAAATTACTATTTGGTATACGCCAGTAGCGTAGAATATAACCCGGTAGACATAAATCGATAGAAAAAAATCACGACTTTACAATTTTCTTTTGCCACATACAACCGATATTGGAAATGATATTGGGAACTTTCGGCAAAAGTCTATTATTCTCAATAGAACAAACATTATGTATATAGGCTTTATGAGTCAAATGAAATATTATAAGTGACTGTATGAATTGTTTTAAGTTTTGACAGGGTAGGGATATGGAAAGGTTAGCGGGGGACGATATCGATTTCATGACCAAGGGGACAAGCGTTTTAAAAAAGGGTTGGGAGTGAGTGTGTGTAAGGTTGGCCGTGTTGAGGTTTTGAGAAAGGGTTTGGGGATCACGTGTGGGCGGTGGGTGTGGGATGTAGAAGTATAGACAAAAGATGAGCGCTCTTTCGGTAGCGATATTGCGTAGGGTTGGAGAGTGGTGTTACCAGGGAGGGAGAAGCGGACAGAAGGGTTAATTGAGAATAGTTAAAGGGGAGACTGAAGGGGGTCAATAGTTATCGAGCGCTTAGGAGGGGTGTAGAAATTGTGCGGGTTTAGACATAGCGAATTCGTTTTCCTTTTTTGTAGGAATGTGGGAATATGTATAGATAATAGAATATAGAAATATTATATATATATTTTAGAAAATACTTATACGATGAGAATGATATAGTAAGATGGAGGTGCGGTGTATGAATAATTGTCACGATATTGTTATGTGGTTGTCAGAAGAACGAGAAGGGGAAATCGTCAAGGAAGTATTCTGAAAATGATTTTATCGCTCATTGTTTTCTAGCTATGACATTTCCGTGAGATTATCTAAATCATTCAGTCAGCGATTTGTTCTCAGAACCTCAGTTTAAGTTTAAGGTTTCCAAGAATAACATTTTCTCCAAAAATGTAACGCTACCCTACCAGGTAACACTTAAAACTATTTTTACACGACAACCAACATTGACGTTGGAGATGTCAACAATGAATTAAGGAGTAAACAAGGACTAATTAATTTCCCCGTCAACTTTCGTAGCCACATGTTGTTGTATTGTAATTTTGTTCAATTAATTTGTAGATCCCGGCTTACACTTTTTAGCGAAATTTTATGCAACATTATTTTATATTATAATCATTTTTCCTTACAACGAGTATGGTCAATCGCCGTAAATAAAAACGGTTTCGCAAAAATACTACAATTTTATGCTTCTTAATCCATTTATATTCAACTGATGAATCTTTTTAGTGGGGCAGTAGCACTTTTTTTGTAGATTGATAGAGTCATCTCACATGTTTCCAATTGCAAGCCAATGTCTTCTTAATCATGAGCACCAGTTTTGAAACGAACGTACCATGATCGGTAAAATTATGATAAGCTAACCCATTTGATCCTCTGAAGATAACATATTCGGCATAACCTAAGGTTTATTTGGGCAAATTAAATAAAATAATTTTTTCAAAAACTTGCAACTGACCCTTAAATACCAAGACTTCCACACAATTCCATTCCCTCGCTTTAATACCAAGACTTCCACACAATTCCATTCCCTCGCTTTAATACCAAGACTTCCACACAATACCATTCCCTCGCTTTAAAATCATTAACCGTATATTAGAAGAGATTACATTTATTGATGAGATAGGAACAACTCGAATAACTACTACTTTATACTCCTACTACCATTAGTACTACTACTATTACTTGTTGTTATTACTACTCCTACTACTTCTATTACTACTACTACTACTACTACTACTACTACTACTACTACTACTACTACTACTACTACTACATTTAAAAAATCTAAATTCTTAAGATCGAAAAGGTTGAGGGATACATAAAAACTAATTCGAATTCGAATCTGTGCGTTAGGGGTTTTCGGTTGTTGATTGTAACCTCGTAACAATCCGCTTTAAAAACAAACATTAAACTTTGAAAACCATTAAGAAATTGAGTGGAAAGTACATCGGTTGTATTCTATCTGAGATCCTCTCATCGTGGTGAACAGAAATTTTTTACGTACAAAACCCTTTTTCAGATTTGGTAATCAGATATGTTATGAAAAATCCATCAAATAGCACTGAAACAATCAAATAAAACAACATAAATGAAATCACAATTAACCAACGTCTAAAGAAATAAAACTTACATATAAAGCCAACCGTCCATCGGGTCGAGGTCGAGAAAATGGGGACAATTCTTTTGTATACGGGGAACTTCGCAAAAGGGACATCCCGTTTCTATTATTTATAGAAACGGGGAAAACCGTCTTGACGTTACTGAAGCATTCCAGATGTCAAAGCCGTTATGCGATGCAGTCCGTGACACGAGGCGTGAGAGGTCACACAAATATTCAAGACATAAAAGGTTTGTTAAGCTTGAAGGGTAAAAGTGATAGCAGCATCAGCATAGACCACTATCCATTTATAAATGACTCGTATTTACGTGTCATAACTTAGCTATCCCGCCTAAGACTTTTCAGAATGAAATTTGAATTATAAAGTAATCAAATTATAGCAAGACGCTTATAACATTACTTTTTTACACTAGCGATGGTAATATTGTATTATAAACCTTAATTTTTGCAAACAATGTTTCTGTTATTTTGAAAAGGGAAAGAAAGAAAATATGCTCTCAACACTGACGAAAGGTAAGGGAGGCTGAAAAGAAATTAGCATTTCAAAATAAACTGGAAAGAAGTAAGAAATTAAGAATAAGTTAGGGGCAAATCTTAACTGAGGTAACTTGAAAGAAGAAAGTAAAAGTAACAAATAACTTAAAAGATAAGGTATGAATAGCAAGTGAGACAAGAAGACAACTGTTCTATATAATGAAAGCAACAAAGGGCATACATGAAACTGGGATAAGAACGAAATAGAAATCATAAGTTGTCAAGAGAAGGATAAAGTGGTTATAAAGAAATGATACAACAACAGTTAAAGTTTAGAGAAAGCAATACAAGATATAAAAACAGGAATGAAGAGGAAGAGAGACAATAGTGACGATTGATATAGAACTGGCAAAGATTGGAAAATTAGAGTGACAACATGAACACATCCATCTTAAAGCATTTGAAAGCATTACAAACATCGGGATATCTGAAATTTGGAATGGATGACTACCCGAAAACGAAAAGCAGAAGTATGAAAAGGAGAAAAAACACTGATAAAAGATATTGACGAAGGGTTAACGAGTATAAAATATTGAACTCGAGTCCTCGATAAGTACTACCTGAATTGCACCTAGGTACAAGATACTGCTATTTGTAGCTGATATAAAGCAGGCATGTGCCAAATACGAAAGGTATTTTCTTTCTAATTTACGTATGACAAGTAGAAATGCATTAAATGAATTTTATAATATATATATAATATAATATATATAATAATATAAGATATTCCATTAATGAATAAACATAAGCAATTCATAAGATAAATAATGAATATGAATCAAAATGTATCCGTTTAATTCAAGTAATCGATTACCTGAACAGATTTACTCTCGACTAGATTTGACACGATTATAAATAAAGGTATTGATAAAATTGTAAATAAATGTGAGAGTATTATACATAAGAATCGAATAAAACTGGTTATCTGTTATCAGGTTTGCCTGCCTGTGAGAGATATAGGGAGGATGTGTGTCGGATTGTGGCCGTCCTAGAGGATGTCACAAATCATTCCAGGCCACGTAAGCAAATCCTTTAGCTCGGACTTTGTCACGGAACTATATGGTACGTATTTAGATAAGTATTGTTCTTGTCGAATCAAAAGTCTCTAAGTCCATTAAATCTCAAACTGCGAGATTCATTGGTAGATAATCGTGAATTATGCAAAACAAAGTTCTATTCAAAATAAATGTTGTGATCAGAACTGATAATTTGTCACATGAAAATGAGCACCTTTGTCTACGACTTTGTGTCCGTTCTGACGTAAAACTTGAAAATATGATAATGTATCTAAAATTCTTTACATACGGAATACAAAAAGGCAGGTAATGTGAATTCATGTTCATATCAAGGGTTATTGAATATTATCACCGAATTAGACATATTCGCTATCTACAGAATGATAAACAATTTATAGTTATTTTCAAGACTAAATCAGTCTCTTGAAATAGCTGTGTGCTTAGGGAGACCGGCTGAACTTACTGAACCGAGGCTCATCGCATACTGAACGTTTCATATCAAACATTGGTTACAAAACAGGGTCATCTGGTACTCGGGTATAGATTGGTGTTGAGTCATGTCCTACAGCTCTCTACGTATGTGATTTTAGTCTTATGGAAATGGTGTCATCAACGATGCCTTATTAAAATAAATGTAATCTTTGTTTTATTCTTCGTCATCAGCCCTGCCATTACCACTTTATCGTCGTCGTTATCGTCCTTATGTCAAGTCAAAACTGGTCAAGTTAACAAGAACAAAAATGAAATACAAATAATGGATTGACAGATATAGAATTGATTTCCCTATTGCTATAGTCGTTGACGTTGTTGTCGCCGCCAGGCTATCATCATTATGTACATATTGGAGTCTTTGTATGATATTTCGATAGAATCAAATAAAATATAAATTGTTGATATATATAAGTGATTGTTCATCTCAATTATCAACGTATAATCACCGAGATAACACCGAGATTGAAACCATCTATTTCAGAAGGAACTTTTTATATGAAACAAGGAGAAATAGTTTAAAAATAAGTTGTGAAAAAAATGTATTTTCATATATTATTTCAAAGAGTATCATCATCACCACAATAATATTCTTCAAAACCATGGTGTTTCTTGTACACATACGTTTTATATAACGTTTTTCCTTTCCTTTGATATAATGAAGAAAAGAGAAATTTCAATCTTACCTTCCGTATGTAAAACAAAGTACATAGACAAGCGAGCTCAACGTAGATCGTTGTGTTAACATGTTCCAAATGAGTCAAGACTCAGTCACACTGGCGTCACGTCTTAATGAATCAGCTGTCCTGCATTAACCGGCCCTTCATATAAGCTTATCTCTATCCGGTGGTTCCCACGTCTAGAAAGCCTTTATCACGAGACTTAAAAATGTTTGTATTAAAAACAAACCTTATTGTTTGTTGTGTCAGATCCACGTGCTCTTTCGTTCTTTTTAAACACGTTGAGATTTGAGTTCTAAAAATAGACATGGGGAATCCCTTTTGAGTCAGTTTGCAACACACACGTTGCTGATATTTTTTATCCCCCAGCTGATCTCGGAGTTGTGTAATACAAGCACGTGCCACTTCGCTGATATGATCGAACATAAAAGGTACCTTGATTAGAACTGGCACGGATTTAAAATTGCTAATTCCGGACTCAGAGGTAACCTGCCCCGTCAATGAGAAATTTAGCATCTTTGTCATCGGTTTTCCCAAAATACAAGTGTCAGTCAAATAGCACAAGCCCTTACCTCTGACAGTGTTCTTGAAAGATTAATAAAAAGTAAAAGACGCTCATGATAAATCTTTTCGGGTTAAGAGCTGAGGTAAATGAGTCCATGAGATGAGTTTAGTGGATATCCATACAAAAATGTACGTAACGTTTATTAACCCGTCAACATGACGTATTTAATCCCTTGAGTAATTTTGAAAAGAAAATGATGTAGTGCGTTTAAAAGTACTTTTATTTAATCTAGTTTCTTTATTCTTTTCTGAATGAAGTTTTGTAGACAAACTATAGGTTAGAGGAATGTCTTTTTACTGCATTCTCCCCACGTACAGCAACACGTTTAAGCTACTCATGACGTCGATGGACGTTCGACCTCAGTCTAGGAGACACTAGGTTCATGGTACATTTGTATTTGCGTCTAATATGTATCTTATAGGCTCAGTGTTACATTTTAATAACGTTATCTTTTAACTGACTGCTAGGTTGCATACCCCAGGCGTGTAACAAGCAAGGACTGATGTTGCCCCTTCATAAAGCGAAATACATGTACAAGCATCCATCACTATGTATATCATTAAACTGGCAGTTAAAAGGATTGCGAAACAAACTGCTATACAAACCACAACGTAGACCTCACTGATGAACTAATCACTTGACTACAGAAAGCACATGTAAGAGAAACGGAAGGCGGACACGGACACGGAACTGGTTGCTTTCATGTGGTATGGGGGCTGTCACACTCGCTGCCTTTCCTAAAAAAATATGATTTCGTAAACGTTTCTTTTGGTATACAGCTTTAGCTGAAAGTGAAAGAAAATTACAAATAGTAACGGATACAAGTTTTGAGATTGTATCACTGACATTTAAGTATTTCGCTCCATAGAGGGATCTCCGTCGAGTATTCCTATGCTTATTTATGTGGAAATAACGGGTTACCTGAGAAACAATTATTCAATAAGAGCTGTCTTATCTAAATGCCTAAATTCGACAAGTGTTGATAGATATCCTTTGGCTTTTTAAGGACCTGCATCTATGTTGAGGGTTTGGTTGACTGAATGAAGTAACAACGAAAAACCGTCATCGGTCTAAATGTTTAATACAGTGATGAATTATCCATCAGGTTAAGTAGAATCTGCATATAAGTTCTTTCTTTAAATGTTTATACTTATATCATATTTATAATATCAATGAAAAATACTTTGTCGATGGAAATCCACAAAACACTGTACAAGCGAGCATGACTCCCTTTACCAACATTAAAATTCTTTCCTTTCCATCATCCCAGACTAATAAACGCTTGTCGTCAAATGCAAGGACATTGTAACATTACGACCCGTTAAAGTTACTCACGGTTGCAATACCTGTCAATCAATGCTTTAAATTTCCAACACTTTGCAATTGTAAACTTGTTCAGGATTCCATGAAAATTGTTCTTAAATCTTACAGGCATACGTCTCCAATATCGCACATTCCGAAGTCGACACTTTCAGTGCAAGGCAGGCTCAAAATCAGAAAATGAGAAAATTAGAATTAAGATATATAGTTTGATTTTTGTCACATTTCAATTCTCGTGAATGTATGCTACCCACTGGTAACGTCTAATTGGACTAACAGTGCACATAGTGTCAAGTCGTTGACCTTTCGAACTCTTCACGATAATACAAAGCGGAAGTAATAGTCAAGTGCGCAGAGTAGTTCATTTAGGTCAGCAAGGCAAACGAGAAGTATCGTCTACTGCAAGGACGTATATATAAGCGTCTCTAGCTGAATTCATTACGTTTGTGAATCTAGAAAGTTTTGAGTTTTTATATAGTTATTTTCCAGACCAGACGAATTTTCTCCCCTAGTATCATTTGCGATGACCAAGCGACTTTAGAACAATGTATCAATATATCACAAATTTTTCCAAAATGAGGACTTTGTTAACACAAACCTCTTACAATCTCACTACCTCTCATACCCTTTCAAACTTTGATCCCTTACTCCTTAGCCTAATGAGACTTACATAGTAAGGAGTCTTAGCGCACGAATATCAATCCTTTATATTTATGATAGAACGGGTAAGTTATGACTTGCTTTTGCATATTGACATGACATCGTGAACGGCAACCAATCAATTTGAACTTGTTGGTCCTCGGTGCCATAAAATCGTCATGTAGATAGCCTTGGGCCAGAATTCATTAATAAATCTTACTGTTATCTGAATAAATTTCCGTTCGTGAGATTTGCACATGACTTCGTATCTTTCGGTCACACCTACACGAAGATATGGTTCACGTTAAACACTCAGTATTATTTCTTGTGTCATAAATTAAACAACCTTCAATGTGAGATGTTTTTTTAATGAATTCTTGAACAGAACATGTGTTTTAGTTCTGTTCTGTTAAAAGTTCTTTTTTTTTTTGCATTTCATTCAAATTACCATATAAAGGAAATTTCTCATTTCGATCATTCAGTGCATTCAATTGATGATGTAGCCGTGGAAAAGATATAAAATCTACGTATATTTCATTCAAAAGAGCAACGTTTGACAACACTAAGGCGGAAACATTTGACAAAACTCTTAAAACCTTTACGCACAGTGTACAGGAAATTTAATGTGTTTCGAAAGCAAAGCTTCCCTGCTATTCATTTCTGGGTCAAAATATGGGTCATCGCATAAAACACTGACGTCACATATTCATGTGTACGTCACTGCATGTTTTGAACTTATATATTATAGACGTAACGCCAATATATAAAAGCACATTGACGCTCAATAAACATAACGTCGTCCTGTGGTTGGATTTTAAGATAAAAGCTTTAATATAATAATTGGTATGACGTAGACTTAACATAATTGACTCGTCGTTTGGCAGTCGGCTCAATCGCTTAGCGTGTGATGTGTGATAATCTAAAGGATTTGGGATTGGTTAAAATGGTGACACTAGTTCATGTAGTTGGACGTACGTACGCTGTCATGAATCATATCATCATGGCAATGATCGATGTGACCCTTTTCTGTCTTCTGAGTTGTCTGAAGAAACCTAAAGGCACCCCCCTCCCCCCTCCTAAATGCACTCCACAACAAAACACCTAACCATAAAAGAGAACACAAATAATCCGACCCCTTAATGCACTCCACAACAAAACACCTAATCATACAAGACAAGACAAATAATCCACCCCCTTAATGCACTCTACAACAAAACACCAAACCATACAAGACAAGACATAAAATCCACCCCCTTAATGCACTCCACAACAAAACACCAAACCATACAAGACATATAATCCACCCCTTTAATGCTCTCCACAAGAAAAACAGCAAACCATACAAGACAAGACAAATAATCCACCCTCTTAATGCACTCCACAACAAAACACCAAACCATACAAGAGAACACAAATAATTCACCCCCTCTAAATGCACTCCACAACAAAACACGTACGTACCTAACCATACAAGACAAGACAAATAATCCACCCCCTTAATGCACTCTCCAACAAAACACCTAACCATACAAGACAAGACATATAATCCACCCTCTTAATGCACTCCACAACAAAACACCAAACCATACAAGACAAGACATAAATTCCACCCCCTTAATGCACTCCACAACAAAACACCAAACCATACAAGACAAGACATATAATCCACCCCCTTAATGCACTGCACAACAAAACCCAGCAAACCATACAAGACAAGACAAATAATTCACCCCCTCTAAATGCACTCCGCAACAAAACACGTACCTAACCATACAAGACAAGACATATAATCCACCCCCTTAATGCACTCCACAACAAAACACAAAACCATACAAGACATATAATTCACCCCTTTAATGCTCTCCACAAGAAAAACAGCAAACCATACAAGACAAGACATGTAATCCACCCCCTTCATGCACTCCACAACAAAACACCAAACCATACAAGACATATAATCCACCCCCTTAATGCACTCCACAAAAAAACAGCAAACCATACAAGACAAGACATATAATCCACCCCCTTAATGCACTCCACAACAGAACAGCAAACCCTACAAGACAAGACATATAATCAACCCAGAAGAAAACCATCACGCGCTGCGGGCGATTGCATCACACATTTCCATCCACAACCGTCCTTGACCTTCGACCTATCACGGCATTTGGATAATTGACTTCAAGTTGTCTCATCCTTGTGTATGGTGTAATCAACAAAGTAAACATATTATGTATGTACTTATATAAAGGGAAGCGGAGGCACTTGATAATATCCGTATTGGTAGCATCGTATTTCTACCATATGTACCGGCTGCATTAGATAAAACACAACACTGGAACTCTGAAGGGTTCACGGAATATCGAGATGTCATCATGGCACACTTCTCTCAAGTTGATAATACATACAGGACCTTGATAAATGAGCGGATAAAGGATTTTCATCAGATTGAGAGTTTCAGAATTTTGGTTGGATAAGGGAATTGGTAGAAAATTGCAAATGCAATCCGACTAGTAGCTGTGTATTGTATAGTACTCACGGACATGAGAATAAAATGTTTTTCAGCGTTTGCTTTTTTCACGCCATCAAAATATGTAATGTAAACAATTTTGATGTTGGCATGAATTTAGTTGACCAATCTTGGCCTTGTGAACGCATATGAAATTATTATTAACAATGTTATTTTATCAATAGAATGAAAACATAATTAATATATACAATTCATATTTAAAATCATATTGGGCCTATAACTAAAGTCACAATTACGCAGCAATATGTGAGAAGACAAATCTGCAGCGTGGTAGAGGCTTCTCCAGGTCCGTTGTCATAGCAACAATTTCAATTGGAAATAAAAGCCAAGAATGAACCGAAGAGTATAATTATTTGAACAAGCGTTTGGAACCATAAACGAAAAAGCTAAATTCTAGCAGTTATGCAATTTATTACTATTATAACATAATAAATAACTAGTTCAGGACAGATCTTCTCAAAAAGTTTTTCATGGACGCATTGAGACATGAGGTGATGCTTTAGCTTTAGCTTGCACAAGAAACGTACATTTTTAATAAAAATATTTCAAGTCGTAAAATTGACAAGATTTGCTGTTCTGTAAATTTTATTGATAATGTCGGGAAAAAAGGTTTATGGTTAATGAATATTTAACATTCAAACTTTAATTATGTTCCAGAATACTAAATAATAGTATTAACTCTTTTTATATCTATATTTCGATCTACGGTAAATGGAGATACATTTGAAGTACAGCTGCACACCGAAAGTTTGTTCACTTACCACTGAATCGTAGTGCAAATATCATGTAATTTGGTTTTTGTTTCAACGTCAATACAATAACTTTAGCAAAACTGACAATGGATCACTCACTGTCCATGTGTGAAATAGCCATTCATGAACTCGTTTTGGGATCGTCTGGTCTCTTGATAAAAAATTCGAATGTTGGCATATTGATAAAGACAGAGGGGGTCACATTTTCAAAATTTCGATTTTGTTAAATGTCAAATAAAATGTTCCATATCGACTCTCTGATATTAAAACCAACATAATCATAAAATAATGAATTTGTGCTAAGGTATAAACGTGACGTATTTTTAAAGATGATAAATTGTAAAGGATTTTGTGGAGAAAAATAAAATGTGTCTTTTCGGAATTTTGACCCCTGGCCCCTGACCCGCCAAAACTGTTACGGGTAAGTGTGGGTACGAGAAACATTTGCCTTAAAGAAGAATGGATCTGCATTTGTGTATTGAAAATTCAATATTATACGTCTGTTTTTCGCAACGCTACGATACCTCAAAGGCATCTCAAATTACATGATATTTGCACTAGTATATACAGGTAAGTGAACAAACTTTTGGTATGCAGCTGTAGGTGTGTCAGTAGAGGAGAAGATTCCACCGCTCAGCAAGTCACCTCTTGGATGGGCATCTATTACAAGAGGTGACACGAAGAATCGAAGATCAGTTTTCTATGTATAGTAACTTATTTCTTAATCTAAAGAATTAGACCATCCATTGAAATTAATTTTCTGATGTCCCTCACTTGAGGCAATAATGTTATAGTTTTTCCTGAAATTTTGTGGCTTTACCTAGGGACTTACCCACGTCCTATAATATAATTTGTCATAACATGTAAAGGGGTTAGCTTTCTAATGTTTTCTTACGTGAATGTCATCAATAAGATAACTGAAATTATTGAGCCACATGTTTTGCATCTACTTTACTAATACTTTATCATCTTAGTAGAACAAGCTATGTTTGGATCTACTTTACTAATACTTTATCATCTTAGTAGAACAAGTTATGTTTGGATCTAGTTAACTAATACTTTATCATCTTAGTAGAACAAGTTATGTTTGGATCTACTTTACTAATACTTCATCATCTTAGTAGAACAAGCTATGTTTGGATCTACTTTACTAATACTTTATCATCTTAGTAGAACAAGTTATGTTTGGATCTACTTTACTAATACTTCATCATCTTAGTAGAACAAGTTATGTTTGGATCTACTTTACTAATACTTCATCATCTTAGTAGAACAAGTTATATTTGGATCTAATTATCTAATACTTCATCATCTTAGTAGAACAAGCTATGTTTGGATCTACTTTACTAATTCTTTATCATCTTAGTAGAACAAGCTATGTTTGGATCTACTTTACTAATACTTTATCATTCCAGGTTGGATTGAAGAAGAATCATGAAGTCCACTTTATTGGTATACAATTACTTTATCCTGGGAAGGAGACGTTTCGCCATAGATACAAATGCCGTTTTTAAGAATGCGATAAAAGAAGATGTTGGATAGAATCTACATTGTACACACAGATCATAACCCAGTTAATTTGAAATACATGCCATGTCCATAAATATATTAATAAACCCAGTTATCATGCATTCTCAAAGTCTACAAATGAAATGAATATATGGCAGAACGTGTTGATACTAAGCGTGTTCGGTGACATTATTGTTATCAACTCGGTATGAGCCGTGCCTCCTTATTTGAGGATGATTTCATGTCACATTCTCAGAAATGCTTCCACGTGTTCAGACTTGATAAAGATGAGGCGCAATTTCTATATGATTTACCGATACCTGTATGTATATTATGTTTTACTTGGTTTTATAAGGTCAACAAGCTATAGAATAGACAAATGTGTTTACTTAGTTATTAATTGTATATGCATATCCTGGTGAAAATGTAATGTCATATCACACAAGGTATCTATTTATGAGAATGACCTTCCAAAATAAAGACAAGTGTTAAATATTGATGAATCGGAATTTTTGATAAAAATATCATGAAAAATAAATAAAAGAATAACTTTAAAATATCTTAACAATGAATAAATGATAATCATTTTAATTTAACCTCCCGTTACAAATTATAAGACATTTCTTAATTGTGTCCAGTGGCATCTTATAGCAAAATTGTTAATTTTCATTTTTTCCTGGCTTTTCACATTACATATAAATTTATATTTTGGTGTCGTTGTCATGCATACAATGAGTGTACGTCGTGATGATAATATTGAAGCTATTTCATAATGATTTATGAGTAAGAGAAGCGACAGAAAGCCAAGACAGAGCATGATGATTGCACATGTGGAAAGAAATTTAGAAAAGGACATACACAAATCCCGTTATGGTTTTAAATATCATTTCACGTTAAAATACTTACTATGTTTGGATATGGCCAGCGTTCCTTGAAACTTCCTTTTCATACAACGCCAAAGGAACTAGAATCAAGTGAGAAGTACTTTATATAGGGACCTAACAATCTGGGAGTGGCCAATCACGTGAACTAGTGATATATCAATTATAGTACTGACGAAATGCACTTCATGTACCTTACACCAAAACTCGTGTATATAATTGTTCCAACAACGTTACTAATGGGTATTTTGTAAAACATTTTAAAATATCCTTCAGAAAAAAATTCTTATTAAAAATTGGTGTTGTGTGAATTTCTTAAATAACTACGTCTTAGATATATTATATTTTAGAGATGTTGTATGCCGTTTTACGTGGGTGTGTCAATATTCACGTGGCTTTTATTACTACAAGAGGAAAGCCCGCAAAGTCTGCGATGCTATTAGTGATAGTATTAGTTGTAGTGGTAAAACTAGTAGTAGCAGTAGTGGTAGAAGTAATAACAGCGAGTAATAGTGGTAGTACTAATGGTAGTAAAAGTAAAATTAGGAATAGCAGTGGTATAAGTAGTAGAAGTTGGAGTAGCAATAGAAGTGGTAGTAGTAGCAGTGTCAGTTATAGTATATGGTAGTAGTGGTAGATGCAGTAGAACTGATAGTAGATGTAGTTGTTGGAGTCATAGTACAGTGGAAGAAGTACATCAAAGTAGTGGCAGAAGTACTTTTAATTGTCGTCTTTGTGAAAATATACGATAACGTTTATTTCAATTCAATAATATTTGTTAAATTACATATTAACTATCAAACTATTAATTGCAGTTTACGTAATAATTTTTTGAAAGCGTAGAATTGATTAAAATATATGAACAATATTACATAAATAATTTGAAGCCATTGCCCTTTTCTTAAAACTAAAATGTAACATTATTTGCAGGAAAATACTTTTTGCAAAGTCAGCATATCTTTAAACTATCCGCGTGGGATGATAAAAATCGATTTTTTAAACAATGACATTACTAATTACATGATCAGAACCGACTTTCAAACTATTTATCATTTAGGTGTGTGAAAATATTTTTCCGCCTTCATTTATTTACTCGCATTGAGGAAGTAAAATGAAGCATAATGTAAACACAACACCAATTAAAGAATGTCGCCCACTTTAGTGACTTGTGTATTGGAATGTTCTTGTGGAAATTAGGGAATTGATAAGGAAAATTTACTTTGGCAATGTGAATAAGAATATAACTTTTATTTAACTGCATATAACACCAACAGCATATCGACTTCATATTGATGTGTTATTAACTTCATAGTATATTTTCATTATCATACCAGTTAAACGCAGTTTATCATTATCATCTTCATATCGCTATGCTATATTTTCCTATATCAATATAAATTATCATCTCATAACTTCTTCGTATCATTACATCACTTGGACAGATGGAATAACGATTGAAATTAAGCTTATCTATAAAAGTTTAAACTAATAAGGATAGTAAGGCATATTTATAATGTGTTTGTGTTCCCGCCTACAGCACGCATGCTCAAGGCGCAACATTTAAAGGGGATATTGGCGTGTAAATGTGAAAGTTGTAGTGAAAAGTGGAACTGAACAAAGATTTGAAAGACTGTACTGTTTGGTGAAATTTCAGATCCTTGAACAGACTGATACTTGTTTCAGATTCTTGGGCACGTACTGTTAAAGGAACTCTGACCAAAGAATTTTAGAATTTTTGGGCACTGTTAATAGCTTTTATTGTTATCCAGGTTACAATGCTGGGGCGGGCTGACATCTACTCGGTATTTGTATTCAGACTGTTAAACAATCAGAGATTTATACGTAAGAAAGATATTTCTAAAAGAACGCGTATTCTAACTGCAAGGCGATGGAGGCTTTGAGGATGGGACTTTTGCGTGAGCGTTTTTGATGTGAGTCGCGAAACACACCTAAATACTTTAAATACTGCATTAGAATAAAATAGATACCAAATACAAAGGTGAGGGGTATCAGATTTTAGAACCGTTACCGCCAATGGATCGATTATCGGAGATAAAAGCAATCGATATAAAATAACCTATAATGACAAGAAGTCGACTGTTTGTTAAATAGGAAGGTAGTTTTTTATGAATAGCTGAGAAAGATGTTTACCCTTTGAACCAGCGACGAGCGTCGAGACAATAGAAATCCTATCCCATGTGGTCAGGAAAATGTTTAAAATCACGTAGACGTATGATGAGACTGAATAGTCACACTAGATATGCTGGAGAGTAAAAAAATACAATTAGTAAAGTTACTTCTGTGTAACGAAATAGCAAACTGTAGTTTTTATTGACAAGAGTTGTAAGATATGTTTGTATGTTCTTTCTAACGTATGTTTTCTATGGTCATGAAAGTTCCCAATATTGCTACTGCTGAAAATGTTCCATGGACATCGAAGAAAGTTGTTAAATAACATGGTTGATTTCATTGTTACTGCACATAAACTGAATATATAACTAAATATTTCTAACTAATGGTAAACTTCCCTTTCAGCCATCAATCCAAGACAACCAATAATAATACAATATAACCAAATGTTAATATTTGTAACGAGTTCTGTTTAGCTTGTGGGGTAAGGTGTGTTTGAAAATTTGGTTATGATTTTAATTCATAACATTTTTTTCGCTGCCACTCTCTGAATGGGAGGATCGTTTAATTCTCTGTCTGAATAAAATCGACCGTGTTCAGAGGAATAAAGATTTTTAAATATTGACTATAGCGGAATTCGGACGTCTAGAGGAAGTTCCTGATATAGTACGTTCGAATCCCGCTAGAGTTAATATTAAAAAGGTTTTATTCCTCGTAACACGGTCGATATTTATCAGACTGGTTGAATCCTGAAAAAATTGTCAATCATATTGAAAATTGTTTTCTTCACAAATTGTATACAGTGTTGGATGAAGGATGCAGTTAGTTGATAAAGAGTCTAGAGGGAAGGCAATTGAGTGAAATTATTTTTTTAGCGCTACAACAATCAGGATGTGTAAATTTCAAAATAATATTTCGAGCCAATGGTGTTCTTTGGAATGAAGTTGCATATCTGTAACGCTATACCACGGGCAGGATTTTTCATCGAACTTGAATGAATGCTTCGCGAATAGCGCATATTTGAATGTCAACATTTGAATAGTCCATAGTCCAGATACCTGTGGTTAAGTTCACAAACAAACAAGCGGACCACACCTTTTATGGCACAATATGGATTATATACGGCAATCCCTTTCTATGTTGAATGACTTGAGGGCAGAGAAGTAAAGGGTAAAGCATTCAACTACTTGATAACATCATCAATTTTTTGCTAAAGTTAATTATGATAGAAAAGAAATTTCTTTAAATATGAACATTAATTATTATTCTTTGAGGTCATGTCGACAAATTGTTTAGTTGAAATATCCAAACATTTCCAAAGCAGCACATTGTAGTTTTGAATATTTTTGGTTGCTAATTTTTTCCCCCGGCGTATACATAAAGCATAAATAATGTAATTACGTTTCCTTGGTATTAATGTTATTATAGAGGTTTATATGCATTTGAGCATGTGCAACATTAGAAAGATATTTATGATTGACGAAAAAGAAAGAAACTAAAATTTATTGATTAAATATATATGATATTGTTTTGAATAAAAAACATAATAGTGAATTGGTAGACACACCTGTAATTGGTAAGTTTTATCGATTATAAAGGTAATGGTTAGATTTCCCTTTCATGCTTTCGGAGACAACAGTTGCTATATTCAACATTATGCCATTGGACAACTCTTGCATATTTAAATAATAGTTGCTTTTCCCTCGATGAATGCAAAAATCACATACTATAAAATCATTGTTCAGAAAAAATCGTTTGAAACACTTGCTTATGTAATACTCTATGTATGACCTAATGTTTCAAGTTAAAGCCCATACACAATGTGTAGAAAGGTAGATAGTTGAGCATCCATTTTGCCAATTCATTGACAAGAAAACGTAACAAGAAGGAACCGGCGCTCTAATTTCACTTCCGTGATCTTTGCATGCTTAAAAGCTCCTTCTGCTGAATGAAGTACAATTCGTAGAACTCCACGCAGAGAGATAAAGCTCTCTTCCGTGAACCGAAACTAAGGGAAAGTCCGGGTTTAAATAAATATAGGTCACTCTCTGACATAATTGACGTGGCAAACAAGTGCCTATAGCACATATCATTTACATAAACGGTTACTACGAATTATGTTCCTTATTTCTACGAGTCTTACAATGTTTTTGTGACTGACATTTGTGCTTATGTAGGCCAATGAATTAATATATTTTCTAAAGATGCTTTTAAAGGGACACAGATGTTGGAGTCAAATATGTCAAACTTCATAAATGGTCTTATTTCATTGAGAGGTACTGACTGTTTCAGAAAATCAGTATCCTAATGCTTGTCAGTTCAATATATATATATATATAATATAGTGTCGTTATTTGTGATCTAAAAACGGAAAGTGGCGCGCGTTAATGATTCAAACGTAATTTCGGAACCTTATTTACAGCAGACACAAAGACGAAAATTTTTTGGTAGTGTTAAGTAGGTCATTTAACTAATTTACACGTTCATTGGACGCATAATTTCGAATTCTTAACATTTATAGGGCCGGTTTCCGATTATCAGTGGAAACATAAACTATCACAATTTTGGCATTGTAGAGATAAAGATGAAAGTTTTGGGAGGCGATTTGAACTCAACTTAGGTCATAAGGTATTTTAACTCATACTTAAGCCACATTTAAATCTTGAAACATACTCTCTGTCACTTTAAAATGCAGTGGTCGTTGGGATATCTTCAATTTCTTTCGACTTCTTTCAAAATGTTCATCCATCTATTAGCGAAAATCGATCACTTGGTAGAAATTAGTCATTGAGATATGCTTGTTGGTTAAAGCTATATCAACCATGCATCCATGTATATATTGTTGACTCTATGTCTCTCAAGTCTTGCGTGGGAGTAATTGATGTTCTGTATTCTTTCATATTCATTGAAGAGACACTTCTTGAATTTTCGTTCATATTTAAAATCGAACAACGCCCTTATCATGTGTGTGAAGAAGCTAAACTATCACGAACCCTTTACATGTTCATGTACACTGATTACAAAACCCTAAGAATACATTCAAGTGAATTCTATCTTATATCTTTAGATTAATTTTCAAAATCACGTTTAGTGATTGACGCACATCATTGTCCGGTTTTCGATGAGAAGGCTTTATCTGACTACTAACCCTTTGAGCATTACAATGTACAGGTTGTAATTTTTGTTAAAATAAGGCATTTGTCACCTACAACTCACGGAGAATTCCTTTTTCGTATACAATAATAGCCTCAAATGAACTATCTTTGACAACTCTACAGGTAAAATAAAGAAGATATGATATGTCCGGTTTGAACGAAACTCGTGTAAAAATATGTCTTAACTATTAACGCACAAAAATAAAGGTGATAAAACTATGTTATGTATTTTTAAAACTTTGAAAAAGTTTTCCTGGTTTAGACGAGTACAGGTAAAAAATTACACGTTATCTTGCAGTTGACTGAACTATATCAATGGTGAATAAGAACATATAGGTTGTCTTAACTAAAACATCTTTTATTTTCCCAAAAATGTCAACGAACAAAACAAATTTAAAAGATTCTTTAAAACAAAAGCATACACTTTTTTAATTCAAATATAAATCACATATCTAGAGCTGGATCTATATATAGTCTTCTTTGAAACACGGAATGATGAGAAAATAGCTTTTGGACGAGGCCACGAACTCGTTAATGCGTAAATGCACACCTAACTTATACTGCTTTAAGTATGTTACTTTCATTAAGTTAAGAGACAACATGGCGCATGAATAATGTTGTGGTTTGGATTCTGAGGATGTTTCTGTAAAAAAAATTATAGATAGATATTAGGCATGGTATTGGTAAATAGATACTTTTGAAGTTAATAAGAGTATCCGATGTTAGTAAAAAGTGTTAGAGAAAACATTGGTGTGAAGATGACACGTACAACGATGACGTGTGGTGAGGAAATGATGAGATATGATAAAATATAGATGTGGTGATGCGTATTTTGTGTTGGCATTTGGCGATGAGATAATGCGGAATGGTGTGTGATATGATAATGAGACATGATGTAGTATGCTGTGGTGATGATATAAACCAAGTTATGACGATTTGATAATATGGTATGGTTTGTAGTATGGTAATGAGACATTATGGTATGGTTTGTGGTATGGTAATGAGACATTATGGTATGGTTTGTGGTATGGTAATGAGACATTATGGTATGGTTTGTGGTATGGTAATGAGACATTATGGTATGGTTTGTGGTATGGTAATGAGACATTATGGTATGGTTTGTGGTATGGTAATGAGACATTATGGTATGGTTTGTGGTATGGTAATGAGACATTATGGTGTGGTGAGGTCGCATGATGGTTTGAGGATGTGATATGATGTGGTCGTGTCATATTGATATAATAGTGTGATCTAACGATATGATGATATGGTGTGAGATTTAATAATGAGATGTGGTGATGTGAAAATGTGGTGTTGTGATATGATTGTGAGATGTCATGATGTGGTGTGTGATGTGATAGTGAGATATCATGATATGATGATGTGATGCGTGATATGATAATGACAAATGGTAATGTGATCATGTGGCGTTATGATATGAATGTGAGATGTAATAATGTGATGGTGTTGTGTGTAATAATAATGATATATGATGTGATCAAGCGGTTTGGTGAAATGATAGATAGTGCTACGTGATAATGTGTGTGATATGGTAATGAGATATGATGATGTGGCCATGTGGTGTGGTGTTACGCTAGTGAGATGTGATCATAGGCTGGGTTATATGGCACTGGGATAAGGGTACATGAAATCATACTTAGAGACACAAATCGAACAAATAATTTTTACAGTTAAGAAGAGTACAATTTCACAGTCTCAACCCCCCCTCCCTGCCTATGCTATCAGACACGGCACAGGTGAACGAACTAGGAAGTGAAGTTCAGGAGACATCTGTATATGGGTCACGCTAAAGAGTACACATTCGGTATATAGTATGTCGTCTCACTGGGTATCTATGTTACAATCACTTGGCGTTAATGTACAGACGATTGAATTATGAATATTAATATTTACCTGGGGTTTTTCCCATAAAGGTCAAGCCTAAAACCAGTTACCCAAAGACAATTTGTTACTGGACACACACGAGCAAATAAGAGTAAAACTGATATGTTAAATCTAATTTGATACTTTTTATACCTTATTTGTATCATGTAAGTGAAAGCTTTAAAAGCACACACACAAAACTGCCAAAAGTGCCCGTGACAAAAGGGCATGATTTTCTATCATCTTGTAAAATCCCGTTAACACAAAAATAATTTTTCCGCATGATGTTTTTAAATCTCTCTCAAGGAGAAAGATGTACGCTAGAGAGTAAAATATTTTCAGGAGATTTAAACTGCGACTTGTATAGCTATAGAAACCGGCGCCAAGTGATACATGACGTAAGTACGAGATTCGAACCCTTATGGAGCGGAAAGGGTTGGCTTATCACGATGGATTGCTTAATGTGGCAATAAGTGCCACCACTCATTTCTAATATTACAAATTGGAATAACGTCAAGGCAATATCCGTAAAATATAAATGAAAAACCGCTTAGTCATGATTATACTGCTAAACTTAAAACATAAACTCTCTTCCCGGTATTCAGTAATTTGAAAAAAACCCAACTTAACCGGCAATATGTTTTATTGTAAAGTAAATGATATTTTCCACGTTCAGGCACTAGGTCTGTTGAAGGTCCTTTATACCAGTGAGTTGTTAAATGCTCGAAGCCGGATGCGGCTTTATTGCAGCAATATTGAACAGGCCCTTCCGCGTCTGTAATGTGAACTTTTGTAGATGATAGTGGTCACGGGGCCCTGTAATAGGTCAAAACGCTCAAGAGCATGGCCAGTTAGAAATTAACATACTTGATGAGGAAGTGATGAAGATCATTCGAAAAATAAGATTGCTCATATAACTTAACTGGGGCCTTTGAGGCCCGGTTGCACTTTTATAGTGTTGCCTTCAGTTCACATTTCACACAATTTTGCCGAAAGTTCATGTATTCCTCGCATATGTACTGATTTGTGAATCGGTACAAAACATCTTTTCCCGATTCATGTAGTTTACCCAAATTGCATCTTTAAAAAAACAAAACATGAATATATAACATAGGTCTCCTAGACCCACGTATGTTTTTCTTTCCCCTTGCAAGGACTGCTAAAGGGTCCATGTCCCCGGCTCTTGCAGTATCCTGGCATCAATCTCTATGAATACTGGCAAGAGGAAAGTAAGTCCATCTGAAGAGTTTATTGGAAATTTTGAGGAGTATGATTCTGATCAAGTGTCATTCAGTGAGGAAAGTGAGACTGACAGTGACGTTGTTCAACATGAAACATCAGAACCATATCTGATCCAGACAGTCTCATTTCTGTAGGACCATATCTTGAATAAGATGCGGATTGTTACTCTCAGGGAATAGATAGTTTGGGTACAGGACGGTTCTTTAAATAAAACGATTGATTTGTTTGGTCTAACACCCCACCGGGTACATCAAAGACACCGGATAGAAACATTCTTAGGGCACAACAGACAAAGATAAACATGCGGATAATATTCAGACTGAAGCCGAGATGTTACATTCAAAAAATCTAAGTAAGTTCATCTCTGGAAAGGGTAGCCAGAAACCAGGGACAAAAATGAAGATAAAACCTTGGCTCTAATTGGTATACTAAATACGAGTGAACTCCTGATACAAAATATGATGAGCAGTAGGACGATTTGGTATGGTACTCCAATCATCAGATCTAGACCGACGATGTCCTGCAATAGGTTTGAACAACTGATGTTTGCCCTTCGATGACTAATCAACAAGAGGTGTTCGGCGTGAAAAGGTCAAGCTAGCACCTATTAGAGGAGTGTTGGATATAAACTCTTCCAATAAAGTAGAGGATGTTGAAATGCAAATACCTATTTTTTCGCCCAAAGGGAACCACTGAGCTGCACGTGCGACACACTAAAGCGCCTTACACGTGGGAGGGGTTCATCGTCAAATTCAGTTCTTCAAGGAAGGGTTGATGAAATCTGCCACGTCCTGGTTCATTCTATCCAGGTTTTCTTTGCTATCGGTTCTTGCATAAGATTTACTGTTTAGCGTATAATTGCTTGAGTTTGTTAAGCAAGGAAATGTCGTCAACATGATGAACGTCGACGTGCTTTTGGTATGCTTCAAATGGGTTCAACACCTTGAGCAGTGGCCAACATGCTTAATGTGTCAGCAGACTGTGGAACCAGTACTAACAAACACACAATGTTGATGATACCCCTCGCCCAGGTCGTCCTAGAGCCACTACACAAGCCCAGGATCAAAACATTCATACACAGATCCTGCTAAATCGAGGACAAACGACCAATCAGCTTTTTGTAAACTTGTAAAATTGGTTACCATTGATTGTTATCCGAAAGCACACTGGTATATTGATGAGGCTCTGCGTCCCGTCGACGTCGTTTTTTATTTCCTCCGCCAAAACCCATGAACGATCGATGTTCCAACATGACAACCCCACGCCCCACACTGCTGTCATCACATGGACGAACACAAACACGAACACGAACACGAACACGAACACGAACAATGTGCATGTTTTGCCCTGGCCAGGATGTTCACCGGATATGTCCCCGATAGAGCATCTGTGGGACTCCCTTGGGCACCGTATTAGACAACGTCAACAGCCTCCATTGACAGTACAGGGCTTAAGTCGTGCTTTGCAGGAAGAAGGCGACTTACAAACTCTGTCCGACGTCGTATTTCGTTACGTGTTGTATTTCGAGGGGCCACGGATATAAAGACGTTGTAGTGATCCAGCAGTGTGATTCGTGTCCTGACAGGTGATCGAATACCGGGCAATACACATCTAGTCAACGAATCATCTTGTTAAACGGTCCAAAAGTGCATTTGTGTTTTACGAATTCTTTCAATATGATGTATAAAATACAATGTTTAAATTTTAAAGTGTTTTGTTATTTGTTATTTATAGGTTGAAAACGCACGAAGAGGTTTCTTTTGCACGTGAGCTTATGTATAATACGTCTTGAAAAATATCCTTTTTGACGACACTCGAGCCTAGTTCACAGCCTCGATATCGCCAAGGAAAAATTCACAATAATAGTTAGCTACTTATTTCCACTCTTGCGATATGCTCTTTATTGATATTATTTGGTAAGTTCGAAAATATGGTCTTAGTTACATCTGAAATTTGTTGCGTTTATAGAATAGTTATGCTATCACAACTTGGAAAAGAAAATTAAATAAATTATGCCGTAACATTCCAAAATGGTACTAGTATGACTCAGCTCGGTATGGGAATAACAATTACATATTTTATGACGTTCATAGTTACATTTTCGACATATTTCATATTTGTAAAGAGCATGTATAGCTTCGACAATTTCCATTTTCAAACGAAAAACCCTTAATTTCTGTTTATGAGCATCTAAACATGCCATTTACGGGAACAATATGTTTATGTTTAACTTGATTTTATTTGCCAAAAATAGGCTAACATGAATTTTGATATCAAATCCTTTTTATAATTACTCTTCGAAGGCAGTTTACGAAATAAAATTTTGTGGCTGCAATTTTTGTGCTATCTCATTGCTTTATATTCAGATATTTAAACAATAAAACCAAATACATGCAATGATTCATGTTTCAATAAATTTATTTTCTAATATGGTATCACATCTGGAATTAAAAATAGGATCCGCGCTTATTTCAGGAAGATTTGCATTTGCAACGAACTGTTTGCGTAGCATTCTAGTAGTGGAAGGGTTTTCGAGGTATGAACTTGTTGTTGAGAGAGAGAGAGAGAGAGAGAGAGAGAGAGAGAGAGAGAGAGAGAGAGAGAGAGAGAGAGAGAGAGAGAGAGAGAGAGAGAGAGAGAGAGAGAGAGAGAGAGAGAGAGAGAGAGAGAGAGAGAGAGTAAGTATATGTTTATGATTACTTTTGGTAGAATACATGTAATTTGATGATGACTCTCCGAATCAAATTGATATGATAGGGAGAGAAATAAGATTATATAATCATGCGCCTTATGCTCTACATAAGATTTTCGTCGCCACTGAGGTGTCATTAGGACACCTGTGTTACCGTTTATAGTGTGGTATAAAGATGTGACGATATGGTGTGTGATATGATAATGAGATGTTGTGATGTAACTAATTTCAACAAATTACAAGTAAATGACATAGTGATAAATATTTAACATGAAAGCGTGGTCGCATTGAGGCTCCAGCTCATCAGGCATGTTGGGGAGGTCGGGCTAGTACAGAAATTTCTCTTATAAAAGCCAGTTACGAAAGAACTTGTCAACATACAAACTTCAAAATCTACCAAAACATTTGTAGTCATTTTACCCATTTTATCTCAAAGCCACGGTGAACTTTAAGAAATCATGTAATTCCATCCGGTTAGTTGAAGGCAGCGAAGGCATGTTTGAACAACTAAACATACACTTATGACTGGGACATTATATAAAAATGAGATAAATGAAACGGAAGAAAATGTCCGAACACTGTTGTCAAAATCAATTTTCTTGATATCATCTCGCCTAGTTTGACCAAACACCATGCAGATGTAAAGTACTGGAACCGGCGCAACCAATTGATAATATAGATAAAATAGATTCACGTGTACTGCAGACATTAAGGGTGGTTGAACTTGGCCCGGGATCGAAAAGAGAATTTTAAAAAATCAAAGAGGCAAAGGTTAATAAATATTGAGTATTCAAACTACAAATTTGTTCCAAAGTATGAAAATAATCACATAAAGGAGTTTATTTCGATTTTCGTGAGTACAATAGATTCTTACATGCCTAAAAATGGTAAAGGTAACTTCATCAAAACGTTGCTGTCAGCAATCAAAGCAGTTGAATACCCCTAAATTCTTGGACCAAAAATACTTACTATCAGCAAAATAAAATGACCATGGAAACATTTAAGGCGATGTTTTTTTCATTGAAAGGCAAATTAGTCAAGTCATTCAATTACAAAAATGAACTTGGCATCGAGTTATTTGGTCAGTGTAATCAGTGAATGGTAAAGCTATTCAGTGTGGGCGATATGGTAACGTCCCAATACTTCAGCTGGGGAATCATAGAACCGTTAAAACAGTTTCGGTTGAGTGCACAGTTAATGTTCAGATGATATCTGAGTCTGGTTCAGTGGGTAAGACGAGAAACAATTAAAACTCCAGAATCATAGAATGTCAGGAATTGCAAATTTGTTTTTATATCTATTAAATTACAAGTATTTCAAAATGTCATACATAAACCATAAAGAGAGAGAACCATGCCACTTTAGGTATCATCAGTTCAAAACATAATACAATGAAACAAATAAATACAAATCAAACACGTAAGTAATCTAAAATACTCTTGCACTGTATAGCATATCTTAAAGTATTCATATTGACACGAGCCTCAGTATGACAAGAACCTATATCTTTTCAAGTAACGACTGTAATTTCAAGAAAAATACATAAAGTATTAACATCTAAGATTGCGTTTAGCTTTTTAATTCGACTAGTAACCCAAGACTTTTGGAAAAAAAATTCGTTATCCAAATGATAAGACCGGCCTTGGTGACCCACACTGCGATTTCAAATCGAAAAAGACATTCAACATTGAAATCGAGGAATATTTCGATGATAAACTTTTAAAATCGCTCTTACACATTGAGCTTTACGTTGCTGGGCACCTGATCAGTTCCTTTTCTTAGATCAAACAATTAACGTGTGTTATTGAAGTGAAAGTATCAACGAAGTATTTTGGTGAACCTGAAATCCGGTATTTATTACCTTTGGTTAAATGATAATCTCATGTCAGATAAAAACCACCCATTCGAAACATACACGATTATTACACATTGAATGTGAAACATGCTACTGAGGGCCTTTAGAAGCAGCTCTTCTTACTTTGAAAATAAACTCCTTTTAACACTCTCGTGAATGGAGTCATAATTGTAATATGGTTTCTGAGAACGAGTGTATGTAATTAAAGCGACACTACCACTTGGGTAATTCTCTGAACAAGAAATCCGGAATAGTTTTCTAAATCAAATATCAATTAAGCTAAAATAGTTAATAAGCAAAATGCAAGATAATATTTGAATTCAATGAAGAAGTTGACTTTTCACAGAAATTGTTTTCTTTCATCATCATCAGCCTTAAACATGCGCCTCGAGGAAGTCATTCGAAACATACTGGTTAGAATATCATAAACGTAAATTTACGACATAATTGCTTTCAAGTCCATCCCTATTAAATTCCATCACTCTGGGTCCTGTAACGTGACCTTCACCTTGACTTGTTCTCTCCGACATTCCTGGATCCGTAATGTCATGGTGACTTGACGATGTCATCTGTAGTGTTTACATACAGCATATCCTTATTGCATCATCTATGTTTATCTATGGCCGATCACTACGTATTAGTAAAACTGTTGTATCTCTGAAAATTTCTTGACTTCAAGGTGCTATGTGAAAATTTTGTGCTATGTGATAATTTTGTACGTCTTTTCACATATTTCTGTAGAATTAATTGGATATGAATCTGAACCACGATGGTTGGCTAGGGTGGATTGATGGTATTATTACAATATGGCATTTTTTTCTCATTCAACAATGCCTTTTAAACTATTGTAATATATCTTGTAATCAGCGTATCTTTGATATCTTAAAACAGTTCTGCCATTAGATTTCCTATATGATGATAGAGCATCGTGTTGTCATGTTGTTTTTACAAATGTCATTACACCGTGACGTTCTTTACATAGTAAATAAAAGTTTAGTTATTTCGGCACATACCAAACTCCCGTTGATGTTGTTTGAACCCATGAATCTGCTTTTGCTGTAGTAGGTTTTATTTTATCATGTTCTTGTAGGGATATTCTTCATCCAAACGCGACAAGCTGCACGTGCACTTTGATCTTCGCGATTTCCGTAATTTGCAGTATGGGTTTGTGATCAATTTCGGTTACAAAAACGTTGATTCAAGCCATTTAAGCCATTGTAACCCAGAATGTCAAAGGCTGTCAAGTGGCAGATTATTGGTCTTCTGGAAGGGGGGTTTTTCTTTCAAGGAAATTGCAAGAAGAACTGGACGTCATTACCCTACCATGAGTCATTTAGCCAGAAACATGCACGAATCACTGACGTGAAGAATCGCACACCGTTAGGCAGACCACGTATCACCTCCGTGAGAGAGGATAGATCGTTGCTAAGGCTCGTAAGAGGTACCCTTTCGCTTCCAGTACTACCCTAAAACGCAAATGGTTTCCACACCGTCTGTTCAGTCGGAAATCGACTCATGGCCGCTGAATTGAAGTCTAGAACGGTAATCAAGCGACCGAAACTCAGTAACAACCACAAGCGGTTGCGTCTGGCATGGTGTAGAGAGACTTGGAAGAAGGTCCTTGATCCTTTAAACCAATTCCAGTTACAGTTTCGTAATAAAAGTTGTATTCATTACCATACATTAACTGTTGTCTTTTTTGCATTTCCATTATGAGAGCAAAATTTTGATATACCATGGGGTAATGGAGTTGCCATTTACAGTCTTATTCATACTCAATAGAATGCTTTCCAATCTCTCCATCATTACGTTTCATGTGATCATACTGTTATCTTATGCCCTTTTTACATGCACTCGTTACTCCCAGGAGTATATTTACTCCTAGGAGCAAATTTACTCCAAGGAGTAAAAGTATATTTACTTTACCTTTCATTGAAAATTAAGGACCCTTAAGTATATTTGGTTTTCTTACGGTTAAAACATCATTTTGGTGAGAACTCACAATGAGTAAACTGCTTATCCAAAGGAGAAAATGGTCAATATTTTCTGTGTACTGCTATATATAGCTTAAAATCTGCTTTCTTTCGAATTTTGTTCCAATGGCATGATGTCATAAGACTCATCGATTTGACGTAAAAATCATGTGTACCATATATTTCTGTCGATATTTCACTTTTTCATAGCTGAAATATTCAAATCGAAATACCTCTATTGAAGGTATATATACTCGTCTGTGGTGGCGCTACTCACGGAATAAAAGGTAGTGAAAAGGGATTCTGACAATGGCCCGGGTCAGGATCCACACTTTTTCCAAGTTAATGTATAATAAAACAATATTGATTCAAGTTACCTAAATTTAAACGTGCATGTCAAACTGTTGTAATCATTGGGACATGCCAGCTTATGACAATAAACAATAAAAACAATTTTCAACTATTTTTGTTTATGTTTTGTTTTCATTCAAATGAAAATCTTAAGTCTAAATTCTTTTATTTTCCATTTAACACCAATATATTTATAGAAGTAGTTTAGATATACACAATGTCAAGGTAAATTTCCCAGCTTTTTCAGTACAACATTAATAATTGTGATAAATTTGGAAAATATTCAGTGACGTAATCTTCAACCAAAGACCAATATTCTTAATCTTGGCCAATATGATTGTAAGATTAAATTATGAAAGTTTGGTATTACATTAACGTTTATTTGTAGAGTATTATGACCTTCCTATAAACCCCCGCCGCCAAATTGAACAGTCACAAAGTCCTTTCCACTCAAAAGTTGATACGCAAAAAGAGAATTTGCTCTCATGCCATACTATAATATCGACAAATAGTTTAACTGTTATGTTTCTAAAATTTCTGTGATTCATTGTTATTCAACATCCGCAAATTAACGCTTACTGTACAGTTTTAAACTTAAAAGTCACGTGTTGAATAGAATGAATTCCGGAAATTTTAAAAACACAACTATTTATCTTCTAAATGAACTCTTGAGTTGATTTCAATTTAGCGAAACATTGGAAAGAGCAGAAAGTTCCACTTTTATCGCGTGAACCTCTTGGCTCATTTGGATAACTGTTTTATCACAGCAAAAAGATTGTCTTCACATAAAATCTCCTCAAATTGACATATACAGATTGTGACCGTCTGTTTTTTTAAAGAAATTATTCAATATTATGTCTAGTTTTGGGATGCTGCAATCGGTTTGCTTACAGGAGTAAACACAAAACCTGTTTCCATGACATGGTTACTTACAGGAGCAAAAGTAAATATACTTTTACTTTACCTCTTGGGGTGGAGTATTTTACTCCTAGGAGCAAATATACTCCTGTAAGTAAATTGCAAAGGGACCGTTTACATGGCATGTTTACTCTCTGTAAGTATATTTACTCCTAGGAGTAAATATACTTACAGGAGTAAAAGTGTGCATGTAAAAAGGGCATTAGATGTTGACAGCACACTATGTAGCAAGTTTAAATGACCTGGAAGATTTCATCCACAGGTACTTATTGCTTATCACAATTTGTTCTTTTGAATCTGTACTCTTAAACAGATACCGGTATGATGTTTCATTAAGTTCAAAACATGCACGTTCTTAATATAACTATTATACAACCATACCATGACAAAATCACAATTAATGTTTTATATATTTATGTCATGAAAACAACAAATATTTCAAGTAAAACCAATTCCAGTAACCAAAGTCAATGTGAAATTACATTCATCGTTTTATTATGCCTCATCCATAAATGCTCTTGGCATAGATCACACAGGTGGGAAGTTAGTAAAAATGAAAATAAAAATTACACATTAGTATATAAATTTCCTAACACTTTCCTAATCATTTTCACAAAACCCAACAACCTGGTGAAGAATAAATACAAATTTGTGTTAAAAGCACG
This sequence comes from Phorcus lineatus, assembly GCA_921293015.1. Taxonomy (NCBI): domain Eukaryota; kingdom Metazoa; phylum Mollusca; class Gastropoda; order Trochida; family Trochidae; genus Phorcus; species Phorcus lineatus. Next base: position 5,048,914 of record OV121081.1, on the reverse strand, counting down.
AGTTGAACTATACTGTAATTAATTCAATCTACAATTGTTTCCAGATAAACTGGTGTTAGCAAGAAACAAGATGTACCATTCTCAAATATGATATAAAGAATTAAAGGAACAAAGAACACACAACCAAAGTGAAAATTGTAAAGGCGAGCAATTAGAATGACATCTTACACTGTTTAGAAGTTGGATGTTTCACAAATAGCTGTATGAAAGCCTAGATATAAATTTTCTTGAGTCGGACATTGCACTCCCCAAACAACATTCTTGTATCTAGGAGAATGGACTTATAAATAAATGGTCAGTTTGTGTTGTGTTGTATTTAAATCAATATAAAAGACATGATACATATGACTATGATACAATACATAGTATATAGATATTGAACATTTTGTTTTCTTAGTGAATGAATATATACTGCATGTTGATACCAACAGTTTCCAGGACATAGATCAAATCTCAGGAAGGATAGTCAACACATAGCCTAATAGAACAGTCATTGTTATTGCAGGATGTGTGACTGATGTTCGGATTGGTTGTGTGATCTTCTATTGTCTCTAAAACAGAACTAGCTAATAAAACTGAACATTGCAAAAGGATGTAATTTCTGGAGTCATCTAATGACTTCACATATGAACATGTAACTGTGACACTAAGATAAATCTAGAACCCTATTTACAAATAGTGGCAAGGATATTGTGAGCATTTGTCACTTTTTATATGTAGGTTTTTATGATTTCTGAGGTTTCTCAGACTAAATCTAACACTGAATGTAGAATATTTCTGGTTTCTCATATTAAATCAAACACTGAATGTAGAGGTTAGGTGAGGTGAGTTGGTGTTTATCGCCGCTTTCAAGAATATTTCACTTTTATCGCAGCTGCTAGTATTATTGCGGGGAGAAAGCCCGCAACACCATTGTGGTTATGCATTGCGGTGAAACCTGCGAGCATCGTGTGGAACTAGCAAACCATGGGTGGTACTGTGCTGAAATTCAGTGCAGCATTGCACCCAAACACACTGAATGTAAAATATTTCTGGTTTCTAAGATTAAATCAAACATTGAATGTAGAATATTTGTGGTTTCTCATATTAAATTAAACACTGAATGTAGAATATCTGCGGTTTCAGATTAAATAAAATACTGGATGTAGAATATCTGCGTTTCTCAGATCAAATCTAACATCGAATGTAGAATATATTTGGTTTCTCATATTAAATGAAACACTGAATGTGGATTATCTGCGTTTCTCAGATCAAATCTAACATTGAATGTAGAATATTTGTGGTTTCTCATATTAAATTAAACACTGAATGTAGAATATCTGTGTTTTCTAAGATTAAATAAAATACTGGATGTAGAATATATTTGGTTTCTCAGATTAAATCAAACACTGGATGTGGAATATTTTCTGGTTTCTCGGATTAAATCAAACACCGATTATAGAATATGTCTGGTTTCTAAGATTAAATCAAACATTGAATGCAGAATATATTTGGTTTCTCAAATTAAATCAAACACCGAATGTGGAATATCTGTGGTTTCTAGACTAGCATATGTATACAAGATGAGTATCAACAGTTGAAAGAAACAGCTTTTACAACCTACCAGTCTTCCAATGATTCCATAACAATTCTTCTACATGATCATTCAATTGTCAGTCAGTCAAATGTCTATGAAGAGCTAAGTCCCATAAATGCTTTTCAAAGTGAAATCAGAATACTTCATAGGTGGCACATACAGTAATTAAACCAACAAGTTTATATTCCACAACCACTGATAATAAGTTAGACATTGAAAACGTCTACTGAAATGTATCACTCGAGGCTAAACTACAGCCAGAAAATGTGGACATGACACCAAACAAGAAGCTCACCATTTCCTGGTGTCAGTTATATAATATTTGTTAACTACTGAGAAATCAAAAACCAATAAAATAATATTGCTTTCCCTATACAGGTTTAAATATCAAACATGAAACATAAACAAACATTACACAATCAAGAATGAACTTCAAGAAGAAACTGCAACCACACACTCACGTGACCTTTATCTAAATATCTGTATGGAAAGGTTACGTTTATAACAATAGCCAGAAAATATGCAATATTGGAACTTCAAAATGGAATGAGTATCATCATCATAAGGAGAAAATACATTTCATTTCTTTAATATTTCTAAAACCATAAACAAAACATTTTCAACCTTTATGAATGAGGAATTATGCAAAGGTTGTCATATCTCCTTTAAAGATCAAAAAGGAATGATTGTAAACCATAATTAGTGGCAATTCTTTTTTCTGACATTTTTCTTACATAACAGATAGAATAGTTGTTACTAATACACGACATTGAACAATTTCTATCTGACGTGTTTCAATTCAATTTGGAATGTTTATCAAAATAATGTTAATCAAACATGTCTTATTTAATGACACGGATGGTCAATTGATTGTGAACAGTATCACTGTACTCAATTGATCAAAACAACTTTTATCACAATATGGTTGAAAACAAAAAGCAGGAAATCTCTCTCATGTTTATCACAGAAAAACTTCATAATCAAAAGGAGCCTGAGAGTGGAGAAGAAACAATATTTTTATCATACTCTAAAGTATGGACACAACTGATAAAAAATTTCAAAATATAAAACAAGGTGGACATAAAAACAAAGGATGCGCAAAGACAAAACATAAAATCACGAAGAAAGTAAAAAATGTGTATTAACCTAAAACCTGCATACGTCTTGATTGCCTAATTCTTCAAATTCAGGACATAAAGGTAGATTAAGCTGTTAGTCTTAACTCATCAAACCAAACTTAATTCTTAGATTAAGCAAATATCTCAAATATGTAGAAAGCTTATGTTAAAGCAAAGGAATACCTACATTAAAGAAAACATGGCCCCTTAGATACATATGTTCTTACACCATGGATAATTCAAGTTTAGCTACCTGTGTCTATGATGGTTTTGGAGACATAAAACAGTTTTTTTTAAAATCAGGCAAATATCTCAAATTTGTAGAAAGCTAGTGTTAAAACAAGAGAAACAGGTTTTTAAGAAAACCCATGCTATGCAGATTTTGTAAACGAGTTTCAGAATATGAAGTGTATTTGCCTTATTATTAGATTCATGGAGAGACTAGTAGATTTTCTACAAACGTATTCTTGGCTTCTTGCTGTGAATAGCTTCACAGTAATCAAGCAGGTTCTAGATTTTTTGAAGCTCTATTAGTGCTACGATAGTTGTTAGTACAATACATTAACATTGCCTTACGACTTTATTAGCACAAAGAGAGCTTTGAAAATCTAGGCCCTGATGTCTATCTTCATTTGAGCCACACTAATACATATATCACATGATAATGGTAGGATAATGATCATATGGAGGATACTTTTATTACCCTTATCCATGGTATAAACATATCAATACAGGAGTTTGTTATCACTATAAGATTAACTGATATTGCACTTTATGTGGTCCTCAACTACCTTATGTAGAGATGCTAATGCCTAATTATGTCGCATCAATATTTACAGCCATTGGTCGTTATGTTTCATAACAACGATGAACACAAACAAATTATTCAGAGGGAAGAAATCTGTACATTACACAAGTAACATGTCATGACAAAAACATTGACAAAAGCTATTTTAACAATTTTTGACAACACTTAATTGATATTGAAATGGAATTTCTCATTTTCATATTATATGAGATTCTTAAATGTTAAATAATAACAATAATTCGTCGTTGATCTAATAATTAATATTATCTATATGCTAAGCTACATCAGATTATACAGGACACTTTCAGTGAGACATAAGTAAGTAGGTAACGTCCACTGAGAAAAATAACGGAATCTGTAAGAATAAATATCATAACCCTTTTCCTTGAAGAACTCAAAGAGAGTAATGATGGTTTCTATTACGTAGAAATGCCAAAGACCCAAACTCAAATTGAAATTATCAAAATGAGTCTTGTATCTTGAATTCATAAAAAGTATCTTATTGTTTACTCAATGCACAGTGGAAAGTGCATGAGCTATATCAAGTAATGAAATAATCATCTTGATTGCTGATTATTGTTACATTATTGGAATGAGAAACATTTAAAAAAACTAAATGATAAACAAAAACATTGATAACATAGAGACTTGTTTCTTTTCCACATTCACTCACAATCCACAGGTAACAGTTTATTGTAACACATGTAAAAATAATTGGCTACACTTTATTGTAACTCTATGTTTTGTTATTTGGAGATTAACTCTCGTCCAGCCCAATACCAAATAATTCACTGTATCAAGATAAGACAATAACACATTTAGTTGCCTCCTGACACACAACTATAAAGAACATAAATTTTTAAAAATATCATAGTCTAACCGTAAACATTACTTAAAGCAGGAATGTGTTTTTGGATGCCAACGAAGACCTTTCCGCATTTTCCTTGACAAAGTCTCATTAAGTAAATGGAATGGAACGTCAGATTGTAAAGTGTGAAAATAAGGAGGCATCCATAGTCAAAACATTCTGTGGCTTGCTTGGACAAAATAAATTTGCTCCTCTCATTGTACTAAACAGTTTGAGTTGGAAAGCGTTCCTGTGATCGGAAGACTGTTACTTTTTAAACATGGCAGCTTTGCCTGATTTCCTGGAATCGGAGTGAGCCCAGATTTCATCGTTGATCTTGAGGACAGCTTGTACAACGTTCATAGGCTCTGACAACTTTTTCATAGTGTGACCCATCTTTTCAAGTTCTTTTACTATTGTATCTGGGAATCCATCTGGAATCAGACATTTTCAGTGTAAAAACTTATTGAGTAGGTGAAAGAGACTTTGCATGTGTTTTTGTTTGTGAGCTAATGATGATTTAAAACTTTCTGAACATTTATTTAATAGGTAAACATTTTATTCCAAACATTATTTTTCATGAGCTAATGATTATTTAAAGTTTCTAAAAATTCCTTGAACATGAGAAAGTGCCACTGTACCAGTTATTGCCTGTGAACTAAAGATTAATTTTTTTTCAGATAAGAAAGCCTTTCAAATCAAATCTTCCCTCAACCAACAGTGAAAACTGTGAGAATTTCGCATTAGCATTTACCAAAATCGACGATCAAACACTGACTTTTTCATGCACAACAACTAACATTTTAAATTCCACACCAATGACCATCAGTGAGGAAAAGGTAAGAATGAACTTGATAATGCTACTTGAGCTACTTCTAGTGTTCATCGGATTTTCCACATAGTGAACAGCCAACATTGTCAATGATTCAAACCTAAACATTAGGCCTTTAAGAGTTACCTCCCTTTACTCACCAATTTTGAACTGCATAGCTAAACAACAATAGTTGGTATGGGTAGTTATACACATTGAACATAACTCAAACATAACTTCCTCTCTCTTACCCTCGTATTCAGTGACATCAGGGTACAACTGATTATGGAAACGGGGATGTTCAATCGCTTTCTTCAGATCCCTCTGCATTCCAAACATCTTCACATTCAGAATGGTTTCTGCTATGCCTGGAAATAATTTCAAGCATTTTAAAAGAAAATGTTTGATTGGAAAGCTTTTCATGAACTTATCATATTGAATGTTTGTTCTGACCCTGTCAACCTGAGTACAGGAACAGTTTGAGTAGTCCCAGATTGCTAGGCTTACAATTCATATGCTTTTGTTGACATAGAAACCTTTGAGAAGGTGACAATCATTTGAAATACTTTCAGGACTACAAACTAAAGGATGTTTTTAGTTTGAGACTTAAAGATATGTCAAACTGAAGTTTGAGAGATGAAATGAAACTATTTACTAACCAGAAAGTATCTTGGTTCCATTAGATGCACCGACAGCCATACGCAGAGAGCAGGGAGTAGCCGGGTTGTACACCATTGTGGGCGCCATTGTGGACAATGGACGCTTTGCTCTTCCAGGCAAGAGGTAATTATTCTGAAACCCAAAATATACTATGTGCTAAACTGATATATTGACATACTGTTCTACATGTTTTTACATCTGTTAATATATATTGGCTTTATTGTGTAAATAATAATTTGAGATTGAAAACAATATACACGGAATGGATCAATATTTTGGCTTGTGAGAGGTATGTTTGGTGAATGTCACTTCTAACAGGACCATGGCGACTATCATTACCGCTGACAGAAATCTTTCATACCTCTCTAACTGAATTGTACTGACGCCTCCATGAATTAGCTCAAATTTATAAATGAAGATGATACTGTACTGTGTGCTAAATTTCAATGAGCTCCAGACTAAAAATTAAACAAACATGTAATTTACAAACACACATGAAGACTAACTGATGATAGGATCACCCAGTGTTACCATACACAGAACAAATGTGCAAATATGTAACAGGGTTAGCTAAGTAAGAGATGTCCCTTACTTCATTAGGTGGTAATCCGAATGAAGAGTTGGATTGTGGGAAGGAGAAGTCGTCCATCTCGTTGTTGAGCAGGATCCCCGACTCAGTCATGATGAGGGAACCAAACCACCAGTTGACTGTCCTGGAAGAAGAAGACATGTTTTAAAGGGACAGAATAATTAATGAACAACAACTGAATTTTGAAAAAATAATCAAAACTGTAAGGTACAGAGTTGGTTACTACAGAGAGTCTAAAAGTATAATAACAACTGATTTGATGAAAAGTTCTGTTGTTGTTTTCAGGACAGTATGATTTTCTAATGAAATGCCCAATGGCAACTTTCGGGATTCTATGAAATATTTTCCAATTCAACAGTGACCAAACCTTAAATTTCTGAAATCGGCTGATAAACATCTTAATTACGTCGTTTTCAAAACACTTAATTACGTCAATTAAAGCTAGACAAATCTCATTTATTGTAATCACAACGAATGCGATCATATACACCGGACTTAATGTCAAATTCCACCCATGATACTTGTAAGTTATTCACATATTTAATGAATGTCCTGACTTATCAACTTACGATGTGGCGGAGACCATGAGCTCGGAAGTGTCCACCACAGAGAGGTGGGTTGTCCCTTTGTCCTCAGTGGGCAGGAACAGAGCCTTGTAGTGAGCTGCAGCGTACGTTTCGTTGTCAATTTTGCTCTGGATCTGCTTGCCGTAGTCGGGACTGTTGAACCGAGAATCAGATCATCAGAGGGACTCATTGGGACATGACATTATCACTTACCAGATTGGAACATGACATGATCACTTACCAGATTGGAACATGACATTATCACTAACAAGATAAGAACAGGACATTATCACTAACCAGATTGGAACATGACATTATTACTAACCAGATTGGGATATGACATTATCACTAACATGATTGGGACATGACATTATCATTAACAAGATAAGAACAGCACATTTTCATTAATCAGATTTGGACATGACATTATAACTAACAAGATTAGAACATGACATTATCATTAACAAGATTCAGACATGACATTATTATTAACAAGATTGGGACATGACATTTTCAGTAACCAGAGTTTACAAGCTTCACCAGTGCTGGGAGAGTTGTCATTACAATACATGAATATAGGATTAGGTTGATCTCCTTGCTGTCAAGTAGAAAAATCTCATGTAACGAGTCACAAACTATGATTGTAAACTGAATTAAGTCCAAATTCGTATAAATAAACAGTGACACTTACCAATACATATCAAAAGGTCTGACTGCAAATCGGAGTTGTATTGAATCCCAGTGTATAGAAACTGACCACTATTCAATTGCTTATTCCTGCACTACTTACTCTATCATAAGATGGGAGGCATTCCTCACGTCACTGGAGAACTCTGGATCCCCCAACAGACCATGGTGAGCATAGGACCACTTGAACGCCTTCAAATATGTGCATAACAAAGCCATTAGTAACAGAAATCATAAATGATATTGAATAATAGAATAAATGTTAATAAAGTAATATGATATAAACTTTATCTATTCATTGTCAAAACATAACACAAAAAGTGAAACATAAGACATTGTTAATAGTATGGAACTCAACATTGTATAACATTGTTACAAAGGGTGACACAGATGTTTTCATTATGTAACCTAGTTGAGTCTAGAACATTAAATACCCAGGGAATTTACTGCTTTTCTAGGTAACTTCTAGAAGCTATCTAACCTATATAAGGGCCCATTGAAAGGAAATTAGATAATTCCTTGTCCTTACATTTGACTTTGTCATTATCTGCTGCACCACTGTTCTATACCTTTTTGATAAGTTTTATCATCTATAAGCCACATTCAAGACTCGATTTAATCAAGAAACTTTCATCAACTGATGCATTCACCAAGTACTTTGTTGGACATATTTAGCTAGCTTATTCATTGATACTCAGTCAACATTTTATACTTAAATTGTTTTAGTTTAATTTTAAACTTTAACCCTTTTTTTATTATTAATTAAATCTAAACCATTATACACAAATGTTTTTCATATTTTCTAATTTGACATGGGATATTTGTTATTCCAAAATTTCACATCTAAGAAAATAAATATGCATCAGTTTTCCAGAAGCGATATAAACGTAAAACAAATATTTGATGTATGTGAGTTTAACTCTTAATTTGAAGAACAAGGATGATTGGCCATTATCCAGGGACCAAAACTAATAAACAAAGAGAATTATAATTACGATGTTACTTATATTGCACTGGACTCAACACCACAAGAGCATGCTCAGAGGGCCAAACATACCCTGTCGTAAGAACATACCTCACTCCTCATAATCCTTAGTTGTTACCTGGGCTGAAGGGAACAATCCAAGGACTAAGGGGAACAATCCAAGGATTAAGGGGGAATAGTCCAAGGACCAAGGGGATGTGAAGGACTAAGGGGAACAATCCAAGGACTAAGGGGAACAATCAAAAGAACAATCCAAGGACTAAGGGGAACCATCCAAGGATTAAGGAGAACAATCCAAGGATTAAGGAGATATTCAAAGGCAAGAGTAACTTCAGGGCATTTCATTCTTATGATAAGATTATCCATTTATGAATTTTTGTATCTGTTTGAAGTAGAAGTAGAAGTGAGTTTACCTCGATGATTGTGTGGTAGGTCATGGGGTCTTCGAGGCTGGAGCTGGTCCAGTTGTAAGCCTGCAGGATGTTGAGAATAAGCAGAAGGACGGGACCGGCTGACGGAGGTGGCATCGTGGCAACAGTGCTTCCTGCAGGGTTATAGAGGCTGGACTACAGTTCTTGTTGGAGCACATTTGCCAAAATCGATACATTGCAGACTGAAATCCATACAATCTAGTATTGTTGTCCTGCATTAATGGGTCAAACTTAATTCTAGGAACTTATCTTAAGCAGATCTTAAACAAGGATTTAGATGCTTAGAATGGCATAAAACTAGTATAGATGAAAATGGGATGTGTGATTTTGACTTCTGCACTATGTTCCATTTTGATACAACTATTTTTCACATACACAAACTTGGTATTTGGGGATGAATATGCAAGATAAGTAAGATGTTTTTAATCTATATCAAACATTTTTGAACTCCACACAACTTACAACTTACATTTTACCAGGTACATTTCATCGAGCAGTATGGCAAAAATTGATACATGACTGATTGAAATGTCAACTAGAGTTCTTGCACTCCCACAATTCTCTTGTTGCTTTACATTTGTGTTGAAATATACAAGTCAAATGGAACTCGTGAACCAAAACGATGAACTGTAACTAAGATCACAGCACTTGATCACAAGAACCCTATCAGAATCTTTTCTTTATCAATAGATACATGCCCAACTATGAAAGGAAATCTAATGAGTTATTTCCAAACAAAACTATGTATCAGTAAAGGTTTTATGAGAAGCATTTTATTGATGAAACAGATTTTGCAATTTTCTGCAGGAAAAAACAGGGTTCTTCACTCCATATCACACTTATCTAGCCATTTCAAATTGAAATACATTTTTTAAATCTTTCATGAAATACAAGTGCAGGTTATCATGAATACATTTGATAGTGTTGTTGTTGTTACTATCGATAGAGTGCTGTTGCAAAGCTGACCATTGAGATGCATTGATAGTTTATAATTATACTACTACTGAAGATTTATTCCAACCTTTGAATTGTGTCTTGATAACATCCCTCTTGATGACTCTGTAATCAGCCAGATCCTTGGGAGTCATCTTACCTCCAGCCCGGACGACCTGGGAGATAATAAGAACGTTAGTACTCTTGATGTCTTTGGGAAAGGATTTTAAGCATCATATTGATAATTCATATATTCAGATATTCCTCTGGTATCTCTGTTGCATCTGTTCATTGATAAGATTGTGTTAAGAATCAGTGAGACAATGTACAATCTCAGCAGTCTGATGACCTTGGTACAACACTGCAAAAATTCCCTCATCCTCAATGAGGTCTTTCTGAAGATACCAGAAAGATGAAAAATTTCAAAATCACCCCGATGTTGAGTCCATTAATGAGATGAGAAGAATATTTGAGTACCTACATGCAGATGTGTTGGACTATTGTTAATGTGAAGAGATGTTTTTACCATATGACCTTACCCACTTAAATGAGCACAGAAGATAACAGGCTTCTCAAAATCCCGATAAGATTGGCTAGTTTACTCACAGCATCAAGGATGGTGTTGGCGAGGTAGCCAGTGTACAAAACATCTGCCCCAAGCTCGGAGATCTGATCTAGAGTCTTGGCCAGGTCTTCTCTCTTCATAAAGTCACCTTCCTTCACAAACTTGCCGTTGCGCACAAATATCTTCCTGAGGTACTTGTTCGTGAACTGTTCTTCTGTAAATCGGGTCTTTAGCACATAAGCTGAAAAGAAAGTACTTGTTTAGGTAAAGTGAGCTGATTTGGGTTGAATTGACTACAATGGTGTAGTGGTTAGCATGCCGGTCCATCTGGCTAATAGCCCAAGTGTGAAATCTAGAAGGCACTAAACATTTGTAATTATGCTTTCTACTGTTAAATGTCCCTGGGAAAGGCACTTCAACCACACTGCAAGTAGGCTACCATGCTGTACAGAGTAGTAAATAAGGACCTATAGGGTTTGCACAGGCACATATTAGGCTTCAATAAAACAGCAAGCAATGCCTATGTAGCCCTGTATTTTGGCGAAACCTGACGTCAATAGCTGGAACTAGCTTACCTTGGGCATTTGAATATCTAAACCTTACAAGATACACAAATGTTTGAAAAAGGTGATGATGTTTTGCTTATTTACAACCTGTTCATAAATAAATGTGGTGAGTTAAAAGTGAAAGTTTCTAACTACTATGATTACAGGTGTTTCCATAGAAAAAACATCAATTAAAATTGCATTTCCATTTCATTTTTCTTTCAATAATGACAGAAAAAAAGAGAATAATATGGCCAAAACATCTAAAAATTTAGTTTTGTAAAAATATTTCAACATTGTACTTAGATATCATACTTAAATGACAAATTCACAAAAGAGTAAACTTGACAGATGAAATACCAAAACAGCTTTGATTTTGATATTGATGAATTTCATGTACTTTCAAAGTTAAACTTACCTAAATCTTTTGTAACATTGAAGCCTGTTCTCGCGATATCTGCAGCAGGGAAAACCACATCAGTCCAAGCCAACCTGTAAATACATAGAGTTGTCAATTGTGACTTTAGATTCATATTTATTGATAATGGAGAATCAAGAATAGATATCTTTGGTGATATCACACTGCACCTCCTGTTGTTTCTTCAAGTTGTACTTTTTTAAAAAGCCTTTACTAAAACTTACTGCCTGTGATCTGTTTTCAGGAATCAACTACTTAAAACCTTTTAAAGTTTTGAAATAATCTTGAGAATATCTTTGACTTTGGAAAGAGAAACCTCCAATTTGATATCTCAATGAAGCATCATTGCCTTTTATTAACATTTCCAAACATAAACAAAAACTAATGCTATGTATTAGTATTTTTGTACTAGTATGTTTTTAAAGTCACTTACTTTCCATAGTCCTGATGTACTTTCCAAAGTCCGCGGAGTTCTCCAGGTACAGCAACGGACAATCCACCCTGAGATAAATGCCTTGTATAATGCATAGAATAACAAAGAATCTGGGCTCTTTTGGTCTCACATCAGTGGATCTCAACCATGTGACAGTCAACTCTTGGTGTTCAGTTATTCAGAGACTACATTTCTTACTGCTACATTGCTGGGCAACTTGGTACTAGATTAATCAATTAATACAGTGTAATCAATAATGAAACTTTTCTCAAGCAATAGTAGAGACAGTTCCACAAGAAATTCTAAAAAACAACTCCACCAGTACTAAAGGACAGAGTTGCTTTTTACAATAATGCCTTGATCGGTCAGAGTTATGGTACCATTATACATAATCCTTTTGGTGTAAATAGTTAAATGCTTAGGGTATACATGTAATGTCACCCAAGTCAAAACCCAAGTTATTTCCTGTGCTGTCAAAATGGATATCTATGGTTCAGCCGATCAGGATTGTTTATCAATTTGGTGAAATATTAGATAAAAAGCACATCAGCTGGTAATATTGGTTGGGTTGACCTATAAGATGTTATGGTAAAAAATTACGTTTCATCAAGAAAAGATAATCAAGTAACATGGACTTTGAACACAGTCAATACTAGTAGTATTACCAAAGGTTCACAGTTACTATTTTAACCTTAACTATGCTATTGTCTCAAGTGACATTTTGTTGAAAGAAAGTTTCAATTTGCAAAAATAATCTTTCCATTTGATAACATAATCTTGTTTTTTTAAATCCAGTAAAGGAAGGTTTATATAGAGACTTAGTACTAGTTTAAGTCCATCACAGCAAGAAACCATACTGGTATATGAATTATAGAAAGATAAATGGGCCACTTACAAAGAGTCTAGATGATCGCTTGTCAAACATTTCTGATGTTGCTTCTATGAAGGACACTTCACGGAAATCATAGGCGGTGGACTGTTGGGTCTTGTGGTCGTGGACTATCATGAACCCACCACTGTTGACAAGAACATCATTTCTTGAACAAATATTCTTATAAGACTCAGGATAAGGAACATCATTTCTTGAACAAATATTCTTATAAGACTCAGGATAAGTCGTATATCTTAACCATTGAAAATCATAAACCTTTGCAAAAAGAACAAGTCAAATATCATAGTGTAGGAAACCAACTGAAATACGACCACAAATTTTAAGAATGATTTATTTTCAAATTAATTCAAACCCATATCAAAGGGAACTTTTTGCCAGTGATCCATCATAAATTTCTCTAAAACCTGGCAAACCATTGTTCTTACTAATACTTGATTTTGTTGAAAAGTTGGATCTACCGTCAAGCATTACGCAGGGAATGAGTTTTATATGATATCAGAGGCAACCAATTACTCCACCTATTTCAAAACCTACCCTCCAAGTCCTGAGCTATGAGGTTGTACAACTCCCAAACAGAAGAGTGTTGCGACGGCTGAGTCCACAGCATTACCTCCCTTCTTCAAAATGTTTAGACCAACTTCTGAACAGATGCCAACATCGGATGCAACGGCGCCGTGCGCTCCCAGCTGTTTATTTGAGAACATTCAGAATATCTCAATAGTGCATATCAACTTTTGACATCTTCTAGTGGGACCTTGAAATAAGCATTCTCATCTACAATGACTCAATGTGAAACATTTTCATTTGTAATCGCTGACTCACTATAAAGAATTATCGTTCAAAATGACATAACATCAAATTACTCATTAACAACAACACACTATCAAGAATTTTCTTTTACAGTGATTCCATTTCAAGATTTCTTAACTAAAATGACTCTCTATCAAGAATTATTATTATCAATGACACAGTATCAAGAATTATCTTTTTACAATGACTCACTATCAAGAATTATCATTTACAACCACACAGTATCAAGAATTATCATTTACAATGACTCACTAACAAGAATTATCATTTACAACAACACAGTATCAAGAATTATCATGTAGATGTTGGAGAGAAAAAAACGGGTATTTATTCTGCACATTAGTTACCTGAGGGGGTCCGAGGTAGATGGTGAGGATGAGAGCGATGGTGACAGCGACAGCAAAGACGATACAGGAGATGATGATGACTCTCAGGCTATATGACTGGAGACTGCAGTAGAGGTAGATCAACATGATAATTTGGATGCCATCTCTCTAACAATATTTACTTACATCAGTCAATACTTTAACCATAGGTGTGAAATTTGTACATTGTGTTCTAAAGAAGGGTATCACTTCTCAATTCCGTATTGCAATATATTGCGATACAGAAAAGCTTATTGCAATATTGGTACTTTTAGTAGTTTTTCCGAGCTCTCTTGCCTGATTAACAGCAATCTGGACAGTGATCAATGCTTAACTTGCTGTCATTTTGTAAAGAGAGATAATTCAGTGGCTGTTTCAGACTTTTAACATGTTTTTTGTATTTTCACTTTGCGAGTTCACACTTTGCTTACAACTTCCAGTACAATCACCTTATCTTCGTTACATTTTTCTGCATTTTACACGGAAATTGTTAATTTTAAAACCTCTGATCTATTGGATATTTTCAGAAGAGGAACCGGTACATATCGTTTCGTTTCTGTATTGCAATATACGTATATATCGATAATACTGTGCAACCTTATTGTGTTCATAAAACAATCCCTACGGTTGTAGAATCACAATGACCTTTTGGTAAGGTATTTCTTTTACCGATTGGTTGATGATAATTCTTAATTGTTCTTACACATATTGAATAAAGAGTGCTGACCTACTGACATGACATCATAAGTGTTGAATATGAGGTCATATCAAGGATTTTCTTGCAATGTATGACAATATAATTAGTGAATAACAAATAGAAAACTAAACAGTTATGTCACATAATATTTTCATGAAACTCATGTGTGGTGTCTGTACATAACTCCTCTTGCTATAAAACAGGACATGGTTAAGTTCTTATTTCATCCAAAAATTTCAGGAATTCCTGAACAAATATTGATACTAATGTTCACTTAGTAAAATAATATAATACTTATGTTGGCAGCAGCACAGGAAGTACATATAAATAACATCCATCTTGTCATAGCCAATATGTAGTTTCATACATTGAAATCATATTCTAAATATGTATACATAATCCATTTTAATATTTATGTAATAAATACCCTTCCATTGATGATAACTATATTTTGAAAGTACTAATAGACATTTAAATTAATTACCTCATTTCCAGTTCCAATTTCCAGTGAAATCAAAAAAGTGTTTTTTATTTTTTTGGTAAAATGCACTCATTCTCAACTTTTCATTTGACTCAATGACATCATGGTGTTGAATGAGCCTTGCTCTTTATTATTGTGCAAAAATAATTTAATGTTATAATGTAAGCATAATGATTAAAGCCACTCACGCATTCTGTTTGCTCTGAGCGTTCTTGTTCCTGTGGAGAGGCGAGGTCTCTGCTCTTGTGCTGTCACTGTCAGTAGACTCCGTTTTTGTTGTTTTCTTTGGTTGATCCTCCTGTATCAAGCCGATCCTGTCACCTGTTCAGGTAAAAGTCGTTAGAGGTAGCAGCTTAACAAGTAGGAGAAAAACTTAAAGATGAAAGCAGATGAATGATGGACGATCTTGGTATGTTTCTTGCAGAGAGTTCACTAATGGTATTCACTAACATAAAAAAACACTATCTGAAGATGCCTGTTACCATGTTTATACCTCCATCCTCCAGAGATGATGTGAGGTAATAATGGGATTTGGGATTCACTGTCATAGGAGTCCTTTTTCAATTTTGGCATGGTAAATGATTGAGTCTTAACTGCAACAATATGTTGTGCAGTTATAAAAACATAAAATGCATAATATTGGTAATATATCTGAAGTACATATCGCTTACTTGTTGCCTTGGCAACCTTTTTTCATTCAAGAATGTAACAGCTTTTATCTTCACATGTTTTCAGAATGAATTATGTTTTTTTTATGGTTCACCAAGTTTTACAATAGAAAGAGGGCATTGCTTTTTAAGGGAAGTCACATATGCTTAACATAAAGTTGTATGTTATTCATTTATTAGGAATTAATCACTGTTTCTGAAAAGTATCTTATAAATGGTAATTGAAAGACTAATAAAAGTATAAAGTCACAATTTTGACTGAAAACTGAAAACTGAAAACACATACCATGGCTTTCTAGAGCTAATATTTCAAATGCTATTTTCATATCTTATATCACTAGTTACCTAAAGCAGAAAAAAAGACTGAGTTATCTGTATATATGATTTCATAGAGTAGAATGATGATTATTTACAATTTACCATATACATAATGAAACTTGTAGACCTTCATATACAGTGTCTCATTAAGTCTCTCATTAAATCCTATATGTCTAAATTAACTAATGAAGGAATGATATATTTCGGTCACTGTGGGATTTGGAGCATTTGGAGACATGCAAGGTACGTATCACTGCAGCGCTTAAAGACTTTGTCTCATCTTGGCAAGGCAAATCTAAAAGCTTTAAAAGGGGGTTTAAAATAATGTATGTTTTACAGGATTAGTTAAAAGCATGGGGAAAATATGAACACAAAAACATTATTACAACAATCCTCTCAGGACAGATAAATCCTAGTTCCTTGCATCTCATTGATTATTTTTAATATGTTTTGAAACTATTGCCAACTTTAGTGTCAGATGGATGTCTTCGTTTGTCAGGACTAGCCACGGACATTGAATGCAAAATTGCCAAATATATGCAAATAAAATTGAAATGAAGACACTATAATACCATAACAAGGATAACTATTTAAAAATCATGTAGTGAAAAAATAACTGTTGGAGGTAGTGAATGCAACAGAAAAGGATTGGATGGACACTTTAGGTACAGCCTTGTCGGGTAAAGATACGCACTCGCACAAAACTTTAAACTAGTAAAGCAAGATGAGTGTTAGCTTGTAATAGATTTGTGTCTATGCATCTTCAGGCAATTTAGAAGATATCAAGAAGTTTTTGAAAAAGTAAAAAGGACTTTAATGTTGATTATTGGAACAAAACTGGCAAAAACTGACAAAATTCATCGTCGTCATCAAACTATCTTAAACTACACATGCCGACCTACTAGAATAGGGGGGTAGTCAGAGGAAAACTTTCATTGTCACTGACAAACACATTTCAACATGTATCTTTTACATTAATATTATCAGTGAAGCTCTAAACTTTAACAGTAATGTGGTTTTTATCCCATGTACAGTATTGTTTTCGGAAGAATGAACATGTATCTCATAGGTGCGTTGCTTTACCCGACAGCACTGTAAACCTTTTATTTTGTAGACGGGGCATAATCAAAAGAAAACTCGTTATCAAAGATATTGTGCCTTGATTGACAGACAGACAGACAAAATTTATTCAGTTTCTAAGGCCTCTGGCCCATAGAACATACATGTACGATATGAATTATAACATGCTTTATACCTTTACAATTAATTATTGTAACATTATTGAAGTGAAGACTTATTTTGCCTTGATTGAGTTATCAATAGCCCTTGTGGAAAAACTTGTCAATACTGCCAATTTGCCAATTAACATCTGTTATACAGAGATCTTTTGATGGCACAAACTATCATTGAACAGAAGTTTTCAAGAGATTTTCAGGGCGAGCATTACATCGTCTAAAATCACCACTGAAATTTTGGTCTCGATAAAGATTAACTTGATATTTATGGTCATATTTACAGGTTAAGCATTTCCACAATAGTAATGTCATTTTTGATTAATTATAATTATATAAATGCTTAGTTCAAACAACGAAAAATATGTATCGATTGTAACAATTATGATGACATCATAACAAGACGACTGACGACAATTGACATAGCACGACAACAAAACAGCTGAGTGTCAGTGTCAAAATTGTTCACACAATCAGACACATCAAAACATTTTTACCGTGTCGGCTTCCTTCCATTGCAGCTGTGGCTTCGAGTTCCATTTTGAATTTTTGAAATAGTACACGTCAACAAGGTTATCAAATTATGCTATTGGATTTTCTGTATAATGAGACTGAATGCATTATCTTCAATATCCTGTAATAAATGTCTGCTATTTTCGACAAACACCTGTCGCCTCCAGAGAGCTGAATTAGAGTTACCTCCCTTGACGAGAGGGGACATAATTGTAATTGTCTCCCTTAAGTAAAGCAATACCCTCCTTTTTCCCATAACCATTTTGTACCCCCAAAAAGCCCAAAACCTGTTTAAAAGACTTAAATAAAAAAAATCACACAAATTGCAAACAATGCGAATTAAGATCTTATCATCTCAAGCATGTGATCGACAAAATCAATTTCAAAGCAAATCATTAACCAAATTGATTGAAAAAGTTTATATTCCTTTTAAAATAAAAATCTAGCTGTTTTCAATTTCAAATAATACATGAATGTAATAAGTTAATCATTCATTTAACCCACGTTTTGTGTTACTTCATAATATATAACAAGAAACATATTGTTTATTTTGAATTTAAAACAAAAAATGCTTGAAATGATGCCATACCATAACTAAATTCTTTAAAGCTTTTACATCAATTTCAAATAATACATGAATGTATTAATTTAATTATTATTTAACTCACGCTTTGTGTTACTTCATAATAAATAACAAGAAACATATTGTTTATTTTGAATTTAAAACAAAAAATGCTTGAAATGATGCCATACGATAACTAAATTATTTAAAGCTTTTACATCAAGAACACTAAAATTACATTTGTTGATGACATTAGGCCTATGCAAGACAATTTAAATGCAACAACTAGAAAATCGGCCATTGCTACACATCATATGGCTTAAAACATAAAGTTGATCTTAATTGTTAACTGCTTTAATAACATTACTAGAGAAATATCGTTTTGATGTTCGATTTCAATCGTTGACAGAATACGTTGCGCTACTTTAGTATCGACATTATAGAAAATATCAAAAGTGTTTCGTTAAAAAACGAATTGTTTTGCAAAATTATCGTTTCTTTATCTTGTATTGAAAGAGTAATTCGTGTTCGGAAGCTTTGAATAATCACCCCTCGTACCATGCATTAGTTCTTGCTTATAGCACTTTAGTTTTATTTCAGCAAACCTTGGTCGAATTGCAGGACGCATTCTGAAAGATTCTTATAGAGAACTCAAAAACTCTTAAAGTGGCACAGAGTATGTTGTCGGAGTCAAATATGCCAAAATTCATAAATGGTGTTATTTTATCGATAAGTTGTGGTTGTTTCAGAAAATCAGAATCCTAATGCTTATCAATCAAGTATAGTGACATTAAACGGGTTAATGTAGTGATTTGTGATCAAAAACAGGAAAGTGGCGCGCGTCAATGATTCAAACGTAATTTCGGAAACTTATTCACAGCAGACAAAAATTGGTTGACAGTGTTAAGTGGGTCATTTCACTAATGTACACGTTAATTGGACACATAATTTTGAATCCTTAAAATTTTCCGATTATGAGTGAAAAGAAGAAAATGTCATAATTTCGTTTTTTTAGAGATAAAGATGCAAGTTTAGGGAGTCGAGTTAACCTTAACTTAGGTCATGAGGTATTTTGGTTCTTACTAAAGCCAAAGAAAAAATCATGAAACATACTCTGTGTAAATTCATTGCTGTTTAGATTATCAAATAAGAAGTTTACAAGCTTTTAACAAATTAAAGTGTTACATTGGTGACCATATGTCAAAATTTCAGTAATAAACGTTTACATTCTATAGGATATATACATTATATCACGGGAGATTAATGAAAAACGCAAGGACAAAATCGTGAAGAGATTACCCACAATTTAGTAAAATAGATGTGATTTTAAAGAACATTTATTGAATTTAATAGAAAAAAGCAGTCAGCTACCGCACTTTGTTTATTCCTTTCAGGTCTCCGTTCATAAAAATGACCATGTTGTTGTTTATCTTTAACCGCCTTTAATCTTCGCTTTTAAAAATAGGAACATGACAAGTAGGCGAGATCAGCGTCAGCAATCTTTGTATGTAGGCTATACTGAATCGGTTTCGCCATGAACATTGTGACTAATCTGAAGTGTACATGTAATAGTTGTAAATCATCGCAGATTGACGAATGTTCTTCTCATGGCTAGTTAGTAATGGTAAATTGCTGCAGGGCGGACGCAGGATTTTCGCTTGGGTGGGGTAAGTCAAAAGTTACAAATACAATAACTGTTATGCACATTCTTTTAACCTTTCTATGAATGTTAACTAGATTTTAGTTCACTGCCCGATATTTTTCTCATATACTTTTATCATGTATGAGAAATACGACTCTTTAAATTTACAATATTTGGAACTCTCTTGTGCGTACGCCCACAACCCCCTCTGGATCTGCAAATGCCCTGTCCATTGTCCATGCTTCTTGGACACCATCGTTCCTCATAAATGTCTTTATAAGATATTCATAGACGTCAAATAAAGATAGATTTTAGATTAAATTATGGCCAAATATATTTTTACGGAATAAGTATAGTTTTAACTTATACATTGGGGCAGCCCTACTGATAACTAATTGATGGAAAGCCAGCGCCAATGAAATCCAGGCAGAGATGGGTGTACTTACAGTGTATCATTGTGTACTTCACGTTATAGAGCTCACAAACTGATTCACGTCTCAGAGGAGCGATCTGTTAGCAAATACAAATCGTTACACCAATTTGGACTTTGTAACTTCAAAGATGACGATAAATCAAACAATTTATTGTGAACGTGTTGCCGAATATCATCTTACTGTCATCAACTATCATAGACAAGTTCCCACAAGTATGAACGTGTAACTATTTATCTTCATCCATGATCCTGCATTAATGATCCCGCAGAAAAATACTATATGTGACCATATCTATGAAATATATATTTATCTATGCGTTAATAGACAGAATTTATACATTTAAAAAGGAATACATGTGACTAATAATAATATAAAATTAAATGGGTACTTATTGTGCGCTATAGTTCCTCCAAAGCATGCTCAAAGCGCTACACATTAATTACCCTGATTAGTGTCCAAAGTAAGTACTTTATCGCGGTGAATACAGATGTATAGGTTTTGTTGCACCTGAGAAAGTAATACAGGCGGTGCATACAGAAATATGTTATTGTTGAACTTGAGAAGGTAATACAGGCGGTGCATACAGAAAGATCAGTTATTGTTGCACCTGAGAAAGTAATACAGGCGGTGCATACAGAAATATCAGTTATTGTTGCACCTAAGAAAGTAATATAGGCGGTAGAAATATAAGTTATTGTTGCACTTGAGAAAGTAATACAGGCGGTGCATACAGAAAGATCAGTTATTGTTGCACCTGAGAAAGTAGTACAGGCGGTGCATACAGAAAGATCAGTTATTGCTGCACCTGAGAAAGTAATACAGGTGGTGCATACAGAAATATAAGTTATTGTTGTACCTGAGAAAGTAATACAGGTGGTGCATACAGAAATATAAGTTATTGTTGCACCTGAAAAGAAATACAGGCGATGCATACAGAGATATAAGTTATTGTTGCACTTGAAAAGGTAATACAGGCGGTGCATACAGAAAGATCAGTTATCGTTGCACCTGAGAAAGTAATACAGGCGGTGCATACAGAAATATAAGTTATTGTTGCACCTGAATAGAAATACAGGCGATGCATACAGAGATATAAGTTATTGTTGCACTTGAAAAGGTAATACAGGCGGTGCATACAGAAAGATCAGTTAATGTTGCACCTGAGAAAGTAATACAAGCGGTGCATACAGAAATATAAGTTATTGTTGCACCTGATTAGAAATACAGGCGATGCATACAGAAATTTAAGTTATTGTGTGCACTTGAAAAGGTAATACAGGCGGTGCATACAGAAATATAGGTTATTGTTGCACCTGAGAAAGTAATGCACCTGAGAAAGAAATCAGCAACTAGCGTTCACACTTCCTTCACATAGATCCTTTACAATCATTATGAAAGTCATGCGTTCAAGCTGAACAGATGCTTTGATAATATTTTTGTAAGTCCACTAGTTTACACGAGAAGCATTGTTAGACGAGTGTTTTTAGGAAATTGTTTACCCATTGAAAAGATAAATAATATGCTACAAAGATTCTATAATGATACAAATTTATATAATTCCTGTTTATAGATACATGTCCTGGCATTATACATGAATCTTTTCTAATCCAGTTGAAACATGTTACTAATGGCATTATTTGGTTGCATTTGATTTAAAAGTTCAAACATTTAGTGCGCGTTAAATGTGAAGGGAAAGTTTCATCAGTACTACGAATCGTTTTGTAGTGGCATAAAGAGCCTTTTTATCACTCTAAGGTGAACTATGTAAGTATATATATGTGAACCTTTTATCAATACATACATTATATTATGAGGATGTTGTCAAATAAATCAAAACCTTAAAATACATTACATTTTTATAATTCATACAATGCAAAGACAAAACAAAATGCCCAATCCCTCTGTACCGGTAAAATGGCCTCTTTAAGGTCGTCCTTATTTCCAACAACAAGTACAATACATTTACATGACATTTCAGCCTTGACGAATTTGCAAACTTCAACACATCCTCTGTGTAAGTTATTAGACTGTCCCTGATGAAACACTTTTATGATCCTTTTAGTGTTGTACACAACATCTGATATGCTCTGATTTTAAACTTTAGTCAAATGGATCTGGTAATGTTTGCCTCTAGCTCTGATATTTTCCTGCCTAATATGCTACCCTCTTAATATGTGTTTATGGCAGGGTGAAGTAAAACCATTCCTATCGGCTTCCGCAGAGAACTATCATTTTAGCTGAATGGGTTGAGTGTCTGACTCTGGGATTCAGGGTTCTAATCCCGCGGGTGGTGATCTCACAATCACGTCTGTCAAATTTGATGAATATACTTCCAAGGTAGGTGATATGAACTCTATGTGCTGATTTTGTGAAATAATGAAATTACCCTTAACTAGAATAATCAACTCTCTTACAGAAGCCTGCTCTTTAGTTCATGTGGACAACACATCTTTCAATTGTTGTCATAAATTTTGTCATGATGTTTTGAAGGTGACATTGTCAGGGACAACCATATCATTGTTTGCTTTTCATGCTGTTTTATTTTTTCATTTTGTCTAATATGATAATAAGTAATGCTTATTAGTATAATCTTAGAGTCCATTTTGAAATTGGCGGCCATCTTGGAAAGAAATAAGGTTTTTAGAATCACACTATAACGAGCTTAATGTACAACTTTGGCAAATTTGATACTTTTTACCCAAATTGCACAATATTTTTGCCATTCTACATTACTTACAGGTTTTGTGTTGGCTGGAAGCACTTCAATACATGTTCGTTTCCTTTCTACGGTAAAATGGCGACTTTTGGACCTTTAAAAATTTGCTTTCATTTACTATTATTTATCACGAGAGCTGATGTTGATTCATCCAGGCGTTAAATTATATAATAACCTTCAGCTTGTTGAACAGTTTGCCTTTGAAGATTTATGTTCAAATGAATCAGTTTGTACGTCTATTAATTGACAACGTTCTACTTTGTGTTTGAACAATGCTGCGGATGTTTATTGATTTCAGGTCTCCTGAAAATTTTTTACGAATGACAAAACGCTGTTTTCAAATTTTATCATTTCTAAACGAGCCCTTATCTTATTTGCTGTTTAACCTCGCAAATGTACAAACATCACTTTTATTTCTTCGTACCCCTCAAATAGAGTATGCTACATAAACCTTGTAAAAAATCTTGAATTTTGAATGTCACTAACGTCCAATGTTATTTCAAAGCATGATCTTTTCCAACGTATTTGATCTATTGTGGAATTCTAATACTACGACA
Organism: Phorcus lineatus; assembly: GCA_921293015.1. Classification (NCBI taxonomy): domain Eukaryota; kingdom Metazoa; phylum Mollusca; class Gastropoda; order Trochida; family Trochidae; genus Phorcus; species Phorcus lineatus. Next base: position 5,025,055 of record OV121081.1, on the reverse strand, counting down.
TCGTAATTAAACAACCGAAATGTCTCCTTAAATCACTTTAAATGCTACAAATGAAATGGTCAAAAGTCTCAAATACCGTCTTTCTGCCAGACCCTGAAATAAGGTGAAAGCTGAGGAAGTGTATTAGAAAACTTGAGAATTTCATTTTAAATTCATTTTAAAATGTAGTTAATCTAGTCTCTTTTCAAACTTCAGATTTATTGATCACAATTCATTTCGGAGTCAAATTGTTGGTCTAGTTGTCGCGAAGGGAATTACACAAAAACGTAAATGAAGCTTCTGTAAAATATTTTACTTCTTTCATCGGTTTGCAACTTAGACAATTGATGTCGATTTATCATGACATTTATGCAAAATAGCTTTTGATTTACACGAAATACAAAAAATTAGCAACGATTGTAACAATATTTTTTCATTTATAACGATCCCTCCAGATAATAAATTTGAAAGATAATTGGCGACTTCACAACTCCTCTTGCTAATTACACTCGAGTATTCAAGGCACGTTTTCTTTCACCCCCCGATTTGGCACGAACGTAAAATTCGATTTCAGTTTAATGTCATAAACGTCGGTAAAACATCAGAAACTTTAGATTTCAGTTTGATGTCAAAAGAGTCTTTATACGTCAGAAACTTTCTTTGAGTGAACATATTCCATGGCATTTCCACGAAAATATTAGAATTTATTAGAACTACCATAATGTTCTTTTGACATATTTACAAAGAAGCAATTACTACATTTCTCTTTGCATCTGTCAATGTAACGTGCATGAGGACAGATGTATGTCAAACCTTTACAGTCGTCTATGAACGAATAAAGGGCACGGAAACTGATGATTTCATTTTCCAATTTTCACTTTTTTTAGCATTTCAATAACTTCTTTACAATCCGTTTGATATTTTCTTCAAGAGACGTTTAAGGCCTTGTTGAGAAGCGCTCTCTATGCATACTCAAATTAATCTGCAATTGATTTCAGTAAAGTGATCTCAGTGACTGTAGACTTGTGTGAATTTTAAGGAATCGATGAATAAAATTAGAAACTGAATGTTGCTTGAACGACAATTTTTCTGAAGATTGATCAAATCATAGTCATTTTGACTGCTGTTCGTTCATCGAAAATAATGATTTATAACATTAACATGACTGAAGCGATCCAAGGTCTGTCAACCTGGTACGATGTAGTTCTGAGCAGGAATGAGGAAATGTGTCATCGTTTTACTGACAATTGTAATTAGAATTTCCTCACATAACCAGCACGGTCTCGTGCAATGCGATTTTGATATTTTCGAAACCGATGATGTTTTGGCTTAAGTTTGATGTCGGACTACGTACATATTTAAATTTGATTGGATGATAACCGTTTTAAGATGATGCGGTCTGGAAATTTTTTAACTTTTCAAGTTAAAGTATACGATATCATCATTCTAATTTTTCAAAGTGTAGTCGGCTGTGAATCTTTGAAAGTCCATCTTTGATCCAGACTTTAAAGCGAGACTGTGTCCACATCGTTATCTACCAAGGATAACTAGTCTGAAAACGCCAAGCTAATTAGCCCGGGTTGATAGCGATGAGTATCGTTTCTATTGTGGACGCAGTCTCGCTTTAAAGATATCGAAATTACTATCGGAAAAACAAATTCAAGGATTGGTGGTTTTATAGTTTTATTCCTCTGATAATTCTCTCTGTACAATATAGATTAGTGAAGAAAATCTCTCATATATACTGTAACTGTTAGTGAATGATCAAACCAATATCATACAACCAATGTACAGAATCGAAAACAGGATCTAGATCACGTGCTGTGTAACAAAGGTAAGATTTCTCGATAACCCTATATACATACCATACATTTGTACATCACAAACGCCATTGTAACATACATCATAAAGCGAAATATTACAATTCAGTATTGTTTCTATGAACTTCCACATTTGAATCTTCTCATTCTATTCACATCATAATGCTTAGTGACTATAACTTCATTGTTGTATCTTTCTAAGCTTTATGCAGTTTACAATGTACGATACAACGGATTCTACGGAAAGGTTTCGTGCTATGCATGGCTTTTAAAAAACTATTCAAAATATAATGACATTATTTTCAAATTTCAATGAAAAAAATCCTGCATATCTTTTTCAAATATTCTGGCATAGTTTATTCGAATCCACTTGCACATAGTTACCTGTGCATGTGATGGTCGCAACCAGTGTCAAAGCTAAACGCTATGGACGCCCTTAGCACCAAAATGACAATGTGCAAATAGACCTTGACTTAAAATACATTGTTATGTTCAGAAAGATAATACAAGGTGCAAACAGTTAAGGTATCCAACAGTACATATATGTTCTCATGGCATCTCGAGAGGAAAGCGATGCCCACAGGTAGGTACCGATAACGATATATCCAGGTGTGCGGCACCGTTTGAACACAACCATGTAACTATATACAACGTTTCAAATAGGCAACATTGACATATCCAGATCTAGGATCTTTCCTGAAACATCCGCAGATTTAGGTATTCTCAAAGTAAATGGTAACCAATATTGTCAGGCATGGACTAAAAGGGTTTGTTGGGCTAGAATACAAAACTTTAAGTAAATCCAATTTTCATTGCATTTCCATGAGTCGGCTACCTGTCTTATGATGCATTAATCATAAAAGCAATGCACTTGATAGATACGTAACATGCATGTCTTCTTTTAAAAGGGTTTTGACAGATAGCCATTTATTAAAAACCATGCTTACCAAGCAAACATCAATCATTGTGATTTCATAGTATTCCAACTGAAAGTGTCCACGAAAGCTCGTCTAGTGTAAATGCCACCTTAAAATATGCCTAAATGCCACAAGAAATTCTGGTGCGATACAGCAGAGCCGCTTCAAACACATATTTTATAAAATTGCTCTTCTTTTCATAAGGGGGATAACATATTACATCATTTCTCACTGTTTTCTTCTATCTAGCAATAAAATGTTGTTCAAACGTTGCACACAAGGCAATGGTTCAAGTATAACATTCTTCAGTCAATGTTTTCATTACGGTATACCGTATAGTATTCAATGGGTATGTTTATCGAAACATCAAGTAAATATAGATTTCAGATTTGAATTCTGTAAAGAGAAAAGTGAAAGTAGACAAACAATTGTAAGCACAACTAAAGTTATAAATTTAACTTTGAAATGTCCCAAGAAATATGAATACGAGTCTCACAGAAAGGATATAAATCCATCCAACGTTTGAAAAATATTCGTTGCTAAATTTTAACAGTAAAAATGTGAGCTATTCGTTAGGTTAAAAAGATAACTGCCATAAAACATCTCTGTAGGATCCGATACTCCTTCCAATGACGAAATTCACAATCTAAAACTTCAACAAGATTAAGGTTAAGTACCCCTTTAAACATATGCATCTGACACCTCATAATTACTGTGTTAAATTTGATCTACAGGTGCTAAAGCATCAGATGTTTTCAAGAATACTCTTCAAACTTTTCAATCGGTGGTTTTGAAATGATATCCGCTATTTCTCTATAACCTGATGTCTGTTATTAAGGGTTCACAACGGATAGCCAAGAACCAAGAGATATCAATTTGAACCAATGAATCCAGGACATCGTTATGATGATGGTGATATGCTAGCATTCAATGCTTTACGTTAATCTAGCAGAGTCCAAAAATGGTCACCATAGAATAGAAGAAATGCATCCCCAAGATGACGAGAACGAATGTCTCTGACGGGATTCCGATGCATAGCGACAAGAATGTGAAGAGACAAACGACAAATATAAACTCTTCGAAATAGCGTCCAAAAGGAACCTCCCCTAAGGGCGAGGGCACAAGAGCGAGTCCCAAATTGTCATGGTAACGAACGTCGCCACTATTTGAACCTTTTTTATCTGCTGTTACCTTTTGGCACACTTCCGGTTTTTCATGAGAGTAATCCCCCCTTGCTTCGCTGCTCTTTACAGGGGAGATATTAGTTCCAAGCTTTGATGCGAAGTTTGTAAACACAAGCGGACGTGCACTGCCTAATATAGGCGGATCAGGGTTATTTATATAATCACACGTCTGCTTTTCTTTGCTTTCAGATTTTCGTTTGGGAGAGTCAATCTTTTTGTCTTTCAAATCTGACTTCTTTGAAGACTTCTTCTCAGTTGGTGGTGATTTTGTTTTATCTTTCGATTTCGATTTTGACTTTTCTTCTTTATTGTCTGTCTTTTTAGTAGACTTACTCGATGGTTCCTTCTGTTCACCTTTCTTCGGACTTGAGCCTTCTTTGTGTTCACCCTTCTTCGGACTTGATCCTTCCTTTTCAGACTTCCTTTTACCCGAACTTTCCTTTGTCCCTTTCTCTTGTGTTTCTTTATCCTTTTCAGTCTTCTTGGTTGGTTTGTCTGCCTTTTCTTTGTCTGTATTCGTTGTTTTCTTTAACAGTTTGACTTTATCAGAAATCTTCCGCTCTTCACTTTTCTTAACACTCGAGTCTTTTTCTTTCTTCTTCTTCACTTTTTCTTCATTACCCTTTTCCTTCACCTCCGTAGATGCACTTCCGTTTGCCAGAGGAAGGTGAAGGCCTTTCTTGCTCTGATGGACTTTGGCGTCGTTATTATTAGGTTCAGATTTTAACGTCTTCTCACTTTCTGACACCCTCGCAGGTATTTTGCGTTTGTCCGTCTCAATAACAATGTCCCGATTCACATTAGCAGGCGCGTTGTCAAGTCCAGGGGAACCGATTTCTCTTCCAGTAGAAACCATTTCATTAAACCCGGTTACTCCTCGGGTAGTCGGTATTTCGTTATCATTGAAAACTGTCTGCACTCCAGAAAACTTGTTTTCAGTTTCAGTGGAACCAATTTCATTTCGATTTGAAAGTGTTTCATTCTGACAGACTTCTGTTCCATTTGAACCGGTTTCATTCCCATTTAAACCGGTTTCATTCAGAGAATCGTCACTCATCTCCTTGACTCCCCCATTAAAACAATCCGGCGTTCCAGGGGTCGCGTCTTCGCTGCTGAGGTAAAAAGCTGCCGAACTCCCCTCTGAAGAAGACTTCTCCCCGCTCTCTTCCGAGAAGACTTCATCGTGCTCTATACTGTCTAGCGAATGGCCGTCACCAGTTTCGGACTCGCTTTCACTGCCTAGCGACCCTGTAAACAGATTAGACTGATTTTATTATTTCAATTACCTAATTTCTTTCTACTACCTATCATTTATGCATATGATTACTAGAAATACGTGACAGCATCAACATTACAAATTAATAACATAAATTCTTATCATCTACTTCAAGAATTTAGAACAATCTATTCACATCAATCTTGTACCGTTTTCATTAATTTGCCCCATTTACAAATCTGTTATAGAAGGTAACAATCAACAATTACATTGTATGGAAGCTTTTCCCATTTTAGGTAAGTAGAAGCATAACGTGCGTAAATTAGCATAAGTTTTTGATATAACATTTTGTAATTGTGCTTGTGTGGAACAACATGAACAGTTTGGTCGATTTTAAAAAAACTGATGAATCGCTTGAATTATGGGTAATTTCAATAATTTGTGTGTGATGTATGTAAAAAGCAAAATAAATCAATAATGATAACCATTTGTTTTCCTTTTATGATCAATCAAGATAAGGCCAGTTAAACAGAACTATCATAAAACCATGTTTGGTGTGCATGGGACAAACTAAATGCTTACTAGCATTCCGCGGGATACACCAAAAGCAGAAAGCAAGATGTGCATTTGGCAAAACAATTAATACTATTCAACACAAAAAAATCTCTGTCAACGAAATAATAAACGATAACTACAAATTTACGAATATTAGTATGTAATAAATACTTAAAACTTCCGCATTTTCAAGCCTCATTTTCGAGAAAAAGTAAGGTAATGATAACCAGCTTTGCCGTAACGTATGCAACCTATTACATGATGAAGGTTGTGCGGTTAATTCTGAAAGCCCATAGACGGATTGAAGAGAGGTTTCTCAAAACTAGCATGTTCTGGCACAGTGTAGACATTGCCGCAGTCAACCTTAAGAGTTTTCAAAATATCTAATAGCATCATGTCCAACGAACACATTTCAGTTGAAGTAAATAATATCGACAACAAAGCCATACAGTTAATGCAGTAGATGCTATCGACGGTTGCAGGGTGTACAATTATGGTACGATGAAGACAGAAATGAACAGTTTTGTATGACAGCGAACAATTAATGTCACAATTGAATTACTGTAACCATTTATTACATCATGCAATGCTATTATCATAACGATAATCATTGATTCGTAGTCATTCCATTCCATGGCCATACTTGATTGGTTAACGCAGTTACCTCCACAACCCGGTAAACGCGCCGCAATATGAATATATACCTGGCGAAAACCAAAAGCTGATCCTTTGTCACATTCTAGTTAGAACTAGCTATGGATGGAACACGTCTTCTTAGTTATTATTAATTTATATTACGTTATATTGCATCAAGGTTTAACTGATTTGATCTTTTGTATAGTTGTATTTCGTTTTGTATTACAGTTAAGAGAGAGGTGGATATGCTGTGATCGCGCAAACCGCATGGTGAAGATATTTTGAATTATGTCAAAATCCCTCAGACTGTTTGCTTATATCAAATGTTTATCATAGCTTAATAGCATAAAACATCATTTTACCAAATTATTGTTTTTGGGGAACAGTCTGAAGGATTTTGACACAATTCAAGATACCCCTTCAAGTTGGCGCGTAAGCCGCTTCTTTCAAACAAGTATGGCCTATAAAATATAGATTATGCAATTTCAATGTTATGTCTTCTGGTAACCATAGAAACGTATGTACAACGACGATTGCTTGATTGTTGACTTGCATAATCCCGATTCTGGGCCAGACGTTATAATTATCTTGGTGCTTTAATTTCTTTGTCATTTTACAATGCTAGGCTTTGTGTGCATTTATGATGAAGAAGTTGACATAAAACGGCATGACGTTAAGAGAAACGCCTTGGAGATTTATGACTATTGACTTTTGAGTTGTGCACTTGATGGAAAATAAAAACCAAAATAGGAAGTTATCACGCACAGTTTGAAAAATAAAGAGGTGCAGTGGATGAATGCTACGAAATAAGAGACCACAAGTTAAATTCTACCGCACATATTCCTAAATGTGCTACTTTAAAAACATTTTAAAGGCATAAGTTCAAAGAAATAAAATTTGATTTTCACATTTCGCAAATACTAATATTTGCAAAATAATTTTTTTTTAACGAACGATACTCATAAAACATCGATTGATTTCCTGAGATATGATAAAGTTAGGAGCAAATTATTTACGGTAATAAAATGGTAAAGTCCAGCTGTGTCAATAAAGATCTTGAATCTAACAAGTATTGACAATTCCTGCCTTCACGTGTCGAACTATTCCAAAGAATATCCATTGTCGTTAACCCAGGGCTCAACGTTTCGATAAGCTACACTTAATCACCCCTGGGACCATTCCTCAGAAAAGAGAAATGCTAGCACTTTCGTTGGTTATTTGTTTCGCAACAAATTCAAGGGTAGTTGAACTGAGGAAGACTTGTGATTGAGAAAAATCTGAGGAGTAGTTTGTGAGGAACTTGCGAACATTCAACCCTTGATGTCCGCGGGTAATCACCCCATGTCCCAGAGTATCTGAAGGAAATGAAAACTCATTGTCGAACTCCCATCACGCATAGGCCAAGTTAAGCGTTGAGCAACGGATATTTAATAACCAAATTTCCCCATGCATGAATGAAATGAGCACTTCGTTCGCGCATAGAGGAAACTGTTTATATAAATCCGTTGCGCAACGCTAAACTTAGCCCTTGCATCACGCTAGGTACAGTTGATTCCAATGCCCAAACGGTAGAACTTTACTTGTAGTCTCCCTACTGTGTTCTGGGCATTATGCAAGTCAGAAAACTGAAGCAACTGCATGGCTGAAAACAAAGTAGACTCACAGTGATCTAAATCAACACTTAATTACAGCACCAGAGGGTTCTGAAACGGAGTCGTGAGGTAGTGAAACCACACAGACACAACAACACATGAACGTCCTAAGAATATTTTAACAAAACTGTAATGTAAGGGGAAAAGAGATTATAAGTGCGAGGACGACAACATTTAACATACTAATTAGCTAAGACATACATTTCCAATGATCATAAAGAGGATATGATCCCTGTGAAATCCTGTGATAGTTGATTAATTCATGTGTAATTTTAAAACATAGAGCCTATGAAAAAATTAGCTTTTAGCTTTAGCAATTGGTTGACTCACAGCTTTGGGAACGGTGACGGGGTTGTTTCCATGCTAGGTTTAAGGGGTTATAGTGGGGGAGGGGGGAAGGGGGATATAGTAAACGGCAAGAGTTTTGAAAATTGGAATATCGATTACTTCTTCACCAGCGATTCGATAAATCATATTCAAGACCCCGAGAGGGTACAAAATTCAAAAGGGGACTTGGACTTTAGAAAAATAAACATACATCTAAAAGCTAGACCATGGTTAAGCATTGAAACAAGAACTTGACTTGACAAGAACAAAATGACTCAAGTATGTTGTGCATATAGGATATCAAAATATAAATATCCCTTGATCTCCACTATACTCGGGCATAACGTTTTCAACTACCTAATTGTCTAGTGGGTAAATAATTAATCCACCCTGTCGTTTGATGTAAAACCCTTGGTCTAAAATATCCTCCAGTGTATAACTGGGCAGCAACACCTTTTACTTATAAGTTACTGTAAATGCTCGATACATGTCAAATACTAGACAGCAACATAAAACGGCCTCGGTTCCTTGATTGAGACCATCATGGCCTTATTTGAAAAGGTGCACTGATACTTACTACTTATTCATCCGTATAAAAGAATAAATATCTTCTTAATTAAATATCATATTTGATTATTTTCTGAACTAATATGTAAGAAAAAATACTAAATGAATATTCATGCTCAAAGCCAAGTCCCCAGTTAACGTACCTCCATTGCGGTGCGCATTCTCAACATAAGCCCAGTCTCCGAGGAACTTGGGCCAGGTGTGTCTTGTCTGGAGGGTGAGTCCATCATAGAGCTGGGTGAGGGGTGATGGGGGAGAGCGGGCCGTCTCATGTGCCGCCTTCTCCTCCTCCTCCACCTTCTCCACTATTGTCGGGAACATGGGTGGGTAGGACACGGTCCGCTTCGTCAGCTGCCGACCGGATTTCTTGGTGCTTTTAGACTTGACTGAAAACAGACGTGGATGATTAAGCTGATGGTTTTAGATAAAATGGGAAAGCATCTCAGAACAACATGCATTTTCACATACTTTTAAGAGTTTCTTTATTTTAATGATGTGTCACGTGTTGATGAATGTCTTCGCTAATTGTCTTCTACCCGCCTATCTGCAGGTTGATCAATACACTGAAGGTTAAAAGCGACAGGTTGTGGATCGCTCTCATTAGAGATGGTCTCATTCATTAGTTTTACGACCATGTTTGCTGCCTTGTGGTTGCTGTAAAGTTCGATAGTACAAATAAAATGTGTAAAAATGCCGCATCCTCAATGTGGTTTTACCGAACGTTTCCATGGAAACTTAGGACGCAATGCATACCTGAAACTTAATATCGACGTACGTGGTAAGACGACTAATTTTCCTTTCAGTGGCTTTAAATTGATTCAATATCTTCGTTTGATTAATATATATATATATATATATATATATATATATATATATAATATAATATAATAATAATGTTTTGTCGTCAAATGCCTAGAACTCATTACACTTGTGTAAAAAATGAATAAGTGAAATTTCTTCCTAGGAGGAAATGATGAAATAATATCATTCCGAACATTAAAATATGAGAAAGAAGGTCCAAACTCTATGGTTATATATATAAAAAAGAAGTTTGAATTATCTTTGTGCTATACACGAGAGAAAGTGCCAAACACGAGAGAAATGGGAGATACACGATTTCAAATAACACAGAACAAGGGGGTCTAGACGAGTACAACGTTTTATAATTGGCTTTGATTGGAGATTGTTGCTTTCACTAAAGAACTGTTTTACATAAGGGTACAGAATCTTGACGGAGGACGGTTGAGATGGCTTCCTATCATTCTCTACAGGATTACTTCAATGAGAGATACAAATGAGAAACAAACACAAGGCCCAATGTCATTCATTTACCAAAAAACCCATAGTCCCGATCCATCAGCTCAGCGTGATAGCATGTTGAAATTTGGACTGACTATCGATTTGATGGTAAAAAAATGATTAACTTATTTCATAGGGATGAATTAGAAAAAAACTAATCTTATTTCTTCACTATCATATGTACCTTTTGGAAATTTGAAACCAAGACAAAACAGACTAAGATAGTGTCTAAAAGTAAACAAAAACAAGAGCTTGTTCTAACTCGATCACAACTTTCTTCAAATCCTTTTTTAACAAGTTCGAAAATTTTAATTACTACTTGCAGAGGCGGAGTATAAAACAATGTTTGCGAGTTGTAGCAACCCCCGCATTACCTTCACGTTTGCCATTGGGAGATGAAAAAATAACGTTATCGATCAAAAGATTTGTTTTGGACGTGATAATTTCCCATATCGTGGGCGAACATCAATGTTCAAGCACAAACTCCTTGCAGTGTTTGACATCGTTTCTACAACCAAACCCTTGGCAATGTTCATAAAAGGTAATTCAAATCTTCAGAGGATTCGCTCTAAGATGGCCAAGCTCTGAACATTGCAGACAAATTCATGCTGACAGTTAAGGGAAAACAGAACCACCAGAGCTTATGTTTGCTACCTACTACAAGCTCCTTACAGCCTTTTCCTACTGTTTCGGATCTGATAATAGTGCACTCAATGTCTGACTGTCAAACACGGTTTCAAATCAGTTACTCAAATTAAAGCTTATATAAAACTTCTATTACTATTACATTTTAGAAAACAATGTCAAATGTTCACTGGTTTCGCTATCATAAGAACATTATGGAGAAATTTCTATAACTAATTAAAAAGGATTAAATCATATTATAAATAATTAATGAAATATGCATCTCTATCAATTACGCTAAGACAAGGGTTAACAAAGACAAAAAGCACTAATAATTTCGGCCATCTCAAGTCAAAACTTGTTCATGGTGATAGAAATGGTCTTCATGATTAAAATCTGACGATTTTGAAAGCACGTAATCAGAGAGAGGAAAATGTAACTGTCGAGTTAAATCTTCTCGTACAGTCATCCCGTTTAGCAACATCAGCGCCGTCAATATGGTAATGTTATTGACCCTGAGGAAGAATGCAGTCGTTACACTCCGGAAATAGTCTTAATAATGGCGCTGGCTCTTTTTTTCATCTTTACAAATACATCCTTTTATAAAGAGTTGGCGGTATTGAGTGAACGTCAGGCTGACTGGACTCCAACCAATGAAGCGGTTACACAGGACTAATGATAGCAAAAATGAAAGTTTATGTTATGGGAAACCTGATGGAGCGTTAATCAATTTAACAAACGCTTTCGGGAAGAGGAGAGTTTCTTAAAAATTCCAAAATGAATATAAAAATTTGGCCGTTGATATCGTTATATATTACATGGTCTTAACCTTAGATCATCCCCAAAACAACACATACGTTCCTAGTAGATTTAATGAGATTTGTTCAAGGTGCGAAACAGTGAAATCTCGATGTCATCTTCGACCTGTAAGATAAGCGTTCTTTGATGTAAGCTAGTCACCAACAACATGTGTTTGCATTTGATATTTCAATGGGTTATACATTGCTTGTGGATAATATTCAACATATTCTTTTTCTTGATTTGCATTTAGTAATATTTCTTTAATACTGCTGTTTTCTAAAACCTATCATTTGGACTTCCCTGAGAAATGCAGTTAAAGCTGTCTTTTTTGTACCTTTGACAAGGAATTACTCAATACAATTACAAGTGTTGTAGCTATACAACTCCCTGGGGAGTATACAGAACATTTGTTTTTGAATCCCCAATGAATTTATACGCAGGCAGCCGTTGAAACAACACATACAACTATAGGAGTAGTAATGATAAGACGTGGACAGCATACATTCAAGACAATATTAGCGTAAAACAACTGTGCGATTAATGAATCGTTAGATGTGGCTGCTGTAAACTTAATTGCTAGACTGTATCAGATAACCAGAACTCAAGACGACCACTTTTTAACACGTTATGGTACAGGAGAAAGTAGATTTCTCTTCAACTTCAGATGTCACCAATAGCGCAACTGTTCCTGATAATCCAAGGGTGTGGTGGGTCTGTTTCTGTCTTTAGTTCACCTGTATCCAGTCTGATTAGATTTTCTCTTGTCGGACTCTAATTGAAGTTATTAACAGGCCACATGGAAGACATGTGTTAGAAGGAAGTAGGAGAAGGTGGACGATGTTAACAACTTCATCACTTCTCCTCTTATTGTCATAATTTGAGAGTTTAGTTCCCTGGTGCTGACGAAATACAGATTTGATTACATAATGTGGATGTAAGTTCATATACGCCTTAAAGGGTACTAAGATAAAAAAAACATGATTCCGTCAGTGGTTACATTCTTATAATTTGAATAAGATTGCGGTTTAGGTTCCATTCTTATAATTTGAATAAGATTGCGGTTTAGGTTCCATTACTTTGTTTAGCTGTAGTGAGATAATTGGATATATTTTGCATATCCCATCCATCTAAAATCGATCTTGTTGGTAATAACTCAAACATATCAGTGTATTTTTTATAGTTGTTTCTGAAAACCGAAAATATTAAAATTTATCTCACCTGTGTTTGATTTGTTGTTACATCTTTATAGAAACTACGACATGCAAAAGCTTGCTCGGTAAGATGATATGAACTGACTCCCTGCACAACAACTTGTTACCGTCATGTTGATTTTGAAAACATTTTCCAAAATGCACCAACATAGAACATGATAAGTGCGCCCACTTAATGCGCAGTGTAAAGCTTTTGCAACCACAAGAACGATGGTATAAACGTTTATGTATCAAGGCGTGCACAAGAAGCAGACAAGGATTTTTAATCTCTTATTCATGTAAAAAAACCATGCAATTTCACTAACGTTCATAAACTTTACGATAAAAAATGATCACCAAAGTGTTAAACATTTCTTAATTTCTTAAAGCAATCATTCTATTCAAAAACCGTTTTTTTCTGAAGAGCAAGAAAGAATTCCGACCACGAAACATAAAGAAGAAATGAACGCCTGTGTCTAAGTGACAGCAACAAACAGTTCTGTGTCTCCAAACACCAATAACCCAGTTTCAAAGAGTTTAAAACGCTACATAAAAGGGAAACATTTTTTCCTCGTTTATTCTCTTTGATTTAGGGTTACAAGAATCAAATAACGGGAGTGGGACAGTGCAGGCTTCAAGTCGAATAATGATCGATTCGTTTGGCCTTCCCATGCAGAAATAAAACAAAATGACAGGCGGTTGTGAGCGTTTATTACTTATCGATTGAAACAGCCTGCTTCTGAAGAAGTAAACAAATTGACCCTGACCGACCGAGAAGCAGAGGAATTCGAAATCACTTGAGGGAAAACGTCCCAAGAGGCTATATCAATACAAGGCACCCTCAAGCATGCGCAGTGTGACGCCGAATGGCGATATCGTCCCAAGGAATGGATGGGATAAACCTTATGACTATGGCGGTCTACTAATGTATGATCGTTTAATCTTCAAAGCACAAAAGTGAATCAAGCAAAACATTTCAATGTAAAAACCTTGAATGTTGAATGTAGAGATTATTTTAAATGTTCCCGCTTTCAAAAAAAAGCAGTTTATGAAGATTAATCCTCAAAATTAGCCATGACAATGGCGACCAATGGGGTTGATGTTGCTTTCCTGGACATTGGCATACTTCGTTGCAGTCACAAGAACAGCAAAAGAACAAATGGAAACACAACGCATCATCACTCTCGTCGTAGAAGATGTTTGTTTAGTTTTGTATCCCATCGATTAATCAAGATTTCGGCGTCAACAAGATCGTTGCCAGTATCAGGAACCATCCAAGCAATCTCTAGTGCCCTTGGTAACGGTATAAAGAGCCCTTTCGGTTATTTCGGAATTTAAGAGCAAACTTCCGTCATCATTAATAATGTCAAAGACCACAGAGCAGCCATTTGGAAAGACTGATTCGACGCAAAACCCTTTAACAAGGCCTAGTTGGACATAGAACTACAGCCGATACCAGCCCTAGGCGCTAACTCTATTGGTGATATTGAATTGAAGCAGGCATGGCACCGCACCAAGGAATACTTTTCCCGTGTTTTGAAACTTTTAAGTAAAAACAGAGAAAACAGGAGATTATATGGAGAAAATTGGAGTGTTATTCAAATACCAATGCAATTGAAGACATAAATCTGTGTAAAAAGTGAATTACTTAATAAAAGGTTAAAAGTAAATGGCTTCTTTATAAAAACTGCTTCCTGTTAACTCATAAGGCAGGTAATCGGGGATATATTGTTCAATGAAACCGATTAGTAAAGGCAATAACATCACTCAGGATATCTTCCTTTTACGAGACTTTGATTCCCTGAAATCCTTACAGGTGTCTTCGTGACAATCCTTACAGGTTTCTTCGTGACAATCGATCCTTACAGGTGTCTTCGTGACAATCCTTACAGGTGTCTTCGTGACAATCCTTACAGGTGTCCTCGTGACAATCCTTACAGGTGTCCTCGTGACAATCGATCCTTACAGGTTTCTTCGTGACAATCCTTACAGGTGTCTTCGTGACAATCCCTACAGATGCCAAATTCACAAAAAGCACACACAGCACAAACGTTTTTTAAAGTGCATATGTACTCACTTGAAGTGTGAAACGATGTGAGAACTTTATTTGCAAGAGTTTACAACCAATCTTCCTTGCCATGATAATAAACAAAAAATTATGTTTCTATTTTTAAGCAGTAAATGTTTCTATACAATTTTTTGTGTCTAGAACATCTTGCTAAAGAAAATTTCAGTTTACTTATTCATTTCTGTAATCTCTGTTGTTACTAGTTAATGAGACAGAATAAGTTCTTCTCACAAGACAGCACTCAAATTGTGCCTGTCCCAAATCCATACCATCGACTGTCCAACAACCATGATAACTCGAGTTCCTCGAACTACTGAAAGGACCTCTCCCCTCACAAACAACGTTGGCCTAGTTTTTCTTCAATCACATTCGCCAAAATCTATTCCACGCTAAACGCTAGAAGCGGGATGGCGGATTGTTGCAACTGGGACGATATTGATGGGGCGGTGATCTACACTACTGTAAACATCATGTCAATCACAGACTGCCGGTCCTATCGATTCGCATGTTAGTTCAAGAGAGTAAATTTCACGTCAATCAAACGGGTGTGAATGGAATATTTAACTATTACCAATTTTGATAGGGTTTGTACGTTTCCTTTATTGATATAATAAATTTGAGGGTTTCCGTTGAAACGTACTGTTACAAAACGTTCTAATTTCGGGCCAATAGCGTCATAGATTGAACAGGTCTAACGAACAACTTACTGGCATGGCACTCATTTCCATCATAACTACAATTATTGGTTCGGGTTTATTTCAAAACATCATTGATTATCTATTATCAATGAAAGCACTCTATGCGTGATGAGAATGAGTTTGAGAGATCTTGAAATTAGTGATAATTTACATTTTCAAATAATTCTGTGACACTGTATCTAGTTTAAATTTGAAAACACTAAACGTTGAATGTTACCGCATGCTGAAGCCTAATCCAATGTTTTACTGTAACAAGGTAAATGGAATGACAAAAACCCATGAACTATGAAAAAATCACGATCAAGCCAAGATGATCATTATAAAACAGCTGGATGAAAATAATTGTAAGTAATGTCAATTACACAATTCCTTACATGCTGTGGTTTGAATGGTGTAGTCTTGGTTTCACCTAACGTTTGTCATTTATCATATTAAGACCGATCCATTACTTACGAACTGCACACTAATCGCAAATTCCTGTAAGATATCAAAATAGCACTGCCAGTGCAGTTGACCTGAGAGCTAATTGAGGATGTTCGTTAACTATGAGCTTACTAGATAGATTCAATATTAAAATCAATCATCTTGGCATGCCTGGCATGAGGCCGTCAATACATTGATGTACCATACAAGACCGCTGAGACAACCGGTAAACCAATGAACTTACTGATAAAAGTTGTAAAATTTTCAAAACAACCATTACTCATTGTTGTCCGGAATCAAGGGGCATTAATGGAGCGTTTGTGCGTTAGGACCAGCAGCCTAAGTGTTACGTCAGTTAAACTTTCTCTCCTTATAATGTTGTAAGTGAAACAAGAAAAACAACAATCACCATTTTAAAACGAGTTTAGGTTTGTAGCTCAACCCTCTACGCTCTGAGGTAACACCCCGAGCTTCACAACCATCATTCATGTTGCACATGGTTGGGAGACAACAATCACGGTTCAGTCCCCGACAATCCAGCTGTCTACGCTTGGAAGTCCAGCGTACCAGTCAAACGGTTTATATCATTACAAACTCACGCCTGGTTAACAAACAGTAAAGGCATCGGAAGATATTGATTTCGAAAGTGTAGGTTATCGTTTAATCACCGGAAAGAACTTCTGTTCAGGTTAAAAACATGAATGACTTTCTTAATTATCTTAGATGTTTCAGTTAGAGAACTAACTTTTCTCTGCGTCGGTATGTTAGCTTTTTCTAAACAGATTTAAGGAGCTGTCGAGAAAATTATGTCACAGAATGCTGGGCAGATTATGGTCAGTGTATATTTTATTCAAATGATTAAGCGTATTTAATTACTAAAAGAAGGCGGGGCCAGCAAATACAGGTAATAAAAACATAGCGTCGACCAAACTTGTCTGTGATTCTGGCTTCTTGTCAAGAATTATCGGAACGTTTACCCTGGATTGTCGAGAATGCCCTAATACGTAACATTAAATATATTGTGTAAAATAAATCCATGTTTCTAAACAGATAATAAGAAACCATAAAAACCAAGATTGTTCTTACATCTCAGCATTTATGGGTTACATTTTTGACAAAAATCAAGTGCTCGTATCATGATATAGATCTTCACACACACTATGGGTATATTATCATAATTAGACGATCACGGTGAAATGTGTTACACACGATCGTAATGTAGTAATATGCAACAGTATTCTAGTCTTCTACACGTTATGAAGATGGTATATCTCTTTATCTAACCATTTCATATATTCTTATACTCTTGTTTATATTGAACCCAACTACATGCTTTTTTCAAAAAAACAAACACTTTCTTTTATTCAGTATGATTCTGACAATTACGCTAAATATAAAGATTGCGTATAGTTGTTGGACACAACTTAAATGTTACACACAAATACTTAAGGATCGCAAAAAGTAATCGCTGGCTGCCATTGCGATAGACAGTTTTCATAGCTTTTCAATTTCTACGACTCCGGGAACTCGGTATTTTATTCTAGTCTTTCGTGTCTACAGATACTGATTAAATTCTCAAGCAAATGATGATAAACGCAATTTTTTGGTTGTAGACAACTGCTTATGCCGAAATCAATAGTCCAAGACGTTTGTGAATGAACAAAGGTCAAGCTGCATCATGTCCATAAGGCAGGTCATCAGAGCGCAGACAGAGTGTCTTCACCATGTGAAGAAGATATAAATCCTCTTTAGTTCAAACGGAGGGATCGAAATGAATCAAAATGAAACCTTATATAACTTTAAGAAAGAATATCATCTAATACTTTTTAGAACACCTATTATATCATATCTGATAAGCATTCGAATAAACTTGGGCATACTAATAAGAGGCATGCAGTTGAATAATTCATTTATCATCAATCACCAATGGTATGGTGTCATAAACAGAAGGAATGCATGTAATGTTTCAATTTTAAATGATAGTTAAAAAAAGAAATGTATCTATTTAATATGTTTTACACGAAAAAGATTTTCGGATCATATGAGCAAGTTGTGAACAAACCGTTCATATGTATCATTTATTTCAAAAGAGGAGTCTTTAGTAGGTTGGCTTACAGTAGTTCATAACCTTATCATAAAAAAGCTTATTCAAAGAGAGCACTGAAAGTAACGAGATATTGACCTGGGGTAAATAAACAAATATTCAAATGAAACATTAACACAGTCCTTTCATGAGCATACGGTATCTGTGACATTAAACTACTAATAAGTATCATTAAAACAACTTTTCAAAAAAGTATAAAGCTATTATCAGTGCCTATCTCATTACAAGTTCTTTATCAAAAAGATATGAAATTATTTTGTCCATCATTCTTAGGCATTTATGCATTGACATATCAGTTATTCAACTATCATAACGACCAATGCCTTCATTAAAAGAATTCATTTGGGTACACTGCAGATCCAAAGAAATCGTTGATGACAAAGATCTATATTTGACAATATGCATATTTCTAATTTCCACCCCGCCGAACACTTAAAATTTCGTTCAAAACAACTACCATTCAGACACCACTTATAACCACAACTCTGCAAGGGTGCCATATACATGGTACACGAGAATATATAACCTAGTTTGAGTTCTAGGTTTGACCGACTAACACAACTCATGGCTATGGCTACACCGCACCACAGATTCCACTCACCTTGTTTCTCGAGTTCCAATAATCTAAGAGTTCAGATCATCCCATATAACTTAATTTCCATCTGTGTTCTAGTTTAGACCGACCAACACAACTGGGCCATCTTCTACAGACACCACACATGACTACGGCTACACCGTACCACGGACTCCACTCACCTTGGTACTCGAGAGCAAATAAAAGGGTCTTCAGGTCATCCTTTACTACATTTCCTCTTAAAGCTTCATGGAAGTCGAGCAGGAACCACGAAATTATCCCGAAGTCCACAGCACGTCTTATTTCCTTAATTCCCAGCTTTGGCACTGTTAAAGGGATTGCTGTAATTATTGCGGGAAGAGTAGCTGCATACAATGGATAGGGCCACAATCAATATAAGGAATTCTGGTGCTCCTCGTTCAAGCTGAATACCAGAGGTCTTCGAGGAATGGTATTTTGGTGCTTCCACTCTCAGGGACAGTCTTACTGAATGCAGGTTTTAACAATCTTCCTGTTTTTTTGTGCTTTGGTTCAGGAACAGTGCCTCGATCATTATCATATTTTGCTATATATAACCACGAAAAACAGGTCCTTAAGAGATATCACTACACTTTTCTTTAGGAAAACAGTCATATATTGTTGGACACTCGATTAAAAAAAATTAATAATCCGGTTATAAGTCACACCTCAAAAGGGCTGGGGAAACCGACCATCGGTGTGACGTCTGCAAAGCATATCTGGATTTGTCTGAACTCAGCAAAGACAGAAATAAGATTACAGCCGTCAGGTGTGATTAATCGATGAATTGATTATTACTTTTCTTCTTCAAACTTTCAGAATTAGACCATGTTTTTTGACATTGCATTTAGATTCACAACGCAATGTAATATTTTGATTATGATGAAACTTGATCATTTGCCCTAAAGTAGATGATAAAAATGATGCCAGGTTTTAACAATCCACGTGTTTAGGTGACACAAAGGTAGAAAATGTTTGTGCGTACTGGTATCCAATCACGTGTTTTCATACAGTGCTGTACAGGTTTTGCAAAGTTCCACTCTTCTAATGATTCCTGTGGAGAATTAATAGAATCTTTCCAAGTTCCACAAATTTCACTCAATATCTAATCACTGCCATTGTAATGAACGGACTACAGACGACTTGATCCTGTTTCATCAAAATTGAAATCTCTTTACACGTAAGATGTATCTCTTAGTTGTCTAACGACCAAGTTGTTGTAGACCTACAGAGGCAAATCAATAAGACAACGTTGAAGACTCGACTAAAGTGAAGAAGATTCTTCTCTCATGAACGCCCGGGAACCATCATAAACCAGCATTAGGTAGATTCAACTTCGTTAGTCATAGTTAAGCTTACACTAAAAAGCCAAATGGCTTTATAGGCGAAAGTTTTTTTACTTGTCCAGGAAGTTGAATCCAGTATGAGGTCACGTTTGTTTTCCTCTCACGTAAAGATAAAAGTTGATGGTTTTATTCAGGTTTTTATGTGATTAGAGAGCAAAATCTTGATTCAAGACACGTCGGTAAAAGGAGATATCCTCTGGTCACGATAGGACGAAATATGTTGGTGAATTTACGTGATTGATACTTGATTGTATCTTCCTGGTGATAATGGAAATCACAAGAAATGACAAAGGATGTTTGCAAAATAATTTCGCGCTCTGTTTCAACCAATATAGACCAGTTGTTGGTTTAGCCAACAGTAAATAATATCTTGAATCACGAAATGCTTTTCTGAATTTGTGCGTTTAAAAGAAGCACTCTCTTCTTTTGGGTGAAATTACCTCTTCATGTCAGACGCTAAAAAAACGAAATACTCTTTCAGTGGAAACAGTGAAAAATGTTATCGTCTGCTCGAGGAATCACGACTGCAAGTCATCGAAAGCTGAAAGTCATCTGCGAATCAGACAGAGTAAACACAAAATATCGAATCATTTATGATTCTCATCAGAGTCAGCTGTCGTCTGCTGTCATGAGATGTCGTCTGCTGGCAACGTATCACGTGCTTTTCCAGCACGTGTCGCCGCTGAGAGTTTGATGGCTAATAAATAGGACTGAAGTGGCATTTTATCGAATACGTTACTCACACAGAAGTTCATTGGTCCGTGTTAGAATATACAGCCCGTTGAAAGAAAACAATACTTATTAACGAGATTTGTCCTAGGATTCACCTCCACTTAGAACAGTTTGACTCTCTTTTGAGTTGCTCTGTACCTAATGAAATGACACTGTTGAGATGAATATGCACTCGCTGTGAGTGTAGGCTATTCATCAACTGAATTCCCACCTGTCAGCGTTAATCAATTTATTTATAATGGACCCTATTTGGAGCCATTTACAAACTAACATTAGATGTTTTTCATATTTAGAAAAGTCGAAATTTGCAAACAATATCTCAGTGAAATATACCAATCGAATTAACTTTTTACAGTATTTTATGTAGTTCTGATTATCTTTCTCTCCAAATGGATTGATGCTACTTTGCTCTATATTAACTCGTCAGCGCTCGCTGTGAACTTCACAGATTCCTCCAAATCAATAGGCTGCACGCCTGCCCCAATCAATCATTATATAACCTCAGCTGTCCGTAAAGTCAATGCAGTGGACTCAATTTCCTTCAATCGGATCCATCCATTTACCACAGGAACATCACGCGGATCGTCCTAAAGGAAGGACTTTGTCAGATATAAACACAAATTTGCCTTTGGAGGGGAGACTCGCTTCTAAAGGGTTCGGGACAATTTCCAGCCCTTTGAGTTCAAAGAATTCTTAATAACTCTCTTCCCAAACCAGGAACCCATATTCAAACCAAACTGTCCCTCAAAGGGTGCCAGCATGTCCCAGACTCCTTTTTCATTGGCTAAATGCAGGAAAGGACGATGGTGTCAGCTTTGTATTCCAAGACTTGCATGCATCGATTGGAACAGGTCTGTTGAATCAATGGCGAGATGGAATCTGCACTGGTTTGGTCGAGCTGGTATTATGGAATCGATGGTTGAATAGTTGTAGATTTAGTTCTGGCTTCAAATGATACAATTTACACGTGTGTGTAATGTGTTGTAAGAACCTGTTTAGTGTTTAATGGAAATCTGTTTTAGAAGATCATTAGGACTCTAGGTATCCACCAGGGAGAGATGTGTTTACATAAGAGATACACACTATTCTTGTGCCTCTGTAATCTAACTCCACGTTTGGGAATACGTTGCGCAAACTAATTGGATTTAAAGGGCGCTGGCATTTGAATCAATATTGCATCCTATTAATAACATTGACATAATGCATACGATTCTGAATCTCCGCGTAATGTAAGTGACACAGAAAATGTTTCATAATTCTTATGTGGCTTAGATAAAAGTCAAAGTACTATCTGCCCTGCCTCAATTTCAAATATCCTCCCAAAACTTGTTTTCAATGATGATACAAAAAACAGCCATATAGAAATTCTGCGTCAAGTACATGACTATTAATTAAATGACCTATCAAATACTACCAACTGATATTTGTCTCTGTGTCTGCGGTAGATAAGTTTCCGGAATCACGTTTGGGTAAATGGCTAGCGCCAATTTCTGGTTTTCACAAATTATAACTTAATCCTGTTTATGGTTTCTATACTGAACTAATGAGCTCTAAGTTGTTGATTTTCAGAAGCAACCAATGCTTCTCGATGAATTAAAATCATTAATGAAGTTTGACATAAATTAACGTGACTCCAATACCATACTCTGCGTCCCTTTAAGATGTTATTCTGCAATGTTGAGTTTACCATGTCAGATGATGTGGAAGTAACCGTCCTATAGGTAAACTATAATGCATGCCGCGGAGGGGGTGGGTTATTTACATATTATTAAGGCAAAAATAACTACAAAACTACCTATGCATGTGTGTGTCTCCGCTACATTTCATGTTTCGGGTTCATAAAAAGTCGTAAAAGTGAAAAGTTTACGGACGACACACCAATCCAGAAGATTTTCTTGATTCGATTCAACACCTGTCGGCAATTTCGAAATGCCTCTCTGTTGATTTATTCTTACAGCAAATTACTTTTTTCTAGTCTTCCAATAATAACATTTAGTAAAGGAAATTGATTTATTTGATAAATTATTGAAATTCGTGATTCAACAACTAAGTCCCTTTCATAAACTTACACCATCTCTGAGACCATGACTAACTCTTACACAGGGTACAAAGGAGTGCCTAGCTGGTCGACTAATTAGTTTGTAACATTTAATGAGGGAAATTTGGATATCAGATGTAAACTCATCTCGAGCTATTAATTCTGATAATATGTCAATGGTCTCAGCGCATAGAAATGCTTGTTGAATTTGTCTCTTGACTAGCTCGTATTTCGATTTGCTTGGGGGGATTTCCACCAATCTGAATTAAAGACATCCTGCTTCAGTCCAATTTACAGTTAATTATGCTTATCAAAGACGCTATTGTTTATTTAATGGTACCCAAGAACCTTCTGCTGAGTTGAAGTAATTAGTTAATCATTAGTTCTGAAATATAAATTAACGTAGGTTTAAGGTTACTGTAAGCTCCTGTTTCTTTTTTTCAGGGAAACTGATAAATTCTTCAATACAATACGCATAAAGAACCACTACGTTTGAAGAATCTCGAAAGGATAAAGGATGCGAATCTCGTAACCAAATTTGGAGTAGCACGATCGTCAAATCTATCATCACTAACGGATGAAGGAATATTCCCCCCAAATTTCCGCTTTTTGTTTTGAAAAGAAGTCGTAAATATGTTTTTAAATATCATTTACCGTCAATTCTACTCGCAGCTGCTCAACAGTTCTACTGTTCACTGCCTAACACTGTTCGAGATTACTAATCGATGCATCCATTCCATTGTATCCGTGTTCGCTTCTGTCATCTCTCTGAGCAAACATAACATGAAGCCTTCAGGCAATGAGTCCATTTTGTGTGGCCTTTCCATTATCCAAAGGTAGTTTGGGTATGAGTTCACATTCATATCCAATGTATATGTACTATGGAATTCCATTGAAAGTTTTCAAAATGGTTAATGTAACAAGATCCAATGTAATTATCTCATCTTTGTTTCAACACAATGTTTAAGAATGTTTTTGCAAAAACCATAATCGTTGACAATTTTCAGGAAGGCTACTGCATTTCAAATAGGTAAAATGTTTGGCAATCCCATTAAAATAATCTCATACTTGTACGTAGATTAAAACTATTTTGTACGACGTCCGAATCTTCTCAAAATTGGGCGTAGTACAGCCGTAGTAGACGTCTTGCAAAGATACAATCATTATAGTTAAACAATCAAAATAAATACAAAACATCATCCTGACATACGCCTCTGCTCATGCAACTAAAGAATGCTCTACTATTCTGAGATCATGTGGGTTGCACTGCGGTTTGGAAGGACATGTGCATATGATTTTCATTTCAATCAACCGATTTCACCTGTCCATTTTCAATCAATAATTCGTTCACAGATCCTCATAAAGTTACTCTGGGACCCTGTCTCTAAGTTATTCTCGATGTTGAAAAACTTAACTGACTTGAATATGTTTGGTTAATGAA
Organism: Phorcus lineatus; assembly: GCA_921293015.1. Classification (NCBI taxonomy): domain Eukaryota; kingdom Metazoa; phylum Mollusca; class Gastropoda; order Trochida; family Trochidae; genus Phorcus; species Phorcus lineatus. Next base: position 5,000,846 of record OV121081.1, on the reverse strand, counting down.
AGTATTACCAGGCCCTCCTTACCAAAATATTAAAAAAAAAGATTCCTCAGTGGCAACAGGGTTACCATATCACCTCATTCCGAAGCTTTGCTGCCGTAATTGATTACGTACTTGCATTCAATTTCAATTCACATCCGTCAGATAAGGTCACCGTAGGACCGACCTCTCTACTGATGTATTATGGCATGCAAGGACACAAATGAATCAATATGTCTGAGACATCATCATCGTCTGAATGTCAGAACGCCATGTCTCACAATCTCATCACCAACACAGTCTGCTAAACCGATCCCCAAACATTTCTCATAGTTATAAGGATATTTAAAGATTAATAAAGATCGACATTCGTTACTTTTCTGTTTATGTTTTTAAAACGTCAGTCATTTATCAATAGACGTTACCCGACAAGGGGTAAGAATCAGACTCGATATTCTTTCATATTTCAAAAATTTTGATCAGTTTTGTACGTTTAGCCGAATCTTCCAAGACTACTTAAGGGAATGTTCGTATGTAAATACTGTATGTAATGTGTCCCCTGTGAATCTGCTTCATCAAGATATCGAATAGGTTTAGTGTCATATCAAACTTACATTCAGAACCAGAACAATGATGAACATTCCCACTAAATAAGAATTGTTAAAACTGCCAATTCCATATATCAAGGACTCAAAACAGTTCAGAATTCATGTAATACACCTGACCCCATTACAACAAGATGTGCTTGAACATTGATTCCCTTGGAAGTAAGCAAGGTATATGGTTTGGAGTCCATCCTACGCCATGGGAGGTCCAGGTGATGAAAGTTAGATAGACGCGGAGTGTGAGCATCATAACATTTGTATGTGGCAAAAAATATGAACTAACATAACTGTCATGAGTGAAGTTTAAATACTCTCGTTAAAGACCATATTCATCTCTGTAATGCCACAATTTTGATGTTTTCTTGTTTTCAACGACAATCGAAAAACGGCAATACAGATGTAAAGAAATAGAATTTGGCGTCCTATTTAGATGTATATTAATTAAATGACCTACTAAGCACTACAAACCTATACTTGTTGATGTGTCTGCTGTAAACGAGTTTACAGAATAAGAAATAGGCGCGTGCCATTGTCCGGTTTTTCGATCACAATTTCGACTATAACATGTTTATTGTCACTATACTTAAATGATAAGCATTAAGATGCTACTTTTCAGAGACAAACACTATTTGTCGATTAAATTACATCATTTTTAACATATTTGACCCAAATAAAATAATTTGTGTCCCTTTAATATTTATACATTTTCTGAACGATACAATGACAAAGCAAGAACAAGTCAAGCATAAAAGACATCTACCGATAAAAATGATAATGGTAAAAGGTTTTTACGCAGCCCGGGTAACATACGACCTTTTATCTTGTAAATGTTGGAAAAGTTTTAGGTTTAAACGTGTTCACTGTTAAGTAAACATAAAAATTCCGCGACAGCTTTATTGACTTTATCGTCTCTTCAAGATATCGAATACATTTTCGGTTACCTCAAAACTTCAATATAGCAACAATCTACAGAAAATATAACGTAAAACAAATGTTCAAGAATAATGATGGAAATAATGAAACCCCAACACGACGAAACAAAAGAACATTATCGAAAGATCCCACTTACTTTGACGAAATATATCAACACAAAGTACGGATATAGGAAATAACCTATTGCAAAGCTGGCGTTTTTCAGTTTGAAACTTAATATGTTGAAAAGAGTCTGAGTATTTCAGACATGAAATATGACAAAAACGCCTCACAACTAACACAATCATCCATTCTCCCCGAGGGTGTTATAGGATTAATTAGCCTAGTGAAGCTAAAGGCATAACGAGCTATTTCTTCTACAGCACCTAGTCTTCTAGTCATCATGAAAGTGGTGCTTGCCAACTTGGTCAAGGTTGTTTCTCACCTGAAGGAAGGTGTTATAAAATAACCTAATCACGATAGAGAACCCCTTTAGCAGAGAAATTTTCCCCACCATGTTTGCTTCAGTGATCCTACTAAAGAGTCCGTTCTGGTTGTTTTGAGGGGAAAAGGGGGGAACAAAGGCTTTGTAGTTTCAAGTTTTTTTTACATAAGTTCATTCACACATTTACATATTGTTTATCATAAATTAATCACGCCGATGAATGGCTTCATTTCTAATTCTTGCTTTATTTTACCGAGTGCGCTCTCATTTATCTAGTTGTCAAATCAAAATCAACCAAGTTGTGACCCTCGGTAACATGTTTCGACTGGGTTAAGTTATTATCATGACGCGTTGGAAATGTCCCCTTGAATTAATGAATTTCGTTTCCACAAAAATACCCCGATGGGACTGTCCTTTTAAGACCGTTTTTCTATAAGCAAATTTGTGGATGAACGAAAGCTTTAAGTTACTAAAGTGATTGTTTTAAATTTCCTTCATGCAGGTACTCCATTTTAATGGAATTAGTCAGTTTGTTTGAAAATTACGTTTAATTTGAAATGTGTGAGTTATAGTTTCTGGTCTCAATATTGTGTCATTTCGCCGTTTCGAATACAACATATTTAAATGCCGAGAGTGTGGGTATGATTGTCACTTGTTTAGAAACATTATTTACAAAAGGTTATAATGATATGAAATATTTCTGGTTTACGGGAGTCATTAGGTGTGCACTTACAAATGATGATATAAAGGGTAAATCATAGAATATAAAACACTGCTACGTTTGGAAGTCAATTATCAAAATCTTTTTTTTTTCATAAGTGTCCGTTGCTCGCTGGTAGCGTAGATTATTTTACAGTCAGTACTCCACTGTATACACGTATTTGTTTGATAGAAATAAGAAGAGAAAGCATACGAGAAAATTGGAAATGAACAAGCCAAGTTTCGCAGTTTCATGCAATTGCACAATTTTTTAAAGAATACACAAACAAATTCAGTGAACGTAATACACCTCAAGAAAGATACACAGAGGAAATGTCAACAACAACTGAAGACATCGTTATCCCATGGTAATGTTTTAGAATAAGATTAACGAATATACGACAAGGTGAGTACTTGACACCTTACCCCTTTAAGCTCTGCATAACCAACGATACCGTTCACTCTACGTCCCTGGACCAATAACAAGTCTCACTTTAGAACCGTCTGCCAGATCTGACCTTTCAGAATTCAACCACAAATGCTCCTAAATAATATATAAAACAAACCTGCTCCAACCAATCGATAGAGCTAGCAACCAAAAAGCATCAGTCAACGTCAGTTTCAATAAAACAACCCTCGACCGATTAGAGGCTGAAAACATGGGGAATAAATAAGCCCTCGAATGAGTAGTGACTTAAGTTAACAGAACGAATAATATGTAAGTTCTCAACAGATTAAAGAATAATAACTGAAAATAGATTTAATGGCACTTTCTCTCATAAACTCACAGCCTTTTATTAAGATTCATTTTGAGTGAAAGAGGCATGAACCCTGCACTATCAAAGACCCGGAGCGGGATAGCGGTGGTTTGCGTGCTCGGCCTCGGATCAAGAGGTTCGTGGTTTGAATCCCGCCAGGGGCTCGGCAACTTTGTCTGCAGGGTGCATGCTACACTGTATTTCAGCGTAATACCACCCATGCCGATGCTCGCAGGTTTCAACGCAAAACAGTGCCACTCGGTGCAATGTAGTGTAAGTGAAACACTCTTGAAAGCGACAATTTCTGAATCCGCCCTTTCAAAAATCCTGGATCCGCCACTGTCACCTTAGCGAAGATACGTTCAACCGTACCTATAACCAATGTTAACGAGAAAGCAGTATTTCTTTCCGTATAATTTCACGAGACTCTTTGCAGACTACTAGGATCTACTAACACTTCACAACATACACAAAAAATACTTCGGCAGCTTATCAGGCGTTGCATGATTTACCATCCAATGTGCAAGACTTGAATAAGAAATTTAAAAAGTAGAGATTATATTCTAAAGTATCAATTTTAGCTTTCAATGCCAATTGTTTTTTTTTATAACCACCTTACAACCACCGTAAGGTGGTCAGTCACAAATCTACAAAATCTAAAATGTAAACAGTTCACGAACGCTGGACGACTGGCATGCTATACCTGATGGGATAAAAGCATAGCTATGTTTTGCTAAAGAAGACCTAGAGAAAAAAATGGAGACATTAGCTAAAAGTTGATACATTTCATCATACTACATTTGCTTTTTTTGGCAACCGATCTTAAAATAGTTAGTTTAAAAAGGTCAACTATAACAAAATCAGAGAAAAGAAATTTAAGCTATACGGGGAGCAAACATCAAGTAGGAATTATCATTTAGTGTACTATGGCAACATGAACCATCTTTTATAGAAATTTAAATACAAACGCGGCTTACCTTCACCAAACTCATATCAACAGAAAAAAGGCTTCATTTGGGTAAACAAGAATTCGCGAAATCTCGCGATACGAGAGCTTGACGAGAAGTGAGGTAAGTGAAGGTTTGTTCCGGGCAGCCAGGAGAATGTAGGCCTCGTACGGCGTTGAGTGCTTCACGATTAACTCTGGTCAGAGCATTTTGGACTGATCTCCGGGGAGCAAGCTTTGATGTTCTCCATGAAACGGGTCATTCAGTGGATGACTAAGCATACCAAGTCGTTTAAAGACATTCTGTTTATTCTCTCCTGGGGCATTAGGGAATTGTGGGAAAGTGTCTCAAGCGGTTAGCTTGATTTGAATAGATCGGCAATATTTTAAGAATCGATTCTTATTCGTCTCAGAGCACTGTGTAATATTTGCCTACTTGTAGATCTCTATTTTATGTCTGCCTTACAGTTCGTTAGTGTCCGTTACGTCTGCATTTTTGTATGAAGGGCCGTATGTATTGATATTTTCGCATCCGTTTTAATTGCACCTGTATGACGCTAGTAGTGTGTTTCCACAACGAACTTTTGTTAAAGACCACCTACCCCATACAATATTGAAATAATCAAGATATATAACTACAATCCGTTTGGGTATAAAGCGAAAAACGTCAATTATTGAGGGAATGACAACCGTTATTGGCAATGGTGTACTTCCGTTATAAACCAAACTCAAAATGCCATTCCGATAACACATCCTCATATTGGTGAGCGTTTATATATTAACCGATATCTGTGTTAACTAAATACGTTACAGATACTAAAAATGGATTCAACATTGAATATTAAACATGCAGACACAGGGGCGTGTATCGCTTAGAAATAGCTTTAGAAAAACATATATACCTATAGACCCTACCCTACTACTATATAAAAGGATATAGTAGTAGGGTAGGGTCTATAGGTATATATGTCTTTCTAAAGCTATTTCTAAGCGATACACGCCCCTGTGATCTAGGGAACCTATAACGTTTAAGTTCACTGTCCGTACATATACCTTTTGACCATGGTGGACTTTATTTTGAGATGTCAAGTCATTGATGGCTCCTACCAAGGAGAAGACAGATTACTTCTCACACAGAGAACGTGTGTCGACGGCAACGAGATGGTACGCGAGGACTTAGCGAGCTATTGACAGACTGCTTGAAGTAGGCAACGATCGCATCAGTCAGAGTGAGCGATTAGTCGATATTACAGTTACACATCAGAGAGAGAGAGAGAGCGATTAGTCGATATTGCAGTTACCTCTCGCTTAACGGGAATGCGAGGAATTCAGGATGACGTCACATCACTTGGTATCAAGGATTTCGTTATATGTGTCATCGAATAATTCATATGTTAATTTTCAAATAAATGACACTTCACGAAGATGAAATGTATGACCATGCGATATTTACCAAGACAATATAATAACACATGATAACATTTTATTTTCAAAACATGTGATTGATAGCGATTAGTGAAATATATTTATACTTAAAGATTCTTAAAATTTATTTTAAGAAGCCTTTGCAAGATATAGCTACATAATGAATCTATTGTATGAATTTGAATTTATTTCTATAAGTAATTTGTTTTCTATCAAACAACATATGTCCATAGCTTTTTTCACATTTTCAAGCAGGTAGCACTTGCAAAGCGAACTATACAGTAATGTTATACAGTGAATTATTATCCTTTTTGGACGATATTAGCCATGATTAAGTGATGCACGTGCACTTACAGTAGTATAAGTGGCTGTCAGGATACAGGTTTCATACTCACATAAAATGTACACTAATATGTTGGTTTTTTTTATAAAGATCCTCCTTTTGTTAAAACATCACTTCATAGCTCTACGCCATTTTCTATCAATTTGCTTTCATTTATATAACTACCAATTAGACCGATTTTGAGGTTATTCGTCAAGTTGTTTTTACTTATAAATCAGGATCATGTTATGCAAAATAAAGGTAAAAATGAAAGTTGGAAAACCTGTGACCTAAATGAGAAACATTGATTGACAAGGTAATCAAACACCTACTGTCAAATATATTAAAGAAGATGAAAGGATAAAAGGACTGTACTTCAGATTAAAATAAACGTCATCTCATCTTTGAGGTTAAGGTGTAACTGACAACTCTACATGCAACTTTGTTGATATAGCTAGAGGATAGAGATGACAAGACCGGTGATGAAAAATTCAGCCCACCTTTGACGTGCAGGTAGAACATACAGCTTGACACGCCCTCTTCGTTTTCCGCCCTACACTTGTAGGCAGCCTCATCGCCCTTGTTGACGTACTCGAGGGTGAAGACGAACACGCCGCTGTCGTCGCTCTCCACGTGTATGCGCGGGTGGTCCACGATCTCCACGTCTTCCTTGAACCAACGGAGAACGGGCCGGGGGAAGCCACTTACTTTCGTCTCCAACTGTACCGTGCTGCCCTCGTGCACTGTCTCCTCTCCCGTCAGGCGCTTCTCGAACTCTGGGGCTGTGCAAATATAAAAGAAATTTTTTTAGTCTAACACACCGACTGACGCTGATATTTTGACCTTAATTTCAACTAAGCCCGAAATATAACCTCTTGAAAATCAAGTCTAAATTTCGAACTACTTGCACATCTCTCTGGGGCTACTTTGGTATATTTCACAAACTGATCTTTCCCAGAATTAATTTTCAGAGAAAAATGTTAGTCAAAATGAGGTGTTGTAGCATTGATTACTGACAACGAATTTCAAGGCACAGGGAACGAGTTTCCGTTTTGCCAGTTAATGAATACATGGATCGGTGATGAGGTTATCAAGAGACAGTGATAAATAAGTTATTTGGTATCATTGTTAATTGGCAAAGACATTCCTGGAAGCAGGCAAAGAGCTTTCATTTTGTCAGTTTTAGGTCTCAGCGATGATAGTTCAAATTGGAATTGATTGAGATGATCCAACGAAATTGTTGTTAAAGTACACTGTATTCAGTCATGGAATTGTGACAATGTTCTTAATACTTTACAAGGGATATACTTTTTCCTTAATAAACTTTTCGGATTCATGACTTGCATCATTTCTGTTACATATGTAATCTTCCTGAATGCGACTGACTGCTCTTTTTAGGGTAAGTGCTCAACTTGAAAAAGTAAACACACATTCAGTAAAACGTGATCTTTTACCATGAAGCGTTTAATTAAAGTGGTTTATGCCATCATTGAGTCATTCGTTCATATATAAATCTAGTTTGATAACTAATTCTCGTTCATTTGCAATCATTTCTTTTAAACATAGTAAATAATTATTTGACCGTCGCTAATTCAAGATTTTTTGTTCTTCCCATGTTAAGGTTTATTGATAAAATTTCCAATCAGTGGCAGTGAACTGAGCAGCTAAAGAGCAACTTATCGCGCGGAGTGCAACGCAATCGGTTATTGCTCGAAGTAGAAGGACCGGCTGATCAACTGGTTGAGAGGTTTCAAGAACGATAACTCTCTATCACTGTCACCATCGAAATGCCATTCATCAAAGCGATGTAATGGAGCCAACTGCCTAAGCTGCATAACATGATCGATTTATGTTTAATAAGAAAACGAACAATTTCCTCTCCACAAGCCTTCTTTTCCGATCCACTTCTGCTTGGAAAACGAACAGCAGATCTAAATCTAATTAGGCAACGGTTGATGACTTTATAACGTTTTTCTGATGTTCCAAGGGATTTTTTTTCTCGCCGGACTAGGGCCAACAATAGAACCACAGATAATTAATTTTGGGGGAATGAAAACAGTTATCATATAAACAGTATATAATGAAAAAATTTGAAGTTGTCTTGAAAACATGAGTATTTTACTTTTTGTCACATGGTACACTTAATGTCATTTGAAAGGTTGACATAAGTACACAACTAGAAGCATTAACGCTTGAAACAGTGTCTATTTTTTGGCTATACCTACTCGCTTTGTGTCCTGATTTACATTGATGCAAAAAGTATTAGTTGCAACTACAAAGCAACATCTGTTGATACTAAAAGAAAGGAAGAATAACTGATGACCTTGCATTAACTGAAGTTATGTACAGACCAGAATCACTGAACTCGCAGCGTCCAGGCATAATTGATAACGGAATTGTCTCTATAGGATTTTATAAGTGGAATGTGCTATAAGCGTATAGTGATTGAGTCCCAGAATTAATATTCGGCGTTACCGTTTTCGGTTTCCATGTTTTGATAACACAGATTCATGTATCTGATAATTTTTCTTTTGCATTCGACACATTGGACTTTTCGTAAGAACTTCTTATCTGATAAAGTTTCATACATTTTAGGGAGAAATCTGACAAAGTAACAGATCATTATTCTTGATAACACAACTGCATAAAGATGCCTCTAGAAGTTCTGGGCCTATCTTTTTGAAGTTCCGACATCTTCAACAAACAGGAAATATATGCGCTTAGGGATATAGAATACAAGAACTTACTTAACCCCTTTTTAGTCTATGATAAACACCTGATATCCAATACAAATTATAGTTTTAAGTTCATAGGTTTCGATATTGGAAACTTTCTCGACACATACTAGCTCAAAGTCAAAAATAGTTTTGGTGTTGTTACATTAAATAAACAGAGCTGGTTACAGCCTTTTTCATAAAAGGACAGTTTATGTATGGGACGAGGCAGAGGCGTATAAAATATATACTTTATACGTCTTTGGACTAGGACAGAACTATCACATTCGCTCCGATAATCATACTCATATTTTGACAGTATTTCTTCAGAGTGTGATGATGAAATCTATTAAATTCTATGGCGATTTTATAAGAAGTCCTGTTGGCATTCACTTGAAGCATTCGTAAAATATTCCCAAAAAGCATCAACGGAGACAAGATAATGCGAAGAAAGAAGTTAAAGTTGTAGTAGTATTAGCAGTAGTAACAGTAGTAACAGTAGTAGAAGTAGTAGTAGCAACAGTGGTAGCTGTTTTCAATTCTAACGATTATCATCAACGCCCGTAACCTGTTTTTGGATGGCAAATTACCTCTTTTTATACTTAGAATACATCTCAATTGAATTGTATTATAATTTCAAACATATTATTAGATGATTATTTACTAACATATTGAACGATAACAGTAATTGTTTATTTACCATATTTCTTTTCATTCAAATTAATCGCAGAAAAGGTCAATGTTTTGTAAATGCATAGTTGTATACTTTAGACGTTTACTTTCACCAGTATCAGACATGATCTCTCTGTCTGACACCTGTAAGTACTACAGATGCTATATAAGAGTAGGTAATGAAAACAGATCGACTTATGCGAGATGCACAGACGTTAGATTGCAATCACGTGAGGGCGTAGTGCACTGCTCCAGTTTTACAAATAGTCGTCCTTGTAGCAGTATTTTGACCTTGGCAATAGTCGTTAGGTTAGTATTCATATTTACTATTATCACTTTGATATTTTTTCGTATTCTGAAGAACATATCACAAAGTTTCTATTATAAACCTAACTTGACTTATATAACTAAATTTGACTCAACGTTCAAAATATTTTAAAGCGGTTTTCTTGCACCACCGCATAAAGAAATGACACTTTCACAGAAATAACAATGTTTGGCCGTTATCAGAGATTTTTATTTTACTTAGGCATTTTAAGGGTCGAATATCTATGTGCATTTAAAAGACCACAATTATGGAAACCATTTCATCAAGATTGAAGGTGTTTGCTCATGTATATTGTATATTCAATAAACGTTTCATGAATGTAATCCTCATTTTGAACCTAAACGATGAAGCAGTATTAGTTTGACCATGTATCATTGATTTCAAACAACCTTATAACCACAACATAAATCGACCTGTAATGTTTTCCACAGACACGAGTAGTCTAACACTGAGTTCGTGAATACCAAAGAGCTTATTCCATCTATGAGTGATATGTTCATGTACATCATCCTCAGAGAACTGAGAACTGAGGAACATCCAGGAAGCTACACTGTATAGGTTTTACAAATGGGTCTCAGTGTGATCGAAGTCCGCCTACTGTGTAATTCTTCTCGACTGAAGCAATACATTGAATTTCATAAAGGCGGTGTGTTGAGTGTTTTTTTTTATCGCTCGCTTTTAAACATCAGATTCTTAATAAACGATAACGTCAAACTTGAGTTCCTGTACAAGACACTTGTTATTGTTTTTATTCGAACATCAAACGCTACAATGTACGTAGCGTAACACCAAAAAGTGTGCAAATTTACCAGATAGAATACCAGAGACATTCTGCATAACACCACCAATTAAGACATGCATGATAATTGGAGAGATGCCATCTACACTGTACATATGTTTCTTAGCGCTAATGCCTGGTGCACGCCAATCACTTCTAACATATTGCAGCTAGGGAATATGCTTATGAAGTATGCCATAGAAACCGAAGTCTTGGAGAGCGGAAGATATAGAAGACGAAACAGCACCAGCACCAGTAAAATAGCCTTCAACTACTGTCATCCAAATTCTACCATCGACGTCACTTCAGACGCCAATACTATCAAGAAACAGAAACCATAAATTTAAAAATTACCTTATCGCAGGCCTCCATTCCTTGGACAATTACCATATTTAACTAATTTATACTTTTATCAATAACATAAGTACAAATTGCTTAGTTTGCTGAAAATGTGCTAAATAAAATGATTGTAATTATGTGTTTATATGCAAGTAGGCTTTGAGCTATAAAAGCTAGGCATTTGAATATAATCCAATACATCTACAACTGCAGGTGATTTACAAAGATTGCATGCTCTGTTAAAGCTCTCTTCTATTTCAGCTTTCCAGTTTTGATAATCAGAACATCACCATCCTATTGCAGCAACGACACTTATCCCAAGCGTCATCGACCACAACAGATTGTATAACATCAACTACTATTGTGATCATTACAACCGCCATAGCTTAGTTCAAATCAACACCATCATTGCAATCACTAACTACGCAATTATCGCAATCACTTAAAACACAATTATCACAATCACCAGTGACGCAATGTTCTTAGCGTTTATCATTATCACAATCATCTGCAAAGTAATCATGCACGGTTAACACCGTCAGCGAATGATTGTCAACAAAATCTTAACATTATTATCAACATTATCCATTTTCCGCCCTTTCGAAATTATCATGCCGACTACAAACAGTGACTGTAGCCAGCATTATAACATAGCATGAACAAAAGAGATGTTTAGCGTCATATTTCTGATGAACAGACAGGCGAGCTTGCTATAGACTACACAGAGCCTTCATAGAGGAAGGTTAACTGTCAGAACAAGGTTAGGTGCTGAGAGAACACACAGACGTCGTGTCTCTACTGTTTGATGTTCTGTGAGCACATTAACGGTGGTCTTAGTTCCTCGTCCATACAGGTCAATCGACTTAGCCCATATTTGTTATTATCAAATTAAACAATACAGAAGATAAAGTAAACGTGTTGGTGAATTCAAAAGAAATACTTACTTTTATCGTATCATCAAATTCTATAAAGCAATACATTATTGATAACACGAATAAAGTTATCAGTAAACGAAATATATCAAATCTTATTGTCTGTAGTTAAGGAAAATATTAATTTAGTCTTTGTTATGTTATAATACAGCTGCATACCGAAAATTTGTTCACTTACCATTGAATCGTAGTGCACATATCATGTAACTTGGGTTTCGTTTCAACGTCAATACAATAACTTCAGCAAAACTGACTATGGATCACCCACTGTCCATATGTGAAATAGCCATTCTCTAACTCATTTTGGCATCGTCTGGTCTCTGGTGCAAAAATTCGAATTTTGGCATATTGATAAAGACAGAGGGGGTCACATTTTCAAAATTTGGATTTTGTTAAATGTCAAATAAAATGTTCCATATTGACTCTCTGAGATTAAAACCAACATAATCACATTGACTTTGTGCTAAGGTACAAACGTGACGTATTTTTAAGACGATTATAACTTATAAAGGATTTTATGGAGAAAAAAATTAGTGTTTTCATATATATGATTAGTGTTTGATATATATATATATATATATATATATATATATATATATATATATATATATATATATATATATATATATATATATAAAACAAAAGTCTGGAAATGATTTCAATCCCCGACCGGTTTCACACTATTAATATATATATATGTATATATATCTACAGATATGTGATGCAGCTGTATGTTATGTCAGAGCAAATTAGTGCATTTTTATATTGTAGAGTGACAAAATTATGCTACTATGCGTTGTTTCCAAAAGAAATAAGTCCATTTCCATAGGAAGTTCGAAAGTTCTCACCGACACTATGTCGACCTTAAATGTAACCTTATAAATTCAAAAAAAAGTTTTGCTGACAACTAAATATTTAGTCATAGTAAATTGTTTAAATCAAAGACACATTTCATTGTAAAGGTGTTCAACATCATATGTTCTAGCAACTCATAATACCGAATCAATCAAGTTATCAATATAAATGAATTAATATATCAACAGTGCTTTATATATGGTCAGGTTATAGATTTCCAACGACTCTTGATTTTGGTCATAACGGAATCTCTAAATATTATAGAAAATATTTCTTCTGAAGATTCAAGCACGATGGGAAGGACTCTACCAAAGGCTACTCCATTCACCCTCTGCCTTACCCGCAACCCACGCAGGGCAACGGGAACAGATGTTAGTGTTGGCATTTGCTGATATATATACCTAGACTTACTTAAATTCTCTTCGAAATAATCCAACATAATTCATGATTTACAAAAATGTTATTATATCCTTATAGTAAACTAGTGTTGTGTGCGCTCAGTTTTAATGATTTATACAATATACCGATATTTCAGAAGTGTGTTTAAGTGTCCAGAAGAGTAAAGAGACACAGCGTATGTTGTGGGATAAAATTTATCTTACCTTTTGAATAGTTTTATTTGATCGAGATGTAATGGTTGTTTATGAAAATTAAAATCTCAATGCTTATCAGTTCAGTATAATGACAATAAAGAGGATACATTCGAGATTTGTGATCGAAAACCGGATAGTGGCGCTCGCCAATGACTCAAAACGTAGCGTTAGAAACACAGCATACACAACAACAGATATTGTTTGGTAGTGCTGAATAATTTAATTAATAAACATATAAATGGGACGCAGAATATCGACCATTTACAGTAATATGGCCGTTTTCATTCAAAATTGAAAACAAAGAACTTACCCTAATGTTGGCATTTTAGAAATGTAGATGCAACTTTAGAAAGGAGATTTGAACTTAACTCAGTTCATATAGTATTTTGGCTCGCATTTCAGTCAAATAGAAAATTAATTAAATATAATCTATGTCACTTTAAGAGGAAGACTGTGTTAGCACCTATGTTCGTCAACAACCTTCTGTAGGGCATTATTGCAACTGTAGACGATCTATATATAACACTGCCTCCTTTGTGGTTATCAGATTAGTAGAAACAGCATTATATAAGAGTGCCGATTAAAGTGACACAGAAAAGTTTCATAAATTATCATTTGGCTGATGTAAGAACCAAAATACAATCTGCCTTGAGTTCAATTCGAATATTGAATCTATATTTGCTTCTTTATGTCTAAATGCCAAACTTAGAACATTTTCTCATTTTCAATGATAATAGAATAACCGCAATATCGATGTTAATAAGTCAAAATTTGCATCTAATATACATGGAAACTTGTTAATTGAGCTACTAAACGCTATCAACATATGTTTCCTGTTGTCTGCTGTAAATAAGTTTGCAGATTTACGTTTGAGTTATTAGCGCGCGCAATTGTCTGGTTTCGATCATAAATTACAGCTTTAACCTGCTTATTGTCGCTATACTGAACAGCAAATAGATGAGAGACAACCTCTGTTTCTCGATAGAATAACACCATTTATAAAATTTGACATATTTGACTCCAACAACATCCTCTATATCCCTTTAAGGTCTTGGTAACGACTATAACAAGACAGAATTGCATTTTCAAGGCTCAAAACTAATGAAGAAAAAAATATAATTCCTAAACCAATAAAACCAATGGTTAGATTTACACGTCCTTTTATTAATGGCATTTTTTTCAGTAGGTTACTTAACAAAACCATTGACATCTACTTTGACAAGGAAAATCAGACTTGGTTTTCGGAAGACTGAACCATCGGGCGCCAAGGAATGACATTTTCTACCCCAGAGGAAGCCACAAGTGTTTCGCCAGCAACTTACAATAACGTGACTGAGTTCGCATTCCCCCTCTCTTCATACTTGCAGATAGCATTTCTGATGAGAACTCTCGCGTTACTTCACGAGTTTGGACAAGATTCTCGTGCCAACTGACAGAAAGAATGAATCACGGGATTAATGAGTTCCATAGCAACGGAGTCTGAACACTCGCTTCCAACAATCTAAACACCATTTCATTTACTTTGTGGTCACGCCAATGTTGCTTTCTTTACACAGTTATCCTTAAAGAGATGACTCTTGGGTCTTGGTTGAATTGCAATTGTTTTTTATCGAAGATTATCCTGAACCAATCTAGCCCGCCATTACAAGAAGCCTACATCGTTAGACCACTGTACAGGGAACAAACCGTGTTTGGTTTTCATTTAGATTATGAAATCATCATTCATACACCGTAAAAACTAACTTTAATGTTACGAACGTTTTTGTCTTCGATATGATTATGAATTCACCAACCGAATTAATATATTCAAATGCATATGATAGTGATGGACTATCTCTATTTTCGAAAATAAAGAAAACCAAGGTAAATATGGTCTTTAGTATAAATACACAAAACACAAGATCAAACAATAGAACTGAAAACAGTCTCATTGCTTTTATATCCCTAAATTAAGTCTTAAATCTTTTAACTTAGAAGAATGAACAGAAAATCTTTATAAAAAATAAGAATACCTTCATAGTAGTACAGTTGATCCATGATATTTTCCAAATCCACTCAGACTGTGCTATATTCCATTTTCTCAAATACGGTTGTAACAATCAGTTAAACACTAATATCCCCAGTGTCCGGTTATACAGAATATATTGACGCTGAGAATGTTTGACCAGCGGTCAAGTAATAAAGTCCGATCAAAGCTAGGGGATGAACAATGAAACGTTCATGGCTGCAGAGACAACTAACTCCTTCATAACTGGATTACACGTTGTTAGGATAATATTATGTCTCATAGTATCACGTTAATGAGATATGGGGTCAATATGTTGAGGATTTGCAGGTCAGACCATGGTTGCATAATATTGTTATGATTGTGATCTTCACACAATTACCAAAGCTTCTGACAGGCATAGGGAAGAATGTTGCAGGTGCGTCCCGTTCTTATTTCAAACATCGAAATGTAATTTTGTCTTGATAGGTTCAATTATCGGCATGGTTAGTGTTCATACATCTAAATAGATTAATACTTCAAAATACACAATCAAGCAGATTCCAGACATTTTCAAGCTGATGAGAAACTTCATCTGGATGGCCGCACTTAATTGATGGTTGCCAAAAGGATCTGAATATCGGTCGACATAAGTAAATAGGGTACTTCAGTAATACTAGAAAGGTATGGTCATCAAAACAACACCAGGGCAAAATCAGAATAACATCAAATCAATACCAGAACAATAACAACATTAGAACTTTAAACTGATCTTCAACAAATGAAACATTTTTATATGATATTTTTTTCGACCAGTTTCCAGAAAATTAAATTTTTTATTCACAGAAAAATTCGCTAGAAAGAGATTTTTGCACTCAATTTTAAAATAATGAGACCCTCGTTTAGATGCAATATATAATTGATAACAAGACTTAGAGTATAAATTCGTCCCAATAGGGTCAACAACTTCACTACCCATAGTTAGACTTTCACAATCTGTATATTTAGATGACGACCATTTGCTCACAGAATCACGAAAAATTTGATTCGTTAATATTTCTTTTATCTGTAAATGTAAAATCGCTGAGGCAAACACATATGCAAGACCACTGATGTGTCGAGTCAACAGGTTGTTGATTACATAACAACGGTTGTTCGTTATGGCATGTACATGTTATACAGATAGCACCCAATCTTCTCGTTACATCTCGGCCTGTTTATTACACCCGATAGCATGTTCATAGCATGTTCATCTTATCACCGCACCATGACGGAAACACATGTTCCTTACGACGCACATACATTGTTTACTTCCTGTTCTATGTTACGTTAGATTTGATGCTGTGTGCGGGATAACAACACGATAAGAACGGACCCCTTGTAGCTCACACTCATTATCTGAACTTGTATTACATTTTGAATTTCAATGTTGATATTTAGAGAAAAAGAATCCTTCTTTAATGACAAATAGCGCATTCATATTCTTAATTAAACTGTGACAACAAAACGACAGAGGACTTTTATCTTTATCTTTTATATCAAATTTTATGTTTGTATGATGCTCTGACATTCCATTATTGGATGGACTTTGCAATTGCTTTCTTACTTATAACCTAACTCTTCAAAACTATGTCGAGTGAATACAGAAGTCGTAATGGTCAAATTATAGAATATATCAATATGACAAATAAACATATATAAATGCTAAATGAACCAATAGATTACCGAACAAATAAATTAATACACAACAACACAATGACTACAAGTGAAGAATAAACTGCTGTTTGAAAATAGATATTTCCAAATACAGAAATTAATAAAACCGGAACGATTGAATAAAAAGCTGAACTATATTGAATGAATACATGAGTAAAATATTTATGAGACAGTCCAGATTTGATACAACAATATCATTTAGCCCAAATTAACTAATCATTAATCACTATACGTTCATTAACCCCCTTATTTTGTCGAGTAAGGTTGCAAGATTCTCCGAGGATCAATTACGTTATTCATGGGTAGTGCCAAGAACAGCGCCCAAGATTCTGGAAGATATTCTATATAGCTACCGCCTGGCAGTTATTGGTTCCAGAAGATGGTAATCTTAGAACACCGTCCTGTCCATGGTTCCGTGCATGACATTCCGAGATCTGACAACGTGCAAAGGTCAAATGGCTTTAGAGCTGAGAACCTGCAATGGATTTGATATCACCTACTGACCTAGATTACATAATCTTGATATTGACTGAGGTAAATAAAGCAAATGATATATAATAGGGCAGTTCTTCAGTATAAGCATGTTCTTGTCTTAATGGTCGGAACGGTTTTAGCTTAAAGGTATATCGGGGACACTCTTGCTTAACTAACAGGACAATAATTGACATTATACATTTGTGACAACCACGACGAGGGATGTTATTCTTGCCGCTAATAAGTATGAGAACATACTTCATGTACAGGAACTTCACAATATAGGATATGTGTTACTGTATGAAACAACTAATATATCTTCAATGTAATCACTACAAACACTTTGCATCTGCAACAAATTAACGAATTTTAAATTGAGCCACACGTTAATTATAAAACACTTACAAACTTTTGAATACTTAACGAAATTCACATAAAATCAATCATTCTGTATGAATTTTAGTCAAAGGCGTAACAGTGCTATAGTGGAACGCCAAACAGAAGCAATTATCCTTGCAGACTAATTCATCTTTCAGGTACAAACTGCCACGTTCATTAGGCTGCAGACAGAAGGTAAACAGGATATAGTGTTTCGACCTGTGCTGGCAGCTATGTAGGTATATGTTGATGTATTAGGGAATCAGAATAACACGATACGACACTAGTAGGCATCTCTTGCCGAGAGTCTATATCAACACTGACAGAACCCATATCCTATATTCTTACAGCCACTTGCCTGTAATATTTCTGCTATAATTAATGGTATATAAAATGAGTTTAATTGGGATATTGGACCTTGTTGGTCTTTCATTTAAGTATAATATATATCATATAGTACTAAAAAAATAATTGTACATGTGTGCAAGCTACTAAGGGAAGCCTGTCCTAGTTGGTGTAAGGTTAATGATGTTATCTTACCCCACATTACAGTTCATTAAGTTACGTGTCACAGAGTGTTTTCAGATAACACGGGTCGTGGGCTATTTAGTACAAGCCTCTAATTAATGAGGGTGATTAATTAGAAAAAGTTATCTTGCTTTTAGCCCATATGTTACAATAGCTATCAAATATTGCGTAATTACATTACTATGTTCATCGTATTGTATACAGTTTGATGTACTCATTCATTTTAACTACTGAACACCTTTTAGATTTACTTATAAATGAATATTAGAGCAAAAACTATCATCTATTTCTTTTATTCATGAAAAGTATATTTTGGCTGATTTTTTTTACGAAAACAAGACGATTGTTTCGTTACATCAAATCAGACGATTTTTGGAGAATGAAAAGGCGGTAATTGTGCACAAAACAGTTCATCGTTGCGATTATTAATGCTTGCCTAAACAGGGTATTCTACAGAAAGATACAAACTTATGCATATACTTTATGTCAAATAAATATTTGTTAGTGATACAATGTGATACGATAAGCGTTTTGGACGAAACAAGTCAACTGGGCACATACAACACAACATATCCATCCTTTCAGACAGGGCGAGGTAGTGCATAGTAAATGAATCATGTATCCATCCTTTCAGACAGGGCGAGATATTATGGTAAATGGATCCTATATCCAGTCCTTCAGATAGGATGAGGTAGCATCCAATGGATCCTGTATCCATTCTTTCTTACAGGGCGAGATATTATGGTAAATGGATCCTGTATCCAGTCCTTCAGATAGGATGAGGTAGCATCCAATGGATCCTGTATCCATTCTTTCTTACAGGGCGAGATATTATGGTAAATGGATTCTGTATCCAGTCCTTCAGATAGGATGAGGTAGCATCCAATGGATCCTGTATCCATTCTTTCTTACAGGGCGAGATATTATGGTAAATGGATTCTGTATCCAGTCCTTCAGATAGGATGAGGTAGCATCCAATGGATCCTGTATCCAATCTTTCTTACAGGGCGAGATATTATGGTAAATGGATCCTGTATCCAGTCCTTCAGATAGGATGAGGTAGCATCCAATGGATCCTGTATCCATTCTTTCTTACAGGGCGAGATATTATGGTAAATGGATCCTATATCCAGTCCTTCAGATAGGATGAGGTAGCATCCAATGGATCCTGTATCCATTCTTTCTTACAGGGCGAATTATTATGGTAAATGGATCCTGTATCCAGTCCTTCAGACAGGATGAGGTAGCATCCAATGGGTCCTGTATCCATTCTTTCTTACAGGGCGAGATATTATGGTAAATGGATCCTGTATCCAGTCCTTCAGATAGGATGAGGTAGCATCCAATGGATCCTGTATCCATTCTTTCTTACAGGGCGAGATATTATGGTAAATGGATTCTGTATCCAGTCCTTCAGATAGGATGAGGTAGCATCCAATGGATCCTGTATCCATTCTTTCTTACAGGGCGAGATATTATGGTAAATGGATCCTATATCCAGTCCTTCAGATAGGATGAGGTAGCATCCAATGGATCCTGTATCCATTCTTTCTTACAGGGCGAGATATTATGGTAAATGGATTCTGTATCCAGTCCTTCAGATAGGATGAGGTAGCATCCAATGGATCCTGTATCCATTCTTTCTTACAGGGCGAATTATTATGGTAAATGGATCCTGTATCCAGTCCTTCAGACAGGATGAGGTAGCATCCAATGGGTCCTGTATCCAATCTTTCTTACAGGGCGAGATATTATGGTAAATGGATCCTGTATCCAGTCCTTCAGATAGGATGAGGTAGCATCCAATGGATCCTGTATCCATTCTTTCTTACAGGGCGAGATATTATGGTAAATGGATCCTATATCCAGTCCTTCAGATAGGATGAGGTAGCATCCAATGGATCCTGTATCCATTCTTTCTTACAGGGCGAATTATTATGGTAAATGGATCCTGTATCCAGTCCTTCAGACAGGATGAGGTAGCATCCAATGGGTCCTGTATCCATTCTTTCTTACAGGGCGAGATATTATGGTAAATGGATCCTGTATCCAGTCCTTCAGATAGGATGAGGTAGCATCAAATGGATCCTGTATCCATTCTTTCTTACAGGGCGAGATATTATGGTAAATGGATTCTGTATCCAGTCCTTCAGATAGGATGAGGTAGCATCCAATGGATCCTGTATCCATTCTTTCTTACAGGGCGAGATATTATGGTAAATGGATCCTATATCCAGTCCTTCAGATAGGATGAGGTAGCATCCAATGGATCCTGTATCCATTCTTTCTTACAGGGCGAATTATTATGGTAAATGGATCCTGTATCCAGTCCTTCAGACAGGATGAGGTAGCATCCAATAGGTCCTGTATCCATTCTTTCTTACAGGGCGAGATATTATGGTAAATGGATCCTGTATCCAGTCCTTCAGACAGGGTGGGGTAGTAGTGTAAATAGATCCTGTATCCATTCTTTCTACAAAATGACATGTGTTCTTTTATTTATATTACCTCTACGAATTAGTACATATTTCTGTAGCAAAAACGCAATTGACATTCGTTGTCTATGTAAGTAGAAATTTATGAATGCATCGATTTAAAATCACAAAGAATTAAAATTATGACAATATCAAGCAAATTAAGGATTGCTTATAAACAAGAGAGTAGATATGCGAGTTGAGTGCAAACCATTGTGATAATTAACCAAATACAACAGTATGAGCACATACGGTTTATTTGACAATAAAAAGAGATAAATATTAAACATTAAAATTAAAGAACCTTTCCTAATATTTATAATTGACAATATTTTTGTGTTTAATGTGAAAGGGGTAATCATATACAACATTATTAAGAATAATAATAATAAAAATAATCAGTATAACTGCATTTTATGAACTGAACTGATTAAAGTTAGAATTTCATGATCGTAATTGAGAAAGTCCTAAAATTATTGTTGAGAATATACTATGTAACCATGGTAACATATGCACCACCGATCCTGAAAAGGACAAACTTAATGAATTCATGACAATTTTGAGCGGTAGACATGTAATCAAACGTACATACGTTAAACTGTAAATCAAACTATACTACCCAAAAGACCGAAAAATATCGAAAATGCCAAACCTTTCACAATGCTATTCGTTTATTGTCCAAACATAACATAACCTTTAAACCATTACCAGTTGCCGATCAAATTCAACCGTAAGTTTGCAAGCGATACTTATAAATTTGCAAGCATATTGACTCAGAGATTCTGACCCGAGACTCATCTATTTCAATACACGTCTAAAACATAGAAAACTTGTTCGTGTTTACCACTTTGTTTACATGCAGAATAATGAGGGACCATGGGGGCACATTGCAATGGATACAAAAACAACAACTACTGGCCCAGAATGCTTACCTTTATCAGCGTACTTTGTGTACGTGCACATTGTCTCGTAGAAAAGCAATCTGTTTACTTAAATTCTAAATTTTAAAAAACCCCGCTGATTTCTATAACGCATGGAGGAATAACTACCACCTACATATTCTATCCTGTCACCCTGGAAAGATAACCAAATAACCTCAATATTATGTTTGTAAACATTGGTGAAGACTGAATAGGTAATAACTGCGTCAGTGGACGCCAAACACAAAATTATCTGTTTGAATAATCTTCTTCATATCAATGTAATGTTATGAATACTATCTTAATGAAAATAACATATATTTATATAGATAAGGCTTAAGGCGATTTTGCAAGTATTTCACAAAAGAATATGACGGAGTCGACCATTTATCCTGCAGTCTTCCAGCAAATGCTTACCCCTGATGTACAGTGATCATATTCTGACATGTCTGTATAAAAGATTGCCAGCACTTTGTGCAAAAAAACCCCATAAAACATAGGTCAGAGTTACATTGACAAGACAATTTGTAGCATCACAGAGACAAGCAACTTTAATGAGTTATCGCTTCAGTCTCTAGTTCTAATAGGTTCTAATTGTATTAGTAGTGATAGTTTGGAAAAAAGCAACTTCATCAGTGATCTTGTCTGCTATAGTTCACCTTATAACTTTTTTCAACGGGACAATCAATCAATATGAATATATCTAAGTTTTGATAATGGAAATGATATAACTAAACATGTGTGAAATATAATAAATGAATTCAAATTCGCTGCACCCAGCACCCTGTTTCACCTGTAAGCATCTAAAGTGCGTTGGTCTAGTGAGAGAAGATTATACTCCACAGATATGTTCAACTGTCGTATCACGTTACACCGTAGAGCCAATTACACTTCGTCCATTAGAAGGAAGCGATAAGCGTGTACCGAGAACTGCACGTGCGTGCACTATGACGTCATAGGGAGCTCTCATTTCATAATAAACAGACCGTGCGTTGTGTTGTGTAATTGCTGAACACTCGTAAACAGACCGCCTGGAGGTATGTCTTTTAAAATGCCTCAAGAAGCCATTATGTTTCTGTGATGATGATTATCAAGTTTTTTGTATGCACACTGGTCTAATTATTTACCGTTGTTTGAGTCATACTGAGAAATAATTTCGATCTAATGTATGGCAAACATTAAGAAAATTCCAATGGAATTTTGTTTAATGATCTTGTTAAAAATCTATCAACAAAATATGCAATTATAGGGTGAATCAGAAATATATTTATTTTTCATTGACATACATGTACATGCAAGACCCTAGTCAATTTTGCTCTCTATTATAATCTTACATAATATACAATCTTTATCGCATTTCCACTTGTTTTTCTATGAATCTTCGTGTAATCATACCGTTTACTATCAGGACATCTGAACCGAATGACTTTTGTTTCTTGTAGTGTAAGATCTGAATATAGAAAATCAAACATTTAAGTAGACAACACTGCAAAAAATGTAATAATTCATGTAAGATTCGACATCCAATGTTTTCGTGTTTTCCCGCTATAGAATCGTTATATCATTTTCGTAAGACATAAAGAATTCAGCTTTTCATGCCCGTTGCCGCCGTCTCTGACAGGGAACTGGATATTTACATTATATTCATGTATATTTTCAAAAGATAATCATTACGGGCCCGGAACGAGTCAAACATATTTTACTTTTGGAAATGGGTTATTTCTGGTTTTCTGGCAGGTATCACCTTTGTAGCGCTACCTGTGAGTAATGCCGCTCAACAAGCCTATCAATTAACCATCAGCCACCTGTGGGGGTAGGAATACATGCATGTGTGCAGCTACCGGCAGTTGCCACGCACAGTGGTTTCCCGTCGCGTCAGGCACTAAGTTTTCAAAAGAATCTACGTATCAAAGGTTTAATTGTGACATGTTCACCCCTTTCCAAGAACTTACTCTGGCTATCATAAATCAAAACTTTTGACGTTTTGTATTTGAATTACTTTTGAAAAATGAATTTCAAATTCCTCGATGGAAACATTACATATATATTGATACAGTATGATTCATACAGTTCCATCTCATATTTGGACAATACAGTTTACCACATACTCGAACAATTCAGTTTACAACATACCGGAACAATACAGTATACCACATACTCAAATAACAGTTGTACCACATGCTCGAGTACGGTTGTACCACATTCTCATCCAAAACAATTTGACCAGATTAAAACAATACAGTTTGACCTCTTACTTAAGTAAAACAATACAATATGACTTCATACACAAACAGAACAAATCCGAATCAATACAGTTTGACAAAATCCTCAATACATTTTGACATCATACTCAATACAGCTTTACCACATACTCAAATAATGAAATTTTACCCTATACTCAAACAAGACACTTTAACATTTTAAACATTCCTACCTCTAGTGAAACACCGTATACCAAGCGAAAGTCCTCAGAATGCAACAACGCCGAAAAAATGATTGCAATGGTGTAATTTTAAATACATCCATTGCAAAGGACCATACTTCATATTATACCAAAGATTTAGTATTGCTTAATAAGTGCGTACAAAATAGAAGCGTTTGTTACATTCTAGATCCTCATTCAGAAATGCTGAAATATTAAAACTGGAAGAGCATTAAGAAATGCGTTTCATTATTTGATTAATATATATCATAGAATATATTTATGTAAAGTTTGACAAGAAACAACCATTGTTATTACCATAGAATGCAACATCATTTACATTGCAACTTTGCAACAATACTTAATAAATTAATACGTACTTATATGTACTTTGCCTTAGGATCATTGGAACTCACCATGTTGTCATAATGAAATAAAATGTTGCCACAATAACACAACCAGTTGCCATGGTAACGTGTCAGTTATAGGGACACGCACGAAATGAGATGTAGCAACAACGTGTTTTTATTATTACTTCATAAATCATATATGGGCAATATCAACCTCAATTAAAATATTGGCAAACACTGAGAGGATTTAAAAATAAGTGTTATTAATTTGTCACTGCCAATCATGCCTGGTATAATCTGCACGTAGATACACAAGTACCAGCAAGGTGAGCTTAAACCAATCTAATCACCTGAGTATTTCCAGTTTGTTTTTTTATAAAATCTTCTTTACGACCAAAATTTATATTTCAAATGTGTATGCCACATATATTTTAATCAACATCATCAAAATGGACAACCTGCTCAAAAATATATTGTATAAAGTGTATTCATAAACTTGCCTTCCTCATTCAACTACGTACTCAAGGTACATACTATAGTATATTCAATGATAACGCTGACTGAAAACAATTCATTCTTCCGAATGTTATCTGGTGAGGAGCACAGCGGCATTTGCACAAATTTAAGATACATAAATGTGCATTACTAAAGTGTTTAATGTTATGTTTTCCTGGTACAAAACGAATATTTCAGCATCTTATACTTATTTCACGGGTGTGAAAACAATGCAATAGACAGAACATGAATAATCAGAGAGGAAAATGAAAAACTCACTCAAATGAAATGATAACTAAGATGTCACATGTAAACACTGATGTTCTACCTTAACGATAATGCCCAAGGCAAGACGTTCGACGTTCGAGAAAAAGTTACGGGTCCTGATCTACTTCACTCGCCCTTTAACAACCTTTCTATGATAACCTTTCAGACCTTCAAAAACCCTATTTTGTATCAAGTTCTGAGAGTCAAGTTTCAAATATTCCAAATAGAAATGTTTAGAACAACCACTGCTCTGTTTAAAAGTACTTCCTTGTTATGTTTGAAGCCAACTCCTCATAGAAAGGGTAACATAAAGCCTTTAACGCTCCTCGCCATATCACCCCCTTGATATTGTATACAGCTATTACAAAATCCATTATTGCTCAAACGCGTCTGAAAGGACAATGTAAAGCTAGGGTAACTAAGTGAAGAAAGGGTAATGGCAATGATTTCCTAACAGTTCCTTAGAGGTGTCTAGACATGACACTTTGATGGAGACAAGGGAAAGCATCTAAGAAACGTGATGAAAGACTGATTTGCTTATTGTATCAAGCTATTGTTACATTTATCACATTTGCAAGTTCATGGTTTAACCCGGTCTGGAGTCTACTGTCCTCTGTCATTGTCTTCTTAGTAAACAAAATAAGTAAGAAAGTAAGAAACTTAATTAACAATTAGCATGTATATAAATGTGCCGCATATACGTCAATACACTCGAAATGTACATAAACAAAATTAAAAAAAAATCTTCTCACGCTGAAAAAATGAATAATAACTTGATAAAATAACTAAATTAACAAACAATTTGATAACTTAACTAAAATATATACATTTGGAATAATATGATAACGGATAACGTCATGAAGGGAATGTCGGTTGGATAGGCCACGTCAACCCTCTGTGAAAGTCTGGCACCATCGCTACAGCGTGCCGTTATTAAACTTGATATTCATACCATGAAAATGTTTCAGCTTACTCTACTGCACATGATAAATGATAATGAAATAATTATATGTTCCATAGAGCAAGAGATAGACTGTTAGACGGTTGACGAGACAGACTTGTCAACCTTGATAATTCATGGTAATGAAACAGTGTGAAAACTTCATGCAAATCTCCTGTGTTATATAAGGGAGTGTTTTCATGTCTTCACGTCAGATTAATCTACGATAGCAGACAACACCAAATCCAATCTAAAAAATAACGTAGTAAGTTTTCTGAAAAGAAAGTCAGAATAAACGAATCTACATTCCAATAGAAAAGAGCCTTCGGCTCCGTAGCTCATCGGGCTCATACAATAGATTACATAGAGGTACCATTTGTAGAGTCTCACAGTCACATATTCATATGATCCAATTAATCCAAGATTCTCTACACATGAAATAATTTTTTTTGGCTTTTTGCATCTAGAAAACAAGAGAGATATTTGTTTTAGGGTGTGGTCAATGTGGACCTTATTAGGGACAAAAGGTTCACAAGAGCTTTAGATTGTAATTCCAATCAGCCAAGGGGTTTACACGTGAGTTCAGCTTCCTAAACATTTATCTTCTGCAGGAAAAATTAATAATGTTTGGCCCAAGTGGCCTTTATTAGGGGCCACAAAGCGACCAAATCTTAATATTGTACTCCTCATTTGGCCACAAGGACACAAGACGTTTTTGGAAGAACATGAAAATAGATTTTCAAGTCGTGGCCCTTGTGGCCTTTCTTTAGGTTCACCAAATCTACAACTTAGAATGCCCATTGCAAAAAGGGTCTCTCCACAAGATTTCATTTTTCTAAGTCTAATACTTCTTCAGAAGAAAATGAAAATATATTTTCGGGGCGTGGCCCTTGTGGCCTTAAGTATTGAACACAAAGTCATCAAAACTACAATCTAGAATTCCTCTTTTTCCCTTTTTACTCAAGATTCAGCTTTCAGTCTTTTCCTTCTAGAAAATTATGAGCTTAAGGGCGTTGCACCTGTTGCCCTTAAGATTGGCATCATAATGAAATCTACTAATGATATTCCCAATCGGCCAATGCATATGTACACAAGATGTCAACTCTCTAGAGTCAGTGGTTCATGAGAAGTCGAGTAAGCAAAACATTAACGGACGGGCGCCGGACGCCATGCAAAAGCCTATCGGGTCTTTCAAGCCAGAGGAGCAAAAATCCAATCATATTATGAGGCTCATATTAAAATCCTGTTTAAACTCAACTATTACCTTAAACTCAGCAATGGATGCACTTTCTCGTAAGGCAAATCGGGTTATCCCGGCGGTAAGGCGAGATAAATATGTACATCATTCGACTCATAAAAAAACGACTTATCTTCTTAACAATATTCAATTTAAAAATATGACTTGTGACATCTTAAATGTGATTAACAACTGAACACAAGTGTAGTGTACATATAAACTTTCATGTTTCAACTTTACATCAATATGTCTTGAAATCCTCCTATCGACTTCCTGCTATCCATGTCACAGAGCATCAAATCAGGTTTCGCTAAGTAGTTAGTTGTAAAGGGCAGGGGTGGTTATGTGAATGTTCCAGCTAGTCATGAAATGGTTTCCAGCTATGTACAAACAAACAAAGATATCGCTTACAAAATCACATTAATGGCGTCAGTTGTAGATGGGGAATGATAATAATATAAGTGGTGTTAGATGAAATTACTACAAGGGTCTGCTACCGGGTAAGGAATAACCAAGCTATAGTATCCATCAGACCGTAAATCGTATTTTTTTCTTCGGTTAACATTTTTATGGCTTTGCACTAATTTTTAAAATGAAGAATCGTGCTTAGAATTGAAGTAAAATTGAAGGTGCCTGCTTGGAAAAACTAAAACATGATTAACCATAATCTGAAGACAACGTGACTGCTACTGACCGAGCAACAAGCCGATTAAGGGTCGAAACCTATGGGAGAGAGAGAAATTATTCAAAGCAAGAAAGTCACAAATTGGAAATACCTCAAGGCAGTTCTTATTTTCAGGTAGATATATCGTAAAAATGTACATTATCAGTGTCCTTCTATGCCGCCATCAGTTGCTAAGGGCTGCTCGATGTTGCGGACTCTGCCTCGAGTAAGGCAGTGGAAGAGAAAACTCACGACGGCAAGAATACTTTATCGATAGAATCAGTGAATCAACTAAATGCGCCATTTTGACATTTATGTGACAAAAATATTTCATTATCATCATCATCAACAAAATCATCATAATCATCAGCAACAGCAACATCATCGTTGTTGTTGTTGTTATTACTATCATCATTAATTAATTCACACCTGGGTAAATCGATCTAAGATTTGTTTGATACACATGCCATGTTGTTAATGAAAACATGTAACATTGTTATATTTGGGATAAAACTATCTCCATCTGTACTTGTACATTTGTACACTTCTTGTTCTTTTTAGGGTCGAGTGCTTTGCGGTATTCGAACACACACCTCTAGTCAGGCAACACCGCCAGCATTGACCGTACAAGCAGCTAACCAACTCGCCCATTTCGCCTTGACAAATAAGGGTCGAACAAGCAGGAGTTAAGCTTTTGTTACATTCTATGATTGGGCTAAAGGAAGATTCCTTTTAAGAGTCACATAGTATCGGACGTCTGACGTCATCCTGCAAAAAAGTTATATGATCAAGCTGAGTATTTTCATTCGTGCTGTTAAATCTTAGTATATCTTTGTTGGAAATAACACTGACAGGACAATAGCCATAAATCATAACATGTCAATTTCATCACACAGGTGTTAGATTCAAAGTAGATACAATCATGATCTTTGTGAGCGGTATGCGGGATAATCATATTGTTGCCACGTTTGTTTGCAATTGATAACTTTATTAGTGTTTTTATGTTGATAACAGCGCCTCTAGATGAACATGTCACATTAATAAAGACTCTCAAGTCATACAGATGCAACCACACGTCTTCCGAACATTTCATTCCATTCCAAACAGTCCTGTTAAGTATAAGTCGCTCTCCTCCAGGGTCAGCGTAACCTTATATCCCCTCCGATCGTTCCACCTCTTCTACCTTCAAAACACTTTGCCTGTAGGACTAAAGACAATTTATTCAGATATTTATTGGATTTCGACTTGCTAGAATCGTCAGATTGTCCACAATAATTTCGCCCCAGACATGCCTATTGATTTTGCGTCCTATTCATTTGAAGTGTAGCCATTTGACTTTGCAACAATCTCATAAATCGGCGTTTTTCAACAGAGTTTAAATAAAAAAGATCCAGTAATGAGATATGATGTTTTATTTGAACGGGTTTTTTTTCTCTACGAGACACATGAGTTTAGTTGGAGCTTTTTCATGTTTCATGTCACATATCCCGCGACTGAAGATATGATCTACCATTTAAATATCTGAGTCAAAATGCTAGACACTATACTATTGTTGAACGTATTTATTGCTACTGACTCCGTTTGAACTTTCTTTATCACGATACACAATTCTATATATCGGATAAATCAGTCTTACGTTATTCGTGAAATGATTGGAATTGTTTAAATGTGAATTAAACTTGAGACATTTGGAACCTTTTGTTTTGAAAACAGTTTTGTAAAATAAACACCATTACCACATTGGTAACTTTTAACTTCAATCGGAAATATCACGGACATTTGTTGTCTATCAACAAGAGAGGTGTATTTAACGTATAGTTGTTTGTATATTTTGAAAATGTTATAGCTATTTTAATACTTCTTTTATCAAATTATCTCAGAAATACTTAAGATATTCAAACGTGATATGCACTGTGAGACAGAATGTTATTTGGATATCGATATATCAATGTTTGATAACACAGAGTAGTTTAGAATTACATACATTAGATAGTGAATGTAGCATTGTAATATTTCAGATCACAATTATTCTACCGCTCAGGTGTGTACGCTGTTGGCACCGTCACTGCTGGCGACAGGTGTCTGACACTTGTGTCGTAGGTTTGAATCTCTTGAGAGAGTCGTCCCGAAACAGTACAAAAATGTGTAATTTGGAGACATTGTGATCTACAAAAAACCAATGTTAAACAGAAATATGAATATCATTATTTGTACAGTTTTCAGGCATATAAACTTTTCATCTATACAAAAGGATTATACACTATAGTGTCCACATTGTATGAAGACAAACGAAGAGGCATTGATCAGAACACAAATTTCATGCAAGAGGGTTATAAAGTTAGAAAGTACACGTACGCTACAACATAGATAAAGAGCACTGGTGTATTTATGTTTATGTTTTATATAGTCTCATCCATAGACTGTAGTTCATAAAAGTTATATCATGTTTTTAAAATTATATTTAATCTATGTTAAACACTTAACCTAAAACGTAACGTCGTGTAAATCAAATCTAGAGTTGGATTGATCTACAAATACCATTTCTCTCTAGCTCCTTCCTTATTTTGAAAGAATAATTATTTTGGAAGATTTAGTTTAATTAGAGACCGAACAATAGTGTGAGTGTTACAGCTTCAGTTATTATTTAGTGAATATATACAACATATTCTGGGATTGTTCGACGCAAAGTCATTTTTTTGTATTTTACATTTTCATTTCTATAGTTTCATTGTACTTAAAAGAAAATCAAGTGTGCTAGTTACAATTGTACATATATGCATTTGACATTTGTTTAGATCTCTCTCTATTCAATAATGTATTACTGTAAGTTACATTTGCACTTCTTGTATTGAAATATTGTTCATATCTTGAAAAGCCACTGTTATATCTACATATACCTACAGTCAAAATTATCTCTAAACAATCTCATGACATAACTGTTTGTATTTAGTAAGTTGTTTGATTATTTACACGAAAGTGATTTTTTATTTCTTTAAATGAAAGCGAGCAAAGCAGAGCATCTTATTAACAACATATCTCTGAACCAGTAATTCGTCTCAAGCACAAGTGAAATAAATAACGATTTGGATATTGACGCCATTCAGCAAGTCTAGCTAACTAAAGCTTCTATTTTGGACACGCCCTTTCCCTGAACTTTAAAACACCTTGTTTCCATTGCAAAGCAAGAGTCATCATTACATAACATCACGTCACAACATTGACTATGTAGCAAAAACTCAAACTAATTTAATGCACTTTACAACCTAATTAGCATATACGGAAACGTCGTACTGCCTAATTTATTATGAATAGAGTTGATTCAAACCATGCCTTTTACTGCTTATTATCTTTGTTTTAGCGTAAACGTGATTTATGATCTTAAATTGTTATGTATGTGTACGTTAAATTGGGCAATGTATTCATGCAAATATAAAACTTAACGTCAGTGACATTAAAATGCAGTCGAATATCGCATTTGGTCCTGTTTTCAATACTTTTACAGATAACGGCACCACATTGTATACAAATACTTGAACAGGGGTTGCGTTGTAAGTAAAAGAGGATATTTTTGTCTGCAGAAAGAGCTATTATCCATCAAAGTGAAGCATCTGCAGACATTTTGAGAAATGTAAACAAACTTCAAAAGAGTTCAAAAGTCATCAGAAATTGCAAAATGTTTGTACAAAAACAAATATTACCTTTGTTGATTGACCTTAACTTGTCCAAGGTCAAAGGTCGTCGAGCCACGCGTGACAGGAGAGCTTCCAAATCGATGTTTGCAAACTTATCGTCTGCTTCACTTTCTACCGCCGCCATTTTGAAAGAGAAAGCCCCCCTCACCCCTCCTCCCCGAGTCTGCTGTTCAGATGGGACTAATTCTCTTCGGCTTCACTTCTGCTAATCCCAAGGTGGCAGCAGACGGCATATGCACACTGCGCGCATCGAAATAATCTATATGGTACCGAAACCGCCCAACAGTATCACATGAAGAAAGAAAAGAGCGTGCTCTTCCACTAGCAGACGACAGGGAGAGGTGCAGCTGACGACCCCTGCATGAGACGATCCTCTCCCACAAAAGAATAGCTCCTCAAGCAAACGATCGTTTGGAATTGGTGAGGAGGCAGCAGGCCTGAGCGAACTGCGGCCAGGAGGGTCAGAGATTACTTTCACCGGGTCCTTTCGCATCTACTCTCCTCTCACGGCTGATGGGGATGGTGCAGACACCGATACGATGCCAATGTTTTGGGCGTGAGCCAGAGGGAGAGAAAGAGAGAGGGCTGATGGATTGCACTTGGCCCAGTCGGTGCATCTGTTCAATGCATCAAGGCTTAAGATGGGAATGAAGTATGACTGCCTTTGATAACATTTACTAAACTGTCTCTTAATGCAGCTCCACTTCATAGAGGATTTTGTATTTGTTTGATATCATTCATCAGTCAATACTTGCTTTCAGTGAGTCTTCAATCTCCGTTTAAAGAATGTCAAAGAAACATTTCGATTCCATATAAATACATTCGCCAATCATTGCAGGGCAAAAAGTCACGATCTTTCTAAATAGATATAAACAAGTCTCTGCCATCGATAACACAAGATCACAGTGTTATAGATTATCATCACCCGCCGCGCGTGAAGATCGAAGTGGGGCTTCAAGTATTATTCAACAGTCTGTCACAGTGGCAGGCCACAAGGGAACTTTGACAATTTACCTTTATCAACGCCATATATCAAGAACAGGTCTATACATTATTATATATAATATATTATATACATATATATCCATGGGGAGACAGGTCCTAGTTAATTTAAACACTTCAACATTTGTAAGGTTACAACGAAGCCTTGTTCTTTTCAGCAAGGAAAACTCCATTTGAAGTTTTTCGGTGGGTAATATCACTGGTCCAGGGATTCTCTGCTTATTTTACATCAAACTATATTCTAGTAAACAATCGGTGCCCAGTTGAGTTGTATGTGACCTTGCCTTTTTGGTCACAATAAAGCTATTAATGATTTTGAAGCATGAAGACAATAGAACGTTTTCCTCACATTATACACGTAGCTTCTTCTGCGCAAGGTCCAGGGACCCGTTGGTTTTGATAACCTTGACAGTGTGGTCAAGTTTAAAGTCGATGAATTTTTTTTTCAGCTTTTGGTTATGCAGGTATTGTGAATATTTCATAATAACTTCAGCCTTACATTAACGAGAATGTCTGTCAAACTTACCTTGACATTTTGTTCAATCATGTTTTGAAAAATTTAAAGGTTTCAATAACCATGTTTCCGTTGACATCGAACTAAAAAAATGACCTTTGGTGCGTTACTCTTAATTTCTAATTGACGATTTGAGGAATGGAATCTTCGTGAAAAATTTACTGGATATGAAATGTTAAGTTTATTCTTGATACATTTAAATGATCATTATTTGATTTGACAAAATCTTTTCATCTTAAGATCAATATTTAAATGCATAAGGTGAAGACAATGTATCATGTTTAAGTGGCAATTTCAATTTCTTTCCCTGCAGTTTTTCTCACGAACCCTGTATGTTATGAGGTTATCATAGAAAGCCTGAAGTTTCCACACCAGGGTCATTGTACTGAGGAGACTTAGGCGTTGAGTCACTTCATATTGGGCCTTGGTATTCACTTCATATTGGTCCCAGGAATTCCCTACATATATGGGCCTCGGGATGCTCTTCATATTGGGCCTCAGAATTCCCTTCATTTACGGGCCTTGGGATTCCCTTCATATTGTGCCTTAGGGATTCCCTTCATATCGTACCTTAGGGATTCACTTCATATTGGTCCTCGGGATTCCCTTCATATATTGGCCTTGGGATTCACTTCATATTTGTCCTCGGGATTCCCTTCATATTGTGGGTCGGGATTCCTTTTATATATGGGCCCAGGGATTCCCTTCATATTGGGCTTCAGGATTCCCTTCATATATTGGCCTAGGGATTCCCTTCATATATGCGCCGCGGGATTCACTTCATAATGTGCCTCAGGATTTCCTTCATATATGGGCCTTTTATATTGGACCTCAGAATTCCGTTTATATGTGGGCCTCGGGATTACCTTCAGATATGGGCCTTTAGATTCACTTCATATTGTGCCTCCAGATTCCCTTCATAATTGACCTAAGGATTTCCTTCGTACATGGGCCAAGGGATGCCCTTCATATTGGTGCTCGGGATTCCCTTCATATATTGGCCTTGGGATTCACTTCATATTTGTCCTCGGGATTCCCTTCATATTGTGGGTCGGGATTCCTTTCATATATGGGCCCAGGGATTCCCTTCATATTGGGCTTCAGGATTCCCTTCATATATTGGCCTAGGGATTCCCTTCATATATGCGCCGCGGGATTCACTTCATAATGTGCCTCGGAATTCCCTTCATATATGGGCCTTTTATATTGGACCTCAGAATTCCGTTTATATGTGGGCCTCGGGATTACCTTTAGATATGGGCCTTTAGATTCACTTCATATTGTGCCTCCAGATTCCCTTCATAATTGACCTAAGGATTTCCTTCGTACATGGGCCAAGGGATGCCCTTCATATTGTGCCTTAGGGATTCACTTCATATTGGTCCTCGGGATTCCCTTCATATATTGGCCTTGGGATTCACTTCATATTGGTCCTCGGGATTCCCTTCATATTGTGGGTCGGGATTCCTTTTATATATGGGCCCAGGGATTCCCTTCATATTGGGCTTCAGGATTCCCTTCATATATTGGCCTAGGGATTCCCTTCATATATGCGCCGCGGGATTCACTTCATAATGTGCCTCAGGATTTCCTTCATATATGGGCCTTTTATATTGGACCTCAGAATTCCGTTTATATGTGGGCTCGGGATTACCTTCAGATATGGGCCTTTAGATTCACTTCATATTGTGCCTCCAGATTCCCTTCATAATTGACCTAAGGATTTCCTTCGTACATGGGCCAAGGGATGCCCTTCATATTGGTGCTCGGGATTCCCTTCATATATTGGCCTTGGGATTCACTTCATATTTGTCCTCGGGATTCCCTTCATATTGTGGGTCGGGATTCCTTTCATATATGGGCCCAGGGATTCCCTTCATATTGGGCTTCAGGATTCCCTTCATATATTGGCCTAGGGATTCCCTTCATATATGCGCCGCGGGATTCACTTCATAATGTGCCTCGGAATTCCCTTCATATATGGGCCTTTTATATTGGACCTCAGAATTCCGTTTATATGTGGGCCTCGGGATTACCTTTAGATATGGGCCTTTAGATTCACTTCATATTGTGCCTCCAGATTCCCTTCATAATTGACCTAAGGATTTCCTTCGTACATGGGCCAAGGGATGCCCTTCATATTGTGCCTTAGGGATTCACTTCATATTGGTCCTCGGGATTCCCTTCATATATTGGCCTTGGGATTCACTTCATATTGGTCCTCGGGATTCCCTTCATATTGTGGGTAGGGATTCCCTTCATATTGGGCTTCAGGATTCCCTTCATATATTGGCCTAGGGATTCCCTTCATATATGCGCCGCGGGATTCACTTCATAATGTGCCTCAGGATTTCCTTCATATATGGGCCTTTTATATTGGACCTCAGAATTCCGTTTATATGTGGGCCTCGGGATTACCTTCAGATATGGGCCTTTAGATTCACTTCATATTGTGCCTCCAGATTCCCTTCATAATTGACCTAAGGATTTCCTTCGTACATGGGCCAAGGGATGCCCTTCATATTGGTGCTCGGGATTCCCTTCATATATTGGACGTTGGGATTCCTTTCTTATATTGGCCTCGGGGTTCCCCTCATATATGAGCACCGGGATGCCCTCCATATTGGGCCTCAGGATTCCCTTCATATATGGGCCTCGGGATTTCCGTCATATATGGGCCTTTGGATTCCCTTCATATATGTGCCGTGGGATTCACTTCATATAGTGTCTTGGGATTCTCTTCATATATGGGCCTCGGGATTCGCTTCATATATGTGCCCCGGGATGCCCTTCATATTGGTCCTCAGGATTCCCTTTATATGTGGGCCTTTGGATTCACTTCATATTGGGTCTTGGGATTCCCTTCATATTAGACCTCGAGATTTCCTTCATATATGGGCCGCGGGATTTAACTTCATATTGTGCCATGGAATTCCCTAAATATTTGGCCTTGGGGTTCCCTTCATATTTGGCCTTGGGATTCCCTTCGTACTGGGCCTCGGGGATTCCCTTCATCTATTGGGCCTTTAGATTCACTTCATATTGTGCCCCGGAATACCCTTCATATTGGGCCTCAAGATTCCCTTTATATGTGGGCCGCGGGATTCACTTGATATTGTTCTCGGGATTCCCTTCATATTGGACCTCGGGATTCACTTAATAATGTGTCATGGGATTCCCTAAATATTTGGCGTTGGGATTCCCTTCATATTTTTCCTCGGGGTTCCCTTTATCCTGGGCCTCGAGATTCATTTCATATATTGTGCGTTGGGATTCCCATCTTATATTGGCCTCGGGGATTCCCTTCATATATTGTGCGTTGGGATTCCCATCTTATATGGGCCTCGGGGTTCCCTTCATATATGAGCACCGGGATGCCCTCCATATTGGGCCTCAGAATTCCCTTTAAAAGTGGGCCGCTGGATTCCTTTAATATTGTGCCTCGGAATTCCCTTCATACTTGGCCTTGGGATTCCTTTCATTTACGAGCCTCGGGATTCCCTTCACATATGTGCCGCGGGATTACCTCCATATTGTGTTTCGGAATTCCCTTCATACTGAGCCTCGGTAGTTCCCTTCTTTTATGAGCCCCGGGATGCCTTTTATATTGGGCCTCAGGATTCCCTTTATATGTGGGCGTCGGAATTACCTTCATATATGGGCCTTTGGATTCACTTGATATTGTGCCTCAGGCTTCACTTCATATTGGGCCTCGGGATTTCCTTCATATATGGCCCGCGGGATTACCTTCATACTGGGCCTCGGTATGCCCTTCATTTTGGGCCTTGGGATGTCCTTATATGGGCCTCTGGATTCTCTTCATATATGGGCCTCGGGATTTCCTTCATATATGGGCCTCGGTATTCCCTTCATATTGGGCCTTAGAGTGACCTATCTGCATTTGACTTCTTTCCAGATATGACTTTTGAATATTAGCATTCAGTTTTGAAGAGTTAACATAAAGATTTGCAATCTCCCACCCCCTCCAAAAATAAAGAGGCAATATAGGGGATTAACATGGGTGCATAAAGTAGCAAATTTCTTATTATAGGATTATCGAATTGTAACCTTTTCTTTGGCTATCTTTCAAGCGACCCTCATCTCGTGACTTGACTACCAACAAATTAAGGAAATATAACACTATTTAACTGTATACCAATGACTAACGTTTTCATTTGTAATTTTTTAAATTTTTAAAAAAAAAGTGAAGTGAAGAGATTTATCGTTTGTCATAAATTTAGCAAACTTGTTGTTTCCCCTGGCTGATGTTTTTGACAATATAAATATCTTTCAAACGTTTGAGAAAATAATAAATTCTTAAAATAATTTTTTTAAAAATGTATGTTTAATTTAATTTTTGTTTAGCAGAAAGTGTTATACGTTTATACTGTGATTTCTTATGATAAAGCATATGAGCAGGAAGCGTGATAAGTAACTTGTTGAAGAATAAATAACTTTCTTGTTTCTCAATTATTCCTTACTCTGCTACCAATGGTTTTCAAATACCGATATACTTATTATATTATGTGATTTTCATGGTTAAATCCGTAGGAAAATGTCTGTTGACAGGTTTGTAATAGCTTATAAAAAACTATAAGCTATTAATAAAACAACTATTAAAAAAAACAACTCTAACTTGCCTTTGATAGATATGATATAATTTTACTTCAAAAACATGATATCATACTTTGACATCTCGTTGTGAGCGATAGGAAGGCACATAAAAACCACTTGCACACTAAGAGTATAATACATGGTATCTGCAGTATTTGTTTCTCTTAACCTTTTTTTTTAGCCATTTAATGTATGTTATCCAAAAACGTCTACCCATCCGGATTAGGCCGTAATCATATCATCATATGGTTGAACGTCAAATATTTTTTAATGAATTCTGCTCATCAGTATAAAACACAATTTATCTTAGTATTTTTCTTTTTGTGACTCCCACACTGTAATCATTTTCACAACAAGACTAAACCAACATACATCACAGGATCCATTCGGGGTCGAAAAACGGTAAGACAACTTCGCATTGCTAGTATTAGACCATTATCATGTTCCTGTGCATTAGGCTCTTTGACTGCTTCAGGACCTGCATCTACTGACGAGGGTTAAAGATTGCTGACATAGGCACAAATTTAAAATAATCATGATAAGTTAAAGTTTTCTTTCATATTTTAGTATTTCTTATTCTGTCAAGGTGAACATTAGTTTCAAATCAGAGTTATAATAATGACAAAGAAACAAATTGACTGATTAGGTATTACAAACATCCACCTTTTCGAAAACCATTACATTTATCGTATTCCATGAGCGAGTCAATGGGTATTTTATGTTCGCATCTATCAATATGTCACTCATTCTTCTGAGGATGTTAATAATTCCATTATGCGAATGTACACCAATATTCTTTAAAAAAATTAAAAGTTAATATATTAATAAAGAATGTGAAACGACCACTCATTAATCAACAACCATTCGTGTAAACTATCGGATAGAACAGAAACATAGAGTTTACAGTCAGGTATGTACATGGAGTATAATGGTCGTTCAAAATAATAACGTTAGAAGAACGTTAACATAAAGGGAAGGCATCGTTAGATGGGAATATAAAATATATATAAACCATGACAGTAGGTGGGCGATTTAGGAATCATTGAATCTGAATCTAAATCATGTCTTGAATAAAAAGATTAAACTTCATGTTAGTTGTGGTCTGCAGCAGGGTTACTTATATTCCGAAAAATATCGCTGGATAATGTCAAGTTTATCACATTTGACTGTTTTAAGTTTGGATCTGATAACGTTGTTAAACTCCTTCCTTTCTGAATCGTTCAGCCAGTTGCTATTGTCACCGGCCTCGCCTGCAAATATAACATTTCATCAGATGGGTGTTCATTTTCTAAATCATCCTTTTGTAAGAAATATTTATATCCATGAGGGAGACATATGCCATAAACAAATTATTATCTTTGTATAATTCTCCAGCTTTTATTTATGAATGAAAGTAAACTCCTGACAACATTTTGGTTCGCCTTTTGTTTAGTCTAAGGAATTAATTTTTTCCCCGAAAATATATCTTGATTTTGAATCATACACTCTGAAATTCTCCCTAACAACAGCGGTTTGAAATAGTAGTTGCAGAAAACTTTAAAAAATAAATATTTTCAAGAGAAAGGCCTTTATGAATACATGCCAGGTACATACACGATTACACGAAGATAATTAAAGTCCTCATAATGCTGTATTTATTTTTTCATAATATTAACGGAACAAATATTCATACATTTATACTAAATTGAAGTCCTTGAACTAACATCCTTATTAGCTTACCCTTTCTGTACATGATCTCCTTGCCGCTCTTAAAGAATTGGAGCATGACGTTGTCCAGTTTCTCCTTGTTTTCTTTCATTGTCCTGAACGTTGTGTTGGTAACTATTTGATCTACAAGGAGGTCACTGACCTCTTCACCTAGGAATTTAGCCAACCGGTGGATATTGTCCGCTGGGTTCTACAACATTCAATCAGATATAGCCACTGATAAAGAAACAAAGAATTGAAGACAGCCTTAATTAATGCACTGAAGCAGGTTCTTTTGATGTCATGTCTGTCCGAAGTTGGTCCTATTGATATATGTTTTTTATTATATAATAAGCAATAAAATACTGGGATTTATCAGTGAAATAAACCTTGTATGTGGTCACAGTAGTGATACATTATATCGTCACTGGTGACAGTAGCGATATAATATATCGTCACTGCTGGTGAAGGTTCCGGGGGCTCTTTGTGCCGGAACTACTTTTAGGGTTAATAAATGTTTATCGACATCATAAACACTTAAAATCAACAAAATTATATAATAAATAGAATAAAGGGTGGTAGGGTTGAAGTTGATATTTTCACTCGTGGCTGCGCCACTCGTGAAAATATCAGCTCCAAACCCACCACTCGATGAGATAAACATCGTATTTGACAAACTTATTTAAATATCCTCTATTTATTACTCTCCCGTTGAAGATACCGCTGTGTAATAACATCGCGTGTTGATTGACGTCACATGCCGTCACATTTGTTAAGCATGACGTCACAATGTTAGCGGCGAAGGGACAATGGCTATCCCTGCGATTTTCATGATTTTTCTTTGATATAATTCAGCGAGTAGTAAATAAAATACTAAACTCAGTCCCGTATAATTACATTTTTATGAAACTCGTGAATGGTAACGGTATCTAACTCGCTTTCGCTCGTTAAATACCAAACCACACACTCGTTCCATAAATATATTATTAAACGGGACGTCGTTTAGTATTCTCTATGTATATCACCTTTAAATGCCAAAACATCTCATTACTCAATCCGAATTAAATATAATAAACCAGTTAAAGCGATGCCCTTGCACAAATATCTAACACTTTAGACATATTCTAGATAAACCAGTGGTATTGTACATTCATGTTTTGTATGTGGCAAATAGACGAAGCATAAATGTGATATAAAGGGGTGTTATGATATCTGTGAAAAATGAAATGTTACCGCTTTCATTTCTTCATAGTAAACAACGAGTATGTTATCTTCTTTCAGTTTCTCAGCCCATTCTTTCATGTAATCCTCGTACGCATTGAATGGAACTGAAAAATATATAATCTTTGGGTAAGCAATATTTGAAGTGCATTTTTATTTTTTCTAATTAAACTGATTTCTAAATAATTAACCGGCAAACTTTGGAAATTCGGTTTTTGCCCTTGATACTCGGCAGATTCTAATATGACAAAGATTGAAACACACTACTACTTAAATCTCTTTCTAACATAGTAAATCAACGTTTGATTTCTAGAGCTGTTTGAAAAAGCATACCTTTTCCCTGTAGAAACAACTGAACAAATCCCTTGAAGTTTCCCTCGTAATTGGCTGGTTTGAGTTCATGCAGGTGATGATAGTAGGACACGCAGATATCTTTAGGGTCTCTCAGAAGAAATATAATTTTGCACTTTTGATCCCATGCCGTTTTGGGCAATTCACGGGGGTATTTATGAGTTGTTAGTGTTCTCATGTCCGGTCCTTGTTCCCCCTTAAGCAGCATATCCGCAGGCGCAAAGTCTAGCATATGGAACTCCATCAGTTCCTTAATGGGAGTTGCGTCCCTTGCTCGTATCATTGACACCACTTCCCATAACCAATGCATACCTGTGGAATTGGTTTAAGATATAAGGTAAATGATACAGTCTCGTTTTGGCATTTTATGCAGGAGACAAAGATTTAATATTTTACGCTCAAACTAATGTTAAACACACGTGAATGATGATTGTGCAATATCTAATACAAATTGAACAATGAACGTTGCCGACGAAGCAATGTATTGTAAGTACAGTTAAGTTATTTAATGATAACACACAGCTATCAAAAGAGTTTAGGAATCATATTATATTTAGGAATCATATATATATATATATATATATATATATATATATATATATATATATATATATATATATATATATATATATATATATATATATATATATATATATATATATATATATATATATATATAGAGTATTTCGTCAATAGTATTGACTCATCAGGGATGAAACGATATGATCGTTAACATCGCGTTACCCGGACCCGTGAACCCGGACTCGTGCTTGTAGGTTACTAGTTTGCCCTATAGATGTATGTTAGTTTGCATTTGGGGCAGAGAATTGCATGAATTACATTTTCTGATCTGCAATTCATTGTGTGCTTAACTTGAAAGGATTCCCCTTTCTCAAATTTGAAGTTTTTGCCTTCCATAATGATAGGGTAGGTAGCGCATCTTTTATCCTGGCATCTTGTAACTTCAGCTTCAGTGTTATAAGTACTGAATTTTGCTCTAGTCAGTAACCTTTTCAAGTTATTTGGATGCCTTTTGCTTTTAATTATGGTATGTTTTTCAAGCAGATCTTTTAGCTTTTTATCTTGGGTTAAGAGACTTAGGTTATTCTGAATTATAGGGAACATACTTGGATTGTCTGGATTGTGGGTACTAACAAATGTTATAGTACGTTTTTGTTCTAATTTTTCTTCGGGTTTTCGCAATTCCAATATGGTGTGGTTGGTTGCCTTTTCAATACCTTTGTCAATCATATTAACCAATTACCCATTCACATATATGAATGTATGAACATAATCAAATCGAATGAGGAAAAACATAATGAGCAATATCATTTAAATGTGTATTTAGAAACGACATTAACTATAAATAAAAAGTTTAAAAGAATGATACTACGGCAAGTTTAAAATCTTTGAAAACTTAACACGAAAACCTCCGCGTTTTTGGAATTATTTTTTTCCCTTAACAATTCAGTACAATCTCCAACTACAAACAGCAGCTTCAGTATCAATGTAAACGCAGAATTTCATAGACATACATTAACTTGTCAAGCTTGACATCAAAGAATATATCTATATAATTCATCAGGTAGATGCATGTATATCAACAATTCCCTCCGATATTTAGTAATCACCTGATTTAGGGAA
Source organism: Phorcus lineatus (assembly GCA_921293015.1). Classification (NCBI taxonomy): domain Eukaryota; kingdom Metazoa; phylum Mollusca; class Gastropoda; order Trochida; family Trochidae; genus Phorcus; species Phorcus lineatus. The sequence goes on along the minus strand of OV121081.1, from coordinate 4,957,974 downwards.
GGCACATATAAAGACGTCATCTGGCCGAGTCTTCATCTCCCTGGCGGCCTGCCATTGCTCCCGGTTGTTGCCAGTAGTGAGGACACGTCCGTCAATGTTGGACAATGTGATCGTTGCCCCCGACCCGTCAGTGTACTCCACCTCTGTCATTGTCACCTGTAACCTACTCTGAAATCTGAGATTATCTCTCTACTTCAATAAACGGAATCGATAGCGTTTCAAAAATATTTATCAGCCTGAAGTCCAAGATGATTAACATTTTCTTCGAATTATAAAAATTTGCAACTCCTTGGTGATTTCACTTTTCTTTGAAAAAATAAATTTGCATCCTGAGGTGAAATACGTTTTCTTTTATCTATTCCAAAAAGCACCACTTGATGATTTACCTTTCCTTTAAAATATAAAAATGCTATAATATGCAAATATGTAAAGTGTATGAAGGAAACACATCATCAAAACACAACTACATACCTGAAAGAACAACTACATGTAAGATATCCTCAAAAAAGAAAAATAACTGCGTAATGAATCATTTCACGTTTTTATCCAGTCGCTAACACACCTTTATGGATAGATAGGCACGTTTTTTTGTTGCAAATTTTGTCAGTAGGTCGTACTTATGAACTACGCCATACCATATCATACGTGTCAGGAAGACCTGAGCAATGTTATTTCAAATCCTGATCAGCGCTGTTTTCGGCTTTTGCAACGTCGCAGGAGTGTGGAGCTGGCGACGTAGACTGTGCCACATTTCATCCCATATGTGTTCAATGGGAGAAAGTTCAGGTGAATTCTCAGGCCATGGTAGATGGTCATATCATGACCATCACCAAAACGATTCCGTCGAAGAATTGGTCGATTTGCGAATCCATCGGTCCTAACTGACGAGAGGATTTATAAGTTTGAATCTCTATAACAGCAATAGTTCTGGCTGTTGATACGGAATTTTAGATGCAATTACGAGAGTGAGTGGACCGTATCGATCTGTCCTGAGCAGGGACTGTAACTCTTGGACGCTCTGTCCGCGGTAGGTCGTTAACGTCACTTTTCTGATGGTATCGTTGTCTTAGAGCCGCAACAGTGTTTCGGTGACAATTGAAGCGCTTGGCAATTTCCTGTTTTAGAGAGATCCTGCTTTCAGCAAACCAACTGATTGATAACATTAATAATGTGCATTTGACAGTCGTGGCATATTGTCCGAATAAACGGCCAAATCATATTTTGTTGAGGTTTTAAAGCGAGGAAGAAATTTTTTTCAAATTTTATGTGAGGACATTCACTGATTTGCCCTGGTGGTATCATGGTGTATGTGTAGTCATTTTGTAGTGAATTCTCACTCATGCTGTGCGTGATTTTTTTCTATAAACTCATGGCAAATAATTCAATGTCGTCATAACAAGTTTATCAAATGATTCCATAGCCATTCTGCTATTCCTCAAAGATCTATAGGGATGTTTTAGATACAAAGTCAGTGTGTGAACCGAACTTTCAGGATGCAGTTTTTGTCATGCAAATCTTTCCTGTGGGGCAGGTGCTATTTTAAGATGCGCTACAACTACAACTGAACAAGTCGTTTTTTTCTTTTCTTTCAAATCTATACACCAGACCTATGTTCTTAATGCTGAAGTCGCGACAGTATCACATTGTATGCATTTAAACATGTAGTAAATATACGCTTAATTCACTAAAAGCATACTGTAAAGCTCATGTTTTTTTCCACCTACCTCTACACTGTACAGAACGCTGTTCGTGTGACCTCCTTCCCTTTGACCTCGACTGAACTTTGACCCGACCATATAAAGAAAACGTTACGGTTACTGATTCCGTTATCATTCTCCGTCGTTAGTATTGGTTTTACTCATTTGTGTGATATTTTGAAAATATTTTGAATTTGTTTTTTAAAGTATCCATCGTATAGACTTTCTGGATGAAGAGAGCTTACGAAACATGGGAACTGGGAAGTTTGCATTTCTTTTGATATTATATGGTGCGAGAAAAAAGCTTAAGATGATGCCTAAACATGTATATGACATCAGAAAAAGGAAGGATTGAGCATTTACTAATTTCAGTGCAATCCCTGAATTCCCTTCATTACAGACTTATTAATTTAACTATGTAGCTAAAAATCTATTTAGTCAGATCATTTAAAATTTCAACGGTAGTAAAATTTAGTTCTTCGTTTTATTTCAGGGTCTTATGAGCGAGATGATATCGATTGTGTTATTTAAGCAAAAACTAGTCAATGTATCTGAAAATTATAGTTTCAAAGATCATAGTTTCGTATAGTGTTTTGATCGAAAACCGGACAATAACAACGTTCATCATGTGATTATCATTCACAGGCAGCTTTGAAAACTCATGTAAAGTGCTGAAAAGAGTTTGAAAGTGAAATAAGTTATACGAGGGGATATAAAAAAGTTTCAATTATCACAAAGAATGTACTGGTGAATACGGACCAAATGGTCACTGTAGCATAAGTGATCCATGTCTAGTTCCTGGGTCAACAATAGTCGTTTTCGCGACAGTCAGTATTACGTCCGTTCACCAAATAGCACAGTACCCCCAATTATGGAGAAAATTGAGGGGCGCAGTGTAATTAAGTTTTTACATTTGAAGGGCTATACTGCACGTCAAACTCATGATGAGATGAAATCTGTTTATGACAATGACAGCCCATCCTATGAAACTGGTATGAATATGCAAGGCGAGTATGAATTAATATTAGTACACTTGGTATTTTAGTACATCAGAGTGTACCAAAATGAATGAAAAGCAACAAGTGCATTGAAGTATTAATAACGTACAGGGAGTCATAAACTGTGATATATTATGTAGAATTTATTCAATATTGCTGAAACATATTTACGTTAAATCATAAGACCCAAGAGACAAGTAATAAAACACGATAATGCACGACATGGAGCACCCGCTTTTGTGATGTACAAACGTTTCATGGTAGTTATATTTAAACTTTATACACGTTCATACCGAGAGTTTGTTAACTTACTTGCCTGTAGTGCAGATATCATGTGCTTCAAGAATGTCTCTCATGCATCTAGCTTGTAGCCATCAAAACCAAAAATGTTGTGTTTTTAATTTTCAAAAGAGAAGATTTAGTTTTCCATGACATAGTCATACCAAACAGTTGACTGTAACAGGTTTTGCAGGTTGTTATAGTGGCCAGGTATCAATATTTCGAAAATATTTCGATGGTTCTTTGTACGGCTTATAGAAAATATATATTTTCATTATCCGTTGATGCAATATGTTTAATTTAGTCTATAAAAACAATTTAATTCAAAATTTAGGAAATTGTAAATCTATCTTTTTCTTCTTGGTAAACTTCAACATCGACCTTGAGTAGGTATAAATGGGGGTTCTGGACCAACGAAGGCCAAAACGTATTTTCTCAACAATAAGTTGCAGGTTGATAAAATTGCACGTGTATATAAGACGGTTTACTGTAACTGAAAATTAAGTAACAACATTGACGTCCAAAGGAAACCGAGATAATGATTTAATTCAAATTTTCAAACTTTTGCAATTTAATAGTAATTTGCAGTTTCAGCAAAATTTAGTCAATGTTGATCAATAATGGTTAACGTTATGATATATATATATTAGGCTAAGGAGGGATATATATATATATATATATATATATATATATATATATATATATATATATATATATATATATATATATATATATATAACGTTGTTTACAACACATATTCGAAAGAAAAAAATGTTATGGACATTATTTTTGGGTTTTTGCATTTTGACCCCTGTGTTTTAAAAAAAAACCCGTTTAGAACGAATGTGAAAATGATATTCAAGTATGTGATAGGAACATGATATTTCTTCATCCCCTCAAACGATCTTAAAGGGTCACAGAGTATGATGTTGGAGTCAATTATGTCAAACTTTATAAAAGGTTTTATTCTATGGAGAGGTAGTGATTGTCTCCGAAAAACACCATCTTATTGCTGACCAATTTCTTTTTGGAGACATTAAACAAGGTTTAGGGTGTAATTTATGATCGAAAACCGGACATTGGCGCGCGCCAATGACTCAGACGTAATTCTGAAAACTGTAAGTAGATACAAGTAAAATATATGTTGATATGTTTAGTGGATGAATTTACTAATTTTCATGTAAATTAGATGCAAAATTTGGACTTATTACCATCTACACGGCGGTTTTACTATCATTATTGAAAAAAAATAAAAATATCCTAATCTTTGACATTTAGAGATAAAGATGAAAGTTTAGGGACGATATTTGAACTGAAATCAAGGTAGATTGTATTTTGGCTCTTATTTCAGCCAAATGAAACTTTTGAAACATACTCTGTGTCACTTTAAGTTAAAGCAGAAATAAGATTGAATGTTATGAGTCAAAGGTAAACACATATTAACATAATATTCACACTAAGTTTGTAAGTTACGTAAAACCTTTGTTCCACCAGCTGTATAAACAAAGACACTTTAACGAAACCAGAAGAACCAGAGAAGGGGATGGACAATCAGAGTTAGATTGAAATATTTCTCTTGAGCTTAAATAAAAGGAAAACAAATTATATAATTGAAATGTCCATTCTTGCACAAGTAGCTCTCCTTAGCCTAATATGAGTACGTAAAGACGGCGAATAACAGGCAATTAAGTTAAATATTTGGAGATAATTAAGTGCATGTTCAAGTATGACTAACAAAGTTATGAAATTAAAAAGGACAATGTTTTCAGTGTTAGCGTGTACCATCAAATTAACTTCAAAAGTCAAAATCCAAACAAATCCCCTCCTCCCCCTCAAAATGACCATTATCTAAACAATCTCATTACAAATTACTAATTACTAACATATTCTTTAATACTGAGTTTGTCATATCAGCCCTTCCCATCACCAGACGATCCCGACCTCTTCAACGCCTTAATGACATCAGTCAGTGTTGTTCTAAGGGCTTCCATTTGTTTTCTTTGACGGGAAATTTCTTTGTCAAACGTGTCTCTTTGTCTTCGTAATTCTTCCTCAATTGAATTGAATCTTTGCTTTACGGAGTTGGTCATTGCTCGCTCTTTAGTTTGGTCCATTTCCTGTCTGTAATGATGCAAAAATATATCTGAATATGTCGTTGAATAAAGTCCTGAGCTTTCTTTTCTACATGTATCCTGCTCTCCTTTATCTCCTGCATGCGATTTGAGCATGTATAGCACATGGATATATGCACATTATAAGTATGCTATCATAAAATAATAATAACATAAATACGTTTGATTAACATAGTCACTCATTAAGAGTGAAAGAAGTGCATTTGGTCAAATTGTGTAAGTTATAAATTATATTTATGCCCTCTAACATGAAGCAATTTTGGAAACACGTCGTTCAAATTCGACCTTAGAGGGTACACAGTATAACTGTATTTGTTAAACAATTATGATTTCTAATTATGCCAGAAACACTTACTGATCTCCTTCTTGCTGAAAGGAGTGATGGATTAATCGACAGGGTTCCTCGTTGTGGCTCCTTTTGAGTCTGGTCTTAACTTCCGGTCTACTGGAAACACAGGAGTAGACAAGGCGACGCAATTTGTCCATCACTATTTTACCATTGTCTATAAACAAGTTACTTTCAGAATGAACGAACACGAATGCTAGTGGTCGTAGTTTTACCATCACAAGCTTGGCATCCATTGTCTTGTATATGTCACTGAGGAAGGCATGAAGAATTTTACGATCTTGAAAAAGAGTTTCTGAAAGTTTGGCATCAATACCGTGAGGTTTTTTCCAGTCTGGTTCAGTGAGTATCAAAGTTGAGGTAACTGGTCCGCTCAACTCTTCCCAGTGGATACACGAGAACACAAAATCTGCATAAAGATAGAAATTCACTTGTAAGGATTGTCATAATTGACATGAACGTGCAATTTCTTATCAAAATGATGTTGAAAGAGAAGGGCTTACGAAAGGTTTCATCGAAAACGTTGTATGAATATACTGAAAGGCAGTCTAATTAGTGTCCAGAGTTGCTTGGTAAAATGACTCATCTTCTAGTGAACCAATGAACACCTTGAAACTTCAAAACCTTTCCCTCTACAGATGCAAGCAGATGCAAACGGCTTTATACACATAGTATGTTAAATCATTTTTATGTGGCTTTGATAATAGACAAAAAACCATTTTCCTTACGTATGTTCATATCGCCGCTCTAAAATTGGATCTTTAAATTTATCTTTAAAATATCAAAATCGTTAATAATAAATGAAAAACAGCCACATAAATGCTATGAAGTCGAAATTCTCTAAATTTATTAGTCCAATGGCATACTGAACGCTATTAATTAGTATTTTTATTTGTGTCTGCTGTAAATTAGTTTCCACAATTGCATTAGAGTTTATGTCACTATACTGAACTGAGAAACACTTAGAAACTGATTTTCAAAAACAACCACTACTTGTATATCAAATAACACCATCAATAAGTTTGACATATTTGAAACCAACAACATACTCTGTGGCCTTTTAACATCTTCATTCATCTCAATATTCATTCATCAAAGACAGCAAATTATATCTTTATTATATATGAAATATTCACAAGTTTATGATTCAAAATGGATGAATTCACAACAATAAGTTATATTACCTTCCTTTCCCCTGTCAGTCTCACTATAGTAGACATCAACAATACTGGTTGTCGAAGGGGGTTTAATCCTTGACACCATCCGTCCATTCTGAACCCGCCTCACCACCAGGTCTCCCATGGTGTATCAATCTATTGGAACCTGTGGGAATCCTATTCAAATCAAAACTTCGGCAAACATAAATACCATTCGTTTTCTGGCTTTTTAAAATGTATAAGTTGTCACATTATAACTATTAGTTTTACATTATTATACCTTTCAAAACGTTAATGGACAAAGTTTGATGTACGTACAAGTATTCTTACGATCACCTTGCTGATAAAATCTTTTATTGTTTTTGGATAATGCGAATGCATAAATTTGATAATTAAATTCCAGTTTATCTAGAAATCAATGTATGAATTTCATGTTAACAATGTAACTAAATGAAGCAGACATATAATGCCTTCGAGCACACAGGAAGATTCCTATCTGTAGAAGAACATGTATTAGAGTATGACAGTGTTTAACAGGGGATTTGCATTAACATAATGAACGTGAATCCACAACCAAGTAAAGCATTGTAAGAATAGTGTTATAGTCTTTAAAGTTATATCTCGAAAGTAATCAAATTAAGGAAATAACATATGTACTTTTATCGAACGTATTAATTTTTCTGTATAAGCATAAACACTGACATATATGTTTTAACGAATATACAATTTTGTACATGTTAATAATGATTTTTGCTTTGCATGTCTTTTATAACCTGCACAGAGTAAATGTTCACTCATATATTTACCTCGCCGCAAAGTTAACGTCTAATGACATTAAATGATCGAGTTTACAAACGCGGAAGGGGTCATTTAGCAACCTGCTGCTGTACTTCATGTAGAGCTAAAGCGTCCACTGTAATTGTCTTCATGGCTAGTATTTATCGGTAAGTAATTGGTTGAAGAATACGATACTTACATGAAAAAGGCGTCACTACATCACTTCAATTCCTTAAAATCGAAACTAGCAATGGTTTTACCATGTTATTTATAGCCTTATCACGTGACTGCAATTGTCCAACTGTAATGCGTTTTCATACGTCCGATGCGATGTTTGAAGTTGCCTTTCACAACAATCTAGTTAAAACTAGATGTAATGCTCCGTCAGTGCATCCAGAGAATTACTGATTGAGGTCATGTTCAGCTGACTTTTTACGAATTTTGAACCGACCAATAAAATGAGGACAGAAAGTCAGTTGTCTACCAATCAAAGACGACTTTTATATGGTTAATGTCACACGCTGACCTTTACCCTACGTTTGTTTTCATTTTTTCCTTAAAACTTATTTTGTATGGGGTATTCACTATTTACTAATTAATAATTGGATTTAGTAAACTTTCAAATTCGAATTAGTAAGCTTACTAAATCTTTTTGAATTAATAAGCTTACTAAATGACTTAGTAAATAGCGATTCAAGTCCCATTTTGTACCCCATAATTTTGAGATTGTTTTACCTAATTTTATTTTACTTTTGCACAAATGAACAAATAAAAAACGCACAAATATTCCGTCAACGATATCTTCACAGAATTGATGATGTCATCATATGTTTCATACAATTCACTGTGATACTACTGTAATTTTTTGAATTTGTAATCGAGGTGCTCAAGAACGGTGAAACAATCGCATTGACCCGCGATTCGAAGTGCTGGGCCAGCTGTCTTTTGATTGGCTGCTCGACACAGACTAGACTATAATTCTCTAGATGTAATAACGGACATCGGGACGTATAGTTTTATCTAGATTGCCTTTCACAATGGCCGGAATTATTTTTAGATAACATCAGTAAATTCATTTTATCTCTTTATGAGTGCCATACACATGACAGGTTTATGATGTTTTTGAAATGTAGGATCCGGTTGAAAAATATATCCATCATTCATGCAGACAACTCAATACTAAGTCGTTTCCTTCCTTTATGTTTGTTTAAATTTGAACGGAAATGCACATCTATTCATGAGTAATCAGTACCAACGATTGTTTCTGATTAGATGGAAAGGGTAATAGAGAAGTTGTTACTTTCCACATTTGGACCTTTGACCAATTTAAATTCGTTCAGCTGTGTGTACACTATTTCTTTTCATTCGGGTAATAAAAAACATCACTGTCGTAAATTTATTTATCTCTTCGTAATATCTGTTAATAGTTGAATACTGTAATCCTTTGGGTCATCAAGCCGTTATCTTATCTATATATAACACATGTACAATTCCTCGGATATTGATATTTATCGATACCAACAATCATATCATGGACATAATGTAAATGTTATTGAATAAGGGAATTAACCGTGAACTTGTATGTTTTATTTGTCCTCAACATATCTTCATTCGCTGATAACTTGAAAGATATACACTAAATAGGGGTCATTCTTGACCATTTGGAAGTAATAACGATCCACAAATGCTTTAATTGCTGATTAGATTCATTTTCTTAACATCAGATTTTAAAGCGACAACATCAATAGTCCAACATAATAAGATAGAAGCAAAATAAATGTTCAAAGAGTTTGATCTTTATTCTTCAAAGTTAACAGACACAACAAGATACTACTAAAAAGGCAAAGATCATATCATGCATGAAAATCATCACAAGCAAAAGTAAATTTGTTCTTTGAAATAAGTTCACTTAAAAATGAACTACTGGTAAAAGCAAAACATGTATTTCACTTAAACGGATATTGAAAAAGTCAAAACAACATTACTACATATAGTAATCTGATATTCCTGTTCTTAATCTTCTTTGCATTATGCATACATGTCAGACACAAAATGTCCAGGTCACATATTGACAGTTATTCTTGAAGTGTTTCAATCACATGCCGTTCCCCATCGCCTATTTGCATCGGATAACAAAGATTACAGACGACAAAAGCAAGACATCAAAAACTAAACTAACATGTATCGATTTTGTCACAATTACTTTTTGAAAAGTGAAAACGAAAATTTAACTTTTTCCAACTTTTTTAAATATGCAACAGAGCGACTTTTCGTTACACATTCATACCGATTTCAAGCAATGATATAGTGCATTTTAATGTAACAGGTATAGAAACACGGTTTGATATTGATATTAACAACATCCCTTATATGTCATTAATTCCAAGGAGTAACGCAGAAGAATATGATACACCATTCAGGGATTCGGCAATGCATTAAAGTGAGATTAATCGAAGCCAGGGATGTACAAAGCCATCATTAAAGATTAACACTCCAAAATAGCAGAATAAAAAGTAACATTTTTATACTGAGACAGTTGCACTTTAGGTTTGTCAGATTGAGACAACTGAAACAGTGAAAAATATTTTACGAATCATTACCACTGTTAAGCTAAGCCCTCCCCACAAAGGTATCTGCATTAGATCCTCCGTATACCAAGCATCAATGACGGAGCTACCTCTGTGGAGAACATGCTAATAATTCAGTAGTGATCATTCACTGACATTAAAGTAATATTGGATATTTAGTCTGGCACACACTATTTGCTAATAAAAATAATGGAATATTAACTTTCATTTGTTCTCATAGATTCAAACGCTTATGAAATATGTACATTGAAAAGTCATTAAATGTGAAACATCAACAAACAAACGTGACAAGCAAATAGCTTACAAATCATAAAATATTTGTTGCACTGAAAATAATCATTCATTCCAAGCGTCAACACATCAAATAGATATGTAAAACAACTAAAGAAATATATTCCTCATGGTACAAAAGGTCTTACAACGTGTTACATCCACATATCAGGTTTAATTCAAAGAGAAAAGAATTGAAAAATCCAAAATAAATCCCGAATAACCTTGATATTATTCTTTTTCCAATTAGTTTTCAAGAGCTAGTACTAAGCTACGGTGTTTGTTAAATTGTAAAATTCAGTGATATTTATTTGTTCATATCATTTGGACAAAAGCAAAAGACTTATCTATAAATTACAAAAAAATGTATCTTAAATATACAAAATAAAAACATAACGTTTAAGAAGTTTAGCACATCTAAGTCTTCTTTGGTAAACAAGATATAAAATTTGGCCTAGTTACTGCTTTATGCACCTTTACATTATCTAGTGGTAAGCGAAGCCTTATTTGCAGCCATTTCAATCTCAATTGGTTGAAACCCTTAACGGTAGGAGATTTAAACTATCCTTAGGTGTTTCTTGCAGTGCTTCGCATTGCAGCCAAGTCCTTCCCACTCATACCTGTAATAAAACGAAATTGAACTGAATTGTGAAATAAACAATCTACAACACTGATGTGTGAAGATGTATATTGGTGAGGATTCATTAAACTAACAAGATACTGTACTTCGCTAGTATACTCATTATAAAGGCAGACCAAAATTCTTCATCTAATGCATTTTCTCTCCAAAGAGGTAGTTCCGTCTTCAATTCCTATACTAACTTCAGTCCTAATAGGATCCTGTCTGCTTTTCCCTAGCAGTAACATATTGCATCATAAACTTTCTGCAAAATTTCAGCCAATGAAAAACACCGCATACATGGATAACATCTTTGTTGTAACCGTGGCCTATATATGTAATGATGCTTTACGTCGCCTATCGGAATGTACAAAGTTCAAAATGAGGCTTTTTGAATGATAAATTTTGAGACGCCGTAGCTAATTGCACAGCTAACTTTGGTTGTATCCAATCAGGCTTCTATACCGAAAAACGCTCGAATTAAGACAGAGTTTAATTATAGGAATTTATGACGGAGATACCCGCTTATGGGAGAGAATGCATCCGATGGAGAGTGGGGGAAAGATAATGTCCTAGCTGATTGCTAGGCAATATTAGACATTTTCTATTTGAAGATACATGACAGAAACTGATAAATTATGAACATCAGCAAGTAATGAATGTCTATAAACTATATGGATAACTACCATGTATGACCATACGTCGTTTTCACTTTCTACGTTCATTCATCATAAATCAAACATTTCTAATCTTAGAATGATATAGATAACAACTATAGATAATGTACTACTTACATATCCTTCTCACATCTGTTTTAGATTCTCCGTCTACTTTCTTTTCAGTGTTGAGTTTGAAGGACACTCTGAAACTGAAGTACCACGTGATCGTTTTAATGTTTTCAGGTGAGTTGAATAATTAAGGGCATTAGGTGGAAACATTGCACCCAAACCATAATTAAACATACAGCAAGTAGAACCATTCTGTTTTACCAAAATATTCCCGCTTCATAGATTATAGCTTCTTGGCAGGATATAATCATTGTAGATTTCTCAATGCACTAACTTGCATAACACATTATTCAACCTTTTAATGTCAACCATGCGCAATCTTTCACTACCATATTATTTGCGATTTACATGTGCAGTTTAATTATTTCCTTATGTGAACGAAGATACAATGTGATACGATAATATCAGATTACATCAGATGGGATAAACAGTTTTCAAAAAAAGTTTCCATTAATCATATAAGCGAGCGTTAAGGTGGAAAAGAGGTAGATTGTAATTTTCATGGTATTATCTCGAAAACAATTCTTTGCATACAACATTATATATCTTTACACGCACCTAGCTACTTTTCTGTGCCTCGCCATGACCAAACCTCTTTTATACCCCACTATCTCCCACCAATACGTACCTATCTCCGTTCCTCTGCACCACACAGGACCCCTCCTTTCTCCTCTTGTACTCCTTCTCCAGCTTCTGGTTGCTCACCTCCTCATACAGGACCCACCCCTCGTCCTCCACCCTCCTCTGCCACACCCACACCGTGTCCTCCGAGGACGTTTCTGGGTCGATGAGATGGAGATATTGACAGTTACAGAAATTGAGGAAATTGGGAACCTGCCTTATACATTATGGGGAAAATATAAGAATAAAAATGGAACGGTTATTAAATTATCATAACATATTAACTATATATTTCTTTCTTTTGTATGTAGAAGCCGTGTAACAAGCAGCCATACATGTATCTAAGTTCAGGGCATAGATATTAGAAATTTCTCCCATATTACTTTGAATGCGTTATGTTATCTTTGCACAAAATCTTCAATAACATATCACGTAACAAAAATATCACATTTCATCCTTAAACATCTTTACACAGGTTGAAGTTGGTTTATTTGTAAAATCTGGTTCGTGTTTAAAACCATTCTGACAAGCCTTATATCTACCTTTTGTTTCTTTTGTTGTTTTCTCCTCTGCCAGTGAGCTCGTGTTTGAAGATGATGCAGCGCCTGATGTGTGGGTCAGTAGGGACTCGGCCGGGTCTCTGGACAGGTCAACAATATCACCGTGATTACAAATGAATAATTGTAGCAACATCAAAATAGATAAAAAAAACTAACAAAGAAATTGATTGCAGTAGAATGAATTAGAAATAATATGACTACATATTCATTTGGAAACGATAAATGCCTTTAAAATAGTTTGAGTAATACCCAAGGTGTCCGAAAACATACATACAAATACTATACATATATATTTATGTATACAAATAACTAAACAAATAGCATATGTTATCACAGGTATAAAATATGAAGTCTACCAGTCTACTATAATACACGTGTCTTTTGCTATAAGGTCCTATACCTCATTCGGAGATCAATTTTGCTGTCAATTCCATAACGATAGTCACACATTTTCCCGTTACGCTGCCATCGAACCTACAAAAAAGATGACACATCGCTCGTTGAAAAAAGTAACAAATCATAATTTACAGCAAAGTAAATGCTTTGAAGACGTCAAAATGTTACAAATTGAAAAATATATTTCGACCTATCAAGTAATGCTACAAATACTTCCCATATGATACAGAGACATAATATGTCAAAACATATTGCATATGTCAAAAACAATCTTTTAAAGCTACAACTTGTCAATATATTTCAAGTGAGAGGTATATATACTTTAACATTGCCACGGTTGTCCTTCCTGATGACCACGCCTACTCCACCAGCTCCGCCATCTTGGTTTTCATAGACTGGCATCCAGTCGCGACCTGTAGTACATCAACATGATACTTATTTAAAGGTAAGTGTTAGCATATCAGGTTACATATCAAGTTTATTGCCTTTTATAACCGGGCATATATTTGCTTTGATATGCAAAACACCACAATATAGTTTGTGTAATCACCTTTAAGCTATCTTTAATAAAAATGACTAAGAATTCATTGGAGAAAAATGAAGTTACATGTTTGGTCATTTTATAAATCAACTTCAGCCTTCTTCCTCATACGCTCCTTATCATTTTGTTTCTAATATATCTAGATTATATAAATTACAAACAGCGAAAAACGTTATAAAAATCGTTTACATGCATTTCAAGAATACCATTGGAAACCCAAAATAACCTGTTAAATTAATATCCATCCCTGTAAGTGTTAAACATTTAACTTTTTGTTTCATTTATACAGAATGAGATTCAAACCTTTTTTCAAAAAGACAAAAAAATGTAATGTAAATAATTTAAACTTGAGAATTAAAATCTCGTGATGGTTACCTCTGGTCACTTCGCAACCGATTTCAATCATGAGATCTGACTTTGTACCCCTGGGGCGGTCTGTGGAGACCTTGACGTCATGCGCCCCCTGGTAGCCGTACTTGTACTTCCTACACTCACCCGTGTCCCACAGAACCCAGATGATCTCTGGAATTATCACGATGAAAACATTTTCTTTGTGTTTTTATTCCGTAAAAAGGGGGGACATAAAAATTCTAATGACTTAACTAAAACAATCATTATTTATATGTTCAGAAACATTTCGGGGAACATTAATCAAGGTTCGTTCGGATGATTTCAAATTTTGTCTTGCGTTTTTCAAATTAATGAGTTAAAGCTATGTATGAAGTAGTGGTATTCGTCAAACTTTATATCAATAAGTCGAGAATAAAAGACACGAATTTTGCAAAAATATTTTCGTGCCAGAAGTTCTTTAACGACAAGAAATGAGGTATAATTACAAAATTCGTCAATAATCTTTATAACTTTCAAAATAAAATCCATCTATGAAATCAATGCTTGTAAAGGGCTGCGTCTACACTTAATACAAATTCACAAATTAAGTTATTTGAATACGCGAAGGACACTTACTCCTTTCACTCTGTAGTCCATCAATATGGTTTACCACAGTTCCTGCTCCCCTTCCGTCCGCCTCACCCCCGGGCCAATCCTTTCCTCTGACTACTCTCTCCCCCAGGCGGGGGAGGTCTGGATCGTCTAGTTCCACGACGTTGTTGAAGTCTGATGAGACTGTCTTGGGGTCCAGTTGTGTTTTGGCGAGAGTAGTGATTAGACGTCTTTGAAGATTGGACACAATTTCATCCTTTTGAAAAATAACAAAATTGTTGAAATTATCTTCAATTTTATGATTTAAAGATTAAGTTGTAGTGTCACATTGTCCTTTTCCACAATAGCATATGTTAAGTTATTTCCTTTATATGACAATATTTCTTCTATTTCGGTATCCAACTCATGAAACATGAAAAATTAATGATTATCACCATAGAGTGGAATATGGATCTCTTTACGGATATGAACATTCGGTGATCATCACCATAGAGTGGAATATGAATCTCTTTACGGATATGAACAATCGGTGATCATCACCATAGAGTGGAATATGAATCTCTTTACGGATATGAACAATCGGTGATCATCACCATAGAGTGGAATATGAATCTCTTTACGGATATGAACAATCGGTGATCATCACCATAGAGTGGAATATGAATCTCTTTACGGATATGAACAATCGGTGATCATCACCATAGAGTGGAATATGAATCTCTTTACGGATATGAACAATCGGTGATCATCACCATAGAGTGGAATATGAATCTCTTTACGGATATGAACAATCGGTGATCATCACCATAGAGTGGAATATGAATCTCTTTACGGATATGAACAATCGGTGATCATCACCATAGAGTGGAATATGAATCTCTTTACGGATATGAACAATCGGTGATCATCACCATAGAGTGGAATATGAATCTCTTTACGGATATGAACAATCGGTGATCATCACCATAGAGTGGAATATGAATCTCTTTACGGATATGAACAATCGGTGATCATCACCATAGAGTGGAATATGAATCTCTTTACGGATATGAACAATCGGTGATCATCACCATAGAGTGGAATATGAATCTCTTTACGGATATGAACAATCGGTGATCATCACCATAGAGTGGAATATGAATCTCTTTACGGATATGAACAATCGGTGATCATCACCATAGAGTGGAATATGAATCTCTTTACGGATATGAACAATCGGTGATCATCACCATAGAGTGGAATATGAATCTCTTTACGGATATGAACAATCGGTGATCATCACCATAGAGTGGAATATGAATCTCTTTACGGATATGAACAATCGGTGATCATCACCATAGAGTGGAATATGAATCTCTTTACGGATATGAACAATCGGTGATCATCACCATAGAGTGGAATATGAATCTCTTTACGGATATGAACAATCGGTGATCATCACCATAGAGTGGAATATGAATCTCTTTACGGATATGAGCAATCGGTGATCATCACCATAGAGTGGAATATGAATCTCTTTATGAATATGAACAATCGGTGATCATCACCATAGAGTGGAATATGAATCTCTTTACGGATATGAACAATCGGTGATCATCACCATAGAGTGGAATATGAATCTCTTTACGGATATGAACAATCGGTGATCATCACTCTTGAGTGGAATATGAATCATTATTATAGCCTTTGGTCACTAGGTCATGTAAGAAGCAACGTTAAAAGGAAATAACAAAAGAATAATCTGGAAGACAGATCAGATCAATAATGGAACATTTTACATATTTTAGAATGGACTTTCGTAAATTCAAAATGATTTTCTTCAACTTAATAGTCTGAGGATTCTTTTACAACAGCAATCCTCCGTGAGTAATGAGTAGCCCACCTTGTCTGTTTGATCCCATTCACCTCCAATATTGTCCACGATGAGCGAGATGTCTCCGGCGGCCACACGGTTCTCATCTCCCAGCACGATGCTGTCTTTTATCTGGCTGTAGGAACTCTCCAGAATCTCCTGTGTCAAAACGAAATGTGTTATGAGTTGATGACACAACACATCATGTTATGACTAAAAACTAAAATCAATTCAAATAAATAAAATAAAATGAATTATTACAATGAACAGGCAGATTCCATGCTGAAAGTTATGATTTTTAATAAAATTCTGATTAACACTCATGACTTTTTCTCCGTTCTTATAGTACTGACATTTCTCTTTCATCTCCACGAGATGATTTTTCAAATGTTAAGCTGGTCTGTGAAATTGATGGTATCGAATTTTATGAGTAAATTATTTCGACAAAGTATTGAATATAGAAAGTTCCAGAGTTCACATTCATATAATAAAAATGTTTCATATCATGTTTAATATATCAAACCTGTTAAACCTGGCGAACTAAAATTGTTTCATCATAACGTTAATCCTAAAAGTGCTATCATAGACGTCTTCAAGTTTTGAATATATGGTACTTATTCACTCTTGAATATCACCATCTTCTCATTAAGTTTCTCCATAAGCTAACTGAAGGGACCTTTGTTTTCCTTGATGTTTACCCATTCAATGAATTGCATGCCATAACATGTGAATACATCGTCATTAAACAAAAGCGTAGACGTTACCTGTGTCCTCTGATACTTGCAGAGCTCCTTCATATCTTTACACTCACACAGGCTGCAGTTCTCCATCTCGGAGAGGAACTCGACAAACCCCTGGGAAACAGGTGAAAATAACATACAATTAATTGAAGAACAGTTTTTGAATCGACGTATTCCTATGACGATACACTCTCTATCATCTCAAACATGGTGTTTGTAGCTTACAGCTAGCTGCTTTACTATATTTCATCACTTTCAAATTAAGGGTAATAAATGTATCAATGCGGCTGTAGCAGCTTTATTTCTTCATATTTTCTATAATAAATATATGTTTATGCCAACTGCATTATTTTCGGAGGCTCAAACATCTCTTTACTGAAACCGATTTTCAGGAGTCGTAGAAAAAATTAACAAGCATGAAGCGAAAACAGCTGGCGACGATTTTAGTTTGAACAACTATTAATCTTTTATGGTAGGGACATGGATTCGCTTTCCTTAAATACATTTCGATTTCGTGAGGTAACTTTGTTTAACCCCCAAAATTGCTACTAGACCTTCAAAGTGTTCGGTTAAGTTTGATTTATTCAACCATCGAACATCCTGGCAAAAGTTTTGATTTTGTAAGTTGATAAAGCAAAGATACACTACTGTGACATAAATATAGATTAATTGAAAACAATGTTTCCATGAATTTAGAGACAACTGTAAATTACAAATAGTTATATATAGCCCACAGTTAGATAATGCAAGCATAATGTAAAAATATTGCTCTGAAGATGCAAAGATATAAAAAAAAATCCACATAATTTTCTCATTTAAATACATTGAAATGAAAAATTACCTCTACAAAATATCTAACAATAAAGTTGTATATGGATTTAGAAAAATGAGGTCAAATGAATGCATTTTGAAGTCAACTTACACAATGATACCTATAGTTGCTAAATCACAAGTACTTACTGCTTTTTGACATGTTTCAGTGTTCCATTACTTACTCTATCTCCACATTCGGTGGGAATCGGTATCCAAATCAGGGGTCTAGGAAGTTTGGGGTCGTCTAGATCTTTTGGAATGCTAAGATCATCAAGGAGTTTTACAACTCTATCTTTGCTCTGAAAATAAGAACATGATTTAACCTATATCGGACTGAGAATATTGATAAAAGCAATTCGAAAACTGGGCTCATTGACACTGACAAGAAAACAAAAGAAACCCGATTGCTCGTTTCTAAACAATTCATAAAACATGAAAGGAAAGGATATTTGCATGTACCTTTTGACATCAATGGCATTAGTAAAACACACCTCAACTCATTTCGGTAAAGCATTCTTCAAACATTCGTCTCATCTGATGAATTATGTAAACATATAAATAAACATATAACATGAATATGTGGAGACGTACGTTGTTTTCAATGGTATCATCGTCAAGACTCCCTTCTTCGATGTCATCAATAGTGTTGCCTCCGGTTGCGATGATTATTCTGGGATGGTATGTAGTTTCTCCGATAGTAGTTGGAGACGCTTCAATATAAGATTTAATGTAATTTATCTCGAGATGATGTGTAAATTGCTAATTTAGAATTCAGAATTCATGAAAGATTAACTTTTGCACAATCAACAGAAGGCATTTTAATTAACACTCAACATTAGAAATGATATCTTAACTTTAGGGTAGCAATGTTATATGATGAACAATTCAACATAATATGATGTACTAATGACGTTGAAACAAAAACGCAATAATTTCTTAGGTACATATTATGTTTTCAGAAATGCTACTTGGTAATCATAATTTATCGACATAAAAAGATCATCACAACTTAAGACAAATTACTTACCCCTTTCATTGATTTCACACAGGCAAACCAGTAAACCTTCAAAAAGTGACGCCTTTCCTCCAAACTCAAGAGTCTCTAAACAATAAAGGTTACAATTAAAGGAAAGCTTTCTTTAGAGGCTTTCTACTAGTTGGAATGACGACAATGACAATGGACATACGGATTACAACTTTTTTATTCATTGTATACGACGTTTCGACACAGATTCTTGTTTCGTTCATTGGTAGAAACTGTACCCTCAAAAACTTCGTAAATGTAGTAATGTATAAAATTTCTAATATGGGATCTATGTTTACCATTACCAGGTTCATACCATAACATTACATATAAACGTTTCGGTACATCAAACCCTTCTATAATTTCAAAAACAACTCTTTAACTAGTTCTGTAGGAATCAGTATTAGTAGACTGATAAGCATTTACAACGCAAACCACCCACCTACAGCAGTTCTTATACTCGTGTAGTCGTTGCTCAGATGATGCTGAATCTCTGACCTTCCACCGAAAGATACAACAGCTATGTTTTCTTCTGTCTCGAATTTAGCAGCAATGTCTTCGATACCTTCGATATAATATAATTTGAAAAAAAATTCCTACAAACACATAAACATATAAAGACATATGCCTCATAAATGCAACACGCATTGTTTGGAAAATCGCTACTGGAGAATGGTAAATCATTAAATTGTCAACTTAGTAAAGCCACCAATTTGTATTTGAAAACTGTATTTTTTACTCATCAGAAACAAGTTTAGTATAAAACTACTATTCTGGTAGTCCCTCAATAATATAGAACACATTTTTACTGAGGTTACCAGTTAAAAAGAGCTCAGTCCTTATAACCCGGGTACCCTACCTTCAAGATATTGCAAAACAGATTCCTTCATGGACCTGAAGCCCTTTTCACCAAGATCACTGGAGGTGTCCAGACACAGCACTGTGTTCACACCCTTGGTCTTAGGCGGGAGATCATCATCTGTAAATAGGGCATTTAACCAAATCGATGCTTTATGACATTAAGTCAATAAAATCAACATAATCAATCATTTGCCAACTAAAATTACTTGGGAGATTATTTCCGTAATAGGTCCCCTTATAAAGTTAATAAATGCTTCTAAGAATCGATATGCAACTCATCTATCATTTGCTTTATATAATTAATAATGAATTTCAGTTTGGGATTTTAGAATATGGACCTTGGAAAAAGAACAGTTAAATAGGTCTCATTTAAAAAAACTTAGAATTATGATATCCATACACAATTTAGTGATACTTCTAAGTAACTTACCTCCCTTCATGGCAGCTTCTATTGTCTGGATCATGCGTCTCACTCCTGGAGCTGAGCCCTTGACTCCATGCTTATCAAGGAAATGTCTGGCCCGACCTGGTAATGAGTTCTTCATGAAATTGGTATGTCAGTGAAGATACATGCATCCCTTAAAGTAAATGTACAAGTAGTGTGGCCATCATTAAATCTATTCCCCGTATATATCATTAGTCTACATTCTCATGTTATGTAAATGTAAGCCACCTATTTAAGTCTCAGTATAACATATATGTATAGAGGCGAAAATGCATGCAAAAACAATATCAATTTTTAAAATATATAGATAAACATCAATTTTCATAGACCAATTATTAATCAATTGTTATATGTTTAAAACAAGTTCATACTTATAAAATGATGCAAGAATTGTTATCATTTCATGAATTGAAGTAAAAACATTACCTAGGCCAATACGATCACTCCTCAATGACAGGGTGGGAGTCGCAGCTCTAAATAACAAAGGCATAAAATATTGAAACGAAAATATACTATCAATAAAACAATAATGATATATATCTCATATCATATATAAAATCACATACTAGAAAAGTATACATTCATGTTACTCGCTTTTACAATTGGTGGGGACAATTGAGTCATAGTTCATACCTCACTTGTTCCTTTGGCTCTTGTTCTAGGTTCTTTTGTTCTTTCTCCACTTGTTTCTCCTTATTTTCATTCACGGTTGTCTTCGGTTTTGTTCTCTTGTCCAAATTCCCCTCCTTGATGTTTACCTGCGATGTTGACAGAGGTAAGCTTAAATAGTTGTCCTCACTCTCTCTGTCTTCAGTTAGACGCTCAATTCGTAGACTGTTAGACTTTAACTCGTCCCGCCTGGAGGTAAAATCGTCTGGCCAGATTTCAAGGTTCTTGCTTCTCTCTTTAAGGTTTCCTCTTTGTGAACTCGATTCTGTTATCTGCTGAAAACTCTGTTTCTTCGGCATCTGATTTGATGAAAGCTCATTCGCATTACTTTCGTCACCAGTTTTTTCGAGGGAGGCTGTTTTTCTCTCTTCAGAGTCCTCCTTTCTCAGAACAAGTGTTGGGGGTGACATTTGCCCAGAAGCTTGTGCCGAGACCGTCCGTGGAAGAGAATCTTTTTTCGAATCCATCGATCTAGATCTGTCCTCTTCAAGCGAGTTCGGAAACAAATCATTTTCCTTGACAGATTCATATCTCTTTTCAGTTGTTGAACTTAGTTTCGAGAGTTTTGTTTGAAGTACTGCTGCATCGTTCAGAGAAGCTGGAGCAGTTTGTTCTGGCTGCTTCTGATCGTCTCTTCCACGTCTCTCTGGCTGATGTAGAATCGGTGACATATTGATAAGACTTCTGGACGTTGGCCTTGATGTTATAGAATTTGTATCACTGCCAAGGTTTGGGGATGAAGAACTAAACTTCTGGCTCATCCTGTTTTCAGGGGTCTTGTCAGGTTGGTAGATTTGTGTTTGGGAAAACCTGTTTGCGGGAGTATTTCTACCTATTCTTGGATCAATCCGATTGGGCATTTCTGTAGCCTTTAGATTTCTGATCTTGGGACGGACGTCTTCTTGGTGATGAATCAATTGATTGCTCCTTTCAACTTGAAGTAGTTCTTCATGTTTCTGAAGGATCTTTGTGACATTCTCTGCGAGAGATCTAAGGAGTGTTTCTTGGTGTTTATTGTTAACCTCCTGCTCATCAAATCTGGCATTGAAATGTTCTCTCTGACTTTGAAGCTCCTCTTCAATAACTTGAAGCCGATTGAAAGTTTCTAAAGAATATGGAAATTGTTTAATGAATATGCAAAGATATCGATTTTTAAAGCCGTATTTATTTATAGTCCTTTGAAAACGAAGCCATTATATGATTTAAATGATTCTGACCCAGTCTTGACCCAGAAACCTTTTACTAGAAACCATAATGAAAATATTTTGAAAACAATTAAAAGCTGAGATTGATAAAAAATCGAAAAATTTTAAATTTTAAAATATTTAAATTCATTACCTTCCTCACGGGAATGTTGTTCGTGGGGATTTCTATAGGAATAAAGACATTTGTTAGATATAATTAGAAACAGGTTATGTACTATATATATACTGTGAATGATTATTCTAATTCTTTTAAAACAATGCTTTCTTATATACTTTTTTATACCTTCAATTCCAATGTTTCCCATCCTACAAAATTTCACAATACAATAATCGGCTAAAACTACTTACAAGGCCTTTCGTACAGGATCATGGGTATCATCACTCTCGGTATCCGATCCATATATGGTAAGGGTGAATTCCATGTCGTCATAATCGCCCCTCTCCTCTCCAAGACGTAGCGTCACATTCAAGGCTACCTTTGTGTCCACACAGTGAGTGCAGATATCCACCAGAAGATCCTCGATGGTCCCAAGAGAAGATTTCAGCTCATCAAACCCATTGGAACTTGGATGTGCAAGCTCCAGTGCCAAAGGGTTGCCCTGGATTCTGGTGATTTTAGTTTGGAATTGTCTAAAGAATTTCTCTGCCAGGTTCCGGAGTAGTTTGTATTCGTCCTTCATAAGCCCTTCAACGATTTGTATTGGCAAGCCTGTAGCCTCATCAAGAAGACCCACCTCACAAACATAGTAGTGGGCCCTCGATGGTTCAAGGTCCTCCCAGGACAGCCTGATGAGTGTAAGCTTGTGGTCTGCTTTACAATGAAAAGAAAATTGGAAATGGATTTCATGGTAAATCTTCACATTTCAAATCAACATTCTGGTCTGACCAAATCTGCCAGTCTTCAATTTTTGCTATGGAATTTAACAAAGTGCTAGAATGTTTTGATTCGGGGTGACAGGTCTTGTGTAAAGTTTACAAATACCACCTTATCGCCAACAAATTTCATTTTTTACTCGAAACAACAGTCACTTTTACTTAAACCCACAGTTCCACTTAAGTGTTCAGTTCAGACGGAAGTCTGATAAGGAAAAGCAGAAAAAATCTCATTGATAATTGTAGTAATCAACAAACCTTGAGATGTCACCAAACGATCGAAAGCCCTCGTGTCCAGATTGATCTGCACTGTGTGAGTGTTTTCACTGAGGGTGACTGAGTCAACTCCTTTCCTCTCCCTGAAGACCAGCGCTGTCCCAGAGCTCCAGAACCTGTCCTCCTGGTCAGTCAGACTTGGAGGGTCTTCCTCCTCGTCACTGGACATCGCGTTAGTCTCAAACTGGTGCGAAGTGGTCATTTGTACTGGTCAACGGTAATACTGAAAAATAGGGAAGTCATTTTGAGTATTTCATTTGAAACTCAAAAGTTTCTGCGTCGTGAGTCTCAAGACAGGGAAAGGCAGATGTAGAAGTTCATAACAAATATTTTTCTTTATTCCATTAAAACATGAGGCCTGCTTTAATTCATTTGAATTTAAGATTTCCAAAATAAGTCACCCCAGTTAACCAATACACCTTAATTATTACAATTCTGAATATTTTTTTTCATTATCATTTATTTTCAAAAGTCTTAGTACATCATTATCTCTTTATCATAATCTCAACAATTCAAAAAACGTTTCTTTAACCCTATTATTCAACACTGTGCACTAACATTCACCTCTCTCCTTTAATTAAAACAAGTTTGACTACAATTTACTTCTCTCCCTAAATTATATCAACTTAAACTTCGGTTTTCTTTATGCCTTCATTCAATTCTGTACAATTTATCAATAACAATATATTCAAATATTTTAAAACTTAAAGCGATTATAATAGCTGAATTCCCAAAACTGTTTACTTTGAGATAGCATTATCCATAATTTCCGAAAATTTTCAATTTGCCACATTATTTGGCGGATTAAAAAACCTTAAGATGCTTTATTTTTACATTAATTACCTAAACACTTGCATATGCAATATAATATATCGTGAGATAGCTAGGAATCGAATATTTCATCAATGATTTGATTAACAGTGAAAATGGTAACAGTGAACACGTGGTAGATAGCGAACACAAACTCATATAAAATACGTGCACATGTTATGATAAACGCACTGGACAATGTACACATTTCAAACAAAGAATATGATACCATTCGGTCCCTTTAGGAGGATTTGAAATAGTTTGAAAATTGCCAATTGGTACGGTACAAAATTTACGGAAATATTTTTCATATAGTAGTTCTGGTAACAAAACAAATTTAATTAAATTCAGACTATTGTTCAGATGACTGTAAACATGTTTAGCTAAATGTTAAAAGTTATCTATGTATGATCCCGACTATCGTACATATACACATATCCCGAGCAATTCATTTGATTATTAAACTTATAGTTTGAATAACCGTTCGGAAACGACCAGTATTTGATATCAAATTTCCTTTATGTAACCAACATAACGCATGTTTATGAGTATTAACGATAACCTTGGAGAGTGACAGCAGCTGAGAAGCAGACTCAGGTCAAAGTGACATAACGTATCAAATTTGTCAAACTGGGTATTGATATTATCGTATTATGGAAAACTACTGACACTTACTCAATGTTACTCATATCCGGTTTATCTTTTGGAAATTGTTGACCTACAAGTGGATATATTTGTAATCAAAACCTGCACACGCCGCACAAAAATAACAAATTGGTTGATCATATTTGACAGATCATATAACTGATAATTTAGACCTCTGTATACAAAGCATGTTTACATACGTGTACAAGGCAAATTAAATCTTATCAAATATACTCTATGTCATTTTAAATGGTTTGAAAATAACTTCATATCACCAAATCTTATATATCTTAATTTCCACCTCTAAAAAGTTATTTAACATGAGATTTCACATTATGTTCAAATGTTTTTTTTCCATAAACCATCCTTAAAAAACTGCATGTGAAGTACATAATGCACATTCGATGAGAGGGTGGGTGACACCACCGATCTTACGATGAATGATTAGTTCAGGTTAAAGGGTGCACGGGTGTGTGTCACTTTGACACGATATTCAAGATAAAATTTCGTTGTTGTTTCCTGATACCGTTGGCATGTAGTGAAATTATCTATATTCTGTCACTGAATTTGGCTTCATCCGTGGCTATACATTTGATTCAATTTTTTAAAATTTAAGTGAATAGAGTGAGTAGCGCATTGATAAGGAATAACATAGAATATGTTTGTGTAAATACACAAAATTCTAGTTTTCTTGTCAAGTATATGTAAATGATCGCATATGTAACGAATTTAACCTGAAATTTATTAGATGTTGTATATTACTAACGCAAGTCATGTTGTATTAATGAAAGACATATACTAGTATTACTTTCTGTGGGAATTATCTTGAGATCACATCATCAGGAGAGTGTGATATTCAACTTTTGAATACCTTTTGTGCCATCCATAATATTCTGAAAGCTCCCAACAGATTAACGTTTCGTTACTTACTGTAGTCTGTAGGCGATAACTTCTGAAAATGCATTTCCGAATAACAAAAATATTATCATTATGATTCCTTTGACATCACGGCAAGGTAAAGGTCACAAAAATATGACAGCAGTTATTACCTTTTTGGAGCCAAATATCTTCCTAATGCCTAGTTTATTCACTTAATCCATTCCTTTCAAACCCTCCCAACTTTACTTCTCCTTTCGTTTTAGAAGGATTTACCATTACGTCTATTTTTAGATCCAACCACGGGAACGACCTGTTGCTATTTTCAGAAAGGTCAAAGAAATATTTCCTGGTCGACGTGTTTAAAAATCATCCGGTGCGTATTGTAGAAGTGGTTTGTATCGAACATAGACAATACTAAACCCACGCTCTCTTGGTAGATGACTTCACCGCATAGTTCTCCGTTATTGTCATGCAAATCTGATTGTATGGCTTAGTTTCCTGAATATTTATGTGTCAATGTCACCTCGTTATAAGTTTCTATAGACCGACCTATATTGTCGTTTGAAAATGGTTGATCAGAATAATTTGATAAAAGAGATAATACAAAATTTGAAAGTGGCTTAAACACGATGATGTAAATGAATTGTTCAACCAATGCTCATGTAAACTAGTAAACATCTCACAGCAGTGGCGGATCCAGGATTTTCAACGGGGGGGGGGGGGGGGGGGGGGGGGGGTTGCTATTGTTACGTTATATATGATTTACTATAAAACCATTCATATCTTCTTTTTATTGACTTGAATCTATAATTGATTTTCAAAAAGGGGGGGGGGGGGGGTCCGGGCCCCCCTGAACATCATTTCAATGTGATAAAATTTTAGTCGTTGCCCAATGTGACATGTAAATATAAAAATATCTAAAACAGAGACTTAATCAATTATATTAAATGATTTATTCATAAAATAAATGCAAAAGAACAATTCAAAATGGTAATCTTAAAAAGACGGAAAGGTTTTAAAACTTCTAATTTAAAAAAAACCAAAACGATTTCCGTATTAAGCTCCATATTTAGATCACGGCTGACATCAGCGGTATATACATCTCATGGTGGACTATGGTACATGTACATATAAGATAACATATATATATATATAAACTTCGGACTAGTCTACTTTGGGTTACGTTAGCAACATATTGCACTCTATAAACACTCAATGTGCTGCCTTTCTTCAAGCGATCAGGTATCGTTTCAAAGAAAAAAAGAAGAAGGCAATACATTCTTTGAGTTAAATGTTAGATCCAAATGATAAAAATGATGCAATCAATAAAGTTTTACAAAATATAGATTTATAAGAATATAGGCATCATGTGTCCTAAACATATTGTCACTGACCTTAAATAGAGACACAAAAAACAATACTAAATAATAATAAAAACAATCTTGTGAAATTTATAAAAATGTTGGAAAACTTGGATCAACACCGATAAACAATCAAAAACACAGTTAATTCAAACAGAGTCATTTGTGGGGTATAAGCGAACATTTCATTTGATCTTACATTGATGAAGAAGTATTACTTTGTTCATATATTGATGAAATAGTTATTACTTGTTCATATATTTGTGAAATAATATTACTTTGTTCACAAATTGATGAAATAGGATTACTTTCAACAATTTGATGAAATAGTATTACTTTATTCAAACATTCATGAAATAGTATTTCTTTGTTCACACATTGATGAAATAGTATCACTTATTCACACATTGATGAAATAGTATTTCTTTGTTCATATATTCTGTCAGAAGCAGCATGTGATCATGCAGTGATCGATAAGAATCATAAAAACATCGTTTTATACGTTCTGGTGTTTGGTATTTTATACATGGGTATACAAGCATAATAGCATTATGTTTAGAAAACCACAATTGATTCAAATTTCGAGGACAAAGTCCTCATAGTTTTCACTGCGTTGGCGACTGGATGAAAAGTGGTAACATGGAAAGTAGTTTTGACATCGTCCCTCATTCTACTGGTATTAGGGCTTCGTATTCATCTGCATCTACAGCTGGAAATAACCATATGGTACTCATGTGAAAATCTGATTGAATAAAGTAAATGCTAATATTTGATCTACATATTGTTTTCCACTTTGATAGCCTTATTATGGAACAGTGACATCTCTTCTATGTCATTCTCTGAACCCCTTAAGTACAAAATAGATGAGGAGGCCCAAGGTTACAAAGCTCATGTTGATCATCAAGTTCCCAGATGGTTTGATATGCACATTTAGAGATTTAATATGATAAAAGGCATTTTGGTGTTATTGTAATATAAATGAACATAATATTGTAGAAATTGTATAAGTTTATTCATGTGGCCAGATAGTCATGTTTGTAACATTTTTATTTTTTAGAGGACTTAATCTTTTGCAACATAAACTACCTTGCCAATGAAACATCACATGAATGGATAGAATATCTGTGTTCTGTAAAGATGACTCAATGTGCAAAGTGCATATTCGAATAAAATTAAGCTTTCCTAAAGCATATAGAAATAACGTTTGGAATGATAACTATTGTAACGATTACACAACTAATTTTAATTGCATCCAATCAGGCTTCTATATTTCTAGACCGAAAAACGCTCGCAAAAGGATAGAGGTTGTAGTTGAATGTATGACGTTGCTACCTTTGGAGAGAATGTACTTTCGGGTGTACATAATTTTTTCAACAGTAAGTGCACTAATCATATAAGGAAGGTCACTTGTTGAAAAGATGTGAATACATGCTATCTTATTAAAGAATTAGGTTCATAACACACTAATATACGAAATGATACAAAATTAGGTCTTACTTATTTCTTGTATTTGTTTATAACCTCGCCAATACCTTTAACCTTTGCATCATTGAAACAAATGGTATAATAAATGGACTCTTATTGTATTAAAATGTATCATTAAGAATATAAGCGTTTCCTACCTTGTCTATCGACGGGAAGTCTCTCTCTAGTGGCCAGATCTTCCTCCTCCATGGAGCCTCCATGTATTCTGAAACTGTAAATGTAAGGTAGGTACAATAAGACACACAACTTGAAAGTTTCCAATCAAAGTTATACTCGCATTTTGAATTGATAGTAAAATGACAGTGTTTTCAAAATATTTTCGAATTTTCCCAACAAAAAGGTCCTCAAATCAAATTAAACTAGCATTTTGATCGTAAAGTTGAATTACGAAAAAAAAAGATTTTCTCAATATTGCGTATTTTACACATTAAATCCTCATGCAATGTTACAAACATGATTTTATATCTATTCTTAGAATTGCTAATTTGAATAAGAAATTTTCTCTTTTTGATGCCAGTAAATAGACAACAACATAATATTTACCAGGGCGGGGCACGGATGTCAATAGCGACCTGAAGTGTACTACCGAAATCACAGGTATACACTTTAGAAATCATATTTGTGAAAACTGAATCTGTTATAAACATCATTTAGAAAATGGTTCTACTGACCTGAAGTTACCGTCTATTCAGTTATATACCTTTTCTTACTCTTCCTGATCAAGAACGACCCAGAGGGTTTCTTCTGATATTCCTGTTCAATGGTTTCCTGCAGTCGCTGAGGGTAGCAGTGCCAGTTACCCCCCTTGTCCCTCCATCTCCAAATGTTCTTAGTCTTCTCCTTCACTGTTTGTGGTGAACCTGAATATCAACTCATTATTCCGTTATACAAATATGACCTTTATATCATACCATGCCAGATTTCTTCTTCTTCTTGTTGGGGACGGTAACTCTTTCCTCACTTTTATATATCATACGGCTTTAAATACTACCTGGAAATTCGTACTTTTTAAACTTTACATACGGTGACGAGCAGTCAGATCACGGCCGTATACACACATTCATACATTACATTATTAACGTTTGCTGTAAACTCTAATGAAATTATTGTGATTTAGCAATTGTAGAATTACAACAGGAACATAAGGCTTATAAGAGACAAGAATGTTTAGAAAACACTTCTGCATCAGGTGGACGATAAGAAATACAAAGAGTACATTTGAATAATTTATATGTATAAAAACTTGTGTATTTTGAGTGTCTCTTGCATTCCTTATGCCCTTCAAGTATTTGTAAACATACGTGACAAATCTTGAACGGATGGTATTCTTGGGCTCGCTTCTTCAGGAATATCATCATTGCTTAAACACGAGAAAAATGTAACTAGGCTTGTTTTAAGCACAATCCACGTCATTTTAATGAAAAACGAAAGGGGTTTTCTAAAACGAAGTAAGTCTGTGTGACATTGCTATATGCGTCACAGTTACAATTAAGATACCACGTCTAGTAACCAGGAGCTCTATCATAAACATGACAACAGTGCA
The DNA here is from genome assembly GCA_921293015.1 of Phorcus lineatus. Lineage (NCBI taxonomy): Eukaryota > Metazoa > Mollusca > Gastropoda > Trochida > Trochidae > Phorcus > Phorcus lineatus. The sequence goes on along the minus strand of OV121081.1, from coordinate 4,927,782 downwards.
CTCCAGTCAGTAAATACCTATCTATGACTTAGATTAGCATTTGAAATGGCACCCTTCTACATAAGCTTTTATCTATGAAATTGTCCATGTAATTCAACTTACCAAATAGCGATATCTCTGATCCTGCCTTGTTCAGAGTGATGTTCTGTCATTTTACCATTGCTCCAGCGAACCTAATAATAAGCACATTAGGTACCACAAAATAGTTTAAATAGTTTTCGAAAAGTACTGCTGCATGCCACAAGTTTGTTCACATACCTGAATATACTAGTGCAAATATCTTGTAATTTGGCATATCTTTGAGGCATCGTAGCATTGCGGAAATACAACGAATAATTTTGAAATTTCAATACAGAAGAGAAAATCCATTGCACCTTAACCAAATCGTATGCCATCGTATATAGTTAACCGTAATAGTTTTTTTGGCAGGTCACTGAAGTGACCAGGAGTCAAAATTCCGAAAACAGTCATTTTTAATTTTCTCCATAAAATCTTTTATAAGTGATAAACAAATTAAAACACCAGTCATTATTGTTCGTTTGCATTAAGGCAATAGGATTTTGCTGCGTTTTTTTCTCAGAGAGTCGAAATTAAAAATTTTGATCGAAATTTAAGGAAATCGGAAATTCGAAAATGTGACCCCTTCTGTCTTTTTGATTATGCCAAGATTCAAATATTTGCACGCGAGACAAGACAATTTCACAATACGTTACAGAATGGCTATTTTACACAATAACATTGAAATATGCTTTGTCGGTTCTGCTGAAGTTATTTTATTAACTTTCAAACCAAACCCAAATTACATGATATTTGCACTAAGATACAGTAGTAAGTGAACTAACTTTTGATATGCAGCTGTATAATGTCGTTACACAAATAATGAAATAGACTCTAAAATCAAAATATTCTACCGCATCTGATGTCAATTAATCAATATCTTACTTTTCATAAAATATCTCTTGAGTAAGTAAGTAGGGAATGAATACAGGTTTAAATATCAACATAATGTTTCTTGAAAAATATTATGATACTTTCACTTTCATATGAGACTCAATTCAAATCACCATGACAGTCCCGGAGTCATCCCTTCGTATTACAACGCCAGCCTCAGTGTGTGATGGCCAAGATTCAGGCGTAGAGGGATCAACTGAAGGACAAGTGAAATAATCTAATCACATTTATTTCTAATTAAATATTGCTATGAATCATTCATTTAATATAATATTAATGCCTGAAAGGAGCAGCTGGAATTCGACACCTGTATGCAAATCATTCACGAAAAGTAACTCTACTAAAATCAAAAAGGTATAGAGTCTATCCATCATTCAGATACATGCCAGAGGTCTAACAACCTTTACTTCATATCACATGCTGACTAATGATCGAACACACCGTTTCAGCTTTTTAGGGTTCTCAGTCAACCCTATAAGCGTCCACAGAGTCACCAAAATTATAATTCATATTTCATATTGCAACAACATGTAAGCTTTAAAAGAATAAGTTTTTGAAAACACTACGAAAACGACCCTTCAATGGTTGATCCCCAGAGGCCTGGGGAACATAAAGCTCCAAAACCTTAATGAGATGAAATTGATAACTGCTTTCAGAACTCCTACTCCGAATGTGTACCTGGCCTGACCCTCACACCAATCTCAAAGCTGTGTTTCGATGAGGGTCTTCTAGGCTGATTCTCCACAGTTTTGACATCAAATGCTTTCTTCCGGTTATATCTGTAACAGTTGTACCGACCACCGTCCCAAAGTACCCACACATAATCTGCAAAAGTCACAAATATTTCAAAATGGTACACACAGTAATGTATGTATCAAACAACTAAAGATTCTTCATTTACTTGTAATCAATGATGATCATCGGAATTTGTATATGGGAAAATTTGACTTAAATCTCTCATGGAATCCCTTTATTATATTCATGGTGCTAGTCAAATTATTTTGAAACGACAGAAACGGAGATTATGTTCAACTTACTCTTTGCTGTTTAGCATGCGCATCGTTACGTATTTTGTATGTAAAATAAAAAATTTAAAATATAACTGAATAGTGAGTCCTTTCAAATTATTTTTAGTTTTAGATATTATAAAAATCATTTTGATTCGACAAAAAAACTAGGATAATCTATAACTCACTCTTGAGTTTGTCATGAGCATATATAGTTCCAGGCCCATCAGCATCCTGTCCGCCATACTTCCAGTCCTTCCCCCGGATCACTCTGGTGCCGAGGGGAGGTAACTTGGGATTCTCAAATTTGTCACTGAGGTTACCTTGTGCAACCGTCCTTTCTGATTTCCCAGCCTGTTATTATTAAATCAAAAAGTAACACCAATGTATCTTACTTACACAAAATTAATATTGAGAGGCTATTGGAGACTATGACTAACATGCATCGGGCTATTGGACTAAAACATATGACTTTATCTAGCAATGTTTTTCAAAATCAATGCTTATATCAATAAAAAAAATACTGAAAATATCCTTGTGCATATAAAATCACTTTCAATCAATTACAACAAGGCATCAATAGAAACATTCAAACACATCCCCTGATAATGATGATAAAATAAGTTCAGGAGACTCATTTAACTTAAATTGAAGCAAGTACCAGTTGCTATTTTATGTCATTTACTTGAGTTAATACTTTACAGTTAACACTCATTTATCCAACATTGGAACGACGGTCTTACCACTTCAACTTGCAAGCTACTAAGGAATGAGCTTTCAACGGCATGGGAATGTCTCTTTTTCCCAGACTGATGTACTGAAACCAGAAATAAAATTGTATGTTGTCAATCAAAAAATAATTTTTTTGTCGTTATTCTACGTAGGATAGATTACCGGATTTCACTACGATGTGCATTAAAATTACTGCTCTAAAAGTACAGATAAGAGGTAAGAACATGGCACAGTGATTTGACGTGACGAAAATCGAATGAAGGAACTCAATATACTTTAAACACCTAACAAGATACGGATCTTATATGCTGAAAAAATATGTCTCTTCTACTCTGTTAGGTTAACAAAGGTAAACTTCAAGTATGTTAAATGAGAAAAACCAGCTGATAATGAATATATCAACGTATGTTTCAACATTTTGTTTTAACCATGAGTTATTACATATGGCTTTAGAGCAGATGTTATGTTTCACAAGAGAAACGTCTCATTTACATAGATACTAATAACATATCTCTTAAACATGATCATGAAAAATGGCTTGAGACTTTCATCTTATTACTTTACTTAACTAAAACTAGACGCGTCTCGATCAAATTACACCACCAGTGTTTATGTTTGGCACATTTTGTTCCAACAACTTATTGAGTATCTCTTTAAGGGTTAATGTAGAACAAAGGTCATCTTACCATCGTCTCCTGACTTGTCTTCTCTTTTGACAGCTTCAGGACCAGAACTGTGAAGTTCACACGGAACATTGATAAATATCGTCATAATGAGATAGTTATAAGAGTTTTAAAGTTCAATTCAAATCGTACTTTATTAAGTTTCTTACTTTGAAATGGAGGTGTTGTGAATATTAAAAAAAACCCTCAATATTTTGGATAAGAACATGAATCCTGTAAGAGATATATTTTAAATATAACATTTGTCATTTGTTTCAGCTGTCTTTATCAAAACAAAAACGATTTCACATAAACTATCTAACAAAACATAAAATAACTCATGACAATATAACTTCAGATTTTACAACTTCTAATGTCATCCTCTTTGTGACGTTATTTTTGTGTCAACTTGCCCTGTCGATGTTGGCTGAGCTGGCGACAATGACAGTTCATCTTCTCGTAATGCTGATTGCTGACCAGCTTGTTCCTCCTGACGACGTCGACCTAGTGATGAACGTAAATCGATTTGGTATTCCCGAGGCGTTCTTTGGTGTTGTGGAGGGAACTTCTCTGACGATTGGAAACCAGAATCGCCCACACTTTTAAGAGATGGTTCAGATTGCTTTGCGGTTTCAGCCGGTATCCCTCCAACATCCTCCGAATAAGATTGATAACCTCTGGAAGGATAAACTTATGCACTGTATTTAGTGTCTAGAACATTAAATAGTTTAACAAAAACATAGTGTAAATGATAAATATTTATTTAGATGAAGAACAATGCAATACAGTATTGGACCGACAACAGGAAAAAAAGATTCACGAAATTTCATGATTGTTTTATTAATGTCTCATTCGATTCTTATCCTCCAAATGCCTCGTAGGCAAACAATAATTTGAATTTCTTAAATTAAATTTAACATGTTATAGTACATGTTTGAGCTTTCTACTGTGAAAGAAAACGATGAATCTCCAAATTGATGTAAATGCAAATAATTTCTTAGTTTTAAAGGAAAACGAAATGTGCTCAAAAGTGAACACTTTTTCTATAACAGAAGGTTCCATAATTGTCACAACCCTCTCCTTGACCAAATGAAACACCTATTTAAAATGACTTAAGGAGATAAACTAACGTGGAACCATGCATTTCACTCGATTCTGCATCTTCTCTTGATGACGTAAGTACAGAACTGTTAAGCTGTAAACAATCAGTGGTGATTTTCGTTTGTAATAATTATGAGAATTACTAAAAGGCAATACAGGATGGAAAGAGGTAAGCTGAGCTCCTTCCCATAAAAAACCTGAGACATATTTCCAAAAATAAAAGTGGCTATTTCAGTATTGGTAGCTGTTAAAAGACTCTTTCCTTGTAAAAAATCAAATGTAATTTAACGAATCCTATACAAGAGTAACTCACTCTTCCTGCAATCCATACAATTCTGCATCTTCGTCTGTAACGCCTCTTACATCATGGTGTAACCCTGACGATGTTTGTTGACTCAGCGGTACCTTAATGTCAGCTTCCTGATCAATTGGTGATTTAACATGAGAGCCCTCTTGACGACTTTGACGATCCGATCGTAAATCTATTGTATATTCTCTTGGCATTCTGTGTTGTTCTGATTGAAACTTCTCAGACGATTGCACACTAGAATCGCTCACACTTCCAAAAGATGGTTCAGATTGATTTGCAGTTTCAGCCAGTTTCCCTCCAACATCCTCTGAATGAGGTTGAGTAGCTCTGGAAGAATAAATTCCTTGAATAAATTAAGTGTCTTGAACATATAATACTTTAAGAAAACATAGTGTAAATGTTTAAAGGGCACGAGTTCATTCATTCAGATGAAGAACTATACGAAATGGTATTGAACTGATCACTTGAAAAAAGATTCTGTACCATGTACCGAATTTTCATGTTGATTTGATGAATTTGAATAATTTCATCTCACCATTCGATTCTTTTCTCCCAATGATTTGACAACGTTAGATACAAAGATGATTCTCGTAGTAAAAAAATAATCAGTATTTCTTAAAGAAAATTTAACATGGTAAATGTTTGAGAGTAATTCTCCTGTGAAAGAAATAGACGTATCTCTATATTTATCTAATCGCAACTTATTTATTTTGTTTTAAAAGAACGAAAGATCCACAAAAAAGAAAATCAATGAAAGTAAAAAAATGTTCACAACCCTCTCCTTGACCAATTGAAACGTCCATTTATCATGGCTTACATGAGATAAACTGAATTGCAAATATGCTGTTCATTCGATTTTTCATCTTCTCTTGATTACGTAAGCACAGAACTGTAAAGCCGTAAACTGTCAACAGCTTGAATTATTGTGATTTTCGTTTGTAATAATTGTGAGAATTACTAAAAGGAAACAAAGGATGGAATGAGCTAAGCTGAGAAAAAAAACCCTGAGACATCTTTGTGACTATTTCAAAAGACTCTTTCCTTGTAAAATATCAAAGTTAATTTAACAAATCCTATACAAGATAAACTCACTCTTCTTGCAATTCATACAATTCTGCATCTTCGTCTGTAACGCCGCTTACATCTTGGTGTAACCCTGACGATGTTTGTTGACCCAGCGGTACTTTAGCGTCAGCTGGTGACTCTTGACGACTCTGACGACCCGACCGTAAATCAATTGTATATTCTCTTGGCGTTCTGCCTGGCTCAACCTCTGGTAATTGCTGGTCTGTTGGTTTATATTGAAGTTCCTCTTGCTTAACTTGACTCTGTTCAGCCCGTAAATCAAATGGAACATCTCTTTGCGATATGTGTTGATCTGATGGTAAAAAATCTGTTGTGACTGGGACACCGGAATCATATAAGCTATCAGCAGAGGGTTCAGATTGTTTCGAGGCGTCCGCATGTACCTTTCTGATTTCTTCAATCGATGGCTCATCGTCTCTGCAATATCGTATTAATTCACACAGTAAAGGGTAAGGCATGACTACTATGAAAACAAGCCTAGACCAACTAATTGAATGAAAAGACTGGGTAAGGTGGGTGAAATTAAAACATTGCGAAAATAGTATTTGGAACAATAATTCTGAAACTAGGAAGTTAAAAAAGCAAATATTTGTTGCAAGCTCATAGAAATCAACTGCCAATAATCTTATCCAACATATAAATTTCGCCATTTAATCATCCTTGGCATAAAATTTTTAAGTTTCAACTGAACAATATTTAGATTGTGGATGTGTATATTGATGAATTATTTCTTGATAATGCAGTAATTCTTATCTCTTGTATCATAAATAAGGTGCGAATGTATATAACTTTCAAAACATTAACTCAATTGATATTTTTTTGGAAAGTAATTCCCTTTGTTTTCTTGATATGAAAAAAGACATGCAACAGAAAACAAGAAGAAATAAGATAACCATACAAGCACTGGAAATTACCTCCAAGAATCAAGCTTGCACAATCTAATCAATGCTTAGGATAAACATGTTAAATTGATTATAATTACTATTTTGATAAACAAGAACCTTTAACATATGTTCAAAATATCGTATCGTCCTGTACCGTTGTGCAACATATGCTTCTACAATCTGGCCTGCAGCTGGTAGCCCTATCAATCCAGAGGGATGTTTCAACGTTTCAACCTCCTTTGACCAATCCTTTGAAGGGTCTCGTTCTTGTGACATTCCGTGTTGAGCCCTCTGGTAAACCAGTTCTCTTAATTTCTGTAATGTCTTTTGTTGTTCCTCTTCAAGGTCACCTTTCAATTTTTCTAAGATAAAACCATTCACAACCCTTTATTTTACATTCGGAGGCACTTTAAAAAGTGCATGCGAATCCGCTCTCGCTCCCTCCTTATACCCTGATTTCTTTTTGGCTAAATCCCTCGTATGGCTGTCGGCTTGATTTTCGTGGCTATGCTCACCTGTTGTTTTTTTCAGCCATTGACATGCCGTTAATTAAGCGGATTGAAACTCAACGGGTTTTTTTTCCATCCGAGATGTGCCGCTGTTGCTGAATGCGAGTGGTTTCATTGGCTTGTTAGATAACTAGCGATACGAGGGTTTTGGCTTGATGGAGATCAGTGTATTAGGAAGAAGCGATGGCGGATTCATATACGCTGATTTAGCAGGATGTACAAAAACAGATTTCAAAGTAAATGCTAAAATGTATATTTCATTAAAATAATGACATGTACTTGTAAAGGCATAATATCAAAATGTTACATATCTTTATTAGTTTTCACCTATCATTAGCACTTTTGAAACACATGAAAACAGATCAGCAGTTATGGAATGCGTAATAGTAAATACGAGCTATGTTATAGTTGAAGTGACCCTATTATGACTTGAGCACATACAACTGAAATGTTTGGACCATGGAATGCTTTCTTACCTACCTTCTCTTCTGAGATCTCTTGTGTAGCCAGTCTCGTGTCTTGAAACAACATTATAGAAATTAAATAATTGACCCAATAGCTCATCAACGTTTTCATGATTTGACGACATGTTAAGTGATGACATATGAAATATTAAAATATCAACGAGCAACTGTTCAGATTTTTGCAAATTAAGTTAAAAGGTTAATAATACTTATACTTATAGTTATATATATAGTTATAGAATAGGAATATTTCTCGCCAGGACTTTGAGCATATTTTGATCCCTGGGTGCATGAATCCAACAACAAAACTCCAAAATGTCGGTTCATCTGGAAGAAAGGCAGGTTGTACTTCACTGTCAAATTTTGGAAGAACATTTCTTGAGGAGCGAGCTTGATATCCGGCTACTATACATGTTTTGTTCAACAGGGTAACAGCTAGTTTTACTGTATACAGTCAACTGTCCTATTGAGATCGCAATGAAGAAACAGAAATGGATAAACACAATTGCAAATTTTAAATTTTGAAATAAATGAAATTTAATCGTTCTGATTTTCAAGTCTATAACATACACTGTACCTACCTCTTTGGCAAACTGTAATAATCCATAGACAAATCTTCGTCCTGAATGGTCATTTCGAGACGGATAGCAACGTCTCGTTTACAGCATTTTGTCAAAAAGTCTTCACACAACTTGCATACCTCAGCTTGCTTCTCTCGAAATTGATTGAATGAGGCCATGTCACTGAATCCAACGTCAAGGGCAATACAGCCGTGTCGTATTTTAAGTAGACGAGCCCGATATCTTTTATAGAGTCTTTCGATGAACTCCCTTGTCAGGGCAAACTTGCCATCCACAAAGCCATCATCGACATCTAAGTAAAATTCTTCAAAGAGATTAATAACGTTTAACTTGACAACTTTCGTAATCACCTTTTCATCTGGTGTAAAATCGGACCATTCGAAGGACAAAGAGGATTGTAGCCCGCCCTCTGTAAAAAAATCGATTGCTCTTTTTATGTACAACAATGCTTACCGGTTATACAAATGTATTTACTCTTGGACTGTTATTTCAGGAGAAGGAGTTCGGATTTGTAAGTTCAAAGACTTAATTTTTGCATAGAAAGCACTTAATTTGTATAAATCAGCATATCTTGACACAAAAACGGCATTATGATCGGAAATAATCAAACAGTCAGAAAACTGTAAAAGCTTTCGACGTTTCTGAAAACAATTTCATTCATTCAATCTTGTCAGTAAAGTGAGAAAATTGGTGGTTGAACGATTCGAAAGCCGTCACATTATTCTAAACTTTCAATATTTTTCAATATTGTGATCATATTTTTGGAGATCTCATTTATTCGAATCTCATTAAAATGAAATCTAAAATACTTCACTACGTTACATGTGTAGATATCACCAGGCTCAGTGAAAGCTCAAATCCAGCAATCATATGCATCGAGTTCGCAAGCGAATTCTACCGCAAATGCTCTTCACTACACGCAATATGAATATTTCGGACTGTAGCTGCTTACATCTCGATGAATGTTTGTTACATTGCTTTCAATTTACCCTGGCTCGGTTTGTTTGTAAGTCTGCAAACTCAACTTAATGCCTTAGTGGGGGGACCTATCCAAATTGCTATTACTTGAAACAGATACGTTGAATAAACGTTTCGTTTTTTAATTTGTAAGATTTCTTGAATACTCTCCATATTCGGGAAAGTAAATAACATGTTGATAATAGAATAGCACCAAACATACACAAATAAGTTTTGTGGTAATCATACACCAGTCATAATTGAAGTAAATATAGTTATGAGATTTACTGTCAAAGAATGAGATACTATAATCGATTTCTGTCCGTTATTGTAGACCTAAATGCATAGTACTTCAACTTGTTCTTTGTACAAGAGAAAGAAGTATCAACTGATAGTACTTGTAACCTCATTTTTGGATTTCGAGAGGCGCGCATTGTGATTGGTTTTATTTATTTGTCTCATCAGGGCGTCAAAGGAAAACCTGGCGGCTTCAGTGACGGGCCTTGTGGGTCTATTATCTGCGTGACGTTGTGCAGCAATATTAGATTTTATTCTAATGGGATTGCATTTATTCGGACTAAATTAAATGGAGCAAGTTTAAGATATATAGTTATTTCATATTTATCTAACAAAATTAAGGACAACCCATTTATTGTAAAATTAGAAAATCATATTGATGATTTTATACACAAAGTTATGAGAAGAAGGACAACTTGTCAGTCAAACAATATATCAACAATCCTCAAGAAGTGTACATATGAACCAATAATGTATCGCTGTCTTTGGAAAACTGCTTTACAATATCAACATGATGGTCTGCGTCACGGTCCCAGTTACCTTATATTGGAAAATAAAATTCAATGTTTGTTGATGTAATGTGATAAGTGTCCTTCTTTCAATGAAGTGATAACCTTAAACAAAAGTCACCCTTTTAAAGCAGTATGAACCTTAAAAATCACAAACTTATGATTGTTATGATGAAATTGCCGAATGAAACCCGGCCTATATCAACGTTAATGACTTATATAAATCGAGACGATGTTGCACATGGCGGCCTTTTATTTTTAATAAATTAATCAGTAATAAAGCAATTCGTCTCATTTCCATATCCCAGGAACATCGCATCAGTTAACAAAACAGGGGGTGCTTAATTAAATACCGTTTTGTATGTGAATTATTATGGAATATCTCAATATTGAATTCGGGGTGGTGTAAAACTTATTTTGTTGATTATATATGTATAATATCTTTAGAATAACAACATATTGGACTTACTTCTCTCAGACATCCGATCATATGCTTCCTTGTCAATATTTATGTTGATAACGGTGCAGCAGTCTCCCACCATAATCGTCTTGTTACCCTCCAGGAAATGTATCGTATATTCGTGGTCAGCAGATGCCATCCCTTGCAGCTGTACGTCTCTACTCACTGTCTCGTTAAACTTCACAACAACAATAAATTTATCTCATATCTACATATGTCTTTTGGACATGAAAAGTTAAGATGTTTTGAGTTAATATCACCAATTATGACATTTAAGCTCGTATCAAAAGTAAATAATACGTAATGAAAATCATGGAGTTGCTCTTTAACAGTTATATCGGTCCAATAAAGACATTGCATAAAATCATCATTAATATCATCGTCACATTTCTCATCGTTATCGTCGAATCATTTTACAAATTAATGTTCATTATAAATCCAACCGACTCGCACAGTCACTGTAATAATTTATCATTTGGCGTATAACTATACGATGTATCTTGAATATACTGTTTTATAGATTAACCATGAGATAAAAGATTGGTAGTTTTACTCCCATAAACCAGTATTATATTGGGAAAAAACCATATATATATCTGGATGACTTAATTCAAGAAAATACTCACAAATTGACTAAACTCTAAAACTCCGCCAAAAGGAAAAATGAAAGTTGGAAAATCCCAGTTTACTGTGACGCTCCACAAATGACCCTGTGATATGAATAGCTTCCGAGGCCGCGAACCGTCACGAGGGGTATAGATTTCAGGATAATAGATATTAGTATCTACGAATAATTTCTTTAGAAAAAATCCTGCAAATAAACAAAGAGAAAGCAGATTTTAATATTGATATGCATAAACATTTGCAACATCTATGAATGTAACATTATCCATTCAAGTTCTATTCTAGTTCAAAGCCCCATGTATAAACGACAAAGCATGTTTTGTGCTGAAAGGTTCATGGTATTGCAAGTTAAGATTCATACTGTTAGCATTTTGAATGTTAGATTGTATTAAGCGAGTTGACGAAATATATTTTGTATATAACATTCGTAGTTCAGCAGGCAAACAATACACAGGATGTTCAGTTGAAAGGGTCAAAGTTTAAATCTATTTTTAACACCTGGGATATGTGCTTGCATATAGAAAGTAGGAGAAAATTCACTAACCCGGAGAGAAAAGACAAGGTTATGTTAAAAAACTTATAATACACCAGTGTAATGTGATTTTTATGTAAACGTGGCTTTTTGGATGAGCTACATGTTAAACAACAGGAATATACGTTGTACAGTGACTTGAACGGAAGTGACCTACAAGCAAGTTTGTGGATTGTTGTTTGTTGGTTTGTTTACCTCATTGACTTGCTATAGCCAAATGTAATCCACACATCTTCATCCTTAAGTTAAGAAGATTATTTAAGTCTCTCATACAAATTAGAGCATACCTAATTAGCTTACAAGCGTATTTGAAAATAAGAAGAAGTGAATATAATACATCTTGCTCGATTTGATGTACCCATGGTGATTACAGGGCTTCGTTACTATCTCAAGCCTAGCTAATACTTTAATAAACTAATTATACCTTTTTAATATCACTCATTCAGATGAATATTAATAAGTAGTCGCCAGCTGATAGAAAACAAGCCTTTGTGTGATAAGAGCAGAGATGGAGGGTTGTTTTGAAGTATCTATTGATTATTATGCTTAATGGTTATCGTTATATATAATGAAAGCAACTGGTATAAGGGGTGTGTGAGGTGGTTGTAGTGAGCAGGTGGCCCATTTATTGATAAATGTTATTACAGAAATCACTTTACAACGTATTAGGATCTTCAACACCAATAAAATGGAGACGGAGGAGGTGGTGTCAATTCTGCTGGATTTGAAAGCCTTCCATTCAAGTCCTGGTGAACGTATTCACGGTAATGACATTTAGTACAAAACTAAAAGAAAACATGTTGAGATGTTAAGACATTTTTTGAAATCATATGATTCTAGTGATTTCATATGTTTACTAAATAAACTTCATACAAAAGCGTAAGTTATTTTCAATTTCCCTGTGAAAATAGAAATTTTCGAAAATGGATTCAATGTATTCAAATTAAATTTACCTTTCAGGTTGTAAATCTGTACTGACTGTAGTATGGACGAGCAGGGATACCAATGGACAACAATCCGATTTCACCGTTTCAAAACTAAACAACAGAAATGTATGCAAAGCGATCAATCCAGACCAGGCACAACTTCTCGTTAACGACAACACGAAAATCCATGATTTAGCTGTGAAGATGTACAGTCTTTGTGGACTGAAGCTTATACGTATAGACTACTCACCTCTCGTGTTGGTATTTAGCCACAGCGATAACAGACCCCTAACGCCTCATAAACAGGAAATATTCCATCTTCTCAGTGCATATCTACAACATGCTTCAGGAACAAAGAGAACAATGAAATATCAAATTAATCTTCAGTGTCATAATGAGAAGAATGGTTTCAGAAACAACAGCGTTAACACAAATAGTGAAGGGTACGTTCAGTGAATCACGACAAGCTATACCCATGTAAAGCATTCTTTGTGGTAATTGCATTTGGTGATGTTTTTTAAAAGCTAGTCAGTCTCGTAAAACACTTTAAAGAATGACAAAATGTGAAAGTTTTCACAAAGTATAAATAAGAGAAGGATATTCCAATAAAAGAATCGATGACAACTACTTTGAATAAGTCTAATGGATATTAAAATATTGCTCTTGCCATAACTGTATAATATTATCTAAATAAAACATATTTGACATTTTCAAAAAATATCATATTTATCTCTTCAGATCCTGTCTGAAGCAGAAAGAGCAAGATTCGTCCATTTTTAAACAACGACTCGAAGGATTGGAAGAGAATGTTGAAAAGCAGCAACGCCTCATTGAAAGTCAGATATCTAAACAGGAAGAACAAGTTGATTGGCTGGTTCGAAAGCTGTCAAATATCACCATATTGCCTCAGAAACAAGATGGAAATCACAATCCTGAACGAGGGCTTGAAATCCTAGATACAAACCTAGCAACCGTTGCTACGGTGGCACCGAAAACAACGATGACTACAGAAAATACAATATCAACGCCTATTACATCGTCTACAGTAAAAACAACATTAACAAAATTAACAACAACATCTGCAACAACAACTACAATATCAACAATATTGGCAACCTCATCAGACACACGAACACCAGCAAGAAGGCCAGTAGCAGCATCGCCTGCCTTTAAGAAAGTTGCAGAAACAGGAATAAAACCAATTTCGACAGCAACAAAAGAAGCCACATCGGATCGGAAATTAGCCTCTCCCGAAACGGAGGCCTTATCAAACGACCACAAAAGAAAAGGTAAGGAAGCCTTTCCCGCTCCACAGGAAATTTCCAAACCTTATGACTACATCGATGGCCAAAACGATTCAAACATTAAGACCAACAGCACGAACGGGGCCCATCTTAATCAAGTGAGTGCGAGGTCTCATCCTGTGGATAGGGAAGGTGAATGTGTAGATTTAGAGAAGAGAACCCAGTGGTTAACTCGTCAGGGCTTTGGAGGTCTGGACACATCTGTTGATACTGTTGCTTCTTCTGCTCGTGGTGTTGATAGTTTTGATGATGATGATGATGTAAATGATGACGATGATTTTTATGATGATGACGAGATAGATGATGATGATGAGCTCTATGGAAAGAATGCTACTTATCTGGACAGTTCATACGTCAGTGAGCCCCACAAGTACAGAAGACAGAGGGGAACCAAACAGCCGAAGATACTTCTAGTTCGAACAGGAGATGGAGGAACAGACAGTGACTCTGCTGTGTATGCTGTGTATGCTCCATATGGAACTGAGAAACCATCCACAGCCACCGAGAGTATCATGTATCCAGAACTAGAATATGTACAAGAAGGAAAAATTAATTTTGATGAAAAACAAATTGAAAAACATATTTTTGGTGATCCTGGGTGAGAATGTGTACAAAATTCTATCTCAAATATTTCAAATCTGAAACAATTAATCATTTCTATTTGATCAATAAATAACAACCCCCTCCCACTTTAACTGTTATGACTGTATCAAAGTTCACGATGTTTTAAAGTTAATTTTCTAATCCACAAAAAGTGATAAATTACTTTCATCCATGAATATAATTATTGTAAATACATGAAAAATTTAATGGTTTATTTTGCATAGATTGTCTTTACACTTTAATTATAGAATTTGTGTCAAAGCATTGACTTTGTCCTGACAGATTACCAGAGAGGAAGGAGAAACCTTGGGGAAGTCCTGAAGGAAAGGAAAAGCTTCGCACCTGGATAAATCACGCGATAGGGGACAGTCCCAACTGGAGTAGGTTGTCAGCCAGTGCAGAAGAAGCCTTGCTCGAAGGTATCCCATCAAGAAAGAAAATATACATTCAAATGATCTTCCCAGAGATGATCTAGTACTTGATGTTATTTATGCAAAATGAATTCAGATTTGCATTCTAGGCGATATCACCCTTTTGATTCGACGAGGCAAGATCATGTGACCGATATATGTTTCGATAAAGTGGAACGTGGCGTATACATAAATTGAATTACAGAAAATGCAGATTACACGATATACTGCCGGAACTACTTTTCTCGGAGATTTCTAACTTTCGTAATTCCAGTCTTTTCTCAGTCTTGAAGGTAGTGAATCCCGAGGTTAACACGGCATCAGTTCTGTCGATAATCTAATTTACATGAATAATTTAATTTACATGAATCGTGCAAGTGAATTGGGGGGTCTTCACGATGTTCGTTACGACCTTCACGTTCAACTAGGAAATGAAATATAGTTTCTAAGTTTTTTAGTAATGACTTAGCCAGATGATAAACTTTTTATTTTGTTCAGACGAACATGAGTAGGAACTTATGTGTCTTTCAGATTGTTTGTAATTCATTCAACAATTTTGTAAAGATGTTATATGTCAGACAAAATGACCCTGCGTTTCTCATACACACCGAACCATTTAATTTATCTCGAACTGATGACAAAAGAGGACATGTAAATAAAGATGGAAAATGGTATATAAGATTTCTTTTCATGTATTAAATAACAGTTGCAATTTGTTGAATTTTAATTTTAAATCCTTCACAACTTTTGTATGATAATTTAGAGTTTCATGAAAAGAAAACATAAATTGTTGTTTACATTTCAATACTTTTAATGATTTATCTTCAGACAGGGCACCTGTAACCAGGACGGACGAAGGGATGGACACACTACTGTGTATCGACACGTCGGGAAGCATGGAAGGGGTTGGCTTAGAAAATATGAAGAAAATCGTGATAGAGTTCATTGATGGTATTAAATTTAAACCATGAATTTAGAAGTGATTTTTGTTATTTGATATTAGCTATGCATGGGACACTGATATTGCCCATAAATGGATGAATGACGTATTGGTTGAATGTTCATTTAATCATGAGTATATCTTTCGTCGACGCTGGGTGATGTGGAAGTAGATTTTATATGCAGGACATACAACTTTTGGTTTATGCACTTTCTCAAATTTTTGAAAGATGATAGGTTTAAAATGCAAGATAAATATTATTATTTTTTTGGAAACGATAGTGAAGTGATTGAATGTCGGTTCTTAAAAACGTAAACGAATATCTTACTGCAAATACAATTTCATTTCAAAAGGTATCATACAAAATATGGGTCTGTTTCAAATAATGAAGAACATAATAATAATAATAATAATAATAATAATAATAATAATAATAATAATAATAATAATAATAATAATAATATATTTATATAGCGCCTAACTTCCATCCAGTAGGTTGCTCAGTGGCGCTGTTTACAGGGAAAGGAGAAAAGAACTGGCTAAAATCTATGTAAACTAATACAATTTAAATGAGATCATAGGGAAGACTCAATTGGACAGGTAACATTATTTGTAAAAACAATCTACTTAATATATGTGATAGGTATCTCGGTCCCTGTGTGTGTCACAATTGTCATTGATTGAACATAGTAATAACGAATCTCTTCATATAAAATACAGGAATCGAGGCGATATCCAAGACGTACAACATCCATGAAAACATCGCCCTAGTGACATTTGGAGGACGAGCCCGGGTGATCCAACACCTTACCAATGACTACACCAAACTCAGGCATTCTGTCCGTGAGCGTCTTTTATATCACAAATTACATGAAATACAAAACGTTAACGTTAAAGAATGTTTGCGTAATTCCCCCGTGCCTTATAATCATGAAACTGTTTTCATTTGGAAAATGAAATAGTCATTGTTTTTCTTTGAGGGTACTTGAATGTAGAGTTCTGCACAAATTATTATTTGTAATTTCCAACATTTTAAGTTTTCTTTTTGCGTGTGATAAATCTAACTAGAAACTATGTATATTGTGAATATCACATGTTCATTTTAATTGAAATTCATACATTTACACGAAATTGATATTGATAGATCAGAGTTGTACATTTATACATGTATCATGGTAATTTTATGAATGTAGTTAGAATTAACAATGAAACAGCAATACATTTCAGTTAGAAATACGACGAAAATCAAGTTGAAACGATGGTTGGAATAATGTATATGCTTTCAGTAAGTTTAACCGCTGGTGGACCGGGACCCATTCTTGAAGCACTTGTGGTTTCACTGGCCTGCCTGCAACACAGTGAGCTTTATTTCATTTGGTCATCTAATGAAATTCATACCAAAAAATACAACATTAAAAGGGTTTGAGCGCAAAACATTGTCATCACAATTCAAAAACTTTCTTCACGTTTCAAATGAACTATATTGAACTAAACTATCTTTTTTGTTAAGAAAAATCAAAATAGCCCATTAAGAATAAATTTTTTGTTACCAATGTTGATTATTTCAATGTTTCTTTCACAGGTGGATTATACACCATTGGCTGGAAGTTGAAGTTGCCACCTCGGATGATTTTCATTTCCGATGGGTACCCAACTACAGAACTACCAGCAACAGTTCATGACACCACCTACATCAGTGAAAGCGTAAACAGAACTGAGAATTAAATAGTTTTTGTTTACTTTCGTGAAATGAATTATACTTTTACTTAAGAACTATTTTTATTTGAAAAATTAACCCCTAAAAGTTCAAGTAAATATAACCTTGCCAAAGAATGCCATAACCATTTTCATATGTAGACAACCTCAAATACCATGTGTCATAATGACATTTCATTTACACAATTAACTACACAAATAACGATTACACTAATGAGCGTGCGACTTGAAATACAAATATTCATTTACAAAAGACATGTTAATACGCGTATACCTTTTTAACTGATAATTCAGTAACTTATTAACGGCCTTATTGTATCTTGTTAATAACGGATGTCGTGTATTTAACTGTGAAAAGATATGATTCACTTCAGGACAAGGATCATATATGCAATGCCTTCCAACAACTCCAAGATAGACAGATTGTTAGTGGAATGCCATACCCTATTGTTTTTGTTCCTGTCGGACGTGATCCAAGCATGGTAAGAGCAATGACTTCAATCTCAATGTACAGACGTTAGAACCATCCCATTTTGAAATGCACTTCATCAGTCAAGAAGTGAATATTTTTATTTAACTGTGCGAATGTTTCTTATTTACAGGCCTGTTTGGGAGCCATAGCTTCGTATTGTAGCGGAACAATAGCATTGGTTGACGCATTTCCACAGTTGGCAAAGTTTCAACGGTTCCATGTAAGTATAACATATAAAAATGCCATGGCTGGATTAATTATATTTAACTATCCCAATAAGTTCAAATTATAGATTGATCTTAACTTGCATGGCTTATGTTTTTAATACACGTAGTAATTTACTTAAATAATCTGTCAATCAAATTCAAATTCCTCAAAAATGTATAAGCAACAATTTTAACACTGGAAACCATTGAGATACCATGAGATAACATGGTCGATAAAACCAAGATATGAAGATAAACGTTTTATTTTACTTTGTTGAATTTAGTCATTTCATTTATACCACATCTCTCGAAATTTAGCTTCACCGATCTTGATACAGATGTTGTTTCCTTTTCTTTTTTCTTCAAATGCATTTATTTGGTTTTCATGGAAACATGACAATAAAAATGACAATGTAGTCACATGCCGTTGCACAATATTTACCATGACTGTTCAAGAAAATAACATCAGAGGGGCTGCTGTTCATGCGGGTAAATGGAGTAGAGAAAACCCAGAATGAATCAACTTTCTATGACTTCATCGCACGATTTGCTCCTGACCTTACACAATCAGAGTCTGTAAGTACACATGTGTATTCCTTGTATACATATAAGTTTAATGGTGGTAACACTTAGAGTCTTTATAGATCCATAAAAAGCTGAACATAGAGATAAAATTGCAAGGCGCTGTACATAGTCATGGTTTTTGGTCATCTAAGTTTTAGATACGACTTAAATTTACCATTCAGCCACGTTACAACCTTGTTGGTAACTATTTCCTTAAGACGACCCAGATTGTGACGATTACAAAATTGTATGAAGTAGGATCTTTAAGAAGATAATTCCACTTTCATTTAAGACAACTCATTCATTGTATTGTCGATTTTAACAAGTCCAAAAAGCATTCTGACGTACGTGTAGGGCATACAACACTAAAGCTATGAAGTCATTTTTGTCAATATGTTTTACAAAAATAGTAAATGACATATTTTACATAATGAAAACCAACTGGGTTTTTTTCACAGCTGCAGTTGTTTGGAATGTTCAGGGATCACTTCGACTTGGCTGTGATGACACCAGGGACACCAGCCACCTTCTGGAATCTCTGTGAGGAACCAGAGTTACCTCCTCTTGGTTCGAGGGTAGTCAGAGGTCAAGACTGGAAATGGGCCAATCAGGACACAGAGGGCGCAGGAACAATCATGAACCATACAAATAATAGTAAAATGTTCATACTTTTACTTAAATCAATGATGCTTGTTCCGCTTTTTCTCCATAACCAGTATTAGTAGTCCTGTAACCAAACTTTGAAAACTACGCTACTTAGTTCAAGACTCGAATGAATTATGCTTATATTACTAACTTCTATTACTGCTGCTGTTGTTACTCTAAATGTTGCTAACTACTGCTACGGCAACTTCGGGTTTTACTATATTATCAAATCACCATAACAAAAAAACTATGTAGTTTTCAACAGCTTTGTCAATCAGAGCACTGTTGGTATAGTTTTGGGAACGTTATTTTTCAAACGATAAATCATATTGATTTTCTCTAGGTTGAAAAATGTATTTCAACATGCACATTTTAGATAACTTTTACCTATGTAAGTCTTACTGAATATAACTATGTTTTATTTGCTTATAATAGACCTTGAATTGTTTTAGATTTTAAAGTTTCTTTCGTTACCAAGTGGGTTTCACACATGTAGTCACCCTTTATTTTATTATAACATTCAGAAATTATGAGGAAAACATTTCAACACTTATTTTCAAAAAGGCTTTATTCCGCATTGAGATGTTTCTTTATTGCAATGCAATGAAAATGGATGCTCTAATTGTTTTTACTAATATCTTTTCATGAAAGGCATTATCAACTATCTCATTTGACATTCATTAATCAGATTAAAACGAAGAAATATTCATTTTACAGCATACTGTAAAACAAATAACATTGATATAACGAAATTAAGAATTTCACATCATTGTACCTATTTTTGGACTAATTGTCTCCATTTTTACGAACTATATTGATTGGTATAAAATGATGTATTTATGATTTGTCCATGCTATTTTCAAACGGAAAAACACTTAAGTTTAAATTCAATTGTTCCACAGAGCTGGTGTACGTCCTCTGGGACAATGGTCATATCAACGCCTACAGGTATGGACACAATGGGATGTATGACGTCATGACGGTCAGCGATAGACCGAAGGTTCCAGAGACACAGTATCCGACTATTGGCTGCCAGGTGGAGAGAGGTGGGTTACGTATACATTGTATTTATATCGGAGGTTGATATTATATGCTAGTTATCAATATAAAGGTAAGGCGCTAACAATTAGAAGAATGATGGCAATTTTAAGAATAAACATTGTTTTTCACTTGTTTGACGACCTTAAAAATTATCAGAAAGACGAAATTTAAAACAATTATTGTCTTTTGTATGTACATCACTTTTAAACGCCCTTGACTTGATTTAAATCCATGTCGGACCGTCGCATATACAGAATAAAGAAGCTTTTTATCCAATAGAATTTATTATTTTCCCCTTCAGCTTCGAAAATGCCATTCAAAGGTGACCGCTAATAATTATGAAAACGTAACAAATGAGATATTAGGATTTATATCGTAAAGTGATGTTCCTCGGCGATGCAAAATCATTTCGACCAATTCAGATCTTATATGACTCTTGATAATGGTAAAGAAATCCTGATTGTACATAAACTAAGGGTCACCAAGCCAAAAGGGTACACTATGTCCCCGAAGACCCTGTCTACAAACAGTAAATACATATGTAGTAAAATAAAACACTTTGCATCTAAATATTTTGTTTCCAATGTTTTTGCAGGACCACAATGGCGGGCAATCTATGAAAATCAAGATGGCGGTGAAGGACAATTTGGGGTTGTAATTCGCAAGAATGTTCAAGGGAGAATTCTGGTATTAATATTTAGAGAATATTAATATGGTATGATTTTATGAAGGTACGAGAGGCCATGTTTGATTGAAATAAACCTAATCTTATTAAACCAATGATGTGTTTCATGTTAATGACATGTAAGAAAGGATGAGTATCTATCTATCATATGCCTATCCTATTGCCTCATGCACCAATTCAAACAAAATAATGAATTTTTTTTTTCATTTTTAAGTGCTAGCATAGTAATTTGAAGGACTGATATACAGAACCAGAGGTTGGGTAAAGTAGGTATCATGTGGTAAATCTCAATCCTTAGTTTATTCAGGAAATCACTTCAATGTCATGCATATCTTTATTGTACAATTGTTGTCCTCGAAAGGTTCGATGGAACAATGGGAATATTTTCGACTACAGATGTGGCACAAATGGAAACTATGAAGTTACGTTAAGGTACGATAGGCAACTGTTTCGCAGATATTAATTATATGCGTAAAGAGGATTCCAGTATCATGCTGATATGAAATTATTTAAAATCAACTCCTAATTAATAGCTCAAATGTTAAGAAACTGCCTGAAACTAACACATATATCCTCTTTAAAAAAAGTTCAATTTCACGCAAGGAGGGTAAACATCCCCATTTTTTTATAAGGCAGATGAACCCCAACCAGCTTTAAATTATCCATCACTTACGTTTTGTTTTACAGAGATATTTATTCATATTTGATATAGAATATTGTTAAGAGCAATTCATAAAGCTTACCATAAACGTAACGTGTTTCTACAAATAGGGATCCTTTGACTGCAATACTGGAAGCCACGGCATCAACAAATACAGGCGATGAATCAGGTAAACTTACGCCATTTAACTTCCAAATATCATAAATTAATGCTTTGGGGAATATTACAAAAAACTATTTTACAACTGACATTACAGAAGGTGAATGGTCAGATAGATGTCTAGTAAATTGATACATGATATATGATTCAGGGAAATACATTATTATATCTGTTTGATAAAATCGGTAGCAATGTTTTCAATATCAGTTATTGTAATCTATATTGTTATCTCGTTAATTTCAAAAGTGGTAATTTGGTTTTGCCAAAAAGGTTATCTCTACGTACATTATTAACTTACATGTTGCGTATTGTCCACATATAATCGAATGTTTTATTACTATGAATTTTAGCAAAAGCACCTGGAATTGTGACTGAATCAGAGAATGTGACCTATACGTGGCAGAGAGAGGACGGGAGGAAAGGCTGGGAAACATACTCGGATGAGGAATCAGTGAAGCTTAACAAAGCTTATGCGAAGAACCCGCTCGGGTCTTGTCTTTTACAGAGGAAGGGCGTAAGGTAAGAAACCTTATAAAAAATGTCGCAATAATAAAGCAAAGCGATTGATAATAAAGTTGCTAATTTTAAATAGTGTCACCTTAAAGTCATAATTCTGTTATATTCCATTAAGAATGAAAAGGAAACAGTTTTGGATAATAACAATCGCATGATTCCCCTTACCTCTTGCTGAAATGTTAATGTAGTTTTCTAAGTAAATAAGAATATTCATTCAAGTATGTGAACAATTGAGTTTCGCACTGAAATACCAACATTTTTACTTATGGCAAGGCTGAAAGACCAAATGCTTTTTTCTGTAATTTTGAGATTCAATTGTAATTAGAAAAAAGCTAACTCCCCTACACATATGTGGTGCATGACTTTCGTAAAGATCCACCAAGATTCTGGTTCCTCAGACAGGTTTTTGTTTCTTTTTGTAATTAAAAAGGGAGGTTATTATCATATGACGATACAAATAATTTCAACCTTACCAGTAATTGAAACGTACAATAAATATAAGATTGGCGCTAGAAGGGTTATATTGTCATTTTATGTGATTTTCTTCCTCTTCAGTTTCAGGGTGTCTTTTAAAGCTCTAGAAGAACGAAGAATCTCAGACGTGAAATCTCACGTGAGAGTCCGCTGTACTCCCTGCAAATAGAAAAATAATTTTTATATCAGATGTATGATCGTACTGAAAACATCATCAAAGAAGTATGCTCCAGTTAACTAGGATATAGCTATGAACTATGAGAAGAAGTATTTTTGTTTAACTGAATCATCGCAGACTTTTGATAACAAATAAACACTTTTTTTAGTTTGAAAAGAAATTGATGTACTCAATTATGAAAAATGCTTGTCGAACCATGATTGACACTGTACAGCTATTCAAAAGTAAGGAAACTGTAAAGAATATTCATATTTACGTTCCACGTGTTCTTACACAATATAGCAGTTTAGTTCATTGTTAACTCTAATCAACTTTCTTAAGAAACTTGTACAAAATCTATTTTGGAAACGATCGCTTATATTCAAATGTTATATATTTGGTAGAAAATGTATGCCAAGCATTTATAATGTTATTTACTTTTCCAGATGGAATGAATTGTATGTACAATGTAAAGAGCACAACACTTTTATGGATACTCATTTTTTAAGATGATATTTTTTGAACATCTTATTCAACAGCAATTTTATGGGCGTGCTTTATGCTTATTCACAATTGAAAATGATGTCCTGAAGGGTAGTACATGTGTTCAATATTTCATGCATATCTTCTTCTGTATAACAAAATTTAAATAGAATTGTCCTTGTTCCTGTCTGTATGTGTTTAGTATGTCAATAACTGTTTATTTTATTGTCCATCTTTGATTAAAAGATTTTTTTATACTTTCAAGTTGTTGTCTTTGATAATGAGAATAAGAACAATCAGTGAAACAGAAAAATCAAATAGTATCAAGTCAATCCACTGAAAAAAGCTTTACCAAATTACAAAAGTTCACTCTTCATTCGTAACAATCACATGACGCACTTCCTTGGTTAATACTCTTTCGTGTCCGTCCTTCTATCCATAATCATTTCGTTTTCATAGCAGAACCACAAACACTGTTAATTGTAGCTTTCCGAAACTTTGCATGAGTAATCTTCACCTAATGAAGTGGTGCCTTTTTATATTTTCATATTTACAAAAAATAAATCTTTTTGTTTTTAGAAAACAAGTTTAATTTGGACTTTTTAAAGGGATAGCTAGATTTCCAGAGCTGTCCAAAAAAATCTGGTCATCAAATCTTTCTTAAATTGTAAAAGTATTACCAACCTCCTGAAGTGCTTAGTCATTTGATATTTTCAGCGTTCTGAAAAATGCTTTTTTGTTTGTCCATGGAATCAAGCTGAATTTAGACTCTTATAGCTTTGTTTCATATTGTTCTGAAACTTTGCATAAATGTCATCTTCCTACAGAAGTGGATCCTTTTGATATATTCAGAGTTTTTTTTCGTTTCCATGGAAAAGTGGAATCTGAACTCCGTACAAGGATAGCTTCGTTAACAAAGCAGAACTTTAACACAACCCATAATTTCGAATTCTTTCTGAAACTTAACACAATGGTTTAATTAAAAATAATTATTTCATGATAACAAATATGTGAGCTGCGAAATATGTGGAAGCGGTAGAATCCTCTTAAGATTCCTTATAAAATTCTTACCTCAGAAAACTGCACTAAAAACAGTTGAATTCATCATTGATAGTCTTTTTTTCAAATGATGTCACGTTCCTATAGTATTTCTCGAAATAGAAAACTGTTTTAACATTACTTCACTCTGTCCTTCGCTCTTGTCCTTTGAGAAAAATGTTTTAAGTTTGTAATTTTGATCAATTATTGTCACAATAATTACAAATTTTAATTTGAGAAATAAATTTTTGTTTATGTTGCTACAATGTATATGTTTAATTTTATGAATATTCTGTTTTTATGAGTATTAAACTTGATCAGCAAATTCCCTATAATCCTAGATTGCAGTTCAACATCAAATCATTTGCCCGAAAAAATAGTTTGGAACGATGCTTTTCGAGATGATTTTTTGGAAACACTAAGATTGAATTATAGATCTAGAATTCAACCAGTCTTTGATAAAATTGAAAATTGCGTTAAAGACGCAATAGATCATTTTGTATGCATGATAGTAGACTCTGCTAACTGCATGAAGAAACGTATAATAAAACCACGTGATGTAACGACATTGCCATTAAATGCCGAGTGTAAGTCAGCACGAAAGGCGGCACAAAAATCACTACGAAAATTCAGAAAATATCGAAGCGAATCAAATAGAAGATTATACTGTAAGGTGAGAAACAGATACAAAACTTTCTGTCGGTGATATAAATCAGACATGTAAACGAAATGTTGAGATGTTATGCAGTGTAAGTAATTCACCAAAGCAATTTTGAAACATATACAAAAAAATTAAGAATAAACCACCCAAAAGCAATAAACTTGCCGAAACGACATGGCTTACCCACTTTAAAAAAATGTTTAAGAACGAATCAGCGTTAAGTTTTTCCTTTACGGACAACAGTGTCGAAAATGATTCAATGATACTGGAAATTGCTACCGACAGGCTTACGACAAGGTTGTGTTCTTAGTTCTATTCTTTTTTCCTTCTTTATTAATGATCTATATCACAATATTACTGCAAACAGAAATCATGGTGTTCAAATGTTTCCAAATCTGTTAGAAATGTTTATACTTTTATTTGCTGATGATGTTGTCCTTATATCAGAATCAGTAGTTGGGCTACAAAACCAGTTAGATATTTTAGAATGTTACTCTAAAACTTATAGTCTAAAAGAAAGATGGTTTTATGACAATCAGCTCGTGATTGTAAGAAATCAATATACGTATTTGGAATTTATGTTCAACACAACAGTCAATTTGAAAAAGTCGCTTGACGAATTTGCGTTAAAGGGAAAGAAAGCTTTAATCAGTTTGTTGTCAATTGTGCATAATTTTTGTGTTTTGACACCAAAGATATACTTCAAACTTTTTGATTCTCAAATTAAACCAATTTTACTTTATAGTTCAGAAACATGGGGATTCCAACGTTTTGAATGCATTGAAAAGGTTCATCTATTGGCGTGTGAAAACTTCCTTTGTGTTGGTCAGTCGACCCCAACATGTATGGTATATGGAGAATGTGGGAGATTTCCATTATATGTTGATGCTCATGTAGATGTTTGAAGTTTTGGATAATTTGTTTATGTATACACAAAAATAGATTATCGGTGAAAAAGCTTATGATATGCTTGTTCACCTGGAGTGAGTGAGTTAGTGTTTAACGCCGCTTGGGCAATATTTCAGCCATTAGCGGAGAGTGTTCACTTGGATGATCTAGGTAAAACAACATGGGCATCTCAAGTATACGCAATCTTTTATTTTCTCATGGTTATGGCTGTGTATGGCTTAGTCAGGCAGTCGGCAATATAAGGCTTTTCCTGTATCGTTTTTCGTGACACAGCTATTGGTATGTTTAACCAAGATTGGCAGTCGACATTAGATAATAGTTCAAGATATGATTCTTATCGAATTCTTAAAACCTTACATCAACCTGAAAAATATTTACTGCAATTAACATATAAGCATCTTTGACTTTGACTTTGACTTTCTCATGTAGTTCATGGTGACCTTTATTTTAATATGTCCTATTTTCCTCGGTTTTCCCCTTTCTCGGGAATAGGCAATTCCGAGAATAAGGCTTGACAAACTGTGTACAGTTTCTATTAATAGAACGAGAGTATGCGTTTGTGTACGCGAGACTTCAGCGAGTGACCCGAGACTTGCAGGTAATATATTTAGCCTCAAGATATTCCCGTCTATGAAGTCAGTTCATCAGTATATTTGTTTATGTAAGTAACATTCTCCTTATGCTAACATATGAAAGTTCCTGTAGGCGACCAGATATTAGCTTTACCGACAGTTGTAAACGTTAGCGAATAATCAGACATAGATCAGTTTCTACTTTCTCTTTCGGCGAGACTGCATTAGGCAGATATGTGTGCCTCTGGTTGAAAACAAAACCTTAATACAATTCGTCTTTGTTTCTGTCAGTGCTTCTAATTAAAAAAGTTCACATATTTATTTCACTTATATTTTCACTAATTGTGATCAACTGTGGCTTCAGACTCGGGATGTGCCTAAATCTTGCCTAAAGGGATATTATACAATTATAGACTTCTGTAGAGGTCAATATCGTTTTTTATTGGCCTGAGTAAAACAATATTGACCGAGCTTGCGAGTAGTTTATGATTGTTTTATTATATGTTTTAAACGAAATCGAAAACAGAAGGGAACGATGTCTCAAACACAACACTGTCTTATGTTAAAGTCACAAATACCTCACTGACCTGATGGAATAAGAAGCCGGATGTTTGGATAAAAAAATAACCAGAAAATGAGAAATTAAGATACCTATATTGAACAAGCATTTATTTCAACGACTTTCTTAAAAATTTCAAGAGCAAAACATCATTGTACATGAGTACTTTACTGGGGGTTCTGAATGTTATAGTTAAAGGTCACGTTGCAATTGCAAAGAACTGGTGCCGGCTTTTGAAAAAAAGATTGTCAAATATCAACATAATTTAACCGAGGATAAGATGGAGAATACTTTTGTTTTATATTTAATTAAACCTAATTGGTGTAATTTTATTCTCTTACAGAACACATAAAAAACCAGACGAATAGGAAGTTATACTTTTTCAAATTTATTATGTTTTATAGAATAGTTATATAGATCAGTTGTAAACATTTCAAATCAAAGTTTTAAGTTATTAGACATTTCTAGTATATGGAATTCTTATGTAAGATGTAAAACTTCCAAAACAGATTTTTTTTATTGCAAAACAAATATTTCAGTGATGAAGGTGTATACATGTACATATGTATGTTTAGCCCAGTAAACTTGTTATTGATATTAACTATCATGTCCCTACAACCTACCTTGATGAAATTACTGCATCCACAAATGAGACTTATACCAAAGTTACTGTTATCAAATTAATGCGAAAATATCGCTACGGTATAAAACACTTCTGGGCTCTCAGATATCTTCATTTAGCTTGGATCAAATGAATGATATGTTCGATGACACTAGTAAACATTGTTGTCACATAGAATAGATGGACGACATCAATGTATTTCTCTAAAACAACATGCTTCCGCTGTCACATCATTAAAGAATGTTTAGCTCCCTGCAGGGTTCCCCCTTATTACGCTATCAGATTATGGGCATTCTCTCCAAACAGCATCCTGCTACATCAGGGTATTGCCAGCGCCTAGCTCCATCATATGCACTGATATCCTTCGGCCTAAAATGCTCGTACCGCTAAATATAGCAAACCATTGATATGACTCGCATTCAGCAATAGCGGCCCCACCCGGATGAGAGTTCAAATAAATGTCAATCTCATTGACCAATGAGAGCTTAGCTTACATGAGTCAGTTCGGTCGTGAAAAAAATATGGCGGCGCCCATGAACAAAAACATTACCCAACTATTTCATGTGGAAACATTGACAGAAATACAGTTTTGTTGTCGATGTTATCTTGGGCCGCGCTACCGCCATTTTTTTTATAAACTCCCAATCAGCGTTCTTTACAATTTCCACATTTAGCACCACTAGATGCATGGATTTCGGAATATTTTGTCTCCGTCTTCTTGCATCATGACATTTCATTGGCTGACAAAATGTATGCTATAAATAACCATGAGTAACCAGCCGAAAGCGATACGAGCGTTTTAGGCCGAAGGATATCAGGATATATGATGGAGCTAGGCGGAGACAAATACGCTGATGTAGCAGGATGTCCAAACAGAGGCAGCCCCGTCATTAATTCAAACACAATCTCTGTCCTAATACAAACGTTTCCCGGTCTTGAAATGTAAAAATCTGATTGGATGAAATCAAAGTTAATTGTTCAAACAGCGACGCCGTTTAAAAATACCATTCAAAACGCCTCAGATATATCCGTATGATTTCAGAAAGCTTAACTTGTTTCGAAGTTGAACTTTGCACTTCGAATCTTCTTTACACTTCACTTTACACTTCAAGCTCGAGGAAACTCATTTTAGAACAGAGGTTGTTTAGGAATTAATGACGGAGCTTCCTCTGTGGGGAGAGAACGGATTATGATTATTCAAAGCCAATTATTACTTCTCTACTCTTATTATCTTAAAGACGGGAGCTATTACATGGGTCTGGTCGTCCATTTGATCTGTTTGTGTCCTATTACTGCCTATTACATTGCCACACGTTAACGTCAAAGTTTGATCGAGCAGCAAACCTACACACTTTTACCGGTCATATATTCTTTTTATTAGAAGACCCTTCGAAAAGATTTTTGTTAATATATCTTTATAACGTATTATCTGCAAAAATAGATTATTTTATATCGAAAAACACAATAAGGTAACTTATCGTTTAATGATGATATCTTTGCTTTGTTTTGATTGGTATAGAAAAGCTGCAATGGCGAGTAATCCTAGCCGTGAAGGAAAGGAGGGCATGTCCACGTTTAAGATAATTGAGCGCGGGCAGGGAAATATTATTCAAGCTGGCACCCGAAATGTGATGTTTTCTGGATTCAAAGGTGTGAGTTTCGTATATCTGAAAACACATTTGATCTTCATATTAAAGATGAGTTTTTTATACACACTTTCAATTCTACCTGTTTCATTACATTTATCAAATAATACCAAAGTATACCTTTTCCTAAAAGAAGCCTGAGAGTATTTTTAATTATTGTAAATCGATTGATACAGCGTAAAATTTACAATATATGTATAAATGTTATCTGTATAAAACATGCTTCTATAAAGCTATTTCACCCCATAATTTCTCATTTGTAGATTGTAACGGAATAACGATCTTAGTGGATAACTCGAATGTAACGAACGACCAACAAATGCTTTAGTTGTTTTGTAGATTTTATGTTTCAATCACAAGTGCCATAAGGAAAGCAATTGCCATTTTGGTAGGTACTGGACAATCTGGTGGTAGGTCTACCGTAAATACTCCACCAAGATCAGGGGACCGACAGAACTTTGAAGTTGATATTGGTGGAGAAGGTTGTATGGCTCAAATTGGAAACGACAATATTCTACATCTTGCTACGAAAGCTGGTAAGTGGAACCAATGAGCCAATGAGTATAAAGAGCTCTTTCCAAGATAATACAATTGATAAATGATTTAACGTGAATATTCATGGGTCTCTTTTCAACCGAGCATATACATGTACTTATTTTATTTAATATGCCATTACGGAGTAAACTATACAAAGTATCACTTATTGATATCCCAAATAATATACTTGAAAAATAAGTCATATGGTTATTTTGATACGTGATATTTGATCAGTCTCTAGTATCATTAATATAGAAATAAGATAACTTCCTTAACTATTCTAATCCATAATAACTGTCGAACTATTTCCACGAAAGCCTGGCTTTCATCATTCTCTCAGCACAGAGTTGTAACTTCATATACTAACCTCTGTCCTTATACTAGCGTTTCTTGGTCTGGAAATGTTGAAGCTGGTTGGATGCAATCAAAATAAGTTGTTCAATCAGCAACGCCATTTCAACAGTTATCATTCGAAAAGCCTAAGTAATTTCCGTTGGCTTCGGGAAAGCTTACCTCTGATCGAATGTGCTCTTGGAATGAGTTTTCTTTACACAACTCACTCGCCTTATTTAGCGACTGCATTGTTGCATAGCCCTCGGTGACAAGCATTATGATATCAATGCATGTTTTCATTGGCTGAAAAGTTGCAAGATAGGTTATGTTGCAATACATTGGTGTTAGGGGGAACTGCTGAAAGCCCGAGAAAAACACGTATTTGGACAGAGGTTGGAATAGCAACTTGTGACCTCTTTGGGAAGAGATTAGGCTTGCATTTCATAATAAACATGACAATCATAGGTTCCAACACACAAAGACAACAGGAGCATCAACATACACAAGAAGAACTAAAACACCCTGTCCAAGAATCTGCACACCGAGATGAAAAGGGTATAGTATTGTTAATAAATATGAAACGATTGAAAGCATTTGAGAAACAAATGTCATCGAATAATAGAATATTAAGGTTTTATGGTCTTCGAGGTTGGATAAAATTTGCTTGCCTTTAATTCACAAGTGCTTCGTTTTAACAAAGATTCCAGAAAAACATTTGCAATTCAATTATGTTGTTACTTTTAAAGTAAAATACATGTATCATTGTTAATATAAGTTTTAAAGTGCATTCATTTGCATGAACAAATTTATGTTTTTTCAGTGAATTATATCATTAATTATCATTTTTTTTCATACAAAAAAGAAGCTTTTTCTGCTTAGTTTCATTACATTGCTGAATTAATTTTTAATTTTTCTGGCTTATAGCAGAGACATTTTGTTGACGTTAAGCTTAAGACATCAAATACCATGATGGGACGCAATTTGGCTATTGTCGTCCAATGAAATGATAGGATTCAGGTTTCTCACAAATTCACAAATCAAATAAATTAAAGTTGACTTCCGTTACACAACTTCTTTGAAATCAGAATGATATCAAAACATACCATTATAATATTTTTTCACATTGTGTTTTAGATCAGACTTAAGTAACCCTCAATAACCCTTGTAACATTAAAGTGACAGTGGTACGTTTTTTTAGATAAATAAAGTGGCCTCACGAACAAAAAATAAATGATACTAAACGCAAGACAATGTGTTTCAATTAAAAAAAATAATAGAACGAACGTACCCTGATCAGCGAACCGATTTCCCTAGCTAAAATGATTATAGGTGTTCACACAAAATTGGCCGCCAGTGTTTTTTGCTTAATATTTGATTATTTCCTCTGTAACTATGGATTATCGCGTAGAGGAATGAGGTTTTGATGTCATGAAGATATTACATTTGTTATAAGCTAATATTTATTGGGGAAAATTTGATGAAAGACATGTTCAAAAAGTGTGCTACTGCCACTCTAAGTGGGTATGTTACAATATCTTTTTAGTAATTGTATCTTGCTAAAGAGAATTGTCATACGACATTTAATATTACAGCTTCTATGGATGGAGAAGAAATGGTGCACTGTCAACCAGAGGACCAGAGTGAAGAGACAAGTCACAAACATCGGGAAGACACTTCAAACACTTCTATCATAAATACAGATATTATAGTTGCCGAGTCTGATGCAAAATATACAAAGAAAAAGAAGTCAAAAAGCCTTGGTGAAAATAGGAATGCCGAAGAAAGTATAGTGGATTCTATTGTAGACACACTCAAATCACCCAGCTCCGATGAAGAGAACTCCAACTACAATCGACTAAGTAGTACAACCAAACCAGAGCCCCCGGGAACATTAAGTGAAACTGCAGGTGCTGTTTCGAATCCGATGAGTACCCCAGAGGAAGATACACCACCTCCCCTACCAACAGCAGACAGAAGTGTTTCAAGCAGATCCACCCAGAGTGAAAGAAAATCTGGAGAAAGAGCAAGTGAAGAAAGCAATGATGCCTTGAGGTCCCTTGGATTCGAAGTCACCATTCCACAGTCTATCGTATTCAGAGAAATACTTGGGAACTATGTTCTTCAAGGGAGACAACCAATTGTAGACATTCGAGCTGATGATAAGGTTTTGCAAGCTCTCGCTAAAAACGAGGAGGATCGTGAGTTTACAAAAAATTCTTTAGAAACAATTAGTTAATTCTCAAGGTTATTAAAATTTCAAATAATGATAAATTTATTGATGAATATTAAATACCATACCACAATATCATGATAAGTACTTTAACCCATTTATGTTTGTATGATTTGATTATATTTAAATTACAACTGTGAAAAACATTCCATCATGCCAGTATTGTTGGTTCACAAAGGTGTTCATGTATGTACTTTACATTTTCTCTCTCGACAGACCGAGAACTTAAGGCTTTAACAGTCGCCTGGACCGGACTCGATCATTTATTTGGCAACAAGACCTTTTGGAAAATATCTGGCGTAAGCAACAAAACGGTATTGGAAAACCTTCTTAAAGACGTCATGCAAATCCTCCGACGTCTGATCATGGCATTATTTGAGCAGTTCAAGGTCACATTACACGAGGTGAGAATAGCAAGGGAGATTACTCTGGTATTTCATCACGCAGATAAACAGAGTGCCATGAAAGTGGTTCATTCGAAAGAAGAGGTTTGCAAGCTGTTGCAGTCTCTGGTACTTGACAAGGTGCACCCCGGTCATCTAAAACTTGATATCTCATTCCATGATGATCAAATATCTAGAGGTGATCCGTCTGCTGAAATGTCTGGCCAACAGAACACTGGACAACGGGATGTACGACCAAAGCAATTCAACCGACCCGTAGACAAAGAGTACGTTGTATGTCAGTTTTGACGAATTTGTACTTGAGAAAAGATACATCAATTATAGATTGCATATGTAAACATATATCACAGAATGTTATTGTAAATGCGAATTGAAAAACCGTGATGTTTCTCTTATTGGAAAGCGGATCAAATAGCAAGAATCCTTTACATCAACAGAACTACAAATACATGTATCAAAATACAAACGTTCTCATGTGTAGTATTGTTTACTATGAATTGAATATTCCTTGCAAAACTATACATGAACGTCATACTTTTCAGCCAAGGTGTCAAAGATCAGACAGGTAAGTAATGCATGATGCAGTCAGTTAATATTACATTGCTACGTCTATTAATGATTCAAATTTCCGTCCTCAAAATCATAGCTGGTGTGCTTTTAATGATGTACTTCATTTTGCATCAAACCCAAAGATAATTCTAATCTTTAATGGTTAAATAATTTGCCTTTAAATTCATGGTCGATCTGCAGGAGGAAAGGAGGAGAAGCAATTGGCACCTCCGGTCTCTGCACCTGCTCACTGGGTTTGGCAAGATGATGACGGTTCATGGATCAAGTATGATAAGAGGCAGTCTGATAAGCTGGAAGAGGAATACTCTTCTAAAAGAAGGTCGTGCCTTATTAAAAGAGAATCGAAAGGGTCAGTTACATAAAGAAAGTTTTTTTTTCTATTTTGTTTATTCATTTGTGTAAATTAACACAATTCATAACGTTTTTATTTGATACAACAGTCGTTATAGTAATGACAATGATCTTCTTACTTTCCAATACCTGTATCCATTAAAACGACCATTGGAGCTTTGGTCGAACCTAGCATCGACTCTCAAAGATTAGATAACAGAAATTCTAGTGTCGCTTATCTGACCCAATTTAATTAATGGAAAGTTAATAATGACTGCTCATTTAGATCATTATATTTACCAAAAATATGACTGGGGCGTTTAATTGAGAAGAAATAACATAAAGCCGTAAGGCTAATCAGTTCCAAAATACCAGTGAATGTATGTGATATTTCAAATTTATAACACCATGTGTTGTAACTAGGCATGCATAACATTTAGATAAGTAGTCATGAAAATCATGGATTGTCTCTTTAATGTTTTCAGATTCCGCGTGGATTTCAAAACATTGCTTGAAACTAATGTCGAAGAACGTGGGAAGCATAAGCGTACAGTTAGAAGAGTTGGTCGGGATGTGCACTAGTAATGTCTGTCTTAACCTGTGCAAACTTCTCAAATCGTCATGAGTGAAAGCTGATTATGTACAATCGAGGTCCACAAGAATCAAAGCTCCGTGACTGTGATAAATCTTTTGTGGTTGATCCAGGAATTTTGGAAGAGCAAAACTTGTATCTCACAGAAATCTTCATAGTTATTCAGTCCTCATTTTCATAAACATTATATATTTTAATAACACTGAATTTTTTGGTTTTTATTTTGAGATATTAAATGACATTGCATCCTATTCGGTAGCGAAGGTATTTTCCTATGTACCAAGGCATCGTGCCATCGTACTATAGTGATATCCATGATGAATATTTGTGAATGGAGGTGTAAAATCATCTTCAACACTAGTATCAGTGTTGCATGCGAAGTCATCTTTGGAAGACATTATCACACTTCATATTTCTGTTTAGTTTCCGATGTACGAATAAGAGTTTAAAGTAAGATTGATATGGTTTCTAAACAGAAGGCAACACTAAACAAGTCGATTAAAGTAAGAGATAGTTGAGATTATTCTACTATTGTAAGCGATAATAAAAGCTGACTCTCGCATTCTCTGATATAAAGTACTAGTATGTCCCTTGTCCTCAAAAGGGAATTGGAAGACATGCAAGAATCTTACTTGTATTATTTTGTAGCATGCCATGAATTATCAAAACGAATGTAACTAACTGTCTCACAGACAACTTCAGCGTCTTTTATACGAGGTTACTGTAATGTTACAGTAATAAGGGTAAGTCAGTAAGGGTTTCAATAACATCGTCTGAAATAATGTTGTTGTTAAAGTAAAAGAAGATTTAATTTCCTATGACTGTTTACTGAACGACAAACGGGACACTCGCTACAGAGTTTTGTAGTTTTCCTGCCTTCAGACTTTGTAAAAATTTGATTTGAATTTCATTATCTTGAATAGATTATCATTAATTCATATCACAACTGTAATTGAGAATAAAGTACCCAAAACTTTTTTTTACAGATGTGTATATCAACATGACATTATAAAAGTAACAAATAGGAGGATAGTTTGAGGATGTTTAAACTTTGATCAAATCATGTCTGTTTATACAATTTTAAGATAGGTTTAGGTTATATTTATCATAATTATACAACATAAAAGATTCATCATTTCCAATGTATCAAGATACCAAACCTGCAGTGAACCATATAGGTTCATAGCAGTAGGACATCATCCTTTCGACTTCATACTATTTTCGGCTCAATGACGACATTGTGTTACAATTTTCAAAATGAAATATCTGTATCTATATAATGCATGTATATTCTCTTATCTAATAGAATAATAACTCTTCCATTCTATGTTGTTTTATTTCTATTTGAAATCTGGTGACGAATTTTTTACTTACAGTGGTGTGTATTGTTGAACAAATCCCAATAATATTTCTTATCCGTGATAAATTTGAAGCAATGGAATGACATTATATTAGATTTTCATTAAAACTTCTCAAGAGGTTGGTCTCCTGTGTGAAATGACTCCTGTGTGATATGTAAAATGTACCTTCTGAATTGAGAAGAAGCTAAAGAGTCTTAATATTAATATAAATGTAAGGTTTTCCGTCGAAGATGATAAGGAGTTTTTACAACAAGATGCCTTCGCAGTCACCATCCACATTGTAAAGTCTCACAATCAATTCATTCTCACTGCACATGTTCGTGCTTGTTCCAAATGAAACCTTAGGGAAGAATTCACCCAATATGATGTTAATTGACCCCAAAGAGACAATACATTAGTTGCCTTAAAATAACTTAAAATATAAAACAAATTACAATCAAGCGGATAAACCCTCTAGTCAAATAACGCAGAAAGTATCTTTGTGTATTGATCCTTGCTCAATACACGAGAATAGTATTAATTGATTTTAGGCACTTCTGCACTTCATCTTATCAAAATTAATGCATCGGCGGCGGTCATTTTCGAAGAAAGTGTTTGTAAACACTACTTACGCTCATTGTTATGATCTTTTAACCAATGAAAATGTCGACGAATCCTCTACTGTCAACTGCCACAATCCAGGTGGAAGAGATCATAAAAGCTTTTAAAGTATTCCTTAACTTATTTCTGGACATGACAGCATCGAGGCCGAGCATTGATGGATATATGATACGAGTACATCGGTGAAGCTATATCCAAGAAATGGTTGCATTAATTGGTACTTTTGTAAGCATAATCAGTCTTTTAACAATCAACCAAAAAATAGCAAATTTTCTGTGTGGTATGCTGTCTGAGTAAGTTTTCGAATGACACCATTTCAATCGCAGCATGTTATATTTACAGGGATGTTAAAATCATGTACCGTTTTAAACGGTAAGGAAAGGATCTAAGAGATTGACTTTATTTAAAGTTAATCAGCCATAAAACAATCAAATTGCTACTCTAGCTAGTTCAATGAGTTCATCGGCAATATGGTATGTCGTGAAATAATGGGTTATGCATTAGAAAGTTTCTTAGATAGTTACATTTCGTGTATTTGTTGTATATTAAGATCCTTACCTCATAAACAAGCACACTTACTTTCAATGTCCCAACAGGCGTTGGATTGAGCTGCTGTCTTATTCTTTAATTTTTCCTTGCCTTCATGACAGACGCACAACATGCGCATGTCAGAAAAGAAGCGACACGTGCATATCGTATGAAAGCGACCTAACGCGAATTTCACTGGTCCATGGTTATGTTTTGATGTTAATTTTGAGTGCGACACGATCACTGACAAATAGTTCCCATAAATTCCGTAAAAGTATTGACAACTTGGTTTTTAAAAATGTGGATAATTCTTAATTGTTGCGGTGTTATATCTATGGCCATTGTCTAAGGAATGATCTTTTGCGACAAACACATCAATACTTGATACATTTTGTATCACTGGATATTACAATAGTTGAAGACATATGCAGTTGAACGCCCATTGACACACGACATGAACATCAAAACAAAACCACCGAGCTCTTGCTATGCAGATTATCGGATCTTGAAATCGATATTGAAAATGCAGGAAATGTTTATATCCGTCTATATGAACAAACTGCTGCAAATGAGACAGTTAGGCCCTTTTCTCATGCACAGGTTTACATATGTGAGTAAAGTTACTTATGTATGTACATGTATTTGGGTTATGTAAAAGTGTCATGAGAACGTAATTACACACATAAGTAATTTTGCACTGGGAGCAAATTTGCATTACCTCAGGAGGTCATGTAAATGTAAATTTACACATACGTATTTGTATACGCTATGCAATTTGTGTCATGAGTATGGATATTCAGCTGCTGATGCCATCCAGTATAGTGCTATTGTCACTTTATGATCAAGTTCAAACCTTCCCGTACACTTTACCCTGTCTGGATAATGGTGGTTTAAGCTCCTCACAAAGTAATTCAAATGTCGTCTTGCTCAATCTGAAGTTGCTAATCCATTGATCATTATCAAAAGTTTCTTTCACAATATAGCACCACCAATTCCTTGTCCTCTCTTTTGACAATTTTTTTTTCTCTTGAACAAGTCCCAAGACGAGGCCTGTACTAAAACAATAGGGAAATCCCTTCTTCTCTTGGAGCCAAGAAGTCTTAACATAGCTAAGTCTGGCACTAGAATGAATCTATTCATGAATTTTAGGTTATATTATGAATACATGCCTGTATGTAATTGACATATACACCTTATTGCTTAACATCATGAGAACAGAAAGTATATTTACTATTACACATGTATGTTTATTTACATAGTATGTAAATATACTCATATAAGTAAATTTGTGCATGAGAAAAGGGCCTTACACTTAGTAATTGAATCAACAACACCTTTAATGTACATACGAGATATCCTGTGTTCTTTTTATTTGGCAGTTATCTTGAAACAGTCTATTCATTTCTATAAATAAACTATTGAACGTGACTTCAAGTACCGATAGCTGACTGTCAATGCATAACTATGTGAATGTGAATATTTTAAACAGCTGTTGATGCTTCAATGACTAATTTCCAAACGAGGCTGTTCAGACGCTACTCATGTGAAGTTTGTTGGGTTTTTTTCAAATGAGGTGGCTTTCTGGTCTTACTGAAAATGGCGCTGGATGGATAACAAAGACGTCATGATATGAATATGAAAAGAACGAGACCTTCCGTGAGAACATGAGACTTCAGCGTGAGGACTTCAGGCAGACTAACAGACACTCTTCTAGATGTAGCTCGTCAGTTCTTTATTGTCGTAATTGGACATTTCTATACTAAAACGTATAGGTAAGAAGAGACAACGGTTCCTTTTATGGTTATGCATGATCAGAAATTGGTCATATATAACTCTGATTATTCTTCCTCTTTGTTCAGTAAATGAGGCTTAGGAATCACTCCCATTTTGCGCCAATGTATACATCATATAATCTAAATAGATGATAAATAATTTATATTTTGTATAGGACAATGAAATGGACAACCAGGCGTAGGACCCAAGCTTACTCTCACGTTAAACGTTCATCACGCAGTGCATTGTAAACTAAATTAAGATGACATATGATATCAACCAACAATTCCAAGCATAAGTTTAGTCACAACCCGGAAGCAATTCAAAGACAATAGTGGAGAATTTTTCATTTGACTTGTAATTATTATTGTATAACGTAAAGGTGTAAATGATAGATCTGATACTGTAGAGGTTTTTTTCTTGATCTTGGATTTACTGTTGTGATGCTGGTGTGAGCAGGCAATCTCACTCCAAGTTGAAGGTCGAGTCTGACTGACCGGCCGTGACATGAGGTTAATATCTGGTTACCCTGGCTATCAGATATAGTGTTAGAAAGACAATGATGATAGAACTACTTGAAAATAATTTTGATGTGTAGCCATATGGTCCAACTGCGTATTATTTTTCACTACTATGTATTGTAATGCATTAGGATTGGCACCATCGGAATGTTGTAATGAATACTCTTTTTCTGCACATGTACGGATTATTCCTTTTGAATGATGAACTATAATTGCATTTCATCGTTTCAGACTCCGAACAGTGGCAGGTAAACCAATCCATCAAGGGGATGACGTCATGTCTAAGCTTAAGATTAAAATAAATGATCGAGGGAGAGGGAATGTTCATCAAGCCGGAGAAACATGTGTGCTTTATGAAGGTGTGAACTTTAACATTAAGCAAAATATAATGCGCGATGGCCGTTTTGTTACAGGTATGCCGAGGCTTATTTTCTGATTGCTGTATTAAAATGTGTTGTGTCAATGTAATTCTATATTCCTTGAAGTACTGTGTTTTGGAGTTGGTTTTGTTTTGACTGTAAGACTGATTGAAATGTAGGATTATGTCGAATTAATTGTTTTGTTGAGGATGGACATTTTGAATTTCCAGATGGTTATGAAGTTTTCATACA
This sequence comes from Phorcus lineatus, assembly GCA_921293015.1. Lineage (NCBI taxonomy): Eukaryota > Metazoa > Mollusca > Gastropoda > Trochida > Trochidae > Phorcus > Phorcus lineatus. The sequence continues at coordinate 4,887,757 of OV121081.1, read as the reverse complement.
TACGAAGACCACAAATTCAGTAATTGAAAGAATGTGGTCAATATGAAAGACGAACTTTTCTTCCTTTTATTACCAGCGTTCATTGTTTCATCGTGTTACACGTTTATCGAGGTTCTTGAAGGATGTTTTTAGTTATTTTGTGGTAAATAATCACAGATGTCCTTGTGTCCATACACTGATTTATTTAATACATTTATATTCCTCAATTTATAAAATCAGTAAATTAAAATGTATTTCAAACAACTAATCTGAAAGATGATAATGTCATCAAAATTCTAAAAAGTATTGCTCTTATTAAATTTTCAGATTATTTCTCAGATACATTTGGCATAATGGAAGCACCGTTGATGCTTCAGGTCCAGTTACAAGGGCTACCAGCATACCAGGACCACCAACCCCATCTAGGCATCATAGCATCACTGATATTGATGTCAATACATCTGGTGAAGGTGGCACATATCTATCGGGAAGTTATTGTGTTAGGTACACCGGACAGGGTTCACAAGGTAAGCACAATACCATAACCCTCCAAGTATCTTTTGATATACAAATATCAGTACAACGAGTGTTGATATATTTGATATTAGAGTACACGGGTGGAATATGTATTATCATTCAAAACATTCTTAATTATATCAATGTACGTCTCTGAACACAGCACATTCATTGGACCTTCAATAGTATGGACACATAGCAATGTGATGTGAACTTGTTTATGACGTCAATACATTGTGATATAACAAGGAAAAAGTGAGCACAGCTGACATTCCCCCGCAAGAAGTTTGACTGCCTTTACGTAAGATAAATGATTGGAAAAGGCGTAGTCGATCAAGTCAAAGAGTGGCAATCACATTCAAAATATATAAGGTCATACATGAAAAAATTCAATTGTTGCGTTTTGGGAACATGATTTTTCAGATGAAAACTCATATTGTCTTTTTTTCTTTGTTAGTAAGTTTTTTATAATGCTTTTGCCGGTTAACATGTGCCTAAATCAGTCGAAATAAATTTTGACCAATACCTTTATCTAAGATTTGTGGAACTGTACATGTGTTTAAAAGAAAAACATTATATATCTCAGGATTTGGTCATAGTTAAAAGAAAATAATGAATGAATCTTATTGAAAATAAAACTAATTTCCTTTTTTTTACAAATTTGCATGCATCACAAAGTTGACAATACCGTTTTGAATGACTCTCTTACCTTCTTTGAGTGGTATGTTAGAAGTTGAAAACAACTAAATACAAATATTTATGGATGACAACGTCTTTATTCTGAGATTGGCGACGTTTTGATACAGATTTTTGTAATGTTGTCAAGCTTTAATGGCATATAGAGAAACGGTGATATATATAAAAAGTGATTAAAACAATTGTGAGTTGCCCAAGCAAGAATATCATTGCTGACTACTTTGTACGGTCAAACCTCATTGAGCACTAACAAATATGACCTCCTCAACGGTAACAAAACCTGTGATACGGAGCAGCGAAACCTAACGTCATTACCGAGTAACCGCCCTTACTAGCTGCTAACCTGCAGGTAATGAAATCACCGTTTACATTCGAAACCTACGCCCAGCCTTGAGACCTTATGATAAAAAAATCCAAGCGAAAATTTCATATTATATTTTAGTCAGATGGATTATTTGCAGGTATTCACTGACAGCACCAAGAATAAAAATTTAACAATTAAATCACATCGGGCGTATTCCTCAAGTAATTAATGTTTTCTGTCCTTCTATAAATGATCCTTATTCAATGCATATGTTTTACGTTTTACGTTTTTTTCGATCAAACCTAGTCGGCATCAAGTTTTCACTCATCCCATCTTTCGGTGTTCAGAATTTGAGTAAATCTCATCGTTTTTCTCCAACATAACACAGAACGATGGCGCCATTACATAAGGTTTGACAACGAATATTTCACGATAATTTTGTTTGAAAACTGATACATTTCTATGAAAAACAGTTGAAATAATAAATCTTTAAAATTCCATTTCGTATTTCGTACTTTTAATCTCTACAGTTAATATCGATCGACCTCAAACGTGATAAATTAAAATAGTCTTCTCTTCAATCGCGACAGTTCCCTACCGCTCTTGACATTTGACATTTGAAGTTCAATTTGAAAGCCGCCTTCTGATTGGCCTATCAGAAAGGCATGCAGTGGGCTTAACTCTTAGCACAGAAAATGTGGGCCGTGATGTCAAGCAAAGCTGAAAGAGTTCGAAATATTTTCGTTTCGGCTTTGACGTTGTGAGGATGACAAAACTATTGAAATTACAATATGTGACTATGAGGTGCAGGGTGTGTTTTCTCTGCACAATGGATCTTGCCATACTGCCACAAGATGAACGCTGTCCTTGGTTTTAGATCTGCGTTGTTGAGGTTCATGATGGGGAAAATATAAAAGATAAAAAGCTAAATGGAGTGGTTGAAAAAACAACCATAATTGAAAGCAAACGGTAACCAAATAACTTTAAAAACGTTACTGACTAGAGCAAAGTTCAGCACTTTTAACACTGAAGCTGAATTTACGTAATGCCAGGATTCCCTATCATTATGGAAGGCAAAAACTTCAAATTTGAGAAAGGGGAATCCTTTCAAGTTAAACACACAGTACATTGCAAATCTTAAATTGTAATTTAAGCAATTCTCTTCCCTAAATGCAATCTAAAAAACATAAACAAGCAAGGCAAACCTACAAGTAACCCTAATCTCCGCCATCTGAAGAAGTCAACACATTGCAAATTGTAACAATGGGAATTTCTCTATCTTCCCTTTCAACAAGGTTTATGCTAAGTCAGAAAATACAACCATAACTCTTGAAACAAAAGAGAATACTATCCTTAAATAGCTAACATCTTAATAGTTTTATCATATCATGAGTATGTCATACGGACATAACATGTTGTAAAATCGTAGTTTAAAATAAAAAAAATATTATTAACGATATGCTTCACAATTACGTTTGCGAGCTACTAGAGGTTCCTGAAATGAATTGGGTTTTTTTCAAAATTACAGACTTGCAACTGACAGAGAGGACAGAAGAAGAAACACAACGCCTTCAGCCAGAGGGACAGAGTGAGGAGATACCTCACAAAGAGGTATATTCTAATGACATCTTGAAGGTAGACCCTTTGATAGACATGGCAATAATAAACAATGACTTGAAAAAGAGAAATAAAAGTCAACATGGCCAAGTAATTAAAATGGATTCATATACAGACATAAATAAAGGTGCTGATTCAAGTCCATTTATTTCCTCCGAGGAAGTCATTGCACTTTCAAAGACAACCGAAAGGAACACAAAAATTTCCATCCAACACAAAAGTAAAGCCCCCGGAAGCCAAAGAGAGACATTTGATGATCACCTTAGGACTCTGAAAACTAGAGTCACAACTCCCGGGCTTATGATCTCCAATGAAATCCAATGGGACCCTCGAGATACGGACATGGTAATGACGTCACAGATTGACCCCGAAGACGATTGTGAGTTAATCGAAATGCATTTTAGATAACGGTTCCAGGTAGATTTGTTTGTTAGATAACATTATTTTTCAAATCATGATTTTTGTTTCATCATTTTCAAACGTGCTTAAATGACATTTGGATGTGACATGGCGATGTAGTAAGTAATGTTGCTGTCAAGATAATACATCATGGAAATAGTTCAATAAATTCATAAATAAATATGTTAGAGGATTTGGACATTGGATGGTTCTTTCGGAACCTGTCTTTATTCTTATTTAATATCAATCCAAGGTGACCATTACGCTGATTGTGAATTGCCAGCTGAGATGTATGAGCAACAAAACGAAGAAAATAGGGATGTAAGACCAAGGAAATTGAACCACCCTGTAGATATAGCGTAAGTTTTAGTTTAAGTTTGAAAAAGTTGTCAAATAGAGGTCTTATAAACGTTGAAAGTTGTATGAAAAGTGTATTAATAAGACATTAATATATAACATATATATAAAATCTAAGTATATAGTCACAGTGACAGCTGGTGTAGAATGTACATAAATTTTGAAAGGGAATCACATAGTGTTAGTGTACTTATGAATTTGAATACTGTGAGCCCTTATGTTTGAAGTAAACCAGATTATAAGATTCAAGAGTACAATAACTTCTATATATCAATTGAAACAGTCGTTGCAATGATATGGAAAAACGTCACCCTTTTCAGGCAAGAAACTATGGAAAAGGAAGGTGAGTAAATGCATGATCCACCCAGTCTAGATAAAACAACTATGTCTACACGCTGTTATAGAAGTTTCTCTATCGATATAATCAACCTTTTTTTCTCAACGATGTAAACCGGTTTGCCACCTAAAGGACGATAACCATACAACTTTTAAGAGAAAACATTTTTGTTTAATATCTACAATCATTGTAAACGATTTCTAGGAGGTAAGGACAAATTGACACTTCCAGTCTCTCCCCCTGCTCACTGGGAATGGCAAGATGATGACGGTTCATGGATAAAGTATGGAGAGAGTCAGTCTGCTAAGCTCGAAAGGGAGCACTTTTCTTCAAAGACCTGCGTTATAGAAAGGGATGGGAATGTGTAAGTCAGTTAATCCTAGCATTATCTCTTTCCATTTTAGCTTATGAGGCCAAATGGGCATATGTTATTTCCCGTCAACTTTTCACATTTTCGACTTCTCCTTCAGAAGTGCTTCACCATAAAACCTGAACTGCTCAAAATGTATTGACTGGCATTGAAATGTTAAGAAACTTGACGCATGTAAGCACAATAACGTGTAGATATGCCTCTTGAATAATTCAGTCCCTAATTTGCATACTGTTAGCAAATTTCAGATTTCCGTCAATTGTTTTCTGGTTATAATTCAGTCACTGATTGTTGGAAATGTAAAGAAACTTTATACATTAAATCACTTTATACATTATTGACATATTGACATAATATTAATGTGGACTTTAAGTTGAAACGTCTATAAAGCTTGTTTAGATGTCAATTTCAAATAACCACTAACAGGGAACATGAAAATTTAGATCACAATCAATCATTATCTTAATTTTTATCAATGAAGATCATATTCATATTTCAGATTTCGAGTGGTTTTCCACACAATGCTGGAAGTGAACACCATAGGACATGGACTGCATAGAAATAAAGTGAGAAGAGTGGAAGGGGATATGAATATTAAGTAAGGGCGTTCTTCATTCGAACGTTCATTCTCGATCGTGACCGTAAAATAAAAGTTAAAAAGATATTGACTTTATCGAGTTTCATACTCGTTCTCGCTAACGATTTCCTTAAATAGTTGGAGGTTTGAATTGTAGTTTTTAAACTCTGTTGCACCTTTTAAAGACAAATATACCCTTTTAGCTTTTCATTAACAAAAACCCTGAATGAGTTACAGATTATTAGATGATTGAAACTAAAAATTGTAGAAATGGTGATTCTGCAGTTTAAAATAAAGTTCAGTGTACACGATTTGATAAATCAGATCCATCAGTTTATAAAATCTCACACTTTAACCTCAATGGGATACTGAATTGTAAATTAAGTGATTGTGTGACCTAACATTAGAGTCACAGTGGTAACCAGAGTTTCCAAAAGTTTCAATGGTTTAAGTTCATGGTTCAATTGTAAGGCAATTAAATTTGTTATTCTAAACTTTCGATCCGACATACTTTGACGTTTCAATTTTCACCATTCAATCGCGGCAGGATGATAACTTCTTTTCCATCAATTTCTATTTTTACGACACGAGTGCTTAATATAAGTATTTCCCGAGCGAGAGCGAGTGATATACTGATATTAAGGCACGAGTGTCGTAAACATAGTATGTCATGGACACGAATATGATATTCTGTTTATTACCGAAGTCGAGAAATCAAAGAAACTAATCAAAATCAACGTCCAAGCATAGGCATAGGCGCATTTGGAACACAACGTCATAGGCGAACTGTGACGTCAAAGCATTGTTTTTTACGTGACGTCACAATGAAAAAGTGATATGTTGCCCTAGGGCATCGTATGAAAAATATGAACCCCGATGTGATTGCCCTCGTAGGTAATAAATAGAAATATGATTATTTGCTCAGGCTTCACTTCTGCTTTTCATCAAATATTAGTTTCTTGATTACGCATACTTGTTTGTTTGTTTTTCAATACATTTTCACATTGCATTGTCTCTTACGTTATCAAGATGATTTTCTTCTGTAGTAGGATATCAGTTGATTGTCCTATAATGTTATCTTTTAACATTTAAGAGTTAAACATACTGTGTTTAGAAATCAGAGGCATACAAAGGAATTTTAATAGCTCTATATTTAATTTAGAGTCGAACGCGAAGCGTGAGGCTTTAAAAGGATAATTGAGAGCTATTATAATTCCGTTATATGCCTTTAATTTCCAAACACAGTATGTTTATCTCAATTCTACAATAACAACGTTTTAGAATTGAACTAAATTCTTCGCGTTAGTTCGGTTGTGCTGTGTCATCGATGCCCGTGCGCGATTTCCGCAGACTGACATTTATACAGAGATGCCGTATTTTGAAATCTTGAATAACGTTACTTGAAGTAAACAGAAGACTGTATGACCAGATTATACGCCCTCTAATTTTATTTCAGCAGCCAATCAGACTTTGGTATGTCGCACGGTTATGGTAGAATTCTTGGTGTATATATGCTAATTTGCTCCATTAACTTTGAATAACAACATGTTTTTTTATTTTTGATTACAAGGTTCAGTGACTCACCGAAGTAGTCTTCTCTTAAAAGTACATTCACACTCTGTATTCCTGTGTTTCCTCTTTTATTTGTTGTATGAATAAATATTTCAAATCAGAGTAATAACATTTCTTTGAGAGGCATTCAGAGACATCCTAATTCTTTTAAATCATTGGGTAATGACGCCACAATATTTTGAGGTCATATGCACAGTGACGTCAAAATGCTATGCTATGCAATACATTAAACAGGAATATAGGATTACGTTAATATCTGTAGCTTTTTTTCATTCAATTGAATTTGATACAATCAATATGTCTTGGTACAGTAACGAAATATTATGACATGGCATTATAATAACATGCAATTCAATACACACAAGTTTTAGAAAAGTAATTAAACAAAGTATTAAACAAGTAAAATTCGAGATTCATTTGAAGGCATTCTCAAGAATGTTCCATTTTCTAACAAACGAATTCATATTGAAGTTTTGTTTACTTGCAATAAACCTATCAATGTCAAGAACATCCTTTAAAATGTCTTTATATATTGTGAAACTTGGATTCACACCTTTGATATTCATATAAAAAATATGGCGCCTTCTTATAGTTTCATATGATTCAATAAATGGTTATCGTTCGCACAGAATAATATATCTTGAGCAGAGGCGGATGTTCTATTAAAAATATTATTGATAAAGTCAGTGAATTCGTTCCAGAAAATTCTAACACTTGGACATTCAATGTATACATGATAAATTCTCTCGCTCAAACCACATAAAGAACATACTAGCAACTAGCTTCTTTTTCAAAAACTCTCTTTTAGGATATAAAGCTCTGTGAATAGATTTGTATTGGAATTCCAAAAGTTTTGTATCTTTGGTTGTTTATCTATTTCTTAAAAATATGGTCTTCCAATTGATATGATCTTTTAGGTCGCATTCCCATTTGGAACATGCTTTTGGGAAGTTACAGTTTGCATCAATAAGATTATCATAAAATAATCTTGAGGATTTGAAGCTTTGGTAAAATCGGTCCAAGGGGAATATATAGGTAGATTTGTCATTGTTGAGGGATCAGATGTTCGAATGAGATCTTTCCTTTTTTGGGGAATACTGAGAATGATCCGGTTTAGGTCAAGTACCGTACCCTTAATATCATATTTTGTCTTAAACTCCGTAAATGTAAGAACGTTCCAACATTTGCATGTATCTTTCACTTAGGTTATTCCTTGTTTGAGCCAGTTATTGAATATCAAATATGGGTTGTGGCAATAGTGGTTTAACCAGAGCTGTTGCTCAAGTATTTCAGTTACGTTGCTTTCATTCACAAAATAAGATTTGATATATCTTTGCCAAGCATCAAGTACATCTTTCCAAAACGGGTAAAGGCTTTTATATCCTTTGTTGATATTTGCTCCCAACAGAAGAATATTTAGGGAAACCAACCAGATGATACCAGTTAAATTTCGATACATATATTTTTAAACAACAAAATTTCAATGAATCAATAAATGATTTTACTTCAAACATCCTGAGACTGCCAACTTCTCACATTAAATGTATTTGTTTTATCTTGTCCCTTTAACCGTTCCATATCAAGTTGAAAAATGATTTATTCAAATTTGAATTAAAAACTTTAGGCGGGTTTAGGAGAGACGAAAGAATATGAACAATGGTAGAAAATGACAACGTTTTGATACCGGTTATCTTCCCTATCAAAGTAAATTTTCGCTGCTTTAAGTTCAAAAGATTTCTCCTTATATTTTCCAATCTTTTTTAGTATTTATCAACCAAAGGTTTTCCAAATCTGCATTCGGTTTTATTCCCAAAATATCAAAACTTTCCGTGTGCCAATCAGTCGTGAAATCATAGGATAAAGTTATGTTACTGCCAGCCATTGACCCAATCCAAAAGGTCTGATTTTAAAACCTTGTTTAGCAGTTATTGCGTATGTAAATAACGTCATGAATTACGTCCCTTGCCATTGTTAACGTTACATGCGTAGCAACAGCATGTATTATATCCTGATGATCAAATTTGTGTGAAACCGGTTGGTAATACATGATTTAATATTATGTAGAGTTCAGTTTGGGAATATATCCTTATCTATATACAATATAATAACTAGTTATATACAAAAGCTCGAAAATGTCACCTAGGCAAAAACAAACGAGATGGACTAGATGCGAAACCTAAGTGTTTAAATAAAAACGAAGTCAATGATTTCAGTACTAAAATGATCGAGCTGACAAGGAAAACTCCTCTGCTTAATGAAAACGCATTGTGAATGTTCCCCAAAACCATCAAACACCTGGTTGGATATTCACTGCAATATATTAAATATGTATGACCATGTCATTAAATTGTGGTTTTTTAAAAACCTCCTCGGCAGGGCCTCGCATGTTTATCTGTATATCATCTCGGGAAGACATTTCCATCTGTCGGCCTTCTGTCGATATCTGACCTCCAAAGAGACACGTACTAGCAGTTCATTTGCCCTTTTAGATATGTTTTAATTTAACAGCAAACTGACTGCATTCATGAGATCTTATACTCACTCCAATTTATTTAAATGAATAGAATTTCATGGGAATTGATGACAAAGTGGGCTTTGCTGTGTATGGTAAATAACGACCTAGAACTTGGAGTTAGCTGTTACAGCGAAATCTCTGTAATTATACGCAATAATATAATGATGAAAAATGGATCAAATACATAAGCATGGAAGAGTTTGTCTTGTGGTTTTTACTAAATAATACACATACATATAATTCATGCGTATGAAAACACCAATTTCATTTGATTTTTTACTATACAGAAGATGAGGAAATTCTTTTAATTTCCTGTAACACCTAAATTGTACAGATATATACATTCTATAAACATGAAATGCTTGGAATGGTAAATCAAGTTAGTTAATCGCCGATGAGATATATATATATATATATATACATATTGAATGAATATACATATTGTAATTAAAAAATGTGTGAACACTCTTCAAAAAAGGAAATACAGCAGGGTGTTTGAATGTTTCGAATGTTGAATTCTCTCAAAAGCAATCAAAATATAAAAACAAAACATATTGATAATGGTGGATATATGTCTACAGCGATATTGCGAAAAAGAAATTTTTTTTAGTTTGATTCGTTTTGTTTTAGAAAATATGTGACGAGCTAATTGAAGAGCTATTGGGGACAATTCCTGTAGACCAATTCCTCAAAAAAGTCTGAGATGTGTGAATCTCAGAGGCACGAGTCAAGTTCAGGATCGTCCGAGTTAACCACTTGTGTCCTCCAATTGTCATAACGATGTGGAATACCTGACACATCCACGTTTCGGAAAAAAAATCAAACCTTACTTATAGGAATCAGTTTTGTAAACATGGTTTCCCTATTTTGAGAAATCAATCACCATCCGTGGTGTCGTCAAGATTGAAAAATTATACCAAGCACACATCGGTTCAATTTATTGGCATTTAAAGTTATACTATTACCCCACCTTGTAGGCTAAACAAAACACAACAACAAATAGTGCTGCCGGTTGTCTGTCATGTGAATTATCAACTTATTACCTTTGAAATGCTCTTGATAATTTTGCTCTAAACGTAATTGAAAAGCAATTACCTCGGGAAAAAATGGCTTTTGCGTGTCTTTTTGGAAGAGACTTAACGATTAAATTTACACTCATGTTCACTATGTATATCAAATATTAGACGCATTTTACACATTGCAATAAATTTACATACGCCTTATCCAAGATAGGTATTTGTCCTTGACAATGGACTGATAGAGTATATTGAAAAACTTAGTAAAAGGCCTCTTTTACATACAAATCCTCTATATTCAGAAAAAAAGGATTGCTGCGCAGCATTAATGTCATTCAAGTTGTTATAAAATCAACATGGACACGATAATTTAAGGACACAACACACATAAGAAGTAAATCCGCAGCATCAGGGAAAATAATAGACTCTGATTGTTTTCTGATAAAGCTGTAGCAGCATAGGTTACAATTTAAGATAATATAATCATTTCAGAAACCAAAAGCCAGCATAGTGAAAACTGCGAGATAACAAAAAACGTTTTCGCCAAAGAGCTTCTTAAAGAAAATGTAAACTAAAATGTAAAATAGTGCATTTAGAAACAAATTGAACTCACAACATAGTTGAGGTCATACTCGATAACTAGACGCAAAAACATATACAATAGTTACTTACTGTTCTAGCGCATCTAAGTCTTAAAGCTGATCTAAAATGTTTGAAAACAGACATAATCACACGTTTTACAGATTTGATGTATACATGGGCTATGTCACATGGGCTATGTCCCGTCAATGTTTTTCATCATGGAACGCAGCAAGTGTCTTCATATCCTGATCCTTGATTATTGAGCCTCTATACCTGGCTATCAGCTCCAAGAACGTCTGCAACAACAGAAATCAAAGACAACACAGCCTTTTTTCATTAATGTATCCGTTATGGTCGCTGGTTTTAAAGTCCATTAGGGAAGATGAGTTTATTTTGTTTAATGTATTACTTAGATGTAAGTCAAACAATTTCATGGATACCCATTAGTTAACTGTATCCTTTACGAATTTGTTAACTTACTGCAATAATATTTCATAAACTGAATTTCGGATAAAAGAGTATCAATGACTACGAATTACTTGAAAGATTTAAAAACATTCATTTAATCGTAAGGAAAAAAAGTACATATGTACAAAGATTTGTGCATTTTCAAGTAAACTTGTAGTTGAAGGGCGCCGGCCTTATCAAAAAGATATTTAATTCAAGGAGAATAAAATCTACAAAATATAGCTGATGACTTGAGAGCGCTTGGGTGTTTATTAGGACTTAATTGTGTATTACAATTCCTCATATTTAAGGTACGACCCTGATTGTATACATTATTTGCATCCTCTTAAAGCAATTCATTATTTCAGAGAGAAGTTTCATATAAAAATTTACTTAGATATACTTACCATATCTGCACTTTCCACAGGAACCCAGACGAGTTGTTGCTGATTACCAAATTCTTCAGTCGCTCCAAGGTATTTAACGAGACGGCAAAACGTCATCTGCGACTGTGTGTGTGTAAGAGTTGATACTAACATCGATTTTAAGCAGCTTCTTGCATGATCGCGTATTATCGACATACATAACACTTCACTTATTGCGTAGTGCATAAATGTGTTAGAGCGCATTAACTCATACCAAGCTGTCGTTTATTTGCACAATTACTTCATGAAAACAATTGTGGTTTTCATGGAAATATATCATAGAATTTACATAATAACACATGTAAATCGTTAGTAGATTTCAATGATTAATCCATAATTCTCATTCCACTGCCTAAAAATGCACTTTTAATGGTATAAGGCATACGAATAGGTGTACATATACAGGTACATGTTCTTACGTCTGGAGGAAGTATGCTTTCATCAGTTTCATCACTTGTTTCCACAGAAGATCTGCCACACGTGATGAATATAAGTCTGGATCTTCTAACATCAGCGTCAGGACTTTGTTTTCCGTCCTCTATGCATTTCATAAGTTAGCTTTTAAAGACATTGTTCGAAAAAATAGTTTGACATTTTGGAAGGTTAATTAAACAGTCTCTGAGCATGGTGTGGACGAAAATATTTTTATTTCATGAAAAAACAAAATAACTCCAGAAGAAGATTCTTGAGTATTGAGAATCATACAAATCTATATACATAGAAATAGATAGGTATCTTTCAGAAATAACTCGTGCACCTCATGTAAGAAGAATTCAGTATGTGATTCGAAAACATAAATGATGACACCAGTAGACTCACATATGGACTGGTTTGATGAACACTATTTGATGATAGGGGTCGTCAAATATTTAGTGGGGAAAATGAGAATAGTTGGTTTAACCTATCATTACTTTCGATATATATGTTCTTACCCAAGCGGGCACAAATATGCCGGGTATTAAAGTTTTCATAATGGTCACGGGAATTACAGTTTTTCTAAAAATAACTCAAGATCTGATTGGCTGACAGAACTACTTTCTATTCACTCCTTCAGCGAGCGTAGCACACTCGTGTAAACCCGACTTCAAAACAAACATCGTTTTCATTTCGTATGGAATTACATGAGAAGTCAAGTGTTCATGACTGGTTTGGTTTACTATTTCTTTCATATTAGATTGTCTTACTCAGTATGTTATCCATAAACACGTTAGGAATTGCTGGGACTACATTTGGTTACGCGAATGAAGACCATAACATAATCGTCGTTCGTCGCGCATGAATATGACCGAGTTAACTTGCAACTTGCCTTCGCGAAGGTATTTTACAAAAGTACCTTAAATAATCATAAATATGACTTGGATAAGAAAAAGAATAACCAACTCGAAGCTCGGAATTACGGTTTATCTGTCCCTCGTGAATTATTATGATAATTCCTCGCTAAAGTTCGGAATTTATCACAATAATCCACTCAGGACAGATAAATCGTAATTCCTCGCAACTTGTTGACTATTCTTAATATTCTTATAATATATCACGACTGAACATCTATGACTTAATTATCCGAATATCAAACAATTAACCATTGTTACTTAACATACCTGGGGTTAAAACAATCTTTCTGGCAGCATAAATCACGGCCAAAGAAACTGGAATTGCTTCAAAGAAGGTCGATTTGCCACCGTGAGGGAGATTATCTGTAATTTTAGAAGACAGAGGTAAAAATCTCGTCATTTACTTTGTAGCATTACTTTAGGATTTAACCGCTTTTCGACAGACCTCGAGACCTTTGCATTCCAGCCAATCAGCGAAGAGGAAAGGAATAGTAAATACGTATGAATAAGTATATAGGAACCTGTGATTGGTTACCTCTAAGTAAGAGAAATCTACAGAAAATGACAAAATCTAGAAAAGATACAAGGCATGACACCTGCCGGGAATTGATAAGATCTTAAGGTATTAGGATGAATGCTTTTTATATCTGATTTCAATGGCGATATAGATTCACTTTTATGCTAGTATACATTAAGATTGGACAATTATAAGCATATTTATATGATATTGTTTGATTGAGGGGACAATTACCATTAGAAGATCATTGCATACTATAATGCATGATTCATCTACAAATGGACGCATAGAGCAGATTTAACATATATCTTTGGTGTATTACATCTTTTTATTTAAGTAAGCTTATAACAGTTTTAGGTTTGAAAAGTCTTGACAGTCATTCTTACCAATAGCCTCTCTAACCTTGGAGAAGTCATTGGTTAAATGTTGAAGCACCTTTGCACCTCCTGAAACACAAACTACCGCAATGTTTTGTTCCTTCCCTTCGTCAGCTGCTCTGTCCTCAACACCTGGTAGGGTAAGGAGAGTTATTAGAACACGAATACATTGTTCAACATCTGTCTCAGATATTATCAGATTCGGCAACAAGAATCATTATTTCACAAAATGTCAATGCATTATCAACTAGTGTCCAAATGTGTTTATAGCACATTTTGACACTACTTTATAATACATCAACATTTTATCGAGATTCTAATATCTTAAAATCCTGAAAGAATTACCATTTACATCAATAATCGAAGGGATAACTTAGTTTCCATTATACCGCATATGCAGATTTATGGATCGTCATACAAAGTTGCAAAGGTTTCTAATAAACTAAAGTTAAATCAAAGTATGAATTTTAGTTAAGTGGAAAACGACGGGAACAAGTATTACTATCAACAAATCTATGGGCTAGTTTCTTCATGTCCTCGTATTCTTCCGTTGTCATGTGTCGTGAACAATCCAAGCAAAGGACAGTATTTGGTTCCTTTACACGAGGGGAACAATCACTTTCTGGAAAAAGGTTGTAACTGTTATCAACAGTATGATATAATAATTGGTTACATTTAGCAACATTATCTAAATTAAATGATGCTTCATAGAGGTATTTCTGGCGGCAATGTACCTAAGTAACGAATACTTTAAAAAGTGGGTTACAACTGCAAATCAGAGAAACAAGTAGCTAGGTGTGGTTAACCTTTACTTTTTTGCGCTCTCAAATTCCACAACACAGTAACCATTTCCACTTAAGATATGCTTTTAATTTGAAAAATCTCTGGCATTTTGGAGTCACTATTTCTGAGTGAAGAGCAACTTACCTGAACACAGTACATCCTGAACAGACTCAACTATCTTCTGACGCTTCACGGTCCTCTGTATTTTCCTAACAAACTGATCGTCTAGCAAATTCATTATCAAACCTGAAAGGTAAAGAGTCTAAAAATAAGACCATCAGAAATTGCGAAACAAAACGTTACATTTTGTCCCATAATACACGTTCTAAACAGTAAAAATTACAAAAGCAGTGGATCGTTATCATATGCATTTTAATTCTTATTCATTAATTTCCCAAGGAGAGTATTATTCTGGTAATTAGCTGTCCTGTCTACAAACCAGGTACTCCTCTCTCCGTCTGACTGGTGCTTTCCAGTTGACATAATTGTCTACATGAAATATGGTGTTCTGCAACATCAGGAGGCTCTTCGGACGTTTTGTTTCTCACCATATCTGCAGTATGAATAAATTCAATTATGCCACATGTTTTTTTAAATGCATCCGTCTCGTTCGTATTTTTAGAAAAATATTTATCCCGTCTTTTGTTTTTACTTTCTTTTTTGATGTATTTCTAGATGAAATCATAACTTTATTTACTGTTTCTTTTATGATATGTTGTTCTCTAAATTTTAAAGGATTTTTTTTTATATGAAAAGAGTTTTTTTGAATAAATAAATACAGGACATTAATGAAAGGGAAATTTACAAATATACAAGTATAAAACATGTGGAGCAATAATTGGGTATATCTAGATAACGATTATACACATACAGATGTTCTTGAGTATGAATATTGACTCGGCAAAATGCGATTCATACATATGTTTAGGAAATGTCTCGAGATCAACGTTTAATATGGTATTAACTTAATAGCATAAGTATCGTACCATCTGATGGGATCGAGTTGAACTTAACAAAGGTGTTTTTTGGTCCGACTAGGACGTTGTTGTCATCGCCGCTCACATCTACATTTATAGTTTTGGATGCTGTCATCTCACGATGCTGTGATGCCATTATGAACTCCTTGATATCTACATCAGTTTAACGTCAATGAATGCATATCACCCATTCATTCTGAAAATTTCATAACAATCATAAATATTTTTAATTCAATGGGATCAAGACCAAGAGAATTCAATATTGTGACTGTAGTGTGACTCTAATATTCATCTATCAATACAAGCTTAAATTATGCTTATCAATAGTTGTTATTATCAATCCTTGAATTATCTCTTTTTCTTGTGATGAAAGGAATCCAGAAATCATTCACACACAACGAATGGATCAATAAAAAAGATTTCCATTTATTGAATAAGAATATAATCATAAATAGATAAATTCAATCCTTATTTACGAATACATTAGTTTGAAATATCACGACTGAACCTTTGATATCCACAATATTATTATAAAATAAGTGGTTATAACATTGGAATCGCCATTTGTTAACTGTGCTATACGTTCATCTGAAGTCTGAAGAATGTTTAAGCAAGATATCGACTGAGACTCAAACATTAATTTTTAGTGTATAGGAATTGTACCCATCTGTTTAATAATTAGAATTCAAGTGATATACGGTACTCCAGAAACCTATTTAAGTCATTGTTCACCTAGTTACACATGTTTCAAATACTACGCTTTTAAAACTAGCCAAAGTTAAGGCTGTCGCCCTAGGCTTAGAATATTATTTCGAAAAAACCTCAATTAACACTTATCTGACATCATCTTTCACCACTAACCATGAAAATAGGTCACTTACATGTTCATCAAGTATTAACATGCTTTATGATAATACAACATAAGGAGGGATAGAGTGTAAAACTAAATACAATTAAAAGATATGATTGAAAATGAAAATACTTACCAAAATCTGAGCCTTTGGAAGGACCTAGTGTAATTGCGTCTCCGTTATAGCGTCTGGGATTTGATTTCGGTAATGACTTTATCAGAGTAGTAGATTTGTACTTTCTCTTTCGGTTTGAGGAAGTTAACTTTCATGCATTTCACATAGGAAGAGCCTTTAGCATTCTATGTCACTGATTTGTTCAATCGTTTTTTTAATTCTGTCGTTTTCAGCCACTGGCACATACTTTTATCTGTAAGGGTTGAATAGTTTAAATGAATGAATAACAACAGAGCGTCAGGTTCGTTACACTAACTGCATTGTTTATGTGTTATTAATAATAGATAGTGTGTTTGTGTATGTTCTTTAGCAGTATCGTCAAGGGATATGCGTCCCTGTGGTTGTATGAAGTTTCTGTATTTGAATAATTGAGGCAATTACCGATCAAGTGAAAAAGTTGAAGTCTCAATATGCATACAGAAGAGAGTTACGAGTATGGATCATCATGCCAGTAACTGTAATAAAAATATCTCTATTTTATGATTTCAAAAACATTTTCAAACCTGTGTATATTAGTTGGAAATGGTCTTAGTGTAAGCTTATTTTTACTCAACTCAGTAATTCATTACACAATGTTGATTTTAAAACCATTAGTGTTTGGTTTAATGTATTGATGACGACGTACATACGCCCTGTATTTTCATCTTCTTTCAGAACATAATAGAGATCTACGTAACAGACTCAAATTAGAAAAAATAACGTCGACAGTTAGCTTCGAAGGATACATGCCTGACAGTGCAAGGTACGCAAAATATCCTTATGGTAACTTTTAGATACGAAAACAAACTGATTTATTATATATATTTTTCTTTGTTAATTACCATGACAAGATCTTTATGAAAATTCATTTTTTCTTCTTATGCAAGCAAACAACGTCTTTAAATTGACTCTACAGTACTTTCACCGTATTTTCTCATGCATGTTGCAGCAAAGGAAAGATTACAAAGGAATAAAATAATAATGATATTTATTCACCGGGTCGTAAGAAACTAACAACCGAACAGTCAACTGGACTGGAAGGTGAATTACATGGACATGAAATACGTTCAAACTGTGATTACCCCGAGGAAGGGTTAGGAAGTCAGAATTGTCCCTCATACGAAGGTGAAACTGCCACACCTAGCGGTAACTCGTCTTCAAGTCACAGCAATTTTAACTGTTTTGAAGGACATAATACTTCATCAAAAACACAGGCTATGTCAAATCCAAAGGTGACATGTTCACTTGGGTATCCCAATAGCAGCATTAAAATAACTACCTTGCCACATGACAAAAGTCAAGCCGAGGATTCCATTTATCTTCACCTATTTTCATTTACATTTGCCTGTGTGATCTGCTAACTCCGGAACTAAGACAAAAGGCAAAACTTGGATAATGCTGAAATTTCAGCCACTACAGAATTCTGTGAAACTTTGCCGCCCAAGTTTCAGGAACTCCTGTTCCTCTTCGCTAGAGAAAAGGAAAATACCTTTTTCTGTGTGGATGGACTGTTTTGACTGTTTCAACAAAATGAAGCAAAATTATCAATGTATATGATTGCTGACTCAATCGATACATTGAACACACTCATGTCGTATGGCAGTTCCACACATAAACTTGATGACGTATATCTTGAAAAGTATCTTTTAAACGGTTTTTCAACATAATAAAATGTAAAATAATTTCGAAAACAAAAAAAGGTCTTTACATAAATATAAATATTTGATTTCGCACATATTTTTAATCGTAATTGTATATGTACACAAAATATTATGTTGTTAATCTTTCTACTATTTTTTACAAGAATGTCCAACCATTTTTTTCGTATTAGATTTTTACTGCATTTATTTGTTAAATGAATAATTAAACGTTTTGTTATTTTATAGCTTTTGAAAGCGTAATGCAATAAGTTTAAATCAAACTAAATGTAAAGAATCTTGTTCATCTAAGATTAATGTTTTTATTTCATAATTAACAGACATTATTTACCTGAAAATTCTTAAAACAAATCTGTATTACTTTCATACATATTAAGAATCAGGAATTTGCATAAACTTATCCTTTAAAATATAAAATATGATCTCTTAAAAATAATAATAACTTACCTCAACAGGTCTAGACGATGCCAGAGCCACTGCAATGAGATGTTTTGTCAGATTAAATACTTTCGAAGTAAGTTTAAACTGTCAAAACCTTACCAACTATTTGCTTGATTATAAGATAAAAACACATGTGTTAAATAAGTAATATATTTCAGGTTGTCACATCTGAGAAATGTATACCATCTTGTTAAGTTTTACTATTTATCAATTTACTTCTAGATTTCACGTTCAGAGACGCCTGGCAGAGCAGATATTTGAAAACATTCTTGAAGGTGAGAGAAACAGCTTTGGGAATAATCATGACATATAATATCATAACATGAAAAATTATAACATAATTAATTAGATGTAATTAGATGTGGAAATCGTCTTTTGGCCGTTCTCAATGAATAGCCCCAAAGATATATTTGTTTAAGTGATTTGGAGTAGAAAGGCAAATCATTTGACATCATGTCTGCAGAGATTTTATTTTGATTGCGTGTGTATTTATTGTAGCATTCGGTCAAGAAAGCGGGTGGGAGCGAATGGAGTGTCCGGCCTTTCCATATACTATTGACAGAGGAACAATTTTATTCAGGGGTGTTCTCAAAATTTTTTTATATATATATTTTTTTAATGATCCGAGGGCCTGTTGTGTAGACTAACGGCCCCGACATCTGTCCAAGTCAGTAACTTGTATCTATTCTAATGCGAATATTACATTGCGTCGAATACGCCTCTGTGAGAAATGAAACTGCATTTAAGAGGTATGATCCCATCTTTCGAGTGTAAAAATGATAAATTGTAGTGTTAAAGGGCCACACAGTATGTTGTTGGAATCAAATATATCAAACTTTATAAATGGTGCTATTCAACAGAGAAATAGCGGTTGTATCTAAAACTAAGAATCTTAGTGCTTATCAGTTCACCATTGTGACAATAAACAGGTTAAAGTAGTAATTTATGATCGAGAACAGGACAATGGCGCGCGACAATGATTGAAACGTAATTTTGGAATCTTATTTACAGCAGATATCAAGACAAAAAGGGGCTGATAGGGTTAAGTAAATTATATAACATATAAACATGTAAATGGGAAGCCGAATTTTTTAAACTTATATATACTTTTATATTTGATTATCATTGATAACAAGAAAATATCGTAATTTTGACAGATTAGAGTTTTTCCGAATTTCGCCGAGATCTTACAAGAATATCGATAAAATTATTGCTTGGGATTTACAAAGCCTTGTATCTTTATCAGTCCTTTGTACTAGAAACATTAAGTTTTATCATAGCCCTGAACGGGTTTAGCCACACTAAATAAGATTTGTTTCGTTTCTGTCATTGGGGCAGTTCGGCTTTCAAGTTCATGAGCAGACAATTGATTACATCCAGCATTTTAACGTGTTTAGGCGCCCTGAATTCAAAGTCTTCAAATTCTAAAACAGGT
The DNA here is from genome assembly GCA_921293015.1 of Phorcus lineatus. Classification (NCBI taxonomy): domain Eukaryota; kingdom Metazoa; phylum Mollusca; class Gastropoda; order Trochida; family Trochidae; genus Phorcus; species Phorcus lineatus. The sequence continues at coordinate 4,867,525 of OV121081.1, read as the reverse complement.
TTCAAGGATACAAACCATGTCACAACTATATATGTTCTGAAAGGATCTAGTACGTGTGCACTTGAATTCCCTTGATACGCCCTTGATACATGATAGCGTCCGAAAGAGAGATACAAAGTGTACAGAGGACAATGGAGCCAGTCGTCACTGTGTTTCATAAATCAGAATTCAGTTGTGTGACACTTTGAAAAGGAAACCGAATGATGATTACTGTCTGTCGGCCTTCATAATGATAGCTTTTTTAAAAGTGTTGTCTGAATGCTAGTCTCTTGTTGGTCTCTTCTCTTCACCTGTGCTCGGGTAAACTGGCAAGCATTCCGTCATTTAAAGGAACGTCGGCTTAGTTACCGTCCATAAATCTATGTGACGGGACAAGTGTAATGATTTCAAAGCCACCCCTTTAACTGCCTACTGCATTTGTCGCATGTCACTAACGTCCACATTCCTACTGCATAGCGTTTAAGGGGCTGACGGGTTGTCTCCCCTTTATAATTCAATCGACACACGACCACTGCACACTGTGAGTGTCTCCCTCTGCTTTTGCTGTGTCGCGCTATTCAAACGTTCACTGTCAAGTGGTGTGATGTTTGCTCACAGTCGTATCTGGATGGATTGGTATTTAGATTGATTACCTCCCTTGCATTACTGATAGGAGTGTATTTGAATCGTAAATGTTGGATGATAAATTTACGGAAGCCTATTATGGCTTCTGTAGATATATAGGTTATGAAGTGAACATTGAGGATTTGGGGATACATTGTAAGTGAGCACTGTTAGGCCCTTTATAGGCCTACCTTTTTTTCCATTTATTTTAAAATCCAAACTTTTTTTACCTTGTTTCAATTTTAAGCTGAGTAACAATATGTTTCTGTATATGTATAGATTTCTGCGAAAATATCAACATAATGTTGAACTGTGTTGCTACTGTTACTGTTGCAACTGTTACTGTTATGCACATGTACCACAAACAAAATAATAATTTTTTTTATAAAATCCTTAAAACGTTATGTTAAACTTTTACGAAAGTTCTAAACTGATTCATTTTTTAGTAAGAATTAAAGTTTTATATAGAATTTTCATCTAAAGATCATATTGGTTTATAGGTTCTTCAAATTTCAATGGTTTGGTTATCTTTGGCGGTTCCGAATTAAACGATTTATCTATAAATATGAAAAGATTTATACACATCTTCGCATTCATACTGTATGATATCACAGACTAACAAAACCTGCGGAGATGTCCATATTTTTTTCATTCAATCCCTTGAGCAAATGTTCTTCACTTTTATTTCTTAAGACCAAAGTGGTAATATGAAAAGAAGCACAGTAAAAAAAATTGAAGACTGAAAGAAGATTGGGTATAGTTGATATACAAATATTCATTTAATCTCTTTATTCATCTATTGATGTGCCTTACGATGATATTTTGAAAAGGAGCAAATATAAACAAGTTATTTTTTAAAATATTGAATATTGAAAACCCTTTTTGGAAAGACCATTTTTAGCAGATAATTGTAATATTCATATATTCTAAAGAGGAACTGTTGACAAGGATTCTCATGATTGATGTAGCTTCTGCAAGGATGTTTATGAGAGAATTTATCATGTTTATTTAGAATTTTATGAAACCATAATAAAATATTTGCTGTACCTGATTTGATTTGTAACATGACATAAACATGTGTTAATAAATCAAATCATTATTTCTGCGAAGTTATGAATGTAATATTAAAAGTTTGATTACAAAATGCATTAATTACATTAACAACTAAAAGAGATCCATATGGTAGAAGATTTATTACAATAAAACACACTGACATTGAAAAAAGAACCAAAAAAAACCTCAGATCTGTAGACACTGTAGGAATACATCGAAATAACGTGTTTCTGCAGCATCAACATTTATATGAAGACCTCTGAGGAGGGAGTTTTGCAAGTAAAAGCAAAGCAAGAGTTAAACTCTTAGATGAATGACAACCCAATTATTTCAAAACAATCTAACAACAAAACATTACATATATTTCTCTGTTCAAAACCTAATAAACCACAGTCACTATTTTCATCAACTTCAAATACTCGAGTTTGGTTCATGCTGATGGGGGTTAATAAAAAGATACGGAAGATTGAATGAATGTGAATGAAAGGGGGAAAAAACAGAAATCGAGTCCCGCAATATCATTTTAGCCATGTACTGAGTGTTTTGCACTAAATGTATGTAAAAACGTAAATGTTATATATATAAGTTAAGTAATTCAGCGAAGGAAGGGTGATCGTGAGTTCATAAAGAATATTTTACATGATTTCGGCTCTACCATGGCTTCAAGCCATTCTCGGTTACCAAGAGCCGAATGTCTTGATGATCTGCAATTCATCCCCCCTGGGATTTTTCATCAAGAACTATTGCAACTACCCTTATTTCATCAGCTGGAACTGCGAGCCTTTCAAAACACTTACTGAACAATATATCTTAGTCAATATAATTTAATCTTGCGTAAATGAAATTATAACTTCAAATTTCAGCTAATTTAAACAAACTTTAAAATTCGAATTTGAGCATGCACTTTTTAAAGCCGATATAAACAAAGATATTTTATTTCTTAATCTCATGTCAAGACCTTCTATCGGTTATTAGTTTCATTAAAAAAAATAAAAAGGCAGGTATTTTTTAACACATTTACCTCGTGTAACCTCACAGGCGTGAAGTGTTGAAGGGTAACTTATGACGTAACGAAATAGCACAAAACCATTGAGGCAGAGTACAGGTAAAGTAATTATCAAATTATGTAGTATTGTTTACACATTCATTACGTAGTCATTAAATTGTTGTTCTGAAATTGTATGAAACCATATGAATTATTAGTGGTTATTTATCACAACAGTCATCATGATCATGTGATCTCATGGTCTTATTTGGATTCATTTTGTACGAACAAATTTGGCTTGAAAACTTCATTTTAAAATATGTAATTCTTAGTATTTGATAAAGAAAAAGACAAACTATGTTTTTGATAGGTTAGTTTATTATAGTTTAATGAACATGCCGCTTGTTAAGACATACCTTTGACCATTTCTAACTATTTCTACCATAAAAAGTGTCAGACAGCGAAACATACTAATTGACAATCAGTTTTAGAATTGTTAACACGACCTTAACCATTCTGTTAATTCCAATAATTCAAACTAATAAACAGTGCATATAAACAAAAAAGAAAATCAAAGGGATCATGTTAGTCGATCTTCAGGAGATAAATACATCGCACTTGTTTCCCAAGTTCACTGGTGGCAATATAATTTACAGTTAATTGACATCAAGAGCTGAAAGAAAAAAAGGCATCTGGAAGTTAAACCAGTCATAAGGTTGACAAATCAAATCAAAAGTAAAATACGAATGGAATTATACAATTCTTTCTCATTCATACACTGCAAAAAACGTAAAAGTTACAGATAGCATACATTATACTTTTTTTAACACAAAAACAATCGTATTCAAGTGAACCCACATGTAAGAAAATGTAAACGTAATCTTATAATCTTACAATAATAATCTTATCTATACATATACTATCTTATGGTACCTACGTTTACAGGTTCGTGAAACCTTCCTCCGTGTGCCCGTGTCGATACCTTTCTCCACCATGTCCTTAAAGAGAACTCTGAAACTAAAGATATAAAGAAAAATATCAAACTGTGCTTGCGTATTGAAATCCTGTAATGAAGAGACGAAAAGCGTATCAAAAGCGTAACTAAAGAAGATTATGGAAACTACCGAAAATGTGTTGACAAGAGCACAAAAGCCTGAAACTAAAGACGTTTTGACATGATTTGTAAAGTTGTATACTTGAACAAAAGCATATATAACTTTAAAGGCATAATGACATTGTATCTAAAGCGTGTTTATGCTTGAACAAAAGCTTATAACTGAAGTCATAATGACATGGTTACTAAAGCGTGTTTATACTGAAACCAAAAGCTTTAACTTAAGACATAATATTATGATATCTAAAGCGTGTTGACAATTGAACAGAAAGCTGTAACTAAAGATATAATGAGATGGTATATAAAGCGTGTTATTGCTTGAACATAAGTCTATAACTTAAGTTGTATCGAAAGCGTGTTGATACTTGAAAAACAGCTAATAACTGAAGTTGTAATGACATGGAATCTAAAGCATGTTGATACTTGAAAAACAGCTAATAACTGAAGTTGTAATGACATGGAATCTAAAGCGTGTTGATACTTGAACAAAAGCCTATAACTATAAAGGCATAATGACATGATGTCTGCAGCGTTAATACTTAAGCAAAATAATTATAGGCAGTTATATTTACAAAGCAAGGGAGGTACCCTACTCACTGTTCATTTAAATAGAATATGGGTAAATTCCTAAATTTCACTAACCTTTGACGGTTCCTTACGAATAAACAAGAACGTTGAGAAATATGCGCTTTTTCCAACTTCTCTACTATCTCCGGTGGGTATTCGTGCCAGATGTTACTATCGTCAACCCACTTCCACGTCCACACTTTAGGTAGAGATACCAATTCATCATCTCCAACTGAAAGTATCTTTATTCTATAAGTCATTTTTAAAAAATGAACCTATATGTATACCATATATGTTTCGAACTACTTAAATGAACCACTATTCAAATGTTCTTTACAAAACCTAAAACTACAAATTTCAGTGTATAATATCCTAGTATCGTTTTCAGTCATACAAGAATCTGTATCGAAACTTTGCACTCTCTATATACAAAAGTTGTCATTCATTTAATTTGTGATTAGTTGTTTCTCAATTTTACATGTCACTTTAAGAAGTTGAAGGAATGGATCAATACCTCAATATCACGTTAAATCAACTGCTCAGTGATGCACTTACATGTGCGGTACAATTGACCTAAAGTGGAATACATTGTAGTTGTAACTGATTAACAAATGTTTCCATGACTGTTACCTACAATCATGGACTTCTTTGGTTGCTTTGTCACTATGCTCTTCTTGTGTGATTTCTTTCAAGATGTCCAGAGGATCTCTGCCAAAATATGATGATAAATACCAAAATACAGCAACACTAGAAAGTCTAGATGAATAATTTTCAACATTGATCTAAAGCCCAAATTCCTTTATCAGAATATGAAAAACACGTCAGTCGATAAATAAAAGTACCATTGTGATGTTTATTATGTAAACATGTCATATAAACGTTATAAGTCTATTGTCCTGATTTAACAGACGAAAATATTGACATAATGGATATTTTGATATTTTGAATGATGATGCAGTCTTTTCTTTTCTCTCATAACGTTAAAGATGTTACTGTTACTATCACTAGACATTGGTGTCTCAAAGTTCTCGAACACTTCGTTCCAAAAGCAAAAATCTTCTTATCCCTCCTACAGTGAACACGATGAACAATGTCGTTCTATCCTGAATCAATAGTTCAATCCATTGTCTCAATATCTGCCATGAACCCTCAAAGACCCACTCCTTCGGAACTGCTTTTCTAAATGTATCCTAATTCTCCCGCCCCCCCCTTTATTTCCTGTGTGAGCATGTATAGAACATGTATATATGTTCATTAGAAGTATGTTATTATTACTATTATTATAGAAAGGATTTGTATTTCTGAAGAAATATAAACATCATGAAGCAATAACGCTATCAATACAAATACGTCACGCTATGAAAACGATGATATTTACATACTCCAACTGTTTGAAACAGAACTTACCGTAGCAATACATCACGCGGCCCCTCCTTCTGGTACCGATATATTCCGACAAAACATGTTTCCCGCCATCTCACCTGGACATATCATTACAATCTAGCGTCATCAACCATTTTAACATATGTGTTTTAGTGATATTTTCAATCATGTACATATCTCGGTCTAGCTTTTTCTTTCGCCCAAAATCTTAGCTATTTGGTGTACAATAAGAGTTAAAGGTATAGACACAAAACTTCAGAAAAATTAGAAAACCAAATTGATCTTATAATTATCTTTTTTGTAGATATAGTTATAGTTATTCTTTATGACCTTCTTAGAATTTGTTATTTATAAATTTCATGAAGGAGTTCCCTTTCATCGTTTGGTCTTTACAATTATTTTGACCTTATTTCATTGAAAATTATTTCCTTCATGATTAACTTAGCGTTATCAAGCATGTCATTTTTAATATACTACTCAAATTATTCACTAAAAGTTTCTGAAATTTATGGAAAGCTTTTACCCAAGCCGGCATTGAATTGTCATTTGAAGCGAACTTGCTTTTTGGTATTTGATGACAGCCATAATACGACACTAAATCTGAATACCTTAACTCCATAGTCATCGTCCTTCCTGATCACAACACCAACACATCCGGCTCCTCCATCTTGCTCCGAGTACTCTGCTGTCCAGTCAGGACCTAGAAATATATTGCATGCGAAGTGTTATGTCACTAGATTTCCTCAGTTTTCAAATAATACCACAGTGGATGACATCGCAAATTTCAATTTCAATTTCAAACACCACAACTGTCATCTGATAGCTATAGGTAAGTGACACTGAAACAATGTTATAACTTCAAAGGAAGTGGAGCATGGAGTTTTGGACGTTCACCACATATTTTATACACACATCTACATGAATATTGAATCAAGAGAAATACTATTCATTCATAAATTGATTCACAAGATAGAATACGTAGTATCAATGTGTACCTCTAGTGACCTCACATCCGATCTCTATCTCATCCCCGATGGGACATCTTGGTTGGTCTGTCACTTCCCACACCTCGTACCGTCCGTTCACTCCGTAGCAGTACTTCTCGGTTGTGTCATTGTCCCAACGAACCAGAACTAGTCCTGAAACAACTCTTGATTACTGAATTTTTTTACACTTATAAACGATACAAAAACTGAAGAATTTTGATAAATATGATAATCATTCAATGAATACAATATTGTGTATTGGTTACGCTAATATAAAAATACAAATCATTCCTCTCTTTTAATTCAGAAAAAATAGCGATAGCACATTGATTAATTTCAACATCTTTAAGTTAATGTGAGTCAGTTAGCCATCATTTGTACGGCTTTGATACCTTGTTTGTTTTACACAAAATCCATAATGACAAGTTGATAAAAAAATCATCAGTGCTAGATAAGAAAAATAAAACACAGTCATATAAGTAGCATATGCATGATACAGAATACAAGCAGATCTTTCTGTCTGTTTGGTTCTGAGTTCTGAGTTCTGAGTTCTGAGTAGGCTGTGGTATCATTTCTGATGCTGATTGACAACCCTGGTTCTTACCCTTGTCCTCCAAGTGCTGGTAAATGGTCCCCGGTCCTTCGCTGTCCTGGTTCCCATGATTCCAGTCTGGTCCTCGGGCAACTCGGGTTCCCAGAGGGGGGAGGTTTTCATATTCTACCACATTGCTGAAGTCGGTGTTGTCCACATTTATGTTTCCACAGCCATCTTTCCCATCCAGTTTAGCTTGCACTCCTTTTATGACAGAATCCTGGATACAAAGCAGAATAAGACACTGTATATATTGCACAGAACATCTATATCGCCAACATTCTTACATCAAACCTTTGATTGAAATTTCATTTATATTATCTGAGGAAATATTCAAAATAATATTTCTCATTGTAATCAATACACGAATTCAGACGTGAAATAATATTTTTCCGCATGTACATACAGCTGCATATACATCAAAAGTTTATTAAGATACTTACAGGTGTATCTTAGTGCAAATATCATGTAATTTGGGTTTGGTTTGAACGTCAATAAAATAATTTCAGCAGAACCGACAAAGCATCTTTCATTTTCAATATGTAAAATAGAAGCCTTTAACGTATTGTGAGATTGCCTAGTCTCTTGTGCAAAATCGGAATTTTGGCATGATTATATACACAGAGGGATCACATTTTCAAATTTCTGATTTCCTTAAATTTAGATTAAAAGGTTGCATTTTGACTCTCTGAGAAAAAAACCCAGCAGAATCATATTGCCTTAAAGCAAACGAACAAACATGACTTGTGTTTAAATTTGTTGATCACATGAAATTTTTCATTAACCTGCCAAAAACTATTACGTCTAACTATATACCATGGCATACGATTGCGTTATGGTGCAATGGATTTTTTTGTTTTGAAAATTCAAACTTATTCGTTTCTTTTTCGCAATGTTACGATGCTTCAAAGAAGATACGCCAAATTAAATGATATTTGCACTAGGATATGCAGGTATGTGAACAAATTTTTGGTATGCAGCTGTACACTATTCTAGCACTATTAGGTGTAAAGGAATATTGTTATATTACACTGTTAGAGCGGGAAAGCTCTTCGTTCATCGTTACATGACACTTTAGAATTCTTTATAATTCATTCAAAATAAAATCAAACAGAAAAAAACTACTCTTTGCAAAGGATTACCAGATATTCTGGAGCAAAGGGATGGCCTAGTGGATCATTTCTATTTGCGACGTTTGTAATGTTTTATCATCAACGAATAACACAGATTGTCATGTTTACCTTAGATTCCTGATCTAGGTCTGAAGCAAATATGTCAAGAGCTGTTTCCATTGTATCTCCACCAGATTCAATCTTCATGTCAGATTGTAGATAAGCAAAGACTTTTCCGATGGTAACCTTCATTAAACAGTATAACATATACTATATATAAACTTCACATGTATAGACTCACATCTCTTTGTAAATTCAATTTCATGGTTTTATGATTAGAGTAACCAAACGATCAACATCAAACTGTTTAAAATGTAATAAATCAAAATGTTTTCGTATGTCATAATTCGTCGTATGCCTGGCACATCATGTATTACCCCTTGTAGCTAAAATGAATTCAATTATCATGGAAACGCTCTCTTGGTATAAGAAATAAGTAAGCGGCTGTAAACGATAATGACCCGCTCATTTTGGACAGAATATTCAATTTATTGACTCACATTGTCAAATATTGTACATGAGCTGCTGTGTAATTACCATGGTTTCCTTATGAATAAACTATCTGCTTATTAGAACGGAGCTTTGAATTTAAGTTGATTCATTCCTCACGACGGGTCAAAAACATTTTTTATGCAAATGACATCACATTAGAATTTTGCCTCAAAATCTATAACTAATATAGTGAAGGAAAAAGTATTTAAGCCTTTTACAAGTCTTTCTTAAACAGCTGGGCATGGAATTCTGTCGAGATATGATCTTTAACACGATCTGTCAATACAGCTGCGCTGAAATTTTGAAGTTTTACACAATATGAAGAAAATCATCGGTCTCATTTGCATCCAGTTGAACATGAATTTGATAATAAATGTTCATAGCTATAGTACGGCCTTAGTTAGGTCTAGGCGTTTATCATTTCCCTGCCAAAGACATTCAGATATATGACTTCTTTCATTTTCATAATCCTATGATTTATTATGGCTTCTGCAAATGGCAATGCCTGTAAGTAACAAGCTTAGAGTAATCAGAAGACGATATATCCCACCGGTTACCCATAATTCCTAACATACATTCTGTGTAATAAAAAAGTAACATATTTTTATTATACTATTGAAAATAGTTTCATAAAGATGTGATGAGCATGTATTTACTTCTGAAAGCTATCCCTGTAAAGAGTCCAAATTCAACTTATTTCTGGAAACGAAAAACATAAATTTTTAGAACGTTGAAAATAATTGAATACCATTTGGTAGGTGGGTAACATACGCGTACATGCAAACATTCGGGATTATGAGTTCTACTCCGAAAACAAACGTATCCGTGTACAGAGTCCACAACAAAAATAAATAAGAAACCACTTGAGTGGGTCGACAGTATTCATGTAAAGTTTCAGAAATATATAACAAACGAGTTGGAAACGAAAACGAAATGATTACGTACGCACGAACGGACAGAGAGACAGGGTGACGAATATATCCCACGGTAATACATACTACTGGAGTAACAAGAGTCAAAAGAACTTATCCTACAAAACCCCAATAACATGTTTTATACATCTAAAAAACTTCTAAATGTCATTAACCTAGTGAATACAGTTGCGATATTTAGGCATAATTATTGAATGCATCTAAACCGGTGTAGTGCTATAACTCCTGGCCGTTTTCATTGCAAATATGATTCCAACTGTCTCATAACATCAAAGACGCCTCTTCAGTTTCGCTCAAATACATTGAGCAGTTTATTCCTGACACCTTCTCGCTTATAGCTCGGTTATACCTTCTCTATATGTAATATCAAATGAAAATAGATCTTACCTGAATTTGCTGGTAGTTGCAGAGATTTCTGACGTTTTGGCCTTCAATATATTCGCCACCAGACAGGTCAGATAATGATTTGAGAAACTTCTGAAAGACGTAAATGATAAAGAGAGAACTTGAGTCTTATTTTCTCAATACAAATTGTAATCATCTTTAATAGAATACTGATCAAATATTTTATTATGTAAACGACAACAACATGAATAAAATGAAAGCGTGATAACTATATTTCAAAATTTAGTGAGAGGTCATTGTCTATTATAAGAGTTTGACGTGTAATAATAACCATGTCAATCTGTAAGTTTTATAATTCAAACGTTATATATCATGGATTGATTGATCTACAAATAAAAATGAAGCAACCCTCGAGCAATACATCTTAATCTTCTAAATTAAAAGAAAGGTGAAACAAATGATGAATTTTGTGCATGTATATGAAATGTTTCATAAAATCTAAAAAGGTCAGGAGCACATTCTTTTGAAAGATTTATTTCTTCGTTCCGAAATAAACATCCGTGTACGACAAATTCATTATCTTAAAATAACATTACTTAACCCCATATTCAGTACACGTAGAGGAAATACACAAGAAACTAACTAAAACCACTGGCGGCCATTTGTGTGTGAACAAGGTTTTAATCATCATGTAGCTAAATGGATTTGCATAGATTAACCGATCATGGTACATTCGTTTTAATACTGCTTCTTTTGAAAAAACACAGCTTCTCTTGCGATTGGAAACATTTATTTCCGTTTTCCTGAAATAACTTTATTTATCTCAAACAACGTGCTTCTGCCCCTCTTAACGAGGATACTTACCGTGTCCGCTTTCCCAGCTGGGATCCATATGAAAGGCTTAGGAAATTCTGGATTGTTTCTTCTAGTTTTGAATTCACTCACTACTTTAACCACATTAATCCTCACCTAAGTGAAAACATTCTGTTAAAATAGACTCCTAAAGTTTTAACAAAGTGTAATCGTTAATCTTAATTACTTCAAAATTGTGTGATGCTTTTCTTCATATAAGTTGAAATTATTACTTGATTTTCAAATATCTCTCCCTTTTGTTCTTTATAGTTTCAAACAGTAGGATGCATAAAATTGATGAAAGAGAATAACAATGCTTGACTTTAAATGAGCAACTTATTTCTCGATATCGTTTTGGTTCCTATAAGCCAATGAAGTTAGAACTTTATAAAGATGAATAGTTACTAATTTCAATAACCATTAGTAATTAAATTATAGTAAATAAAGTATATCATTTCATATTATGAAATACATAATCTTATCGACATGCTAGAATAAACCAGTGTGAATTACATTTTGTTGCACATTTTCGACATCAAACGATCCCCCATATCCTTCAGTAGGTTTCCCATCAGTAATAACGATGACTCGCGGGGACATCAGATGGCACCCGCTTATGTTTACTATTGAACCTTGAATATGAAACATAAATGTGAATTCCTTAAAACAAACAATTTATATGAAACTATACATGTTACCAGAATTGAAATTTACTTTCAACAGTTTTCAACTATGAAGTGCATCAATAATGTTTTCAACTATTCACGCCCCTTGTTATAATTTTGTGCATGATTTCAAAGATTGTAGCAAATAATCAACTCAATCGAAAAGAAATTCAGCCAAATTCATGATTGATTGCGGTAATACACTATACCCCTTAAAGAGAATTTCATACCCAAAATCTATCTTAAGAATGATGAGATTACCTCTCCCACCTTGCACCGAGCATAGGCAAATTTGCAGGCTTTCAAGCAAAGGTGTTTGTCCTCCAAGCTCAAGATTTTCTGTAAAATGAAGTATTTCTACTTTTGGCTTAATTTATCTTAACAAGTTTTCTTTAAAATTACGATGACTAGAAAGTGTGATCCCAATTACATGTGACGTTTACCTTCTGTAAACGTTACTCATCGCACGCTCAAATAGACACGATTGATATAAGGTATTGTAACGTTATGTAAACAGTATACATCTGGAACTTAAATAGACAAAAGCTAAGCCTTTAGACTGCAACTGTTCAGTGTATATTCACCTATGGCCTCCCTCACGTTTGTGTAGTCGTTACTGAGATGGTGTACTATCCTTGGCCGTCCGCCTAGTCTCACCACAGCAATGTTCTCCTCGATGTCATGGCTACTGGCAACATCTTCAATGCCTAAGGTAAATTTTATATTTAAATACTAAATCCACCTTAGCAATATATAAACCTTTATGAAGGTACGATCTTTAGAGAATCATTTAGTTTGCCGACATCGTTAACTGAACCATTCACCATTTTGCTTTCATGTGATTTACCAAAAATTTTGATAATTAGCAGTTTATAGAAATTCTCAAACTCGTAGCGTACAAACCATCGATAAAGTCCAGAGCAATCTCTTTTACTTCTCTCAGCCCCTCCTTTCCCATACTGAGAGAGGTATCCAGACAGACAACCGTGTCCAGACCCTGTCCTTTGGGTGGCATTACGACTGTTACAACGGATTCAAACTAAATGTAAGTGATCATCACATTTAAAGGAGATTTCATATATCCAAATGTAAATTTACATAGACCTCCTATGTAAATCTACATCAACATCGAATGTAAGTTTAAGTAAATCAAGATATTTGGCCACTTGACAAAACATTTACAATAAATTTCATACCGTCTATACAGGATATCTAAATATAATCATCTAATGTAAATATAGGCCATAATGTAAACAAATAGTGTAATACAGTGTATATATTTATTTGATCAACATATATTTATTTGATTATAAATCAACATTAAATCATTTTTATATAACATTTAAATTGAAATATTATGTATTTAACATAAAACCCCCAAGATCTTATGAGCATACAATAATAGTACAAGAGTTTTGGTGAGAATGTAAAATGTCATTGTACCCAAGGGGGCGTCGGATACATATCACTTTACTATGGCTTACAAGTGTAAAAATGTACAGACATTTCCATATTTTCAATTTTATGGAAAAGGAACCTCATATTAAACTTTTTGGTACTTAAATATTAATATAAGTTGTTGCTCATATTTTAGGAATCAGTCTTCTCTATTGTAACCCATAAGTCTTAAAACATAAACGTGCGTGCTTTTCACTGTTTATAGTACAACTTTTAAAATGAAAAAGTCTAACCATCGTCGATCATTGCCTCATCTGTTGCAGATAGCACATCTTGAATCGACTCGTTATCACCTCCTATAAACAATCAAAACAATTGCGAAATATTACAGGTAAAATGACATGGTGAATTCGATAGATTGAATGCTTTAAAAACGAAATATCAACAAACAGCAAGAGCTATCCCCCCAAATAGCAAAAGTGTGAAAAGAAGATGCATTCTTTCAAACATCCTCAATAACTCATATTCTTAGATGATAACTTTCCTTAATAGATCATTGGTAATTCATTTATCCTTCAGTAGAAGTTCAAGATCCTTAGTGTCAATTTGCTTAGCTTTAAGGTTTAAAAGTTCTACCATGGAAACAGTATTGTGACTTGTGTTTCCATGGATACAGTGCAACAATTCTACGAATTTAAAATCCCAAAAGGAACAGGTATACACTAGTGTTATTCCATACACAAAGTTCAAATAACTAAGGAATTGATTTTCTTAGTTCTGGTCTGGAAACGAAATTTCCATGGAAACGGGCAAAACTTAATGCAGGAAGAAAATGAAAAGTACAAAAGGCACCATTTCACATGATTGTTCAACATATGAACTACGTGGTCACAATTTTCTTATATTCAATTTTCAGATACCTTTTCCACGACTCCCATTAGACGATTCCTTTTGGGGATGTTCTTCCACGGAGCTGAAAATATATAAAGTTAAATACTACATTTCAAATGTGTGTGATAAGAGATTTAAACAATATGCTATGAAATGGAAATAATTGTACATTTATCAAAACATTGTTATAATGAGGTAAATATAAACGTAGTAATCGTACAAAAACATTAAGCAAACATATGACTACCTCTTTGATGATACAAAAGGACGACCTGCAGTATCGGGAGTGGCGACTCTTGGTTCATTGGCAGATACATGAGCACTTTTTGTTTCTCCTGTGTTCGGTGTAACTGTTGGTCCGACTCTTTGCGTTGTCTTCTTCTCATGAGACTGTGTATGATCACTGTGATCTTCAAGCAATGGAACCTGGATGTCTCCATTCCTATCAGATCGACCACTCATTTCCACTGTGCTTCTAGTCGGAATCGTCGTTTCTGAGGTGACACTTGATTTCTCTTGAAGGTTCTTTGCAGATAATGGCGGTTCTGCAGGGAAATGCGTAGTCCTTAGTCAACGTAAACTTTCATTTCCTTGATAGAATTCATATTTTAAAAATGAAATGTATTAGATAAATAAGTGCTCAATCTCATTTTCCTATTTTTCAAATTGCTTTAATCTTATTGTTGAAAAAGCCTGAAACTCGATATTCTACAAAACTCTGGCTTCATATGCGATCAAGCCCTAATTTAAATTTTATCATCTCATCAAAATGACGCCACTTTCCTCATTCTTTCACCCCAGTCAAACCAGAACATTTAGAATGTTTCTCAAAAACTTACCTTTTTCATCTCAAAAACCAACCAACCGTCATTGTTAAAGAGGAACGAAAATTCTAACTCTCACTCAAAGCAACCAACTGTAATTGAATCGTCTTAAAGATTACCTCTGCTATAAGACGAAGATGTCTCTGTAAAATCAGACCTGGACGAGTTTGCAGATACACTGTCAATCACACTTTCATTTGTATACGTCGTTCTATCAGAAGGCAATGCTGTGTCACGTGATGAATTACTAACCCCTGGTATACCAGTATGGTCGCTGCTTTTGGACATTGACGTGTTTTCGGACATGAAGCTTGTTTCATTAGAAGCCATATTGATCATTCCTGGTGATCCTCTGCCTGATGCTGATTGTGTTGAGTCATTGGAAAAAGAATGATCTCTGCTTTCTGAAATCATAGTGATATCTGACTTTGACACTTGAACTTGAACTTGTCTTTTCGTTGAAGAGTCATTTTCATCATCAGATATTTGAATATTGGAGTCGTTGAAGGAAGAAGAATCAGTTCCACTGCTTGACATCTCGTTAATATCAGAGTTTTGAGTACTTTTGGAAGATAGTTGTTGTGTGGCTGGAACCACATCACCAGAGTTCTGTTTCTCCACAACAAGTTTCAGCAAGGTCTGTACTGATGTGTTCATCTTCTCATACTGCTCCTCGTGCTGGTGCAGCTTCATATTCATGGCGTCTCGCTGATCCTGAAGATGTTTCTCAATCTCCTGGAACTGTCGCTCCGTCTCGTCACCTGCTGGCGAGTTGGAAAGTTATTACCATTCAGTTAAGGTTCAATTCAACGATATAAAATTTCTTGTATGTTTTTAATTTCATCGTATAATCTTTATAGACATCATTTCTTTCTAATAAAAACATATTTGCTAACATTCGGAAATATCACATAATTCTTTAAAAACAAAACTGCACCTGCTTTTCGTAAAACGGATCCCTTTTTAGGAACTGGACTAAGAGCTGTCTGTAAGACCATTTGCTCCATTTCGTTTTGGTAAAGGATTTGTAGGAAGCTAACGGATTAAATAAAACGTGTTCAAATGGATTGCAGAATAAAGGAGGAAATGAAGAAAAACTTTGTGTTCAAGGTATATCTAATGTTTCTTGAGAATATATTTCCCCCTATCGATCATTCCCATTGACAGAACAAAATTATGAAACATAATGGTTGCCATACTCTGCTTATTAAGAGCTTTGGCGTGTCAATTTGTACTTTGCACTTCCGCTATAGAAATGACTTAAGTGATAATCCTTTAAATCAATGCGAAAGTTAACTTAATGATTTTCCTTACATTAACTTGAAACCGAATTATTTCTTTCAACATTTCGATCTTTTTATAATAAACCAAATTAGTAGAACATACCTTTCTTCAAATGAGATGGATGTTGAACTGAACCGGCCTCTCTTGAAACACTACAAGTATATAAAGAGCATTGTATCAAATTGATATCAATCCTCAACTTAACCTACAATAGACAATTTCTTCATCATTGATAGTCAACTACTTCAAATAAATAAAGTGTAATTCAAGACGAATATGTTGAGTGCACGTCATCCTGTCTCTTAATGTCCTGATAAAAAGACTTACATTAAACATCAATTTACCTTTTGGTTTCTCGTGCGAAATCGTCGTTACTGTTGGCACTCTGTTCCCTTTGTCTTATTCCTTCTTTGTCATCGGGCAGACTTGATTCGCTTTCCTTGTTCACCAACTTCAGCTGCAGTCTTGCCTTTGAAATACCAACATACAGAGTCATAAATAATGTTTCCAGGGGAATCATATTCGCTTCCAGCTGTTTGAATCCATCCATCGTTGGATGCAACAGCCCAAAGGTGAGTGGATTGTGATGCACGTATGCAACTCTTGTGTTGAACTTCTGATAAATGGTTTCTATAAGTGACTGGAGACGGAGGTAGTGCTGCTCGACTAATCGTGACACCACTGTTTTCACCGTGATATCTCCATTACTTGTGAAATGAATCTCACATGTAGAGGCATACTGTTGATATTCGACACTATCCCAACATACTGTAAGAATGTGTGCTGTATCTGAAACGGATTTTAAAATGTCACACAGTACAGTACAGTGAAGTAGTAAACCACAAAACAATAGACAGTTTTCATAAAAATTTATTATGATTGGGTTATCTCCCTTCCATATATATTTTTATGCTCACATCCACAATATAAATCAGACGGGTGGACATTACTTTACCTCAGACCCCGGTGTTATTCCCCTGCAACTAGTTTATCGACATACGATTTAATGGCGTTCAAGTTTCGCTCAACCACACTACCTGTAAGATTTCCTACGAGTAGCTTCTCGAGAGCTTCTGTATGAACGTTGATGTCGACCACCTTGCTGTTGGGGCTGAGAGTTGTTACTGACGTCCCCTTCACCTCCCTAAACACGAGCTTCTCAGTGTCGTCTTCATCCATTTCTGCTCACAACCACCTGCTAGTGGTCATATGGGAATAAAACAAGGCACAATATGTGTGATATTTTAATGATACTAGACACACAGGCCTTGAAAGTAACGTGAAACATCTATATCATTACGGTTGTTACTGGTAAGTTAAGATCATGCTTTATTAGGTATGTTCGAATAAATTATCAAAATTAATTATTATTAAAATATTACTTTCATCATTTTCAACATGTATGACTGTCCATTTTCAAAATACATCAGATGCTGTTAAACGTCCTCCTGGTTTCAGAAACAGTTGACATTTTTTATTTCCACTTTAACTGCCTATGAATATACTATTCGTTCTTGAAGTTTGAACAAGGTCTGATACAACACTTTTTGTTAAAAGTCAATTCAGATGTTTTCCACAGTTGACATAATGATAATTAAAAGAGAGATACTTTGTACCTTATTAATGACAATTAACTTGACTTTCACTTTCAACAATTAATGAAGCTTGTCTAATGAAAACGATACATTTCGTTTATCATGTTAATTTCCTTGCATATGAAAAGAAACATGATATTTCCTAATGTGTACTTTTGTAAATTTTGTAACTTGTATCGACTTGTCTCTAAGTGTGTTACTTAGCGCTTCATTATTATTGCATTAGTAGTATCTGCCAAAATCTGATCTAATGCTATGGTATCAACATTCATAACCGCTCCCAATTTAGTCATTACATGAGTGTTAGATGCTTGTTGTAAATAGTCTCATTAGGATGTGATGAGCAAAACCCTTCAGTAGCTGTAAGCATTTAATACAAAACTGTATATACAATAATCGAATATTTAAAAAAAACTAGTTATTAGTATGTCTACAAGAATGCAAATTTCTACTTTCCACAAAAGAAGCATTGGCTGTTGGGATAGAATAAATAAAGGTTTTCATAGATATCTTCATAGGAATAACATATCGCTAAAAGAGATTTTGACAAGAACTATCTGATAGCTAAATCTACTATAATGATGTATACGTGATAGTGTTAGATTAATCTATGAATGCAATCGTTTTTAACAAATAATATCACAGTTTTATGTCAATAGTCAACGTTACCTGATTTAAATCAGCAAAACGAAAATGAAAATAGGACTGAGCTACGCGGAATTTAACGGTTATAAATAGAACTATGTCACTGTTGGAAGGTTATCTTCCGGTTTTAAACCAGCGTCTCTTCTATGCTGCGGTATTACGCACTGCGCGATAGCCAAACTGCATATCAAGCTGTGTAAGGCATGTCCATTCCAATATATTTGTTATGACTTTGGATAAAGGTAACAGTTCTTTATTCATTAATTCTGATATAACGCTTGTACCGATTATGAGATGTATGCTACATAATTGTCGAGACAATAATTTTTACCTGTAGTCCACGTTAATGCAATCTCATTCAAATCATAAAAAACATAATTACGTCCCACAAATTATCTGGGTAGCGTAGTGTAGCACCATTACGATTTTGATTTATTGCGATTGGTTTCGATATATCTTTACGATTTTATTTTCGATATTTGTTTGAGATATATTATTTTACAATCTTTGGCAATTAATAATTAAAGACCCATCGCCCAATCAACTTTCCTCATTTCAGCATGTGAGCACATGTAACTCTTTATTGCTAATCCCCTTAGCATGTTCATACATTACCTCAAACATGTCTGTACGTGAATGGTGAATTGAAGGAATACAAAGGATAGAATTATTCATTGAGGTGAGGTGAGGTGATATGGGGTATTTCACTTATATCGCGGCTGCTAGTATTTTTGCAGGGAGAAAGTTCGCAGCACCGTTTTGGCTATGCATTGTGGTGAAACCTGCGAGCATCGGCTGTAACTAGCGAAATTCTGTGTAGCATTGCACGCAAACCTGACTGCATGTAGAACAGTTCTCTACCGCAGGCAAAGTTGCCGAGCCCCTGGCGGGATTCTAAGTTCAATGAAATTTTAAGATTGTTCCACATGTTACAATGCGATAATGAAATAACTCACGAGCGATTTTTACCTTATTTATTTATTCAAAAACATCTTTACATTGACTGATTCATCGAATCAAAGATGAAATTATTTCAATACATTTTCCCAGTCAATTTTGCCTTATACTGTCAGCAAACAAGCAATAAAACATAAAAAGATCCCTTGTTTTATTGTCAATACTCAGAAGTAAACAACAATTATATATTTATCTATATATTTATAAATATATATGTCTACACTACATGTATATCTATATTTGGACACTGCATTAAGAAACTGCACGCACCTGGTAAAATTTATCACTATGCTCTATTGATTTGCATTGCGACTCTTTCAAAATTATTTACACTTTCAAAATTATTTACAAAAAGCTTTATTTTATCATTGGAAATATTTCTTGAAATATGACCGTTACAGAGGATAATATTGCCTTACCAACAATCAAATGACCAATCTGTAATTACATTATTTAATGTGACTGAGAGCAAAATCCACGCATTTTGCATTCAGTTACATGTATATGGAAAGTTTTAAGTGGCAGTAGTACGGTTTTTTGATAAATAAAATAACCTCGCGAAAACGAAAATAAATGCTTCCAATAGCCAGACAATGTCTCTTAATCGAAATAATCATTTTTAACACGAAGCACTATGATCGGTTCAGCTGTGCGAATCAATTTCCCTGTTTAAAATGATCAAAAGGTGTTTACAAACAAATGGTCGCCAGTGGTTTTTGCTTGATACTCACTATTCCTCTACGTCTACAGATGATTGGTGTGAGTTATGATATACAAATTGAACTCGCTGAAGACTTAATGTTTATGTTATCATGTTTATTGTGGAAAATGTGAAGATATAAATCTTTCAAAAACGTGCTACTGCCCCTTTAACGCGTAAGCTAACGCATTAAAACCTAATCAATCATTACCTAATAAAATCATAGGAGTTATACAATGAAAGAGTTATAAGAACATTCATCCTTAGTTCCATAGGATTAAACAGAATATATGAATCTTTTTGCCTGCAAACAAATTATGTTACTACTTCTATTTCATGAATAAACATCAAATGTCAAAAGTTCAAGAATTATCAACGAGTAAATAATTGAACTCTTGATTGGAATTATCAAACGATAAATTTAAATTGGTCAAAATATTCATAAAAAAAGGTTAAAGATTTTATTTGTATTTCAGTTAAAGAGGCGATATGGCAGGAATCAATCTGATACCAAATTGATTTTACATACACATTTTGAAGACGATAAATAATCAATTGCTGAAATGTGGCAAACCTTTCACCAAACAATATGACGGAAATAACTGTTACATACGAAACCTCAATATATAAATATGCACAAACGTGTAATTAGATACCTATTTGTACCATGAAGTGGTACATATTGAATTGTTACGTGATTACTCAAATGATGCCAAAACCAAGTTCAGCATGAATATTCTGAAATGAAAAGAGCCTTGCAACAAAACGTTTTTAAAAAACATAAAATTGATAAACAAATCATAAAGGTGCATACAATATATACATACATGTACAATATTTAATGCATAACTTTATATTTTGTATGATTTAAAGATGAGTGATAATTGGTCACTTTTTGTGAGATAGATTCATTGACAGATTGTTGGATTGACAAAAGAGTATTTTGGTTAACCAGTGATTACATAAAGAAAATAATGTTGGATTGACAATGAACTCATTTTAAAACATTGTGTTGGACATAAAGTGACATCAGCAATATTCGCTTTAATAGAACAGTGTTTCACAATTGTAATAATGTTAAGTATTGTTGCATAAGTGACCATCACCGATATACTGGTGTGGTAAGATTAGGATTGTGTGATATTTCGTTTATGAAATTTGTTCTGCTGCGACACACATTAATGGATACGTGGATGAATGGTTGGCAGCATCATTGATTTTTACTTCCAATAACAGTTTTTGTTTTTCTGGCTCATGACTGCGACACGACTTCTGCACAAAGCAACAATTCTTCCGTCCTAAGTCTATCAGGTCTATCAGGTCTATCGGTTCTCGACAACTGAAGAAGAATAAGCAGATTTCAAACATTTGAAATGAGCATACCAAAAGTTTGTTGACATACCTGCATATCCCAGTCGAGTGACGAGTGGTCAAAATTTCGAAAACTGTAATTGTAATTTTTCTCCACAAAATCCTTTATAAATGATCAAAAGCTTTAAACAAAAGTCACGTATGTTCGTTTGCATTCAGTAAATAGGATTTTGCTGAGTTTTTTTCTCATTATTCATAATATCATATTTAAATCGTAATTTAGGAAGTCGGAATTTCAACATTGACCATGTGAGATCCTTTGTCGGTTCAGCTGAAGTCATTTTATTGACGTCCAAACTTAACCCAAATTACATGATATTTGCACGGAGACAAGATACAGTAGTAAGCTAAAAAATATATGATATGCAGCTGTATACTCACACAATGAAGTAAAAGTAACAAATATATGTCAATGACAGCCCCCATTTAAGTTAAGACCTGCTATTTATATATATATTTACATGTTCTTGTGACATGTCGCCTCGACCTGTCAGTTGCATCAATTTCAACATTGTCTTTGAATATGACCCTGTAACTGCAAATAGAAAAAATATATATAAACGGTAATTAAGTCGATTATAATTTATAAGAACATCAACGTAAATTTAGATATATTGATCATAGAGCAATAATGAACTTAGAAAATATAAATATGTTGTTTTAAGAGAATAAGATAGAAATAAAGAAATGTTTTCCAAAAAGATTATTCATTAAAAAAAGGAAACATTTCAAGAATTAAAATAGTTGTAGACACCTGGACGTTATACGACAATAACATATCTTACATTAATTCAGGACATTGTCCACAATACGGATATCACAGATCAATGGTTGATAATGACGGATGTACGTAGTGATTTAAAAGAAATTTCGGGTTTGCTGTTGGTGTAGTCAAGGATAAACTTTTATAGGTACAGATGTACACAGAAGGATAAAGATAAGCGGAGTGTGGTTTCAATACACCTTCCTATATATTTGATCAAATATTATTACCTCTTGCCTCCTCTTTGGATTAGACAGGAGCTACGACAAGACGAAAAATCC
Source organism: Phorcus lineatus (assembly GCA_921293015.1). NCBI lineage: Eukaryota > Metazoa > Mollusca > Gastropoda > Trochida > Trochidae > Phorcus > Phorcus lineatus. The sequence goes on along the minus strand of OV121081.1, from coordinate 4,845,075 downwards.
TGTTCAAGTTTAACGCTGACATCATGTGTGTATGGGTGCCAGTTATTGTCACCATCTTGCCACTTCCAAACAACGGTACCTGACTTTGCTTCTAGTAAAATATCAATATATATTTTTTAGCCACTGTGACATATTTATCAAAAGTCAATGATGATACAATGACGCAGCGTGATAAAAACATTTTTTATAGTTCATTCGTACCAAATTCTTTGTATTGTTGTTGAAGTGTTCTGGAGACAAAGAGAAATAAAAAAAAATCGTGAAAGTCATTACGTCAGAAAATAACTCATGTTTTATTGCTGGAAAGCATTTGAATTTACCTTAAGGTCTTAACAAAATAAAAAAAGCAATGTTGCGGTATATTTATAACTGTCACAACTGATTCAAGACAGAAATAGGACAGCTGTTTCCATAATAATAGCTGCTTTCGTTTTCTGATTGTCAGCAATTGGTAACTATATATCGTAGCTCATACAAACCTTTACATCCTTCTAAAGGCTTATCAACTAGCAGATTCCTGGGTTTATCCTCTACTGGCCACACGTCATAGGCATTCTCGTGTCCAAATCTGTGTTCATATAGCTGATCGTTGTCCCACTTGACCCACAACCGACCTACAGATGTATTATCAGTAATAAGAAATTAGACAACCCTTTCATATAATTTCTGAACCATTATTAACAAAAAAGTCATTTCAATGTCGCCGAAAATGTAATCTCATCAAATCAAGAATATACATATTTTTGCATTCAAATAATTCTTTTTGAACCTTTAAGTCATGCCTTAGATGCCTCAAATTTTAAGCGATAACCCTCGAACTACAACAATATCCAAACTTCAAAACTTACAAGGTATCCAATCCAGATCAATTTGTTCTTCATTTCGTTTTGATGTTAACTGAGAAAAAATTAGTTCCATTTCGTTTCGAAAATGAAGCAAGATATATTAAGGTTTGGCAATACTTTTTTCTGCTGTAATGTGCTGATTTATGAGTGTCTACCTATACACATAACTTTTTAACATCTACCAGAATAAAGACATATATATATATATATATATATATATATATATATATATATATATATATATATATATATATATATATATATATATATATATAATATTATATTTGTTATTCAGTAAAAATGACCATTTCAGTTAACTTGGACCAAGGCCCTTTGGACTTTTTGACTATCACAACGACCCATATGACTTTTATCATCGACATTTTTTACTTCATGGTTCTCGGACGACCCTTTTAACTATCACAAATAAACAGTATATTTACCTTGTTGATTTCTGCTGTACTCATAAACTGTTCCCAATCCCTCCCAGTCCATGTTTTTATAGTTCCAGTCAGGTCCCTTTGAAACTCTTGTACCAACAGGAAGAAAGTTTTGTAGGTCGGTCATTGCCGGCTCTTCATTTTCTGTCTTATCGAGGTTTCCGCATCCATCATGATGGTCGATCTTATTTTTCAAAGTGTCAATGATTTCTTCCTAAGGAGATAAAGAGGGTAAGCTATAAGGAATTATTTGTTAACCTCAGTCCGAGAATTTATAACGAACACGTTCTGTTGTTAGCAGGAAGTCCAAAGGGGTGTCGAAAATGATTCATACAAAAGATGAGATATGGAATTTACTACAGAATTTTGGCTTCATTGTAATCAGGTTTTTCATATGGTCGATTACTCTAAAAAAGGTAACATTTCATTGCTGAATCGCCTCAGCTGTACCTTGATGCAGCTTTTAATATATAACTGAAAGTCTGAAATACAAACATTCAGTTGTATCCCAAAGGTTTATTCGCATATTAGTGTATCCAGTGCAAATATAAAGTTATTTGAATTTCGTATTTAACGTCAATCGAATCCCCTCAGGTGAAGTGACAACAGAATACCCTTATTCATTTGTAAAAAAACAAACATTATTGTTGATTGTCTGATTAAAATCTAGAATTTGCAAGATGAGATTGAGAGATTTTCTTAAATGTCTATTTTTCTATATTGACTTTATAAGATAACAACCTGCCGATTACATAAAAGAAATGCAAGAGAACATACATGACTAGTTGCAATAGTTGTTAATCACTTGTAGTAGATTTTGTATATTTGATCCTGGTCACTCATTGAGCTTTATAAACACTTACGATTACAGTGACACATAATATGTTTCATGATTTTTAATGATTTAATGATTTAGAAAGAACAAAAAAAACCGCATGACGTGAGTTCAGTTAAAATCACCTCCCTAAACTGTCATGTTTATCTCTAATATGCAAATATTATTATATTTTCTTCTCTTCAATGATTATCGGTGAACGGCCCTATATATGTTACAAATTCGAAATTCTGTGTCTAATTAACGTGTACATTAGTAAAATGAACTACTTTACACTATCAGCTTACGTTTGCCTATGTGTCTACTGTAAATAAATTTTCAAAATTACGTTTAAATCACTAGCGCGCCACTGTCCGATTTTCGATCACAAATCACGGCCTTTACCCATTTATAGATTCAAGCATATGAATCACAGAAGTGAAATAGATTAGGCACACGTTGTTCAACTTCATAATATTTACATTTCACATTTGCACTATCTATACTGTAAGAATAAACAATAGATAACAAAATATACAGACAATTAGGGGCAGATCTATCAAAGAGTAAAACTTGTTTTCGATATTTGTATTGTCTACTGTATAAGAATTTTGTAACCAATATAGAAACAAATGAATAACATTTTCACGCTTAAAGTGGGTTGTACCAAAATGGAAAAATTTTGATTGTTGAGAAAAGATGAACAAGGAACTTGTTGAGGTTTTGATATAATCTTTAACTCTTAAAATGTACCAAAGGATAAAATATCTGTAACTGTAACTGTAACGATTTCTTAACACAATATTTCCATGACTATTGCATTAAGCACAGCGGCTTCTTGCATTAGCATTATCTGTTCATTAGTTATATTGACGAAATATTGGTATGCGCCAGTGCCTTTAACCTTGTTTATTACATTTTTTTCCCATCAAAAATACAATGTACAAACTCAATGTAATCAACTTAATTAATTCATTCCAAGTTTCAAAGCATTGTTATTCAAACATTTAGACCTTGATAAATGAAGGAGATATAAATGTGTCACGTAGAAATTGCATGAGTAGTTTTTCAATACGATACATATGTAAATACCTTCTCAACTTCAATGGCATCTGGAAGAAAGATGTCAATCAAAGTTGACATCCAATTTTCAAAGGTGTGGTGACCCAGGTGGGGATTTTCGTTGATGTATCGAAACATCCGACCAATAGTGATCTGAAAATTGTCACTGACACATATGAAAACTCCATCAGAAGATGAAAGAGAAGTTTTTGAAGAAGCTATTATTGGTTGTACTTGAAAAACTGTATCAAATTGATTTCTCATCAATCAACATGACTCTACAATAAACTGTTCCTCAATTTTTTATTATTGGTATTTCTGTGATGGATGAACGAAAGAAATACGTTTCTTCTGTTATCTTTTCATTTATGTTCATGACATTTAAAACAGACCGCAATCTAAAGGGAAAAATAAATAAAGTTCTGATCACAGTGCAGGGTTGTTCTACCCGAGGATTTAAGAAGTATTTTCTGATGCTTGATTGTGATATTATGCATTTGAGTTGTTGTGTACAATGTACAATTGACTTTCCCATCTTCAATAAACATATGAAAGTTTCATAACATCGATACACTTTCAACAATATGTAAATTTTCAGTTTAATCATTTAATGAAGACAGTGCCCTATGTCAGTTCATGATAGACATGAAAATTCATGAACTTTTAAATAGTATCGTCAAATGTCGTATTTTACAGAATCCAAAATGATGTCACTGTCACTAAATTAATTAATAAAAATTGAAAAATAATTGATATTATATCTAATCCAAGCGTTAAAACATAGGTTTCATATCATTATAAAGCGTTTTACCATCTATTCTCATAACATTGTTGCATTTGTATATGCGTTAAAATCACTTTGTTTTATCAATGTCGTATGCATCCAACATGGATTTAATCAGTTCACCACCGACATCCTTTTCTTTACCATCTGGAAATGAGCTCTATATGCTCTACCCACCTCAGTACGTTGATATTTACAAAGTTGGGAAAGTTGTAGTTCATTTTTGCCATCGACAAGCTTTCCTTGACTTAAGGATGCCAGGGCTTCCAAATATGTCTGCATGGATAAGAAAATATTGACGGATAAAATCAATAAAGAAACGAAGTTTGATATATATGAACCTCTCCGAGAATGCATGGATTTGCAATTGAAATAACGTTTTAAATACTAAACATAAAATGATTTTGATTTTGATTTTGAAAGTTTTTAAAAGTTACCTAATATTGTCATATTTGAAGATTCAAGCAAGCTATCGTTGTATAAATTCGAAAAAGAATTATTTAAAAGCCCAATTATAATGACAAATAAAATGAAAATCGTCACACACAGCATTTAAGTTAAAAGAAAATAAACGTTTACCACATCAGCTTGGCCAACAGGAATCCACACAAGTAAAGACTGTTTAGTATATCCATTTGATGTAAGATGGTTAATAAGTTCCTGCAGAAAGAAATATAATGGGAGTTTGCATTCAATAAGTCATGTCACACTTTCCTTTAAAAACTTTTATTCATAAAGCAGCCTGAGATTCTCTTAAAAGCAATGTTGCAAGAAAAGTTAGTCAAAAGTAAAAAAAGGAAGATGTCGATAAACATGAATCTACGAGTCGTTTATGAATCTACGAGTCTCGTTATTAATTATTAGTTAGTATTAGTTAGTATTCAGCAAGGAAAGTATTTCGTATCCTTTTGAGGAACCTGTGTAAAGAATGTTTCCCCATGAACTATTGATTATTTAGCAAATTAGTTATCCGTATGTTTTTGATTATTCAGAAAATATTCTTTTGAGGAACCAAGGAAAGAATTGTTTTATAAACGACTGATTATTTAGTAAATGAGGTTTTCGTATCCTTTTGAGGAGTAAGAGGAAACACTGTACATTAGGGAATGATTATTGAACCCGAGGAACAAATAGTTTCATAAAGGACTGTTTATTTAGCAAAGAAGTGTTTTAACATCCTTAATCGAAACCCGATGAATATTTGTAACATTGAGGACTGATACGAAAATACAATCAAGATTACGTGAATGTTATGTATTCATTACTCACCTGTTTCCTTGACATGTGCCCTTCTCTTCCATCAGTGATGATGATATATCTAAATAAAACCTTGTGAACTCGAGAAATAGTCAAAGAACCTGGATATGAAAAACGAGGTCTTATTTATTTTCATATATATGTTAACTGAATAATCAAAAGCAAGCGCTTAAACACACAAAATAAATATAATCACATACACATTTTAGTAATGCTTTTCCATTTTACCCAGAGAGAATGTGGTTGTAAACAGATTTTCACAAACAGCTAATATGTGTTGATTATTTTGTCCATATTTTTAAGCACCACACACATTACACTACATTTGAGTATATGTAAAACGGATTTTCACTGTGTGGATTTCGCTGGTTTGTCAACAAATTTGGCAAGTAAACATAATTATCATTAACAGATGCAAGTTTAAAATTGTTATTAAATTCTAAGATTTGTTTTAAAGAATTGAAATATAGAATATTTGACTTGATTTGAAATAATTACTATAACCCACAATACATTTGCAAGGTTTTGTTACTCCTTTTGTATAAGCTAAAGAGTTTTTTATTTGGTCTAATGTTCTAATGCGATCAAAACAAGACAAAAAATGAAAATGAATCCCACAGAAAGCGATATAACCTGTGGCACGCAGTTTAGGTTGACCAATCATAGTACTTAACAGACCTCATGAGTAGTAAGACGTACACATATTTGAATGATTCTAAACGACGTGTGTCTTCCACAACCTTAAATACTTACCAATTCCTTGCAAAGATGCATGGCACAGTTTCAGGGCGTCTAGTAATGGCGTTTCACCTCCACAAGACAAGTCAGCTACGAAAGATGGGAAATACATATATCTTAGCAACGTTTGTTGTCTTAATATAATAACGAAGGCTCGTTTCACATTTATCAATAAGAATTACATTCAAATGACGTGCTTTAGCTTATAATTCCCTACTAATAAAAATCGTAGAGCGTGCACTTTGTAGGAGTTCCTGATATGATACGAGACATCACTGCTTTTAGTAAAATTCTGTGGATGTAGAATCCACCCATCAAGTTATTGATACCCTGGAGCTACAAAGCAAATTTGGCTATCCAACTTTACGGTTTCTGAGAAACACAGTTACCTTTGAAAATACTATCGAAGAGCAATAACTCCAGGGACAAAAGTTACACCATTCTAAATTTTAAGCTTTATTAAAGTACAAATATCCGAAGGGGTACACAGTGTGTTGTTTGGGTAAAATATGTCAAAATTCTTAAATCACGTTGTTTGGTCCAGACGTAGTGGTAGGAGTAACATCTCAATGCTTATCAGTTCAGTGTAGTGACAAAAAACGGGTTACCGTCGAATTATTTTCATCGAAAACCAGTGAAGTGCGTCAAACGTTAAATAAACCATTCACTCCCAACAGACGTAGCTCAGTTACATAAAGTCCTATACAACCTCTGTCATAATTCCAAGGTTTCTTATGCACGAAAAGTAGAACGCTGATTGGATGCAATCAAAGTTAGTTGTGCAATAAGCGACGCCGTTTCAAAAGTTATCTATCAATCGCCTCTGTTACTTCCGGAAGCTTTACAAAAGCTAAACTTTTTTCGAACATGCACCTTGTACTTTGAGTCGTCTTTACAGAACACATACGCCTCATTTTGCGACTGCATTATTGCACAGGCCTATTTGACAACAAATGTGTTATTCATGCCTTCGGTGTTTTCATTGGCCTAAATATTGCCAGGTAGTTTAATTTGCATTATAGTGCCGGTAGGGGAAACTGCCTGATGTCCGAGAAACCTTCGTATTAAGACAGAGTTTGTATATATAGGAATTTATGGCGGAGCTACCTCTGTGGGGAGAGAATGAAGATAAACATGCAACTTTAGAAAGGGGATTTGAACTCGTATGGTATTTTGGATATCATTTAAGCCTCAAACAAAATTTATGAAACATACTCTGTTTCACTTTAGAGCAACGCAAATAATTTTTTTATCGTATCTTTAACTTTTCTGAGAAAAGCTATCCCTTATTACTCAGACCAACGAACACACGAATGGAAAGACTGACGGACTATCCTTAAACCTTAATTGCCCATCCATTTCGTGACAGGAGAAAAAGCCCTTAGAAGATACAACACGATTGGCAGCGACTGAGAGATGACGCCGATGGAGTGGGTCAACAGGGAAGATGTCATAGCCTATTGCCGTCATTATGTTAATGCAGCGCTTGCGACAAACAGGTAGGATAAGTGAGGCCGATAATGGGAAGATCAGTTGTTAAAACCTTCTTTGAAGACAGTCAACTCGGTTTTTTTTTTTATCTCCGGAAACGCTTACATCGACATAAACGTCAAGGACGACGTTATGAAACGTTATGAAACGTGATAAGTCATCAAACTGTGTACAGATGACTGAGGGCAGATGAAATCTGAGCACGTCTTCCCTACTACGGAGTATTCTGACCTTGGGTACCTGCATGTATTGATGCCCAGGATGGGACTACCGTTACTTATCCGTCTTAATGACGTCTCGTGTGACTTTTTTAACATTTGCCTCAAAATTTTAATGTCTGAAACCCCTAACGTCTTTGCAGGGTCGTCCCATTGACTATAAATCATTAACTGAACTGAATTGCTGTGCACTTTTTACTGATAAATATTTTTAATGAATTATATCAATATGACACTTTATGTTGAGTTTTCCTTTGATAGACTTTATTAGGTTTTAACGAACCGGAAGGGACGCGCAACACTCACTCCTTAATCATTCCTCTAAATATCCATATAACTTGCACAATATCTAAGAATGTATGAATGACTACCTATAGTCTCCAAGATGGCTCCATAGTCGTAAGTGGCTTGAAGCAAAACATTTGCTCCCTTCCCGAACACCACAATAGCGAAGTTTTCCTCCAACTCCTGGTCATTGATTGCTAACTCTTCAATTCCTGTATAGAAAAGCAACTGAATACCATAAAACAAGTTTCATACTTTCGAACCTCCGTCGTCTTTAATCGATAAGTATCGTGGACAACATGACTTGACAGTTAAATAGGATTGAAAAACTATTATTTTACAATTATATACTGTGAACGTCAAAAACGAAATGCGTTATCTAAAATATTAAACAAAACCTAAAGTTACATTACGAAATATGACTCTTACCTGGTTTGGATTGGAAGCTTAATAATATGAAAGGCAGATTACCTTTAACGATGCAGGTTGCAATTTGCTTCAGTTGCTCCAAGCCCTGATGTCCGAGTATCATTGTTGTGTTGAGGATGAACACTGTGTCAACTCCTTTGCATTTAGGGTGTTGCGTCCGGTCTGTAGAAAATAATTTCAGGTGGAGCAACATGTGTGTAATTTACAAGAAATAATGTATTTACATAGACTTGAACTAGAACTTACATCGATTTCTATTCCTAAGAATTTTTCGCGGTCATAAAAAAAACTGTCTCAAATATGTATTTTAACACAAGATGATTATTTTCTAAAGAAAGTAAAGCATGTGCAATCGAGGTGAGGTGAGGTGGTTTGGGGTTTTCACGCCGCTTTCAAGAGTATTTCACTTATATCACGGCTGCTAGTATTATGGCAGGGAGAATACCCGCAAAACCATTCTGGTATGCATCAGCTGGAACTAGCGAACGATGGTTCATTTGGCTATTTTCTCACGTAATATACATTTTAATTATAATGGCACATTCCGTTGCATCGAGGACCTATCTAACAGGCTCACTATTTACTAGTGATCATAATAAGACACGATTTGCAATCAGTTTTGTAACATCGAAAAGCTTTTAACAAATGACCGAGGTTAAACATACGCTATTTTATCAGGCTTTAACCAACCATATCTTTAAAAATATCCAATTCATTTTTTTTTCATTTAAATGTGTTGTTAGATCTGATCCTGTATATGTAAAAGTGCAAATGAAATTGCTATCGTAACCTACATGTGATGAAAATGCATTTCCTAATAATAACTTTAACGATTGTTAGCTTCTAGATTATGTAAATGTTCGTGCCAACTAGGTATTGAAACAACATACCGGTCAATGTAGACTGTTCAGTTGATGGCTCTTTTTCTTGACCAAAACATGACCGCTGATAAACAATAGATTCTTCAGCCGAAGGTGTGTCGAGGTCGTAGGGTGTGTCTTGGTCAGAAAAATCCAGAACCGATATTGTTTCGAGATCAGGAAAAGAACCTAGATCAGACGTTGCTGGCAGATAAGAATCTTTCTTCAGATGCTTCAATGTTTGATGGACATCCCTACGCATGTTTGTTGGTGTATCTTGTGTTGTTCCCGGGCTGGCGCATTGTTTAGTGTTCGCTTTCTCTTGTTGATCCAATATTGCCCCTTCATTAGAAGTAGCTTGATCAGAATGTTTAACTTCACGAGAAGGTAGCTCTTTATAACAAGGTGTCTCTTCACTAGAGAATAGTTCTTTATGACAGGATTTTTCTTGACAAGAAGGTGACCTTTGGTGAGGTGGAAGTTGACAAGGCGCCTTTTGAAGAGAAGGTGTTTCTTGACGAGAAGGTGTTTCTTGACGAGAAGGTGTTTCTTGACGAGAAGATGACTCTTGGTGAGAAGTTGGCAGCTGCCCAAAACTTGGTTTGGTTTGAGCAATGTCGTCAACTAGAATAAAGTGCAGAAGTTTTATAAAAAATAATCTTTAGTATTTATTGCACGTAAAAGACAATGAAGTTCGTTAAAAAAATCTATGGACATCTTACCCCTATAAGGTTGCCACAAATATGTGGAATCGGCATTTTCAGTCACTGAACTGCAACAAACAAGTACAAGTACATAGAAATAAAAATTAGGTACCGCAGAAAAAGTTTGCGTTTTTATGTTACCTTCTATAAGAATATTCATTTTCATAAATGATATTCTATTGGAGACATGTAATGGTGTTTTTATAAAGTGAAAGTTTCAATTTCTTATATAGTATTTAGTTACCATAGAAGATATATAAAAATAGAATTTGCATAACAATATCCTCATAACATAAAAAGACGACATGCTATGACATAGGCTTTAATTGACAAATGAATTTGTTTTTTATTTTATCTTAAACGATTACTATCATTTGCATTGTACTAATCACCTGTTATCCGACAAAACGGCATGCATCACTGATTGAGTGCTTTGATTTGGCAATGGCGGTCTCAGACCAAGTACTCGGGCCTTTGCACAGTGAAGTTGCTCAGGAGGACTTTTCCCGGCAATGTCATCACTCTGAGAGGCTGGTATGTAAACTTTTCGATCATCGGTCCTCTGGGCGGGCTGTTGAACATCGTCTTTGGCTTGGCGATGTTCATAGTCTGCCTCATAGTTTTTCCTTTTCTCGCTTTCAACTTTATAAACTGGGTTATTTTTATGACTATGTACAATTTCTGAATCTTTGTCTTGTTTATGACCATGTTTATGTCCTTCTTGAAGGTCACGTTCGCCAGTAGGAACGTGTCCGGTATCGCTCGTTCGAACTTCAAATACTGTAGACGTCTTTAGTAGGTTTTGGAATGTTGTCTTGACCGCACCAGATGAAACATGTGTCTCAAAATCATTCCAATCTTCTTCTGAGTCATGTGTTACTCCAATTCGTAATGGCTTCACATAAACATATATTATTTTCCCTTTGAACTCCTCGTAGAAAAGTATTATTAGTCTCTGCAATAGGGTGTATTTATTTTGTAAGAGCTTTGAAATCACCCCTATTTCATCCTCGTTCTCAAGGTTGAGTACACAATCAAGTTTAGGATTTCGTGAGTCCCAGTGTATTGTAAACACATTGTGGTGATCTGATAAGGTAATATATTGTGTTTGAAATTAAATAAGTTAGCATTATAGACATTATAGCTAGTATGCATCAATAAACCTATAATATATAAAAGCTTAAGAAAGCAACAACATATAATATAGTCAAATGACCGATGAAAATTGCATATTAAGGTCGTTTCCTCTCATATGATTTTCATAGATGAAGATTGTCGTTAATCAAAAAATTAACTACATGTTATTGCAGAAAGAATAAATAATAATTCCAATCGGTGAATAACGCCAAATATAGGGGATATCTTTTGTGAACAGAGATTTTGTCTGAACGAGTTAATCTAATATTTTCTTTATTCCCATAATGTTTGTATTTACTGGCTTTGACGTCAACAAGTATGTACAAATAAAAGAGTTAAAAACAGTCAGGGTTGTTATTAATCTTAGATTTTGACTTTATCTGATCAAATGTGTAACTAAATATTTATCTTTAATTTTGAAATATGCACATTTAGCCTGGATATGTTTTATTTCACAGATATTTAATACTAGTAACCAAATCAGGCGGTTTGTACCTACATAAATGGTCAGTATATAAAACTATATAGAAAATCTAAACAACATAATAATTTTTATACATATTTACACTTATTGTTTCCCCTCTGTAATTAATTCATGTAGCACAGTATGTGTACCTTGGTCAGATAAATCCTTGTTAAAAACCCTCCTCAATGCCGTCTCATTTACTTCTATTTCACCCACTTCACACCCGGCTGTCAAGGTAATTGGTGAGTCTTTCCTCTTCACTCTCAACACTAACTGTTTACGCCTTGACCCCATACTAGGTGTTCGTCATCTTCCCTTTCGCCTCTGTTTTAGGATCCTTCCTTCATGAATAAAAAGTAACATTGGAGGTATATTATAACTGAATTGTCAGGTGTCAATTGAAATTTCAGGTGAAAATGATGTCATCTTTCTACTATACATGCAATTACTCATGTTGTTTATTGTATCAAGTGCTGTTATTACAGTGATAATCATGCGGTTTATGACATATTTATTGAAATAAAAAAGCATCTTATGTATCAAAATCATTTTAATACTTGTCATCTATGACACAGACAATCAGTTTTCGATGCTCAATCAACTTTGTTGAATTGAAATATATCTTTTATTAGAAAATAATCTGTCGATTGTCAATAGATTTAAATTCATTTAAGTTTATTCGATATTCAATATTTTCATATAGCCACGGCATTTAACGCATGAATCTACCTTTTGATTGAATGGAATAGCACAACATAACCAGCTACATATTTCAAGATTATTATTCGACAGTAGAAATGAAAGGTCAAACAAGGAAGCGATATCGATGTAAACATATAAACCGGATGTAAGTGCAGTTCTCTCCCATTTTCTCTTCTGGATTTTAATTTATTACGATATTTTTCTTTAAATGAAATTTGAACGCAAAGGACATGTCTCATATAATTTCTACTCTCCGGTAAGAAAGAAAAGAACATAAAAGATCATTAGCATATTACTATGTAATGAACATATTCAATTGTTTCAAAGCGAAAGTTGAAACAATACAGATGTAAAATGATTGTTTCAAATTGATACTATATCATATAAAGATAAATCACCTTATGATGAAGTGTTGTAATACAGAGTGTGAGAACACGAACAACGCGAACATGTATTAAGTTGTATAAGTATGGATACCCACCATCACAATTGTGAACTAAGATATTGAAGCATAGTGACGTGTTTCCCAATGAGCTATTTTTAAATGACCAATCGGGAAACGGGAAATCATGGTTTCTAGTTTCCCTTTCTCTTTAGTTGGTGTTTCTATCTTTTTCTATGCTAAAAATGATACTTTGAAAAACCTGTTTGATAAATTCTTTATTTTGGGTAATAAGTTTGACAGTGGAAGGAATAAATTTTGGTATATTACAAAAAGTTCTCTGTCTCAGTTTTGAAAGACAAATATTTATGCATGCATATTAAATCAATTTAATGCACAAGGAAATACGCAAATTGTTCATCGCTTTCATCATTTCATTTTAATCTTTCCTCGGATATTTGCAATAATTTCCATTTTTTAATTTTACAGATTGCTTGCAGGAAATACCGTTTATGAAGTGGCTAAATGGCTGTCCAGCCGTCAAAAAAAAATTTTTTCAGCTACAGTCACATCTCAAGTGTTATATATTGTGAATATTTTAACTACTTCTCCGACAGCTGGTACAGACGCATTTCACATCGAGACTACCGCATTGTATCTGCTTTCGGTATTAAAATAAAGTTTGATACAAGCGAAGAATCAATGCATATTTAATTGGAAATTTCATGTGCTGTAAGTCATGAATAATTTCTTACGACTCGTCAGACAAGGCCGATCGGTAGTGTTACAGCTGTTTGAATTGTTATTGAGGCATTGAATGTACGCAAGAATCTAGAATTATTGCAAGCGTAACAGAATGATTCATGTAAGTGATGGACGTTGCATAAACGCATAAACTGAGACGATGTTTTTATGTTTCAAAAGAAATTTACATGTCATGAAAGTCGTCAATTGAATGGGAAAAGTTTAAATTCAATGTTTGGAAAAGTGTTGAAGAAACGATTTTCAGACATATCCAATGCACTTGTTTAGACGAACTATTTAACGTATAACACAATTAGACAGTTCAACAAAATTCACCTATGTCAAAAATTGAACAAGTGTTGACATATGACTAACTGATTTACATTATGATACCATGAAATAACAGTATAAAATGTAATTGTGCTTCAGTATATGTGTAAAGAATGCTTTCAACTATGTAAAACATATTCTCAAAAATTTCACATCCAGTCTTAATACAAATCGCGAGATAAAAAATCCAAGTATCCTGAAAAGGATTTCATTGTTCAGTACTACTTATCAAGGCAAGTACAATTTATATCATACGCAGTAACCTCCCTTTGTTCGAGTTGGATTTTAGATGAGTAAAGGTATGTATACGAATGTTTTACAGAACTACACATCGTGATGCAAACATGAGTTTAGCTATCATTGTACTACTTACCCCCAAAAAATTACGTATAAATCAGTGTCTCGCAATTTTTTTTTTCAAACTATACACAAAGAAAAAAGTTAAGCACCCCCTGACATTTTCATGTAGCTGAATTTCAGAAACAAGTAATCTCCGCTATTACCCTAAATTAGTCTGAGATTATTTTTTTCTCAGAAACAAGCTAAAGAGCCATCTGGCAAGACAGAAACGCAACAATATGTAGCTGCTATCATTATTTAATAGAGATGGCGTCATGTTTACACAGGTACTGTTTTTACCATGAAACAATGTCCACAAAAGTATGGAGCTGCAAGTGAAACAAAACACATTCGCATTGGTATTGTCACCTCTAAATGTTCTTTGTAGACCCTAGTGTACATGTTCAATGAGAATACTCAGTATCTGGTAGGACCGCCACGTACACGGATGACAAACTGCACCCTACGTCTCATGCCTCTAATCAGACGTCGGATCTGTTCTTGTGGCAATATCATCCATTCCGCATTCAGAACTGCCTCTAACTCATGTTAATTCTGTACTGGAGGGTTGCGAGCTTGTATTCGCCGCCCTAGAAGATCCCACACATGCTCCAGAGGGTTCAGATCTGGGCTTACTGCTGGCCAGGGTAAAGTTGTTACTGCGTTGGCACGCATGTAATTGACAACGGCGCGTGATCGGTGAGGCCGGGCGTTGTCGTCAATGTACTGTGGTCGTGTAGCAAGTGGATGGTTATCGATATGAGGAACAACGACCGGCTGTAGCACGTCCCGGATGTACTGAGCTCCCGTTAAGTTGCCCCTGATGGTGACCAAATCCAGCTTGCAGTCATGAGACAGGCATCCCCATACCATAACAGAGCCACCTCCATACGCAACAGTTGGCTGTATGTTCCTTGGGGTATAAGCTGTATTCTTCTGCCTCCAAACACGTGCACGGCCATCAGTAACATGGAGCAAAAATCGACTCTCTTCAGACCAATGGATTTTCCGCCAGGTCCTCAGATTCCAGTGTTGTCTGTTCAAACACCATGCCAAACGTGCACGTTTATGATGATCTCTCAATAAGGGACGTTTAACTACCCTTCTTACCTTTAGTCCTGCCGATTTGAGGCGATTTCTGACTGTTCTGGTGCTGATGTGTCGGTTTGGCAACCACAGAAGTTTCAGCTGAGGACTTGTCAGGAAGGGTTCTCGGCGGACATGTCGAAGAAGGTGCCGGTCTTCACGAGGTGTAGTGACAGTAGGTCTTTCAGACCTTGGAAGGTCAATTGCATTTCCTGTCTGCGCATGCTTCCGGACTAAACGACTAACAACAGTGTAATGGTACCCCAGATTTAGTCCTATCGCCTTAAAGGACACTCCTGCAGAGTGCATACCAATAATTTGATTTCTGAGATCCGTTGAAAATCGTCTTCGTGCCATGTTCAATAAATATGCTTGAATGAATATGGAAAGCAACGTTACATACCACCAAATGCAGTTGGGCCATACTGCTTTTTGTGATCCTCGAGCGTAGCATGTTGCACGTGCATGCCCCGAACGTGCAGGCGTGACTGTCACGCATCACTGGTTGGAACGTATCGCACAAACACTTCTCTTCTCATAAATGAACCTTGCTTAACTATTTAAAATATTCTCGAAATGATATCATCAAAAATTTCAGGGGGTGCTGAACTTTTTTCTTTGTGTATACTTTCAAGAAAATTTTGGGGTTGGGGTTTGGAGGTGATGATGTTCACAAGAGTCGAAGAAGGATTTGGTATAGTGTTATAAGCGATCCATAGTCAATAAATTTCATCCAGTACTTACATCTTTAAATACCACTGACGTTAATTTTATAAGTATATTAACACGTTAAATAAATATCAAACCGCAATCAATCTCTGTGTAATCGAATGGGTATAAGCTACCGGGTTTTTTTGGACATGGCGTAATTGTGTTAATATCAGTTACTAAGGTAACTGACATCGTTTAAAAAATTACAATAAAAATCACCCTGACTTAGCCTTACCTAAATGATATCCATAAACCAACAGTGAAATACGATGAATTAGGAATAATTTAGGTTTAAAGAACAGGTCAAGATCACGGGTGAAATGTAATTTCGTTTCACAATACTGGTTTACTGATGTTTGTTTATGATATGCCCAATAACGACTATTTTTTTAGGTATCGTCCCATAAGACAGAATTCCTAAAAGACAGAAAGCTTTAAACAACACCTTTCATGGTTGATAAATTATGTGTAACATGGGCTCTACCCCTCGTAATCAGAACAATTCTTATCAATGAAGAAAGCGCTACGGCTAAAACCACGAATATTGTCACAGTTTAGAAATTTAGAAACTAACAAGAGGTTTACACAAGTATATATTATCAGCGAATGTGATTGTAAAGATGCAAAAGATTAAGAGATATTTTATAAATACATTCACAGAATAGTACTAATGTTAATTAGGCTCCAAAGACCCGACTGGCTTAAAGAGTGGCATTGTGTACGACATTCTTGACAGCAAAGTATATCATCTTGTATCTTGATTCTATTTCAAATAGGCACGACAAGATGTTTATGTTCATGTTTATAGAATTGCTGTCAGGTCATGTGTTTTGCATATCTAAGTATCCTGTATATCCACTACTAGTCATCGAGGGCTTAACGTTCCATTCTCCGCTTTTCCTTTTTCTTGATTTTTTTAATGAGGATAGTATTCCTCAAAATACCCGACGTGTTGCAAGCTATCATAAGGGTATTGTGATCAAGGGTGCAAGTCTCTGAAATTTCACTTCGAATAAGCTTAGTTCTGTCAATTCAAAATCAAGTACCTGTTCATGACCTGTTTGAATCTCCACTATATACCGAACCATCTTATCCTGCATTCTCTTGTTTAAGAGCTTTTACTTGGTTTAATTCATAAACAGGTTTAAGGGTGGGGAATTCGACTCCTCGAGAATTTCAACAGAGGCAAAACTTTCTGGAAGAAGCAAATCTCATATCATCTGAAATAATACTAATTCACGTTAATCTTATAATGTAATATCTTCGAAAATACTATTTAAAAAAAAACATATGAATACATTGATGTGGTATATAATGTGGAAATGTTATTTTTAACAACTTAACAAGACCTTGGTTTGATTTATTTCCAAAATTAAGAATAAATCTAACATGCACAGAAATAACAATTTCTTTACAAGCATAACATCATGTTTTCAAAAAGTCCAAAAGTTTTCTAAAAATATTGTATGCAGTATCAAAATGATTTTCAAGTTCAACAAACATGCCTTCATTCAAATTACTCTTCATTACTTAATAAATAATTATTAATCAAACCCTGATTTTTTACGGCGACCAGGTCAGATTTAAGTAATATAATCTTTTTCAAAGGAACCATTTCAACCAAAGAGGCTAATCACACCAGGATAAACTTCAACACACCAAAATGTTCGTTTTGGCCGTTTTATTAAAAGTTGACAGAAGAAAAAAATCATTTTTGTATTAACTGTAATGTCAATTCCTGTTAAGAGTAGCTATTATGTACAAATAGCGTGCTATAGTAACCAAGGGAAAAGTGGGTTCTTCATCTCTCATCGCATTCTTTTTGACGATGACAGTAAAACATCCCTCCCACACCCCTGCAATTCCTACGTCCAAAATGGCTTCACAAAACACATATAGTTGGATTAACGCTCTCTTGCTCTTGAAGAAATTTTAACTAATTCATTCCCTTTTTCGTTGATCTAAGCGTTCTTAAAATGTCGATTGTCTCCAGTGCATACATATATCAACAATTTTGCTCCATTGTTTTCAATTCTTCTAAGCAGTCAGAATTCTGACTTAATAGACGAATTGAAAACAATGGATCTAATCTGTGTTCAGGTTGCGTACCTTCACAGCATTCATATTCATAGTTTACGAAAGGTGTTCCTCACATTTAAAGGCTTCTAATACACTTTTCAATCTTCTAGGGTATGTTTTATAAATTGTTGACATCCCTTACACATACCTGTCCTGACAGTTTTGTCTGCAAGTACTTCCAACGAGTAAGGAAACACCCTACGCATGCAGACTCAAGAATCCTCAATATCACAGAAATTTTGTGTTAAGATAAGACCCCTTCTCTCACTAGTAACGATCGATGTTGAATTGGATGATAGATATAAAATCTTGTATAAAACATATCAACACTCGTTAGTTATAGAACCAGTATGATCGAACAGCTTTTTTCTTTACCTCGTGTGAAAAATACATATCACAAGACACTTGGGTGAGATTTTTCATTTACATTCACATGTAATTAAGGTAGTAGGTAGAGTGGGTGTTTTCTATACTTAAAGAATTCAAAAATAAGTTCTTGTTAATAATAATTCATTAATAAATGTTGCCTTGATGGATAATATTTTCCATGAAGTAATAAGCAAAAATTATAAAAAAAACAATTCGAAAAACACTCCTTTATTGCCTTATGCTTTGTTAGCAAATCTCTACAGTAGAACGATAACTTAAGAAGATACCGTTGAAAATTAATGAGACATTTATAGACATTGAATAAAGTATCCTTGAATGTATATTTGATATCCGAAATCAAAGATTTCAGGAATTGGTCTCTTCTTTATGTCCTATTTAAGAAAAGTAATGTTATTTTCACACCGAGGGACCCGTATATAGGGCAGTGAAGTTAGACCTAAGATAGCTGTATAATTTAATAATAAGACTGTAAATGATTTAAGAAAACGTATTACCAGGTTTGTTTGCCCAGTGAAAGAAAATAAATCTAGTCTTAATAATCACATCAATCGTCAACCTTCATAACCAAAGTAAGGTATTTAGCAAGTCAAACATATTTACCAAAACCAAGATGTACATGACGATATTTCAACATTTTCAAATCCTCCCAAACCTAAGCATAATTAATCAAAATTCGTAAAAGCCATCGTAAAATGATAACGTTAACAATAATTTGGGATATATAAATGACGAATAACCAGACGAAATCTGAAAAAATTGCCTTAGAAGTTTAATATTTCTAATAATTATTTTGCTATATTTATAGTAAATTCCACACTTACCAAAACGTTAAAAGTGACATTCTTTTAAGGTTTACAACAAATGGAACATAATCAGCAGCTAGTTAATGTACATAGGTTCAGGCTATTTCCAAAGAGCATATTTACAGTTGTAAGCCAATCCACCTAATGATCTATTAAAGTAATTCGAAATAATTTTTTAAAATGGCAAGAAAAGCAGGTACAGGTAAACTTGTGAAAATCTTATTTCACAGGGACCAGTCTACCTGGCACCCCATTGAAAACGATAAAGAGGAAGGAATTATGGAATATTAACAACAATGAAAACAAAAAATCATGAACAAGAAATAAATTAGTTAAATTCTTTCATCAATCTCAATGTTCACTTCGAAGCTTTAAGGATATTGTCAAAAAAGGTTTTGTGAAAACCTAGGATTCCAACTGTCTCTGCAACAACTTAATCTCCCTCAATCTGTAGGGTCAGCTCAGGTCGTCCCTGCTCTTGATTATCGCTTTTCCTCTTCACTCCATTCACAGAACGACCACGTGTCACGCAGCTGTCTGAAAATAAGACTAATAACTTGACATACAAAAATCATAAAATTTAATTCATTTCAAATAAAAAATCATATCTCAATCATGTGGAAGCCTATCGCAATTGACAAATTATCTCTCCTTGCTTTGTTTGATTGCTTACAAATAAAGACACTGTACATCTAAGGTTCAAATCTAAGATTCGCCTTCAAATCAAATAAAAAATAAAAAACTTCAACGTTGCCGTGGCTAGCATTAATCTTGGCCTACCAATTTACAATTTAAATAAAATCAAAGGATTTTAACATTAGATCATAATAACTTGATGGTGAACTGCCAATCAATTGGAACTGCATGAGAGGTGTGACTGATGATGATGAAGAACGTATGTTATCTGATATTTTTCACTATCTTTTCATATGCGAACTTTATACATTTATATGCTAACCATCAACTACCAGTACTAAAATACCAAAACGCCTGGAATTATTACACCAATACATTTGCAAGAGCGAGATATTTATGAGGGTAAATTGTAACAATTTTCACAAAAAGCAACTGCAAGCATTTTGTCACTAAGTTGTAACCATCATGTTAATGTTTTCATGGATTGTGTTCTGTTTAATTTGTCTAGTTCTTGTGAAATTTACTTATTAAGTTTGGTTCTGGTGAGCTATGTTGCTCATTTTTGTACATGAATAAAAATATGTTTAAACCATGTTATCAGATGATGATAAGAATAAAGAACGTACATGTATGTTATCGAAGTATGACAATAATGAAAAACGTAGGTTATCGGATGATGACAATGAATAACGTGAGTTATCTAATGATGACAATGAATAACGTGAGTTATCTAATGATGACAATGAATAACGTGAGTTATCTAATGATGACAATGAATAATGTGAGTTATCTGATGACAATGAATATCGTGAGTTATCTAATGATGACAATGAAAAACGTGAGTTATCTGATGACGACAATGAATAACGTGAGTTATCTGCTGTTGACAGGAAAAAAGAGTGTGTTATATCTGATGGTGTTAGGAATGAAGATCGTATATGATGACTGAAAAGTGTGGTGTCTAAGAATGACAGGATTGATATGGTGATATATTGTTGACAAGACTCAACAATGATCATGATCAAGAGTGTGTGCTACTGGTGATGAAAAACTTATGTATTTAATCTTGTGATTACAAAGAAAACTTAATAACAAGAATCAAGAAAATACGTATAAACGTGTGGTTCTGTTACATAAAAATGATAACATTTGTGATAAAATGTGTGGTCCTTGAGCAACATTTGAATTTACGTCTACCTTGTTCATTTCTACTGTGGTTATAGAGTTCCCAATCCCACTGAATCCATGCTTTGAGGCTGCAATTCAGCCTCTTGTAAATAAAATCATGTATAGGTTTTGTTGTTGATTCTTACATTGAAATATTTGATAATAAAACTTCACTTTCTAATTGCAATTGAAATAGTGTATACTGAAATAACGTGAGTTATCTGATGATGACAATGAATAACGTGAGTTATCTGCTGTTGACAAGAAAAAAGAGTGTGTTATATCTGATGGTGTAAGGAATGAAGATCGTATATGATGACTGAAAAGTGTGGTGTCTAAGAATGACAGGATTGACATGGATGGAAGTTATGTTGAAAATAGCACACATGTGTTCCATAACTCATTAAATGGATTAACTGGGAAAACAAGATTGTTTAAATAGTTTATATCATTTTGGAATGCATGACGGGCAAACATCCAAGACATTTTTATTCAATTCTTTTGTAAAATGATGAAATAGAATACAACGATTGGGTGTCTTTTGTTGATATTCTGATTTTAGCTTAGAACTTCCTAGTATTTGGATGATACGGTAAATTTAAGAATATATATGTTTTTATGAATAAATTTTAATTAAATTCAAAGGGGCATAACGGAAATGAATGTTTCTAATTGCAATACAATGATTTAAGCAAAAGAAGCAGTTCTAAACAAACATACCATGATCGCTTCATCAATGCGAATCTATTTCCTCCAATGATTAAAAGGAGTTAACACGGAAATGACCACCATTGCTTTTTTCTTGATACTTGATTATTTCCTCTACAAGTTTGGATTAACGGGTTGAGTAATGACACATTTTGACTCTTAAAAGATACTACTTTTGGCATGAATTAGGTTTAATAAGAAAAGTTCAAGAAACAAATCTTCAAAAAATCGTGCTAAAATATGCAAATTACGCATCATTATAGGGAAAAAAGATAAATACAATGTTTTGTTCATAAGTCCTATCTTATCATCATGCACGTTTGTAAGTCTTTACCATCATACTAGCATTAACTAGTTCAGGATTAAGCGATGATAACAATAACACATCATAACACAGGAATTCAATATAATAATTTGGTAGATAAATTGTTAAGTTATTGTAAAATGGACATATCATACAAACATGATATTCTGACTCAATGCAAGATTTTATACAAAATGGGCAAAGTCTTTTATTTCTAGCAATGCCAAGTTTTCTACCTTCTTCTATCATTAGATTATGGTTTGAACATCTACATTTTGTTAAAGCGAGTCTGTAAGTTTGGAATGTTTAGATTCTAACCACCTTTGGTTATCATTCTACACATCGCTTCTTAAAGGTTGTCATAAAAGAGCTTATACAGCAAACATCTTCACAAATCCAAAATCATACTCAAAAAGAAGATTCTTGACCTTTAGGACCCAGCATTGAATACCTTCTGCTAATCTAAAATGAAAACTCTCAGCATGTTTCAAAATACTACTGTTCTGCTGGTACAGTAATCTTATCCAGTATTTGATTATCTTCAAATATTGCCTAGTTTTAAATGAATAATATTCAAGTTCTCCCCGTGCTACAATATTTTGGGTTACTTCTACTTAGCCATAAAATTTATGTAACATAGTTATCATACACACGACTAGCATCTGGGCAAGGTTGGAAACCCAATATTTCATATCCATTGACCATTTTCGTCAAATATATTTTGTAAAACTGATAGTGGCATTTTATGATAACCAGATCTTAGCATATTTGAAACTTTAACAGTTTGTACTGATAGAGTATTTAGTTTAACAAACAAAGATCCACTACATTAAAAATGAACACCTACACGTATGTATAAATATGATGAGACATTTTCAAGCATTTTCGAATCAAAATAATACAATGTTTTCTCATTTTGCTTCCTTTCCTAAAAATAATTCTTCTCGGTATTGGCAGTGAGATTTCATTTTCCACAGTATTGAGACAGATCATAAATTCTTTATTGTACACCTTTTACAGTACTGTCAAACAAATCCATATCATCTGCGAACAACAGCATAAAACTTTGACATATACCAAGTTCCACGCATCTGTCGCCGTCTGATCCAAGAAAGTCTACTATAACATACAGTGGCAATAGCAATAGGAGATAACTCGCAACCTTGCTGTACTCCTGTCATACACCTGAAAAAATGCTATAACCATACATACATGTAGCTGAACGACAACACTGAACATTCGAGTGCATGTTTCGTAACAAATTAAACGTTTTCCCTTGTATTTGTTTATAATTATGTTTCTGGATATGCTTCCACGGCTTCCCAGTAAAGATCAGGCATGTTTATGGTTATTGCATGACAGGGCGGTTTCAAGCATCTTTGTTTTCATTTAGCAAGATTGTGTCTATTTCTGTTGACACAATTTCTTAAATAAGTTTCTTGCCTCTATACAGGTGGCTCGATCACAGTTACTTTTAGAAGCATGGAATCCCCGCAATCGATTCGCGCACCATCTGAACCGATGACATTCTTCTATCCCACCAGTTACTTCCCTTGGAGTTGTTTTTAGTGTTGTTTTTATCTGGAAGCCTAAACAAGGATTCGACCTTTGCATATTCTGTGTTCATTTCTTTTACAAAATTACAGTAAAAGTTTACCTCTGGTATTCACTGTTTTGATTTTCGAGACTCTATAATTGATCTCTTCAAAATATGTGTTATGTCGTCATTTTCTACATAGTCTTTTAACTGCCCTGTTTTCGCATTGAAATCTCCTTGAAATATTAACTGACAGTCTTCATAGTTAATTTTGAATTTTATGATATCCTCTTCAAGGGATAAGAAATTTGTTTCATGTGAGTGTTCACTCTTTGATCCTTCCGGTGAACAATATATTGTGGCATGTATTATTTCAGAGTTAAATTTTAACCATGAATTGTTGACAGATTCAATTTTCACTTCTGAGGCATGATATAATATCATTCACAATGGTTATCAATCCACCTGAGTTTCTAATAGCTAATAAATAACGTGTTTCTTTTCAAAATACCTTTAGAACTTTCACAGTTCCATATAGTAAAGTTCCATATCGCATCTGTATATGGACGTTCGCGTGATCGTTATTGGGTAGAATCGTTGTTATTGTCGATGCTGTTACCGTCATTGTCGTTGTGCAGTGACGTCACCTTTACAAGCATCTCACCATCCAACTTCAACAGTGTTTTGTTGATTTGTAGCTTTTCAAACTTCATGATCAAGAATTAACTTTCTTCACGAGCTTTCTGCATCAGTGGAGTCAGTTTACGTCTCATTGATCGAACTTTTCAGGGAAGTCTTAGTAAATGATTTCTATCTCAATCTCCCTCAGTTGTTTCATGACGGGTTTCCGGTGGGCTAGGATTTGATTCAATGTTATTGCTCAACACTAGTAGTAACACGGAGACCCTTAGACAGACTCTCATTGGCAACACAGTTTTATTCGTCACGTGCAACACGTGCAGCCGCAAGGTCGCCCGTTTCTCCGTCTTCGGCATGAACGAAATATAAACACGGTTGAAACCGCCGACTGATGTCACAAAGTGTTTTGTTTTACTCCCAATTCTTCACTGTGATACATTTATAAATAATATACATAGTCGTTCAACAAAATAGACATTCAGATTGATTAATCGTCCTTAAAGGTTTAATGGCATAAGGATTTGAGAAAATAATGAACACTTACCTGAATACGCCGACATAACTGAGTAAGTTGATTTTCATCGTTGACGAACTTTCCTTCACTCATCTGAGCCAACATTTTCAAGTGATCCTGCAAATATAAACAGAAATTCAGATGATCGTAAAAAAACACACGTACATTTCATTAACTTTGCAGCTGTCTATCAAAATGATTTACGGAATTCCCGCCTTTTCTTCATTTTATATTTTTTAAGATTTCTCAACCTTGTTCTGTTTACAAACTGCCCAAGTATAGTCAAAATATTTTATAAACAGGATATGGTATGAAACAATAAAGTGGTAAGGAAACAATTACCAGATCAGCTTCACCAATAGGTATCCAAATAACCGATGAGGTCTTCGTGTAACGACCTGTTTTCAGGTGGGAAATGAGCTCCTTTTCACCCTGTAAAACGATGACTTGTTATTGCTCGAAAACGTTTCAAACGTTTAGAGTTTCTAAAATATCAGATATCAATATTATGTTATTTCTCATTTAGGAATAAGATGCGTGTAACTTATCAATGGTACGAGACGTGCAGCCTCAAAAACATCAATTCAAGTACAATTCAAACTTCTATAAAATCAAATACTCATATAATAAATATGAGTATATCATTTTTAGGATGCATGTGTTGGACATGGAAATATAACTTCAAAAGCAATCATATCTGTTTCAGATGAAAATAATGAAAGGTTTATAATTACAATTTCGAATTTCATATCTCTTCAGAATGGACATTAACATCAAATGTGACCAGGCTCAAATGACTTTGTTGGCTACCTCTTTTAATACCAACTCATATATATGTACTCTTGATAGAAGCAAGTAATATGAAGATTACATTTAAAAAATGGTTGATTTCGATTGACAGTTAGTCAGATTACGATACATAAAGATAAGATGTTCTAAGAACATTCCGTAGCCAGGAGCAGTGTCATTTAAAAAAAGAAGATTTACTTCTTCTAATTTTCCCAATAAACATTAGTTTATGTCAAATGTATTATTTCAGTGGGTCAAAAATCTAATAATCACCCTACCAACCGTAGAGGAAATTATTAAGTATCAAGCAAACACCACTGGCGGCCTTTTTGATTGAACACATGTTTATCATTTGAGGTTGGAAAATAGATTCGCATCGCTTAAATGATCATAGTGTGTTCTTTTCAAAACCGTTTCATTTGATCAATAGCATTGTCTTTCAATTGAAAATATTTTAATTCTTTTCATGAGATCACTTAAATAATCTTCTAAAACGTAATACCGACCCTTAAAATAAATATATTTCAATTATAGGATTAATTGGAATTCACCTGCTGCCCGTCTCTTCCATCAGTGATGATGACGAACCGTGATGGAACTTGCAAAGTTTCTTGCAAAAATAAAGTTAATATTTTCTTATAGATTAATCCATCAAAGCATCATCTACAAAATCAAAATCAATAATAAGCTAGATGTGTAAACCATCCAACTATTATTTGGTCAAAATCAGAATCAAGATGTTATGCAGTTTTCTCTCCCATGCAACTGTCAGTTAAATCGTTCTTTTAAACCTTACCTCATTTACATGCCTAAAATTAAAAAACGTAAGGCAACACTTAACTTTAAATGTCCTTCAACTTTATCTTATCTATATAGTTAATAAGATCACTGTATCCTCTCGAATATTTGGATAAGATAAAGTTAGACCGAGTATGATCGAGAGAAAAAATCGTTGAAGCATATTTTTGGAACACGTGGAGAAACATATCTAAAATCTACATTATCTATAATGTATCTTGTGCAAGCATGTGCTTTTATTTTTTTCTTACCAATCTGAGGTAAAACCTTCAGTGCCTCTAGCAACGTGCTTTCACCTCCGTAAGAAAGAACCTCTGCAAAACAGTGTAAATTGAATTTAATTAGGAAAAGCTACCCTTTGTTATGAATATAACACAAATCGTATTATTTTGATCATGTGTGTTACCTTATTACAAATGTTTTCATAATTTTAAAATTCTTTTAGAATCTTGAAGTGGAGTTTATGCGGGAGACAGAGGGAATATATTGAACACTTATATAACAAGGCTTGATTGACATTACCAATTGACCAATTATCCTTTAGATAACCGAGGTTAAATCGGTACTATACTCATACATTTGAATTTGAAACTTGTATGTATATATATCTTTCACGGACCTGAGCAGAACTAGTCGTATAAACTGCAGTAACTCTACATTTGTGAAATCTCAACAAAGAGAAAAACATTGACTTGAAAGACATGCCAATGGCATTACAAAAAATAATGTGCCATCAAGTGCTTCTACTAACGTAATAGGCGTCGTTGTTCAGGCTATTAATTGCTCATTGAAGAACACTCCTGAAAAGAATAGAATTGAAACATGCTTGCCAAAGTGTTGTTAATCACGAGTCTTCGGTTCCACTCTAAAGAAGTATTATTTTGTAAACTCAATTTTCCAAAGCATTATGATATTATTTGTCATACTTAAGTCGATATTTCATATTATTTTATAATATAAAAAAATAAGGGGTGATAAGGGGTGATAAAATTAGATGCATTGGATTTAAGCCCCGAGTAACGGAAGATGACCGTTAAAAAATAAATATTATGTATCAATTCATAATAATCAAATCATAAGTTGGAGTAAAGTGATATAAGCAAATTTAATTCTAAATACTTAACAGTAGGGATCATTACCTATTGCATCTTTGATGGCCGAATAATCGCAACTGGGATGATTTAAAATAATAGTTTCCTCCCCAAAAACAATAACAGCAGCACTTTGTTCAGTCTCAAGCTTGATAGCATCATCTTCAATATCTAAAGTGAAAACAAAAGTCTGTTAGTGGTTGCAAGTTATCATTCGGAAAATTAAGAAGGATAAATCGTACACTTTTCAAAGTTCTCAAAAAAAACTAAATTAAGGCTAGATTTCAATCAAGTTTGCATAATTGTTAACGACTGAAACTTTATACAAAAAGAATTGGGTCTACGAGATAGAATAAATAACATTGGTGGCGATTCACTTCAGTTCAGCTAAATTTCCTTTTCAACTTCTCTGACAACACTGAATCAATCCTAAACCATTTTGGAGTCTGATAAAAGCAATTGTAAAGTGAAAATATATGTAAGCCAAGTGTATGTTACTGTTGATGAGAATGGTGGCATATCGTTTCAGTTGCTCCAGGCCCTGCTGTCCGAGTCTTTTCGTGGTGTTAAAGGTGAACACGTTGACGACTCCATCGTTTGTTTGAAGCTGTGTGGACTCTACATAATACAATGATTTAATGAATAGGAGGGAAAACCTATATGGGACTTAACCAAGTTAATATTATCCGGTAATTTACTTATCAATATCATCACGTCCCTAACCATTGTTAACGCTACGTGCGTAGTAACAACATGTATTATACCCTGACGATCACATTTGTGTGAAACCCGTATTTAACTGATATGCAAAGGTTCATCTTCAGTCTATTATCATAAAGAATATTTTACACACAAACCATGACAAAAATCATTTTACAAGTAAATATTATATATGTCTGTCAAAATATGAAATCTCCTACTATTAATATTAATATTGTTGTTTTGTATTAGCACGAAAGTTGTAGCGTCAATTATTTAAAGTCGACATAAATGGCAGATTTAAACTTGATTTGTCCACTTGTTTGAAAGATGTACGCTATAGGGATTTTCAAGGTGCAATTTGATGGTGGCAGATAAAACCGTGATTTATATCAGTAGTACTCATCGGAATATTTGATTCAAAAAATTTCTTACCCAAAGTTGATTCTTGGTCCACATCAATTCCATCAGCAAAATCTGAATCTTCATTAGGAGGTGATCGCCGGGAAGTTTCATTGACGTTCATTGCGTTGAAAGAGAGATTTTGTTTCGGATTTGATGTTTGATCTGGAACTGTTTCTCGTATTGCGCACTGTTCAGGAGTATCTGACTGTTCTTGTATATCAAAGGATAGTCCTTTTTTTGAAGCAGTATCCAGATCAGAATGTTTTTCATGAATCTTGTCTTTTGTTTTTTGTCCTACTATGCTCATACACTTCTTAAGGAGAGAACTTTTCCTTCTGCTGCAATTAACATTTAAAGTCATAAATAACAAATAATATCACAAAAGAAGGGGGTTTGTCGTTTTTGTACTTGAATAGATGTCTTCACACACGTACGTGATTTGACTGTAGTCAAGAAATGTGAATATGATGTAATATAAAATATCTAGTAAAATATCATATAAGAGGAAAGGATAGCAATACGAGTAATGCATTAATTGTTCGTAAAACTTGCAATTGATAACGAATCAATCCAAATGAAAAGGAATGATAATTAAGTTTTATTATCCTGAAACATTTAGATGTGAAATGTGAAACTTACCTGCTCTCCTGACAAATCTGTCTTGCGGGGTCATCGTCCTCGCAACTGTCGGAATTCCTATCCAAGCAGTTATCACTATCATCGGAAGATAAACTGTCACTATCTTCAAGGCCTGGTTTCTTCTCAACATTCTGTTGAATATACTCAACGTCGTCTGTGGCTTGGCTTTGTCCAGAGTCTGACCCACATGTTGTTACATCAATTGGATCGTTTCTATGCATTGAGCATGTTCTGAATCATTGTTTCGTTCATGGTCGCATTCATTTTGATGAAATGACTCAAGTCCTTGAGAATTTATAGCTAAGAGTTGAGCATGCCTGTTTGAAATCTGAGGAACCATCCAATTTTTGACCAGATATAAAAGTGCTTCCTCTACCGCATATGACGACATATGCTTTTGAAAACCATGCGATTCATCATCATCATGTATGACTCCTATCGTAAATGGCTTTCCATGCACATATGATATTTTCCCTTTGAACTTTGAAAAAAATGTTATCAATCCCTTAAAAAGAGTGAATTTCTCTTGCATAAGTTTTGAAATTAGCTCTGTTACATCATCGACTTGAAGATTTAGATTACTTTTTGAAATTTCTTGATTGTCAATCGAGTCCCAGCGTAATGTAAACACATGACCATGATCTGAAAAAAACCCCGATATGTAACCAATCAGTTAAAAAGATAATATTGATTGAAATGAACATGTATCAGGAAAAATATACATCTAGATCTTCAAACACGTTGTTCCCAGCCTTCCCTGATATCTTCCTGCCCAATAAAAATGACCATTAGTGGTCACGATAAAAATCTTACAGAAGAGTTTAATTAAAAGGAATTTTTACTTTTTCACGCCTCTTTTCCAAATACTAATTTTATCTTAATGCATATTGTATAGTAAGTATAAAAAGGTGTTCTGACCCAACGCAGACCAACAGGTATTTTTCATTATCCATAATACACAACAAAAACCTTTTCCTGTGTACAAAATATGGTTGGGGTTCTAGACCAACAGAGACCATCTGTTTCATCTTCAAGAACACACAAACTACTTTGCAGTTTTTCTCGGAAATGATATTTCACTCAACCTTCCACTATCTATATTCACTTGATCATTCGTGATGACATATAAGTAAATACGTACAGGTCCAGGGGTTTCTTATTCTTTGCAATTGTTATTTTTTCACGAAATTTTCAATTCTTTTTCCAGAGCTATGGAGTTGGTCATCATCAGACATTCTGAGATCAAACCATAAAGCGTAAGTGTCAGTCAAGACCTTACCTATACTCATTTCAGTCAGACACAAATCTATCATCACCATATTTGTAATTGGATGAAGTTTTTAATGAGAAGTGTTTTTATATCATCTCATAGATAATGTTCAGCATATGTTGACTGTAAATCTTATTTGGAACTCCTTCGATAGATTTTTACAGCTTTGATTTTAGAAATATATTAGACCCTATAATTACTTGCTTATATTCATCAGATGTTAGTTCATATCATTATCTGTCCCCCAAATCAGTCTTGTAAAATGGTAAATGACTCTCTAACAATTTGAAATCAAGATTAGGAAAACAAACCAACAGTTGTTCAGTTTGGTTGATAGGAATAAGGTAATTTCTCTCTTAAATCCTTTTAAAACGAGATTCTCCATAAGTTGATGCAATGGATTGAGATTCCGACTATAATGCGACATTTTATAGACATATTGTTG
Organism: Phorcus lineatus; assembly: GCA_921293015.1. Taxonomy (NCBI): domain Eukaryota; kingdom Metazoa; phylum Mollusca; class Gastropoda; order Trochida; family Trochidae; genus Phorcus; species Phorcus lineatus. Next base: position 4,814,338 of record OV121081.1, on the reverse strand, counting down.
TACATCCCTTGGTGAGCACCTTGGAAACTTTCAGGAACAGGGAATAACCATTGCTAGAATTTTAACAGCGGAAGGACATAATAGTCTCTACTTTTGTTTTTTCTATAACAGAGGGCCAATCAGGTCCAACTGCTCCATCAACACCAAACCAGAAAACTAATAAACCCAAAGAATGGTTCAAATTCATTTACAAAACATTAGCAAAAATTAGTAGGAAAAGATGCAGCTGCTTTACCGGGCATAATAGAAAATGAAGTTTCATGGCTTTTGAACTGATAAGCTAAAACAACATCTTGGTAAAGTAAAAGTCATTGGGCAATAAAGGTGGATATTGGTGGATTGAAAGGCAAGGCCTTCCTACATGTATATCCTCTTGTAATTAACCCTCTGGAGTTCTTTTCCATATTCATTAGAAATAAATCAAACTTTAAATATCCCTTCAATATTAGACTAACCCATGAGAAACCATATGCATAACCATTGTATGTCATATTTATTCTCATGATGTATATGTTATGACCTTCTTCACATCTCAAAGTATTCATAGTTTTACCGTATATTGAATCATCCAATGACTTGTATAGATTCTTTTCATAATCACTCTTAGTTTTCTTCTTTTAATCAAGTTTTGATCCAAGGGCTCTTCGAAATCGAATAACCCTATTTACTTTACTTAACATCTATAGTGAAATATAGCTTCATATTTAGATTTTATCATTAAATTTGAAACAAATATTTGCACATCTGATATACTCCTTACCTCATTTTAAGTCATTTTGGTAACCAGACAACAATTCTTTTTAACAGTATATTGATCTTGGGTTAGAGGAAAGGTGTTATGGCCTTTATGTATATCTATCGGATTTTTAGGTATTTTCATTGAGTCAAAGTTAGGGTTGCCCAACTTAAATCCTCCAGTAGGTAAATATTGACTCATAGCCCACCCATAAAGGTTATTAGCATCAACATATAGTATATGACTAGATGTCATACTTGCATTCCAAACCTTCGACAAAAGTATTATTGTCCTGGCATGCCTCTCGGAAACTTTATCTCGCCTCGAAGAACCCTCGGAATAAATACATGCATATCATAATCAGTAAGAAGTTTTAGTTTTATACCAGTTTCCTTAAGCAAGGCATCCGTTGTAAGTCATGGACAAGTTACATTATATCTAGGATAAGATTCATGTTGAGTCAAACCCATCAATTCCATCAGCAATTTTAAGATAACGGTTTTGATATTCACCTAAATTCTTACAACCAAATTAGTTATTTTAGCATGTTCATAATCATCATCAGTTAACATACTTTCAGATGAATCGTTAAAGAAATATTCTATTTTTGGTAATTCTGTTTCTTCAAACCTACCACAAGAATATGGATATATTCCCTTTTTCAACAATAATGTCCCTTGGATACCTTGGTGCGCTCGCTAGTAATTGTAAACATAACATTAGACTTTACCGAAGAATCTTGGGACATTAGAAAAAAACTGTCAATAAACAAAAGTTTTCCTAATGAAGAGATTATACCCTTCCATCTTGTTAGGAATACATTTGATATCATTATCAACTTAAGAAAAAGCAAGCTTAAGGCTAAAAAGGTTTGCATCAAAATATTTTAGAATGTGAAAAATCACTTTTTCTTGTTGTAGGTAACATATCTTTTGACCTGCACTTGGATATTTTCCTGTATTATGACAATGATCACGTACTCTATCATTCCCTAAGGGTTTGCTATTAATACTACAATTGATGGTTGTATTGAATTCAATAATTTGATAATTTGTTATTTGAATCATCTGTTCAGGGTTATTTAACCATTCCCGGATATGTTTTTTTACTTCTTGAAGAGTTGATAGAAATGTTTTTAAATCATTTGGTCCTCTGTAAGTAATTATGTCCCCCGAAAAAAGTTTTGCGGGAGACATAATGTTTTCAGTTCCGCCTGTGGTTCCGTCATTCCGTAGTTCTGTAACTCCGTAATTCCATAATGCTTTTGTTTTCGGACCATATATAAAAAAACATTCAATATTTTTTTTACGAAACTTGGTATGTGGTTAGGTCCAGTGGTGGTGTGATGCCTTTTGCTTTTTTAGTTATTCTCAAAATTTTTTCTGGTTTCCATGGAAAAAAATTGAACTTGGTGCATATAGGGGGATGCTTTCGTTTCTGGGCATTATCTCAAAACCTTAATTTTGTGGTTAGATCTAGATATGGAGTGGTGCCTTTTGCTACTTTGGTTAGCCAATTTTTAAAAACTTTTCTTGGAAACTTTTTGCATATGGGGGTAGGGTATTTTTCCAACCCATATATAAAAATCTAATGAGTATTATTTTACTAAACCTGTTATGTGGTTAGATCTAGTGCTTGGGTGGTGCCTTTTGCTACTTTGGTTATTCTTAATTTTTCATTTTGCTTGGTTTATATGGAAACAATTTGAACTTAGTGCATATTGGGGGCTGTAAATGCTAATGTGACAGACAGTTGTATATCATTGTTTTATAATAAACTTGTTGTTCATGTAAAGTCTTTTTGTTTTTAGTGATATGCTTTTAGTTTTGGGTTGATAGTTTCTAGTTGTTCTGTAAGTAGTTTCATTAGTTTAAGGTGTCCCATGCAATGGAACAGTCTATTGGTTTATAGAAAGGAGGTTGTGTTAATCCATTTGATAATGACTTTTTCTATCAATCAACCCCAATCTGTTCTCTTATTGGCTGATTCAAATCAGTGCACTGTCTTCCATGTTTCACACCACCAAAGCCCTGAGCACATCTAGACAGACAGACGGTTAAGAAACAAAGATAAGAATAATCGAAGGTTAGTAATCAATATGATTAGAATCATAAATGTAGTAAATGATTTAGTGTAAAGTATTCTTATTTAGATGTATCAATAATATATTTCATGAACTTTGTAAAACTTCTCTTTAATTAACTTTGTAATGGTAATGGTGATTGCTCCCTTTTTGTAAAAACTAATAATCTTAATAATTTACTTCTTCCATAATCTTTTATTCTAAAGTTTGCTTTTATTTCCTTCTCCTCTTTGTGTTAATGTTTCTAGAGTGAATGAGATTTGATTCCGCCACCGCCACCGCAGCCGCCAGCCGTCGCCACCACCACCGTCGCCTCCGCCTCTGCCACCCCCACCACCACCACAGCCGCCAGCAGATTCATGAATAAATAAAGATAACCTGTCATAAACTTCCCATTTTGCCACAAGCCGCCGCCGCCTCCGCCACCGCCACCGCCACCGCCACCTCAGCCGCCAGCCGTCGCCACCACTGCCGCCGCCGCCTCCGCCTCCGCCACCGCCACCGCAGCCGCCAGCCGCCGCCACCACCAACGCCGCCGCCGCCGCCACCGCAGCTGCCAGCAGATTCATGAATAAATAAAGACAACCTGTCATAAATTCCCATTTTGCCACAAGTCCATCATGGAAGTAACATGTCCTACTTGTCAGAAAGGCTTTTCAAGAAGGGATGTTATGTTGAGACATCTGAGATCTAAGCACAACAGTGACTTTGCAACTTAAAAATTACACATGAAATACCATTGAAGACAAAGTCACCACAAATATTATCACAAGAATTGCACAGAACTATGGACACACTGCCAGCACAAGAATTCTCATATTACGCCAACCGTTCAAGATGTCCATTACCTGGCCAATTGCTTCCAGGAAATCTTATCTGGTTTGAAATATATTGAAAAAATTAAAAATAAAACCTTAACCTCAACGCATCTTCGTCGCTGGCAACCTCTCTATGATACTATTCTACAATCCGTGTATTCTCCTGTGGAGTTTATCCAAGGTATTCCTGTTGATTTGGATCAAGACTATTATTTTGACACAGGAGTGAGAAATGTCGTTGTCCTAGATGATCTCATGTCCACGGCAAGTAAAGATCCTAAAATAACAGACCTGTTTACAGAAGGTTCTCATCATGGGAACCTCTCGGTCATTGCCATCAACCAAAACTTATATTACAGCAAAGACCCTACTCAAAGGAGAAACTGTCACTATATAGTAATGTTTAACAATCTAGTGGACTAGCAGTCCATCATGACCTTGGGTCGTCAAATGTACCCAACCCGATCTCAACTTTTCATGCAAAAGTTTGAAGAGGCCACGAGTCAACCTTATGGTCACCTTTTGATTGATTTGAAACCTAATGCACCAACAGATCAAAGACTTCGTCCTAATGCCTGTAAAGAAAGCAGTTTGGAAAACATAACAGTCTTCATTTTCTTAAAATAGAATATGAACTCAGTGCGTTAAAAATAGAAAGTGATTTTCTTAAAATATATTTCCAAAAAATAAACATTTATTACATACCTCTCAAGGTCACTGACCTTCAAGTTCATTCTCTAAAAATAACCTGTTGCTATGCTAGGTTCTATAAATAGGGTCACCTTTCCATGTCATTTACCTATTTTTTGGGGTCATATAAGTGCAAATTCATGACGTCAGTTTTTGTCTCAATGAGCCTGTATACAACAAGCAGATCTAAAAGCCAATCTGAGACAATTATCATCATTATTCTTTACATTGACTATGACTTATTCAAATATTCAGGTAAATCTATATAAGGTCCCCCTTTCAATAGGTTTTAATTGCCAATTCTAACCATAATTTTTCTTTACCGTTTACCATTCATCAATAACTATTTCTTGTGCATTTTTCTAAAAGCTGCTCGAACACTTGTTGAGTTAAAAAAGATGTCATCTGGATTGGTTATTTCCATATTTCGCTATAAAAAAATACAGAGACATATTTTCACCATCCTTGATAATGCAAGTTTTATTTGCCAATTGGTATTTAAAGTTTGTCTTAGCTTTAAAATTCTGAGTTAATTTGTTTATTTAAACATCCTTATGATTAGGGTTCATTTCCCACCTTTGCAGATAGCCACTAAATATAATCATTAAGTGGAATTGTTCTGGTTTTTGCTAATTAATTCTAACGGATATTAGTCGAAGAAATTAAGAGTTCTTAAATCCGCTCCACCGTCCTAAAACCTGTGTCCTTAATAGATATGAATAATATTCTCGTGAATTCATTCTGAAGGGGTAAAACAACTCATGTCTTGATAATTTGTAACACCTTTAAGAACTGACAACAATTTTCACAGCACGAGTTCTCTTTATATGTTATAGTTTCTTTGTAGGAGCATTCCATTAATGTATTATGTTTGAAAAACTTAATATATATAAGCAAAAATACCTACTTCCACCATTTCTAAAACAACATATATTATGTCTTGCTCTTTCGCCATCGGTTTCTGAAAACAAGTATATGCTCACACAAAATGCCTATCCATTAACACCCTCACCACCCACCATCATAGCAGTTTTTGCAAATTCATAGATACGATTTTTAAGATTCAGTTTGTGATTGGTATTGTGCATGCTGTCCAGTCGTTCAGGTCATGTGACTTCTCCCAGGAGCTCCATTGGGCGCTGATATTCTATGCCTTCACTATTCTCAGTCTGTTCCTCAACATCTACTTCCATAGTTTAAAGTAATTATTTAGAAAAATGTTAAGGCATTTTATCAATGGGGGTAAATTCATATTCCACAAGATAGTCTATCATAAACATTATTTTCCCTAAATGTTAGCAATGAGGTCCAGTTAAGGTGTACTAGTTGTAAATACCATTTTACTAACTCTTGTAGTCCAACGGCTATTTTACTTATTACTGATTAATGAAGTGAATTGTCAAGATTTTTTGGTTCAGACATCTTCTATCTATTTCATATGAAATGAAAGTCATTTCATCTTTAAAATTGCTCCTAGACCAGACATGTCTGGTACCTAAAATACTATTTCCTATTTCAGTAATACATATCAAAATAGGAAGTCCTACATTTTCACCCAGAGTACGCTGCTGAGCATTATGCTGTTAACCTTATTGCGCACTATGCTAAGCATTCGGTTCGTGTTTAAATTTCTCAACTATAGCCAGCTTGTTACCAGAAGCTGCTTTTTACGAGTTTTTGTAACTCTAAGTATTTCAGGCATTGGGATCTTTCTTCACTGAGTTACAGTGTCTACTGAGGTGATTTTCTCTAATTCTGACATCTTTATTATCTAAACTTTTATCTTTAATATTTTTTCTAAACGGATTTTTTCTTTACACGAAAAACGAAGGAGTTTTCAAGATGGTTGTAAGCGGTGCCAGATACATCCTATAACTTTAATAAAGGTCACAGCAAGTTTTCTTTAATGCTTTATCAATCAAAGGGTCTTCATCAAGATAATCAAGTGGCTGGCTTTTATTTTCAGGACAGATATCTAAGAAGATGCTGACATCATTAGAATATATAAATGTACCTACGACTTCCTAATGTCTCAGCCTTAACAGCACCTAGCTGCGTTCATATTTCTCGTTTTCTCCTTTTATTTCCCCATCTTTCATTATATTCATTCTTTCTGTAGTAATTTTCTTATCAACATATCCCCCACCTAAAACATCACCCATAGGCTTTTCTCGGAATGGGAATGCATGAAATCATAAATGTTGTTACCACTAGTCAAATATCAAACATTTTATACCTAAATTGAGTTTGTGCTATACTTTGTAGAAAGACCGTTTGTGGTAAGATAACATTTGTACTATGTTGAATAGAGAGTTATTACTATGAAAATGTTTAAGACATAGTGATATCATGCCCAGCTCTAAATGATAATGATACATATAAATCTAGATTGTGGATAAAAACACATCCAGAACTTTATGCAATTCTTCCATATCTGCATCAAACATTTAAAAATGACACCACCTTATTCATTATTGATGAGTGTAGTGCAGAAATTGATCACACAAAAAGAAGCATGAGCTTCCTCAAGACGTCATACAACTCGATGGGATGCCTTGTTTAAGTTTAAAGATAAAGATAATGTTGATGACTGTTTATAGGATAACTATGTAATGAAAACCCAAACTGAGAGAGAAAATGTTCGGAAACAACTTGACCAAAATAAACATGCAAACTTGTACCTATTACCAAACGTCAGATACAGTTGCAAAATGAGAGAATGAGGTAGGTATCAGCGCTGAGTGAAGTATCATCACAGAGAAAATCACTGAAGTTGTAATTGTGTTATGGATAATGAAAATACACTTTGGTCTCCGTTGTTCAGGAACCACAAGCATATTTTGTAATCACAAAATATAACAGGTACTGGATAATGAAACAATACCATTTGGTCTCAAATGGTCCAGATTCCCTATTTATACATACGAATGTATACCTTTATCATATAGATTTCTGTCGAAAACTCCACTCAAAGCCGTCCAATCTACATAAAACTGTACCACTTCACAGTCGTCCATCAAGGTGTGAGTTGAGTCGTCTTCAATTTGAACGAAAACTAGCCTTTTCTGACTTGAACTCATTTTTTGATGTTTTTAGTTCATTTCTGCCTTGAATTCCTTTGTCTTCATCTTGCACGGTCCTGGTAAGGTTTCAGGATATTTCCAGTATGAAAAGTCACTTAGAAGGTAAAACAGAGATATGAAATTAGTAAATTAAAAATCAAATTCAATCAAATTTCAGATAACAATCATAATGTAACCTGTTCATCATTTATCAAACGTTGTAGTAAATGTCTTTAACGTGTTTAATAAAGTGTATATATAAAATGTCATTTACTTTATTGTGAGTGTTAATCCTTATCAACTTCATAAATTATATCAAATGACTTTATCATCTTTATACCCAAATATACCAAATATCATGTATATTTGGCATGTAACGATGTTTAATGTCAGTTGTACGGTTAACAAACAAAACAAAAATCTTCACATCGAACCGAACAATATCAAGATTAAAATGCAATTTTTCATGTCGAATATTTCATATCAAATGTACTTTGTTTTATCAGATGTTCTCCGCTGTAAATGAAAGTGAAAATACCATGCATTTTTTTAAAAACTGTAACAAAAAAGATCTACTCCTTTTAAGTTAGTTTGATATAATAAACTTTCATTTTTTATCATACAAAACTGCTATTTGTTGAAAATATATAACAGCATTATAGTTAATATATTTAAGGTTTTATTTGACTCTTATTGTATAAATACTAGGTCAGACAAGGAAGTGATTGTGGTGAAACAACAAATCGGATGTATGGAAGAAGTCTTGTCTTCGATTAACATATATATGAATGACAAAATATTTCTAAACAATGAATATAAAGAGCAAGTCTCATGTTATTTCTATTCTCCGGTAAGAGGAAAAATTATAAAACGTAAATTTTTATCATTTTTCAAGATCGATATTAACTCATTTCAAAGCGAAAATAGAAACACTTTTAAACAAATCATTCTTGTTTAATATCATGTATTATGATAAATTTATCATAAAACGTCCATATATCTATACATAAATTTATCATTAAACGTCGATATATCTGATCATAAATTTATCACAATACAGTGTACACATACCTACAAAATGTACCTGTATGCTACGAGACTATTCCGATACCCGCCATCGCTGTTTGCTGGCGGAAGTGGGTGTTTTCCCAGTGTTCCATTTGTAAGTGACCAATCGGGTAGATGATTGATGATATTTTGTTGCTTACAACCCTTTAAGTTAACCCTATTACTATGCACCCTATTTACATATTAATTTATTTCCGCGTTCTGATTTTTTATATCTATAATTTTAAGTTGCTTTTCAATTTGCTCTTTTTTGGCATATTACAATAGACAAGTGCCATTTAAAGCTTAGAAAACTCTTGGCGATATTTATGTGAAACGTGCTATGAAATTAATTTTTAGTTCTAGGTATATAAGTTTTTCAAAACCCTTTTCTGGTTCATTAACAAAGCTCCTTTGTCGTTCACAAGATAACACAATAATCTTGATGTCTAAAATTTAATATTCATCGTTTTGAACCAAATGAATGAAATTGTCAAAAGGATTTGATATGATATATTTTGAAAGCTGTTAATCGTACCTTAATCATGATGATGGTCTGGAAAATCTTTCATATAAATCATGCAAATTATATGTTTTCAAATTTTATTTTTTTATCTCTCAAACTTAAGTTTATGCTCTTATTTTTTCATTTATGAATTTCGAAAATCTTTATTGTCCATTTTAAGATAGGTGATGTAAGTAACTGCCTAACTGGAGTAGGATTTCTATAATGGATACTTTAATTCTGCAAAATTCTACTTGGATGAATAATGGTTCGGTCAAATCCTTTATTATACGCAGTTACCTCCCTTTCTTCGTGTTCGATTGTATGTTGACACTCCGAGAGGAGAGGAGATGTGCGAATAAGGATTATAGAACGTCAACGAGACTCTTTGAATGTCATCCAGGTAATCAAGGTAACTCAAGGTAGGTCACTTACCACCTGTGATAGTTATGTTACTATTACGAAGATTAGAACAGCCAAACACGTAGGGTGTTATTGTATTGAATCATAGAACTTTCATAGGTTGTTTGCCAATGACAATAAAAATTAATCAAAGCTATGAAAGCCAAAATACGATAGATTAAATAAGTTAGATCTGTCCAAAACACGTTGGAAAAAGGGGGTTAAATTATTAATTTCTCTTCTTTATATATAATTGACGGTAATTGGGATATTCTATACGTAGTATATAGCGTAGCCTTTTTACAATATTTTTAGATAACATTCACGAACTATATTAATGAATTCATCGGTTAATTTTAAAAACTTGTTCTTCAGGAAACGAAAATAGGATTTTCCATTTGAGCTATTTTTAGATCATTCATAAACTCCCGCTTGTGTTGCAATCTTTACATGTAGTCTATTTGCAGGATAACATATTTCAACAAGCCCGCAGCAGTAGGAGGGGCAAGAGGAGGGCCGCCCTATAGCTTCCCACCTATTTTTATGACCAAAATTTAGTAATGAAAACATATGACATACATATTAATATCAAAATGTCAAAATTATGCGTCCGATTTACATATTTATGTAATTATAGGACTTACTTAATCCTTATAGTCCTATTTGTCTTAATGACTGCTGTGAATAAGATTCCACAATTACGTTTGAGTCGTTGGCGCATTGTCCGATTTTCGATCATAAACTACAACTTCAACCTGTTCATTATCATTTTTTGTGAACTGATAAGCACTAACAACCTTATTTTCAGAAACAACAACTTCGAATTCTCGATAAAATAACACGATTTTTAAGTATTTTTACTCGAACAACATAACTTCTTTCAATCAGAAAATTTGCAATGAAGAAATTGTAAATTGTAGAGATTATTCTTTAAATTCAAATATCGTTAATATATAAGGGTCATCATGAGCCACCCAGGGAGGAAACTGTGTAATGAAGGAAAACGGGAGCTGATATTCCACGAGGTGAAGGAAAGATCAACGAAGACCCTGAGCTCAAGATGTGAAGTGGTAGATGTTAATGTCAATGAAGATGCGATTAAGCTCATGTCTGACGGGAAACGATTAGCTGGTATGTATTTAGTTATACACAGGACATAAAATGAAACAGAAGTTTATAACAGTTGAGAGTTTTCCATCGTAAACTGTTTCTTTGGCAATTTCTCATATTAACTTTTTATCAATTAAGTGTTATCCTGAAATAGTATATAAGTTGATGGAAGTTGATTAGTCGTGGAAAAAGCTTCGTTCAGTACACTTTCGGTAATAATGCTTGCATGATTACTGAGGTCAAGTAATAAACAGAATACTAAACTTCCTTCCATCTAATACTATTTTTATTAAACTCGTTAATGATTTGGTATCAAACTCGCTTTCGCTCGTTTAATACTTAATCATTAACTCGTTTAATAAAAATAGTATTAAATGGAAGGTCGTTTAGTATCCTCTATATAATTACTAATTTTCAAGATGATGTAGTTGCAAATGTTGGTGTAAAATTAAATGTAGGGATTTGTTTAATGGAATCTCTATCGTATGCACAAGCGATACTTATTATGTGCAGTTATTTGAGTCAAAACTGTCAGAATGATTAACAGAAACAAACATTTTAGTAATTGATTTGCTTTGAAGGCAACTCGTTCTTTATAAATTTCAATATATTTTATTATGTTATTATCAATATATTTTTGATTAAACAGTGCTAATTGTTAATCGATACGGAAGTGAGTATGTCTCGTAAATAATAATACATTATTAAGAACAATTGTTGTTCTTATTTTAAAACTAAATTATAACTCATTTACATTTCTTTAAAAGTGAGGCGACTTAACGCAGCATTTGTAAAATAATGTTTTTAAAAGAGTATCGATACTGCCAATACGATACATGATACGTGTCTCAGTGTATCGATTCTATCAGCAATGCTGTATCGATATGTATGTATTTTGCAAAATAAATTTCTTCTTGTAAACTCCTCGTGGTATTGTTCAATTGAGACCTTTATCGTTTTGGTATAGACATGTGACAACATCTCATTCGATTTATCTAATTTCATTTAACAAATAATGAATATTTATTTCACTTCATTATTTAGGACAAAAGGATCCTTTAGAAAGGCACCTTGACTTATTGGGGTTTTTTTACAGTTAAACTTGTAAAGCTAATTTACTTGACGATTTGAATGAAAAATATGTATCACGATACGGCCACCTTGATATATTGATACAGTTATACCCCAAAACCCCTACAGCCCATTACCCCTACACCCCAGTTCCCCTACAGCTTGTTAAAACAACATAGACAGTTACCTTCCTGGATTAATGGACTCACCCTAACAGGTTATTAAGAGTAGAAGTGGTAGTGTGGAGCGGCTTTCTCTGAGAGACATGTTAATGACATTTTGATTGACAATATTAACATATGAAAATAAAGGAATTAATTTAAATTTGAAATAATTTGATTTAAACATAAAATATGAAATATGTTTCAATTTAATAAACTCAACTATCAATTGTCTCTGCGTTCAGTCTGTGTTTTGGTTTTCGTCCTAATCTTAGCACAGTTGTTGCTATATTTCCCCTCCATTCATTGATTAGTCATACTCTAGATAGTAATAAACGTTTGTATTGTGCATTTGTGGATTTTAAACGTGCTTTTGATTCAATTGATAGGTGTAAATTATGGTATGAGTTGGCCAATTTGGGTGTCAGAGGGAAGTTATTATTGGTTATTCGTTCTTTATATACTCATTTAAGATCTTGTGTGAGGATTGGTGGTTTTGGTAGTGTTTTAGAAATAATCTTAGTCTAATGCAGGGGGAGGCCTTGTCGAGCGTTGGGAACTCGAGGTACATATTGTTAAAACAAAGATAATGGTTTTCAGAAAAAGTCGAAACGTTAAATCGACAGAGCACTGGCTTTATAATGGTACGGTTATTGATGTTGTCGATACTTTTACATATTTAGGAATAGTTTTTAACAATAATAACTTATTCTCGAAGGCTACATTGCAGCTGTCTGATCAGGGTAGGATGACGCTCTATATTAAGACGCAGTATATTGTTTTATGCATCCGAGAATTGGGGACATAATAAAGGATTAAACATTGAAAGATTACAATTGGATTATTGTAAAAGGCTCTTAGGTGTTAAGAAATCAACATGTAACTCAATGGTTTATGCGTATTTAGGTTGTTATCCGTTGCTTTTAAAAAGACAACATAACATGGTTAAATATTGGTGTATGCTTCTTGTGTCTGATAACAGTATGTAAGAGGTTGTTATGAATATCTTAATACTCTTATTTTATTGATACACAGACAATATCATGGATGACTACACCAACTTCTAAATGCCTTTGAAAATAAGAAATTCTTATTTTATTGTCACCATGTTCAACATCCACAACCTGTACCAATAACGTTTTCATTATGTACCAATTATCTCTATAGATAAAGGTAATAATCAGTCTGGGTGAGTCCATTGTGTTGTAAGAGGTAACAAACTAGCTATAGAGATTAGCAGTGCAGTGTACCATAAACTTGTTTTGATAAGCTGTAGGGGTAATGGGCTGTGGGGCTTATTGGGGACTACCCTTGATGCGTATCATATTGGGAGGGGAGTGTATCGTTAACTTTTCAGAAACAACATATACTTGTCGATGAAATAATTTCATTTAGGACAGTTTGGTATATCTGACCCGAACAACACACTTTGCGCCACTTTAAGATGGGTTTTTGTTCACATTTTTAAACGAAATTATAACTCTACAGTGCTAGAAAAATGAAGCGACATAACGCAGCGTATGTCCAAAATTGTTTAAACAGAGTATCGGAATAGGTTATTAATTTCTTATGTGACCAGTTCTACAGTGTGTATATGACGAAGTGTTTTAACTGATTTTCAGATTCTCAACCAGTTGTGACTCTAGGCTGGGACTCAACATCACAGCCATGCATCTTATCAACATGTGTAATAGAACAGTTTGACAGCAGGAGTAACCTCTTTTCCATCACTGTATTGGAACTTCTTAAGAATGAAAACCGAGAACTGGTGCACATTGTGGAGACGATCCATAGCAGATTCAGTGCAAGGATAACTACAATGCATGGAAATCCCATGACGTTTTGCCTCCTTTCACGAGAACCTTTTTCAAATGCAGATATAACTGCACTAGAGGATACTTTCAGGAATCTTGTTAAAAGGTTCAACAAAGAGCATTTTCATGTAGAAGTAAAAAGTCATGACCAACGAACAAGGGAAGTTTCCAAGACATCCGAGGAATTGTCAGTGTCCATGGATCCGTTCTCTGTTTCAAAGTAAGCAACTTGATGACTTCTTGATGATGAAATGTAAATTGATAACTTTTTTAGGTAATTTTTATTATTGACATAATAATATCTATTTCGATGAAGAAATTGGTATTATTAAAGTTTTTCAAATAAATAACCTTGACATTTTGCTATTTCTATTACAATTTAGAAAACAGAGATATGAAATGGTCTTCAAATTGTACCAACATATTTACTAATTTTTTTAATAATGTAGTTGTACCTTGTACATTTTGATGTAAAATTTAATGTAGAATTAATATTATATGAATCATGAAAAACTTATGTTTACCTTTCATAAACATCAAATTATTTTCAATATTTCTTTTAAGAAAATGATATGTGCTTTGTCTACGCACATTGCTAATCTAGTGATGATAATCATATAGCCAGTTGATTGTAATGCAGCGTTTGTGTTATTTACAATTCAGATCATCTGCCACCAAAACGCTGCCTTCATTACATGGTCCCGGTAAGCACATTGCAAGAACTCCTAAACAACAACTGCTACTACTACTACTACTACTACTACTACTACTACTACTACTACTACTACTACTACTGCTACTACTACTACTACTACTACTACAAACACTACAACTACTACTACTACATCTTAGTTTACTACTTATGGTGATTTTAATAATTTTGTTAAGCGCCTTTGCACACAAAAGTATGCTTCCTGAAAAGGGAAATTTCTTTTGGCGAGGTTTTAAGAATATCAACCTCTTTCTTTTGCTCTTATGAGATAATGTTACATTTTTTGTATAGATATATCAGAAAAATAATATCCAATCAGTATTTGTATATTTATGAAGAAGCATCTGTAATTTCAGGCATCGATGACACTGAAAGGCAGTTTCAGGGAATTGAGAATTCACTCAACTCTCAGAGGACATCGATGGAGAAAAGGTTTCAAGAACAGTCTATGCAAAATATTCAGATGGAGGAATCACTCAAGATGATAATGCAAAGGTTCGAAGAACACTTGTCAGTATCGTCACTAGCCTCGGGACCATCCTCCGTCGATAAGGTTAAAACAATGTCAAGAAAGGAGGAAGGTCATCAAGTGACCAAAAGCATTGACCGGCGAGAGCAAACTAAGGAACCAAAAGCTCCAGAGTTACATTCTACAGGACCTCCATCTGCAAAAGATAAGAAAACGTTTTCAAATAGTAGCAGTGGAAAAGATGAGCCTTCGCCGTCTAGAAATTTAAAAGAAAAAAGAGAAGATTTTGAAACCAAAGACGGAAACCAAAAGTTAGCGACTAGGGGATCATCACCGACAATGGGATCATCGACTCAAGCCGAAAGCAAAAAAACAAAAGAAAAGGATCCAGATGACAAAGAGAAAGGCCTTTTAAAGCAGTACAGTTCATCAAGGGAAAATCAAGAGCTTAGAAGTAATGATCAAGAAAATGAAAACAGTAGAACGGCTTCACAGCAAAACATTGAATCTCGGGAACAGCAGCAAGGGACCAACACCGGTTACAATCGAGAAAATAGAGACCAGACAGATCCAAAGAAAACGGTTACATCTGAGAACTATGGAGTTGGTAAGATGTCTTTGTAATTTGATACTCAAAACTACTTGTAATAAGAACATAATCTTCTTACAGATTTAGACAGATTTAAAGAACGCCTTGTTAAAAAGAGATGCATTGACTATTAAGTTTACCCGTATGACTCTTACAGAATTTGATATGGATCAGTACAGGGAAAATCAGCAAATGATGGACGACTTCCAGATGATGCACTCAATGTCGGCCGGTATGAACATTGGAAACATTTTGAGTGAAAATAAACCATTTGATATACTGTCGAAGAAATTTTAAAAATTTTAAAATGACATTCTCTTCAATGATAAGTTAATCAATCATACTTTATCAATTAACCTCCGTCACAAGTGTGCTATATTAATCGATATCTTCTTTTCATCCAAATATATCGTTTCAGGTCTGAAAGCCCAGTTTCTCGATAACGAGAACACAATGAACAAAGAGTTTGAAACGTCGTTAATTTAACAATGATTGTAACCAAACAGGATTCTGTAGCACAGAAACTACTCTACATGTAAATGAGATTTTGTGGGAAAAACTACTCGGGGGGAAATAATACAAAAAATAATACGATCCTATTATAAGAATTTGTGGATCATATACTTTAAATAAATCTGACAACTTATAATTTCAGGCGCTTGGTAATTGTTTGTGCTTGCTGTGCTGACAAATTATCAGACTTTTAAATCATGATAATAAAATACTTGAGTCTTCTTTTCAAGAAACTCCTCCTAGGGCAAACGCATTGGATACGCTGTTTTGTCTGGACACTTCAGCTAGTATGGGAGAAGACGGTTTACAAGAAATGAAAGCAATTGCATTGAGCATAGTGGATGGTAATAGCATAGATACCTGCATCTCGAAAGCGTTAATGCAAAACAGAATTACTACAGAAAATTGTTAATTAGACATTTAAACAAAAGCAGATAAGAACAATTAGAGAAATTCTATATTTAAAGCACATATATTTCTGAAAAAATGCATGTATTTCCTTATTCAATATTTTAAGGGATTGAGGATATTGCGACTGATCACGGCATCGAGGAAAATCTGGCTGTTGTACAGTTTGGTGGACACCCAATAGTGGCACAATCACTTACAAACGACTACGGAACCGTCCGGGAGACAATTGGTATTGTATATAGGAGGGATACCCCAACCGGTTCTGACCTGCAATGCATACTGAAGAAACTTTTGAAAGTTAACGACTAATATTTCGTCATAATTAAACCTGACATATTTGCATTTAGCCCGGCGTTTTGCTAACATCTTAAATCCAACTGAAAACCACTTTTGTCCTTTCACCCTAAATAGAAACCTCGACTGCCGTATGACGTTGTCGACGGTCTGAACTGAATATATTCAAACACAGATATTTGATCACAGTTCTACATTCAGTTCGCTCCATCTTGGTAGACAGTTTGGGGCTTCCATCGAAGAGCTGGCTATTAAATGCAATTGATAGGTTGAATATTGTTAATGAATCTTTAATATGATTGTGTTTCGGATATCTTATCATATTCTGTCCAGAAACGTCTGAGACACCCCCCATAGCTTGTTATCTGCTGTAATAAAACGACTGATCGTTGCCGTCATCAGCAAAATGTGACCAATGCTTATAATTTTCTCTGGCAACACCTTGATTTGACTGCGAATATGATGAATAATTTTTATAAGAGTTATATTTGTATAAACGTTAAAAGTATGAAAATGATTCATTTGCAGAAAGCCTCCAGTTAGGCGGAACTTCCCCGCTGAGAGATGCAATTTTGGTGTGTCTCCAAGCCCTATATGGCCAAGGTATGGTTGATTAAATTTCAAATATGAAAACCATAAAACATAAGCTATATATTTGACATTACTTCCTTATGCCACGTATAAGCTTACTATGTAATTGAAATGCATAGATCCACGGACAAGAGAATCGTAGGCGTTTGCGTTCGGTTTTACCAACCTACTCAACCAACTCAGCTTTATCATCAATCTAACAATGTTTTCCTCAAATAGCACTGTAGTTTAAAGGATAAAAAATATCAAAAGCTGTTAATCGTTCTGTTTGTGGAGCAAAATAGATTCGGAGGTTATATAATGATTGAAAGATTTCATTAGGTCCATTACATAAAAATGACCCATACATTTACTAAAATGAAACTGCACGATGAAAGTAAAGTCATGGTTTGTCCAGAAATGTAAAAATAACTCCAATGATCGTTAATTAATCCTTTTGGGTATGAAATCATCTTATAAAAATGTTGACCTAATGAAGTTTGTTTCAGGTGGCTCTCTCAGCATAAAAGGGGTTCACGTGGTTCCGCCTAGAATTATTGCCATTACTGATGGCAAGATCTCTACACAAATTGAGGGTACTCTCGATCCTGACAAAGCTGAAGTGGATGTAAATATGTAGAAGGAATTTAAAAGAATTTGTCTTAAAGATGAAAGCAGATATAGAAATAATTATTATCGTAATCATCCTGTGGTCAAACAGTGTTACACTATATTTATTACAATGCAGCATGTTGTAATCATACAAAACTATTAAATGATTAAAAACAAATTTAGAGGGAGGCTTAAATTCAACTTTTGGTACAATTATCTTCTAGTCGGTTTATTATTATTATTATTATTATTATTATTATTATTATTATTATTATTATTATTATTGTTGTTGTTGTTGTTTTTGTTGTTGTCGTTGTTGTTGTTACCAATGTTACATCAATTCATTTTAGGCAAAACTAAATCTCTTAAACCTTCTGAGTCAACTTGAAGACAAAGATAACACTGGTGCTCCTAATCCAATTGTCTGGATTCCAGCCGGTAAAGCTGACAAGGTAAAGTTCCCAGTATGACAAGCACCGCTCTCTTTATACAGTGACTGACTCGAAACTTCACTGATATTGTGAAACACAAAGAACCTATTCTCTTCCCTTTATAAAGCATACAAACAAACGGTATGATAGAATCATATACACGGTATATCCAGAACGTTGACGTTATGAAAAGCTCGTGCATTCCATGCACTGTTGCGATGTAAAGAGTATGTCTCCAACTACAGTGTTATGTGACTAAAGATTTATTCATTCATGTTTCTGTATCGGCTTTTTGGATGTGGGATATAGATTGCGGTTTCGAGTATCGCCAGTATAACCGACTTACTGAACACATGTTTTTCGTTTCCATGGAATCAAGTTTAATTTGAACTTTGTAAGGGATATTTTTGTTTCTGTAGCAGACCCCAAAAACATCGCGTCATATTATTCTGAAAATCTTCTCATTGGTTCATTATTTAATTTTTCATAATTTAAAAGTTACAAATTATGAGTCATGGTGGACCGGTGGTAAGTGTCGAGGAATTAAAACTGAAAACAGACATCTGCTAATAAATATAGGTCAACTGGTTTTGGGTGCACGGTCAGGGCTTTTAGTGAGCCATGCTTATTATTCACTGAACGGTAACCTATGTTATGAACGCAAATGTTCCAATAAACTTTGATTTTCAGGTTTTCTTAAAATCTCTTGGAAAAAGACGAACTTGTGTGTATGTTGAAGGCATTGACGACAGGAACAAACTAAGCTCGTACCAGCGAATACAGGTATGAGACTTTAAGTTTTTCACAAATTGTCTTACATATTTCATTGTAGTCTCACCATAAGACGATTATTCAGTAACTCTTGAAAAGTAATTCGAGACTGTGGATGCACAACATGATAATACACCCCAGTTCATATTTAGAGAACAATATTCGAGATTAAATGGTTTAAGGTTAATACACTTCAACATTTCGGAAATCGTCAACGCAATTAATATAATCGAAGCAACACAAAAAATCAAAGTATTCAGAGCTTTTATGTTAAGTTGTTCTATGTTATGCTGTTGAATAGTTTAGTTGGCCACCTCTATTCATTTATATGTGTCTTTCCAGACTGTCATTGGAACTTTATTTGTATGCATCCAAGACAACCCCCCAAGTGGAGACGTCGGTTTCAACGAACATGCAGACATGCTTATTGATGCTATTGCTTCTGAACTTAGTGAAGAAGATAAGGTAATTTCATTGAATTTAGTCTTCATGGCGGGACTATCATCCTCGATTTCTCGGAATAAAGGTTCTGATAAAGCACCACCACCACCTACTTATCACGAGTTCGACTGACAACGTTTGAGACTTATGTGAGGGTTCTCTGCTTAAATGTTGAAATTTATGAGGAAAACGTGGTTGATGATAGCATCATTTTCAACTGTACGCTCGAGAAATCTGGTTGCATTCCGAAAAGTTGTTAATTACAAACATAGCGAAATCTGTGGTTAGCACGTTCGGCTTCGGATCAAGAGGTCGGTGGTTCGAATTCCGCCAGGGGCTCGGCAACTTTGTCTGTTGTAGAGAACTGTTCTACGAGCAGTCAGGTTTGGATGCAATGCTACACTGATTTTCAGCGCAGTACCACCCATGGTTCGCTAGTTCCAGCCGATGCTCGCAGGTTTCACCGCAATGCATAGCCACAATGGTGTCGCGGGTTTTCTCCCTGCAATAATACTAGAAGCCGCGATATCAGTGGAATACTCTTGAAAGCGGCGTTAAACACCATATCACCTCACTTCATCTACACCAAAACACATTCCTAAATCTGCCGTGTTAAGACATGATTACCGTAACTAATGAGTGGATTCGTTTAACATTCTGCACAAAACGTTTTATTGCATTCAGAGAAGGGTCATTTAACTTCATGTCATTCTTCAATATCACGTTCAACACCTGTCTAACAAAAATGCCACTGGCAGTAGACTTTGGTGACAGTGGTCCTATATCCTAAACAATAATCTCGACATGTCTAGATATTTAACCAAATCACGTTTCAGTTATCTTTTTCTTACTAATTGACATTTGCTCTCAGTTTCTATCCTAGTCTCTATGTTTTCCTTTTTCTCTGAATTTTCTTTGCTTTTAACATACGTTACGCATGCTTTCTGTTGAGAATAAATTATAAACTGTTACCTACAATTCGGTTTTCTCCGTGTAACTGTAATAAATTTAATATCAGAGACACGTACTGGAGGCAGTAAAGGCAAAACTAGATGGCGAACAAGGGTATGGAAATCCAGACACCTCGGCAAATGATTTTGACAATATCTATGAACACCCAAGCATAAAGTATCCCCTTGGAACTAGAGTGACCCGAGGACCAGACTGGATGTGGGAGAACCAAGACACCAATGGTCCTGGCACGATTATTAACCATGGCATAGCTGGATCATCTAAAGAAGGTTTCAACATTTAACTTTATATTTTGGATCACATTATCCGCAATGATACAAAATCTCGCCTATCTAGCCTTGACAGTTGACGAGTTAATTAACTGTTCCAGTCATTGCTGGGGATGTTGCCTGACGCTATGGGCTATGGGCGTTGGTTCGAATCTCGCTAGAGACTCAGGCAAAAAATACGATAATTTGTACTATTGCAGATAGTGTGGTCCAAATTATAAAAATGTTTGATTTCTTCTCTATCTAAGTGACAGTATGTTTGAAGGTAGGCTAAATTAAAGAGTCACTTCTGCCAAACATCTCTATGTTTATATAATTTCATAAGAGTGTCAATTTAAAGGTATCAGTCGCGTTTCTGAACGAAAACCGAACAATGATTGGCGTCAATTAGTCACACGTAGCTTTCGGAACTTGGTTAGAGCCGGTAGGAGAAAAGATTGAGTTGAACATTTTTGAAAGGTTATGTATGAGTAGCATCCGTGTACACTGTACATGACACTTCTAATTCGACACACACACGCACACACTGGATTAGAAGTTCTGAATTTTAATTTGGCACTAGAAGTGATGATTTTTTTTCATATTTGCACTTTCGGATAGATATGTGAGATGTTTTGAATGTATACCATCATAATTCATAAGCGAAATATAATGCCATTTCTCACAGGAATATACGGATATTTCAAATGTTGGTACACTGACGGAAGCTCAAGTCAGATTAAGTCATTTCAAAATAGGTTTTGGTTCATATTTTAGTCGATCTGGAACCCACAATCAGTATGATTATATTGCACAGGTTATCTATGGGTGGAATGGGACAACGGTTCCTACAACAAGTACAGATTTGGTGTCAATGGTGCCTACGATGTGTGGGAAGCCAAGGATCAGTTTCGTAACATTTCATCAGATATGTCTATTCAAGTTGGCTGCGAAGTGACGAGAGGTAAGCAAACCTTCATGGGTTCGACACCCTGATTCGACAATACTTCAAATGTAATACAAATGTAGACTTCAAGCATACATTATTTCTATATGGAATGAAAAATATCAAATCAAAACTTAATCGTTGAAGAAAATAATTAATATTCAATGCTTTTGATGTATGCTTATCCATCACTATTAATACAATACAATATTCATTTACCCTATCTTATCGTTCTCTTTTGGCCTCTACGTCTTGGTATTCTTTTATACATTTGACAGTCTACATAAGTATTCACCTCGGACTGATGTAGAATGTCAAATGTATAAAAGGAAAGAAAAGACTCCATATGAATTTTTGCATCTCAGTATATTGAATATTTGTATATGCCAGTATGTACACTCACGCACGAACACACGCTAACACTGACATAACTTTTTAGTTATTTATTCAATTATATCTATGTCCGTGACTCAAACATTGAAATAACATTCTTAATTATTGTAGATAGTTATCAATCGGGATAAATGAGATATATATGTGTCGGTCTGTTGGTCCATTTCGATATAATTTCTTCGATGCTATTACAAGCAAGAAGCTGATCCATAAAAGTGTGTTGAGCTGGGATCATTCGTGAATAATTAAACAATGTTTCAGGACCAGATTGGAAGGCAGAGTCCGGGGATGAAGACGGGGGTTTTAAAGGAGTTGGTGTTGTCATCAGAAACAATGAAAGCGGATTGATTAAGGTTGTTTCATATGTTTATTTTCTCTATTTGATAATTAAGTCACAGACTTTATTTCCAAAACTTCTTCTTTGACCACTTCTTTTACTCAGAAAAAGCGAAAGCTGGCTGATTATTTTACGTGTTTGATTTTGTTATCCATTTATGCTTTAACTCAATCATTTAATAATGTTTTTTAATTCAATCATTTAATAATGTATCACCTTGAGTGTTTCCAATTTTGATTCCTTAAGATTTTTTTGCTCTTTCCATTATCAAAAGGTCCGTGTGTGAACAAAAAAGCTGGAAGTTCGCATAGTCCTTTATTAAATATCAAATCACTTTGTAATTAACTGTAGGTTCGTTGGAAAGAAAATGGATTCATCGGCACATACCGATACAGCAACGGGGGACGAAAAGAAGTGTCCATAAGGTGATATATAACACTTTTATGATAATATGACATAACCAAGTGAAATGGTATAAAGGCTTTAACTCAAGAACCAGAAAAGGACATTATAATAACTATATATTTGTATGTTCTAAGAGGGTGGACATGATTTTAATGATTGAGGGTGAGAGCATGTGAAAATAAAAACTGCTTGCCAGATACAAATATAAACTGTAAAACAATTTAGATACATATATTCTTTTAACTATCCCTAAAATAATGAGCACAATGCATATTATTTTGACATTCAGAGACCCTTTAGAGTGCTTCAAAAGTCTTCATCAACCGGTCGGGACGATCGCCGAAATTGAAACAGAAACACAATCAACGAAGTCACCAAATAGAGGTATAATCTGATGAGGCAAATTCAAATAGGGGATAACCATAAATATTTGTCGTGACACCCCACATCGATATCCAATAAAAAAAATTACAAACATGTTGAAATGTCCGACACATGTCTTGTTGAGTAAGAGTATCCTGCCGACGACTACGGCTAATTAGATTTTTGTCATGTCCATATTAGATCACACGAAAACAGGTGCTCTGTCGCGACAATTGTCCTGACTTCTATGTTGTGACACCGAATACAAATAAATTTGCTGATGATGTTTTTAGGGGTATTTCATGCCTAAGAACTTCTGGAAAGTGACTCAGATGTTTTAATATTTACTGTAGATATGACCCTGAAAAAATCTTAAAAGCTGTGGATTATAATAATGTGTGCGTGCACTGCCAATTTATACCAACACGGACTGGACTAGATGTTGACATGAAATAAGTTAACTAATTGTACAGTACTGTAAAAATTCTTCCTTGGAATTCCCCCAAAAATACACTTTTATTTACGTAAACAAACCGAGCATGATATACACTCTCATTATTCTATTGAAACATCTCCGATATGAGTCAGGTACATGCATGTATGCTGTCTCCGATTTATATTTCCGAACGAAAGGACCCTTTGTTCAAGTTTATTACCATTATCATCGACTTTATTGACTTCATATTACTGCATTTCTTCGTAAAATGGCTGGACGCAAAATCCTGTGTCATGCAGACACCGCGCCATATTGCTTGTCGATGTCTTTGGGGATGCAGGAGTGTAGGTCAAAAATGCGACGCGCCAATAGGTCGAAAACCTGAAGGGGCGGGGCTTACTGGATCGGTCTATTGCAGCCAAGTCGCGAAGATATAGATATAACCAAGTCCCGTTTCATAACATTTACAAGAATACGAATATTTTAGATACTGTTGCCTTTCACGATATTTAAGAAAATGTTATTCAACGGGACTGAGTTAAGTATTCTATTCAATACTCGCTGAATTATATCGTAAAACATTTCGAGAAAGTTGCTGATATTACCTTTGCCACAAACACTGTTTCTGTGTCGTCTTACTTGAGCAATCTATCGGCAATAAACTCGATTAAAGTTGGCTAGTTGTAAATAGAATATCATGTTTGTTATATTCATTACTATCATTTTTTATCCTGTGAATGAGTTGGTATCAAAGTCGCTCTTGCTTCCTAAATCACTTTTATGAGATTATGAGTATTAATCATAAAAGATTAATAGAATTAAAAGATACTTTTCAAAAACAGTGTAAAACAAACTTTAAATTAAGGTATGCCTGTTTAGTCTTATATCTCACAACTTGTTTTAAAAGCGTGTACATGTAATTATGGTTTCCTCATTTTATGTATGAAAAAAATGCATTATACGAGTATATATAGATATAAAAAGATACGGCTGTTAAACTTCCACTCCAGATTAGGACTCAGTTAATAGAACTTGTATCGATCACATCAGGTATTACCTTGTTAAAATTTTGCCTAAATAACTATAAATGTATACCACATGTGCTTTCAACAGTCAACTTAATAGTGAATATTTTCCCCGCGGGACAGTTAAAGAGCCAAGATGGGCCTGGAGATGGAAAGACGATAAGGAAAGATGGCACCGGTATTCTGAGAATGATTCCAACAAAATTGAACAGGAATATATTAAAAAACGGAGGTCCTGTTTGATAAAAAAAGACGATGATCAGAGGTTTGTATAGTCAAACTTGATTTATGTCTCACCTTCAGCTGGCAAAGTATATTATGCAAAAACGTATATTATTAAGCACGTTAAAGGGTTATTCGGTGGTATTTTAAAGAATGTAAAAGACGAATATGAAATCATAAAAAAATTATTTGACACTATTAGTTAGCGCCAAGTTAGATGTGATGATTATGAAGCCATTTAAAGTTAGAACAGGACAAAATAAACAAAACAGGGAACACAAATTCAAATAATGGGATTATATATATATTTCTCATAAATGTCATATCATAGTTCTCACTTGTTTTCATTTATATGGTTCAGTTCAAAATTCTTTTTGACCAAACAAAGAATGCTTTTTTAGCTCTTTTGAATGAAAAACTCTTTTATGTATGTTACAGCGTCAGGATTTTGTTTGAAAGTATGAAAGAGCGGGGCACGGATTCAAAATGTAGAATGGTGGAACGATTTGGTAAGTTACTCACAGTACATTTTCACAACATTGCCATCCTGCTTCATCAGCGTATTAGCATTTCCAGAGGTCCTGCAGTACCCTGACACTTATCGTTATATCTTGTCATTATTTTCAATTAGCCAATGAAATGACTCTAACTCAAAATATGTTTACAGTACGCAGAAGAGAGGATCGTGATTAGGCTTCGAATTCCTTCCTGATATGGATACTGATATGATACTGATATGTTTAGCCATGAATAACCAGTGGTCGCCGATACGTATAGGCGGCATTTGTCGTTAAATATGTTAGTATTCTAGAATATCTGCAGATACAACACGCTGATGAAACAGGAGTTTGAAATATTAACTGTTGTGTAACATAAAAACAATAACAACTTTGGATATCTCACCATCATTTATGCAGTAACTTTCTGTTATTTTGACAAATTCACAACGTATGTACATGATTTTATTTACATAAGTTTGTAACATATTTGGTTATATTTTCCAAAGATCCATCTGCAGCAATATACTGTTACGCTCAATGTTGTATAGTAATTGATTTACGTATGGCTTATTTCTAATTATGCTAATGACAAATCTTGATTTGTATTTTAGATCTTAACGATGACGTGGGTCCAGGCTGAGACAGGACGTCCAATGCGAGGGCTGAAGCAATTGTTGTGGTAACCTAAAGAATTTAGTCATTGATTCAGTCATGAATTACACACTGACTTATAAGAGATATTTCCGACCCTCCCCTGATATGTCCACATCGAGTACTTGTTGGGTCACCTGCATTTACAGATTCAGTAGAGACAACCCTGCTTTTACCATATGTATACAGACTTAGCCCTGTTCAAAGAGTAGGTATCCCCTCTGTGTTTGCATGTGCGCGGTCTTGAAATGAACATGTCTGTTAAAAGAAATTTGCTTTATTTGCAGCTGAAATATCCATTTGTCTCTTTGACTTTAAAATATTTTCTTAATATTTGGTCAAATCTTAAATCCTCGAGTCCCCGATCTTGTGTTGCAGGTGATCTGTTGGTGTAGAAATTGAAAATATTAGAACACGAGTCAAAAAGAATTGATTTCACAGAAAATAACATTAAATTTTTTTTAAAGCGCTTAAACTTCACTTGAAAATGTAATAAAATGTGACATAAATTTCAAATATTTGGAATCACTGCATCGATTATTCCTACGTGAAGATTTAGATACATGTACGATTATAAATGATTGAGTGTCTGATGTTATCACCTTTTATCAATTTTTTTTACTTTTAATGATATTGTATATCTTTGTATTTATTCCCTGTGTATTAATTGATGTTTGGATAATCTATTTAACATGGATATAGTACAGATTTACTTCAATTAACGTTGAACGAATATGCCTATCCAATTGATATTAACAACAGATGGTGAGTACCTATTGAACTTAATCCTATGTATATTCAATTCCAATCAGAATTAGAATATTAATTTAATTTATGACAATGTCAACAGTAACAGAAATAATTAACCATTTGGGTCACATTAGACAAATGGATTATTATAATGTAGTATATATATGTTAATCTGTATAAGCTGAGGCACATTTACGCGTAGTATGAATTGCAGAGAATTAAATATGATTGTAAGATTATTATATAAATGTTTGATATAAACGTAGCGAAGAGGTTTCAAGAATATTACAAAATGCTACAAAGATGTTTTTATTATTCATATCTTCATGATCAACTTTTTTGTATAGAAATAAATTAAATCCACTTAAACTTCCACAAATTTTGTTGTTTTTGATCCATATATGGTAAGAAAGACAATGATATATGTATGGATGGATAACTTCTTTATTACACAATGACGGCGTTCAAGAATGCTACTGAAACAATGCATAGATGGTAGATTACAACAGTAGTACACACAAAAAGATGTAGGTCACTGACTTATCTGAATGTCCTATCTACATATCTGTGTATTCATTTTAAATAACAGTTATTTCAGTCGTCTTTAGTATTTAAGAATATTGAGAGACAAATTAACATATAAGGTCTTACCTGAAGTCAAGATTGGGTTAATTTAAAGCCTTCATTATACAGGAGAAACTCCTTTGTCACGCACAAGGAAGTCATGTGATTCATTGTGTTTCTATAAATAGCCAGCCGGGAATTTCGAGTTATATCGAAAATAAGAATAACTTGATCCGATTTGCTAAATGATCAGGAACTGAGGATTTATTGATTCTGTGTTACCATGAAATTAACCCAAGGATTTGGGATATAACTAAGATCATTTTGGTCCCGCCTTTGATGACATAAAGACAATAGGTGGTCAAGGTGTGGTTTGAACAAAACTGTAGATCAAAACGCGTTATATGATACGACTTCCTGCTTTGACATGGATAGTGACAAGCTGGTGTCAGTTGCTGTAGATGTCAAAGGTTTTACTTCAGTGGATGATAAGGCGGAAGGTAAGTATTCATCAATTCATATCGAAACAACATATCAAATAATGTCGATATTTATTATTTGGATGTGATATTTTCGACTTAATAACTGTAGAGTCCATTTAGATATGGATATTAATAGGGTGATGCCGAAAGCTGTATATATATATATATATATATATATATATATATATATATATATATATATATATATATATCCGTGAAGGATGTTGCATTACTGCTCTTTTGACCCTTTAGTTCAGTATCATATGTATGACTGTCTTTATGTAATTATCATTTCTGTAAATTAACAAAGAAACGTGTAACATTATACAATGATTTTATTTTTTAAAATATCTAAAAATTATAGTTTGGATGATTTCTCTCGTTTTTACCCTTTTTCTTTCACTGTAGAGATTACGAATAGATATTATCGTTTCAAGAAGTTTTTTTTAAAACAACAGAGAAAATTAGATTTGTTATAATAATGACCCTCGATGACAATTGCATGCTGAAAGTTTGTTCTCTTGCCATTACATGTATATCTTAGCTCTATAAACTTTATTAAATCGAAACATATGATAAGTTTGAAAATGATTGGTGTGCCTGAAAACTGCCTTAAATTTATGGGTGCAGCTGAAATCGTGCAATTGTCGTAAAATACGTCAAATAAACTAAATTCAAAATACATGATATTTCAATTTGGTAACAAAAGTAGGTGAACGAACTATTTGAATGTAGCTGTATACTTAGTAACAATACACGTTTATGCTGCAGGTCAAGGAAATACTAAACACATTAAAGTCTTGGAATAACTAGGAATCTGGATAAAACATCAACACCAATATACATCCAAATGTAAATATGAATAAGTAAAAATATGAGTTATGACAATATCAAATCCTCATGTATTGTTTTATCAGGAAGCGCAAGCCTTGTCGAACTGACCTGGGAGAAGAAGGGCAATACAACGGAACACACATCTCACTTCATTTTATCACAAATTGACGAAAGGGGCTCCTCTTCAGTCATCAGCCTACAGCATGTCAGACAGTTACTTAACAACAACCTTACAGTATATGAGTTTGCCCTGAACATGTATGATGAGTGCTCATTAAAACTTCGGACAATCAGTTATCCACCTCTTAACCTAGTGTTTCAACATGACACCGAATCAAATCTAAAATCAAAGAGGCAAAGGATTTTTGATTTGTTGAGTTCGTTTTTGCAAAGTTCATCCAAACCGAAGAAGAATATAACGTATAGAATAAACATAGAATCGGAGAAGGATGAACCATGTGATCTATTATCAACGGGAAGGTGCGTATATTTGAAATAAAATGATCAACATTTGACATGTTAATTTGAACAATTTTACTTATTGAATAGTTTCCTTAATTTTGTTAGTTTGAAAAAAAATACTTTTCATTAAACAGACATCATTATTGATTTCTTTACTAAAGTTTTGTCCCTTTTTCGTTAAAACAAATTCAGAACGTACAAGAGGAAGAAAAATCATCAACTCATGACAGACGTTCAACGTCGATTGCAGGATACTGATAGAAGACTTGATGAGCAACAAGAGCTGACAGTCAGTCAGCTTTCTGACCAAGAGAACCGCCTTGATACCATGCTTAAAGAATTATCACAAATGTCAAAAACGATCCTGGAAAATGATCATTCAATACCTGAACATGAACAAGTTAAGCCTGTAGATATGACACCCGAGCGATCGCAAAAAAGTAACGCCGAAGGAACAAGTGACAGGAAAGTTGATAATACGATTCTGAGTAACAAGAACAGACATGAAGTGGAAAATTGTGAACAACATCTCCAGGAACGAAAAGACACATTGATCGTGAAAACGACATCTAACTTAGAAAAAATGCAAGATGCTTATGGTGATCAAGATAATTGTGCACCGTTAAACTGTGAGGTTCCCCTACCTCTGAAGAAAGTCGACCATAGAGAGATAGAAGAGGATACCACAAGCTCTAACCGTCCAGGAGAGGGACCAACAATGAACGAAAAACAACTTGTCAGTGACAGCTTTCCTGGTCATTCACACGCGGGCCCTCAAAGTCATTTGAGTCATGGCAAGGCAATGGAAGTCAAAAGATGTCAGGCCAGTGTTTGGGATGATGCAATGTTTCCAGAGGGAAACTCCGACGATGAATATGATGACCTTTACGATGACGATGCATCGTACCTGGATAGTTCATACGTCAGTGCACCTGGAAAGTTTAGAAGACGAGCTGCTATCAAACAAAGTGGAATATGTAGCCTTAAGTTCAAGTCCGGGTCAAAGGTCTATAACCTGGCACTATTGGCCACATATCCTCCAGCTAAGACAGCTGCAACACCTAAAAGCGTGACTGATTCTTCAGGTTTTGATGTTCCAGTTACCCAGACTATCCCTTTAAATTTCCAAGAAGAAACGGGCCCTAAGGAAGAATGGGGGTGAGATTTTCAAGATTAAGATATACTTCACGTGCACATTTCCCTGGCTTCATCGGTACGGCATAAGCTTTTAATACCACGACTTTTGACTTATCATAACCAACATAGCTAATACCGAACTTATTAAACTCATCTCATTAAATGATGGCATTGTTCGGCATTCAATCAGCAAAACCAAGAGTTTTCTTAATGATTTGCTACCTTATATCAAGCCTAATTGCAAAGTTATAAAACATACTTTAATTAAAACATACATTTATTCAGTCACCAACGATTGCTGCCACGGAGCTATAGCTAACACTATGACGTGATTGTTTATATATCAAAATTCAAGATGAATATAATAAAACGTTTACAGCGCCTACAAGAGAAAAAAGGAAATGACATGGAACACTGTCGAGGGACAGGAGAATCTCCGGTCCTGGTTACTGGAACTAATTGGAGATAGTCCTAACTGGACAAGGCTGTCGTCAAGTGTGGAGGAAGCACTCGTACAAGGTACATACACTATTCTCATCTTAGATCTATAGTTGTACAAACACGAGACCCCCTACCTTGAAGCGACAGGCTTCCCCTTAATATCGATTTAAGAACAACATTGCTTTTAATTACAAGTCTGAGAGGAGTTATTTCCCTTTAGATTACGACTTTCGATGGCTAGTGCAGTATGAATACTAAGTAATTGCAATTAACATCTCTGTTTCAATAACGTGACTTCTTATCATGAAGTTATATTACGTATATGTTCCGCATGTAATGTATTAACTGTAAGAGCATACTGTGTACAATCATAATAACATACTTTTAATCTATGAAAATGTCTTACAATAAAATCACTGACATTTTTTTTTCAGACACGTCAAAAGTTGCACGGACGGAGGAAGGTATGGATACTATACTATGTCTCGACACCTCGGGCAGTATGGCAGGACCACCTTTAGAGAAGATGAAGAAAATTATCTTGGAATTTATTGATGGTAAACATTTGTTCATTATCAAGATCCTTGTATGACAATGAAAGGAAAGTTTTACGTAAGTCGCTACTCATATGTTTCATTTTGAAATATATTTCCTTTTTTCTTCTTTTTTTCTTTAAAAATCAGATTGTGA
Organism: Phorcus lineatus; assembly: GCA_921293015.1. Lineage (NCBI taxonomy): Eukaryota > Metazoa > Mollusca > Gastropoda > Trochida > Trochidae > Phorcus > Phorcus lineatus. The sequence goes on along the minus strand of OV121081.1, from coordinate 4,783,168 downwards.
TAAAGATTGGGTGAGTTTGATCATCTGTACCAGAGGGTCTTTTAAAAACTCGAAACATATCAATGCAACCGAGAAAATAATTTCTTTTTAATTACAATGATGTTCAAACCATATACTAAAAATACGTCATAAGAAACATAAATACTGTCAGTACTACCTAAGTATAACTAAGGTGCTCAAGATATAGTGATGCTTTTAGAACTGATGTAGCTCAGGATATCTCAGACAAGGTTAAATTGTAATTATTGTTCCCACAGAAGGATCCGGAACTATCCTGATTTGTGGATACTTAAGGTCACTAAGAGCATTGTTAGTAGGAAGATGTTTCAATGATTATAGATGCAAAATGTTATTAGGAGGTTCGAATTCTTGATTACTTTAGGGTTGTTATGCTGAAATAAAGTCATAAGGATTATGGTAACATAGTGTTAGGCTTTGTTAAGTGTAAGATCTGATCTATATGGCCTATTAAACTAATTTCAGGGATCGAGAGGACAGCCAAGACGTACGACATCCACGAAAACATCGCCTTAGTGACATTTGGAGGACGCGCCAGGGTGATACAGCACCTCACCAATGACTACACCAAACTCAGGCTGTCTGTCCGTGAGTCTGAGGCGTCAAAAACCAAGAAATATAATATATAGAGGATACTAAGCGACCTTCCATTTGATAATATTTGTAATAAACGAGTGAATGATTAAGTATAAAACGAGCAAAAGCGAGTTTGATATCAAGAAATTTAGAGTTTAGAAATTTTAAAATGGAAGGCAGTGTAATATTCTGTTCATTACTCGCCAACATAAATTAAACATAATTGCCCAAAAGCTGCCGAAGCAGCAATTGTGACGGCGGCGCTTATAGTATGACGTCACATCTACATACTATTATGACGTAATAGATGCAGCAAATTTAGACTTGTTAAAATTTGCCGTATAAATATGACACTGCAGTATCTTACACGGGCGAGTAATAAGTCAAAATCTTCATTCTTCTTTCAATGAATTTAAAGAAAGAGTTTAGGTGCCTTCTTGCAAGGGCATGTAATCATGCCAATTGAAACCATGACTATACAAATCTAATTTTATATAGTAAATAAAAATTCAATATCTAAACTTATATTCAATATACTGTACTTTGATCAGAACATCTAAAGAATGTTGAAATAGCGATCCATATACATATAGGTACATCTATTATATAAAATATTTTTGTATAATGAAATTACCATATAAATGATACAATTTCTACAATTCCATTTAGAGGCCCTGAATGCAAGTGGACCGGGACCCATGCATGAAGCAATTGTCGTTTCCTTGGCGTGTTTGAAACATAGTGAGTTGAAATCCTCTAACCTGGAACTCAGTTGAATATAAGTTAGGAAAGCTAGCGCATGGATCAGGGTTGGTAGTTTAACGGCATCCTACTTCATATAAGTATATTTATCCCCTAGATTAGAAAAAAATCAATAACTGTCTTCATTTGATTTGCCAGGAATCATTAATGGTTTGTTACTCCGGCTTTTGAATACTCTCATGTTGTGCTTGACTTAAATTCATATTCCTGCATTGGTTCCTATTATGGTCATGCAAGAAACCTTCAGTGTAGACAATCAGGGGATTGTGGAATCGCGGGTAAAAATAACTTGGGGAGCAGGTTGTTGTGAATGTTAAGATGTAGCAAAGGTTATAACTCTGTGTCATCTACAGATGACAGTTAGTGGTCAGTTGCCCTGGTGTAAGTTCGAAATTATTGATTAGGAGATGATTCAACTTTTCGATTGATGTTTGAACTTTATCATCCTAAGGCTTCAGTTATGCTTAAGAGCACATCTTATTCGTAACATGAAGTTGTGTTACTGATCAATACTTATATTTGATTTTCACTGACAGGTGGACTCTTCTACATAGATTCCAAGTTCAAACTGCCACCAAGACTTGTGATAATGTGTGATGGTTTTCCCACCAGCGAACTACCCGAAACAGACATCGATAGTGGTTTCATCACCATGCACGTATGCAAAATAATTGAAAGAGCTTGATAAATTGTACAAAAGGCAGTTATAAGTTCACAAAGAATGAAGGTAGTCGTAGGTTATAAAACGTTCTTGTTATGTTTAAGAATTATTTTTTCGATAAAAGAAATCCTTTTTTCTAATATTTTATACTGGAAAATATTGTATGTTCATTTTTTCACTGTAAAATTGTTTCACTTATGGTTTTTGTTTAAAAAAAATTCCATTTGTTTTACTTTCATGTAAACGTCAGACAAAAGAGAGCAATGAACAGAAAGTGAAAATATAGCTTCAGAAATGATAACATTTATGTCAGATAGTGGTCACAAAACCAGTTTGAAACTAGGTTAAATTGGTGAACTAAGAGTTAAGGTTTTATTGTAAAAGATCAAATCAGCAAGGGGTTTTTAGAAATTAATTCATACACCGAATCCCACATCTAGAAAATATGATGCATTACAAAAACAAGATAACCTCAATAAGATGAATTTGTTCATAATTCAATTTTGTATTTAAATTGTTAAAGAAAGCTTGGGCAGGAGTTACATTACACCTGTTTGTTTTCTAAGAGCATGTTCAATCAATTCTGTCAAAAGTATAATATTTTGTTTCTGAGGGATATTTCATTGAACATAACTTTTTTAAACAAATACACTATGAAAGTAAATTTTGAAAAGGAGTAAGAACAAAGTTGTGACATTCCCAATGTGTTAAATTGTATATTCCAGAATAGCACATATATATTGAATGCTTTGAGGGAGCTTAATCACCGGCAGTTATCGTGCGCCATGCCCCATCCAATAGTCGTCGTTCCCATTGGATACCAGCCAAATATGGTGAGCATTGTAACTGCATAATGTTATTCAATGTTTTCTTGAGATACACCGAGTATGTTGATACACATTAAAAATATAATCAAAGGTCTATCTTCGCCTGAGGATACGGTCAATGCGACGTAAGATCAGAACGGGGACAGGTTGGTCAACAATACCAAAGGGAAGCACATTTATGATTTACTTGAAAGTCGAACTCGCTTGACTTCACGGAGAAAACTGGCTCGACGCTGTTAACCTCCGTCTGTCTTGATAAAGGCCGATCACCCTACGTTGTTTTCTAGTGTTAAAGCAGTTAGTGAGAAGTAAATCTTATAACTTTTCCATTTCCAAACCAGAAATTTGACATAATTTGCATTTATCCATCCCGACACAACTTATTTATTTATAATTTCTGTCTTCAACGGAACAACGATCTCTTTAATTGATATTGATATTGATTAATTGAATAAGCTTAATCGATTCAAGCACAAAATTTAAAGCATTCGATATTTCGAAACACTCCGTGAATCAAAGTTTAACCCTGAAGGTATATACTCAGAACTGATTTTAAATAGTTATAATTACAGGTTTGTTTGGAGTCTGTTGCACTGGCCTGTGGCGGGTCTGTTGTTGGGGCTGACTCTTTCCCAGAGCTCTACAAGTTCCAATACTATAATGTAAGTACCAAACTCGTATATAAGAGCTTCAGCTTCCAACTATCAAAAGTGTTTTGATGGATATGGTTGTAGATTTAAAGAATTTCGCTCACTGAGGATATTTAAGAAGTCACATATTAAGGTGATCTTTGGTACTATTGGTACAGAAGACTTCATTTTCGTTAAAGGGGTTCCAGCGATAATTGTCAATTCAATGCAATGTTCTTATCTGTAACAGATGATTGCGGCAGAGGCGCTGATGTACTTGAGGAATAATGGTGCCAAAGAAACAGCTGAAAAGTTTGAAGCTTTAGAGTTCCTAACAAATGTTGCTCCGGGGATTACGCAAGCTGAAGCTGTAAGTGATTGACCTACTTTGTCTGTACTATTAAGTTTAAATTCACAAATACATCTCAAGACACAGGTACCTCATGGAGCATAAATGACAGAAATAATCTCGGTATGAGTGCGTGTAGGAGGCAGGTGGGATGGAACCCCATATTCCCTTTTGTCAGTTTGAAAAATGTTGTAAAATCGCCCAGACCGTATAGGTTAAACCTCTACCCACTTTCCAAAGGTAAGGACGACTCCCCCTTCAATATTCCAAGATCCTCAATGACTGATGATGATGTTTCATAGCAAATGGAATGATTGATCAACTAATGTATATACGGAAATGTTTCTGTAGTAGAGTTGTTAATACTAACTTGAGGATTTGTTGTAAAACCCAGATTTTGATTTGAAGGGGCCATCTTATCTTACACTTTGATTTTGAGTCCCTTTAATCATTATGAAACTGAACAAATATATACAGTATCTTTCAGCGTAAGACGTAATTTTATACCAAACATTAAGCGTAGGTTGTAAAACTCAACAAATCAATTGTATGTGTTCATTTTAGAAACCAGTTTTTGACATTATCATGGACCGTTTCGTTGACCTGGCGTATTTGGATAAAGACTCGTTACACAGTTTCTGCAACATTCACGAGGAACCAGATTTACCTCCCCTTGGTTCTAGAGTTGTCAGAGGTCAAGACTGGAAGTGGACAAATCAAGATACAGAAGGAACTGGAACAGTCATAAACCACGCCCCAAATAGTAATAACTTAAAGGATTACTTAAGCCTTTTATCAAACAAATGTAAATAGAATGTCTTATGTAAAGTAATTACACCTAAACCACGATCGAACGGGAGGTAGTGATAGGTATTCTTTTTCAAATACATTGAAATGTTGAATTTCATTCTTTTCTTGTTTTTACTTTTGATCACCTTGCTACGCGGTAGTTGTTTCTTCACAGTTTCAGTTAGGGGGAAATTCCCATAAGATATCCTTGCGTGGGTTACAAAAGCCGCTTTCAAAATAAAGTTTTTGAGCTTATGACTCTTGGCGGAGCTATGCGACTTATGCTCACTTTTTTCTTGTTGTTTTTGGAAAAAAACGCTAGTTGACTTTTAGCATTGTTTTAGCCCTCTCTTCAGCTTTAAATACATGCCCTGTTTGGCAAATATATTCTTCTCCACTACCACAATAATGGATGACATGTCCAGATTGTACAAAATGGGGGAAGTACTTACAGAAAGAGTGCGGTTACATAAACAACAAATAAAAAAAAACTATATTTAGATGTTTCACCCTTAGTGCATAATACAATGATGTATTTGAATGCGCAACTAACTGAAATCCCTAGTTTAATATCTGTAATATGTTTTAAATGCGCATAGAATAAAGAGTAAAGGGAAATAAGAGAACGACTTTATTTTAAAAGAATATAAACCCAAACTTAACTTACATTATATTAAGTCATGTTGCCGTTGTATTTACTGTATATTCCGTTATGTATGCATATTAGGACACAAATACCATATGATTGTAACGTTACATGCGTTGCATCAACTAATATACTACCCTGATGATCACATTTGTGTGAAACCGGTTGGTAATGAACTGATATGCAGAGGTTATTCTTCAGTCTGTTATTCTTAAGAATATTCATACATAACAATGAACAATAAAGTATCTATTGAGTAAATAGGATGCGTTTGCTATAGGTTTATCTGTTGTACTTTATTGCCGAACACGTGATTGTACTTATTTGCTTAACGCATGCTTGTTAAGGTTACTCTCCCTTTTTTCACTAAAACATTCTCTGACAGAGTTGCTGTACGTCCAGTGGGACAACGCTGCCATCAACGTCTACCGGTACGGACACAGTGGAAAATACGACGTGGCGGTGGTGGATGACCAGCCCAGACAATCTTTTGACCAATATCCCCTTACTGGCTGCCAAGTAGAACGAGGTTGTATTCTAAATCATTATCTATTATTAATTACTTCATTTTATTTATAGTTTCTGTTTTCGGCAACATAGAACTTTCCTATTGACGTGTGACATATCTCATGTTAACTTGATAAAATTTTTGCCTTATCTGAATGCGGATCTGAATGGCGATGAACGTTGATTGCGTCTCGCTAAAGCTAATACCAGACCTAGACTGTTGATCCTGTACTATCAATTCCTGTGATCTGATTACGTATTGCAATTAGTGTAGGCAAAACTGCTAGCTGGGATCATCTGTGTTCCTCAGACACAATTGTGATTTTAAGTGCCGGGCATCTGTCTATTCTAGTTGGCACCTGCCAAAAACCAAGTTGGTTTCATAATCACCATGGTTACCAGTTTGTTATGATTTTCATAGCAGGCTTATCTTGAGTTTGTCATTTGAAAATCACATAAAGTAGAACAAATAACTAGGTGGTATAGAATGTAAAATATTGAACGCTGTTGTAATGCAAAAAGGATAAAACTACATGTTAGGGTAATAAGTAAAAAGTAACCAAATAATATCATATAACTTTAAACTGTTTTCAGGACCACAATGGCGCGGTATTTATGGTGATCAAGATGGCGGACAAGGAAGTTATGGCGTAATCATCCGCAAAGATGTGCAGGGAAGATTTCTTGTACGTACACCAAACTAAGCCGTTCTCCCCTCCCATCTCTTCTATTCCCTTCCCTTCCTGAACTTCTCTAACTAAAGCAAGGTGTCAAAGTCATTATTTGTGAATTATTTCATCGATCATCTTAAACTCAAACTACGTGTTTGTGTATAAGATAAACCGTAATTATACGAGAGCGTACAATATAAATAATGTTCGAAACATTAATGTATTTTCCCATTCGAAACAGGTTCGTTGGAAAAATGGGAATATCTTTGACTACAGATGTTACACGTTTTACACATACGACGTCATTTTGCGGTAAGTTTTTAAAACCTTATTTCGTAATCCCATTTCAAAGCACAAATACTGCCACGTCAATTAGATTGACTCCAACCAGACACCACACACATAAAAACCACATTTGAACAGATCTAATAATCATTTTATTCTTCGTTACATATACGTCAATATTTAAATGTTTTTCAAAAAGACATAACCATTAAAAAACATTGTATGTAAATTATCCCTTTTTTGTCTAATTGCATTGATAACCTACACATTTAGAGACCCACTGGCAGTGATGCTGGAAACAACGGCTCTAGCTGCTTCTACTGGACCCGACGAAAGTAAGCATTAATGTTCTCCTTGAAATGGGGATATGAACAACGACGAAATTTATTTTACTTGAAATGAACGTATTGTTCTTAGCTTTAAATAGAGTTTATAAAAACTATGAATGACACTTGTGTTTGAATTTAAGAATAAACAGGAAGATCTGTACTATATCTTATGCATAATGTAAGAGGAGAGAATGCATTGGGATAAATAAAAATAATGCTAGTTTAATACTCCTCGAAATCATGTCAAAATACAGTTTCACCGAGTTTGTTTGTAGTTTGCAAAACAAACATTTTCGAAAGTGATATTTGTTAGCTAACATAGCATTAAGGGCTGTCCATTGCAGCGAAATAGAAATGGGGGAAAAATCAGTTGATTGTAATTTATCAAAATTTCTACATATAACAAATCGTTGTCACTAGGCAAGGTTGAGACAAGGAAAATGTGCTTTGTTTGTGTTCCAATTACATATCTAACACAAAAAATAAAATCACATGTAAAATTCTTACAGCTGAGGAAGTGACACCGGAAACAGAGGACGTGAATTACGAATGGCAGAGAGAGGACAAGGAGAGAGGCTGGGAGTCATACTCACAGGAGGATATAGCGAAACTGAACAAAGCCTTTGCTCAGAACAATCGAGGGACATGTCTTGTACGGAGGAATGGCGTCAGGTAGAAATTGTCTTCCAGTAGTTCTATGTTAAATAGATGCAATCAAAACAAGTATTAATACTAGGAGATGTCACGATTCAGTTTTAGATATACATCTTTGTATTCATTAGACGTTATACTCAGATAAATTTATTTGATTCTAACTAATGATATTCATTGTCCTATAAGGTGGAATTTAAATCAGATATTATCTCATTTGAGTCAAGTGAAACACACTACATGTTTATATACATTCAACAGCGTGGTATTGATACATTTTTATACCTTGATTGGCATCGTAAAAAAGCAAATCTACTGTGCTAAGAAGCCATATTAGATATTCTAATACGACTAATATGATGACATCAAACTGTCTGCAGCTACAGGGTCTCGTTCAGAAAGCTCGAGGAACGATCAATGGACAACACAAAGGTCAAAGTTCGACGCCTCCCTTGCAAGTATGTCTTAAAATCCATTAACGAAGATTTGTAAAATTAGTGATATCGACAAGGCATTCTGAAATTAAAACAATGGATGAATGAGTTTGATGAATGAGTTTATTATACACTTATGAATTCAATTTTTTTCAGGCCGTAAAATTAAAGAGATATATGGCTCGGCGAGAATGACACCATTGGAAACGAACGGGTGCAACCAGATGTCTGCCCTACGTTGTGGACATGCCAGAATTATTACTTTTATGAACAAAACATGAATCATTTGCTGATGTTGACTTATCTTGATATCTTGCTTTGCAATTAAAAATATTCGGTTTTTTTCGACTCTAGTACATTTGATGTTTATATGATAAATCAACAAACTGCGGTGCATTCAAAATGCCGCAGCCCAAAATTGTTACTCAATCCATGTAGTATGATGATGTTAAACCTCTCCTCAAATCCCTACAGTGGCTGCCAATTGAATAGAGGATTTAGTTAAAGCTTCTCTGCCTCACCTTCCAATGCCTCTCTGGATCTGCCCCTTCATCTCTTAATGATTCTCTAACTGTCGACAGATCATCACGAACACTTCTTTCTCAAGACAAAAATCTTCTTGTGCCTTCCACATTGAACACATCCACCAATGGAAAAAGATCGTTCTCCTATGCAGCATCTATAGCTTGGAATCAACTGCCTCAATATCATAAATCAATCAATCAATCAAGTTTATTTCGTAAAAGGCCTTAGGCCCACGTACAATAAAGACTAAACGAATATGTGTATGTATACAGTTGTGGCAATTTACAATCACGTGTACTGAGAACGCAGTAGAAATGCTTCCTTAATGTAATTTGAACAGTTTATGGTCGTGGAAAGATTGTTACATTTTGAAGTATTTACAAAACATTGCTGGTCAAATAAACAATAACTAAAGACTCACTTTATCAGAATTGCGTTTTTACATGTATCTTAAATCTCCTGCTCTCCTTTATTTCCTGCATGCGCTTTGAGCATGTATAGCACATGGATATATGCGCATTATAAGTATGCTTTTTATCTGAATCATCTATTTAACGTTGTTCAGTGATCGACCTTGACTAATTAAACATGGCCATCCCTGAACACAGCACTGCTGTTTCACTACAAGTGTAGAGATGTCGAAGTAAAGTGAAGGCATCATGTTCAATACGTCATAGTCTTGTGATATCATACCTTAATAATGAAGTTTTGTGATGTCATTTAGTCAACCATGACAAGGTATTGTTTAAAACTTGCTGCTACAAGATAGCTACCCTAGGCCTAGGCAAGCTTTGATCATGAATATCCCAGAGATCCGTTAAATGTTATTTAGTAAAAAGAGTTTTTAATTCTACAAATATTAGGCTGTGGACCATAGGGAACTTGATGTTGAAAAGTACATGATTATGAATTAGTATTATTTTCTTGATAATATAATAATTAAAGCATTCCTACGACTTTTATTGTTTTTGTTGTTTATGTATAAGGATAGAACTTGAAGTGGATGAATTAAGCAAGTGAACAACCTAAAGTATAATATATATATATATATATATATATATATATATATATATATATATATATATATATATATATATATATATATATTCAAAAAAAGGAGAGTAGGTTTCTCACGTGAAGAAAAGTTATATATAAAAAAGAGTAAACATCGGATGGTTCTGACTGGATCAATCTTCTTTAATACAATACGATGAATTCATTTCGACCAGTGTATCGGTCTTTTCAAGTATGTTTGACAAATGAAAGTATACACATATTTATAGAAGGAATCCTTTCAAGTTAAGCACACAATGAATTGCAGATCAAAAAATGTAATTTATGCAATTCTCTGCCCAAAATGCAAACTAACATACATAGGGCAAACTAGTAACCTACAAGCACGAGTCCGGGTTCACAAACAACAAATTAATGACCCAAACCTCTGCCATCTGAAGATAAGTAAACACATTGCGAATTGCAATAATGGAAATTTTGCTATCTTTCCTTTCTACAAAGTTTATGCAAAGTCAGAAAATACAACCATTACTCTTGAAACAAAAGAGACATTTTTTATCAACAAGTTTTCTCCATCATTGAACTGTTAGCTCACATAAGGAAGCGATTACTATTGTGATATATTGAATCAAGAGTGTTTAATTGCACTTCTCGGTCCCATCAGTGATTAATGCAACATTGCAGAATCATCAACCCTGAACAACCCCATTGTGTTCGAGTCACACCCAATTAGGGGTGCTTGAGGCAATTATTACGTGATTGGCAACGAATGACTGATTAACCAATTACCCATTCACATATATGAATGTATGAATTTATTGTTTTGTTCCTTCTATAAATATGTGTATACTTTCATTTGTCAAACATACTTGAAAAGACCGATACACTGGTCGAAATGAATTCATCGTATTGTATTAAAGAAGATTGATCCAGTCAGAACCATCCGATGTTTACTCTTTTATATATATATATATATATATATATATATATATTGTTGTAATATCATAAATTGTATGACAAATGTTGACAATGGTGACATTGTTTTATTGTAGATAGAAGTTTATTCTATATAACGGCCACAGGCCTCGTAATATAAAAGCTTCCCTGCCATACTTTACAAACTAATATAAACAATTTTCATTTACATTTAACGAAAGAGCAGTTGTACATGCATTATTTTACATTAAAACATTAGCATATATTCTCTTCTTAATTCGTTATAAAATGGACATAATAATATAAAACGTAATTCATCTTCTAAAACATGTTTACAGAAGGTGCAAAATCTGAATTCTCTAGGTATTTTTAATTATTTTCAGTACAGCTATTTTAAAAAGTGTCAGAAATCTTCTTAAATTCTAATTTCGAATACTTAATAATATTATTCCATTTTACATGTAAATTGTGTCAATTCATTTATACATATATCATTTTCGATAATATTTCGAAACTCCGATGCATTAATGAAACAGTTCGTACAAGAACACCTTTATAAAACTTGACGAGAAAACTTTTCAGCATATCAATTCACAAAGACCCCATATTTCAAAACAATTGATAATTATTGACATTATTTGTGTGTCAAACACTAACAACAGAACATTGGGAGGGACATTTGTGAGCTTTAATAACTTGATAAATAAAGGTTTGGATAGCTTTCGAATAGGAAAGTTTGAATAGAAACCCTTAATAACTATTGTAAGTTATATTTTTAGTGTAATGTTATCAAAAAACTCTTTTCAGTTTCCTTCAAAACACCCCCCCCCCCCCCCTATTACGAAACACAAGTATTGACCTTCAAACCCTATTTCTTGTGGTTATACATCTATTTCCTTTTGCATAAAAAGTATCTGAAAACAAAGATCATCAGCGTAAAGCAGCAAATTAAAAGAGTTCTAATGACTCTGGCCATCAAAAATATCTGTCTCGTCATTCGTCAATAAATGATCATAGTTACCAAACATGTTAAAAAGTGAAGGACCCGGTATAAAACCTTGTCAAACTCCGTTCATGGAGTTGAAATATTCTGACACGCTTAAATTTTATATTTCTACAGCATATATTGATTAAATTTATGAATCACGCACTTAAACAACATTTCACCACGTACATCATAATGAGCACGAACATACCACAAGCGATCTCTACACAATCGAAGACTTTGTGTAAGTCCACGAATAGACTGTGAAATCGCCCATCGCCCATCGCCCAAGGTAAAACATTATCTCTAGTAAAATAACCACAGCAGAAACCAGCGTGAAATTCAGGATTCAAATTACATGGACTTAGAAAAGTTTCAGTCTTTCATTTGAAATGTAAGTAAATATTATCCTTCTTATGTCCCTTTACGAAATGCTTCTATAATTATTCACAATATTTCAACTCCTTTTCTTGTTTAGAGGGTATACAATACCTCGTGACTAGTCAGATGGGAATTCGAACTCCCCGGAGTTAAGATACGATTAAAAACTACCTGTAAGGTATGGTAGTAACATAAGACCTCTGTATCACCACATTTCAGGGGGAAGATCGTCAGGACCAACCAAATGTTATCGTGTGGTAACTGAAAGTTGCTGACAGTTCTCATTATGATGCTAGTCGGTCAACATTGTAAAACTTTAAGGAGTTAATCACCAGTTTGAATATCAAATATAACGATGATAGATTTAAACTATGCATGCACACACCTACATATAAATATATCGTTAACACTGTTTTCTGCTACTATATTATTTATACATGTTTGTATATATTTATAGAAAAAAACATTTGTTGAAGAAAATCAAGTACTTTCGACCATAAGATATCGTCAGGTGAATGACGTTGAGTCGGTTAAATCATCTTGATTTTCTTCAACAAATGTTTTTTCTCACAAAAGGCCTGAGAGGTGGAAACTGTTTGAACTGTATATATGAAGCCCCCTACCCCTTTAAAATTCCGGAACCAATAAAATGATAAATTGAAATCAGCATGCGTCTGTATCCGCCCCTGATATCAGATTCATTTATGTACACTGTTTATAACTTTTAAAAGTATAAAGCTGAATGAAATGGAGCGATGTGCTAAATATGCCAATGACATAATAGTCACGTGGTTGATATTTGCTGATAGGTGGCGCTCCAGCTAGGCGGCGCTGCGTCATTGGAAATACCCAGGCAGATTACCTATTGGTGTTTTCTCTCGTGCACTGATCGCCTTATTGGCAATGAACCGACGTTTCAAAATCTATATCTGAGGTAATTTAATGTTACATGTAGTTTTGTATATAATTCTCATTTGACAACTCAGTAACAAAACGTTTCTTTTCTAATAAACCGACTTTCACTTTCGTTTTGTAAATTGGTAAATATGTATATACTTTAGATCTGTCGCATCTATACCACAGTTGTTTACCATATACATGAAGGTATCTTGGTATCGTGTTAGTGTTTATCTAAGGAAGGACGTACTAGTAAATATGTTTGTTTATGTTTTTTAATAGTTACATCGTATATTTAGACAATACTATGTTCATGTTTAAGGCGTTTTTGATTGTCATATTAGTATGTAAATATTTGTAATCTGATGTACCTGCCTTTTCGTATGTCTACGTGAGATAGTGTTTTATATGTGTGATTTATTAAACAGCTTTATAATAATGTTTAAAAGCACGACATAAAACTTCAACCAATACTGTACCTTTAATTGTATAGGTTAATTTTATAAGTAATATTAGAATGTCAAAATGGATAATTAAAATAACGTATTGCAATTTTATTACTGTACGAACCAATTGAGGATTTTACAAACAGTTTTGAAAAGGTGAATACAGATTTGAATTTAATTTTGTTAGCCCAAACATGGATATCGTTATCCGGGAGATTCGAGGTGGACGGATCACATCTGAAGCGTACGACCTTGCAGTAGTGGATGTCTTCCTAACTCAGAGGAATTCGGAGTCCTCAACAGACTCTGCTTCTCGAGGTGTGGACATTTGATATGTGTAAAAGTCACATTTATATTTCTAGGTTCTATGAGTGACGAAAATAAAAAAACACATGAATTGTGTATTACATGTTTGTCTTGTTTTGGCTCTCTCCACTACCTCCTCCCTTCCCCTCAACCCCCCCCCCCCCCCCTCCCCCCCTCCCCCACCCCTCACCCTTCTCTACATCAAAATAGGTGTGTAAGCATTAATATAGTAAAATCCAAGCTACATTTGATACTAATTATTGTTTAGTTGAGTATTTATACAAATGAAACAACAGAAAAAATTAAAACTAGTATAACACATTAAAGCATATGTTATGTTTGTCGATAAGACATGCGGTTTGCACAAATATGAAAGCATCACTTGTTAGTACCCTTCTGCATTCCATGTACATGTCCTTCTCTACATCAATTGCTTGTAAATCAAACACTGTGTTTGATTTAATCTTGTTATGTACTCAACATATAATGTTATTTGTCTTGTCGTGTAGTGATATTTTAAAAAACTTTCTTTTAATTGCACAAATCAATACTGTTAGCGACTCTTGCAAATGTGGATGCTCAATGAATAAACTACAAAATTTACAGAAACTTTTTGAAATAGATTTTTAGAATTATATTTAGCATAGCATCAATTTAAAAATAGTGCGCGAATTTTTAATATTTAGGGATTTCATTTACAAATCTTTCATAAATTACTTTATCTTACAGAACTAGAACAGCATGTGTTGTCGGTACGTTGGGAACAGAACTACAACTTCACATCAGCAGTTACACTCGAATCGAGGGGAAACCAGCTCGACAGGCAATTAGTCCAGGCAATAGAAGAGGATCTTTCCCCAATGAAAATTCTGATCCGTAGACTTTTCGAGGAGTGTCAAATGATGCTCTTGGATATGTCAGTGTCACCACTTGTTCTTACCATACAGCATCAAACAAGCGACACCTTCCGTAAGCACTGGAAGTTGATGATGCAGATATTCATTGAGTTTCTCTACTCATGTGCGAGGACTAAACTGAAATTGCACATCAGGATTACTCGACTGTCATCAAATCAGCCATCTAGTACATCGATCACAGATGAAGATGTGGAAGACAGAAACAGGTAATTGGAGTTATTGCCCTTTATCCATTGACTTTATTTTTATCAAAATAGAAACACTCATACATTTGCGAAAATTGTTTTATACTTTATATTGTGATTTGTGACAAATAAGTGTTTATGAATACTTCAAGTTCAAAACATTTGTCAAATGTAGACGTGCAGTATCGAAATAATCCTTTAGCTTATAAAGCAGCAAATCGATGATTACTACTAGGTTAATCATCTTGAGTCTTTATTTTCGTTTAATTATTTCTTAATGAATTTACTAAACGAATATTCTTTAAGAGAAAATTTTCTTTATGTCGCCTTCAAACAGAACTTTTAGATTTTTAGAATTAGCTCAATATGAATGTTCTATAATCACTGCTTTATTTATATATTTTGTTTTCGTCTTATTTTAAACAAATTCATAATAATAATTGTCCCTTTTCGATTTTGTAACAAGAACTGTACTAGATTGTGCAAATTTGTGCATGCCTGACGTCGACAATGAAACAATACAATGTTACATTTGCTCTGTGTCATATACATTTTGAAATATTCAAATGAAGATTTTATTCATTGTTTTTAAGGTCTGTGAGCAACAACACCAAAGCAAAAGTACTTCAAGAAAGGTTTTCAAAAATTGAAAAAGAAATGGCCGATCAAAGGAGGTTGTTTGAGGAACATTTTCAAAAGTTACAAGTTCAACAAAAAAATCTTAAAGCCATCATAGCAAAGATATTTGACTTCATGCATGTAAGGGATAGAAACAGAAATAAGAAACGGTATATTGGCACAGTAGATAAAAACAGCGGAACTAAAACTTCATTTATGAACAGTGCAGATGGAGGTGGTGGAAAGACTCTGGAAAATAATACTGCAATGAAAGAACAGAAACAATCAGAAGAACATAATGATATTACCCTGGAAACACACCAAAGCACAACAGGGCAGGCTGAGAGTGACATTAATCGCAAGAATTCAGTGGAAACCCAAAACAGTCTCAACAGACTGAAGCAAGCGAATGTTGAAAGTAAAATTTCTATGGAAACTCCTCAAAGTATCGAGGCACAAAAGAAGTCAACAGAGAGTTACCTCACAAGTACCCACGTGCACCACACAGAAAGGCAAACAAGCGGGGAAGAAACAATTCTTGGAATTCTGCAATCAGAAGATAATACAAATGAGGACTCCCTGAAACACAATTCCAAAGTTAAAGGAAAGCAAGGAATCCGCTGTCCGCGTATTGACTACAAGACGTTGCCGAGGGAGAAAGTGGAGGACTATAGGGAAGCATGTCGGGAATGGGGAATCTCTAAGGATGATGCCGGGACGGAGGGTGAAGACGGAGGGTCATCAATCTTATCTTCCTTTCGGCAACAGCAGACAAAGTGGGTCCCTTAATTACTATTTAAAATCCTAACACTATGTTCCCTTAAACGTTTGCTCTATGAAATATATCATCGTAACATGTCAAGGAAATATCTAGGAAATTTTTTTGCACTTTCGTTACATGGAATACATCATCCTGATCAGAAATTCAGAAATTATCCCTTAAGTGACTTATATTTATTTGTATATATCAAATTATAACCGAGGCATGAACATTTAGTATTAGGTTTTTTTGTGAAATGCTGTAATGGGCAGGTTCTTTCACTCAGCTATCCGCTTCGGGCCGAGGTGAGAAAACATAAGCTTGACTCGACCACAAGTGGACGGAAAAGTATTCAGAACTTTCTGGCAAATGATGCCTTTGCTCTCAGAGAGGACGAACTGCGTAGGGCTTCTCTTTGGCAAGGAGTAATGGAGACGATGAAATCAGGTAATCAATATTGAAAAGCTCGCCTTATTACTGATTTAGAGCAATTAATTGGCTAATTTAACATCTGAGTACGTCTATGAACTCGTTCGCTCTCTCAACCAGTACACTGTGTAGTTTAAACCCAATTATTGTGGAACACCAACATAACAGTTTCAGTTTTCATGATAAACTATTCATCATTCTCTTATCAACAACAGGAAAGGGATAAAGGTTTGTACCCGCTGTGAACAGCAATGGTAAGGAAAGAATAGAACATTGTTAAATTTAAACTTTTGTATTTGTAAATGATTACTCGAACCGTGTTGTAATATCTTGCGTCATTCCTATGAAATGAAGATTGAATTTAAACATATTCCATGTTCTATAAGCTATTAAATTGAAGATTTATATTTTCCATTTGTAGAAGAGCGGATGAGGGAGGAAGGGCTAGACACAATCATCTGTATCCACACGTCCTATGGTCTCGATGAGAGAGCATTCCGGGCTGTTGAAGAATTTGTCTTTGCTCTTCTTGTTGGTAAGTAGTTACAAGTGCCTTTGGTAAACTTTTAAATAATCATTTATCATTTATTTATCAAAGCCCCCTAATATTAGGGGTTATACTTTGTTTCAATGCCGTAGATGTGTCGTAAGTACTGAAGACAATCTTCTGCCTCTATCAGGTTTGGAGAACGAGACGAAGACACATGATCTGAGGGAGAACGTGGGACTCATTGCAACAGATGAGGAAACACCTGTCATCCATCATCTTACTGATGACTTGGAGGCAGTGAAGGGCAAAATAAGTAAATATGTTGAATTATGTAACTCTTAAGGAAAAACCTGATTTGCAATAATTCCTGATATTCCTGAACATTTGTTAAGATGCAATATTTATAAAGTTTATTCAACAAAATAACCCTGGTTGAAATGGTATGAGTATTTTATTCTTTATAGAATAAACAGTTTAAGAAAAATATCTTTCGATGATGAAAATATGTTTATTGCTTGTTTGTATGGAATTGTTATTTAATGTAGAAGGACTTACCATGAGTGGTTCAACATCAAAAATGAAGATTCGCCCATCGTCATTGACCAAAACCTTTCTTCTTGGACTTTCTGCATTATCCAAAGGTAAATCTGTAAATATTTTTTTTTTAAATAAAAAAATCTAGAGCATGCAATCTACATGTTGTTGTGAGGTATAAACATCATTTGACCATCAGACCTATTCACCGAAAGTATGTGCTCAGAGAATAAAGAGGGGGAAATTGATTGAAGGATATTTACATCCCAAATAAAATATAATCTATATAATGAAATGAAACTGATGTCAAATAAGGTTCTCGTTTACCACACATTTTTCTATTGGTATATTGGTGACCACTGATGTATGAAGTCGCCGAAGGACATTTAGAAGTGAGATGCATGAGGAAGACAATATTTTCTGGAACAACTGATGTATGAGTTGAATTTATGAACAAAAGAACCTCAATTTCCAGTATGTCAGTAATCTAAATATTTCTTTCATTTGGTACAATTTAAAGCCGGTTTCTGTACCTTTGGAGAGTTGACTATTCAACCCAGGATGTTCATAATGACAGATGGGATAAAGGATGATATCAGCAGTCCCCAACAGGTATATACATATAACAATTGGTTTGTTACACACTTATTTCTTGTTATGTTTTAAAATGTTTATCCAATGCGTATGGTTGTAATGAATGTTCTTTGAACTTTGTATTGTTTTTAATTTTGCTGTTTCATTCAACTTCAAACATATTGAATTATTGTTTCCATCACTTATACTTGCCCATTATAGATGATTTTGAAATTACAATCAATGATCTTTTTATTTATTGGCACACTGAAAATTACCAATCATAAATGTTACAATGAGTGTACAACATATTTTGTACAGTATAGACACGTCCTGGTTAATTTGTTATCATTACGAGTTTACAAAAATCAGTTTGAATTGTATTTTAATAAGTTAGTTCGGCTAGTAGGTATGAAAATGTTCAAGTGTTTTGTTTTCCAGGCTTCCCTTCGATCAGTATTACGGGCTTTAAGTGGCGATCACATACGAAAGACACTTGTGGATCCTATTGTATGGATTCCTATTGGGAAAGGAAATCAGGTACTGTCAAAGGCAAAATTAAAAGATATGACTCAAAGAAACAAACTCACGTTATATTCATTATGAACGCTTACTTCTTGAACACCATTTGAATGTCAGAATTCTGTTCCAATGATTTATAGAATGCAAATGAACTGAAATGTTTTATAAGATTCAAATTTATGTGGGCAAAATTATTGCAGGAATCAATTCGCCAAATGGTTAAGTTAAGTAAGGGGACCCTTTTCGACAACATACCAAGTCTAACCAGCTACCAGACCATCAAGGTGAGTAACCATGATCAGGTTGTCTAATAATGAAAATAATTATAATGAAAATATTATTGATAATAATAAAAGCTTTGCTGTACCGTGCATAATATAACTTCGATGCAATCTTTTGAGCGCGTTATAGGTCAATACCTTCTCGAGTTCAGGTGCCCAAATATACATTATAAGTATCAGATATATGAACATGAAGGAAAGTAACTTTTGTTCGGAAATAAACAGGTATAACGACATCACAAAAAGTAAAGCCTGTTCAGAAATAATCAACAGTAGCATCAATGAATATCATGGCACGAAAAAACATGGTACCACATAAAGAATACGTCACTGTCCCATGGTCGTAAAACACGAATAAACGTTTAGTTTATGACCGTAGTTTTTTTGTCTTCCTCGTGTCTATAGAAATGGTATTGATTTCATCAGCAGTATATAGTTGTACAGTGTTCAACATAACCTTCAGTGATGCATAAAAAATAAAACCAAAATGTCTTGATGTTCAAAGTAATAATGCTGATATTAAATGTGCAATTTCAATGTACCAGAGCTTACAAAGTTCAAGTCTATACGTATCTACCATGGAATACAGACAATTAATTATATGTTAACATTTGTTCTGTCTTGGCTCGAATAGCGAGTAAGTGCTGATGTGTTGGCGTACATGCGCTCTGATGCAAATTCGGATGAGAGTCATCTTGAACAGGCTCTGGAAGCTGTCGTTGGGAACAGACTTCCCATCAAAGATAAGGTATTATCAATGATTTTGTTCTCCAATGGCCCATTTATCATGTTTAAACGAATTTACACAGTTTGTGGTTGGAGTACTCCTCTCCTTGAACTTGTTTTTATATCAAATTAATGTTACTGATAATCAATTATTAATGTTTGTATCAATATGTTATTGCTGTGATAACATAATATTGTCTTTATAGGAAAATCACCAATTATTTATATCGATAAATGCAGCGGATTAACATTTTTTCCTTATAACTCTTATTTACCTAGGAAATTGCAACACAAATCGTCTTGGATATAGCTTCCCAAAAAGGTTGAATCAATAATATAACCTAGTTTACTTAAAATGATGGAGCCACTGTGAAGTATATAGTAAATGTTTTGTATCTTTGTATAAATCTGATGGTGTTGTAATATGAATACTTTGATTCTTTGCAAGCGGTCCATTTCTAATTTGGTGGCTCACAAATTGACAAAGATGACTCGAGAACTGGGTGAGGTCGATAACTTTGAGAATGTTAACATTTGTGACAACCTGCCCAATCACGGAGCGAGGGTGGTCCGAGGACCAGACTGGAGATACGATGACCAGGACTCCGGTCTCCCTGGCACGGTCATCAACCATGATGGCGGTAGGTTCCCTTGATGGAATACGACTGAGAGATAGAAAAACGCATTCCTTCTTTGAGGATATGATTATTCAACTAAAAACTTACCAAGATCCTTGGATAGTTTCATAGCAATTCAAGATGAGTTTCCTCATCTTTAACACTCATTAATTTCTATCCGTCATTGTCTTTAATCTTCGCTGTTTTGGTCGTAGCACCCGTAAGTATTGGAAAAGAACAGTTCAAACGAACCAGGGACTATATAATCACGTCTAATGGAACATTGTATCTGCCATGAGGGTAGTTTGATTAAACCAGTTACAAAATGTCATCAACATATCCGATAGAAATGAACATTGTATTTCATGCATAAATATAACCTATTGATAAATACATCGTTTCCCTGTTGACATTAGTTTATGCTGTCGACCTTTCGAATCATGATGTATGTCTTCTGACTAATCATCACAACAATATGTATGAAATACAATATATTAATTTCCAAAAGAGAAGAAATATATATATATATATATATATATATATATATATATATATATATATATATATATATATATATAATAAAGAATAACTTGAATTCATCAGTTTCATATTTTGTCTTATGACATGTATTTGTAGATAGAATCTGGGTGCTATGGGACAATAGAGTGTGTGCATCGTATGGATACAGCAGGTCTTGTGGGTATGATGTTGTCATCACAGACGACCCGGGGCAAGAAGTACAGGCGTTGAGTGTTGGCAGAAAAGTTACCAGAGGTAAACTCTAGGTTGTTATTATCTTAATGTCAATTAAATAACATATTTGTAGTTAAAAAGTTCTACATATGTTTGTTAACTTAAACTTCGTAATTTCACCGATTGCTTTGCGTCTCAGTGAAAGCGACCAGGCCGCTAACTTGATAAAAATTAACATCGCCTCTTGGGAGTTATATATTTTCTCTACAAGTAAAATTTTAACAATATTAACAATTAGATAAAGCTTGCAAAAAAAAACAGTTTCATAGCGTGGCAGCATTTATACATTTTCTCCCCACAGAGGTTGCTCCGTCATTAATTCCTTTACAACTCTGTTCTAATGGGGGCTCTTTTCAGGCTTCCGGTTGGTTTCCCTAGCGGCAAAGTATTGCAACTTAAACTGCCTTGCAATATTGCAGCGAATGAGATTACCGCGTGCATTGAAAAAATATGTATCAGACACGTGCCTATGCAATGATGCAGATGCTAAATAAGGTGCATGTGTTATGTACAGAAGACTCAAACAAAGTTCAGATTGCATATTCGAATAAGGTTTAGCTTTCTGAGAGCATATGGAAATATCTGAGGCCTTTTGAATGATAACTGTTGGCGGCGCTGATTGCACAACAAACTTTGATTGCATCCAGTCTGACGTCTACCTTTCTAGACCGAGAAACGCTTCTATTAGGATAAATGTATAGGATGAAGTGCGCGAAGTTATCTGTGTTGGAAGAGAATGCATTTAATCCAAATAATGACAAGTTTTGTATGGTTTTTATGTAGTGGGACGTGTTTCCCTTTTTCAGCCCCTTATAGTTCACTCGATATACACCGTTTCATTGATACAAATATCAGTGGATCAACGTATAGAAATGGACTATTCAGAATAATGAATGCAGGGTTGGTCTGGTTCACGATAAATATACATATTCTGCAGGCCCTCACTGGTGCCATGGTAACGAAGATGGAGGAGAGGGCTCCACGGGTGTCATCATCAGAGCGAAGCGAGGAGGATGGCTCAAGGTTAACGACGTTCATTCAATTCGAGTCTTATTTGACAAGACCTTAACGGTCAATTTGAAAGAACTACAAAAATGTGTGTCTCATCTTCCTACCAAAATGTGGTAAATCTGTATGAATACACATATAGTTCCATTTTTAGATATATGAAACATATTATAGTAGAAGATGTTTTTTAACACGCTTATGTATATGACATTGTTGTAAAGTATGTTTTGAGAGTTAAGACATTGTTTAATTATAAACATCAAATAATTAGTAAATTTTGTCTTATATTACGTTCCATTTACATCCTGTTTACGTCTTTGATATACATTAAGGTTCGCTGGGAGAACGGAAACATCCACGACTACCGGTTAGATTCTGATGTCTTCGAGATATGGGTGAAATGGTAGGAACTATTCTCATACAATTTTACCTATTAGCCTACTGTCCTGCAAGGCTAAATATCTGAAGTATAACAATGCTAAAAACCAGTTGTACATAGGTCAAACATAAATCAATACTAACAGAGATATATATCAATTCTCAGAGAAGGCTTTAATTTCGGCAGGGTAGAAATTTAAGATGGTCACCCGACGTCAAACTATACCTTTAACTATAGTTAAAATGTCGAAAGACTAGCTCTGCACTTTTTACTTTGATTATGAAAATAGAAATTGCATACTAACTCCACATTGAAAAACCAATGATTAAGTTGACTAAAATATAACAAGTATAAACCGACCGACATAACCCATCTTCTTTGTCGACTTTTAACATTTACTTTTCTACATATTATCACTGAAATAAGTAAGTATACAAAAATTCCTTCATGTTTCAGATCTGACCATTAAAGGAGCTATGCCTACGCCGTATCTACAGTTGCGAAAACAGAACTGTTTTTATACAGGAAAATCTCTGCACCTCAAGAATAGAAACATGCTTCTCTTAGATTGCATTTTTCTTCAAAGACTCTCAATGCTCATATTTGGTATGTTTTACCAAACATATATTTACCTATATCACATTGCTGTGATTTGATAATTAAGTATACTTTTTAAAATGTTGTTTTCTAGATAAACTTAAATCACGTTTAACAAGTTTCATACAGGAAGATATATTTCCATGAGAGCAGTGGATATTTCTGGATGGTTAAACTGATGTTTCAGAAATAAAAATGTTGTGCAATATCGATATTTTATACTAAAGAGAATAATCCATTTCCAATGTAAATATGTGAATAGATTGTGGTCGCACAAAGCAAATAATGATCACAAGTGATGCATATGTTACATGAGTTTATGAAATTTGTTTGTTTCCGGACCAGAAATAAAATATATTGTGTTTCAAGGAAGCAGCGTGATGTGGATTGAGTATCTAGGAATATCCAGGGCGGAAGTTGGCTATTGTCTAGAGAAACAATGTGGGCTAGAGAAGAGGAAATGACTTGTTTTCAATATCAGCAGTAAAATATCGTTTTAGGCCGATGACTTGAATTGTTTACATAAATATTTAGTTTGAAAATTAGGAATAAGAATATATTTTATTTTCGCCGAAACAAGTTTAAATTGTGTTTTTGTAATTAAGTTGGACTCCGAGTAATGACAAGCAATTATATCTATTTCCCTAAACTTTTAAACCAGTGAGAATATGTCCATTGCGAGAGAAAGTTCACATCACTGGATATAAGGGATAGGCTTTGTTCCTGCATTGTATTCCCACTGTGTACGTTATTATCACAGTGAACGTTTGTATATAACTTATTGTATGAATCATCTTTTCTATATGGAATCGGTTCTGTTGACATGTGGGTTCAAACTCTAACATGAGGCTGTGTTGACAGATCTGAATTTTTTCATTCTGTCACACGTGGACGGGTCCAATATTGAGGGAGAAAAACATACATGACGGCTAACTACAACGTTTCTTCACACCATCTTCTTTACGTCATATTTGGCTTAAATCTGAGTTTTTGTGAATTTGGAATTCAAGAATAATGTTAGCTACCTTCCCAAACTAGGAATGCCTACGTGTCACACACATGTTAGCACTAAAAATCTTTTAACTAATATTAATTTCCTTATGAAAACATTATTATTTACGTAATTTAAAATCACATGGTTTATATGAAATATAAAGAAATAATTAGCACAAGGTTTAAGATTTAAAGACAATAGATACTGGAATGTACGAGAATTGCCGAGGTTAAAAACCCTCTTCATGAATGCAAAATGTTAACTTCTCCGTGTACAATCCGTATATTAAAGTAGTCAATAAAACATTCAAGAAATATCTAATGAAAAGGGGTATTGATGTTTTTAAAACTCTGTTTGTAATAAATAAGACCTTACAGTATCATGATACTATGCATGATTAAGTCCGAATACATGATTTCAAAGTGTTCATTAGCTGAACTATCTTGTTGTGTTTGAAGATTGTTTTTATGTTAACTTTATATAATTTGAGAAAAACTTGCAAATGATGTCTCATTTTCTTTGGTCATCCTTGACGCTCCTCCACTCATAATAAATACCATGAGACTGGTTTTGTTTTACCTTGTTGTCCTTCTGATGTCCTATTCCATTGTATACTATTTTCATTAAAGGAGTTAATGATTTAGTATAAAACGACAGAAAACGAGTTTCATACTTAATCATTCTCGAGTTTAATAAACATTTATCTTGAATACGTATTAATAGTTAATAAATCACTCATACTTTTCTTTGTGTTTTTGTAGTTATTATCCCTTATTGTTACTTATATCTCCGCTACGAAGTGAACATGGGGTAAATAACCTCAAGATAAACTAGATAACACGTCAATATTCTTGATCAAGCCTGATGGAGTTATTGCCCATGAATCTGTCATTTAACTTGGTCCGAATGACGGGTCTTTTGCTCTAAGGGGGCAAGGTTTCATACAAATTGTGACGTGTAGATGAATGTACACCTACATACTTCTTGATCGAGCATGCAAGCCGATTTCTAAATATCATTTTTGACGGACAAAGAACCTTGAGTTTTTAATTGAACTTAGTGCAAATTACGCGTCAGTTGCTCTAATGGAGACATGTTTCCCTGAAAAAAACTGTTTCCAGCTTATAATCTTCACAGAGTTATTTCCTTTGAATCTGTCATTAGATTTGGTGCAGGTGACAATTCTAATACTCCATAGGGTTATGTTATCATTGACGGTCAGATCACGGGCAGTAGAAGTGCATATATTGGCAGTACTGATTGTTTTATTGTGTTACAGATTGCGGATGGTGAGAATGGGGCGGTTGTGAGCATTGCTTTTTTGAAGTACATGTTGTGCATTTGTTCAGGAATAAAGGGACGATATCCCCTTAGTACTTAGTACGAAGTGACGAGGACATTACATGTATTCATTATTTAGTCCTTCTGGTAAGAAACTATGTTTTAGCGCATATCTATTAAGATAAAGCTACAAAGTTCACAAAAGTTTATACACAACTTGACTGTGCCAGCAAATCATTTTGTTATATCATGCTGTAAAAATAAGCCACACGAATCTGTGTTGCAAAGGTGTGTCAGTAAGAAATACAGCAGATAGTTCTATAGGTTTTGGTTTGTATGTTTTAAGTGTATATGGTGTTGTCATCTTGTCGTAATAAAGTGTACATCTGAAATCATTAACTAAAATTATTTACGTTAATAATAACATCTCTACCTGTACAGCCATAATGCCTTTTGGTTTAAACATGCATTATAATGTAGACAAGGAAAACATATTTAGGAAATTTTTGAGTTAAAAAAGGAAGATAAGGAAATATATGAAAGCACAATACTGTCAGAAGTTTAAAAAAATAGACATAACTTCTGATTAGATGATAGTTTCGTCTAATTTAGAGAAATTATCAACTTATTATATATTTTCATCTTATATGATAGTTTTTAATCATAAGAAGTTCAAGAAACCTTAAAATCAGAGTCAGATACACCTAATGTTTAAACCTATGACATAAACTATATAAAGATGGAATAATATCTATTGCTTTTTCATTCATAATGCAACAGTTGCGTTATTGTAATTTGTGATGAGAATAATAGTATAATTCAATAGCGCCAAGCTGTTTCTACACACGACTATTCTGTTAACAATAGCACAAACTCCGCCTTCATTGCTGAACCGTGATCCTTCCATAGAAAACCCGCCTCCATAAGTGAACAATCGATCTTAACATGGAAACTGAGCTTAAATTGATGACCTGATGAACCTTCCATTGAAACCCCGCCTCCATTGATGACCCGCTGACCCTTTTAAGAATCCCCGCCTCCCTTGATGACCCGATGACCCTCTCCTAGAAACCCCGCCTCCATTGATGACCCGCTGACCCTTTCAAGGAAGCACCGCCTCCATTAATGACCCGCTGATCTTGTCATGGAAACCCCGCCTCCATTGGTGACCCGATGACCCGATGACCTTGGAACTCCGCTTCTACTGATGATCCGATGCCCTGTCTTATAAACCCCGCCTTCATTAGTGACCCAATGAACTTTTCTTAGAAACTTCCCCCTCATTGGTGACCCGCTGACCCTAGACATTCGCCCCCGCCTCCATAAGTGACATCTAACACTCTGTGGCAGGTGTTAATGCCATTTCACTTTTAGAGCGAACTATTTCTGCGTTATATCTTTATTGACGTGAGCACATGCCAATGTGTTAAACGCGAGCTTTTGTGAGCAAGCGTCTCTTGTTGCCTTACAATAACGTCAGCTCAGATCATAAAGATGTGTATCGACGCTATATGTTCTTAACATGCTATTACCATTCAACCCGTAGTAACTGAATGCATATGTTTCATTGTTCTTTATTCATGAATTTGGTTTGTAGCTAGGATCAACAATCATTTACACATGGTTGATCTTTGATTTTTGTTGACTTTCGAAGGGGAGGCCTTCGAACTGAAAATAGATACTTTACTTGATATTTCCAAAATGTATGTATTGCTTTCGGCAAATATCACCAATTGAGCATCTCTGGGACGAACTGGATCGACGCGTGCGCAGTAGGAATCCACCGCCCCAAACACTTCTAGGACTATTTGCAGCACTTCAGCACGAATAGCAGAACATTCCACAGGCTGTGATTGACAACTTGCATCCATGGGTCGTCGGTGCCAAGCTATAATCAATGCCAATGGTGGCCATACCCGAACCTAACATTTGTGCACCCCTGTGATGTTGAAACACTTGTGCACCTGTGCACTTCAAGATCATGCTTATTCTGAATAACATTTACTGAACAGAGATCTTCAAACAGCGTTTTAGTTTTCATTTCAATGTTTAACTTGCATCTGTGGTCTTTATATTGAACTTTGAAAGTCAGTGTCGAGTTTCTTTTTTTGAAGAGTTTAGATGGTATTGTGTTTTGTAAGAGCTCATTTAACTCAATGTGTGGGAAGTGATTTTAAATAAGTCCACGAGTACGAAGGTTAATTTAAAAAAGGTTCGTAAAACAAGCATGATGTAACAATCCACTACTTCCAAATTATCTATAAGCCTGAAAAGAAATATTATCTGAAGCTATTGCATGACAAATTATTCCGACCATCCGTAGAGGAGTTTTGAAGATGTCACGTCCAATAATTCAAAGCGTGAGGAAAATGAAAGAAAGGAATGATGTTGAAAGCGTGCCGTCATAAAATATTTGTTTAGAAAATAAATGTCTGTACAGGAAATCCATGAACAATATATTAGGTGATGACTCTCTTTCATTCTCTACAGTTGCCGAGTTGGTAACTAGATTTAAACGTGGCAGGCAGAGTGTTGAAGATGATGTCAGCTCTTAGTCAGCCACCAGTGATGTTCAATTTGATGCCGTTCACGACATAGTGCTTGCAGACAGATGTGTGAACTATCAACAGATAGCTAGCGCTGAGACAATTAGCACTGGTCTGTATACACAATATTGACATATGTTCTTCACATGAGTAAGCTCTCTGCAAAATGGGTGCCAAGAATGTTAACAGGTGACCGGAAACAGAACTGGACAATTCAAAGGAACGTTTGGCTCGATTCAGGGGAGACAGGGATATTTTCCTGAAACGTTTAGTGAGGATGAGACGTTGGTACATCACCACAAAAAAGGTTTAAGCAAGTTCCATCTGCTAGAAATGTGCGGGCCTCAATTTTGGGATAGCTTACTAAGAGAAGGGCCAAACTATCAACGGGGCATATTGTGTTAATGAATTGAGGCAATTAGGGCAGCTGATGGGAAGCTCTGTGTATGAGTGCTGCTCATTCCGGACAATTCTCCCGTCCATAAAGCAAATGTTGCTGTCACTGACGCGACCGAATGTGGCTTTGAAATTCTTCGACATCGACCGTAACTCCCTAGATTTCTCGATATCTGACTTCTTCCTCTACCAACCTGAAGAACAATTTACGTGGACGTGATTTTGCTGATAACAACAACTTTATTGCTGCCGAGGATTTTTTTAGACTCAGGATGCGGAGTTCTACAAGAATGGAATAATGAAGCTAGAACATCGCTTGTTTAAATGTATTGCTGTCAGTGGAGATTATGTTGAAAATTAAAATGCAAAAATGGATGCTTTGATCTTGTTTTCCATGGTATTCTACGAACTTTTTGATTTACTCTCATAAAACATTCAATTGATTAAAAGTATGTCATACAAATGTAAAGCAGTTTCTTTCAGACTATGCGTAATCGTAATTGTCGGTCAAGTTGACTTGTTTTGAATAGTGCAATGTTCAGTCTGACTTCATTGTAAGAAAGTTCCATTCCGGGAGCAGATATATATAGCTCTTTTAATTCAAAATCGTGTTGTAAAACACCAACATGAACACAACTTCAACTTAGAATTGTACGTTTGAGAAAGCTTTATTTAAATACAATTTATTTTGTTTGTACACAATTCAACATATTGAGTACCCATTTCAGATTTATGTTATTTACCAAAATGGTATTATATAGCTTTTCTATACTGAAAGTTTACTCGACCAAAGTTTAAACAGGTCTTTGGGGGAGTTTTGGGTTTTGGAAATTGACTTCAAGCATACAGGCACAGAAAGAAACATGAATATACACATGAAATAATTCATCTTTAGTTTCATTGTGATCAGTAAATACAGTTTTCACTTTTTTCCATGAAACAGAAATGTAACTTGCATTTCCAGGATAGGCACATGTATACAATGATGGTTATTTCATGAACAAAGTTTTATTGAGCTGGGCTGTGAGTTTTCACCATCTGGCCAGCGAGAAACATATAGGAGGCCTTCTCACGCAGTAAGCTAAAAATGAGGAACATTACAATCCCAAAAGTCACAATTTCACAAAATGATTGTTAAATGTACTATATTTTATTAAGCTCGTATTTTTAAGTTTTGAGCTCTGGCATGGAGACACATTTCTAAAGAGTCTTTTACAGAGACGATGAAAATAAAAAAAATAGAATAAGTTTAAAGGCACCAAAGGCACAAACAAATATGATGACTCTTCAACATACAGAGATTCAATGAGCTAAGCCTTGTATGTTTTTTCATTTTTGTCTGTAAACGAATTTTATGTTCCCATGAAAACGGCCAACATAAAATTCGGAAGAAGTTAAAGACCCCATCCAAAGGCAACACAACATATGATGATTGTCCAACAAAAAGGTCTAAATGAGCTAGAATTTCTGGTTCTGGTCCGAATAAGAAAAGTCTGCACACAGGAGCATCCCCCGCCCAATTCGTTGTGAAAATGCTTTGCTTTCAGATCGGTCCACGTGCTCCTCTTTTAATCGTCGTTTACTTCAGAACATCGCCAACAACGTCCAATGCATTCCATGAAATCGTCTTTATACACAAACACCATCGGGCGCCACCATCAGCAAGTTATCCTATAATTGCGATAATGTAAACCGTTAGGGGCGTGTTTCGGAATGGGTTTTTTCCATCAAAAACCTTGCAACATGCATTTGATTGTAGAGTTATGACATCACAAAGCGACAAGTCTGATAATCACGATGGCAGTTAATACTATTGATAAATATTTCTTTATTGTGAAATTATTATTGACCATTAAAGACCTTCTTATGTAAATACAATTCTGTATGATGGGAAGGCGACGTTTCGACACAGACACTAATGTCGTTTTCACGTTTCATTTCACATATCACTTTCACATGTTTGAAAACAACATAAGTATCTTTGTCGACACTTCCCCTTCCCAGAATAAAAAAGTTGTTTATTCATAAATATTGCTTTCGCGATTCTTCAAAATAAAACATGATTATTTTAAGATGAATATAGGTAATGACTAGATTTTATTCCAAATTGGTATCATCAAAAATCAAAGTAAAATTATTTTAATGGAACATTTACAAATCAGTGTTTTTCCATTCAGAATGTGTTTCCTAACCATAATATACATACACAAATAAATATTTACCTATTCAAATCGGACATTTCTTGATTTTCCACCTTTCGATTTATCAATGGGTTTCTCTTCAAGGGTCTTGAAGAGAACTCGATAGCTAAAATAAAAAAAAAGTAGAAGGTTTAATTCGCATCATGTTGATTTTCAATAGTTTATAAGTTTGATAGTCTATAAAGAGACTACGATGATTAAAATTATCCGCTATAATATACATGTAATATCTATAAAGGTTCATTTTCAAATATTTAATGTAAAACATTTAACTAATTTTATAAATCAGAAGCGTTTACTTTTCCCCATGTCTTTTGATTAAACAGCTTCCATCTGCACGTCGAGCATATGTCTTGATCAGCTTTTCGTTGTCTTCCTGACTATAGGGCACCCATGATCCGTCCGTGTCTTGCCAATACCATTGAGTGGGTGTCCACTGCTTGGTCTTGATTTGACTGGATGTTGGTAGCCCATATTTCGAAGTGCCTAAAATGATACAAAAGGACCAATGAGACATTTCTAACATCGAGTGCTGTTGTATGATAAAATAGCTACCGATAAAGCTGAACATATAACATTAATATATAAGATGTGGCATATTTAATGTGTCACCATCGTATGTCAGTCACTATCTTTGTCTAGGAAGTATATAGAACTCTTGTTTAACTTTCCCAATGAGCTACATATCCATCTTTCATTTCGTATTTTCTTGACTAACAAGTACACAAGAGATGTGATTACGACTTTCATCGGCTTCATTTATTTACAAAACAAACACTTACCAAATTCGGCATTGTCAGTTCTCGAATCAGCACCATTTGCATCAACCTTTCTCTCTTTATTCTTGTCTTTGACTTTCTCATAAGAACTTCTGTAATTAACACATTGAATTATCACGATGTAAACTTACCACGTTAAATACAGAGAAACTTGTGTTTAGTTGAAATCATAACATGTAGATACAAGGTATCAAAGCAATGGTCAATACAGAAAATTCTCTTAGAAATGAATCCATAGATTGTGACAAAATCTACATACATTATTAACCTTTATAGAAATTTACAACTCAAACTCACTTGACTTTAACATTTACATTCCAAGGGAGGTAGTATTACTTTGTTCAGAGCAGGCGAGGGGCAAGCTAAGTAGGGAAATAAACTCGACATATACAGATAGCAACTTTTCTATCTAATTAATATAACCATGTCGTAAACTATAGAATCTTCATGTTGGAAAAAGGGCAATGCAAACACTATGATGATAACTTTATTAGTCACACTGCTACTTGAAGTATTCCTAGCAATAAGTTATAATCAGCATATCAATGAAATATTATATATGTTAACCTAACAACTGTTAATTGGGTTTCCTTGTCACTGATTTATTTTATTTGTACAGCCACATAACTTAAGTTCCCGTTACGATTAAGAATCAATCGAGGTCACCACATAACAAATGTTCTATTCATAAGACCAATTTGAAAAATATATCCAGAAATTGCAAATATTCACCTATTCATGAAAGGTTTCTCCGACTTCATTTGTTTTAAAAAATACGGAGTTCCGTGAGATGACCGCTCCCAATCTAGGTGGGGATGTCACCAAAATATCAAAATTTGCCATTTTCAAGTATATTTTTTGGAAGAAAACCTTTTGACATTCTTATTAGTTTTCAAGCAAATGTGGCAATGAGGGGGTATATCAATCTATGAACAAACTACACCTCGGATAAATTATGAGATGAATATAACAAATTAAAGCCGACCATTAGACCATTTCATTTCTTAAGAAAACGACCATTTGACCATTTCTTTCTTAACAGTCATACCTGTATTAAAAAACAAATCAACAATAATTTCAAAATGAATAACAATTCACATTAATATTTTGATATGAAGTATATGTGTACTACTAAATTAGCATCCAAGGCTAAGTTGAAGGTTAATAAATTTGCTTAGACAGTGTTAATGAAAGCATTCTCTAACACTTTTGGGATAAACAGGTCTCTTTCTGACAACTGAGGATGCACACAATTGTATAGATCCTCCACAACTTTTGTTACTTTTTACTCTGCTGCTTTTTTAAATTTATTCATTGGCGCTTCAAACAATATTTAATGCTTTCTTCTTGATCACAATTTATTTTCCTGGATCATAAAATTATCCACGTCATTGTAATTCTTATCATTAATAACCAAATAATATTGAAAAATTACTTTACGATCATTCATTTTACCTGATCGTCAGGTCGAATCTGTCATTTTCACCAAATCTGTATTCATACATTTCACCATTGTTCCATCGCACCTGTTGACAGATGTAAATGTACCTCTGTCAGTTTTACAGAATTGAATTTAATAAATAATAGCATGTGTAAAAAAGGCCTTGTGACTGTAGTTATACTTAATTCTATGATTGTTGAATAGACACTTCTGACAATCTCATCGTTACAATGTAAAGGTTGTTTTAATAAAGAATTACATGCGAGAAAAATTCTCTGTGCCATTTTGGGACCATTGTTATTGGTAGTTTATTAGTTACCATTACTCGTCCAGAGGTGTTACGTATGACAGTTCCATATGATCCAGGACCTCCGTCTTGGTCGCCGTAACTATAGTGCCAATCTGGCCCTGGAGCAAACAGGTTTGTATTCTTAGCATTTGATAAACGCTAGAATAGAATACTTCTTCATATTTCTTTTATGGGCTACTCCTTGTCATCAAGTTTTTTTCCCATGATATTGTGTCTTGTTCATGGTCACATATTTTCAATTATCTCTCAAGAAACTAGATTGATAAATGAAATACAAAATATCTCTTTATATGAGGCAATTGACACAATTTGTGACATATAGATATCATAAACCACTAAACAACACGTTGAACTTATTCCCACCGTCAAAAAGCCGTCAATAGAACATGTTATTCTTTTATGATTTTTATAGATGTCTAATGACTTTCGATAACGTGTTAAGCACATTTCAAATCACCATAGTCCTCAAGCAATAAATACTCAAGAAATTGTAAGCAGTATATAAACTTAATATATATTTTGACCTACAAAAAAAAGAGAATGCATGATTAACTACCTCTCTCCACCTGCATCCCAATGGGGAGAAAGACAAGTTCTGAATTTCCCGGCACCAACGGTCTGTCATCCACTGGACACACGTCGTAATATCCCTTTTCGCCATAGCAGTGCTTGTATATCAGTTTGTTATTGTCCCAAAGTATCCACATGTTCCCTAGATGGGAAAATGATATTACATTTGTATTATCATGACGGTTATCAAAAATAAGATTATAATAGAGGTTCTAACAAACAACCGAAGCACTATTTGGATTGCTTTTCTAACCTAGGAACCCTTGATGTTATCCATTGGCTTTTGATCTACACTCAACCTCAAATGAAACGCATCATTATTTTTACTTGATAAAAGAACAAAAAATAATATCAATAGCTACACTTAATATTGTAGCAACATATATTGGTCATGTAAACCTTTCTTAACATAACT
This sequence comes from Phorcus lineatus, assembly GCA_921293015.1. NCBI lineage: Eukaryota > Metazoa > Mollusca > Gastropoda > Trochida > Trochidae > Phorcus > Phorcus lineatus. The sequence continues at coordinate 4,749,222 of OV121081.1, read as the reverse complement.
GGCCATAGGTGCACAATGTTGATTGTCCGATTTGTTTTCCTATATGGTCCCACGCGCGTTCTATCGGCGACAGGTCGGGAGCTTTCTTAATGAATGTCTCCGGCTGGCGTTGGAGAAAGGGAGCACTGTTGGCGTCATTTAGGAAACGGCTCTCATTAGTAAACAGGACTATTAGCACATCTAGTCTTTTTACTGATCGAATGTCCAAGCGCAGTTTGTCATCGCCGTGATGTTTCTGTTTCGAGAAAGAAGTAAATATAAATAACTACCTTCCCGAATTGTCCGTTTTGGTGTCCAATCCATGATCGACACGGCTTAACAATCTTGATATTGTCTGTTTTGGAACACTGCATGCAATGTGGTTTTGCGACGCTGTCAATTCCAACATCCCATGTGCCCTCCCTCCCTCTCTTAGACAATGTAAAATAATCTTATACATCTCGTTCATACTAAACTTTCTTGCGAAGAAACAAAACAGCATGCAAATATCGTGTTTTCTCTCTCAAATCAATATGTTACAATCAATATGTTAGAAAGTGAAAGTTGCGAACGGGCGATGCATTTTACTCCCGCGGTTTTATTTCATTTATCCATAGAACTATACACAACTAAAAGGTGGCGTTTCTTTTGCGGTTGAATGTATTCCTAAAATTAGTTGGTACCACTGATGAAAACAGAATAAATGTACAAAACAGTGCTCGGTATATTGTTAAGATTAAGAGGACATCTGTTGATATGAGTAGTAAAAAAGTATTGTCTACTGGGAATACTGATTTATATCACTCTTCTATATAACGGTTGAGATATAAGTAAGAAGGAAATGATTAAAAATAAATGATTTGATAAGCAGGGTATTGATACAACTGAAACCGGAATGTAACCAGACATGTACATGTGATTTGCAGTTCAAACGGCCATACCATAGTTGAACATAGAGCAATGACGGATATATGGGAAATCGTTTTAACAACGTTTTACGAACTTGAAATGATAAGGACTTATCAGACATGAATAGGTACAAAATATGGATTGTAATGAGGTGAAATATGAAACTAAAACTATTAACATAGTCATAATCTATTCTTCATATAACAGTCCCCTGTCTATATAACTCAATCGTTTGAAAGGTGTGTTGAAGTAATCACAATCCATCTTCCGGGTCTGATAGAATGAACAAATCATTTTACAATCCTTAAATAAAAACTTTAAAATGACTATTGGATTTGTTTAATGAGAAATAAACTTTATAGTCAACATATGTGTTAGAATAATTGGATTGGATGAAATAAAGTTGAATGGAGCTAAGATTTTGGGGCATAAAACAATCTCCGCCCAGATTAGATATGCTTACATGTGTTGTTTCATGCAGTACCTATTGTTTGAATGAAAGGGGTTTGCTTTTGAGGATAAACATATCTTTCATCTTATCTCTATGAAACAGTTGTTACCTTGGTCAGGTTCGTGGTTGATGACCGTTCCCGGACCGTTTCCATCCGCATCATTCATCACCCAGTCTGGTCCTCGTATTACTCTGGTTCCCAGAGGAGGCAGATTGCTTTCTTCGTGAATGTTATCGAAGTTGTACACTGATGATTTTTCAGGAACGTCATGTTTGCTCTTAACAATATCCCAAATTTCTGTCTGAAGAGACGAGAAACTAAGTCCTTATCAACAAAAAGTAAGCACAGCTTACAGACCCCCGTCTGTAGTTTTACGTAACATACTTGATTCATAATGATGTAGGCTCAATGACAAAAAAAACCAAAGTCATGGAATTTGTTCAAAATTTTGAAAACTTTTCAGGGTTATAAGTAACACTTTTGGACAATGTAAGTTATATGCATTATTGCGATTTTGACTTACATTTGAAAATGCTACGTGTACCAAATTAAAAACCATGAAGACAATTTGCCGTTTTCACGGGGATCATTAGGCGACAAAATTGTGATTTATCGGAGAATAGCCTCCATGATGATTGGGTTTTTCTACTATCGCAGTGTAGTGATTTCCAACCGTCTTAGTTCTATGCCTGCTTTCACGTGTTATAGGCTCACCTTTTCCGTTGATTTAAACCCTGCTGTCGTTGCGTGCAGGATTTCATCTAGACTCGCCGCTGTTGACCGGTTGATACCGCACTGGCCGCCGATGTATTTCAAAATTTGCGCAGCATGTCTCTGGAATGAAGCTTGTCTTATCATTAACATGTACAACGAAATGAAACTTTAGCAATTCCACAAATCAAGTACAAACAAACGTTTCAACATGCCATACGTTCAACACGTTGTTAATGAAGACATCAGAAGACAGTGAATGTTGATGAAATCAAAATAAAATGACAGTTATTTATCTTTAATCTTCAACTCAATACGGGAAGCTATTATGCTAATAAAGCGGGGCTAAACAATATCTCACTCACTTACTCAATACGGGAAACATTCTCAAATTGTATCCGTGATCATAAAACCGATTGGATTATTCAAGAATTTTCCACTCTTTTAAGAATTTGAAATGGATTACCTTTACTCTTTGGTTCTTGCATAGACTCGCTATGTCCTTCACCAGTTTTCCCTTGCATTTAGAAATGGAGGATTTAATGAAATCCTGAAAGTTGGTGGAAACATAAGTAGTTACAGCTTGCAATCAGTGTGAGTATATGAAGTTGACGTGCATATGTCAAGGCATACAATACTGTTTCAATCGAAACAAATATTTAATGTTTGGAAGAAGTAACATACATTAGAAATGACAATAAGGCTAATTAGAAAGTCATTCACTTCGTACCTAGATTTCCGAGTACATTATTTTACCTCATTGACGGGTCCATTCGGAACAACGACCACTTCGCCCAAGACATTCTGCCTAACAAACGGGGTTCCAAGTTCGGCAATGGCTGCAAAGGTCCTTGCTTGATCCTGACAAGAAATAAAAGGAAGAATGTTATATTTGTTCACCATCTTAATATCATGTATCTCTAATACATACAGATTTAAATTTGGGAGCTGTGTCAGTTTATATCTATCAGAGGGTATTGAATGTAACAACAGTTGATTTTTGTCGCGAGATATGGTAAGCTGCTGTTACAGTCATTACTGATGGTGAGGGTTCGAATCCCGCAAGGAACAAGAGTTTGTACTATTGATGATAGCGTGATAACAAATATAATAATGTTAGATGAAGAAAATCGGCAATTAGGGTAATATGACTTATTGATGCAATGGTAACTCTTCAGCAGGTTATTGAACCATATACATGTACAAACTCTTTCCAAAAATGCAATGAAAAACATTGGTCTAGTCCTAAACAAGGGGTGGGAGTAGACGGTAGGCTAGGGTTCATTTATAGTATGAAATTTCATATACTCAAAATGTGCCATACGACGATCACAGATCATCAAGCTCGTTTATATTTGCCTATTTGCTCGTTTAATACAAACTATACACTGGGTTAAGGATTTTCATATGACACATTTGCTAGGTGAAAAATCTCTATACAACAACATTCCATACATAAAGTATCGTGAATGCGCTTTAGTTCAGAAAGTAAATACCATTTTAGTTTGGCAGCTTCCAGTTTTGCCTGTGGTAGCGCCGTCTGTGATCACAATTAGTCGCGGCGGGACTCTTAAATAACCCCCGAGGTCACATACACCCCCTACAAAAAGGAGAACTACCATTATCCATGACATCAAAGTCTACAAATGAAAACAAACCACCTACATTGATATTCCCAAATCAACAGAAAAAAAGTTCAAGAGAAGGAAGATGAAAATAGGAGTAAATAAAATAGATAGAAAACATGTATAGAAATGTCTACAAGACTTCCTCAGGATGATAAGATTAATTACTAATCATAACTTTCAAGTTATATTTTCATCAAGGGCAATATGTCATCAAATTATTTCACGAATTTTTGTCAAAACCATTGCCTTCAAGATTGATATTTTTCTTACCAAAATCTCATCACAAGAAGGGTCATCCCAACATAGAATATTGCTGTATCCACAGTAGGGACAGACCATCTATAGCTGGGATGCAACACCAAACTACCAAATATTTTATAAGTCAAAGCTGTTTCATTGTTAGAGTTTGGAGTCAAGATGCAAAAGAATACCTCTGGTAAGGGCCGCCAAGGACATCAACACTCCTTGTAAGTACGGTAATGACGAGTATCCTCCACAGTCAATGTTTTCTGAGGCACAAAACATTTAAGAAATAAACAAAGCTCTCTCTCTCTCTGTCTCTCTCTCTCTCTCTCTCTCTCTCTCTCTCTCTGTCTCTCTCTCTCTCTCTCTCTCTCTCTCTCTCTCTCTCTCTCTTTCTTCCTATTTTTTTCTAACAGTTTTAGTAAAATCTCTCGCAATATCGTCCATCCTACCACCCTTAAATGTCACAATATACGTTTCGAAAGTATACTATATAAATAGGTTAATCTCCTTACGTTCACGAAAAATCTCAATGTTTATGTAAAATCATGCCTTCATGATAATCTAATATCCTTTCTTTACCAATGGTTTCCCTGATACTGTCATAGTCGATTGACAGATGATGGAGAATTTGTGGTGACGATCCAAGACCTACAACTGCAATGTTCTCCTCCAAACCGTATTCATCTGCATTATCTTCGATACCTAAAGGAAAGAAGTGGTTTGTCAATTTGAGCATCAGCATATAAGCTCATCCTTTCAGAGAGTTAAAGCACATCGGTAGTTCGACACGTGAATACTTCCTTTTAAGTCTTGTATCCATCATTCTAAAATAAGTGTATAGATTATCAATGAAGGAAGACAATATTTTTAGAATTTATATATAATAAGCCATCACGCTGCTACAAGAGAGGAACCGTTCGGTAGTTTGTTACATTAATACACATTTCTTATCTTATCGAATACAACAGTCTAAAAAGCAGCCAGAGTCGGAGATTAAACACATATTTAAAAACCTTTTGATACAATAATTTGTGTTTTCAATACCGTTGTTTACGACATTAGACGTCCATGTCTCTTGTTAAGACAATTGTACCGTAAGAATTTTCATGAGATCTCTAATGATTCGTAAATATCTAGCATAATATACCATTGATGAAGTCCAGTGCGATTTCCTTCAGCCTCGAGAAGGTATCTCTGGCCATAGTTCCGTAATTATCCAGACAGAGAATGGTATCAAAGGAGTTATCAGATCGAGGAACCGGCGTAGCTTCTGGAACAGAAGTAAAACATTGATAAGTGTCATCCTTTTTTTCATCATGAATATTTGAGAAACTAAGACTGTATTTTGCATTGATTTTTCATAATATTGTAATTTGTATAATATCTATCTCGACGCAACATAAAATACTTTAATTTCCGGCTCTTGGTATTGTTTGGAAGTTCACAACTTCCCGAAAGATAAAGCATAACATGTGTTAGTCACACAAACTTATAAATTGAGAAAAAATCGAAAAAAATACAGACTTTTTGTGATAAACTTCATTATGATGTTAATCGGTTCAGCATGGTGAAAATATAAAGGTAAAGGAATGTATCAAAGTTAAATAAAAATTTAGAAAGAAATTAATTCAACCGGATTAATTCCTTTTCTGGCATGGGTAAATCTTCACAAGGTTGTCAGTTGATAAGTAAGCAATGAATGGAAACCTACCATTGAGTAAAGCATGATCTACCAGCCTCCAAATCCTCTCAGGAATACCGGAGATTCTGACCTCTCTGATATAGTTCAATGTACATATTGCTGCATGTTCTTCTTCCAACTTTGGATGCTTCTCCTTCGTAACATCCATCTCCAACCTTGGCATATAACAATACAGTTACAAACAATGTTATGGAATGTGATTGGCCTTTCATTTAGAATACAAAAACATATTATACATAATTTCATTAGAAAAAGAAAAAAAGGACTTGTTATAAACCTGAATCGGAAATACTACATTCTTTGGATCAGGCGAAAATTATAATTGAATCATTTTTATTTTATCTACTTTCAACGTAGTTTCAAAACCGGCATTTGAACAGTACCTGACCTGAATGAAATAAAATGATGACAAACCGAAACCCTTTTGAATTAACTTGAAAAGGAGGTATTGACCAAAAAAATATCATTATAATTTGCTGGAAAGATTTGAATAAAACCAAAAGGGGGATACCAACCTAAGAAGAACATGTTCCAACCGGTACGGGCTCGTCAACAAACTATTTCTCGAGTAGTAGGGATCTGAGGTGATGGGCGTTGAAACAGTATCCTCGCCGCGAGCCCTTCGTTCTTTCAAGTCTTCCATTGCCTTCTGAAGTTCATCTATCACTTCCTCCTTCTCCTTGTGAACATCGTAACTGTCATCGTCCCTGTCATCGTCGTCATGGTTACTGCCATCGTTGTCATCGTCACTGCTCTCTTTTTCGCCTTCATGATCATCTTCATTATAGAAGCTTTCTTCTTGATTGTCTTGTTGCGGATCTCTGGCGCGGCGTTTCTCCACTTTACCAAGATCTTTGTCGGCATCAAGGTGCCCTTTGCTGGTTAGGGGTTCTTCGCCACGGGTTCTCTTTAACTGAGTCGATGCTGCGACAACATTTGTGTTTTGGCTAATAGTATTTCTTGTACCATGTAGGGACCGATCTTCACCCTGAAGTAGATCTTGAGAATTCGGAATGTTCTTATTTAACATTGATGGTTGTTCAGATGAATCTGAATTTATCTCATTTGTCTGGTCTTCATCCTGACGAGATTGAAATTGTTTCGCAATGGCAGAGAATCTTTCTCCTTGGGATGATGACTGGTGTTCGTATGATGTTTTGTTTTCTGTTGACAGGACGTGATCTACAGAAGGCGTTGACTTCCCCCCAGATGTTCTAAACTGCTTCGCATGAAGCTGCATTTGCATGTGCTGTGTAATTTTGTCAATTTCATTTTTGACGATTTCAAACTTTTCATTTTGTGTTTGAAGCCGTGAATCGAAGTTTGCTTTTTGTTTTGAAAGTTTTTTCGAAATATTTTCAAAATGCAAATTTATTGCTTCAACCTCGTTGGCATCAAAGTTGAGTTTAGACAGAGGTCGATACCTGCAAGAGAAGATGTTTCCATTACCAGCTCTTAAACATAATTATTTTCATTTTTTAAATCGCATTGTCATGAATGGGAAAATGACGTCAACAACTCTGTTAGTTATAAACATAAAAATATTGTATCAATGATTGGCGGGGCAGGGTAAACTCTATACATATGTTTTGAGAAATCAGAAAGATTATTGCCTTCAAAATAATACGTATGTAGAAAAATGTGTATACATAGCAGACACTGTCTTTGCTAGAGATGCGCATTAAAACACCTGTAGTGGGTACCAGTTTCCATCTATCCAACTTATCGGTAACATTCTAAATCTTCACAACTTACCTAGAATGGGTACCAGTCTACATCTTCACATCTTACCTGTAATGGCTACCAGTCTACATCTACACAACTTACATGTAATAGCTACCAGTCTACATCTTCACAACTTACCTGTAATGGCTACCAGTCTACATCTTCACAACTTACATGTAAAAGCTACCAGTCTACATCTTCACATCTTACCTGTAATGGCTACCAGTCTACATCTTCACATCTTACCTTTAATGGCTACCAGTCTACATCTTCACAACTTACCTGTAATGGCTACCAGTCTACATCTTCACAACTTACCTTTAATAGGTACCAGTCTACATCTTTACATCTTACCTGTAATGGCTACCAGTCTACATCTTCACATCTTAACTGTAATGGGTACAAGTCTACATCTTCATATCTTACCTGTAATGGGTACCAGTCAATATCTTCACAACTAACCTTTAATGGATACTAGTCTATATCTTCACAGCTTACCTGCAATGGGTACAAGTCTTCATCTATACTAATTTCAAGCTATGGGTGCCAATCTAAATTAATACTTCTTACCTGTAATGGGTACATGGTTCCATCAGTCGTTTGGTCTGCTGTTCAGGAATCCCCTCTGCCTCTTCCCCGTGGAATGAAACCTTTACTTCGAGTCGCCCATTGTTATTGTGATAAGGCAACAGTACTCTTATGAGCTGTATTAATGCCGATCTATTTTCTGCCATATACCTGAAGTCACTGACAGTTCTGTGACAGAGGACCAGAGTTAGAGGATCTCTTTTTACGCTTAGAAGCCTTGAATTGAAGGTTTTCGAAAGTGTTGCAACAAACTGTGATAACAATTTCGGATTCCTCTTCAGATGGGTTGCCAATGTGTCAAAATACCCGGACCGCATGGGTGAATGATCCTGGAGGCAAATTGACGACAGAGGTTTGCCCTTCACCTCTTCTCTTTTCCATTTCACCTCAACAAGGGGTTTATCAGCTGCGGATCATGACATATAAAACCAAATATACAGGACATAAAAACTGATTATAGATTTAATGCAGATAGATAATGGCACTCATGAGAAACCGATAGGACAATTACATTGAGTGTTATTAAACACACGTTTAATGCACATTATAAACAATGAATATGGTAATGAACACATTGTGATATAGTATAACACTCCATTTATTTATGTTAATACAACGATGTCGATCTTATTATTTTTTCATAGAGTGTATGTAAACACGTTAGAAAAATATCGAAGATAAAAAATGAACTAACCTCGGCGAGTCGCTGGCATAATTAGTAACTGATTCTTCATTCTGCCATCACTCACTGCAATGAAGCATAATATTGATTACATCTTTAATGACACCATTAATTTCTCGAAGAAACAATCAGTATACTAGACAATAGACAGGAGTACATGTACACCAAGGCCCTGCCTACATTGTTAATGGCACAGTCCTAATGGGGGTCTAATAAGCTTAATTGATATATTTTAAAACATTACTGGAAATAAAAGATTCAGTAGTATATTTCAGATGAATATTTGCAAAGAAGGTTTACTATAAATCCAGAAAGATAACAAAGCAGATAATGAAAATCCAAACATTTTCTAGGTCATGAAATTATATTTTACATTCAATCGTCATTAGTTTATGCTATTTGATTTCTATTTTATCTGGGCGATTGTCAACATTTGATATATCTGCAACGATTCACCGCTGTAATACGAGAATCTGTCATTTACTTGATTATCTCATTGGCCTATTCGAACAGTGTATGACGTAATAAATTCTGACGTATTACATGTAGTTAAGAACAAGAACTTAATTTATAAAGAAATAAGATCACTGCAACCAAAACATATGTTTTTAATTTACCTAGATTTACAACAAAACCAAAAGTGGTAATACAGGATTCACATATTCAAGTGTTATATTGCCGAAATAATGTGTCAATGCCTTGAAATGAATCTCCAAAATAAATGTTTTGACCTCTATGTTACAACCAAGGAAACACCGGGTTTGCCAACTTCCGTAACAACCTTGGAAGGAGCTTTCTTTATCTGCATCTATCAGCTTGGTATACTATTTAGGAAATGCTTGATCAGTTGTCTTACAAATATGAAAGGTACCATTGCAAGACTTAATTTCGTTTAGGTAATACATAGGAAACATTCTGTCCTTTATGTATTTACGAATTGGCTAAGGCTGCTATCATACAGCATCCGATTCACACCCAGATTGGGTCTTCAGGAAGAACAGTTCTCGTAACTAACTTAACTAACTAACAAACTCATTGGCAATAATATGAATCTTTTTAAGCGTGTTACCAAGCATACATACCTTAAAATGGACGATTTGAGACGAATGCGAAGCATATGAAGTTGGTAACTCACTCTCCTTTCGTTTCCGGCGGAGTTACCCATACTATTTTTAGATCCACGCAGACTAGGTCAGCTCGCCACAGCGCGTTTCCCGGGGAAGCGCTTTATTCAAGAAATCAGTGAGTGCGGTTGAATGACGTAGGAGAGAAGATCCTTTCGAAGCATAGACAGAAATATTCAACAGTTCGAAATGTAATGCACTTTCGTGAAGACCTCCGTTAAAGTAAGCTTAGTAGGTAATTGGTGATTATTTAAAATTCATTTCCCGTCATTTTCTTTTTCATTTTGAAATGATCAATAAATAATGTAACTTGGCCTTGGATGTATGATGCTTAACTCCAGCAAATGCAATAAATTACAAAGTCATGAAAGCTGTAAACACGCAACGAATCTGCATGCCTTTTAAATTTGTTGGAATTGAAATTGTTATGTGAGAAAAGGAACTAAAAAAACGGAAACAAAGTACTGTTATAGTTTCCGAACATATTGATGTAGATGTATTTGCGTCGAGTTTTTTTTTTCATTTTTAGAACCTTTGTTTAATTTGTTTTATTTGGTAACATATGCTTTCGCTGTTCCCCATTTTATTCAAGCTCGAATATGGGTCGAATGTGCAGCTATATAGCATTTCTCTTTACAAGACACGGATATCTACTTTGAGTGTTTGAGGGAAAGAATGTTATCACCATGTAGATATGGATCATATTCACAACTTGAATGGTTTACAATTTTTATTATCTGTGTTGTAAATTTCAGTGTATCTATACTATAGCAACATTACACATATGGTTCTACTGTTAACGTATGAACTCGAAAGCCTCTAATATAGTGACAATCATCATTCTGTTAGTACTTTAAAGGAGTACGCAGTTTTTCAAGGAATTCTTATTTGCAAATTTCATGTATTTCGGTTTTCCATGATTAAACTACATGTAGCTTCCTTGGCGCTCTGTCAATTGGTAGGAACAGATAGACAGACGGGCGTTTAGTTTATGTCCGTACAGCCTCGCTTTACATTTAAATTGCTATGTCAAATGGATGAGTCAATTCGGCATTTGGCAATCAAGTTTCAAAGTTACTATTCTAAAGTTTGTAAAAAATAGTGGATATTTTCCTTTGTTTATAACGTATTTAAAAAAACATACACTCCTTGTGACGGAAATCTTCTCAAACTAAACTAAATAAACAACAAACCATTTTTAATCTTATCAGGATATAAATTATCGAAATGACGCTTACATGTATGTAACAAGAAAATAATAAGCACTGAAAGGCTACGAAGTGTATGTTAAGGGCCTGATTGTAACGTGTGTTAATAAGTTCACTGTCAGTAATCAAATAATCATAGATGATAACTACAAATGTAATACAAATACTCTTTGTAAACAACAAACGAGCAATCCCGACGTATTTACACTGAAGTATTAGGGACCGGTCATTTATTACATGGGAGTGGGGTGGGCCGGGGGTTATCAGGGGAGGGTCAGAACAAATATACAGCAACCAGGGGAGGGTCATGAACAAAATACGAAAGTTTGGGGAGGGTCATTTTAAAATAGACGGTTATAAAAAAAAGAGGCACTGAAACATTATCATAAAACCTCCTTTATTCGAACAAGGCTAATTTATATTCTTAAAAACTGATGCTTACCTGAAAAAAATTACCATGAATTCGCTGCCTTATTCCTTGTTCTTTATACTTATAATACAAAAAGTAGAAAAGTAGTTCTTTTGGACTGAGAGTTTATACAAGCAGTTAATATTTAACAGGTGTTTGCTACTGTTTGCTATATTTTTATTCAACATAGATGCATATTTAATAATTAATTAACTCATATAGTTAAAAGATCTAGTCAACGAATTTAAATTTGAATGATTATATTAATCTTTCTCAATGACGGCTTGATTTGTGCAAATTTCTTAATAAAGGCATTCTTTTGAAAAATATCTAAATGCATGTTTAGAAAAAGAAATTCCAATGTTGATATTTAATATATGCTAGTCTATTCAATGAAGACGTTGATCATCCATAAAAAAAATTCCTTGTCTTCATTAGCGCCAACCTACAGGTATTTTGTTATTTAGTGATACGTGTAAAAAGACATTGTGAAAGTAATTTTTTAAATGAATAACGAATGAGCCTTTGAACTTGAATTTAGAATGTATTTATTCAACTTTGAAACCCCGGTCCAGCCCCTCAGTAATAATTGACCGGTCCCTTACTGAAACATACGACAATCTCTCGGTGTTTTGAGAGAGAATACAATCGTCATACAATAGGATATCATTTTATTTATTTTGATTATCAAAGAATTCTATATTCATGCATTTTAATACAACATCATTTGAACATTATCATACATTTTTACTGCGGAGGTGTGTATTTGAAATCATACTGGGCGATAGATGTCGCTGCTAGCGTAATATCTATTTTTAACATTCGACGGGAAACCCCACTGGATTGCGGAGTTAATGGATTGATGTTCTACTATTGGCAAGTAATTCTCTGATTTGAGCAAATTTATGAATTTTGGTAAAGTTAGCCTAACTTCATTATAGTCTTTAAACACATGTTGGTAACTTATAAGTCACTTAACTCAAAGAACGTACACTGATATCTAGTTTCAGTTTCGTTTTGTAAGAAATGGTGAAGAATACACATCAACATGAAGTATTGTTAATAAGTTGCATCGATGTAAGTATCAGGAAATATGATAGAAATATGTCGAACCAGAAATTATCGTTAATATCTCCACATCGTGTCCTTCTCGACTCAATTATATAGCATTTTTAGATAGATGACGGATATATAAATGTACATAGATTTGTAGTTTCTAATACGTTTATAAAAGCACGCCTAGGCTCGGCTAAGGCACTAAGGAGCAGCTAAAGTGATGTAGTTAGTATAATGATAAATGTTTATGTCTTCTTCATCAATTGCTAAACGATAAATCAAAATAAATTAATTCGCAAATATCAGGAAAATGTATATGATTCGATCTTTAGCAATTACACAGTACCAATATCTCCTTCAACTTAAACATAATAAAATAGTGAGATTATTTCAAACATTTGAAACACGTTCTGCCGTCCTGTAGGGGATATATCGAAAACGATTACAAAACTAGTGAAATGATTAAAATTTTGAAAATATTTTCTTCATTAGAATAGTAACTAATCATCGTAATAAATCAATACTTCAATTGTTTTTATTGATTGGAGCAATACGTCTGGTGCTTCTTGAACCCCTTAGTTTGAATGTTTACGTTAAGTTCCGAAAAGAAATTCAGGTATATATTAATGCAGTTCATGTACATGATTTTTGGTTGTTGAAAAGTTACGTTTTCAATTTGTGGGTTTTGTTTTCTAAATCAATTAATCGATTTCCATATATATGTACAGAATTTTTTATTTCCTATATTTTGATTTTTTAATCAGCAATCATCGAAATGACAATTATGCATGATTATAACATCAGTGCAATTGTATTACATTTAGTAACCTACTTAAATACAACAAATCTGACAAATCAACAATATATTTTTTAGACTGATAATTTCAGGTAATTTGAAGAGTTGCAATGTCTCAAATGCGTCTGAGGGTATTCAAAGATGGAGTACTGCACCAACAAACAAAATTACCTTCCCCATTTGTTGTGGACATCTACTTCAACGAGTATCTTCAACCACAACTAAACCGTGAAGGTACGTATCAGTCTGGGATTGGTTACGGTTTAACGTTAACGTTGTTCATACAGGTTTCAGGTTATCTATCATTTAACATATTTGAAATATATTAATTTCCTTAACACCTTTCATTTTGCGAATTGTGAAATAAGGGATACATGTATTGGCAATACTATGACATATATTTCAATATATACATCTTTTTACTCTTATCGTGATTAAAACAGATGACGTTATCGCCTGTATCCATTGGGACGGTCCCACTGAAAGTACCTGCACAAGTTTTACAGTCACGAAACCAGATTGGAGTTCTGGACTCGGCATTGATGAAGATATCTACAAGGCGTTGGTTAGGGACAAGACACTCCTTCGTACATTTCTTAGAGAGATGTATGCTGAAGTTGGGATCAAGCTAGTGTCTCTGAGGATGCACCCATTGGTCTTTAGCTTTTCACACGAAGACGGAATCCAGTTTGTAAAAGATTCCAAGTTTAAAACAATTTTTGAGACATTTATCATTAATTGCACTTCAAATACAAGACAAATCGAATGCAAAAGAAAAACACTCAGACACACACGAATGTGTAGTGAGATCGACCATGGTTTTGAGGCTGCTTCAAGAAATGGGTAAATATATGTAATTGTCATGTTCTATACTAAAACAAATAAAACAATTGACATTTTTATACAAATTTATCTACTCGTATTCCTGACATTGATAATGCCATTTTCGTAATACGTAATTCTCTAAATGGCTTTAATTTTTATCGCTACTACAAATTTAATCAATCGAAATGTTCGTATGTAATTGCACCGTCGCACGTTTTTTAAATTTTCCTTTGTCATATTCTTCCTTTCAAATACGACGTAGTTGGGAAATATTACATACCGCGTTAAAATAATTGCAAAACAAAATTTTGTATGAGGTCAATATTGATGAGGCGCTTGAGGATCAAAACTCAAGGGTGCCAAAGAAAATTTATAATATATTTACAAAAAACCCAAATAACATCACATTGTTGTTTTGACGAAAAACAATTCGACTGTATATACTTGCTTAATAGAAGTTTATGTGTCTTCTACCGGTAACATCTTCAGGTAACGTAAAATCTTGTCTTTCCTATCTTCAGGATGCCTACAAATTTAGAAATTTTGACCTTACACAGGACTTATATAAATTTTGTCAATTGTTAATAAATCTATGTTACTTTTGGGATGTTGATGCGACTTTAAGAGACTAAAACTCCAGGTTGTCAAAAGAATTTGAGGTTTAAATTAAAATTTGATTTTAAAAAACGAAATAGCTGCAGGACATTGTTGTTTTACAAAGCATTAGTTTCAAAGTAATTGACTCGGAAATTACAAAATTGGTATAAATATTTTCTTCTCTTTTACGACGACGATTGTATATCCTTGAACTTTAAATTTGGTATGAATGTTACGTTTTGGGTGAAATTATGCATTATAAGTTTTAGAACTCAAGGGTGTAGATTAATGTTCATTCTTTTCTTTCTAGCTTTACTTGATACGTTTGATATGATTTTACCTGTCACTGTCCAAACATGTACATAACCTCCTGCCTTTGAATGTGATTGATACGACTGACTTCACGTTTTTCAAATTATTAATGTTAAATAAAGGCGGCAAATTGTTGACGGAGTAAGTAAGTTGGGCATACGTTTTCCTTTTAGTTTAAAGGCCTCATGATCATTTAGATCGCGGAAACAGATTCGCAAAGCTTACCCTTACTTGCTACATGTGATGACGCTTGTTTTTAAACTCCTTAATATTGTCCACATCACTTTCCATGCACTAGATAACAGTAGTTATACTTCGAGGTCACTTAATTGCAAAAACAGACGTCCTACAGTGCCTTTAGGTATATATAATCTATATTATAGTATGTGATATAGTATTAAACTTTCATGTTCTATCATTCAAAATATTTCTATTTTTTACTTCATTGTCTTTTCAAACCTCCAAATTTTAACATATATTTTACCATTTCTTTAAGGACCCAGGAGAAAACCGAGGGAGATATTAAATGCAATGAAAGATTTACAAACATGAAAAAAAAGATGTTATTACACAGTAAGTTCATAGATGAACAGTTTAAATTTCAACAGGATGAGATGAATGAACTGATGAAAAGTGTCCAATCGCTTTGTGAGAACATGTTCTCTGAGCCTCCGTCTGAAACAAAAGCAGAACTCACAAGTCCCATTTCAAAACCTGATGACCACAAAGACCAACAAGCAGGTATCACTGTGGTATCACTCAACGAGGAAACTGTAACAACTCAAGCATTTGAAGAACATTGCAGGGACACGGTCTCGGATGGCAATGCCATTACAGAAAGGAGAATAGATGTTACAAACGCCGCGATAAGACAACTGCAAGCGGAAGAACAGACCAGAGATGCCGAGTCAACAGGAGAGCATCGGTCAGAGCTCGAGACAAGACATGTAAACGGTTCATCTGCAAAGCAAACCTCTCATGCTTCATCTGTAACAGAAGAGTTTGAGAATACCGTGGCATTGCCTAAAACAAACAAAGGGCGAGAGGGAGAAGAAACGTGTGAGGATACGCTAGGGAGGAGTGATGCTTCTCTAGCTGATGTCAGCTTCACTATGAACACATCATCGACTTTGTACACCAGCCAGTATGATATGGAGGGTCACATGACTGAGAGGAAGGAAAGGAAAACAGAAGCAACACCAGAAAGGATTGAAGACGGACCATCATCCCCCTGTCATAGTAGACACGATGCTTATGATGAAGAGACGGTTACCCTAAACGCCGAGGATGAATCTGCAGATGAAGAAGAGACTGTAGAGACAATTCAAGCTTCATCCGAAGATTTCGGTGAGACAGGAAGAGACGTTTCTCAGTCTTTTTTAGGATCTTCCAAAACACATCAATCCTATCAGAATCCTCGGAGGTAAGTTCTTCGCTCATTCGAAAGGGACACGTGTATTACAAAACCTTTGTACTTGTTCATATTCTTTTCAAGTTAAGGTATTGAAATGTTCGTTTCAACCATTTGTCATTATGATTATTATCATATCAGCTTTAAAATTATATTCATTCATTATAACATTCACAACCTTTTATCGTTTTTTCAGTCTCCTTACCTATTTTTTATTTAATCTGACAATCATGCTTTTCTCTTATTCTTATCCTGCTAAAGTTATATTTGTATCACATTCCTTTTCGCTTATTTGACATTAAAATTGTTTTTATCAAAAGTGAATGCATGATTTCCCAGCAGTTCAACTGATCGTCTTTCACAACACCTGACCGGCAGCGCTCTTGATGAAAATACTTTAGATTCTTTTGTGGGCGGCATTTTCGTAGACGACAATGCTGATACAAGGTTTTTGAAAGGCCTGAATAAAGTTCTTGTGAAAGGTGAATTAAAGAGTTGGAGGTAAAAGCACATTCCCTCGGATCATTAAAAAATATATATATAAAATTTTAATTCCATTCAGGGGGTGTTCTCAAATTTTTTTTTGATTTTTTATATTTCTTTTACTGATCCGAGGGCCTGTGGGTAAAAGTTCTCAAATTCTTGCTTTCTTTCTTCTCTTCTACCAGCAGGCGTGTTTAATATAGCAAATGATAAACTATCCTATCGTTAACTCATCAATGAAATATTTTCACAATGTTTTTTATTTACATCGTGGCAGGATCGAATATTGAAAGACAATATCTACAAAAGACACAAAGTCTGTTGTTTTTCGTATAACCTACAAATAGTTAGGGGGTTTCGAATTAAGCGTTTCGATATACCATCCTATATTTATATGATCATTATGTTGGTTTTTCTCAATCAAAATGAAACTGATTCTTTTCCTCCAGACAAACGCTCAGTGTTGAAAGCGGAACATTGTACAGACACTATGTTATGTTTGGATACTTCTCGTAACATATCACAAGCAGCACTTGAAGAGATGAAAACAGCGGCCCATACATTCATATCAGGTACGAAAAAGTTTTTAATTGATCAATAAGTGCTTTGAGCTTTGGTATGCTTAAGGGGCCACAGTGTATGTTGTTTGAGTCAAGTATGTCAAACTTCATTAATAGTTTTATTTTATCGAGAAGAGTTGGTTTGTTCTGAAAATCAGCATCTTAGTGCTTAAAGGTTCACTATAGTAAAAATAAGCATGCTAAAGTCGTGATTTTTGATCGAAAACCGGACGATGGCGCGCCTCATTGAGTCAAACGTAATTTTGTAAAGTGATTTACAAAAGACACAAAGTCAAATATTGATTGGCAGTGTTTAGTGGGTCATTTAACTAATATAAATGTAAATAGCAAGCAGAATTTTGACTTCCTGGCATTTAAAGTGCCGTTTTTCATAAATCTTTGAAAAAAAAGAAAATATCATAGTTTGGCCATTTTAGCGATTAATATGCAAATTTAGAGGGGCGATTTGTACTTAACTTATCACTTATAGTAATTTGGCTCTTATTTCAGCCACAGGAAAACATACTCAGTGTCACTTTCAAGAATATAGAATTGTTAGAAAAGATTGAAGAGAATGTTAAATGCAAAGTACTTTGAAAAACGTTTATATCTTTTTATGAATAAGAATCTTTCCTTAGGCTTTAGAACATTATTATTCAACATAATCATTACCAACAGTGTGATCGCTTGAAATATTGTTGGTGCAGTTCTATTATTTCATTTCTAAATATTTCAGGTGTTGAGGAAGTTGCAGCTGATAGTGACATGGAAGAAAACATTGGAATAGTGTCCTTCGGAGGACAAGCAAAATTACTTCATCTTCCTACAAATGATTTTGGAGTCTTGAGAGAAATCGTTGGTAAGTCAGTTTTTTAAAGAAAATAAGTTAAAGTAACTGAAATCTATGATAATCATTATCATGTTAAACCTTTCTTTGTTTCTTCACCAGCAACACTACATACAGTTCAGAATGACAACCCCCCTCCTCTAGATCTTGGTGTATGTATATATGTCAATAGATTTTCATATTTCTCGTAGAAAGTATTATATAACATCTCAATCTTAATCACAGATTCACTTAAATGTGGTGGAAGCGCTCCCCTCCATCAGGCTGCTATGCTTACTCTCGCCTGTCTGTCTGATGGTACGTATATCTATTTTATCTACATTGTTTGAGATGAGATTACTTTCACTGATATTTTTGTTAAAGAGTGAAGGGCCTATTGAAATAAATAGTGAACGATGAATTGATGATAATTCAATTTATTCAACAAAACATTTTTCCAATGATGGGTACAAATTTATTAACATTATTAATACAATGCATGATAATTATCGAAATTGATTAAAAATGATAAAGACCTGTTTCAATTGCATGACAACATAACGTCCGAACTTTTAAAAACCAAATAGTTAAAGTTAGACCGAGGCCGAAAGCAAACCTTTTTTAGATGGAAAGGGATCATTTTATCACTTTATCACTTATCTACAAATTTGCACTTTTGTATTATGGTATCTATTTGGAGGAAGACATATAATTTAAAACCTGTGGAATATTATCGGAATTCCTCTTTCTATTGGAAACTTTTATTTTCGTTTTCGTGATATTACTTTATTTATATAAACATGTGCTACTGTCATCTTAACGCGTTTTTTCAGAGCAAAGAGAGGTTCCCAATGGACCATTTGTGGCGATGAAGACGGTCGTGATGACCGCTGGTCGACCCTCTGCACCGGTAGACGAGGCCACTGGACAGACGATGTACCCTAATGACCAGGTATGGTAAATGTGCAACCTGATCACAGCGTTAAAAGGTCCTTAATTGCCGGTTACCCCTACTGAATACAAAAGTTGAATTCTGAAATCTTTAACCAGCTCTACTATCTTAATGAATCGAGATTCGTTAACCTACACTTTAACCTTGGACATGGCTGTTGGTTGACAAGTGTTAATGACAATGACAGTTGTCAAACTCTCATTCAAAGGCTTCCTGAACATCATTTCCTTTATTAAAGATCGTACAAGTGTTTGTATCTATTTTCTGGGCAGATGTGTGAAGGTGTGTCGGACAAACACTACAAATAAACGAGGTCTTTTACTAAAACGTAGTATTGTTTCAAGGTTACTTTTGATGGATTTTACACCCTTTTGACGGATTTGTTTATTATATTGTTTTACAGGAAAAGATGCGAGTCACGGTGACCATCAGAGAGTATGGTGAGACGTTAGGGCAATCAGGTGCTATACAGTTTATATGGATTCCGGTTGGCGAAGCTGACAGAGTAAGCTTTCCTTTAATCCCTTCTGTCTAAACGTCGTATGTTTGTATTTGTTATTATTCGTTAGACAGTATATCATTTTTGTGTAAGCTACAAGGTCTTTGAACTCTTATATTACCTTAACCAGATGCCAACGTGTTTCTCTTTATAGAACTTGCAACTCTACTTCAACAAATCTGTACCCAGAGGCTTTGCAATACAAAGTTGTTTATGATCTGTAGAATTTTGCTTTCTTCCTTCTTTTCTCTATTCAGATGTTAAAATTTAATTTTATTCAGATTCTGTGAAGTATTTGTTTCCTATGTTACTTAAGAACATTCTGTGATTTTTATATAGCGTTTTTGGCTCACAATCGTGTCAAACCATCGATTATGATGTTATTCACGAGCAAGTCGAACATATTCAATAAATACCAATCATATGACATTTATTGTTTTTCAATGAAAACCGAACAGCACTGTTGTATGTCCCGAAAGCTTAAACCAAAACTACAGTGTACATGAATACTATGTATATAACCTGTTAAACACTGGAAAATCAATTCTATTTTCTGTCTGCTTTAAATAAGTTTGAAGAAATGACACGCGTCAGGTTTAGATATACATTAATGTTGTCTTTTTTTCCGAACTTATTAGCATTGGAGTTATTCCTTCAGCAACCGTATGTCTCGATTAAATCACACCATTCGTAAACTTTTGCGTATCTCGATGTAACTCCGGCACCTCACGGACGGAAAGTAACAAGCATATATTATCACTTATGCTCATTATTTTGTAGCGTTTCTTGGGATCCATGGTGAGATTAAGCAAAGGGAAGATGATGGAACCAAACGACATTCACCAACTGAGTCACTTCCAGAGGAATAGGGTAACATCTACATTATCATCTTATTTGAAACCATCAGTCACTTCCAGTAGAATAGGGTAACATCTACACGATCACCTTGTTTGAAACCATCAGTCACTTCCAGAGGAATAGGGTAACATCTACACTATCCCCTTGTTTGAAACCATCAGTCACTTCCATTAGTATAGGGTAACATCTACACTATCACCTTGTTTGAAACCATCAGTCACTTCCAGAGGAATAGGGTAACATCTACACTATCCCCTTGTTTGAAACCATCAGTCACTTCCAGTAGTATAGGGTAACATCTACACTATCCCCTTGTTTGAAACCATCAGTCACTTCCAGAGGAATAGGGTAACATCTACACTATCACCTTGATTGAAACCATCAGTCACTTCCAGTAGTATGGGTAACATCTACACTATCACCTTGTTTGAAACAATCAATAGATTTACGTGTTAAATTCACAACATAATTTTCAGAGGAATGTTATTAATTATGAGTATAGAATGAATTATTTGAAAGAATATTGCAATATCTTCACTATCAGCATGTTTAAAAACATCAGTAGATTAAATGTAAAGTGGGTAGATGTCTCGATACGACTTCAAAGAATCTGCGTATGTGCTTTTGCCATCCATCTATACTTTATGCAATCAAAATTAGTATTAGTAACTAAGAATTATATATATAAGAATATGTATATAAGAAAGGGTATTATAATTACATTAAATGTGTATGATAAGTATGAACACAGGATTTGATAAGACCAATACAATTAACAATGCCAAATATGCTCTATATCATACAAAGTAAGTAAGCACAAATCCTCTGTCCTCAGTCAATATCGTTTTCTTTTGGGTAACGGCCTCTTTGGACCTGATTGTATGGCATCTAACGTGTAAAACATCAACACTTTATAATGAGATTTTAGGGAAACGAGAAGTAATGCTCGTTGACTTCATTTGAAAAGAAATCTAGGCATTACGAGGGATTTCAATTCTAATGTATGGCGATCTTTCATGTTGACATTAGAATGATCGAAAAGGAATCGAAAAGAATTCGTCGTATTAAAGAAGATTGATCGAGTCAGAACCATTAAATGTTACTCTTTCTTCATGTGAGAGATCAATATATGTTTTATTATATGTAATATATTATTTATTGTATTTTGTATTCATATGACATATCGATTTTCATAATTGTTTTCATTTATAGCGTTAACATTTTTATCCAGATCATTGCACAGAATGTGTTAAAAGCTATGCAGGGCAGTGAAAGTAATATTGATAGCACAGAGTTGGATACGTTCATTGATGTTTTTGGAAGCGACATGACCTTAAGGGACAAGGTAGGTGACTCTTATAATTTATTATGTAAGCTTATTTTTTCGGCGATCCGATTGGTCGAGAAGTGGTCACGTGTCAGTCGACAGAAAAGCATATTGACTTCACTCCGAGTCCGACCAAAAGTGATATTGACTTGACATAGACATAATGACGTCAAACCGTTGTTACATGACGTCAAGCTATTGTTATCGTGACGTCATTTGACCGTCGTGTTGAACAATTGATCCAAATTGCTGTTCATGACTATAGTTTGTTCTTTTCTTTTCGTATCTAATTCGAAACATAATAAAACAATTATAGACTGGTGAATTCGGTCAATACCTGTTTTTATAGACCCGAGAAAAGCAATATTGACCTCGGACTTCGTTCTCTGTCAATATTGCTTTCCTAGGGTCTATAAAAACAGGTATTGACCTCATCACCAGTCTATAATTGTTTAATGTTTTGACCATATATATCAATATTCAAGATATTCTCAATTCAAAAGTGTGTTTTAATTCAGAATGATTGCTCACGAAAACAAAACTATCTTAAAGGCATACCACAAGGTATTAAGCAGTGACTGGAATGGTACTGGTCTCGTAGGAAAGGTTCATTCCATGCGCAACAGAACCAATATATACATTATGTCACCTACACAATTAATCATGTTAAACTATAATGTTAACTTGTTCATTATCGGTCAGTGTCATCCTTTATAAGTCTTCTTTAGTAATGTCAAGCATTCAGCAGTCTATATCCATCAATTTCAAGGAGGAAGTGAAAGAACTTGTTATTGAGTTCCTACAAACAAGGGAAATCAGCGAGGCGCCGTCAACAGATGACTTCGACAACATCTGCGACAGAGGAGGAAGACTCTTCCCCCTGGGGAGCAGGGTGGTGCGGGGTCCTGACTGGATGTGGGGCGATCAGGACGCGGAGGGGCCAGGGACAGTGATTAACCACGTTGCAGGGCGGGGTATAAAGCGTTTTCTTTTGCTTTGGTTATTTCCAAAATATAAACAAATCAAGGTTATTCGTCAGATATAAAGTTCATTATATACCAAATGTCTTATTCGATATTCCTAGAACTATTCCTATAAAAAAACGCTTATTTACGCTAAGATAGTTTTCAAGTTGTACACTGCAAAAATGACGTTTTGATTTTAAACGTCTTGTGTATACGTTTTACTCAAAACATGTCGTAAATGTGTTTAAATGCTAAACACATAGTTAATTATGTGTTGTAAATCAGAACCTGTTTCAAATATACTCACACTGCACTATAGGTAACCATTTTGAGTTTCGAACATGATTCATTAAAAGTAGTAAAATAAATCACACACAAAACAATAAAATTTGCCATAAAACAATTCTTCAACCTAATGTATTAGTAAAGATGAGCACTATTGTCGTCCTTTTAGACTGCGTCAACGTGCTATGGGACAGCGGCCACAGCAACGAGTACAGGTGTGGATGCGCGATGCAGTACGATCTCATCATCGACGACGTATGTCCCCGACAGTACAGAGACGCCCGGAGAGCTGAAATCGGCGTTCAGGTCGAGAGGGGTAATTAGTTTGTGTAATTTTTACGATCTCGAAAATGTCAAGAAGATATAATTTCAAAAACGTTAATTTAATAACGTGATCATATACAAAAAAGTAAGTTTTTCAATAGTGTAATAACATGTTTTATGGAGATACAAGTTAAGTATTGAGTTATTGTGGTTATTCGTTGTACGATGTACTGACGGTTATCAAATTGCGATCGGGATTATTGATTTTTAACAAACACGTTCCCCCATCTTATTGTTCCGCTGTTCCGTTATTCCAAGGCTACTACTGCAATGAACATACCTTTTTTATCCAAAGAACCATGTGAACATGAAGACTAACTCTTCTGTTGTTATATAGGTCCTGATTGGTCAGAAAAGCATGATGACGAAGACGGGGGAGAGGGCAACTATGGTGTCATCATCCGGATAAAGAAACAAAGAGTGAAGGTACATCTAATCACGTTTCTTAACAATGCACGGTAATACAGATGGATAGTTTCAATATATGATCAAGATAGACCTTTATATTTTATAGTTGTTCAGTTTATTCATGATTTTCTTAAGTAACTCCTTGTTTAGGTTTTTGTAAGTAATGTAATTTCTCAAGAGTGGATAACCAATGTACGATTCGAACCAAGACCTTTGAACCAATTATTTATAGATTTCACGTTATGTTGTTAGGTAATCTGGCGTAATGGCAGCATAAAGGAATACAAATTTGGAGAAAACGACCAATACGAAGTACAGATGAGGTAACCGTTTCTAATATATGTAAAATATCATACGCCCCCCCCCCCCCCCCCTCTTAAAGAAACATATTTACATAGAACGTATTTTGACACGGACATGATACGACGATTTATTGATAAAATTCGTTCAATGTTTACAGTGAGGCGTGGTCGTTGTACTAAACAGCCTAAACTAAGGTGATCATAGTTAAATCTTCTATTTGGTATGAAAGGGTACAGAACGTAATCGTCCTTCTGAGCTACTTTATATTCCAGTTTGATAATGAAGTGAAGAATAAATGATAAATAATAAAAGATATTTGGCGATAATTGATGTGAAATTAAAACCTTAAGTGCGTGTTATAATTCTTAGAGATGCCACTGACTACCTGCTGGAGATGACATCCGCATTTCCAGACACTTCTCCAGCTGAACCAACACCATCAGGTCTGTGAGATATTCGTGCCCTTGGTTGTTATAATCGTTTTTCAACAGAAAGCAAACTGAAGTGAATCATATTTTATGTTTTTCTATTAAGTTAGTTTTGCAGTTTAAGCACCAACAATAACAATTGTGCCATGAAACAATAGTAATAACATTAATCTGAAACTTGAAACTGTTGTGACTCACAAATAAGGAATCTTAAACCTAAATATCGCGCTACGGTAAAGAGTGTTATAAGCATTGAATGCTTGCTTGTGTTATAATTATCTTCTTTTAGAGGAATTTTAGAAGTTGGAATGGCGATAATGACAAGGAATATATGGATAACAACTCTTTTATTCATTGAATACGACGTTTCAACACAGTTCAAATTTCAGATATCAGTTGGAACTGCTGAAATCACCAGCATCTGTCTATGTTTGAAATTCTGTAAAATGGATACCTCGGCAGCTCAGAATTCAAGGAAGTTGTCACTTGTTCAGATTTATGTCTCGTCCATTTTAAATGACCACAATTGATTGATAATGACCACAATTTTTGGATGCAAGAAGTTTATCCTAATTGTTGAAAGTCACCAAAAACCACAACCAATTTACAGTGTTGTATGCTCAGTATTTGAAAGCTCAAAAGAAATAAGTGTTTCTGAAAGAAAATGAAATTCTGTTAACAAATTTATTTTTTAATCTTTTCTCTAATTTCATTTGTTATTCAAGTTACAATACTTACTGTCCTCTACTCATTGATCAACCGTTTGTAGCTTCGCCCTAATGAAGGGTCGAGTCGTTATAACGTCAATTCTTGTGAATAGTACTAGTCCCTAGCCAGCAAGACACTGATTTGACAACCTGCAGGTGCTTATATTGAATGTCTACTTTACAGCGAACATTGAGACTAAACCGCCTATTAAAAACCTTGTATGGCAAAGGAAAGGTGACGATGGTAACTGGGAGGACTATCCGCCAGGAGAACAGGAGAAACTGATGACGGACTTCAAGAATGGACGACCTTCGAGCTTGTTGACAAGGGATGGGAAAAAGTAATGTTTCATAAAACACACATGAGCCTACAATAGTATACCATGTGGTTAAAACCAGAATGTTATCAACCACTGATAAACATGGAAGATCAACACGCAATCTCATTAAAATGAAATCTAAAATGCTCCACTACGTTACGCGTGTAGATCTCATCAGGCTCCGTTACACGGGCCGTCAGGTTTGCCTCTGACATAATTCAAATCAGACATTCAGCGTGTTCGTCCCGTATTCTAAGATGCGGGCTAATTCTATTTCGCTTGTACGTATTTCAGCACTGGGAAACTGTTTTCCGAAGTCGAACTGCTTAATATCCGAATGATTGTATTTTATGTACTTTCAATTTACCTTAACTCGGTTTGTTGGACTAAAACTTCAAATCGAAGACTATGGAGTTATCTTTCGCAAAGCAACCTCTGTAAACTTCAAAGTCCTTAAATAGGCGTCGAATATTTTTTAATTTCGTGAAACAAATTAACCATAAACATTTTGAGAAATGAGATGGACCCTTGTTTTGTCAAAGACTGACATGTATATGTAATTCTGCCAGGCTGTTATTCAATTAAAGAACATATGCAAATTACTTCAACCTGTTCTATGTATAAAACGCAAAAATTATAAGAGTTTCAACTTCTAAACGTGTTAGTACTTGCATCTCTTAGAAGGCCATCGAGGGACACGCATTGTGAATGTTTGAAGGTATATGCGGCAAGCCAATGAGATTTAGAGGTCAAATTGAGGCAGAGGTTAACCTGACGGCTTGAGTAAAGGAGACTTGTGAGATCTATGGTATACGAAGCGCAGCAATTTTTTTATGCGTTTGTTGATATCTTTGAAGCAAATCTGGTTTTTATCTACATTCGCTTACAAATTCTATCGTTACCTGACGACAATATAAACAATTCTTCTTTTGAAAGATACGGCACATAAATTGATATATCTTTAGAATTTCAGTCACCAGGTCAAAAACATCATTCAAGTTAATACAAAGCTGTAGAAAAAGACAGAATTCGTGTTGCGGTATTACCTAAATTCATATTGGAAAGGAGCAGTACTCTTGTTAACATATCAATTCGTTCTACATTAAATTTAGATAGTGGATATTATTATTGCCTGATGTAATTAAAGTTTCAGAGTACTCTTCACTAAGAAGATTGAAAGATGTTTATCCTCAGGAAAGGAAATAAGAGAAATACAACAAATTGGTAAGCTCCTTACTTTGCTTATTCATAATTTGTTACACCCGAGATATGCTAATACATTACTAAAACCGGATTTTATTGCAGGGAAATTTTAATCCTTATTTTTACACATTAAAAAATGATTACAAAGGAGAGGTAACGAATTACACGGATAAGTTTTTAAAACATTTTACAGAAAATTGATAATTTGTACTAAACCATTTGCAGAGATCTGAATTTTAAAAATCTTTTAAAATTTCGCACTAATCTGACACTGTAAGGAAAGGTATAGTAGCATGTCACAATGACATTGTTAAGTTTTTTGTTCTGGAATTCTGACCCTTTTCTGATTAGTAGACGTTGTCGTTTTCCTTAATCAAAATTGATCTATAAATAAATACAGTTGCGCGTATATGCATTTAAATTGGCTAGGCATGTTCGGTCCGGTTAAATGTCTGCTATTATCATGATTTGACCATATGGCAAAGATTGCTTTGGTTTATATATTTGATAACCTGTTATTTTAGATTGAAAGGCAATTTGAATGAAATTATCTATTGTTTCAGAATTGTGAAGAACGAGAACACAATCTTCGGACATAACCTAAAGTAGCTGGATTGATGACAACATTGGTTATCAGTATCAGGAGGGATACACTTTTTTGTAAATGATTTTTCCTCGACCAAAGTTTCCATGGGATCTATATAAAAAAAAACTGTTTCTCGAGAAGAAGCCTAAGCTTGTCTATCCTATACTGAGAAAACATAATTTCTAATTATATACCTAATGGTAATGATAGATACATGCTCGGAGTCACTAATAAAACCATTATAATTCTTTATGTCGAGCTCACTTACTTCGATGATTCTAAAAACAGATCATTGTAAATAAAATGGTATAACTTCATTATTTCAAAGTAATGAGACAAACCACAGTTTGCAGCTGTTCAATTTTAATTCATAATAAACAGGAAGGGTTAAAATTTCCACTTTCTTTTATCTTGGAAAATTGTTTTAATAAACGCATATAGTAAATTTGAACATTTCAAGTAAGATTGACAATAAAGAAAATATATTATTTATTTTTGGCGTTGTCTATATCTTATTTTAGATTTTGGATATTTTAAAATTTGACCTCTAGTTAATTCAACGAGCTGCCTATTGACCTTAATTGTGAAGTATTAAAACATAACTAGAATTTTCGTGATGCAGTTTATAATTAGATCTTGGAAAACAAACGCAGGCACATGAAGAATTATGAAAGACTGAAACTAAACTTTTAAAACTTTCAACAGTCATAGAAGGCAACCAGCCCCATAATTAATTCTGATTTCAATGGAAAAAGGACTCTTTAATTTGGTGCAAAACAAAAAGTTTAATGAATAAAGTAGGATGAAATATTTTCATATTTACCGAGGGACATGTCAGTTGTCTGTAAATTGGACCTACGCCATTTTCATTTTATTTCAACGTGGCCAGAAACTAGACCAATACTGAAATACGCGATCACTTGAATTATGATCATACATGATGATGAAAACAAACTTTTTTTAGGATAAAGAATTTTATTTACTCAATATAAACAAAAGAACGACGGTTGT
Source organism: Phorcus lineatus (assembly GCA_921293015.1). Lineage (NCBI taxonomy): Eukaryota > Metazoa > Mollusca > Gastropoda > Trochida > Trochidae > Phorcus > Phorcus lineatus. Next base: position 4,720,817 of record OV121081.1, on the reverse strand, counting down.
ATTTGCATGCACATACATACAAACATTTGTATATGCTCACATTGTCCTACACGTATTATTTGAAAAATCGCAAGCAGACATAGTCGGCTATATCCCCCGCCAAGATGTAAAATGTGGAACATATTTTTGAACAATAGATATAAAACTTTGTTCCTTTTTTAAAAACCTTAATAACTCATCTATCAGTCGTACAGTATGATGATCAGGTGTCTGTTAATGAATGCATCCTACACAAGACTATTTTTCAAGATCCTTAATTTTATTGTGGTCAGCGTTAGGGATTTTTGGTTCTGCTCCCAACACGGTATTTCAACTTTTGTTTTCATGGAAATTCTAAAGAAGCGGATACTCAAAAAGCACAATTTCACATTATCAATGTTCAACATCAGAGATTCTTACGATCTTGGCCATATAAGGTTATTTAATTCTGTCCTGGAAACAGTACTGTTACTTGTGTTTCAATGTACTAGATTCTGTAGAGGATGAATGATCAAAAAGGATCACTACACATACCAAGTTTTAATGACAAGGGCCTTATTGTGTTCTGTTCTGAAACAAATTCCTAGTTGTGTCACATGAAAACATCAGGATATAAAATAATGAAGTAGTTGAAAATTCCAGAAGGTATCACTGCACATGATGATTGGTCAACGTATCACGCTCAGTGAGCTTGATCGTCTTTTTTAGTTCTACTCAGGAAACAAAATTCTACGGAAACGACCAAAGGTATAAGTAGAGAGAAGTTTAAAATCCAAAATGCTCCCGTAATGTATCATGATTGTTCCATTTACCAGGTTTCAATGATCAAGGTTTATGGTGTTGACCCGAAAACAAGATTATAAGTTGTGTTTCCATGGAATTGGTCAATAAAAACGTCAAGACGTTGAAAACCGAAAAGCACCACTACACATGGGGGCTGTTCCATACATTAGGCTTCAAGGAGCTACATTACATTACATTGTAGTTCTGGTCCGGAAAAGAAAAGCCTGCACACACAGAGATAATGTCTTTATCCCCTGAAAACTTGGATTTTAAGGTGGACAATTATAGATGAAGAACAACAAATAAATTTCGCAAAATAACATATGCTGCTATAAAAAAGTTGCTGATAATTTTAGATGACATTGTAGGTGCTGCATTCTTACCCTATGTCTATCAGGGGGAGACTTGCAAATGACTGGTACAAGTCAAAACGAAAAACACTAGGAATGAAGTACTTCCCAGTTACATCAGAAGATTAAAATGAAACTTGTCGATATGCATGATCATTTATTGTTTAAGATCTAACTTAGAATTGACACGCGTTGCTAAGACTGTACTTTGGCGACGTTCGTATATTCCATTTGGCTTGTTCCCCTATACAACATTTTGGGAAATAAAAAAATTTTTCAATCACATTAAGCTTGTAGTAGCAAATGTGATATCTTGTCAAAAGGTTTCAAAACATTCCTGGGGTTTTCTTTCTCCATGATTATTAAATGACAATGTCAAAGCAAAAACAAGATTCTTGAGCAAAGCATTCTTGCCTAGCCAACTATTTTCCCTATTATGATATACGTATCTTTAGTTATAAAAAAGATAGTTACAAAAAAAGAATGTTTCTACTATAGCTCGAGAAACAAGGAGACAGAGTTCAACGAAAACCTTTTTACATTATCTGGCATACTTGTTGTCAACGAGTGTCTAAATGTTGTACACGCAAACTGGAATGCAAGGCTCAGTAGCAAAACATATAATACACAAAACCCATGCATCGTCAATTCGATATCAGTGTTAGCATTAACGTGAATAAACGTGTATGTGACACTCTGATTTTTACCTTTAATTATTAAGAGCATTTAAACATTCAATCACATAACGTAGATCATTTAATTTCAAAATTATTTTGTGTAGCGCTTTATCTTTATTCAATTATCAACAATAATAAACTTTTCTGTATTATTTGTTTCACAATATTACTTTTTTAAACTGTTCAACGAATCACAAAGTCTGCTTTACAGCTACATGTATGTAACTGCTTTTCTAGACACTCTTATAATATTTGAACTTTTTACGCCGTAAAATTACAAGTTTCATTCCACTGAATTTTGTATATACCACTTTCAGATATCGATTGACATTCATAGTTTAAAACATCTTACAGAGTAATTGTTGATGGTGTTCAAGAGCAAATGAACACCATATGATAGGGGAGCTGGACCAATCCTGAGATCTTCAAGAATCATCAGCGTCTCTTAGCAAACTCGCAATGGGATCACTGCAACAACATATTAAGTGAGTGAGTCAGTTGTGATTTAACGTGTTGTGAACAGTATTTCAGTTTTTAAACACCTGGATAACAAGCATCCAAAAGAGAGTGGACAGATCAGAAAGGATAAAAAAACGACATATTTTCCTCATGAACAACATCAAACTATATACCAATGTATGCATTAATGCCATCATCTAGTCAGTACTTGATAAACACTTATTGATAAACTTCTGAATTTTTCTGATCTTTTAATGGCTTATTTGACAACAAGATCATATTATCTGATAATTGACAATAGACGCAGTCAAAAAAGGGAATGTTCATTATCCTTCCTCTAATGCAAGGAATCTACAATCCTCGCAACCTCACAAATGTCATTAAACAACCAGTTAAGAGACGATAACCTGATAGGTAAGTAACATATCAATATGGTTGTACTTACAGCATTGAAATATCGAACATATTGTTTTCTCCATATCTGTATTCAAAAAATCCACCATTTTCCCATCGAACCTGTGAAAAGATGCAAACTATTCATAAATTTCATAATTTCACTAGCTACTCGCCCGTATAACACAAGTTATCCGTATATAGTAGTTGTGACGTCATAATATCAACGCCGCCGTCGGACACGGACAAAAGGCATGTAGCTGGACTGATGATATCACTGGTTGTCAGTATCAGAAGAGATACACTTTTTCGTAAATGATTTACATATATATGGAGTTTACGGACATATATTGACGCCCTAGACATATATTGATTCTAATTATCTTCATTATAACACTGTTGTTGCACACATGATTGTTTATGAATATTTTGCAGTTTTTATACACTGGATGCAAACATTTCTTTTAGGCAATGTCGGTAATGACTAGTTATTTACCATTACTCGGCCGATATCCTGTCTCTCCCGGATTATGACACCTCTGCTTCCGGGTCCGCCATCTTGGTTCCTGTAAGTCACGTTCCAGTCGGGACCTGTCAGAGAAGGAAAATAATAAAGCATTAAAAGCCAAGTTTTATAACTTTATTTCTCAATGCATATGATAAAAACATTAATCGCGTTTAGTGCCAAATGAAATCTTTTGAATATCCAAATGAACGTGTCTCAAGACTTTGATTAGAGATGAACACAGTGCCATGAACAAGACTAGTGTGAAACAATGTTATGATGATTTAATGCTTGATAACGTAGCTCAATATTAAACAAAATTCAATTTCGAAAGTGATTTATCAAGTGTATTTCATTCAGTTTTTTAAACGTACCATAGTAAAACAAAAAGATTGGTTTGACCACATGAATGTTTAGTATTTCAACATAGGATGCTGTCACTAGTAAACAACGTATAAGTAGGCATTAATAATCATTAGTTCGTTCCATCATATATCAGTTACAAGCACTAGTCCTACACCCCCGATGAGAGAAGTGCACGAGGAAAATCATTTTAGAAAGTCGTTTTTGTTTAGATTTAAAGAAAGATAAAACTTCCTGAAATATTCAGGAGTTCAACTAATTTGTTCATAAACTTTTTTTCATTTGCAACGCCAGTCATTTTAGAAATTAAAAATAACTTTTAGTTAAAGTTTGGTCTGAAGATTACTGTGGGGTAGTAAAACAAAGTGGATTGCCTTACCTCGCTCGACGAGAAGGCCAGTGTAAAACATAGGCTGCATTTCCGGATGTTTGGGCTGGTCTGTTAGCTGTACATCGTAACAGTTTTCTTTACCGTACCTGTAGGCGTTGTAAACACTATTGTCCCAGACCACAAACACCCAACCTGACCCAGAATGATACAATATTATCAAAATGTTGGCAATGATGTTATTTTACTTTACTCAGATCTAAGAAAGCACCTTTGATATAATATTTTTCTTTTTCAGTTTATATTGATAAAAATTGGTTTCATCACATATATCACTGATATTTATAATTCCTTTCTCTGCCAAATCCTATATAAAGTGTTGGGAGTTTTTAAAATTGTGTTTGAACAATAACGGTTGTGATAGAATTTCATCAATGTTTTCTGGATCCACATTATGGTCTTTGTGAAATAATGTCGATGTCTCTAACACCTTATACCAAAAAGGATTTTCAATTTCTAAACAAATTTGAGAATTTGCTCCAAACTTTTAGAGGCAATTGGCATATGTTGTTCTTATATTTAAAAAAAATTAAAGTCTGATTGTAGATAATTTCAAGGCATGAATAATTTTGTTGGTGCTATCGACAATATTTCATACTTTCGTTCATGATAACAATAGAATGAATTTGATGATAAACCTACTGCCATCAAAGCCATGGTTGAAGATTGTTCCAGCACCCTCTGTGTCCTGGTTCTCCCACTTCCAGTCGATCCCTCGGACAACTCGGGACCCGATTGGGGGCAGAGTCTCAACCGTTATCAGGTTGTCAAATCTGTGTATCGTCGCATGGAGCATCGGAGCTTCTTCAATGTGTTCCTTCAAAATATTCTGAACGTCTCCCTGAAATAACATTGGCATTAGAAGAACATTCTGTGCCGGTTACAAAGAGATAGGTACAAATACATTTACGTGTTTGACGCGATAAGACAGTTATATAGATAGAACTATGCTTACCTACCTCTACCTATAATATTATCATCAAGTCAATACATAAAAATACCTTCCCTATAATGTGAATTACACGAATACAGGATTTGTTGCATAGTCGCAAAGAATAACAATAATGTAAAGAAATTAATCTTTGAAATACACATTTTCCCCCAAAAGAGATAGTTGAACTAAACGAAATATGAACTAAATGTCTAAAAAATAAATAGATTCTTACTAATTCATGATCTTGTAAATCAGGGTGGAATTCGAGGTTGAGCTTTGAAACTTTTCCATAGTAAAGGCCGGCGCTGTTTTTTCTCATCAACTCAAGACTATAAGACGCCATTTTCTGAATCCATGACAGATAAACAAGATAAGTTAAACGCCGCTTACTCATTAATTATGGTATTCATTTAGGTTTTCATTTATCTTTTTTTTAAATGATGCAAATGATATGATTTTACATTTGAAGTACCAGTAAAGTAAAAAATATAATTTTGAATATTCATTTATTAAGCCATTTATGTAAAATGAGACAAAAGAAACAATTTCAATTTAAAATACATACATGCATTCTCTGGTGCTTTGCCAAATTCTTGAGATTGTTTTTCTCTATCATCTTGCCTCCACTGGCTTGAGTTATTTCTCTCAGGAAACTCTGTCAATGTGTTACACACAAATCAATAACTTGAAATTCACACGAAATTGTTCTCAAATGAATGTCTCTTGTCTTATCGAACTGAAGGATTATATAAAAATGTTAAGTTTGCAAGTGAAAGGAATATGTATTTTCTTTAAATCAGCCAAAAATCCCAATTAAATCGAGGATCCTGGACACATTGTCAACTGATCGTTAAGGCTCTTTACCACGTTTTCTAGGGAAAAGACAGGGCTCTCACGAAAAGGAAGAAAAACTTGCCTATTTCGAGACATTCTCTTTTAATAAATGCAAGGATCTCTTAAACGAACCCAGCAAGTTCGGTTCTAATAGGCGAATCCTTTTCCCTAATTTAGATGATCGACGGTGTTCAGACTAAGCTGGCCACATGAGTCTCCACTTGATTCGTGAATTGATTCATTTGGTTCTGTTTATTCGACCATTTACAGCCGAATTGTGTAAAGACATGTTCTACCCAATGATTGGTATATTGCATAAACAAGTGTCAAATAGGGACAATTTGAAGAATTGATATTTGACCAAAACGTGGTACACTGCCTTTAACTTATAGATATAAATTTGACATTGAATGAAAAGGCGATAACGGATTTTATCATATTCATCCACCAGTATTTATAGACACAAATCAATCAGATACCAATGTAAGACAGAAGACATCAGAAGATGACATATCCCAGCAGTCTCCAATGATATGAAACATATTTGTTTACAATCATAAATCAAAATATAATGAGCAGTGACCAGTTAAACATCTGGATATTAGAAAACACATCAATGAAATTACAGGTTTTACCTGGTTCGATTGCCCAAATGGGATCACCAAAATGTCACCCTGGAGATAGTCCTGTGGCTGCCTCCTGTGGAACTGTTTGAATGCGCTGATCACTCGGATGTGGTCCTAAATTTGAAGTTTTAACAAATTGCATCAAAATTTAAAACATTCAATTCATCTGTAATCAACTATATGATTTATTGCAAAGTTGAAAAAAAAACATATTAAGTAAATGGAAATTAATGTGCTAATAATAGCCTGCCACTTTCAGCAAGGAGATAGTCATGCCAGTGTCTTATTAATAAAACATGTAAATATATGACCAAGGGCCCATTTACAGGGGTAAATATTAGTTCGGTTACCTTTTTCATTTATTTAAAATGTAGAAATAGAAAGGAAACGAAGCCCGGCCTTCACCATTTTACCAAAAGGATAGATCAAGTTTGATAAACTTTGGTAGGATGGCATAACTTTTTGTCAATTTTGGCGTCCCACAGACCGTGCATTTATTTATTCAATGTATTTACTATGTACTAAGAAACTACGACATTCCTTTTTCGTCAAGTTTTAACAAAAGCCAGTACAAGACCTACCTCTTTGTCTTGTGTTGAACCACCAACACCGTGTCCATCGGTTAGGAGTATCAACCGTGGAGGTAGTTTGATCTGCTCGCCTATACGTAGCTCGCCACCTAGGATTAAAACATGACTTCAGAACATCTCCAAAACATTAATGGGACTGTGACGCGTTTGTTTTGGTATTTACAGCTTTTTAAAATGTGCCGTTTATGATAAAAGTTTATGAACCTTTTATTCACCTTCGAGGGCAAAACATTTCAGTACACGACCCAATTATCCATTGCCGTTAAAACTGCGTCGTGAAGAAATCGAAAACTGAGTGTCGGCCATTTTTCATGTAAACGCCGGCGCCTTTCATTAATTAGAACTGCAAAAACGACTCACATGGCTTTACCGAACCATGTACTTACGTTCATAAACATGATTTTTCGAAGACAGAGGGGTGTTTTAATGTTGGAAACATTAAATTTCAAATAATCATATTTCTGTGACTAATTTGAGCGAAAAACCGCGATTTTGCTCCTTTTTATCTAACAACATGCCCTGCGTTTTTATAACGTCAATGAATGACTCGCCGCATATATTACATTATAATCATGTAAGTAAATATACAAATATTGATGTTTTGAACTTTTATCAAACGCCAATTAACTTCGGAACCGTTTCCTCTCTTTCAAGCTAAATTCCTTTACCTTTTATTTCTAAAAAGCAAGAATATAAGGTTGTCAGCTATATGAACAAATCTAAAAAAATATATGTTAATTTTACACAGTTTTAGATACCATATTACCTCTAAAGGAACATGCCAAAGACAGAAGAAGTCCTCCCAAGAGATGAGATGAACCTTCCGCAGCTACTTCCTCTGTGAAAGATGAACAAGAACTCATCGATGCAGCAAAGGAGAATATTCAAACTTCACATTTAATTTGTAAACTATGAAAAAGCGATACTTTAAGAGTAAAATAATTTCAACAATAATACAAATACATTGTCTATTTACCCTCACAAAAGTAATTTCAAATTGAGAGAAAAGACCTACCAAGTGCATCTCGGAGACTTCCGTAATCATTAGACAGGCAGTGAATGATTCTCGGTTCACCTCCAAATGTCACAAGACCAATGTTTTCTTCCAGTTCATGTTGCTCAGCGATATCCTCTATAGCTGCAATACATAATAAGACAACCTTCATTTCAAGAAGACCATAAAACATAGGGTGATTACAAAAGTATTTAATTTTCTAGGTTTATTTACAACATGGCAAACGTGAGCACAGCTCGTTAGCCCCTCCGTTTGGGGATTAAAAAACATTTGCCGTCACTCAATTCAATTTATGATTATAATTGAAAAGGAAATAACTTTTGAGTTATGCTCCAAACGTTTTCGGACGCACGAATGGACATGTAGAGCGCTATAATATATATATATCGAGCAGGGCTTTAAAAAGGCAAGGATATTTTACTATGTTGTGATCGGCCACAAACAGCCAAAATTCACGACCCACGCAAGACTGCTCAAATGTATACCATTTATGAAATCCATAACACGACTTTTCATTTGTTCCAGTGTTCCATCTCCCATTCTCTGTGAAGTATCAATGCAGATGATAGTGTCTGTCACAGTGTCAACGTAGGGCAGAGAAGAGTTCTTCACTGAAAGATCATGATTGTTTATTAAAGTAATAGCCCAGTTAGTGATACAGACACATATATCGCTGATCAGAAATGCTGTTCATATTTACAATAAGCAATACATGTATTCAAAACAAGCAAACGAACATTTCGTTTAGATTTTGTTGACATTCAATCTGATTAAGTGATTATTGCCCTTTTTAATCTTTACTCGGAATCGGAAGTGTATCTTTCTTTGCGTTTTAAAGGAAAATTACTTGAAATGTCACCAGAGAGAAGAGCACAGATACAGCTTACCTTCTTCTAATGCTGAATTCACTTTCTGCCTTAGTCTCGTTCTGTTTGGATTATCTGCGATGATGCTGTCCACCAATATATCAAACCGCTCTGTCCCATCAGATTCATCAGATAGTCTAATCTTTTCCAACCGCATGGTCTTACTGCAACAAATGATGAACAGCCTATATTGAGAAATCCATTTAACATTTGAAGAATATGTAGTTGATATTCTTTTCTTGTACTCACTGATATTTCTTTGATAATACATGTCATATTTAACATATGTACCAAACAAAAATGAATTAACATTTCCCATTCTGAGATAGAATTTTACCATTATCAAACTCGTCGTTTGGATCTTAACCGTGCTTGTTTTACGTATATCCAACTTCTTTATTCACAGAATTGTGACGTTTCGGTGTAGATACAGATCTGTACAGAAACGTCGAAATTTCGTGAATAAAGAAATTTTATATCCATAAATATTTGCACTATTAGGGCTTCAAGTTCAGAATGCCACTAAAATAGTTCGTACTAGGTGTTGAAAGAAAAGGATATACTTTTGAACCAAATGTTCTTTTGATAACACCATGTCAGATTGTCGTTACTTACACCAGGTTTTTAGATTTCTCATTTTAGCTATCCTATATATGACCTAAGCTGAAAAAGTAATTTGTGGCTACACTTTTCATACTTACTTTTGATAAAAAGGAAGTGTTATCGGAAAATTCAATATATGCGTCTGAAGATCTGAGTAGTCGGGTTCTGTCTGGCTGTATCTTAAATCTGCAGGGGACACCTGGTAGGCGTAACCATCTCCAGTATCCACCTGGCTGTAGGGATCTGTCATGTGAGAATAAGGAGAATACTGGCTTCCAGTTGGAGTCCTCGTGTTGAGCACGGGCATATTCTCTCTCGAGGTCGGTCCACTGGAAAGTCCCAAGCTGTTGGAAGCTCCAGACGCGGCATAAACTTTCAAACTTTGATTTGTACTTGGTGTTGAATAATTAGACCTTGATTTCCCATTGGTCTGTGATAAGGTTGTCACCTGAGTTGGTCTTTTTCTCAGATGGTCTTCCTCGAAATCATCCTTGTCCCTGTGAACCTCTTTTTGCTTTTTCGCAGCATCTCTTTTAATTATAGAAGAATTTGGACCACTGAAGTCAGACGTTCGATAGGAAACAGATGCGACCAAATCATCTCCATTATGATTTAAACGTTCAGTTTCACCATTAATCTGTAACGGTAACTTTCTAGTGATTGTTTCTCTTTCAAGATTACGTTCGAGTGACAGAAGAATGGATTTCATTTCCTCCGCCTGGTGCTTCTGTTCTTGAAAATGATGTTGTATGTTTTCTCTCTGATCTGTTAGTTCGCATTCCATCCTCACAAATTTGGCGTCAATATTTTTGCAGACAGCCATGTATATGTCGTTGTCATTAGTAGCATCGATACTGAAGTGTAAAGGTTATTTATCATATAATATTGGTACTAGCGATAAATGTATTCAAACATTTTTATAAATATGAAATCATCTTAGAAAAATGTTTACAATAAAAGGTATTTTTATATCCAACATACAAAAAGGGATTATTGACGTACTCTTGGACTACCTGCAAAGAAATGACCGCCTTCTTCTAAACCTTCTTACATACGTGTATATTCAGACTGGTAAACAAAACATTATTTTTATAACTCATGTATGATGAAGAAAATGATAACTCCATGTGAAACACTTATGTAACATTATTGAAAGTCGATAATAAACTTCAATAAAAGATAATACCTTCATTCTTACTAGCAAATATTACAGAAAGTTAATAAACTACCCTACACACTAACCATGATTCGTCAGCCAAGTCTGTTTGAGAACTGCGTTCCTGCATGCTCGGATCTTTCATTCCACTACAGATAGAACTTGAACTACTTGGGGTTACCAGACACTGGCAGGGGGTGAAGTGAGGCAAAGTCACCCTTGATCCCTTGTCAATCTTCAGACTGAACTGCAGGGAAGCTTTTGATGGGCAGCATTTATTAACCAACCCTTTGAGCGTGGCGTAAAACTGTAGCCTGTTTGATGTGAAAATGCCTGTCTCGAAAACTTTGTCGTGGTGAAAGGTCATGGCCAAATGTGGGTATTGAACTGCAACAAGTTTTGCGTTGTAAACTTGCAATATTTCGCTTGCGAATTCCTGCAGAATGAAGTTGCTTCTTGCAAGTGTAACTGCATACTGAGGACTGAACACTGTCTTGGCATCCTTCTCGCCCTGGTAGAGTGTTATAGTCGAAAGATGAGTAGCGGGATAATATTCGTTCGTGTCCCAGTGGAATCGAACCAGCAGCCCACTATCTGACGTGTTCAAACAAGCATGAATGTTATACATATAACTGTGTATTTGTAAATTGTAATGATTATGCTGTATGATTTATCAAAAAATATATTGATTAAAGAGCCACTCCGTGATTTTGATAACATATTATATACATTTGATACGAACCTAAATGTCATATGTGTTTATATGAAATAAAAACACCTTAACTTTTCATTTCCAAAAGACGTTTATATAACAAATACTGGTTTTCCATGAAAATCTTAAAACAGCCTTATAAATGCACAGATCTAGAGGTTTAGATATCACTTCCAATATACATGGAACTAGTTATATAACCTAACAAACGCTATCAAATAACTGCCCTCTTGGCTGTTTTAGATAAGTCTCCAAAATTACGTTTGACTATTTGACGCGCGCCACTGACCGGTTTTCGATCATAATTGCGACGTTCTACCTTCATTTAGTCACTGTAAAAGATCAATAAGCTTTAAAATGTGTCTTTTTGGTAACAGTCGATACTTGGCGATCAAATGACACCATTGAATAAGTTTGGCACATATGACTCTAACAACTCACGGAGTGGCTCTTTAACGTCTAAACATCATGGAGAATGTTATAACATGTCCTCAATCTATTTAACCAATAATTGTAAACAGACCTATTTATTTCGAAATAAAGATTTGAGAAAAAGTAATTTCTAGAATGCATTTTGAGATATTGTATCGGTTAAATTCTCTTATGTCCTATGCTAATCTTATTTTGTCTTTCATCGTTCAAGTAATTTTAAACTTTACAACTTCTCAACATTTTGATTTTGTGTTTAATTGTAAAAAAGGTTTATAACTATCAACATTATCCATTTGTGATGGTACCATTTAGATGCGGATTGAATAAAAAATATAACTACATTTAAGTAGTCGAGTCTGTGGAGAATCTAAGGTTACATTCAAGAATCACTGAAATCATCTTGACCGATGAAATCAGTTGAGAGCAGAAGTGAACATGCAGTGAACCTAAATACATGCCTTTCAACTGTTTGTCCTCTGTAATTGCCTTCAACAGATCTCGGTTCACACAAACGTCCACAACATCACAGCAAGCTCGGTAGGTGGTGGAATCAAGGAACTCGTGATGGCGGAAATGTAACTTAGGTTTTGTTCTCTCCATGGTCCCTTGGTCAATACTATCAATAAAAGTTAAGTTTAACGGTGTTTTTATGTGTAAGTTCAGCTATTTTTTAAAGCTTTTTTTATTGATTAAACAGCAATTTAATATTGCAAAATATACCTTGCATCAGGAACGTACATGCATAAGGTTATATATATTCAGGAAAAAAGGTTCTGCACTATGCTACATATTAATGTTATGATCACATTATTTAGACGGTCTGCAATACGTACTTATGCCTTAGTACCTGCAAATGATAAAACTGTTCACTTGTAGCGAAATTTAACAATTATCTCCAAACAACCTTAATATTGATAGAGGGAATACAAATCTGAACAGAAAGTAGACGGCTGTTGGTGTTGATTATCAAGAGCATGGCATTCTCGCTCAAAGGGTAAAGTATGTATTTTGGAACTACATTAAACCCTGGCTTGAGATAAGTATAACATTATATCTAGATAACCCTAACAATTAACTTAAACTGATAATATTTCTCTAACTTACGGTTCGTGGTGTAAACATTTCAATCCAAATAGGACTTCCCACTTGCTATTTTTAGAGCCAAGTCAGTCACGTGACCACAACAGGCCCGGGCTGCGTGATACGTTCTACATATTTAGAAATGGCTCTTTTTTATTCAAATCAATGATTATGATGTAAATCGTTGGTGTTGATATTTATCTTAGAATTCACCATTCATTTGTCAAAAGTATATTCATACTACGTTTGTTTGTGTCTCTATTTATAGAGATAGCACAGACGACCATATATTATTCATTCAGGACGTTTATTGACGTAATTTCAATTGTTATAATTATCATATGAACAGTTTTTGTGGAAATGAGACCCGGAAAATAGTCATTTTCTGCAAAACCATAAATATAGTCAATATCCATACAATTTTTAACCTATATATGTGACTACATATCCAAATTAGAACGTGAAGTTTTTTATTACTTGTTTTCCATTGAAGCCGCTAATGGCTGAAATATTGCCAAAGCGGCAATAAACAAGAACTCACTCACTCGCCCATTGTTTTACATTGAAATATAAACTCGTTTCTCGACAATGTTGTTTTGTATATACTAGTACATGTCTACCTTGCCATGGTTTTTGCTTTATAAAGTCCGACAAATCTAAGCAAAAACTAAGAAAAATATTATTTTAGGCTTATGAGAAATTTATCTTTTTGGATTTGGATAATGGATCGAAAAGAAGTAAGCTTAATTTTGATGATTTGTAATGACACATGCAAATCTGAGTTTACACTTTTTCTCCCTATTGTCTAAATGTTAATAAGACATCTGCGCATGCGTGTTCTTGTGCTTGTATCTCACTCACTCCTTCCTAGATAGCCATATATAGTATGGGACCAGGGTTCATCTTCACCTCTATTCATCATTATATGTATCGTTGTGAAACTTCCAAAAACACAACGAACTATCTTAACCTTATTTGTTTTGATAGTCAACATAAGTGGTAGATTAAATTGTAAGATGTTTTAAGTCAGCGATAAAGGAATTTGAGAAATGAGAATTACTTTTGCGAGTGTCGGAATAACCTACTATCAAATAAATCACATTACATGTATATCTGTTAGAATATGGCAAGTGTAATATTTAAGTCAGTTTCTATGGATGTGAACTCCTCAGTGATATTAAAGGAAAAGACATTGTCTTAATAGAAAAGACACAAAAATACTTTGCAAGATGTGTCCAGGGTCTCCAAAAAAGTATGAACTCGCAATATGGAGATCAAAGACAAAGTAAATATAATTTTGTTTGAATTTGCCAATTACTGCTACAACATCAAAACGAATATAAGCTATAGATACATCTAGAATCTCTTCCTATGTACAACAATTATTTTAAATATGCACTGATTGCAATAATGGTTTCATGTCTACATACATGTTGTACCACAAATGTGTTATATTCTGTACATTCATGATTGATTGATCTTTCTCTCTCTCTTTCACTATCTCATCAAATATCATAATATCAAGTAGATGTCAGTTTTTAATGATTGGAATAGAATGATGAAGATACAATTCATTTTTTTACAAAGTGTTTGTTATGTTTGTTTTTATAAAAGTGTTGGTTTTTGGAGTTATGTCCTGTTGTTGAAGTTCGAAGCTGCAGAAGTTATCTTGGAAACAGTTTTCGCTGTAGTCCTTATTTCATATCTGTTGAATCATCAAATAAGACACTCATTAGTGTGACTTTCAACACTGATTAAACGCTTCAATAATTTTCAGGTTTTGTTTCGTAAATGTGGTGCCAGTTACATGTCCAAAGTCTTTTAACAGGAGCCTCATAACGATTTATTTGAAAACTAATATAAAGAGTGATATGTCCATTTCAATTGGATAAAAATCTTATAATAATGGCTATTCGGTTGTTTTTAACTTTTATCAAATTTGATTGTCTGACTTATGTTGCCCGGTTGGAACATGTGAGTTGAATAGCTTTTTAGTAATCTCTGTGGAAGAGAATATATATAGAAAAGACAACGTGTTAGTTCCAGTCACTATCATTTTATTTAAGAGTAGCTTAAGTAAATGTGCCAACATGACACGAAGGTGCATGAAATATATACAGAATGGATGACCATAATTATTACTTGACATCAACACAAGAATAATGTATGTATGGAATTTACAATACAAGCATGTGCTTTAACATCATACAATTAGTGATGAACATTCATTATCATACATTTGATAAGGAAGTACGTACGTACGAACCGTATAACAGCGACGCTTCATCGAACCTACTCTACCTTCAAACTTTATCAATAACCAACAAGAAAATAGACTCTAAGGACTGATTGAGTTGAATTACAAGAAAATCTTTTAAAAAATGAAAATTAGGTATATACATGTACGTCTGAAGTGTAACTGTATATTGGTTAAATACGTATTGCCAAGATGCAGAGGCATATACACGCAGTAACATAAAATACAAACATTATCATTTGCAAGCTTAGCATCACCACATGTAGCAATGGTAGTTTGACTGAATAACCGGATGAACTTTGATTATTACATTATTGATGGACTGCCGATATGATTCCCACATCGACCTACTGCCCGAACCATTTATTGTGAAAAAATAACTACACTAGTGTTTGGAAATCCTTATATGTTATATATGTCATTGTTATATTTTGGTTTATAAACCAACCTTTATGTAATCTTGTCATGCATGCTGTAGAATAGTCACACATATCAGTGCCTCTGAAAATATGGTCTGAAAAGAGCAGTAAAATGTTGTGATCATATTGGTGAAAAAATAAGTTGTGTTTATTTTATGAATAAGGACAGGACAGTAAAATATCATAGCTACTATCATTTTGATTCGATAGCGATCCGACAGCTTCTTTCATCACGAATTCTTCAATCATCAACGCCTGAAATATACAATAAAATGACAATTACAAAATAGTTATATGTTTGTTTTATGTTTTAAGTAAGGTTTTAAACATAATATATGAATATAGTTTTTAAAAGGTCGAAATATAAATAATAATTAAGAATTTAAAATCGTTTTGTCCTGCCAAACGACTGTATATACAATTGGAGCCTTGGGTTAGTCGAGGTCCTCAATGAGACGAAGAAATCGACATTAATACACGCATTGCATTATTTTTAAAATAAATAGTAAACCGACTGAATTTTGATTTAAGGATTTTTGTTGAGAATGAATATATATTCAAGGTCAAAACTCGATATGATGATTGGTAAAAACGAACAATAATTGCTCAACATGGGGATATATGTCCCAAATCCCTGTACGATCAAAACTGCAAACATTATTATCTTGCTTCAAATTCCACTTCCATGTATCAAATATCCACATTTGTAGCTCTGCAATTTTTTTATGAAAATGACCGTGTTGAGTGAAAATATGTAGATTGTATTAAAAAATCTATTAAAGAATGCAAATACCATAACTTACATGATCTTTGAACCTTCCGTGATGAACCATCGTCAAGAGACCTCTCAACCATCTCTTTGAACGATACCCTGTAACTAAAACAATCACGAAAGTAATTGCACCCTTTGAATTCCTTAATCCCTTCATCCACCCTCCATCTACCCGTTATTTCATTCAATCACCCCCGTCTTCTCATTCCTGGTCATTTAACCTTCATCATCGCTGTGTCAATATATCTAATAGTTTACTTGCTGTTAAATTCCTAACCTTGCTGATTTAAGCATGGGTTTCTAATTACCTCTGTGAACTCTTCCTGATGAGACATGTGCTAGATTTGGAATAAGCTTTCTCCAACTTTGCAACTGCTTCTGTTGAATATTCATTCCAGTTGTTGGTATCATCCATCCACTTCCATGTCCAGCTCTTCGTTTTGGAACCAGCGGCTAGCCATACAGGAGATACAATTGTAAGGATATGTGACAAACTTTCTACTTGTGACTGCTCACTGTGATCTTAGCACAGGAAATAGGAAAATTATTAGAACCATAAACTAGTGTCATGCTTATGGAATGACAAGAACGAAAAATCTTTATGGCACCAAGTTTCACCAATGTGGTTAGGGAAACCTTAATAAGGGGTTTTAATCATGAAGTCAAGATTGAAACTTTTAAGGCAGAGCATCAACTGAGACTAATGCTGACTTGTAATGATTTCGCAGTTAGTTTATCAGTGTTCTCAATTATCTACATTGTCATCATCCTAATATATATCAGGATGTTCATGTAGGTACATGTATGTGAATTACACAAGAAGGAAATAAAAAGTCCCACAAATAGGTAAACTGAACTTCTTAATATCTATCGTGCAAGAACTTACGTGAACACAAGTTGCAACCTTTTCTGAAAAATAGCTTCTATTTATTTGCCATTATTGTCGATTCATCTACTAATATTTCATCCTCCTTAGAATTTATAGGCTACTCATTATGATTGTCTTAATGTAGGGTTACTGAATATTTGTAGAATTTGATTGAAAAGATACACACAACATGCTACACTGCATCAGAGTAAATGTCTTACAACAAAATTCATCAGTAGTCACATTTAAAAATAACTTCTTGCCCTTACTGGCTGTAAATGATTGACCTTTGACCTCCTTTGCTTCACAGGTAACTTCTTTGATTATGTCCATTGGATCCCTGTGAATGAGCAACAATTTGGCCATTGGATTAATACCAAATTCAATAAATACACCCATGATAAATCATTGTTAATTTGATCGTGATTGTGTTCGTAAATTTACTCTTTACGTCTGTTTTATTCTGCTGATAGTTAAACATATAAGAGTTCATTTTAAAACTCATAAAAAGTCCTTCAATTGGCTACTTATAACATGCTTTATTACATGTTAATCATGTTTATCACCCTTGCATTTCGTGGTAATGCCGTTTCTTTTGACGTGGAATGTATCATCAGTTTTATAACGAGAACAGATTCTTATCTAACGGTTCTTATCTTTTCAAACGTGTATTAGAAGTTGTTTTTCAAATCAGATACTTCTAAGCATATTTCTGTCCTACAAAATATATATCTGTTGGATAGTAGCTTAACCTTCCCTGTATGTCATGATGTATATTTGACCAGTATTGTTCAACGCTCACCGGAGTAGCACTTC
This sequence comes from Phorcus lineatus, assembly GCA_921293015.1. Classification (NCBI taxonomy): domain Eukaryota; kingdom Metazoa; phylum Mollusca; class Gastropoda; order Trochida; family Trochidae; genus Phorcus; species Phorcus lineatus. The sequence goes on along the minus strand of OV121081.1, from coordinate 4,702,940 downwards.
TCGTCTCCCGTTCGGTACGTAGGTGTAATCTCCAATGTAGAGGGTCTCGCGCCATCTCACCTTAAAAAGAAAAAGGAATTATAAAACTGACGAGATTGACAAAACGTTACTTAGCAAAGATTGAAAACTATATTGAAAAATAAATGTTTCCTATAATACAAGACCAATGTTAGACAATTCATTTGAAGTTTGAACACTTAACCAACCAAAAGAACGTTGAAAATAATCTTATTATTTTCATTATTGGAGGAAATACTTCACTTGACAGCATGTTCTCTTAATCGCTTGATGTTCGATGTGATTGACAGTTAAACGAGTACATTGAATTAAAGAAGACTCAAAATACATGTTTTACCTAGAGTATTTGTTTAATGCTTTTTATGACATTGGTGTTAGTTAAAAAAACCCTTTATAGTTCAAGAAGAATAGATTTTGCATTAAAATGAAAAAAATACTGTTGTAATGAAAACGATAACACGCCAATGGTACGGCAATTTTGGTCTCAAGTACCATTAACAGTTTTGAATCTTAACAAAATACAAAGTTTTGATATACCCAAAAGCAGACTAACTCATATTTTATCTATGATATATTCTTTATATACCAAAACCTATGTTTAACACAGTATGTACGTACCTTTACTTTGTTGTGATCATTTTTCCGGACAACAACACCAAAACAACCTGAACCCCCGTCCTGCTCCATGTTTTCGGGCTTCCAATCAGGGCCTGGAAAATAGCATCGTAACATAGGAAATTAGGAATTCCAAATAAGTAAGAAATTTTAGTAGAAAATGCATCATATTGTGATTTTTACGCTTGGAAAGTTAACCTTTTAGTCCGCTTCTGCATAATGCATATTTCAATATATATTGCAGGTTTGTTTTTTTCCGACAACATGTAACAGTTGGTTGATATGGTCTGGGTTGACAACTGTTCGCTCCTTACGTACCGATTCAGCGCATTTGTAAAAATCTCGTGATATATGTACACCTTAGGGCATTGATATATTTCAAATATCACAATAAATCAAATGGGTTCTATGACAGCCTTCACTGTCAGCAGATCAGCCGTACCATTGTACGTGTGTTCCTTTCAGTCTTTAGATGATTGCACCTTAATTAGGATACAGTTTTAAGATTAAAACTATCATTTTTAGGGCTACTCTACCTGCCTACAACCTTAAAATAGATTTAAATAGTAATTACAGTTGAAAATGTGAGAAAAAAAATCACCTCTGGTTACTTCGCATCCAATTTCAATGTGATCATCTGCTGTGCACCTTGGCTGATCGTCAACTAACTTTACATGGTAGCACCCGTTTCTACCATAACTGTACTGGCAAGTGGTACCGGCATCCCAGTGGACAGAGAGTACACCTGAAAATTAATTCAATTTTTATGTTTATGTAAAAAATATCATTTTAATTACAACCATCGACGTAGAAGTGTAAGGGTGTGAAAACACACAAAATAATCTGCTTGTAAATGACAAAATCGTTTTTAAAACGGTTGACGCCTAAGCTTTGAAATTATGTATTGTAATACCCTAAACTTCGACTTCGCAAGAACGATACTGCAATGTACGGATGCAAAAAGAACACAATTTCATAACATGTATGAACTTAAAAAAAGAACTTGAAATGTGTCGGTGTGGTTTTCTCAAGACATTAGTCGAAACCCCCTGTTTTAAAACAGTTTTTATGCCAGAGACAAATCTTATTTCTTATAAATGTTCATAAAATGTTATAAAATATCAAATGCATTTAGTCCTTTATTCATGTCAAGATCTACCTTTCATCTCAAATTCAAACATCTATAACAATCTAAACCCTGCACTTAAAAGAACATGAATCGCTAAAATGTTGATATACAACAACTATCGTCGCATTCATTCAAAAAGATCCTTTTGATATTTTGATAAGATATTGAAAATATTTTACATTTCTCGTCGAGACATAGTCGTTTTCTCTGAATGGATATAAATAATGAAATATTAGTGTTCATTACGTATTCCACCATCGAGAATATGATAACCGCATTGCTTTGTTTCATAAAAACAAACCGTACCCTTAATAGGACCTGCACCTTCCATGTGCTGATACACAGTCTTTAGAATAGAAAGCATTTCCTTGTGTTATTAATCCACATCGTACAGCAATGAAGAACTATATCTTTAAAGTGTTAAGTACATGTAGATATGGCTAAAAAAACTTTCATGAATTCAAACCCTACCCCTGTCAGGACCCCCATCCTCCAGGTGCTGGTAAATGGTTCCCGGTCCCTCCCCGTCCTTGTTCCCATGTTCCCAGTGGGGCCCACGAACAACACGGCTTCCGAGTGGGGGGAGCTGATTAAACTCCCTCACATTGGCGAAATCAACGTCCTGGACCGTCTTGTTCCCACATCCATCTTTACCTTTCATCTTATCTTTAACTGCCTTGTAAATGTAGTTCTGAATATAAATACATAACTTAAATCATATTGTTCTTTAATCGATACATACAATATATATGTCAGTACTACTTCTTTTATAACAGAATCGTTATCAAAACATTTCTACTTTGTATCCACACAATGAATTATACTACATGAATTCGGCAAATCACTTAAATTGGAAATATAATATAGACGATAATATATTTAATGTGCTTCACGTGCTATCAAAGTCAAAGTCAAAGTCAAAGATTGTTTATTGCATTCAAGGCCTCAGGTCCATATACAATGATACATATAAACATATAGCGTACAATTAACAGATTTGTAATTTGGGAAAACAAGGTTCATCTGACTTGGTGACATGATGGACTTTAGCAATTACATATTTTGTATGTTAAAAACAGTTTATAAGTCACAAGCTGTTGTTGAAAACACTATTTCTTACTTCCATACCATGCTTTAGAAATAAAGATAATTCAAATATAATCAAGAATTCATGTGTACCCTTTCATCACTCATAATTATCAGAGTAATCGTGAATACAACCAAATAATATATTCTCGAAATCACGCAGAAGCCTCTATCCATCACGTAAACCATCGCGTAAACCATAACGTAAACCATCACGAGAATTCAACAATACAAAGTAATATAGAAGAAAACATTCTATTAAGGCTTTGTTTTTATTTTCGAGATAACCATATTATGTTGGACCTATACTTGTGTATAACATAGACAATAACTAACGAGTGACGGGGAATGACGGATTATCTTTCCCGAGTTATATTAATTTCGTAATTCTCGAGCCTTTTATATTACCTATATGTTTTTTAAAATGTCAAAACTCGAATATGATAGAAATTATCGTTCTACTATATAGGATTAGGGTTGCGAATTTCCAAATTCATACGCGTGTGCTGTGGTTTTGCTTGACACTTACCTATGCACGGCTAAATTGTAATTTGTGAAAAAAAAAATTCAAAATAATAGCTAAATGTAGTTATTGTCGAACGTTTAATCCTGTTTTCATAACCGTCAATCAAACTAATTACATTTAACAGTTTTGTGTTAATTTGAAGAGGTCAGCGACGCCCTATAGTTATAGGCCTACTACAAGACGGCTGAACTTGTGACGTAACTGATGACACTGTGACGTCATATCCGCTCGTGTCTATGACGTCACTACGATAGAACGGAACCAGGCGCTTCTTAGCGACTGTTAGTTTAACGTGATGAAGAACTTATTCAATAATCGCTAATTTCTATGATTTTGTGCAATGGGGCAGGCTTATTTTGCGTTGTTTGTGGCGCCACATCTGAGAAATGACGACTGGCAACTATTTGCAATAAGTAAACATTGTTAAAATTCTTTCTAAGGGTAAACAAATTACCAGTCGGGACAAGTTTGAAAGATGAATGAAACAGTCCCGGCACTTCGTTCCTTTTCATTGGTTCACAACAACCAATCAAATGCCAAGAACATGTGTAACTCCCGTGTGACTTACAGGAAAAATATTACCCTGTGTCCATCTTCCCATATGGGTAATATATAGACAATAACTAACGAGTGACGGGGAATGACAGATTATCTTTCCCGAGTTATATTAATTTCGTAATTCTCGAGCCTTGGCGAGAGAATTACACAATTAATATAACGAGGGAAAGATAATCTGTCGTTCCCGTCACGAGTTGGTTATTGTTTATATTACCTATATGATTTTTAGAATATTAAAACTCGAATATGATAGAAATAATCGTTCCTCTATAAAGGATTAGGGTTGCGAATTTCCGAATTCATACGCGTGTGCTTTGGTTTTGCTTTACACTTACCTTAGCACGGCTAAATTGTAATTTGTGAAAAAGTTTCACAATAATAGCTAAAAGTAGTTATTTTTTAACGTTTTTGTTATTGTTTTCATAACCGTCATTCAAAATAATTACATTGAACAGTTTTGTGTTAATTTGAAGAGGTCAGCGACGCCCTATAGTAGTACTACAAGACGGCTAAACTTGTGACGTAACTTATGAGACTGTGACGTCATAGCCGCTCGTGTCTATGACGTCATTACGATAGAACAGAACCAGGCGCTTCTTCGCGACTGTTAGCTTAACGTGATGAAGAACTAATTCAATAATTGTTAATTTCTATGATTTTGTGCAAGGTGGCAGGCTTATTTCACGTTGTTTGTGGCGGCACATCTGAGAAATGACGACTGGCAACTACTTGGAATAAATAAACATTGTTAAAATTCAGTCTAAGGGTAAACAAATAACCAGTCGGGACAAGTTTGAAAGATGAATGAAATAGTCCCGGCACTACGTTCTTTTTCATTGGTTCACAACAACCAATCAAATTCCAAGAAAATGTGTAACTCCCGTGTGACTTACAGGAAAAATATTACCCTGTGTCCATCTTCCCATATGGGTAATATATATTAATAACTATCAAGTCATTCATTCAAATTAACATTATCAAGCTCATAAAATCAAAAGTTATTGAATGAATAACATACCCTTTCGATCATATCGAGTTCAACGTTCAAATGTCCTGCAAAAACTTCTAAAGCTGCACCAATTTTATCATCATCAGTTCCGAGCAGAGAATCACTTCCAACTTGCAGGCATGAGTAAATCCTCGCGATGAAATTCTTTAAATAATTGAAATAGTTTATCAATCTGAGAGCCAAAACAGAAATAGTCTACACAAAAAATTGTCTCATATCGAATAACAAAAAGAGGGGCACTTAGCTTATAAAATGCAATATATAATTATTAAGGAAGTGGAAATTGATGCTATATCGGAATACACATTTTCGGAAATTTGAAAAGCAAAATAAATGCAATGATAATAACTCTGCGACTGATGAGATCTTTTTAAATGACAAAATCACTCGTTCAAATCAGTTTAGTTTATACCTCTATAGCCGATATGCCGGATGAGAATTTCTAAACATTTACTCTTACTTTTATTCAAGTTGTTTCCGTTAAAAATATAGCCTGCATACCTGAAGTTGTTGATATCTACAAAGTTGCCTCACATGGTTTCCCTCCAGGAATATCCCATCCGATTTTTCAGCTAACGATTGTAGAAATTTCTGAAAGTACCAAAAGAGCAAAAAATAGGGATTTTAATTGAGCTCTGAGCATCATAGTCGATTTCGCAGACAAATTAATAAATACGTCATATGTCATGACCTCAGCGGCCTCAGTGATAAAGACGTAGGTTTTTTCAAATAAATTTGTCGGCTTCGCAAGGGTTTGAATGTAGCTTTGACATTGTTCATTTCCCATTGCAAATACACGAACTGACATTCAATTCTTAATTAACCTGTGTACACTCCTCTGGTTTGTGTGTTTGGGCGAGAAATTTGACGTGACCTCTCTAGTAACTAGTTACTGTTTCTGAGTTGTATCTGGATATATTGGACACTTTGTCTCGACTCGAAGACAAAATGTCCGCGATGTTTCCCGATACAACTTAGAAACTATCGCAATAAGTGACTTACATCCCACTTGGTCCGAATAAAAGTAACCGCAAAATTTGCAACGTTTTGAATAATGAAAAATTCATATTTTGAATGAAAGGGTGCAGTGCATTAGGGTTTAGGAGCATGTGGTTCTCGTGAGCCAAAGCGCGATGTATGAACTCGAGAACTCCGTTAGGTTCTTTAACAACCTGCTCGGGATTTCGAAGGACGAGGTCGGCATACCAGCAAGTAATAGACAGTTGAACGTCGAGAGTGTTTTCTAAATATGATCTGTTTTTCTATTATTTGGTAGATAGGTGTAAGTTATACACTAGTGGACTCAGCTAACCTCAAGTTAGCTAAAATAATTATCAAAAATCATGTCTCAATGAAATACTGTGCAATTTAGACTATCATTGGCTATAAAAACATAAATGTGATTTGGTTGATCTGCGTCGGAAAGAGCATTTATATCTCAACCCGAATAAACTTATCATGTTGTAGATGCTGACATTTTAGAACTGTAAATGTGATATACTACTTACTACATGTACACGTCTTCTACCTACCCTATCGGCCTGCCCTGCAGGGATCCAAGTAAAAGGTTTTGGAACAACTGGCTCGTTCTTTCTGGAACTTAAGTCCTGTATCATTTGCATGAACTTCAATTTGGCCTTTAAAGGAAGACATAAACGTTGAATTAATCTACATCCTAGATATTTAAGTAAAATAGGGATAAGCTAAAGGTTTTATACTATTAAATATCAATGGGTCTCCCCAAGGAGAAACGAAATTAGACACTTTCAAGTAAATACTGTAACCATTCTCGGTGAAAGATCTTTTGTTGAAAGTGTTACCAAAGATGTTTTTAAAACTTTATTGGTGGGTTAACATTATCATGAATTTTACGAATTTTGTTATGTCCCAAAAATAAAGAGAATCACTTGTTTTATTATTGACATAGTTACACTTTGTTCGGCTGTTTCTGTATCTGAAGATCCGCCATAACCCTCAGACGGTTTGCCGTCAGTGATAGTGATCATCCTTGGAGATAAGACGTGGCATTCCCATAACAGTTTGACTTTCCCTGTTGACAAAAATATGGGTTTATGTACAAACTTATCTTTCATCTGTCTATAGTACTGAGAAATCATTTAGTAATTTAAATTGTGAAGATATACAGAGTGAAAGAACTGCAAAGATTGAGTTGCAGTTGTCGAGAAGGAAACAACGTGGGGAAAAACAAGCTGGCCAGTGGAAGGCTTCGGTCTACTCTCCTTTACGGTTCAATAACTTCGATAACTCTGGCCTTCTGCAGAATTGCTTTTTCAATTTATATAAATCAACAAAGGAGTAAAAGTGAAAACTTCCATCTAAATATTTAACGTCATGTTTTCACATGTCAGAGCTTGTACGATATACCTCTGCCACACTCTAGGGAGCACAATCCGACTAGATGACCTTCTAACATCGGCGTCTGGCCTCCAAGTTCAAGGTTTTCTGGGAGAATAAAACAAGGAGCAAGTAACTTCTTCAGGAAAACAAGAGGCAAGGAATTTCATCACGAATATGGCCAAAATTGAACCTAGGTTTAAGCACTGAATAAAACGTTCCTCAAGATACATATACTTCCCCTTTAAGTAAATTTGGTACAGAAACGACATGTGCAAATGAAAGTATATCAATTTGTAAAATGAATAAACATCATCTGGGATTAGAACTCACCTATTTTCTCTCTTATGCTGTTATAATCATCACTGAGGTGATGAACAATTTTCGGTCGTCCCCCAAACTTCACCACAGCAATATTTTCTTCGATATCCGTTCTACTTGCAATGTCTTCAATACCTGTAATTAAATACTTGATACGATTCTGTTGACTGTGAGTTACACTGTGTAATGTCGGATCTCATTGTAGCTTACTACAAGTTGCAGACATCTTGTCTGCCACCATTCTGTCCTTCCCTTTAATAAATGTTTAACGGAGGATACAAATTGTAAAAAGGTATGTAAAGCATCTTGCATCTTACAATTTTCTGTGATCCGCAATACCTAAAAGTGCAATCATTATAATGGGATACAGATATCGTGACATCACATTTATAAAATTCTTTGACTTTGACACTAGTTGTTTGAAATTAACGTATTTGCATTATCTTACACAGAAAGGTTTCTCGTTATGCACAATTTCAAATGAAATGTATTGAAGTGTGTTTGACGTGGTTTACAAACCATCAACAAAGTCGATAGCAATCTGTTTCATTTCTTTCAATCCATCATTTCCCATACTCTCTGACGTGTCAAGGCAGATAACTGTATCCATACCATTTCCTTTAGGGGGCATAACAACTGGAAACAAGAGTAATCACAAAATGTCATATCCCATTGGTTCTAAAAGTGAAGACTTAAGGGATAATTCGAAAACAGATCAGAAACGTATAGAATCAAACTCCTTATCGTTTCCATTCTAACGAGTATAAAAAGAAAACGTATTAAGTCTTAAAATATTAAACAGCACCACTTACGTAACCACACATGAAAACTTTCAGAAAGATCAATAAACGGTTTGGATTCTCCTCATCTGCTACCGAAACGAGTCGAAAACGAACTTGCCTTTCCCCCACCCAGTCACATTTATTGCTCGCTACCATTTACTATAAACTCTACAGACAAAGCGTTGAAGTCAAAGAATAAATATCTCTTTAATGTGAACAATACATTTAGTATATTACTTTGAATTATCACAATAAAATCTTATCGAATCTCAAACTGATGCTGATTTAAGTACAGGCGATTAAAGAATTTGTTAAAAGGGTCGTTTTGAACCTTACGGAGAGATTTCAAACTGTATCTAAGATAGAATGTTTTATCGACATTCTGATTGTATAAAACTTGCCATCATCGATTCTTGCTTCTTCGACAGCAGACAAGAAATGTTCAAGAGATTCTTCACGAACAGCGCCTAAAATACAACATAGAATTATTTACTTATTAAACTGTAGTTTGAACATATCATTTTCGATTGAAATGTTAATCATTATCTACATACAAGTATCTTTTACAATTTGTATATTCAAACCTTTTGATGAAGAACTTGATGGAATCTCGTATGTTACGGTTGACAACCTCTTGTGCCTGAAATCAAATTCGTGAATTAGACTCATTATCCAAACTTGTTAGTAACAATAATATGTTCCCATAAGTAACCAATAGAGATTCCCTATATGCATGCAATGTAATATGATATCATAATATTGTATCGATAGCCCCTAAGAGCAATAGCCTACCATTACCACATACTTTATCATTCACTTTACACCGTAAGAGGGATTACCTGTTCGATTTTTCAGTCCGTCCTCGATTAGCGGTAACCATACTATCTTTAATCTCCTCTCCTGTTCCATCGTTCAAAGACACTTCTGCATCAACAGACAAGTTTGTTGCAACACGTTTGCTGTTCTCTCTCGAAGCTTTTGTATTTCCAGAAGCTTCACGTGAACTTCTATCAGAAGCGGCCTTTTCCGCGAGTGTTCTCTCGTCCTTTTCATCCATTTTTTCAATTTGCTCTGTCGATCCAGGATGTGCTCCCGAAACTGCTACCACTGACGCAGTTGCAGATGCTGATGCTGATGAAATTGATTCTGATGTTGTGCCCAATGTCCTTGATGACGTCAGCGTAGCCCTGTTGCGCATGCGTTCTTTTTCCTTAATTTTATTTCCTTCCTCCACTAGCTCTAGTAGTTTTTGCACCGACGCATTCATTTCTTCGTACTCCACTTGTTGATGCTGCAGTCGAGCATTCATTCTTTTCTTCTGCATCTGAATCTGTCTTTCTATTTCTTTAAACTGCGTCTCCATGTCATCATCAACTGTTGAGAAAGAATAAAGGAGACACATACCACCATCAACTGTACAGAAAGGATGCAAAATACAGCAACTTTTTATTATTCCATGCTGATTTAAGAAATAACAAAAAAGGACGACTCGTAAAACTTGTTTGAAAATGTTTATATAAAAATTACATTTGTGACTGCGTGTTGTGTCTTTATACTTGTCTTATTCGTTAGATAGATAAATCTCACCTTGGTCAAAATCCATTGACTTGGTGCCGCCTGGTAACCTATACAGAATACTTAGAGATAAGCACTATTTTGATAATACCCTCACAGCATTTTGTTAAAGGGAAAATAATTTGATTATACCTTTGATAACTAGACATTGAAAACATTATGCTGATTATATATTATATTATATTATATTAATTCCTTCTTACAAGTGGCGTTTAGTCAAAGTGTATCAAATATGTATTTGATTTGGAAATTATTAAGATACATTTTCATTAAATGCATCGCATCATCAAGGCTATTGTTGGTTCAAACCTGCTGTGATCTATCTTTATGGATGGATCCGATGTAGCATCTGTATTCTGTCCACTAGCTTCACAGAGTGATTCGCTTCTTTCCAAAGTCATAACAAGTTGTGATTGTGTATAGACAGTTAACACTGCAGGTACCCATTCTACAGACTCTATCCCTTCTCTCAGTCGTTTAAAATCACTGATACCAGGATGAACGAATCCTATAGTAAGTGGATTTACATGAATGTAGGAAACTCTTGTGTTGTACATTTGGTACACTTGTACAATCATTCTTTGTAATTCATTATATCTGTTGTCTCTTAGTCGTCGCAGTACTTCGTTCGCCGCATCATTCGGCTCATCGGGAAACGTGATCACACATTGTGATGGATATCCTTCATGGAGCTGCGTATCCCAACGTATTGTAATGATATGGCTTGTGTCTGAAAGAGTGAACGATAAAATGTCTTAAGAAATGGGAAAATACACAGATTTTCCTTCTTTAAAATGTTATCTGATCATGCTGTTAGAATTTCCACCTACATGTTTCTAGAACAAGGACGGTATTATTACCCAGGAAAATAGTAACTTCTATTAAAATGTTACTGTGTTTGTACACTCAGCGTGGGAGTCTTTAAACTTTTAAACTCACTATATGGGAAAATTATCTGATGATATTGTCAAATAGTTCTATTCGCAGCAAATAATACTGTATCCTAAGTATACTGTCAACCGCCACTGAGTAGTACCACTAGACGAACCTGTTGGTACGAACTGATTAACAAGTAAGGGTTCAATTAAAATTGATCGATAAGACGGTTTATTCACTATGAGTTATGCAACAACGCTACCTGTAAGATTCCCTCCAAGCAGCTTCTGGAGAGCTTGTTGATGAACGTTTATGTCGACCACCTTGCTGTTGGAGGGGAGAGTTGTTACTGACGTCCCCTTCACCTCCCTAAACACGAGCTTCTCAACGGTGACGTCTTCATCCATAGCTTAGATTTATCTAAACCTATATGCGATACGATACCAACATGTCTGCAAAAATATTGACGTTATTCATTACATAACATGATTACGGCATATGTATTTTTCCTCTTAAGTTGTCATATAGCAATTTCACGGTGGCGACTAGAGTGGTAGTTTAAATAAACAAAAATAACAGGTAATATCTATATAAAAGGTAACTTGATATCATAGAACATCTACTAAGAACCTTTCTTTTTCATCTAAAATTACCTCTAAAATTGGATTGTAAACTATTTGATAATTAAGACATACACATATTATCAATAAAGAAAGTATTCTAAACAAACTTACTTGCAGGGAAAACAAAACGAAAGTGAAAGTTGGTCTTTTATTCGAAGTTGTCGAAAGTGTTGACATCCTTATGTACAACTGAAATGAATTTGGAATCAACATTTACTAAGGTATACTGCTTTATGATAATTATAAACAGGACCAGAAGAACACCTCTATGTCGTTGTAGGCGACAGTACCATGTATCTCAACTGTTATTGTTTTACATTATTTTATTCCATTCTAATTTAAGGTATCACACTTCTCCTTTCTGTAAACCGGGTTCGTTTTTCCGTTTATCATTTTAATTAGCTATAGGAGTCATTCTAGAACATCAGATTAGATACTTTGAATATTTAAGGACATTTTTCGCTAAAATTACATGTTCGTGATTTCAGGATGTTCGCAAGGGTTAGCTCCCCTTTTCCCTGTCATCGAGGCCTTTTATTGTGAAAGGTAAGTCATTTGTTAGTTATTCCTCTCTCTTTATTTCCATGTTCATTAAATCTATGTTAACTTTGAAATATGGTTCAGCGGCAGCAACCTTAGTGTCAAGATTTACAGTTACATTTTATCTTTGATGAATTTAATCTACAGGAACAAGCTCGCAATAACGAAAGTTGCCAAACGCTCTGCCCGTCACAAGTTCTCTGTGGTATTTGGAAATCTTGGTTGCACTGAATGAAGGGACGATAATGTTCTAAGGTGATTTTATACAGGAATCCAATTATTTTGGTCACTTAATATTTCCTAAACAATGAAATGGTTTTTCCAATCATGCTATGTTTAAATATTACGTTATCAAATAAAGGGACGTAACTCTGTCTGATACGAGACAGAAGGACTGTTGTATAAAGTGTGAGTCCCCCACATTGGTCACACGGGTAACATTTCATGAATATTTGAAAACAAACGATTTATTACGAAAAGTATAATTTCAAAGCGAAATGTAAAGCGAAAATAAGTTATCTGAATGAAAAAAACCCAGATAATCTAGTTTTATATTATAGGAGTGAAAGAACAGGTTGGGTCCCGTTTACAACACACTAAAGTAGCTGTCGTCACTAAGGTGGCCTTAGTTCAATGCTAAAGGATTGTACTGTGGTTGACAATAGTGTGAAGGTGTTTTGGGAAACGACCCCTGATCTCTATCAACTTATGAGAACATAAACTTTTTCCGTTCGTTTAATATGTGTCTTAGTATACATCAACGTCAGTACACGACAATGACTGACAACAATCCGTTCCATATCTAGAAAAATATTACAGTATGAGTAATGTACGTTTCCTTACAGGATATACGTCTGGTTAAAATAGAAATCTATAACATGACCAAACATAGTACTAAATTTTTTGAAATCTTATTAGTCTTAATAACTAATATCATTACCTAAGAGGATATCTGTAAAATAAATTTATCATTATCGAGCCCTGTTTGAGGCACAATATGAACTGAGGGGATATGCATTCTGCAAAACCAATTCTATCATCATGTAATGGAGTTATAAATGTAGATGGACGAGGTAAATGAAGAAAACCAAAGGCGTTTGAGCACCAGTGACGCTTCTCTTTGGCCTGTGGACGGCTGTCTTGTCTTCCGGGAGGTCAGAGAGTCAGGCGAGGTGACACTGACCACTCAGACGCAGACAGTGGACATTCTGGAAGCTGATTCCTGGAACAAAGGTATCTCTTGATCCTTTGAATATTTGTTATTATTATCGACCGAACATGTATATAAATCTAAGTTGACAAAATGATGGAGCTCAGCTAAAGCGATAATTAATGTACCTTCTTATAATGGAAATATTTACGTCATAAGTATTCGGCAATCGTTAATGGTTATTATGATATTCATGTAAGTCACAATGATAATATGCACAATTTCCGCTTGAAAAGTGCCATATTTTTCTTATGATGTGAGTGCAATAAGGACTCAAAATTTAAAGATTCTTGTAAAAAAAAACAGTTATAAATACTTCTGTATATAAATCAAAATTGACTTTCTTGCTTTTATATAACACATAAAACTATGTAACACAAGTTGCTATTTCTTTCAGAAAATGAAGACATTTTCACTTTAAGCTGGGAAAGCATCGTTGACAGTGATGCTAAATGTGCTACATGCTCTCTCTGTAATGACCAAAAGACTCAAAAACTAATACTTCATAAACTAAAATTAGATGACTATAAGCTTCTTAGGCATTTAGCTGCAGTACTGTTCAGCGAGTACAGATGTAGACTTGTTGCAGTTGCAAAGGATCCGTTAAGGCTCAACTGTGTTCTCAGGGACCACGCTTCATTTCTTTATCTCAAGACAAACATTAAGGATGTTGTACAATTGTTGCATAAAATGTTTGATGACACTGAAGTGCCTATACATTTGAAAGTTTGCATCACGGAGGTTGAAAGATATGGAATGGAGTCCTCTATATCGTATCTTCCAAGTAGTGAACTATTAAATTTTGAACGTCGTCTCAAATCTCAACTCATTGCCATTGAGACAGGATATCAGAGACAGAGAGCACGTTACGAAGAAGTTACGCGCCTCCTGGAAGAACTCAAACGAAAGCATGATGGGCAGGCTGTTCAAACTTCGTCTTCAAGGGAGGAGTTATTGCACAAGAAAAACGACGGTAACGATGCTCAATGCGAAGAAAAGCCCCTCGAAAGCTTGCAGAAAACAGCATGCTCTGTTACTGTTCAAACAGATATGGACAAAATTGTTTTGAGCCCTGAGGACTTTACAGATGAAAGGAATCCAAAAAGAAATGATCATTCTGAAGACGTCATATTACTGTCAGAAGCTATGTCGTCATCCCTGACTCTGCAAAACAATAACCAACGACCTTTGCCAGAAGCTGTGACAGAACAAGATCGGTATGATATCCACAATATTAGATAAAATAATATAACAACTGGGGTTTACATGAGAGAACTAGAGTACTAGTATTCAATAAGGTTTATATGGACTGTGATTATATGTTCACTTCTACCATGTGATTAGTGTCAACACAATTATCATCTGTATATGGATGTTACGAAAAAGGGACATTCCCGAGTTGTAGAGTAAATGTAATACATCAGATATATTTCACACAATTGATTGCTTCTGTTTCAGGTCAAGTGAAAGAGAAGAAAATGATAAAAGAGCAACATTTGATAGAAAATGTAGGTAGTTTCACTTTACATCCTTGTGTTGATAAAAAAAAAATTCTACTCTTTATCTCAGATAAACAATATACTTTCCCATAGGCTATTTCTTCCACTTCTTAGCGATGGTTTAGAAGAACAAAGATCTATAATGGTTTACAAGAGATGCAATACGCGAGGAGCAAGGACATAATGTCGTTTGGAGTAGCAAAACCTCCCATTAATACATTCATAAGATGTGAGTTTTGAAATGATAAGTTATATTTACGTTTACATCTATCCTCTTAGCAAAGTTTACATGATATATTATCAGCAAAATTCCAGTGTAATATATAAACAAATATTTACTTGCTACTGAAAAAGTGTGAATCTGATCTACAGGATCGTTTTGGAGAGACGAGCTTAGACAGATTGAGTTCGAATCTCGGAATAGTCAATATTTTGAAACTTTTCTTCCTCGGAACACGGTCGATTTTAATCAGACTGTCTACAGGATATAACTTTAAGAAGAGCCTTTCGTAAATTGAGCATACATAAATATTATGTGAACATTCTTAGAAAGAAAGTTTGCAAGAAAAAGGTAAGATATTATGGTATGTTGAGAATAAATTCCACGCATTCTCAATTGAAAAGACTACCAATCTCTTAAAAATTAATACCTCTTTTTGATATCAACTGTGTACACATATTGGCGAATTTGGCAATTCAGGAAGTATCAATATCATATGATCTGTTCCAATTTTACTGAAAACCATGGTTGATTTTGCGGCGTAGATAAGTCTTACTGCACTTCTCATTATTTCAACGCGACTATACAATGTGAATACACTCAACTACTTACATTTGGTCGTATACAATAAATCATTGAAACTCTCCTTCTCCTTCCTCTTCTCTTGTCGAACATGTTTGATAGACAACAACGAAAACATTTTTCAGCCCGGGGTCCACTGCCGAGGGCGGAGGGAAGCGACACAATCTTTCTCTTTGATCTTTCAAGTGATGTTGACAAGGAGGAAACCAACTTTGATCTTCAAAGAATGAAGAAGTTTGTACTCGACGTGATAGAAGGTAAGAATCGGTATTTCAATCATCCTGCTTCATCAGCTTCATTCGTTTATAGAGCCGAATGACTCTTATTGCTGTTAATTGTGGCGTTTGCTTTATATCTTAATGTTTTCATATTTTCTACAGCAAATGAAATGTCGTAAAGCAAAGAGTTTAATTGTATATCTCGAACTCTAACGGTTCTGTCGTCTGGGTCGTACCCTTCATACTCAAGAATCATTTCCTTGGCGGATTACTATAGGGATTTTTCCTTGAAGATATCAGGAAATTGCATAGCTCCGCGGATATGAGTGCATCGATTTAAAAGGATGAATTTATTACCAATAAGTTTTAATGTTGTCTTAGCTAACTGTCCAACGATGCTCTTGGAATGTATTAAGATCAAAATGTTACCGAGGAGTGTCTCCAGTCGTTGATCATGTTTTTTAAATTCTGTTATATTTGCTATTCTTGTCTTTATTTCATGCAGTCTAGGTAACAAGTAAGTAAGATGTCAGGCATATAAATGAAATATGATTTCAGGAGTTGAAGATATATCCTCAAGGTTTGACGTCCACGAAAATATTGGTTTGGTAATACGAGGTGAGAAGGATTGGTTCACTTGTCTGCCAAACAATGACTACAATACCATCAAGAACATCATAAGTAAGTTAAATTTGAATATACAATACACAACATTCAGTATAATATCTTTAAGGGGCAATAATGTAATACCATACTTTGATAAAAGTCCAACCGTACAATATATTACCATACCAAATTTTATCCATTATTTCAGAAACAATAATTCAAATATATATAATATATATACAATATATATTTACGTGTTTGTGTAACATTTCTTGAAATAGAAACTTCTCTCCATAAATTTATCATCATTCTTTAAAATTTTAAATAAGCATAGGTTGTATTTTCATTTACAGCAAAATTGACAGTTAAAGAGAAGGTTCCACTCAGTGAGACACTGCGAAAAGGGATTGAATTTACAATTACTCACGGTAAATAATACTAAAAAACATATCTTACATATCAAGATAAAACTACCTTGTTGTTACCCTGCTACGTTTTGTTTGTACCTGCGAAGATTCTACAATACCCTGGTACATGTATTAATATAACTGGTGAAATGCCTCGTATCATCATCATTGCTCAGGCAAAGTATTTTATATTTGCTGGTTATATTTTTAAAAAGATAAGAAGCCTTGAGCGTGATAGATACCCCTGCTACTGTATGACTTTCGCGGAAACAATACGCTAATGCAACAGATTGAATAAAACAACATCATTATCATTTAATGTGAATAAATCATATATTTCCAATAACGTGGTATTTCCAGTTAGTGCAATGATATAAAGTTATCGTTAACATGATACAGTACAATAACCTAAACATATAGTACAGTAAGTTACGCATAGATATGGAAAAGACTATAAAGACTTATACCCGGTGGATGACACGGTGACAGTAACTGGCTCGTGCAAAAGATGATTATCATTACATGCTTATCTTCATTGTTTGATATGAATATATACAGAATGCAAACACATATGATATTAACCCACTAAAATTCACTTTATAATGCATTATATGCAATATATGCAATATATAACTCACGCAATTACTAATTCCACTATCATAAATCTTAAATGGAAAATACAGATTTATATGGTTATTTATGTAAGTTACGTTTTCATAAAAGTTTGTACATGCATATGTTGTTACCATGTAATATAGGTACTTGCCTTAGATGTAAATTATTACTTGTCTTGGTGTGCACGTCAGATGAGGAAGACAGGTACAGTGTAAGTGGAATGTGGCTGTGACCATGTGGTTTTGAACTAGCCAATCATGATCAGCTTGAGTGATCATATAACAAAGATGTCTCTGACAGAAAGATGGAATAACCTGATTCCGTATTAAAAAAGGATGAACCCATGCTGACCAGTCAGAGGCCTGAAATTACCGTAAAAAACATTGTTCATTGCCAAACCTAATCATGTAAGCTTGTATTCGTTCAATAACAACACAAACATGTATAAACACTTGAATAAAAATAGAAAAAACATTTGAAAATTAAATGGCTATATCTTATTACAATCAAACAAAAAAATCCTTAAAAAATGAAAATGAATGCTTATATTCACCTTATTACAATCATCCTTTTTAAGGAAAGGATTTTATTCATTCCGAAAGTCACAGGATACCAACACGGATTATAGTCTTGACCAATTACGCAAAAGAAGGAAAGGGGGCACATTTTACAGATCGAGATTTTCTTGTAAGTTTTTATCATATTTTAGTCACAACCATATCTGTTAAGCAGGGTTATATCAATTTGCAATCTCATTGAAATGAAATCTACATGCTCCACTACATTACGCCTGTAGATTTCACCAGGCTCCGTTACGTGAGCCGTCAGGTTTGCCTCTGACATAATTCAAATCGGCCTATCAGCAAATTCGCCCCGTAATCTATGGTGCCGGCGAGTTACATTTCGCTTGTAGGCTTTTCAGATCTCGGAAACCACAAACTTCCGAATTTTTTTTCAAATGTCAAACTGGATTAATACCCGAATTAATGTATTTTATGTTCATTCAATTTACCCTAGCTTGGTTTGTTGGACAAACAAGTCACATCAAATCTATGGAGTTATCTTTAGCAAAGCAAAAACTGCATTCCTCAACGTTATCTTCTAGTAGACCGTATCAATCCAAATGTTTATTCTGGAAACAGTTACGTTGAATAAACATTTCGTTTTCTAGTTTGTAGTAATCGTTGAATAATTTTAAATTTCGTAAAACAAATTAATCATAAATATGCTGAGAAACAAAAACAACCAAAACATGTACAAATACCAATACTAAGTTTCTTGATAATTATAAATTTATCATATGCGACGTTTATATGCTAATAAGATTGACCCTTTTTCGTCAAAGACTGAAATGTTATAATTAAATCTGCTGGGTTAAATGGTATTAATAGACATATGCAAATGACTTCAACTTGTTCTCTGTAAAATCGAGAGTTTTGACTTCCTTTAAGTTCAATACCTGCAATCTCTTTGAAGGCTACATAAAGACGCGCATTGTGATTGCTTGAAGATATCTGCGGCAAGCTCATAATATTAAGAGGTCAAATTGAATCAAAGGTTAACATGAGTTTAGTGAGATCTGTAATCTGCGTAACATAGTGCAGTAATGTTAGTAATATTTTAATGAGATTGATCAATTTGATAACACACCGATACGCGCTTGTTTCAACATGTCTAAACTAAAGTTTCAAATTCAAGAAGATTTAGCATTTGTTAAAATATCAATAATGTACTCCACATTTGTGTAGATTTTGAACATAATCGTATTGTTAGGAGGAAGAGATACGTTTTCTTTAAATGACAATGCATCCTTACGACTTCTTGTAGGAAAAGGATTTCATTGTTGAAGCATTACAGATGGCACGAACTTCCACCCTGTGGATTCCATTTGGAAATGCTGACAGGGTAAGTAGTATGTTCGACGAAATAAATCTAATATCACACTTATTTGTGCACACAAAAAATTATCCCATATTAAATGATATTTTTTTTTCGTCATTTTTTCTTGCTCTTGCCATCTATTCTAACTCTGTAACCGAGATGTATATTTTGCCCATCAATTTACCTCAGCCTGATTAAAACCGACCGAGGAATAAAAGTTTTTAAAATGGAGTCTAGCGGGATTCGAACTCATTTATTAAAGGTTTTTCCTATTCTAAAAGGTTCAGCTTGATACGTGTTTTTGCCGAAGCAATGCGAACTGATTTTTCTATTTTAGTATAGATAAATAAAAATTTATTTTTTTTATTTGTGAATTACCCATGACTTAATGTTAACATGATATGACATTTTATTCTAGCTATATCTCATGTCCCTGCTTCAAGTTACAAATGGCCATCTGCTGGACGAGAATGCGATTGATGTTATTTGCAAGTGTCAACAAATCCAGGTATTCTTTACTATTTATCCTGTATATTAATTCAAGCTTCCCCTCCAAATTTAAAATATTTTGTAATTCATAAAACGCTAAAGCGCTTTTAGTTGAGTCTCATAAGCAATGACTGGCCGGACAGCATAAGAACTGAGTAGATTGCCTCAGGGCTCGAAGGTTCAATTACTTCTATCTATCAGGTTATGTTAGCTATTTGGATACATTATATGTAACTATTTCCTTTATAGGTTGCAGCCGGAAAAATTGCAAATTTCATGAACAATGACGGTGCTTCTCTGACGGGTAACTTTGATCGGGATCTGGAATTTGTTATGGATATGTACACCAATGGTTTGGATCATTCATCGAAGGTAACTATCAAAACTGCATTGCAAAGATGCTGGTGTTGTTTGTAACAAAAGAATTGCAAACAGTCTTTTAAAGGATGTCCTTATGGGTAATATGTACTTGTGACCCGAAATTCACATTTTGAATATTCAAATTTAGCATGAATTTTACTGCTTTGAAAAAGTTTTTATTTCAAGTTACATTGCTATTTGATAATCGACCTAAATAGGAAGGTGCTTTCATTTTGACTTATGGAATTAAATGCAAGGTTCCCTTGATTACAGGCTACAGTCGAGAGAATAGTGAGGTTCTCCAGGGTAACAGGACCGGGAGCCTCACCCCAGGAGAGTGGAGTGGTACCGGATATGCCGCCCCTGGGTAGCAGGATGTTGAGGGGTACAGACCTGGATGGTAAGCGGTTCATCTGATCTGATATGAGTTTCTTTGTCGTGTACCACTAACCGTGGCTTTGTTCTCTAGTTATGAGGAATGACAGCACGGTAATATAAACGTAAACTTTAAATATTATTACCGATAAATCTGAATGTATCGGGGTCTCTTACATCATGTTCCTGTGTCACGGGGCACCAATGTTCTCTCTTATTGTTTGACATTTACAAATTCATTAATAACTTAACTTTCACAGTTTCTAATAGGTTCAACTATTTTCCTACAGCGGCATTGGCAATAAATATAATAAATATGCCACTGTCATAATGATGGTACCTGAACGACCTTATGAAAACATGAATTCATATGGAAATCAACGCTTGTTTGTTTTAAAGTCATAACAGAATTGTGAATTGGTATTGTTACGAATGAATTTGGAATAGGAAAATGTCCCCAGTCAAACCAGCAAAATATAACAATACATAGAGGATATTTGATTAAGTTTGTCTAATACAATGTTTATCTCATCGAGTGGTGGGGTTGGAGCTGATATTTTCACGAGTGGCGCAGCCACGAGTGAAAATATCAACTTCAACCCCACCACGAGATGAGGTAAACATTGTATTTGACTAACTCAATAAAATATTCTATTTATTATATAAATTCTTTCTAATTTTGTTGATTTTTAGTGTTTATGATGTCTATAAACATTTCTTAACCCTAAAAAGTAGTCCCGGCACAAGTCCCAGCAGTGACGATATATTATATCGCTACTGTCACCAGTGACGATATATTATATCGCTACTGTGACCACATACAAGGTTTATTTCACTTATAAATCCCAGTATTTCATTGCTTATTATATAATAAAATTGTATATTAATTACAATTTAATCAATCAAATAATAAACAAAGTGTTTAAGGTTACAATATCAAGCTAACACAAACTATAATAAAATATGAAATGAGTCACACTAATTAGCTAACTAAATATATTCACCAGTCCTAATGAATCCCACAGTTGAGTAATGTAGAAAACAGTCAGTGATAGGAGATAGATGAATCCGGCTTATATAGGTATCCAAAAACAGTGGCACGGCAGATGATCGCAAAGTTAATTGTAAGAAGCAAGATGAATAAGAGTTCTAAAGCCAGCCTATATATATAGAATGTTCTAGTTCCACGACAAACTCCAATCAGAAGTGTCCAACTCAAGCAATCAAGAAATATATAGAACATTTTAGAATAGTTGATTCTTGACACTGCCAGCTAAGACTATCAAAACAAGTGTAAGTGTGACAAACAATACAACAATGTTATGCAATGGTAACCCTATTAACAATCACACACTCATAACAGTATCAATACAAAATCGACGTTTCTTCAAAACATGTCACTCGCCCGTTTAAGATACTGTTTTGTTATATTTATACGGCGATATTACACTAGTATAATACCGCGGCATGTATGACGTCATAATATTGTGTGGATGTGACGTCACAATGCTGGCACCGCCGTCACAAAGGCGGCCAAGTCGCAGAAATGTTACGTTCAGTACACTTTCGACAAAAGCATGCTTGATTACTGAGGTCAAGTAATAAACAGAATACTAAACTTCCTTCAATGTAATACTATTTTTTATTAAACTCGTTAATGATTTGGTATAAAACTCGCTTTCGATCGTTTTATACTGAATCATTAACTCGTTTAATAAAAATAGTATTAAATAGAAGGTCGTTTAGTAACCTCTATGTATCTAACATCTAATGTTGTCATTCGTTTTAGTTCGATGGGGCATCGGCCATAGTGTGAAAGGAGTTCACGACCGTCCTCGGACAAACAGTTCCAAAAGTGGCATAAGTCTTGGGTGTGAAGTCATCAGAGGTAAGATAGTGTTTATAATTAATTAAGGAGACACCATTCAAGACCTACTATGGTTGGTACAAATATAAAAGACTGCGAGTTATAAAACCTGATGCTGAACCCATTGGTGCCTCAGTTCAGCTGACTGGCTTCTACTTCCCATGAATAACCAACCACCAAACTAGAGTCAACGTTGAAAACAAAACTGACGCTATCTTTATGTCGTCACTTACACATAAATTTCGTCCAGTTTACAGAATTTATCATGTTTAAAGAACAGATCAAAGAGTAATAAGCCTTCAGTTTGATAATAATGAAATAAGGCGTTAGAAATCTCTATAAATACAGATATACTAACAAACTAAAATATACCAATCAATACTTTTCTAGGCCCCGACTGGAAATTCGGTATGCAGGACGGGGGTCCTGGTGGTGTCGGTGTTGTCGTTGATGATCAACATGAGGGAATTCTACTGGTAACTATTAATTATCTTAGGGCAGCAAATTGATGATTTTAAGACTGGGATAAATGTATTAATTAACTGAAAACCTCTGTTTTAAAATTTCAACATAAAAGGAATATCTGATTAAAATGACATAATCTTCAACTGAAGCTATGACTCGTAAGCGTAAGTATGTATTCAAGTTATGACTGATTCTTTTAGTAGATACTACTTTAATTGTATTGTAACATTCCTACATTGTAATTCGATCCATTGAAAGGATCTCATTTACCCATTCATCTGTTATTGTTTTACTTTTCAACTGACATTGTCTTTCTCTTTCTTCTAATTATGATTCTCAAATTCTGAAAGTCGATTTAAGGTGTTGCATATGTTTCAATTTTTCAATTTGAAATTAGCAACCTACAAATCTTTGTGTGGATAAAAGTTAGATGATTTATAATAGGTTCAGTGGCGCCGGAATGGCGACATCAATGTATACAAATGCGGAGCTGAGGGAAAGGTGGAAGTCATACCTAGGTAAATTAAGAATATCAATTACATATCTATCTAAATTATCAACGCTCTATTTTATTGCAACCAATATCTATTCATTATTCCCCGAATATAACTTCAACAACTGGCATAATCTTTTCAAAGGCAGAAATGAACAAATTACTTGAGAATACATTGTAGTGTAGACCTATTTGTATTCTAATATTTAATACATTGCTATTGTACTGGTTGCTATGTTATAAAATTATTAAATTCTATTTCAAGCATCAGAAAATATGCATTAAAGATTTGACCAACTCACATTTGATAAATAAAGGCAGAGTAAGAATGTCGTAATTTTGACAATCAATATAAATATCTAAATTTAAGACAGGTATCATTTCTGATGATATCATCTTATTTTATAAATAACACAGGGACTGGGAGCAAAGCCAAAACACTGATGACTCAAGTACAGCTACTCCTACACAAAGTCAAACCCAAAGCCACACACAACAAAACCTGCAGCTAAAAGAACAGCTTTTTCCGCAGAAAGAGAAATCCTCTGAAAATGTGCGCGTGCGAAGGGAAGATGTCCCATCAATAGCCACCAATCTCCTGCAACAACCTACAGCTATTGCAGCACATGGTCTCGGTGCGTCTTCACGAACCCCGGGTAGAGCGGTAGAGACAGGTTCAGTCAAACAAAGTGCAAGTACTCCATCCACTCCGTCAACAGTTCTACAATCAGATGACCACTGCATCTGGTCGTGGTTGGGCGACAATGGTCAGTGGGTGCCATACTCGGAGGAAAACGTCAAGGTATTGGATCGCTGCTACAAGCTTCGTAAGGATGGAACATGCCTGCTGAGAAAAAACTCGCAAAGGTAAGTTGCCATTGCATCAGTGATTACTTTTACTGACAACTTGATAATGCATGCACTGTCCCTATTCTTTATCATCTATTGAAACACGATACATAAGTTAAGTGAATTTGAAAAATAAAACATCAAATAGATTATGTAAGAAATCAATTTACTTTTAATAACAATGATAAAAAAAGAGATTATACTCAATGTTATCATAAGTGAGTCGTATTTGGAAAATCTAATAATCACCTTTAATATACAATTAATCAATCGAAAAAATGTTAACGACTTTAACTTAGAAAATTTGGAAAGGAGTTATTCAAAAATTGTCAACTGAATGATTTAAACAACAACTTTTCATTTCTAGGTTCAGAGTGCTCTTCAAAACTATGACCGAAAAGTGTTTGGATGACAACACGAGAAGAAAAGTGAGACGAACTCGGAAAGAGTGATACAGTGAACTTTTCATATCAACACAGTATCAGTTTCTGACAACTGCTCAATTGAAGACTTTTTTAAATTGTGTCATTTTCCTCAAATATATGTTTTAATTAGTTACACGAACAGAATCTCAAAACGCATAAAGTCTTTCCATATGCGTTATTGTTAAGAAAAGTACTCATTAATTCACCATGGGTTGATAAGATACCTCAGAACAAATTTTATAATGTTAGCATCATCATTTTATGCACTAATTCCGGCTATTGCATAATTGATGACAACAGGTTGCCTTAGCTAGCTAACAAATATCATAGAATAATAAAATGCACAACTGTTATATGTCATTTAATTCAAATATATTTTAGAAACATGTATATGCTGTTATATATTTTTTTGCCTACAATAAATAACAAAATATTTTGATGTATTTGGTTGTTATCACTTGAACAAAGATATTGCCATTTTTATTCTTGAAGTACTACTCTAGCTGCTGTTATGATAATATTGAAAACTTACCTCAGTCAAGAGAGAAAACCTGTAACATATTGTATCACCTTTTGAATCAATTTTAGCTTTTGATTTCCTGTTCGGTTATATGAATTAAATAAACTAATTTTGATATTTCATTTTTCAAAATTTTATCGTTGCAATATCTAACACTGATGTGTATCCCGAATTATTCCCAGAATGTTAAACATCAGAACGAATCAATCTTGGTAAACTAGCTGAAGGGGTTTAACTAGTCGGGTTCAAGTTGATAGTTATTCAGGTATGTTTGATATATTATCATTGACTGAATAGATAATAATGCTTTACATGCAACTCTAACTATTTGTGCCCGGAAAGAATGTTGTCGTTGGTACATGTACCTAGCATTGAATTTATCCATGAATTACCTTAGATATGATGATAATGATAATAAACGTCTAATTCTCTTCAAATGTTTAATTCCGAAAGATCTTAATCGTTAGTTACATAGAAAACATTATTACATGGTTTGAAATACAAACAAACCCTTGTTCGTACTTCTCAAAGAATGTTAGTCCGCGACTAGTTGCTCCCCTTGTTACGAGAGAAAGACTTCGATCGTGTGTGACTTGCAGTGTACAGCTACTGTACAGAGTAGTGTACAGAGTAGTGTAGTGTAATGCTGGCTGTGAATGGATCAGAAACGCCTCGCCTCCCGTACTATGCAACCTCATTGAGATCGCGTTGAGTTTGAGATCTTTAAGCGGTTGAGGTGTATGCATATCAGTGGCAGGTAATGGTGTTATATTCGCTTTTATTAGGTTGTTGGTGACAATAGTATGTCATTTGAGTAGCGTGAAGAACACACCTTCGTTTAAGCAAGAAAACGTCATGCTGTTAAAAAAAATCAGAAATAATTTTTTGAAAAGTGTAAGGGTGAAAAATGATATTCTAACCACCATGTAACTTGTGATTTGAAGCAAAGATCATAGGACTCTATAATCATAATAACCAAAACAAAAGTTAATATTTCTTTCTTTTGTCATAGCCAGAAAGGATGAACGGTGTATAGGTAAGTTGATACAATGAAAGTCAACAGACAGCCAATCATCAATTTAAGGGATTAATACAACAAAAACATTAAACAAATGTAAAAAACTAAAGAATTCCAACATTATGCGAATATTTTTATAATGATCAATAATTGTTGACAAACTGTTATGAAATATTCAAATGCACAAGTTAGGTCCTCGGACATAAAATTAGAAAAGTTTCATTTGGCAGCCCCACAACACAATGAAACGAAAACAGCTTTCTTAGAATACATGGGGTTTTTGTCTTCAAAAGGCACCACGACCATCACTCTTTGTGAGAGTAGGGAGAGTTGCTTGCAAGAGCTGTTTGACATATAAAAAGCACGCACAAAATTTATTAATACTTGCATTACATAGTGTTAATTTTCTAAAATAAAAACACAATAAGACCACATAGTGAATGTATCCGTAACAATGGAGAAGTTATTTTAAAATGTAGGATTTATACAATACACACGAAGCGGAAGGAAGGACGGACGTTAGCGCTTTCACAACTGAGAATGTGAGGAAACACTCTATTTGAATTGATAGCGAATCACATAACCTTTTAATTATCTTGGTAGATTTACAACTTCTAGTCATAATGAAGTCATGTTTGTAACAGTATTTCTCATTATTCTAAAATAGTTTTGATAACCATATCATGCTATCACAAACATTTGATTGCATTTTATCAATATGGTAACAATATAGGAGCAGGGCAGTTAGTTTGATCTGGTCTTGTTTTAATGGATGTACTAATGACTGTATGAAAGAGTTTCCATTTTTATGTATTTCCCATTTAAACGTTGTCAATTATTGGGTCATATACATGCGGAGAATGCAATTGTTATCACCTAACGTAAACGACTGTGGCAATTGTTAATATATTCCCCATAAAAAGCATAAATAATTCAGTGGATATCTTCACGTGAGTGCATGTGATATCAGTAAAACAAACATACTCTGAAGAGTTATGCACCCTGTTATAATAATCGCTACAGCGCATGACTGTTTTCCACGCCACGGCTTAAAATAGAGCCGGAAAACCCATGTATACTGAGAGAGCAGAATTAACATGATCTCCGACGATTTTACAAGGGTAGTGCTTTAACATTGAAAAGGAACAAAAACTAAATGATTGGTGAGAAGTTAACATACACTTCTAATGAAATATTCAACAATATGAATCTGGAGGAGTCATGTTGATAATTTAGCACTTGATGTTAGATCGGGACGGGCCGTTAGAAAATCTGGTTTCTCTTTTGGTTTGAATTCATATCAGGAAGCTTAAATGGCATTTACAACGTTTCTAATATGTTCAGGAATAATTGCTTTTGATCGGTATTGGCATGAATCTTAAGAGCGATGGAACTAGGCTGCATCCAATTAACTGAAAGGAGTATTTGTTAATGTTTGTATTGTGTATTAGGCATCTTAATCGATTGATTATTTGATATATCTTCCAAGTTCCAAGAATGCCATGCAATGAGTGTTATATGCTATACGACTTTGTTTTTTTGTTTACCGTTTAGCATAATTTTCAACAATCATTAATGCAAACGATGTTTATTATTAAAGATTTTATCATAGACATTTAGTGGCATTATTTTAAAAATTATAATACGTCTTTGTCCCGGCTCTTGATATTAATATTATCAACTGTTTCAAAATATTTTTTATCATGATAATTGCAACCAGAAGGAAGACGCAAAGAGGACAGAGGACCCGTTTTAACATGTACATTTAAAGAATCAATATTTATTGTTATACATAAAGGCCATTGAAATACACTCATATACTTGTAGCAAATCAACATGCATTGTATTCATAAAATTTACTTTTAGGGGTTCTAAAAGTTTCCTCTTAATAAGCAGAATCGATGCACTCAACTACTTGATAATTAATCTTTCAAAGAGGCGAATTAGCATTCTTTATGTGTTGTTAACATGGCAGAAAATAGAAAAAATTTCTGAACGTAATAATGAAAATTTCTTTTTAAAAATGAAATCCGAATACTGTATATATAATTCAGTCCGTATTTGATGGTCGGGAAAAATAGCTTAAATGATAAAAAATAAATAGTCATTTTCCCTGCGTTTGTATACAATATTGAAAATTCCACTCAGATTTTGAGAATACATTATTTTATACTTTCTAAGAAACTCTTTTAAATCCAATAATTTGTAACATAAAACCGTTAATTATGTATTTTAAAGAAAACACCAATCTATTGTGTTAACAATTCAGTATATAGTAAATATATAAAAACCTACTGTTTATGATTGATAGAGAGCAAGGTTTTTAAACTGTTTCACCTGTATATATATCTTTGCATGATTAAAACAAAAAAACGAAGAAAGTAACAATTCTAACCACTGTAGCCACTTCCCCCAAGTAACACCTATGTTGATTAAAGTTAACAACTGAGCCTCGACCTGGTCCACCACGATGAGAAGAAGCTGTCTCAGGCTCCATTTCCGGGATGGCCACGATTCCTTCCCGTCTCAGGAATGCTGTAATGTGGTGGACGTCTGCTTCAATGAGACGAGGGTGAAAGAGATAAGACTAGGCACCAAGCACCATGGTATTAATGTTGACCGTTCTTTGTTGTACACTTTAAGCTGTTGTTAGCTACTGATATTAATGAAATCGAAATTATTTAACATGCTTATTAAACATATTTTTGTTGACATTTAAGGAAAATAAAAAATATTCTTGATATATTATTGAATAAATTGTCTAATGTACAATTAATATCAGTAAGTTGCCCAAAATTACTGACTCGTGATGTTTTTGATAATATGTAAATATTCAAGGATGTTTGGATATTTTCATCTTCATTTTCAGATACAAGTGTCATTGTAAGACTGCACTGGCAGGCCAAGGAATCGCTCACCCTTGAGACCCTGTCAACCATCACACCATTAGAAGGAGAACATATCACTAAGACGATGCTAGGTCCTGAGTATGCGACAGCGTTATACACCAACCAACAGGTTCTCTATGAATTTGCTCAAGAAATGTATGAGGTATACAATGCCAGACTTATCGCAGTCCAGTACCACCCATATGCCCTGATATTCCTTCACCCTGACGGCTTCTCACCCAGTATCTTCACTTCAGAGAAATACAGACTCCATAGCCAGCTGAAGAAATTCCTAACACAGTCAGTGCCATCCAAAATGATTCAGCTGCACTTGAAGATAACAAGAGGTGCAAAGGTAGCTATCCCGAAATGCGAGCATCGCCAGTGTTTTTCAAGTCCTCAAGAAAATTCCGCACCTAAGGTAAAGCTCGTCACATCTGATAGTGGTTCACAGACCGAGTTGTCTTCCTCGTAAGTACAAATTATTCCAATGTTATTATTTGATAAAACAAATTATTCAACACAATTTCAGTCGTTTAAGACATGATTAAGGTTTATTCTATTACCTTCTGATAGAATAAACTCACAGACAATGTGGTTTACTTACCAAAAAGTGTTAATATAGTTGATTTAAGAAAAGGAGGGTGAGATTATTTTTTGGAAAGTGTACATCTTTGTTTACAGCAAACCATAATACTTCTCATGCGGCAATTCCATATATATAACCCAAAGGCGATCAGAAACATAAAAATTGCAATCGATACATTGCAAGAATACATTGTTTTTGCATTTGTATGATACAGCACATTTACTGTGATTGTTTTATTTAGATCACTTAATCCAGAGGTCCAAAGAGATGCAGGGCAAACACAAAGTAATGAATTTGATGACCGTTTCCTAAAACTGTCAACAGAACTTGTTGAACAACAAGAAGTAATGCAGTCAGAGATAGAAAGGCGAAAGAGAGAATATGAAGAAATAATAACACTGCTTGAGAACCTCACAAAGAGTTCAGGACCGAATAGATCGTCTTGCCCTTCCCCTTCAGTAAGTTCAGACATCATGCAGAGTCCACCTCCGTCAATGACTTGTCACGCAAAAAGCTGTCGTGGTGACAAGGACCTTTTAAGAAATATCATTCCTCAAGTATGTGAAAATATTTCAGATGACGTTGAAGATACCCCCGCTAAGTTGAGGGATGTAGATGAAAATAGTCAACAAAAAGGAATATATCAGAGGAGAAAGCCTAAAACGAGTAAAAGCGAAGACAGAAAATTTTCACAAGGGGCGGAAGAAGATGGTATCGAAAATGAGGTCATAGACTTTGATAAAACTATGAAAGTAGATGGAAAAGAAGCAATGAAAAGAGACAGAAATGAAATTGACACAACTGATGCTGCCAAACTGGATAGAATTTCTGAGGGAGCTTCTGATGACAATTCCAAATATTCTGGATCAATTGTAGGTGAGAACTGGAATAGTTTCAAAGCAGATGGTTTTGATAGCAAACCATTACATGAATGGAATGCGAAAAAAACATCTATCATGAAGGTTGATAGTGCTGCCGACAAAGACAAAGAGAAACAGGAGGATGAAAAAAATAGGAATGAAGATGATTTTGAGAAGGCAAATAGTGATGACGATGATGAGTATGAGGATGATGATGATGTTGATCATACTGATGATGATGATGATGATGACGGTGTAGGTGGTGAAGATGATGATGATGATAATGATGATGATGATGATGATAATGATGATGATGTAAAAGATAATGACGATGAGGCGGAGGAGGACAATGACGGTAATGTGAAGGAGACATGTAATGCGGAAACAGATGGCGCTGCAGACACAGATGGTAGAGACGATGATGATAATCTTTTTAAACACCCAGGATCTTTCAATATGCAAAAGGAAAATATGCATCCAAAGACTAAGCATCGGGTTCTGCCAGGGGAAGACCAGTTCCCGGTTTCCCTTCAAACAGCTAAACAGGAGAATAGTGTTTCTTTACCAAACTCAGCCTCAAAACAAAGAAATTACAAATCTCTTTCTCCAACATCGCCAGGGCGAATGAGCAGCAGTTTACCCATCTTCAACACGGAGTCATCGCTCAGTCACCAGATTAATCCTACGGTGGGAAGTGTCGATGATTTGCTTTTTGTCAACAGCCCTCCAAGTTTGGAAGACTATGATTTTGATGACGACTGGCAAACTCCATTCGGCGCAGATGGACAAACCGGAGCTTCAAATATTACGCCTCAGTACAAGAAAGACAGGGAGTTGTTGCGTCAAACAAAAAATGCAATTGAACTATTAGCCAAACAGCAACAAGAGCAAACACAAGCAGCTGATTTCTTATCAAGTCGAGTTGACGCAATGAGCCAGTTCTTGAAAATGGCAGACATACTAATTGGCACGTCTCAACGGATGAACTCTTATTCTGATATTCAGACGGACCAACTCAACCTTGACGTCGAGAGGACAGTATTTTGCTGGTGAGGCAATTATCTAATTAATTGTTTGATAACGATATTCATCCGTGATGTGTTCTGGATGTAAAGCGTGATACAAATATAATTGTCCATCACCTATGATGGCACAGAAAAGCTGATACAGCAATCCTTAAGTAAGCCAATGCTCACGACTTGCGCGAGTCTCATGCCTTGCGGGGAAGTTGGCTTCATATTAACATATAACATATAAACAATTTTTTGCACTGTTGCTGCTGCAGTGGAAAGCCTGGCGTAAGCAAGAACAGGATATCCGACGAGCCCGACGGGGAACATCGGCTTCGGATCCTCATAGAAAGTATGATAGGACCCACTTCCAACAGAGATCGTCTTTGGGAAAGTATCGAAATTGCCTTATCAGTTGGTAAGAGCTATTCTCTCCTATAACTGATCAAGAAGAATTTTCAGTGCAAAATGTATTTGATCATTGTTTATGTCAGTGTTTAATCTTTGATTATAATATATATATATATATATATATATATATATATTATAGGTTACACGAAATGTAACTCCTAGTCTGAAAATAAAGTGCTTTTGATATGAACTTTAACTTCACGAAATTAAAGTTCATATCAAAAGCACTATAACAGTTAAGCGAACTTGAAATCCACGATTAAGATATGTAAGTATGTCCCATAGTTTTTAAGATAGTTTTTTAAATCAATTGAATTAAGAATGATATCTGGTATCAAAGAAATGGTCATGTAACCCCTACTTGCGTGACTCGTGTTGAGGAAATGCCTAATGCCCTCTTGAATAATCCTTACGATAGTATGAATAGCGAATAAGAATTACCGACTTAGTGATACCTCCAATATGTGATCCTAAAAACTGACATGAAGAATGCTTGCCATGTCCATATGTGCAAACGAAATCAATCCCACAATGTTTGGAATTGCTCAACATAAAACTTTTGCTCACAGCAGAATCAACTGAGCCCTACGTGGAGAACGTGCTTGATACCGTCATATGCCTCGACACTTCGGAGAGTATGACGGGAGGTGCTTTCGAACAAATGAAGTCTTGCGTTGTTGATTTCATCAATGGTAGGACTAAATGTTTTTATGATTTTTATTATATATATATATATATAGAGTTTAATCTTCTTGGTCATTTGAAAAGCTATCTTACTAACCAATCAATGAATTTAATACCAAAACATTTTATTGTTCCACGCTCAATCTTTTTCATAGTACAAATAATGAATATAATATTCAATTTGAAAGTAATATGGTTACAAATTCCAGGCATCGAAGACATAGCAGAGCAACAGGAACTTGAAGAAAACATTGCAATCGTAACATTTGGAGGACGTGCTACAATCAGACACGGTCTGTCCAACGACTATGGAAGCCTTCGAGACACCATAGGTATTAATTTGAGGTCGTCTCAACTCAATATACATGGTTTGACTATATTCCAGTTTTCAAAAATACCGGTTTAAATGTTACTTGTCTGAAGTTATTATTTTTGACCGTTGATGTCATTAAACATGCTCTTGACAGATATTCCAGGAATGATATACATGAACAGGTTTGT
Organism: Phorcus lineatus; assembly: GCA_921293015.1. NCBI lineage: Eukaryota > Metazoa > Mollusca > Gastropoda > Trochida > Trochidae > Phorcus > Phorcus lineatus. The sequence continues at coordinate 4,669,885 of OV121081.1, read as the reverse complement.
TTTGAGGAACGTTATCACAATAAAAACAGAAGATTTCCATTGATTGAATTAAACATATTTCATTCATACACTCTTCTTAAGTATATCCTAACTAATACGGTAGTGTTTATACGCTTTCTTTTTCTATTATTTACTGTAACTTTCCCGTATGTTATGTCAGTTAAGAGAAGAGCAACTTTAATTTCTTTAGCACTATTCTTCCGTTTGCCCAATGAGCGGATATTTTGGTTGAGGGTTGTGAATGTCTATACATTTATCCTCACAATCGTCGCATCAACTTCCATTCAAAACGTTTAAGGTTCTGCACTACATTCACATCATTTATCGAAATAAGCATATACTAATATTTTACCATTTTCAGATGAACTTACTCCAGGTGGCCCATCCCCTGTACTAGAGGGAGTCCTTGTCTCACTGGCCTGCTTGAGCAAAGGTAGGGTCGGCTAAGATCATATGGTCTCGATAGGTGATTCCTGTCAGGTACCAGTCATAATATTCAAGAATAAGTAATAGGATTGCTGCATAGGTGTCCAATCATTTTAACGAGTAGTTTATATAGTATGATCATCGGAATTGAATTAACATTTTTCAATGTCGTTCCCATGACCCCTGTTATAGTCAAGTCTAGTTGAAATTTCTCCTTTTATAACTTTTCATTGATGCTTCGTACCATCAAAACGTTTGGGGAATCTGAAGTTTGAAGGCTTTTTTTGCGGCGCAGGGGTTGTATAACTTTCTCGTGTCAAACTTCTATTTCCTAAACAATAACCTCCTTTTATTTCTCATACCGAAGATATGGCATTGATTCCTACTCTTTCCCATCTATTCAATTATTTCTTCAACTAGTTACATATGAAGATAACTAGTAATATGATTGGCTCAGAAATGGGTAAGTTAGAATTGAAATGAATTTTACTTTTGACCTGTTAGATTATATTAATATTGTCTTAAAGATAATACTCCTTTATATAATAACATATTTGTTTTAATCATTTCGCATTCAGGAGTTATTGTCTTGATAAGCAGTATTATTCATTCGGATATGGTTTGTGTAGGCATTTCAGGATTGGAAAGTCTTGGCGTTTTAACAAAGAGCAACTGGCATTGTCTGATTTATCTTGAAACCGTGACTGACATCACATAGTTGAAGCGAAAGTAGATCTTCACGGTATTACATGTATTAGATCTTTTAATTGTGTTATTATGCTTATTTACTAGGTGGGGAATTAAATCTTGAGGGCATTGTGAAGATGCCACCAAGACTGATTCTGATAAGCGACGGACTGGCAACAGGGGAATTGCCACCCCAGTCTGCAGACGCTGCAGCTGCGGATGAAAAGGTCTGTTTTATTGGGCTTTGATGGGTTAAGCTTCAGCAAAACTTTAATGTGGAACATAAATTTGTTTTGCACATTTTTTTATTTAAGTTATTGAGTTGTCTAACATTTTTTTCTGTAGTATGCAAATTCTGTTGTCTGATATTTTTCCTCATTCATTAAATTCAACAAATGCCTGTGTCTTTGAAATATTGATTTATTAATGAAAAGAGTAATGTTTCACCTGTAGATGGTCAGCCAATCAAAAAATGTCAAGTGTGATGGTTTTGTTGCTGTTGGTACCTATGTGTAATCTCGTTCTCAGGAATAGTTTAAGCCTTGTAACCTTTCATTGTAATATCTCGCAAATTCACACTGAGGCCAGGTATGGTGTGAGGAAAAACAGTTCAAACATCGAACTCTGTACGAGGTGGAAGAACCAGCAAACAAAGATAAAAGTAGAAGTATTCAGATATGTTCATAAAACTGTCTCATCAGATCCAAAATCGGTAACCAGTTGTCAGTGAGATGGAAATTTTCATGGGATTCAGGATGATTGATATGGTAAAGAAGCTATCAATCACCAGTGGTCAAAGTGTTTATGATTATTGTAATAACAGATCAGTGTTTTTGGACCTAGTTTTACATGAATTAGATGCAAGGGACGGAGGGAATGGTATTCTTATTTATTAAAAGATAAGAACAACATAAATGGTAATAAGTTAAGAACATATAGGTTGTTTAAACAAGAAATTGATACATGTCCTATGTCAAAATGTCTCTACCAAGGCAATATAGACGTGTAATGGCTTCTTTGCGCTATGGGAACCTGCTTATCAACATTGAATGTGGAAGATATACGAAGCCAGTCACGCCGCTTTCTGAAAGACTGTGTACTCTCTGTAATCGGAAAGCTGTAGAAATCAATTTCATTTTGTTGTTGACTGCAGTTATTTTGATAATACCATATTGGCGCTGTTACTGCCAGACAGCAAGACTCTAATTCCTCTAGTTTGTCAAAGCTTGACAAAATCCACTATCAACGAGAAAAGTGTCTGTATAAAATGTTTATTAAAAAGCGTTTGTTCATCTAAAACAAACTATCGTTATGTAAACTGCAAGGTATAATACTTTATTGTATATAATAATGTAAAATTCCTTTTCTCAAAATGTCTTACGAAAAATGTTGCATAATATTTGTAAGTGGTAGGGTTTGTTGTTTTGTTATTTTGGTTTGTATGTATGTATGAGGGGGGGTGTGGGGTCTATGTTGGTATGGGTGTATGTATGTATGGTATCGGGTATGTATGTATGTAGGTATGGTTGTATGTATACAGGTATGGTTTTAGGTATTGGTGTATGTACATGTATGTATTGGCCTGGGTATGTATGCATCAACCATGAGCCTAATATGTTTTTTCGAGATATTGTTGTCAAGCTGCATGCATAATGGCATTCAACTGGATGAAACATAGCACAACCAGACGTCAGTGATACGAGGCATATAGCCTGATAGATATGAGAGTATGGAAGGAAGGAGCATTGTCATTCAAATATGCTGATGAGGCAGAGTGAGTGTTTCGATAATTTTGCTACAAAGTTAATGACTCAATTTGAGCTGGTACTTAATCATATTCATATCTCTTTCTAGGAGATGAAAATTCTCGAACATGCATTTGGACAGTTGGCTAGATGTCAACCTGCTGACATACTCCAAGGACAGACTATTTTGATCCATGTCGGGGACACGAGCAAGGTATGAATTTCTACAGCTTAGTGTATGAGGATGTCAAGAGACTAACAGAAAGAACTTGAAAGAAACATTTTTCATTTGGTGTATATATATTAACTATTAACATTACACTATACTATGATATACTAATACGGTTGAATATCCACTGACATCTTTTATCGTTTACAAATTTTTCTCAGTGATAGCGATAAAAGTATCCTCCCTATTATTTGTGTTGTATTGCCATTGTTTGAATAGTTTACACAACTTATTATTATATTGTACGTATTAAATGTTAAAATATGCATCTGTGAAAGTCTGAAATAGATATGACATTCAATTTCGAGACCTTAATTATGTTGTATTACGCTACGAAGATTATATTCTGTGTAATCTATTGCAGTAATAACGTGATCTAATTTTATTGGGTTCGATATTTTTAGTCACGAAAATGAAATCATCAATAAATAAATTTTCATGCTCCTCATATTAAACTGGGAAAAAAGAAAAATGTTTATAAAAATAATAAAATAATGTCATACAATATACGTTTAACCTTTGCCAGAATTCGATGCTCTCTCTGACGAGGATGTGTGGAGGGCAATTTGTCGACAAGAAAGATATCAGGAAACTCTGCAACCATCAAAGAATCTATGTATGTTGCCTTTCCAATCGTTAACAATCCTTTTCTCAATCATTTATAGACGGAAGTAAACCTGCCGCAATAAAGAAGATGGTTTTATGATGTACGTGTATCTACATGGTATTGAATTATCAAAATAGATTAACGCCTAGCCAAGGGAGGCAATCTAATTTCAAATTGCAATACCAAATGATTATAGAGAGCCTGTTGTCACCTAAAAATAAGATGTACCTGAAGTTGTATTAAATAATAAACCATATAATGGTAACTCTAAAAATGGTAATATAAATCTCCTAATTTTGTAGAAATATGCAGCCGATGTCTTTGCACAAATTCAAAGCGATGGACAGATCGATGTCATGAAGTTTATGTCGAAGATCAAAACGCTTTCAGACAAGGCCGACAGTGAATTAGGAAAGAAAGATGCTGTAAGATTCTTTAACAGAATTCTACTTCCAACTTGTAAATGAAATATCTGCAACGCTATAAAAAGGAAATCTATCAAATAGCTTAAGCTAATAGACATTGTATTTAGGAGAACTAGGATGGGATCCGTATCATGCAAGTATTTGAAACTTGACATTTATGTTTCTCTGAAAGTATAAGATGATATGATATGGTCGGATTATGGGCAGTTATGTTAATATACTGATTTCATCTTTAAGTAGATAAATACAAATCAAATGAATAAAACCGTTTTCACGATATTCCTTCATACTCATTGATAGATCATCCAAAGTTATGAATGTATTTTTGAAAGCTGCCAATACTGCCAATGATAGATTAGCGCGTGTGTATTTTGCAAAAATGCTTGATAACTTACAATTTAAATGAACGGAAACAAAATTAGATTTCCATTTTACAAAATAGAAGTTGTTATCCGAAAAATCTTGCATACATGTATGTATCCCGCTTGTTTGTAAAAATACCCTGAAAAGACTTCACTAGATTGAAAACCTTCTCTCCAGGACGCTGCTTACATAGTGGTGACCCAGCACATTGATAGAATCATTATACTTTACGATTCTATCACGTCCTTCACGAACGTGCTTGAAGTGCCTGACTTACCTCCCCTGGGGACGAGAGTGGTCAGAGGAGTGGACTGGACGTGGGAGAACCAGGACACGGAGGGAGCTGGAACCATCTTCAACCACGGAATTGATGGAAGTAGGAACTCTACAGATCATATCTTGAGTAAAATGAGTTTGGGGCAATATTGTTTTGGAACTATAGGGGGTTAGGGGTGTACTAATTCCCTTCCCCTTAAGAAAATATTTAGATAATCGATGTTTACCTCATCCAACCCTCCATACACACATAAACCACCACCACCAATGAAATTGTTGCTTGATCCTCAAAGGTATATTGAATATGTATTGGTATTTCATCAGGTGAACATTTGAGAATATATCATATGCACAGACGTCGAAATTTGACGTTGTAGGGAGGAGAACATTTCTTTTGTATATATGCGGGGAGGTGATTAGCTTTTATTGCAGTTTCGTTATCTCAGTATATGATTCATGATACATAAAATGATTCGTGCATTTTCAATAGCTATCTTCTAATAATTGTACTTAATATGGCAGTAGTGACATAAAAGATTCATTGTCTTAACCACAAGCTTTATCCTCTGTTTTATAAATAACAATTATGTAATGACATAATATTTTGTACAAAAAAACTTTGAAAATGACATGGTTTATATGCAATTATGAATCAGACTAACTAACTTTCGTCCGATGACGTCATTTCTATCGGATAAACATTGTTCTATGTTTAATAAGTTTACATTTGTCGATGTAACTAATTGCATTCATGTATGTGTCTCTAATGAGGCCCACTCACTTATGTCTGTGTTTATATTTGTAGAGTATCTGTGGGTTTTGTGGGACAACAGTCTTACCAATGTGTACAGATACGGTAAATATGGATGCTACGATGTCCAAATTTCGAACCAACAGCTCGAGCCAAGTGGGAACATGGAAGTCCTCACAGGTCTTCAAGTAGAACGAGGTAAAATATAATGAAAATATTTAAAATGAAAGCCTCTTATATTTTTTTTCTAGTCTGAAGTCATGCCTCATTTGCTCAGCAGTGGAGAAATGCATAGGGGATGACTGGTTCTTGTCAAATTTCGTTTATTCGTATGTAATTTTATCTCATCCTTCAAATGTAGAGATTGCCAATAAGCGTCCATGTACATTGCGCAGTTATTAGAGATCACTCGTGCATCATATTGATTGGTTTTGTTAAGATCTACTTTATGAATCAATATTTGTTGGTCATTAACACTCATAAATGTTTGACTATTAAAGTTTCTGATATCACGAGTGTCTATGTCCACTAAAGGTCCGAACTGGAACGTGACATACGGGGACCAGGACGGGGGACCGGGAGGGTGTGGCGTCATCATCAGGGAGAAGAAGAAACAGGGCAGAGTTCTGGTATTAGACATTTATTTATAGTTTTTGTCATAAAATTTATTGTTCTACTACTTATTCCTGCGTCAAAAATATTTCTTGATAGACTTTAAAGATGCTAATGATAAGTTAACCGACATGAAAAGATTTATAGTTAGTTACTGACAATGGATGAGTTTTTAACTAAGAAACTCAAATGTCCGTAAATACTAAAATAGGCGAACAAAGTTCCAGGATGCAGCTGGTCTTACGTTTTGAATGACACTTCCCTTTGTGGTAAAAATACATAAATTCACTCTTATTCATTTGCATGTAGATCAGCATATCACGTATAGCTATCATGCTGTGTCAGCAGTTTATAAAGGTAAAAGCATCAACAAGAAAAGGACTATTACAGTATCACTATACCAATAGCTTGAGATGTTGAAACATCGTAAAATGTCTGTTCTCAGGTGCGATGGCAGAGAGGCGCTATTTGTGAATACAGATTTGGTGAAAACAACATGTTTGACTTGGCGATCGTGTACGTATAATCATAGATGATAACGTTTAAATGCATATTTATGAATTCAGATCTGATGAATGAAATAACATAAATATGATATAAATATATATATATAATGGTAACTGACTAAGATATGTGGTAAACAGAATAATATGTGTTTGTTTACATTAATGTTAGTCGATTTATTATTAATGAAATACAAATTTAAACCTGTTTAATTGTCGAAATTTATAATTCATCTGAAAATCCGTTATGATAGATCGGAGCAGAGAGGGAACACAACGAAAGACTCTGAGCCGTGATGACATGAGACAGACAGGCAAACAGAGGGACAGACCATGAAGCAAAGAATGACAGAGTTAGACACAGGAAGATTGAATTTGATGGTTTAAGATTATACAAGTGATACAGAGTATTTTTTCAGATTTTATGTGCCTTAGATAAAAGCCAAAATACCATATGTAAATTCAAGTCGCCTCGATAAACTTGCGTGTTTATTTTAACATGCTAAAATAATGATATTTTGTTGCTTTAAAAGAAAATTAAAAAACGGCAAGAAATCACGACTTTAACAAGTTTATAGTCACTAAAGAGCTTATAGTCATTCAGATGATTATTTTCAAACACAAACACAAACACTAGTTCGCGATAAAACAACACCATTAATAAAGTTTGGCATATTGGACTCCAACAACATACTCTGAGTCCCTGAGTCAAACGTTTTGAAGTCGGTTCCTCGCCATCTCATTCAATATATTCAATGAAAAAATAAACAGGTTAAACTTTTGATAATTTCAATGATTTGTAAAACTTGCTTAATTTGTAAAAATCATCACATGTGCATATACATTTCGTCATCGTATCCAGATATGAAGTAGCCATTGTGAGTTCGAGTACTTTTTGCTTTAATCACTTCTTTGTGGAGAGTTGTGAAATCAGTTTGGTTGATTTTGAGTCGAACGGTAATGATAGAAACATCCTTTTTAAGATGAATACCATGTACTTTATAAACGCATTTTATGAGCATGGGGTACGAATCAATTAACAATGCATGCATTTTATGTTCCGCATCATCAACGTTTTCAATACATGTGTTGCTTATTTCTTTGCCCAAATCAACCTTATCGGTTCATTAATCTGAAATGATACTCAATGCGATAGTATATCTCTATTAAGAATTTAGGCCATATGATTTTATGAAACTACAATTTCAATAATGTTATCTTTAACTTTGACCTTCATTTTATAGTCTCGTATTGAAAGTATTTAGTACTAGCGAGGTGAAATGAAATTAAACTGCATGTATAATTTAAATTTCTTTCAGTGTAAGACAATTGGAGTAATATATCTGTAATGAAGTACTGGGCCTGAGATCCTAGAGCCAACGTCAACACTACATTTATACATACAACTTAATTCATTCATGAACCAAAAGGTTCAAACAGCTTCACCTCCAAGGTTTTATATAGTAAAATCATTTGTTGAAGAAAAGGAAAAGGATATATAAGTCGAATTTTATCAAATATGATAATTTATTTTTACTTTGAAAATCATCCTTATGGTGGAAAGCAATTGTGAAATAAATCATCTTAATTTACTCCAACAAATGTTTAATTTTATGTATGATATCAGATCGTGCATGTTCTTGTTTTTATGAGTTGTTACCTCCAAGAATTTGACAATTGGTGGAAAATGTTGACAATGTTTGATGTATGAAATAAGTCACCTTAGCTAATCTGAGCATCTGCTTATAAATGTATGTATTCTTGTTTTTTTTATGGAAAATGAAATTGAATGAACTTCTTTCATAACGTTGAAGTATTTAAATCAGATAAAAAGTTCAGGCTGCATTATTTCATTTTTTTTCGATAGCATTGCACATACTAAATTGGCAGCGAATGGGCTATACCCTTAATCTTTACCACATAATTGTTTGTAACTTTGACTTCTATTTAGGTTCTTTACCAATTCAATGATTCAGTTTCAGTGTATACATTTTTCAAATAAACATTCTCATCATCAGTTCTTAAGTTGTTTTTTCTATCTTAAAATGATTTATCTAACCAAAAGGATGGTATTAAAAGGGTTTATATTACAACTTGTCGACATCTGTACCATAAATTCATCATGTACATTTTACGTATATCATAATGTATTTTACAGTAATTTATTAGTAGAACATATTCTGCACAAATGTATCGCTGTCTTACGATATCCAGTCAAGAAAAAATACGTGAATTGTTGGACAAGTTACGTCTGTCAATTGTGCTGTTAAAATACCCGTGAGCGTCCATTCAATGTAAAAAAATAACACCCGCGACAAAGCTCTATTTCTCAAACAAGCACTCTTTCAAGCTGTTTCACTGAAATTGAGTAAAATGGGATATTTTGACGTTCGTCTTTTTTATGTATTTATCAAGATATGTAAATGTACGCAGTTAATGTAAAATATATTGAAGAAGGTCAGTTTTCAGACCAATTCGTTTGAATGCACCATGACATGATTGGAATAAGCGTGATGTTACAGGCAAAATTTATAAAAATTTGAACATTTGCAACTCTTTTAATACCATGTTATAACTGACTTTACAATACGCATTGGATGAAGATACATCAGTTGGTTGCAAATGTGTGATTGACAATAAAAGCTATGAATAACTCGTAAGCATAGAAATTTCCATTCGCGTTTAGGACTGTAACACGAAGAAAAATCCTAATCTTTAATATCACGTAAGACATAACTGGTAAAGGATATAAGATTAATGAATATGAAAAGAGAACACGTTTTTTTCTCTCTTGTAAACTCAACCTAATGTACCAAACCTTGCGGGAACAAATTTTGGAAAACGATGGTTATAATTAAAAATTAGCTAGAGGTGAGTTGATCTGGGGTTTGACGCGAGATGATTATTATTGCAGGGAGAATGCCTGCACCAATAATGTGGCTACGCATTGCGGTGAAAACAGCGAGCTTCGGCTGGAACAAGCAAACCATTAGTGGTACTGCACTGAAATTAGTATAGTATTGCGACCAAACCTTACTGCTGAACAGTTCTCTACTGAACACAAAGTCGCTGAGACCCTGGGGGTATCCTAAACGAAACTATCGCTAAAAGTCATCGTGCTTCTATTTGTGCGAATACTTTAAAAACAACATCAGCTAAGGTAGTTATTCACAGATTGTTTTATAGTAAGTATGATTCAATTGAAAGGCCCATAAAGGATATAAAAATATATTTGATCAAATAATAAGACAAGAGAGAACATTTAAAAATTCAAAAATCTGTACATGTATGCATGGTAAAAATGTATTATATAATTTATTGACAGCAAATTAAGAATGTTTGATGTATCAAGACTTTTAAAAACATGAAAGTATTATTATTGTTATAATGATGATAAAAAATACAGCTTTTTGGTTTGATATATAATTTTCCAACGGTGTAAAGGGTTTTTAATAATGAGAAGGTTAATTTTTCGTATTGTTGGGTAGGTATGTAGACAGCTATGTAGATTTAGTTGGCGTTATGTCCACGGTAAAAATGTCTTTAACGGGTAAAAATTACATTTTCTCTTCGATATGGTAGGCGAATTGTATCGTGAATTACAACACTTGGGAAGGAGATGAACCTAAATCTTGCCATCCAAGTCGTTTTGCCAATTCATAATTCTAGCGGCACGAACGTCTTTAGGCACTGGGCAGAATTCCTCAATGTCCACATTAACTTTTTTTCTACAGGTGCAGATATCCATTCAATAACAAAATGTATTATGCTTCATTTCAAATTTCATATTATAACTCACTGCCTTACCCATTTACACTTTTGATTTTGAATGTGTTGGAGTTACCTCCCTTTGCATTATACTGGTCAGACGAACACTTTGCTCTAACGCTGTTATGGTTTATATTATTTCTGTACTTTTAAAAACGAGAATCAGAATTTGAGTTGAAATTGTTTGTATACCCTATAAAATTGATTTGAATGATGTAGAAATGCTTTGTACAAAACTAATAAAACTTTATTTCACTTCCGGGTTTTATGATAAATTATCTGGTAAAGTTTATGTCTAACTCTCAGTCTTATTATATATCGTTTCCCGTATAAATCTAGTTTTTTTAATGAAAAAGTCACAACTTGTTATTAAAACTAATATCAATATTTGGATCTGTGACCCTTATTTCGACGGAAATTAGGGTAAGAGGCTACTTGTACTTGAATCGCGCTATTTATAAAATAGGTAAAACAGTTTACTTTCAGTTTCACTTTGAAGAAATCGATAAACCAAAATGGGCTAGCTTAGGTAAATTTGCAAGCATTCATGTTAACCTTCTTTATTATCGCATTCTGACAGTTGAGAGATGATCGTTATCCATTCTTTTTCACAATGTTAGTTCTAATTTAACGGATATTTGATATGTTACTCTGCTTGAGAACGACACACCAAGTCTGTTCTGTTCAAATTGTACATTGTGAAATGATAATGATACCCGTTGCTTACATTTATATTCATCTGTCTCAGTTCTTAGGCTCCCCTAAAACGTCTGTAGTATTAACGTATGAATACTGCAAAGTTTAATTTGACTAATCTTTGTTTATGTATATTCAACTACTCCATATTTGAAATTTGTAAAACTTAGACATAAAAGAAAATTTACATCAAATTGATTAATAAATTTAACAAGGGACATAAGACGGATCAAAGGGACACAGAGTTTGTTGTTGGAGTCAAATATGTCAAATTCCATAAACAGTTTTATTCTGTCGCGAAGTAATGGTTGTGGGTCATCATCTTAATGTTTATCAGTTCACTATATAAACAATGAATAGGTTAACGTCGTGTTTTTTGATTGACAATCGCTCTCACCAATGACTGGAACGTAATTTGGAAGACTTATTTACAGCAGACACAAAGGCAAATATGTGTTGGTAATTTTAGGTAGGTATTTCAACTTATACACACGTAAGTGGGAGGTAGAATTCATTCTTCTTATGATTTATTTTACCGCTTCTTTGTTATCATTCATAACAAGAAAATATCACTATTTAAGCATTTTGGAGATTTAGGGAACCTCCTTTCACTCAGGATTAGTGGTATTTTGGCTGTTATTTAAGCCACATAAAAAAATCATGTAACCAACTCAGTGTCACTATAACCGAGTTGTCATTAGGACAACATGCAGCAATCAGAAAGAACACCGCTGGAAATTAAAGACTGTCTGGCTTGGTTTTAAAATATTTCATGTATTACATAAATGAGGAATCGCAAGTGCTTGAAGTAACGTAATTTATGTCTGTTTGTTTAGCAGGCAACGCTGGCTTAATGCTACCAAAATGTCGCAAAGAGGGCGCCTTTCAGGTAATTACTTCCTTTTAATCCTATATGTAAATATAACCATTATGTTATTCAAGGTTTTTGCCTTTAACACTAATCTTGTGGTTGAACGTACATGTATGAGAACATTTGGGTGATTACTGAATCTGAAATTCATGTTTTCAGAGACAAATACATACAAAATCGTCTACTCAATGTTAACAGTCACCGTGCGCTCGATATATTTGTTATGACAGAAAAAAGGTATCTACCAGATGTGTCAAGTTACATCGTCTTTGCTCCTGCGTTACAACAGACAAAAATGCAACCACTTAATTGAGATATATTAGAAAACAGAAAAAACTCAATATCTTATTACGTGTCTATCCATGATCCTGTTTAAAGTCGATTATGTCCCTGAGTGTATAATAACACATAAATTAACATGTAATAAACTCAGCTCGAATACTGCCAGGTACCCAGGAGAAGGGCGTCTCTGTAAAGCCAGAATGCAAAGACCAAAAAATACAGACAGGGTTTGCAGATCTTCAACTTGGTGTCCAACATACAGGATGTTTCGTGCAAGTTGGACCAAACAACTTCAAGATTGATGTCCAACTTGATAAGGAGTTTTTAGAAATTGCGAAAAAAGGAGGTGACCTTAAATGTACGTATTTGTCTATTCTTAATATATTATCGTCGCGTCATTTACAGTCTGATAACAACAATCAGCAGGATTTTAAAAGGTTTTCGCAACAATCTTTCAAAGGTCAAGGTCACAGCGATCTCATGGTTTTGCGAGAATCTTTCATCTTAAGTATTAATACGTTTAATCATTTCATGTTTGTTATACGCAATGAAAAATTATCATTGACTGTGTGACCTTTGTTAAAGCTCAAGGTCACGAGATATGGGTTAAGGCCATGCCCACCCTTTTATCAAGTTTTGAAAGCAAAAATCGGTTTTTGAGAACTCATATTATTCATTTGTTGTTTATGCCCCAATGAAATCCTTTTGACACATTCAAATGTTCACATTTGAAATCATAATTCAAGGTCATGAGTTCTGAAATTACTAAAAGTAAACATTGTAAACAGGATAACTTGAAAAGTTATTTGATACATAACTATGGAGAATTACCGTGACTGGCAAGGTTTCCTCTGTAACAATCAAAGGTCAAAACGATGATTTTGCGAAATGTTTTAATTTAAACTATTAACACTTTTAAGCATTACATGATTATCATTCCAAATGAAAAGTGGTTACTGACTGTATGACCTTGAAGTCAAGAGATATTGGTTACAGCAATGTTTGTCCTTTATTGAAATTTTAAAATCAGAAATAGATTTTAAGAACTCACATTGAGCGTTCGTTGTATGATACTATTGACTTGGCCCTGTTGGAAATAAAAGTTAGAGGGAATGGGAAAAAGGCAGTTGCCTGTTTTATCGTAATGTAACATCTGTTGCAGTTGAAACATCAGGGAAACGAATCCTCAGTTTATCTTGGCAGGGCGTCAAGGAAGCAGTACAAGAAGTTAAATCGTCGGTGAAACTGAGTGTCCAACATCTTATGAAAGAAATGTTTAGTGAATTCATCGGGATTTTGAACGACGTCAATATGTTAGAGTCGTTGAAGACTCTTATATTAAGCATGCAGGAGAATTATAGTGCACGACTAGTACAAATCTTCTCAGGATCTCTGATATTCGTGTTCACGCACGAGGATAGAGACTCAGCCACCATGATGGTCAGAGACAAGACAGGGGTAGAAGATATCTTCAGGACTTTTATGAGATGTCTTCATGCAGAAAGCAATTTTTCCCTTGAGTTGTACCTAGATCCACAAGATGAAAGAACAAAAGCTTTGCCCTACCCAAGTACCAGCCACAGCGAGGGATCTGCAGATGGGTGGGTTGATGCCACAAGTGTATTGAAAATGGTTTCGAAAATGTAAAGATTGATTTTTTGATGACGTGAAGAGCTTTCTCGAATTTTAAGATATATTTCCAGGACTCCCTGCCCCTCAGAAATGACTGTACATTTCACCTTGTAAGCATGATGATTTTAGAAAGTACCAATAGGTAAGGAACCGAGATGTATTGGTAAGATCCTCCTATTTGATAAACATTGGTGAAGCCTGTGATATAATTTTTCAATTCGCGACGAAGGTATTATTACTCTGTCCAATGTAGATAAACATAGATCAATATTTTTTTTATCAGGTCGAGCCATACGTATATACTGTTTATCTAATATTGGTTTATATAAGGCTTGCTTTCCTGTCCAACTGCATACATTGCGCCGCTAAGTTCAGTTGAAAAGATGCCTAAATTCGACTGAGCACGTCGTTTAGCCGTTTGATAGTGCACAGTGTTCAGCTTCATTCGGAAACCACCGAGCAACCAATATCAGCACATCGATGAATAATCCGATTGCTAAGATGTATTAACAGCTTTAAAATGTTATTTGCAAATGGTTTAAGGAAGTTTCTTTTTGACAATGACACTTACATGCATTCTATAATATTTACGAAAGAAGCTTGAAAGGAGAGACAATTATTCAATGCTAAAAAATGTATGATATATATATTATAGTTAGTGATTTTTACTAGACGTATGGGTCATACTGCAAAAATGTTTTATTCATAAAACAAAATGTCACACATCAATAGTGCCATTATCGTTCTATAAAAATCATACAAATAATGTGAATCTTCGATGTAATACACATGCCGTGAGAATTTCATGACTTAACAACAACATTGACTTTGACTGAAACTTTTTTTCAGAGGGCGAGTCGAGAAGGAGATGGAAGGTGCGTAAAGATAAGGAAATTTGTTGGTACTTCAGAGTGAACTTAAATGTATGATTCTAGAGTTTCAATGTTTGATTGCAATTAAACCTGAATAAATAAATAGCAATTGCTTTGCGTCAATCTGCTTCGCTGAACACGGTAATAGAAGTTCAGTTCATACCTCCATAAACTTAATTTCGTGACGTCACATCATTTTAAGCCACGCCCATCGACGGAACTATTTGTAAACAAGTGACGTTTTTCTAAAAATAGCAATACTTTGTGCAATGCCACTTCTTGAAAGTAGGTAAATAAAAAATTAACATCATTCAGTATGAAATCATTATTGTCAAAGGTTCTAAAGGTAGTCCTTTTTATAATAAACAAGAGAGCTCTATCGGAAATTACAACCGTTCGTGTTCCACCCCACAGAAGGCAAATGTCATTGTTCAATGCTCTCGCGGCCGTTGCAGGGAGGTTGGTAAAGTAATGTCGTTAAGTTCATGAACAAAGTTAAGCTTGGCTCCTCAACAAGTTTAAGAGCTGTGTGCTATTTAATCAGATTCCGTTAGATCGAGATCATAACACCACCAGTATATGGCATCTCCGAGGGTAAATTCGGCTTATTTCCTCTCCGAGTTCTACGTTCGCGATTTGTGTTTACAACTGTGAGAACTAGCAATGCCAAGGCCACGTGTGACGGACGTCCCATAAGTTCATGGCCACGTGCGTTGTAGATTTTCATTGGCTGATGAACGTTTTGTAGGCGGGGCTAGGGATCCGATGACGTTTTGATTGACATTTTCTCTCTTTCATGCTGTTGAGCGTTGAATTCATTCGCGTATATAGTGCAGCTCTATTTGGTGCAAATATGTATATTTAGAGCAATAAAATGTTTTTAAAAAAAACAAGTATGTATATATTTATTTATAAGAATTGATCTAATGCTAACAGTATCGATCCTTTGAAGATTTTGAAGATAGCTATTCCAGTCTGTTAAACCGAAAACACTTCAAATAATTGATAATTGATAGAAATTGATATATTTGGAAGTAATCTTGTTTTTATTACAGTTTCATTACCTATAAAGATAGTATATGTGTATATCTAAATGAACGATTCTGATTCATTTCAATAAAACAAAAGAAAAATGGATGTTAATTGGAAATGATTTTTTATCACAGAAATCAAGGATAGTTTAAAAGTGGTTGAAGCCAGGCTTACCAGTTTGACACAGCAGGTGACTTCGATTTCGGCCGGCAATCTTCATTCGTTGGTCAAAGCATCTATATGTGGTATGACAGAGTTAGGGAACCAGGTTGCAATGATTGCTCAGAGAATGGGAGATGGCAGCGATACAGAAGGTAGAGGGAGGGAAAGCGGACCTAGAATATATTTGAATAGACCTTCAGGCAGGTAAGTTTTCGATAGGAACATTGGTTTAAGGATCGGAGGTAAAAAGAAATTGAAATCACGTTAAGGATTTGAGTCGATATTTTATTTTTTGCGAATAATAGTAGAAACATATGCATTCCTTTTGATGGAGTTTTGACATATCAGTACACTTGCGGAAAGCGCTTTAATTATAAGATGAATAGCTTCGTTTGTAAAAATTCTGGCATTCATTGTCTTCAAGGCTCGCATATTTAGTTTAAAACGCTACGCCGCCAAAGTTCAACTTCTCTAAAGTTCCAAATTGTCCATTTTTAACGTTTTACAAGGCTTTTTAGAAATTGTCTTCATAGAGAGGTAAACCAATATTTCAGAATTCGTTTTTTATGTGGCAAAGAAAATCCTGCTGAACAAGCAAGAAACGATGTTTAAATTGCCGATTTCTCCCCAAAATTTAAGATTGAAAACTTTGGGCAAATCTGATTATTGCATTAAAGAAATGAAGCATATTTTGTGCTTTTTTCTATGATTTTTTTTGCGTTAAAATAGTAACTAGACCACTGGTACAACATTAGTTGTTGACTCTATTTGTTTTCTGTTGTACGCAAATTCTCATGAATTTATGTCATCATAAACTAAGTGATTCTACAGAGGCACCTATGGAAAGAAACCATTGCACGACCAGGCAGAACAACTTATGAAAGAAGCGCCTCGTCTGATGAGCGAAAAGGACTCTGATGATGTCGAATTCAATCCGTCAACTTATGAAAAAGATAGGTCAGTAATTTTAGCTACAGTGATATTTAATCAGCGGCAGAGTCAAAGATATACTTCTTTTGTTCATATTAAAAAATCACAGGCAATTTTCATAAATACTGAATAAAAAATGAAAACACAATCTGACTGTTTATGTTTAGTCCAGTTTATTCCGGGCCTTTCGTGAAGACGCTTTGATGTATTGAAATATGAGATAGTACAAACTCCTGTAAACATACGTATACATTATTGTTTTATTTTTATTTTTTATTTATTTTTTATATTTTAATGAGGGTTAATCTATACGAATTGTATGTGATTTCAGTGGATTCATCTCTGAGGTTGACAGGACACAGTCTCGTAGTGAGTGATCAGTTTCTTCACCATGTAGTGAACTCCTCTGAAAAAGCATGCTGGGGAGATGACAATAGGGATCTTTGAGATTGAAATTGTTTAAAAGTTTACTATTTCTTTCGTGTCAAGAGATGTAAAGTAATTTGTGAATGCAATACGATATTCCTTTATTGCAATATTTACTAAGAAGTGTAAATGTATCGATAATCTTAGTAAAACCAACAATGCTCTAAGAAAAACGTTTGTGTACATCACACCTATTAATTGTAATTAAACCAATCTATTCTTAAAACAGCATTAACAACAAATCAGTGATATGTAAAATATATTCAAAAGTTGTAGATTTCTTTGCTCATATCCCTTGTTTGACCAGCTTGATAACGCTCTATCTATCAAGTCAAATCAAACAGACTTCTATAATACCGATCAGAGAAATCGTGGGCTATAACATCTGATTGTTTTGTAGAAATGTTTGAAGACGCAAAAGGTCTCCTTCAATCAATAAATGTTCAGAGTGAAACTGTTAGCCCTGTCTTGCAGAGATGTGTTGCCGCAGCGCTTAAGGAAGGTAATCACATTACACATACACAATTGTTCCTAAACTGTTCACGGCAATTTAATGGTTTCAATCATGTAGGCATTTGGTTTTGCGAGATATATGAAACACCTTTATGGAAATAATGACAACATTATAAACATCCTTATAGACGTGTCACAGCCAGTTGATAAACAATAATCAATGGTTTCAATCATGAGACATTTCGTTTTGCGAGATGTATGAAAAACCTTTAAGGAAATAATGGCAACATTATAAACCTCTTTATAGATGTGTTACAGCCATTTAATAAACAATAATTTGTCTGATCATGTCATCTAGAAGTTTATAAGTATATATTGAGTAACATGTCTTCCTTTATCAAGTGGAGAAACCTCCCCCTCGGTCCGAGTCTTCTATGGATACCCTTCTATGTATCGACGTTTCGGGGAGTATTGGGGAACATTGGCTGCATGAAGTCAAGCAATTTGCTTTCACCATTGTTGATGGTAATATCATTAGTTAATTGTAATTTGATTAAGGTAAAATTGTTTCCGCGTTGACAAACACCTTATACATTAAGTCAAAGTTCTCATAGCATGTAAGTACATTCTAAGCTTACTTGTTCACTGAATTAAGTCTAAAATACTTATAGACGTATATTGTATATAATTTGTTCAGCAGCTAAGATGTCATATATATTTCTTAAAACATGGTTGATGTTTAGTACACACACATATATATATATATATATATATATATATATATATATATATATATATACTGACTTGAGTAAAGTTTCTGCCTAAGAGTACTTGAGGAGTCCGAATGACGGGGTATCTAAAACGTCTATGACATGCAACCTAGTCCTTGAAAATAGTCCAGATGATGAAGATATTCTGAAAGCTGAAATAGTTGACTGTAACATCTTATATTATAAGGAATCCTAGAGTTTGGTTGCAAAATGGAAAATCATCATGAAATCGAGTAATTTTCGAGTTTGGTTGCAGTAATAAAATTCTATTTTGAAAGGTTATCAGATCAATTTGGTTGCAGGACACTTCAAATTTACCTAATTTGACGAGAAAACGATCTAATCAACAGTTTCGGTTTGACATGTTCCCTCTGACACAATGAGTGACGTAATGCCATGCGCTACGTAACACGTCTTTCCATTGGCTAATACAGCAACAAACATTGTCAATACAATTTTAATTTAAGGTTCCTTTTTACTTATTCGTTATTGATTTTGATCGGTTTAAGATAGAAACTAGTCATTAAACTTACTTATTGTTTATTTTCTGTCAAAATTAGTTTGCAATCAGAGGCATCTGTTACAGCCAATGAGAACTGTGTTCAGATTTGACAACAATTCGAATTCGTCTCGGGACCACGTTGTAAAAACAAATGGCAATTTAGGAACAATTTGGTCAAAGAATGTCATAAATACTTACCAAGACATGCTAAGCTATAAAAAATGTTAGATTTAACTTGTTTAGTGGAAACTTTCCATCAACTTTGTCAGAAACGATAGCGAAGCGGGACACGATATTTCATTAAAACGTAAATAAACAGCCAGGTAAAGTTCAAACATTTGCGATATGATCGTTTAGTTTCTCTCTGCAACCAAATTACCTCAAATTACATAAAGTCTCTTCTGTCCTATGAAAACGTGTATTTTGATGGTTTTAAGAATTTGGTTGCAGTTGCCTATAAGGGATATATTATTGTATAGAAAAATAATGCTATAAGAAAAATCTCATTTAAGCTTTTTTGAAGGACTAGGTTGCATTTTACAGTTCTTTTAGAGATCCCGTCATGCGGACCCCTCTATTACTCTTAGGCCAAAGTTTCTTATAGTATGGTTCTTCATGGACGTATGTCAGAATTGATTTTGCATTGATGATCCTAAGTGTATTATTTGTCATTCAAAACTTAGTTCCACAGGAGATATCGTTTTACACTAGATTTTGAAGAATGTCCTGAACAATTGTGAACAATTGTTTTACATCACCGCACTGTGAGTCTATCGAGTTCGGAAATTTATATGTTTCACTAAATCGAAATGAAAAATGATTTCGGATGATGAATAGAATATCACCCTCGTGTCTTCTTTTATGAAATATAACTCATTCATGACTTGGTCAAATTGCGTTTTGTACTGTTTATGGTAAGTGTATTTTATGATTATTTGTCTTAAACCATGGAACTTTCAATTATCATAACCGAGTCTTTGGTACCTAATATGGTTAACGTGTACAATACCTATTTAGGCTGACTCAAATGGAACGATCTATTTAGGTCATTATATTCATTAGTATTTTCAAGGTAATTGTCAGTGTGAGGAACTCTGAATTATGTCAAATTTGCATCCTTCTGTTCTGTTCAATCTCCTTTTCGAAGAAATTATTTACCAAATTCATTTTGGTTATATTTTCCATTTCTTGTTCAACAGGTATTCAACAGGTTGCTGAAGAACATTCTCTAGAGGAAAATGTTGGTGTTATCGCAATGGGAAATGATGTCAGAGTAGTGCAGTATCCGACTAACGACTACAGCCAAGTTTTAGATGCAATTGGTATCAAATATTTGAAGTTGAAAATATATATAAGAAGAAATAAAGAAGGGAACAGACAAACGACGACATTTTGATATTTCTGTTATACATTTTACTTATATCACACTTTTTCCTTTGATATTGTTTCCTGCATAAATAGTGTCTCTGTGTCTGAACATTTTATGGATATTGTATATTAATAAGTTGCATGATTGATTTTATACAATATAATGTTTTAAACGATTTACATAATGATTTGTATGGAGATACTAAGTAAATACATATGAATAAAGGAATTGAGTTGTGTTGACATGAAAACATTCAAAAGAGTATGGTTATCAAATTGTAGGTGGTAAGTTTTTCATTCAGATATGCTCAAGCTTTATGATGTTTAGATGGTCTCACCTGTGGAGGACGGAGCCCGATATACACCGCTCTCTGTGTATGTGTGGCTGCGCTAGGTGGAAAAAGTAAGTATCAACAAGGATTCTTCAATTTAACACGCTGTTTTTAACATGAAAAGAAATAGTATGCAGCAACAACGAATCTTGAAATGATCATGGAGCCGAAACGTCTAGTTGATAGCACTGCAAACCAGGCGAGCTTGCTAGCGGATTCACAGGAGAGTTTTAATGTAGCTTTGACATCGTGCATTTTCTATTGCAAAAACACAAACTGGTAAGCAATTATTTTTATAATTTCTCACCGTATGAGGAATTGGACAGCGGAGTACTGCAAATTTTGTCTTAGCCTCTGAACCAGTAACATTTAGCAACGATAAAAATTCCAACTCAAACTTTACCGCACGCTTATTTCCAGAAATTCATGATATTGCGGACTAACTGCGCTAATCATAAATGAAAGTTACTCGGCATAATGTAGACTTTTTCATTTAGACAAGTGTTACGTGTATAAGCAATAACCAACTTCCGATTGAGTTTGACGATAATAGTGACGAAACTATTTTTTTTATTACCTTCGACCGTTTTCATTTCAGGATTCATGTTTTAGCTACGATGTCTTAGGGTAAAATATCACTTGTTAATTTTTACGGCAAAGTTTGCGGTTACCTTGACGTTTCAAATGCGCTGGCAGCGGATAATCCGCCTAACTTTGAAGTAGTTTTTATTGTTCTTTTTAATTATCTCGACTTCGACCTCGGGAACATGGTATGTCATGTATACTTATTATATATCCTCTATGTATTCCTTCTTTCAAGCAAGCAGCGCTATGTCCAAGCTTCACCGAATTCCACCCCGAGTCATCTTCATAACGGATGGTTATGCCACAAAGGAAGATATCGACACTGGGCCTGATTCTACAACTGCAGATTACGACGTAAACATGATAATAAAAATAATAATAATACTAACATTGCGCTTGACTCGACACCACTAATGGCGTGCTCAAAGCGCCAAAGAAGTCTGTCATTTGAGAAGTTGCCATCCATAAATTGGTTTTCTTATCTGGCAAGGAAGTCTGTAATATGACTGATAACATTATGATATTACCCCCAGCAAGAGTGAGAGTTTTGTAAATGATATATGGCAATATTTTTGGAGAGTATCAATTTCTTTATAAGTGATTCTATAACAATTGATGAATGCACGTATTGAAAACGATTCACTTCTTCTGTTAAACTTAAATTGTAATAACGACTGGGGTATTTCAAAATGTATGTATCCCACCTTTATTCTACAACAATTCACAGAAACTGTCTTACTTTCCATAATTGTTAATTGTTAAATCCCTTACAGCCCATCTAATAAATTAGTCAATTATTCATTTCATCAATATCTATATCAACAATTGATCTTTCATCTACATGTATTTGTTTCAAATATTAATATCAATGAGAGAGGCATATATATTTGCTTTCACGTCTAGGAAATATTTTTCTTATCCAATGTTATTCGAAAATAACCAATGCGTTTATTTGTATGCAGGCAAAGATTTACATCATTGATTTGATAAAGCAGTTTTGTGAAAACGAACTGGTTCCAAGTCCAATAGTATGGATACCTGTAGGACGACCTGATTTGGTATGTTATCAATATATTGTATCACATTCTTATATTTTACAGTGTACCAACATGTGTTTTTCTGATACAATTGGAACCTAGTATATGTAGAAGCGTTGGCATGTGAATAAATTTTGTGTCAAACTTACTGTATATCACTTAATGACAACCCAACTTCTAAAGTGATGTCTATTTTCAACGGAATGGAATCTGTTATCAAAGAAAGAGATGCATTTCGTACGTCGGTATCTTCCCAAAATACCCACAGTGGTAAAACACCCACAGTTTGACATGGGCCAGTGCACAGCTACTCACCTATCATTTGATAATGGACAATTCCAATTCATATGTAAAAGAACACATGAATGAAAAATTATATGTTTATTCCATGTTTACACATCATAACTCTAATATTGTTAACATAAAATATAATTGTTTCAAACACATCATATTTGTCATATCTAAAATATAAAATATATTATTTTCAGCAAGTATATACATTTAGTACAATTGGTAATCAAGTCAACATAACATCTTACCTCAAGAAAAATCTATTTGATGTTTTATCTATTATGAATCAACATATTGCCGATCAGTATCATCTTTTCTGCGCAGCTGCAAATTTCATGACAAAATGTCTCTTAAGCCCAAGCCTGCCTTTAATTTTGTCCAAAATAAACGATCAGCAATGTTCTTCTATTTGAATTTATTAAACCCAAAGCTACAACAGTAAAAACATTTGATGAACGGGAAGAACATTGGCATTAATTTAACAATATACAGAAACTGAATTGAAAAAATTTAATCACATGGCAAAAGGTGTACACAAAGTAGTGAATTCCGATGTTTTCAATTCAAAACAGTACACTATATGTTGACTTCAAATAATCTTTTATTCAAGATAGGATATGTAGAATCCCAGACATATCCTTTATGCAATGATTCAATTGAAACCATCTCGGCATTGAAAGGAAAATTATATTTGAATGAAGAAAATATATTGTTTTGTTTTAAAGGTGTTTATAACAGACCTTTGAATGTTATCATTCTTAAAACTAAACAACTGCTCTGTGCAACTGTGTTTTGATTTTTCAACATTTTTGTTATTTGTATTTGTTCATAATTTGTATTGTATATAGTAATATGTTTCTTGTTATTCTTTTTTCAAACAAGTCTCATTAGGAGTTACAACTAATGGGTCATTCCATTATCCAAGTAGGTAAACTCAATCAACCATGAAATATGACTGTGGGTGTTCTGGGATGTGGGTGTTTTACCTTTGTGGGTGTTTTGGGAAGTAACCCGAAAGTCATGTTGGGAGCTCATATTTGATTAAGATCCCCGAGATACCGTTTTCGCCTTGTGAATGTCTTGACAGTACAACAACTAAAGAATATTAACCAACAAATTTAAGTTATGGTTGACCATAGAAAGTCATCGTGTGAAATCTGACACCTTTTTTCGTTAATTTCACACTATTTCCTTATTTCAAAATGAAATTTGCATGTTTATAAACGATCTACTTGTGCGCTCTCTTATGTTTTGCGAGACTATGTTTATGACTACTTACGTACAACATGAACATGCCAATGTGATTATTTTATCAAAAAGGGATTTCTGAGAAGTCTTGCGAAACTTGGAAAGGGTGAAATCATGGAAAAGGAGAATGTATCTTCGCTGTCCAGTTATTACAGGATGCAGGTGAGGGATTTGATTTCCTCCGTGAATCTCATCATTACTTGCAGCGCCTTCAACTCTGGCATTTATTGATAACATTTGACATTGCTATGTTCTGAAATTGTCAACATGAATTTTGACCCCTATTTAATAGGCGATGATAATTTATTGACGTTATTGTTTGCATTGATGTTCTGCCATCTGTAAATGTCAGTGCATCTACAAGTTTCCTTGTTTATATAAGTGTGTACTGTGCACTGAAAACATTTGAAAATACAGCTGCAATCAAAAGTTTTTTCACATAACTGGGTATACTAGTTCGAATATATTGTAATTTGGGATGCCTTTGAGGTATCATAGCATTGGGAAAAAGAAACGTATGATGTTGAATTTTCAATACAGATGTGCAGAACCATCCTTCTTTCAGGCAAATAATTACCATGCCACACAATTTACCGAAACAGTTTCGGCAGGTCATTGAAGTGACCAGGGGGTCAATATTTCTAAAACACAAAGGGTTTTTTTCTCTACAAAATCTTTTATAATCCTATGAACTACTTTGAAAATTAGTCATGTTTGTTCCTTTGCATTAAGTTAATGCGATTGCGCTTAATTTTCTTCCCAGAGAGTCGATATGGAACATTTTATTACAAAAACTAACAAAATCGAAATTTCGAAAATAACCCCTTCTGCCTACTTCAACATGCCAAACTTCTAATTTTTGCACGAGAGACCAGACGATCTCAAAATAAGTTCAAGAAGTTTTGCTGAAGTACAAACTTAACCGAAATTACATATTTGCACTACGATTCAGTGGTAAGTGAACATACATTCGATATGCAGTTGTATGTTTACCATGTGCTTATTTAACACACTCAGGGATGGAGTGTATTCCATATGAATACACTCCATAATAGTGTATCAGTGCAGGAAACCACGTAAGGTGCTGGGTTATTGTGGTTTTATAGATTGGGTGCTCAAATCAAATTTCACTCAATGCTCCGTCGTAGTCAAAGAAAACCCATCAATATTGAGTGAGGATCATCTGAAAGTCTTGTTGATTGATCCTTTCGTATTCAGTGGTTAAATTCATAGTTGAATACTAAAGGATGCATTAAGAAAGGCCATCAGTGCTTATTCAACATATCTCAACATTTTAGGAAAGCATTGGGCGAATTTACTTTTGTGTGAAAAACGATAAGAGAAGAGGACAGGATGTTGTGGATATGATCCAGGATGTGACCAGTGCCTTCATAGGCGACATGACCGACGATGAACAGGTACACGCTTTGCATGATTAAATTTCATTGGAAATTATTCAAGGAAAATTAGTGATAATAACTATAATGTGGAAAGACACGACGGTTCTGAGTATGTGGGAGTAAGTAAATACTCGGAAATGCCGTGTATGTTTACAATCAAGATTCAGGTGTCCCGAAAATATGTTCTTATGTAAATATTTGCAGCTTGTTAAGGCCTAAATTGACTTGGTTGATGCTTATAAAATTTTTAAGATACAAAGATGTTAAATCATTTCACCCAGAAAGTTGTTGTGGAAGCGGTTAGGGCAAAACTCGAAAGAAAGGGAAAAGTAGACCCAGACAAGTACCCGGATGACTATACGAACATCAACGTTGTGTCAACTCTTCCACCCATTGGCACGCGGGTTGTCCGGGGTTCAGATTGGAGTTTCGAGGAACAGGACTCAGGGGGGCCAGGGACAATCATTAACCATTCCAAGGATGACAGTAGGTCGCTTCTTGATCTTATACTTGTACTTGGGTTTGTTCTTTGGCCCACTTTTCCTCACATTTGGGGCAGGTAAGTGCTGTTTATTTCTAAGTCCACAAACATCAACAGACTAAAAAGACCCCTGCCTCACTTAAAACTTGGCTCAAACTAAATTCCAAAAAGAATATAATATTTGTCCATCGCTTTTTTACGTTTGAATTGGATGCGTGATTAATAAAATATCGATGACATTAAATCTAATTAAAGAAATAAATGAACTTGATTATGATGTACTCAAAAGTCGTCTCATGAACGATGGTGGTTTTTTAATAATGTAAATATTCGTAAAGGCGCTGTATAGTTTGTAATTATCAAGAAGTGTATGCAGTAACCGTGCATTCGTTGTGTTTATGAAATACGGCTTTGTGCCAGTGCCTTTAAGTGTCGTTACTATGAAAACAATGTAGCTGTATCTTTAATATAAAAAACTGTTCCATTTCAGAGTATGTGTGGGTTAATTGGGATTTGAACGATAGAGTATGTCGCTACCGTTATGGAGCTGACGGGAAATACGACTTGAAAATTATTGATGAACCGAGAGAAGTAAAGAAGGATGAACTCATAGCGATAGGTGTCAAGGTTCAACGAGGTAACAGCACGAGTAAACTTTAAGATATCATTTACGATTTCATTTATTTCATGAAGATTGAGATTGAGAAATAAAAAATGTTCTTATAACGATCGTAGTTGTTCGTGTTGCCATTAAGATCTATACTGTTTATGGAAATTTTCATTTCATCTCGAACTGTCAAACTCAACCCTTTCTGCCGACCTAAGACTTTTCTGTGCTTGCTTTCTAGCTTATTGCAAAGGATTAGATAGGAATAAATCCAATCAGAAAGCTCCTTGCAAAAGCTACATCCCGGGACTCGAAAAACCATGGCGGTCCTTCGACTGCAAGATTTGTAAAGAGAACGTGCCGCCTTTAAAGCAAAAACGATAAATTCAAATTCATTCATGTTTATAGTCAATAAGCGCAAGTATTGTGCAATAACCAAACTGCGGACAGGGGCTGGCAAAGAATGTTATCTTAAATGCTTCGATAAAATTATCAAACTCGAGATAGAAAATAGACCATGATTTGTAGAAATGACTCGGTACATTAGGACCGCAAGGAGTTTACTTCCTTTCATCGTACAATTGTTTTTGTCATTTGTGCTTGCATAAACTGTATTGAATACCTGTTGAACCGAAACATTGAGTATATGTTTCATAAAAATCAACCGATTAAATTTGAACATACCTCGATGTCATAACACTAAAAATGTAACTGTTTCTTTCAAAAAACTACTTGTAGTCAAAATACAGGTATGACAATGTGTCCCCTTTAAATAGCATGTTGTCAATATAAATTTTAAAATAGTGCAAAGTTTGTAATATTAAGTGTTATTATTTTCCATGTTCACTGATATGAAGTCTTCAGTGGTATTTTCACAGTTCATATTTCATATTTCACATTTGGGAATGTAACATTCCATATATGACATAAATAAGACCCGAATAACAAGATTAACCATGCCGCCAAATATAAAGAGGATAAAACATGGTTTAGAATATTTGCAAAAATATTATTTCATGATAGAGATAGAACACAGTTGAATAAAATGTTCACATTATTCTGAAATAAATTACCTTGAATGTTATCAAGAGATTTATGGTAATTTTTTTAAACATACAAATTTTTTGACATAGTGTCCAAGCTAGTGTCCATGAATGCCCGGTAAAACTAAGACAATGTACTTTTGTATCAGAATTTTTGTTCTAGTTTGCAAATGCATAAACTAGAATCTTAATAACAACCAAAATTCATTAAATTACTTTTAATGATAATATTACTTTGTTTCGTTCAAAGGTATTAATTATTCAATTGAATTATAATTAGACCTACCCTGATAATAGTGATTTTACCGGATAGTTGTGCAGTTACTTTAAAACTCAACACTTTAAAACTTTACTTTTAAAACTTAAATAACAATATACATGTTAGATCCATGATGATATATAAGGACCTCCTTCATACTTTCCATTTGAAGAATATAGGGCGCATTCATACATGTACGTTAATTATTTCCCACAATCGGTCCTAATAACAACAAAAGCACCTTTTTCGTCCCTCATTGCATTAATAAAGTCAATATTCTTGTTTTAAAGGTTCTCAATGCCAAACTTCTTGTTATCTGACCATACAGGTCACGTTCAATGGGCGCGGCCATTTTTATTATATCGCAAATGACACGGCGTCTACGATTGGCCACGGTAAGGGAGGAAACTGGAGATTACTAAAAGATAACTAAATATCACCAGAAGGGCGCTGGTATCAAGTCAGCAAGGATTAAGTTGGACATTTCGAGACTGACGATAGTTTTGCGTAGTTAGATGCGTTCATTTCTACAATCAAACTCCTTTCCATCATATCATTGTCATTTGGGCAAAAAGTGATTTTACGTATGCAACACATTGCAATACGAAAATGACCTTTTGCTTTATGTCACCCACATTATAATGAAAGAGGCTCTAAGATTCAAATCTTTTAAATAAGACACCCACAAGTTATCATTATAGCATTGATAAGATCTCTTATTGCGTGGCAGGTTCTGATTGGTCATACGGAAACTTAGATGGAGGAGAAGGAAACTACGGTGTAGTTGTGAGGAAACGAGAAGATGGAATGGTCAAGGTGATGTTCTACATCCTATTCTCTTTATTGGAAACAATTAAAATCATGAATACATAGACGACAGTTTAATACTTGAGTTTACATTTAATGATATGCAATAGATGTTATACAATTGATTTGAATCCACGTGCATACAAACCTGGTGCATTTTAGTGGTTGCAAATTTTTTCAGGTGTTTGGTTATGTTACAGTGAGGGGCAAGAAGGGATAGTAAGATTGTGTTGTGGCGTTTAAAGGCATTTATGTTCGGAAATAGGTATTTCAAAGAAGAGCGACTGGAGACAACTTCACTTTATAAATATTTGGGTATATAATTCTGCAAAAACCTTTCTTGGAACTTTCAACCAGGCAGCAACCCAAGCTAGAAAAAAAGTGTTTATTTCTATTTGTTAACAAACCCATATCTAAGGTGATCTCTCGTACAAATTCTTTTTTTAAATCTTTGATAGTAAAATAATTAAAATTATTGTATGGGTTGGAAATATGGGGTTTACTAAATATAGATACAATTGAAAAGGTTCATCTATTACATCTATGTAAAAGATATCTAGGAGTAAAATTAAGTACACCTAGTGTTATGGTTTATAGAGAACTAGGAAGGTTCCCAATTAATATTTACACCTCTATAAATGCAGTCAAATATTGGCTGAAACTTTTAGCTTTGTCTCCTAATAGAATACCAAAAAAATGTTATAATATGATGTTCTTGTATAACAAGAATGGACAAAGAAATTGGGTATCCCAGGTTGGAAACTTTTTATTTTCTATTGGCTTTGGAAACATTTGGACTGATCTGTATGTAGAATGTCAGATCAATCATTATTCATTAATTCCCTAACTGTTCGACTTAAAGACATTTATCTTCAAACATGGTGTGATAAAAATCATTTGTCAAGTAAATATTTTACTATTCACAATTTAATAACGACTTATTCAAAGAAACCTACTTGACATGTATTGATATAAAGAAATTTAGGCACGCTTTCGATGCTCTTCACACGATTTATTAATCAAAACTGGTAAATATAGAGGTGTTAAAAAGGAAGACCGAATATGTACACTTTGCACTTTAAATGAAAAAGAAGACGAACACCATTTTCTTTTTATTTGTCCAGTATATAATGCATTACGATGTAAGTATATTAAACAGTACTACTATGTCCATCCAAGTATTATAAAATTCTGTAATCTAATGAACAGTAGAAATCAAATTACATGTACAATACAAAATCTGGCTATGTACATCTACAGCAATTAAGTACAGAACATATGTCATATCACTAAAGTGCAAAGAATTAACTCATGTAAATCCCAACTACTTCTGTATATGTACATAGGCCTGAGGCCTCTTCAGTCGGAAATAAAGATTGATTGATATGTTAAGTAATGGTAATATTGCAAATAACTTGTCTATTTATGGTATGTTTACGAATTAACTGTCTAAAAGTCTTTGTAGGCTAGTGTGAAAGCAAGAGCGAATCAGGCATATATTGATAATAGGGATTATACAGTGTATTTATTTGTATATTTTGTTCAAGACTACTTACAATTATCTTCGGCTCAGTTCAAGTTTCTCTCTGATTATAGTGAGTCAGGGTAATAATTGATTATTTTTATGGTTGACGTTTTCAGTCATTTTAAATAATTGTTTTCCAAAGACCGTATGATTCCACATGACGACTTAACTTCATAGATATATCGGCTAGTTTTCTTCCTTTCTTTTTGAGTGTGTATGTAGGGTTACAATTTGTTTCTTTTTATGGTTGACGTCAATGAATTTTTAATTATTTCCAAAGACCCTATCATTCCAAATGACGACCTTACTTCATGGAGATATCGGCTAGTTTTCTTACTTTCTTTGTGAGTGTATGTAGAGTTACAATTTGTATCAAACGACAACTACATAGTGATTTTCAAATTATTATCAGGTCCGTTGGTCAAATGGAGAAATCACTCCCTGTAAATACGGCTGCGACGGAAAGATGGAACTTAAAATTTGGTAAGTACTATACAAGTCTGGTCTCATAATCACCATTTATTTTTTAAAAAGCTAAACTTGACATAATATACACAAAATGCCTTTTTTAAATCAAGATTACGAACATTCTAAATCACTACTTAAAATTAAGACTTATTTTGTTTAGGAAATATTTTTTCGCTCAACGATAATGCATTCAATCACACGCATACCTTAAACAAAGAGATAGTTTTAAAAAATGTTTTATTGACATTCTCATTTGATGTTGTGAACATGTACAGCTTTTCTAAACTGATCACCAATACAAATTAAACGCGGCTTAAATACTTTCAGTCAAGCGGATAAGCCAGTAATCCAAAGTCCAACACCCCAGAAAGTTTCAACACAACCTCCTTCGGGACAATCATCTGTACCTGGTGTGAAAGGTAAATTCATCATCATTATGTTTATTTCCTCCATAAGGAGATTATGGGATACATGAAATGAACAGTTCGAGACATTTACATTACGAAATTTGAAGAAGTGTTTATGTTAAGAAGAGATGTTAGGATAGTTCCTGTATGTACACATTCTAGCTGTTGTTTAAGAGTAACTTGATTTAGGGACTGCATCATGGGTGATAACTCTTTCTGCACAGTTCTCTGTTATATATTGCCATGGTTGACATGACATACGCTGCACACCTGTTTTGAAAGTCACACATAAGTTCTTAGTCCAGAACTGTATCAACAGGTCTGCCAATGAGGTACTGTGTTAATGTCTCATCATCTACCTCGTTGAGGAGTGCACAGAAGGTCAACGGGAAGTTATTGTTACGTCTATTCCAGAATCCAGTGTATATAGGCTCAAGAAAGTGACAAGATGTCAGGACACACCTTAAGTATAATTCAAAGGCCTAACGAAGCCTTTGTATGTTTAATGTGCAGTATGCATGTTAAAAACAAAGAAGGTTAGCAATGAGTGATTAGGTGTTTTTTGTTTTGCATGTATATTCTTTTATATCATATAGATAATTTTCCGATGGAGATCCAAATCATCTGGGATTAATTTGATACAAATAGTGTACATATGTACTGACAGGAGGAAATTGTAAATGACATGAAAGTTTAATTTTTTAGAAGGAATTGATATATATGTAAACTATTGTTGTTTGCAAACATACATGTACACTACCTAGTGAAATAAAAGATGACGACCCGAAATTCAATGACAGGTCAGAAGTGGCATTCTAAAAGAAATATACCCTTCCAAAATACTAGATTGCACCATCAGGAGACCTGGGAGCGGTAAAAGATTACAGTAGAACACGGATATAACGAACTCGGATATAGCGAACAATCGGATATACCGCACAATGTTTTAAGTCCCGTGAAGATGATCCAAGATGGTGGCCAAACGCGGATAGCAAACACTGGATATAGTGAACAAAATTCGTTGGTCCCATGGAGTTCGTTATTTCCGTGTTCTACTGTATACTCTTCTTGCGATGCCTTTGGCTGAGTTGTGAGAATTGCCCACACGATGCTTGAAACAAACCATGCATGATGCTTGAACAAAACAATACAGGTCTACGATATGTTAAAACCAAACCATATATGTCCGCACGATTTTTGAACCAAACCGTACAGGACCACACGATGCTTGAACCAAACCGTACAGGACCACACGATGCTTGAACTAAACCATACATGACCGCAGGATATTTGAACCAAACCATACATGACCGCACAATGCTTGAACAATATCAAACAGGACAATACGATGCTTAATCCAAACCATACAGAACCTCACTATGTTTGAACTAAACCACTTAGGAACGCACGTAACCAAACTGTTATCTGAATCGCAATTTCAAACCCTGACGTTATTGATGTAAGGCTTGTTTGAACCAATGGTAATCAATATAGTCTCTAATATGTATAATTCTCTATGCGCTAGTTAAACTCTGTTGTAGAGGAGAAAGAGCTGCCTTCCCTGGAGACTCCCCACGTATTCTGGCGGTGGAAGGACGGCTTGGGCCAGTGGCGACTCTACAGTAGAGAGGCCACTAAGAAACTGGAAGAGGAATACATGAAGGGAGGTCGCTCTTGTTTGGTGAAGAAAGGCACTGAATCGTAAGTTTACATTGATTATATTAAATCTATAACAATGGTAGTTTTCTTCAAAACTGACACTGATTCTATAGATTAGGTAATAAGACCCTTATGTACGATATTTATTTTCTTATAAACAAATGATTTGACTTAAACCAGTATTTTCAGGAGTACCCTTGTTTGTATTGTACTTAAGATTGATGACTGCTTTGCTATATCTTCTAAAGCATGTTTAATCCTTCTTCTGATATAAAGTTAAACATTTTTGCTTGAATTACAGAAAAAAAGAGAAACAATTTGGCCTCTTGAACGTTTATCCCCATTTCCCTATAATTTTAGCTAACGCTTTACAAAGTGATGCTACTAATTCTTCTAATGTGCCATAATGCCGTAGGAGGTGGTCTTTATCTATTTACGTTTAGATATTTCTTATTTTACAGATGTCGTGTCATTATTCAAAAGCCGTTTCATGAAAGACAATTACAAGGTGGATCAAAAACAGATGTTGATCGAATAAGTATGTACCTGTGTTTTCTAAATGTTGAATTTTCCAGTTGTAAGTTTAAGGGCAATGAGATCAAAGTTAACCATACATGCCAGGTACCTTGTTTTTAATAACTTTGTCCTGCTGTGGTAACAATTTTACTGCCCTATGACAAGAAAGACAAGGTATTTATGTATTTATGTATCTTTATTGTAACGAGGGCAACGTTTCAGTAAAGGTTATTATAAGTGAACATAAAGACATATAGATAGGATAAGGAGGTAACAATACCAACATGATGAGGTAAAAATTCCATTAACGGATAAAACATTTATCCCATCCTGAATTATGAAAATATCGTTAAACGTTAAAGGGGGTAAGATAAATTTGACATCTCGTGTCGAAAAGACCCCCTCCATTTATATATCTTGGAGTCTTGACGTATAGCATTTTTTTCCATGATATATACAAATAATACATATAGTATTAGGAAAGATATATCGAATTTTAGTTTTTATTATTTTATAGAAAAAAAGATTGAAGAAAGCAATGGTTCAAGGGCAATCACATGATGGAGTATTGAGATAACCTTTCATTGTCTTGTAATGCCATAACAATGCTTCATGAGGCAAAGGGTGACGTCATTTGGACGAAAATATAATAATTCGATAATTTTCCTTTCAGTTTAACTGATCAAAACGAATATCAAAGAGAAACATTCTCTTCTTTTGTTTCAGTCGTCAATGACATGAGCAGAGACGAGATGATTAGCTGTGAACTAGCCATTGATGACCGAACTTCGTGGGTTTTATAAACATTCCTTCATGTCGGATCAATTGATTGTCAAAATGATCAGCTGTAGCGAACTAGTCCGATCGATCCTATCTTGTGTAAATATTCTTCAATGACTCTACATGTCAAATTCTCAGCATACATTCCTGTCACTGCCAGTCGCACCATATGACCATATACATTTTGCATGCAAACGTTTCAGTATTTCTGCGAAGGGATTCATTTCAATGTCGCATTCCTATCATCAACCCCTATTTGAAGAACATGTTTTTTGTGGAACTCTATAGAGTCCTTCCTCGGATGACAAGTGTCATATCGTTGCAATTATGATTTAGCTTTTAAAAAAGACGCAGCTGATAATTTGTAAATAATTTTGAATAAGATGACGTACGGGTTGTTGTTTTTAATTAAGATGTGTAATTTAACGATGTTTTTAATGATTTAAAAGAAAATCATGACTAAATAACAGGTGTAAGAATGTTCATTTTTGCAAAAATAAATTATTTATAAGTAATGTCTGTGTGTGTGGACAATTTTTGGTAAGATACAGTTACCGCGATGTAAGTTTTAAGGGACGTTAGATAACACCATTAGCAGCCCGGACCAAGGTCGGGGTTCTGTTTAGCACTATCCAATGCCTTTGCCTGTGCTTTTCTATTGCTTGTAACTTTTTCCACGTAATGTTTTCCGAATTCAAATACATATAACTCCCTACTAATACCCCGTTTGGATTCTTGGACACGTTCATATATAAGATCAAAAGTTCTGAAACCTATAAAATAGCGAATTGCTGATACTTGACAAGGTTCTCACACGACTTTGGGAAAATGCTATATTTTGCTTATAACATATAATTGTTTTTCCCAAGAAAAGTGCTCATTGATAGTGTAATGTCGAAAGTCACCAGATATTGGATAGGTCCATGTTAGGGCCAAATAGGTTTTTGAGAACTCACGAATAAATGGTTCATTATATAACCTGTGCATTTTTATACATATTCATAATTCAAGGTCAAGTTCACGAGTTCTGAAATTTAAAAAATGATGATAAAAAGTTTGTAAAGTCACCTTAATGAAAGTCATGAATTCTGAAGGATTCTAGTTGTGACTGCATTTTCTTGTGATTGTAATGGTGTTTTGCTTAAGAGTGCCTTTACAATTGACTTATACAACTAAAGCTGAGAAATACTGGTGTACACTTCTTAACATGCCTGACTAAAGATTACCAAAACAATGTTATTACATGCTTATATCACTAGCCAATGAAGGCAAACATTCATAGGCAACAGAGATTAAAAACATTCCGTTTCATTTTGGATTTGGAAATTGGTAACTATAAATTGTTCATTGAATTATTCAAGCAGATGATAATTTACTCTAATCCTGGCAATCATCTTTGAAAAAGAACATTAAATGTATTTACTATAAGCGATTTAAATCTTTATTAAATGCGGAGAGTTACTTAGTAAAAAATTATATTTCTCAATATTTAAAAATCATATTTTCAAGATTTTGGTTCTGTAACTTTACATAAGCGGTAGAAACTGGTAGATACATAGATGTAACTTATAATCAAAGGCATTGTTTATTAAGTAAATCCAATGGCAATTGTTGAAGATGAGTGGCTTGTATTTTTTTGTATTTGAAGCTGATCATAGAAAAAAGTATGAATTAAAATGTCAGCTAATACATAACTATGATTCAATTTATATCCATTTTTTAAGTGAAATAATATTAATATTATGGAGGATGTTTCCATATAACTATACTATGTTGACAAGAAACACAAATCTAAGTGAAAATAGGTAATTATGCGGATGTTATAATAAAAAGTGTGTATGTGTATTTTGGGCTGGAGGCCTGTTACTAAATAAAACGTCAGTCAGTCTGTCTGTTATGGTATTGTGTCGTATATTCCTAGGAATCATCCAGGAACCCTGTTTGCGAATTAAGTTACTTTTAAGTAAAAGAAATATATCATGTTCACAAAGGCTTCAAGAAACCGAGAATCATGATCCATCAATAATCAATAACGTAATACCGGTTGAAAATGGTGTAGTGAATTAATACCAGTATTTGATAAATGTTACCAAATAAGACTGCGAAACGAAAAGGTTATGTAAGTTGCTATTTGCACGCATTTGAAGGTCTCTAACACCTGGTTCAGTATAAATAAATTCTAGACTTAAGTCTGTCTACATATATCCGCAGAATATAAACGTGTTTAAGAAAGCAAATGAAATCCTTGTTTGATCCTATGAAACTTATGAAACCATAAAAATAAGCTTATATACAATTTGTATATCATCGGGACTTTTTCTACTCTGACGGAGCCAGCTTTAGAAATCAAAAGTAAATTAGACTATTTCATTTGAATTAAGCATGCATTAGTAATTATACACTTGCTTTATATAGACATAGAATCGGGGATATATATATATATATATATATAAAGAAGAATGAATAGAGCCGGTCACTCTGTAACTCATCAGATTGTCTTTGATATATCAAAGAAGGTGCTACACGGCTACATGTCTACCTTATTAGGGTTCACGTGGTCACAATATCACTCAATTTAAATCCCCAATAGGCAAGGAGCATCTGTGCAAGATTTCATCATACAAAGAGTTTCGTTTCTGAATGAGAAGACGAAAATAAGCTTTAGCACGTGACTCCTGGACACATGGACTCCACATCTTTGGATTATGGTCATGGAATATTTCAGGTACCGTTAGCAAAGATTTCTGGTTTCCAAGCATTTTGCTCCTGGAGAAAATGACGAAAATATGCTTATAGTCGAGCCTCATTACAGGACTCAAACTCATTACATATAATTCATGTTTCCCGACAACCATGGTCTTTGTCCATAAGAATTACATTTTCTTGGGCTTTTGTCTCTATAAGAAGACGAATTAATCTAAAACTACATGATTAATCGGATCATCATATTGTGTGTAATAGGACTGTGAAAATGAAAGTGCTACTTTAAGCTTTTCGTAGCTAGGTTCTAAGAAAATGAAATATGTGTACTTTACATTGTTGCATAAATTACATGTCCACTTATGCTTTTTCTAAAACTGTTTTAAAACATGACGTGATCACAGACGTGTCACCCAATTTTATAAAGCTTTTGTAAATGTTCAAAATCCATTTAATATCTTAAAAATTAATAGATAAATAATTGGTCAGGAAGTTCTTACCATCTGCTCTCCAACATAAGTGTATTTCAATTCCGTATCAATTAAGGAAAAGGTCGCGTACAGACAACACCAGTGTCTCCGATTAAAAAAAATTATACTGTAATTCATTTGACAAGGGACACTATGCACAAGGGGCACAGGTGTGTAATTGGAGTCAAATATGTCAAATTTCACAAATGTTGTTGTTTATGTAAATTATTAGCTAAATGCCTATCAGGTCAGTTTAGTGACAATGAACCTGTATTTTGAAGAAGTAAGTCATTTAACTAATATACATGTAGTCGTGACGCAGAATTTCGTCGTCCACAGATTTTTCTATGAGTGTATGAGAATTAATGATTCTTCGCTTTTATTTTGCTGAATTTTATGTTTTTGGAATTGTTGTAAAGAATAAAAGTAGAAACTGTTCAATCAAAAACTAAATGAAAGAACATAATTTTGGACATATCTTTGTCCAATAAATGTTTGTGTCAAGACCATAAGTAATAAATGGGTCAAAACGACTTCATATCTTCAGCCGTCTAATTGATCAATATTTGCCTTTTTCAAAGCGGTATAGATATATTTAGGCACTGGACAAAATTCCTCAATGCAGACGTCAATTTTTGATAGTGACGATTTGCTAGCCAGACCTTCATGAGCAAGTCCCCTTTCGATATAACAGCGTATATAGTCTTTATTCAACTCCGTGTTATATTTCATATAAAATGGAACTGAGATGCCCATTAATACATTTCTTAAATAATGTTTTGAAGAGTTACTCCCCTTTGCAAAATATTGATCAGACGAGTTCAATACTCTGACGTAGATAGTGATTAATATTTTACTGTACTTTCAAAACTTTCAAAAACGAGAATGAGAATTTCAGTTGAAATCCTTTGTTAACATAAATTATTTTATTTTGAATGATTAAGCATTGATTTTTACAAAACTAGTTAAACTTAATTCCACTTCCGGTTTTATAACATATCACCCAGTAAATATTATTTCTAATTCCCAGTCTTATATGTAGTTTCTTGTATAAATATCGTTTTTATGAGGAAGTTACCGCTTGTAATTTAACCCTTTCACAATATTTGGTTTTGTTTCCCTTGTCTCTGAAGGAATGGCGGTTCGAGTCTACATGTACTTGAATCGAGCAATTTATAGAATAGGAAAACAGTTTGCTTTCAGTTTCACTTGAAAGAATTCATCAAAATAGATGGGCTAACATAGGTAAGATTACAAACATTCATGTGAAACTTCTTTATTATCGCACATTGACATTTGAAAGCAGATAACATTTCTCTCTTTAATTAGAAAAAACACAATATGAGGTGATGACTTACATTGAAAAGAAATAGATGGATAATGTCTCCTTTATCGGTGATTAGAAAGTTTCAACACACATGATTCTGTTGTTCTCAAGCCAAGTATCACTAAAGCTTAATATCTTAAACATCATTAATTTTTTTCCAAGTTCAATCAGTTTACTTCAGGTAAAGGATACCAAATCTGTTCTGTTGAATTTGTACATATTGAAATGACAATAAAAGGCTTAGTTGTAGTATTGTCAACATTTGTCATCATCCGTCTCGGTTTTTAAGCTCTCCTTAAACTTTCGAAGTATCACATTACAAATACTGTAAGTTTCAATTTGAATAATCCTTGCTTTTTTTATCTTTTTTGTTTTTATTTTCTTTTAAGGTGAGATTAAACAAGGACGTGTATAATTCTAATTTTTGTTTGTTACACAGAACTTACCACGATTTTACATTGATTTCGACTCTACGTGTTGAAGAGTTGTGTAAAGTTCTTATTAGTAATTATAAGTATATCGTGTGTAAACTTATTACCTAATATAGAAAAAAGAAAGAAATGAGGAGACAGAGATAAAATAAAGAGGATAGAGAAAAAGTGGAAGGATAGGGGAGATAATAGAAAAGGTTAAGTAGAGAAGCAGCCAGTCCAATTCTTCAAAATAGTTTCATAATCTTCACCAAATATATATTTTTCAACATCATAGTGAAACTTTATAATGTTATTTAAATGTTTAAAGTTTAATTCTTTGGTCATACACTTACATCTGTAGATGTACTTTTTAATGATAGTAAATAGAAAGTTGACAAGAATGCTATCGTTGGGGTCGCCAAGGAGAAATGAGAAGAGATTAAAATCAATATTATGACCGGTTTCATTTTCAAACCATATCCGACAATTTTCTAAAAGTAACTGCACTTTATAGCAGCAATAAAACAAGTGTTCAATCGTTTCATTTTCACATTCACATAAAGAGCATCGCTGATCATCATTACGCCCAATGGTGTAAAGAAAAGCTTTAGTCACAATTATTCTGTGTAGAAGTCGATATTGAAAGTTTCTGATTTTGTTGTCGATAGATGATTTTTTATTAATTTGAAGCACTTTGACATGTGCTTTTTCGTAATGACATGATTAGTTTTGCTTTCCCATTTATGGCAAAATATTTCCAATGAGACCTGATTTTGTTCACACAAGAGTTGGTATATGAATTTGCAATCTTCGGAGCGAATAAGACGTTCTAATAAGTTGCAATTTTGAACAGGAATGATCATAGGGAGAATCTGCTGTTGATTTTTCAAAGTGGAAATATGTTCATTGGGAAGATATTTAAGCAATTTGAAATAAGCTAGATATGTATCGCGTATATTGAATTCATTTTGAATTGATTTATACTCTTTGATTTCACTTTCTTTCTTTTTAATATGATAGACGTGTTTTAGTCCGTTATCGTGCCATTGGATAAAGAAATTTACATCTTTGTTTGCAACAAAATTCATCAATGGGGTTTCTAAGAAAGAACTGATATCAGATATATCGTCACTTCGCAGTTCTGCGTAACTGGTTATAACATCTCTCTGAAAAGAATTTTTTTTTATCAGTTTACTTGTTCTTTGTAACCCTCGTTTTTGGAAGTAAAACAAAGTGAGATCATAACATGGATAAAAACATAATTTAGATAAGTTTTGCCAAAGGCCATCTGTTGATATTCGTTTGATCCATTTGATTTTTAGATATTTATTAAAATTAGGAAAGTCAGTCATTTTAAGACCCCCATGTAAAAAGTCATTTGTTAACATTTTTCTCTGTATTTTGTCTCTTTTGTCAGACCATATAAATATATGTAAAATAGTATCTAGACGTTTAAAAAAGTCATTATCTGGGTCTCGGAGGGATGTGAAGAGATGTGTAAACAATGGGTGTATTTGGGATTTTATTATTGTTACCTTTCCTTTTAAAGTTAGTATCTTTGTGGACCATAAGAATAGAAGTTTTCTAGCTTTTTCAAATTGTTTTTCGAAATTCGACTTTATCATATTTTGAAGATCAACATTGAAGATAATGCCAAGTATTTAAAAGGGTTCTTTTGACCAACGTAAGGGGATATGCGAGCAAATGTTTTCAGTGTTATTTTTCTTAGACCCAATCCAAATAAACATACTTTTATGGTAATTAATGTTTAAACCTGAGCAGGCAGCGAAATTCTTCAAAATAACACCATCAGCCCGGAGCAAGGCCGGGGTTCTGTTTTAGCACTATCAAATGCCTTTGCCTGTGCTTTTAAATTACTTGTAACTTTTTTCCAAGCAATGTTTTCCGAGTTCAAATACATATAACTCCCTACACAATACCCCGTTTGGATTCTTGGACACGTTCATATATAAGATCAAAAGTTCTGAAACCTATAAAATAGCGAATTACTGAGACTTGACAATGTTCTCACACGACTTTGGGAAAATGCTATATTTTGCTTATAACATATAATTGTTTTTCCCAAGAAAAGTGCTCATTGATAGTGTAATATCGAAAGTCACCAGATATTGGATAGGTCCATGTTAGGACCAAATAGGTTTTTGAGAACTCACTAATAAATTGTTCATTATATAACCTGTGAATTTTTATACATATTCATACTTTAAGGTCAAAGTTCAAGTTCACGAATTCTGAAATTTAAAAAATGATGATAAAAAGTATGTAAAAAACCTTAATGATAGTCATGAATTATGAAATTGTAATGGTGTTTTGCTTTGATAACTATATAAATTGTTCATTGAATTATTCGGGTAGATGATAATTTACTCTAATCTTTAGAAAAACATCAAATGTATTTACTATAAGCAATTTAAATCTTTATTAAATGCGGGGAGCTACTTGGTAAAAAATTATATTTCTTAATGTTTAAAAATCATAGTTTCACG
Source organism: Phorcus lineatus (assembly GCA_921293015.1). Taxonomy (NCBI): domain Eukaryota; kingdom Metazoa; phylum Mollusca; class Gastropoda; order Trochida; family Trochidae; genus Phorcus; species Phorcus lineatus. The sequence continues at coordinate 4,628,635 of OV121081.1, read as the reverse complement.
ATTTCGGTTCTGTAACTTTAAATAAGCAGTAGACACTGGTAGATACATAGATGTAACTTCAAACAAACAAATCATGAGGCATTGTTTATTAAATTAATCCAATGGCATATCAGTTGTTGAAGATGAGTGGCTTGTATTTTATGTATGTGAAGCTGATCATAAGAAAAAAGTATGAATTAAAATGTCAGCTAATACATAACTATGATTATTATAGAATTGAATTTATATCCATTTTTTAAAAGAAATAATATTAATATAATGAAGGATGTTTCCCTATATACCTATACTATGTTGACAAGAAACACAAATCTAATATATATATAAAGAAGAATGAATAGAGCCGGTCACTCTGTAACTCATCAGATTGTTTCTGATATATCAAAGAAGGTGCTACAAGGCTACATGTCTACCTTATTAGGGTTCACGTGGTCACAATATCTATCAACTTAAATCCCCAATAGGCAAGGAGCATCTGTGCAAGATTTCATCATACAAAGAGTTTCGTTTCTGAATGAGAAGACGAAAATAAGCTTTAGCACGTGACTCCTTAGCACATGGACTCCACATCTTTGGATTATGGTCATGGAATATTTCAAGTACCGTTAGCAAAGATTTCTGGTTTCCAAGCATTTTGCTTCTGGAGAAAATGACGAAAATTTGATTATAGTCGAGCCTCATTACAGGACTCAAATTCATTACATATAATTCATATTTCCCGACAACCATGGTATTTGTCAATAAGAATGACATTTTCTTGGGCTTTTGTCTCTATAAGAAGACGAATTAATCTAAATCTACATGATTAATCGGATCATCATATTGTGTGTAATAGGACTGTGAAAATGAAAGCTTTTCGTAGCTAGGAAATATGTGTACTTTACATTGTTGCATAACTTACATGTCCAATTATGCTTTTTCTAAAACTGTTTTAAAACTGTTTTTGTAAAGAATAAAAGTAGAAACTGTTCCATCAAAAACTAAATGAAATAACATAATTTTGGACATATCTTTGTCCAATAAATGTTTGTGTCAAGACCATAAGTAATAAATGGGTCAAAACGACTTTATATCTTCAGCCGTCTAATTGATCAATATTTGCCTTTTTCAAAGCGGTATAGATATATTTAGGCACTGGACAAAATTCCTCAATGCAGATGTCAATTTTTGATAGTGACGATTTGCTAGCCATGAGCAAGTACCCTTTCAATATAACAGCGTATATGGTCTTTATTCAACTCCGTGTTATATTTCATATAAAATGGAACTGAGATGCCCATTAATACATTTCTTAAATAATGTTTTGGAGAGTTACTCCCCTTTGCAAAATAATGATCAGACGAGTTCAATACTCTGACGTAGATAGTGATTAATATTTTACTGTACTTTCAAAACTTTCAAAAACGAGAATGAGAATTTCAGTTGAAATCGTTTGTTAACACAAATTATTTTATTTTGAATGATTAAGCATTGATTTTTACAAAACTAGTTAAACTTAATTCCACTTCCGGTTTTATAACATATCACCAAGTAAATATTATTTCTAATTCCCAGTCTTATATAGTTTCTCGTATAATTATCGTTTTTATGAGGAAGTTACCGCTTGTAATTTAACCCTTTCACAATATTTGGTTTTGTTTCCCTTGTCTCTGAAGAAATGGCGGTACGAGTCTACATGTACTTGAATCGAGCTATTTATAGAATAGGAGAACAGTTTGCTTTCAGTTTCACTTGAAAGAATTCATCAACATAGATGGGCTAACATAGGTAAGATTACAAACATTCATGTGAAACTTCTTTATTATCGCACATTGACATTTGAAAGCAGATAACATTTCTTTCTTTAACACAATATTAGTTCCAATCAAACGGGTTTTTGAATTAGAAAAAACACAATATGGGTGATGACTTACATTGAAAAGAAATAGATGGATAATGTCTCCTTTATCGGTGATTAGAAAGTTTCAACACACATGATTCTGTTGTTCTCAAGCCAAGTATCACTAAAGCTGAATATTTTAAACATCATTAATTTTCTCCAAGTTCAATCAGTTTACTTCAGGTAAAGGACACCAAATCTGTTCTGTTGAATTTGTACATATTGAAATGACAATAAAAGGCTTAGTTGTAGTAATGTCAACATTTGTCATCATCCGTCTCGGTTTTTAAGCTCTCCTTAAACTTTGGTAGTATCACATTACAAATACTGTAAGTTTTAATTTGAATAATCCTTGTTAATGTATATTGTACTATTCCATATTTGAAACTTGTAAAAATTAGATAAGAAAAAATCTTTACATCAAATTTACTCCAATAAAAAACAAAGAAAACGAAAGAAATTTTAAATAAAATATATTTTATTTGCATCATTTCCGGATAATGATCTACTTAAAGTTTACGATCAACAAGACATTTTTCCTCTCTGGAAATCTAATGTGAGCAGAGGAGTTCAAATCATGGCTGGAAGTATGAAAATGGTTCTCCCCCAAAAAAAACCATCGAGGTTGAATTGTCTGACAATTTTTTCCCAGTAAACTGTTGATGTATAGTAGACCTTATTGCATATATATAGTCAACATCTGGTACATTTTTATGATGCAATTCTTCTATTACTTTTAAGCTTTTTCTTTTTTTTTACGAATTACGCCTGGATTTTGTCCAAGAGTTTTTCAAAGCTTGACGTGATTATAAGAGTTGATAACTCTTTACGAAATATACATATGTATTAACATAAATAGTTGGACAGGAAATTATCATAATCTGCATGATGACGATGTTGGTATCTACTGAAACGTAGGTTATTATTTGCAATTAACTCAAGGAATTTGCATTTTCTCATCTTTCCTACATAAGTGTATTTCAATATTTACTGTATCAATTAAGGAAAAGGTCACGTAAAGACAACAACATTGTCTCCAATAGAATAAATTATACTGAAATACATTTGACAAGGGACACAAGGCACCTAAAAGGGGCACAGGGTATGAAATTGGAGTCAAATATGTAAAATTTCATAAATAGTGTTTCTATCGAGAAGAAGTGGTTGTTTCTAAAAATCATCACCTAAATGCCTATCAGTTCAGTTTAGTGACCATGAACCTGTAACTTTTAAGACTTATTTATAGCAGACACAAAGTCAAGTTTTAGTTTGTTATGTTAATTATGTCATTTAACTAATATACGTGTAAGTGGGATGCCGATTTCGTGGTTGATATATTTTTCTATGACTATGAAAATTAATGATTCTTTGATATTATTTTGCTAAATTTTATGTCTTTTGAATTGTTGTAAAAAATAAAAGTAGAGAACCGTTCAATCAAAATAAAACAAAAACTAAATGAAATAACATTCTTTTTTACATTTCTTTTCCCCAAAACATGTTTGTGTCAAGACCACAAGTCTTAAATGGGTCAAAACGACTTCATCTCTTCGATGGTCGACGAATGTGAACATAAACCCAGCCGTCCAATTGATCAATAATTGCCTATTCATAGCTGCATAGATGACTGGACAAAAATTCCTCAATGCAAACGTGAACTTTTGATAGTCACGATTTGCTAGCCAGACCTACATGAGCAAGTACCTTTTCATTATAACAGCGTATATAGAAATTATTCATCTCCCTCTTATCTTTCATATAAAATGGTACTGAGTTACCCATTAATACTTTTCTTATTTAATGTTTTGAAGAGTAACTCACCTTTGCAAAATACTGATCATTCGAGTTCAATACTCTAACGTAGATAGTGATTGATATTTTGTCTGTACTTTCAAAACTTTAAAAAACGAGAATGAGAATTTCAGTTGAAATCGTTTGATAACACATTTTTTTTTATTTCGAATGATTAAGCATTGATTTTTACAAAACTAGTTAAACTTAATTCCACTTCCGGTTTTATAATACATCACCTAGTGAATAGTATTTACAATTCACAGTCTTATATAATTTCTCGTATAATTATCGTTTTTATGAGGAAGTCACCACTTGTAAGTAAACCCTTTCACAATATTTGGTTTTGTGACCCTGATCTCTGAAAAGATGGAAGTATGAGACTACATCTTGAATCGAGCTATTCATAGAAAAGGAGAACAGTTTGCTTTTGGTTTCACTTCAAAGAATTCATCAAAATAGATGGGCTAAAATAGGTAAGATTACAAACATTCATGTGAAACTTCTTTATTATTGCACATTGACATTTGAAAGCAGATAACATTTCTTTCTTTAACACAATATCGGTTCCAATGAAACGGGTTTTTGAATTAGAAAAACACAATATAAAGTGATGAGTTACATTGAAAAGAAATAGATGGATGATGTCTCCTTATCGGTGATTAGAAAGTTTCAGCACAGATGATTGTGTTGTTCTCAAGCCAAGGTAGCTTTCTTCTGCTTGAGACCTACACACCATACATTTCTTTTTCATAGTCGTCATTCCAACTTCTCTAGTGCCTCTCAGAGATGTAATGACTTAATCTGTATCAGTATCATTGAAGCTTAATACCTTAAACATCATTATTTTTTTCCAAGTTCAATCAGTTGACTTCAGGTAAACAACATCAAAGCTGTTCTGTTCAAATAGTACATTTTGAAATGATAATAAAAGGCTAAGTTGTACTTATGTCAACATTTGGCATCCTCTGTCTCGGTTATTAAGCTCTCCTTAAACTTCCATAGTATCATCTTATAAATACTGTAAGTTTAAATTTGAATAATCCTTGTTAATGTATATTGTACTATTCCATATTAGAAACTTGTAAGAATGAGATATGAAAAAATCTTAACACCAAATTGACTCCAATGAAACAAAGAAAATGAAAGAAATTTTCTTGATAGAATGATCCACTTAAAGTTTACTATCGGCAAGTAATTTTTCCTCTGGAAATCGAATGTGAGCAGAGGAGTGGAAGTATGAATATGGTTCTCCCCCAGAATAACAATTGAAGTTAAATTGTCTGAAGTTGAATTTTGTTTGTTTTTTCATATATATATATATGAAATGTTACGAAATTATTTGTTATAAGAAAATGTTCCCAGTCAAACCAGCAAAACATAACAAGACAATTGTATATTATTTACAATTTAATCAATCAAATAATAAACAAAGTGTTTAAGAGAACAATATCAAGCTAATACAAGTTATAATACAATATAAAATGCGTCACACGAATTAGCTAAATAAATATATTCACCAGTCCTTATGAATCACACATTTGATGAATGTAGAAAACAGTCAGTGGGTCTTGATAGGAGATAGATCAATCTGGCTTGTAAAGGTATCCAAAAACAGTGGCATGGCAGATAATAAGCGCAGATAACAGATCGCAAAATTGATTGTAAGACGCAAGATGAGTAAGAGTTCTAATGCCAGCCTTCCAGAATGTTCTTTAAAAATCCACGATAAACTCCAGTCAGAAATGTCCAACTCAAGCAATCAAGAAATAGATAGAACATTCTAGAATAGATGATTCTAGACACTGCCAGCTAAGACTATCAAAACAAGTGTAAGTGTGGCCCACTAAACAATACAACAATGTCATACAATGTTAAACTCTTTAACAATGACATTCTCATAACAGAAAAAAAAAACAAATCAGTTCAAGTCTTGTGCATACTGATATTGTCTTTACTTACACTATGAGAATGCTAGAATCAAAATTGTTTCAGCCAACTGTAGAGACCTAGCACAAAAACAGAAACGTAAGGAAGTATTGATAAAAAAAAACCTACTCTGTCATATGTCTCCAGGATATACATATAGACGAAAACACAGAAAATATTATGAGAAACGAATGGGGCTTAGATTGTATAATAGCACCCTTTAGATCGAATGCACGTGGCGTAGCGATATTATTAGATAATAACTGTGAGAAAGAAATACATACGTTTAGTAAAGATGAAAATGGAAATAATGTGATAGTCGATCTCACTTTACAGGGTTTACGTCCTACACTTGGAAATATATATGGTCCAAATACAGATCAACCACAGTTCTATAATACCCTTTTTTCCAAGATAGGTCACATTGATAACGACTCTATAGTAAGTTTTGGCGATTGGAATTTAGTTCTTAATCCGAATGTAGATCTAGAAAATTATAGAAATATCAATAACCCAAAAGCAGGGATTTTGTTTTAGAATATATTGAAAAATGGAACCTGGTTGATGTAAGGAGATAATTCAACAACAATGAAAAGAAATATACATGGTGTAAGACAAAACCAAGACAAAAAGCCAGGTTAGATTTTTTTTATTACTTCAGAAAAAATACATTTCATAACACAAGAAATCGCCATTTTACCTGGTTACAAATCAGATCACTCCGCAATTAACATTTCTTTTTCCAACGCACTTGATTAAGAAAAGGGAAAAGGTTATTGGAAGTTAAATACATCCCTCTGTATGATAGCTGATAAATACAAATTGGTAAAGCAAAACTTGATAGATATATAAAAAGGAGTACAGTCAGGAACAGTACTCGAATTTGTACAATTTAAAAGCAACTGATGAAAATATCAAATCAACTATTTCGGACACTCTATTTTAAGAAAAGATCTTTATTTTGGAAGACAAGATTAGTGAGGACTTTCAAAATGTGGGTGAAATTTTTTTATCACAATTATAAAAAGCGAAAATAATATTTAAGAGGAAGAACGTACAGGACAAGAAATAAGAAGTGGAATCCGATGGTATGAGGAAGGTGAAAAACCAACAAGTTTTTTTGTCATTTTGAAAATCGAAACTATACAAGAGAGGTAATATGGGGTTTAACGCTGCTTTCAATATTATTTCACGTATATCGCGGCTGCTAGTATTATTGCAGGTAGAAAGCCCGCAACACCATTGTGGCTATGCACTGGGTGAAACCTGCGAGCATCGGCTGGAACTAGCGAACCATGGGTGGGACTGCAATGAAATTCAGTGTAGCATTGCACCCAAACCTGACTGCTTATAGAACAGTTCTCTACTGCAGACAAAGTTGCCGAGCCCCTGGCGGGATTCGAACCACGGACCTCTTGATCCGAAGCCGAACGCGCTAACCACTGCGCTATGCCGCGCCCCATCTATACAAGTAAACTTATAACTAAAATGCTGAAAGATAATGGGGATATCATTACAGGAGCAGAGATATTGCAAGAACAAATGAAATTTTATCAAAAATTATATGCTATACCCGAAAGTGAAACACGTGATACAAACACCCTCAATGACATGTAAACCCCTATACAAGATATTGCAAAAAGCAATAGACAGACCTATGGAAAAACAGCAAGTTGCTGCAACAATAAAGGCTATGAAGAATAATAAAAGCCCAGGTATTGATAGGTTTAGAGTAGAATTTTTAAAGTTTTTTTGGAAAGAATTAGGAACGTGGGTATACAGGTATATTCTAGAAGTATTAAATAATGACAAATTAAGTCTTACAATTAACCAAGGAATAATTACGTGCATACCTAAGCCAGTTAAAGATTGGACTTTGTTAAAGAAATGGAGACCAATAACACCCTTAAATATTCTTTATGAGATATTACGCTCATGTATTGCAAATAGGCTAAAATTAGTTTTACCAACTCTAATACACAGTTACCAAACAGGATTTATATCAGGTCGATGTATAAGTGATAATATTCGCTTATTATACTATATTATATTTGAAACTAAAATAAGGAAACAGCGTGGTCTTCTTGTATCAATTGATTTTGAAAAAGCATTTGACACTGTTTCAAAAGGTTTTATAATATGTGTGTTAAATAAATTTCAGTTTGGAACAAATATAATAAAATGAATTCAAATATTGATAAACAACAATCAATCTTTGGTTTCACAAAATTGTCATCTTTCCACATTTCCTATCTCCTCATACCTTTTCTTGTTTGTGGTAGAAATATTAGGGATAATGATAAGGCAAAAAAAGGAAATCAAGGGTATTGTTTTTCATGACACTGAACACAAGATAGGACAGTATGCTGACGATACAGAATTGTTTTAGATGGATCTGAAAATAGTTTACGGGCAGCAATGAATACTCTAGAAACTTACAGCTTTACCTATTCCGCCAAACTCTTTCATCAAAGATCTTAATAAATTAATTTTTTAAGTTTTATGGAACGGTAAAAAAGATAAAATCAAACGGGAAAATATTATGCGAAACTATGATGAGGGAGGGTTACGAATGATAAATATAATGCATTTGTCACTTCCTTAAAATAATCATATCTACAGCGACATAATAGAAATGATAAACAACAAAAAAACTTTCCAGTTGATTATGTATTCAAACTTGGGAGCTAATATTGATACATGTGTTACTTTAGAAAACCCTTTTTGACGAAGTGTACTGGAATCCTGGAACACTTATTACAGGCTGTATAAATGTGATGGAAATAAAATAGGGGATATATTGATATATTGAACTGCTTTGGATAAATCATCAGTTTGTTCATACAAATTTTATTATCAAGTCTTCATTTTTAAAAGGAGTCTGTAATATTAGATTCTAACGGTATTTTGTCTTTTTAACAATTGAAAAATAGATATGATTTAAAAGGCACTATACTACATAACAATAAAATGTTACTAGAAATTCCTATTAAATGGAGAAAAGTTATTTCTGAGGAAATGTTTTTCAAAGAAAATATTAATATTTCAGAAGCATTAAGAAATATGCTAAAACCTCATGGTTGTAGACATTTTTATGACATCTTGAAGAGATTAACTGGAAAGGTATATTTACTAGATTTAGTAAATGTGCAAAAGATGTTAAACTGATTGATTTCCAATACAGATTCATTCATAAGAAGATTTATACCAAGCGTGAGTTGTTGTACATGAAAATTGTTGATGCCGATATATGTTCGTTTTGTATGGAAGAGAAAGAAAATGTAGAACATGTGTTTTATTATTGTAAGCATATCAAAACATTTTGGTCTCGATTAGAAATGTTCTTAAAAGACAAAAATACCCGATTCTGTCTTATCTAAGTTTATAGCTATAGTCTTTTTTGACTCATCTTGTTAACCATATTATATAGCCAAGAAATACATACATAACATGAGCATATGAAGGGAAATTCCTATATTTAAATTCTTTTACAAATCTCTAAAACAGATAATAAAAATAGAAAAATATATATCAACAAAAAACAACAAATTGTTTATATTTGAAAACAATGAAGACCACTGGTTAAAGATTAGCTTAGGTAGTATCAGTATCTTTATACTATTATAGACCATAAATAATAATATGAATAACAATGATCTGAAATACCAGTCGATGTGTACTTTTTGAATGACAAGTAGTAATATTCCATGTAGAAATGATGACAAATTAAAGTTTAGTTGAATGTATGTAAAGACATGATGACAATGATTTTTTAACTGAATATATATATCATATTGTTATCATATATATATATATATATATACATAGTGTATATATATATATGTATATCACCTAGTAAATATTATTTCTAATTCCCAGTCCTTGTATAGTTTATTGTATAAATATCGTTTTTATGAGGAAGTTACAGCTTGTAAGTAAACCCTTTCACAATATTTGGTTTTTGTGACCCTGATCTCTGAAGAAACTGAGGTAAGAGTCTACATGTACTTGAATCGAGCTATTTCTAAAATAGGAAAACAGTTTGCTTTCAGTTTCACTTTGAAAGATTCATCAACATAGATTGGCTAACATAGGTAAGATTACAAGCATTCATGTGATCTTCTTTATTATCCCACTCTAATGACATTTGAAAGGAGATCGCATTTCTTTCTTTAACACAATATTAGTTCCAATCAAACGGGTTTTTGAACTAGAAAAAAAACACATTATGAAGTGATGACTTACATTGAAAAGAAATAGATGGGTAATGTCTTCTTTGTCGGAGATTTGAAAGTTTCAACACAGATTATTGTGTTGTTCTCATGCCAAGGTGGCTTTCTTCTGCTCGTGATTGACACAATAATTAGGTATGAATTTTTTTTTACACAAAATCTACTTCAATGAAACAAAGAAATGAAAGAAATTTGACATAAAATACATTTTTAATTGCACCATTACTTGATCCACTAAAAGTTTACTATCGACAAGTCCTTTTCTCTCTCTGGAAATCTAATGTGAGCAGGAGTCCAAATCATGGCTGTAAGTATGAATATTTTTCTTCCCCAGAATAACCATTGAGGTTGAATTGTCTGACAGTTTTTTTCCGTAAAGAATTGATGTATAGTAAACCTTTTTGAAAAAATCAGTCATCATTCTATTTTTATGATGCAGGTTTTTTATTACTTTTATGCTTTTTGTTTATTTTTCGAATTACGCCTTTATCTTTTCCAAGCTTGATCAGATTAAATGAAATGATAACTCTTTACGAAATATACATATGTATCAACATAAATAGTTGGACAGGAAATTATCATAATCTGATGATGACGATGTTGGTATCTACTGAAACGTTGGTTTTTATTTGCAATAACCTCAAGGAATTTGCACTTTCTCATCTTTCCTACATAAGTGTATTTCAATATTTACTGTATCAATTAAGGAAAAGGTCACATACAGACAACAATAGTGTCTCCAATACAAGAAATTTTACTGAAATACATTTGACAAGGGACACAATGCACCTAAAAGGGGCATAAGGTATTAATTTAAGTCGAATATGTAAAATTTCATATATGGTGTTTTTCTATCGAGAAGACGTGGTTGTTTCTGAAAATCATCACCTAAATGCCTATCAGTTCAGTTAAGTGACAATGAACCTGTAATTTTGAAGACTTATTTACAGCAGACACACAGACAAATATCGGTTTATAATGTTAAGTAAGTCAATTAACTAATATACATGTAGTTGTGACGCAGAATTTTGTCTTCGATAGATTTTCTATATGAGTGTATGAATATAAAATAAGAGAACTTTTCAGTCAAAAACTAATTCTAACATGACATGAAAACTAGAATGAAAATACTGCTTTCTGATTGGTCACTAAAATAAATTTTGGAGTGATTATTTCGCTAATAATCACCTCTGAATATTTACGACTGATTCACATTCATACACGTATTCATTCGCTGAACTTACTGCACTCATCGCCTTACAGACAACAGCAAATAAATTTTAAATCATTTCTACACAGACATTGAGAATACCGTATTTTTTTAATGAAATTTAGAAGATAAATCCATTATAAGGTTTATTTTTTGTCGAACTACTATATTTTTTTATCACTAAATTTGATTTGAAACCGAGCTCGCTTCGTACCGTAACGCGCGGTAATAGCTATTCGTCAAGTGAACAGAGGAGACATGTTATTTTTCAACGTTACAAACTGCTTCCCTTTCCATCCTCTCATTCATAAGTGACCACATTTCCAGACAGTGTATTCAACCATGTTAAAGTATAAATTAAGCTGTCTTGATTGTTTAATCAATCAGTTCACTTGATGCGTGAGGAGTTAGCGCTAGCAGTAAACAACTACTTTTAAAGTAACGTCCCTTGATTGTGTCAGACTTTGTCGGTATTGTAGGGGCGATAGGTGACCTATGTACTTACGTGAAAAACGTATCTCCAACGGGATAAAAAAAAATTCATTTTAGATATTATCCTCAGTGAATTAATGGGGTTTTATTTAAAATCATGTTGTTTTATGTTTTGATATGTTTTTTTGTCGAAGCTGTTCTTTGAAAATGGAGCTGTACCGTAGTTTCGAAAGCAAATGGAACTGGTCTGTACTGGTTCGACCTAATCACATTGTTGTTGCGCTAGGCAAATATGTTCCTCATTATTTTTCTAATTAGTTAGAATGGGTTCAAATCTGTTTTTTATTTTGGGGTTGTATGTCGTGAATTTTTCACTCCTAAATTTAATTTCAAACCGAGCTTGCGAGCTTTGTCTCCTAAATGAAATAATATAATTTTGGACATATCTTTGTCAATGAAATGTTTGTGTCAATGCCACAAGTCTTAAATGGGTCAAAACGACTTCATCTCTGCGATATGGTCCGCGAATGTAAACATAAACCCAGTCGTCCAATTGCTCAATATTCCAATATCATAGCGGCATCGATGTAAATTTGGCACTGGACATATGGACATCTCTCTGTCATATTTCATATAAAATGGTACTGAGTTGCTCTTTTATACACTTCTTTTATAATGTTTTGAAGAGTTACTCCCCTTTGCAAAATACTGATCAGACGAGTTCAATACTCTGACGTAGATAGTGATTAATATTTTACTGTACTTTCAAAACTTTCAAAAACGAGAATGAGAATTTCAGTTGAAATCGTTTGTTAACACAAACATATTTATTTTGAATGGTTAAGCATTGATTTTTACCAAACTAGTTAAACGTAATATTACTTACGGTTTAATAATATATCAGTTGCCCATTTATACTCTTCTTATTCATGTACCTGTAATTTTAAAGACTCATTTATAGCAGACACAAAGACAAGAGGGACGCAGAATTCGTCGTCCTGTGATCTATATGGCGATTTTTTAAATTATCATTTTCAACAAGAAAATAAAATCAATTAAGCATTTAAGAGATATAGATGCAAGTTTAGAGGAAATACTTGAACACCACACGGGACGTATGGTATTTTGGCTGTAACATATCATGAAAAAAACCAGTGGTCATTGAGACAACATGAGGCAATCAGAAGAAACCGATCGTATGAACACCGCTGGAAAGCCTGAATCGGTTTATACATAATAACATGTATTACAAACAAGAGGAACTGCATATGCTTGATATGCTTTAAAAATAATAAATTATAAATAACATGTAATTGTAAAATGAATTTGTAAAGGCAATCTTCTTTGAGCATTATATGTTATTAAATTTATTTTTCCTATGACATAAAGAAACTAGTAAAATGCACCGTTTTCAATTGAGAAATTGTCATTTGCAATGTTGCAAATAATGAAAGAAGAAAACTGTTGAATCAAAACAAAATTAATTTACTTATTTTTCACAAACACGCTTGATATGAATTTGAGAGGAGAGACTATGTAAATCATGTTTTGGAAGATGAATATTTTTTTGCTCATGTATCTATTATACGAGTTAAGTTACGTAGAAACAATACCTTAAATAATCTTATATACTCGTCCCACTAAGGACAACTTTTTATCTTCATCAAACTGTAGGCTTTCTGTTGGATTCAGAATCTTGCTATTTTTATAAACCACGCATTTATAGCAGACCATGACGGTAATGCACAGTTCATGATTTGTCTATAAAATCACATCATCATTTATATTTATATTGAATTGCAATATTTAGACTTTTAGACCTATGACCTGTTAGTATTAAATGAAGATTGATTAATTGAAAAACTCACATAATTCAAAGGAAATATTGTAAATCATGTTTGTGATCATTATGAACTTTTAAATACCGAGGGATAAAATAGCTTAGGGGAGAAGACTTTGTCATATCAGTCCTCTATTGATGTTATAATTTCGTATCCCCAAAAATAATATCTTAAATTATTTTTTCTTTTGAATCAACCATCGTGTAATTCTCGATCTCTGTGATGAATTTGGCCTTTAACAAAAAAGGAGTAAGGACAAAAAGGAGAACCATGTATGATCCATATTCAGCATCTCACATGCATCTTGGTTAATAATATAATGCGTCATTTCTGTCTTTTTGTTTGGCAGATACCGCTGGCTCAATACTACTACAATGTCTCAAAAAGGTCGCCGTTCAGGTAATTATTTCTATTAATATAATATATAATATTCATAGAAATAAGCTTTACAATCGTGTTCGTAACCTTCATGCAAATAAAACCATGGTTGGAGTTTAGGGCGAATTGAACAAGGTTTTTGCTTCAAAAACTTGCGTTTCGGTCGAAAGTATGAGAACATGATTTTATTTGGCGACAAATACATATACAGTGAAAAATGATCGTCTACTCAATGGTGACATAGTCATCGTCCGTTGATGAAACCTTATAGTTTCTACCAGATATATAAAACTACATCGTCTCTCCATCTTTACAACAGAAGGAAATGCAACCACTCAAAGGGCCACAAAGTTTGTTCTTTGTTTCAAATTTGTCAAACTTCATAAATGGTGCTATTTAATCGAGAAGTAGTGGCTGTTTCTGAAAATCAGCATCTTAATGTTTATTAGTTCAGTTTGTTCAGTTGTGCTTGTTTTTATCGAAAACCGGACAATAGCGCTCGTCAAAGACTCAAACGTAATTTAACTAATTTACAGCAGCAACAAAGACAAGTATTAACTCTAATTCAAGCCACATAAAAGATCATATCACATACTCTGTTTCACTTAAGGATATATTACCGGACAGAAATGACTATTAGATGCAAGACACTGTTTAAAGATGGTTATGTTCCTGAGAGTATAATAAAAAGAGGATATTTGACATTAAATTTCTCGTCGGATAGCGTGTTTATCTCATCGAGTGAAGTATACATACTATTCCACGAGAAATGTCAAATGTTCTGTTTATTATGTTTCCCAAAACCTCGCAAATGACATGAACTATATGAATGAAGAAGCTAAATCGCGGCCGTTGCATGACGTCATTCAATTGTTTCTTGACGTCACAGATGACGTCATATGATTGTTACATTATTTCACTCAGTGAAAATACTGATTTTCACCGATAAATGGCATAATTCACCATTGAAAAAATAATTACACATGTTATTGACGAAAATCGAATACTGCCAGGTACCCAGGAGAAAGGAGTCTCTGCAAAACCAGAATGCCAAGACAAAGAAACTCAGACAGAAGCTCAATATATCGAACGCACAGGACATGTTATGCAACTTGGGCAAAACAACTACTTCTTCCATCTTGATAACGATGTTGTGAAACAAGGAGGCGACTTCATAAGTGCGTATCAATTTATTGTTAAAATATAATCGCCGCATGACGGCCTGATAAGCACAATCACCAGGATTTAAAAAAGATTGTCTCAAATGATTTTCAAAGGTCACAGCGATGTCTTTTTTGCGAAAATCCTTTATCTTAAGTATTCATAGATTTTATCATTTCCGTTTGTTATACCCAATGAACATGATCATTGATTGTGCAACCTTGGGTAAGGCCACGTTCTACCTTTTATCAAGTTTTGAAAGCAAAAATACGTTCTTTAGAACTCATATTAATTATTTGTTGATTATGCCCCAACGAAATTCTTTTGACATATTCAAATGTTCACATTTAAATCAAAGTTCAAGGTCATTAGTTCTGAAATTACTAAAAGTAGACCTTGTTAACACACTTGAAAAGGTTTCCACAGTAAACTTTCAACTATTAACACTTTTAATCATTACATGATTATCATTCCAAATGAAAAGTTGTCATTGATTATGCTTTATCGTTATGCTTCATCTGTTGCAGTTGAAACGTCTGGGAACTCCAGCGTCACTTTTAATTTGAAGAAAACAGTGCAAGCAGATCAATCGTAAGTTAAAAGTTAAAGTTAGCGTCCAACATCTTATGACACAGTTGTTTTGGGAACATTTTAGGATTTTGAACGACGTCAATATGTAAGAGTCTTAAAGACTCTTAAACTAGCATGCAGGAGAATTATAGTGCAAGACTAGTACAAATCTTCTCAGGATCTCTGATTTTCGTGTTCACACACGAGGATAGAGAATCAGCCATCATGATGGTCACAGACAAGACGGGGGTAGATGATATCTTCAGGACTTTTATGGGCTGTCTTTAAGCAGAAAGAAATTTGAAGGGCTTCCTTAAATTCATGTTATAAGATATATTTGCAGAACTCCCCGTCCCTCGGAAATGCCTGTACATTTCAAACTTGAAACCATGATGATTAAAGAACGTATGAATAGATACGGAACCGAGATATCATTGGTAAAACTTCCTATATGATCAACATTGGTGGTGACCATGATATGAGTTTTATTCGCGACGAAGAAATATTGATTTTACTTTGTTCAATTTAAATAAACATAGATCAATATCTGTATACCTGATCATATTGTTTCTCTAATATTGGCCAATAAGGTTTGCTTTCCTATTTAATCTCATACATTGCGCCGCTAACTTTAATTGAAAAGATGCCTTTACTCGCCACAGCACATCTTTTAGCCGTTTAATTGAAAAGATGCCTTTACTCGCCTAAGCACATCATTTAGCCGTTTGATAGTGCACAGTGTTTGGCTTCATTCGGAAAGCACCGAGCAACCAATATCAGCACCTCGATGTAAAATCCGATCGCAAATGTGTATTGACTCACTAAATCGTTACGAAAAGAAACGATGTTTAAAATGTCTATTTCACACTCTGACTGTTATATTATATATTGTATATTTAGGCTAGTTTTCCATTTTTCAGGCCTTTGGTGAAGTACTTTGATGTATTGAACTATCAGAGAGTACAAAAACTCCTGTGAACATACTCATACTTTTTTTCCTTGTCAATTGATATTTATAGGTATTTATCTGTACGAATTCAATGTGATTTCAGTGGAAGCATCTCTGATGGCGACAGGACACAGTCTCGTAGTGAGTGATCAGTTCCCTTTATCATGTAGTGAACTCCTCTGAAAAGGCATGCTATAGAGATGACAATAAGGATCTTTGACATCGGAAATTGTTTAAACGTTTTGTATGTCTTTCGTATCAAGAGATGTAAACTAATTTGTGAGTGCAATAACATATATTTTGCAATATTTCTTATAAAAATGTTATGTAAATGTAATGATAATAATGGTAAAACAACGATGCTCTTATTAAATGTAAGTACACCAATCAATTCTTAAAACAGCATTTACAGCAAATCAGTGGTTTGTAAAACATATTTACAAACTTGTAGATTTCTTTGCTCAGGTGCATTGTTTGACCAGCTTTTTAACTTACTATTTATCAAGTAAAATCAAATCAACTTCTAAAATGACTAATCAAAGAAATCATGTGCTTAAATATCTGATTGATTTGTAGAAGTGTTTGAAGACGCCAAACGTCTCCTTCGATCAATATTTGAAACAGTCAGCCTTCTCTTGCTGAGATGTGTGGCTGCGGTGCTTAAGGATGGTAATCACATTACATACACACGATTGTTCGTAAACTGTTGACGGCAATTTCATGATTTAAATCATGTAGACATTTGGTTTTGCGAGATGTATTAAAATCTTTATGGAAATAATTACAACTTTATAAAATTCTTTATAGATACAAATGTATGTTACAACCAGTTGGAAAAAAATAATCATCGGTTTAATCATGACCAATCCGTTTTGCGAGATGTATGAAAAACCTTTAAGGAAAAAATGACAACATTATAAACCTCTTTATAGATGTGTCACAGCCATTTAATAAACAATAATTTGTCTGCACATGTCATCTAGAACTTTATGATTATATATTGAGTAACATGTCTTCCTTTATCAAGTGGAGAAACCTCCCCCTCGGTCCGAGTCTTCTATGGATACCCTTCTATGTATCGACGTTTCGGGGAGTATTGGTGAACATTGGCTGCATGAAGTCAAGCAAATTGCTTACACCATTGTTGATGGTAATATCATTACTCAATAATTTGTTTTTTGGATTAAGGTAAAATTGTTTCATTAATAAACATTAATTTGTTCCAAAGGCCTGCTTTTTAATGCTTAAATCATATGACGACCATGGTGGTATCAGTTGGGTGTCACATGTTCGGACGTTGTTAATGGAGACTGGTTTTTCATATGTATGGATCTCCCACGATTGTGGCGACACCTCATTTTTCATGCAATGTTTTAAACAACGATGTAAAGATATTCAGTTTCTAATATGGCAAAGTAAATTATGTTCATCATCATATTTGCATAACTATTGCTCTTACAAGAGTATTCTC
The DNA here is from genome assembly GCA_921293015.1 of Phorcus lineatus. NCBI lineage: Eukaryota > Metazoa > Mollusca > Gastropoda > Trochida > Trochidae > Phorcus > Phorcus lineatus. The sequence continues at coordinate 4,610,795 of OV121081.1, read as the reverse complement.
GAACCAGAACTTCACATATTACGGCTTATTTCAGATAGAGACTTACTTAGAACTCTGTGTAAATTTAGATGCATGAACCATAAACTTAACATACAGCAAGTTCGATACGATACAAATGTAAATATTGATTTATTGAAATGTACAAAATGTAATTATGACGTTATCCAAGACGAATTTCACTTTTTGTTAGTCTGTCCATATCATAATGAAAGTAGAAAAATGTTGTTACCAAGCTATTTTCATACCTATCCAACGCGAGAAAAATTTAATTTGCTAATGTCTTCACAGAATGTTGAATGCTTAAAAAATCTTGCAATTTATCTTAAACGTAACTTACCTATGTAAGCAATCATGTCAATGTCCATGCGCTGTGACCTTATGTATACATGATTATTGTACTTTAGGCCATGTGGCCGTGATTACAAATAAACACTCACTCACTCAAAAATTAATTTGTTCAGCATATTGCATGTAAGTCAAAGTTCTGATAACACGTAATTACATTTTATGCTAACTTGTTCACTGAATTAAGTCAAAAATATTTATAGAATTTTTAGTGCGTATATCGTATATAATTTGTTCAGTGGCTAAGATGTCATATATATTTCTTATAATATGTTTGATGTTTATTACACTATATACCGACTTGTTTAGTGACTCAAGTAAAGTTTTTTATAGCATGGTTCTTTGATGTATGTCAGAATTAATTTTACATTGTTGATTCTAAGTGTATAATTTTTCTTCCAAATCTAAACTTTTACACTGACTTTCAAAGTTCAATATAAAGACTACAGAATCAAGTTAAACATTGAAATGAAAATTAAAACGCTGTTTGAAGATCTTTGTTCAGTAAATTTTATTCAGAATAAGCATGATCTTGAAATGCACAGGTGCACAAGTGTTTCAACATCACAGGGGTGCACATATGTCAGTATCGGGTATGGTCACCATTGGCATTGATTATTGCTTGGCATCGACGACCAATGGATGCAATCAAGTTATCAATCACAGCCTGTGGAATGTTCTGCCATTCGTGCTGAAGTGCTGCAAGAAGTCCTGGAAGTGTTTGGGGTGGTGGATTCCTACTGCGCACGCGTCGATCCAGTTCGTCCCAGAGATACTCAATTGGAGACAAATCTGGTGACCTGGCTGACCATGGCAATGTCTGGACATTGTTACGATGTAAAAAGTCTTGACAAACACGTGCTACATGTGGTCGAGCATTGTACTGCTGTAAGAGACCATCATGGAAGTTGACGTGTGGAATAACGTAAGGCTGTAGGATCAAGTCCCTATACCGTAGTCCTGTGAGGTTACCCACAACATGCACAAGGGGTGTCCTAACACCGTGACGAATCCCGGCCCACACCATAACACTCCCAACTCCAAATGGGACAACCTCCTGAACACAGTTGGCAGCATAACGTTCTCCACGACGTCGGTATACACGTGCTCGTCCATCACTTCGTCGATGCAGAAAACGGGACTCATCAGTGAAGGGAACGGTTCTTCACCTTGCACGTGCCCATCTCATCCTTTGTTGAGACCACTGGAGACGTTCCGCCAGATGACGTTGCGTGAAAACGGGACGTCGAACGGTCGTCGTGGAAAAAGTCCAGCCTCTCTCAGCCTGTTGCGTACGGTTTGGTCGGAAGTTCGACGCAGGCCTGGTATCTGCGTTGTTGTTGACGTTGCTGTCCTGGTGTGTGCCCGAAGATGGAGCAGTCGGATGTACCGATCTTGGGCCCGAGTAGTCAACCTTGGTCTGCCTGACCTTGGCCTATCATCAACGCTGTTTCGGGTGTTGAAACGGGTCCACAATGAAGAGATGGTCTGTCTGGACACGCCAAATTGTGTTGCAACATCTCGCTGCGTCGCTCCTGCTTGCAGTCTGCCAATAGCGTTGTTGCGTTGCGCTCTGTTCAGTCTTCGCCTTCTTCAGGTCTCTGTACCGATGTTTTGTAGTCTGAATGAACAGCGGCTGATATGGCTTTTCATACCCCTTAAGATCTACAATTAACAAAAAACTAGAGAGATTTACATAATAGCAATTCAGTCAAATCTGACTCCTAGGTAATTCAAATGAAAGAGATCATACAAATGATAACCAATATCAAACGTCAACAATAATATATCAGCTACCAGGAATATGTCAGCCTAGATATGAATTATTATAATAACTTCTATATTCAATAGAGCAGAATATAAACAGTTCAATGGATTTATCACATCCAAACACTACAGAAATCACACTGTTATGTGTCAACAATTCCCAAGCTTAAATGCTAAGCTTCATTGCCGCAAATTACTTAAGAATTGATTTCAACATTTATTAAGTTCATGGAGTTATAACGAGTTTGCACATCGGTTTTTAAGTTTATTCCTCCATGAACCACAGGCACCAGGCTCTACTTGTCAATAAAAAAAAGTAAACATAAACCTATATAACATATAAACAAGGTTTGTCAGATTATTGGCGCTACGTTATATTGTTTACATCACTGCCTCAGTTCACGAACGATTCAAAATCAAATCGCGAACGTAGAACTCGGAGAGGAACCAGCCGAATTTACCCTCGTAGATGCCATATACTGGTGGTGTTATGATCTCGATCTAACGGAATATGATTAAACAGCACACAGTTCTTAAACTTGTTGAGGAGCCAAGCTTAACTCTGTTGATGAACTTACTTTGCCAGCCTCCCTGCAACGGCCGCGAGAGCATTGTACAATGACATTTGCCTTCGTGGGGTGGAACACGATCAGTTGTTATATCTGATAGAGCTCTCTTGTTTATTATGAAAAGGACTACAACAATAATTATTTCATACTGAATTATGTAAATGTTTTATTTACCTACTTTAAGAAGTGGCATTGCACAAAGAGTTGCTATTTTTAGAAAAACGTAACTTGTTAACAAATAGACTTCCGTCGTTGGGCGTGGCTTAAAATGATGTGACGTCACGAAATTAAGTTAATGGAGGTATGAACTGAACTTCTATTACCGTGTTCAGCGAATCAGATTGACGCAAAGCAATTGCTATTTATTCATATCAACTTAAAACAATATTTGCACTTTGCACTAAAGTCTCCATCATGTTCATAACTGTAGAAATAATACCCTAAACACTTCGGTAAAACTTTAATTACGGCGCAAGTGTTCACTTGGCCTACTTCAGTACAGGCCAAATACTTCTATACTACTTCATCCTATCAATAATCGTATGAGTCTAAAAATACTACGATACAATAATAATCCTCCTTAAATTTCTAAGTAACCCAACTAACCCAAAAACCGCAACAAGGATGAAGTTTGATGATGTAAAGCCAACTGGATCAAGTCGACCGGCGACTCTATTCATAGCCTACCATATACGTCACTTTACAAAATCTAGTGGAATCGGGTGGAACTCTGTGTCGTCTTGTGGAATCTTAATCATGAATAGGTATAAGATCTAACTTTATTGACATTCGGAATGGCGAAACTTACCCGCGAAAGTTTGACAGCTGTGACCCTGAAGTAAACAATACATGACCTCGGTCAGGGGTCAAGGTAACTTAATATGCAACGTACGAACACAAGAGGAGTGCTCAGAGGTAATACGAGACCTTTATGCATATTTTTACAATGCTTGTATTTATTGCTGATAAAAGGAATTCATAAGGAATGTAAAGGAATATTTACGTTTAATGGGAAATTTGAGTATTTACAACAGATGAAGAAATGGTCACTTCGAGAATGTGTAGATATTTACGTTATGGAAAGATGTTACGACGAAAAATGTTATAAAGAAAGTGCTTTAAAAAGTCGGTCCCTCACAACGTCATAAGCATGACGATGTCACATTGCCATGACATCATTAAGTAACCTTTTTAGTCTAACTCAAATGGAACGATCTCTTTCGGTCATTGCATTCATTAGTATTTTCAAGGTAATTGTCAGTATGAGGAACTCTGAATTATGTGAAATTTGCATCACTATGTTTTATCAAACTCCTTTCAAAGTTTCGCTAATAAATTTTACTTCAGTATAAGTCATTTTGTTATATATCCCATTTTATGTTCTTCTATAGGTATTCAACGGGTTGCTGAAGAACATTCCCTCGAGGAAAATGTTGGAATAATAGCTATTGGAAATGATGTCAGAGTAGTACAACATCCGACCAACGACTACGGTCAAGTTTTAGATGCAATTGGTATTTAGTATTTGAAGATAAAAGACTTATACATTAAAGATATATATATATATATATATATATATATATATATATATATATATATATATATAAAAATACAAATGGGGAAGGAAAAACAACGACACTTGAAAATCTCAGATATTTCTGTTGCACATTTTACTTACTTTATCTTTACCTTTTTATTGTTTCTTACATAAATATTGTCCCTGTGTCTAAACATTTTATGGACAAGGTAAAGTAATAAGTAGCATGAATGATTTTATCCGATATAACGTTTTAGACGATTTACATATTATTTGTATGGAGATACTAAGTAAATTCATATGAATAAAGGAATGAAGTTGTGTTGACATTAAACATAATATGGTTGTAGGTTGGTAAGTTTTTCATTCAGATATACTCAAGCTTTATGATCGTTTGTAGACGGCCTCACCTGTGGAGGACGGAGCCCGATATACACCGCTCTCTGTGTATGTGTAGCTGCGCTATTTGGGAAAAGTAAGTATAACTTCGTAATTTTGTAAACACCTGTTTTTAATATAAAATCAAAGAAATAGAATGCAGCAACAATGAATCTTGAAAGGATCATGGAGCCGAAACGTCTTGTTGATAGTACTGCAAGAAATTAAGTTTCAAAATGCATTCGAGTCCATTAAAGACGTTGCGAAACTCCCGTCTATGATATTTATGCATGTCGATCTGTTTTCAACTCTTGTGTTCACAACTTAGTCCTTATACAAACAAAAAGGCTCATACAGCGGGTAATCCATATTAATTTAATACGATACTCTTGAAAAAGATTTTAAGATTTTTAGATCAAGTTCTAATCCATGCCTTTCGACCGACAGTCGTGAGTAACAAGTAATGGAAATGCCTTGTACGTGTTACTGCTGTAAACGATCGACCACTATTCCTTCGCCTAGACCATTAGCCATAGCCTTTAGGTTATCTAAGTTTGGACATTGTGAATAGAAGAAAAAGGACAGACTGTTGATTTGATTGACTGAAGTTTTATGATTTTGTTTTGATTATACCTGAAGAATTGAATGTCAGTTTGTGTGTTTGCAGTGAAAAATGAACGATGTCAAAGCTTTATTCAAAATGTTGTGGAAACAAACGAGTTTGCGAGCGGGTTCACCGGATTGATTTTGATGTAGCGTTGACATCGTTCATTTTCTATTGCAAACACATAAACTGATACTCATATGAAATAGTCTACGTATTCCTTCTTTCAAACAGGCAGGGCTATGTCCAAGCGTCACCGAATTCCACCCCGAGTCATCTTCATAACGGATGGTTATGCTACAAAGGAAGATATCGACTCTGGGCCTGATTCGACAACTGCAGATAACGACGTAAACATGATAATAAAAATAATAATAATAATAAAATTGCGCTTGACTCCACACCACTAAGGTCGTGCTCAAAGCGACAAAGAAGTCAACATACGTCAAAGAAGTTGTCTTCCATAATTTGTTTTTCTTATCTGTCAATGAAGTCTGTCATATGACTCTCACAAATGAGTGTCATTCCGTGTATTACTCTAGCAAGAGTGAGAGTTTTGTAAATTACATACGGCAAAGGTTTTCGAGAGTATTACTTTCTTTATAAGTGATTATATTACAATTGATAAATGCACGCATAAAAATGTTTCACTTCTTCTGTTTAACATTTTATTCTACAACAATTCACCCAAAGTTGTCTTACTTTCTATAATTATTAATTGTTCAATCACTTTCTGTCCATTAAACATTTAATTCTATCATTCATTTCATCACTATGAATATTAACCATTGATCTTTCATCAACATGCATTTGTTTCAAATATTTATTATCAATGAGACAGGCATGTATACATGCTTTACCGTCTTGGAAATCGTTTTTTAATTCATCGTTATTCGAAAATAACCAATGCGTTTATTTGAATGCAGGCAAAGACTAAGATCTTTGATTTGATGAAGCAGTTTGGAGAAAACGTGCTTGTTCCACTTATAGTATGGATTCCTGTAGGTCGACCTGATTGGGTATGTTATCAATATATTGTATCACATTCTTAAAATTTACAGTGTACCAACAAGTCTTTTCTGATACATTTGGAACTAACGATATGTAAAAGCATTGGTAAGTGCTTTAACATTTTGTCAATATTTTATATTCACTTAATGACAACCCAATTTATGTGATGTCCAGCTTCAACAGAATGAAATTGTTATAAAAGGAAGAGTTGCATTTCGTTTTAATCAGACATGCATACCGTATGTCATGTTGGGAGCTAATATTTGATTGAGATCAAGAGATACCCTTTTCTAGCGTGAATGTCTTGACAGTCCAACAAACTATCAAAACCAAGAATATACGTAGGACTCGAATCCATGGCAGGCCTCAAATCTGTGGCGGATTTCCAAATCTATAGCAGATTTTCAAATGCCTGACATTTGTACCTTTTTTTGTATTTTTCTGCAATGATTAACCAAACCTTACGCTAGACAAACTTACCCTAAAATCCGTCGACAGGTATCCAAGGGTTAAAAAAGATATTCTAACATGACACGAAAACTAGAATGAAAATACTGCTTTCTGATTGGTTACCACAATCAATTTTTGAGTGGTTATTTCGCTAATAATCACCTCTAAATATTTACGAACGATTCACATTCATACGCGCACCAAACCGGGGAAATCGATCCAAGTTTTAGACTCAACTCATTTCCATAATTTGCTGCGGAGAGTTTTAGATCACGTGAAGGAAGTAATTGAAAACTTGTAATGTAGTTTAAATGGAAAACGATTACGGCAAATTGAAAATCATTGACTAGAGGTCCATGATATTTGGAAAGGTTTATTTGGTATAAATCACTCATTTTTGTCATTTGTGTTTCATGCAATATATCAATGATAGTGTCTTAGAGGCCCTTTTAAACCTAAATAGGGACAACTATGTTCAGTTGCGGTAAATCACTTTTAAAGATATTGACATATTTTTCGTGCTTATGTAATCTAAAAAATGAATGTAAACATTAATGTCCTACTTTGTTTTTATTGTTTACACTTTTGAATGTGACAGAGTTAGTGATATTTAGTTATGTATACTTTATCTCCAGTCTTATATATGTCACTATATTGATTTTGAGTGGTTTGGTGCATTGATAAAGAAAGCTGAATGAAATATTTAGTGGATTTATCAAACCACGTATTTTTAACAGGTGAATAAACCTCTGTATGGCGTGCGGCATAGTCTAGTTCTATAACAGTTTTCGCTTCGTTTTTCTTCTACGATTACTAATAATCAGACTGAGTCATGAAGTGTTTGACCCTCTGAAAATAATGCATTTGGGATAGATATTAACCTCATTGGGGAACATTTTAAGAAATAAACTTTTCCAAACTTTTTCAATCTACTGTCATCGGACAAGGAGAAGAATATATACTATTTACCAGCTACATATGAATACATTCATAAGTGTAATTTTTCTGAGATAAACTTTCAAAAAACAAAAAAGATTTTGATAGATTTCCTTCTAAAACATTTCCGCACATTACAAAAAAAAACCATACATACAAGACGCCATATCAAGGTTTCATAAATTAAAGGTTTAACAATTCATATAAATGTATACAAGCATAACATAGAGTATAAATTTGTTTGTTTTAAAACTTAAATGCATACCCTCGGCAGAAGAATAGATTTCGTTCTGTTTTCCAACCGCATTTGGTCGAAATTGTATTCAATAACACATAAGCAAAATTTTACATTTTTTACCAAAAAAAGTGTATCTGATAGCTAAACATTTTGAGAAATAAAATGCGCACTGTTAGGTGTGCAGTTCAGAATTAAAGGCATTTTACCGTTTAGGTCCAGGGTCCAAAGAACAATTTCAAAATATGCCAAATAACTAACAGTTCATCAAAAGTAGCCAACATTATAAAAAAATAATCCCGCATCATGAATCTATATATCTATATTTTTAAAGGTGTTTTCCCGTGTTTGGTCGGAATCCCGTCAAGATTAACTAATTCAAACCAAAGCCAAAACTCTAATTCTTGACCAATGGTAGCTAAACTTGCCAGATGATGTTGTATCTTTATTTTATATATGTTTTAATCAAAATTGCGCACCACTGGGTCGAAAATATAGATTTTAAAGACGTTTTCCCGTTTTGGGTCGAAGTCCTGTCAAAATGAAAATATTCAAACCTAAGAAAAATATTTATTAGTTGACCAATGGTAGTCAAAATTGGCAGACCATCCTATATCAAGATCATATACATATTAAAACTAAAGTGCGCACCATTACGCGGAAAATGTAGATTTTAAAGCCGTTTTCCCGTTTTGGGTCGAGGTGCTGTCAAAATTTAAATATTCAAACCTATGTAAAATATATCTATTAGTTGACCAATGGTAGCCAAACTTGCCAGTTCATCTTGTATCATGACTCTACACATATTAAAACTAAATTGCGCACCATTGGGACAAAAATGTAGATTTTAAAGACGTTTTCCCGTTTTGGGTCGATGTCCTGTCAAAATTAACAAATTTGAACCTATGTAAGATATCTAATATTTGAACTAAGGTAGCTTAACTTTCCAGTTCATCCTGCATCATGGTTATATACATGCTAGAACTAAATTGCGCACCATAAGGTCGAAAATGTAGATTTTAAAGACGTTTTCCCGTTTTGGGTCGAGGTCCTGTCAAAATTGAAATATTCAAACCTATGTAAAATATCTATCAGTTGACCAATGGTAGCCAAACTTTCCAGGTCATCGTGCATCATGACTCTACACATATTAAAACTAAATTGCGCACCATTGGGACAAAAATGTAGATTTTAAAGACGTTTTCCCGTTTTGGGTCGAGGTCCTGTCAAAATTGAAATATTCAAACCTATGTAAAATATCTATTAGTTGACCAATGGTAGCCAAACTTGCCAGTTCATCCTGTATCATGACTCTACACATGTCAAAACTAAATTGCGCACCATTGTAGCCAAACTTGGCAGATCATCGTATATTTTGAATATATACATGTTGAAATAAAGTTGCGCACCATTGGGTCGAAAATACAAATTTTATAGACGTTTTTTCCGTTTTGGGTCGAGGTCATATATTCAATAGTTGACCAAAGAAAACCAAACTTCCAGATCTTCGTGTCTCATGAATCTAGGTATGTTAAACAAAATTATGCACTGTTGAGTAAAATATAGATGTTAAAGACGTTTTCCCGATTTATTTTCGAAAATAACAAATTCAAACATTTACCATATATCTAATAGTTCATCAATGGTAGCTAAACCTTCCAGATAACCGTGTGTCATGAAGTTTGGCAAACAAACCTAAATATTTTTTTTATAATTTTTATAAGGCTCCATAGGGTTGTTGTTAGAAACATTTTGTCTCTTTACAATAACGCCCTATGGTATATAAACCAGCATACTAATCCATTGTTCTTGATTTCGTAGATAACTTTTGTCATTGGTTTGAGCACAGTTGACTTATAATCAAGAGGTTTCACTTGGTGTCAACTTGAATATAGTGCATCACTTTTTAAAGGCATATTATCATATTATCATGATTTCATTAGCATAAAATTACTTTTTTGATGCTTTTCTTATTTGATCAGATTTGATAAACACCAACAGTCTTTATCTATTGATTTTGGCCAATATATACATTGAAATAATTTCTGAATTCTAAAGTTCAAAGTATATGGCCTTGCATTTAGTTTGATAATCTAAAGGTTGGCTTTTTGATTTCTATAAAAGTTATCACACTTATAAATCGGTTGTTATTACCTTCTGAGGGGAGTGGTTGATATTTAAAGATTATCATATTTTGTTTTTTTAGTTTTGTGGAGGAATTTTCTGGTAAGTGACTATAGACTACTTTCAAACTCAATTACAAAATATAGTTAAAGTTCTTAAACTGAAATATCGGGGATTGATTAATATGGATGTTGTCAGTTGGTAACGACAAAGTTGAGTCCTGAACCATTCTTAACTTAAGGCTTAAGTTACTACACTTTTTTTCCAGCCTTCATAAGTCTCCAATAATTTTCGCATTAAGGTCATGATTAACTTGACATCAACCCCAAACTACTTCGATAAATATTACAATTAATTTCAAGTGAGTATAATTTCTCCCGTAGATAATCGTATTAATTTGATGGATAACCATGTCAAAAACTGTTATCAATTATCAAAATGTTTATCTTCCTTAGTTATAGCATGTTGAAAAAGTTGAAATAAGAAATTACTCATATTTATTTATATTCCAAGCATGACTGATGTCTTGTCTGAAACAAAGGCGATAGAATGTTTCAGGTTCAGTAGTCTGCAACGCCAGTATTTGAACGGCGGTCAAGACGAAATCTACAAATTAGGATCACCTGGGTGCAAGGTATAACCTCCCAAGTTTCAATTTAAGGAGTCGTCTGTTTTGGTGATGTCATACCTTTCAGGTCTGATCGGCTTATAAAATAAGTTAAACATTAAAGGATCCTATATGAGTTGTTCAAATGACATATGCTTAACTTGTGGTGCCATTGCCAAAAGGTAACAATTGTATGCTAATCAGTTTATTTGGGCGACATTATAAAGCTAAGAAGTTGCGATAATGATTGAAAATAGGATGCGCATCAATTAGTCATACAAAAACATTAAAACAATTCAGGTAGCAGATTGCATTTGAGTTGGTATTATCTAAAAAGTTATTCGAGCTGAAGTCAATAACCCGAGAAGTGACTATTGATACACCCCTAAAGACACCATCGTTTATGTCATTATTTAGATAGGCCATCTGATGACTGTTTACAGACATCAACAACCCTTCCCGATCATTTACTTGAGATTTACAGCCTGTTGAACAGAGGTACCCTCCTGTAATCATGGAAAGTACTCAAACTGAGCATCGTGCGGTAATGAAGTTTCTCACAAAAGAAGGGGTGATGCAACATCAACATATGACTAATGTGTATGGGCAAGTAGCCCCTCAATATTCTACTGTTACAAAATGGTCAACTGAGTTTAAGCGGGGTCGCAGCTCTTTAGAAGATGAAACACGGTCAGGAAGGCCTGCTGAAACCATTACAGATGATATGGTTGCACCGGTCCAGTGCTTAATCATGTCTGATCGTAGAATATAGGTGAACGAGATATTTTCAGAGTGTGGCATGTCTCACGGAAGTGTTTGCATCATAATCCATGAGCACTTGACCAAGGTGTTTGCAAGATGGATATCACGAAACTGCACAAGATCAACACTAAAAAGTTGAATCCAGTTGTGAGCTCTTTGACACCTACGATGCTGATCTCGAGAACTTCAATGCCCGTCTGCTTACAGAGCAAGAAAATGGATTCATCACGGGGATCCTGACACCAAGCAAGAACACATGCAATGAAAGCACAAGCACTCTACTCATTCAAAACGTTCAGAACTAAGCCTTCTGCTCGCAGGATCATGGCGACCATTTTCTGGGAATGCTGACTTGTTGAAGTGATAGAGAGCGGCAATCAAGAGGAAGAAGCGAGGCATGTTGACTGCTTGAGTTATGATTCTTCATGACAACGCTCCAGTGCACAAGAGTAGTATCGAACAGGCTGCGTTTCAACAATTTGGCTTTTAACATATTAACCCCCCCCCCCCCCCCCCCCCCCCCCCATACCCCCTACAGTCCAGATGGGTCCAAAAGCAACTTCTATCTGTTTCGCAGTTTGAAATTAAACCTGCGTGGTACGAGATTTGGCATGATGACGAACTCAAGGCAGCTACTTATGCATGGATGAGGCGCCAGTCAGTAACGGCATAGACAGGCTCAACGACAAAAGGGCTAAGTGCATCAAGGTCCAGGGAACATATATTGAAAAATGAAATCAATATCGCAACCATTGGCTTCGGTTTTATTTCCATCTCGATGAACTTATTCACTTCCCCTCGTATCTAGTATTCATAATAACTGACAATGTGATTTCGCGTTGTTCGGTTTTCATTCAAAACATTTGTAAGTAAATAAGTGTTTTATCTACCTAATCCCTGTCAGAAATGTGTCTGAATTTGTTTGCATGATCAGTGAAGGTCTTCATATTATGTTTTAAGAAAACTTCCGTTTATTATTTTTCTGTGCATAAGCGGGAGAATCTAAATAATGATAATACATATTTTGACAATGATTGAGGATATTAGTTATTGATTGAGGAGATCACTATCAGTGTTTATCATTACAACAGATGGACTCTTTCATGGGTTTTTTTAATTTAACCGATAGATTTACGATGGGTGGGTAATAACTAAATTGAAATGATGTTTTAAATGCGGACATTTGATCAAAAGATAATTCCTTTGCTGATTGTCAAAATGTAAAACCCCTAATTTGTTCATTGAGTAAGCATAAGTGCAAAAATTAACATAATATTTTTGTACGGAATATCCTAGCTTCGTGCCATAAATGTTTCATGAATGGAAAAACAGTCTACTTCTCACGTTTCACATAAATTCAAATATTGCTTAATTACCTGACGAAACCAAAAAACGAAAATTTTACATCATTACACTTTATCATGCGAGTGTTTTCCTTATTTTCAAACGTTAACTTACACTGGACCAAAATTGTTGTTATCATTATGCTTTAAGCATTTCCATTTGAGTCTGAGTTTTAATATCACAGTAATTTGATAAAAATAGATCTTCAAATGATCACATTTCACACAAGTCTCTCAGAATTGGTGACGTACCTCTTTGTAATACTAACAAAACCTTTTCCCCTCAAAGCAAAGCTACATTTGTACAGAGTCAAAATGCAATCTTGCAATATATAGCAAAATTGACCCTGTCCACAAAGGTATTGAATCATGGGGAATAGTATTAAGCAAAGATTTTTACTCGAAAAATGAGTTCAAATTTCCATTAAAACAATACGACATATTTTCTTTCAGAAGTGTTTAGTTCTGTTACAGAAATTATAATTATATGAACGGGCGGATATATGCCACATGATATGTATCGTAGCGATAAAAAAAAATAATATCCATATTTTTAATTAACACTCAAAATGAGAACTCACATAGAGTACACTCAAATTATGTTCTCAAATACCAAGGCAAACATTACTATACAAGAGACTCAATATTCAAACAATGAATTAGTTTTGGGTAAAAAAAATATCAGCAATCAGAATGCTGCGCCAAAGCTGAAAAACCACCATATTTCAATAGAAAAATCTGAGGATCTGGGCAAGATCTAGACTTGGTTACCGACAAATTTCGACACGACTTCTATATTTTAGCGAAGTGAAAGTATGTAGTGCAAAGGTGCTCTAACGAAAGCTATAAAATCTTCAAGAAGACTCCTAGAGCGCGAGTATACTGAAAATTAGACTTTGACATAATTTTGGAAAATAACGAAGTTCTGTTTCTGATTTCAATTTCTTGGTCTTCTTGTGTCTTCTTATAGTTTAAATTAGCGTAACTATGACTTAGACTGTTTAAAGTGAGACAAAAGACATGGTTTGTCTAGAATAAAACATTTCAATGCCCCCTTGCTGAATTGAATATAACTCCAACTGTCATTCTTGCGTTCATTTCCATGAACATATCTTAATCATATTTATTGTTAATTAAAGAAGACTTAAACATCTTAAATATTAAACTACATAGCCTTATGCGGTATGCGTTATTCTAAAAATAATTATTTCATTTTATTAATCTTCGTCTACGTATCTGTTCAGAGAAGGCTTGACTTATTGACATAAAAATATCATGTAGTCTTGTTGCACAGAGCTTCCATAAGATTCAAGTCATCATATTGAAATGTGGCACTTATCAACTACATGTTATGTTTATCTTAAGTTGATAATAAAATGTATCTGCTTCATTAAAGTTATTAGTAACGATTCGTGTTCTTCTATAGTCTATAGGGCTCATAATACAATGAAAACAGTTACAAAAAATGGAGGCATAGGATCTGTAGCACATGAGGATTCATACACTATATCAATAGGTTTGACAGGTTTACCAAATCTGTAACTCAAGTCTGTACACAAAACAAGTTATTTAGGTATTTTGCTTCTAATAGGGGCCACATTTCTTGATCAAAATCCTTGCTTTTAATCCTTAAATCTTGTTAAGTGTTCACCTGTATCTGGACCTATACTTCTTAGGGACTTTTTTTTATTATAGAAGAAGATAAAAATATCAACGTTCTTATCAGTTTGTTCTCAATTGTCATGTTATTCTTGATCAAAACACTTGCTTTTAATCCTTTAATCTTGTTACGTGTTCACCTGTATCTGGACCTATACTAGATTTTTGGCGTAATATTCTGTTGATATAGTTCAACTCAAAGTAAAAAAACGGAATTAATATCAATACTATTGACTCAATAAAGCGCACTTGGGTTTTTTTTAACATATTGCATATTTTACACACAATGATCTGACAAGTTTTGGCTACCATTGGTCAAGTATCAGATTTGTGGGATAGCTTTGAGTTTTGACATGACCTCGACCCAAAACGGGAAAACGTCTTTAAAATCTATACTTTTGACCCAATGGTGCGCAATTTTGTTTGAACCTGTATATAATCATGATACAAGATGATCTGGTAAGTTTGGCTACCTTTGGTCAACTAATAGATATTTTACATAGATTTGAATATATTAATTTTGACATGACCTCAACCCAAAACGGGAAAACGTCTTTAAAATCTGTACTTTTGACCCAATGGTGCGCAATTTTCTTTCAACGTGTATATAATCATAATACAAGATGATCAGGCAAGTTTGGCTTCCTTGTGTCAAGTATTAGATATTTTAGATAAGTTTGAATATGTTAATTTTGACATGACCTCGACCCAAAACGGGAAAAAGTCTTTAAAATCTATACTTTTGACCCAATGGTGCGCAATTTTCTTTCAACGTGTATATAATCTTAATACAAGATGATCTGGCAAGTTTGGCCTCTTTGTGTCAACTAATAGATATTTAACATAGGTTTGAATATATTAATTTTGACAGGACCTCGACCCAAAACGGGAAAACGCCTTTAAAATCTCTACTTTTGACCCCATGGTGCGCAATTTTGTTTGAACATGTATATGATCATGATACAATATGATTTGGCAAGTTTGGCTACAATTGGTCAAGTATTAGATATTTTACATAGGTTTGATAAATTATTTTTGACAGAACACGGGAGAAAATCTTTAAAATCTATTCCTTTGACCCGATGGTGCGCAATTTCGTTTGAACGTATATAATCATGATACAAGGATATCTAGCAAGTTTGGCTACCTTGTGTCAAAAATTAGATATTTTACATAGGTTTGAATATGTTAATTTTGACAGGCGATCGAGCCAAAACGGGAAAACGCCTTTAAAATCTATATTTTCGACCAAATGGTGCGCAGTTTTGTTTTTTACACGTGTAGAGTAATTATACATGGTAATCCGGCAAGTTTGGCTACCTTGTGTCCACTATTAGATATTTGGCATAGTTTCGAATTTTGGGAATTTGGACAGGACCTCGACACAAAACGGGAAACTCGCTTTGTTTTAACATGTTCCGGTGCATAATTTCGTTAGTCAACTTTTGAAAATTTACCATTTGTTTTCTGATTTGTTAAATATGACTTAAATCGCCAATATCATCTATCCTGATTATTGCGCTGTATTGTTCACTATTGTACATTTGACATTTTTTCTAAGATGCTAAATTTATCTAACTTTGAACTGACGACATATGGCCTATGTAGGGAAACTTTTTTGGATATATATTCATATTGGTAATCCTAAATTGAGCAATCTATCTTGAACCTAATTCAACCATTTCTATCACGTATTCGATACAGCATTAAAAAAAATAGATTAAATTTTAGCCAAAGTTATCAATTTTTTCAAATAACTCTACAATGTATAATATATACATTACATATTGCGAGATAATTGAATATAAGATGCATAACCTATCTACGTCCAATGCGACAGTTTGAACACAGAGGTCAAATTAAATCTTCTGCATTGTCCCTGAAATATTTCAAAATGCAGTTCAACTCATGACTGTTCATTTTCTGTTTTATTTGTTTAACACATTTATACGTTTATTTTTTCCTATAATATTTTTCTAATTTAATTGAACTCTAATTTCGGTCAATGCTTTTTGCTACCCAATAACTCAAGACTGAAGTCGACAAAAAATGTATTTAACTCAAAGTCTCAACTTTTTCATATTCGCATTCACCTTTTTACTTCAACCTAAGACCTCATGACATAAGGATTATCTTTAAACTCTTTGTTTTGGTTTTCCTGTTTCCTTGGTTCTAGCGTCCTTTCAAATTTATTTTTTATGAGATAGTCAAAGATGAATAAAGTTAAAATGTTTTTTTTTTATAGAAATAACTGATAAATATCATTTATTTATAATATTACATACGTTTAATTTTTGTTTTTAAGCTCAATTTATTTTTTATAATGGAAATATTGAGAAAATATTTGTCAGACAGCAAATAAAAAAATAAAGAAAGAGAATCGAAGCTATTTTAATTAACAGCAATATTCAAACAGCGTGAGCAGAAAGAAGGTACAGTGATTATGGTTCGTTTCCACAACGCAATCCTTCTTTTGCAGCTACGGGGCAAATCGCGCTCGACTTTCTAAGCGGACGCAGTCGAAAATAGGCTAATTAAAACATAAGCTGTTTTTCTTGGCACGCAAAGGCTTTTTTTCACTTAACCACACCATTTAATTATTTTCAATGAGGCAATTGGATTTATTTACATTGTGTATATAGATTTCCCTGTTTGGGTCGTTTCCCGGTTTGGGTCGTAACATTTTTACAAACTCCGTTCGCTGAACTTACTGGTTTCATCGCCTTACAGACAACAGCAAATTGAATTTAAAATGATTTTTATGCAGACATTGAGAAAACCGTATTATTTAAAATGAAATTTAGAACATAAATCCATTCTGTGGTATGTTTTTGTCGAAGTAGTTTATTTTTTATCAATAAATTTAATTTCAAACCGAGCTCGCTTCTTACCGTTACGTTATTCTTCAACTTTAGAAACTCCTCTCCTTTCTCCCCTCTCATTCATAAGTGACCACATTTCCAGACAGTGTAATCAACCATGACAAACTATAAAGCTTTCTTGATCGTTTATTCAATCAGCTCACATCTTGCGTGAGAAGTTTGGTCAGTCCTTGTCGGTAGGGGATGTCTCTGAATGCCGGCAGGTCATGGTTGGTGAACTAATCCTTGTTGTTACAAGCATGGGGGTCGTATCAAAAACCTTTATATTGCCCCAATATGTCCCAAATCTGTCGGTATTGCAGGGGTGATAGGTGTCCTATGTATTTACTTGAAAACGTAACTCTGACGGGATAAAAAAAAATGTCTTTAGTTGATTTTATCCTCAATGATATAAATACTTAAGGTTTTTTTTAACCTGTTGGTTTATATTTTGATATCTGTTTTTTATTATTGAAGCGTGTTCTTTGAAAATGAACTGTACCGTAGTTTCGAAAGCAAGTGGAACCGGTCTGTACTGGTTCGACCTAATCACATTGTTGTTGCGCAAGGCAAATTAGTTCCTCATTATATTTCTAATTAGTCATGTTAGAATGGAGATAAATCCCTTCTGTTTTGGATTTTGGGGTTGTATGTCGTGCATTTTTCACCCCTAAATTAACATTTTCAACCTCGCAAGCTCGGTTTGAAATCAAATTTAAGGGTGAAAAATGCGCGACATAAAACAAAAAAAAACCAACAGAAGGGATTTATCTCCTAAGTCTGTTAATAGGCCTATCTTAGGGCTAAAGAAGACAGACTCACCGAGGGCTAGAAAGATCCTAGAAAGTAAACACATTTGATGTGGCATAAAGCCGTAATTGTCTTATTTACATGTAAGGCATACATGTTTAATGTATTTTCGTATTTGGGATATGGACTCGTATTATTTGGTCGTTATCCGTTTGCAATATCTCTCTGTGTCTTCCCTAATTATTTCGCTAGCGACGCAATTGGGCCTTATGACGGGAACAGTTAGCTATTATGACGTCATCGCACAATGACGTCACTTAGAATGACGTCATGAAACAGTCTAACAATCAAACGCGCCACAAATCATCCTCCAAACAGGGATGTGCGCATGTCAAGCCCGGCTTACACATCCCTGCCGTGAACCGCTACCATTAACATTTGACCCTTGGCCTTTACCCTTATAAGCATGGCGCCGTCGTCTAAATGGCGGGGGATTACGATAGTATCTTTTTATGGATATTTTATTAAGTAAGCTTTAAATCACGTTTGAAAATAGATATCATCGCATGTATGGAGGACAGTCCTCTTTCGTAGGGATAGGTTATGAAGACAGGTGAGATTCTCCGTGTCTGTCAACAAAAGCAGACTACCCTCGATTCTTTATAGTCCCTGACGCTACGTTGATTGGTAACATTGTCGTTGAAATATTTCAGTGTTTAAATGATACGTATATAAAATAATCACAATTATCACATAATTTTCCCATTTACAAAAATAATAAAGAAATTTTACATTTCTTTTGATTGAATATAATTAGAATATTTAATTTTATTAGTTTCTTTTTGGACCTAAATCAATATATGATGATTTATATAACAAGCTTAGCCAGATATTTTCAAATACAAAAATCGATGAGCCTTCCTTTGATTAATAAATACATAAGATATGTACAGCAAATAGAATTACATATTTGTTTCAATTCATTCGAATATATAATCAGTGGTCCTTTTCTGTATTTAAGATATTCAGATATTTATAACAGGGTCAATTTGGAATTTTGGTACATATTTCACTCAATATAAATTGTCACTGAAAAAGCTGACAGTAAGTTGAAAAACTGACATTCATTTATATGAATTAGGATTTTTTTAATTCATGACTTCAGTACTTTTGATATTAGACACTATTTAAATCATTCTATCTTCAAGGCATATGTACAAACATTCAGCTTATTTTAAGTAATTTGTAGCATAAACTTTATGTCTACATGAATCGCCAGTCATAAATGTAAATACAATCCACACCAACTTTAAAGCCTGTTCAATTGCATATTATATATTGTATTACCTTCCTATACTCTAGATATAGATTAGAATAGAATGTTAAATACAGAATATAATATCTGAACTGAAATCAATCCTTCCCTTCACATTATTGATGTCATAAATACGTTGTTTGTATAGATGCCGGCCCGACTACTTTTTCTTCCTTATTTGGGTTTTACAGTTTTGCTATCCTTGAGTTTATAATCCTGAAATTTCGGGTTAAAATTATTTATGAAGATTTTTTAATGCACAATCAATAAGAGATTTCGGCACTGTGATTACTATAAATGCACTTATGCCTATACAGACCAAATGCGATTGCAAAATTCCTGACAAATATCTTTGAATTTACCACGAAAACAACTATCAAAATCAAAGGAATGTAGTTTTCCTTAGATGAATATCCTTTTATTTTGTCGTTTTTATTATCACTTGAAACACGTTTTTAACAGTTTTCCCATTTTTTGTCAAAAACAAAAATTGTAAATAATAATAATAATGATAATAATAATAGGGCCATTTATATAGCGCACATATCCACACAGATTGCACCTTCACCTTCAATGTTCTTCCTTTTCATTTGCAGAATTATTGCAATTCAGAATTATAAGATGTTTAAATAAATTTTTTGGCATAACATTTTAGACTTTTTGGAAATCTAATGTTTTTGTCATGTTTATCTAGCCCTGGAAGTTATTTCATTGCCAGAGTAACAGCAGCTTAATGATATTTCAATAATAATGTATCTAATTAAAAAAATTCATGCATTAATTATTAAGGTAAACTTTTTAGTAAACCTGTTAGTTTTTTCAAATTTAGATTGTACAATGAGGGAGAATCTAATTAAGGTTAATTATACTGACCCTAGAACAATGCTGTTTTTTGATATATCAATATGTGTGTATAATGTTTAAATTAGCACACATTTTTAATATTTCAAGATTTGATAAGTTGGATTGGATTTTTTGAAATATCATTTAGAATAATTTTTAGCTGATGTCTAGTTTCTTATGACAGTCCTTAAATTTGCACTTGTCAAATGAATGAATGAAATAAAGGCGTTGATAGAGGAAAGTTAGGGTTATGATAAGAAAATTATGTTCATTCAATGCTGAGAAAACAACATTGTGTTTGTTAAAACAGTGAAATGACAGTCCTGTTTTGATTGTGTGCTTCAAAATAATTATTTTATCCACAAAGGCTGTAAATTAAGAGTAGACAATTTCATAGCTTCGTTGAATATCGTTTTATTAAACCAGATTCATTTCTTTCTCTTTGAAGTATCCCCCCCCCCCCCCCCCCCCCCGCAGGGATAGTCCCCCATAACCCCTACAGCCCATTACCCCTACAGCTTATCAAAACAAGTTTATGGTCCACTGCACTGCTAATCTCTAATTTGTTCCCTCTTGCAACACAATGGACTCACCCAGACTGATTCTTTATTACAGGATGTGGATGTTGAACATGATGACAATAAAATAAGGATTTCTTCAAAGGCATTTAGAAGTTGGTGCAGTAATTCATAATATTGTCTGTATCAATAGAATAAGAGTATTAAGGAGTATGTACAATTACAATTTATCAACAATTATTTATCAAATTATTTCTCAATAAAGTAGAGTTATATAAATATTTACCCAAGTTACACAATATCGTTACATTATTACAACTAAAAAGGGGTATAAACTTTATTACTGATTGACATGTGTAATAATAATTTTAATACGCATGCATAAAATAATATACTGCAACCATAACAATCAAAAACGAATAAAAGAGATTCGGGATTCAATGACAATGACCTAGTATTATTATGGAAATAATATAATAATATGATATATGGAAAAGAGCGCCTTCCTACCCTGATCGGACAACTGCGATGTTGCCTTCGAGAATAAGTTATTATAGTTAAAAACATCAATAACCGTACCATTATAAAGCCAGTGTTCGGTCGATTTAACTTTACCACCTTTTCTGAAAACTATTATCTTAGTTTTAACAATATTTACCTCGAGTTCCCAACCCTCGACAAGACCTCCCCCTGCATTAGACCAAGATTATTTCTAAAAAAAACTGACTATCAAAACCACCAATCCTCACAAAATATCTTACATGAAGATATAAAGAACGAATAACCAAAAATAACTTCCCTCTGAAACCCAATTTTGCCAATTTATACCATAATTTAGCACGTATCAAATGAATCAAAAGCAATTCTAAAATCCACAAATGCACAATACAATCGCTTATTGCTATTTAGAGTACGACTAATCAATGAATGGAGGGCAAATATAGCATCAACTGAGCTAAGATTAGTACGAAAACCAAAACATACATACATACATTTGTCAAAGCATATTTCATATTTTATGTTTAAATACAAATATTTCAAATCTAAATTAGTTCCTTTATTTTCATATTTTCATTCCATCATATTCTATGTTGTCAATCAAAATGTCACAAACATGTCTCCCCGAGAAAGACGTCCACACTACCATTTGATCGAGATTCGAACTCTATCTGTCTAGGTTATCCTCTCCCCTTAGAGTTTGAATCTCGATAGAGTCAGAATTTTGAAATTTTTACTCCTCAGAACACGGTCCATTTTAATCAGACTGACTTCTACTGTACACTTAATCACCAGTTAGGGTGATTCCATTAATCCAGATAGGTAACTGTCAGTGTTGTTATAACAAGCTGTAGGGGAACTGGGGTGTAGGGGTAATGGGCTGTAGGGATTTTGGGATATAACCGGGTCTGTAAGCACTACGAAGGCGGAAGTCCGAGGTGCGCAGACCGCCTGCGTGGAGGATGGCCACAGATAAGGAGATCCGCCATAGACTAGAGACCCGCCACAGATCTGAGTCCTACATACATGTATATATATACTGACAATTTTAAGTCATGGTTGACCATAGACATTCATACTGTCAAATGTGTCACCTTTCTTGGTTAATTCAAACTGTTTTGAGCGAGATTATGACAACGTACGCACAACAGGTAAATGCCAATATCATTATTTTATCATAAGGAATTTCTGAGAAGTCTTGCGAATCTTGGAAAGGGTGAAATCATGGAAAAGGAGAATGTATCTTCGCTGTCCAGTTATTTTATGATGCAGGTGAGAGATTTGTTATGAATCAAATCACTAATAGGAAAACTTTCAACTCCGGCATTTGTTGAAAGAATTTTACTTTGTCTTTTTTGAAATGTCAAAATGAATTTTGAAACTTTATTCAACAGGCGATGATAATTCAGTGATATTTTGTTTGGAATGATATTCTGTCATCTCTAAATGTCAGTGCATCTACAAGTACAATGTTTCCTGGTTTTATAAGCGTTTGTAACGTTTGTAAATATATTTACCATGTGTTTATAAAACACACTCGGGGACGGCGATTTCCCTATGGATACACTCCATAATACTGTGTCAGTGCAGGAAACCACGTCATGTACTGGGTTATTGTGGTGTTGTAGTTTTGGTGCCTAAATCAAATTTATCAAATGTTTCGTCGGAATCAAAGAAAAACCATCAATTCTGAGTGAGGATCATCTTAATCTCTTGTTTATTGATCCTTTAGTATTCAACTATGAATTTGCCGACTGAATCGATTGAAGCACCAAAACTATAACACCACAATATCCCAGTACCAGTAATAAAGGACAGGACATCAGTGCATTTTAACATTTTAGGAAAGCATTGGGCGAATTTACTTTTGTGTGAAAAACGATAAGAGAAGAGGACAGGATGTGGTGGATATAATCCAGCATGTGACCAGTGCCTTCATGACCGACGCTGAACCCGTACACGCTTCATTTGCACGATTAAGTTTCATTCCTATTATTTGAAGGAATACCACAGTGTAATCCTCCTCCTGAGAAAGAGAGTCACTTTTATATTTTACCGAAAATAATTGTTTAGAAAATAAGTTATAACAACTATAATGTGGAAAGACAAGACGGTTCTAAGAATGAGGGAGTAAGTATATACTCCGAAATGCCGTGTATGTTTACAATTTAGATTCAGGAATCCCGAAAATATTTTCTAATGTACATGTTTGCAGCTTCTAAAAGTTAAACATAGTCTTGGTTGATACTTATTGATTTTGAAAGGGATAAACAAGTTTAATTATTTCAGTTCAAGAGAAAGGAAGAAGTCGGCCCAGACAAGTACCCGGATGACTTCATCAACGATGATCCCACTCTTCCACCCGTTGGCACGCGGGTTGTCCGGGGTCCAGATTGGTGCTCCGAGAACGAGGACTCAGGGGGGCCAGGGACAATCATTAACCATACCAATGATGGCAGTAGGTCGCTTCTTTAGTTCAACTTGTACTTGTGTTTGTAATTTGACCAGCTTTTCCTCACATTTTGGGAAGGTAAATGCTGTTCATGTCGAACTCCACCAACATCAGCAAGCTAAATAGACCCTTGACCCACTTAAAATTTTACTCAAACTTAATTGATAATAAGAAAATTTATTTTCGTTTCTTGACTATCGCTTTTGACGAATTGTATTTACTGAGTAATGCCTTGTAAAAATTGACTCTAATTGCAAAATGAATAAACTTGACTGAGTTATAGACAATATTCATTCACAAATGCGGGTTTTTTATAGAGCAAAATACTTAAAGGCGCTTTAGCTAGCTTTTCGGTTCAAAATGGTTATTTTAAGAGGATATATGATTTAACTTTCTATAGATGCAATGCGTTTTTTTCATAATTGACCTACAATCTACAATGAAAATGATAAGACAGCCGATGTCGGCTGTCGGATATGAAAAAAAAATATGGGCAGCTGCGCACAATCAGAAAAATTTAAACAGTTGAAAATGGCTGAATGAATTATCTGTGCACCTTTAGAAAATAACTAAACTACTAAATAAGAACAGAGGATTAAACAAGTTTACGCAACCGGTTCGATAACATATTTGCCAATTTCACTTTTCTGGTAGTAACATTGTTTTAACATTTCCGATATCGAAGTTCACGCGGATTGAATGCTACGTTTCAATAGATACCTCCTGTCTTTTAGATACCACTTTATAACCTGTATACATGAATGTTTGTTAACGACATTTTACCTGAGCTTTGCTTGATTACATACAAAGAAGATTGCCAGATTGTGTATCGTTAGTGATTATCAAGATATTTTTATGCAGTATCTGTGTATTCGTTGTGTGTACGAAATACGTTTGTGTGCTAGTGCCTTTAAGTGCCTTTGAAATGAATACAATGTAAATATATCGTCAATAAAAGCACCTGTTCCGTTTCAGTACATGTGTTGGTTAAATGGGATTTGAACGATAAAGTAAAGCGCTACCCATATGGAGTCGACGGGAAACACGACTTAAAAATCACTCATGAGCCGAGAGAACTGCTGAAGGATGAACTCATAGAGATAGGTGTAAAGGTTCAACGAGGTAACAGCACGAGTAAACTATAAGATATCAACTGCGATTTCATTTGTTTCATAAAGATTAAATTTGAAAAATTGTGTTGCCATTAAGACCTTTAATGTTTATGAAAACGTTCATTTCTGCACTGAAACTTCCTTTCTTCATATCGATGTTAATTAAGCCCTTTGTCGTTCGGGCTAAAAGGGATATTACGTTTGCAACACATTGAATTATGTAACTGTTTACGAAATGATCTTTTGCTTTATTTCACCCACATTATAATGAAAGACAAACAAGGATTCAAATCTGTCAAATAAGACACCCACAAGTTAGCATTATAGCATTGATAAGATCTCTTGTTGCGTGGCAGGTTCTGATTGGTCACACGGAAACTTAGATGGAGGAGAAGGCAACTACGGTGTAGTTGTGAGGACAGGAAAAGATGGAACGGTCAAGGTGATGTTCTATATCCTATTCTCTTCATTGAAAACGATTAAAATTATTAAGACATAGACGCTAATTCAACACTTGAGTTTACGTTAAAGTATATGCTATAGATGTTATAGATTTGATTTGGACCATTTGCATACAAACCTTGTGCATTTTTTAGTGGTTGCAAATATGTTTAGTTGTTTGGTTATGTAACAGTGAGGGGCAAGAAGGGTTAGTGATGTTGTGTTGTGGCGGGGTTTTTTTTGTCATGGTTATGGTGAAATTGCCAATGTCTGGACGATTTATGGAATGTTTACCACCTGACTGTCTGAAATTATTTGCAGGTCAGTGTGAAAGCAAGAGGAAATCTGGCATATATTGATGATAGAGATTAGGCAGTGTATTAATTTGTTTATTTTGTTTAATACTGCCTTCAACGATTTTCTGCTGTTTCTCTTTGAGTATAATAAGCCAGGGTATTAATTGATTCTTTTTATGGTTGATGTTTATGAATTTTTAATTATTTCCAAAGACCCTATCATTCCAAATGACGACCTTACTTCATGCATGGAGATATCGGCTAGTTTTCTTACTTTCTTTGAGGATGTAGAGTTACAATTTGTATCATACGACAAGTACATAGTGATATTCAATTTATTATCAGGTCCGTTGGTCAAATGGAAAAATTACCTTATGTAACTACGGCCGCGACGGAAAGATGGAACTTAAAATCTGGTAACTACTTTCCAAGTCTGTGCCATTTGTTCAAAAAAAGCTAAACTTGACAATTGATGCTTAAAAATGTCTTTTTTTAAATCAAGATTACAAATTTTTTTAATCGTTATTGTAACTTAAGATATTTTTTACTATGAAATAATCTTTAGATCAATGATATTAAATTAAATCACACGCAATGTTTTATTGACATTCTCGATGAATGTTATGAACAGCTTTTCTAAACTCATCATCAATACAAAAAACTCGGCTTAATACTTTCAGTCATCCGGATAAGCCACGGACATCGGAACAATCAACTGAACCTGGTGTGAAAGGTAAAACAGCTTTAAATAAGCAATATTTTGATAAGCATAATCCAAAGGCCTAATGTGGTAGTCACATATTTCACTGTGTACGATTAATATGTTTTTATTCATTTTACTCAAGATGTACGCATGATTTGGGCATGTGTCCATTAGATTTTATTTAATCCAGTCTTCTGATTAGTTAATTTCATGGGTAGGGATGTTGTTCGGGTTATTCTTTTTTCTATTGTCTTTCCCTCGGTCTATTGTCTTTTCTCATGCATGATTGACTATAATGTAGCTTGCCTTTTACTGATCATTCTGCACTAAGACACAGCAGAGACAAGACATACAGAACTAAAGGTAAGTTTATTATATTACATAGTTTTGCATAAGTCATATGTCTCTAAATCTAAATGTTTAACTTAAGTTAACGTAAAGTTAATGTTATAATTTAATTTTTTAGTAGTAATTAAGTAAATAATCATATTCAGTGGTATAACCTAAGAGTTATTTCAGTGCACTTTTATGTCTAGTATATGCACCGATGGTAATATGAGATCTAGGATTTATATATTTTATATCTCACATTATTTATTCTTATTACTTAGATCCTGTTTATGTACGGCGTGGTGTCCCGTCGGGATGGGTAGCACCTGAGTACCACATGCTCGGTAGGATTCCACGTTTGATTTATATTCATAGATATCGTGTGAAATATATATGTCACCCTACATACGTTTATAATGTGCTCAATTGACATATTGCGTACTGGTTAATTACTTTGCTAAGTAATTATATTTACAGACCATGCTATATGTACTGTATGCATGTACTCTATGTAAATATTGTACGCGGCGATTATTGTGTGTGTCATGGAGAGTTATTTACCAATAGTATACAATACTTCCCTTATTATTCATGTATCACATCTATTTGTATAGAGTATTGGTGTTACTAATGCTAAATGGATCCGTGGTAGAGATGTATTTGTATATATTTCTGTATGTGATGTGTATGCATATTGGTTATGTGCACTTAGTGTTACATAAAATGTTTCAGTGTGCTAAAACCAAGAGATTGATACATCATCAATAAACGTCCTCCACACCTAAGCAAGTGTTCGTTATCATTTGGATACGTACACCCCTTGTCGAGGACAAGTTTCTGACGCTGCTCTCCATCGACGGTGATGTCTCTGTACAGCACTCCTCTCTTTAGCTTGTAGCTTGTAGCTCTGTAGCTCTGTAGCTCTTTCACAAGGAGAGCATCTCTAGGTCACCTAGGTCGGCTGAGTCCTCTACTTGCATAGGCGATAACACGTAGCTGGTTGTCCTGCTTCTGGTACAAAACTGCTCCAAGACCACGTGCACTGGCATCTGTAGGCAATTCTAATGACTTGGAACAATCACCGTATCTTAGATCAGGGGGCAAACACAAAAGTCTCCTCAGTTTGTCAAATGGGTGTTGCTGTTCTGGTCCCCATTTCCACACTACAGCCCTTGATGGCTTAGAGTAGGACTTCCTGCAGGCAGATTTGGGTATAAGCCCTGTTGAATTCGTAAAAGCTGTAACATAGTTGTTATGAAACCTATGTTATAAATTGCTAATCCCATCCCCAAGTAATCCCTAAGAAATAATTCATTGGCTGTTGTCAAGTCACATTGTGTTGACAACTGAGTCTGTGATCTGTGGGTATTTAAGACCCAGGTTCTTCTCAGCCATCAACCTGGAGAGAGGGTTGAGTCTCAGCCACGGGACTGAGGAGTTGAGTCCCAGCCAGCACCCAGCTATGGGCTGGTGACAGCCTCGACCAGCCATGTGAGAAAGGACACCCTGGGGGTGCCCAGGGAAAGCGGGCGAAAAAGATCGACAGCCAGAGTTGTATAGAGTACTTGGAAGAAATAAAAGCCAAGAAAATCTACGTCTCGTCTTCTTGTTGAATCTTACGAAGTGTGTGCCTGCTGATTGTGCTACAACGCCCAAGGGTCCTACTGTGAAGGCTGTGCGTTCCTTGTGTTCTTCTAGGATTTCCACCTGATGATACCAGCTCATCATATCAAGGACACTACAAAGATGTTTCCTCCATGAGAATATAGGAGTTCTTCAATGCGTGGCAGAACCTAACTGTCCTTAATAGATTAATTGTTGAGCTGGCGAAAACCATTACACATGCACAGACTGTTATCCTTCTTCCTCGAAAGCACTGCGATGGATGACCAAGGACTGTGTGATTTCCTGATGATACCTGCACTTAATAGCTGCTGAAGATGGCTTCTTACCTCATCATACATTGCTGGTGGAATGCGCCTATGTCGTTGCTTGAAGGGAGTCCCATCTATCAGTTTATGCTGGTGCTTGAATAAAGATGTGCGCCTAGATCGTTGCCACCCTGGGAGAAGATCTCTTTGAACCTCTTCATAAGTCCAATGCCTCGTTCAATATATACAAAAGACACGTGGGGTCACAACACAAAGGAGCCATAATATATGCAGTACAGTTTATTAAAATCACAAATGCAACATACACAAGATGTAATTACTTTTACAATATAAAGACAACAATATCACATTTCAGTTGCGTGTAATGGCAATCACATTGTAAACAATTAGTGAAAATGACAATGTAAACAATGAATATTCAACAGTTACAAATCAAGTATGCAACAATAAAGAATAAAGAAAATATAGAGTTCATGTTTCCAGAATGATCAAGTGGTTGAATTACTGTCAAATAGCTAGGATAGCATTGGTTTTAACACCCTGAAACATTTCATGTAACAATAGGTACGCATAACCAATATGCATACACATCACATACAGAAATATATACAAATACATCTTTACCACGGATCCATTTAGCATTAGTTACAGCAATACTCTTTACAAATAAATGTGATACTTGAATAATAAGGGAAGTATTGTATACTATTGGTAAATAACTAACCATGACACACACAATAATCGCCGTGTACAGTATATACATAGAGTACATGCATACAGTACATATATCATGGTCTGTAAATATAATTACTTAGCAAAGTAATTAACCATTACGCATAATGTCACATTATAAACATATGTATCTTACACATATATTTCACAATATATCTATGAATATAAATCCAACGTGTAAACCTACCGAGCATGTGATACCACTGAATATAGTTATTGACTTAATTACTTGCCACTAAAATACCGTTACTATTAAAACATTGATTAATAACATAACATTACATTAATTTTAGTTAGAAGTTTAGATTTAGAGATGTAAGATTAATGGCAAACCATTCAATATATAACGAATACTAAACGACGTCCCGTTTAGTAACATATTAATGAAACGAGTTTGTGGTTTGGTATTTAACGAGCGAAAGCGAGTTTAGATACCGATACCATTCACGAGTTTCTTAAAAATGTTATTAAGCGGGACTGAGTTTAGTATTTTATTTATTACTCGCTGAATTATTCCAAAGAAAAACCATAAAAAATCGCCGAGATTATCATTGTTGCGGCGCCGCAAACATTGTGACGTCATGCTTAACGATTGTGACGTCATATGACGTCAATCAACACGCGATGTTATCACACAATGTGTATAAACATTGAATATTTATTAAACGGCGGAGCTTCAACAGGCGAGTAATAAAATAAACTAACCTTTAACATAGTTCTGTATGTCTTGTATCTGCTGTGTCTTAGTGCAGAATGCTCAGTGAAAGGCAAGCTACATTATAGTCAATAATGCATGAGAAAAGACAATAGACCCAGGGAAAGACAATAGAAAATAGACTTTTCCGAGAACCATCCCTACCCATGAAATGAACTAACCTTACAAATGCAGACACTTGAAATTGACAAGCCTGCTAAGTAGAACACAGTCGTATTTTAAAATGCTATATACAATTAGAAAGCTGAATTGAATTCAAATCTAATAGATACATGCCACATAGATGTGTATAACTTTAGTAAATGATTTAAAACATGTTAATCGTACACAGTGAAATATGTGACTACCGCACTAACGATGTCTTTGTATTTCTAATCTCAAGTATTCTTGATAAAACCAAAGAAGGGTAGCAAAGAATTATGTGCAATGTGTTTTATGAATACATATGGAAAAAAGTTAAGCACCCCTAGTATTTTTTCAGAAGTTTCATAAACTGGCGAGACGTGTGATTTTAGAAAAGAGTTAATCGTTAAAAACTCACTGCTGTTTGAAAACTCCTACTGTCTACTGTGTGGAAACATTTTTCAAGCAAGCCTACATGACCTTTGTGATACACAGTGTGCCTTTACAAAATTGCCCCATTTTGATGGGAAACTATACCCTTTACAAGTTTGGTCCTGCAAAAGATGACAAACAACAAATTGTGTTTAAACTGATTTGAAAATAATATTTCAACCTTCTTCTACACAGCAGAGTTGTTTATAGTCAATAACGCGTGTATCCACCCTGTGCATTGATGACAGCTTGTATTCTGCGTCGCATACTACCAGTGTGCCTCCTTATTTCTTATATGGTCAATCTGCGCCATTAACGATGTAAAGCAGCTTCCAACTGTTGAAGAGTTTGCGAAGGAGGATCATAGGTACTCATTCGTCGACCGATGAGGTCCCACATGAGTTCCAAAGGGTTTAGATCAGGACTCATGGCAGGCCATGGTAATCTGTCTACTGCATTAGTGACCAGAAAGTCGGTCACAGCACGAGCTCGATGGTGTCTGGCGTTGTCATCCACAGATAACGGCCTTGTGGCAAGGGCATGGTTGTCGAAATCTGGTACCACAACTGGTTCCAGTACTTCTTGTCTTTATCGATCCCCTGTCAAGTTACCACGAATTGTCACCAAATCAAGTTTACAGTCATGCGACAAGCAACCACAGATCATAATCGAACCGCCACCAAATACAACTGTTGATCTCACGTTCTAATGTGCCAATGCTGTATTGAACCGCCGCCAAACTCTTACCAATGAACTTTGGGCCAAGTCCTTTGATTCCAACCTCTACGAGCCAAAAACCATTGTATCGTAGTCTTTTGTGCTGATCACTCAGGAAGGGCCGTTTGACAGGTCGCCTACACTTCAATCCAGCATGTCTATGACGATTACGAACAGTCAGGGATGATAAACGACGATCGGGTAACCAGAGTTCCTTCAGAACTGTACCCGACGCAAACGGATAACGTCGTACGATTCACAGCATTGCTCTGTTTTCACGCTGATAAGTTTTTGGTGGTCTCCCGGATCTTTATCTGTCCTTTACAAGATTTGTTTGCTGGAATTTCCTCACTAATCGACTGACCACCGTGTAGTAAACGTTTATTTGACGTCCAATTGTTTTGTAAGACATTCCAACATTACGCATTCCAATTACTTGCCATTTTTAGCTTCCGTCATTCGCCTTCGTGCCATAGTCGGTCAAAATTGAATTGCATTTCGAGGGCTTCAGAAAAAATACCCGTTTCAGGCATGCGCGCAAACTGCTTTTTGAGAAGATCGTGGGTTGTGATGTTGCATAACTTCCCTGGTTGTGATTGTGCGACAAAACCTACTAAATGTCACAAGGTGTCATAGCAATTGTAACATATAAGTTACATTATCAATATAACAGCAATATTATACACACTTGCAAACATATTGTTAGTTAAACTAGCTAGGGGGTGCTTAACCTTTTTCCATATGTATATTCCTTTATATCAATAATTTTCCGATGGGGATCCAAATCATCTGTGATATACGCATTTGATACAAATATTGTACTGACAGAAGGAAATTGTAAATTATATGAAAGTTTAAATTTTCAGAAGTAATTGATTTGTACGTACGCGAACATACACTACCTAATGAAATAAAAAATGTTGATGCGAAATTCAATGGCAGGTGAGAAGTGGCATTCTGAAGGAAATATAGCCCTGCAGAATACGTTGTGTTTGCACCATCAGGAGACCTGGGAGTCAAACTTAGAAGATAACCAACAAAGTACGAGTGATTACGGGGAGTGAGTCGGGGAACCTTGGCGTTATTATTCAAATTTTCAGATGTTTTCATTGGTATTCTAATGGCAGCTATGTTTGTCTACAAACAACGACGAAGCCAATTTTGCTTGGGAAAATGATCATTCCTGTAAATTACAGTCACATCGAAACACTTAGATGAATTGTGAAATAATGTGTTAGAATCAAAACTTGTAATAAATGTATAAGAATGTTCATCAATCACGTTCTACTTCTACTCACGTATCACAATCAACGTTGAGAATCGCTAAAGAGCACAATAAGCAAAGCAAAATATCCACCTGTGTCTCCTCGCACGTATGGCTAAAATAGGATTATACTCTTCTGCCTTTCGTTGAGTTGTGTGAATTTCCCATGTTTGAACTAAACCATACAGTACCACAAGATGCTTGAACTAAACCATACAGGACCACACGATGCTTGAACTAAACCATACAGGACCACACGATGTTTTAACTAAACCATACAGGACCACACGATGCTTGAACCAAACCATACAGCACCACAAGATGCTTTAACCAAACCATACAGTACCACAAGATGCTTGAACCAAACCATACAGTACCACAAGATGCTTGAACCAAACCATACATAAACCACACGATGCTTGAACCAAACCATGCAGGACCGCACGTAACCAGACTGTTATCTGAATGTCATATTCAATCCTGATTTTATTGAAATGATGTAAGACTTGTTTGGCAAAATGGTAATCAATATAATGTGTAACATAGTTGTTATAATACCTATGTAATACTCTGGTAATCCCATCCAAAAGTAATCCCTTAGTTTGTTATAATCATTAAGCTGTTGTCAAGCGACGATGTGTTGACAACTGAGTCTGTTATTAGACCCAGTTTTGACTTCAAAGTGCAGTTTTCAGCCAGGAGAGAGAGAGTTGAGTCTCAGGTATGGGACTGAGGAGTTGAGTACCAGCAAGCACCCGGCCGTGGGCCATGTGAGAAAAGACGAGCTTGGCGTCGTGAGGCTGCCCAGGGAAAGCGGGCTAGAAGGCTCGATGACCAGAGTAGTACTTGGAAGAAATAAAAGCCAAGAAAATACGCGTCTCGTCTCCTTGTTGAATCTTTCGAAGTGTGTGCCTGCTGATTGTGATACAAATGTCTAATATGTAAAATCACGCGCTAGTTCAAACTCTGTTGTAGCTGAGTCTCCCCACGTACTCTGGCGGTGGAAGAACGACTTGGGCCAGTGGCGACTCTACAGTAAAGAGGCTACAAATAAACTGGAAGCGGAATACATGAAAGGATGTTCCTCATGTTTGGTCAAGAAAGGCAAAGAATCGTAAGTTTACATTGATTCTAGTTACTTATATCAAATGATAAACAATGATAGTTTTTTACTGAACTGACACTGAATCTATAGAATAGGTAATAAGACCTTTATGTACGATATTTATGGTCTTATTAACAAATGGTTTGACATAAACCAGTCTTTTTAGGAGTATCCTTGTTTGTATTGTACTTTATATTGATGGATGCAGCTATATCTTCTAAAGCATGTCTAATCCTTCTTCTGATATAAAGTTTAACATTTTTGCTTGAAGTACGGAAAAAAGAGAAACAATTTGGCCTCTTGAACGTTTATCCCTATGATTTTAGCTAACGCTTTACAAATTGATGCTGCTATTCTTTACCCAAAGATGCTTGGGTGCCATAATACGCATAGGAGGTGGTCTTTCTTTCTTTACGTTTAGATATTTCTTATTTTACAGATGTCGCGTCATTTTTCAAGAGCCATTTCAGGAAAAACGAATACAAGGTGGATCAAAAACAGATGTCGAGCGAACCCGTACGTCCCTGTGTTTTCTAAATGTTAACTTGTTAGTTTGAGGGTTATGAGATCAAACTTAACAATATGCCAGGTAGCGTGTTTTTGAAAAATATGTCCTTGCTGTGGCAACAATTTAACTGCACACTGACAAGGAAGACATGGAACTCTATGTATCATCAAGTTTTTGATTGTAACGATGGAAACGTTTCAGGATAGGTTTTTATAAGTGATTTTCAAGCATATGGTTAAAGGGCGACTTTCGTCATTTTATACACAAAACACATATAGATAGGATAAGGGGGTAACAATACCAACAGGGGGAGGTAACAATTCCATTGATGGATAAAGCATTTATCCCATCCTGATTTATGAAAATATCGTTAAACGTTTAAACGAGTATTAATGCATAAATATCTTTTTCATAATATATACATTTAATACATATAGTAATAGGTAAGATATATCGAATTTTTGGTTGATTGGTAATATTTAATAAATAAAGAAACATGATGGAGTGTTGAGATAACTTTCGTGATCACTGTCTTGTTGTCATGCCATAACTATGTTTTATAAAGCAAATGATAACGTCATATGAACGAAAGTATGAAAATTAGAAAATTTTCCTTTTCGTTTAACTGATAAAAACGAATGACAAAGAATTTTTTTTCTTCTTTTGTTTCAGCTGTCGATGACATGACAAGAGACGAGTTGGTTAGGTGTGAACTAGCCATTGATGACCAAACCTCGTGGGTTTTATAATCATTGCTTCATGTCGGATCAATTGATTGCCAGAATGATCAGCTGTAGCGAACTAGTCCGTTCGATCCAATCTAGTGTCAAATTCTCCACATACAATCTTTCCACTGTCATTCTTCAATATTTTAAAATTTTAATAGTTCTCATATTTACATGCGAGCGAGACCTTGTGTGACTCTATAATAACCTATCAAATTTACCAAATAATGATTTCCTGTCTTCCTATTCTTTAATTATTCATGTCAAGTACTTTAAAGTAGTATTTATTAACTGTTTTTTAAGACAATACTTTTGGAAATTAAATTCGTCAATCATCAATACCTCGATTTTCGCGCACGTAAATATAATCTCATCTAAGCTATTAGTAGCTAACATCTATAAAGTAAACTCACTCGTTTTCTTCACCAAACATCCTCGTATTTTGTGGTTTTAACCAAGGTCTAATTATTTCAATGTTGTTGTTTATGTCACTTCTTATTTTGTATCCTATTTCCTCGTGTACATTTATCGGTCTTGCACTGTTATGATATTCATGTTCCATTGACCGAAAAGTGCACCATGTATTAATTGTTTGTAAATACACATTTTCATAATTTGTACATTAACATAATAGTAATTATTGAATGGTCCCTCATTCCCGGGTCACATAAACCCTTATCGTTAATAACTTTCACATATTTTATCGGAACTATTTCTTTTCGCTCTGTTGTTATGTTGCGGCTGACAAAATTCTAGCACTCGGTAAGAAATTGTGATTTGCCTGTTATAATCGATAAGAGTATTTATAATCAATAAAATAATGACTGGTAACTATTTTAAAAGTGAAATGTGATTGTTTTACATGTACATCTTAGTTCTGGCATCTGTATTTCAACTTTCTTCGTAGCTGTCATTTACCCTACAGTGACCTGTCAAAATCTGTAGTGGACGCCCGCCTAAATCCAAAATTCACTGCCCGGTTATTTATTTCTTTATTGTAGATTGTCCTTTTAGTCTCATTCAAAAGCCTGTATCAAACGGTCATTCAAAGGACATTCCATATTCCATGTACATTTTAATGATCTTTATTATTTGTATATTAACTCTGACATAAACGTCAGCTGCCATGTTTTTGCTTTGTTTTGATTGGTTGTATAAAGTCACGTGAACACTTGGAAAGCCTATAAAAGCAAGCGCCGTCATTCGCTTGGCACACCGAGCGTGACATCAGCATTCGCTGGAAAGCGCTCGTTAAACTCTCAACTTAAGTAAGAAGTCGCTTGGCACTTCTGGTTCAGACTGTGACTGAAACTTTTGGCCTATTAATCTAATCATTTTGCTTCCGGACTCAAACTTAAATCGTACAAGGTAATTGGCAATACGACTTTTCAGTCTGCTACATCCTTAAAGACCATTATAATAGAAATATTTAATATATTACTTGTTTGTAATACTGCTTTCCATTAGTAATAAGTGACCTGACATATTTTTTGGTATTTCCTCATATATAAAAACATCTGATCGTCAAACTTGAAATAAACTGTTGTTATTAAGGTATGAAATCTTCTTGAGTATTCTATTACTGTTATTTTAATAATTATCCATTAGCTCTTGTTGCACCCTTGCGATTGTGACAATTTTGGTGTCAGAAGTGGGATACTAAAGTCCAAATTAGTATCCAGCGATCGAACTCATGTACTGTATTTTAAATTCATAAAACTATGGAATATCTCCTGACCCGGATGTATCTTTTAGGACAGTAGACCAAATTGTTAACAACTCTGGTGACGAGATGGAGGATGCTCAGTCTATGGTGTCCTCACATTGCTCTAGTAGTAGTTTTAGGTCACATGGTGTTGTTCCTGGGAGGGTTAGACGCGATTCCCCCCTTCCTATTGGCCTCACTAGACGAGAGATGTCAAATAATCAAAATGCTATAATCACTCAGTGATACCACCCTCAGAAAGTACAAATAAACCTAGGTCTCTGAGGTTACAAACATACCCTGTTATGGCACAAGTGTATAATGCTGAACACAAATACATTGCTGAAAGTGAACATGTAGGCCACCTAGGTGACTCTCAGGCGTCACATTTGAGACCAATAATCAAGGCTCCTAATAATTATCGTTCTGGGTCTGTTCGACCAAAAAAGGTCTATCTTTTCACCTTGATAGCTAAGATGGTAATGGAGACCGGGACGAGTATCTCTCTCATTTTGAAGTTTGTGCTGAAGTTGGTAGATGGGATGAACGAGACAAAGCTTTAGGTGCTAGGAGTTGCACGTACATTCTATATAGGTCTCAATACTCAGGAAAGGAGAAATTACTACTATCTTGTGCAAAGGATCGGAGATAGGTTTGGTAGTTCAAGACAACAGGGTAGATGGCTTTCAAAATTGGAAACTAGGCAAAGTCAGTCAGGAGAATCAATTGCTCCGCTTTGTGATGATTTGAGACAAATGGCAAAACAAGCTTTTTCAAATCTTGATTCAATGGCACAGGAAGCGTTAGCTTTGAACCAATTGTACAAAAATGTTCACTTGAAATGAAATGTAGATGTATGGATAGGGACTGTCGATCTGTAGCAGATGCTGTGGATGTAAGAGAGATATGAAGCAATAATGGAGGAACCTAAGAGAAAATCCAGTATTCGTTTCGTATTGTCCCAGAATGTCAATAATTCTTCAATGAGCAGCGACAGTAGGAAACTGAAGAATGCTCTTCAGGACATTGCTCACGAGATATCTAGGCTGGATAGGGGTCACCACCAGAAAGGCCGAGGCAAAATACGGGTCAAATGCAAAGTCAACCGAGACGTTGTCTGGTTTGTAATGATTTTGGACATTTGATGAAAGATTGCCCACTATTTGAACAAATGCGTCGGATATTTCATCAGTCTCAAACTGGCTATAGTCAACCTCCCGAGGCCCCTGTTTACCCTCCAATGATGAACGTACCACCCCTTCAAAATAATTACAAGCCTTCAAATGAGATCACCCCAGGCTAACAATGGGCAGGGATACGGGATTCTGTTGGCGTAGAGAGTCGTGCACCGACAGAAAACAGTAGGCTCAGGGAAAAATGTGTTCCTGGTGTAGGACACATTAAGGGTAACAATGACAATGGCTTTTATACCACAGGGCATGTTGGTAAAACTGCAGTAAACTTTCTAGTATATTCCGGTTCATCTGTGACCATTCATAGCTCCGGTGACATGCTGTTTTTTCTATTTTGCTTGAGGTATCAATTCAATAGATATTAATGAACATAGAGACCTATGTTTTAAGGTAATAGAATTGTTATGAGGTACCACTTTTCATAAAATAAACAATTTAACTTAGAATAAAACCACTTAAAGAGGAGAAGTAACGCATAATTTTGATCATAACAAATTGTTATCTCTATTCGCTTCACTTATAAGAATCAACAGAGCCAAAAAATGAGAAAAAATACCCTTTAATTCGACCACTAGGAGACCTTTTATAGCTCTGTTTTGGATAACCACCTAATGAGAAGAGCAAACGCTTAGACCAAATCACCGAAGCAAGACTCGAAGCCACGCCCAGTGTGTGACGTGCTAGGCGTCAGCTGAAAGTCCAGCCCTTTGGTTTTCTCTGTATTTTTAAGCATATTCAACAGCAAAATAGAGGCAATAGCATGACCGAAAGAATTCCAAAATACGATGTGTTACTCCTTCATGATATTAACTTTCCTTCTCAGTCGTCAAATCCATTTTGATTGTCTGTGACAATCCTTGGACGCGGTTTTCCTGAGTGGGTTAATATCACAAAGGTTGAGAACTTAGTCGGTGAGAGATCCACCACTATGGGATAATACGTAGTGTTATATCATGTATTTATCGATCTAAAGTTCTAGATTGTCTCTAAAAATTAACGTTTTTGTAATAAACGGGAGACAATGTAAAAAAGATTAATGTTTGCTGCAGAAAAAAATATTTTGTTTCACTTCTCTTTCATGCCAACTTAGTACTTAGGGGATGATCCATTTGTATCTAACCAACATATATTACATTGTTATATGGTATAACATCTCACACCGTGTTGCAATATCTCTGTCTTTGAATTTAACAATGACATTAAAACAGACCTGGCGCAAGCGTTAGAAACATCCGATGTAATCCTAAAGAAAGTTATTCACAATGTACTTTTTGAAATGTCT
Organism: Phorcus lineatus; assembly: GCA_921293015.1. Lineage (NCBI taxonomy): Eukaryota > Metazoa > Mollusca > Gastropoda > Trochida > Trochidae > Phorcus > Phorcus lineatus. Next base: position 4,571,956 of record OV121081.1, on the reverse strand, counting down.
GTCATCGTCGGTAGAAGTGCATGAGCCAAATCTCCTTCTCTTAATTTATTGGTTGAATATATTTTCTACAAGCTTATTGGTTCAAAATGACTGGACACGGTGACAATAAACTAAGTAGCAGTCGAATGCCAAGGGTTACGCCATTATGACAGAAAATATATTCCGGTTGGCGGGCCCAAGGCGTGAAAATTCAAAAGGTGTAATTTGAGACCATTAAGTCAAGAATTTAAATTGAATGCGATAGGATTACATAACGGCCACCTGTGTGTCATAAAAGATTAAGACTACTAAAACCAATCTGATTGTTGTGAAAACATTTGGCAGACGTCGTAATTGATGTACACATGCTAAGAGAAAGTGCTTATAGTATCATTTTAAAACACTGTCTTTCGCTTGGAACAATACACATAATTAAAGATATATTAAACATCAATATATCGGAGGTTGGTGTTGTTTGGATGACTTAACATATGTTTAAACAGTTGTTAAGACTGTCAGATTTCCTGTTGATTTTTCATTAGGCAGGGTACACTCCCGTCAAATAGCACGTCACGCGGCAGGACACGCGTCAGTGACCACGGGCCAGTTCAGTTCTGTTCACTGGTGCTAATTAGCTGGTGATTCGAAAAACCCGTATAAAAGTTGTTTATCGGCCGATTTCGAAAATTCAATTTCAAGTTACTGGTAAGTTAGAATACATATTTTATGAATCACGAAAGTTGCCATGGGTCACTTCAATCGATCTTTAAAGTAAAAGGCATCAAATTATTTTCATATATAAACAATTGATATGATAAACTTTTGCCATATGCTTTTCATTAGCCATTAATATAAGAAAACAAGTTTGAAATTAAGAACTCTCATTTATCCTTCCCCTATTTGATTGCTGCTGTCATGTATGGGACAACTGCAAAATTGAACAAGCCCTTATATTGGAAAACTTACATTTAGATGCGTTGCGAACTATTTGCGGCGCGGTACGCGGCACTAGTCATGATAAAATATATAAGGAAACTAACCACAACCCTCTTAAGGATAGAAGGCGACGCTTTAAACTCATTACTTTTCATATGTATCATAATCTGGTACCAGACTATCTAAGCGATCTTATACCAGGACGAGTATTCGAACAAAGCAGAACCAAACCGACATCAAACGTCAAGCAAATAATTGTAGAACACAAAGATATGCTCAATCTTTCTTACCAAGTACTATTATGCTATGGAATTCCCTACCACATGAAATCATCCACGCCTGTAGCGACCCAAACCGGGACACGACCCAAACCGGGGAAATCGATCAAAGTTTTAGACTCAACTCATTTCCATAATTTGCTGCGGAGAGTTTTAGATCACGTGAAGGAAGTCATTGAAAACTTGTAATGTAGTTTAAATGGAAAACGATTACGGCAAATTGAAAATCATTGTTTAGAGGTTCATAATATTTGGAAAGGTTTATTTGGTATAAATCACTTATTTTGCCATATGTGTTTCATGCAATATATGAATGATAGTGTCAGAGAGGCCCATTAAAACCTAATTTGGAACAACAATGGTTATTTGCGGTAAATCACTTTTAAAGATATTGACATATTTTTCATGCTTATGTAATCTAAGAAATGAATGTAAACATTAATGTCCAAATTTTTTTTTATTGTTTACACTTTTGAATGTCACAGAGTTAGTGATATATAATTATTTATACTTAATCTCCAGTCTTATGTCACTATATTGATTATGAGTGGTTTGGTACATTGAGAAAGAAAGCTGAATGAAATAATTAGTGGATTTATCAAACCACGTATTTTTAACAGGTGAATAAACCTCTGTATGGCGTGCGGCATAGTCTAGTTCGATAACAGTTTTCGCTTTGTTTTTCTTCTACGATTACTAATAATCAGATTGAGTAATGAAGTGTTTGACCCTCTGAAGATAATGCATTTGGGATAAATATTAACCTCATTTGTGAAAATTTTAAGAAATAAACTTTCCCAAAACGTGCTACTGCTCCTTTGAAATTCTATTTCTTAAGTTTTCAGTCTACTGTCATCGGACTAGGAGAAGAATATATGCTATGTACCAGCTACATATGAATACATTCATAAGTGTAATTTTTCTGAGAGAAAAATATAACCATTTACCATTGAACTTTCAAAAACAAAAAAGATTTTGATAGATTTCCTTCTACAACCTTTCCGCACATTAAAAAACAACAACCCATGAATAAAAGACGGCATGTCAAGGTTTCATAAATGTATGGGCATAAATGTATATAAGCATAGCCTTGATGTAATCAGGTTATCAAGTTTGGATTGAGGTTATGACACGAGTATAAATATATTTGTTTTAAAACTTAAATGCGTACCCTCGGCAGAAGAATAGATTTCGTTATGTTTTCCGCATTTGGTCGAAATTCTATTCAATTACACTTATGCAAAATTTTCAAAAAGCTTAACATGTTGAAACAAAATTGCGCACTGTTTGGTGTGCAGTATAGAATTTAAAGACGTTTTACCGTTTAGGTCCAGGGTCCAATGAACAATTTCAAAATATGCCAAATAACTAAGAGTTGATGAAATTAGCAAACCTTATAAAATTCACCCGCGAATCATGAATCTATATATATCAAAAGTATAGATTTTAAAGGCGTTTCAAAATTGATAGGTTCAAACTTATGTAAAATATCTATTAGTTGACAAAAGGTAGCCAAACTTGCCAGATCGTCGTGTATCATGATTATATACATGTTCAAACAAAATTGCGAACCATTGGGGCGAAAATATAGATTTTAAAGGCGTTTTCCCGTTTTGAGTCGAGGTCCTGTCAAAATTGAAATATTCAAACCTATGTAAAATGTCTAATACTTGACACAAGGTAGCCAAACTTGCCAGATCATCGTGCATCATGACTCTACACATGTTAAAACTAAATTGCGAACCATTGGGGCGAAAATATAGATTTTTAAAGACGTTTTCCCGTTTTGGGTGGAGGTCCTGTCAAAATTAACAAATTCAAACCTATGCAAAATATCTAATACTTGACACAAGGTAGCCAAACATGCCAGTTCGTCTTGTATCATGATTACATACATGTTCAAACAAAATTGCGCACCATTGGGACGAAACTATAGATTTTAAAGACGTTTTCCCGTTTTGGGTCGAGGTCCTGTCAAAATTAACAAATTCAAACCTATGTAAAATATCTAATACTTGACCAATGGTAGCCAAACTTGCCAGATCATCGTGTATCATGAATCTACACATGTTAAAACAAAATTGCGCACCATTGGGTCGAAAATATAAATTTTAAAGACGTTTTCCCGTTTTGGGTCGAGGTCCTGTCAAAATTAACAAATTCCAATCTAGTTAAAACTAGATGTATTGATCCGTCAATACATCTAGAGAATTACTGATTGAGGTCATGTTCAGCTGACCTTTGACTAATTTTGAACCGACCAATAAAATGAAGGCAGGAAGACAGCTTCCAACCAATCAAAGACGGGTTTCCTTAGCATATCGGTTAATGTCACATGCTGACGTTTACCCTACGTTTGTCTATATTTATCTTTTGAAACTTATTTTGTCATTGTTTAAACTAATTTGTTGATTTACTTTTGCACAAATGACCAAATAAACAACCCAAAAATATCCCGTCAATATTATCTGCACAGAATTTATGCAGTCATCATATTTTCATTACGAAACATCGGTAACATTCGGATTTTGTAATCGAGGTGCTTAAGAACGGCGAAACAATCGCATTGACCCGCGATTCGAAGAGCTGGACCAGCTCTCTTTTGATTGGCTGATGTTAGCGCCTGCTCGACACGGAATAGGCCTGTATTTCTCTAGATGTATTGACGGGACAATACATCTAGTTTTAACTAGATTGAACAAATTCAAACCTATGTAAAATATCTAATACTTTACCAATGGTAGCCAAACTTGCCAGATCATCGTGCATCATGACTCTACACACGTTAAAACAAAATTGCGCACCATTGGGTCGAAAATATAAATTTTAAAGACGTTTTCCCGTTTTGGGTCGAGGTCTTGTCAAAATTAACAAATTCAAACCTATGTAAAATATCTAATACTTGACCAATGGTAGCCAAACTTGCCAGATCATCGTGTATCATGAATCTACACATGTTAAAACAAAATTGCGCACATTTGGTCGAAATTATAGATTTTAAAGACGTTTTCCCGTTTTGGGTCGAGGTCAAATATCCAATAGTTGACCAAAGAAAACCAAACTTCCAGATCATCGTGTATCGTGAATCTACATATGTTAAACATAATTATGCACTATTGAGTAAAATATAGCTTTTAAAGACGTTTTCCCGTTTTGGGTCGTTTTATTTTCGAAATTAATAAATTCAAACATTTACCAAATATTCATTAGTTGATCAATCGTAGCTAAACTTGCCAGATAACCGTGTGTAATGAAGTTTGGCAAACCAACCTAATTTTTTTTTTAATAGGGCTCAATAGGTTAGTTGTTAGAAACGTTTTCTCTCTTTACATTAACGCCTAATGGTATATAAACCAACATATTAATCGATTGTTCTTGACGATTTCGTAGATTACTTAAAAACATTTGTCATTGGTTTGGAGCACAGTTCACTTTTAATCAAGAGGTTTCATTAAGCCGCCTCCAACTTAAATAGATTGCATCACTGTTTATCATATCTCATGATTTTCACTCTCATGATTTCATTGTTTTTTAATGCTTTTCTTATTTGCGAATCAGATTTGATAAACACCAACAGTTTTTATCTATTGATTTTGGCCAGGCATATGACTGTATATACATTTAAATAATTACTGAATCTTAAAGTTCAAAGTAAATGGCCTTACATTTAGTTTAATAATGTAAAGGTTGCATTTTTGATTTCTATAGAAGTTATCACATTTATCAATCGGTTGTTATTACCTTCTGAGGGGAGTGGTGTAAGTGCCATATGATATTTAAATATTATCGTATTCTGGTTGTTTTAGTTTTGTGGAGGAATTTTCTGGTAAGTGACTATAGGCTACTTTCAAACTCAATTACAAAATTTAGTTATAGTCCTTAAACTGAAATACCGAGGATTGATTAATATGGATGTTGTCAGTTGATAACGACAAAGTTGAGTCCTGAACCATTCTTAACTTCAGGCTTAAGTGACTAGACTTGGAAGCATTTTACAGACTTCCAATAATTTTCGCAATAGGGTCTTTACTTGACATCAACCGCAGACCAATTTGATAAATATTACAATTAATTTCAAGTGAGTATAATTTCCCCCATAGTTAATCGTATTAATTTGATGGATAATCATTTCAAAAACTTTGATCAATTATTCAAATGTTTATCTTCCTTAGCTATAGCATTTTTAAAATGTTGAAATAAGAAAATACTCATATTTATTGCTTTCCGACAATTGCTTAGGCACACTATTCTTAAAGTTTACCGTCTAAGGCTCAGAGAGACATACAGAGAGTATATATTTGGTATAAATATTTTGGATTTCGAAAATTTAAGATATGAAGTAAGGAGTTAGTAGATACCAAAAATAAGAGAGCCATGGTCTATGTAGTTCAACAGACTTGGTGGTGTTGATGTTCAAGACGAAGATGTATATCCGTTAGATCTCCAAATGAAATACCAAAATTGTCCAGTGTCAGTGCACTAGATAAGATGTCTTAACACAAATTTCGAAGAAAGTTGATGAAACCATGTAATATTCCTTAAATCATAATCCTGAAAAGACAACAGATTTTTTTTAAATAATGATAGTCATGCCTTCATTTACACATTACTCTTATACATTTGCTCTTTTATGTCTTAACGCATTTAAAACAACTAAAACATGCTTTAAATGAGCAAAAAATCTATTTCCAACAACATCCCACTTCTATCTTCTGACCCCACCACTTTTGTTATCAACCTTTCCCAAATTAACGTTCACCAAACCTCTGCCAATACGCAACAGAAATTGCAAGGGTGTCAAATGTCGACTTGCTTGTCCCTTTTTACTGTGTGCCCAGTCCACTGTTTGCAAGGGCTGTCTGAACAAGCTCAGTCATACGCTTCAAAATTTATTAATTGTTTTTTAGTTTACTTTTTAATTGAGCTTCAGACATGAACTTGGGCTAGATTGAATCCTCCTAACCGCATCAATATGATTCAACTTAACTGATCACCTGACAAAGCTTTTGGAAATTATAGGCCTTTTTATTTTGCAACCCGGTCACGCCTTATGAACCCCTGCCACACTCATGTTTTTGGGGTTAGGACAATGAAATTTAACCATCATTGTCTCAAACATACAAAGATGATATTCTCAAAACATAAGATCCCAAGCATGACTGAAGTCTTGTCTGAAACAAAGGCGATAGAATGTTTCAGGTTGGGTATTCTGTAACGCCATTATTTGAACGGCGGCCAAGATAAAATCTAATCTAATCTAATCTGCAAGGTGTTTCCCCCTCTCCCAAGTTTCAATTTTAGGAGTCGTCTGTTTTGGTGGAGAAGTCGAAAATGTCAAATGTTCAATCGACATCGGATTAAGGGCCATGTCATACCTTTCAGGTCTGATCGGCTTATAAAATGAGTTAAAGATTAAAGAGACCCCACATGAGTTGTTCGAATAACATATGCTAAACTTGTGGTGTCATTGCCAAAAGGTAACACTTGTCTTCTAATCAGTTCATTTGGGCGACAATATAAAGGGAAAAATTTGCGATATTGATTGAAAATAGGATGCGCATCAATGAGTCATACATAACTTTTAAACTAATTGCAGGTAGCAGATTGCATTTGAGTTGCTATTATCTAAAAAGTTATTCGAGGGGAAGTCAATAATCCGAGAAGTGACTATTGATACACCCCTAAAGACACCATCGTTGATGTCATTATTTAGATAGGCCATCTGATGACTGTTAACAGACACCCCTTCACGATCATTCACTTGAGATTTACAGCCTGTTGAATAAAGGTACTCTCCTGTAATCATGGAAAGTTCTAAAACTGAGCATCGTGCGGTTATCAAGTTTCTCACAAAAGAAGGGGTGAATGCGACCCTAATACATAAACATATGACCAATGTGTATGGGAAACAGCCCCCAATATTCTACTGTTGCAAAATGGTCAGCTGAGTTATAGCGGGTTAGCAGCTCTTTGGATGATGACCCACGGTCAGGAAGGCCTGTTGAAGTCATTACAGATGATATGGTTGCACTGGTCCATGGCTTAATCATGTCTGATCGTAGAATAAAGGTGAACGAGATATCTTCAGAGTGTGGCATTTCTCACGGAAGTGTTTGCACCATAATTCATGAGCACTTGACCAACGTGTTTACAAGATGGATACCACAAAACTGATCAACACTAAAGAGTTGAATCCAGTCGTGAGCTCTTTGACATCTACAATGCTGATCCCGATAACTTTCATGCCCGTTTGCTTACAGGGGAAGAAACATGGATTCATCACTGGGATCCTGACACCGAGAAAGAATGCATGCAATGAAAGCACAAGCACTCTCCTCATCCAAAAAGTTCAGAACTAAGCCTTCTGCTGGCAGGATCATGGCGACTATTTTTTGGGAATCAAAGGGCGTGATATCTATATAAATGTAAACCGTCTAAAACTACAGTAACAGGAGCTTACTATGCTGACTTGTTGCGGCGATCAAGAGGAAGAGGCGCGGCATGTTGACTGCTGGAGTTATGCTTCTTCATGACAACGCTCCAGTTCACAAGAGTAGTACCGCACAGGCTGCGTTTCAACAATTTGGCTTTTAACATCTTAACCTTCCCCCTTACAGTCTAGATCTGTCCAAAAGCGACTTCTATCTGTTTCGCATTTTGAAATTAAACCTGCGTGGTACGAGATTTTGCATGATGATGAACTCATGGCAGCTACTTAGGCATGAATGAGGGGCCAGTGAGAAGACTTCTACCGCAACGGCATAGACAGTCTCAAAGACAAAAGGCCTAGGTGCATCGAGGTCCAGGGAAAATATATTGAAAAATGAAATCAATATCGCAACCATTGGCTTCTGTTTTTATATCCATTTTGATGAACTTATTTACGTCCCCTCGTAGTTACTATTATTCATAATAACTGACAATGTGATTTCGCGTTGTTTGGGTTTCATTCAAAACATTTGTTTAAAGCAAATAAGTGTCTTTTATCTACCTAATCCCTGTCGGAAATGTATTTAAATTTGTTTACATGATCAGTGAAGGTCTTCATATTATGTTTTAAGAAAACTTCCGTTTATTATTTTTCTGTGCATAAGCGGGAGAATCTACATAATGTTAAAACATATTTTTGACAATTGAGGAAATAAGGTATTGATTGATGAGATATACATTATCAGTGTTTATCATTATAACAGATGCAATCTTTCATGTTTTTTTTTTAACCGATAGATTTACGATAGGTGGGTAATAACTAAATTGAAATAACTTTGTAAATGCAGACATTTGAACAAAAGATATTTCCTTTGCTGATTGTTTTTGTTGTTTTTTAAGGGGGTTATAGTTTGCAAATTGGTCAAATTATTAAAGTTTTACTGAATTTGTTCTAAAAGATAGGTGTCAAATGTAACTCCGAATTGTGTTTTTTTAAACCTTAATTTGTTCATTGATTATGCATAAGTGCAAAAATTAACATAATATTTTTTAACGGAATATCCTAGCTTCGTGCCATAAATGTTTCATGAATGGGAAAACAGTCTACTTCTCACGTTCACATCAATTCAAATATTGCTAAATTACCTGACGAAACTCAAAAACGAAAATTTTAAATCATTACATTTTATTCTGCGACTGTTTTCCTTATTTGAAACGTAAACTTACACTCGACCAAAATTGTTTTTATAATTATCCTTTTATCATTTCGATTTGAGTCTGAGTTTTAATATCACAGTAATTTGATAAAAAACATCTTCAGAAGATCACATTTCACACAGGTCTTTCAGAATTCAAACCCCCCCCCCCCCGTGCTCTTATTTTATGCACATTCTTGGAACTGGACAAGAATGTCACAAAAGACATGTTTTGCCTAGAATAAGACAATTCAATGCCCCCTTGCTGAGTTGAATATAACCCCAACTGTCATTCTTGCGTTCATTTTCCAGTGTAGAAAATGAACATATCTTAATCATATTTATTGTTATTTAAAGAAGACTTACACAGAAGAATGTTTTTGAGTTGTCGTACAACGCTTTAAAAGCACGACCCTAAAATTAAGCGCTTAGAGTTCTTCAAGTTTTGAGTCAAGTGAATCTCAATCTAGTTAAAGCTAGCTGTATTGATAAAGTTTCAAGGGATAATTCTCATATGTAGGACTGCCGAGACTCTGCACAAACATCCTACTGAAACAGGATTCGTGAATGCATGGTGATAGTCGTTGATTTATGTATGTAATGGTGGAGACTTAGATAGTAAATCATAGATACTATTCTAAATCATTACTAGATTGCAATTATATCAGGGCTACGGTGTTTAAGTCTATGAATCTTCAAGCCACACATAATCTTAAATCTTAAATCTTAAACTACATAGCCTTATCCGTTATTCTTCAAAGAATTATTTCATTTCCTTATCTTCGTCTACGTATCTTCAGAGAAGACTATTGCCTGATTGACATAAAAATACCATGTAGTCTTCTTGCACAGCTCTTACATAAGATTCAAGTCATCATATTGAAATATGGCACTTATCAACCATTTGTTATGTTTATGTTAAGTTGATAATAAAATTTATCTGCTTCATTACAGTTATTCGTGTTGTTCTTTAGCCCATAAGGCTCATCATGAAATGTAAACAGTTACAGAAAATAGAGATTTCTATACTAGATTGTTTGCGTAAATAAATTCTGTAGATTTAATAGGACTTCAACACAAAGTAGAAAAACGGAATTCATATCAATACTTTTGACTCAATAGAGCGATTTAAAGGTTTTTAAACATAATAAGTTATTCTACAAACACTGATCTGACAAGTTTGGCTATCATTGGTCAAGTTTTAGATTTGTGGGATAGCTTTTAGTCTGTTAATTTTGACCGGACCTCCACCCAAAACGGGAAAACGTCTTTAAAATCTATACTTTTCGTCCCAATGGTGCGCAATTGTGTTTTAACATGTTTATAATCATGATACAAGATGATCTGGCAGGTTTGGCTACCTTTTGTCAAGTATTGGATATTTTACATAGGTTTGAATATATCAATTTTGACAGGACCTCGACCCAAAACGGGAAAACGCCTTTAAAATCTATATTTTCGTCCCAATGGTGCGCAATTTAGTTTTAACGTGTGTAGAGTCATGATGCACGATGATCTGGCAAGTTTGGCTACCATTGGTAAAGTATTAGATATTTTACATAGGTTTGAATATTTCAATTTTGACAGGACCTCGACCCAAAACGGGAAAACGCCTTTAAAATCTATATTTTCGTCCCAATGGTGCGCAATTTAGTTTTAACGTGTGTAGAGTCATGATGCACGATGATCTGGCAAGTTTGGCAACCATTGGTCAACTAATAGATATTTTACATAGGTTCGAATACATTAATTTTGACAGGACCTCGACCCAAAACGTGAATACGTCTTTAAATCTCTATTTTCGACCCAATGGTGCGCAATTTTGTTTTAACATGTATATAATCATGATAAAAGATGATCTTGCAAGTTTGGCTACCATTATTGGTCAGGTATTAGATATTTTACATAGGTTTGAATACATCAATTTTGACATGACCTCGACCCAACACGGGAAAACGCCTTTAAAATCTATATTTTCGACCCAGTGGTGCGCAATTTTGTTTTAACACGTGTAGAGTCATTGTACATGATGATTCGGCAAGTTTGGCTACCTTGTGTCCACTATTAGATTTTTGGCATAGTTTCGAATACGCGTTTAAAATATGTACTGTTGATCCAGTGGTGATTATTTGGTTTTGTTTTAACATGTTTTGGTACATAATTCCGTTAGTCAACTATTGAAAATTTAGCATTTCTTTTAATTTGTTAAATATGACTCAAAACGCCAATAACATCTTTACTGATTATTGCGCTGTTTTGTTCACTATTGCGATGTAGTTCAACTCATGACGGTTCATTTTCTGTTTTATTTGTTTAACACATTCATACGTTTATTAAACTATCATACTTTTTCTAATTTGAATTGAACTCTAGTTTCGATTAATGCATTTTCCTCCCCAATAACTCAAGAGTAAAGAGTAAAAATGTATTTAACTCAAAGTCACAACCATTACATATTCACATTCAACATTTTACTTCAACCTAAGACCTCATGACATAAGGATTATCTTTAAACCTCTGTGTTTGGGTATTCCTGCTTCCGTGGTTCTAGGCTCCTTTCAAATTTATTTCTTATGAGATAGTCAAAGATAAATATAGTAAAAATGTCATTTTTATAGAAATAACTGATAAATATCATTTATTTATAATATTACATACGTTTAATTTTTGTTTTTAAGCTCAATTTATTTTTTATAATGGAAATATTGAGAAAATATTTGTCAGACAGCAAATAAAAAAATAAAGAAAGAGAATGGAAGCTATTTTAATTAACAGCAATATTCAAACAGCGTGAGCAGAAAGAAGGTACAGTGATTATGGTTCGTTTCCACAACGCAATCCTTCTTTTGCAGCTACGGGGCAAATCGCGCTCGACTTTCTAAGCGGACGCAGTCGAAAATAGGCTAATTAAAACATAAGCTGTTTTTCTTGGCACGCAAAGGCTTTTTTTCACTTAACCACACCATTTAATGATTTTCAATGAGGCAATTGGATTTATTTACATTGTGTATATAGATTTCCCTGTTTGGGTCGTTTCCCGGTTTGGGTCGTAACATTTTTACAAACTCCGTTCGCTGAACTTACTGGTTTCATCGCCTTACAGACAACAGCAAATTGAATTTAAAATGATTTTTATGCAGACATTGAGAAAACCGTATTATTTAAAATGAAATTTAGAACATAAATCCATTCTGTGGTATGTTTTTGTCGAAGTAGTTTATTTTTTATCAATAAATTTAATTTCAAACCGAGCTCGCTTCTTACCGTTACGTTATTCTTCAACTTTAGAAACTCCTCTCCTTTCTCCCCTCTCATTCATAAGTGACCACATTTCCAGACAGTGTAATCAACCATGACAAACTATAAAGCTTTCTTGATCGTTTATTCAATCAGCTCACATCTTGCGTGAGAAGTTTGGTCAGTCCTTGTCGGTATTGCAGGGGTGATAGGTGTCCTATGTATTTACTTGAAAACGTAACTCTGACGGGATAAAAAAAAATGTCTTTAGTTGATTTTATCCTCAATGATATAAATACTTAAGGTTTTTTTTAACCTGTTGGTTTATATTTTGATATCTGTTTTTTATTATTGAAGCGTGTTCTTTGAAAATGAACTGTACCGTAGTTTCGAAAGCAAGTGGAACCGGTCTGTACTGGTTCGACCTAATCACATTGTTGTTGCGCAAGGCAAATTAGTTCCTCATTATATTTCTAATTAGTCATGTTAGAATGGAGATAAATCCCTTCTGTTTTGGATTTTGGGGTTGTATGTCGTGCATTTTTCACCCCTAAATTAACATTTTCAACCTCGCAAGCTCGGTTTGAAATCAAATTTAAGGGTGAAAAATGCGCGACATAAAACAAAAAAAAAACAACAGAAGGGATTTATCTCCTAAGTCTGTTAATAGGCCTATCTTAGGGCTAAAGAAGACAGACTCACCGAGGGCTAGAAAGATCCTAGAAAGTAAACACATTTGATGTGGCATAAAGCCGTAATTGTCTTATTTACATGTAAGGCATACATGTTTAATGTATTTTCGTATTTGGGATATGGACTCGTATTATTTGGTCGTTATCCGTTTGCAATATCTCTCTGTGTCTTCCCTAATTATTTCGCTAGCGACGCAATTGGGCCTTATGACGGGAACAGTTAGCTATTATGACGTCATCGCACAATGACGTCACTTAGAATGACGTCATGAAACAGTCTAACAATCAAACGCGCCACAAATCATCCTCCAAACAGGGATGTGCGATTCTTTATAGTCCCTGACGCTACGTTGATTGGTAACATTGTCGTTGAAATATTTCAGTGTTTAAATGATACGTATATAAAATAATCACAATTATCACATAATTTTCCCATTTACAAAAATAATAAAGAAATTTTACATTTCTTTTGATTGAATATAATTAGAATATTTAATTTTATTAGTTTCTTTTTGGACCTAAATCAATATATGATGATTTATATAACAAGCTTAGCCAGATATTTTCAAATACATGAGCCTTCCTTTGATTAATAAATACATAAGATATGTACAGCAAATAGAATTACATATTTGTTTCAATTCATTCGAATATATAATCAGTGGTCCTTTTCTGTATTTAAGATATTCAGATATTTATAACAGGGTCAATTTGGAATTTTGGTACATATTTCACTCAATATAAATTGTCACTGAAAAAGCTGACAGTAAGTTGAAAAACTGACATTCATTTATATGAATTAGGATTTTTTTAATTCATGACTTCAGTACTTTTGATATTAGACACTATTTAAATCATTCTATCTTCAAGGCATATGTACAAACATTCAGCTTATTTTAAGTAATTTGTAGCATAAACTTTATGTCTACATGAATCGCCAGTCATAAATGTAAATACAATCCACACCAACTTTAAAGCCTGTTCAATTGCATATTATATATTGTATTACCTTCCTATACTCTAGATATAGATTAGAATAGAATGTTAAATACAGAATATAATATCTGAACTGAAATCAATCCTTCCCTTCACATTATTGATGTCATAAATACGTTGTTTGTATAGATGCCGGCCCGACTACTTTTTCTTCCTTATTTGGGTTTTACAGTTTTGCTATCCTTGAGTTTATAATCCTGAAATTTCGGGTTAAAATTATTTATGAAGATTTTTTAATGCACAATCAATAAGAGATTTCGGCACTGTGATTACTATAAATGCACTTATGCCTATACAGACCAAATGCGAATGCAAAATTCCTGACAAATATCTTTGAATTTACCACGAAAACAACTATCAAAATCAAAGGAATGTAGTTTTCCTTAGATGAATATCCTTTTATTTTGTCGTTTTTATTATCACTTGAAACACGTTTTTAACAGTTTTCCCATTTTTTGTCAAAAACAAAAATTGTAAATAATAATAATAATAATAATGATAATAATAATAGGGCCATTTATATAGCGCACATATCCACACAGATTGCACCTTCACCTTCAATGTTCTTCCTTTTCATTTGCAGAATTATTGCAATTCAGAATTATAAGATGTTTAAATAAATTTTTTGGCATAACATTTTAGACTTTTTGGAAATCTAATATGTTTTTGTCATGTTTATCTAGCCCTGGAAGTTATTTCATTGCCAGAGTAACAGCAGCTTAATGATATTTCAATAATAATGTATCTAATTAAAAAAATTCATGCATTAATTATTAAGGTAAACTTTTTAGTAAACCTGTTAGTTTTTTCAAATTTAGATTGTACAATGAGGGAGAATCTAATTAAGGTTAATTATACTGACCCTAGAACAATGCTGTTTTTTGATATATCAATATGTGTGTATAATGTTTAAATTAGCACACATTTTTAATATTTCAAGATTTGATAAGTTGGATTGGATTTTTTGAAATATCATTTAGAATAATTTTTAGCTGATGTCTAGTTTCTTATGACAGTCCTTAAATTTGCACTTGTCAAATGAATGAATGAAATAAAGGCGTTGATAGAGGAAAGTTAGGGTTATGATAAGAAAATTATGTTCATTCAATGCTGAGAAAACAACATTGTGTTTGTTAAAACAGTGAAATGACAGTCCTGTTTTGATTGTGTGCTTCAAAATAATTATTTTATCCACAAAGGCTGTAAATTAAGAGTAGACAATTTCATAGCTTCGTTGAATATCGTTTTATTAAACCAGATTCATTTCTTTCTCTTTGAAGTATCCCCCCCCCCCCCCCCCCCCCCCCCCCCCGCAGGGATAGTCCCCCATAACCCCTACAGCCCATTACCCCTACAGCTTATCAAAACAAGTTTATGGTCCACTGCACTGCTAATCTCTAATTTGTTCCCTCTTGCAACACAATGGACTCACCCAGACTGATTCTTTATTACAGGATGTGGATGTTGAACATGATGACAATAAAATAAGGATTTCTTCAAAGGCATTTAGAAGTTGGTGTAGTAATTCATAATATTGTCTGTATCAATAGAATAAGAGTATTAAGGAGTATGTACAATTACAATTTATCAACAATTATTTATCAAATTATTTCTCAATAAAGTAGAGTTATATAAATATTTACCCAAGTTACACAATATCGTTACATTATTACAACTAAAAAGGGGTATAAACTTTATTACTGATTGACATGTGTAATAATAATTTTAATACGCATGCATAAAATAATATACTGCCGACATAACAATCAAAAACGAATAAAAGAGATTCGGGATTCAATGACAATGACCTAGTATTATTATGGAAATAATATAATAATATGATATATGGAAAAGAGCGCCTTCCTACCCTGATCGGACAACTGCGATGTTGCCTTCGAGAATAAGTTATTATAGTTAAAAACATCAATAACCGTACCATTATAAAGCCAGTGTTCGGTCGATTTAACTTTACCACCTTTTCTGAAAACTATTATCTTAGTTTTAACAATATTTACCTCGAGTTCCCAACCCTCGACAAGACCTCCCCCTGCATTAGACCAAGATTATTTCTAAAAAAAACTGACTATCAAAACCACCAATCCTCACAAAATATCTTACATGAAGATATAAAGAACGAATAACCAAAAATAACTTCCCTCTGAAACCCAATTTTGCCAATTTATACCATAATTTAGCACGTATCAAATGAATCAAAAGCAATTCTAAAATCCACAAATGCACAATACAATCGCTTATTGCTATTTAGAGTACGACTAATCAATGAATGGAGGGCAAATATAGCATCAACTGAGCTAAGATTAGTACGAAAACCAAAACATACATACATACATTTGTCAAAGCATATTTCATATTTTATGTTTAAATACAAATATTTCAAATCTAACTTAGTTCCTTTATTTTCATATTTTCATTCCATCATATTCTATGTTGTCAATCAAAATGTCACAAACATGTCTCCCCGAGAAAGACGTCCACACTACCATTTGATCGAGATTCGAACTCTATCTGTCTAGGTTATCCTCTCCCCTTAGAGTTTGAATCTCGATAGAGTCAGAATTTTGAAATTTTTACTCCTCAGAACACGGTCCATTTTAATCAGACTGACTTCTACTGTACACTTAATCACCAGTTAGGGTGAGTCCATTAATCCAGATAGGTAACTGTCAGTGTTGTTATAACAAGCTGTAGGGGAACTGGGGTGTAGGGGTAATGGGCTGTAGGGATTTTGGGATATAACCGGGTCTGTAAGCACTACGAAGGCGGAAGTCCGAGGTGCGCAGACCGCCTGCGTGGAGGATGGCCACAGATAAGGAGATCCGCCATAGACTAGAGACCCGCCACAGATCTGAGTCCTACATACATGTATATATATACTGACAATTTTAAGTCATGGTTGACCATAGACATTCATACTGTCAAATGTGTCACCTTTCTTGGTTAATTCAAACTGTTTTGAGCGAGATTATGACAACGTACGCACAACAGGTAAATGCCAATATCATTATTTTATCATAAGGAATTTCTGAGAAGTCTTGCGAATCTTGGAAAGGGTGAAATCATGGAAAAGGAGAATGTATCTTCGCTGTCCAGTTATTTTATGATGCAGGTGAGAGATTTGTTATGAATCAAATCACTAATAGGAAAACTTTCAACTCCGGCATTTGTTGAAAGAATTTTACTTTGTCTTTTTTGAAATGTCAAAATGAATTTTGAAACTTTATTCAACAGGCGATGATAATTCAGTGATATTTTGTTTGGAATGATATTCTGTCATCTCTAAATGTCAGTGCATCTACAAGTACAATGTTTCCTGGTTTTATAAGCGTTTGTAACGTTTGTAAATATATTTACCATGTGTTTATAAAACACACTCGGGGACGGCGATTTCCCTATGGATACACTCCATAATACTGTGTCAGTGCAGGAAACCACGTCATGTACTGGGTTATTGTGGTGTTGTAGTTTTGGTGCCTAAATCAAATTTATCAAATGTTTCGTCGGAATCAAAGAAAAACCATCAATTCTGAGTGAGGATCATCTTAATCTCTTGTTTATTGATCCTTTAGTATTCAACTATGAATTTGCCGACTGAATCGATTGAAGCACCAAAACTATAACACCACAATATCCCAGTACCAGTAATAAAGGACAGGACATCAGTGCATTTTAACATTTTAGGAAAGCATTGGGCGAATTTACTTTTGTGTGAAAAACGATAAGAGAAGAGGACAGGATGTGGTGGATATAATCCAGCATGTGACCAGTGCCTTCATGACCGACGCTGAACCCGTACACGCTTCATTTGCACGATTAAGTTTCATTCCTATTATTTGAAGGAATACCACAGTGTAATCCTCCTCCTGAGAAAGAGAGTCACTTTTATATTTTACCGAAAATAATTGTTTAGAAAATAAGTTATAACAACTATAATGTGGAAAGACAAGACGGTTCTAAGAATGAGGGAGTAAGTATATACTCCGAAATGCCGTGTATGTTTACAATTTAGATTCAGGAATCCCGAAAATATTTTCTAATGTACATGTTTGCAGCTTCTAAAAGTTAAACATAGTCTTGGTTGATACTTATTGATTTTGAAAGGGATAAACAAGTTTAATTATTTCAGATCAAGAGAAAGGAAGAAGTCGGCCCAGACAAGTACCCGGATGACTTCATCAACGATGATCCCACTCTTCCACCCGTTGGCACGCGGGTTGTCCGGGGTCCAGATTGGTGCTCCGAGAACGAGGACTCAGGGGGGCCAGGGACAATCATTAACCATGCCAATGATGGCAGTAGGTCGCTTCTTTAGTTCAACTTGTACTTGTGTTTGTAATTTGACCAGCTTTTCCTCACATTTTGGGAAGGTAAATGCTGTTCATGTCGAACTCCACCAACATCAGCAAGCTAAATAGACCCTTGACCCACTTAAAATTTTACTCAAACTTAATTGATAATAAGAAAATTTATTTTCGTTTCTTGACTATCGCTTTTGACGAATTGTATTTACTGAGTAATGCCTTGTAAAAATTGACTCTAATTGCAAAATGAATAAACTTGACTGAGTTATAGACAATATTCATTCACAAATGCGGGTTTTTTATAGAGCAAAATACTTAAAGGCGCTTTAGCTAGCTTTTCGGTTCAAAATGGTTATTTTAAGAGGATATATGATTTAACTTTCTATAGATGCAATGCGTTTTTTTCATAATTGACCTACAATCTACAATGAAAATGATAAGACAGCCGATGTCGGCTGTCGGATATGAAAAAAAAATATGGGCAGCTGCGCACAATCAGAAAAATTTAAACAGTTGAAAATGGCTGAATGAATTATCTGTGCACCTTTAGAAAATAACTAAACTACTAAATAAGAACAGAGGATTAAACAAGTTTACGCAACCGGTTCGATAACATATTTGCCAATTTCACTTTTCTGGTAGTAACATTGTTTTAACATTTCCGATATCGAAGTTCACGCGGATTGAATGCTACGTTTCAATAGATACCTCCTGTCTTTTAGATACCACTTTATAACCTGTATACATGAATGTTTGTTAACGACATTTTACCTGAGCTTTGCTTGATTACATACAAAGAAGATTGCCAGATTGTGTATCGTTAGTGATTATCAAGATATTTTTATGCAGTATCTGTGTATTCGTTGTGTGTACGAAATACGTTTGTGTGCTAGTGCCTTTAAGTGCCTTTGAAATGAATACAATGTAAATATATCGTCAATAAAAGCACCTGTTCCGTTTCAGTACATGTGTTGGTTAAATGGGATTTGAACGATAAAGTAAAGCGCTACCCATATGGAGTCGACGGGAAACACGACTTAAAAATCACTCATGAGCCGAGAGAACTGCTGAAGGATGAACTCATAGAGATAGGTGTAAAGGTTCAACGAGGTAACAGCACGAGTAAACTATAAGATATCAACTGCGATTTCATTTGTTTCATAAAGATTAAATTTGAAAAATTGTGTTGCCATTAAGACCTTTAATGTTTATGAAAACGTTCATTTCTGCACTGAAACTTCCTTTCTTCATATCGATGTTAATTAAGCCCTTTGTCGTTCGGGCTAAAAGGGATATTACGTTTGCAACACATTGAATTATGTAACTGTTTACGAAATGATCTTTTGCTTTATTTCACCCACATTATAATGAAAGACAAACAAGGATTCAAATCTGTCAAATAAGACACCCACAAGTTAGCATTATAGCATTGATAAGATCTCTTGTTGCGTGGCAGGTTCTGATTGGTCACACGGAAACTTAGATGGAGGAGAAGGCAACTACGGTGTAGTTGTGAGGACAGGAAAAGATGGAACGGTCAAGGTGATGTTCTATATCCTATTCTCTTCATTGAAAACGATTAAAATTATTAAGACATAGACGCTAATTCAACACTTGAGTTTACGTTAAAGTATATGCTATAGATGTTATAGATTTGATTTGGACCATTTGCATACAAACCTTGTGCATTTTTTAGTGGTTGCAAATATGTTTAGTTGTTTGGTTATGTAACAGTGAGGGGCAAGAAGGGTTAGTGATGTTGTGTTGTGGCGGGTTTTTTTTTGTCATGGTTATGGTGAAATTGCCAATGTCTGGACGATTTATGGAATGTTTACCACCTGACTGTCTGAAATTATTTGCAGGTCAGTGTGAAAGCAAGAGGAAATCTGGCATATATTGATGATAGAGATTAGGCAGTGTATTAATTTGTTTATTTTGTTTAATACTGCCTTCAACGATTTTCTGCTGTTTCTCTTTGAGTATAATAAGCCAGGGTATTAATTGATTCTTTTTATGGTTGATGTTTATGAATTTTTAATTATTTCCAAAGACCCTATCATTCCAAATGACGACCTTACTTCATGCATGGAGATATCGGCTAGTTTTCTTACTTTCTTTGAGGATGTAGAGTTACAATTTGTATCATACGACAAGTACATAGTGATATTCAATTTATTATCAGGTCCGTTGGTCAAATGGAAAAATTACCTTATGTAACTACGGCCGCGACGGAAAGATGGAACTTAAAATCTGGTAACTACTTTCCAAGTCTGTGCCATTTGTTCAAAAAAAGCTAAACTTGACAATTGATGCTTAAAAATGTCTTTTTTTAAATAAAGATTACAAATTTTTCTAATCGTTATTGTAACTTAAGATATTTTTTACTATGAAATAATCTTTAGATCAATGATATTAAATTAAATCACACGCAATGTTTTATTGACATTCTCGATGAATGTTATGAACAGCTTTTCTAAACTCATCATCAATACAAAAAACTCGGCTTAATACTTTCAGTCATCCGGATAAGCCACGGACATCGGAACAATCAACTGAACCTGGTGTGAAAGGTAAAACAGCTTTAAATAAGCAATATTTTGATAAGTATAATCCAAAGGCCTAATGTGGTAGTCACATATTTCACTGTGTACGATTAATATGTTTTTATTCATTTTACTCAAGATGTACGCATGATTTGGGCATGTGTCCATTAGATTTTATTTAATCCAGTCTTCTGATTAGTTAATTTCATGGGTAGGGATGTTGTTCGGGTTATTCTTTTTTCTATTGTCTTTCCCTCGGTCTATTGTCTTTTTTCATGCATGATTGACTATAATGTAGCTTGCCTTTTACTGATCATTCTGCACTAAGACACAGCAGAGACAAGACATACAGAACTAAAGGTAAGTTTATTATATTACATAGTTTTGCATAAGTCATATGTCTCTAAATCTAAATGTTTAACTTAAGTTAATGTAAAGTTAATGTTATAATTTAATTTTTTAGTAGTAATTAAGTAAATAATCATATTCAGTGGTATAACCTAAGAGTTATTTCAGTGCACTTTTATGTCTAGTATATGCACCGATGGTAATATGAGATCTAGGATTTATATATTTTATATCTCACATTATTTATTCTTATTACTTAGATCCTGTTTATGTACGGCGTGGTGTCCCGTCGGGATGGGTAGCACCTGAGTACCACATGCTCGGTAGGATTCCACGTTTGATTTATATTCATAGATATCGTGTGAAATATATATGTCACCCTACATACGTTTATAATGTGCTCAATTGACATATTGCGTACTGGTTAATTACTTTGCTAAGTAATTATATTTACAGACCATGCTATATGTACTGTATGCATGTACTCTATGTAAATATTGTACGCGGCGATTATTGTGTGTGTCATGGAGAGTTATTTACCAATAGTATACAATACTTCCCTTATTATTCATGTATCACATCTATTTGTATAGAGTATTGGTGTTACTAATGCTAAATGGATCCGTGGTAGAGATGTATTTGTATATATTTCTGTATGTGATGTGTATGCATATTGGTTATGTGCACTTAGTGTTACATGAAATGTTTCAGTGTGCTAAAACCAAGAGATTGATACATCATCAATAAAAGTCCTCCACACCTAAGCAAGTGTTCGTTATCATTTGGATACGTACACCCCTTGTCGAGGACAAGTTTCTGACGCTGCTCTCCATCGACGGTGATGTCTCTGTACAGCACTCCTCTCTTTAGCTTGTAGCTTGTAGCTCTGTAGCTCTGTAGCTCTTTCACAAGGAGAGCATCTCTAGGTCACCTAGGTCGGCTGAGTCCTCTACTTGCATAGGCGATAACACGTAGCTGGTTGTCCTGCTTCTGGTACAAAACTGCTCCAAGACCACGTGCACTGGCATCTGTAGGCAATTCTAATGACTTGGAACAATCACCGTATCTTAGATCAGGGGGCAAACACAAAAGTCTCTTCAGTTTGTCAAATGGGTGTTGCTGTTCTGGTCCCCATTTCCACACTACAGCCCTTGATGGCTTAGAGTAGGACTTCCTGCAGGCAGATTTGGGTATAAGCCCTGTTGAATTCGTAAAAGCTGTAACATAGTTGTTATGAAACCTATGTTATAAATTGCTAATCCCATCCCCAAGTAATCCCTAAGAAATAATTCATTGGCTGTTGTCAAGTCACATTGTGTTGACAACTGAGTCTGTGGTCTGTGGGTATTTAAGACCCAGGTTCTTCTCAGCCATCAACCTGGAGAGAGGGTTGAGTCTCAGCCACGGGACTGAGGAGTTGAGTCCCAGCCAGCACCCAGCTATGGGCTGGTGACAGCCTCGACCAGCCATGTGAGAAAGGACACCCTGGGGGTGCCCAGGGAAAGCGGGCGAAAAAGATCGACAGCCAGAGTTGTATAGAGTACTTGGAAGAAATAAAAGCCAAGAAAATCTACGTCTCGTCTTCTTGTTGAATCTTACGAAGTGTGTGCCTGCTGATTGTGCTACAACGCCCAAGGGTCCTACTGTGAAGGCTGTGCGTTCCTTGTGTTCTTCTAGGATTTCCACCTGATGATACCAGCTCATCATATCAAGGACACTACAAAGATGTTTCCTCCATGAGAATATAGGAGTTCTTCAATGCGTGGCAGAACCTAACTGTCCTTAATAGATTAATTGTTGAGCTGGCGAAAACCATTACACATGCACAGACTGTTATCCTTCTTCCTCGAAAGCACTGCGATGGATGACCAAGGACTGTGTGATTTCCTGATGATACCTGCACTTAATAGCTGCTGAAGATGGCTTCTTACCTCATCATACATTGCTGGTGGAATGCGCCTATGTCGTTGCTTGAAGGGGGTCCCATCTATGAGTTTATGCTGGTGCTTGAATATAGATGTGCGCCTAGATCGTTGCCACCCTGGGAGAAGATCTCTTTGAACCTCTTAATAAGTCCAAATGCCTCGTTCAATATATACAAAAGACACGTGGGGTCACAACACAAAGGAGCCGTAATATATGCAGTACAGTTTATTAAAATCACAAATGCAACATACATAAGATGTAATTACCTTTACAATATAATGACAACAATATCACATTCCAGTTGCGTGTAATGGCAATCACATTGTAAACAATTAGTGAAAATGACAATGTAAACAATGAATAATCAACAGTTACAAATCAAGTACGCAACAATAAAGAATAAAGAAAATATAGAATTCATGTTTTCAGAATGATCAAGTGGTTGAATTACTGTCAAGTAGCTTGGATAGCATTGGTTTTAACACCCTGAAACATTTCATGTAACACTAAGTACACATAACCAATATGCATACACATCACATACAGAAATATATACAAATACATCTTTACTACGGATCCATTTAGCATTAGTTACACCAATACTCTTTACAAATAAATGTGATACTTGAATAATAAGGGAAGTATTGTATACTATTGGTAAATAACTAACCATGACACACACAATAATCGCCGCGTACAATATATACATAGAGTACATGCATACAGTACATATATCATGGTCTGTAAATATAATTACTTAGCAAAGTAATTAACCATTACGCATAATGTCAATTGCGCACATTATAAACATATGTATCTTACACATATATTTCACAATATATCTATGAATATAAATCCAACGTGTAAACCTACCGAGCATGTGATACCACTGAATATAGTTATTGACTTAATTACTTGCCACTAAAATACCGTTACTATTAAAACATTGATTAATAACATAACATTACATTAATTTTAGTTAGAAGTTTAGATTTAGAGATGTAAGATTAATGGCAAACCATTCAATATATAACGAATACTAAACGACGTCCCGTTTAGTAACATATTAATAAAACGAGTTTGTGGTTTGGTATTTAACGAGCGAAAGCGAGTTTAGATACCGATACCATTCACGAGTTTCTTAAAAATGTTATTAAGCGGGACTGAGTTTAGTATTTTATTTATTACTCGCTGAATTATTCCAAAGAAAAACCATAAAAAATCGCCGAGATTACCATTGTTGCGGCGCCGCAAACATTGTGACGTCATGCTTAACGATTGTGACGTCATATGACGTCAATCAACACGCGATGTTATCACACAATGTGTATAAACATTGAATATTTATTAAACGGCGGAGCTTCAACAGGCGAGTAATAAAATAAACTAACCTTTAACATAGTTCTGTATGTCTTGTATCTGCTGTGTCTTAGTGCAGAATGCTCAGTGAAAGGCAAGCTACATTATAGTCAATAATGCATGAGAAAAGACAATAGACCCAGGGAAAGACAATAGAAAATAGACTTATCCGAGAACCATCCCTACCCATGAAATGAACTAACCCTACAAATGCAGACACTTGAAATTGACAAGCCTGCTAAGTAGAACACAGTCGTATTTTAAAATGCTATATACAATTAGAAAGCTGAATTGAATTCAAATCTAATAGATACATGCCACATAGATGTGTATAACTTTAGTAAATGATTTAAAACATGTTAATCGTACACAGTGAAATATGTGACTACCGCACTAACGATGTCTTTGTATTTCTAATCTCAAGTATTCTTGATAAAACCAAAGAAGGGTAGCAAAGAATTATGTGCAATGTGTTTTATGAATACATATGGAAAAAAGTTAAGCACCCCTAGTATTTTTTCAGAAGTTTCATAAACTGGCGAGACATGTGATTTTAGAAAAGAGTTAATCGTTAAAAACTCACTGCTGTTTGAAAACACCTACTGTCTACTGTGTGGAAACATTTTTCAAGCAAGCCTACATGACCTTTGTGATACACAGTGTGCCTTTACAAAATTGCCCCATTTTGATAGGAAACTATACCCTTTACAAGTTTGGTCCTGCAAAAGATGACAAACAACAAATTGTGTTTAAACTGATTTGAAAATAATATTTCAACCTTCTTCTACACAGCAGAGTTGTTTATAGTCAATAACGCGTGTATCCACCCTGTGCATTGATGACAGCTTGTATTCTGCGTCGCATACTACCAGTGTGCCTCCTTATTTCTTATATGGTCAATCTGCGCCATTAACGATGTAAAGCAGCTTCCAACTGTTGAAGAGTTTGCGAAGGAGGATCATAGGTACTCATTCGTCGACCGATGAGGTCCCACATGAGATCCAAAGGGTTTAGATCAGGAGTCATGGCAGGCCATGGTAATCTGTCTACTGCATTAGTGACCAGAAAGTCGGTCACAGCACGAGCTCGATGGTGTCTGGCTTTGTCATCCACACATAACGGCCTTGTGGCAAGGGCATGGTTGTCGAAATGTGGTAGCACAACTGGTTCCAGTACTTCCTGTCTTTATCGATCCCCTGTCAAGTTACCACGAATTGTCACCAAATCAAGTTTACAGTCATGCGACAAGCAACCACAGATCATAATCGAACCGCCTCCAAATACAACTGTTGACTTCACGTTCTTATGTGCCAATGCTGTATTGAACCGCCGCCAAACTCTCACTCGACCATCATTAACATGCAGTAAGAATCGGCTTTCATCTTACCAATGAACTGTGGGCCAAGTCCTTTGATTCCAACCTCTACGAGCCAAACACTATTGTATCGTAGTCTTTTGTGCTGATCACTCAGGAAGGGCCGTTTGACAGGTCGCCTACACTTCAATCCAGCATGTCTATGACGATTACGAACAGTCAGGGATGACAAACGACGATCGGGTAACCAGAGTTCCTTCAGAACTGTACCCGACTCAAACGGATAACGTCGTACGATTCACAGCAGTGCTCTGTTTTCACGCTGATAAGTTTTTGGTGGTCTCCCGGATCCTGGTCTGTCCTTTACAAGATTTGTTTGCTGGAATTTCCTCACTAATGGACTGACCACCGTGTGGTAAACGTTTATTTGACGTCCAATTGTTTTGTAAGACATTCCAACATTATGCATTCCAATTACTTGCCATTTTTAGCTTCCGTCATTCGCCTTCGTGCCATAGTCGGTCAAAATTGAATTGCATTTCGAGGGCTTCAGAAAAAATACCCGTTTTAGGCATGCGCGCAAACTGCTTTTTGAGAAGATCGTGGGTTGTGATGTTGCATAACTTCCCTGGTTGTGTTTGTGCGACAAAACCTACTAAATGTCACAAGGTGTCATAGCAATTGTAACAAATAAGTTACATTATCAATATAACAGCAATATTATACACACTTGCAAACATATTGTTAGTTAAACTAGCTAGGGGGTGCTTAACCTTTTTCCCGATGTATATTCCTTCATATCAATAATTTTCTGATGAGGATCCAAATCATCTGTGATATACACATTTGATACAAATATTGTACTGACAGAAGGAAATTGTAAATTAATGAAAGTTTAAATTTTCAGAAGTAATTGATTTGTACGTACGCGAACATACACTACCTAATGAAAAAAAATGTTGACGCGAAATTCAATGGCAGTATACCCCTGCAGAATACCATCAGGAGACCTGGGAGTCAAACTTAGAGAATAACCAACGAAGTACGAGTGATTACGGGATATGTGCATGATTTGAAATAAGGTTCACAGTCGCGAGCCTTGACGTTATTTTTCAAATTTTCAGATGTTTTCATTGGTATTTTGATGGCAGCTATGTTTGTTTACAAACAACGACGAAGCCAATTTTGCTTGGGAAAATGATCATTCCTGTAAATTACAATCACATCGAAACACTTTGATGAATTGTGAAATAATGTGTTAGAATCAAAACTTGTAATAAATGTATAAGAATGTTCATCAATCACGTTCTACTTATCTATGAAACATGAAAACATCCAGTCGTATATGATTCTCTGGGTAAGCGACCAATCAACGTTGAGAATCACTAAAGAGCACAATAAGCAAAGAGCAAAATATCCACCTGTGTCTCCTCGCCCGTATGGCTAAAATAGGATTATACTCTTCTACCTTTCGTTGAGTTGTGTGAATTTCTGATGTTTGAACTAAACCATAAAGTACCACAAGATGCTTGAACTAAACCATACAGGACCACACGATGTTTGAACTAAACCATACAAGACCACACGATGCTTGAACCAAACCATACATAAACCACACGATGCTTGAACCAAACCATCTAGGACCGCACGTAACCAAACTGTTATCTGAATGTCATATTCAATCCTGATTTTATTGAAATGATGTAAGACTTGTTTGGCCAAATGGTAATCATCATAGTGTCTAATATGTAAAATCACGCGCTAGTTCAAACTCTGTTGTAGCTGAGACTTCCCACGTACTCTGGCGGTGGAAGGACGACTTGGGCCAGTGGCGACTCTACAGTAAAGAGGTTACAAAGAAACTGGAAGCGGAATACATGAAAGAAGGTTCCTCTTGTTTGGTCAAGAAAGGCAAAGAATCGTAAGTTTACATTGATTCTAGTTACTTATATCAAATGTATAACACTGATAGTTATCTACAGAACTGACACTGAATCTATAGAATAGGTAATAAGACCTTTATGTACGATATTTATTGTCTTATTAACAAATGGTTTGACTTAAACCAGTCTTTTTAGGAGTATCCTTGTTTGTATTGTACTTTATATTGATGGATGCAGCTATATCTTAGCATGTCTAATCCTTCTTCTGATATAAAGTTTAACATTTTTGCTTGAAGTACGGAAAAAAGAGAAACAATTTGGCCTCTTGAACGTTTATCCCTATGATTTTAGCTAACGCTTTACAAATTGATGCTACTATGCCTTCCCCAAAGATGCTTGGGTGCCATAATACGCATAGGAGGTGGTCTTTCTTTGTTTACGTTTAGATTTTTCTTATTTTACAGATGACGCGTCACTATTCGAGAGCCGTTTCATGAAAAACGAATAAAAGGTGGATCAAGAACAGCTGTCCAGCGAATCCGTACGTCCCTGTGTTTTCTAAATGTTGACTTGTTAGTTTCAGGGTTATGAGATCAAACTTAACAATATGCCAGGTACCGTGTTTTTGAAAAATGTCCTTCTTATGGCAACAATTTAATTGCACACTGACAAGGAAGACAAGGAATTCTATGTATTATCAAGTTTTTTTTATTGTAACGATGGTAACATTTCAGGATAGGTTATCATAAGTGATTTTCAAGCATATGGTTAAAGGGCGACTTTCGTCATTTTATACACAAAACACATATAGATAGGATAAGGGGGTAACAATACCAACAGGGGGAGGTAACAATTCCATTAATTGATAAAGCATTTATCCCATCCTGATTTATGAAAATATCGTTAAACGTTGAGTATTAATGCATAAATATCTTTTTCATAATATATATATTTAATACATATAGTAATAGGTAAGATATATCGAATTTTTGGTTGATTGGTTATATTTAATAAATAAAGAAACAATGGTTCTAGGACATTCACATGATGGAGTGCTGAGATAACTTTCGTGATCACTGTCTTGTTGTAATGCCATAACTATGTTTTATGAAGCAAATGATGACGTCATATGAACGAAAGTATGAAAAATTTCCTTTTCGTTTAACTGATAAAAACGAATATGACAAAGAATTTTTTTTCTTTTGTTTCAGTTGTCGATGACATGAAAAGAGAGGAGTTGATTAGCTGTGAACTAGCCTTTGGTGACCAAACCTTGTGGGTTTTATAATCATTGCTTCATGTCGGATCAATTGATTGCCAGAATGATCAGCTGTAGCGAACTAGTCCGTTCGATCCAATCTAGTGTCAAATTCTCCACATACATTCCTTCCACTGTCATTCGCCCAATGGGTCAATGTTTCTAATGTTTTCTTCAATATTTTAAAATTTTAATAGTTCTCATATTTACATGCGAGCGAGACCTTGTGTGACTCTATAATAACCTATCAAATTTACCAAATAATGATTTCCTGTCTTCCTATTCATTAATTATTCATGTCAAGTACTTTAAAGTAGTATTTATTAACTGTTTATGAAGACAATACTTTTGGAAATTAAATTCGTCAATCATCAATACCTCGATTTTCGCGCACGTAAATATGATATCATCTAAGCTCTTAGTAGCTAACATCTATAAAGTAAACTCACTCGTTTTCTTCACCAAACATCCTCGTATTTTGTGGTTTTAACCAAGGTTTAATTATTTCAATGTTGTTGTTTATGTCACTTCTTATTTTGTATCCTATTTCCTCGTGTACATTTATCGGTCTTGCACTGTTATGATATTCATGTTCCATTGACCGAAGAGTGCACTATGTATTAATTGTTTGTAAATACACACATTTTCATAATTTGTACATTAACATAATAGTAGTTATTGAATGGTCCCTCATTCCCGGGTCACATAAACCCTTATCGTTAATAACTTTCACATATTTTATCGGAACTATTTCTTTTCGCTCTGTTGTTATGTTGCGGCTGTCAAAATTCTAGCACTCGGTAAAAAATTGTGATTTGCCTGTTATAATCGACAAGATTATTTATAATCAATGAAATAATGACTGGTAACTATTTTAAAAGTGAAATGTGATTGTTTTACATGTACATCTTAGTTCTGCCATCTGTATTTCAACTTTCTTCGTAGCTGTCATTTACCCTAAAGTAACCTGTCAAAATCTGTAGTGGACGCCCGCCTAAATCCAAAATTCACTGCCCGGTTATTTATTTCTTTATTGTAGGTTGTCCTTTTATTGTCATTCAAAAGCCTGTATCAAACGATCATTAAGGACATTTAAAGGACATTCCATATTTCATGTACATTTTAATGATCTTTATTATTTGTATATATAACTCTGATATAAGCTGCCATGTTTTTGCTATGTTTTGATTGGTTGTATAAAATCACGTGAACACTTGGAAAGCCTATAAAAGCAAGCGCCGTCATTCACTTGGCACTTCTGGTTCAGACTGTGACTGAGACACTTGAACAGAAACTTTTGGCCTATTAATCTAATCATTTTGCTTTCGGACTCAAACTTAAATCGTACAAGGTAATTAGCAATACGACTTTTCAGTCTGCTACGTCCTTAAAGACATTTATAATAGAAATATTTAATATATTACTTGTTTATAATAATGCTTTCCATTAGTAATAAGTGACCTGACATATTTTTTGGTATTTCCTCATATATTAAAACATCTGGGCCTCCTTTCACAAAGCCCTAAGGTGATCGTAAGTCCTTAAGGTAACCTTAGTGCAATGTTAAAGAATGGGAGTTAAGGTTAACCTTAGTTAAGGTAGCTTTGTGAAAGCAGCTCCTGATCGTCAAACTTGAAATAAACTGTTGCTATTAAGGTATGAAATCTTCTTGAGTATTTTATTACTATTATTTTAATAATTATCCATTAGCTCTTGTTGCACCCTTGCGATTGTGACAATTTTGGTGTCAGAAGTGGGATACTAAAGTCCAAATTAGTATCCAGCGATCGACCTCATGTACTGTATTTTAAATTCATAAAACTATGGAAATATCTCCTGACCCGGATGTATCTTTTAGGACAGTAGACCAAATTGTTAACAACTCTGGTGACGAGATGGAGGATGCTCAGTCTATGGTGTCCTCACATTGCTCTAGTAGTAGTTTTAGGTCACATGGTGTTGTTCCTGGAAGGGTTAGACGCGATTCCCCCCTTCCTATTGGCCTCCCTAGACGAGAGATGTCAAATAATCAAAATGCTAATCACTCAGTGATTCCACCCTCAGAAAGTACAAATAAACCTAGGTCTCTGAGGTTACAAACATACCCTGTTATGGCACAAGTGTATAATGCTGAACACAAATGCATTGCTGAAAGTGAACATGTAGGCCACTTAGGTGACTCTCAGCCGTCACATTTGAGACCAATAATCAAGGCTCAGAACAATTATTGTTCTGGGTCTGTTCGACCAAAAAAGGTCTATCTTTTCACCCTGATAGCTATGATGGTAATGGAGACTGGGACGAGTATCTCTCTCATTTTGAAGTTTGTGCTGAACTTGGTAGATGGGATGAACGAGACAAAGTGTTAGCTTTAGGTGCTAGTCTTAAGGGAGTTGCACGTACATTCTATATAGGTCTCAATACTCAGGAAAGGAAAAATTACTACTATCTTGTGCAAAGGATCGGAGATAGGTTTGGTAGTTCAAGACAACAGGGTAGATGGCTTTCAAAATTGGAAACTAGGCAACGTCAGTCAGGAGAATCAATTGCTTCGCTTGGTGATGATTTGAGACAAATGGCAAAACGAGCTTTTTCAATGGCACAGGAAGCGTTAGCTTTGAACCAATTGTACAAAAATGTTTCACTTTAAATGAAATGTAGAGATGTAATTGAGAGATATGAAGCAATAATGGAGGAACCTAAGAGAAAATCCAGTATTCGTTTTGTAGGGTCCCAGAATGTCAATAATTCTTCAATGAGCAGCGACAGTAGGAAACTGGAGAATGCTCTTCAGGACATTGCTCACGGGATATCTAGGCTGGAAAGGGGTCACAGGGGGAGTTCACTACCAGAAAGGCCGAGGCAAAATCGGGGTCAAGTGCAAAGACAACCAAGACGTTGTCTCGTTTGTAATGATTTTGGACATTTGATGAAAGATTGCCCACTATTTGAACAAATGCGTCGCATATTTCATCAGTCTCAAACTGGCTATAGTCAACCTCCCCAGGCCCCTGTTTACCCTCCAATGATGAACGTGCCCTCCCCTCAAAATAATTACAAGCCTTCAAATGGGCAGCAGAGATCACCCCAGGCTAACAATGGGCAGGGAAACGGGATTCTGTTGGCGTAGAGAGTCATGCACCGACAGAAAACAGTAGGCTCGGGGGAAAATGTGTTCCTCGTGTAGGACACATTAAGGGTAACAATGACAATGGCTTTTATGCCACAGGGCAAGTTGGTAAAACTGCAGTTAACTTTCTAGTAGATTCCGGTTCATCTGTGACCATTCTGTCAAAAGACAAATATGATGCAATACAAATGAAACCACTGATGCAACCATTAGATGTCAGCCTTCAAGGTGTTAGTGGTACCTCACTTTCGGCTGATGGTCAGACCCACCTTCAAATTGAACTTGGTGGCAGAACATATTCAAACATGGTCATTGTGTGTGACATAGCTCCTGAAGGAATCATAGGTCAGGATTTCTTGATGTCATTTATTAATAGCATTGACTATAAGGCCATGACACTCCGAACTATTGACGGGGAACAGTTATCTTGTTTGAGCGGACAGGGGGTGGTAATGTCCTGTAAGGTTCAAGTCAAAGACACTGTCGCCCTGCCACTCCAATCAGGTGCATGGGTTACAGTTGAACTCCCACTTTGCAACCGCATGACAGAAAATGGGATGCTGCAAGCAGCACAGAACTTACTGGAAAATCAGTCCATCTGTATGACAAGCGGTATTATTAACACAAGAAGTGACACTCTATCAGTTAATGTCGTAAATATTGGGGATCAGTCACCCGGATCTACTGCCTGGAAAGCGTGTGCTAGACAAGATCATCAGACTGATTCAAATGAAGATTTCCTCAAGCAGGGAGGTATCAAATTTTTGGATGAAGAAGGTCAATGGTCTGAAAGTGTCCGGAGAGTAACGACAAGGCAAAGCATGAAACCAGAAAATGCCCTGCTAAGATTGGACAGCATTTGTTAGAAGGTTGGGCACCTCTGGAGATTCGACAAGCTCAATTTGAGGATGAGAATATGGCAAACCTGCTTCTGTCTCTTGAAGAACAGTCTTCTCGACCAGAGTGGAGTGACATTTCCCACATTTCTTCCTCCTTGAAGACTCTTTGGCGTCAATGGGATAGGCTGGAAGTGCACATGGGAATGTTGTACAGGCGATGGGAGGAAGATGAACATGACTTAAAGCCCATCAGCTCGTTGTACCTAAAACAAAGCAGAAGGAAGTGCTGAGATACTGTCATGACATCCCTACCTCAGGCCATTTGGGAGCTGACAAAACCCTTAGTAGGGTGAAGCAGGGCTTTTACTGGCCAGCAATGAAGGACTGCGTGTCCAACTACTGTTCCCAGTGTAACAAATGTGCTGCAAAGAAAACACCAACTCTCCACAAAGCCCCAATGGGTTCATTTCAAGTTGGAGAGCCAATGGAACGAGTTGCCATGGACATTCAAGGGCCCTTACCTAAGACTAAGAGTGGAAATAGGTTTGTGTTCGTCATTATTGACTTGTTCACAAAATTGCCAGAAGCTGTAGCTTTGCCAGACCAAGAAGCAAAAACAATAGCCAAGGCGTTTGTAGACTGTTTTGTTAGCCGCTTTGGTTTCCCTCTTCAGGTTCACACAGATCAAGGGTCAAACTTTGAATCCTCCTTGTTCAAACAGATGTGTGATCTGCTGAAAATTGGTAAGACAAGGACCACTAGTCTACACCCACAGGCCAATGGAACAGTAGAGCGGTTCAATCGAACATTAGCGCAAATGCTTACTACCATGGTAGAGAAGGAACAGACTAAATGGGATGAATATCACCCGCAGGTCCTGATGGCATATCGTTCTTCGGATCATGCCAGCACCGGTCAATCTCCAAACATGATGCTGATGGGTCGAGAAATAACAATGCCGATCCAAGCATTCATTGCCAGACCTGAAACAGAAAAAGAGACAGGTGATGTTAACCAATATGTACAGGATTTGAGGCAGAAATTAGAGATTTCTCACAAGATTGGCAGAGCGCATCTAAAGAAATCTTCCTCCTATCAGAAAAGGCATTATGATATCTCTGCCAAGAAGCGTCCATTCTCAAGGGGTCAGGCAGTGTGGCTGCTTAATCCTGTGAGAAAAGTGGGCATTTGTAGCAAACTCACTTCACCATGGAAAGGACCCTATGTCATAACTAAAAGGATAGATGATCTCACCTATCAGATATCTTATTAAAAAGTCCCCGAGTCAGATTGCAAAGGCAGTTCATGTCAATAGGCTTCTTCACTGGAGTAACGCGCGTTCATTCCATAACTTTCCACATTTGGCAAGGCGTTCTTGCCAAAAACTGAAAGGCGTCCTTTCCACAGTAAGGAAAGGTCGCCTTTCCGTTGCCCACCTTTCCAAAACGATTAAGTCAATGAAGCGCGCATAAAATCGCACTTTATGTTTCTATCAATTCTAAGCAGTCTGGTTGAAAGGGGTTTTTTTATTTCTTATTTGAAACATGAATTTGATTTCATGAAAATTCGAGATCCTGAAACTATTTAAATCCTTGTCGTGGCAAGATAATTTTCAATAATTTCTTTAAAATTCATGAATAGAAGAAAAGTGATTTTAAAAGCTGTTAAGAAGTCGGTGTGAATTAAGTTAGTAATTCAACATGTATTAAATCGAGTGGTTGAGTGGCATATTTATAAAAACACTATCATATTTAATTGGATAACATAGTTCACATGTTTATAAAGGTCAGTTAAGGTTTTTTAAACGTAATTTGTTAGAATAATTTTATGGATAGTTATATGGCCCTTTTCAACTCAAATTGCATTACCCTAAAAGTAGCGATTTGCAAAGTGCTCAATTAATTAAATCAATAAAGCATGTGTTAGTTAATCAGTTAAATATGTGAAACGTACCTTTGCAGTGAATGTATCCATAAGAACATAAATATCCAAGTACTTTTAAGCTTAAAAACAGAACACATACCTATCACTGATCAGTGGCTAACAATTTACGACACAATCTCTACATCCAGCTATCACATTTAAACATTAATGCCTTTATGAGACCTTATGCGAAAAATAGAGCCGGTGCTTAATTAGTTTGATCATTTCTTATTTAACCTCTCAGATTTCATTGGGTAAACTGGATACGGTAAAGCAGTGTATCCTGTTGTTTCAAGACACAAGAGAAACCGTCCTGACAAAACCGACTGATACATGGTCACTACAGGCCACCTGCATGTTTTTGTACAGCACGGTTGACACCTGCTCAATACCTGAAGCTGACAACTGGTCATAGTCTGATAGGTTTTATTGGTCTGAGATGCTAACTGGTATTATCTGACCCTAACGAGGACTCATTGTTTTAGTAAAAGTTGTTAATGTTTCTTAAATCAGAACAATATAACACAAATAAAATCTAAATTTGCCCATGCGGATCTAAGAAAAATAAGTAACTCACTGAAAAACATAATATTGAATGCATGATGACATAGTGGAAAGAGAATGGCCACTCAAAATCATTCTTAATAGAGGCACGAAAAGGATAAACATACATCTTAATAAAAAAAAGGAAATTATAATTATAAAAATCAAAACATATGAGAGGCTGAAATAGAAAAGAAATCAGCACACACACCTCATTTAAATAACTTCCTCTGAAATTAAACTATTTAGTGATATTCTGAATTTTACCATTAGTTTATAACAACATGCTGTTTTTTTTCTATTTTGCTTGAGGTATCAAGTCAAAAGATATTAATGAACATAGAGACCTATGTTTTAAGGTAATAGAATTGTAATGAGGTTCCACTTTTCATAAAATAAACAATTTAACTTAGAATAAAACCACTTAAAGAGGAGAAGTAACGCATAATTTTGATCATTACAAATTGTTATCTCTATTCGCTTCACTTATAAGAATCAACAGAGCCAAAAAATGAGAAAAAATATCCTTTAATTCGACCACTAGGAGACCTTTTATAGCTCTGTTTTGTATAACCGCCTAATGAGAAGAGCAAACGCTTAGACCAAATCACCGAAGCAAGACTCGAAGCCACGCCCAGTGTGTGACGTGCTAGGCGTCATCTGAAAGTCCAGCCCTTTGGTTTCTCTGTATTTTTAAGCATATTCAACAGCAAAATAAAGGCAATAGCATGACCGAAAGAATTCCAAAATACGATGTGTTACTCCTTCATGATATCAACTTTCCTTCTCAGTCGTCAAATCCATTTTGAATGTCTGTGACAATCCTTGGACGCGGTTTTCCTGAGTGGGTTAATATCACAAAGGTTGAGAACTAAGTCGGTGAGAGATCCACCACTATGGGATAATACATTACATTGTTATATGGTATAACATCTCACACCGTGTTGCAATATCTCTGTCTTTGAATTTAACAATGACATGAAAACATACCTGGCGCAAGCTTTAGAAACATCCGATGTAATCCTAAAGAATGTTATTCACAATGTACTTTTTTAAATGTCTGTCATCGTCGGTAGCCAAATCTCCTTCTCTTAATTTATTGGTTGAATATTTATTCTACAAGTTCATTGGTTCAAAATGACTGGACAAGGTGACAATAAACTAAGTAGCAGTCGAATGCCAAGGGTTACGCCATTATGACAGAAAATATATTCCGGTTGGCGTGAACATTCAGAAGGTATAATTTGAGACCATTAAGTCAAGAATTGAAATTGAAATGCGATAGGATTACATAACGGCCACCTGTGTGTCATAAAAGATTAAGACTACTAAAACCAATCTGATTGTTGTGACAACATTTGGCAGACGTCGTAATTGATGTACACATGCTAAGAGAAAGTGCTCATAGTACTATGTTTAAAATGATACTTATCATTTTAAAACACTCTCTTTCGCTTGGAACAATACACATAATTAAAGATATATTAAACATCAATTTATCGGAGGTTGGAGTTGTTTGGATGACTTAACATATGTTAAGACTGTCAGATTTCCTGTTGATTTTTCATTATGGAGGTTAAACTCCCGCCAACTAGCACGTCACGCGGCAGGACACGCCACAGTGACCACGGACCAGTTCAGTTCTGTTCACTGGTGCTAATTAGCTGGTGATTCGAAAAAGCCGTATAAAAGTTGTTTATCGGCCGATTTCGAAAATTCAATTTCAAGTTACTGGCAAGTTAGAATACATATTTTATGAATCACGAAAGTTGCCATGGGTCATTTCAGTCGATCTTTAAAGTAAAAGGCATCAAATTATTTTCATATATATAAACAATTGATATGATAAACTTTTGCCATATGCTTTTCATTGGCCATTAATATAAGAAAACAAGTTTGAAATTAAGAACCCTCATTTATCCTTCCCCTATTTGATTACTGCTGTCATGTATGGGACAACTGCACAATTGAACAAGCCATTATATGGGAAAACTTACATTTAGATGCGTTGCGAACTATTTGCGGCGCGGTACGCGGCACTAGTCATGATAAAATATATAAGGAAACTAACCACAACCCTCTTAAGGATAGAAGGCGGCGCTTTAAACTCATTAATTACTTTTTATAAAATGTATCATAATCTGGTACCAGACTATCTAAGCGATCTTATACCAGGACGAGTATTCGAACAAAGCAGAACCAAACCGACATCAAACGTCAAGCAATTAATTGTAGAACACCGAGATATGCTCAATCTTTCTTACCAAGTACTATTATGCTATGGAAATCCCTACCACATGAACTCACACACGCCCCTTCCATTAATCAGTTCAAAACAATGATAAATCAAACGGTCACAAAGAATAATTACAATTTAAGTTAAGGGTCTAGATTCTGTCAAGTCCATTGCCGCTTCAAGCTTGGCTGTAGCGAATTAAATGCGCATAGATATCTTACACACATATCCGAAAAACCCCGGGTGCTCATGTGGCCACTCTTATGAAGACGACGTGATTCACTATCTGTTTATTTGTCGGAAATATCAAAATTTAAGTGTCAATATGTACTTTTATATTCATGGATTTGACATAATGATAGTTTTATACGGCAACGGTAATCTTACTATCCTGGAAAATAACAATATTATTGAATCATTACACCATTTTATCAACACGAGTAATAGATTTTCTTAACATTCTGCAATTATCTATAACTATTTTAACTTTACTTTGTTTCGTGCGGAGGCTGTAGCAGACTTCAACACTAGGCATATACCAGGCAATATTTCAAATCCTATTACGTAACAACATTACACATTGTTTCTTTGCTTTTGATGTTTTATATTTTCTTGTGTTTGTTCCAGCTTTATGTATCATGTAAAAGAGCGGCGTTCAAATAAGCTACTTTAGCTAGTTCGCCAATCTTTGTTTCATTTTTGGAATTTTTATATTCATTTTACAGAATGATAATGTTAATATTATGAAGAATATTTGCTTATTACTATAGTATGTTGACAAATTCTAGGCTTTATTCTATATACATATATCCGCAGAATATAAACGTGGTCAAGAATGCAAATGAAGTCCTTGTTTTATCTGATGAAACAAAACCATATACTCTTATACCTAACCCTTCTGAGGGGTGTACATACAGCTTAATTTCAATTCCGCAGCATATTATACATTATAACACATATCAAAGATAGCACATATCAAACATTTTCAAATGATCTTAAGAAGAGAAAGAAAAATAACGAATGGAATTACAACCTTCGATAAAATTGGTCCTTAAACGAACGTACCAACTTCGGTTATGCTACACGAATCATGTTTCCTTGCTCAATTAATCAAAAGAAGTTCACACTAAAATGGCCGGACACATTTTCGCTTCAGGTGTGATAATTTCTTCTACGACTAAGGGCAGTGTGGTTGAGTAAAGAGTAAAGTAAAGACACCCAGAAGAAAACACCTATTTTACATGAATTTACATTTTACTACAACTTCAAAAAATTAAGATTTTTTATTCTAAAATGTGCTACACTATTTATAAAACAAATATGTTTTGTTTAAAATGTGTGGGTTTTTTTAAAGACAGCAAATAAAATCAATTAAGCGCAATTAATATCGGAATAAGAAATGCAGCTGGTAACTTGGTTTTCCGTAGATTGAGAACCCAGCATCGTTCTGCTACTCGTTCATTATAAATTAAGTATTTTACAAAATATATATTTCTGAATAAAAGATATTATTTTTCTCTCTACTTCTCATATTTCACCCATTTAGATATTTTCTTAACCAAATTCAATTTCCTAGGAACAAATGAGTGTGTTATGAAAATTAAGCCCGATCGATGATTCATATCTTAGGGGTTTATCCACAACGCATGCTCATGAATAAATTATGGAAACCTTCAATCTCGAAAAACGGTTTTACATGTAGGTCTTTTAATGGTTTTAAAAGGACCACATTATGTTAATTTTTTGTTTCAAATATATGAAACTAGATAGATGGTTTTAGTTAATCGAGAAATAGTGGTCGTTTCTGATATACAATATCTTAATTATTAGTTCAGTATGGTGACAATATTGATAAGATACAAGTTTAGAGCGGCGATTTGAACTTAACTGAGTACAGATGGCATTGTAATTGTCTCTTAGTAGTATAGAAGGTGGACGCAGAACCTGATTGGAGAGGGAATTTGGGAGAGGCGGAAGTAGAGGCCATCCTGAATTTTTGCAACCATATTTGCAACAGTTGCAACCGTGAATGACGCATATAGCTGCATGGCGTCACAGATCAAAGTTTACATAAATGCATGACGTCACAGATTAAATTGAATATAGGAATTGGTAAACTATTATGAATAATATTCATACGGATATTACAACAGGAGATGATATAATTGTGTGATATAAAATAATAAAGATTAATGTGAATTGAAGGAAACCCATTAATTGAATTAAATCTAGCCATCAACATTAAACTGAAACAATACGGAATAATAAATAGAGCTACATTTATATAAAAGTTATGGAGATGTATATCACAGGTAAAAGGAATCTAAAGTTGGCTGACATGTTAATCAAGACAATTTACACTCATCCATTCACCTGACCCCGAGTGTGTAAACCGTACGTGACCTAGCTAAAGTGTGAGGACGAAACAATGGAAGGTGTGACTTGTAAACATTACAAAGGGACATATTTCCCAATGAATACGTTATACTTATTGTAAATATTACCTAAGTACACACACACAAACTAATCAAAACT
The DNA here is from genome assembly GCA_921293015.1 of Phorcus lineatus. NCBI lineage: Eukaryota > Metazoa > Mollusca > Gastropoda > Trochida > Trochidae > Phorcus > Phorcus lineatus. Next base: position 4,532,056 of record OV121081.1, on the reverse strand, counting down.
TCTTGAATACAAGAGGAAATATTATTCATTCGATATTATTTATTATGTATTGGTATGAACATAAATTATAGCCAGTGAGCGAATACAAAGTTTCTCCGGCTGTATTTATTTAAGGATTTAAATAATTTGTATATTGAAGTAATGCTGACTTTGATAACTGTTAATGTGAACAGAGGTATTTTCTTTTTTTAATGCCTGTTTACTTTTAAATATGAACAGGTAGTCGTGTGCTGTCAAGATGTGTTCCACTATAAGGTGGTCCCTAATCAAGGATCCAGACGATTTGGTCTCCACTTGCTAGGGGCTCGTGATGCAGATACAAGCATTATTCCGAAGCGAGTGTCGCGGGTAGATGTATATAAATAAGACATAACGCATTCTGTCTTCATTTGCGAGAGAAGAAGAGGACAGGTCAGTCAGAGGAATACTAGAGTGAACATCATGCAAAGAAGATTATACATTCCTGATACACAAAAGTTTATGGACTTTTTTGAACGTCGACGTGAGGAATCAAGAGGAAATCAAAGTCGACCTTATTCATGCATAATCGCTAACCCCACCAAAACTGAGGAAGCCACGGGGGTGAAAAGGTCCAAGACCTCTCCTAAACGTACCAAGACTATCCAAGGCGAAACAGAAGATATTGGAGGAGGATCTATTATCAAGCATACTCCTCCTCCCAGAGATTTCTTTGCATAGTAGAAAACTTCCAGAAGAAATCATATTTCCCTATCCATTGTGCATGACAATCCACAGCATAAAACACTGTAACTGTAAGGGTTAAGTATTCATTTTCCCTCTGGACGGTGGAGAGAGAAGACGTATAAACATGAAGAGGCCTTCAGTGAATAGACCAAAAGACATTTTCTGTACCCATGATAAGGTAATAAAGTCCAGGAAATCAAAAACATCAGCAAAGAAACCAGTCAAGACGCGGCGACTTACATCTAAAAGGACATCGTGCAAGCAAAAGACCTCACCTCCTGTATTGAAAATTCGGCAAATCACAACCACCCAGGGCGTTGTCAACAGGGCTCTAGCTGCATTGAAGAGACAGAGACTGGAAAAGTATAAAAAGAAATCTGCACTCCCTCTCATCACATCTTTGTATTAAATCGGAATGGAACAGGTCATCTGTCCGGATTGTGGGAAGTCCTTTTCAAGAAAAGATGTTATGTATCGACATAGGAGGAATATACACTCGCACACAGCTACGCCGCCACCACCGCCGCCGCCACCACCGCCGCCGCCACCACCGCCACCGCCGCCTCCTCCCATCTCAGTTACTTCAATGGCACCCTCGCCGCCGCCGCCTGGTTCAGTGACTTCTTATGCATCAAAGCCATCGCCGTCACCGCCGCCGCCGCCGCCGCCGCCGCCGCCGCCTGGTTCAGTGACGTCTTATGCATCAAAGCCATCGCCGCCACCGCCGCTGCCGCCGCCGCCACCACCGCCTCCTCCCATCTCAGTTACTTCAATGGCACCCTCGCCGCCGCCGCCGCCGCCTGGTTCAGTGACGTCTTATGCATCAAAGCCATCGCCGCCACCGCCGCCGCCGCCGCCGCCACCACCGCCGCAGGAGCACCCATTCCAATTTCGTATAGCATCCTGTGGTCTTTTGGTCGGACCGAGCGGATCCGGTAAATCGACCTTTATGTTCAATGTACTACGACAGGGACTGATCAAGCCCCAGCCCGACCATATCACCTGGTGTTATAATGTATGGCAACCTCTGTACGATCGTATTCTTCAAGTCTTACCCTTTGTGCAGTTTGTTAAAGGACTCCCTTACAATCTCGAGGATGAACATTACTTTGATGCCCACAAACAGAACGTGTTGATCCTGGACGACTTCCTGGCTGAAGCCAAGAATGACAAGCGAATCTCTCGTCTGTTTACTCAAACTTCGCACCACAAAAATGTACTGATCTTTTTACTCCTGCAAAACCTGTTCCCCAGAGGCAAGGAATCTCGTGATATTGCTCTTAATTCACATTACGTGACCCTCTTCAATTCACCCGTGGACAGACAGCAAGTTAAGGTATTTGCTAGGAGAATATTCCCTGATGATGTCACTAAGTTCATGAGCTTATACGAAAAAGCCATTGAAACACCTTATGGAAACTTAACAGTGGACCTTAAACCGGGTACAAGCGAGAAGAACAGACTCCATCCCAACATCTTGTCTTCTACTACTACGACCTGTAGTCAGCAGGGTGGACCACTACAGCTACAGCCAGAGATAAAAGACGTCTCTGTCGCCTCAGGTCATCAGTTGACTCAGGACATTGTAGCTGAACACACGTCTCTTGACGAAAACATTGAAACAGCATCCTGTTCCAGTGAGGAGTCTGGTCCGTTCACCATGGCTACAGCTTGTGCTGATTGTGGTGTGTTGATAGACAATATGCATGATCTCCAAAAACACATCAAATCGTGGTGTCCAGCAAATGATAATGGCTTGAAAACCAAGAAGCGTAAACGGGTCATCTACGACACAGACAGTGAGGACGAGGGGATACAGGAGGCTTTACAGAAAGGCGGTGGAAGCAAAGATTCAAAACCATTACCTCGTCACTGGAAGCCCATCAATGACATGACAGCCGAGGAGTGGCAAAACGTTGGTTTACAACGTATCTGGAGGCGGGTTTATGACCTTTATCAAAATGATATGAAACTCACTAGGAAAAAGTACAAGCAGCGTGGCAGAACAGACGAATGGATTGATAGAAAAATGAAACAGCTGTGGGATGCTAAATTGTTGGAAAGTCTCAACAGCGTACTCGAGTTTACTCACTATTTCAAAGAGGCGCCTTTCTTTACACCAATCCTAATGAGTCTGGATGGCATAGACCCAGCTTCAGATCGAACCGTGATAAAGGAAAAGATCAGGCGCTTCATTAATCCTAAAATGAAGGACATTTCAACTCGTCTAGATCGACCGGAATTGGAAAGTGACATGGAATCAGACATGGCTCCTGATGAGACTACTGCCGATGATGAACAAAGTGATCAGGACTGATTTAAAACATCGGTTGTGCGATGATGAACAAAGTGATCAGGACTGATTTAAAACATCGGTTGTGAGCTAAACCAGCATCAGTTGACTCCCAGCCCTTAATGAGACAGGATGAGTCTACCTCACTTGCTTCACATCGTGAAAACACCACGTCCACTCAAGAGAAAGAATGACAAGAAAAAGACTATTTCCCTGTATGTCAAAGGTGTAATAAAACTTGGACCTCCTGGGCGACGAAAATTGAATAAGACAGAGGCCTTAAACTCTAAATGGTGACTTGATATATGACTCTGTTGACTTGGTTTTGTATTCCATTTGACAAGCAGATATTGAGAATGAATAAATTTTTTAAGCTGCTGCCTTGTTTTGTTTTCTTTTGTTTGACACTGTTCATGTGTTAGAATCTAAGAAAAGACAAAAATATCATAACAAGAAATATATCATGATACATACTGATAAAGACTTTTATACATCTACCCGCGACACTCGCTTCGGAATAATGCTTGTATCTGCATCACGAGCCCCTAGCAAGTGGAGACCAAATCGTCTGGATCCTTGATTAGGGACCACCTTATAGTGGAACACATCTTGACAGCACACGACTACCTGTTCATATTTAAAAGTAAACAGGCATTAAAAAAAGAAAATACCTCTGTTCACATTAACAGTTATCAAAGTCAGCATTACTTCAATATACAAATTATTTAAATCCTTAAATAAATACAGCCGGAGAAACTTTGTATTCGCTCACTGGCTATAATTTATGTTCATACCAGTACATGAGAGTACACTTCATAATTATACGTCAATCTTATAATTCAACGAAAAGTTTGGTCCAGTTTTATATGTGAAAGGGGGCAGGTGTTCACGCCAAAATGGCTACCAAATGATTTCAAGGGAATCTCTAAAATGTGTTCTCTTACTATGGATGATTGGTTTGTTTGTTTTTTTTGATTGAGATTTTTTTACATTATAAAGATATTACATTTAGCATTAAAGTATCCTTATCAGTGAACACCTGAAAACATACAATTTCGAAAAACATGCTTCTTCCCCTATAAACATTGTAAAATATTGTTGTTTCTTTATAACACTAACAAGTATCTATTACACGAGGGAGGTGAATTGTCAAGTGGACTCTGTTGTTCACACTTTGATGTTAAGCACGTTCCATGGATAGAGGTGACCAGGAAGTACACGAAGGCCAGTCCCTGTTTTACACACAGGCTCGTGTGAATGGATGAAAGCTAGATTTAATTCAATTAATGGTTTTCATTCATTTCAGCTTTATCTTTTTTATTTTATATCACACAATTATATCATATTCTGTTGTCTTATCCATATGACTATTATCCTTCCATTGTTTTCATTAGCTAAGCCACGTACGGTTTACACACTCGGGGTCAGGTGAATGGACGAGTGTACATTATCTTGATTGACAACTTTAGATTCCTTTGACTTATATCATACAGATCTAAACATTTTAAAATGTAGCACTATTTATTATTCCGTATTGTTTCAGTATAATGTTGATGGCTAGATTTAATTCATCTAATTGGTTTTCATTCAGTTTGGATAAATCTTTATTATTTTATATCACACAATTATATCATCTTCTGTTGTAATATCCGTATGAATATTATTCATAATAGTTTACCAATTCCTATATTCAATTTAATCTGTGACGTCATGCATTTATGTAAACTTTGATCTGTGACGTCATGCAGCTATATGCGTCATTCACGGTTGCAACTGTTGCAAATATGGTTGCAAAAATTCAGGATGGCCTCTACTTCCGCCTCTCCCAAATTCCCTCTCCAATCAGGTTCTGCGTCCACCTTCTATACTACTTCTCTTAATTAAGCCACATAAAATTGATATACTACGAGTAACATGCTCTGTGTCTCTTTAATCTTACCAAGGAACTAGATATAAATACTGAACAAATAAGAGAAATAAAAGCATAACAATTAGACGTTTTGATTGAAATCCACTCTTATTTAGTGATTTTGCTGTTTCTCATGAAACTTTTCCTAACTGGATATATCATGGAATTATTTTTCAGTATAGACTATAGGCTTCTAGATGTACAGGGTCAAAGTTGTTTGATTATTGGAGAAAGTTGAAAACACGGTGTCGGCCGCGGAAACGCTAATACAATATTAATCCACATCTCCAAAAAACATTACCCAAAATAACGTTCAAATGATATATCCATTATGTTGACCGCGGACGTCCTGTCTGTACGCCGCTACAACACTTGATGTCACGTGAGCCTGTCGCAGACCCAGCGTACGCCAATCACATGGTCGGTTTACAAGCCGTTTGTGGGAATCAAGCAGAGCTTTAGCTTCATATCGGTCCTCGTGAAAATGTTGAAAGGTAGTGTTATGGCAATTGTGATGTTTACAATTAGTTCTTAGCATTGTCTGCTTAACAATATAGTACATTTACATCACGTTATTTGCTTTAGCTTTTAGTTGTTATTCATGATAATAATATTACCTCATTTTATAAATTGTCCAGTTTTCGATCAGGATCAATGTTAGTATCAAGGACAAAATTTCGCAGATAAAATGAATTCAGAATCATTTTGATTGTGTTACTTTGAGATATTTTTTATTGTCATTAAAAGAAGTTTAACATTAACAGTCGCTATTGAAGTTTATTAATATCTGATGTCCTTATCAAAATGGTGAATTTTGTAAAACAGAATAAGACAACCAGAACAAAATATAAGATCCTCTATAAAATTCTACAAATAATAAGTCAAGGCAATCTTCATGACATTTAAACAATGTGTAACATGGTTGGTTGGCTCTTATAATTGGAAAGTTAATTTGGATCAATCATAGTTCAGATAATCTAAACTTTGGGTCATGTTACGATGAATTTGCACCACCAAAGTTAAGTGTCCGAAGCCTATTTTTTCCTATAGCAGCTTCCTGGTAATTTTGATTGGGAAGGGTTGAGCCTTCTAAATAAAAAATAACACATGTACATGTAATTTCAATCCACACAACGATAGAAAATTAAACCTTCGACTACCATATCCAACCAGTTTTTCATCTTGGAAATTTTTTGTTAAGCTTAGACTAATATAGCCAGGGAATCAGTTTCAGCATTTCTGGTCATAGAATATACCCAAGCATGTTTCACCTTGTTATATAAGTATGTATAAAAGGGTCATAGGTGTTTGTTAGGGTCGTTCATCTGTGAATTTGTTCATCATGATGAAGATTGATGAATTTCCCTTATTGAACTATTCTTCAGGCACATTGCTGTCTACGAGGTGCGCATGTCATGTTTCTACAAGAGGACTTCTCAAATCAGCGTTGTCCTCAGATCATCAGGTGCGACAGGCAGCAAGTTTGGCAGAGCAGTTTAAACTAGCATCTGACATTAAACAAACAAATGTCAAACCAGTTTTCCGCACTCATGAGGATAATCCTGTAAGTATGGAAATTATCTTAACATGCGCAAGTTGAAAACATCCACTGAACAAGATATTATATCCGGATATCCCATTTTGGATATTTTGCAAGAGTTCGATAGTATTTAAAATCTTTAAAGTAGAATACAATTATTTTGCCATTTGTATATTATGCAATATCCCAATGTGAATATAACTGGCCAATTAATATGTAATATCCCGTTCAGATGGTGTTCCCACCTGCTGAATTTTGATTGAAATTTACAAATTTTAGAAAAACTGTTACCATTACCATTATGAAAAAGTTAATACCCGGCATATTAGTGGTGTAACAATTCATCGATAGTATCGATGTTTGCATCGTCTACTACGCGATACGAGTGCATCGATACAAAACATGTTTAGACAATATAGCAGGATATTTATATCGTGAGGGTCCACAATACATCGATGTATCGCCAAAAGAGACAATATATCCCGATACTGTTAACATAATTTGTTTCAAACAAATAACTGTAAAAGCTAAAAAGGTGTTTCTTCTATTTCAGAGATAACAGTGATTAGAACAGAAACAGAAAGAGAAATTATATGACATTTCGGATATTTTATATGTAATTTCACAGTCACTCTAATTTTGTGACTTCCCTTCATTTAATGTCTCTGACAATTTGGTATCTAAGGATTAACATTACTTATCTATGTCCTATCTATAGTTCTTTCATAAAAAGAGAAAGAATCGGGATACGTATTGTATAACAACCACTGTATCGTGATGATAATTGTATCATCATATATCATCTCGCCACTAAGGCCAGGATACACAGGTCTACGGCATATTGATGCCTGCTTGGGAAAGATCTTGTCCAATGTTTGTGAAACAATCTGAAATAATAAATATTTTACTATAACTCTGCTCACCTCATTAAAAACTAACTGTTACAGCTGAAGCACAGTGCCAGGGATGTGGGCCTCCATTACACAGTGTCTCCACAGACTCTACAACAAGTTCTCCAGAAAGCAGTGCCGGCAGAGTTTAGAAAACAGGCAAGTCTGAAATCCAAGAGAAAGCAACCCTACAAACTTAAAACAAGAATTCCTTTGCCTACAATTTTCACTCTAACAATAAGTATCCTATACGTTTTTGGGGATAACTATAGTAGTGTATCTGTTTAGAAACATTTATGTATATTGTATGTGGAAAATATATACCTTGCCTAATTAAGCCTTTTCAAAACATTTCTTAGTCCTGCATGCTTGAAATTTGAATGAAATTTTGTCAATCCCCAAATGGGTTATAGTCTCTATATCTTGTTTATTGGTCTATTGTTATAAAAAATAAAATATATTTTATGATTTGTTGCATATATATCTAGTTTAATTGCTCTAGTCTTATAACATTTCTATATTTTATGATATGTTACTATTTCATAGGCAAAAACCTTTGGAGAGGCTTGTATAATGGTGAGAGAACCTGCCCTGGAAGTTACAAAATATATCCAACATCTCAATCTGGACCACCCTATCCCTCGGATTATATTATGTATCCTTCCATTCACATTTGTTAAAAAAAGGCAAGATAAATTAAAAGGACATTGAATTGATGGATGATAAACTTCTTCACCTTGATGATCAGGACAATTGTTTATGGATTCTTGTACAATGAAGTGCTTCAATAAATACACGCGATGCACGTCAATATGGTTATGACACAAATAAATGTACATGTCTTCTCTGTCCCTCCATCTACAGTGTCACATCAGTTTGCCATTTTATAGGCAAGTTTGTTAAGTAAAGTAATAAGTAAACAAATTGAAAATCAAAATTAAAGTTTGATTTTAAGTTTACCAGTCCTAATTAACTTCTGAAATGTTTTATTTCATGGGATTAGTTTTCTTCCGATTCCTACCCTCTTTGAAAGAATCTCTGAAGTATGAATTTTTTCTGATTTTTTAAAATATCTTTTATAACTGTAATAATTAGGCATGGGAACTTCGAATATGCATTTCAAACAAGCTTGGGAATGTTGATTTAATCATTTACTGGTAATGTGGTGTATTATTTTTTTTCAAAAATGATCCTTAACCCCATGCAGACGGAAGGCGGGGAAGTGGAAGGAGCATGAGTCTGGCTCACATCATGCACTATGGGGCCGAGGATGGATGGGTCCTGGTTCATGTACCTTGGCGTGAGTACCTTATCCATTAGCCATTTACACCTGCTTTGCTAATATTCTGAGATGACCTGACCAAATTAAACTGGACAATGGGTGGCTTAAGGTTATAGTAGTTCAGATATTTACACACTTTTTTTACCTAATGGGCTAGATGTTTTCTCTGTCTGTATAAGTTGACACATGTTTTGAAGCAGAATTCCTTATATGTTCATCAAAATTGGTACACATGTCATAATAACCATTAACCATTGGTTTTTTTTAGAAGAGGCCTATGAATTATGTTGTACTAAATAACAGAAAAAAAATTGTGAATGAGCCTGTGTAAATGTATTCATCTTGAAAATGTGTTTGTGCTGTTTCTAAATTTCTTTGACCATTTACTTTAGCTTGGCTCTTGTGAAACTTTTAAACTTTGTTATAGTGAATAATCCCTATTGAAAATATTATTTTTTTAAAAACCCATCTTTCTATGGCGCTTCAATGACATGTTCCAGTTTGCAATTCTCTTGTTTAAACGTTTTGATAATAACTTGTTGGATTTTTACTATTATGACTTCAGCATCAAATTGGAACTTCAACTTTAAGGAAATATCTGCGTCATCCCATCGGTCTGGTCGCATTGACTTACCAGTTGAATCTGGAGAGTGGCTCCTCAACTTCAGAACACAAAATCAGTCTCTGCTCCAAGACATCGAGGTAAGCGGAGGAGGTATCTTCTTCAGATAAGTACAAAAAGAGACATATTGGAGTAAGTTATGATAAATTAATGTTGATGTGACATTTTAAAAACTTGGCTATTGAATCTTTGCAAAGTGTCCTGCCTTTGGCATGCAACATGAAACTGATCGTGATTGGGAATTGAAGTTCAAATATTGCTTGTAACAATTTAGACCATCCTGCATACATAAATGATAAAAAAATTGCATCAAATGATTTCTTATTCCAGACCCAACACATGCCTTACAATAAGAATAATTTCTTTTTTCATCCAGCAAACATGTTAAATTAGTTTTATGACACATTTACTTGGCTGGGTAGGCAAATTCACTTGGGTAATAATCTTGATTTATGTTGTGTTACAGATTCAGTCATCTTATGTATGGACCAAGAGAGAATCTACCGAGAAGGGGACTCCTCTCTTAGATGTTGTAGAGTTTGTAAGTTTTCTCTTCTACACGAAATTAACACATGGCAAGATTTTGTATATGTGTAAACAATTTAATGAACATAACATGTATTCAAAGTTTTGCCATCAGACTCTTGGTTTTTCATTGAATTATGAATTAATGGTTTCATTGTATTTTATTCAATAATCTAGAATGCAGATGATCAAGTACTTCCGTCTTTGGTCCTGTTACAAGTGTTAGGTCTGATATATTTGCATGGAACAAATTCAATAAGGGACCAATAAAAATGGGACATGTTACTTGGCCAATAAAAAGATACTGAACATTTTATAAGATTACCTCTTTTCATTTAATAGCACACTAGTAAAATAATCTGTCATGACCTATAAAGTATAAACGTTATTCCCCCCACTGAGCTAGCAAATCCCTAATTTCAGCCCCCCCCACTCTTGAAAATAGTGCTACGGGCCTGGGTGAAAAACTGTTTGTAGTCAGAGCTCTATTGACCTGGTCTGTTTTCCTGTAAAGTTTGTGCTTCCTGTTTGACCTTATTAGCTCATCAGGTCTGAAAGACCCGATGGGCTTATGGCATGGCAAGGCGTCCGGCGTCCGTCCATCCGTCCATCCGTCCGTCCGTCCATCTGTAAACTTTTCACTTTTTCGACTTCTTCTCCAGAACCAATGACTCTAGAGAGCTGAAATTTTATGTGCATACTCCTTGGCAAATGGGGATTCTAAATTGTAGATTTCGTGACCCCATGACCCCAAATGGGGTCACAAGGGTCAAAACCTTAAAAATCTATTTTAATCTTCTTCTCCAGTTCCAAAAGGTCCAGAGAGCTGAATAGTTGTGTGTAGACTCCTTGGGCACTGGAGATTCTAAAATGTAGATTTTGTGACCCCTTGACCCAAATGAGGTCATAGGGGTCAAAACATGAAAAAACTATTTTCATCTTCTTCTCCAGTTCCAAAAGGTTCAGAGAGCTGAATAGTTGTGTGTAGACTCCTTGGGCACTGGAGATTCGAAATTGTAGGTTTGGTGACCAAATGACCCCAAATAGGGTCACAGGGGTCAAAACCTATAAAACCTAATTTCATCTTTTTCCCTAGTTCCAAAAGGTCTTGATAGCTTAATAGTTGTGTGTAGACTCCTTGGACAATGGGGATTCTGAATTGTAGGTTTCGGTGACCCCTTGACCCCAAATGGGCAATGGGCCTTTTTTATTTGATTGTGAATAACTCGGACGTAGGGACAGGCTATCTTTCCTACACTGCCCATGACCCCATGGTCTTAACCACAACACCTATTTCTATCAAAAGTCTGATGAGCTACAGAGCCCATGGCTCTATTTTTTTTTATATTGGTTCCAGTTGCCAACTTGTATGATTATGGTCGTTGATAAAACATAAATGTCATACCATTAATAAATTATCAATTATTATCATATTTCAGGGTTTGAACCGAGCCAAGTTTGCCTCTGACTGTATTGGAGTAGTTTTGAAAGAACTTCGACAACAGGCATGTCAGAAAAGGTCGGTTGCAATATTATTCTTTCTCTTATTTCTGTTTTTAGCTCATCAGGTCTGAAAGACCCGATGGGCTTATGGCATGGCAAGGCGTCCGGCGTCCGTCCATCCATCCTTAAACTTTTCACTTTTTCGACTTCTTCTCCAGAACCAATGACTCTAGAGAGCTGAAATTTTATGTGCATACTCCTTGGCAAATGGGGATTCTAAATTGTAGATTTCGTGACCCCATGACCCCAAATGGGGTCACAAGGGTCAAAACCTTACAAATCTATTTTAATCTTCTTCTCTAGTTCCAAAAGGTCCAGAGAGCTGAAAAGTTGTGTGTAGACTCCTTAGGCACTGGAGATTCTAAATTGTAGAGTTTGTGACCCCATGACCCCAAATGAGGTCATAGGGGTCAAAACATGAAAAACCTAATTTCATCTTGTTCTCCAGTTCCAAAAGGTCTAGAGAGCTGAAAAGGTTTGTGTAGACTCCTTGGCCAACGAGGATTCTAAATTGTAGGTTTGGTGACCCCATGACCCCAAATGGGGTCACAGGGGTCAAAACCTAAAAAACCTAATTTAATCTTTTTCCCTAGTTCCAAAAGGTCTAGAGAGCTGAAAAGGTGTGTGTAGACTCCTTGGCCAACGGGGATTCTAAATTGTAGGTTTGGTGACCCCATGACCCCAAATGGGGTCACAGGGGTCAAAACCTAAAAAAACTAATTTAATCTTTTTCCCTAGTTCCAAAAGGTCTAGAGAGCTGAAAAGGTGTGTGTAAACTCCTTGGCCAACAGGGATTCTAAATTGTAGGTTTGGTGACCCCATGACCCCAAATGGGGTCACAGGGGTCAAAACCTAAAAAACCTAATTTAATCTTTTTCCCTAGTTCCAAAAGGTCTAGAGAGCTGAAAAGGTGTGTGTAGACTCCTTGGCCAACGGGGATTCTAAATTGTAGGTTTGGTGACCCCATGACCCCAAATGGGGTCACAGGGGTCAAAACCTAAAAAAACTAATTTAATCTTTTTCCCTAGTTCCAAAAGGTCTAGAGAGCTGAAAAGGTGTGTGTAAACTCCTTGGCCAACGGGGATTCTAAATTGTAGGTTTGGTGACCCCATGACCCCAAATGGGGTCAAAACCTAAAAAACCTAATTTAATCTTTTTCCCTAGTTCCAAAAGGTCTAGAGAGCTGAAAAGGTGTGTGTAGACTCCTTGGCCAACGGGGATTCTAAATTGTAGGTTTGGTGACCCCATGACCCCAAATGGGGTCACAGGGGTCAAAACCTAAAAAAACTAATTTAATCTTTTTCCCTAGTTCCAAAAGGTCTAGAGAGCTGAAAAGGTGTGTGTAGACTCCTTGGACAATGGGGATTCTGAATTGTAGGTTTGGTGACCCCTTGACCCCAAATGGGCAATGGGCCTTTTTATTTGATTGTGAATAACTCGGACGTTGGGACAGGCTATCTTTCCTACACTGCCCATGACCCCATGGTCTAAACCACAACACCTATTTCTATCAAAAGTCTGATGAGCTACAGAGCCCATGGCTCTATTTTTTATTTTATAAATCAAGACCATGTAATTTTCTTAATGGTGCTCATTGTTTGAGAAATCAGATCTTTCATTTCTTATTAGGAATCTTATAGGAATCTTATAGGAATAGGTTTTCAATTGTTGGTTTTAGTTAATTCTTCTTTACATTCCATTTCAGATTAAAAGTAATGGTAGTCATCGATGGAGTCAATTCATTCTGGACAGATACAAATATAAAAAATGATGAAAGGGAAATGGTATGACATTATATGCTGATGATTAAGAACTAACTCATATCAGAGTAGTGGACTTTTAAAGATGTCATATTACCTTTTTTATTAGCTTTGGGAAATCCCAATCTTGGAACTCCTTACTCAGTAATACTGTAAATCAAGTGAAAGGCAATGCTTTGACATTGTTAAATAAGAGTTACTTCCTTGCCTGGGTAACAGAATAACAGTAGTTTCATACATTTTGAAAAGTAAAACAATCATATTCTTCAGATTAGGTTGATCCAATGATTAACAACCTTTGCCTCAGTACGTAACACAAGGTTGATAATTAATGGACCATTATCTCTTGAAGTCAGTAATTATTTAGGATGTGTCCACAATTTTGCTTTTATAATTTCAGATTCCTGCTGATAAGATTTCACTTGTACATAACTTCAAGAAGATGTTAAAGAATGATTGGGTATGTTAATTTTATAAAGACTAATTTTTCCTTCTTCTTTTGTTTGAGTTACATTTTCATCCCTTCTGTACACTTCAAAAGTACCGCTATGTGACGTCATACGAGATTTTAGTAACGAGACAACGATCATCCACAAATCAAGGTAATCAGGTTCTTCTTATATGAATTTTAAATTCTTAGGATATAGTAATATGTATCCTATGGTTTCTGTTGCAGACAAATGGTGTGATAGTTTGTACAGTGGATGGTCAGGCAAATGTTCGACATCATAGAGAAAACTACACGCCACATTATTTGCTTGGAAAAGAAGTGAGTTTGTTTGATTGACAGTGGATATCCCATGTCCATACACGTTATGATTTTGCATCAAAAGCATGAAGCATGTTTCATCTGGGGAAAAGGTCTTTGCGTGATTATTGCATTAGTAACTTTATTGTCCTACAGAAGAAAGATTTAAGTTAAAAGGTAAAATGTTTATCAAACCTCTTGGTGACATATTACAAGCTGTCCCTAAAGTGATTTAATGTATCAGTCATGTAAAAGTTTTCAAATGAGCTTAATTTCATCTGTTTAAGGACTTACTATCACCGTAAGAATTTGTGAAGGGAGGCCCAAGGCATTTGATACTTTGAGCACTGCTGTCTAGTGAGAATACTGGTGTTTATTGCATTAAAGCGCATTTCCAATGAAAAATAAATTTGAAAGGAATTGACATAGACAAATCGGACTTGTTTGTGTTCAGATGATTCAATACATCCCAAAAACCTATCATTAGATTTTTTTATTTTTATCAGAAATGTCAGACTAGTGTGAACCTAACTCAATGTGTTGATTAAATAAGGAATGGATTGGTTTGCATGAAATAACTCTTGTTTGTTGTGATTCAGGGTTTCGAGTGGTTGGACCCCTTCATCCCTGTTCTAGTGCCCTACTATACAGAGAAGGAGGCCTACAGCTGTTTGGAATACTTCCTCGACATGAACTGGATACAGTCACCAGCAGGTATGGGGTTAATGTTGGAACAAATTTAAACTGTTACCAATTCAGCCGTATTCCTTTACTGCAACTGGAACCAAATATATTTAGGTTGTTCAACTTTGGTAAGGTTTTGTTCACAATATCAGGATCAAGGTATTTGTCAAGCAGTAACCATAATCCTCTATTCTTGTGCTAAGCTTTTAAATATGCAGATTCTTACCCTCTAAATGGCATGTATTTCTGACTAAATTTGACTTAAGCCAGACTTTCAAATGAGTGAGTAGGGTTTAACGTGCCATCAGCAATATTTTATATATATTTTAACACCTATCGACTCTGTTCAAGGGCAATGACTTTGGGTGGAAATTGCATTATAATTTTTTTTTTCATTCAGCAAAGACAGAAGAAGGAAAGAGAGAGCTTCTTTTCCTCAGCAACTACAATCCATACCAGCTGACAAGACTCTGTGCTTATAGATGAAATCAATTATAAATTTGGAAATGGACAATTCATACAACTAGATCATGTTCACTCAAACATGATATGTGTTCATTCAAGATTTTTGAGAGACTATTTGATGTTGACCTTTTCTAATGTTCACAGAAGTTACTGTAAGTTTCAATCAGCAATTCAATCTTGAAAATAGGACCATCTCCATTGACTGTCACTAGTCAACATGGATTGTGTGTGGTTTATCATCAAATTGACATTTCAATCTGTGAATG
This sequence comes from Phorcus lineatus, assembly GCA_921293015.1. Classification (NCBI taxonomy): domain Eukaryota; kingdom Metazoa; phylum Mollusca; class Gastropoda; order Trochida; family Trochidae; genus Phorcus; species Phorcus lineatus. The sequence goes on along the minus strand of OV121081.1, from coordinate 4,516,864 downwards.
ATCAGAAATGTGAAGCTATACCCATAGTGCTTTTTATAGAAATTTTATTCATAACATTATTTTTCATAATAATTGAGTGAATGTGCATAAAAGATTATGAAAGGATCATCATTTAGCATTTGTTGTATTTAAAACATAATATTATATTGGTTGACAATATACTAAATTTGCTAAACTGCTACACATATACAAAGACAGACCTTTCTTTTGTTGAAAAACCCTTTCATATGGAAATGGCACACGACTTGCAGATAGATATCTTCAAAGACAAAACATTGCAAAAATTTTTTAGATACAAACAAGTGCTAATTGTGTCCAAACAAATAAATAATGAAATGTGAGAATGAAGTTTGTTAATAATCCTAGAAACAATATCAATTTGACTATTCCTCTGTGGTTTGAGAACTGCATTTAGGTTTCCAAAGTTGCTGGAACCATTTATCCTCCTCTTCCTGCTCCAGAGAGGCAGACACAAGAACACTTCCAGGAGGAAACAGAAGCTGTTTCTGGCAATGTAAGGAAAGATCAAAATAGTTTTTAGAGTATTGTGTTACAACAGACAAGGTTTATAGACATTGCAACCGTTGATTCAAAAAATTAAATCAACCATGCAACCATGAGTTTTTTTCACATATGTTGGTTAACCTTTAGGGGTTGCCTGAACACAAAAAGATTTGAACACATTAAGCCTTGTGATCTATGGTAGGTGAAATAAAGGTATATATAGCAGTAATAAAAATTGAATAAAAATAGTCTTGTATTATTATCATGGCATTATTATACCATTATAGTAACCATAGAAAAAATCTACAATAATTCACCTGTTGGTATGCAATGGCTATGAAGGGAGACAAAGATAACATTTGAATGAAATAACATTTTTGTATGATACAAGGATACTGATAGAGCTGTTTTCTTCATATAATGGAAGTCAAAACCAGGAGGTTGAAATGATAGAGATGTTGATGGTGTCTGAAATACAATTAGCAAATAAATTACATAGAAGTTTCAAGTCAAATAAATTTATATCCATGATTATATGACGCATTATGATCTAATTGGAACACATAAACATAATATCTTGTTTTTACCGTTTAAAATTGACCAAACTGCAGTGTTGCATACAATTTTAATGCAACTTAAGCATTTCATCTTTGGTTGCTCTTAATGCAAGGAAAACCACATTTCAACATTGAGTCATCACAAGATGACATATCCTGCTGATCCTCTGTATATTGTAATATATTTCAATTGTCTCTCCTACTTTCATAGAACTTAACAAAATAATTGAGTAGAATTAAGATACTTGATGACAGAATTCAAGAACTTATCTAAAACTGTGCATAGAGACAAAACCTACTGGTTTTCATCCAAGCACATGCACATTAAAAACTATGCCACATGATATTTGATTTATTATTTTCCTTTAGTATCAGCATTAAAACTTCATACAAGAGCCATAAAAGATGCAATAATGAAGAAATAAGAAATTGTTCCCTGATAGTTTAGATTGGGTGTTGTGTGCAACAGACCTGTTCTAATAAAGTATTTGGTGCATCAGTGCTGTCTGAAGGGACGTCTGGCACTTGTAATGAATGAGGATTACTTTCACAGCCAGGACTGGATTTATTGTCTTCCTCCAACCTGTCATTTTTTTCAAAATTTGAAATCAGATGAACATTAATTGATAATTGATTTTGAACCAGCAAAAACCTTTAAAAAAACTTAACTTTTTCAGAAAAGGTATTCGATAAATATCTTTACATGAACATCATGTTTATGTTTATTCATGATGTTACGCATGTTACATATCACAAAGCCTCCTGCTGAACACCTGCTTTTTGAAGAATCCAATTTTGGTTTAAAAACCACTATACATATTTAACAACAATTGCCTTACTTGTACAATCTATATTTGGTGTTTCTTTGTCTCAACTGACGTAGATGATTATCAACACACAGGTGCTTTTCAATCAGTCGATTCATCCTCACTTGTCTTTTGCTAGTTACTTTCCTGAAATAAAGAGATTTGTTATAGCCATATTGGGGCGGGATAGCGCAGTGGTTAGCGCATTCGGCCTCGGATCAGGAGGTCCCTGGTTCGAATCCCGCCAGGGGCTCGGCAACTTTGTCTGCAGTAGAGAACTGTTCTACACGCAGTCAGGTTTGGGTGCAATGCTACCACCCATGGTTCGCTAGTTCCAGCAGATGCCCGCAGGTTTCACCGCAATGCATAGCCACTATAGTGTTGCGGGCTTTCTCCCTGCAACAATACTAGCAGCCGCGATATAAGTGAAATAATCTTGAAAGCGGTGTTAAACATCAACTCACCTCACCTATAGCCATATTACCTATCTAGATTTGTCTTGAAACACTTTCGAATCTTTCAAAAGCAAGGTGTACAATTGAGATTTCAAACTGAGGAAAACTTTTAAGAATTGTCATAGAGACATTATTATAAGTAATTTCAGATTATAGATTAACAAAATTGAACATCGGTGACTGCTGTTAAAAAAATCCATTAAAAACATTCCAAAGAGCTAAATACAGGAAAGAATTGATAAGAAATTGAAAGGCAGTCATTGAATGTTTTGTGAACAAAATATTCTCATGCTCATTGTACCTGAGTTTACTAGGATGCGGCAAGTCATAGTTGAAGTCAGAACTGATTAGATGGTCAAAGTCATTTCTGCTATCTGACTTGTCCCTCTTGTTACTGCAGTTTGAGCTGTTGGTCTCATTCTGTCACAATGACATCAAATAGGTGATATCCAAAGGTTGAAACCTACTGTATCTTTTAAAGAATTTATAAGGAAAGCCATAAATTATACTTCTTACCAAAATTACAGATAGTTTTCTCATTCTGTATGATATACCCTTATGTGATAACATGAAAACTGTCTATCATTTGGAAACTTTTCGTTGAAAGGATTCCCTCAAGTATATATGTACATAACATATTCAGAGGTTTTTTGGATAGCATACTGAACATTCAAAATTGGTTATATGATATATACCTAATGATTACGATTAAGTTTTTCTTAAACATGTGTAGATTTTGAAGGAATTTTTAGGGTATCTAGGAAGCTGTCACCTTTGGCCCTTATGTTAAATACCAAAATTTTAGTATTAAATTCCAATCCAAGGGGAAGGACTTTCATGATGTAATGTTCTCTTGCAGGATGTTTTTGAAAGCATGAGAGTACTGTCAGATCATTTATGGGTTTTTAACAATGGAGCCATTTGGTGCACATAAATATACAACATTTAGGTTTAACATTACATATTTCCTTTTACTACTAGAAACGAAAACTTAGGTGCATTTATTGTTAAAATTTAGGTCAACTAATGAGAATTCATGGCAAGTTAAACTTTGCCTTTTTATATGCCAAAACCAAAAGGCCAAACCTCAGTCATTTGCTCTTTCAAATCTTTTCTACTTGCATGACCAACAACGCACACAGGATATCTGTAAAACAAATTGTTTTAATTGCAAGTATTTGTAAATAATTTTTCATAGCATTCCTCTTTTCATACTTTGATTTCCCAACAACACACTCAGGATTTAACAACCCATTTTCACATTTTAACAAAACACAAACCATTTCTATTGCATTTAAATTCACACAGCAAAGAAAAGAAAGTGTAAAGATAATTTTCACTGCTATGAAATGGAGCAATAAACCCACATCTGCCTATCAATATGATTGTCCCAGGGAACAGGAGGAGATGCTTCAAGCTCTTCTTTCTTGGATGCTTCATTAACTGTGGCATTTCTTGTCACTGTCTGTGATTTCCTGTCAAAGTAACAAGTAGTTTAGTTTGCTTTAAAAATGTTTACAATAATTTATAAAGAAATGCAAACAATTTCATTTATTGTATTCTGTATATAAGTTAGTCATTATTTTTTTCAAGACAGTGGATAACAGATTTTTTTTGGATAAAATTGTAGTTTTTAAAGGGAAGTGCCACTTTGTTGTTATGCCATTACATAATATATATGTAACCTTTTTACCTAAGAAGTTTATTTCGAAATTTGAAAATGGCAGGTAGCCTGCATTTATTAAAAGTAGATTTTGGCTTTGCCTCCATTCTTGACTTAGCAATGAATACTAAATTAAATATGTCAATATAAGATTATGTTTGATACTTTTGTCTTCTTTTCCGGCATATCCCTAACTTTACTTGGAATTATTTAGATTGATGTGTCGTATAAAGTATGCCACAAGCACTGAAAGAATACCCTCTACATGTCAGAGATAACCAATTGCAGAGATTGAACCTTCATTCAAATTTGATTAATATTTTATGACATTGCCAACGGTGTGATCACATTGCAATAGAAAACAATCTTAAGGTCTGTGAATAAAGTTGAAGATTCTAAATGTTTTTGATAAGAGCAATAAGACTTTAAATTGATATCTACATACAATAAAGTCAATAATCATACTTTCCAAATGGAACACCATAGGAATTTTCCATCTTCCACAATAGAAAAGATAATTCAACAGCGTCTGAAAAACTTCAAAGAGAATGGCAAGGCAAAATTCTAATAGCTCTCATGATAAAACTGCATGCAATTTGTAGAAAAGCCTTGCCTTATATGATATATAGATATTATTGTAACAGCTAGGGCTAAATATTTCATATATTATTTCAATAATATTTATTAAAGAAACATTTAACACCAAAAGAAATGGGCAACACCTGTCTAATAATATTTTAGAGCCCTATGAAGGCTTGGTTAAAAAAACGCAACGATATGAAAGTTTTAAGAATCATATTCACTAACGAAATTGGTCAGGTCATAGTGAAGTTTTTAAATGAATTCTTTATCTTCAGCTCTGATAGTGTTAATTTGTTGATATGTTTGTTTAATTATCAAGCTCTTATTTTAAAATTATTAGATTAACATCTACTAGAAAAATCCAATATCTAAAACAATTTTTTGTATTGGAAACTCTTGCCAAATAGCCAGACTATACACAAAGAATTTACGCTATCAGAGAGGAAATTAGAGCCTCTTTTATAAACTTCATCTGGCCTACTGACATTTTTGTGGGCAAAGCCAAATAATGTTTTGGAACATGAGGATGTTAATGTACGTTTTTTATGAAATAAATACCTAACCTAACCATTTCATTTGCCAAAAAATAGCATTTCCTATATTACCCATAAGATGTCACCCATTAACGAAATCGCAAAAGCTTCAACAACAAAATTCGTCTGCTAGCATTTTTCAGAAAACAAACAATTGGCTCTTTCGTGATGAAAATATTATCTCGAATAATCCAGTTACCAACCTAATTTATGGTCAACCCGAGCTTTTCCGAATGTATTCGGAATAGTGACGTCATCATCTCCATAGTCCCAGCGAAAGCTTCAAAATGGCGGATGGTTGTTGACGTAAGGTATTTTCACTTTTATCTTGACATAATATCACAGTACAGGAATACTTGTGACAATATAGACGCATAACAAAATATACTATAAAGTCGAAAGAAATTTAATAGTTTACTGTGAGCGAACATAATCCAAATTTTCCTTGGAATAAAACTGATCTCATAGCACGCACCTGTTGACTGTTTACACAACGTTTTGTCTGAACTTCCTGATATCGTCGGTAATCAACTACTGTCCAAACAAATCTTTAACCCCTTGATCTTTGGGCCTATTTTGATTAAATAAAGTTATTCACAAACTACAAATATTATTATTTCCAAATGATATAATTGCACGTGGTGCGATTATTTTGCCTAAGCCAGGGTGTCAACCTCAATTTCATTAATCAGTGTCAAAATTTATTTATTTTTATGCCTCAAACCCTGTTACAACTAAAAACTTTAGCAGCCAGGAAACTTCCAAGTCAAAGACATAAAAGAAATGTATTTCAATCAGGTTTAAAAGGATTTTGTTTACAAATTAAAAAACTCACAGAACATTCTCAGTGTCAAAATTTAATAAGTGGATAAGCCTTTTAACCTAGGCGTACTACAATCTCAGATCTTTAATTCCTATAAACCTGCCATTTCAAATGTGGTTGCACCTCGCAATTAAGATGATAACTTGCAGATTTGCAGGTAATTGCAATTACTATATATGTAACAGAAGTGATTGTGAGATCACCTCCAGGGGGATTCGAACCCGGGACCTCCGGGTGAGAGTCCTACACTCTACCGATTCAACCAAAGAGATATCCCTCTGGTGAAAGCCAGTAGGAATGCTTTCACTTCACCCTGCCACATACACCCCCTCTACAAAGGGACTCGTCCTCGAGTCCAGCCATTTAGAGTTATAAAGCACCTCAATTCGACGTACTCAGGGTGCAGTGAGCACTAGGGAGTTGCCCCGGCCCCACCTTGGGCGCCAAATGTAACAGAAGTGATTGTGCGATCAACTCCAGGGGGATTTGAACCCGGGACCTCCGGGTGAGAGTCCTACACTCTACCGATTCAGCCAAAGAGATATCCCTCTGGTCAAAGCCAGTAGGAATGCTTTCACTTCACCCTGCCACATATACCTCCTGCAACTACATTTATTTCACTCAGAAAAAAACAACAAATAACAATATTATATTCCCTATAACTACACTTTCAATAACCTAAATGTCAATGTACTATTCAACCACATTTTTCAGAAAACAAAGTCACTTATACAAAAAAGTATAAAACAAAAGGGATTCAATAATTATCAATTCACACACAAAATAAGAACTAAAACAAAATATCAATTCAAATAATGATTATAGGAACAATTCTTAATAGCCAGCAATCACAACATATTCTCTAAAATATCCTTCCTTTTATTTATTTAAATTTAATCAAAGATTCCGAGTTCATGTAAAGCAAAAAATGTCAACAAAAATGGTCGACGTTGCCAAGATTGAGCAGATGATGAAGATGACTGTATCTGACTGGCACCCGGTCAGCCATCTTGTTTTCGGTGGAATGACATGAAAGAAGGCGCTGAACTTTTACTAATTGTACAACATTACCAAAACAAACTGTACATATGGATAAAATGTCCACACTTTTACATAAGATAAGACATCAAAAATGCCTTGTTATGCTGTAGCAAGGCTTTCCACAGTCAACTTAGCACCGATGATTGGCTGCCTTAGAATTGCTTTTCATTCTTGTTTTATTTTACCGCTCTCATATTTATCTAGTTATCAAATCTAAACAACCAATGTGTTACCCTCCATAACATGTTTCAACTGGGTTATGTTATGATCATGTACTATAACATATATATATATATAAACTGGAATGTCCTTTTAAATTTTTTTTACACTAAACAACTCGTAAAGGACTGTTCTTTTAAGTGCCAAGCATGCACTGAAAATGTATCATTTTAATGCTTTTTTAAGACATGAGCATATGAATTTCATTTGGTGAGAAATTACATATCTAAGGTCTTAAAAAACTTAACAGGTAGTTATTTATGTATTTCACAGTGATGGCACTTACAATTTGCATCTGTTTAGAATGAACGTTTTCATCAGAGATTTTTCAAAATGTTCCATTTGTAAATTGTGTGTAAATTGTGATTTGTGTTAATCTAAGATAAGTGTTTACATCTTTAATATGCATGTACCACCTGCTGTGACTGTATGAACAGAAAAAGGCCAATTGTTCAAATTTCTTAAACATTTTGTTTTATATTAATCAGATATTGATAAATGAAAATGTGTTAAGACATCATTTCTTGGCAATATGTCAAAAACACAGATTTAGACCCTTTTTTCCAAACTGGTTTTGAAATTTACAACCACCACTGTCATTTGAAAGTGCAGGGAAATATAGTGCTGGTAATACAAAAATATAACTGTTCGAGCATGATTTGTTTTAAAACTATGTAACGCATGTTTACTTTTCACCCCAAAAAATAAACATATTAGGATTCCTTCTATGATTTTTGCAATAAAAATTTTGTTCCTTGATTACAGTTTTGGATGTTATTTTGCTGAAATAAAACAATGGCAACGAAGGAAAAGGTAAAAAAGAAGAAAACAGCAAAGTCTGCATCTCAAGTTATACCTTTGGAGGGTAGGTAGAATTTCCCTTTTCTATGTAGATACAGTTTACTTTTGGAAGGTAGGCAGAGTTTACCTTTGGAAGATAGATATAGGTTACCTTATAAGTTAAATGCTAAATATGTTTGTCTTTGTGTCTGCTGTTTCCAAAATAACGTTTGAGTCATTGGAGCATGCTACTGTCCAATATTCGATCACAAATGACGTCTTAAACCTGTTTATTGTCACTTATAAAGTTTGAAATATTTGACTCCAACAACATATTCTGTGGCCCTTCAACTTCCTGCCCAGCAACATTCAATACCGAAACTCAGATCTCTGAAATTGAATAGATCTAGGATAAGATTTTTTATAGGGGAAGAACTTTGTGCATCATGTGACAATGTGAAACACCTCTATTAGTAATATATAACTAGAATATATGAATATACATAACTGAATAAAATTCTGAAGCGATTCCCTGAGTTTCCTCTTCGTTTCAACGGATGGCAACCCCCCTCTTTACAAGAATATATGAACTTACATGAAAATCCCCACCATTGTTTTCTCAACACAAAACACAATTTTTTTTTAGATCATTTGAAAGAGGAGATGTTGAATAAATAGTATAATTTTGAATTCTATCTATTTTACACTCACCTTTTTAGTTGAAATGATTGAATTGATGATGTAAATTATGTTTTATCATATGACAACATTTTCAGATAAGAATCCACCTGTAACTGTGTCAAAGGCTGAAGATGGAAACATTGTGGATACTACACTTCAGGTATCTATTTATGGTCTAATTGGAACTATTTTTCCAAGCAAGATAGTAACAAAATAAGGAATGCTATATTTACAAAACATTTGTGGAACATCCTTTGAAAGATTTATCTTTATACATTAGAGTTTAGACTTTCAAGAAGGGTTTTGTGAAGGGTGCTTAAAAACACCCAAATGTGAACAGATTTAACATTTATCGGACAAACAGAAACTATTCTTTTACTTCTGTTGTTGATGTTTTTCTTCTCAAGTATATTTGGTAATGTTCTAATTGCTAATATTCAACAGACAAGGCACTTTCATGTTTGCTGTAATTTCAGGGGCAAGGAGAGAAGACCGTGCCTGTGACCTACACAAAGGGCAAGAGGCAGAAGAAGAGAGATAAGAGTCTGGACCAAGAGGAAACAAAGGAGAAGGGCTCACAGGTACACATAACAGTGTCTACAACCAAATCTGGAAGTAAGATTAGTCGTCCTGTAACGCGGAGGAGAGGGAAGGAGAGGGGTATTTCTAGAAATAGTAATAGAGGAACAGTATAGCTTTGCTTTCAAGAGTAATGATGGAATCACAGTGTGCAACAGATATTATTTTTAAAGGGGTAATTTGATGATACTATTTGAACATCACAAGCATGGTCTTTCATCATAATGAGCTTCTTTTCATTCTAATGTCTAATTTAGTAAATATTTCATGATTTAAGTTGTTTCCTTTGTTGAAAAGAAGAGTACAAGGTAAATTATTCAGAATAATCTTTTAGTTGGACATGCAGGTTTTTGTAATATATAACTTGCGTAAAGCTCATTTATCTCAAAGAGGTTATTTAAGTTGATTAACCCAGCGAATGGTATTTTCTCATTAGATCCATTGGCTTAATTTCATTATAATTGGAAGTTATAACTCTTTATAATCCCCTTTGCAGGAAACTGACAATGACTCGGTCAAAGAGAAGCCCAACTCTCGCCCTGGAACCCCATCTTCAAGACCGGCTAGTGCTGGTTCTCTACCAGGATCCCGACTAGGATCCCGACCAGGAACGGCAGGTTCTACAACCTCACAGAAAATGCGCAGGAGTCCGTCACCATTTGGGCGGAATGTGGTTGCACCAGAAGAAGGCGGTTCTAACATGGGCAGTATGCTCTCCATCAAGTCTGCGGCATCTGTCAGAGGTGAACTAGAATGTGCATGCAGTATTTTGAATACAATTTGATTGGTGGAACAGTTTGCAACAAGTTTTCAATATTTGAATACTAAAGTTGCATTTTCCAGTTTCAGAAGACCTGAATAGTTGTGAAGCATCAAATCTCCTGCTCATCATACCACAGAACATTTCTTAATCTAAATGTTTATTTAGATCCTGGTTTAGTTGTGTAAATAAGTTCTATTTAACATGTCACCAAAATTCTATGCTAGATTTGTAGATGCATGTAATTTTGTTACTGAGGTTGTAATATGGATACATAATGTGTTAAGAAGTAGAATTTAAGATTTATGAAGAGATATTCTCATTGGCATGTTTTTATATTTTGTATTTTTGATAACAGTAATTTTTCATGGTCTTTTATTACCTTCATAGATGACAATGATGTCCATCTATGGATGTGAATTAAGTTTTAGCATTCTAAAAAGACTTTTAACTGTTTTTTCTTGTTTTTGTATTTTTTCTTCAACATAAAAGTGTGACGATTCGAATGTTTCCAAACGTATTCCCATGATAACATAATGTGTTACAGAGGCTTGGAGTGATAGGAGTGAGACTGGGAGTCCATTTGGAGAGAAACAACGTACGTTGTATAACTGTCATCATAGATTAAATCAATTTTCTAATTTACAGATAACATTTCTTGAAAAAATAACCGTGAAATCTGGTTGAGCAAGTTGCTTATCTTCTATGTTACAAGCTTGATTTCTCTTAATTTGTCACCAAGAACAGTTTGACTCAAGTTGATTTATGAGCTTAGGTGTATTATATTTTATCTATTCATGAGAAACCTGCCTTTAGAGGGCATTTCAAGTAGTATATATGTATTTTCATTAGTTTCTAAACTTAACACTGGATGATTAAGTTTTCTTTTTTCAATCAACAGAAAACAGATATTTTTAATTTGATTTCAGAAGTGCTTCCTATCGTTTTGTTAACGTTATACAAAAGCCATCTGTTGAGGTCATTCAATTGTATAAGTAATTCTCTTATGCTGAATTTAGAAAGATTTCTCAAATATAATACTAGGTCCACCAAGTGCCAAGTCCACATCCACCGTTGTTAGTCGCATTGACAAGAATGGCAGACAAACTGAAGAAGGTATGGTATAAGTAAACTCAAATTTACATCCAAATATAGTTACTTTCTCAGCCAAATATTTTCTGTCACAAGTTTGATGGGGTTTGCAGAACATCCTAGAGTAATGAGGGTCTACCCCTGTAAATTTGATTTGATTCATTACACTGTGTGAAATTGTACATATTTGTATGTATATTTCTAAAAATTCAGATGCGCTAAGTGTGAGGACCTCTAATGGACCAGAGCAAAATGCCTATATCCCGTACGCCTATGCTCGAAAAACTATAGCACACATCATGGAGGACATGAAAAATATGAAGTCAAACCACATTCGGATTGTACATGACATCGACGAGAGATACAAAGCCATAGAGGATGAAACACAGGTTAGAGATCTGGCCGGGCACCCCATTTGTCAGACAATCAATTTGAAGTTGTTTTTTTGCACAAAATATAATAAGTTGTTGCCTAACAATAAGGTTCTAACAAGAGTGATGTTGTAGATAAATATAAGATAAGGTTAGACATATTCAGTTAAAGAACCAGATTGCCTTTACTGAATAAAGATAATAGAAAAGACATATCACATTCATATTATTTTTATTTAAAAACCAAGATGTTCTTACATTTTGTTATCTTCAAACTCAGAGTCAGACACTTTGATTTGAAAGTTTTAGAATCAATATGATTGCCCAGAATGAATATTCTGAAAAATAGTTGTTAATCCTTTTTGAACAGTGATTTAGATGTAAGAAATTAATTTCTTTAACTTTCAGACACAGTTCAATGCTTTTGTTCTTTGTCTGCGAGAGCAGTATTCTGGCAAAGTGAAGACATTCCGTCAAGTTATTGATGTTCATCGCATTGAACTCTCCAAGAAGGAATCTTACTGGAATGAACTTCTCAGGGTAACATTTTCTTTTGTCTTGCATACCTGCCCAAGTTGAGAAAAGTTTGACAAAGATTATAAATATTACTTTTATGTTCATGGTGAAATAACAAGGGATTACTGCTACAGTTGTTGGGAGTACTGCTACAGTTGTAGAGAGTACTGTTACAGATGTAGAGAGTACTGCTACAGTTGTAGAGAGTACTGTTACAGATGTAGGGAGCACTGCTACAGTTGTAGAGAGTACTGTTACAGATGTAGAGAGTACTGCTACAGTTGTAGAGAGTTCTGCTACAGATATAGGGAGCACTGCAACAGTTGCAGGGAGTTCTGCTACAGATATAGGGACTACTGCTATGGTTGTAGGGACTACTGCTACAGTTGTATGATGTCCTTATCATAATAGACATGTAAATGTCACGTGCTTGCACAAGAAGTCCTGGACTTTGTCTGCAGTAGAGAACTGTTCTAATAATAGTGGCCGTGTAAGTGAAATATTCTTGAAACCTACTTTAACCCCAAATCTCCTCAACTCACTGTATGTTTACTGTTATTTTGATTTGTGATTTCAGAGTTTGACAGAGAGAAACAACCGACTTCTGAAAGACAAAAAAGTGCTGCTTATCAAGAACAAAGTTGAAATTGATCGCTTAGAAAAAGAAAAGGTAATTGATTATCAATAAATGCTTAGAAAAATTCATATAAAATGTTTTATTTTCATTGGGCAATCATCGGTCATTGAATATGAATATTTAAGTACACCAGTACTAGACGGTGGACTTATAAACACTTTTGTCTTCATCAGACTGATGAGAACAAAGAACTTTTGATATCTTCTTGTGGTTTTGGAAAAATATTCAGTGAGAATTATGTTAAAATATTTTCCATAAAGCAACACTGTCTCTAATAGACCCAAACTAATAAGCCTGACCACTTTTGAGCCCTGTTAAAAGAAGTAATTAGCCAGAGTCGATAACAACGAGTCTCATTTCTATTATCGATGCAATCTCACTTTAACTTGGTTGTTAACTTGAATTTCAGATTGAAGTGACAGAGCACTACACTCAGATGGTGGACAAGGCTAATGCAAACGCAGCATCTGGTAAGTACACTTCAAGATAGTTTATACATTTTCATAACTTATAAATTTTCAAAGAAATATTTGTTGGATTGAAAGTGAGTTGCTTTTCTGTCAGATAAAATTAGTGAATTTCTAGTTTTCAACTTCTTTTTATACGGAATTGCATTTTTTGGTCTAAAAATGATTGTTGATACATTTGCAGCGGGAAAAGAGTATGAGCAACAACTTGCTGAACTAAAGGCTGAAAACTCTGTAAGTCTTTGAGACTTTGACCCAAATGTGTAATTGTTATCGTGGATGTGTGTAACCTGCCTCGTAAGCACAACCCAGTACATATTAAAGTATGTTGAGAGAACCCTGCTTTCCAGCTACGAATACGAAACAATTGTAAATCAATGTGTCTGTTCTTTGATCCTTTCAGTCAGTGTTAACAAGTTATTTTGTCATTGTATATTGTGGTTCCTGAATGGTAGCTATAAAGGATTGCTTTGGCTTGTTGTATGTTTTACTTTTATCTTTGTAATTACACAGACCTTGGCATCCGAGATTGAAACTCTAAAGCAGAAGATCACAGAACATGAGGCCTCCTCAAGCGTTGTACCGGTGGTCGCTACGGCAGCTGCTGCTTTGGCAGCTTCTGGGGCAGTAGCTGGAACAGGTGGCACCACTGACAGATCAGAAGCCCAAACTCAGACTGACATTGAGAGCAGGCAAACGCTTGTTGTTGGTGGCACTGCAGTTGCTGGGGATACAGGTATTCAAGAAGAGGAGAAAAAACACATGGAGTCGGAGCGACAGGAGATGACGTCAGAGAGAAGGAAGATGGAGGAGGAGAGAGAAAAGAATGATGATCAGAGGAAAACTTGGCTGTCGGACATAGAAAGACTGCAAGCAGAGCTTACAGAAGCTTCAAAGGTTAGATTGGTTCATTTAATTAAATAATGTGAAATCTTTTGAATTGTCTTACCTGTATATGGCATTACTATGTGTGATGTTGCAGTTCTGTTGAAATACATCAATAAAATAAATGTGTCATCACTATCACAATGATGTCCTAGCTTTGTCTTGTAACTTTTCCTGACATTATAGCATTGTGACTAGATGCCAATTCTAATGTCAAAATAATTGATGTGCGACGGTTTTTGATGATATAAATTAATGTGGTTATTCAGCAAATTCTTTAATTATTCAGTTATTTATGCCAAGAAAAACATTTGTGATTGAATTTCATCATAAAAAAAGTACATTATGTTTGCAAGCACCATTGATGTCAATCACTATCGTGAGATTATCATAAAAAGTAAGTTGAATTAATTTCAAAGTTGAATTATTTTATGCGCAATTTCCCCCAGGATCGAGCAGAGTGGCAGAGCAAGTACGAGATTCTCAAGCAACAGGCGGGAGAAGCGGAGACGGTGCACAAGAAGTACACAATCCTGGAGAGCCAGTACGCAGCTCTCGCCGCTGTCGTCGCTGCAACGGAGGAATCAAAGACAGCAGCAGAGGTTAGAGCTTTGTGACTTTTCTCGAAGGTGAAAACTTTTACTTCCTTGTTCCTTCATTCATGGTGTAAGCACAGCACTTTGCTTAAACAAAATTTTCTTTGCATTATGTCTCAATCTGAGAGTCCAGAGAGAAGGTAAGAATAACGCTTAGGATGTTGGTGATGATGGTTTATCAGATGAGTACTGTACCATATGTCACACACTTGACTGAGGAAAACATATTCTTAACTGCAAATTCTTTTTTTGTACAATTGTATCATAAATTTATAACTTGATAATGTTATCATAAATTGATATCCTGATAGATACGCCCTATTCAATTGATGAAAGGACTGAGAGCAATTTATGATTCTTCTGCTAGACAAACTCAAAACAAACTCTGGAGGAGAAGGAAATGATGGCTGCTGAGAAAGCAAGGCTTGAAGCAGAAATAAAAAAGTTTGAAGCTGGTTTCCAGAAGAAGAATGGACATCTTCCATCTGAACAGGAAAAGTAATCAAATCGCAGTTAATTAGTAAATATGTATAAAAACAATATTATCTCCACAGTTGAGCATCTTGTGAATGAGACTTCCGTTTGAATTTGTAGTAACACATCAGTAGTCATCAACACTTTTAGTATCCATTCTGCTGTCTATTGAGCTGTAAACAAAATATTTGTTTTTAGAAATTTACTCTCAATTCAAGATTTTCAATCCTTTATGTTATAACTGATGGTTTTATACTTTAAAAAACAATTCCAACAATGAAATTAATTTCTTTCTAAATTACTAAAATCGTGTAATTACATCAATCATTATTTTCTGTTTGAGAATGAAATAGAATTAGAAATTACAACACAAGATTGCCAGGTTTGTGTGATTTTCAGTATGCTAAGTATAAATCCACTGCAGTCCTGGTAAATCTTAAGTAGGATTGGCTGATTATTAAAAGTACTAGCCTAGCTTTCCAGTAAATACTAATTGTGACACATGTTTATATTCTTAATACCATCACATACCTACAGATCTGACTCTGCAAAGGAGTTGTACATTCAGATGGAGGAAGTTGACACAATGGTCAGCTCTCTAGACAAGAAGATAGAAACGTTGGAACACGTCAGGTCCGGCGCTGTACCCCCGGCCCCAGAGATACCTCTTGCTCCATCAGCGGTCAAGGATCCCGTAGTTACAACTGTAGAGGTATGTGAATTGTACACACACTGAGGTACTTGTTAGGTAATTGGAGATTTTGTTTTACATATTCTTCTTCAATTATTCTAGTTATAAATCTCTTTCTCCCTTAAAAAAAGCTAAATTATCAAAGGAGAAACACATGAAGTTCATGATAACTTTCCTTGAACCGTTTCTAGTTGTTTTCATCAATAGTGTTTGGAGTGTTCGTCCATCCTTTGTGTCTGGATCATTGATCGAAAAACCAAATGATTAGAAAACTTCAAATTTGCGATTGATTGTTAACTTGAGATGTTGTTGTGTTTTTTTGGCTCTTATACTCAATGTGTAATTAATATTTCTATTTTGGACTGAAACCGGCAGACTTTCATGACTTAAAAAAAAATTGCTTCTTTTTCCTGAGCATTACTCAAAAACCACAAGACTTGGAACTTGAAAATTTGGTATCAATGTTTTGTTTCTAGATCACATTTTTATGACTTGATGATAACAATTTTGATGTGATTTTTTCTTCCAACAGTGCAAACATGTCACATCACCTTCTTCCTTTGGATGCGATCCTTATTCATTGATAGCTTTTTAAAACCCATATTGTTTTTTAGGCAGCCAAACTAGTTGGGGATATGTGAGCTTTTGCCTTTTATTTCCTTGCCTTGTTATTTCATCAACTTCATTATGATCTTGAGCTAAAATTTGCTTCTGTTAACATTTTGTAAACTTAATTTTATCTGTAATGACACTGTTCCATCAGTTGCTTCTTGAAAACTTTTGTATGTGTTATAAAGTCGGCGCTTATAATATGGCAATGTGCATTATTCCTTCTGTAGGTAAAAGTACCCGATCCCTCTGTAGTTGCTGCTTTGGAGAAGGCACAGGAAGAGTTATCTGCCCTTCAAACAGAATTGACAGACGTTCGGCAAGAGAAGACAGAGCTACATGAACAGATCAGCACCGTGAACTCTGAACTCTCAGACAGCAAGGGACAGGTGGCTGAGCTTCAACGTCTCCTGGCGGAGTCTTCCAAACCTGATACTGATGTCGTAGCCGCTGCAACTCTGCTCCAGGTATAGTTTAGATGTCAATAATTTGTCTGCATTCTTACCCTTATTCAATATTTTCACACATTTAATTTGGGATGCTAATTTTCAATTTCTTTAATTTCTATATAGGGATAATAGAGATGCTCTTCAAGTCAATGTCTTTTGATTTCAAGCTGCTTCAATGGCACTGCAATTTTCAATTCAGATATTATTTGTTTTTGCTTCTGTCTTTCCTGTTTTCTTTCATATTTAGTGTTGAAACTGCATAAGAGCAGAGAGTGATAGAAAATAAAATATTTAGATAAAAACCTCAAACACTCACCAACCCAAACTACTGGTTACCAGATCACAAGCTATCAAATAGTCCTTATATCTATATGTGATTTGATTATTCTTATGATTTTGTTTTTATTTTTGTTTTTGCACTTTATGAATTTCCAGTCTGAAGAGAAGGTAACAGGACTGACTACACAGCTTGCTGAGAAAGATGATGTAAGAATCCTTGTATTACCTGTATGTGTACATCAAATAATGGGGGTATGATAGTACAGCTGTAAGATTTATTGACTTATGTCAAAGGTTTCCATTCACAAGTTGCCAACAGTTTTATTTGTAATCTTTTTTGAGATTTGTTCTATTGAAGTGATGGTTGTGTGAAAAGAAAGTTAAAATTAAGTGCATCCTACCAATGCTCTAAGCTAGTGCTTACATTCCACATTGATCCAGTGATTTCCCAAACTTTCTTTAGCTAAGCTATTGAATCAATATTGAAAGCAGTGATAATCACAAAGGGAGTACGATAAAAACCTATTACATCAAATCAGGAGCTGGAGCGGCTGCGTCGGGAAAACCGGGAGATGCAGAAAGACATGAAGAAGATGATCCGGCATCACGAGAAGCTGCAGGCTAAACTGAAGAGGCTGGAGGTACACGAGGGGGCCAGCGCACTGCTGCAGGTCGTCGTTGCCACCGTGAGCAGCTTTTCAGTCATCTATGCCTAAATTGTAACAATAAATACAAATTATAAGAGTGTCTGAAATTGGACTTTTTCTCAGTTAATTTGTTTTGGCTACTCTAAAACTCTACTCTAACAATATTCAATTGACTCTTGAATGAGAATAGGGTGCTTTTTGTTATTAAGATACTTCAGAAGAATAGTTGATAAACAAGACAATTTGCCATATCTTTATTCCTAAATTGACTCTTGTCTATTATGTAAAATATCCTGTTTGGTCGAACAAGTGTATTCACTTGTCTGAGGCTGCAAATTTATTATCCCCTAGCAACAAAGTTTTCTGGGATAAAGAAATGACTTCTGTCTGTCAATCCGTCTGCCCATATGTGCAGGCTGTTTTTTTCTTGACCAGAAGTAAAAAAAACTATTAGGCCTAGCACTTTGAGAGTTGTTGGTATATGGAACAATTGTTGCTTGTTGTTTGGTTGCTTCCTTGGAAACATTACTTAGAATTCTAGACCATAACTCAATGGAAACACAAGTTCCAATACTGTTTCAAGAGAACTAAAAGAGGCACAATGAAACTAAGAATCTTACACAATCATCTTCTGAAACATAAAAATAATACCAGCAATCTGATCCAAGGTTTGTTTTCAACTTAAGATATGAGTTATTAAGGGTTTATTATGGAATACTATTCTATTACTGTTGTTTTACGTATTTCACACTTTTGTCATTTGGCGGGGATAAAGCCATCTGTCTGGTTGTTCTTATTTTACAAAGATCAATCAAACTCTGTTCACTTCATGTTTTTTACATGTAAATGAATATGAATAAACCTGGAATAATATTATCATTCCATTAGATAAAATATATATATCCATCTGAAAGTGTCAATGTTTCAATCCAATTAATTGTGTTTGTAATCTATGCTCGGTCTTCTCCCCTGCCAGGCCCATGAAGTACTGAAGACTGTGCCGGATGCTGCAAAGGAAGTGGAGACTCGTCTGCACTCAGAGGATGAAGACCTCAAGAAGTTGAAGGAGATGCAGAACCAGAACCAGAAATCCCTCGACGCCTGGACGAACAAGTACAAGAAGAAGCACAAGAAGGAACCAACTCCCGACGACAGGTGAGAAGTTTGAGAAACCTGGGAACTGATCAAATCCCTTAAATACCGTCACATGGCGGATTAAAGTGTGGTATTGTATGATATCTGATTTGAGTTGGTTCATGTAGAAAGGTCTTTCTGCCCTGGTTAAAAGTTTCCAAGTCTGTTAGGCTGAAATAGAATCAGCACTTATTCTTAACAAAATTTTCATCAATCATATTTAGTTTTGCGTAACATAGGTTTGACTAAATTGTTATCAACTGCTGTAATTCAAATGTAAATAATTGGATGCAATATTTAATTGATTGTTAAAACATTGTTAGACAGTTTTACCCCCTAGTCTCCAAAAGGGATCACATTTTCTTTAATTGAATGTTAAACAATACTTCATGATCAATCATCAATACCTCTACTATACAGAGACAGTGAGGGAGCGAGCCTGTACACTGCTGTAGAGGAGAGTACACAGCAGGTGGAGGACAGCGGCCGCAGACATCAGGCGCTCTCTCTACTGCAAACCGGGGTGGTGGTCGTCAAGGATCTCCAGCAAAAAAGTCCAGCCTCTGCCGTCAAGAGTCCTAGGGATGCAGGTGTGTTCCCGGCAAATTGATTTAAGTCGTG
Organism: Phorcus lineatus; assembly: GCA_921293015.1. Classification (NCBI taxonomy): domain Eukaryota; kingdom Metazoa; phylum Mollusca; class Gastropoda; order Trochida; family Trochidae; genus Phorcus; species Phorcus lineatus. The sequence continues at coordinate 4,497,413 of OV121081.1, read as the reverse complement.
CATTGAGATAGTGGTTCCTGTAATTGTGTGGGTAACAAAATAAAAGTATCAAGTTTCAAGTATGTGAACACATGTCAATGATTATGAAATGCATGATATCAGAAGAAAAAACTCAAATTTTGTTTCTACTTTTCATATTTTTATTTTTCATATATTTGTTGCAAAGAGATGAGTTTTTTTTATATACTATCAGAGTGCAATCACGGTCATTATGACATCTGATAATTCACAATACGGTAGTGTAAGCCCTTGTGTCTATATCCAGATGTAGAGCAAGAGATGTCTGCTCTGGACGGCAAGGTCATCGATCTGGAGTCGGAGAAGGAAGTCTTACTGCAAGACAAGAAGCATCTGGAAGATATCAAAAAGGTTTTGTTGGTTTTATGTTTCCTTGGAAGCCTGTTTCATAACTGATAGAATAAAGGTTGTCATCCATGTTTGACATACCAAAAGAAATATACTCATACCAATGTTTCATCTAGACCAGAAAGCCTGTAATCATGATTTTTACTGAATGTTGATACCCATGGATGTGATACGAGACGGCTTGTCAAGTTCCATGTTTCATCATCTATCCTGATTCACAAATGTTAGAATAGAAATTGATATTTAAGGATAAGACTCCATGCTTCTCTATTCCAGGACCTAGAGAACCAGCTCCACCAGCTTCAAGAACAGCTGAGTCAGCAATCTGCTCTCCCACCAACAGATGTACCCTCTGAGGTTAGCACCATTTGATCTCTTTCTATTAGGTTGACGTCCTGACACTTGTTTATTTAAGTCATTAATTGTAAAACATATTAATTTTTATACCTCTTCTCCTTTCACCTTAACAAAATTATGTAAAACATGTAATATTGCAAGATCTACAATACCTTGGACTCTTATTTATAGAATTCACCTCAATTTATTTTTTCTTTGAATACATATAAATAATATTTTATCAATATAGAATATCAAATTATATATTTGTATATAGACGTATCAGAAAGATGTCGCAACTATATTGATTTTGTTCAGGATGTCTCTGAGGCGATGTCGGCCCTCCAGAAGGAGGTGGATGCCCTGAATGCGTCCCTCCAAACTGAGAAGTTGGCGCACGACAAGACTCGGGAGGAGCTAGAAGATTCCCGAAACCAGGTTGGGGGGATTAATGAGGAGCTTGCCGGGGAACGGGCGGACCTTGACGCAAAGATCGACAAATACAAAAAACTCATGGATGCAAAACTCAATACAAAGGAGGAGGTATTTCACATTTTTTTATGAATTATTTATAAACTATAAATATAATGTGCTGTGCTCCTTATAGACAGTCAAAATAACATTGAACAGTCAAAAAGATGTAATTTAATTTGTCTCTTAGTATTATAGCTGCTTCTTTTTCAAACACAAAGGAAAACTCATTTTGGTTAACAAAAACAGATGTACTTTTTACCCTTGATACGTTAAGGTATTCTTTAATCATTTCTATCTTAAGTTTGTAAGATCTATACCACCCATGGGCAAGTCTACACTTGAATATTTGGAAGTTCTCTATCATATATGTTGTGCTGTCTTATTCAGGAACTTGCAACCCTGAAGCAAAGGAACGAACAACTTGAAGCTGACAGACTTGCTAATGTCCCAGTCGACACTGCCAAAGAAATCAAGAATCTTCAAAACAAAATTGTAAGCAAGGTCATAAATTTGGTTACAAATACTTTTTGAATAGCTCAAATTTAAGGTTTCTTGATTGATTTTTTGTAATCACAAATTTTTTGCAAGACTCAATTGTTGCTGCAGTCACACCTCCAGAAGGACAAGGGGACAAATGATGCTACAGTTGCGGGGCTGGAGGCCCAACTAACTGAGGCCCAGAACAAGCTTAAACTAGCCAACAAGAACCTGGAAACCCAGAGGGCAGCCAAAAGGGACACCGAGGTTAGTGTTACTTAGATAATTGTCTATATGATAAAATTCTACAAGTAATATAACAAGAAAAGCACACTTTGCAGTGAAGGAGCAGGCAGAAGATAAATACTCTGTAATCAACGAGACAGAATCCTTGAACACATTTTGGAAAACATCAGAATCCATATCTAAAGAACTTCTAGAAATTTTTTGACTTTTACTTCATGTTATGCCTCGAGTTTGACAAAGTATAAGTACTCTATATTAACTCACCCAATTACATACAAATTCATAATACAAAGGTAAGACCGAATTTATGTTTCTTAACACAGAGCAAGCTGAAGGCGGCTCGTACAGAGAAGGACCAGGCCGTGAGAGAACTGACCAATCAGCTGGAGAAGAAAGAACTGCAGCGGGCTGCTCTAGAAAAGAAGGTAAATAACTACAAATTAAGTGTGTTTCTTTCTACATTCGTGCTTGAACTTCCTTCATCCCAGTCATGTGTTCAAGAATAGTTGTGTTTGAATCAATCTGTAAGTGTGAATTAGATATGACACAGATTTTATTGGTTGACTAACTTCTTTATTTTTCTCCCTTATGATGTTTTTATATGAATACTTCAACAATTTCAAGCAAGATACTTGACAGTAGTTCTAAGATCTATACAGAACTGCACTATTCAAAAGCAAGTTGTTCTCATTGACTGTTGAAGCTTATTTCATCCAGCAATGTAAAATATTTGAAGAAATAATCAAGAAATAATTGTTTGATAAATGATTTCTATTATCAGGTCAAACAGCTGCAGTCTCAAGTTCCAACCAAGCAAGTGAGTACATGTGATTACTTTGATGACTGCAGTCCATTTCTTCCTCTAATTCCTTTCAAATGGTGTAACGATTCATTGATAATATCAATGTTTGCATCATCTACTTTGCGATATCGATATACGTCTCGATACAAAAAACATTTAGACAATGTATTAGGATATTTATATCTTAGGGTCCATGATATATCAATGTATTGCCATAAGAAACAATATATCCCGATACTGTCAATATAACAAGTTATTATTCTATTCTAAAGAATTTAGTATTAGACAAATGGAAACTATGTATCTGATATATAACTGATATCTCATAAAAAATTTCAGAGTCTCTCTAATTTTGTGATTTCTAATCATGTAATGTTTATGACAGTTTGGTTGCTTAAAAATGACAATGGTCTTAGTATCCTTCTTTCCTTTGACTGTAGAGAATAGGGATACTTATTGTATCGCATCCATTGTGTCATGATGATAATCGTTACATTGGTTCCTCGGCAATATTTTCATGATTTTTCGTCTCTGATAAAACTGAAATCGGGATATATAGCGTCTCGGCATTGAGGCCATGATACACAGGTGTATTCCTTTACCTTAAGTTGACATTGCCTTATGAATAGTTAAATGGATAAAGAGTTTATGTAATTCTGAAATAAAAATCCTGTGAATTATACAAAATGATGTTATAACATTAAAATAAATGTTTATATTTGCCAAGTGTAGATGATTCAGTTCAATGAACTTTCTTTTACATGTTGTTTGTTTCCTAGAGAAAGATTTATCCTAAGTATGATAAAGTGCTGGTGAGTTTGACATAGAAGGACACTAGTCACTTAGCCACAGAGTAGCATGGATAGCATCACTAGTGGTTACTGCAATATGATATCACGCTCTATAGTCAGGGTTAGCCGAAGGTAAATGTCACTATGTGTTTCTGGCGCAAATGTCAGTAGATTTGTGAATGTTTCATTCATGTTGGTGATATGACATGTTATGTGCTTGAGATAGCTTTTATGAATGTCACATTTTGCAATGTTTATGTTTGTATGACAATGATGCAATGTTTTGGTTAGTCACGTTCTATCATTGCATGGAATGTGAATGTCATCAGAGATTGAACATTAACTACATGTCCCTTTTTGTTCTTCACCACATCCCATCTGATAAAGGAGTAGGCAAAGTTGTGATCTTCACAATAAAGAATAAGTTATCTAGAAACTATTGCTGTTCTTACATGTCTGGAGTATTACTCATATTTTCCTCCCAACTTAAGACCAAACCTAGTTTGTAATTCTCGTTCCCCTGGTAGTATTCAACCCAAGTTTAAATCATAAATAGTTTTAATTGAAATTAAATACCTCCTAATTATGACAACCTTAAATTGGTTTTCTTTAAGTTAAATTTTTTGAAGTACATAGAAATAGTCTAGTAGTTTTTTTAAACATTTGTAGAATACACTACGTCACCGAGTAGCAGTTTGATTTATTTGTTTTTATTGTGTTATGATGGTCAAGGTTCAGAATTTATTTAAGAGCCGTGTTTACTTTTTACATGCTTGAATTTATTTGTTTAGCAATTTTTCCTTTTGATATTTTGTCTAGATATGGTGTCAGTTTAAAATTTAAACTTGCACAGCATGCATGGGTGAATAACTCACTTCGGTCCTCACTTATGTTTTTGGATTTGGATTTGAACAATGATAAATGAAATAATGATGGAAATAACATAATATATTTTGAAGACACAAACATATCCCAAAACTTGAAATTGTCGGAGATCTCAATACCTAGGTGATGTTTAATCAAAAACGAATGCATGCTTTGTATGTATATGTGATAAAGTGGTAAACAGATTTTCTAATGGTTGAGAACTAACTCGTAGCAATTAAACCCTTTCATACTTTGCTTTACACTAGGCTGCGGTGTATGGTGCGCCGGCTCCTGTAAGTATCACATGGAGAAAACTATCTATCTAGAGAGAGGTTAATTGTTTCGAAGATAACAAGGATTTTGCATCTGCTCTCATAAATTGTAGTCTTTGAAACAGTTGATTCCATTTAAGATTCAATATATATGCAAGTTAAAATTAGATATCAAATCAAACAGTATTAGATGTTATGTGACATGTGGAAATGTATTGACAACAGTAGATAAATAGTAGAAAATGTAATGGTCAACCATATTTGATAGATTAATTTATGTGTGTGTTGAATATCAATGGTGTATCAATTTATATACCTTAGACAGAAGAAAAGTGCTAAGAATTTGTTCTTTTGAAATGTCCAAGGTTTATGTAAAAGAAACTATGATAAAGTTAGATTGATGAATAATGTTGCAAATTGAACAAAACTAAATGGTATAATAATGAGTTCTTATCAATAAGTTATGTGTAATAAATTTGATTGATGTAGTCAACCCAGGATGAGATTATATAATTAAGAAAATGCTGAACTATCATCAAAATACTGAATGTTAAACCAGTTTTTTTAAAATTTGATTATAATGGTGATCTTACTTGACATGTATGCATCCTGTATCTGCACAACCCTACAGTTGAGTGTTTGAATTATCATAAAAATAGCAATTTCTGTAGAACAAAACAAAAAACATAATTGAAAGGCTCCCCTTATATCTGTTTAATGTATTGACCTAATTATACCTGTGTGAATCTACCATTATCCCAGGGTAAGCACGGCGGCGTAGCGGACAAGGGTCTGAAGGACCAGCTGATGAGTATGAAGAGAGAGAACACGGAGCTCAACACGCGCATCAAGCAGCTGGAGACGGAGACCAGGAAGGGTGGACGGGGGGACGGAGACTCCGCTGCTGATGTGAGTCAATCAAGTGTTTGTTAGATTAAGTAATAAAAAGGTAGCAATTGTGAAAGGTAAAGCCATCAGTTGATGAAACATAGCTGTGATGTTTAGTTCCACAAGTCCAACTCCTCATCTAGAAAATACCAATCTTTTGGTGTCAAGTATAAGAAAATTCAATTTCAGGCATTTGAATTGAAATTAAAAGTTCGTTAAATCCCAATTTTTGGACAAGTGTAGTGGACAAAACTTGGAGTATCTGTCATCAGAAATTTATTTGGACCATATGACTTAACTTTATAGCTTTGACAAAAGAATTAAGACAGTTACCAAGGACATTCAGGATATTCCTCTTCCAGTCAGAATAGGTATATCAGTAGCTGATGACATTTTTAATTTTCTGTTTTTGTACAAAAACCTTAAAATGTTTATGCATCTCCTCATAACAGAAGAACCTGATAAAGCGTCATGAGAAGATCCTGAAGGAGCTGGAGAAGAAGTACGAGATAGAGAAGGCTCGCACCGAGAAGCTCACAGAGAGTCTCAAGGGCAAGGAGGAGGAGGTCAAGGACCTCGGCAAGGTGGGTTGCAAGGCCTTTAGCTTCTTTGGCCGTGACTTTGACAATGGAGTTTACTGGAAGTAGCAGAGCCTTTTGAGAGGCGGGTTACAAGCTTGTAACATTTTCTAGAAAGTTGTTTGGCTGTATATTTGACAATAGGCTTAATTTTCACTTCTTACTGTTTCAGTTGTATCCTTAACATCAGGAAGAAACACTATAGAGGAGGATTTAATTCTGCATTATTCTCATCATTGTCCATGACAATATATAGCTTAGGCCTACTGGATTTCTTTTAAAATTTATTAGATCAGAAAACTAAAATGAGTCAGCACAAGGTTTTTAAGAGGGTTTCATTGAGGGAGGTCACAAACATCAAGTAAGAGATGTATACCAACTTACATGGATAGTAATGGCCTCTTTTCACAAAGCGACCTTTACTAAGGTTAACCTTAACTCCAGTACTTTAACATTGCAGACATGCAGCAAGCAGGAGGCGGAGATCAGGAAGCTGCAGGATGAGATGTCTGCTCTGGGGATTGCGGCGAAGGAAGGTGTGGAGGCGGCCACTAAAGTGAGGGCGATGGAGAAGGACTTCAAGAGACTCCAGGAGGAGAACAAGGTCCTGACTGAGAACTTCAACAGTGAGAGGGTACGCTTATGTTTGATTTGTCAAATGATTCATACTGTTCGTCCTTAGTAATGATAGGAAATGAATGGATATAGAAGAAAATTAATCCATTAAATTTGAAAGCATGGCTTCCATAATGGAAGAAAAAATTTATTTCAGAATAAATACAGCAATATAGGTGATATATTGGCTATAACAGAACTTGTCAACCGAATGAGAAATAGCAGATGAAGCCCTTGTGGAAATGAAAATAAGTACAATTGCGATTTCCTATCGTGGTGCAAATGGCTCTATATTCATAACGAGTGTGTCTTGCTACAGGTCCTGAGGAAGAAGTATTACAACATGGTTGAGGACATGAAGGGCAAGATCCGAGTCTACTGTCGAGCCAGACCACTCAGCAGCTCGGAGACCAGCAGGGTCAGTAGTGGCACTTCTCTCACCTTATAGTCTCAACAAACCATGGGTTCAATTTCTACAGCATCCCCTGGTGTGCATTCATGGCCTGGGTCTATTTGAGATTCAGATCTAGTCTTTGTCTGCGGTCTAGTTGAGTTCAGCCCTGTTTTGTTTAAAGCTTCGATCAAAGTGCGGCATTGGACTATTCATCAATGTTTGTTCAAATCCAATGTTAATTTAAGTCAGTACATGAAATCCAAGGTTTATTGAACATGTGTCTGTCTATTTGAGGCCCTCATCTGGAGCAAATCATAGACTTGTTCAATAGAAATCGTATTCCATGGAAAGTAATTTATTATCCTCTATGTTATATACAGGGCAACTTCTCGGTGCTGAAGTCGCCTGATGAGTACTCTATCGAGGTGGCAAGCCAGAGGGGACTGAAGGAGTTCCAGTTTGATCAGATCTTCATGGAGGGCAGCACACAGGAGAAGATCTTTGAGGACACAAATGTGAGTTTAATAAATCCTTGACAGATTTTAAACTAAAGATAATTTTCTCTTTAAGATATTCATCAGCTTGATGAACTGGGGACAAACATCTCCTGAGTTGCTGACTTGAACCAATCATGCAATGAAAGATATAAGATCTATTGAAATTTATTGTGGCGATTAACTTTATTGAAGTGAAAATCTGATAAAGAGTTGAACAGAAACCCGACAAGAAATCTCTCTTTTAATCTTTCTGCATATCATCACTGGTTGAATGTAATTTAGCTGATATGATTAAAATTAGTTTCATCAAGACAGTAGACCTGATTTTCTCCCATTTAACCAGAATCTGATCCAGTCAGCGTTTGACGGTTACAACGTGTGTATCTTTGCGTACGGACAAACTGGTTCGGGCAAGACATTCACCATGATTGGAGACAAAGAACAGAAATTCCCAGGAATAGCTCCGCGAGCTTTTGACAGGATCTTTGATCTGTCTGATGAAAACAAGTCAGTAGTCCTGTTTCATATTCTCTCCATTTGGCGACTTTCTTTTACAATAATAATTTGTTATGATTCTGTAAGACCCCACCAAAAAAAACATTACAAAACACCTTATTGCCCCAACATCAATTCTGTCGCAAGAGTCATTTAATTAACAGCAATGTCTTATTACCAAATCTTATGCTGATACATAAAAATAAAATATCTCACGTTTCATTTCAAAATGCCAATTTTATGACAAATAATTATCTTAAATATAATACTATATATAATGAAAATTGGCTGTGGTGCGATCCAGTTATTGCATGCCCAATTTATTACATCAACAATTAGTATTCTCACCTAGAAACAAACAATGAACCTCAATCTATCCTTCAATATTTTCCCAAATTCAGTCTAAGTGATTGATACATGCCAGCATCTGTACATTACTCCATGATTCAAGTTATCATCAGTTATTGAAACTAAACTTTTAGATATTGAATATTATCAAGACAAGAAGTGTTCAAAGAATTTAGCATATGAAAAATAAATAATAAGTTCTTACAAAGTTGTCTCCCCTGTTTCGTGGCATGTAGATCCAAGCTGAGAGTGAAGGTGTCGTGTTACATGATGGAGCTGTACAACGAGAAGCTCATCGATCTGTTCGGCAGACCCGGCCAGGATGATGTGAGTCAACAACAAGTTTCAGGACTCAATTGGATTAATATTTGGGATTTCTAATATGGTTTATCTGATCACGCTATCTGCATATGCTTTTATTTTTACAAGTGGAGTTTCTTGCAAAATGCCAACCCTCAAACCTTTCTATTGAATTAATGATTGTCAGTTCCTGCTTGATCCAGGGCTAGTTTTCCTGCTTTGAAGTGCTTATGTTATTATTGCATTGTTTTATTTTACTGTCAAGCCAGTCCAACACAAATGGACAGACATGATCTGACTAATGTCCAACATTAATGAGGAGTATGGCTTGACCATTTGACTAGTTTGTTGTTAGTTTGTGCTGCCAAACATATGTAGACTGAGGCAGCGAGCAGTGGAACAGTCATATACTGACATTTGGTGTCCATGTGGCTGTTGTGATTGTCTGTGATATATTCTCTTAAATGTAATAAGGATAAGAAATTCAAGGTTTAAATGATCTTAACCTTTCTCTCGGTCATTGTTTGTAAAGTAGAACACCAATTCTTTTCTTTGTTATCAATATACAGTTTATAACAAGGCTTGAACAACAACCATATTCAAATGTATGAAGTTCAGTGATGTCATAATTAAAGCAGACCATAGAAAATGTTCCTGTCAAATTAGCAAGGGTCAAAATCTCCTTTCTTTTTCAATCAGTCATTGACTCACAGAAGCTTTCTGAACTTAGTCAAGTCATTGCAATATTTTATGAATTGTCTTTTTGAAAAGGGGCAAGTCATTGAGATATTGCTGACATATTTTTGCGAGTCAAAGGTTATTTTAACAAGTGACTACAGATTTGTTAACCCCTGAGTTACTATTGACCATGTTTGACCCTACAGGACCGACTGGACATCAAGAAGGACAAGAAGGGGATGGTGTTTGTGCAGGGGGCGGTCGTGAAGGAAGCGTCCAACAACAAGGAGCTCTTTGCTCTCTTCGAGGAGGGGTCCAAGAATAGACACACCGCCTCCACTAGTGAGTGACGTTAACGAGTTATCAATACGTTTATTAACTAGTTCTTGCTGATTGAGAACCATTTCTGAATTGGTCTGGAAGTTAGCAATGCCTAAACCATTCATAATCACCTGATTCACAGGTCCTGATAAAGCAAAAAAACTGATTATTTCCTTATTACCTAATAAAAGACAATACAAAATAGCCAGCTAATACAAAACAAACCTTATAAGCTATAGATTAGTCTTGAATGGGCCAGTGGCTGAAGATCTTTGTGACGTAAAATAATGGTTATTTTAATTAAATATCTCATATATAAACAGTTACTGTTTAAAATTAGCCTATTGTAGTTAGCCGTTATCAATATTCTTTCAAAAGAAATTGTGGTCTTTTACAGAGATGAATGCGGAGAGTTCCCGCTCACATCTGGTGATTGGTATTGTCATAGAGACCACAAACGTTGTCACCGGACAAGTGCTCAAGGGGAAGGTATTTACAATTTTTTAGGCTTTCACATGAAACATCAATCATTTTTTTAAAACTACATATGAATATGAAGGGTATTTACATAGCTGAAATCAAACATTTAAATCTTGCCATCGTCCATTCGATGTTTATGTGTCAAAGCATTGATCTATGTGTATAGTTTGGTACATGTTTACAAATAATATCTTTTGTTCAGTATGATCAGTATATTAAACATGTTACAGATGGTCATCTGACCTGTAATATATCTATGTCACAAAGGATTCTCAACTTTAGGTCAGTAGAGTTTCTGATACATATTCTGTAGAGTGCTTTGCTAATGTTACATATGAGTTTTGTAATGCGGTCATGTTACAAACTGGATCCTGACTTTTGTTCAGTACAGTGTTTATGTTTGAAACAGGGTCCTAACATTTGGTCAATAATGTGGTCATGTTACAAACGGGGTCCTGACAGTTGTTCAGTGATGTGGTCATGTAACAAACAACTCAAATGTTATTGAGTGTTGTGTTATTTTGCAGTTGAGTCTAGTGGATCTGGCTGGCAGTGAGAGGGTCGCCAAAACACAGGCCAGTGCTGAACAACTCAAGGTGAAGAGATTTTCTAACATAATATAATAAATAATTTTTCTATATAATACCTTGTCTTTAGTAGAGTATATAACAGTTTATTGTCATCGAAGGTTGTGTCATGCATCTATGTTTATTGTTTTTCTAAATATATTTCTTGATTCAGGATCAAGCAACATAGAACTTCTTAATACTTTAATAAATGCACAAAACAAATTAAAAAGAGAAATATAGGATAAATGCTATCTTTTCATTTCGCTTTTGTGTTCAAGTCTTTGTTGACTTAATTGTAATTTCGGCAAATTCATTCCAAACTGTGTTCCACTCTCAAAAAAAGTGGTGAAGAAAGACCCGGTTTTAATCATATCTCCCTTTTCTCCCCAACAGGAAGCTATGTCCATCAACAAGTCCCTGTCGGCGCTTGGCGACGTGATCTCAGCGCTGAGTAGCGAGCAGAGCTTTATCCCCTACAGGAACAACAAGCTGACCATGTTGATGCAGGACTCCCTGGGAGGCAATGCCAAGACTCTCATGTTCGTCAACATCTCCCCCGCAGACTACAACACCGACGAGACCATCATCTCTCTCACGTATGATATAAGAATATAAAATGGTTTCTTTAGGTCAATAGGTTGATTTGACTTTTTGGTTATTTTCCTCTTATCATCTGTTTTATGCTGATGATTGAAAGTTTCACACCAGCCACTTAAGCCACAATATCAAATAAAGGAGCACATGGCATTACAATTATTAAATTTCACCAAATAATGACATCAAAATTCTAGCATGTCATAAAAATGACTTTATAATGCTATGACATCACCACATTTGAAGTCTGAGGGTAGTGAGTGCAGTGTTTGAAATTTTTCATCGAAATGAAAGAAAATGATTTGGAATGATACATTGAATCACATCCTTGTGTCATTTGAAATGAAATATAACAACACTCGTTGATATAAGTAAAAAAATTCCTTGTTAAGCTTAGGATTTTTGTTATATTCATCATCTTATGTTAATATGTTTGATTTCATGTAACACTTTGGTGATTTTCTCTATCTATTTACCAAACAAATACTCCTTGTCTTACAGCTATGCATCCAGAGTGAAGCTTATCACAAACGATGCATCTAAGAATGCTGACAACAAGGAGATCGCCCGCCTCAAGGGAGTGAGTATTTTACTGCAATATCATACATGTATGTCAAACATTTGAAATACAGGAATTCAAACCATTCCTTGCATGAATAAGAACAGAAGTTGTAAATTAAATGTAGAAATGTAGAAGAATAAAAAAAAGGGATAATTTGGAGCATCATCCATCTGTTGAATACAGTTGCATATTGTAGCTTGTTTGCCTCTTGCCAGGGTTCGAATATTGATGGATACATACAAATTTGTGATCTTGGTGATATACTATGCTGGGTCCTTGAGCAAGGCACTTTGTTCACTTTGGATTCAGTCAGTCAGCTGAACATATTGGTACCTGAACATTTGAAGAACAGATATGTTTATGGTTGGTTTGGTTTGGTTGCAGGAATTGCCGAATAGAGGCACTGTAAGAGCTATTTCCTCAGGGTCATAACTCATTCATGTAAATAGTGCCATACAAACACATTATTATTGTTATCATCATCATCATCATCATTTAACTGAGTATTTGTGTGTACAGATAATCCAGAAGCTGAAGAAGGGCGAGGCGGTGGATGAAGAGGATGCTTGAGCATCTCACACATCACAGGTCTTTCTCTCTTTTTCTGTGACAGGAGGTCTTTCTTCTTCATTAAACCAAGGCTAACCCAAACAAAACTGAGTGAGGTACTTAAACACCCTCAAATAAATGGAAGTCAGTCATGAAATAACATGTTGTTCCCCTTATAACTATAATCTTATCTCTATTCTGATGAATGAACAATCTCAAAATTATGTTGTTATATTTTTTATTATTTGAGATTATATTTAATGTTTGTTTTATGTTTTCAAAATTTTATGGTTATGGTTTCTGTCATTTTGATTTATATATATTTTTCATATATTTGTTGCAATACTGATTCAAACTTAGAAACAAATTATATCAAGCACAATTATATTTAATATTTCCTTTTATACACACAATAAATATATTGCTTACTTTAAGCTGATTGAATATTTGTTTTATCGATCAGCACGATCAAAGTATTTATGTACAAATTGCTTGTATGAATTTGATCAGAAAAACCAAATCAGCATTTAATTATCTTTACTTTATTGTAATCAAATTTATGCAATAACATTTCTACACCATATTTTACAACAATCATGTATCAAAAAGTTGGAATGAACACTTACATCTACTATTCAAGTCAAATCCGTCCATGTCTTATTAATGTTGAACTGTGATTTATTGCTTATCCTGCATGTTGTGAATTATAATTTTTTTTTACATGTATTTGTATGCCTAATGCATTTATTTTATAATTCAATTTATGTTTCATATTTGTAAGCCTACTGAATTTTCAAACAAATATTCTTGTTTGTAGAATTGTTTTTTATTCAGAAAACATGTGTTACCATTGAATAATGTTATGATAATGTTGGTTTGTTAATTTTCACATACTGTTTTTGTTATTTACATTATAGGCACTGTAGAGAAATTTATTTCTTCAAATTTTCTTCAGAGGGTCAAACATCCTATTTATAAATGAAATTATCTGTAGCTAAAACTGTATTGGGCCATTTTGTGATAACACCTTTTAAACGTTTGATTTTCGTAAACCGATCCGCATAGCTTAGTTCCCCTTTACAAACATCCTACAGTGCCTTTAAGAGCAATTTTAATCATTTATAAGTCTGGACTAATTTATGAATTGTTACTTTATCAAAACCTCTCTCCCTGAAGAGTTTATTTCTTCTCTTTTACAAGTAGAACACTTTCATGGCTGGAAATACAGAAGCTGATTGTGTTTAATCAAAGTTAGTTGTGCAATCAACCTTTTCAGACTGATCATTTAAATTGTTCCTGTGATGATTAACTGGACTAAGTTTCCTTCACCTGTAGAATGCACACATATTTCTTACAAGACCGAAAGCAGAGATGTAACATCAAATCAAATGTCATTTTAATATGAAACTATTAGTGTTGAATATTTGATAGAAAAAAACAAACTAGGAATCAGAGATGTAACATCAAATCAAATGTCATTTTAATATCTAACTACTAGTGTTGAAATTTTCATAGAAAAAAAAAACGAGGAAAGTGGCGAACTTGTAACAGAGGTTGGTGGGAAGAAAGGAGTGAGATAATCTCTTTAGGGAGAGACTGATGCCTCTGTGATACAACTGAACCATTCATGTATTGTTTTATCTTATTTACACCGATCTACCGGGGCTGGCCCTTGTGACAACTCACTGCAGGAGAAGTGAGACTTGTTTTTTTATACTGTATTTGGTGACAGCATTAATAAACATTTTTACTCTTCCAACTCCTAGTATTGTTATGATTCTATTCACTAATGTATAATTCTTCATTTCCAATAGCCTTTTGAAGATCATATCACGTGGTTACTGGTTAGATTCTCTTTGTCCTGGGATGTTAGCTGTAAGTACCTGAAATCCTCGAAAGACAATGGCTGATAATTTAGCGATCGAGATTGTGGAAGAAGAGGCAAGGAAATTGGTCTGGCTAGATTGACTAAGTTTCTAAATATGGAAGGGCTCGTCCTCTGGAAGTCTCTCTCAGGGTTTACAAATCTCTGGCAAATTCTCATAGTTGTGGTTTCTCCTCTATATAACCCAATGGTTATGCCTGATTGGTCCAAGCGGCGTATAGCCGGGACATGGAACTGGCGTATGCCGGGTCAGTAACAGGCTCAAGTTGAATCAAGTATGTTGGCGTACACACAGGAAGCAGTCATCATACTTCAGACTAGTTTCAAAATACATTTCATCCATATGATATAAATATTTTTCAAACATTTTGAAATATAATAAAGTTATGGATGGTTTTTAATAATTATACATATTGCCAATTAGTTTATTTTGAATTGTTATTTAAAAAAATAATGATGCCAATAAAATAGTTGTGGAATAGTCGCAACAAAAATATTTGTCCGCCATTATACGCCGGGTTTGCCTACCACTTCAAACCTGAGGCATACTCCGGTTGTCAATAAAGTGACTCGCTGCTTTCGTCATTTCCAGCGGCGTACTCCGGATACTTCGCTGGGTTACCAATCAAGCATAGCCAATGAAATATGATCGATTTCATCTTAATCTTGCACTATATGATTTGAGTAGTATAAACAAATCGAAATATGGTCTTAATACCATATAATAATTGAAAGCATAATTTAACAAAAATTCAAAAGGATTAACTTGTCATTTTGTCAGTCCACTTAAATGGAAAATTAAACATCCTTATTCTATAATGTTCATCTAAAAGAAGAAAATGAAGTTGTGGCAATATTTTATTCAAGAATCTTTAATGAATTACAGAAGTTATACTGTTCCATTCCGGCTGTCCACATTGATTTCACATTTTCAGTATTTTCGTAATGTATATATGAAGGGAATGTCTCATGTTTTTAAAATGCTGAAGACCGTTTTGTGATCGAAGTAAAAAAAGAATAGCACTAAATTGGTTTTGACTTGAATGATACCCGTAAAGAAAAACACTTTAACAACATACAGGGTTACCATTTCAAAACACAAAATGTAAACAAGATCTAATTAACACATTGTAATACATTAGATTGAATTTATAACAACTACGGAACAACCGTGAGAGTGTCACAACTAAAAAGTTTTACATATGAACACAACTGAAAAAGTTGAATCACAAACAGTAATGTTATGAAATTGTTTCATGTTTTTTTTTAATGGGATAAACTTCAAAGTAATTGAAGTTAAATCCTGAATCATGAAAATACTATAGGCATAAACTCTGGTGACGATGCCTAATCACAAGTGATTCAGATTTTCAATAAGATACAAATGCTTGTGACAACAATCTACCCCATAATTTGAATGACTGAAATTCTACTTTGCATGTTTCTTGAAAATGTCTAAGACATCTTGAACATCATCTTTAGATCCTAGATAGATTGGAGATCGTTCATGTAGGGACGTGGGTTGGATGTCGAGGATTCTGTTGCGTCCGTCGGTCGCCATGCCACCAGCTTGTTCCATGAGATACGCCATTGGATTGCACTCATACAGGAGCCTCAGCTGTGGATTGATAGCAGTTCTTAAATTCTCAATTTTGGAATTAGGATCAACGTTAAACCAAAAAAACAACTTTTAATGAAATCTATTATGACAAATTTGCAGAAAAGAAACCTGCATTTCTTTTGTCGACTCCATGAAAAATTATGACAAAAGATTTTCTCCCCCCTGTCGTACGAACTGTTATCAATTTTGTATGGCATTATGGCAAAATCAAATCTAATTATCATATTGAAATTTGTGAAATACTGATAACTATTTTCTGTACTTATGAATTAAAATTCAGACAAACAGAAATAAACAAAATAAAGTCCGAAAATAACTGGTCCAGATTAAAGCTCTAACCTTTCCTTTTGGTGCCTCTGACGTGGCAGGGTACATAAAGATTCCTCCGTACACGAGAGTCCTGTGAACGTCGGCCACCATGGAACCAATGTAACGCCCACCATATGGCTTGCCAGACTAGTGAGTAATAGGATGAATCATTAAGTCCCAAAGCCAATAAAAGTAAGAATATTGGAAAATAACTTTTTCTTAAATACATGTAGTTTCATGGTGTGTACAGTCCCTTTCTATTGATCAATCAACATGGTGGACTACATAAAAAATGTAAAATTTACTTTTAAAACTGCAAAACCAAGAGATAATTAGAGACAAAAATGTTACACACAGTCACAGACTCACAGCATAAACACTGCCAGCAAGGTTTAATGTTATTAGCCTCAGGCAGTCCTGTAATTTCCCTGGTATATATGTGATCGAACATTGGTGCTTGTGACAATGATGTCAATACTTTATGTGCAAGTTCAAATCCTGCATGTTCCTAAGGTAATATTATTACAAACTACTCAAATAATTTACAAAAACATGATTTAAACATACAGAAATAAATCCAGAAACTGTTTAAAATGTTTTTTTGTTGCTGAATGATATCCTACAACTAAGAGCACATTATCACCTACCGCTGGGAACTTCTTGCTTTTGATGTATTCCTTGGTTGGTTCATCCCAGTACTTCTCGTAGCCCTCGTTCAGAGAGTAGATTTTACCTCGCGGCTTGCACTTGATGTTTCGTTCTGTCAGGAGGAATTCTCCAATAGCCTGAGATAGGAGCGTACATATGGTGAAACTTGGCAGCGAATACATGTAAATAACATTTCAATGTTAAAACAATTAAAAACACTAAGTCTAGATCAGGAAATTTATTCTCAATTTTTAATCCAGTTGGGTATAGTCAGAATCAGTATCAGAAATAACTTACAGGATCATACATGAATCCGTTGACTCCTTGGCCGGTAGAAAGCACAACCATAGTGGCGCTGCCGTATAGAGCGTATCCCGCGGCAACCATCTCCTTACCGGGTTTCAGCGCGTCTTTCTCTGATACAGGGTCCGTTGAGTTCTGGAGCAAGAAAATTTTCTTGGATATTTTTTTGTCTATATATATGATTTCTGTCAGGAAAGAGAAATTTTATCAAAACAACAAGAAGTAGATTACAAGAACCTTTTTGTTATTGACGGCAGTTACATGACAAATACCTCATGACCAATCATTGAACAGAAGTATAATGGCTTAATTAGTCGTTGATCCTTACACAACATTCTAGGGACAATGGTTTTAAGATACAGAAAATAATACAAAAAGAGAATAAGAATAAGGCACATAGAATTATGAATATCACTTGAAACAAATACAGAAACACAAAACCGACAATGCTCACCTTTCTATAAATGCCAAATATTGAGCCGATGGAGACGAGACAGTCAATGTTGGAGGAGCCATCAAGAGGATCAAAACACACGATATATTTACCCTGAAAGTGAATCATTGTGTAGATGAACACATGATGGCTATACTTGAACAATCGGGTTTTGGATCTTATGTGGTGCTTTACTAGTTTAAATTACTTGTTCAAGAAGTGAAAGTCACAGTAGTATTTCATGAAGAGAATCTCAAATTGTCAATCTGAGCAACATGCAAAATGGATATCAGACACTTGATTCCTGAGAACTTTTTCAAAAGAAAACTCTTTTGATTGAATATATCTCATAATTGGTGCAGAGATGTAACAAAATAGGGAATATCATTCTATATCTATCAGTGAAGCCCCAATAAACCCTGACTGCCTTTCATGGATTTCCCTAACAGCACTTTTGGCTAGTTACCTGTAGCTTTTTCTAGCATGAAGATGTTTATCAGTACTCTTCATTAGTAGTACCGCTAATACTGCTAAAACAGGTCGTATCTGGCAGATCGTGAAAAGGCAATACAAGGCAAATCCAGTGCAGGCAATCAGAGGATTGTAGAAATAGGATATCCTAAGGGAGCAGGATGTCTGTTAGAATGGATTTTAACTAGCTTTGAAAACTTAGAAATCTCCATGATAATTCTTCTAAAGAATCCATGAGCTGTGTGTTGTACCTGTCGCTCTGTCTCCACCTCCACGACGGTTTCATTTTCCTCGGACACCAGGAGGCAGCACGTGTAGGACGACCTGAGCATGTTGATGAACAGATCGTTGGACAGCACATCTAGCTTCTTCACCTGGTCCCCTGTCACGTTTGTGGAGCCTGCAATTCCATACCTAGACACATAACAAAATGGCAACTAGATTAATACTTAACTTGACACTGATACATATCATACCAAACCCTGATATTTACATGGAATCCATGATTCTTTATCTCGGCAAACATTATAACGTACCATCCATACAAAATTTAAGACCTGACACAGAGATTTCGGTAATCTATAGCCTGTAGTTCTACAATATATTTGGTGAACAGGGATGGGCTGTTTCAGTAAAGTTTCAAATTATGATTGCACAGATAATCAACTTGCAAAGATGGCGTAATATGGAACAATTCCATACCTTGAGAAAGTGGTCTTCCTTCATACTATGGTAACAACGCTACTGTCTGATGTATTCACCTTATTTTTAAGTCTTGACAAAATGTTGTCATTCTCTCAGGATAAGAAAGAGATTGATTACCCGTAGGTTCCTTTTATACAGGCAAGACCTGTGGACAATTACAGTAACAATTTTTTATATTTTTTTTTATTTTCAACCTTCCTGCAACCTTTTAAGAAAACGGGGCAGAATTCACAATGACTTTTTTGCATCATTTTTCTAACTTATTTCAGTACATTAAATATAAATAGCACATACATAATGATTTTGTTACATCCTTCCCTCTCAAAATCTCACATAAATGGATAATCCCACCACCTAGTGACAAACGTATAAAATATACCATTGGTAAGACTTGTGTAATGAAATGAAAACACAAATGAATACATTTTTTGTCAACTGATGTCTCAACATTAATTTCAACTTGTATCTTTAGCTTCTATATATTGGATCTGTTTGAAAGTAACAGAATATAAAGCAACACCCATTGGTTTTCATGGTGATTTACTTAAAGGCCATTAACCTTCAACATGCTGAAGCACATACAAGGAGTGAAGTTTATGCAAATGAAACAAACATGTTGATCTATTTTTCTACTGGCAATGTCATGGGAGGTAATCCTTGCTATCTAATCTCTCCATGAGGCAACCACATAGACTTTGGACCTCAAGGTCAGAGCATGCACTATGATCAGTTATGTACTTTACACTTCATTTTTTAATAGTGATACATTTTCTTGTTTTATAAACTAGGAACGGTGTACAAAAATAATATTTTTGCAACAAACAACTTCACATTGATACCATCTTCAACGTATGAAGTGACCTGGGTGCTTAAAAAATTAAAAATTATCAAAATGGCTCCTGACAGAATTCAAGAATTCATATGATTATAAAAAGAAATTAAAAGATAATACAAGTCAGGTTAGGGGCACTTATAGGGAGAGGGCCCTTACCTCCATCAAATATGGTAATTATGTGTGCATGACTGTAATTCATCGACATAATCATTTTTATATCTTATAAATACCAAATAGTGATGGCGAGACTGACATTTTTGAGAAAAGGTTTACTTTTAAAATTATGAATAACCTAGACTAAATTTTAATAATTTACTGTTCGTTCATCCATATTAATTATTTCTTTGAGCTCCTTATTTCAGTCAATCTGGACTTGCTGAATGTGAACCTAGACTGTATAAAAGGCTCCTTTATATACACAGTCATGAAGCAGGACTATAAATAACCATGTAGTGTCAGCAATACAATATCAAATAGAATACCTACATCTGCAGAAATCAGATTTATGTGAGCTTGACAAAGCTAGGGGACAGGTCTAGAGTACACTAGGCAATATAATCAAAGTCATTTCACTTTTTTTTATCTCATTAAAGATTATCTACAAGAATTTGTCTCATATAGTGCAGCAGGATCTAAAATCAACATAAATATTTATACTCGATGATATATTGAAATGCAATTTACTTCGTCTCAATAATTATCTTGATTCATGACTATTAAATGGATGTACTTGACCGAGGTCATTCAACCCTTTGTTTGCGCATAAACTTTGCCAGCTAGTACTACGTAGCACTTATCTGAAGATATATATATATATATATAGTGTAAGACCCTGTCAACCCCTAATGTAGAGAAGGTCAAGAGTCAATGTCAAGGCCACCACAAATGCAACAGGATTTCCTCTCACTCTTTCTGTCAAAAATCAAAACAAACATATTCAAAAAAGACAATTTTTTGTCTGCATAGAACGTGATTTGCCAAGTATTTTTACTTCTTAGGATTGAAACACTCACAAACTGTGTATTCCTGCTTTCCGGACAGCTGAAGAAATGGCCTTGATTGCGGTGAGAATCGAGTTCAGAAGCTGCGTGAGGTCGCCGGTCGCTTGTGGGAATTTTCTTTGTTCCTCCAAGACAAACCTCGCCAAGGTTTGGCAGTCGGTGTCTATGGCACTGCCGGTGGACGTCATGTTAAAACTACTGGCCTACGAGCACTGTGACAGGTGAAATGAAGAGAGAAAGATGAAATACTATCACGACCCGGACAGCTCGAGTTGCTGTCGACGAGAGAAGTCACCACGTGACTTGTTTATGTTTTCATTGGCCACAGCGGACACACCCCCAGAGTGCGACCTTCACTTGCCACGTGCAAAACGGAAAACATAAACAAACAAACGAAACTGCGTCGGTTGTAACATGTCATTTTTAAAAAGTTGTGTAAACATTAGTTCCATCTTGGCCCTGCATTTTCTTTAATAGACATAATAGTAGTAGATACCCTCCAATAGTTATAGTATCGGATTAAAATGATTCTGCAAACGACTATGTGAAACGACTATATATATATATATATATACTGATGTCCAATCTCCAATATTTAGTTTATTCAAGGTTTACCAATGTTTTGTGGTAAACACATTGAATAAGTAATATAAACAATTTGGAGGAGTACCTTGTGCCGAACTAAAGGAGACTGTTTTGGACCATATCCTACACCTAGTAGAATAACATGGCCTGGAAAAAAAACAAAGCCTATACAGAGCAGGAGGAAAATATAGAGACATTCTAGATGTATTATTTTTTTATAAGAACATATATGGGATGCGGTGATTTTATATCCATACATTTCTTAAAGTTAACATAGATTTAGATATTCAACGGCGGATTTAATTCAATTAGTTGTAATTCATTACCGGTTTCTTCAATGAAAAGCTGAGAGAAAAAGAAAAGGCGACCTGTTTACAACTGCCACGGACGTACATAGAATTTAAAAAAACGGCAAAGGAATAATTAAATCTCATTGAGCTATGGAATAATTTTCATGTAGATCATAGATGGAACTCGAACAGACAACACACATATTACAGATTGGTGTCAGTATTACTAGCTTCACATATCATGCCAATGGCCTTCAAACCCCGTTGGTGATTGGCTTGGAAGGCTACGGTCACCTGACATGAACCCCATTGAGCAGTTGTGAAACAGGGGGATAGTTCACTTTGAAAAGTGATAGAATTGTATATTTTGATATTGTAGAACAACAAAATACTATAATACACTGTGACTATAACGACTGTTGTTAAAACGACGGACCTACTATGTGAAAGGAAATTATGATTGGACAGTGTCCCATTTGCCCTGTGCGTTGGATAATATCATATATCACATACCCGTTTTCCCCATTTGTAACACTGTGACGTTTGGTCAAGGTCTCGTGTGAACAATTTTAAAGACATATTGCAAGGAAGTATTTTTAAAAAAAACATTGTCTAACAATGTTCACATAACATTAACAAAATATTACCATTTTCTTTTAATGGAAAATAATGATATAGAAATTGATGAAACTACCAAAAATAAGATCACTAGCGGCGAAAAACTAATAAAATGTCTCATTTTCACTTCGTTAGATAATAACTATAGCAGTAGCCAGGTAGTGTCATTTGACTCTATGCGTCATCATATATTGTTGTTGAGCAGTTTAATATTAAATACGCGTTTTCGTTTCATTTTAGCGATAACTATACTCAGATCGTAAACACAAAGAGGTATGGGCAATCTGATCTCAATGAAATTGGGATTCGGCCTGCACATACTTCTAGCTAAAGGTCAATATTTCATTAATTTTGGTTGAGTCATTCATAGCGTACCTAGTTTCCTTTCAAATCTTTGGTGACTTCACCTTATTGTTTACTTAGTTTTTCATCGATTCTGAATTTTGAATTGAATTTGAATAGCAATACTTTCTTTCTTTACGAATGTAGTCTACTAAGATTGAATTTGATCAAAATAATTACATAAGTTTCATATTGACACAAAATAAGTGACACGTTTTTGGTACCACACAAACCTACCAAGGACGTACATTGAGCTCTTTAATTGCCGTGGGTGCTGTCTATTGGCATGCCGTTATGGTAGGGTTCCTTAATATTCCAAATAAAATCTAAACATGATTGTGAATGTCCATAAAAATTAAACAGTCAGGTCGTCCGCTGGAAAAATTATTTCTAATGTGCCTCACTCACATCTGGTAGTCACTCTCAAGTCTAACCAAACTAGGAAATCGTTTTGGCCATTTTCTTACTTGCAATTAAAATGTTTTAAAATATTAATGAATATTTTTTAAGTATGTGTCTCGTAGGTATATTTTATGTACAAAATAACGTGTAATTGGTGAAATGATATTTGTCAATGTACAAGATTTATTTCCAAAGATATGTTCATGTACTTTCAATTACCTCATTAGCTACCCAGGCTATGAATTTAACATATTACTTTGGATGTCATGCTTTGATATTTAAAAGACTTCATTTTTGTATAAATAATTCTTGCGATATCATTCGTCTCTCATGTGCAAGTATATTTCATGTGCACTTATACTTTTTCTTCGAACTGTACAGGATTGATAGAGTGGAGAGATGGTCTAGAGTGAATGTGAGAATTTGAGTGTCATATGTTTCTACGGTTTTGAAAGGTCGTTTGTAGATTTTATGTCACTCCAAAACCTGAGGGGGTTCGGAATTACCTTCATTGTCTATGAAAACTGTTTCATTAGAAACAGTGAAACAGTTTGTTCCTCCCTCGTCCCAAAACTTCTACCGCTGTTGTCATTTTTCAAAAGAATGCAGCTGTGTCCTTGCATTAATTTAATGCACTACGTAACCCGTATGCAACTTGGTGGTGTGATGGGCCTAATCCTCAACACGAGTATCTTGTCATAAATCTCTGTAATGCTAGTCATGTTTACTTGTGGCTTAAATGATGTACATGAATGTGAAATGCTTATCAGGTCTTTGAAGGGAGATCGTGTAGTTGACAAGGATTATTAATTGTTATCAGAATACGAAAAATAATGTCTGAACAATGATATTTTCACTCAGGAAGAATATGTCGATAGATAAATAGCAATTTCTTATCTTGCAATCTATGTACTGTACGAAGTGTTAATGCTGAAGGAAGATAAGTGATATAACAAACATGGATACTTTCTAATGCATTCTGATGGCGGGTCACCAGATCATTGCTGCATTAACTGAGAGTTCAAGGGATATCCCCTGCCCCACATAGACCAAAATTTAGTCTATGAAAAATTTTAATAATTAAATATTCCTTCATCCATAATATTTTTTTTATTTTGGTTCCGTGTGTATTCAGTCAATCTAGACTTGCTGAATGTGGACCTAGACTGTAAGGCTCCTTTATATACACAGTCATGAAGCAGGACTATGCCCCACACTGAGGCACGAGTTGAGAAACTTGTGGTGTCTTTTTAGGCAAGAGACTTTATTCAAAATGTGCCTCTGTTCACCCAGCAGTCCTTTATGGGTACCTGGTGTAGATTACGTTCGAGGTGACCTCTTGAGTACTGTAATAGGCAGCTGGGTTAGACCAGGATAATATATATATATGATACCCATAAATCTATATGTAATGATTATTTTTGTAATTAAATTATTCATTCATGCCATCTTCCCACCCATTGCTCAGTGAGAGAGAGATGACATGACATCACAATTGTTACACATCATCAAGTAGTGACAATGACTTCACAATGCCTAGGCTACACAAGCTTGATGAATGTATTAGTAAATGATAAATCGCACTGGCAATGAGTAGTGCAGAGTTAATTATAAGGTATGTACATTTTTCATGAAAACATGATAAAATAATTTGAGATGAAAAATAGAACCACGCCCTTTGTTCTTCTGAAATCAAATATTGTTACTTTTGTCAAGAAGTGTTTATATATCCTCAGTAAGCCTTGAATATTTGTAACTTTTACCAACTCAAGTTGATATATTTAATATTTATTCTGTATATACCAGAAATATTTTTATTTCATACCCTTGTCATCATGAACATGATTGAACTAGTGGAGACAGATTGAATCAACTCACGAAATATTTCGTGATATATATTTCGATAAAATATTTCATGATATGAAATAGTATTTTTTGTGGAATCATTTTTAAGTCCTTGCTAGTAATAGCCTCAATTTATCATTATCATTATTTTTGCAGATGAACATGAAGTTTTTTTTATACAACCTGGTTTACCATTTTAACTTTGTGGGTAAAAGCAAACTCAACTATACACATGAGGTCATCAAATTGTTTTTATTCAAGGCCACTTTGAACATTTTGGCAACAAGTGATTTATTCCAAGCTCAACAGGAAAAACGCAACAAAAAGTGATTGAAAAACAATCTCACTTTAACATAAATAACTCACCATTATCCACTTTGTTTTAGCGTGTCATTTTATATCATAAACGTGAACTAAAAAAAATCATAGTCTTCTGATGGTGGTTTTGCAACAACTCATATGTAAGTTAAAGTAACAAAATATAACTGTCTTAAAAGGTTAACAGACTGTTTCGGCAGTTTCCTTTTCATTTGATCTGATAATGTCCAATATGGATGCTCACGAGAACTGAAGCCTGAACTGTAAACTGAACTGCCGTTCAATTGCATCATAGGCTCTAAACAAAGAGTAATTACGACTGAATACTGAATCATTTGTTATGGACACAGATGAGAGGATGCATCTTAAGTTGTCAGCCTATTATTTTTACAGTTTTTTGTATTGAAGTCTCTTGTTGGAGCTTCACTAGTTCAGAGCAAGGACATGTGATCAATTATCTGATACCTCACAAAACTAGTTCCTGGGGTGAAGAAACTGCTGAATAAGTCTGTGTCTTGTTACAGGCAATTTCCTGGTAAAAATTTTTTTCTCAAACTAGAAGTTTGATCAGAAAATTAACTGATAGCTTTAACAAAAAAAACCCCACTTTAATCTTGTCACATGAACCATACATATTCCTTGGAACATTGATTTTGTACTCAACCTATAAGTTAAACCCATAAAATAACTGATAGTGTTAACAAAAGAAAAGGTTTATCAAAAGAAGGATACAAAATGAACACATTTTCATGTTAATAGCACCATCTGACATTTTTGAGTATAAAAGAAACCTGGAGACACCTCCCAACCTCTTCTATTCCTCAAGGATATTTCTTAATCCTGGATATATTCTTATATCCAAACCAAAAACAATAATAGAAAATCAAACAATGTTCACTGATGTTTGAAGTTCTATCTTATGAAGATATTTCCATTTGAGGTTGAATAATCATTTTTCCCAGGTGGATTGATGTAGAAGTGACGTATCTACCAGCGATATATTGGTATTAAGTGCTGTTGCGGATGAGTTTCTACAGGTAAGCAGCCCATCCGCCGAACATCTGACTTAGGTTCTTCACATTCATAGATTCCTGTGGATGAAAAATAAAATACTTATAACTCAATACTTTGAGTGCAGTTTGGCTTGACAGACATTTCTATTTGTATTTATTAAAATCAGCATATTTTATCAATTCATTTCATAACGACATTTTCTACCTTTTCAAACAATCCATGCATATCATTTTTTCATTCCAACTTTATCACTTTGATATTTTCGAACTTCTCATATGTCCATTTTAAAGCTTTCATTTTGATATGCTCTCTTTCTTACGATTTCATTATGTCCGGTGCTATTTCTTTATACACTTTCGTTTTTGTTTTTGTTGTGCGGATACACTTCCGGTTTTTGTTTTGCTTAATTCAAAGGAAAAGTCTTTATTTCTATTCATCTATTATTTAACAGTAATTTATTTTCTCACATATCACTCCATGCATATTTAAATCCAAAATTAGTATAATCTATTTAATTTTACGTAATCTCGTGTGATAGAATTCCTTTGTTTTATTTCAAGTCTCGCAAGAATTTAAATATGCAATCTCGTGTGATTAATTTCCTTTGCCTATGCTTGATTGGTCCAAGCGGCGCATAGCCAGGTCCTGGCACCGGCGAACGCCGGGTCAGTAACAGGCTCAAGTTGAATCAAGTGTATTGGCATACACACAGGAAGCAGTCATCATACCTAAGACTAGTTTCAAAATACGTTTCATCAATATGATATAAATATTGTTCAAACATTTGGAAATGTGACTTTAAATGTCACTATCAAGTTATGGATGATTTTTTAATAATTATACATATTGCCGATTACATCATTTTGAGTTATTATTTAAAAATATAATGATGACCATAAAATAGTTGTCGAATAGTCGCAACTAAAATATTTGTCCGCCATTATACGCCAGGTTTGCCTGTCATTTAAAACCGGCGAATCCGGCGTGCTCCTGAGGCATACTCCGGTTGCCAATAAAGTGACTTGCCGCTTTCGTCATTTCCGGCGGCGTACTCCGGATACTTCGCCGGGTTACCAATCAAGCATAGCCTTAGTTTATAATTTCAAGTCTCGCGAGAGTTTAAATTTCCTTTGTTTTAACTCTTGTCTCGCGAGACTTCACTCTGTTGTTTTCACCATTTTGGCAGCAAGCTATCGTGTCTCTGCTCGTAACATTCTGCGTACTTCCGAACATTACTCATCGGTTTGGATTATCATTTGTGGTGTCATGATAGGATAACAGTGCCTCCTGTTCGTCGTTCCAAAACGAGAGCAACTCATCAACGTAACTGGTCTGACGACCCTCGGCATTCTGAAGATGAGCTATCGGACAACTTATCACTCAGAACATCGACGACTCGTGCTCGCTACACGAACATGGATCCAACCAACCCCCAGAATTGGTACGCGTCCACATTACGTCGGAAGATAGCTTCCGATTTGGGAATTAAACACCTGCCGGCTAACCTCACTCGTACACAACTGCTTCAGATTTATACGAAGAACAAGGGAAACAGAGAGGAGACCCCTCCAGATCTGGGAAGTCGACCTAGTATCGCCTGTCCTACTCCTTCACTCTCAGAAGAAACACCAGTGGATTCGACCGAACCTGCTGACAGAGGGGACCAACCAACACAACTAGAACTTCTTGCCAACCAGGTTCAGTCCCTACAGAACTCCTTACAGCACCTGACTGACAGGATGTCATCCCCTCTACAGACCAGAAGACCGGAGCGTTTCCAGCCCACCCACCTACAGATACATCATTCCTTACACCAGCCTTGCCTTAACCCCAATTCAACTTGGCAACAGCCCGTGCTAACTTCTCTGACGCCAGCATCGGAAGTGACCCAAACACTATACCACGCCTGGACCCCGTTCCACCAGCCCTTCGCCAACAGATAATTGAGGGTAAGGATGTTAATCTTGCCCTACTACTTTGCCCTGATGAACTAGCTCCAAACCCAAGGAAAATTGAACTCGGCAATGGAGAACTTCACCTTAAGCCTTCCTCTGACCACAGACTGCAACAGCCTCTCAACCTCCAACAATTTATCAAAGCTTTTGAACGCCACAAGAATGTCATAACGGAAGTGTACCCCGACCTCATTCAGTCTTTAACAAGATATCAAACACTGATTATCAATCTGGCGGAAGAAGACGAACAACTATTCTACGTATATCATAAGATGTTCTCTGCCAAGTCCGCAGCAGCGATTGCACAACTGAACCAACCACTTGACTGGAGCAAGATGGATAGGGACCTCTATATCAGAGTTTTCCACTCTAAGAAGGACAGCCATTGCAAGCATTGCAATGAGATAACCCACTCGACTCAATTCTGCCCTCTATCAACTTCAGCTCATCACGACACAACTACCAGTACCGCTACCTCTAAGTCTCCATATAGCTGGAAGTCCAGTATGGATACAAACGACTCCAGAGGCCATCCTGTCGTCTTACACAACAGTCAAGCCATTTGCAATAACTTCAACCTGGATCACTGCCAGCAAGAGAAATGCAGGTATCTGCATGTCTGTCTCATCTGTCGGAAATCCCATCCTCGTAAACTCTGCAGCAGGCACAAGACACCCCACAACCCAGAGTGACTAGGTGCAACACCAACCCCAGTCAATTCACCTCTCTTGGCAACACTCTTACTGAATCATCCGGACAGAGAGATGGTGTCTTCTCTGATTCAACTTCGGATTTCTCACCGGCATTGACAACCCTCCGACTAACAGTGTTATTTGCAAGAATTTACTGTCTACCCGGGGAATATCAAACGCACAAGCAGTGGATAGTTTAGTCAATTCTGAGCATGACAAAGGTTTCTTAATTGGCCCCTTCACCACCACACCCTTCCCCTACCATTGTATCAACCCTATAGGTATGGTGGAAGGAAAATATTCTAAGAAGAAGCGACTAATTGTGGACATGTCTGCCCCTCACAATGACAATCTTAACCCTAGTCTAAATTCCCTCATAGACAAAGACAAATATTCACTATGGTATGTGAGGATTGATGACGCTATTCAACAAATTAAAGCACTAGGAGTTGGCTCCGTCATGTGTAAAACGGACATATCAGACGCTTTTAAACTTTGCCCTCTGCATCCTTCTGTATGACACCTGCATGGATTCCGATGGAGGAATATGTTCTACTACTATACTCGCCTTGTGTTCGGCTGCCGCTCCAGTCCGAAGATCTTTGACACTTTGTCAACTGCGATATGTTGGATAGCTCAAAACCATTACGGAATATCCAACATCCTCCATCTATTAGACGATTTCATTTGCTTTGACCAGTACCCTACTCAGGGAGAACGTACTATGACTGCCTTGCTTCAAGTGTTCAGCGACCTCAATATTCCCCTAGCTCAGCACAAGACAATGGGTCCAACCACATGCCTAGAATATTTAGGGGTAACCTTAGACTCTGTGAACATGGAGGCTTGTCTTCCATTGGAGAAGATTAGACGTTTGTGTGACATCATTGCAAGCCTAACATCTAAAACCTGTGTTACTAAACGTGAAATGTAAGTGGTTCTAGGACACATGAATTTTGCTTTACGTGTGATACCACCAGGTCGGTCTTTCATCAGCTTCCTTCTGACATTGACTCACTCTGTTCAGGACTTGAAAGACAAAGTATTCCTGTCATCAGCCTGCAAACTTGAATTTGAGAGGTGGAAGAATTTTTTGCAGGAATGGAATGGAATTTCTCTGTTTATTCAGGAGTCAATAGATGCCCCAGATTTCACACTGTTCACTGATGCAGCAGCCTCTACAGGATATGGAGGGTTTCATCGCAACATGTGGTTTGCAGCTACTTGGCCCAAGGACCTTTTTGACCTTGCAAAGGATGAACTGTCCATAGCATTGTTAGAACTGTATCCTATAGTCACAGCGGCTGTATTGTGGGGCTCTACATGGGCTCGATGTTGTGTTTGCTTCTATTGTGACAATATGGCCACTGTTGAGATAATTCGCAAAGGACGATCTAGGTCAGCCATTATTATGCATTTTGTTCGACGCTTAACGTTAACAGCCATTCAGTGCCATTTCAACTTTACTGCAAAGCATGTACCTGGGAAATATAATGCTATAAGTGACGCTCTATCACGTTTGCAGATATCACGCTTCAGACGACTAGCACCAGACGCCGAAAACCTCCCGACAACTTGCCTTCCGATGTCAGCTCTTATGTTTCCAACCCCGGAGGTGGTCCAACCACAGCGGCGCAGAGAAGCAAGGTGAAGAGAGACCTGGAGAACCTGTGGTCATCAGCGGTGTCACAGACGACACTAGGCGTGTACAGAACAGGACTCAGCACCTATATAACCTTCATGTGCCTCTGCGGTGTAGTCTGGAATTCACCACTCCCACCAATATCTGAACAGTATCTTGTCGAGTTCCTCACCTACTGCCACTCTCAACTGAAGTTGAGATACTCAACGATCAAGTCTTACCTATGTGGCATCAGATTCCTATATCTTCGCTATGGTGTGAATTAATCCTTGGATCAGTGGGATGATGTTGCGCCTTACGGCACTTGAGAAAGCTATCCAACGTCGACAGGGTGCCACTGTTAACAAGCGCCTACCAATCACCAACCAAGTGTTGATGGATATATGTGTAGCGTTAAACCATGGTGCTTTGTGCTTAAATTTAAGTGTGTTGATGAAGGCAGTGTGATGTGTTGCCTTCTTTGGATTTCTACGTTGTGGAGAATTTACATGTGATCATTTCAATCCACTGATTCATTTATGTGTTCATTCTGTTGTGTTCTCGCCTGACATGTCAAACCTCACCCTCACCCTCCAAACATCAAAGACTGATCCTTTCAGACAGGGCACACCATTGCTATTATATAGTACCAACTCAGTCATTTGCCCTGTGGCTAATTTACGGTGTAATCTCAATAGTAGGAACATCTCCAGTAGGGATGGTGCCTCTCCTTTGTTCCTCACTCCAGGTGGTGTTGCTTTGAGTAGACAATTCTTCCTAAGTCATCTGCCACTAGTATTGCGCTCGGCTGGATATGACCCAGAACTCTTTAACGGTCACTCCTTCAGAATAGGCACAGCAACTACAGCAGCAGCAGCTGGAGTCCCTGATCACATGATCAAAACACTAGGCCGATGGACATCTGAATGCTAAGTACGATACATACGTACTTCAAAATCCACCATCAAAGACGCTCAATGTAGTATTGCCAAAGCTCAATATTCTTCTTAATATTATATCTACTGCATGTCTGTACTACTGACATTGATTTCATTACATTTTCTTTCAAATATAAATAACTTTGGGGGATTCTCAGGTATTTCATTCATCCTATTCATTTATACCTTACAATATGGGGTAGTCCGCCACAGCGGATTATTTCCCCCCTTCATTATTTATATATTTATATAATCTGGAAGCTCAATAGCAAGGGTACGAACATCCTCTGCTCCCTCAACATCAATTGAGCTTCAAGATCAGGGTGCGCAACCCTTACCATTATCACTATCCAGCCCAGCGCATGGGCATGCAGTCGGGCGCGCAACCCACTGTACCTTCTTACTCCTGGCGCACAGGATTTACCCCTATCCAGCCCAGCGCATGGGCATGCAGTCGGGCGCGCAACCCACTGTACCTCACTGTACCTCCTTACTCCTGGCGCACAGGATCAATTTTGGCATCGGCCACTTATACCTGAGAACCTCCAAAGCCCAAATATAATTTAATTACTATGTATTAAACATTTTCATTTACATCTGTATTTGTTGTCTGTTCAAAAAATTTATCCAACTGAGCAATATCTATGTGTCGTTTACAGATCTTTGAAAATACCTGGTTTAACTGAAATCAGCAAATATGCCAGGTTAATACGTTTAGAATTAATTTTTTTTAGAAAACCAAAATTAGGTGAAAATAAATAATTAAATTTAAATTTACAGAGAAAATACAGTTTTGAAAAAAAAAAGTCAAAATAAAAATATACAATACTGAGCAAGTGAACGTATTGAAATTGAAAAAAACAACCCAACAACACCAGTATAGGTCAAAGAAGCAATTATGATTAAGCAATGAAAATGAAGTGAATGATTATTTATCTTGTGAGATAGAAAAGATGGAAGTACCTATACCACTTGTGAAAACTCAATCATGTACATATTTTTTATGAAAATAAAAAGACAAATTTCCTCTAAATATAACACCAAGGGAGTTTCAATTTCTAAAAAGGACCATTGTGAAGGTAAATATTCAACAATTACAAATAACAGAAACATCATGGAAGCAGGTGCTTGGCAATTTCATAATCAAACATTATAACAACTGTAAAGTGAATCCCTGCAGTAGGTAGGTAACGAATACCCAGTGAAGACACACCTGAGTGATGTGTGAATGTTTCTAGAGATAGGCGGCCCAGCCGATATACATCTGACTCAAGTTCTTGTCATCAGTCGCCTCCTGAAATTTTAAATTGTAAGAGTTTTTATGAGCAATACTTTCTCGTATTTCGGATTATTCTTCTGCAAGAGTACAAATTCTTATACTTTTTCAGGAGAAGTTCTTTCATGTAACAAATCTTCAAATTCTGTTACCATTTGGCAAGAACTGAACTTCCAAAAGCTTTACCTTTTCAGGTACCAACAGTTTGTTAATCAGAGTCAACGAGGAAAAAATGCTGGTATTTAAGCGATTTGTGCATTCTGTATTTTTCTAAGCGTAAAGTACCTAGTGTCAGAATCTCAGTGTATGATATAAGTGTAAGAAAAGCAGTGTATGATATAAGTCTACCTGTCAAATGTCAAAAACGTAATTTTAGGACTGGTTGCTAGTGAGACAGAGAAAGATTTAAACCCTTGATAAAAGTAAAGCTGGTGGTTGGAGAGTTGTGAGAAGACTGTGAAGGAAATTAAGGCGGACAAAAATGAAACATGAAGCTAGAGATAAATGATACCAAGTAAATACAGTCAAACTCTTTTAAAAGTACAATGAACATAACATGATACATACCAAGAAATTAATCATGTCATTATGTCAGCTTGGATTAGACTAGGCAAATACTGATAGTAGCCCCTTGAGCATGCACTTGTGGATGAAAAGCCTTATAGATATAACATCATTATCATGTCGGGGGCGGGATAGCGCAGTGGTTAGCGACGTTAAACACAAACTCACAATCACCCATTATCATGTCAATATCTCTTGTTTTTTTTATCTGGCAAGTTTTTTTTCCCATGAAAGAAAATAAATTTCAACTCTGTTGCACTTCCACAGTTGAATTGTCCCCAGTTACCTTGATGAGGTAGTTGACATGACCCTCTATAGACAGCGGCAGACCTCGGGGCTTCGTCTTGTTCTTCAGGATTCCCTTGAGGCGGTGCTCAATGTTCTGCACACAGTTCATGGCCTAGGAAGAGCAGAAATAATCTAGTTTCTGTATAATACAATCATCGCTAAAGTATCTTTGTCAATATTTATGATTCTTCGTATGATTTCTCGTCAAAGTTATATTCAACATAAGGCCATAAGCTGGAGACAGTATTCCAGGAAAATTACTGCTTAGCAGGTTGAGTATTAAAGTGGAAAGTCAGTTGAATTACTGAAAAATTGACCCACCTGCTCGTTTGAGATTTCTCCTGATTCTGTAGGGTTTGACCTCTGACCTCGAGCCATCTTCACCCACTCAACGAGAGGGTCGTAAATGAATGGCTTCAATATGCTGCAAGAACAAAACACACATTAGTTCTGTTCAGTGTAGACAATTCAACATTTGAAAATGCAGATTCCTTTATATAGTTAACAAGAAAAACGGAAAACAAATTATATACAATGGATTGTATCATATTGTATGATATAAGCTTGAAAAGTGGTGAAAGAGTCATTTCTCAATTTAATGAAACACCTTCTAAGGTTGCTATCCCTCAACCAATATAAAAAGAAAGGGTAATTGCCTGTTATACCGAGTTTATGTCAAAGATGAGAAAAAATATTCCTGCATTGTGACAAAATAAAATGTTACTACAGAATATTGTGTTAACACACAAGATATTCAGTGCAAAGAATGATAATATAATATTCTACTACAACATGATCAACGTACCTCATGAGTGGATCCATCTGGTTCCGCATCACTCGGAGCGTCACCTCGCACGCCTGTCGGAAGATCCCCTCCACTCCCATGGGTCCCTGCACACCCAAGATACATATAAATTGCTCTGCTTGGTCAGTTTTCATTGTCATTGATTACACATTTATTGTCACATATTTGCTATGGAACAAATATTCAAACATGAATTGATATCAACACAATTAGTATTTATGTTAGTATGAAATATCACGAAAAGTAAAAAAGAGCATCTGCAGGCACTTACCAGTGCGCTGACCATGTTGTGTGTCAGACGGAAGGGAACTCTCTCTGGCCACTCAAACGTCTCACCCTAAGTGCAAAGAAATACACATATGCATAAGCCACACATCCTAATACTTCCAAAAGCAATCAACATACATACCATATCAACAAAGCTGGAAATTTCTGAAAATCTTCCTGATTAAGGATTAATAACATTCAATCCTCACATGTATGTTTACAATGAAGAAATCACTAACCAGAATTCTTGCTTTTCTGGTTAACTTAAGTTTTTGATTAACTAAGGGACTTTTTCATAAAACAAAACGAAGTTGCACTACTTAAAAAAGTAGCAATATTACCATATCTTTGGTTTCTAAGCTAATCAAGATAAGTACACCAATAACTTGGAAAGTTGAAGGTACCTTATTAAAGAGACAGTTGAAGTCGACGTGCACACAGTCGCCGGTGGTCGAGTCATACAAGATGTTTTCTCCATGTCGGTCCCCCAGACCCAGGATATAACCCACCATACTGATCACTGCTGATGTGCGTGCATACGCTAGACGAGCATTGTACCTAGGACATCAACGAATAGTTATTTATTCATTTACTTTCAGCTTTTATATTCAGTCAGAAGATTAAATGAACTTTTGACTAAGACTTTTATTCTTCACAAACATTAGTGATGACGAAGAAAAAATAAATGGATAATAACTTTTTTAATTCTAACCTACTGACTTTCTACACTCTTGTATTGTTATGAAGCGCAGGTTTTAAGAATAGTCAAATTGTTATCCATGTGTGTTCATGATTGATTTCAAATCCTTTTCAAAGAAGACATTCTTGTTAACAGCTGCAAGATTTATCTTTTCGTTTTGGAAAAAAAGTATGTTATTGGCAGAAAGCTTTTAGGGATTTTAGAAAAATCAGTAAGTATCTCATGATTGGAATAATCCTTTGTGTGATTTGAGGAAGTCAGTATCTTAAGTGTGGCATAATTTGAGGAAGTCAGTAAGTATCTCATGGTTGGCATTATGTTAGACATGTGATGCTCACCATGATGTGGGGTCAGGGAAGGTTCGGAGGAACCACTCGTTGAAGACCGCCGGGTGACGGGGCAGCAGCTTGTTCTTGAAGATGTCCATCTTGGTTCTGGAATGAAAAAATTTCTTGTCAGTGGTTTTGGCCTCTAGTGATTACAGTTTATTTTATCGAAAACATAATTCAAAACAAAATTAATAAATTATGTTGAAAAGTCTTCAAAGTAGGTGAAACTACAGACATACTGATTCAAGTAGTTAATCTACTCACTCTGAAGATGTGAATGTATTTGGCATGAATCTCAACCGTACTTTACTTACAGCTATCAAAATTCCCAACAGATTGTTCTGTCTGAATCAAACTCTTTTTGGAATATATTCTCAAGAGAGTACACATTTTTTAAAAACTTTTATTCCAATTATTGTTTATGATTAAACAAGTTTTATTCAATCAAGAATTAAGAGCCCTCTTCATATGTCAAAAGCATTGATTTGAAAACAATGTGTACAAAAACAGACATAGAGAAGAAGAATATGTGAAAGACTAATTGAGAAATATAGATAAATACAAATTCTATTTCACATAGATTTCTCATTTTACAAATGTCTACTCACTCGAGGGAGGAGTGAATGCTGGGCATGAGATTCTTGAGCTCCTTGCCAGAGACGTACAGACCCTTCTCACGGTACAGTTTGAGCAGGATGAAGCGCAGACCGCTCGTATTGTTCACCCACTCAACCAGTCCACACTCCTCGTTCAGGGGAACCACTGTCTGTAAGACAAACGCATATAATGATGTAATTATCTTCAATTGTACACATTCAAGGTCTTATTCCCCCATCATTACCATGAACAATCATACTTTCAGATCAGCTTAAAAGCTGCTCTGAAAGTATGATTCTTCATGGTTATGATGAGTGTGTACAAGTGGTTCCCCTGAATGATATAATTATCTCCACTTGTACACACTCATCATAACCATGAAGAATCATACTTTCAGAGGAGCTATTAAGTGTAAACTCTTTTCAGGTCTTCAGTTAAACAGATAGGTGGACCTAGTGCGAGGTGTTTGAATTGGACACATCACACCAACTATCTACTACAGTGAACAGTGATGGAACAATAATGAAGATGAACACATACATAGGTCCTGATGTGTAGATTCCTTCTCCTCGACTCCGGGTCTTTCCTGAGGAACTTGTTGACAATGGTGTTGAACTCCATCAGTCTGCAGTCCTTACGCATGTCGTCCTTTGGCTTACACATCATGTTGTAGAACTTTCCATCACTGCCGATCAGCGTTATTTTCTTGGGCTTTTGGAGTGAGGGGAGGACTTCAATCTAAAAATGTTGAAACAATGTTGTTTCTTAAATTTGGATGTAAGGGCATGATATGTATGATAAACATAAGACAATACAAGATAATAAGACAATAAACACAATGTGTTTGTAAATGCTATTGAAGAAAAATGACATTGAATTATGGTTATGCATAACACGAGGCATCTTATTGATATCAATAATTCCTGATATTGTCCAAACAGGCCATATGGTTATCTCCATTCTACTATAAGAATAATTTAAATTTAAACTACAATCTTTCTCATTGACCTATGACCTCACTCACAGTTTCGTCTAGTCCCTTGATGTACACCTGTTTGTCTGGGAATGCCTTGTACTTGCCGGACACA
This sequence comes from Phorcus lineatus, assembly GCA_921293015.1. NCBI lineage: Eukaryota > Metazoa > Mollusca > Gastropoda > Trochida > Trochidae > Phorcus > Phorcus lineatus. Next base: position 4,460,169 of record OV121081.1, on the reverse strand, counting down.
CCCAGGGTATTGGGCAGTTTGGCGGTCATAGCTGATTGCAGGGGTAGCAAGATGGGGCTGAAACTCCTGGAAGTTGACACGATAGGAAATAACACTTTATCTCTTTTGACTGTTGAATACTTACACATGATACTCTGAATCTGGTCTTCACAAGTAGAAATTAAGTTAACTGCCTTAATCTTACTAAAATAAACTAATCCTTTGTGAACTACTGTAATTTATACAAAATAATAAATGAAATCTCAAGGAAATGTTCATGAACATTTCTGTATCAAAAACTTGAAGTATGAAAAAGAGTAATAAAAATGAACAAAATCATGACGCACCATATATCAACAATCATTTCCTTCTCCTCTGCATAATAACATTGCCCCCGAGTAGGGTAGCTGAATATTGGCACCGTAAACATGTATTGAATGAAAGAATGAATAAATGAATGAATGAATGAACAAATGATTTGAGTAATGAAATTATCTACTTACGGATCTTCCAGAAGGCGCTTGAGAGGTTTGAAGTGTGTGGAGAGGGTGAAGGTTGCCAGCTCTCGCGAGTCTTTGATGCTGACTTCAAGCAGCCTCTCTGTCAGTTTTGTGGCGTCCTGGTTGGCATACAGAGAATTAGTTTTACTTTTACACTCAAATATACTCACTGTATCAGCTAATATCATTATAGCCTGTGACAGCTCCATAGTTTGCTAACTCCTGGATATTAAATGAAAATCAATTTGAAATTCTAAAAGCATTCTTAAAGGATACAGATGCCTTGAAATGGGTAAGAAAATATTGAAGAAAATATTCACACAATAGAATTTTCATTCCAGTCCGCTTTCATTTCATTAATCATATATGCACATCTAATAGATCCTTTTAATTAAGTGATACAAACACCTCATTTACTGGGCTATCATTCGTGGAAATAAATAAGGTTGTTTAATAAAAACTGTTAATTCTACTTACTTGTATGAACTTGTGGAGATCAGAGTTTATCTCCCTGAAAACAAATCACATTGTGTATTTAATCTTTAGCAAAACACAACAATGTTATTGAAATAAAAAATTAATGCTTTTAAATAATGACGCATTTTTATGCCAAAGTGAAATGACAAAAAAATATGATAAATTTGACATCACAATCTTAATGGCTAGGTTACAATGGTTGGGGTCATTGTCAGTAACTCATTCATAAAATCAGTAATAAACTGGCACATTCACGTTCTCTAATCCATAACAATAGCAAACTTTGCCGCCAAGAATGTTGAAACACTTGCACAAGAAGTTAATAATGACACACTTACTTGGCAGTTGAGAAAATCTGCTGACACCTCCTGGCTCGCACTTGATATGACGACTGAAATGTACGAGTCACATTAAAAATATTTTTCAAGACAACTAATACCAAAATATTCAAATAATGCAAAAACCCTTTTCTGCTAGAAACAAGTTACTGTAAAAAGTTGCACAGGAAGTCTCCCATAAATAGTTTCTTTCCTTATTCTGTGGATGATTCTTACAAGCAAAGACATTCAGTAAAAGTATTCATGGTTTACCTTGGAGACCGCCATCAACATCCACATGGCTTGCTGTGGGTAGGACACCAGCACCTGGGCTATCAGATCCTGGAATATACAACAATCTCATTTTCTGAATTTGCCAAAGATGTGAATGATCTGAAATGAAAAGCAACAATGTATCCAGACCACATGAAAAACTGTTCTCTAATGAAGTTTAGTTGCTGAGCCTTTAGTAGGAATAAAGGCTTGTTAAAAGAATCCTCTAGTAATTACGACACTCTTACCTGAAGTTGCTGAAAGACCTCAGGGTGGGCGTGGCATATTCGGGAGATCAGCTGAGGGAAAGCTGTAAAGAACTGGTATGGCTGGAGCTGTCGGCTCAATGACTGGATTATCTGAAAAACAAGAACCAATGGTCATCAGCATACCTGGTCTGATTGGTCTTCTTAATTGTAGCCCAAAGCTATATACCCTACGTGGCAGGGGATAGTAATGATCATTTCAAGCTTGTTCACATGTAAGAAGAAATATTATGTTAAAAGTTTATGTTTCAATTAGCTTCAACCTAAAATGCTTCCCAGGCAAAGAATATTGATGTATGCTTAACAAGTTATTAATCTTAGAAGTTTAAATAAATTTCTTTCACATTATTTTTCATAAGACACAATAATACATTCAAGTACTCGAACAGCCTTGATTGTTGAATAAATGAATGCTGAAGGCTGTATCTCACCTTGTTGATGCGGGCGAGTATCGTCCTCTGAGCCTGTAGTTTCTGAGAGTTCCTCCCCCCTCGCTCCTTCTTCTCCGACTCCACCACTGTCGTTCCATAGTCCAACCACAGAGAGAGGAGGCGTGGCATCGACTGATAGATGTACTGATTCCCAAACTGCAGGGACTGGCCAAAGTATTTCACAACATAGATGATAAACTCTCTGCAACATGATAGAAATATTAGACTTAAAAGATTTACTGCAGACTTCAAAATCAACTATCTGACATCATTGGTTTTAAAACGGTTATTGCTGCAGACTGTAAAAACTCACTCACATGCAGTATAGAAAGATGACTTCTCGGATGACCAATGAATGCTTATTTTCTTTTCTAGAGACAGAAAGAAATAAAAATAAAATTATCATTTGAAACTAACCCCTGTCTCTCTGGTTTCTCTCTGTCATCAATGAGGGTGGTCATGATCTTGTCATAGTACTTGGCAAGGTAGAAATGTCCGTCCTCCCAGCGAGGATAGATGTCGATCACTTCCTTGTACTGCTTCATGATCGCATTACTCTCCAGACTTGACGTGTCCTCGCTGTACCGACCTGACAGTAGAAGCGCCTGGACAAGGAGAGACTTGTTAGTAATTTGTTGTTTGATGCTTTGGACATGAGGGCCTTGTGGTAACAGAGAGGAGTTAATGGTTTTGTGTTCAATGATTTTGGTTGAGGGCTTTGAGAGAAGGGAAGAGAGTAGTTATTTGTTGATGATTGATGATAGTGGTAAGGGGGAGAGGGCAGTGGATTGTTTTGTTCAGTCGTTCAGTCACCTGAGGACAAGATGGAGAGAGATCAATTACTGGTTTTGTGTTCAATGTTGGTAGTCGATAATGAATCATAGTTATTTTGTGAAAGTCAAGTTTGTCCTTACCTCAGCATATGTTTTCCTTTTCTGCCGGCCGCGTTCAGTATCATCTAGCTTCAACTGGGACATGTTGCTGAAGTGTTCTAGGATCCCCTTCTCCAGACATGTGACCGCCTCATCATTGTTTCCCTGCAACAATCGAATTGATCAATGAAATATGAACGTTGCAAAAGTTAAAAGGAACTCAATACACAATATCTTTAATAGATAAATATAATGCCAAGTAATGCATTAAATGTTTTAAACTGAATCAAAAGCTCTGAGATGAATATTTGATTTAAATACCTTTTCCCACAGCCACTTTGCCTTTTCAATGAAGAACTCTGGTAGTTTGTAGGTGCTAGCTTGTAGTAGGGAACTGTAAGCTGTCTGTAGATAACCAGCCCTGACAAAGAGTGAGTGAGTGAGTGAGTGAGTTATTGTTTAACGCCGCTTAGGCAATATTTCAGCCATAAACAGAGTGTCCCTGTCAAAGAAAATGAGCCATATAATGTATTCAACAATTAGAAAAATGGTAAACAACCGGGGATTAAACATTTCCATGAATGGCCAGGAAATAACTTACATCCATGACACATTTTTCTCTTTACAGATTTGACTTGTGAGATTTTCAAACAGTTTTGCTACAATCAAAGGACGAACATACTTGCGAGCAACCTTGGCGCTCCAGAGCCACCAGCGGCCGACCATCGTCTGCAGCCCCACGTCCCTCTCCGACTGACACAGGGTCAGCAGGGTGCGTCTCAGGGACAGGATCGGCTCCTGGACTCGGAACGACAGCTGTGGAGGAACAGTAATTAAGGCACTTGTAAACTGAGAGAAAGGAATAATTCAATATCTATCTGTCCAACTATAGACTAAATTGAAGTAAACAATCAACAAACATATAATAACATTGCTTTCACTTGGGATTGAAGAATATGCATTAGTACACAATTAAGGGGTATTTTTTAAAGTGAAGTCCTGTGCAAGATTTGAACCCAAACCCCCAGTCAGTGAAAACATGAGCACTGATCTATGAAAAGGGCTAAAAATATGGGGAAAAAAACAACTTCTGGTTGTTGTACTTTGACTTTTTCAAGACCTGGTGGATGATTCGGTAAACTATTGCCATGGTATGGTCAAGGAACTTGATCTTCACACTGATGTAACCCATCATTATGATAAACAATACAAATGTAATTTTTCTTGCAAGTGTCCTGGAGGCTCCCCCACCTGACACATCTGTAGTCGGTCCTGCCACTGGTCAATGAGCTGGGTGGGCGTGCGTCTCGTCGGGCTGTCCGAGCTGCAAACAGTGTCATTGGTCGGGAAGTCCTGCAATACCTGCATTATCTCCTCTATCTCGTTCAGCATGTGCAGTCTGAAATCAGAATCATACCATCTGGTTGTTTGCTGAAGGCAGTGAAGATTAGTACCCTGTACTTAAAATGGTTTTGTGAATATTGTTATGTGTTCTTGTCAAGTCCTTAATACCTTTTCTTAGTGCTTGTTGCTACCGTCAGATCATACTTGTGTGACATTTGGGAAGATGTGTAAATATGTGAGTTACTCCAGTGTTTCAGATTTACGGCGCGACCGCGACATTCTCGCATGATTTCTAAAAAATGTCACATGGGTTTTCAGCCTTATGCGCCTAACTGTCGCGTGTAATTGTTTAATTCTACAATTAAATTTTGAAAAAGCTGTCTACTCATCTTCATAGAGGATATAATAATAAACTGTCGGGAAATCGCAAGTCCTCATTGTTTACATGCTGTTACCATACCCTCCCTCCAATAACTTCAATTTCCGGTTACAAAGCTCCATGCATCGACCGAGCATGATATATATCAAGCCCACAGTGTTTGGAGCTTGCGTTAAAAGGGGTGCACAAAGGAACAGCGACCTATATCATCTCTGAGGTGATTGTCACTGTCGGCTTTCATTACAGGGTCAAAACATTACGTGGTGTGTGTCAAGTAGCTAATATGCATCATAATTCTTCTTAATCATGTTTAAAAGAACTTGAGTGCTTTTAGTTTACTCAATGTAATATATTTTCAGTATTTTATCACGGCACGGTTACACGTCTATACATAGAACTGTACATCGTCTGCTTTGCTGTTATATTAAAATTCTAAACACCCAGTAGTGATTAACTGAATGAATGACTAGTGAAACTTGCTTATTATACATTGAAATGTTAAGCATTTAGTTAAAAACTGTTTGGAAAATTAATGAATCAGAATGATTTGAGGGACTGAATTAAAATTAAATTTTAGACACCTGCTGCACAGTTTACATATATGACCGGCTTTAATAATGGAATCACAAGGAGTAGGATGCGTGCAGACGTTTTTAAGTTTTCACTCAACGACTTAAAGACATGCAGTTAATGAATTGGCAGTCAAATATCAGCAATAGCCATAAGCTTTCATTTTATTGTCAATTACAAACCTTACTGATGCCAGAAAAATATTTGCTAACTGTCAAGAATCATACTTTGAAGAAATATATATCAAAATTTCGATGTGGAAATCATAATCTGAAAATTGAAACAGGAAGATGGGACAACACACCAGAAGAGGAGCGTTTCTGTGAATATTGCAAAACAACTAACAATTATGTGATAGAAAACGAAAATCACTTTATACTCAGCTGCCCATTATATAATATCTATAGAACAAAATATCTCAATGATTATGAATATCTGAACATTTCTGTAATTGGAGGAATGTGCAAAAATGAAAAACAAGCTTGGAAACTTGGCACATTTATATTTTTAGATCCTTACTTAGAAAACAAAATGTATAATGATTTATAAAGCTTAATGACCAGAGTGTAACATACAGTATGAATTATTTTACTGTTGACCGTATATATTTTATTGATTGTACTTCTGTAATATGGGCTGAATGGCCTAATTCATGAATAAACATTGATTGAATAAATGGAAACGTTTATGTCACAAAAATCAGAACAAAATATTTGAATTTTTTGTTTGTTTTAATGCTTGACTCATTGTTTTTGAAAATGTCTCATCATTTTTTAGCTTCATGAGACATTTGTCTCACTCTGACTGAAAACAATCTGAAACACTGTTACTCTCATTTATGTTGCAACACAAACAGAAATCATCTTTATAATAATAAGATGCTAACTTGACTTGATGATTTAAAATCCTGCAGTTCTCTGACCACTCTGCTGAACTTGGTGTACTCAATGATGTACTTGAGCCCTCAGATGAACCTGATGCACTCTTAACTCTTACCTGGCAATGTTCTCATACCCACGCTGGTACGAGCCGGTCTCCATACTGGCAGCAGCTAGAGGTCCCATCTGGTCCCTCCGCACCATCTCCAGCTGCCGGCTGAACTCTTCCTCCTTCTGTGCAGGGTCAAGAACATTTGTTAGTCTCCAAACTTACAAAATCCAAAATATTCAGGTTTTCATTATCAACTCCTCACAGTCATATTTCAGTATCATTTAGGTAAGAAACATTTTTCATTGAATGAATTACTGCATGTTAATGATGACACGTTTAAAAAGTCCTTGCATTTAGAGACCTTTTAGTTTAAACGTTTGGTAAGGACCCCCTTTGGCATGAGAATCAGAATAAGTTATGATGAAAAGTTGAACAAAATAATAATACACTGAATAAAAACTGCATTACCCTTCTTTTCAATAAGGCCTAGAAAATACATGTCCACACAGTCTTACAAAAGTTAACTAAAGAATTATCTCAAACCAACAGTGTCTTGACCTGATCTTATGCAAATTGATCCCTACAGTTCATGTAAAAAATTTCTTTTATAACTTGCCCGTGTAAGATGCTGCAGTGCAATATTTATATGATGATATTAAACTAGTGCAATACCCGTGCGTGGCTGTGACGTCACAATATTGGAAATGCCGTGGAAATGTTTCGTTCAGAACACTTTCTCGGCAATCATGCTTGATAACTGGGGTCAAGTCATAAACAGAATACTAAACTTCCTTAAATCTAATACTATTTTTATTAACTACGTTAATGATTGGGTATCAAACTCGCTTTCACTGTGTAATACTTAGTCATTAACTCATTCAATAAAAATAGTATTAAACAGAAGGTAGTTTAGTATCCTCTATAAATCTTGTCTAAATAGTTCTAATCATAAACCTGTATCCTTACCTTATCTTTGGCAGCAAGGAGGTTTTTTCCCACTCCTACAGCCCAGTTGCGCCGGTGTGCCTCGCCCCGGCAGTACAGCTCCAGCTTGTCCCAGGACCCCAGCTTCCATGCTGCTTCGATACGGTACGTATTCAGGTGAGCCGACCAGTTTGGTCTGGAACCATTAGAGACCATTTAGATCAATATCCATGTTAGGCATTTTGAAATCTTGGAGTTCATGGTTTAGTGCCTCAAGGGGTCATTTATCTGCATTCATGATGGTCTGTACCAATGATTGTCATTTGAAATCATAGTCCATACATTACATTTGGGATGTTTAGGAGTCTAGGAATTCTTACCAAACTGCTTTGTCCAAATAACCCTCATTACAGTTTATTAACATCCCCTTAATTCTTTAAACAATAATTTGGAGAATTGGGCCGTTCAATGGCAAAACATCATTTCTCTGAAATGTATAAGAAAAATATTTGCAATATTTGCAATTGCAACTTACAAGGTTCTGGAACTACACCCATTTGAAGAAGTTGCCATTCATAACATTAATCTTCAATTTGAATACACAATGCCTACTCAACACCCTTCGAGAATTCCTTGAAATGACTGCAATAAACTCACTTTTCAGTAAGAACTCCATTAGCGTGTAGTAGAGCCTTGTTCATCTGGCCTAGCTCCATCAGACTTCCCATGAGCCCCTGGTGATGACTCACCTCATCTGGCTCGGTCTGGATTGCTCGCTCGTAGCATGCCTGTGCATCCTGCTGCTGACCTGATGGACGGTGACACTCGTTAACAGGGGAAATAACTCACAGGGAATTCCCTTTAAATATCTACCTAAGCTATTAGGAAAAAAGAGGGTATGGCCGAATTTTACAATGGGTAGTTGAATCTAATATCTAACTCTAAGTCAAAGAATAAAATGATCAAATGAAGACTTTGCAAACATCTCCTGGGAGAAAAACATGATATGTTGGCTGATTTCTTGGTTGTTAGTGGGTATTATAGTCATGGTAGGACCAACGGCAATAATGACTCTTGTCTTCAAACCAATCAGATCTAGGAAAGAAGTATAGTCAAGTGGATAATTAACTTTGACTACATTGGATAATACTTCTCTCGCTGTGAAATATGCTGACATGAATCGGATGTAAACACAATGATTTCATGAAGTTTAATCTCTATTGATCTTTAGCTTATCAAGATTCAACAATTAACCTTACATTTTGCAATAGTCTACCCTGTGCCTACCTAGACTCTCGTGAGTCAGGATCTCCTGTATGAGTGTGGGAGGAGTTTGTCTGATGGCAGCTACTCCCAGCACCCCGTCTGGCTCATCCATCGCTACATACAGGCGCTGTGAAAGGAGGTGGGAATATGAAAATACAAAGTGTTCATATCCTAATCATAGTTAAAACTCAAGCAATCTTCACTTCCGATCACCCTAGCATCTTTAACACAGTCTGATCAAAATTGACTGTCTCTAAGGAATTCAAGATTTAAAATATTGACCTTATTGACATTCGAACCTTTTCTGTCTAGGGCTTTCCCCTTTACACGTTCTGACCGATGCAACATGTAGTGCAAATCCGATGTATACTCAGCTATCCAATCACAAAGCCTCTTGCAAAAGCATTATGCATCAGTAGCTAGGGGCAGGCAACTCTCATGAATAATTCATTAACTTGATCGTAGCAACCCACCTTTAACAGGATGTTGTGATTGATCAGTTAATGACTAGGTTTCGTCATGACTAAAGTGGTGTCAGAATATGGGTTATGTGTGACAGGAGGCACTGAATGACAAGAGGGCCACTTTGAGTATGAAAGAATTCTATTCACCTGGAGGAAGTCGAGATGTGTCTGGATGTCGCTGTGAGACACAAACTGTTCAAAGTGCATCAGAGCCCGAGTGTACGCCTTGCAGTTGACACAAGCCTCCGCTAGGCTGTCTTTTGGAACTCGCTCCAGGAAACCGTTCACTGATTTGTAGCCAGGGTCTGTCAGGTAACTGGCTTCTGAAAAGGATGAATCAACTATGTGTAATTGACTGAATTAATGTGAGCTGGTTTGTTTGTCAGAACAAATCATGGTGGCAGTTCGAGAGTACAGATTGTATGGATGAGTTGGTATGTTAACCTGAGTGATTATATGGGTCAGTGAAATTAAGTTCGAATGTCAGTTGGAGATGAGTTGGTGAGTCTGTGTGTGAGTACGAGTGAGTCATTGAATGAACCAGTGTACATATAAGAGTGTAAAGATGCAGTTATATCCATATACTGTTAAATACATAGATGTAATTGTATTGTAATGACAAGACACAGTAACAAACAATTTATTATTACTATTATAATTATTATGTCTTGCTGGCCTTGTTGCACTGCACGTGTGTTTGTGTAAGTTTCAATAGTTTCTAAGTTGGATGAAGCACCTTCTTGAAAACTTGCGATTACAATACCTCAGTCTGAGATTCAAATTGAATCTTCCTGTCTAAAGTGTTTTATCCAACTTATAAACCAATCTCAAAACCATATCTGCCCCAACAATCCTAATTAATTCAATAAAATAACAGTTATGTCTTAAGTTTCCTAAACAACCACCTTTTGAGCTGGAGCTAGTTGCTGAGAGATTCTGGGCGCGGAACCGGCACCACTTGGTGAGGTAGTCCAATACTGAAAAGACAGTCTGAGCACTCTTGTGTCTGAAGTCAGATGGGCCGCGGTGTCTTGTGTCAGGCTTCTTTACCTGGTTCACCACTTCTAGGATCTCATTGTAGATCTACAAAACAGGGAACATGTGCTGTCTTTATTCTTCTAAAAGGTCCAAATTCATAATTCTATGAACAACTCCAATCACGAACCTGGACTATTGAAGCTCCTTAGTTTTTAGTGGAAAACCTGTGATAAAGAATGCTGCCAGCATCTTTCTGAAACCCTCAAAATACCTTAAAAAACCTCCATGTAGATCTTTTACAGAGGAATTTGATTGCACTGATTTCCTCAAATGAACCTCTCCTACCTAAAGTAGAATAATGATTCTTGTTTCAATTCAATAGACCATATTTCTTGTCACCAGTAAATAGTTTATCATTTCAAGCAGTTGAGTAAAGTTAATTATTAAGTAGTTCTACATCTTGAACGAGGCTATGCCCAATACCATAAATACAAAGCCACTTTGCTTCCAAAACTTCCAAAGCTAACAATTTGAAGGTAAAATGATATATAGAAACTGCAACCAAAGAATATAACACACCTCTGTAGCATCCTCAGGTTTACCATCTTGTAACACCTGCACCGCTACGTGGGGGAGGATGTAGAGCCCCACCTGGGTGTTGTGCCGGATACAGGCGCTGCACGCCAGGAACACACGGGCCACCTTGCTCTGCTGGTTGACCTGTCACACATCCATGTATGCATTGTTTGAAGGAGATCCAAATTAGACAACCATGGATAATCAGTTATATTTATCTGCTTCATTTTGTAAGAGTTAAAGGTTAAACTTTTTAAATCCTTTTACTTTGGGTGTCTCTTTTTAGCTTTTATCACTTATTCAATTAATTACAAAGTTACCCGGGAGATGAGGTGTATTAGGTATCCAGTCCAGTTGCTGACCCAGTCCTTGAAGTTACCTCCCTTGGCACTCTGGTAGATGGGTTTGGGGCACTTATCCCATTGGGCCTCTGATGTCAGCTTGTATCTGGAATGGGTTAACGCATAACACAAAAGAAAATACCATCAAAGGCTAAGCAACCCAAAATAAGTTTAGCCCAGTGAACTTACGCTTAGCAACCTAGGAAGATTTGGCACTATTTGGAGGACAGCTCACAACACAAACCTGGAGGACAGCTTACAACACAACACAAACCTGGAGGACAGCTTAGAACACAACACAAACCTGGAGGACAGGAGGGGGATGAGAATCTCCTGCATGTGTTCCGGGAACTTGTTCCACAGTTTGTTTGGAGTTTCCTTCCCCTCTGATATCTCATAGATCTGCAACAGGTCTTGTAGGGCAAACGCTGAACAGTCCTGTAGTAAATTATTCATAGCTTTATTTAATCAATATCTTTATTTGATGTTATTACTATATTGTATGGGCATGTCATCCTCACACAGATGACATCAAACTTGCATCAAATGATCAACAATACTTATCAATGCTAAAACTTTATACTAAGATTTTTTCAAATGATCACGAAATATTTCAAAATCTTATGTATCCCCTTTTCAACAAGTTTTGATTTCTATGTATAGGTCACTAAGCTAAACTTATATTATTTGAATATGCACCTTGCACTGTGTGCTTGTTTACAGATCAAAATACACCTCATTTAGCGACTGCATCATGGCATAGGCCTGTGTCAAAACAAAACTTTTACTTATGCATTCAGTTTTTTCATTGGCTGAAATATTGCCAGTAAGTTGCAATATTGTCCGGCTAGGGGAAATTGCATGAAGCCCGAGAAACCTTCATATTAAGACGGAGGTTGTCTAGGTATTTATGATGGGGTTACCTCTGTTGGGAGAAAATGACAGTTAAGGTGATCATATCCATATATCAAACAAAAGTCAAACCTGTATTCTTGGTTCTGTTGCAGACAGGAAAGCCTTAAGAACCTCGTTGATGAGACCCACAGCAAAGTTGCCGTCTTCTACCGAAGCTTTGAACTTGCTGGATTCCTCTTTTGAATTACTTGTCATCAACTCCAATCTGTCAAGGGCAACAAAAAATTGTTTTGATTATGCATAGAGCATGAATATCAACAAACAGTTACCGTATTCGACGTGATAAGCGCCCGGGGCGCTTAAAAAATTGGTAACAGGGGGCGCTAATTAAAACGATAAAAATTGTCCTCAAGTTTAGTCTTCAAAGTGTTTTCTTACGATACACATGTCTTTGAAATATGGTTTTATAAGTTTTATCATTTTGGTGGTGGCTGGGGGTCTTGAAATACCCTGTATTCTTCACTTTAGTGGAAGTAAAAGACTTATTGCAAGACTGAAAAACCTTCCTCAATGAATCAGCATGCAAGGTAAGTAATGTTGATAGGTGGGCGCTAAATCAGGACGCATATTGTTCACTCAAAAACGTGGTGGGTGGGCGCTTATAGGGGAGTGGGCAGTTATTAAGTCGAATACGGTATTTTCTATTCTATTCTTAATTCTTACCAGATATAATATTGTTAATAATAGAACTTTTTTTCAACTGTAGTTTTGTGTACAAAGGTACACAACTATAAATGTAATTCTTTATTGAAAAAGCCGTCTGACGGGGAAAAAAGGCATATAATGTAATACAGTTGTTTAATCATTTTTGTTTCTTGACATTTATTTTGGACCAGGTGCATAGAGTTTAGATACGCTGAACATCATACGAACTCGTCGTAGTTAGGTCCAATTTCTCCTACTATTGGAATTTTTGCAGACAGAAAACAGATCTGAAACACCAAATAAAGCAAGAAGTTACCTTCCCGGGTCGATGGCTCCGAGCTCCCCCAGACACTCTGCATACAGTAGCTCCACCTGTGCATCAGCCTCCCGACATCCCGTCATCAGCTGTGAGGTTTTAGTTTGGTTAGAAACACATAATTGATTTCATCACTACTAATATGTCAGCTTTCCCAAAACTATCAATATGTAATGAAAGCTTATTCAATTCCTTATATCAATGAATCAAGATTTCAGACATCATGTCATGGTAATTGTAGATAACTCTATAACTGGGTTAAATGAGGCAACATATACACACGAAATGTGATTTTATCACTTGGTCAGCCTCTCCTATACTATGTTATGAAGACTTTACAAATTCAAATCAATCAAAAAATATTTCAAAACAAATGGATAAGTTGCTATACTTGACCACATTCAATTATTATTCCTCATTCATTACAAAGGTTCTTAAGTGGTTTTAGTATTGACACAAGTTTAATGATGATATCACCAACACCTACCACGGAGACAAGCTGTGAGATGATTGGGTCCACCACCTCTCCGTCCATCACATACTCGTTCAGCATAAGCTGTGCGGAGACAGGTCAAGTATCAGCAACAAAAACACATCACCTCACGTTCATAGTAGGATATATGTTTTCTCTTGACAAACAGCATGTCTATCTCAATTAGAAACATTTAAGAGTAGAAATTCAATCGTATAGAGCTTTAATACTTTTTTATCTTGGGTATAAAGAACATTCAATATTGCATTCTACTGGTTGTTTTTGTTCACAGAACTATATTGCAGACCTCTCACCTTTTCTTCCCTTAGCAATTTCCTCAGCTTTGACAAAGCATGTCTCCTCACATCCCTGTTTTCATGTGTGATCCCTTGTATAGAATAAGCAAGCCTTGTCTTCAGGTCAGATTGTCTATGCAATATAAAAGTTAATTTGTAAGCATAACGCAAATCATGAAGTCCCCCAATCAAAATGATGTAACAAACCATTCAAAATCTATGTACGATATAACAAATCTAATTAATGGTTTAGAATATATAAATCTAAAAATCACCCATAACACAAAAGAATACTGTTATTCTAGATTATCTACCTTGACGGTCCATCTGCGTATTTCTTCAGTACAGCGTAAGCATCAGCCAGCTCAGGGATGTCAGGCAGGAAGTAGATCTCGTGGAAGTGTTGATGTAGAGAACCTCTGAAACATAGAAGAGAGAACTTGTTTTATAAAAACTGATCAGCGTTAAGAAAAACAACATTATTTATTATTGACCACTTCCCTTCCAAGACAAAAACTTGCTGTCTTAATCACAGGATCATTCAAATCTTGCTGCATCTTATCATGTTTTCTGCATACGGTATCTTTTGCATACAGTATCTACAAAAATCTTCTTGAGGATACCGCTTATCGACAATGAGGGGATTGCATTCACACTGTAAATCAAAGAGCAATGCAGCAGTAAACAAATTTACCATTGTAAGAGACTGTTGGCTTACTGAAAGAAATACTAATAGATTTTATCAAGAAGCCTATCAAGCACCTGCTCTCGACGATCATGTAGTTGAAGATGTCGGCAACTTGTTTTGGGAGCTCCTCCAGGAGTGGAAGTAAAGTCGCTACAATCTGGGACAGCATGGTGCCCAGCAGCGGGTAGTCCAGACTGGAAATGTACATTTAAATCGCTGTTTAATTTGTAAACAATAATTTTCTAAATATCATCAAAATGTAAGGAAGGAACAAAACTTATGATATTGATAATTAGGATGTAGAGCAGAATTGATTATCTCGACATTTAAAGATTAGTGAGTGAGTTTAGGCAATATTTCAGCCATTAGCAACATCAAACATCATTATCAAGACTAAATTTTTTTTCATCTTTGCAACTTTGCTATTTAGGGTTTCTGATTATCTTAAGGATTGTCTTAAAAATTATTATTTATGTTTCTTAATCAATGATCTATAGGTCATACCTTCTAACAAAGCAGTTCCATGCCCGACATGAAATTTCAACAAACTGACGGCCAAGTCTGAAAACAGAAAAAGTATTTGGTTATCCTGTTTGCAACCAATTTATCATTGCAGATACTGATTCTGATAATAATAATATTAATAATGAATTTTATAGCGCCTAAATATCCAATCATTGATTGCTCAACGGCGTTTAATGATTAAACATGACGAGAGAGAGAAGACATCTCACCTAAGAGTGTTCATCACTTTGTGCCGTATGGACCCGATGTGTTTCGATCCCATCAACCGGATTATATCAATCAGACTTTCCATAGCCTTCAAATAGAAAAATAGTTGAATGGAGAGTGATAACAAATATTGTACAAATACTCTTTCGCCTTTAAAAGCAATGTTTTCATGCAAAATGCATATTGTTCTGCTCATCATTTTTTGCTAAAACCGTAACATAATCTCTGTTACGACTTTCATTATATCCTGTAATTTGGTACTGATCAATAAGGACATGTACCACTAAAGAAGGTTTGAATGCTTGAACATTTCCATGTATTGAGAATTGACTAATCCTTCAATCCTGCTGCATGGATAACTTACTGCGTGAGGGCTAAAACCACTTGAAGTTAAAAAAAATGATACCTGTCACAAACAAAATTATATGTAAGTAACAACAAGTACTAAGCGCAGGGCTAATCATGATGTAGAAGTCTATTTCTAAAAGATGAAGGCGCATTTGAAGCCCTAATGGAAGACTGCTGGGCCAAGTAAGGGAGGTAATAAAAGTATCAGGTCGGGCCCATGATTGGTCCAGAGTATATAGTGTTGAATTATCAGAAAGCTTACTCTGGATTATCAAGGATGGAAATTTAGTCACTGAAGAATTATTTTTGAATAATATATTCTGCAATTATGGTTATAACAGATAACTATGCCTAAAGGAGTTAAAATACTTAAGAAAAGATAATTAAATCTTGAAAGATTTGTCATGTTCATACTGTTCTTAAGGGCAAACTGAAGGTGTTCTAAGTTTGTTCTAAGTTTGTAAAAAAATTTCCTCATGTAGAAACAAATTTTTAAATGTAAAAATGTCAATCCACAAATGATGTACAATCTGCTTAATGCCTCTAATCATGAAGTTATTCAAAATGTTGCCAAATATATAAAACAATTGATGAATTGAATGAAATCGCACGTACAATTCAACTTAAAGTCACGTGTCTATACCTCAAAAACTCAACTGTACTATGGGACATTGAGCCAGAAATACTGAATAAACATGTCTGTCTGTCTGTCTATCTATGCCTAAAGGAGTAACAGGAATGTGTAAAGTTTCTCTCCTCACCAGCTGTTTGTCTTCTGGCGGAGTGTTGGAGTTAATCAGTTGTGAGTCAAACGATGCCAGGACTCCTAGTAGACGAGGCTCCAAATAGTCAGCCTGCATAAAAAGCATTCAAACTTATTATATCTTGAAACCTTTTTTTACAAAAAATTCCATTTTAACATATCTTCTGAAGATTATTTATCAAGGGATGAGTATTCAAAGGTGTCGACCTATTTGTTTACACCATATATATATATATATATATATATATATCATTATCTAATGTAACATGATTAAGAAAAAAAACGTTCTTCTTTGGAGGTTCTGGTCAAAGACTTCAAAAGGACATCCTATTATTGTTCTTGGCATCCTTCTCACCATTTGCTCTGCGGTAGTGATATCTTTAGGACCGCGGTAGTTCTCATCGTGAGTGGACAGCGTCCTCAAACCATTGAATACCTGGAACATCATTGGACAATTGAAATTGATCACAAGGGGCAGACTAATTCAGAGCATGAGTAATTTGGAGTCCAATGCCCTTTTCTAAGTTTTTTTCTTGGAATGAAGTCAACCTGAAACACATTTATTGCTGTGCAGAGCTGTGAAATATACGACTCTTTTTTTTTTTTTTTAATCAACTTTTTATTCCAGAAACCCTGTTACAATTAGGACTGCTACCCAGGGTAGTAGAAGTCCAAATGACAATTAACATACTGGATTTCCAATAAGAGTCCAGGTTCAGATGGATTTACTTATGAAATATACGACTCTTAATGGGGACTGGAAGTGCTACTACATTGGTTTATTTACAGGATATTCAATAAGATAGATAAGAATCTAAATTGAATTTTTTTTTATCTGACAAATGTGAACTAAAACAACCGAGACAACCAGTGCGAACCTGCTGGTAGTTGGAGCTGAGATGGAGAAGCAGCTCGTTGTGGAGACGCTGGAAGTCGAGGCGGATCAACTTGCCCAGATTCATACCGGCCTCCGACTGGAGACAAAGTGTACAGGTTTTGAGTAACACTATAATGAATTACAGCAGTTGAAAATTTACTTACACATAAAATTTGATTTTATGTACTGCATGTTTATCATAATTTTATTTGTAAGTTCAAAATCATCACATAGATGTATGTTATACTCCGCTTAGTGATATTATCATTGCTTGATAAAGGTTTAAGATTATAAAGAAGCAACTCGCTAAGTAAAACTCCATGGGACCATGAAAAAAAGTTATTTCTTATCAAACAATTTTACTTACAATTCCAACAATAAAAGTAATGGCAGGACTGGAAAACAATCACTACCTTACTAGGTACTTATTCAGTCTAGTTGCGACTGTTTACTAAAGCATTGCTCTCATACATAAAAGTTGAACATTAATAAAGTCTTGTCCATATCCTTCACATACCTGCAGGAAGGCTAGCGCCTTCTCCAGTTCCGAAGCCTGACAGAGACGCACCAGGTAGGAGAAGATGTACTTCATGTTCTGTGCCAGCAACAGTCGTCTTGTCTGTAATACAGAGAGAATGGTTTTTTCTGTTCTATACTCAATGATCAATCGTTGACATGATAGGGTTATTGTCAAATATGTCTAACATGAGGTTTTGGATTATTCAAGAATGTCCATTTTGTAAAGAGAAAAAATGCCTACTACCTTTCCATAAAAAAGAGAAGTTTTTTGACAACTTTACAAAATTTCACATATTAGGTTACAGTGGTGCATTAAGGTATTTTGATCAAGAGAGGGTGATTTCCATGACATGAAATAGGGGGACCATTTTATGACTATATATATATATATATATAAATATATAGAGGTAAAAAGATGAAGAAGGTCTCACGTGAAGTAAATAGATATTTGAAAATAAAATACTTCAGACGACCCTGCTGTCATTTTAATGACTGGATGCGTCACATTTTGACTTGACTTGATATCAAGTCGAAATATCTGTAGGCATGCATCTAAAATAATGGACACAACAATACTCTTCTTTAACTTTATATGGGTCAATTTTTTTCACAAACTGTCATGCATCGACTTTTACTTCTCTTTTCACAAGAAATACTGCAACAATGAAGTCTAGATGCAACGCTTCTGAGGCACTGAGACAAACACAGACGAGCTGATGTGCAAGACTCCCTTTGTCTACTCACATTCATGTTGGAGAGGGTTGAGATCATCTTGAGGAGGTTGGAGGCCACTGGGGTCGCCTTGCTCACCAGGAAGGGAACAATGTACTTCTCTGATCCCTGGAACAATCAGAAAAGCTTTAGCCATTGATTCTACTAACCTACATGATGACTGATAATGCCATGTGAATTTTCTAGTGATGCAACAAAAGCTTGTTTCAATTCAGGGAGTATATTAGCAGAGGTTGCTTATATGAGGGGGACCACCTTTTGAACGCTTATAAATATATACCCCTTCTCACAAACAACCTGTGTACTATTTTTGGTTAGTGTGGCATCTGCAAACATTAGACAGATTTATTAAATCACCGGATGATGCTGCACTAAAGATGATGTAGCAAGCTTGGAGACAAAGTAGCTCATGCCAGTACTTGTTTAACAGCAGGATCTGTTTCTGAAGGTATACTTGCTAACAACTGCACTAATGCTGTTCAGAATCTATTTGGTAAAATTTTTCCCAACTGACCTGTATAAAAGCCTTCACATCCTGATACTTGAGAGTTCGAGCAACTTTGTGTAGAATCATCTCCGGACTGATCTCACCACCAGCTGTGCAGGCATCGTGCATCGCCTCCACCAGGAACTAAAACTGAAAAGTGTCTTATTCCTTGTCAAGAAACATTTTTGACAAGTTCCATTATGTGATTTTGGGTTACGAGTTTTAGTCTTGGTAATGGTGGTTGTCCTTTTGAAATAGCTTTTCAAGACTTCATTGCCTTTGTGAAGCAGTTGAAACCAACAAATACACTGAATAAAATGCCATACTCAATATGAAAGTGTTCATAGAGTCAAAGAGTTCATTCGGATATCTGAAAACTAGTCCTTACCTGTGATCACATAACCCCAATGTGGGATTAGGGGAGGCTTATTTTTTGCACAACTAAAACTACTCACTTTACAGATGCCTTGTCTGAACTTGGTGAAGAGATTCTGACAGCTGAGTTTCTTGTGGCTGGCAACAGCGTGAAGCTGAAGAAAAATTACAAACATAAGACAAAACTAGATTTGTTATAAACTGCATTGATTTTTGATTAACAAATGAGATTTACTAGCAAAGATTCATAACATGCCTTATCACTAATGACAAGTATTTATAGAAACTGGCCAACTCATGTATCCTGTCATGATATGGGGACTTTTGAAAATTGGTAACAGTCAATGAAGTGACTCCAAATTATTAAAATGATGAGGCTAATGTATGTGGTAGAACAAAATATAAAAATTTGCAATTGTTAAATGTTAATTTTTTTTTGTAATGAAGGAAACTCCCCGTTTCCAATTTTCACAACGCAGCTTGCTTACTTGGATATCTCTTTTTATCATTTACAAACACAGTACCTCTTGAGCGGCTACAGCGGCTGTGAGTGGGACGACAGAGAGCAGACTCTTCAACAGACTCACTAGAACCACGAGGAGCAGATCATTCTCTGCGTACCTGAAATACAGGTGTGCACCGACTTAACAGAATGATCAACATCAGAATAGGTAAAGGATATGTTCAATCTGCTTGGGACTAACTTGAAAAATAAAGAGAAACATGTTTGCGTGTTTAAGATAATGAACATCAGACCGAAATAATACTTTATCATTAAGTCCTCTTTGTAAAGATAGACTTCAAATCATACAGTCCTATTTATAATATAAAAAAAGAGCCACTGGCTCTGTATATCAAGAGGCTATCTATAAATCATTTCATAAATGGTTACAGGGCCATCATGTGGATGTCACAGGATCGTTAAATTGATCTAGAGAAAGAAGATGAAAATATATGAAGATTAAATAGTTTATAGACGGACGTCAGATACCATGCCAAGCCATAAGCGAAGCAGGTGAGCTAAAAATATCTCATTGGTTTTGGTGGTCGAAAAAAATAATTTGCAGGCTGTGACAAATCCTACCTGCCGAGCGTTCCGATGGTTTGCAGAACAGTCTCCTGGAGACGGATGTTGTTGTCGGTGAGAGCCTGGAAGTAGACTTGCTGCAGGCGGTTCATGATGAGTGTGTCCACCCCCGCCTTGCTCTCCCCCTCCCCTTCACTCTTCTCCCCCAGCAGGTGATGAATCTCTCGGCTGGTTAGCAACATACAGGTTAGGTGAGCTGTTTTTTAGTTTAACTCTACTTTGAAAGTATCTTCCATTCATAATGAAATGAAGGATTAAAAATTCAAATATAAATGTGGCTCGGTATTGAGACACAACCATTACATGTAGACTGTAACTAGCTGACATTGGGAGATACTGCAGTGTTTGCCACTAACATGGCAATAATTAACAAAGACACTTTTCCTACTGTTTTACCTTAGATAAAAAGCATGTTCTGGACAAACATATGTCACTAAATACAAAGACGACAGTTATAATGCAGCTCCTTAATCAACTCTACCTGGTATATCTGTAATCTGCAGGTATCTCAACAGAGTCTTTGGATGGATTCAATTTTTATAGCCGTGCTTATCACCATGTAGCAAACAATGAACAGTTCTTTCATGAACTAATTTCTCTAACACAAGACAAAGTTGCTAAGAAACAGTATTATTTCCCTGTGAACTCTAATGACTGTGTGTTCACCCACCTGAACTGTTTGCGGACAAAGTAGTCTCCATCGTCCACTAGAACAAGACACTGGGTCAGCATGGAGGTCATCACCTGATTGTGGGCGCGGACACTCAGGTGGCCAAACATCTGCTTTATGCTCGAGATGAACGCTGGAATTTCAGGTATGTCTTATTGTATAATCATATATCAAAACCATTGTGCAATGAATTGCATCTTTGCAATGTTTGAAATTTCCAAATAAGCTCCTGAGAAAAACATGATAAAATATTTTATGGCCCAGAGTTTAAACGTATAGATATTATTTGTTTATGATAGCTGAATCACCTGTCTTGACAGAGACTGGTCCTTTATCCAGAAGACGCATGAAGGGACTGAACATGGCGGGCTCGATGCCCTTTGATCTGTCCTTCTGGGAACTGGGAGCATCCTTTCCTGGAACATATCAGGAAGTATTCAGAGAGCAAATCAAATAACTAAATAATCAAATAATCAATAAAACCATTGCTATAAGGAATCAAACAGGCACCACATACATGCACATGGCTATAGTTTACCAAAATCAAAATGATTGGGAAGACAAAGAGGGTTGAGTAAAAGGCAACTCAGCGAGCTTGAATTTGTAGTAGGCTTAACTTGTTGGATAAGCAGTAGTTGCCATTTAGGGCAGCATATTAGATACAACTTTATAATAGCATATCTTTAAGAAAAAATAGTTCAGAAAATTAATTCAAAGTTTTCCCAGGTGATTAACTTGATTAGGAGAACATATCTAATGACCAAGGGACCTAACCGGCACCACAAATATGCACATGGCTATGGATAACTATAATAAAAATGATGGGGAAGACAAAGAGGGTTGGGGGGAACTTGTGTAGTAGAACAAGGCGTACTGGCAATTTAGGACAGCATATCAGATACAACTGTGAACAAGTACATTGAAATGAAAAAATAGTTTCAAAATTTAATGAAAAGTTATCCCAGGTGATTAACTTGCCTCCCTGCAGATTGTCACACATAGAACACTTGATCTCACAACTGTTGTAAAGGGGCTCACTGGACATGGAGAAATCATCACTGAAACCATGTATTTGTTGGCATAAAAACATACAACTTCAACTGAAAGAGGCAAACAAAAGAAGAGATAATGAAATATAATACAATACCAGATCATGTAACTAAGTCACACATGGAAAAACTTGATTTTCTCCAAGTTATTGTAAGCTCTGCTTGAGCGATATTTCAGCCAATACTATACTCTTACACTGAAGTGATCTGACTCATTGTTATCTCTCTGGGAACATGCAAGGAACCTACACATTAGCAACATACCTTTGTTCTACAATTGAACAAATTTGACCATCGATAAATCCATTAGTTTTTCTAATATTAAGAAGTCTGAGGTCCAATACACCTTTAATAGCAATTGCAAACATTAAGGGCTAAAATACTACATTTCTCAGCGAGAGCATAAGCAGTGTCAATTACAGAATATCTCAACTTGAAACATCCATACCCAATTTGTTACTTCATAGATATGTTGACATTGTCAAAGTATTCTCACTTACAACTTAAGGACAGCTTTGCGACTGACAACACAGGCGATGATCCCCAAACTTCTGGCCAATGTTTCTATGATGGTCGGATCTGTGTCGTCTATCAAGGGACTGAGGATAAAACATCATACAATACATACAAGCAGGGATAAGGAAACATATTCTACATGTGACGTGACACTATGTTATATTAAGTTGAGGAATCTTGGTGTGAAATGACACTTTGTGTGAACTGAATTAACATTATGGACTCATTACTGAAGGGAAAAGAGCCTGCCAAGTCAATGTTGCAATTTGATGCAATGAAACCTTTGAGTTTCACCTGCAACATACAACTTTGTCAAAGCATACTAAAATTGGTTGAATAGATTTTAGTATCACTCTAGTTTTTATCAATTACTTTCCTTTTTTTTATCAAACATTAACTTCAATTTCTAAAATATTTTGTTCAAATTAACACAAAAGAGAAACAATGTGATAAGAAAATAACAGAAAGTGATGTACTGCAAGAAATCCTTGATAAGGTGATTGCCATTTGGTCCCAGGTTAAACAGAAACTCTGGAACTGTCTTCAGTGAAGTTAGACGTAGAGCTGGGTCACTGTCGGCCTGGGGATAAAACATAAAGAAACTTTAGTCTGAGTGGGCTATTATTTCAAATTTTTTCAACATTTCCTGCGTGACAAATGCACAATAGTGCTGTCAATATTTGCGTACTTACAAAGGTCTGAGTGTAGATGTGTATTCTCCATTTGGAAGCAACATCTTTGGGCAGGAAGGAGAGCACCTTCAGGCAGTCACAGACGATTGAAGCATCTTGAAAATAACGAGAAATACCATAATGTCAGTCGGCCAAATGTTAGAAGCATACTGTGTTCTAAAAGATTATCTGTAGACCTTGGTTTTCACAGTTAACAGAACAAATTGAGATATCTATGTAATGTACATAGATAAGCATATACTATAGATGTTGACTGGGTGTATCTGCAGATATTTTTCCAATGAAAAGAATTGTCTTACCAAGTGCATCAGACAGTTGGTTGCTGAGCTGAGCAATTTCGTTAGCTCGTACAGGTCTCAAGTCACGCCAGGATAGATCATTCTGAAATCAGTGCAAAAAAGTGCACTATCAAGATGAGAGAATTTTTTGGACATAACACTCGTTCTATGTTGGCATTCTCAACATCATGTGCTTTGAAACATTAGAATCAAATGCCGATTTATTGGATAAAATAAAAATGTCCTCATTCATCACAACCTCAACTAAGAGAATTCAAAATGTAAAAATCTCACTTAACTCAACATTAACATTATTATTTATTGGATTATCATGGGTTATTATAATGTATTCCACTAAAGAATAATTATTTCATTACTGTTATTCTTCTTTCAGTAATCATTGGGGATATCTTACCGGAAGCCATGGCAGTGACAAGATCCAAGCATATTCACTAAGGAGGTCAATTTCGGCAAATACTGTGTCTGTATATCAACACAAATAAAGCATTCAATTCTAGTCTTTCTGCGAGTTCTTAGATTTAACATTCTTAAACAGTCAATTACAACTTCCTTTACAAGGGGATAGTCCCTACATTGATACTGGATACAGTGTTGAGCAAACATTCAAGCCACCTCCATTTCTTCAGTCACAAGAGCAGGTGGAAACATGTACTTATGTGAGAACAGAAAAACAAATCTTTCTAAGATCAAGTGGTCAAGAGACCATCTTGGACTTATCATTTAAAAAAGAATTGTACAATTAAAAAATAGATCTAGCAAGGAAAATGTATCAAAAAGATTACATAGTTATTAAGTCACTATTTACAATTCAACCCCTTACAAAAAAATCTACAGTGCTGCAATAGCTCTGCTTCATTGCAGCAATGTTGCATCTTTGAGTGAAACATTGTCCTAGGAGTGAAACCGTTGTCCATCATTTTTACGTCGTAAACTGATCATTAACCACAACGGTTCCGCTTAAATGAGCAAGGTAAAACAATGCAGCAATGGTTTTGCTTTACACTACTGGGTGAGCTGAGAAGTTAATCATCTACTGAAAAGGTATAATTTGTAAACAAAACATCCTTCTAACCATCATTTTTGTTGTTGTAGTTATTTGGTCAAATGAAAAAATGTCAAAAAAGATCAACCTGCAAAAATACTTTGTTCAAAATATTCCTATATTAATATTCAAATTTTCAGGGAAGTATTTTCTACCATGGGACATGAATAAAATCTTAGGAAGTTTATTGTTTAAAAAGAATCTAAGAATATACTTGTTTTATTGAATTATGAAATATTGTACATACATTCATGAGCTGTTTAGATTGTTAAGAGTTTAAGTCATACCATGAAAAGGGAATACTTTATTTTCAAATATAATTTTCTTTACATTTACTGATAATACATCCCAGTTTCCTAATATAGATTATTGCTTCATATATGTGATTTATTATTAGATTCAATTTACATAATATGATCATTTATGTTGAAATCAAAGTTATTTCTTGATAGTCTGAGTGTATGTGAATGGAATATATTTTAAAACAAAGTCATTGCATGATTGATTGAATATTTGAAAGTTTATAGTTGGTTGTTTCCAGTTGATATGTGATCATGCATAATTTGAGGTTTTACAACTTAACCATTTGTATGTCCAATGAAACTTAATTCATTTTAAGTTGTGAATAGTTAATTGTATACAGGGTCTGTATTCAATAGGTGTATCTAATTGACGCACTACAAATTATAGGAAATAATTAGCATGTTAAAATGCAAAATATGATAAAAAAAAGAAGTTATAAATGAATAGTCATTCCATGCATATATTTGAATTGGATTTTAAGAGTTAGATAACACAGAGAAGAAATGAACACAATATCTCGCAACTGGCACATAGTCCATATAAAAGTATAAAACGTCATTGGCGACATAGATTATGATGGGTTGAGCTTTCATTTTAGTAGGGGACCAATGAATAGAGGGGAGAAAATCCACCCATTGTCCATGGCTGTAAACAGTTTTGTTAATTGCTACCTTAATAGGTTCATGACTTCATGGATCATTAAGTTGTTAAAATGTTTGTACAGTAAGTTGTTTAATAGATGTTATTCAAAATGTTTAATTCATGTTGTAATTCATAGAGCCATATTGATATCTTATCAAATTCTTATTAAGGATTTCGTTCTCAAGACTTATTTATTTCAACTTTTATATCCATGTACATTCGTACATAGATACTTTTTTCATAAACAGGCTGTCTGTATGTTTAGATGTTTAGTTGCTTAGTATCTAACATCATGTACAAAAGGTTAAATTGTTATATTAGGTTATGATCAGAGAGTATCCTTGGTTAATTTCACATTCAACTTATGTTATTAAATTGAGATTAATAGCAA
Source organism: Phorcus lineatus (assembly GCA_921293015.1). Taxonomy (NCBI): domain Eukaryota; kingdom Metazoa; phylum Mollusca; class Gastropoda; order Trochida; family Trochidae; genus Phorcus; species Phorcus lineatus. The sequence continues at coordinate 4,434,426 of OV121081.1, read as the reverse complement.
ATATAGGAAACATTGATCTGTAAAATAAAATTTTAAAAGGTATTGTTCTCTCAATATTCCATCTGCTAGATATTCAAAGTACACACCTAGAGAGAATTGTCTTCAAATACACAAAACAATTGAATGCAGATGAATTGGTCATTCACTTTTTTATTTATTTGATTTAAGACTTCAAATTAAACATATAAACAATCATTCCTGAAACATGTCTGGTTTCAACAAATTCATTTGCCTTTTAAATGATTAATACATATAAACAAAGTCTTAAGGTTAGGTGACATCGTTGATAAAAATCTATTGGTTACAGTGATGGAGATGGGTGGAGCCTTCAATAAAAAAAATGACCAATGAAATAAGGTTATAATAGGTATCCATTGTCTATAACAGTTTTATTGCTTTGACAGCTGAATCAATTTGTTGGTCATTAAGCTGTTAACAAGTTTGTTTGTTTAGTAAGGGACATCAGTTACCTAATTACATTTTATTCAAGTTGTGTTTCCAGTTGAATTCAGAGGAAATACCTTGTACGTAACCTATTAGTTCATAATTAATCACAATTAACATTTTAATGAGTTTAGTTGCTTACTAGTCACATTACCTAACAGTGCCTCTATAGATATTGATCACTCAATTATGTGTTATTTCAAACTGGAGACCAAAAGTGGTATTGGATCTCTTGCTAACGAAGTTGAAATACCAATCTAATCTCAATACCTTATATGAAACTTTAAAAAGAAATTTATTTGAATTCCTTAAGTTTATTAGTTGATTGACTTTGGACAATTATTTTGGAAAAGGAAGTAAGGAAATATGATTATTTAACTGAATAGTCTATGTCCAGAAAATTTGGATTGTTTTAATTTAATAGCCTGTTCGTCTTTATATCTTAAAGAATGCAGTTTGTTTAAAATTGTTTCATATTGTTTAGTTTTTCAAACATATTATTATTAAGGAATTATTTCTAGGTGTTGGAAGAAGTCATTTGCTCCATAGATTTCTAAATGCTTTTCAATTCTCTTTGATTTCAAATAATCTCATTTTGAATATGTCCAAATAATCTACATTAATCATATAAAGGGAATATATCTCTTGCTTTTATAGATGACTGTACGCCTTCAAAACATATAAGTTGAAAAATTCCCCTTAATCTAAATTCTTATCACATATCAGATAAGTTGCAAATAAACTTGAAAAGTTCAATGTTGTTGAATATATCTAAGCTGATATGATTATACATTTTATGAATTTAACGGATATTTATGAATTCATCCATATATTTTATTCATTTCATCATTTCAAGGTAAGAATATGAATTTTTATCAAAATCCTTGACTAAAATTTATATCCATTACTCATTTCTTAAGAAGTTGTTGCCAAGAAATACCTTGGGTTTTTTTAAGACACCACTTCTAAATGCCATTCAATGACTTGATCACAGTTTAAGGTCCTTTACACCATTCAGTACCTTCTGCCTCACACCTGATGAGGCTGGACATTATTATCCAATCAGAATCTCTGCAGTCTTAACCCCTTTGACTGACAGCAAGACCCAACATCCTGCCTGACCTGTCACTAACGAGGAGCAATGGCTGCCATTAGAAAAAACAACTGATTCTTGATTATTAAAATCACAGTTGCCAACAGCATAGAAGGGATAATCTTCAGTTGCAAAAACAAAAGTAAGTAGACCATTACTGCTACATACACAGTATAACATCTTAACCTTATTGATCTTCCTTATATCATGAAAGAGCTGACAAAAAATCATTGAAATGTTGGCTTCACAGCGAAAAAATTGATTTTTTTTTCAAGTCCATTCCCTTAAATAGAATATTTACTGTTGACAAGTTAAGTTGTGTTTTATTAACACTGATTTGTAAAAGTGATAATTAGTTCCTTTTCTTTGATATTATTAAGCAAAGATGGCATTGTTTACATAGGTGTGCACTGAACCATGACTGCTGTGAGAGGAGGAACAAGCCATTATATAACAGGAAACAGCTGGCACTGTAAGTATGTAGACCTAATTCTTCAATAAACATGCAGTGTATTTCTCAACTGGTTAGATTAGGAATCGCATCAGAGGGTGCACTCCAATTTACAAATAGATAGTCTTGATTAATTGTAATTTCATTTTGTGAAAACACAGACAGACTGATTGTCTAATATATGGTGTGGGAGAACTTGATACTATTTGCATATAACCTGAAATTGATAGTTGAAATTTGCAATCAATAATTGTTAGACAAATAAGTTGTTCCCAGTTTAAGTTTGATCACATGAATTTTCATTTGTTATCATTTCATAACATATGATTAGCATAACATAATTTGTATGTATTTATTTTAATATGAAATTCATTTGATAAAAATTAACACTCATAAATGTTAGTATTGCTGAACTTAAATGTATGTTAATATTTGTAATACAGGATTATTATACAAATTTTTAGAGCACTTTATATATTTATTCCTGATATTGAACTTGAAAAATGTTTTAATATAGGAAAAAGTTATCGCTGAACATTAAATTTTGGGTTTTCTGTAACTATTAAAGTTTTTACCAACCTTTGGAACAATTGTAAAACAATCACTTAATATTTATATAATTTCAAGTATGGTTTTCCTTGTATATGATAAATTCTATTCTTTTGATATCATCATCATATCATTATTGGTTATTTGTACAAGTATTGAAAGTTGCAAATTATTGTTTCAGTGTGAACAATCAACACACATAAATGGACACCTTTTGGCCTCACAGGATATATGGTTGTTCAAGGTGAGAACTAATAAACCAATGTTTGAAAGATTTTTAAAGTTTGATTGATAATTCTGCTGCTTTTTTATACAGTCAGACAAAACTAGTTTACTTCAGTATCACAAATTAAACTAGTACAAAAAAAACAACATGATATAGTATTATTTGAGTTCGTTTAACAACCACCCATTGTTTGGCATATGAGACATTATTAAAAACAATAAAACATATACTTTATACAAGGGAATGAATAGATCTTAAAAATATCTTTATACAGCCAACGATTTCTTTCAAGTTTCATTTATAAATGAACTCTAAGTCAGATATTTATCTTTTTCTATTCTCAATTTCTCAATAATATAACACAACAAAGGTAATGATAATTAGAAATTGTTTACAAGAAACAAGTTTAATGATATAACATTTTAAAAACGTTGCTGTTACTAGTTTTGTGCTTAAGTGTTTGCTCGTTTATTCTTTAAGGTGTTCACTGAACCAGAGAATACACAAAGCTGGCAAGATGAAGATTCACCGGGGGATTAAGAGACAGTAAGTACATTTAATTGTTACATAAACAAACAGATTGATAAGTGACTTCTGATCAGTTGATTTACTGATTGGAGCCACATATCAATTTATTTGTGAATTGCTTGATCTAATTGATTTCTATGTTAGGCATAAGAGTACAGTTATCCAATGTGAGATTGCCTTCTGAGATGTTTTTACACTGTTTGGTGTCTTTCTGTTTGTAACAATCATTAAATTCTGTTTCAGAATGAAGACCAGTCAACAAGTCATCAGATATCAACACAGTGAAAAGGAATTTTGTTTTGTTCAGGATTGTCTATTTACTTATTTAATGAAAAAATAATTATATGCATTCCTAAACAATCACATACACGTATAATTTTCATACAAATATAATTTTGTTAATAATATTTTAGCATTGATAAAAGTTTTCAACTAAAATAAGTGATTTCTTGTAATTAAATTGCTGTGATGAATATTCCAATAGTCTTATCTCATAATTGTTCATTTATCAGTGATTTCATTCTTGATAAATATGTGTATATAGTCTTACAATTAAATTTATAAATATTGTCTATGAAATGTTCATGATATTTGGTAGAAGCAAAGACTGTTTCAAATATGTATATCCATTAAAATTTAAAACAACAGAATCATTATTACTGATTGACACATGTACTTCATCCTGAATATATTGTTATCTTCAATGAAATGGCTTCTTTTCTTTTTCTTCATTGTAATAAAAACTTGTTGCATATATGATGTTTCTTTTGAATCATTCCTGAACCTTGATACATATATATATATTTTTGAAGTCTGATGTTAAAATATCCTTAAACCATTCTTGGACATTTAAGAAGAATCTAGAAGAAATCTATATTTAATAAGGAATTATTTTGTATCAAAGGATTAAAGCTAAGAATAAAACTACAGTTGCATATGTAGTGTTACTTTTACTTCATGATAAGTGCAACCATTGTTGCATAGAGAGTAAAACCATTGCCGAATATTGGAGTGCAACCGTTACTGCATATAAGAATGCAACCATTGCTGCATATTAGAGTGCAACCGTTGCCGCATATAAGAATGCAACCATTGCCGCATATAAGAATGCAACCGTTGCCGCATATTGGAGTGCAACCGTTCCCGCATATTAGAGTGCAACCGTTGTTGTTCACTAATTTGCCTAATGAGCCGCACCGGTCTTGCCCGCTAATTTGCATGGTAAATTCAAATTTTCAGCCGCGCCATTGTCGCAATGTTTAACGAGACCAGTGCTGCAACAGTTTTGCTACTGCCTGTTTTTTTTGTAAGGGACATTCTGTAAATATGAATCAGGAGTTAGCTAGCAAGAATAGCATCCAACTAGGGAGAGATTGTAAGATGGATACCCTGAAGAGCGAGGAGCGAGCCGATGGATCTCACGATGATGGAGAGTCCCGCACACAGACTGGGGACGCTTATGTGAGACTTGTCTTGCAGCAGGAACTCGGCCCACAGGTCGTACAGCTGTTGTAACAGTGCTCTATTCAGCCACGACTGCAGTACACACGCACTGAAATACATAGGTTAAATTGTGTCCCATAGACCCACAGCTCAAATTATGGGTCCTTTCCAAATTTTAAGAGAATATGATGCAGGATGTGAGGGGGTAAATCAATCAGCGAGTTGATATCTGAAAGTCATTTGGGAGGATGGAATTGGAATGTTCACAAAGTATAACAGATCAAAACTAATTCAAAGATGGGATCTTATATCCCTGACTGGCATTCAACAAAAAGAACAATTTCTTATGTCTGAGCAAGTGATATCTATAACACCAATCAAAGATAGCATTCAGTATAAAAAAAGCGTTAAAAAAATTATGTGAATCTGCAGAGTTATATCAGAATGGCAATGATTATATTACTTCTACAGCACTTGTTTATCATAGTAATAATATAAAATATATTTTAAAAGGAACACAGGAGCATCTAAGTTGCATCAAGGCATCTTGGTTAATATACTGACTAAAGATACATTAACTAAAACATTAATTGTGTCACAATCATACAATATAATTTCAAGATGAAGACAGATCAGATTGAGGAATAAGATGTGCATTGCCATTTCTACAGGAAGATGTGAGTAAGCATGATTGACTATGAAATCAGGCAGCCATGATGCAACACTGGACTTTGGTATTGTGTGTACCTGTCCTGACGGTTGGCCTGACCAGTGTAGTGCACAACTCCTCGTGCTGCTAGCTCCACCGGCACCTGGGATACCTTTAAAGACGTCATGTAGTCGTTCTGGGATATAGAAATATTTGTATAAGATGAATTTGAATGACTGAAATATTTTTAATAAAATTCATATTGAAAGCTAGGGGTGCATGCGAGAAGATTAGGTGTAACTGTCCAAAGTAAGGTCAGAACTGTCAAAACCTCGGGAAAACCTTTTGCATAATCAGAAACAAAATTTAAAAGATAAAATATTTTATTTTTGTAATACTTTGGTTAGCTGATTATTACTTTCTTTAGAAAATTATATATTATTACACGTCCTTTAAATCAGTTGAATCGATACACGGTCTAAACATCAGAAAAAATAACATTGAAAGACAAGACTTAAATTGAGACTAACAAAGCTAATTAAGATATTATGCACCTTTTTATTAATGATGGCCATCCTCAGTTTCTGGATAGCGAGGCCATACGTCTTAGACAATTTCTCCATGTTTCCCTCCCCATCATCTGTCAGTTTCCTAAAACATTTTGATTCCTAATCACAAAAGTCATTTAATACATCATAACATGCAAATAATCTCTGATAGCCTTAAATAATTGAAGACAAATAGACAAAAGATAAGCTATGACAGTTTCCATACATCATGAAAGTATTTACAATTTTTATTTAACGTTTTTTCACATATGAAGAATTCCGAAATAAAGCATGATTAAGAGCTATGCATATGTCGTACCTTTTCCTCTTCTGTGATAGGCCAGACCGCTTGGTATTTTTGTCTCTTTTCTCTTTCTCTGCATCTGACTCTGTTGTCTCCCTTGATTTTCCTAAATTACCATGCAGCTCTGTCACAATCAACTGGTGCAGGGGGTTCACAACGAACTGAAACAAGTTTGGTTTAAACAAACTAGTCTTGAATACTGTTAGACCAAATCATTTTAAGATATGGGAATACTAATGACTAATTTATCCATATGGAAATGAATAAAATGATCAATTTTTCAAATCATACACATTTCCCTTACTACATTTTTCGAGTCTACATTTGGTAGTTCAAGAACGTCATTGTACTATTTTCTGATTTACAATTCAGCATCACAACATTCAATACAAAACATGTCACCATACCCTATTTCGTTTTTATATGTATACAACGTTAATACTTTTCATAAACATCATGATTTTTAATGAAGATGAAAAAAATATGAATCACTATACAGGCCACATATCACAATACATATATCATATGATTAGGCATAACAATACAAAACACTATGATATAACATCACAACTCCAACCAAATATATTTTCCTATATTTCTAATGCTGTACCATACATAAGAGTGTTACCTCATAATTCCCACTTGACCCGAAGACCGCAAAGAGAGCGGTAGAGAGCTGATGGTTGTAGAACTTGAACAGCTGACTCTGCTTTATGGATGGCGGGAATTTAGCGAGGAGGTGACAGATCCAGTTGGACAGACTTCCTCTCGACACATCTGTGTGTAGTTTCGACAAACCAAACTTAACTGCCATGTCACAGAGTCGAGCGAGGTGCTTCTCTGCCTGGCCTGAAGACAGTCCTGTGATTCTCAGATGTTTGGTGTCCGCCGTGATGACGCTTTTAATGAGGTTTGCACCTGCCTCTTCCATCTCTGTGATCTCACTGTTGGACAGAGAATAGTACTTGGAACTTAAAGTATCAAATATGCTGACACAGATATTAGAGATTAATAGCTTTATCCTTGTCTTTAAGTTCACGTTACAATGTATAATTCTTTTAACTTGCTTTTTCAGATTAGAAGCAAACAAAAAAAGATAACCTTCTAGTATTTCCTCACCTTTCTTCAACATCCACACACCCTGTGAGTAACATTTCCCACATTCCTCCAACACACGCTAAGAAGTAGTTCAGCACTACGATCGGGAGACCACTTACTGGCAGCAGGTCCGACAAGAACCTCAATGAACGCTGAAAGAATCGTGAAAACTTGCCATTTCTATTGCATAACTAATATAAGGCATGTAGGCTTAAAGAGTTAAAATGACTGAGTTGTTGTGATTATCCTAAACTAAAGTAATTACATAAAAAGGAAGAGAATGCTTTTAAATATAGGTCAACTGAGAGTATTAGAGGCAATTCTTGCTTACCACTTTCAAGGGGATATCCCCAAATTCAAGATGGCAGCACATGCATCCCCAGAGTATCTGGGCATTTCGAGCATCAACAATACAGAAATCAGCCACCATGGAATGGACTATTTTCCTGCAAAAATACATTTTCAGAGATGATATTTACAACGAATAATGATAAATTTGTAGTTAAAAGAACAGAAAAACTAGTTTTAAATAGTATTTATCATAGATAAGGTATTTTGCCTCATCAACTTCCAAAATCTGAACAAATCTATTGAAGTTAAATCAATCCAAGAGACACCTACGAAAGGTTGATCTGTAGAAGTTCACAGTGCTCTGGTTCACTGATGTTGATGACCACGTTCTGTAGCGACAGTCCCTCCGCCTCTATGTTCTATAAATCAACAAAACCTTCATAAAAGACATTCATAAAAACTAGGAGATTCATTTAATCAGGTAATCAAATCATTTTGGGGTGAAATGAGTAAGTTGATATTTAGTGCTCATTTAACAATATTTTAGCAATTAGCTACTTGTAGTGTTATGAGATTAATTAATTTACCATATGATAATCTTAATATTATCGCATTAATTAATCATATGATATTCTTAATATTTATTGAGATTAATTAATTTACCATATGATAATCTTTATATTATCTCATTAATTAATCATATGATATTCTTAATATTTACTGAAAACAAAATGAATTCAAATTCATATTGCAAGTTTGAAAAAAAAACATTAACAAAACTAACCAGGCAAAATAAATTAGACATAGATCGAGGTATTGTATTTTTTATGACAAACAAAAACATTACTATTCTTATTATGCATATATCCCTAATTATTATAGTCTATTATACTGACAAAAGTACTGGCCCTCATTCGAATCTGAAACCTTACCTTGCCTGGTTCCACGAGGCTCTGTTTGATCATGTCTAGGGGCACCTGGAACCTTGTTAGGGGGATGAAGTCTGGATAGTTGTCTTCATACAGCTTCTCGTTGATTTTTACCAGATCTGTCAATGGGGAAATCAGTTTCTGCATGTTTATCACATCTAACAGGACTTTCCTCAAATGGTCATTGGAAAACACACAAAAGGTATTTACTTACAGATTGGTTCAAACAAATAAAAACTGGCATAGTATGATCTGTATCAAGACAGTCAAAGTCAATCAGGGGTAAAACAACATACCATAAACATTTCCCTCAAATCTCTCTTAATTATGGAATAAGAAAACATGCAAAGTAATTGTTTGGTAAATACTGACCTCCCAGGCTGTTAATGATCTCAGCACCGATACGTTTGAAGACGACCATCTCCTTGGTTCGGAGCACCTGTAGAAGTAGTGTGATGATCTCACGGCAGTTCTGGTGCAGGATGGAACACTCCGGCCGAGCTAGGAGACGCACAAGGCGGCCGATGAACCATGTGCAGAAAGCTGTAAGGGAAGGTAACTAGTAACTTGATACAGTTAACTGGTAATTTGTAACTTAGGTGACATGGTCCACGAATCATCAATTGAATATTGAAGAGGAAGTCGATAAACTTCCATGTCAACAGAAACAATCATGAAATCTTGAAATTTTTCAGTGTGGTAGTTAGACTACATCTACTGGGCTCTTGTGTCTTTTGAATAAAAAGCTAGGGGCAAATATGAAGAGAATCTAGCAAAAGGGAAGTACTGACTATCACAATTACACAAAAAACTTATTAGCGGCATTGAGAGGAAAATAGCAATTATAGATTTTAGAGGCATTGCCTATGCTAGTGCATGGTGATAGTAATATGAAAATTACATACAACAGGTAATTAAAGTTATGATAACACGACTTCACCTCGCCATCAATCAGTACTAACCCTTTGAGATCTGAACAACGTGATGGAGTTCCCCTGCTTTAGTGGGCGGGTCTGCTGCCGACCCAGAAGTCGGTTGTTGGAGGATATAGATCTGGGGTTCGTTCCGCAGGCAGTGCAGACACCACATCAACATGTGGAAACACTCGCTCTTGTCTCCATGGTTACGAAGGGACTCGGACACTGCATCAACACAAAGTAAATGATTTAAAAATGATGTTATTTTTCTGTTCCGAATTTTTAAAAGACAATGAAACCCTTAAGGGCTAGTGTGTTCATTATAAATGTTTTGGTTCAATAAATATTTGTCAACCTGATTGAGAAGGCAATTAGGAAGATTCATAACTCATTAACATAGGGAAACCTAAAATTGGCAACTAGCATTCAGATAGCCTCACCCTGAATACTTCAGAACCAACAGGAAGGAGGTTACAACAAATAATTTTAAACACATTTTGCTTTCTTATTTCAAATGCCCTAGTATAGATATTAGATGTTGATTTTGTGTCTTCAGAGAGACATACAGAAATGGGCAAATCTGGGAGACCTAACCGGTAACCAAGTAACAAGTGAACTCATAACTTACCAACATCAATATCAGCAAAGAAATCATCAAGAAATCTGCAGATAGATTTCCTACAGTCATACACCTCGAGACTTTTCTTCAACCTGAGATTCAAATGAATTCTGAATGAGTATCAATCCAACACTAGTTACACTACGATATTGTCAACTGACAGTATTTAGTACAGCACTTAACAAAGTGGTGACATAGCATTCTGAGAAAGAAGTGGGTACTGAATTTTCGTTTGGGAGGGGTGCGTAAATGAATATCAATCAAACAATACCATACTGTCAAATGAAAGAACTTATAAAGTACTTACTATGGCACTTTATCAGAGTGATGCCATATAATTCTGAGAATTAAGATGGATACTAAATTTTCGTTTGGGAGGGGCACGCCCTATTGGCATTGCAAATACAATTATTGAAATGATGACTTTTGATCAAAGAAACTGTGTCCACAGAAATTTAGCTAATTTACTGAATTTAAGTTCCCAGCTATACCCTTTTCTTGTTTTTACCATGTAGAATAATTACGCCTCTCAAAAATGCTGAGAGGCAATCAACAACAATAACAATTCCTTCAAAAAGAGAATATTCTTGGATTGGCTGAATTATGTTATCCCAAAATAACTTACACCCTCATTAGTAAAGGGATAATTATGAATTTACATACATGTCATCACTACATCTTTTTTAGAATGTAAACAAAATTGTGCAGATTCTTCAACTAATGTATTTATTTTAAGTTCTCCACAGGGGATTTTGAAAACCTTATGATTACATCATACATTTGGAAACATATTTAATTATTTGAAATAATATGATCAAATTTTCCAAGTTGAGGCCATTTTTTCCCTGGGAAGGTCACAAACCACATGACAACTTTCCCTTTGGAAAGTAAACTTTCAAAAACATTCTTAACAAGTGATATTATTTAGAATAAAGTTGGTACAGACTCTGCTATGATTTTCACAGCCTCTGCTAACTGTCGTTTGAACATGTTGGCATCTGTGGTTGTCTACTGTCAATCCATTTCTCACCTTTAAAACAAAACAATTTGTTAGCCTCACATGGAAAAGGCAGTCTGATTAAAATCGACCGTGTTCCGAGGAATAAAAGTTTCAAAATATTGACTCTACCGAGATTCGAACTCTATCTGTCTAGGCTCTTCAGAGGAAAGCCCCCCTGCTAGAGTCATTTTACAAAAACTTTTATTCCTCGGAACATGGTCGATTTTTATCAGACTGGGAAAAGGTGATGTTTCATCTTGAGTTACTTTTCTAAAAATGATTACATCAATCAAAATCTAGTTCGTCATATTTTCAGGATATCAACCTATGCAAAATAAAAATAAATCATTCATTAGTCAGATCAACAGCGTCTTGTCAACATGCAGCAATGCTTCTTAGTAGGAAGAATATCATTGGTGTTTTTTACTCGTAGCAGGTTACTCACATATTATTACTCTCTACTAGCTATTAGCATAAGAATTTGTTAAATCTAAAGCTTCATTATTGAAAACAATTCTGGCATGAGCAATGATAAATTAATTGTTTCATATTTCATATTTATAACTCCTTTAATTAGTTTATTTTCATTTTCTGCATAGCCACATAAATAACGTTGGAATCTCCTGGGATCTCCACTTACAGAAAGAAAATATCTAACCTAGCCTAAATATTTTACTTGTTTACTTAGCAAAACATTTTTAAAATTCATAAGACGGAGGGTTGATTGACAAACTGACAGTTGTTGATTTTTTAAAATATGTACAGATTTACTATCAAACATATGCACCAATGTCCACTGCAGTTATAAAGACACCCGAAAAGTGATGTTTTACTCGAAGTAGCTCTGTCAAAAGTTCAGGAGAGAACTTCGACTGCAGTTATCTTCCCGCGCAAGATCCAAACATTGAGTCACTTCCGGGTTTTATCTCCCTTGTTTCTAAAAATAGTAATTAGTCAATCTTCACCGGAACTGTCAACAAAATATTAGTCGACGACCGCATTTTCTAATTCTTATGGGGAGGTCGTCATTACTGAGTTGTCATTTCAAATCAAACAGCTCAACAGTTGATAAATACTGGTAAGTTGTTGTTACATGACATTCAATGTTCGCACATTTTTAGATTTAACTAATCAAATCAACACAACATTTACACTCAGCTGACAGTTAACAGTAGCATGGCTATCGTTTGGTAAGTAGCTTGGTTGGTTCATATAGTCTCCATAGTGCGCTTGTGTCACGGTGTCATTGATAACAAAATATAAATTAGATGAATGTTGGGAATAAGGGTTTGTTTTATCAAAATCGATCAAACTAAAATAAAAAACATTAATAATAGATATCCAAACCATTATAGTTTCTTTCAAGACAAAAAATATTTTTAAGTAAGGTAAGAATGTAAACTTTTAAGCAGCTTCAGACTGAATAACCTGAAATGATTTTATAATCATCTGATAAAATATCCCCCAAAATACAAGATAAAATAAAATTTAAATCTGTCTGTGTTCTACATTTAGCACTAAATTCACCTTGCCTCATAATAATCCATTAATCCTTATAAGGCTGTGTCAGCAATTTTTTCTATAAATAAATCTTACTCATAAATTTCTGCTGAAGTTGCACTTAACTTGTTTAAGATGTTCCTAGCCCTTGTCTTTTCCATGATCTTTTTGGTATTGGCTTTAGAATCGTTCAATCTATGCAATTGAGATACTTGATTTAGTTTCATCAGTTGTTTAAGGAATCAACTTTTCTAATTATGGTTTCATCCTATATTTTCTGACAATCATTATAATCACCTCATCAATAGGATATCTGTATGAATGACTGATGCTATGAGCATATTAAGTGTTTATATAGTGTTAATCTCATAATTACACATGATCATATTACAAAATGTATTCTTACTATGCTTTGTTAAGATTCCTTTTCTAGTTACAATTAATGAGCATGATAAACGATGCAGGCATAAACATACATTTGACTTAAACAATTTGTTTTACTGAAAATGAAACAAAAACATAAGAATCTATATTTGTTTACATTCTAGATAACAATTAACCCAAAATAAAGGGTTATCTGAAAATGGCAGAACAAAATAAACAATCTCCTGGAAAAACGAAATCCAAGAGTTCTGAAAGGTTTGTCCCATACATTAGAGGGTTTACTCCACGGCCAAAAAAGGAAAGAATGGAAGCAATTGGGTTTGACGTGAAGAATATTCCTCTACCATACAGTCCAATTCCTGAAAATGATTTCTTTAGTCCTTTACAAAGACCAACCCACATTGATGACTGGCTAGCAAACAATCATGAAGATGGCCAAACATTCAGGGGGTTTCAGTGGCAGTCACCATGGTTGACTAACAGGAGCCAGAGAAATTGGAAGAAGGAATACAAGGGTCATGGCAAAACTCTATCAGATCGATATCCCGGAGGAAAGATCTACATAGTTCCAGTTGGTAATATTGACCCCGCCTATATCAGAATGGAAGATCTGATGCATTATGTGGAGGAGTATCTATGTATCCCTGTAGAGTTAGCTCCAGGCATGAGGCTTGAGCAACAAGAAGATTCTCTCTCCCTGGTTGAAGAGTCAGGGGAGAGAACTGATTTAGAGATGAGATACAAGCCAGAAACAAAACACTCACAAATTAGCATACTGTCAATCCTCCCTGAAATAAAGTCAAGACTGCCGGATGATGCCCTCTGTCTGATTGGCCTTACCATGCATGATCTGTATGGAGATGAAGAGGATCTCTTTATGGCCGGACTGGCTCAGTGGAATGAGAACATAGCAGTTTTCAGCATATTCAGATATGACCCTCTTCTCACTTTTTCAACGGAACACTGGTATGATGTCAAGTCAACTGTTGAAATGTCAGATGATGTGAGAACCAGGTTGATCCTGCAGCGAAGCTGTAAGCTGGTGGTCCACGAGATCGGTCATCTCCTGGGCATCGACCACTGTGTATACTTTGACTGTTGCATGAATGGGTCTGGTCACCTGGAAGAGGATTTCAGACAGCCCATGCACCTGTGCCCTGTGGATCTTCACAAGCTACAGGTGCTCACAGGGTTCAGTGTGATTGAGAGGTACGAGAAACTGCTGCAGTTCTACAGGAAACATGGCCTAGATGAAGAAGCCGGCTGGGTCAACAGGAGGTTACAGTTCATTAGAGCAGGGACCAAGGGAACAGCAAACAAGAAGAAAACTCTTAAGAAGAAAGAGATATTGAACATTTAACTGTGACTGAGCAGAGTGATTTTCAGTGTTCACTATATGATTGAATCACATTTCCCCTTCTGAATATTAGTTTCAAGTCAGTTTTTTCATTCATTATCAAATGTGAGAATCTTTCTTAACCTTGAACAATGTTAATATGGCACATATATAATTCAGAAAATGGATACTTAATGTTATGATTGATGACTTAGTTTTGTATTTTGTATTCTTACCCAAGCACCAAAATGCTGGGTTTTACTGTTTTCATAATGGTCATTGGAATTACGTTTTTACTAAGTATAACTGGAGATCTGATTAGCTCAGAGGACCACCTTCTATTAATTCGCTCAGTGAGTCTAGGATTCGAGACTTCAAAACAACATTTGTTTTTCTTTTCAAATGGAATAACCTTAAACGTAAAGTGTTTATATGTGGTTGGTCTTACTATTTTGTTCGCATGAGATTGTCAAGCTTAATATGTGATCAATAAAAACGTTACGAATTGCTGGGGCTACGTTTCACTGCGCAAATGGAGACCATGACATAATTGTTGTCCGTAGTGTGTGAATACAATGACCGAGTTATCTTGCAACTCGCCTTACGAATATAAATATATTTTCCATGAGTACCGTAAATATTCTTAAATTTGACTTGGGTAAGAATAACCAACTCAAAGCTACGAATTACAGTATATCTGTCCCTAGTCAATTATCGTGATAGATTTGTTGCTAAAGCTCGGAATTTATCACAATAATCCAATCAGGTTAGATTAACCGTCATTCCTCCCATGTTTTTGATTATTTTTATTTTATATTAGTACTAACAGATAATATTGTGTATAATGTCAGTAAATATTTGTTGTACATACAGTGTTCAGACTGATAACTTGAAGGTTTTCTTGTGGACATATAGATATCTATTTATGAAGATCGTGATAGGTTATATTTACCTGTTCCTTTATTTTTTTAAAAAAAATCACTTGTGTGTTTTTTTAAAAAATGATTTAATTTGAAAAGGACAAATTTTGTTTTGGAGAACTTTTGTTATACATCATGTTAAAATCTGTATAAATGTATCTCTATATAATTGAGATTGATTTACCTGAATTGTGTGGTATGTGTTTCATTACTATCATACACAGAAGTATTTCAGATTCAAGAGCTTTTGATGAAAACTTTTGTTTTCTTCTAGGTAAACCCTCCAAATATTATCACACAATTTTGGAAATGGGCGGAAACAGAAAAATTAAGTCCCAAAAATCAAATAAAAGTGTAAAATATCTACCCTATGCAAGAGGCTATAAAGTTCCAAGAGAGAAACAGAAACTAAAAGCAATTGGTTTTGAGGTCTCAGAAATTCCACAAGCATACAACCCAAAGTCAGATTGCGAGTTCTTTGCGCCAATTCCTCGTCCAACCTGTATTGATGATTGGTTGGCAGACTGGGCAGAGGAGGGTCAAACCTTTGATGAATATGTAGCCGAGTGCTCGTGGCTTGATACTGAGAAGAAGCACCGGAATGTCAGCCACCTGTTTGTGGAGGGAGGGAAGACCCTGGCTGAGAGGTATCCTGATGGAAAGATATACATTGTTCCCATTGGAGAGTTTGATGAGAAAGATTATTTTGCTTTTGAAGATCTTTTGACCTATGCAAGTCATTACCTCAGCCTTCCTGTTGCAACATTGCCAAACTTCAAGCTTGAACTGAAGAAGAAGAAAGTTACATTTAATGGATCAGTCATCAAGACCAGACACCATGCCAAGTCTGGGAAGATGCAGATCCAGGTGCCGCCATTGTTGACCGAGCTCCAACATCATGTTCCTGAAGATGCTTTCTTCCTGTTAGGGTTGACAGTTCATGATCTTTACTGCAGTGATCCGGATCTGTTTGTGGCAGGAATAGCCTGGGGAAGCAATGTGGCAGTGTTCAGTGTACACAGGTACAACCCCAGACTCACCTTCTCTCCCGAGTTCTGGTATGACATCAGTGAAACTGAAGAGGTCTCTGAGCAGCAGAAAAGAAAACTGCTGCTTCAGAGAAGTTGCAAGTTGGTTGTCCATGAGATCGGTCACCTACTTGGATTTGGGCACTGCAAGTTCTACAGCTGTTGCATGAACGGGTCTGGCCACCTTGAAGAGGATTTCCGTCAGCCCATGCACCTGTGTCCTGTGGATCTTCACAAACTGCAGGTGCTCACAGGGTTCGATGTGATTGTGAGGTACGAGACACTGCTGCAGTTCTACAGGAAACATGGCTTGGAGGAAGAGGCTGACTGGGTCAACAGGAGGTTACAGTTCATTAGAGATGAAACGGAAAGTATGCAGAAACATTGACTTGTTGATGTTATATAGTTGAACATTAATAGAATATTTTCTTATTGTTGATTGTTATATTTACAATGATTGTTCAGGGTTATAATTCTATGATTACTTCTGTGATTTGATATTAATCCTTGTTTTTATTATGCTGTAGTTTATTGTGTTTCTACCTATATAAGGATTTTACAATAAATAAACACTTGTCACCATTATCATTTTCAATCTTTTTGCCTATCATTTGTCCATGAAAAAAATTCAATAGAGACATTTATTATTAAATAAGAATTTTGGGTCATTAATCAAGTTAAAAGGGGTGATTAAACGGGTCTCATTTCAATTAGTGCCTTAATTTATTCACGAGTAATTACATTATCTCATCTTTAAAAGAAGGCATTATATCAACAGAGACTAGTAAACGACTTTCCCTGTAAAACATCATTTTAAATGGGGAAACGATTTGGTATGAAATGTCCAAAAGCAAGTTTGATAAGAATCAGTCATGAGCTTTAAGCCTAGTATTCTGTAAATTACACCCACACATTCTTTACTCCAAGAGCCTCTTCTTTCACACTCCAATTACATTTTCGCGTGCAGAATTTGGTAGATATTCTCTTTAAGTAGATATGTATGGAAAATTATCAAATATTGGACAAAATGATTTCCGAAGATGATAATAATATTTTGAAATAAACATGAGTATCAATATAGACTTGCAGAGATAGATCGCCAACCTTGGGCATTGAAAATGAAAAGTGCAAGCGCAGTGCTTGCCTTAAAGCCTTCTATCGCCTTTGAGAAATGCATAATGTAACTAGAAATATGTGCATATGATGCACAGTGATGTCCCCCTTCCATCTTTTTATCCAACCTCATCATCTTATTGCCACCTATACCAGAAACGATCCATACCAAACATATAATAAAAAGGTTGATAAATTAGCATCAATGAACTTGAATTATGCATGTTCAATAGTGCATAAGGAAGGGTTTTATATATTTGTCAAATTCTTTTTTGTAGGGAATGTGACATTTGATACTCACACAAACATCAAATATAAAAAGCATCCCAGCCCCCAATATGCACTAAGTTCAAATTGTTTCCATGGAAACCAAGTAAAATGAAATATTAAGAATAACCAATGTAGCAAAAGGCACCACCCAAGCACTAGATCTAACCACATACCAGGTTAAGTTAAATAATACTTATAGATTTTTAGATTTAGGTTGGATAATTACTCTACCCCCATATGCACAAAGTTCAAATTGTTTCCATGGAAACCAGAAAAATATTTTAAAAATTGAGTAACCAAAGAAGCAAATGGCATCACTCCATCTCTAGTTTTAACCACATACCAAGTTTCGTAACAAAATATTGAAGGTTTTTTTAGATACGGCCTGGAAAAGGACCCTACCCCCCATTTGCAGTTAGTTCGAATTTGTTTCCATGGAAACCAGAAAAAAAATAAAAAATCAGAATAACCAAAATAACAAAAGGCACCTCTCCACCACTAAACCTAACCACAAACCAAGTTTTGTAAATAAATTATTGAACAGTTTTTAGATATGACCCGGAAACTGAACTTGCCCCCCATTTGCACTAAGTTCAAATTGTTTCCATGGAATAACCAAAATAGCAAAAGGCACCACTCCACCACCAGACCTAACCACATGCCAAGTTTCGTAAAAAAAATATTGAACGGTTTTTGAGATATGGTCCGGCATTTCGGAATTACGGAACCATGGAACCACGGACGGAACTGAAAACATTTTGTCTCCCGCAAAGCTTTTTGCTGGGGACATAATAAAAAGTCCTATTATCGCCTAAAATGAGAGCATTAAAATTTCATAAATGAGAGCATTACATTATCTGAATTAAAGCAGATTGTTGGTTTAAACTGAAACAGAAATATAACAAACTTGTAATGATTGCATTATATAATGTTCAACAAAATTATTTATATCACAAATAAGCACTGGGATATCTTCGATAAGAGCATTATATCGTTCAATAAAGGTTTCATTTGATACACAACTAATAATAATAATAGCATTACTTCTAGAAAGAAACAATAACGCGTCCTAAATGAAAGGCAAAACATCAATTTAAGAGATTTATATCGTTGATATTCAAAAAAATATATCACATTTACTAAGAGACTCAGATGCATTCTATCACTTAATTAAATCATTATATTATCGTCTTAGAAATATTTGTAATATGATCTTCGTAACTAAATATATAATTTAAGAAGTGTGTAGAATATAGAGATTATTATCTGAAGTTTTATTACCATGTTCGTTTCCAAATAATTAGATTGATAGTTCATGATTTTAATAGCACTCATTCAAAAAGGTCTCAGATAAAAACAAGATGCAATCAATTACCAGGAAACGATTGCCAAACCCTAATAAGTCCATGGTGTTCACATTTCAGGTTTGTGTATTCTAAAGTTATCCGTCATAATATTATTCAATTAATTGAATCAGTATATCCGAAAAAAATAATTAACCACCCTAAAAATTTCATCATCAGGAAATTGAAGGATTTGTCGGTAACAACACATTTCACTTTTTTGCTCATCTGGCTGAAATTCTATGGAGAGGAATATTTCACCTCTTGATCAAAGATTGCTCATTTTGTCCTGACCCCATCAAATCGGCGTGATAGGCAACAACATTGAAACTTGTTTCCTTGAAACCAGTTGGTCCAGGAAATTGGCCTTTTCAGCATGATATCTTTCTTTTATGTTGACTTCATTTGAAGGGGTTGGATGCAAGAAGTTCATACCCTAAAGTATTCCCTATGAACCCCTCCAGTTGTAAATTTGGCATTGCCCTTCAAGTAATGGCGTGGCAGGGTTTCAAACCTGAAAGATTTTCAATCTTTCTCCTGTTATACTCGAATGCTAAAATGTTGCGGAGATCATCTATATTGAGTTAAGGAATCTTTTGCCGAAAGTAATTTCTTTAACACCAAAGCTATTATAGTTGCAACAGTATTTAATTTCTCCCTGTATCAGCTTTAAAGCATTATCTCGGCACGTTAAGGTCATGGTCCTGAACATCTTACAATACAAATATTGATGAGCTACAGAGTCCATGGTTTTCATTTTGGATGAAAACAAGTCTAACCTTGGTTTTTTTAATCTCAATGCTGAAGTTTACTTTTGGGAACAAGATAATGAATACAGGAAAGTGTGTAGATATATGAATACACCTTGAAAAAAGTATTGCAACACCGGAATGAATCTTGATTTTTGCCCATGTCCTGTATCCCATATAAACAAATGAGCTTTTTTCTGGAAAATCTACTTAGAAATGTGTTACCATGTTATAATGTTATAATGCAGGTGCAGTTATCATACCCAAGGGGTTATAAAAAGGCAGTTTGAGAACTGTAAGTAATGGGCATCGATCTGTGGAAAGACAAACTTATAGCACACATCACTTGACAATATGGGTCCTCAGCAGATTTCTACCGCAAAAAGATGGCAGATTGTTGGCATGAATGGGTCATCATCATTCGAACGTCAGCCGAATTTTGAAAAACAGATGATGTAAAGGACCGAAAACGACCTGGAAGACCTCCCTGTACAACTGGAAGAGAAGACCCTCCTTAGGCATGTGCGACGCCAACCATTTGCGACTACCAAACAGTTGAAACGAGAGTGGCTACCTAATAGGCGCATTTCTGACAGGACAGTCCGTAATCGTAATCGACTAAAAAGGGCAAGGTACAATGCCAGACGACCTGTTAAGCTCCCCCCTGCTCACTGATCGTCATAAAGCTGTTCGTGTAGAATGTTGGACTGGAATCTGGCTTCCTGGAGGAAGATCCACTGGTCTGATGAGAGCCGTTTTCTCCTCTTCATGACAGACGGCAGAGTGAGGGTTTGGAGAGAAAGGGGAACAGCCTATGCTCAAAGGAACATCATGGAACAGGTTCCATTCGGTGGTGGATCTTTGATTGTATGGGGATGCTTTTCGTACGACTGTAAGCTTCCCTTGATAACTGTTAGGGGTAATCTCACAGGACAAAAGTACCAGCGAGACATCCTCGAACATGCTCTGGTTCCTCATTTCGACAACCACCCCCTCCGTACTCGACCCGTCTTCATGGACGATAATGCCAAACCTCACAGAGCTTGCCAAGAAGCCATCACACCATTGCCCTTGTCAGCTAGGAGTCCAGATCAGAATCCGATCGAACATGCATGGGACATTTTAGGCCGTAGGATTACCAACAGACAACCTCCGATTCAAAGCCTTGCTGAACTTGATGCAGTTCTTCATCAGGAATATATCAAATTGCCCCAAAGGCAACTTCATGGTCTTGTTCAGTCCCTTAGGAGACGTGTTACTGCAGTCCTTCGTGTGAATGGGGGTTACACTTTTTTCTTCGTGTTTTAAAGTCTTTAGTATTTGGGCTAAGTCAGTAACATTGAAGATCCACCTTAACTAAGAGAACACTGTTGCTACAGTAAAACATTTTCGACTCTCAAATTGTATAGTTTTACAAGTGTTACCTCTATGACTTTTTTTAAATGATAAAGTGTACAATTACTGAATAGTTTGTTGTTTTTCTATCATTAGTTTGTGATTAGCCTTAGACAACCAATTTGATATGGATTGGATCTTCTATAATCGAATACCATTTATTTGTATTATGACAATATCATTGAAAAAGCAGGTGTTGCAATACTTTTTTCCAGTTGTATATAAAGTGATGATATCTGAAAATGCTCGCATGAATGGAAGAGGAATAAACCTTTTCCATGCTGTGCTCTCTCTATCAATACCTATTCGCAGTTGTGCATATGGGAAATCCTAAACGCTGACAACATGTTTATGTGTGTAGTTAACTGGTGTGAAACAGTGTTAAATGAATAAACACAAAACTGTGGAAGCCATGACGCCATAATTTCGTTGTTGAATTTAACTGTGTGAAGGAAATGATTTAGTATCAAATATATTTCCGTTTTCGTGAGATCACTTCATTTTCCAAAAAAAACCCGTGCTACTGTCCCTTAAAATGCATCTATGATTTATTTGATTTTGATATCGACTTTGAAATAAGCAAACCACTTTTTTCACTGTATCTGTGATTTGGAGCATCGTTTTATTAACATCGATGGTTCAGTTGGTAAAATAGTACGAATTTTAAATTTAGATTAAATCGATGTTTCGATGAAATCTATTCTTCTCATGACATTTGCATCCCTTGAAACACACACTAACGTCTCAGTACGACCACCTAAAACTCTGCCTTTGCACGTTTGTACATTTAAATTGTTGTTTCAGTAGATTTTGATTTCATAAAGGTTAATTTCTAATTAATTCAATATTTCCAAAAGTGGCGATACGAATATATATTAAAAAGATTTCTATGCTCAAAACAGGGGAGGTAACTCGTTAGGTACTATTGAGACTATTGAGGCGCAGGTAGCTATTAATGGCCCTAAAGTCGCATTTGAATCGATCAACCTTACTAAGTCATGGCATGTTTTTTTATTTCACCTGATACCATTATGATCACTAGGCTGGAAATGTAGATTCCATTACTCACTCTATTCAAGAGTAAGTGTGGTATCAAAGAAAACATTACAGAGAAAGAAAGACAACGTTCACAGTAAATACGACACTTGTTTTCTGCAAATGTTTTGAAGAACTCTATGTTAGAACGAGATTAAAACTACTGTAAGGGGTGTCAAAAGTTACAATGAAAAATATATTTTCTTTCAAACCTATCAAAACAAAGGTTATTGGTATAAAATAATTTTTGTTACTCGAATACTATCAATTACACACCAACAATCATTCTCTCAAACAGAAGTAACTCAAGCCCTTCTCATGTAACCCGGCTCGAGTAACCTCTGTGAGAGTGAATTACCTGCATGTTATAACACATCCTTTTGCACTAATTGACCTTCACATGAAACGTGTCATTAAGAACATAGTAATGTTGATTACTATCAGCGACATGGAGTGATCGCTGGAACCAAAGAAGTATTCTCGGGACAAGGTAATGTTTCTCTACTTCATGATATATGTCAATTGGTACCTAAATATACAACATACTGTTGTAGGCAGGTCCTTTCATTTATCGTGAACGGTACAGGACAGATGTATTTTAGACAAAGTGGATTAGGTTTATCATAGTCTGTCAACTATTGTTCAGGAAGATCGTTGAAACATGTATATACCTCAGTGAAACATTCTATCATCTTTTATATATAACCATGGATTGCTGCATGGCGTGGAATAAGTGAGTTATGGCATCTCATGACAGTTATCATAAATGTAGACAACAGGACGAGGGGGGAGACCTTAAGTCACAGTCAATTTTTGCTCGATAAGCAATTCAGGTTAGTGATTATCAAAGGAATTTGTCTGAGACATATAGATTTAGTAGTTGTACAAATTGATCAACCCAAATCTATGTGAAATGTTCTTTCATTTAAGCATCACTGGAATAATGAAGATGTCATACTTCAAATAGACAGTCGACATAGAAAAAAGGGTCCGAAAGTTCAGGCGGGAAATAAGACGCCATAACCAAGTTAGTCTTTAGAGTCAAATGATTTCATATATAGTAGATGGATTTTCAATGGTAACCTTCTCGAATAAATGGTATAGAGAAAGCCACAGTCAGTGTTGTATTGTTTCTATCATTCTGAGTGCCACGGGATTACACTAATGCCAGTTGTGCAATCAATAATGTACGTGATAGACTTTCAGAGAACAGATGTATTCCGAACCATTCCCGTCAGGTTCATCGTATGACCTCTAACTCTGACCTCTGCAAGGCTCTGCAGCAGACAACATCGAAACGGATTAATTTATGTCGAACATTCGCTGTCGGCCATTATCCGTATGTTCTGTGTTCGTAGTAAGCTGTTCCACATCGTCGATTCTAATCTGGATAATTTGAAGCAGCTGCGGCAACAGTGACACTGACTCGGTAAATGTTGCCAAAACACATGTTACATATTCATGAAGGCTCGTTTCAATCGATATAACCGTGAGGAAAAAAATAAACGGCATATAGTGTTTAATGTTCTTTGTCTGCATTGTTAATTGCTCAATCAAAACTCAATGAGCCCGTCATAGGCTAGAGCAGACTAACAAGTAATATTTTATCGTGATCAGAATACTAATAGTCTCATCTCTGCATCAGGATTGTTTAGGCCGGGACTCATCAGTTAACCAGAGTTGTGGCACTAATAAACCGACTTCCTGTCCGAGCAGTGCCATGGTTGTTAAAGTAGCAGAACAAGATTGCCGTGTCCAAGCGTGACGTCTGTCTGTCCGTCTGTCCCGTGTCCAGATCCACAGCCTGTCCCCAGCGTGTAGAGCTGGTGTAGAGAGACTGGTCTGTACCCACCTCTATGCTGAGTGAGGATCAGCTGCTCTGTTGTCTTCCACCAGTATTGAGACGTCTCAGGCTGGATTCCCTCGCCAACTCCCGAGCCCTTAGGACCAGTGTGTACCGACAGTCGGACACATGGACAAGGTCAGTCTGGCAACACTATGTCTGTTTTATTTTAGAGAAACCTATTTTCTATATAAATTTCTCTTTGTTTCCATTTTCACATTTGTGAAATCTATCTAAACCCTCACTGTCATAAGTGGTTTTTTACATGTTACTAGCACTCGTTTTATTTCATTATTGCTCTCTGTCTCTGTCTGTCTCTGTCTGTCTGTCTGTCTGTCTCTGTCTGTCTGTCTCTTTCTCTCCCTCTCCCCCTCTCTCTCTCTCTCTCTCTCTCTCTCTCTCTCTCTCTCTCTCTCTCTCTCTCTCTCTCTCTCTCTCTCCAATAGTTAATTCACTTCGCCCTGCCTCTGCCCCTCTCCCCTCTTCCCTCATGGCCTCTTGTTCTGTCTTTCTCTCTACCTCTTTCATCAATGTGAATTACTTCACAACGTCTTGCTTACATAGTTCCTATTACTTGTCATGTAAGTATATACTATTTTCATAATCTGTCCTTGATTTCAACTTTTGTTTAATTCACAGAAGTTTTGAACAATCTCAAATTAAATTCATATTTCAAACAAAATTTAACACATATAGCGTTATCATTTTCATGATTATACCTTGATTTATACTAAAGAATTCTTTGTTGATAACATTACAATATGTAGAGCTTCCTTCAGCCTGTAGGTATAGAAGGTATCTTACATTTCCTACACAAAGGTTCTTAAGAACAGTTCCAAGTCATGAATGGATAGATGTGTAATGTGTGATAGTTCATGTGTTGTGAAAATGGTCTATCAGGTAAGTGTATAATGCACACATGTTCACATAAAATGATGTTTCTATTCAGGTAAGTTAACAACCAGCACCGAAAGCCTTGAGGTAATGTAAATGGCATACTTGTACAACCATAGTGAGTTCGGATTATCTTTATCTACAACCAGCACACGTTGCTTATTTATAAAAAAAACATTGATGAAGTGCAGATAAAAATGAATAAACTGAAACTCTTTTCTCAGAAAAGACAACTATTTCAAACAGCATATCAATTCAACACAATGAGTTAGATTAATGTTTAAGGAAACGCATGTAGCCTGTAAATAAACCAACAAAAAAGCAACGCCAATAGAAAACCGGAAATTGCAAAAACTCTTTCGCCGAAAGTAACTAGTTATCTTCTGTAATAGAAGCTTGATAAAGGAAACTCACTGAAATGTACATATAAAATAGAATACTTTATTCAGGAGCACGTTGACCTTACCCAAGAACAAACAAAGGGTCACATTCCTTTGACTTTACATTCTTTTATTCTAGATTACTTACCCATCCCCATGTTTTAGCCCTGGTTGATGGTTTGCAGGAATTCTGCAGGTGAATATGTATAGGAGAAATACTACATAAAGGACTGTTAAATGTTTTCAATTACAGTTACATATACAGTTTTGGGTTTATTTATACCAACGAATTAAATCTATAGTACAGAATAAAACAAATTAATGAATTTTTACGGAATTTGTTAAAAATATTATACTTATATATAACTAATATATAATGTACGCACACATTAAACTGTGGTTGAAAATTAACTCAGTTCACAAATATCCATCTTATAAAAATCTTCGACATTTTGTCTCCTCTTCCTTCTGACAAAAGTTTCTGATAAGTTGAAACACATGAAAAGTTAATCATGCGCTTTTGTGTAAAGACGAGTTTGTCTCTCTTGATTTTCTGGACATTCAAAAAGGTAATGATAAGAGTTCTCAATATTACCTCATTTGCACTTTGGATCAGTTTTCATTCCAGTTTTGTACAAATCGATATTTAATTAGCTTACAGAATACCTCATTTCGTTCGCAAAACGTTCACATTTCGTTGTGAAAGAGGGTTTTCTTAAATCATTTATGATCTATTAAACTTAACAAAGCATAAGCTATATGTACTGTTTTGGATTATCTCAATTGAATACCATGTTGATACCAGCTTTTGATACTTTTCTGTTAACAATGATTTTCAGGAGGATTTAAAGGAGACAGTTAAACAACGTGTTGTTTAACAAAAGGATGTATGAAGTATATAGATACATTTGTTACAGGAGGAAGCAGCATGAAAAGTGTTCTAATCATACGTGAAGGTATTTGTGGTACATTTGTTTGAACGTTCATATCGTCACTGTACTTGTTTGATTCAGGGTTGACTTATAACGAACTCCAAATGGTACTTGTTTGATTCAGGGTTGACTTATAACGAAGCCCAAATGGTACTTGTTTGATTCAGGGTTGACTTATAACGAACTCCAAATGGTACTTGTTTGATTCAGGGTTGACTTATAACGAACTCCAAATGGTACTTGTTTGATTCAGGGTTGACTTATAACGAAGTCCAAATGGTGTGTGTTTGATTCAGGGTTGACTTATAACGAAGTCCGAATGGTAACCAATTTAGTCCTAGTTTGAAGTAGCTGGTATAGTATTTTTTGCATCTTATACCATATTGAGTTGAATTTTATACAAGATATAGAAATTTATAGAAACTATATTTGCATTTATCCAATTCTTTACATATAGAGAAAAAACATGTTCTTTTAACTTGGATATTATACAAAAGTATCATGCTTAATGGTGTCACGTAAATAATTGAAATCAATATATTTAAATGCAAACAATGATCATGCTTTAAAATAAAATTTCGGTAACTCTTCAACCTTTCGACAAGTGTTGGTATGTTGAAATATTAAGAATATTGTATTCTACATCACGTGCGTTATACGTCTGAACGCCGCAGCCGTCTTATAAATCGCATATCAGTCATATTTTAATGATTACATTGACGAATCCTAGTTTGTATAGACCTTAAACGTATTTTTAAGTATTCATAAAGTAACTAAAGTATATGGTACGCGTGAAGAATGAAATCGTGCAACAACATGTTTCATGTAGACAATTCATTCGATACGTGCACCTGCTTTATGAGAGCGACATGCACTAAGCATGTTTCAGTACTGAGCCTCGGGCGAGACCGTTAATCAGTCGTGCCATATACACCTTCTCTTTCAACAAACCCAGGTCATGTTGACCTTTCCCATCATACCTATGTATCCCTTCAGCTAGAAAGCAAATAACATTGCATATTCCCGATGACTAACTAGCCCGTTACGAAGTGACTGAAACATTCGCAACACATTCACCGTTAATCGTATGGTAGGTAGCTGGCCTTTTGTCTAGCGAGCAATATCTACCTCCGCCAACCCTGCTATAATTGATGGGGCAGCAGAGTCCTGTCGGCCTGGTATATGGTGGTGCGACGATCACACATATCCTGGTGTGAGGAGATTTGGGACACTGCACAGACGGGGCAGGATATGGTGTTTTCGCCACCTGAGCTCGCTTGGCCCCAGCCTACAGCCTACCTCCGGTAGAGAGCGAGCTGCGAGCTCGGCGACTCTCTGACGTGTCGGCAACAGCCATTGGACCATTGATTGGACACGGAAATTCCTCTGAAGCAGACGATAACCCGAGGATCCGAGGGTGCCAAACTGGAGTATTATAATGGCTGAGGAGGTTGAACCCGAGGAAGAATCTCTCTGGAGCACCGTCTCGTGGCTAAGGTAACGCATTGGTCCGGGGATACCCTCATTACCATACATATCTCCTTACATTAAACCAGGTCATGGCGAACACCCCCTAAACACCTATGGACAACGTGACATTTTGTCGCTTTGTAGTAATAACAGGTCAACTTTTCACCACTTCACTTGAATTTAAGCATTGGAAGGGCGTTTTTGTACTGACAGAGGACTATTTGTGACATGGCTGATACGAAACTAACTGTCGATACTGAAATAGCCTGCAGGCAGTCGCCATAGTGTTGATGTTTATATTGATCTCGATCACTCCCATCTGGCTTGTTGTATACTTTCTCATATCCGTCAACTGTCCTCGATATCGCTGTTGAATATGAAATCATGTCATATACTGTCCACTTAGATAAATAAGAAATTCATAATGGGGTTTATAACTTATACCAACTTTAGATATATAGTAGTTATCCAACTCTTCAGGAAAGTTCTATATTTATAATCGCATTGTCATTGGTACTT
Organism: Phorcus lineatus; assembly: GCA_921293015.1. Taxonomy (NCBI): domain Eukaryota; kingdom Metazoa; phylum Mollusca; class Gastropoda; order Trochida; family Trochidae; genus Phorcus; species Phorcus lineatus. The sequence continues at coordinate 4,406,226 of OV121081.1, read as the reverse complement.
GCTACTGGACTTGACAGTCATTTGAGGTTATAATTGATTTATCACACGTAAGTGAGCTGTGATTGTGAATATGAAATATATCTGAACGTATTGCTGTGATATTATGAAATAAATATCATATGCAAGAAATGTTTCGGATGGAAGTAAATTACCGTTATCATTGAAAAACTTAATTGACATTTCAGATTCACATGTACCACTTAATACATTAACTGTACTTGTACTATAGGCCTTTAGGCCTGAAATACTAAATATATGAATATGAATCTGAATCTGAATCTAATTGACATTGAAAAGTTTGAAATGTTTCCAGTGTGAACAGATATTTAGACTGAAATACATATACATAATGGTGTAAATCTTGTATTGAATATTTCCTCCTTTATATTTTATTTTGAAAAGGATGTTAACTCGTAAGTAATACGATAATACATATCATTTTATAATTTCTCTATTCTACTCTGCCTCTCTGTGTAAACAAGATGTTCAATTAGCGACGTTTCATTGATATAAAAAATAAAGAGGTTGTACATCCATAAACTCCTCTTTGTTTCCATACACTTCTGGAATGCTCTTATGCAGGACGCTGTATGTTAAGGACAAACATTGGGATAATGGAAAGTACATTCTTTTTCATGTTCTGATTGTCTTCTTTACACTACTGATTTCTTTCAGTGGCATTCTAGAAGTTATAGTTGTAATGAAGTACATGATTTTATGGATATATTTCTTGCTTGAAAACGGTATAAGGAGCTATACCGAAACGTCGCAAATCTGTTAATGAAGAAGTTGAATATCCATAAAATCGTGTACTTCTTCATAACTGACTTGATAAAATATCTTGTAACTTTAGGTTAGTAAAAATTTATTATCGTGAGCCCTCTCTCAGGAAATAGCTATGTATACAAAGAAACTTTAAGGCTAAAGAGACTTCAACTTGACCAGTTAGAATTAAAATCACATGACTCCCTGGAAAACAATCCTACAAGTAAGGCAAGTAGGTAAACTCGATTATCCCTTATTCTGTTTATCCAGTAAAACATTTACACCAGATTTAACATCCTAAAGGCTCCTTTCGGCTTCTGAACCATTTACATTCCCGTATTTACCTTATCAGTAAAGTCTTTAAGCTACAGCTTACGGAAGTCTCCTTATATTCACAATACACTAAATCTATACTTATAGGTGGCAAAAGTCGTTGTCTACGGTTACGATAAAAAGAGTTTATCACTTAACTCTATAATCTGAATACAAGGAGACGGATAATTCTACTTACTGATTTATTTTGACTTATCAATGAGATGTGATGCAAGAAATTGGTTATGAAGCGTGCATGAGATTAATAACGTAGAACCAGTACCCCATTTTGGTAAAAGGAAGTTTCTCATGCCTCAAGGAACAAAAATCCTTTGAAACATGTTATGTTCGATATTTAAGGAAACTTGTACCTAATTTGTAATCACAAAAACGTAAATCTATGTGTTACTAGTTGTTTTTAATCAAATTGAAAATAGTTGTTTTTCATTATTTATAGTGTTTATTTCATTGCAGGCAAATCTTAAAACTGTTTCATGTTAATTTAAGTATTCAGATAATATAGTCCATGCAAAAAAGGATGATTGTCATAACAAGTTCATGCTCCAAGTGTAATACTTAACTAAAAGCTAAGTGTTTATTTTTAAAAAAATGTTCAACGTCGGTTGGTATACAAAGTTGTGTTGCACTATGACATATAAAGATGTATCTCGATTTTGAAATTCAGGTTCTAAACAAATAGTCAAATAGCCAATCGTTTCAAAGGATCTTTGTGTATGTTAATAATATATACAGGTACACTACGTCAAGATCGGCAAATTCCGTAGGATTTCGTAAGATGAGTATTCACTACTTTCATTCGGGATAGGCGGGGCGTATATCCGAAAACTTCCATATAAGGAATATGTATATCCGGTAACAGTGTGGTTTCGTATTTGAATATCAGTTCACCTCACTGTTTAACACCCCGTCTTTCGTGTTCGTAATATTGCCTCGAAATAACGCAAACTGAAATTAACTTCAAACCTTTAAAAACCACATGTATTTAATACAAAGGAGAACATTTTCGTATGTCTATATGAAATGATTTAAGTTAGTAACTTAATTTCAAACGTAAAATTGCAGTTATATTTTTGTGTAATATCGGGGAGTAATGGATTCACGCAAGACTAATCTTCCCTCAGGCAGTCCACTGGCTTGTGTACATGATGCTTCTGGAACCAGCCAATCAGACGGCTTTGGTTTGTCTATGAAGTAAATATAGCCCCATGCACATGATAAGACCGGTAAAAGCATATCACCTTGTCGAAGACATAACTAATGTGTGCGGGGAGACCTGTTGTTCTAACTTCGATTACATTTTACCTGTTCTACTGAAATATGAACATTTGGCTACAAAGGTAAGAAAACGATGTTAGTTTGATTCGAGTATTCACGAGTTCAGAATGGATGCAGATAACATCCGGTATTATATTGTCATTTAAAGGGTTGGCGTTTAAATCTATTCGAAAAGATTGACAAACATTCCTGTTTCCTGTATTTTTAAGAATTGAAGTTTATGATTCACTTCAACGTGAATGTAAATGATACGTGTACATTGGAGTTATTTTAGTATTCAGATGCTTATTTACATAATTTTGTCACAGGTATCACTTATTACTCTCTGTTGTGAGAATGAAGTTACAGATGTTAACGTTTACCTTAAACCACTCTATGTTGATATAACCTATGGTTTAAAATTCGTACCTTCTTAATATTTATTCGGCATTATCACAATCGTCAAGCTGTTAAACGAGATTGTAAATTCTGTCCATTGTTCAGGAAGATTTCAATTGAAAAGGATCATATTGTCGGTATTGTCATAAAGGGTTAATGGTGGAGGAGATGAGGCTTCCTCAGACAATGGTTAAGTAAAACACAATCAGTGGATCACACACCCTCATTTAGGAGGATTCCTTTCCTTCGATACTGATTATGTTACCTACTCGCCTCCTAATACCGTTTTATTACAACCAATTACCTGCTAGCCAAATCTAAGTTATTGCTTTACTATTTAGATAATATCAATTTTATTAGGAATGCCTTAAATATCTAAAATTTTCATCGAAAACATTACAGTCAAAGTAATTTGATATGCCATACTGGAAACAGTTATCTGATTTCGTTGTAATTTTGAGTTTCATATGGTAAAATCTTATCTAAATATGTTCACGCTAAGGATCATAAAAGAGAAGAAGGGTTTACTTATATGGTCGGAATGGAATTCAAGCTTTATTTTGTATTGGTATTTTCATTATGATTTGTGCCATTCACAAGGAAAACATTAAAACAGGAAGTAATTGTATGCAAATGATTGGAATGTACATGGCCTCATTAGCTCCGAGTAAATCAATCAATGTAGCAAGAATAGGTTCATGCTTTAAAGAAAATTTTCAAATGTATGTGGTTTGCAAAAAGTTCTTAACATTTGTTTGATATTTTGAATGGTAATTAGGGTTTAAACTTCTATTTAGTTTACACAACTAGGTGATGTGATGTGGTGTAGGATGTCATTGTGTTATATGTCATGTAATGGTACTATGTGTTGTGGTGTGTGATGTGGTGTAGGATGTTATTGTGTTATATGTCATGTAATGGTACTATGTGTTGTGGTGTGTGATGTGGTGTAGGGTGTTATTGTGTTATATGTCATGTAATGGTACTATGTGTTGTGGTGTGTGATGTGATTATATGATATAGTGAGTGTGGTATGGCACTGATATGGTGATATTTGATGTGGTTTGATATGATGGTGTGGTTTGTGCTATATCATGAGGTTGTTAGGTGTGGTGAGTGTTGAGGTATACGATATGGCATGGTATGATAGGGTAAAGGAGAAATTGACATAACCAGCAGAACACTATTTTGATTACCGTTGTAATATCCTTTTCATTTATGGTATCATAAATACCTGGTATGTTTTATTGATATGTTTAATATTGACATATGTTACAGGAAAGTATGACGGGAAAGGTTAAGTTAAGTTTCAACAATAACGCTCTATAGAACACGAAATTCTCTTGTCCTATAATTAGTAGGATGTTTTATTTCCCATCATCAGATACTACTGGTACTTCCTTCAGGCTTTACAGTGCAAGGTAAATACTCAATGCAGAGCTAACGATTCATGACCCCCAAAGCAATTAACCTTTACATCCAACTGTTCTTGAGCATGTGATTAGACAGGTCTTTCAGGCCCTCAGCCGCACAGAACTGACAGTCAGTATTCGGCATCTGTATGAAGGGCCATCAGTGTTTGAATAGTTTACCAAGTGGACAGGTTGTTGTACGTTCATGTAGGAGACTTTGGTTCAGTTAGACGAAGGATGGCTGATGGGTATGTTGTCCCTTTCTTCAAAATGTTGTTAGAGATGAAAGTTTGGGTCAGGATAATATATGACATTTTTCTTTTCATTTCTGTGTGATGTTATCAACATTAAAATTCTTATTAGAGATGAAAGTTTGGGTCAGGATAATATATAATTTTTCTTTTCATTTCTGTGTGATGTAATCAACATTAAATTTCTTATTAGAGGTGAAAGTTTGGGTCAAGATAATATATGTCATTTTTATTTTCATTTCTGTGTGATGTAATCAAAATTATTTATGATTTTACTTTTATTTGTTTTAATTTTACAAAATGAAGAGGCGTAGTATCTTTGTTAAATTCTGTATCGTGAAAAGAAGCTTATACACGACGATTTTGATTTTGTCAATATAGAATGAATATGTTTTAAAAGGTATGATGTTTTGACTAAAACCATAAACTAATGTAGCTAACATTTCGAATATAATATTCTTACTGAAAGAATTTACTTCATGATGTATATACTCACAGTGGTTTGTAAATGATTTTATCGTTTGGTGTGTAAACTTCCTAAATAAATATTCTTATCGTTCCTATAGATCAAAGTGTAACTCCAATAATGAACTCTGTATGATATGGGTCACCCTAAAGAAATGTATTGACCTCAATTCAGTACTCTGATGGTCACAACAAAGACACGACCCAGTTAGTATTTCTTTAGATCCCATGATGGTAGATGTATTAACAAGTAGATGGCGATGAGCCGATCCCAAAACCTTTATTGTTGTGGCGTACAACGTCATATCATACCCTGATGCTATCGCAATACACTCCTCTTCTTGGGAACGATCTATCATCTTCATGCACCATTGAGAAAGTGATAGATAGTATATCTTGAACGTCCAAGCTCCAATGAAGATCACTGTTGCTCCATCTGTTATTTTCTCGATATTTACATCTCTTCTGGTAAGTTGGGGGTATATGTTGTATAGAGAGTATTCTTGTTTCGGTCATAAAAGGTACATCCGATGTAAATTTATCTTGTATAGTCTGATCTTGACTAAAATACAATCCTCATAGGTCATCGAGTGTATTCATAAATTGATGCTTGCTTGTCAGTTTCTCCGGAGAGACTTTATCATCTCACCCTTTATATATGTCGTCTGCTAAACATTTGTCGTCTGCTCATGGATTTTCCCAACATGGACGATGCCTATCTGCCAGCGCCACCTATACCAACTATTTACCACTAGAAAACCTGTTCATACAAGTTTGTAGCTTTCGGGCAAATTTGTCGTCTGCTCACACCCCAATTTTCGTGCATATCACGGCCGCCACCTACACTTGCAACCCACAGCTCAACACTTGTTCACAATGCTTTGTGTTGTTTGCCGGGGTATATGTTAATATATCATGGTTGAATGATCCATTTTGTCATATGGGCTTGACAGGCTCCCCTCGAAAAGAATAGTTCAAGTTCCCTGGGGTATAATGAATAAGCGTATTCTACATTAGAAAATCTCAAGAAACCTTAGCTGCAAGACCTGTTAGGATTTCTTCGACAAGGTAATCGCTTATTTACCAGAAACTTCATATAATTTTTCTGTATTCTATCCATTGCTTAGATTACAAATTATTCATTTAGTAACCAGAAAAATAGGCAAGGTAGATTCGATGTAAGTCAGTGTATATTGAACCCCTAAGCAGCACTCCATTCGTGACAGATAGTAAAAGCTTTTGGATTTGTTAGATCTGGCTATGTGCTCTCAGTGAGATAAGTGGGTTAAGTTTTACAACAAAGTAAACATAGTGGATCTATAAACTGGCAGGGGAAGTACACCGTGGATCATAAGGCTGCCACTATCCCGATAAAGTCGTTTATAGCAACTGTTAGTGAAACTGTTTTTCCTGATTTACCTGTAGGACAGCATTCATGACATAACCATGGACGGTAGGGCCATATAAGTTGAACCATGTGTCAATTAATGTTAGGCGTTGATTTTTGTCAACAGTATATTCTATCTTGGCGTTAAATCTGTTTTTAATACTCAAGAAGTCATCGATATACAGAAGGAAAGAAGGCATCGCCATATCATGGGAACCAACTTGTACCAGATATTTATTCAGTTTCTTTATATTTGAAGTGCATGGATTTTCTGAGCGGAACTGTCAATGGTGTACATGACTAACGCATGCCTTGGTTGTATTAGAGTTTAATGTCAATTAATGGTTCCAGGCAGTTTTACTAGCCTGTGAAGGAAAATGAGTCATATCGTTTAGTATTACGCATTGAGGTGGTTTATCTTAAACTATCTCCAAAGATGTGGTCTTTTTCACGAACATAATCAAAATGCGTTTAAACACTCATTTTCGCAAAACATTTATCCCTTTCCAGAATTATTCATTTTAAATAATGTGTACGTATTTATTTATGTTCTTATCACGTCTCCCTCTTATTGCAGAACGCGGCGCGACCTCCTCCCACCTGTACTACCCAGCGTCTCCCAGCGACCGGCCCTGCCGGAATTTAACAGCAGCACGATGACGCAACCAACCAGCACCACTACGGCACCGACTACAGCTGCTACTGAGGAGGTTGATACTGTCCAGTTAGATGAGAAACAGAAGCAGTTCGAAAAGGAAGAGATGGAGAGGAGAGGTGCGTTTTCATTGTACTAATGTATTATAGGTGTGAATGTTCTTGTAACACTATATGAGAAGGTAACGGTACGACAAGATAAACAAATGTACGAAAGTAGCATAGAAATCGTTGGTAGAGAAATGGCGCTCTTACTCGAAACCAAATCAGTTTATCAGTTGTCTTTTAATGTAATAGTGAATGAATGATTCTTAGACATATATGCTTTTATGAAAAAATGCTGAACATTTAATGTCAGCATCAAAGATGTGATATTTTGTCAAAGTCATTATCAACTCGCTTCTGTCTGTTTTCAGAGCGATTTGAGAAGGAAATATTAGCACAGCAGTCACAGTCTCTAATAGAAAGACAACAAGAACAGTTGAAAAAGTTACAGGCTCCGGAACCAACGTCAAACAAGTTCCAGGAAAAACGGAAGAAGAATATCATATTGGACGAAGAACGATTCGAGGAGACGTTCCTGAAGTGCCTGATCTGTCGAGAGAACTTCGACCTGGATGAGAAGATGCCCAAGATGCTTCCCTGCCACCACACGTTCTGCATGGATTGCCTCTGCCAGATGTGGAGGGTGGAGGGAGAGTTCAGGCAGACCCTCACCTCCGCCTTCAGGGGGATGCCCATGGCTGTCAAGATCCAATGTCCGACATGTCGAGACGGCCTCATCACCTCCGAGTCTGAGGTCCGACGTCTTCCTAATGACCACACCATCATGGAGTTGTTGTCTTTCATGAAGGACACGAAGCGATCAGACGTGCAGTACTGCTCGAAGCATCAGATGCAGCACCTCAACTTCTTCTGTGAACCCTGTGTGACCCCTGTATGCTGTGACTGCACCGTCATCGACCACAAGGAGTCCAAAGGTCACATCGTCGTTAACGTGAACGAGGCTATTGACAAATACACTCCCATCATAGAAGCCACTGTAGAGGACATCAAGACAGAGACGACACATCTTGAGGAGAAGAAAACTGCTTTAATCAAGGGAGCAGAGAAGCTTGATTCCACACAGAAGGAAGTGAACGACAAGATAAAGGAAGTTTTCAGCCGGATGAAGGAAACTATTGAAGAGCGAGAGCGGGAATTGTACGAGATGACGGAGCGAGAGGTTGCGAGAAAGCGGGAGAAGATCGAGGAAAATCTGAAGGTGGTGATTGACAGAGAGGGAGTGCTGAATTCCGAGATGAAGAAACTCAACTCGGCCAAGACCGACAAGGACATCAGCACGATGTTTTCTGGTCACAAGAGCGCCAGGGATGTTCTCGGACAGAAGGCGAGCGTTGTTACAGACTGTGCCGACACTTTTTCTATTCAGTTCAACTGCGATGACCGCAAAGACAGAAATATACGACAGGAAGTCACAAATCTTGCTGATATAGTGTTTCTAGATTAGACAATTGTTCTTGAATTTGACTCTCACGGTGCTGCTAGTTGTGCAAATGACGTTTTGATATTCAGTGAGTCGTGATTTCCTGTCAAGAGAGTGTTTTGGTCTTTTCGATCCCATAAGGTCACTAATGCTTCTTTCATTTCGCCTGCAACTGAAGAAGTCCTTTATAGTGAACCTGGTCACAGCCTTACACTAAGATATTTTTACATGCTGCTCAATAAGGGTATTTTTATAAGCAAGGTTCCTGGTATTCTCTGATAGTGTAAATGATATTTCCCTCTTATCGCTGAGGGCTATATATTTAGCAATGAAATGAGGTTATGCAAGGACACGAAGACGAAACATATCCCACTCAACAGCCAATGTTGCTGAATTGCAAGTAATTGCATTTGCTAGTTGTGACAAGCGATAAGAGAGAGAAACAGCGTGAATGCAATCAGGAGATTGAAGGAGCTTCGCGGAGATGATACCCTGATGAAGCAGCATGCTTCCTGTATAGCAGATGTATCCTCAGGAGTTGCTGTCACTGTCTCCTTGGTTCATATTGAAGCAATATGTATTGAACATTTTTCGATATATGCTACAAACAACTTTATCTTGTAATGTATTGATTTGTAATGATCTGTTACATTATGCAATTATTACAGAGCTATTATAGTCACTTATAATGGATGCTGGTGCGATTTCAAAAGACTTTATTGTACAGTTCTATAATAAGTCAATAATACTTCGTGTACCCGAAAACAATAAGCAATACAAAATTATCATCACATCGCAATTCTTAAACTAATTTGAATATACTGAAAGATATTTGAAATAGAAACTGGATATATTGATTGAAGTATTTAACCTTCATTAGAAGCAAAACAAGATAATCATAACATTTCACTTTTGATAACACGCTATACATATGATTTTTTAACAAAACCTTTGCCTTTCATTATCTATATAGTATTTTAAGACTTGAAAATGTTTCCTCGCATTCTGATAGTAAATGGCAGTTTATAAATCTCTTGATAAACTTTACAAATATCGAGTAAAACTTTAAAAATTAGATGCATGAAATGAACACCGAAATCGGAAGTAAGTTTTTATCTGTCCCGCTGGCAAGGCAACTGTAACCGTTAAGAAAACATCCTCACGTACCATGGTTGTTTATTGTGCCTCGTAAACAAATGTCACTTTTATGTTGTGTATATATTATATGTCGCTACTTCTGTGATCTCAACGCCTTTTAAGATCTGATGTACATTCCTCTCTGTAAATAAAATATTCAACTTGAATTCAAATAATCGTGTCATCACTAACTTTGAGTGGAATTTAGATGCTGGCAACAAGAAAGGACAAATATTACGGATAACAACGCTTTATTCAGAGAGTACTACGCTTCATGCATGCTTGAAAGTGAATAAATATACTTCTTGAAACGTTGTACTTAAAGAGTAAATAGTTGTTATCAATATATTCTTTGAATGAGTCTTAGTGATATCTTGAGAACATTTACTGTATTCATGATATGACGTGTAGATATTGGAAAAAATAACAATATGTTAATGTGAAAAATAAAATTTTATTATCTATCATTTACCATACGACATGGTGCAAAGAACAAACTGAACACCAATTCTGAACTTTATATAGAACAAATAAACAGGTTTTAGAAAGAAGGATAACGTTTTAAATTTCATCAATAAAAACATCGGTGATTTGAAATGCAATTTGTTAACTGGCTAATTTTAAACCTGGACCAGCTCACCTAACTAACATTCTGCATCCGGTCCAGATGTTGCCTTGACGACCGTTAGCAACAAGAAGACGGTTCTGGACGAGGGAATGTCATCTTCAGGAAATGTTTGAAGGGTTGAACTCATATTAGATCTATTATGAAATCTTGAAATAAACTGGGAGAGTATTTTGATCATATTATAGAGAGACAAGTATTTCAGTCAACTTAGATGATATTGGTAATTGATGATGAGTGTTCTGGGATTGGAAAGGTATTGACTGAAGAATAGGCAAATAGTGTCCAAGAACGTGGAAACAAGAATGAATGGATTTGAAATCAGATTAAATCTACTTAAAATAAAGAAAACAAACAAATAAAATCACATTTTTTTTTCAAATCCACTATATAGAGATACACAGAGCATGTATATTGAAACCTATTTCGATAACCAGAAAAATAACATCTTTATGGAAAAGTAATTTTCAGTGGATATCTTGGGACCGATTTAAATGAGTGAAATTTTTCCCGACGAGGAGATACGCCTAGGGGAAGGTCACATGTCAGCATCAGCTGACTAACTCAGTAAGTTCTATTAACAGAGTAGCCACTCCGCTTGGGCTTCTCGCTAGAGGTCGACACGACCTTTCAGAACTTAATGAAAGGAAAATGATATCTTGTATACATCTATTAAAAGAAAATCTTCATAAGACATCATTTTATTGTTCTAGATGTATATTAACTGAATCTTGAACACATGCAAGTGTAAGTATTATAGGTAATCTATTACTAAGTTATGGAATGGATTATGCGCATAAAATTAATAAGAGTTTAAGGACAACGTTGTTATTGAAAAATTTAAATAGTAAAAGCATGATTTAAAGGTCATAGGATAAAGAAACTAAATAGTATACATCATAATATTAATAAGAACAACATTTTGTGATGTTACGTTATAATGAACATGATTATCAAAACTGAATTCAGTCTTTTTTTTCATCGAAATACGAACTAAAAAGTAGAAATATGATAATGATGAAATGATGATTTATTCGACGTAATTAGCATACGAATAGTAAAAACCGTTTAAGTGATGCTTGGTAATAGGTACAGCGTGTATAATAATTAATAAACGTCTAGAAAGTGAAAATACTTAAATGCAATAATTTCGTTGATAGAGGAAATGTTTAAAGTGCCCAGACGCGTCGGGTTAGCTGAGATATGAATTAAAAAGACAAGATGTTACAAGCGGCAGTTGTATACCGGTTAGACACGGGAACAGATGCAGTGAGTCACAGAGATGTTCAAGGGCGATCAATCTAACAGGAGCACCAGCTTGCTCCTTGTGAGAAGGAAGAAATCTGCCTGAACCGATCTCCTATCTTAACTTTTACAATGATTTATTATCAAGTGCAGTGGAGGAAATATCATTAAACTGGCGTTAAAGAATTACTGCTTCATCACCAGCATTACATATTCTTAGTAACCGTCAAATTTTCTGAAAACAAGGAAACGATTTTATTTGTGAATTTTTTTTCCATTTTAATCCAGTCTTGTATAACTCTTTTTTGTACATTTCACATTTTCACATTTTTTACATTTACTTTTGTATTTTATGTTAAATGGTGAGTCAAAGGTATCAAAATAATCTGTCCGTGTGTACTGTAAGCCTTTAAAATGTGACATACATTCAACTAACGATGTTACATATATGTTTTATTAATATAATGCAACGCAATAACGTTATTCTAATTACTTAAGTTTTAATTACAAACAGACAATAAAAGTCAACCAGAAAGAAATACAATTGACATCTTTTATCGGCAGAATTTCTGTCATATAAAGTGTGTACCATTGGAATTTCATCTTGGTTTTTCTAAACTAGGGGGAAATAATAAAACACCATAAAATTGACGATACGATTCTCAAATGTTAGCACATATTAGACGATAGATAGGTATGCATATTTTAGCGGTCAACAAATGACATAAAAGTGTTCTGCATTAAAATGGTAGTTAAAATGAAAGAAAAAGGAAAATTAAGAACATGATTCAGAGTTACGTCCCTTAGTTATGTATCATGTCTACATGGGAGGGATAAGCGGAGGTGAAAAGGTTCCTGATTATCAGTCATTTCTACCTAATATAGATTCGATCCAAAAACATTTGAAATAAACGAGTTTGATGCAATAGTCATTTCGGTTACAGTTTACGTAGAATTAAGTACACAAAAGATAAGTGATATTCAAAATTGTCCTTTAATAAATTCACGTTCAGTGAATACAACACATTGTACCATGACATAATCAACGAAAGTAGAATGCAGATATGCTGCATATGTCACGGAAGAGATTTTCACTTGCACGTTTCATATACTAGTACCGTGTACTTCATGGGTTTTTAATCTGTTGAATACTTGCCCAATTGTTACATTTTTTTTTCATTGAACGATGAAAAGATTCCATTTTGAATTTTAGTATTTTGAGAAACTAGACAATTATCTTGACACAACTTTCTTAGTAGTACCTAAATTTTAGTCGCCGACTCGATATTTCAATACGCATATGAACGTTGTCAAACTGATCAAAGTTCCATAAGAAATGCGTTAAATTTATATTGTTTAAAATATGTTTTTGCACAATTTATTTATCAAGGAAGAGGTCATCGCGATGAGAACTTGCTTACTATGATTACTTGATCATGAACTTGTATTATGCCATATGAGTGTTTTATAACAGAAAGGATGAGTCGTAACTCAACGGTTCGACCGTAGAATTTAAAGGTAGGATGACAACCAACACAAATAACACGACAATTCTTTTGTCGCCACTAAACATAGACATAGAAATATATACCTTCACTGCTAAACGTTGCCATCAGGTAAAGGTACACTCAATGCATGTATTTAAGTGTAACAACTGACAAAGGGTATATTTTCAAGATAAATGACTACATTAACCTGTAGGGGGCTACAAGGATATATGCTTTGTCCCGTTTATTTATGTACGGCAAGCTACACGACAAGGGCTGGACGCGTAATAACCTACAAATTACAGTTTAACAACAGTACTCAGATTGGCCTCTGTTGAAGGGATCTAAGTATACTGGTAATAGGACATTTTGCTGAAGTAGAAATCGTTTATCATCAATACACGTTTTAAGGCTATACAATGACTATGACATACATGTACATCGGGTGTACTGTAATCGGTACCTAAATATAGAGTTTCATAAACACGTTGTTTGACTTCGTTTCAAAAGTAAGTTACAATTTCAATCTCATTTAAAGCAGTTCTTAAAGCTGTTATAAATGAGATTTTTCCAACGTAAGAAGTATTTTGGATAAAAAATCATAGTTTTAAGCTGCCACTTCTCATTTTCTAACGAGGTTTTACAACATACGATTTTACATGTTATATGTCAGGTATTAATTAAACACGTAAAATTATATCAAACTGCAGAAATCAAATCAGATCATTTTCTGCGAAACAAAATCAGGGTGTGATGTAAAAAAAAAACATAGATAACACACACATAGTGATACTGACATATGAATTGAAACTAATACAAATATGTTATACTAATACAGTATATATAAAATATGTGATTTTCATTTTCTTAAAACAGAAAGACATGTATGCACATTTCACACATCAAATGTAAACCATTACTCATCAATATTAACCTTTCATGAAATGATGATAGATATGGTATTTGATTTCAACATATTTTTTTTTCCAAAATAAGGAACTGGATTTGTAAAAAATCAAATGCTTAGATTAATACCGCTCCGGAATATAACAATTAGGAAACATGACGTGATGAATAGGGTAATGTATACATGTACATTTGCATTGTCAAGTACATTTAAAAACAACAATAGTACCAGTAAGAATATTGCTTATGTTAATATGCCAACATGCAATCTGACATCAATTAAAAAAATAACACCAATATCAAAAGCAAGTTATATTAAAAGTATGACTATGTCATATAAACACTATTTAAAAAACAAATATCATTTAGATATAAACATACACATTGATCGGGCTAGAGAAACAATCATTAAAATCTATAGAAGATGCACATTACTGGGTATGTCATATTTAAAACAATGTATCAATAAATCATTTTCACTGTTGGTCCACTTCATTACAACAAAGAATTTCTATCGATAAGTCGTACATCAGATTAAAGAAATCGTTTCCCACTATACTTATCTTTATTCTTAAAACAAAAATTGTTTACAATGACTATAGAAGAATCAAATTCTTCATCTCAGTTATCATATAATTTGATGCTGACATCACCAACATTACGTACACGGTTCAAAAGTTGAAATTAATTTGAACCCAGAAACATTATCGCTCGTATCCATCTTATCGGTATTCTGAAACGATAGATGTTCTGTAATAACAATGATCTCATATATCGTTCAGTCATTGATGACATCAACACCATGTCATCTTACTAGCCAGCTAACTTTGGTATTTCAGTAGAGTTATTCATTTTGTATAAATTAATATCACGTTGGTTATAAAATTGGTGTAATTACCATTGAACTTTCAATGCAACAATGTGTCGCACTTACACTCATCTGATAGGAATTTGTTTCAAATATCGCTTTCTATTCTAACAACAAAATGAATAAGTAGATATATAATAAATATTTTTGTATAATAAAAACATTGCTGGTTGAGAGTGATGATGCGAATCTGCTATCCATCATACAAGTAGCAACATAGCCTCATGATAGACCATAACGCCAAAATGCATATCCACATTGGTTTGAGTCAGACCATACCCCGCACCTACGCTTTGTATAATCTCAATGATCACATTTCAACCAATAAGACGTCCCCAGAATGTGATAGAGGACACATGTATTGAAAGTATTGTAGAGTGGGCGCTATGCTTGATGAGCTAAATAGGTCAGACCAGGCGACCCGGCAGTTGACAGTTCGCTGCGCATGTGCAGATATTTACCGGTTCAAGCCGAAAACACAAACACGCCGATAATCCGAGTTGGTTGAAACTTACAGGTTGTGAAGGGGACGTCCAAGGTGTAGCTGTCACTAACGGTAAGTCAAAGCGATCGTCTGCTTGTGAAACGTTTCGTCTGGTCTTGCAGGAAAATGTTAAAAGACATCTGAATACGTATATACGGGGTTCAGTTCAAATCTTCGCAGGCTGTTTATACGAGATCTATCCTATATGATGGCCGGTTTCATTCAAATATTTTAAGGAACATATGTGTAAGAGTGTTTTGAGAAAAGCATTGTTATGACGTGAAAATCATTACCATGTACAAAATCAGATAATGACCGAAAAGAACAAATAGATGTTTTGATTATTGATCGATTGTTGAACATGGCAAGTGAATTGATCCGCTACGTCCAGCTACCGGCTAGAACCCGGCCTCGGGGCATGTAGGTATGATATTTATAACAGCGTTTATATCAGGCCAGGAGACTCGAGGGCCAAGCATAGACTGGTCAGTTAGGAGTCCAGTCACGGACAGACATTGTGTCGTCATCTCATTGTTTACAGTGGGTCAGTTCGACCTCTCCCATCAGCCACTGACAAACAGAACAGTAGATGTACCCTTACTTATGTGTACATTGTAAAAACCTCAATCGGTCACTATTTGTCTATGGAATTAAGAAGCTTTCACTGAGCTTGACGACACGCTAAGAACACAGCCAAGTGAATTTAATTGTACTCCAATATGTTCATTCGGAAGTGGTAGTATGTAGTGTGTTGTTTTAATTTTTCTCGACAAAAGATGGTAAACATTTCCATAAATGGAAATAATCAATTGCCATAAACGATTATTCATTAGATACACAATGGTCATGAGGAGAATGGTTGATGATACAACCCACTGTGGGTTCAGACTGAAGCTACATGTTACATTTACATTTATACCTTGTGATCGGGAACGAATCACCCATTGAACACTTGTGTAATCACCAAGTTGTAAATTCTGTTTACAGACATTGTTCAAAGGACAAACATATCTGAAACAGGGTGTTTATATATTAAATCTAACTACATAGTAATCGATATCTTCTAGACATATCAACTGATTCCGGTAGGTTAAATTTACAATAGCTGAAGGTGTTCACATATGAAAGGCATTAAAGAAAGTCTCTTATTTCAATGACTTTTCAATAAAAATGGTTAGAATTTAGTTGTATGAATTGCATGATGACCCAGACAAAGAGATACGACTGAAGAATGTGATCTGCACAGCTTGAACTCGATCAATACCGGAGAGGGTCACAGTGTTCCATCTTCCATCGTATACAGTCTTGTATCTAGCTTATCGACAACTACTTCTAGGAAAAATAGAAGTAGAAATTGTTCACAAACCTGATAATCATTTAAAAACTGTAGAAGGGGCACCTATCTAACTGGTTTGTTGCAAGGACTATTCAAGCACGTATGACTTTCAATCAAGACAAGACAAAGTTTATTGAATAAGAGGCCTCCGGTGTATATACAGGAGAGTTACATTTTCATCGTATACATAGTAGTATTAATTGCATACTTTGCAATACAAATTAGTTGGATATAGATCTACATTTCAAAATTTCGTCACGGCGATCTTGAGCATACTTGACATACGTCGCTAGATTTATAATAGTTTGAGTATTTTTACATGTCACGATTGATATAAATGCTGACAATGGTTGTTTTTAAAAAATAATATCTGAAATAAATTCCATTCGTAATTCTTCACAGAATAGAAAAAATTGACAAATGTAAGGAATGTCAAATACCACTCTGGTTGCAGTGATGTCTGGAACGATTTATAAGATCATAAGTTACTAACGAGGACTTGTTTGTAGTGTTGAATGCCATTCTTGGTAAAACATATTTACTGACCGTTCACGGAGTTCCTTATAACTCATTTTGATATCACACAAACAAACGATAACCATGAGAACATTAGACATTTTTGATATTTAATTATACCTTACCCATTTTGTCGAGATGGATCATCATATTAACAGCAACTTTTGGAAGGCGTCTTTCGTGCACTTCGAGGATTATAAGCCAATACTTTAAACATCCTATTTGCAAATTAATGTAGTGGGGATATCTCCCACACTCGGCAAACCATACAATTTGAAGTAGTTATTCCAACACCTAAATACCTTTTAGCCAACGAGTGTATTCTCGCTTTTATAGTCAAACCGTTGAAAACCCTACACCTCCGATCCAAATTGCAAAATTGGCTTTAAAAATATATCAAGCAATAAGAGCCCACAATAAATCAAAATAGATTAAACAGAAATAAAAGCCTACTAAATCATTAATACACTGTTTCATATTCAGTGTATGTGACAATATTACACCAACATGCTTATATTGGTTTACTGTCTTAATGGGTTAAGATTGGAAAAATATTCCTCTTTTGACGCAATAGCATATTCACAAGGTTTTCCTGCTACTGATTGTAGGACATTTAGAATGACCTAACTTCATGGTTTAACACTTACTCATGGTTCGATTTGTAATGTGATTTTGCTACAAGGTATCCCTCTTCTTGATGAAATGTTCTTTAGGAGAAATTGGCTAACTGTGTTAACTGATTGCACCATATGGAAAGTGACTTTGCTACAAGGTATTAAACTTTCTGATGGTACCACCTGTTCACTAAAAAACAGACCTAAAGAGAAATTAGTTCAGCCTGTTCCATCATCTAAACTGACAAGACCATCATCTGACAAAAGAAACCGTGATCGCACATGTATCTTTCCTCTCTACATCACATAGCAAGCGTGTCATACGACGTCTTCACAATAGAAAGTATGTCGGGCTCATACGTAAGATTCTTTAACCACCGTTTCACAATGTGCTCAACATACAGTGCACATTTTTTCATTACCTAAGTAAAGTAGGTTGAGTTTTATGTGTATCCTAGTGAGTCGTAGTGTATGCTAGATTAACGATAACGTATAAAGCTCCAAGCAAGAGTTTGAAACACAATGATGCATATGTCAACAATATTAAACACAGACTTGATGCCCAGGGGAAAAATGCACTCTGTAGTATGGTCATAAACGGACACATTGGAGATACTTAGTTTTATTGTTATAACGTTTTTAAAAGATCCTTTGTCAATATATTCTGCTATGTCTAACATTAGTGTATCGTTTATCGATATCAGTATTTCAAAAATGAAAAAATGGAAAACAATCTTCATTACTTATAAGCAATTGAGATGTGTATAAGCCAAAAGAGGAAAAACACATAAAGGTACAATCACTTCATGAAAGTGGTGCCCTTCATGGGATAGTTGCATAATTACAACATTCGTCCTATCACATTTGGCATTTCTTTGTAATAGATGTATTGATATGACTATTTTACAAGATAATAGATCATTCTGTACAAAGGTATTGCTTAAGACTTTGAAAATATGGTTAAATGCTTTTTTCTGTTATTTTGTATCCAATTCATATAACGATTTACTTCATTCACAGTGACCTTGGACGCGTGACTGAAGTAGAAAGATAGTCATAATCAATCCAAATCCACACATGGTTTGAATCTTGTACACCTTTGTTACAAACATGAACTTACTACAGGTCGTGCCGTCGACAGTTGATTCAGACCTTTTGAATATCGCTTCCTCAAATGATTTCAATGCTTTCAAGATATGAATAATATATCTTCTATAGCATGTGTTGACACATCCTTCTCTTGCTAGCTGATTGTATTACGACACAGTCACCTGAAATGGATCTGATACATGAACACAGTGCTTGATTCATACCTGATAGTCAGGGGACACCGAGAGACCCATACGACCAAATATGAGAACATAGCATTAGGAGAGTAATGGTAGATGTCATATCTCAATAAGTAATGAGATAGCGTTATTTCTTGAATGTAATCTGATCGTGTTCTCAATGTAAAATCGTTGAATTGAGAATGCATGTTACTTGATTAACTGAATATCAATGGTAGAAACATTATTGAATGTAGTTTAGTCGTGTTTAGGTACTATTAAGGTTTTGCTGATTTAGCATTTATGTTAACTCGTTGAGATGTATTAAATACTGGATCATAGCCGTTATAGCCGTTACAGCCGATAAAGGGTAAGCGTTTTTAAGCTTATGTCCAGCCAAGTGTTCACAAACTGAGCAGTGTGAAGTTCCGCCTTTTTCATGTTCTTTCATATTGATCTGGACCACGGTATCAAACGCTATTGCTGGGTAGGATCGATTGAATCAGTAAATTTGAACAAATCATTTGGTCAATATCAGCTTTCAACACATTGTTGTTATTTTTGCACGATGTTGATAGACATTGATTAGACATAAAGTGTTTGAAAAGGTCATAAACATCATTAGACAGCAAATTTATGTTGATATCACTTTTATGGTCATGAAAACTTGTTGATTAAAAATGTTGTATCATTGAGTAAAATTAGTCATTTCAATGTTGTTTTCTTTGACAAAATCTCCTACACCAAAATAATTTCCCATCATAATGTTAAACGTACATAAACTTGAAGAATGAAAACCTTTTCTAATGCAGAGGTTCTACATTATGTGTGCCGTGGAATTGAGTACTTGCAAACTATATACTAAAAAGATAAATAAGGACCGTCGACTTTGACATTTATATTTGTTTAATGGAAGCTGTATATCAAATCCCTCCTACCCTCGAATGAACATAGTATTGACTCTTTCATGACTCTTAAGAACCAACCTTGAAAGTGCTCGTACATGGTTGTGTTAGCATTCAACGTTAAGTCATCTTGAGGATTTGAAAACTAATGTCGCAACATTGAGTTGTTCGGAACAGTTAGAATGTTAAGAGACGAGAAACGAATGAGTGCAAAATGTTTAATTTGTGTACACTTTCTTAAACAAATATACACGATATTGGCCCCATATCACATGTTGGTCTGGATAATTTTATTTTCAAAAATATTTTAATATACAGTATGAAGGATATTTTTTGTATCTGACTATTGTATTTCGGTTTTATAAACGTGGAAGCTGAATAGACCTTTTGGGAAAAAAACGTTTCTTAAAAAACTTATTTTAAGTAAAATGTTGGGATTTAATGCTGAGAAATGTAAACAAGGAGACAACTCTCTGCTCACCTGTCTGTTCTGTGTATATGTAACATGCATCATACAGCTTCCTTGTCAACTTCACACACTTTAGCCTCAATCCCACTTTCCTTGAGAGAGTTTTTCCTCACTTAATAACACTGTTTAATGTGACACGTCAGAAGATATAAAATGTTAGAGGCAATATTTCAACAATTTATTTTCCTCCCAATGAAACTCAAAGCATTGAAAATATAGACACAGATGATCAAGTGCTCTTTACTGCATCTTCCCACGGCATAGACGATATGCAGGCAAATTACTCAAATATCACCTTACTGTGTTTCTAGCAGAAAAACACTCCCTCGATCTGCTCTTTTCATACACTTTAAAAAAAAAAAAAATTAAATCTGACTTAGGACATTGTTAGAGAAGCAGTTTATCATACTAAAAATCTTGGTTAATGAAGATGTATCCTAATTACTTATTCAACATTAGGTAAGAAAAATTTGCGTATATCTCTAGATAATCAATGAAGAAAAGCTTGTTTTTTAAATGTAATTTTACTTGTATAGATCCATAAGGGAAAACAATGTGTTTGCATCGATTTAAAATCTAAACTCGCATTTGATTGGTCTATCTTGTATCGATAAGGCAAGGTTAACCAGGAACAGGAATAAGAAGGTAACTTTGACAGGACATGCTGTGATGTGTCTTATTTTATACATTTAGAACTATTGTTAAGAAAGGATTACATAATTTTTTAAAAATTAAGAACAATCGAAAGATAAAACGCTGTAATAACCTGAATATGTACGTTGGATTGCAACAGATGCTTATATACACAAAAAGCAAACCACTTTCGCTGATGAATTACAATACAGTTCAACCTCGTTCTGTGTGTATATGCATGATATTGACTTTACTTTCCAACCACATCGGTGGACCTGTAACCTAAACCTTATGGTGATGTTATTCACCGCAAGTATTCAACGTCGAGACCGGGTGTCTAAACAAACATTACACAGTGGGCGCACTCCAACTATTTGTTGTTTGGTTATGGGATTGTCGGGGTTCCCCACACCCTGTATAAATGACAGGTGCGCGTAGGAGTGACCTCCCCTCCCTGTGATGTAACCCTTATACTGTTCTACCTGGATATTATTAGTCACACCTGCCAGGCGCCAGGTATGTATATGTGATTGATATGACCGTCACAGGTTGGTAAAGACTTGACGTGCCAGCCGTTTCTAATCTAGGATTATTGATATACTCTACTACTTACTGCTGTATTTACAAACTGGACTCCTTACATCTCAACTGCAGGTAGATACCATCCTATTTTGTCCCTAGGGTTTTGCCAAGTTTTTATGTTTATGGGTTTTTTTATTACTGAGATGTTTGAAACTTTTATCATGTCTTTGAATGCTGTTGATAATGGCTAATGTTATCAAATGTAATTTATTGTCCTCTTGTAGAAGACTCAATTAACCCAGGCACCACCATAACGTATCATAACATTCTATGACATAACTAACTACATTCTATCCTATCTTAACGTACAAAGCCACGCAATTTTATGCTTTTGTTGAGGTATACTAACAACATAGGCCACCTTATCAAACCATACCACACCCCACTTTACCATACCATATCATACTGCACTTGACCATACTATACCATACCATAACATACTTTACCATATCACCCACATCACACTTGACCACACCAAACCGTACTATACCATACCATACCACACAACATTTATCATACCATACCACCCCTACACTTCCATTCGACACAACGCAACATTATACCATAACATTCGACACAACACAACATTACACCATACCATTCGATACCACACCATACCATACGACAACACACCACACCATACCATACCATACGAAAACACACCACACCATACCATACGACAACACACCACACCATACCATACCATACCATACGACAACACACCACACCATACCATACCATACGACTGTACACCACATCATACCATACCTTACGACAACACACCACACCACACCATACCATACCATACGACAACACACCATACCATACCATACCATGCGACAACACACCACACCATACCATACCATACGAAAACACACCACACAGTACCATACAACACACCACACCTTTCAATACAACAGACCACACCATACCATACGACAACACACCACACCATACCATACAATACCACACCACACCACACAATAACATATACCATTCGACACCACACTACACCATATGATTCCATACCATTCGGCATCACAACACACCATACCAAACCACACCATAACATTCCATTCGACATCACATAACACCGTGACCATGATATTTATACTAATTATATAACAGTGCATAATATCAGTATGGTGTGTTTTGAATTTTTCTCTTCTTACTCTTGTGTTCCAAAAAAATCAAGGTAGACATCTTACATCTTGAATGTAAACAAAATCTATATAGCGTATATGTGCAGTCCTGCTGAAAGTCGTAATGATGTCCATTTGTAGTAGCACTACCATAATGAAGACCATACTTGCTCCCGTTAAATAAATCTAGATTCAAACTCATTTGATACAAATATTGATGTATATCTTGCTAGATAAAGGTAGATATGGGGAGATGTTATAGAATAATATGCGATGTCGTGTCATATGATATGATGGTACGATGGCATGATGATACATAGCTGATTGTAACATGGTAATTTGTCGAACCTGAAACCGTAATACACTTGTACATGTGATTTACCTATGTGTCCACCTGAAGCGTTGTGTTCTCACCTGAATCAGGTGTGACAGGTTACTTACAAAGCAATCAAGTCACACGTGGGCAGTGTGGACTGGATACCTGCCAACTTGGGTCATAGATCAAATCGTTGACCTTGGAATGCTAACAACTTACTCACCTTACATCAACTGTGTGTGTAAGGGATGTCGGTACATGGACAATACAGTGGTATATTTATCTACCATTGGGCATACAGAATAAACCTTCTGTATTGCAGCTTTAATTCATTTTAACACCTTTTTATTTCGCTCTTCAAGTTTGGTTTGTTGCAACACCATGAAGATAACTCTGTAGTAATAAATACTTAGTTGTTCTTAAGTCATTATGAACAAACTTGACGTTTGAAGTCTAACAATTATGGCCAATGTATATCAAATATCTTTGTTGCATTATGATTTAAGTGTCAACAACCATGTCAGAAATATTTTTTAATGTTTCAAAATATCCACTCCAACAAAATTAAAACAACATAACTGATTATTTTAAATTTCACTTTTCATTTTCATAAAGCATTTATCCTTAAAAAGATATCGCTACCAATAGATGACCACAAATTGAATCGACTCTCTCTTTCACGTTGGTTCATTTCAAGTTTATTTAATTGCTACCATTTTAAGTTGAAGCGCAGCGGGTCCAGACAGGTGGTGCATGTTGTGACAAAATTCATTTTATACAGTGTTATTCATTCCATTCTATATTTTCAACATTCAGTTCCATATTTTAAAAAATCTGAAAACCAATGTGAAGTTGTAGTACAGTATCGCTTTGACATTGCTGTTTCAAATCTTACGGAAATGTTATAAACTAAAAGCACAATAGCAAGCCTTTCTTAATTTTTTTTTCATTCACAAAAAGTAAGGTCAATCTTGTTGAATCAATAAGATGAGTCCTGAACCGAACGTACTTAGTTCCGTTAAGCTAATCGTATCTATTTCCTTTATGATATTGAGTAAAAGGTGTTCACACTATAAATTGCCGCATTTAGTTTTAGATTGATATGATAAAATTCATTCTATGACTATAGAAAGTCGGGTTGAGTAATGAGTAAGTACTCTGAAGGTAATACATTTAGCATAAGCTAACATTTACTGGGGGAAATTTCAAGTTAATTTTAAAGAAATGCTAAGGTATCTTCAAAGAGTGCAATAAATCTGACAACAGGTTTGTATGTTGTGACTGTATTGTCTCTATAACGAGCACTTGTCCCTACACACTACTACACTAGTTAAACAACAGATGCATATGACTCAGGTGTACTCATCAACCTGTACGTCTCTCATCAACACGCCCTCTCCTCATTACCTATTCATCCAGTGTAAACTAAACAATTACTTCGTAAGGCTTCGGGTATTTCTCCAACCTTGCAGAATTTCTGGCCGGGGTCGTTCATAAAAGGCCTACGTTTGTTGAATAGTTAACCGCATGCTTCCTGAAAGTGCTTTCTTATACTTTAAGGAAAATGCTTTTAAAAACCCATTTTTTGGATGGCGTGGATAAATTACATACTAATTCAACGTGCAGAGGTTGTTTAAGTTATATAACTACTAAGAAATCATTTCTTTTTTAAAGATATGTATAGATCAAATTAACAATTTATTTAGATAAACACATGTTTCTTGTTTTTTTGTGTTCAAATCTATGTCAGCTGAAAATTCTAGTAATATTTTTTACATGTTGAACATGTTTAATGATAACAAGTCTTTATGGATGATCAACTTTTTAAAATAAAAAAAGGTTTACCTATCATATGAAAACATCGTCAAATTTTAAGTTAACAAAGGTTCGTTACTTAGTTGATAATGCATCCCACAAATCAGCCATAGCAATTGTTCTTGCACGAAAAGGACAAATCTTATCTCTCGTTAATAAAACGCCTGCAGATAAAGAGAGAGAAATTGGTAATTACACGCCTGGTTTGGTTTCAGGAGAAAACAGCAGGTTATTCCGAGCAAGTGTCGTTTGTAATCCTATAGTGTCGTACGGTTTGGTTATATCAGATAATTATAGACCCAACACTTAAATATGGCAATAGTCAAAGTCGAAATGGATATACTAACGGTAAAATTGGTCAGACATAGTAGTACGTCATTGAGTTTAGTAGGCATCATACTTTATTTACAATTATTAGTATACATCATACTGAATTTACAAGTGTTGAGTAATGGCTAATGAATTGTTACCAGGCTTTGCAATTGCCTTGGCTAGTTCTATGAATACCATAATAGTGTCACCATTCACATGGGTACGCTAGTTTCTCAATCTCTTGTTTGCTTGGAGGGTAACAATGATGCCCATTACCCACTGCAGGTTTAAAGGTCTAGCTGATAAAATCTCTGACTCGAACCCGACTTACAAATAATTTAAACTGAATTATGAACGCTAGGGAGCTAGAACACTCTCAAGAAAAGTGGAAAGGCAAATTCATTTCGAAAATATGTTAAAACCAGTATTGACTCCGAATATCCAAAAAGAAACCGTAATAACCTACAAGATATTCCATCGACCCTTTTTCTTTTGATGGCATCCTTGACTACGATTCCATTAATACTTGAAATTTGGTGACAAAGGAGATGCTTTATGGGCGATTTCCTTCTCAAATTTAAATCATCATGAAAATGGTATGGTTATGGTATGACTTGATGGCTTAATTACAAGTTATCCAGTGATAGGCCAGAGTCACAATGCTGCTATCATTGTTTCTGTCGTTAGATTGTTCATCCATAAGCCACTTGATCATTTAATATAAATTTACATATTTCATTGTTAAGGGTCAAGTGTATCAAACAGATTTGTAAAACATATCATTATCAAAATATCATTAAAGCCTTGAGTCATGCATTATGTATGCACACGTGCACCTTTCTAAGGGATGACGATAAAATAGTAATCCAAGGAAACAGTCGTTAAAGGTTCGGAATTAATTGTTTCAGTTGATCAATAGTTCTTTATTTGAAGCAACATGTTACTCGCAATTGATATTATAGGACCATCTGCGAATTTTCAATCTCGAGACCTTATATCATTAGCATTTTGTTGAGTCACAAAGTAATAAAAATAAGCTCAGTGGGGATAATCCCGATTGTGAAGCATTACCGTATTAGTAAATAAAAGAAGATTACAGTAATGAGATTTTTTGTTAATGTTAAATATCTTAAATCCAGCGTTGATTATGAAGTATTAACACACAGTTTTAAGAAAGGTTACATAGAAATAGTTCCCTTCACAGTATTTGAATAGAAATCAAGACCATAGCGTATGGGCCCTAACTATAGATTCGGGTCGTAAAACGTTTCGTCTCATTCAAGTTTAGCAGCGCATCATTGATAGAAAATAAATACAGGGCAACATCCAAAGTCTTAAACTGTCAGCGCAGTCCTTGCGTGACGTCAGAGGTTGTTGTAGTCAGCTGAGAAAACCTTCGAATTCAAGGAAAACATGAACATGAACGTTCTTTCTACGATGCAGAAGAGAATTCATATGGTGAGTTCATGTTTAACTTATCTTGAAAACATCGCATGTATCAGTGTCGCCTTTTGTAATGCACTAACATTTACTGACCCGGGTAGTCGGTATAGTGGAAGCACAACTCCTCTTAAGGTAAATATGGAAAATTGTATAAATAGCGTAACTTTCATTGTGCTATATTTACATAGGTATAGTGTCACCTTGGTTGTCTTTGGTTCGGATATACAGACCGAAAGAGCATGTAAGTAGACATTTAGTTGTGTTTCACATAACTTGAATTAAAGCTAAAGGTATGTTTGTCAAATTCTTTACAATAATTTGAACATATAAATGACAATAAATTGAGAATTGCATTGTAAAAATTATCGTAAGAAATATACACAGTAACGTATCTTATATTTTATTTCTTCTATACCATGCATGTTTGTAATTTTTTTTATATCAATACCATACCATTAAATAATTCTTTGTTGAGCTCGGAACCTTGGTATCATGAATAACCAAATCCTTAACTAAATAGAAGTTTTATTCACGTTATGGTCAGACTTTATAGTCTTAGTTTTTAAGGTTCAATGTACATACGATTTAATGGTAAAAAAACTTGTAAATACTTCTTTGGTTGAGGTACAATACTGATTTGGGACTTCATTCCACAGTCTAGTTATTTTGAAAGGATACACTCTATCAGTTTGAACATCCTATAAACTATTCAGTAGAGTCTCTGATGGGTATCCAGCATAATCCGAAGGGAGAAAGGTGCTCACCCTGTCGACTGCCTGTCCGCCATTAACTAGTTGCCATGGTAGCAGGTCAATTGCACCACTTGCGGCGAGACGTTTTTACTGTCTAGAATTATTCAAACAGAATTTGGACCTCCCGAAGGTGTGAAATAGAAGATCTATTCAACGTGGAATTGTATTGTTTTCTTTGATCGCAAGCGTATTCGTGTAGCAATAACCATACGAATTGATACGAATTGCCATCTCACCTGATAGCAGCAATTATACGAATGATCGCATTATATCAAATGCTGTTTATTAAATTTATCTTATTGAATATTTAAGGGGCGTACATTTGATTCAAATGAAAACCCGCTTATTTTAATACGTCTACAAATTAAGTTGACAATGACAAACGTCAACACGTAGGCAGTTTTTCTTCACCAAAACCAAGTCCTTGCTATAACCTATCCCGATTTAAACAAGCCAACACAATGCTTTCCTTCAAACCTCATATCCTCGTTCTTGTTTAAAGTCCAATCCTTATTTATAAAGTTTACATCCCGCCTGGGGTAGTATGTATCAGTGGCGGTATATCGAGATACCCCGTTTTAACGCAACAGGGACACGTGTTACCACCTCGTCATTGAGCGGGACTGTGCAGACTATTGAGCCTGTAGTTCCGATAATACCAAGAGGCTTTCGTGTAATCAACTACACTGTCATTGAATAACAGTGGTTAAGTAAAGACCTAGCTCCACTAGGCAGAGGTCGAGTTTATCCACTCTCAGAAGGGATGATATAAATGATGGATAAGGTAGGTCTAGATGAATATTTCACTTTCATCTTCTCACCATATTGACAAAGAATACGATTGGTTGACACCTCTGGTCAGCTGCTATGTAGTGTAATACTGTACTTTAACCTTCAAACGTCGCTACAGTAGACAATAGATCAGGTTTCAAAGTACTGGAGTCGAAATGACATAGAAGCTGAGGTCAAATGAGGGCAGTATTGTTTTGGCGGCAAGCTGGTAATGGTGGACGTCCAGAATGACATATTGGGTAGGTAGGTAGCTAGGTCGTGGCGTTAACTGATCAATACCGCTCTCCTTTGTTTTACTGGTTGTCTAGATCGTTGATAAGCTGCTGTATATCCGTGTTGAGATGTCAAATGGTACATTATTGTCGTATTTCCTCGGTTATCCATTACAAATAAGAGATGTATCAACGTCGTGTCGTCTGCGTTTTAGAGTACGTTCATTGTATATGTTTCCCAGACTTCTATCATATGGTTCTAGTATAGTGCGTTTATGTGATGCTTGAGTATCTTACTTAGTTTCCAAGAGAAAGAGATGACGAAACAAACTTGTTTTCCTCATGTTATTTATAGAAACAGGAAATCGACTTTTTTTAAAAACAGAGTCTGGCCTTTTTCATCGCATATGCTAGAAATTGGCGGGGGATTAACAAACTCCTGTGCATGTCTTGTGCTTTGTCATTGTATGCTTTGAAATGTTTGCTTCTAGTACACAAAAAGGTTTATATATTAGATGACATGCCTTATGTTTTGTATGATGAAGACTTGTCAATCACTTTTCTTGAACCAATATTAATTAAGTACCATCTTGTGGAAATAGGGAAACCTTTTACAAATTTGATATTACATTGCAAGCATACTACATGCTTCCTTCAGGATGGTTAAATTTCTAGTTTGATTCAAACATGTTTTGAATATTCCTTCACACATTCCACACGCGTAAATATTTGACGAATCTACATTAATATTTATTGATTTCCCTCGACACGCGTCATTAACGTCCAAACCGTAACAGCTGGTGCGCAACAGATGTCATAGTGACTTTCATATTCATATGCTAAACTTTCATATTTGTATCCTTCTAACCACCGGCTGGATATTCAAACATTCATGCATTGTGCCAATACTCACTGAACTGGCCTGTTCAGCTTCGATTGACTGGGTGTCTAATGCTGAACACCTCTGCCTCTTTATGACCGACCCAGTTTGTGTTCGGTCTTGTTCTCCTACTGTATGCTTATTGACGGGTTCATGACCCTTAAAGTCAGTCAACCGTGACGATATCTTCATGGAAGGGTTGCCCTAAGCATTCAACGTTTTGAAGTACATGTACACGTGTTATCACGTTCATGCAGTTACACCAAGGCATTACTATAATGATCATACGGCGCTAGGCGTCACACTTCATATCATGAAAAACAAGAAACGAAAGCCACTTTGTGATTTTAGACCGATTACACCGATAATCTCTACCTTTTAGTATTAAAGAACCAGAAGTGTAGATGTACAGGACTCTAAACGGTTCAACAGCTCTATCTCGAGGTTCCTCTGCATTTACCAATGGACGTGTCTATTGTGAATAAGTATCTTATCGACATACACTTTATTAGTTTTCTCTGGAATTTGTTTGATGTTTGAGTTGTCAGTGAAAACAACGATTTGCACATTCTTTTACATTTTGTCGTATCGCGATTTAGGCTCACTATTCAAATAAACATTTTCAGTGCATGAGTTTGTAAAATGCATTTAAATGCACTTTTTCATTCGAAATTGACTTGATTCTTTCTTAGTAGTGAGTAAATGGAGTATTTTAATGATTCAGAGTCCTGGATTATTCAATTGTTAAGAAATTAATCTTTTGATGGATCTGTGATCTGGATTTTGATTTAGAATGTTGCGTTTAATTGATCGCCTTCAAATTTTGTATTGTAAAATATCCTTCTGATCTGACGCCTTCTTTCTCTAACACCGCTGTTCAAAATAATGGTAAAGGTGATAATAATAATAATCATAATTACAGGTCTTCCAGATTATGTCTCGAAGACTTAATAATAATAACCGTAATCATCATCATTATCCTCACCATAATCACCAGTATCTTCATCACCAACACAATCATCAATATCATCATCTTCATCGTCATCATCATGAAATTTATAGCCATCATTATCATTACAACGATGTACTATGGAATCATTGATATCGAGAACTGTAGTAGAGGCATAAGGGCACCTATCAAAAGAGGAACCACGCCCTAAAGCAACATGCCAACATACCAAGGAGGTGAGCAAGCCGTGTTTGCAGTTGGAGTGGAGGACCATATGACATAACGTATATCAGATAACGTGCTCTTAGAAAAGTGATATTCTTTGCAGCTCCTGTATTCATATGCTTTGTGATTTTGATGGGCAAATAAATAAACGGTGTTTTATCATATGCTAACTTTATGACTTGTATGTTGGAAGGATTTTTCACCCTTGAATGTCTTATGGTAGACATCATGTTGAGGGTAAGTGGGCTCTATTAGGGATCAAATGTGTCAGGTGAAAGCGAAGTTTTATCTATGATGTGTGTTCCTTACTTCTTGGATATACATGTATACGAGCAATTTATCGAGATGAATGTGGTAGGTGTTGAATAAAGCGACACGCAGGGATCTCGTTTCAATTCCTATAACATCATCATGGACGTGATTTCATATATTAGTTGGGAGGTATTTTTTAAAAATGTTATAATTTGTAACTTAGATTAAAAATTTAACCATTGTCCCAGACAGTAAAGGTCATTTTGTCTTCGGGTTTTCGTCTGGCGTGGAGGTGGATTCATCAGGCTGAATGTGGACATGTACCATATTATTTGCTCGCATCCACTTAACATTCTTTCAACTTGTTGAGTTTCATTTGACATTTACACATCCCGATGACGAATTGTTACATATGGGGGCTAGTGCTTGTTCCCGGGACAGGAGAGATATAGAAGGGCCCGTGAATTAGTATATACAAGATGTTTCGCCATTTCATTGTTGGTGTAATGTAAAAATAGTGGGGAAAATACAGTGTTATGATAAAATTGTCCAATTATCTCATTGTCCAATACATGTCCCATATTGAAAATATACGATGTAGCTTATGAACCTTCGCTTTAAGGGCGATCAATGTACGAACAGAATATTTTATACCTTAGTGGATGTTTGCGGTCATTGATATATAATCTTAGTATTAGATCTATCGTTTTTGAAATTCAATGAAGCTGTTGTCAATAATGCTACCTTGCAAAAATAACCAAATGGTATTTGCTGTTTCCGATTATATTAGACCTTTGATTAGTTAAGAAATGTTTGATCATACCTATTAATGAAAATTGATACTTAAAAAGATTTTAGGTCATTAGGTCATAAGGATAGCATTATTATTATTATTGAAACAATGAATGCAATTGATTATTATCAGAACAACGTCTTTGATGTTATAAGACTTAAAAATGTCTTCCTGATAGCAAAGCCTATGATGTATAGATTAGATCCTCATTGCTAGCTAGATTCCATCGTGTCCTTCATAGGGAGAACACTGCCCTGTGCGGAGGCAGTGAGTGGGTGGCACCCTCTTTGTGTATTTACTCAAGCACTATTTATTGCTGGTTACAACACGTGTGGGATTTAGTTGAGCCCACACGTCGGTGTAAATCTCCCATTTCACTCAAGTCTAATGCACAATGTGAGTGTTCAGACAACTGACCTGTTTTCTTATCTACCTGTAATACGGCATTGCTGATAGAACCATCGTATCCACCCATTGCATGAATGTACACATCAATTGTGCATGTTCTTATCTATGTAACATGGTTTCAAAAACTTGCGAGTATTGCGATGATATCGATAATAAAAAAAATCGATACCCGATATCCGGTACAATGTTCACGTTTATGTACTAGTGTCAACAACACCACATATTTTCTGATATTTTGATTGACTATTTTTCTTTGATATCGTTTATTTGTTTATCAATATCAACGCAGATGTTACAAGCTGGTGGTTTTATTAATCAAGGTCAACAAACCGCGACTGTCAAAGGGATCTCTTGAATTCGTTTGTTTATATTGGTATTGTGTTTCCAGGGAAACGGTGCATGTG
Source organism: Phorcus lineatus (assembly GCA_921293015.1). NCBI lineage: Eukaryota > Metazoa > Mollusca > Gastropoda > Trochida > Trochidae > Phorcus > Phorcus lineatus. Next base: position 4,374,050 of record OV121081.1, on the reverse strand, counting down.
ACAGCGCTGATGATGGCCAAAGCCAACGGCGCTGAAGAGGAGGCCAAGGTGGAAAAGGAAATATCTAAATCAGTAACAGAAGGTCAGTTCAGAAGGTCAACAGATGATCTCTATACATATCATTCAGTGCAATCAAAATTGAAACATAACCTAGAATACTTCAGATAAGGATCACATTATCAATGGACGTAACTTCAACAGTTTCTGTAGATATTTACAACTGAAACAAACGAAGGTGACATTAAGTGTAGATATCAATACAGTTATAAAACATTTGATACAAATTACATAATTTAATTAAAATAGGGAGTTTATGATTTGAAAACGAAAAGTGTTCTGAATATTTTTAGATAAGATATTTTCTTTGAACATTATGATATCATGTCCGTGCGGACGCAGCAATGCAGACCCCTCCGTACTAATGCGAGAAAAAGAATCGAGATGTGTGGCATTAAGTAAAAAACAAAGAAACATTAAAGAACTCAACATCAATAATATAACGCCTTGATAGAAAGGAGAACAATCACCTGAGAACAATAAAGATGCTGACATGGGCATTACCAATAGAAGGCTTGAGTATTGACCACGTGTCCGTCAGAGTATTGATGTTGCAGACCCGCGATAAACTGATGAATGTTTTATAGAACTGACCTTCTTTCACAATCCTATTGGCAAAGCTTCAAACCATTACAACTTTCTCTGATCTATTTATAGAAGTACTTATCATAAAATACAACATTCGTCTAATCATTGAAGCCTATCCGTTTTTGTGCGTATCCATGGAAACTAGTTGACATTAATTATGGTTCGCTAACCCGGCATATGATTCTTCTTTTTCTCTTCATTGTCAATCCCTGATAGCGATATCATTGATTTGTTTTTTGATGTTTTCATAAATTGATTTATTGACTATACTACTAATCAGATCAATTTGCCAGTGCAGAGAGTGTTTGTTGATGGTTAAGATAATGATGCTGTTTGGATAAATGATTTTTACATTATTGATAAGCATGAATCAGTTGAATAATTTGAAATAAATTTTCTCACTTTTGAGAAAATAGAATTTCTGAGGAAAATTCTGCTATCAAAATATTGCCCTTTGAATTATGAGGATTTCTTATTGAGTTCATTAAGACGTTTTTGAAAGCAAGTTTGTATAGGTTGCTATCTCGTTAACCAGACCTTTGGTTTTGTTTCAGGTGTGACCTTGCGGAAAAATGTCAACTATGACTCAAAACACTCCTTAAATAAAAGGTCTTTAGTTTTGGACGAAGAGTGTTTCGAAAAGACCTTCCTAGTCTGCGGCGTTTGTAAAGATTCTTATCGAAATCCCTTGAAACCTCCCAAATTGCTTCCGTGCCATCACTCCTTCTGCCTTGTGTGTATAAAGGCTCTCTACAAAACTGAGGTAGACTACCGGCTGAGTCTGGCGCCTCACATGCGCGGATCCCCACACACTGTCAGTATCCACTGTCCTTCCTGCAGAGGCAGTTTCATCACTACTGAGGACAACTTGAAAACCCTTCCCACTGACCATAGAATCGTTCAGCTCTTAGACTTTGTGAAGAACACTGATCGCTATACAGTCAGCTTTTGTTCCAAACATAGCCTGCAGCCACTGAATTTCTTTTGTGAGCCGTGTATACGACCTGTCTGTCGTGATTGCACCGTTAAGGAACACAAAGAGGTGGACGGACATGTGGTAGTGAACCTGAACGAGGCACTAGAGAAGTACACACCAGTTCTAGACACAGCAATAACAGAGATGGAGAGTGAGCTAACTATTCTGGGCAAGAAGCAGGAGGTTCTGGACACGGCCACCAAGCGGCTGGAAGAGACCAGGGCCGACCTCCTGAAGAACATCCATGATGTGTTCGGGCGGCTGAAGGAGCAGCTGGCAGAGAGAGAACGCGAACTGGAGAGCATTGCAGAGAATGAGGTGAACAAAGAGAAGAAGAAGCTTGATGAGAAGGTGGAGCTCGTCTCAGGACGCATCAAGGCCCTGGAGGAGAACTGCTCCACTCTGAAGCAGGCTAAGCAGGAGACGTCCATAGAGGACATGTTCACCTGCCACCAGAACGTGCGAGACTACAAGAGTCAGCCGGCTATCCGCATCAGGGAGGTGGACGATGGAGTCATGACCACCTTCAACTTCAACTCAAGGGATGAGTCTCTCATTGTATCCAGGATTAACAATTTCGGTGACATTAGTGCCAAAACAGAGTCGACCTTCAAAGCCTCTACCAAGACCAACCCTCTGCCCTTGTATTCAAGTCGGAGCTCTTACCGATGAAGTCTTCTTTATTTCGAAAACAATTTTCGTCTTTCAGCTTTTGATCGCAAATTCAGAATCAATTCTTTTTATGGCCTTTGAAAAATGTTTTTTCGAGTCAGATTTGGGGTTTCGGTGACGCGGACATGTTGTCAGGACGATGTGAAGCAGTTCATAACCGGAGAACAAGACGCATAGAAAACATATCTGTACCTGCTTTGAAACTGGCATTTCGTGAATTTGAGAAAGTAGACAAGTTTGGTATGATCATTCGCAAGGTGCTTTGTTATTGTGTAAAGGAGCCGCGGCTATGTGATCACCTTATTGAATCACAGACTGAATGTGAGTGAAGCATTTCGATCAGATCTGAGGAGAAACTGTTGCCTTCGCAAATGTTGTCAACTTTAATGCGTTTTTGTACTCTCGCATTAAACCATCAAGCTATAAATATATGAATATGAGAATATGTATTGTAGCATATGCATTACCTAGCAAATTACATTTTGCGCTAATTCTTTATCTATAGACCTATAATGCTGCTCTGTTTTAATTTCCTAAAAATTAAGTTTTTGAAACATCTTTATACAAACATTTCACAGAAAAATAATGACACTCAATTGCTTGAAGTTCAAAGGTTTCATATGATTATGAAAGTCAACATCTTGTTCCTTTTTGTCTTATATTACTGACATCTTATCCATCGCTAATGTTGTCTCACCGTAATCACGGCAGTCTCGATCTCAAATAACCTACCGAAATTCCGTCAGAAGATATCAATCAAAAGCAGGTTTTGTTACAATGGAACATTTAACACATCTGAATATTCTTTATAATGGTTCTTCACTTTTCTAATGAGCTTGTGATTTTGTAAGATTTTGAAACGGGCTCAATTGATACGTTGTGATATCGAAATGCAATAATCGCGTACCTGTAAATATATCAAACATGGAGAATAGGAAGACGTTTAGTCTAGTCTAGCAACTGATGAGCCTCATGAGTCCATTTGACAGAATCTGACATGACATGGGTTATCGCTGCCTCAGCACATCTTTATTACTGACTTATGATACTGACTACCTAACGAGTTATCCCCTTTCGTTTGGAGCAAAATAATGCTTAAGCATTTGAACACGTTTTGCTGTTAGTTAAAGGGTGTAGTGAGGTAAAACATTAAAGTTAATATATCATATATAAAAATTAAATATGCAAAAGAAATAAAGTAGTTGTGTTTACTGTACAAATCGTCCTTTTCGCTAATCATTTCATCAAATAAATTCGTCTGATGAACAATGAATTGTCATCTGGTTTTTTTCCATTAACATATATATATATAATATAATTGAATGCAATACACACAGGTCTGCAAATGAAAGTTACACTCAGTTTGTACGTAAGAGAATTTCGTAAGTGAAGATTTTTCACCAAGGGATATATAATCTAATTGAATGCAGTACACACAGATCTGCCAATGAAAGTTACATTCCGTTTACAAGTACGTGAGAAAATTTTGAAAGTGCAGATGTGACTAATGACAACTCGGCTTTAATATTGCTCTTAAAAATGCAAATAATAATTGATAGTTTTAGAGTAAATCAAACAAGAGTCTTAAACACTTGCACTCAGTAACATACGCTTTTCAATATACGCATGATACAGGAATATGATAATTCGTTTACAAAAGAATTGGTGTTTAATCTTATGGGCATTGGGGATATCACAAGCTGAATTTCAAATAATGATCTCTTAAGAGTTGACAAGCATGAACCCAAAACGGGCACTTTTGATACTTCGGAATCAACAGAGTAAAAACGATATAAATGTTAAATATCATCGAAGATGTTGAGGGGAAGGGAAAGAGGGAACTGAGATAAATTACCTCAAAATAAACATACTTATTTGTATGTAGGCCAGATCCTCTCGATGCTCGCAGGTGACATGGCAAATCAACGAAGGGTTAACGGATTTCTCCTTGCTATATGGTACTCGCCGTCTTGAAAAAACTCTAATTATACTATTATCAACTCATTAGTTTTTGACAGTATTTAAAGGACCGGATTCAAGGATATTCTAGTCACGAGCACAGGAGACAATGATACAAGTCATATACAATATATCACAAGGCAATTCACACTGCCATATCAAGCTCCGATTTATGTACTTTTATAAACTTACTCATAAAGTGACTTCGGTAATTATCACTCGTAACGTATTCATAAATGACCTACCTCCAATTTAAAAGTGGAATTACATAAATGTCCACTGGAAGGCGAGTTTAATGGCGTCATCGCAAGACGGAAGTGCCTAGATCGAGGTAAAAAGCTTCGTTTCAGATGCGACCTCCCATCACATTTGCCCATTTTAAAAAATAGAAGAAATGCACGTTCAACTTTGACTCGTTGTCTCCATCCAGTGCTTGTGAGGGGAAAGGGTAGACTTAGACTTAGGAAGATACTTTCACTATGGTTATTCTTGGTGCCATTCAGACTACCATTGTCATATCAGGTAACATTAGTGTTTTTAGCAGTGGGACCCAGACTAATAGCTGTTCTGAAAGGATAATACATAGCTTAGTTATAGGGCCTACTTATTTTTTACTTATTGAGGGATTATAGTGCTATGGTCTAATGTTTAAATGTTAGGTAAGAAATATGCGCTGTGATATGCACTTTCAAGTTCACTAAATGAATTAAATGTTACTCGTGTAAAACAAATATTTGATTTCCTAAAAAAAACTCTTACAAGAAAATTCAAAAGTAAACAGATTCAGTTCAGTTTGACTTACTTGGATATTTCGTCCTCTTTTATTTGACCGGTTTTGTCATACCATCAAACCTGACAAAAATACAAATCATCATAACTCATGGTTAATAATGTACACCAGGACAAAGGTGAAGCAATCCCCCGTATTTAAAACTACCTTGTGATGCTGCGAGAATGTTTGAATAATTTGCCTGAATCAATCATTGTCAACTCCTTAGTGGCAGATTTTGATACTATTTTTTATAAACAAAATATTTAAATAAATTACGACTTAAGTTTTATTGATACTGATTTTCACAAAGATAACTTTTGTTCTTGTGCCGAAACTAGATGTAAACATTGGGTTTCAGAGTTAAAAAACAACTAAGTCGGCATTCACAGATCATGCCTTATAAGGTACTATCGGTTGTTGAAATTTCATCCCTTTTTTCAAGAAACGTTAACAAAAGGATTACAATCATTTGATTCATGAATGCCGATGGGATTGGTTTTGGTTAAATTTGTTAATTTGCCTCTTCTCTTAGATTTTGGGGGAGGGTTAATACGGGACGGATTTCATCTTTTACTCAATTGTCTTTTTCCAAAATTTGCAATTACGAATGTTCAAAATGCAGTAACTAGTGACTTTTGTTAGTTGTCACTTCAATTCCAGAATTTATAAATGCATTTATTCAAAGTAGTTATCTGAATGAATATTTCCTTTTAAACTGTAAGATAATGATTCTATAAAAATATAATTACTCTTTCTGAAACAAAGTCTTCCTTCTATAAAAACGAATTTTGCTGGTAAAAAAAGTGGGGTTGCAGGTGTATAGTCAAATAGTCAAAGAAACTCAACTATTGCGGTGTGTCTTCATATTTGAAATGTGACCTGTGAAATGTTCGGCATACAGACGTATGTTCATTTTATAAGCGGCAAAGGAATTCGAAAAAGATGTACAGATTTAAAAAGCACAATGAATTGGATCATATTTAAAGGAAAATTTGACTTAAAGAGGTGAAACCATCTGGAGTAAAATTGGTAGTAAGTATTTTTTCATAACTAAATTCTATGTAACCCCAAACACCTGCATTCTCTCAATTATCCTTATTGACAGTCAATGAAAAATCAATCTCTTTGAATGTCAAATTATCAGAGTAAGTATACATAAAACAAATCATCATGTCATTTGATCAATTTAATCATAAGTTCTGATAACATTTATTAATGAAGCCCCAAATGCTGCTAATGACACAAGCAACATTGATCTTTAACTTACATACAGTATATACACTTAACAAGTCCAATATTTACACATGTACAGGTTATAAACTCTGTAATTTTGCAAATAAAATAAAATTTCCTTCAGAACTGCAACAAAAATAAATTAATCATACATTAAATTTAAGATATAAGCATGTCATTCATAGAGAACAATTGTTCTAATTTGTCATCCAATCTTGAATTTGCATGAATTAAATTTTCTTCCTACTGTTAACATATAAGCTATTTTTAGATATATTTTCATATAATTTAAATTGCTCAGTCTTTGTATTAATTCTGAACAATACATAAACATATCTATCCTCAATTAACCAAGTTCAATGTTATCAAAAATTGAAAGTACATTCATTGAATGAACTTGCGTCAGTCTGATTAAAATCGACCGTGTTCCGAGGAATAAAAGTTTTTAAATATTAACTATAGTGAGATTCGAATGTACTATATCAAGTACTGTCCTCTCAACAACGGTCTGAAAGCACCCTCCTTGCTCACATGTTCTGACACAATCTCAACTAGCCAATCACATTGACACAGGCAAACGCTTTCGGTATCAGTATCTAGGGGCAAGTAACTCTGTGTACCATTCGTTAACCTTTATCGCCGCTATAGTTAAACGGGATAATGTGATTGGTCCGCTAATGACAAGGTTTTGTCTGCGCTAAACTGGTGTAAGAACGTGTGAGCAAGGAGGGTGCTTTCAGACTGTTCTGGAGAGGAAAGTACCTGGTTAAAGTCGTTTGAATCCCGCTGTAGTCAATATTTAAAAACATTTATTCCTCGGAACACGGTCGATTTTAATCAGACTGGAACTTGCATATAACAAGCTATTGATCTCAACAATCAAGACTATTGATCTCAACAATCAAGACTATCGATCTCAACAATCAAGACTATTGATCTCAACAATCTTAACAAAATTACAAGTATTTTGTATATTTTTGAATGATACCTACCTCTAAACTTATATGCATTTCCTTGTTTGTTTACAAACATCTAACAACAATCAATACCTTGATCAAGTCTAGAAATAGACATGTCAAACTTTTGAGTCGCAGCCGGCGCACGAACTAGCACGTGCAAATGACAAAGCCACGCCCCCAACACCTCAGCCTAAGAAATCACTTTCCTTGCAGAAATAAGCAACCCGATAAGCTGGTCTCCGTTTTGTGGGGAGGTCCGGGCGGGTTACCAACTATAAGTTTAGAGGTAGGTATCATTCAAAAATATACAAAATACTTGTAATTTTGTTAAATTTCTTTCATTCACTACCTCTAAACTTATATGCAGATTCCCACAGATCGGCGGAGGGTAGGAGATCAGTAAGCGATGCTGGGACTCAAAAGGAATCATGCCTTTAACCAAAAAACCGAGATCACAAGAACGAAGTTCCTGCTAACCCAAGTAATGGTAGGCTGGCCTGGACAGTCGTGGATTTACAACCGTTAACTGCCGAGGCCAACATAGGATTTCTCAGCGAGAAGGAGGAACTCCGTCCTTACAACCTCTTCCAAAAAGAGTTGTAATTACCTATGTTACTGTTTGGATGACTGGACTGCCCCGGCTGCAACGAACGGTCCCAGTTGGTGGAGGCCCTGGAGGTCCGACTGGACATCTCTAAGGTAGAAGGTGGAAAAAGTTGTGGAGGAGGCCCAATATCCAGCGGAGATGACGTCCTCGACCGAGGCAGAGTGCCAGAGGGGGGCTGACGTAGCCCAGGCTCTAATCTCATGAGAAGACACCTTACCATAAATCGGCGGAGTGGACGCAGATTTATGGTAAGCTGCCTTAATCGTCTTTTTCAGCCAAGCTGAAACGGTATTCTTGGTTATGTCCTTGTCGGAAGAAGGGAGGCAAGGAAGGAACAATCTATGCCTACCCCTTCTAAAGGACTTGGTTCTGGTCAGGTACTCCCTCAAGGCTCGAACTGGACAGAGAAGAAGATCCTTTTCCATGCCGTCTGAAATAGCAGCGGACAGAGCCGGAACAGAGAAGCATCTTCTTCCCAAGGGACCAGCGATGGACTTCTGGTTTTTGGCCACGAAACCGGGGAGCGTCGTTAGGGATACGGACTGCCAGTTCTTAGAGTGTGTCATGGTGGAATGGTCCAAAGCATGTAACTCTGAAACCCTGCTTGCCGAAGCCAGCGCCAAAAGGAAAGCTGTCTTCCAAGATAAAAACTGCAGGGGAACGTCTTCAATCGGCTCGAACGGATCTGCGAGTAAAGCTGAAAGAACCACCGACAAATTCCACTTGAGCTGAAACTTTGGGGATTTCAAATCCTCTAACTGGAACGATCTAGCCAAGCGATGAATGGTCTGGTCTCTGGACAAGTCAACTCCTTGTAAGGCTAAGGCAGATGTCAAAGCCGACTTGTAACCATCGATTGTTCCAGCCTTCAACTTCTTATCCTTCCTTAGAAAGAGCAAGAACTCAGCGACGAGTGGAATGGAGATAGCAGCATCAGGCTGGACTTGCTGCTTCCACTCGGTGAATTTTCTATACCTGCAATCGTAGAGGGCTGAAGTGGAAGCTCTGAGACCTCCACGGACTGCCTCTGCAACTTCTTGGGAGAAACCACTTTTCCTGAGATTACGTTGGATAACCTCCAGGCGTGAAGACAGAGGGACTCGGGGTTTCGATGAAACCTGTCGGACCTTGGTTGTCTTAGTAATGTTGGAAAAACTGGCAGCTGTACCGGCGGACGAGTTGACGCAGTCAACAGATCCGGAAACCAAGGACGATTGGGCCACGCTGGAGCAATCAGAACGATGATGCAGCTGTGACGTCTCGCTTTCTCCAATACTGCTGGAATCAGCGCTGGTGGAGGAAAGGCGTAAGCAAGGAGACCGTCCCAGCTGATCGACATTGCGTCTACGTCGAAGGCCTGAGGATCCGGAACCGGACTGACGTAGACTGGAAGCTGCGTGTTGAGCCTGGTCGCGAACAGGTCTATCATCGGGGATTCCCATAGGCCTGATACCATCTTGAAGGAGGTGGGATGCAGAGTCCATTCCGTTGACTGGATCTGGTTCGGACGGGACAGGTTGTCTGCCAGAACGTTCAGATGGCCTGGAATGTGTCTGGCTCTGAGTTGACAGTCGTTCCTGTCGATCCAGTCGAACAGCTGAAGACAGAGATCTAGCAATCCCTTCGATCGAGTGCCTCCTTGGCGATTGACGTAAGCCACTACCGTGGTGTTGTCTGAGGCCAACATTATTTTCTTTCCCCTCAGCTGGGTCTGCCAGAACTGAAGAGACTTCAGGACGGCTAACAATTCCAGTTGGTTGATGTGAAGAGGAGCCTCTTCCGGAGACCAAGTTCCCTGAAACATCTGGTCCCTGAGGTGAGCCCCCCAGCCGACTGTGGACGCGTCTGTCACTAGCAGAACATCCTGCACGAAGGGGACCAATTGAACGCCCTGCAGGACGTTCTGGTCTTGAAGCCACCAACGAAGCGATCGGAGAATCTCTGGTGGAGGACAACAACGAGTTGAAAGCTCGAGCGATCTCACGGAGTTGATCCAGAACTGAAAGTGACGGAGTCTTAGCCTCCCCCTGTTGGTCAAATCCTGCATGCTCGTGAGCCTGCCCAACAGGGACATCCATTGCCTTAAGGTTTGTGGAGACTGGGACATGGATAGGATCAAGTTCCGCGCTACCGTGACCCTGTCCTCTGGCGGAAGAACCTTCGAAATTCCCGTGTCGAAGATGGCTCCTATGTACTTTACTCTCTGGGACGGCGTGAAGTCCGACTTCTCCGGATGCACAATGAAACCCAGATGTTCCAAAGTAAAAACGGCAAACTCTCTGTTCGTCTCCAGACAGCGATGAGACTGGTCTGGTAAGAGGAAGTCGTCCAGGTACCCGTGAATCCTGATGGACCTGGAGTGTAGAAAGCTCAGGACCGGAGCTGTGATGCGGGTGAATAGCCAAGGTGCTATCGAGATCCCGAACGGAAGAACCCTGAACTGGAACAACCTGCCGTTGAGAGCAAACCGAAGGTACTTCTGGGATGCTGGATGAATCGGGACGTGGAGATAAGCATCCCTGAGGTCTAACGAGACCATCCAGTCCCCTGGTCGTAGAGCCAGTTTCAGCGCCGGAATCGACTCCATCCTGAAGTGCGGTGGTCTCTGCAGGAAGTTCCGGTTCAGGATCTTCAGATCTATGATCATACGCAGCTCGTCTGTATCTTTCTTTGGAACCAGGAAAACCGGCGAATAGAACCCGCGTGAAACTGTGGCCGGGTCCAGTTCTATAACTGCCTTCTTCAGCAAGAGCTTCTGGATTGCGTCTTCTGCTGCTATCAAGGGAAGACCAGATAGATGAAAGCGGGGTCCCTCCGGGATGAAGGTAGTCGGAGGTAACGAATCGAATATCAGACGGTAACCCTGCGAGACTACAGATAGGATCCAGGGGTCGTCTGAAACAATTGGCCAATTGATGGCAAATTGTTGAAGACGACCCCCGACCTGACCAGGAACCCCATTCAAAGGGAAGGTCGGGAGACGGGCAAGGGTCGATGACTGGTTGGGAATGGGGGTAGGGTGGTCAAACCCGCTGCTGGCCTCTGCCACGGCCTCGTCCACCACTCTTGCCGGGAGTCGGGAACTTCTCGTACCGAGGGAACTTGTCAAAATTCTTCTTGGGCGTAGAAGTAGTCTGGCTCTTTTGAAAATTCTGTTTCCTGGACGGAGTGGACGGCTTGTTCCTGGGAGACTGTCTCCTTCTGGGTGAAGCGGACAATACCAGAGTATGGATGTCTTCGTTCTTTTTCCTTTCCATCTCCTTGTCCCTCCGTTCCAAGGCCTTGGACACCGAATCGCCGAAGAGAGTGCCTCCGAACAGAGGGGCCTGATAAAGCATCTCCTTAATCTTCGGGTCGGTGTTCTGGGGTAGCTGCTTCACGTAAGCGGACCGCCTTAGAAGAGTGAGCTGTGACTGTATCCAAAGCAGATGTCTGTCCAGGTCCAGAACTGCATCGCCCAGGGAGTCGAAGAAAGCGAACGCAGTGGCCAAAGATGAATACGGCACTGAGGTAGAACCAGTGGGCTCCGCAGAATCCGGGATGATAGGGAGCTGCCTGGCTGCGGTGGCGGCGAACCAATGGATGTAAGAAGAGGTCTGCATCGCTTTATTGACCGATGTCTCCACTTCCCTCAGGCGTGAGTCGTGCACTTTTATCTGGTCCGACGGTGTGCCCTTACCCATGAGATATCTGAAATTATCGTCCAACAGGGTCTCCTCCGTGTTGGCAAACCTTGCATTATGGGTCTTGTACGGAAAGCACCTGTAGAATGAGCTACGTGCTGGCTGTTTGTCAAAGGCCAGAGTCCCCACCCTGTCCGAGAGTTGAGCTGCCAGCTGAGCCGAAGAGTCTGGAGGAGGAAGTGAGTTGGCTGGAGTCGACGGTGCCTTGGGTACACCCCTGCTAATGTCGTTGTGTATAGGCAGGGACGGCGTCGGGGGCCGTGCGAGATCCGGGAAGTGGCGGTATACCTCGTCCATCTTATCGTACCAGCCCAACACCGGGAAGACAGATTCTTCTGTCCCTGCTTTCTTTGACTTCTTCGTAGGCGGCGCTGGCTGAGAGCCGTAGAAGGAGATCTCCGGAGGGTCCGACGACTTCCTTTTGGGAAGTGAGCCATTGGACCGTTGATTGGGAGCCGTACGCTGGCTGTCCGATGGAGTGTGGCTGCCCTGCGTGTGCTGGACGTTATCCAGCCGATGGGGATCCGCGGTGCGCTGGGGATCCCTGGAACGCTGTGGGCCACTTGTTCCTTGCGGATCCGTGGCCTCCCGTGGGCCCACGGAGCCTTGTGGGTCCACTGGCTGCTGGTCCTTCCGCGCGGGCCGACGGTCCGAACGGGACGATGAAGAGGAGGAACCAGAGTATTGCACAATACTGCTGTTGGTGGCCGACGTGCGTGGAGCGGAGCCGCTGGGTGGTGCCGTACGGTTCGCCTTTTTGGTCCTACGAGCCGAGTCGTTGACTGTCTGGTCCCGCCTCGGTGTCGTAGCTGACCTGGGGAGCTTGCCCTTGGTTTTCTTCAAAAGTCTAGGGTCCCTAGATGATGGAGTAGGGAGGGCCGAGTCGATGGCAGAGGGGGCGTCGATGGACAGAACATCATCTTCTTGCTTCTCTTCACCCCCCCGCCGACCAGTTATGTGGGAGACTACGTCTCGCCCTGGCGACGGGGGAAGCCTTTGATCCCCCTGGACACCCTCGCCCTCCAGATCAGGTACACTCAACAGACGATTCATCAGAGGCATCATTTTCTGGGCCATGACACGGAACTGAGCTAGGTCTGCAGCCAGGTTCGATGGAGGAGGCGTAGATATGGTAGAAGACTTCGACGAACTCTTAGTCAAACTTCTCTGACGAGCAGCAATGTAGGCCTGGAAGTCTGGCTCTTCCAGATTACCGCAGAACTCGCAAGGCCGGTCAAACGAGCAGTTGGAGCCGTAGCAGCGAGGACAGCAAGGGTGAGGGTCGACCGCAGACATGAACTTGTGACAACCCTCGCACTTCTTGGAATTGTTCATGGTTCTGTGAACAGTTAAGGAAAATCATTAACACACAGACAGAACAAACAAAACAATCCAATATATATAACATGCATGGATATATATAACGAAAGTGATAATAGATATATATAGATAAATATATATGAATATGAAGTTCTGTGAAATTCCCGTACATAGAATTACACAGAAAATAAGAAAAAAAGGAATTAGTTATATATATACAATATATATATATGAAATAACATACTGTGAAAAATTCCACACAAAAGAATCCACACAGAAATATAGGAAGTAATAAGAATTATTATGATTACTTACGGTATGGATATTTTCCCATACACAAAGTATATAGTATTGAAGCGAAGTAAAATGAGCGTCAAGACGCCATAGCGAAGACTAATTATAAGCCTCTGTAGGCGAGAGAACTACGACAGCTGTCAGTCGCCCAGGAGAAAAAAATCAATAAATGGGAAGACAGGCAAACGGGCATTACCGAAACCCGAATACCCACGAAAATTATTAGAGGGAATTATGATACCTGAAAAATATTTAGCTAAACATGATAAAGCTAAATAAAGGTATTACAATAGCATAAAGTAATAAATACCCACGGATATTTAATACGACAAAAAACATAATTGTAACGTGTGCAAAACACGTGGAAAAAAGGTCGCCATATTGAACGAGTTAGGAAGAAAATCGTTCAAGAAAAAAAAGGCGAAATGCATGATTAAATACGATTTTAAACATGAAGAAAGCATATATGGATTAATCTCACAATGTCAGGATACGGAAAACTATCGAGGTTTCGTAGAAGGTAAGATTGCTAAGAATCAGCAACGTCTTGACAGGTTGCGAACAACAAGGAAAGTGATTTCTTAGGCTGAGGTGTTGGGGGCGTGGCTTTGTCATTTGCACGTGCTAGTTCGTGCGCCGGCTGCGACTCAAAAGTTTGACATGTCTATTTCTAGACTTGATCAAGGTATTGATTGTTGTTAGATGTTTGTAAACAAACAAGGAAATGCATATAAGTTTAGAGGTAGTGAATGAAAGAAATAAGACTATTGATCTCAACAATCAAGACTATCGATCTCAACAATCAAGACTATTGATCTCAACAATCAAGACTATTGATCTCAACAATCAAGACTATTGATCTCAACAATCAAGACTATTGATCTCAACAATCAAGACTATTGACTGAAACTGATCATCAAACTACAAGATTACCAAAGACTCAGCTCCTTATATATTATTTTTACAATCCTTTCATTTCATGATAGTTATCTCTCTTTTGCAAGGTACATTTCACACAACATGTAAACAAGATGACTATGATTATTGCAAATGGTAATACTCACAAAACTGGAATTGACTGAAGATAGTTTCATAAGCAATTTCACTTGCATAATGACAATCGGTTACATTTCACATCAACATGATTTTTAGTCAATGGAAACAAATAATAGATATGACACAGTTTTGTTTAGCAAATTAGAGAAGCCTTATCATTATTCTAACATTCAGTTATCTTTAACCTAACCTCAGCACAATGGTAAGATAAATCAATTAAGTCATGCATCACCTGATGCTCTTGCATTCAAGTTTCAAACCAATGTATCCTCATCACCATCTTTCGAGAAACGTTTCAGTGGCATGATTGTTGCTCGTACAGATTAACTCTCATTCAGTATAATTAACAGGATGTCTCTTCCATTCTTAAGTAGCACCTTCACATGGCAACATCATCCCTAATTAGTCACAAAACTTTGATTTGGTTATGCAAATAACTGTACATATCACAGAGTCAGTCTTTATATAAGCATCAATAATCACGGACCATGTACACAAAAATCTTAGCAGATTTGAAAACTTGTGCACAAAAATTAGAATTATCAATGAGAAAATGAAGTTCAATCAAATATCAAACTAAATTAGAGACAAGGAAGTTGTTTTATCCTCACAGAGGTATCTTGAATCTTTATATATAAAACTTTCTATTCAAATAGGGTTCAATATATTTACCAGGAAGATCGTTACCAATATCTGCTGGAAAATAACTCCAGGTTGCTGTTATATAAAGAATGTTTAGACTTAGACAGGACTGGGTGAAATAAAGCATGCCTACATGACATGAAAACTAGCTAGCCAGAAATCTTTAATAGGTTTAATTGTGGGATCCTTATTTCCAACAGTAAATACATGAAAAGATTGCAGCATAATATTAAACACCTGCACCATGAAACATGAGACACAGACAGTTCATTGTAGGTAGTCAAATAGTGAATTTTGTTAACAACATGTTGTTAAATAAAATAACAAAAATAAACAACATGGCTCAAGAAAAATAAGAATATCCAGATATAACAGTGAGTTCAGCGCCTCTCAGGCAGTATTCTAGCCATAAAGAACGAGTAGATATAAAAATGAATGTATCATGGCCTGCTAAATCCCGAACCACATTATTTCAATGTGCCAAGTTAACCCAAAAAGGAAACTTTCTAAATTATTTTCTCATAATGGATAAATACTTCTATTCAGAAGATAAAGTAAACTCACTTTAATTTTAGGAGATAACTATGATTGCTTTGAATGTGGACATAAAACCCATAGTTAACAAATTATTTCATTACCAGCTTAACAATATGAATTATCTCCCTTGATAAAAGCAAGCCATTTGAATTAGACACATTACTGCACGTGTTCCTTGTACCATGAGACAAAATCTTGAATGAATTAGAATTGTTAAAGTTTCAAATAACCATAAATTAAAAGTCCAATGTCTGTATTTCTCTCCTAAAGTTGAATCAGTGTCAGTGGTTCGCCTGTCTGAGACCTTTCTTAGAAGCTTGATGAATGTTTGCATCCAACTTGTCTGAAAAATTCAAGAAATAATGTTAAAAAAAAAATAAAGATATTAAAGATCAACGCGCTGATTCAATGCGAATTCATAAAAAAGGAGCCACTGTCTCTCTAGCTCATCAGCCTATCTATAATTCCTTTAATAAATGGTCACAGAGTCGCATAACAGAGTTGAAAATGCACAGAAACGACACTATGAAGGAAATAAAAACTTGAATTACTCACATATTTTATGCTTCCCCTTGACGGGAAACTTGACAATGAGTTCCTGGGGGTTTTCGCAGATGAACACATACGGGGAGGCAGACTCACCATTCGGATACTGGACAAAGAATATTTAAGATATATATATATATATTCCTATATTTTATATGTTTTATTTCTGTAGCGCTCGGAGCATACCTTAGATTGTGGATTGAACGCATTTACAATTACGCATTATTATTATTATTTATTATAAGATGTAGAATAAATATTATCGTCAAATTAAAGAATGTACTTTTTAAGGAAGAAATAAATCAAGGAACTGTGTCCTTTTTAATGACACAACGTGTTACTACATCAAATTACAATGAGGCACTCACACCGTACTACATGTAGAATCTTTCTATCCATTCTTCTAACACATTATCCAAAACATTTGGAATAGCACAAATACAGTTTTATAGTTGCAAAAAAATTGTGATGCTGAAAGAGAAGAGTGTATACCTGTTGCCTGTAGTCCTCTTGAGAGAGGCAATCCGTGACCTCCACACACCCCAATAGACACCCCACCGGGTAGGTACTCGGAAACTCTAGGTTAGGGTCTGAAATAAATACACTAGTATTTGTAAACAAACATGTACCAAACTTCTCATTGCAATTCCATTTAAGCCTAGTTGCATCTTTGTCAATTTTTCTGGCAGTTCCTTAGCATTGTTATCATTGGTCATCGATGAAGGTCGTGCACTCAACAACTGAATTTCCAGGCAATGCAGCAAGGCGTAACTTGCTCAATGATGTTGTGAGTTATTCCTTGCAGAGAAAGTTGTCATAGGTACTAAACAATAAGCTTTAGAAATGATAAATGATTATTAAGGATGAATCCATAGGTTAGTCATTCCCACCTACCTAAGGTATAATGCTCTTCACAAATCACCCCAGAAAAATTTGAACTGAAATTACACCCCCCCTCCCCCACTCAATTACCCTGAAGTATCCAAGGGGAGATTTGTGAAGAGTATTAGAATAGTAAGCCCAGGGTACAAAGGATGATTGTCAATATATAGGCATTATATATGAATATTGAAATAAACTATCAAATAATTCAAAACTGATAATGAGGAGTTCCTCTTGCCCTCAGTGCTCATGTGCTGTAATTTCAATAAGTGACTTACTGAGGAATACAGGAGACAACGTGACACTACAGGATAGGTTCAAGAGTAAAATAGTATACACGCACCTTCATATAGATACTGGTAGGTCTGTTCCACCTCATGCACTTCCTGTGTGGTTGGAGCCTTAGCAGTGGCAGCGATCCATAACCTCCCTCTGTGTGCGGTGTACCACGTCCTCCCTTCATGTCTGATGAAGATGCAGAAAGTGAGCGTACAAACAACTTCTGCACAATACATGTAAATATTCATGCTGCTAACCTGTGGATTTACCTACAGTTGCCGTCCTCCTGAATATCTATTACATCCTTAATAACAATACCACAATGTAAAGACACTACACATATATTCAGCAAAAAGGAAGTAATTAATATAACCTTTGTTATTATTAGGTCACATGATTAATCTGCAAAAGTACAACTTCTCCACAATCCAAGTCTTTTTTTAGGTCCAGTTACACGCAGGGTTCAAACCATTTTTGTATTATTCCAGGTGTGAACTCAATTATGATAATGTTACACTGCTTCACTATGAAATGTATTTCAAAAGTATCTCTGAGTTAATGTTATGATACTCAAACATTGAGTATTTGGCTGGACCTAGATTTCCATAGCTTTCCTAGTGCTAAGTTGGTCATAACCCAATGTTATAGGATGGACTATCTTTGTGCTAGGAGAGCTTCAAAAATCTAGGCACTGGCCCCTAACTTTTTATGTTGAGTGTGCATTTGCTCTCATTCCACCTACTTCTTGATGCCCTTGACGAGGAGTGTGGCCCAGGGCTGGTGCATGCTCATACACATCCCCTCGTCCGTCATCTCCATCAACTCACGGTCCTGGATCCGACTTGACTTCACATGTGGGTCGATGTCAGCTGACGAGCTCTGACCTATGACTTTCCGACTGAATGAGGGTTTGTTTGAGACAAACTGTAGAGAAATAAATAAAAAACATTAACTAGGAAATGAAAAGTAGCATTAATGTAAAAGATGATGAGTTAGTTTTTTGATTCATTACATCAAATTTTTAGTAAGGAACCATAAGCGTTTTTGCCAGCATGGATTTGTCGATTCACCCCCTCCTCCAACACCAGCATTTCTAAACTTAAAAATGGAACTTAAATACAGTGAACCCACCCTTATTAAAATTCCTTGGTCTGCCACTGGAATTATATACAGGTATTATTAAATTAGATTATTAAAAGGAGTTGGGGGCGAGATGCTTTGGAGTTGGCGCTTTGTAGAGTATTTCATTTATATATATATTATATATCACGGATGCTCATATTATTGCAGGGAGAAAGCCTGCAAAACTATTGTGGCTGATAGAATCTTTATTTTATTAACATTTTCTTTAAGAAAACTTAAACAAGATTTAAGAAAACATCCCCTACCTTTGGCGCCGGCTGCACAATCGAAGGGTTGATAATGTTTCCTGAGTCTTTTAGATTCTGTGGAGAATTCTTTGGCCGAGCTCCATAATGAACTTCCTGTATAATGTCATCGCTAGCATCATACATATATTTACCAGCCTCGGAATCTGCATCCACCACTTTCCGACCAGCAAAGTCAAGAGTTATTTTTCTGTCCTTTCTTGACCCAAATCTTTGATTTCTTAACTCCTCTTCACGCTTTTTTAATGCTTCTCTGTCTTTTTTATTTAACCACTTAGAATCTGAGGCAAAATAGTCACTTTCATCATCTATCACTTTGGTTCTCCTTACACTGAAGAAAAAGAAACACTTGTTAAAGGGGAACAACAACCCTAGCCTTTCAGACCTAATTGACCAGCAGTTACATAATTGCCATAGCCGGGAAAGATGTCACATGACACAGACTGGGCGCCGGCCAAGCGAGCAATCGAAACACCTCGGACCTCTCTGGTACACTCACAAGTACACTTTCAAATGGCCAAGCGAGGTGCGGTCATAGTGACAGGGGAATCCCCTTTATGACATGTGATCGTTGATTGGCTGATTCATTTTCGTTCCTCTGTTTATAAACAATGATGCCTGAATTCCAAATTCCAAGTTGATTTTATTTTTTACCACTTTAAAACTTTTATTAGCTTTATTTGGGTGTCTATGACCTATTCTAAATCTTATTCCCCCATTCATTGCAAATAACTAAGTCATATGCCCCACGTCAGCGACATCGCCCAATGGTGGAAGCAGACGTTAAACCTCAACCCAACAACAACACGATACCTGCAGTCCAAAATGGCTAGCTTTTCTACTATCACATGTCGCTGTAAGAACACTTGCAATCGGTCGACTAAAAGGGGAGCATGTCCTTGGCGTATATTGCCTTTTGTCGATAATTATTGAAAATAAGTAAAGATCATAATTTTGGTATTTAAGTGATGAAAATGCAATTATTTCGACATGACTTGAACTTTATGCAGGACACATGGTATATGATTACAAAAAGGAAAAAGGATTAGCAAACGGGCAGCAAATGCCTATATAAATGCTTCTCCTGAAACAGACATGAAACGATTCAGATATCAAATATATTGGTGGAAATATATATTTGCAATTATTCTTACAAAACTCAAATTCATATTAAGCATTGTCTACCTTTATACATGGTATATTGGTTAGTAATTAAGCGACATAAACAATTTTGAAGCATACTCTGCATCACTTTAAAATTGTCTCACTAGTTATGAATAAATATTTTAATTCTTTTATTTCAGTAAAGTGCCTAATTACGCCCACATACAATCATATACAAATAAAACAGAATTAGGGAGGAAGTGAATTGACAATGTTTATTCCAGCTCGTCAACTGAAAACATGGGAGTAGAGCGAGATTACAGTGACTGTTTAGACCAGACTTTCCAAGTACTATATAACTTCCTTGAAGTGTTATCAACAAAGTATGTGATCGATCTCTTACATAATATCCTTATTATCATTTCCTGTTCCGAGGACAGATGTGCTTTATTGCTCTATGCCTGGCTGGCTGGTTGATAAATTAGATAACATCATTGTTGATTTAAGCTTTACCGTTCATGTATTGTATAATGTCTGAGAGACGACGTGGAATAAGATATATCTATAACAAAATCTAAATTATGCGGTTTTCTTTATGTTCAAGATGAATCCAACTATATTTAATATTTTTCACTATCTTTTAAATGTCAAAAGCATGTGTTCATTTACTGTGAATTGGCGAAACAAATCAAAACAAAGTAACTATTTGTCAATCCAGGATTAGGACGAGATAATTTTTATTGTCATTTACTAAAGTGAATCTATCATTTGTAATGGCTAAGATTGTTGGTGCCCCTTTCTCTGTAAGACTGGTAAATACATGTACGTTAACAATTACTGCCAGGTTTGTATACATAATTTTTCAAGTCATTCTTATTCTTATCCATTCGTAATCAGAAGTCCCATATCGGAACTATCGGGACGCATGATGTACGAGGTGAACCCCTTGTCGATGACTATGAAATAATAAAAATATTAAATCAATTTTCGATCGTATCATCATGAGATTATACCTTAAAATTTTACTGATGAATAGTCAACTCAAATGCGATTTTTACAGTGTTATAAAACATACTAAACCGGACCCAAAATAACAGTTTAAAACACCCTATCATCAAGGTAACCCTTTTAGTTAAACTTTATAACTAGTGACCAGTATATCCTTCATATATTCACTTTTTAATAATCATCAGTGATATTTTCAAATTATGGCAAACATGTCTTAAATTTCTGAAAAATGATTGTGTCTTTGTTAAATGTCAACTTGGTGTTCAATTATGCTTGTAAAAAAGTTGGATAATTACATGAAAATTGTATCAATATTAAAAGTGCATTTATTTTACAGTTGTTTAATCAAGGTTCAATTTACTGCCAAATATAAAAAAACAAACCTCAAACCCCTATCTGCTATAGATAAGAAATTTCAAATAGTTAGGAATTGAGCAATAGTGACGAAAATCCAAAAAATATCCACACAAGTCAAAACCTAACTTTAAAAAATATCGAAAGATATATTGTGAAGTTTGTAGTGTCCAAGCTTACAAGTAAAATGTAAACAACTGCATAATACCAGAGTACCAGAATTGTTTATCTAATTTTGTAAAAGGTGAGGGAAATCCAAAAAAAAATAAAAAAGATTTCACTTAACAAAGATTTATAATTTTTTTCTCATATCTCATATCTCATATGGCAGTTCAGTTGTAGAACGATTTGTTTACAACGACATTCTCACACACGTATCCGGTTGGGTAATTTGCGCGAGTAGGGACACCGCGCGAGTATATGGTGCAGCGCAGTAAAAACACCGCTGAGTAGAGGGCGCGCTGATTGAGATTTACGACTCTCGCGGGGCCTCGCTAATTAAATACTGGAAGTTAAAAATTAAGGTTGCAGACCCCCTTTAATATAGTGTAATAGCTTGACTTCTGAAAAGTTAAGCTTGATGCAATCTATTTCATCTACATGACTGTGCAAGTTATTTATCTTTTAATGTATAGCGTTCAATGGACATTCCTGTGTGTAACATTATGTGGTTGTTGCATTATTAAAATATGTTGTATAAAAAATTCGGTATCAATGTAACTTCATGATTTAAAATTTCTATTTTGAAAGGATACAGAGATTTATTCAACAGACAACTAGAACTATAGAACCATTAATTGGGTGTCTGGAAAAGTGAGCAAATTAGAACCAAAAATGTTTAAACCATTTTAAAGCCATTAGCATAAAAAAAACCCAGTGTTCTCAGCAAAAACATGAAACAATCCAGCAGGCTAAAGGTTAAACTCATGGGCATTAAAACAAATATAACACATATTGAAAGGGTAACTTGATTTCACCTAGTTCTATCATAGTCTAGCAGCTTCTCTTTATGTTTGAGAGCCTTGTCGAGCCCCTCAGAGAGTTTAGCGGCGGTGGACGGGAGGGGTGTCTGGTTCTCCACCTGTTCCAGGTAGGGTACAATCGTTGCGTCCTTCATCAACTGCTGCCTCAGCTTCTCACTCTTCTTGGAGCCACGGTTCAGGATCTCCTGTTCTTCCCGTGTACACACCTGATATGCAAAAGTTTGGTTTTATACAAGCTTTGAAGTTCTATATAAAAATGTGTGAAAAACTGAAGTGCACACAAAGAAAAGATACGATATATGTCTTTTATACTATAATACTGTCTTTCATACTGCCTTTTTTTAGGGAATGAATCCAAATGTATATTATTCATTATTATTTCCTTACATCAAATTATTGTAAAAGAGCTGTTGTTCAAGACAGTCAAACTAAAAACAAACAATTATGATGACAATCTGCCCTGATCATTCAAATCTACATACATCATTATCACCCTCAAACCATTTAGATGAGTAAATTACTTTAAGAGAGCACTAATTACTTGCAAAATACAAAAGCATTAATGGTTCTTAATCATTCTGAAATAACCAACTTATTAAGGAAAGATTTTCCTACCAGTGTGCCACAGAAGACACAGGGCCCAGATCCCTCCTGCTTACAGACGACCCGACCACACCCGGTACAGTTATTCACCAGACTGTGCTTCGAGGCCTGACACTCACATGTGTGTCGACCTGTAACATTCCAGGTACAGAGAGACATTCTAGACAAAATTATTTCTTCTTGTGACATGACATGTCAATAACCTTTCAATTTCTGTGAATTTGTTCTGCAAATTTGTCAAAAGAAATCTCAAATCATTGCCTACTGAAAAGACAACTAATGAAATTGTCGATTTAAAATCTGAAAGTCAAACTTTAATGAATATATATATATATATCTTTTCTCAGTATGCGGCCACATATTTATTCAGGCCTGAATTTACACATGACAACATCCAAAGCAGAGGGAATAAAATAATTTGTAATTTGGGTCATAGGTCATGTTCTTTCAAGGAAAGTTTCTCACCGGGTAACTTGAGGACAGTTCGCTCCTGCCCCTCCTGACTGTACAAAGGGACAAACTTAGATTTCTTCTTCACATTCTCTACAGAGGCATGTGAGTTATCTACAGGAACTGAAACACTCTCCTGAAAGATACCAATATACATGATACACTAAAATATTGATTCACAGAAGGTTTTTTTTAAAGGTACAATAAAAATCATAAACACAGTTTTAGTGATGTCTTATTAATCAAAACATTTACCAATTATAAACATTAAGAAGCAGATTTTGACAAAGCTTTTAAAAACATAAGGTGAAAAATTTGGTTGTAAGCAATCTCATTAAAATAAGATCTAACTTTACTGCACTACGTTACGCAGATTATAGATCTCACTAGGCTCTCTTTCTCAAGCCGTCAGGTTAACCTTTGCTTCAGTTTGACCTCAAAATCTCATTGGCTTGCCGCAGATACCATCAGGCAATCACAATGCGCGTCTCTTAATAGCCTTCAAAGAGCTTGCAGGTAATCACATAAGGTTGAAGTTGAAACTCTTGAAAATGTTTTGGTTGTTTTTGTTTTTCAGCATCTTTATGGTTAATTTAAAATTATTCAACGATTACTACAAATTAAAAGACGAAACGTTTATTCAACGTAACTGTTTCCAGAATAAGCAATTGGATTGATACGGTCAGACCCGTCTACTAAAAGATAACGTTGAAGAATGCAGCTTTTGCTTTGCGAAAGATAACTCCATAGCTTTGATTTGTCTTGTTTGTCCAACAAACCAAGCTAGGGTAAATTGAATGTACAAAAAATACATTAATTTGGGTATTTAGGCAGTTTGACATTCGGAAAACATTCGGAAGTTTGTGGTTTCCAAGATCTGAAAAGCGTACAATCGAAATGCAACTCGTCTGCACCATAGATTACGGGGCGAATTCGCTGATTGGCTGATTTGAATTGTGTCAGAGGCAAACCTGAGGCTCACGTAACGGAGCCTGGTGAGATCTACACGCGTAATGTAGTGGAGCATGTAGATTTCATTTCAATGAGATAGGGTTGTAAGGCTCCATTATTACTGAAATAGTATAAATAATAGTCTATTGCCTTTGCCAGAGCAGGTCAAAATTGACTATTACTTTTACAATAAACTCATGAGGGACAAATGATAACAGATATTCAAATGATGTCAAAATATATGAATCATAAACTGATTCCTAACCTGGCAACTGCTGTTAAGTGTTTCTAATTTATTAAAGGGAACCATGAATCGATGTAAAGGATAAATGTTGTAAATAAAACATTTCATATTACTTACAGGAACATTGTGCCATTCTCCATTCATGGAATCTGTGGTAGAATTGTTGTTTTTATTTTCCTGTTTTTGTTTTTTCTTCTTTGTTTTGCCAGAGACAAATTCATCATTGTCTTTAGGCTTTCTGTAGACCTGGTGATAAGAAAAATCAATAATTACCACTATCACTTTGCAGGATCAAAAAAAATTAATTAATTAATTTTATTGCGTCCTTGGCCACAGGCCCATATACAAATAAACATGACAACATACATATATATACAAGTGCATACATTGGTGATGGAAATTTACAAACATTTGAAATAGTTCACATTTTGTTCTTCATTGTCTCATTTCTAATTGAAAATGTGTGTTTACAAAATTTGGTTAAATTAAAAAATTGTTTTTGTATTATCATCAGACATAAATAAACAAAACATTTCAAAATTACTGTTCCTAAGATATCTATGTGGTAAATATTGCTTTCGTATTTCATCATATAAAGTACATTTTTAAATAAGATAAAAATATTTAGAACTTTTAATTCTACTCTTTGCAGACGATATAATACTTTTTTCGGATATAGTAATTGGTCTCCAGAGACACCTAAATCAACAATAAATTAGTTCTACATTTCAAGTCGTGAAGAGATACTGAACCTATTTCCTGTAAGCTGAATATTAAAAATGTTTTCAAAATTATTACTATTCTTGTTTCAATGTGCTTAAGAAACAGACAGTCTCTGTTTGCATGATGATAGGAGAGGTATAGACACATTTTTCAGTCAAACATGATGTGATACATTTAGGATACTAAACAAAATTCATAGTATATCGTAGTTAATACTGCTTCATAAATACAACAGAGTATATTCTTAAACAGGCAAATAGGTATTAATGATTTACTTTCACAGTATGATTTATCAGAGAAAAACAGAATAAAATAAATTATCAGTGTATGTTTTACCAGGACATCGTCAGGCAGGCCAGGAACTCGAGGGGGTGGGCGCCACCTGTGAAGCAGCTCCTTAACAAACTTCCTAACTTTTGGATCACTCCCATCCAACAACTCTAGCATATATTCTTCCAAATCTTTAGCTGTGTCAATCGCAAGTATATACCTACAATGAATGAGTTTTAATTATTCTTGACCAGTTATTTTCAAAAAAATAATCTACAATTAACCTTAAAAATCTTAAGTTCAGCAATACTAACATTCAAGAAAGAAATTTGGGATATAAGTATTTTATTTTATTCATTCTATTTTTTATTGATTGTCTTCGAGTGAAAGAAATTTAGTTTCCAGTAAAATGAAAGAAAAAGTAAAACCAACCTAATGTTAATTGCTTGCGAATTTTGTAGAATCAAAACTGTAAATCATTAAAATGAAAACTCCTTTCAGCGTTTTTAGGTAAAATGATATTATATCAACATTTATGAGTGGATTCAGGAATGGCAGTTTAGTTGTCGGCAATGTATTGCACAACCAGTGGCATTGACCATATTGATGCAAAACTATCACTGATTTCGAATGTTTAATACGCCTGGAGCCACATCTAAAGACACATTACAGTTTTTATGTCAATTATTCTCAGTGACAGAAAGCATTTTTACCGCGCGCTATCTTCATTTGCATCGATGCCAAGCTTGGCAAGTTCTCCACACATCCAGTCTTCTATGGAGGCAGCCATCTTGAATTGCGCATAGGGGAGGTAATTCTAATCGAAACGACATACCGCTAAAACGGGATAAGAAATTATTGATCCTTTCTTTGACCTGTAATGTTAACTTTACTTGTTCAGATTGAAGATTAGTATTAGACAGCCAAACTATAACAGACGAAGAAAAATATTGCTAAGTTCAAGAGGAAAGAAGAATAAGAAGGTCAAAGTCCAGAGTATCGTGGGGTTTTTGTGCAGTAGCGCCTAATGATTCTTTTGGAATAAGTAATATTAACTCATATTCAAACACATAAGATAAGTATAAACGAAAAAATTTAAAGGCACTGAGGTTAATAATAGGACCCATCAATAGCGATAATGTGATCATACAAATAAAAAAAAGGCAATTAATACGATCTCTGTTCCAGCGCTATTGACAGAATAACAATAACAATACTGATAATGATAAAATAACAATCAGTTTGTTCATCCGTCTGTCCTTCTTGGGCATTGCATATAAGTTAAGTACTTATGATATTCCTTCTCCTACTATGCCTCTTATAAATAGTTTTACTAACTGTGACATATTTGCATACATTATTTCTCCCCATTATTTTGTATAGATCAGCATTGCAGAGAGAGAGAGAGAGAGAGAGAGAGAGAGAGAGAGAGAGAGAGAGAGAGAGAGAGAGAGAGAGAGGAGAGAGAGAGAGAGGGAGGGAGGGAGGAGGGAGGAGGAGTGAGGGAGAGAGAGAGAGAGAGAGAGAGAGAGAGAGAGGAGAGAGAGAGAGAGAGAGAGAGAGAGAGAGAGAGAGAGAGAGAGAGAGAGAGAGAGAGAGAGTTTATACGTGCTGGCAGTAATACCTATAAGCTATTTCGATAACGCGGATGTCGAGGCTTAAAGGGAATGACGGAAAGAAAGGCATAATGAAAATAAGACAGCAGAATAATGTACGACCCAAATTTCGATTGGATTCTATACTTGAGACACACAAACCTGCTTACCACATGGTACTGGATGACTAAATACCTGACATTCGTGATATCGACTGATTAGATTCTCGAACAAAGCATTATCCTCTTTACTTATCAAGCTTTCCATAAGAAAATATTCTGTAAGGAAACATTGCAAATTAGCCAGGTCATTCCATTAGCTCCAATGGTTTAGTTGGTTTTTGTGTCATATTTTTAAAAAATAATTAACACGTCCCTTTTTAAAGAAAATAAATCGTATCGTGTTGGTAAAACTTTCCATATGATTTATTTTCTTGGTTTCAAATGCTACAACTCTCGACAAACTACTCAGGTAGCACACCAACATCGGCCTGATACTGTTGACATCATCGGCCCCGAGCCGGCCAAAGGATTTTGTATTGTCAAATCCAGAAAGTGTTGATTGTTAGTGAAAATTTTTTTTCCAAAATGAAAAGATTCCTGAAAAATGTCATGTTACCAAAACAGCAACATGTCTAGAGAAAAGTAATGATTATTTTCCCATTTTTTAGATTTCGTCACTAAAAAGGGGCGGTATAATTTATTAAGAACGATTCAATATAAGAATTCTTTTAACTCCAAGTTTAGTCATCAGCCCGATGTCGGCCCAACGCAGTTAGCCGATGTAAAACAAGCGCCGACGGTGCCGCTGTTTAACCGACATCGGAAGTGTAATTCGCATACCTCCATGATTCCACAAAGTTTCAAAATAATGTTCGCAGACGATGCTGTGGCCACTAAAATAGATGTGTTTGTTTACCATGTGTTGATAATTTCGATTGAAACAACTATTTAATAACCATCTGCCCGCGCACAAGGTTTCTTCCCTGTCTTAATACGAGAGTGTAATCAGCATTATTAGAGAATTCCGATTTGTTGCAATTTTTTGGTGTTACAAAATCAGATACGCTGTTACAGCTGAGCATTCTGATGACAAGACAGGAGTCCAAACACAATACAAGATGAATTCTGATTGGATAAAAAGGACTATTTAAAATTTCCATCTCTCGATCGGGTATAGTAGGTATATAACACTATCAAGTATTTGCGTATTGGCCAATTTACATTCCTCAATTCAAAGTATTCATTCTTGACTAAGTGGCAGCCTGAGTATCAAGTGAACTACAATTGACCAGGAACATTAACAGGACGGAACAGAAATACTTAATAAAAACATTATATTACTTTTTCTTGACGGAGAAATGGGCACATATTCAAACATAAGCTTTTAACGTCTGCTAACGTATGAAATAACATGATATTGACAGCACATATTTTGCAGTTGCACATCACATTTTGATCATTCTTGATTGAGATCATCTTAAATACATAAAGTGACCATATGAAAACGTATGCAAACCTGAAATTTGATTTGAAATGCACTGTTGTGGATGTTACCAATAATATAAGTCATTAGTTATAGTTATGCGCTATGCATGGCGGACCGATTTCCGATAGGACGGACTTCTTTATGTTCACGCAGTATTCAATCGTGTTCTGTTCTTGTCAATCAGCGCATGAAGGCCAGGTACCGTATTTCCTCGATTACAAGCCGGGTCTCGAATACAACCAGGGCCTCAAGATGGAAAGTTTTGAGATATCGAATGCCAATTTCTCACTCTTGCAATAGATTTTGTAATGGGGTGCTGAGTGAAATAGAACCCCGGGGTTGTATTCGAGGAAATACGGTATGCATCTTGTATGTTGACCATTACAACAACAGCAAACATGAAAACAAACAATTTGTTTATTCAACATTCAAAAAGTACAAAATCCAGTTATAAATGCTAAAAAAAATAAAAACTAATATACATTTGTGGATGACATATTGCATAAAATACGAAGATTTCTTAGTGCATGTTGATATATATACACACGCTATATTACAATCGAAAGTAAGTTGTAGAAGTCAAACACGTGTACAACTCTTATGATAAGGTGCATTGGTCACATGCATGCCACACATGCTTATCAAAATACAGCAGCAGAGATATTGGTTTATACAAAACTTAGGAAAAAGTACCGCAACAAACACTGCTTTCACATATGGCCTAAGTTTAGCAACGCCAAAATGTATGGACTATAAAATGGTATCAATTTATGCTTTGAATGTAAAAAATATGCTGAAAATAAATGTGATACATTCCAGAGAGTTGTCTATATAAATGATAATGATGCAAAAACACAATGATAATTAACAATGATGTAGAAATTGTTGCTAATAGCATATCTTTTTGAACACAAACAGAAAAATATATATTCTCTGTTTTGGTATAAGATGGTCCACTGCAAGAAGTTAATTAGTTATCAAAAGTAAATCAAAATAATGATATAATGTTTTGATAAATCAATCATTACGACTCTACAAGATAATAAAAGAATACAATAAACAAAAATCACCCAACGTCACTGTGGTCATTATGAGTACAAGCCTTATCATAACTGTATAAAAAAAATTACCATTCAAAAGATGTAACATATTAAAATAAAGTAATATTTTGACTTTCAAGATTTAGTGATGAAGAGATTTGTTTTGTCTTTCATCTCTAGTATGTAAATATCTTACAATGTAAATGTATAGTATGATTCAACAAAACGAGGTGGTCATTCTTTAAATTGATGAATCTCTAATGAAACCAGGTTTTCTCAAGTATTTTCCTTTCTGACTATGAGAAATACGTGAGAACGCTCTCCTGGTTTCCACGCAGCAGCCATGTCGGTGGTAAACCTTTCGTCAGAATCTCCAGCCACGCCATGTACAGTCCCGCCGGACATGACGTTATGCGCAAGATCGGAAGTAACCTGGAAAGGAACATCAAAGTTATAACTTGTACTTAAACTACTTATACTGATAGTTATATCTCTGAGGACATCAGGAAGTGGGATACAGTATTTCGAGCAATGTTTACGTCTGATAATTTCCGTCCTGATATATCAGCGAATTTGAATACACAAAGTTTGATTAACGTTTGTAATTTTGTTCCTCTAATAGAGCATTGTTGAATATGTTCAAGACACTCGCATTGAAGAAATAGAAAGTTAGAAATAATTCATTTGGTAATGATTACGTTGATTTTAATATGGGGACAAAACCTTTTTTCGCAATTTTATTATGAACTTGTATGGAAATCTCAGATTGTTTAATTGAATCATTTGGATTTTGTCAGTCCCGATTGCCATATTCAAATACGTAGTATCCGTAGCAACTTTGAAGCCGCCTGGTCTATGAAGGGCCCTCACTTACATGACAATGAGAGAAGCCCCACACGAGTGCTCCAGTAGAAGTTCTCTCAGACGCAGTTTACTGTAGGTCTGAAAACAGATAGAGATTGATGTCATGGTATGACCTAGTCAGTTATTGAATATCAGGAATTTATTCTCTAAATATTGGTTATATTACAGTAATGATAAAATACAAGCAATATTGTTCTCCTATTAATTTCATGTGAACTTCGTATAGACGAACAAAGTGCGCATAAATCATGAACATAATGTTGACAAGGCATTAAAGTTGTTTTTATCGCATTCTTTATGAAGATTTGTTGTCCTTGTCATACTATTATTTCATTTACATGAATGCAAACCCCAATATTTTGTCTGATGAATATAGAATAACCCCAAATGGTTACAGTTTACTTCATAAAAGGGTATTTGGAATTATACTATGTTCACCAACATCCACTTTGCTTTTGAGCCATAGTGCATGCTCTATAAGATATGAACTAGGCTGCTTCAAACACGCCTTTTTCCTCAACCAGTTATCTATTCAGTGGTTTTAGATTTGAAAAAATGAAGGATTGGAGGTTTGTTACATCGAATAGTTGAATAAACGTTTTATCAGCTAGATATTCTGCACAATTTATCTTCATTTGTTATACGACTCTCTAACCTTCTGTTTCTGAGCTCTGAGGTCAGCGTTAGTTATCATCCAGGGATAATCCTCCTGTGAGTCTCCCGACGGCAGTCTCCAGCTGTTGATCATCGCCTCAAACTCCTTGTACCTGTAGGCAAAAGGCTAGATTGTACTTCGTTCCTTTTGTTAATAATGTTTCAATGGATTGACTGATACCACCATTCCTAAAATCCTAATATCTCGGAATCCATTTATATGGACTACCTCTGTGTTATTTCGATCGTACACACCATTGCTCTCATTCGTAATGGAAACAGTGAGACTTCCATTTCCCACTGCATCCAAGAAGTTATATAAACATACAATACGTATTATTTTTTACTAAACTATGGTTTCAAATACATACATGAATTAGTCTGATAGGTGCGGTGAGGTAATGAAAAAACCCCTTCGTAATCATGACTCTACCGCTGTCATTTGTACTTCAAAACTTTACAACCATGTGAATTGTAGAAAGAATTTTCACCACCAACATTCACCATTTCATAAGAGTCAATGTGTATAACGTATGTTGAATGCATGGACAGCCGCATCATAAAGACGTGAATTCTTACGTTGAACGTCTCGGTTTTCGTTTCAGATCAGGGACGACAACGATCTCGGAGTACTCAATCCGGAACTTCTTCAACAGCTGTTTCATGCTGAAAGAATAATGATACACATGCATGAAATTAAGACCAAACCTGATACGAGGTCTTTTTATTGCTCGAAAGAATTTGAACTTGTTATTCCACGCTTTATTTAGTTTTAGATAAGTTTTTGGCTGAATTTCAGATCTTTCATCTCAAACTGAAAACAATCTCTGGCTTGTTGTAACTGACCCTTCTGACATTGACAAAGTTCTTTTAATAACTTATACGAAATGTCACGTTACATTATCTTTCATTTCTTATGCTGCAATGATATTGTGCACTCCTACATTGAATCTACACTCTCTATATCACTTGCAGCAAATTGTGTATACAATGAAACATTCGCTTATATAAATCAAGGTTAAGGAAGATGTGCACGTGTACCTTTGTCTGTCTTCCTCCTCTCTGCCATTTTTGGTACCTGCGCAAAATACTCTGAGTTTGCAGCCCTTCCACTGCTTCCGGGTTGACAGGATGTAGGGCAACAGCAACGCTAAGCCTTATGGGTAAATAGAATCCATTAGGAACATAGACGTAAGGAAATAATCGATGAAGATTTAAACTCATAACAAGAACCTGTATGCATTATATCATAGATAACAGAATAAAATTTACTTGAACTTACTAAAGTGTCTGAGAAATAGCGCGAAACGCATCTGAATATTGCTTTCATTACTCCAAATGGCCAAGGCAAGATTCTTACTCCAAGAATCAAAGCCTTATAGCATCTAAGTATTTCTTATAATGATTTATTCCTAACCGCATCATGTATCAAGACCTCACCTCCGTCATCGAAGAGCCACCAGACATCTATAGTCCCTTTCTGTTTCCTCCGGAACCGGTTCCCCAGCAGTTCATCGTCCACAGAGATGCCCTTGGTCAGTTTCCTGATCTTCCGCCTGTTCGCCATGTTATCGACGTCGTCTTCGGCCGGTTGGGTCTCCGACTCATACGCTTCATTATCTTCCCCCTCCTTGAACGAGAGTCTCTTCATGGGTATCGGCTCCTCGCTTCCAGGGATACGACCGTTCGACCCGGCTTTGACGTTATTGTTTTCGTGGATCTGATCGTCATTGATATCGTTCATCTTATCCGTTTGCTCCGCTTTCTTGTCTTCGTTCTCGTCGTTCTCGTCGTCGCTTTTGATGAAATCTTCACCATTGTCTGTACACACGAAAGTATGCAGTTTAAATTGGTACTCGTTTTTTGGCCGCGAAAGTATGTAAAATCATTAAAAACCTTGAAGATGTGTAGACCAAAAAAAGCAAGTTTCATGGAAGTCATATAATGATTTTGTCAGACACTCTCTAGGTAACGATGAATTGTATGGAAAATGAATATTTATTGGAATAAAGTCCATTGTTTACCGTCTCCATCATCATAGTGAGTGTACGCCCCGTCAGCCTGGTCCCCGTCATCAGACTCCGCCAGCAGTTCATCGGACACCTTGTGGACATCGAACCCTTCCGACACTCGCAGTATACCCACTCCGTATCGCAGGTCGAAGGCATCACTGGAAATGATTTGATTTTTGAGCTTCCATAAGAGGATGATAAGTTTGTGAATATATCTATCATAATAGAGGTAATGTCATTCATTAATGCCAATTTCGTATCTCACGAAGAATAATATTTAAACTAGTTTTACTAGATTGTCAGTGAATAAGCATCAGAGATCGATTTAAATACGTCGTTCCAAATATTATTTGACGTTGTTAAGTAGGAAGTCTCAACAGCTCCAATCCGTAGTATTGACTGTCATCTCGCATTAAAGTAAAAAAAGGCAATTCTATGAACCTAGGCACACAATATTACAATGTAGGAACCTTCAGTTTACGATTTAAAGACTGAAAGTCATTCTATCCATAATTTGTATTAAACACTGAATGGAATCGGACTTTAATCAGTCAGCCTATTGATGTAAGTAACTAATCTTATTCTAATGGAGGAACCTTGAATCGACGGTTGGTAGATTGAACTGCTCGTTTTATTTTGATCGTTCTAATGTCTACAATTGACGTGAGTGACGAGCTTGATACTCACTGTAGTATTCCGACGTAGTTGAAGACGATTCTCGGGTCGTCCACCTCCCAGTCATTCTTGAAGCCGAGGATAAGTATACTCGGTCGGAGCTTCCCCACACCGGATGTCTATTGGTTGATAGCAAAAGAGTTTATGAGTTTCCCCAAAATATATATATTGAGACACGAAAATGAATTTCATATCCATCGTCCCAATTTTTGAAAAAAAAAGGTTTTAGAGAGAGGTAAACATAACTCTTATATCCAAAGAAAGTGTTTTGAAATTCTGCTGTCATGTAACTCTAAGATTAGTAGAGAGTGACGAATTAAAATGGGTATATTATACAAATCTACATCGTATAAGAATTGTTAATCAGTCAAATTACAGCCTCTTCACAGCCAGTTTTCTTTAATTGTACAAATTGTATTACATGGCATTTGTGTAATTATTGATAACTATTATTATTGCCTTTTCTAGGCAGAACGCGACATATACAAAGAAATTGGCGACATGTGTTTTAAATCATTGAATAATTCTGTAGGTAATATTCAGTTGGTGTTTGAAGGGAATTTGACATACACTCCTGGTGCAGGAGCAAAGGACATTCCAAATATCCCCAGATAGCCTGAGAGTCCGCAATGAGGAGATCAAATGAAGAACGGCTTTCTTTTGTTACCTGCAGTAATGTCTGGACGCCTATCCTGAGGTTAGGAGCAGCAATGTTAGCGTAGAAGGCCTTGATGTTCCTGTTCCTGAACCACGTGTAGGCTGCATCTGACCGGATCTGACTGGCGTGCATCGTCAGGTCACCCTTTGAGGTGGAACAGAGCGAGGAATTACAACTGGATTCACTTCAAGGACGGGGTTCCTTACTCCTCAACATGATATGACAAACAAACTGCTCTCAGTTTCTCAGTTTACAGGAACTCAAAAATAAGTCACAATGATTTGGATAAACAATAACTTCATATTTAAATGTCCCTAATACCATCAATTAGGGTTTCAAAACGTACACAGAAATTAAAAAATAGGGAATAAAACTTGAAATAAATCTCATATAGCTCCAACACGAGTTAGCTGTGAAACCATTATCTGGCGTTTAAATATATTTTTATTTCGTATGAAATTTTGATTGGCGAACAAACCATTTGGCTTATTTTAATACCGCTCCAAAAATCTGGCGTGTCATATAGTAAATACGGAAGAGCCCTACCAGCAGAACGTGGCCGGAAATGAGAAGACTCTGTTTCTGTGTGATGGTGGAGACGAAGTCCATCAGGGCGGGCCGGTTCCTCGGGTACCCACTCAAGACAAGGATGTTCGGGCTGAAGGAAGAAAGTTACTTCATTAGTTGTTAAATAGAAGCAATGTCATTATGATTTAAAGGGATCTTTATGACAGTTGACAGGTTCAGCCATGGCCGTTTAGTTATGGATTGAACAGGAGAACAATACTTCAAATCAGTGGCGTGCATGAGGCTGATGAATGAGTTTAACCTACTGGTAGTTCTTGACGTGCTCCTCTGTGTCCGCCAGCTTCAGTGAGGAGGAGAGCGCCGCCTTGTACACGTGAGCCTGGGTGGAGGAACCCCAATTTACATCTGTGACATACGAGGGGAACATAGAACCGTAATTATTCAATAAATATAAAATAATTATTCAATTGCAAATGTTTACTTTTGAATATAAAAGTAAATATCTCACAATCATATCTACTTGTAACATGTAGATCACAATGAATAACAAAAGATATCTGTATCAATAAACCAACGGAGGCAACAATGTAATGAACACTCCTATCCTATAACTAGAATCAACAACTGAAAGCCTGACCTGGAGACTTGTGTTTGATGTAGAGGTAGAGTGCGGTGGTGATGACGAAGGTGACGAGGGCCGCCCACCAGTTGATGAGGAACATGACGGCCAGACACAGCAACGCCCCCAGCAGCGACACCCACTTGTTGTACAGCTTGTAGGCTGGTCGGAATCCTGCATACAGGTAGGGTACAGATATACATGTCGTCTTCACACAAATGTTGATGCTCAAGGAGTAGATCTAATGATGTTACCTTTGGAAAAGACTCTTTATTTAGAAATGTATTTCAGAACAGAAAAATGAGTACCTGCTCCTCCCACTACAAAAAGATTTTTACTCAGATCATTTTTTGTAAGTAACCCTGAATTTCGAAATTGAACTAGATGTATTTTTATGTAAACCTCCGTGACTGAGTTGAAAGTATCTGTGCTAAGAAAATATTTTTTAATGGCTTCATAGTCCTTGTCATGAAAAACACTTACAAATTTTTAAGTCTCTCGTCTTTTGAGAATTGTAATAATATTTTTAACCCTATTTTCTTATTTTAGCTTAGTTGGTGTTTTATAAGCTTACAGTATTAGCTTAGCAATTATTTGATTATATCTTCATGATCGCTTTATTAGTTGCATCTCCTACAGTCTACTATTGTGTCAGGTAATTTGGATTCTTTATTTCATGGATAGGTAAATGTGTCATATACTGTCTTGTTTTTGCGATATAGTTGATTACATCTGAAATACATGTTTAGGATTGATAGAATCTCACACACAAATAAGATCTTATTCAGGTCCTGCGTACCATAAGAAGTAGCTTTCATTGGCAACTTAACAAATATAATCCAAATATTCATTTTAAATACGGCACAAACATCCCATTACTGGAACGTTCCGGTGTTTATGTAGCTGATGATGCGGAAGTAGAATACATCATGTATAATTCATCAAGATTTGGTGTTCAGAATTCTCTGGCCCTGTACATTGGTGGAAAACTCTGCGATCAAAGAATCCTTTGGCGGAGTTGGTAACCAAATAAGACTGTTAGGAATGATAGTAGGTCACTTTGCTAAAGGTTGAAGCATAAATTACCGGTTGGAGTGTTTCTAAGAATTATGAGAATGTTGATACAGATTACGAGTACACATGTTAGTTTTTCAATGTCATGAACTGACAAAGGAAGACCTACATCTTTGTGATGTACGGAGACTTGGTGTTGACATTAATTACAGGAGCTGAGTTGAGTTGGCGACTTTGATAAAGTGTTGACCTCGATTGCTTTTCTTCTATTATTTTATCACTTGGTGTGTCTGTCAGTAGGGTTTTGAAATTACACAGAATTGATCGCAATAAACAATGTACCGAAAATGTGTTGGAGCTTTTAAATTGTTATAATATTACATTTTAGTGAAAAAAAGTGATAGTTTAAGTGTAAACCATACCTGGACTATTTGCAAAGGAGGCATCAAAGCAAGAGAAGTTGATGAGAGCGTACGCCATGAGGAAGAAGTTTGAGATGATTGGTGCGATGACGTCTAAGGCTCCTGTAATCAACATGGTAAAAACATGTTTCAAATCAGCAATTAACAATTCAAAGAATGTTTTGTGTGATATATTAAGAAAAATGTTCTCGGGTAACCTACCAATGCAAGTCATTGCGACACAGATGACAAAAGTCAAGAAGTAGCCTCGTTTTGGTTCTCCGCCTTCGCCATATCCTTTGGCAAAGAAGTTGATGTAGGGAAACAGTTTGTCTTTTCCCAGAGCCTGGAAACATTAAGAGATTGTGTAATTGCTTGATGCAACTAAAACATACTTGGTAAATGAGTATATTGCTACAAAAAGAAAGTGACCGAACTGTCTAGAACAGATTTAGATCAATATGAATCGACCTTGGTCGGAAGAAAAGAAGATAAAACTTTGACTACTCTCAATGAGAATATGTCTACATCAGCACTGAGATAAAATTATGGACAACATATAAATAAATTTTTAAGTAAATGGGAAAAAAACATAGATTAAAAAAACACATCAGTGACATGTTACCTGGAAGACCTTTGGGGCACTGACGAGACTGGCGAGTGCTGATGATAGTGTTGCTGAGAAGATACCGGCGATTATCAAGGGTTTGTACGCAGACGCTATACCCACAGCCTGCAAGAAACAGATACACTTGTTGAACACAAGAACCTTTACAGCTATTAATCCCTAACTGTTATGGATAATTTCATGGCGTCATGTTTTATCAGATACATGCTATTGATAGTGTTCGAAGAATGTTCTACAGCTGCTAAACAAAAGTTTGTTTCATCACACTCGAAATTAGTGAAATTTTATCAAATATTGTTGGCTTATGAGTTTGGCAAATGCAAAAATGAATTCACCGAAAGTTACGATTTTTAGTAGATAAAAAATTATCTTTGATTGTTTGATAATATTGTTATTTCGATAAAAAAAGATGAAAAAATTATGTAAAATGTAAATATTATTACCGAAATTTCAAAGAAATGGGTTTAAGTAATATGTTAATGTAGAAAATAGAAAAATTTAAAGTTTCTTATCTGTAACACTTGCCTTCAATAGTCATACTACATAGATATTAGTTATATTGTTAAACAGTTTTCAAAACGATGCATCCAAAAATAAAACTATAAAAGTGAATATTCATACTGAATTATTTTGGCTGCAATATGAAACTGTCACTTAATATATATCATCAAAAAAATGAGAACATAAGGTCACTTATTAATTCAAGCATATTCTAGTAAACCAGTAAATTAAAGTGTCACTTTACCGAGATACCACCTTTCAAAGAAACGGCCAAGTTAAAAGGAGCTTAAAAATATATTCTGAGATTGGTTTAGGAGGAAACAACCACAGGAATGCCAAATGAGAAGTTGAAATCCCAAAAAGAAACTAGGTCTAAGGGTTTTTTCAGTTCAAGTTCGAAAAAGAGTAGCACACTTGGACAGACTTCATTGTGGAGGGGATAACTTGATGCATATTCCGTAGATGCCGTGTGATAATATATCAACATGAACATATCAAACCAAGAGACCCGGAAGCAATGATAATGGAATATTCACAAGGAAGTTTTAATATTTATTATTGACATTTTCTAAAAGGATCATAAAGTTGCTTGAGATAACACGCAGGATGTTTGAACGGTGTCAGGAAGTGTTTGAATAGTAAGTGGATTAATGGTAATACTATACGTATATGCTCTGGTAAGTAATACCTACATGGAATAACCTGTTGACAGTTCACTCAAGGAACTTCAGAGTAGGCAAAAAATTATTGTTTTATAAGAGAATGACCGATATCCTTTTTCGGTACGTTCAATGATATACATGTACCCTTATTTAAACATATGACTATCGTTTGGTTTATGTACACGAATGTGCATTAAAGTATTACTTGTATATATAGTAAACATAGTGTTGTATATGTGTCTTTCAACACGGTATAAAATATTGAAGGCAAAGCTATTCTTTACAAAGTTATCTCTTGTGTACACTCATATATTTACCTGTCATTTTTTACAAGAAACATACATGCTTTACATGCTTGATAAACATCTGATAGTTAAAACGAAACATTAGGTATTTCAACGTTATTTATTCATTGAGTGATTGTCCATTTCAATATAAATGCGAGTCTAATTTTGGTATAAAAGAACGCGATATGTTTACCGACTTGGTCATATCCTATATACTTGTAAAAATTAAATTGTATGCAACTTTAAAGAGGTTAAGGGTCAAGCCTATATTTCTGTTAGAAAATGTATAAATTAATCTTTTCAAGCTTGGTTCAGTATGTCCTGACGACCAAAAGCTGTTTATGCCTTTATGAAACACAACGAGTTCGACAGTCCCCTGAAAAATCACCGATTAAAG
The DNA here is from genome assembly GCA_921293015.1 of Phorcus lineatus. NCBI lineage: Eukaryota > Metazoa > Mollusca > Gastropoda > Trochida > Trochidae > Phorcus > Phorcus lineatus. The sequence goes on along the minus strand of OV121081.1, from coordinate 4,334,887 downwards.
TTCAAACCAAGGGTCCATAAAACTGTTTGCTTAACCAAATGTGACTTATATGCAATGATTATGTCCTTGTAAGAACACAGGCGGAAAATCGAATTGATATATTACTCAAGTTTGTTTTTCTATTTGAATACTTATATACTCCACACTTATATTTTGCTATAACAAAGTGCGTCCAAAGCTTAACTAACTGTCAGTGCCAAGTTGTTGTGCGTTGTGATGAAGGAGGAGACTGGAGGAGATGGGAATTAAGTATTCTCATATTCTCTAGTTCTGGATACAATGTTATACAAATGATAAATGCTGATATGACATATATCCCAAGCTTACCCCGTTGTCATTGAGTAGCCCATACGGACAGGTTGCGTTGACGCACTGGTCGAAGACATTCACGGTGTCGGTGGTGAGGGAGGATATGTTGGTGGTGACGTTACTGTTGACGAGGACCAAGCCGAGAGCGTCTCTCACTATGCAGCTCCCCGAGGACCACACCATTCCCAGGTAGATGATGGTTGTCAGGAAGATAGCCAGGAACGTGCCCTTCGGAATAGCTGATGATGGGTCCTGCGGGATAAGAAGAAACATTGTTTCAAAATTTGACAAGTGAATTTTGGTTCTGGGATATATCTTATGTAAATAAATACCACTTTGATTTGTTTCAATTCCCAAATCTATTTTTCATGTATTTTTATGTTATTGTTCAAGTTATTCTCAACTAATACAGGCATTATAACAGTTTTTGCTAAGAAAAACGAAAAATAAAAAGAGAGCAGGCGATTGCAATGAAACGCAATAAAGATTAAGAAGAAATCAATATTACTGGTTTTGAATAACACATTCATGATAAAAAAAAATTATGAATGAAAAAAAACCTAGCAATCACGCCACAACAGCAAGTGAATGTATTGTCAACACACCTTGAGATCACCTGAGATGTTAGCACCTGCCTGGATACCTGTGGAAGCGGGGAAGAAGATGGAGAACACCTGGAAGAAGCTGACACCCCGGAATTCGGGGAAAAAGTTCTCCATGAACAGGTCACCTGTAATGCAAACAAACACATTGCTTCAATTAGAAAAATTCTATATATCTTGTAAAATTAAATCTGAGAGGATTCTATAGTGCCTAAAAACCATATTTTGCGACCAACCAATGCCAGCGCGGAAAGTGAATCAATTTCATTGTTTTACATTTATTGTCGATTCACTACATTGATTAATTTCAAGAACATTCTAGCCTGTTTCACGCTGATAAGGTGTAATGACGTGGTACCTGAATATCCGATGAAACCCTTTGCTTGTTCATCGGGAGTTGCAGGTAGAAATGTACCAATGAAGAAATTCAAAATGGCCGCCAAGAGGATCACCAGCAACACTAATTGGGCCTGTTTGGGAAAAAGAGCCAATGTAATTGTGAAGACAATGTACGGAAAGCAACTAAAACTCATTCGATTGGTAGATATTCATCAAGTAAAATGTGAAGTTACCTTAGCTTCGAAGTCGAGTCCTATGAGCACGATGCCGAGGATAAGCACCGAGGTGGCTACCCCGATGATCCGCACCTCGTTTAGGGGATCTCCTGTAATCACAGCCCCGTTCTCCTGCAAGTTAGAGTTCATTGGTCAATGCGTTCAATATTCACTAACTGTTACATGTCTAAATATATGGTGTGTATATAATGTTTTTATTTGCACATAACCATGAGGCGTTCCCCTTTCACGTTAAGCAATTTCATGGGAAATTTCAGTTTTAGAGATAAAATACAATAAAGTTCTATGGACGGTAAAGTGCGTTAAAGAGTTAACTACTCTTAGAACTTAATTTTTTTCTTTTTCTGCAAATTAAGAATGTGATGCACCTCTTTACAAGAACTTGTTAACAAAACTTCTTCAACAAGTGCTCAAAGACAAAGGTATTAGGCTGTTACTTACCCACATAAGGTCTCTCACAGTTTCTGCAAAGCCGACAACATACATGGCAGCTGCAACGGCGTTTGCGACAGAGAATATGACTCCAATAGCACCGCCAAACTCGGGACCCAGACTCCGGGATATCAAATAATATGCTCCGCCTGAAGCACACATGAGTCTCTCATTATAAGACTTCTATTTATATTTCTTTGTATTAATGTAAAAATAAATCGTACACAAAGATCAACTAATTGACTCTAACTATGTAAATCTGTGATACAAAGAAATTTAAACACATTTAATTCTAATAAAAATAATTTTAAATTTCGTAGCACATTACTTATTTGGTGATATTGACTTACCTCCCTTGACCTCCCCATTGGTACAAATAGCTGCCATAGACATGGTTGTAACGGAAGTGACGAAGGCTGACAACAGGATGATGACGCTAGCGAATCCTATTCCTGCCTGGCCCGTGATCCAGGTGAGTCGCAGAAAGAGCATAACTCCGAAGATATTCAACAGGCATCGAATCTGCAACCATCATAATAACACTGACCTTTACTCACTTGGCATATGAGGTTTTGCATATATGTCGAGGTATTGACGGGCGAGAAGAAAAACTGTTTGGACAACATGTGCATATTCGTACGGTGCCTGACGTTCATTGTGCGGTTTCGACGTGGAAGGTAAAAAGCTAGCTTGAACATGGGTCAATCGACTGCCGTTAAACCGTACAACGTTAAATCTATAAATGTAGTTTTGTGTATTAAGCATCAATATAAACATTAAGAATGTTTTCAAGGAATATAAAACAGTGAACGCAATAAAGAAAACAACTTTGCATTGGTTTTTAATGTGATCAAGTTATAAGCAAAAAAATATAGTTTTTTAATTCATGCTGAGGAGGAACACTTACCAAGACTCCTTGAATCCAGCCCATCTTTGGGCTCGCTTTGTTCTTGGATTTCCTGCTTTCATCATCGTCTTCATCGTCGACATCGTCGCTCAGGTCATCTCCCATCTCGGTCACCTGAAGATGAACAGCACGAAGGTTCAGGTTCATGAAACAAGTGACGGTTTTTTTAACAAACATTATGCAATAATTGTACGACCTCTTTACATTAATTATTTTTTGGATAAACACTGGATATAAAATTTGATGTTAGATTTCCTATGTACATTATTGATGTATTTATTGTACACAAACCAATAGAATCACTTCGTTTTCGATATCAATTAGATGAGCATAAATACAGAACAAGTGATGATTTTCTACCAAAATAATAACACTGGTCGTAAACTGTCCATTTCATAATATCATTTTTGAAAAACCTTCTCTTCATTTTAACAGAATAATGGCAAATGTTTGTAAATGTTTTTACGTTTGTTGGTTACAAGTCAAATTTGGGAGGAGTAATTTTATCTGCATCCACAATTTGATATTACAGAGTCAATCAACGTATGTCAATAAATCAATCCACAGTATACACATCTTTTTGAAAATATTGAAACCTATGGAACACGATGTTTAAAATACTACATGAAGATGAAATTGATATCATTAGGTTAAATAATTCTGTCCTCATTTTTTCATAAACGAAGATTACGTCGTAACGTAAGTATAACAGAATCATTTTCTTCTTAGTTTCCATTTCATTTACTTTGTTGAAATTGGAATTGTTTACTATGTCCCTAAAGTTTGATCCATGATTAAATACAACTAAATCGTTAAGGAGGTAAGGCATATATGTTCCTGAATTTAAATTCATGTACAATCGATCGTTAAAGGGGAAAGAACATAAAAGGTAAAGGTTAATATTTAAGTACAGTATTTAACGTACCAATATTTTTTATCTATTGTTCAAACTTCCGTAATCTTGATTTAAAATCCAAATCTAAACATTTTTTTTTATTATCAAAACAAACAAGTTCAAAATATATCATAGCTTAATACATGTTTGGTAGAGGTAACAATGCAACCCAACATAAGTGGTGCAGTAAACACAAACCCAGTGCAGGTGTAACCTGTGTTTGATTTTCAGATTGTGAGTGTTTGATCAAGCTAAGCGTGTTCTTGCTCTCAAAGTTTTTCCCCATTATATATGGATCATATGCCCCTCATATGGTGTACAGAAAATATGATAGTTTAATGTGACATGGTATGTGAATCTCAAGTAAACTCCTTGTATCATATGACAGTTTCGGAAGGATTGTCTACAAGAGACGACAAGCTTAAAACTATAAAATAAGATCATTTTTCACGCATGCCATAAACAGCATGTCATACACCTTGTATATGTAAGTTTTCATTTTGGCTGTTCTACGCTCCTCATTTTATTATAATTATTCCTCCATTGACATCATAGCCACGTTGTTTATGTGAGTCAAATAAAAACACATCGTAAATTAAGTAATAAACGTAACACTTAACAGTATAAATGCTTTCTATCGCAGAATAAAATTACAAATCCTTTTGGTTCACAAAAGATAAATGTTTATACCTACTATCTTATTAATTCAAATCGTTTTAAATTTTTTAAAAAATCATTGTCATAACTGGTACGCTATTTGAGCGCAATTGAAATAAGCTTAGAGGTTGTCTAAAAATCCATTTCTTTTTTTAAATAAACATGATGAAAACAACTCGTGTATGCTTTAAAAGGACCCCCAAAAAATAAAGCAAATTTAAAAATAAAAAAACATATTAGAAAATATAATCCGTCAGCTGTGAATCTATTTTTTGATAATTAATGTTCCTTGCAGCGGTAACAAACAACAGAAAAGTATCAACCTGCATTAAATCGTTTTTGTTCATATAGCATCAATCTTTTAATAAAAGGTCAATTAACTGCGTTGATAATGGACCAATAAATGTTATCCCTAGGGTAGATATACCGTTCCGTCCAGACGCTAGAATTGTCCACCCCAAGGCTATGTCTGGCATTTACGTAAACAAATTAATATCATAATTTTAGCAAACGCTACCTTGTACCCAAAACATTTTAAATCGCGATCTTATAGTTGATGATTTCAACTCGGGCAATTTCCACTAATGAGAAGTATCCGCGAACAACGTTAAAGACGTTCCATCCAATTAAAGTCCCTCCCACCATCCTGCATGAAGCAAAGCAATGATACGAAGTGACCATGTCCATAGGCTAAGGAGCATTTACATCAACAATAACTAATATGTTCAGGCTTTTAGTTTAATGATCAAATTATGTCATGAGAAGCCCCGCTATTCACCGATAAGCTTAGGGCATTGTTCATATTTACTCAAAGGGTAATTAAGATTTATGAACAAGATAAATAGCGTGATAAGGATAGGAATGATGTTTTATCAGTTGTCCGAAACACAGTAAAGATGTTGATCTTGCAAAGGGATTACTAAGGAATTTCAGATGAAATACATTGCAAACTTGACAGAAATATACAACTGGACAGAACTGAAGAAACATGCAGCGTTCTTTTTACGTGAAAAGCTGACATAGCAGTATCAGACGGTCAACACACATTACCAGATACAGCATTGTGAACCTTCATACATCCTAAAGGATTAGAATGACAAATAGAGTTTCAAATAATGTTGCCGATTTAGAAACATTCGATGCTGAAGCAAGGAAAGTGTTGTTTAAACCGATTGAACCCTAAAGCTTTCAAAATTGATACTACATTTTAATACATACTTTGCAAAATAATCCTTTCAAGTTGGAGCTATTTTCGACCGATGAGCAAAAAAATCATAATGGGTTGATGTAATTATTCTTTATTTTCAGAATACAATCTAATCAATGATAAAAGTATATGCAATGATAAATCAAAGCACCAAACTGTAGAACACAACGTATTCCTATGCTGAAGTGCATAAGTTTCAATGTGTGTATTTTAGGCCCCCAATGTTTACTGTTTAGTTAAAGGGACACAGAGTATGTTGTTTGAGTAAATTATGTCAAACTTTATAGATTGTTCTATTTTTTCGAGAAATACTGGTTGTTTCTAAAAAAACCAACTCTTTTAATGCTAATGACTTAAGTATAGTGTAACAAAAAACACAAATCGTGATTTGTGATCTAAAACTGGACAATTGCACGCGCCAATGACTCAAACGTAATTAGGGAACTTATTTATTGCAGCCACAAAGACAAATGTGGGTTTGTGGTGTTGAGTAGATCTTATGACTAGTATATATGTGGACGGGACGTAGAATTTCGACTCAGTGAAAAACAGCAAATGTTGTAATTTTGGCATTTTAGGGAAGAACATGCACGATTTACGACATCTTCTGTTCGACAACTTTACTCGGGATTCATAGTATTTTGATTTGAAGTAAACTCACATAAATATTCATGAAATGCACTCTGTGTGACTATAAGATATTAGGGATCATCTTTAAAATAATAAATGAAATTTAAGTTTATATTTCCCTATGGTCAGAATTTTGATTATAGATCTATTATACCTATTCTGATAATTAGAGATCTACAAATGCCAACGTAGCGACATATTCGGACATCAATTATGTTAACTTTTTACTTATACACACTGACCTGTTCCTCCCTGAGCTGCTGTAGTGTCGGTCTCTGTCGGAAGGAGGTTAGAGCGGACATCACGTTCTGGTAGTGACTCACGTGGGGAGTCACCTCCATGCCGTCCTGAAAATCCCAATCCCCCTGGAGACTCGGTCTTCCGTTACTCTGGAGCGAGAATATCGACATTCTCGACATCCTTCTCGAAGCAAGGTTCGACATGTCGAGGCTCGATCGGTTGGAGTGGTGATGGGGAAGGTTGAAGAACTGTGGTTGATCGTGGAAGATGACGGTTGATGTTTTCCTACTTGGAACTCTAGAAGACGATCTGGAACCAGTGTCTTGGCCGAGAGAATATGCAGAATGTTTCCTTAGGTTGGATTTACCAGGTTTTCTTTTATCGAACATTTGATTTTGAAATCTTGGGAAGGACGGTTCTCCACTGTCCACGCTCGTTCTTCTGGACAGGCTTGGTTCCGTGTCCGGATCAATGAGGTTGATTGTGATGTACTTACAGCCCCCAGGAGCTGAAGAATCCGGCATGTTGACGGTAAAGGACTTACTTTCTGCAAAATTTGGATCCTCGTTTCTGTGTTTTTCATTTCTGTCTGGGGGCAGTCCTGGTTTTTGCAGGTTTTCTGCAAACGTAGGATCCATCATCACCTGACCTGGTCTTCTTCCACTTCTTAAAGGCTTCAGCTCATCATCAGAAGCCTCATTCTCAACTGACCTTTCTTCATCGACGATCATGTCAACGGTTGGATCCTTCCCATTGCATACAGCTTCGCTGATCACTGCCTTGACAGAGCCATTCGTTTGTTCGGCTTTAGTTGACTCCATGTTATAGCTTCCTATGACATGTAGCTAAGACCAGGTTAAGAGGAATGACAATAAGAGCTCGAGTCCCTGCATTAATAAGGTGGAGAGCGGTGGAATGATGCTCGCTGGTCCTGCCAGCACCGCCCCGAGCTATCCTCCAGTTGTCACAGTGTTATGTCTCTATGTGACGTCAGGGCTTGCCTTGGTTTAGCTGGGACATATATTACTCCTTGAGAAAAAACGTCAAATCTTTGTTTGCTTTTGCTGCTTACAATCATAGCGAGCCTTCTTGTGTTGTGTGTTAAAAAACTTAATAATTATATCTAAAATGATTATTTCGGGACGTTTTTGTCCAGTTTCATTGAAATTCTTTTCCATAAAGCAGCAACTTCAAAGTGGCAAAGTTACACTTTGTTTGAAAGAAAGCATAGTTCAAATGTCAATTTAATGTGTTTCAAAATATTGTATAAAAAATCAAAGTTATGTGTTTCTGAACAGAGATCTGAGCAGACATTCTAAATCAAGATCGTATGTACACACTTGATTTTTACTGTTTACTTAAACTTCCGGCAGCCGTTATTTGTGCAACCTACAGACCAACATGTAGCTGATAAATATCTACAAGTGTAAATAAAAAGACGGTCTACTAAGTTCTGAATATGATTAGATTTATTTGGTTTCACAATTTAACCCTTATCATACTTGTCGATACACCTTTATATCGGATATTTATTTAAACTAATGGCACAAAACGTCCGCGCACTTCCTTATGAATCATTACGATATACACGAAATAGATATTACAAGCATATACATATGAGAGGTGATTGTGTAAAAAAGGCAATCAATAAATTATCATTTATTCATTATCATTTCTATATAGTGTGATAATCTTATCGTTTCGTAATCAAAATTTTTAAAAATTAAAAAGTAAGTTTCGTCTTTGACAATGGTGCTGCATGCATACTTTGAAATACAACTTCAAGTGGTAAACCTCCGAGAAAGAAGTTACTTGGATGAGACTAGGAGACCATGTTATCTTTCTGTTTGATCTGTCACCTCCTTGAAGTGGCTGTCCCTTCCTTGTGGCCTCTGTAACTAGGAACAGGTCAGTCCGAGTAGATCGAAGGGTTCTTACAGTGGCATATGGCTGTGCGATTTTAATTGCCGTATTGTTGCTTTATTTATTGAAGCTCCAACTGACACTTTCACACCAATGTAAGGGTAATTAAAGGCTCAATTGAAGTAAATATACTTAAAAATATATGGTGACGCATATACCTTTTTTATATTCTAATAATGCAATGATATATCTTATAAACTATATGTTTACTTTAACCGATAATTAAAATTTTTATAAAGTTAATTTCCTAAGAGATTTCATAATTGACCCATCCCGAAATTTATCCATGCATAGATTTAAGAAAATATAGCATCTGAAAACGATTCAACTGTTAATCTTTTCGATCGTTTGAATCCTTAGTTTTTGATAATGAAGATATAACACTCAGCTGAAAGCTGGATATAAAGAGATAATCGTCTGTCTCATTACATAGAATTCCTTGTCTGATAATAAATTGCATCGAACAGTTGTATAAAACATTCAGTATTGGAAACGATTTTGTAGTTTATGAGTACGATAACATATTCTGAACAAGACAAAAAGTCTATCCATCATCATATAAATCAAATCAATTTATTTCCTTTGCAAAGAATATTTTCAGAGATATAAACGAAATGATTTTTAAACAATTATTCATTCTATAGAATGCAAAACATTTCCCCATTCATTTAATTCTGATAGCTAAAAGTGCAATTTAATCTGGACTAAGGCGTTTGATACATATTCTTGAAGTATGCCTTAAAGGGGCAGTAGCACGTTTTAAAAAAGATTCATTTCTCCAAATTTTCCCAAATTAACATTAACAAAATAAATAACATTAACAAAATGAATAATCTTCAGAGGGTCAAAACATGCCATTACTCAACCCAATCACCATCAGTCATAAAGTAAATTAACCAAAAATCTATCAAAAATAACTTACGACCATTTTGGGATTCTCATAGCTCCACGGTTATCGGTATGTTCGTGTTAATAGTGATTCTTTTTATTAACATTTTAACATTACCATGCAAAAACAATAATTTTTATTTTCATGAGATCAGTGTATTAATCGTAAAGATGTTCTACTGCCCAATAATGTTTAAAGTTTCTACAAACCAATAGCATACATTAAAGGGAGATGTTATCTTTGTATGGTCCTGTCGATGTTAACCCCGTACTAACCAAACAAACATGACCTTTTCTATTGTGTTATAAGGAAGACAAAAGCAATAAGATATCATTCCGAGAAAAGAACGTTTCTACAAATATTCTGACAGTTCGGGGTTTCTTCAATTTTTCATCTTACCTTTAGCGTCATAGGTGCCCAAGGCTTTAACGCAATCTACCTTTAATTACTCTTCTTACGTATGCACAACAGGTATATGAATGCGTCTTGACCCCGCTTAGGGCGTCTTTACGATGTATGGAGGTATTGTTTGCATCTAAGAAACTTCAGAATATTTTTGTTTTACTTTTGCATTTATGTGATCACCCTGCTCAACGGCTGATTATATTTAAAAGTTTTGCAGAAAAGCATAATTCCTTGTAAACTCACAGTTAGTTTCTATACGTTTTACACTGGTTTGCAAAGCATAATCATTTCAGTTTACAGAAACATTTAAACGTTTATTTTTTCCGTATACGAGTACGTTATTCTATATTATATCAAATATAATCGTCCCATTCTGCAAAACAAATATGCTGTAGTTGAGCTTGTTGATATATAAAATTGCACAATAATGCAAGAATGAAATGACTTTTTATACATATCGTTATGAATTAACACTTAAGTAATTCTTCCCAAATGTTTCTTATTTTTTTATGATGAAAGATTTGAATGAAATACGCCATGCTTCTCTACATGGGTTGACGATAATTCCTTCAGGTATATTGAGATGCTAAATATTTATACAAATTTGTTGGTGTATTTTCCGACACATATAGAAGATAATTAAAAAAGGTTATCAAACCACTCATATCAATTGCTTTTGTGCTTCATTTATTAAAGCTTTCTTTTAATGAATTTAAATATTTTTCTGAAGAAAATAGCGTTTGGAAATAACTAAGATAAAATAATGAAATCAATGAAATGAACAAAATACTATGAAAAGAGCATTCGCAAGTTGTTTTGCTTGTTTCATTTCTGCGTATGCGTGTATGCAATGTTTTGTACTTGATAGTACCAGGTTAGTTTCCCACTTGCAATTTACAACGTGTCAGACATACGAAAAAACACCTTTTTTACTGTAGAAACTTACAATAGCCCTTCTCTCTCCAGGTTACTCATTACTTCCCATTTTACTATTGAAGACCAGACTTTAGTAACCTCTGTGGGAACGATTAATATGTGACAAGAGTACTTGGAGGAACAACTGTTTATTACTATATACGTGTCAAAACGTATATAGATTTTATTACGCGGACTACATATGTTGTACTCAAGTAGGTTTGTGGTTTAAAGTCATAAATCATTATCAAGAGTTGAAACATTTCTTTTATCCAAGCCGATATGTCTCATGTTCATGCTTTATCTTTTGCATATTTCAGATTACAAAGTGTGTTTTTACTCATATATAGAATGGAGTTTTATAACGTTGTCACCCTGTCTACATCTCCTATATGCAAGTTTTGTGTTATGTATGTTTCGGTTAATTTTGCGACGTGTGGATTTAAGTCATGTATCAGTGAAGATTTTTATTGCGCTAAACGCCAGTGTAGATCTCCTATGCATATTTTGTGTTATGCATGTTTCGGTTCAGTTAACGACGAGTGGTTGACCTGACAAGCGTAAGAGAGTTGACGCCGCCTCTCTCTTCGTGTAACAAATGACATGTTCATAGTCATTTTCTCTCACATTAACTATGGTGTTTGGGGTTTTAAAAAAACTAAGCGATGTATTTGTAATGAATCATTTAAATGTATGCGAGCTATATACTATAGGTGTCTTGAATCGTATTTTTTTTAGATTATGCATTTTCAAAGAGTGCCTAAAGTTTCTGTCGTGTCTTCTACTATTTGTTCAACAATAATTTATACAATAAGTTTATACCATACAGGGTTAAATTGTGTGAATAATTGTTTGCGATTATGAGTTGTCATTTTACGTTATGTTTAAGGTTGGTACATTATAATAGAAATCCAGAAGTGGCAATATGGACTGAGTCTGTAAGCATTTCTATTGTATAGAATTATTACAAATGTCCGTATCAAGAAATCCGTGGTTCGAATCCCGCCAGGGGCTCGGCAACTCTGTCTGCAGTAGATCGTGAAAGATGACGGTTGATGTTTTCCTACTTGCATTGGAATTCTAGAAGACGATCTGGAACCAGTGTCTTGGCCGAGAGAATATGTATCAAGAAATCCGTGGTTTGAATCCCGCCAGGGGCTCGGCAACTCTGTCTGCAGTAGAGACGTGTAGTAAGGTTTGGGTGCAATGCTACGCTAAATTTCTGCGCAGCATAACCTATGGTTTGCTAGTTCCCTCCTATGCTCGCAGATTTCACCGCAATGCAAAGCCACAATGATGCTGTGGACTTTCTCCCTGCACAATACTAGTCGCCGTGATATAAGTGAAATACTCTTAAAATACTCGTGCGGCGTTAAACCCAACCTCACCTCACCAATTGCAAATAATGCAATACAACGTTATAATGAATTGTTTGAAAACTGTTTTTCGTTTGTATATAATGGTATATGATAATGAACAAGTGATGTGTTATTTCTTTTCTTAACTTCGATGACTTAAAACAGTGCGTTGAATAAGAGACTGTCATCTTAGATATAAAAGTTATATAAAAGTATGTAAATAGTTTTTTCCCCAACAATCATTTTGGCACTTTCCCATAAACTGAAGTCCGACTTCATTGTTTAGAACATTGTATAATATGTTTTAATCGATGTATATGGTTTACGACATGTGTTCAATGACCCATGCTGATATAAAGGCTAAAGGCCCCTTGCCAAAACATCTGGTTAAGCTATTTTAATAAAAAAAATATAAATGATGTGTGGACGTATGTAATATTGACAAATACATCCCATAAACAGATATATTCAAACAAGTGAGACATAAAGTGACACCCAACAAGGATATTTCTCGTAGCGAAAATTAGCAAATTACAGCTCAGGCCTATTTTAAAAAGTAAATGTAGTACTTATTCATGTAACACCCATTAATTGCTATAACAAAATGAAATTGCATGTATTAAGAGCCTTTTATTTTTCCTTATTATTTTCATTTGCATTTATGCATATGCATATTTGATATAGATTTACTTACAATGTAATTTTGAAAAGTACCGATACAATATTGTTTGTATTTTCATTTCATTTTCCTATGGCGTGTATGCAAATTTCCAAGATACGTCTATATTGTAGGAACTAAGCATTAATACGTCACTATTCATCTGTAAAAAGTGGTTTGTCGTCTTCTTAAAATGAACTTAAAGAATGATGTTAACTCATAGGTTATGAAAAACCAAGGGCCATTTATATATATGTGCTTTTTAAGGACGGAACACCAGCAAATTTAGAGGGTTCTGGTAAGTTAACACAAACGCGTGAACATAAGAAGTACATGTAAATAGATTAAAAATGAAATGGCATTTTACTTGCTTAATTATGAGTTTTGAACGGTAAAATATATTTATACATACTTGAAGGACTTTAGAAGTCACTGTCACAGATCGTTTAGTCTTTGTTCTCAGTCAAATGTCACACACTAACTTTCACGTTCAGTTAATTCTGATTTAATTCGACATGTAGCTTTTGAAATAAAATACATACGTATTGAAAATGTACTATTGCGGATTTGAACCAATGTACTGAAGCTAGCGCTGTAGCCTACAAAGATAAAATCGTTCCTGTTGGTTTTCTGTGAAAAGTTACCTCCCTTTACTAGTGATATGATGGCTGCTTCCATAAAACAGGGGAAGATATTGTTGAGAAAAGAAATGAAAGCGAAGTTGTCAGCTATACCGGACAATCTGAAACGGATTCAATCACAGATTGTTACACGAAAAGTAATGCTAGGGATAGGTCGTTTATTTCTTTATTGATAACGCGATGTAGCCATAGGTCATGCTTTGGTTGTTTTTGCAGGGAAATGTAGGTGACTTCGTACCCAAAAAGAACTCGCCCCGAACGTAATTTCGTATCCAAAACGAATTCGTTAGAGCTCAGAAAAGTAAATTCTTTTACTGGCATTATAGAAGTTGTAGTAGTAGGGAAGTACACGATTTTATGGATATTCAACTAATAATGTTAATAAAGAAGTTGGATATCCATAAAATCGTGTACTTCATCAGAAAAGTAAACTTGTATTCACATTTATTAAATGGTTGTACAGTCACGTTTTTTCATAGATTACCAATGTAAGTGTGTCTTCAGTTTAAAATGATTGGTTTTTATTACTCATGGAGAATCAGACTACTGGCATGTATAGTAGTGAACTCAACACTAATACTAAATTAGTTCATTTTTCCTCAAGACATAGACACATCCCAATTTAATGTAGTGTAGTTTAACTTTAAACTAAATATAATTTCATACTTCTAGTTTTACAGCATAGCCAGATTTCATGAGATGGTTGATCATTTTTTATAACCATCTCTCTTGTAGGCTCAATTAAAAATTCTCACTCATCATATCATATTGTAAACTTCTTCAGGTAATGATCTGCTTGCACTGATTTTACAGACTTGACAGAGTTGTTCCCCTTTTTCATGATTTGTGAAAACATTACAGCTAAATAATAACTATACATGTGTATATTTGCAAATCAAAACTTTTTTGAGGGTTCAAAATATTATTTATGATAATAAGATATGCTGTGTAACATTAAACTCTCTTTATGGAATAATGCATACATAGATGATTCTATTAGATATTTTTGTTTTAATGATTATTATTATAATTGCATCTCAGGTTATGGAGTTACCTGAATACAAACGGAGCCAGCGAGTGTCGGTGTACCTGAGTATGAAAAATGAAGTGAACACAGAAATGTTGGTAAAACATCTCCTAGCCACGGAGAGAGCCTGCTATGTACCAAGATACGATGGGTCCTCAATGGCTATGGTTAGACTCAAGTCATGGCAGGACTATCTAGATTTACCCGAAACAAAATGGAAGATAAAACAACCTCCTGTTGATGAAAACAGAGAAGATGCTTTAAATACAGGTAACTTCATGATGCATCATTAAGTACTTTAATAACGTTTGTTGTACTTTCAAGACAGTCAATGCCAAGCTGTATACAAGTTTTGATACCAACTTGAAAATACCTACATCTTACATTGAAAGTGAAGAAAGTTTTGTTCAAATTCTCTACTCCTGTGTAAATTTATCACTTATGTTTTTCTTTTAATGTACTAATTCACTTATTCCTCTTAGGCTTTATTATTGGACAACACTTCCATATCTTACTGCTCAACTTACTTCTGCTGTGTCAAACTTGTTTCACAAACTAAATGGGTCAATTGGAAAGCGGTGAAATGATAAGGAAATGATCTTTGTATGTAGACTATGTAATGGACCCTTGGTAAAACAATTGTTACATAACAGGAACGTCCCTTTCCCAGTGTGTAGAGGCTTTAGGACAAGTTTAAATTCACATGTTTCCTCTCATACCGGTATTTCTTTTTAAAATTTTTTTTATAAAAGATTACATGGCCAGAAAGCTTTATATTGCATTTTCAATAAACCATATTATGATAACTTCATGTATCATTTACAGTGCTTATAGTTATAAGTGATGCAAGTCTAGCTATTATGCCGTACTTTTTTTCTCTACTGTAACAAAACTAGCTATTGCAAACTAGGACAAATTTGAGGAAGGAAACAGATAACCAAGATGCAGTATGCTTTCCCATAGGTGACCCTGACCTTATATTGACTCTACATGCTTGTTTCCCCACAGGTGGCCTTGACCTTATATTGACCCCAGGAGTGGCCTTCACCTCAAGTGGTGCCAGGTGTGGTCATGGCAAAGGTTACTATGACAACTACCTGCAGCTATGTCTAGAGAGAGGGCTCAAACCTACAACCATAGCCTTAGCATTCCAGCAACAGATCTGTGATGAGATTCCTCTGACTTCTGGAGACAAGCTCTTGGACTTGGTCGTCTTCCCCACAACAAATGAAATCAAGGAGGAGGAGGCAAAATCAATTTCTTAACATTTCATGAATGCATGCAGATATAGCAAATGATTTGTATGGCTTACAAAATTTTCTAAACTATTTTGGTGCGGAAATAATCAAAATGCGCACTTAAATGCACAAGAAATCAAGTATTCTTTGAATATGCTGAGTGTATAAACAGTGATGAAACATTGATTGGGTGGTTGCTTCTGAAAATTAACATGCTCATCAGTTAAGAATATAGACTATTCAAAGGTTGAAGTCTTGATTTATGATCGAAAACCGGACAATGGCACCAATGATTGGATGGATGGTTACAATCTGTCATTTGTCCCATGGTAAAGTTGGGGTTAGAGAGAAAACTAAAGACATTCTCCATGAAGTCTGAGAATCTAAAATCATATTTACAATTTCTCTTGTTACCTTTTACTGACTGACTGACTGAAGGTGATGTTAGCTAGACAGCTGTTCTAGTAAAAACCCATGTGGTTGAAGTAATGTAGTGTTGATTTTCAGATATTTCATAATGATAAGTAAATGTTAGTTCTCTTAAAGGGGCGCAGAGTATCTTGTTGGAGTCAAATATGTCAAACTTCATTAATAGTGTTATGTCATTGGAAAGTAGTGGTTGTTTCTTGAAATTATCATTGTGCCAAATTACCAACAAATAATTAGTAAAGTCACAATAAACAAATTTTAAATCTTGATTTATGATCGAAAACCTAACAATGGCAGGTGCTAATAACTCAATTAAAATTTTGGAAACTTCTATACAGACACAAAGTCAGATATTGGTTGGTAATGTTGAATGGGTCATTTAACTAATGTACATGTAAATGTGATGCAGAATTTTGACATATTTACATTTAAATTACCCTTTTTCGGTTACCATTAGAAACAAGTCAATATCATAATTTGGGATTTTAGAGATGCAGATTCTACTTTAGTGAGTTGATTTGAACCTACCTAACTAGAGTAAATATTCTGAAACATACTTGGAATGTTCATCTGATATTTAAGGAATATTTGTCTTTGCCTGACAGAATGGGGCAGCCATGAGGTTTCTGCCTCACATTTGAATATTATGTTGTTAATATATGTTCAATTACCTAACAACAGTAAATTTCGGATTGGGCATGCATGTATGATAAGTGAATGTGTACAGGTTGAGTATATGTAAGATGTTACCTTGTATAGTGAACTGTACAGAATAATTCCATAATTTTAAATTTGTATCAACAGCATCAAGAGGAAATAAAAATCATTTAAATGAATATTTATTTATTTTTTTGCATTTGATCTCAAATGTAAATGAAATAAACATTTCCTTCACTGCAGGCATTTACTCAAACTAGTACTACCTAAGACTTAATCCTGAATAAAACCAATATGCCCTAAGTTCGAGTGGCATTATTGTGTTTGTCATATGGCGGAGTAAGACAAGGAAATGCAAAAAGTTCCTATTGTTTATTGACAAACGTTTTCGCATCAATAAAAGAAAGCAAAACTTATCATCCGAACAAGTATTAACTATTACAGAGTTATAGCAAAGGCTGATAATTACTTCGTACTGAAAAATGAAATGGAAATAGTGCACACACAATCAAAAACAAAATGGACATTTGAATTTAACGTTTTAGAAATGGGAATAAAATGCATTAGGGTTATTAAATTATATTTTACCAAGCCGTTTTCACTTGATCGTCGTCCAGAATACAGGATAATCAACATCACTTTTGTGAGTAAGTGTGCTTCTCGAGCTGTACAATTTGTTAAGCTAAAACTAGGGCACATCAGGCATCTGTTGATAAATTGCAGCGTTTATTTGTTTGAAACAGAAATTGTTTTCATATTCATATTCAATAGGTCAATTAGATAAGACACAGCATAATATAAATTGCTTTCAAATCCGTTTATCAAATGAATATCCGACTATTTTAATCTATTCTTATCCTAAAACTATTAAAAAAATATTCCTGATCTTTTACTTCATAACAAATGTTCATAAGATCTTTCCTTTATTTTCATAAGAGTTTAGCAAACCTAACCAAAGGAAATCCTTAAGTGATTTAAGACATTTATAGTTTCTTTAAAAGAATTCTAAAATATTGTTCATGACACAAAAACTGTATATGTTAGTGTTCTATTTAAGTAGTGAGCGACATTAGTCCTATAACAGAGGACGTCAGCAGAAAATATTTCCACTCCAAGTTTGCGCCTTACCCAATGTGATGTAACACTTTCGTAATGATTTCAATGTTACAAGACGCGGTCAATTAAAGTTGATCCCCACCTAAAGCACTTAAGCATATCAACTTTCCTCATCCCCTCCAGTTTGGTTTTCGTAAGCATCTTGGCGCTGAGACAGCTGCATTGACATTGACAGAGACGATATCGTATTTTAAGGAAAGGAAATCCCCAGTTTTTTGTGTGTTTCTTGATAATGAAAAAGCCTTTGATCGTGTCTGGCTTGATGGTATGTTTCTTAAACTCTATAAGCTTGGTATAACAGGCAAAATCTGGAGATTGCTACGAAATTCGTATTTAACAATGCAGTCATGTGTATCCTATGCTGGTTTTCTATCTGACAGTTTTACAATTAGTCAAGGTGTTGGGCAAGGGCGAGTGATTTCAGCCTGGCTATTCAGTCTATACATCAACGATCTGATACAGAGTTTAGATGATACTGGATTAGGTCTTCAGCTTCCATGGGGACACTGTCCAGGCATTCTACTTGCTGACGATACTACTCTAACTGCTAGCAATCCACGTAACTCTCAGGCTCTTGTTAAAGTCGTACACGATTATGGTTTAAAGTGGAAGTTAAAGTTTAACGTCAGTAAAAGTGCTCTGCTTGTATTCAATGCAGACAAATCTCTCACAACTGTAAGTCTATATCTTGGTTCAATATCTATTCCACGGAAGGAATATGTTACATACGCTGGAGTTCTCATTGGTACAAGTAATAAGTCTTACGATAGAACAATGTCAGCTTGTGAAAAGGCGCGCAAACTTATTAATATGTACCATGACCTTGGTCTTTGTTATGGTTCACTTAATCCAGTGTGTGCCTGTCGTATATGGCGTAATGTCATCTTACCATGTGCTTTATATGGCTGTTCTGTATGGAGTATGCTTACATCAAAAGAGTTGGATCTGTTGGAATCAACACAGAGATATTTCTGCAGAAAGGTACAAGGGCTCCCTAAACGCACTGCCTCTCCTGTGGTTTTAGATACTCTGGGTTTACTGCCAATTCAGGGATACATAGAAAAAACATGTTTACTTATGTTCGGCAGGCTATGTCGTCTTGACGACTCATATGTTGTAAAGCAATTATTCCTTCACCGCCTTGTTCAATCCAAATGTATCACAAATATCGGCAAACCCCCCTCACCCATTGCATATATGTTTTCACTCTTAAACAAATACAACCTGATTGATGTCGTAAATACATTTATAGCAAAAGGTGTAATATGCTCTAAGGCAAAATGGAAGGATGCTGTTTCATCCAAAATCTGTTATTCTTATGAAAAGTTGTTATGTCACCAAATAGCCGTTAGAGAGGATCTCTCCAGATATCATCTTGTTCGGGAGCCTTGCAAAGCAAGCAGATTATGGGAGCTGGCTTTAGTTAACAAGAACAAATTTTTCAATATATCTCACACTATTCATATAGCCTGTAAAAAGATTGAATCCATGGAATGTATATGTGGAAGAGTAGCTTTTGATATTGTTAAACATGTTATTATGTCTTGTCCAGTTCTTAACGATCTGAGAAATGTAACCTTTGAAAGAATTTGTGATGTCATATCAGTATCTGATTTTGTTGATTTTTGGGGAAATGATGAAGATGAAATTATTGCCGATTTACTTGGAGGTTCTTGTACCTCATTGGGAAATCTAGATTTCATAGAATGGGAGAAAGTAATGTTATTGGTATCCGAGTTTATGACAGCATGTAATTCTCAACTCTCTTCACAATTAACTGTGTTCTAATTCACTGTTTATACTTTTTGTGATATCCTGTGATTTGTAATAATCTTCATGTTTTGGAGGAAATAAAGATGATCTATCTATCTATCCTAACTAGAGTAAATATTCTGAAACATACTTGGAATGTTCATCTGATATTTAAGGAATATTTGTCTTTGCCTGACAGAATGGGGCAGCCATGAGGTTTCTGCCTCACATTTGAATATTATGTTGTTAATATATGTTCAATTACCTAACAACAGTAAATTTCGGATTGGGCATGCATGTATGATAAGTGAATGTGTACAGGTTGAGTATATGTAAGATGTTACCTTGTATAGTGAACTGTACAGAATAATTCCATAATTTTAAATTTGTATCAACAGCATCAAGAGGAAATAAAAATCATTTAAATGAATATTTATTTATTTTTTTGCATTTGATCTCAAATGTAAATGAAATAAACATTTCCTTCACTGCAGGCATTTACTCAAACTAGTACTACCTAAGACTTAATCCTGAATAAAACCAATATGCCCTAAGTTCGAGTGGCATTATTGTGTTTGTCATATGGCGGAGTAAGACAAGGAAATGCAAAAAGTTCCTATTGTTTATTGACAAACGTTTTCGCATCAATAAAAGAAAGCAAAACTTATCATCCGAACAAGTATTAACTATTACAGAGTTATAGCAAAGGCTGATAATTACTTCGTACTGAAAAATGAAATGGAAATAGTGCACACACAATCAAAAACAAAATGGACATTTGAATTTAACGTTTTAGAAATGGGAATAAAATGCATTAGGGTTATTAAATTATATTTTACCAAGCCGTTTTCACTTGATCGTCGTCCAGAATACAGGATAATCAACATCACTTTTGTGAGTAAGTGTGCTTCTCGAGCTGTAAAATTTGTTAAGCTAAAACTAGGGCACATCAGGCATCTGTTGATAAATTGCAGCGTTTATTTGTTTGAAACAGAAATTGTTTTCATATTCATATTCAATAGGTCAATTAGATAAGACACAGCATAATATAAATTGCTTTCAAATCCGTTTATCAAATGAATATCCGACTATTTTAATCTATTCTTATCCTAAAACTATTAAAAAAATATTCCTGATCTTTTACTTCATAACAAATGTTCATAAGATCTTTCCTTTATTTTCATAAGAGTTTAGCAAACCTAACCAAAGGAACTCCTTAAGTGATTTAAGACATTTATAGTTTCTTTAAAAGAATTCTAAAATATTGTTCATGACACAAAAACTGTATATGTTAGTGTTCTATTTAAGTAGTGAGCGACATTAGTCCTATAACAGAGGACGTCAGCAGAAAATATTTCCACTCCAAGTTTGCGCCTTACCAAATGTGATGTAACACTTTCGTAATGATTTCAATGTTACAAGACGCGGTCAATTAAAGTTGATCCCCACCTAAAGCGCTGAAGACGCGGCCCTTTTGATCAAGTATATCTAACATATTACAACCTAAAGAAACAAGGTGCATTATCTTTACCGTGTACTCCCTTGATCACTTACACACAGATTTAATAGACATTTGCAAATAGACCGCACGCTATTACCTTAAAAACCTGAAATATGTGACGATATAACCGTCCAATGCTTTAAATTTATATTCAAGGGTATATTAAAGCTGGTGTGTTTCTAGCGCTATTTCTAGGCCATGCAAATAGCTCTGTGTAGACACGTTTGTTTATAAAGGCCTATCTTTTTTACATGAACAAGATTATTCAATAAATGAATCTTCTGTTTAGAGGCAAGGTTGGAGTTGCTGATACAAACGTGACGGGTCTATAGGGTTATACAACTTCTTCATTACACTGTAGCAACCTTTCAATTCAGATAAAAGAGTCAATAACGATCCGTCGCTGTTGTCTAATGAAGAAGTTTTAATCCGTGAAGATTTGTCATAAATGAATCTTAATGAGTTTGTTGTTAGTGCAGATAAAATAATTCATACTGATACTTTCCACAATCTAGTGGATGGTCTGAAATGTGTGTGGTCTTAGTCGATGAAAACTTTCTATAATCCAATAAAATATTCAATGAAATTGCATTCGTAATGATCAGTTAAAAAGAATTGATTTAGTTTTATTCTGGCTCTGCGCCAAAGCACTTTTATACCGTGGAGTTACATAGGTCAAACATTATCAATGATGGTAATTTGTCGAGTAGTAGTGACATTTGCTGAATAGTTTCATTCCAATGCTTATCTGTCCAGTTTAGTGACAAGGCAATTCTATAATGTTGCGACTTGATAAAAAGGACAATGAACCGGGGCTGGTTCGCGCCAATTAGTAAGACTTATTATCTAAAGCAAACAGAAAGGCATACTGAAGTTTGAGTGTTTCATAGGTTCGAACTAGTTCTTAACTAGTATCCATTTACATTGGACGAGCTCCTACAAAAATACCAAGAATTTTCATTTAAAACTGTCAATTGTCATTATGTTTGGCATTTGCGTATGAATATGTGCAACGTATTGAATTTCAGATACGGTATTTCAGCACGTATAGGTTTAGCTAAATTAGATATAAAAGCATGGAGTGCCCCTTTAAAGAGGCCTTTGTCGACTGCATTCTAGTACATATTTATCAACTACACACAAAAGGTTAAATGTTTATACCTACCAGAAGGAAAGGAAGAACACTTATATATGATATAGGAACAGGAAAACAAAGAAATATTTCTATTGGAAAATTCTATCAATGAAACAGCTACAATATTTACAAGGTTCATGATCGAACCTTACATGTACTGATAGTATATAGAAGCAGATCTACCAGTTTTAGCACTCGGGGTGTCCCTTTAAACCAAACGTTACCATGTCATGCTGTCCCGTTCATTAAATATCCAAGGCGACTCACTAAATGTCGAGGCAACTCAGAATATTAACTCATTTAGACAGCATGTGACGCAGTGTGTCCTTCAAGATTCAAGTTATCGAGACCAAGAAACTCAAATATTAGCAGAGTCATTTATCTGTTTAGATCACCCATCAATTCGGCAAGCAATGGACTATAGTAAAAAGAAGCGCATAGAATTCTTTCTAAAATTGTCTGCACTTACATTATAAAGGTTTTCCCGTTTACCTGAAAATGAAACTTATTTACATGAACCTAATATAGTTGTTTAACTTCTGCTAGTGTTTAATTCCTCATCGGACAAATTAATTTTTAACAAGTTTTAAATATAATTTTGACAATCATTTAAGGCTTCATGAAATACTAAATGTATGTGTAGTCCGAATTCGGCTAATGAGATAGAGGGTAATTCCAGGACACATTTTGGATAATTAGGTTCAACAAACTTTTATCGAAATAAAAAGAATTAACTTAATCAAAGGTACCTGCATATGTTCAGCTAAACAGATTGAATATGACTATGCTTGAGACCGCGTCATGTGTGGTCTCAGTTCAGCTAAACAGATTGAATATGACTATGCTTGAGACCGCGTCATGTGTGTCTCAGTTCAGCTAAACAGATTGAATATGACTATGCTTGAGACCGCGTCATGTGTGTCTCAGTTCAGCTAAACAGATTGAATATGACTATGCTTGAGACCGCGTCATGTGTGGTCTCAGTTCAGCTAAGCAGATTGAATATGACTATGCTTGAGACCGCGTCATGTGTGGTCTCAGTTCAGCTAAGCAGATTGAATATGACTATGCTTGAGACCGCGTCATGTGTGTCTCAGTTCAGCTAAGCAGATTGAATATGACTATGCTTGAGACCGCGTCATGTGTGTCTCAGTTCAGCTAAACAGATTGAATATGACTATGCTTGAGACCGCGTCATGTGTGTCTCAGTTCAGCTAAACAGATTGAATATGACTATGCTTGAGACCGCGTCATGTGTGTCTCAGTTCAGCTAAACAGATTGAATATGACTATGCTTGAGACCGCGTCATGTGTGGTCTCAGTTCAGCTAAGCAGATTGAATATGACTATGCTTGAGACCGCGTCATGTGTGTCTCAGTTCAGCTAAGCAGATTGAATATGACTATGCTTGAGACCGCGTCATGTGTGTCTCAGTTCAGCTAAACAGATTGAATATGACTATGCTTGAGACCGCGTCATGTGTGTCTCAGTTCAGCTAAACAGATTGAATATGACTATGCTTGAGACCGCGTCATGTGTGTCTCAGTTCAGCTAAACAGATTGAATATGACTATGCTTGAGACCGCGTCATGTGTGGTCTCAGTTCAGCTAAGCAGATTGAATATGACTATGCTTGAGACCGCGTCATGTGTGTCTCAGTTCAGCTAAGCAGATTGAATATGACTATGCTTGAGACCGCGTCATGTGTGTCTCAGTTCAGCTAAACAGATTGAATATGACTATGCTTGAGACCGCGTCATGTGTGGTCTCAGTTCAGCTAAGCAGATTGAATATGACTATGCTTGAGACCGCGTCATGTGTGTCTCAGTTCAGCTAAGCAGATTGAATATGACTATGCTTGAGACCGCGTCATGTGTGTCTCAGTTCAGCTAAACAGATTGAATATGACTATGCTTGAGACCGCGTCATGTGTGTCTCAGTTCAGCTAAACAGATTGAATATTACTATACTTGAGACCGCGTCATGTGTGTCTCAGTTCAGCTAAACAGATTGAATATGACTATGCTTGAGACCGCGTCATGTGTGGTCTCAGTTCAGCTAAGCAGATTGAATATGACTATGCTTGAGACCGCGTCATGTGTGTCTCAGTTCAGCTAAGCAGATTGAATATGACTATGCTTGAGACCGCGTCATGTGTGGTCTCAGTTCAGCTAAGCAGATTGAATATGACTATGCTTGAGACCGCGTCATGTGTGGTCTCAGTTCAGCTAAGCAGATTGAATATGACTATGCTTGAGACCGCGTCATGTGTGTCTCAGTTCAGCTAAGCAGATTGAATATGACTATGCTTGAGACCGCGTCATGTGTGGTCTCAGTTCAGCTAAGCAGATTGAATATGACTATGCTTGAGACCGCGTCATGTGTGGTCTCAGTTCAGCTAAACAGATCGAGAATCACTATTCTTGAGTTTCCCGCTACAAGCACGTGACCCAGGGAGGTTGTGCAGGCGCAGCTGATGTTTGACAGTCCACTGACTTCACACAGGGGCACGAAACGTCTCAGACGTCCACTAGCTGTCAGCACGTGGAGTCCGTTCATTGCGCTGTCTACCACAATTATCTGCCCGTACCTGTCCACAAACACCATCTGCAGATCATTGCGAGTGTCCACATCGTATTTCTCTTTGAGTTGACCAACAGACGACAAGATCTTAACACTCCTGTGGTCGTCACACACTACAACGTCGTTGTTGATGTTCACGTCGATGAAGATTGGGCAGTGGAAAAGGAAGTCATCATTCCAAGTTCTCAGCTGGCCGATTATTGATCCGTCAAGGGACATCACTCGGACGTTACCCTCGTGTTCGTCACAGAGGTAAAGGCGCCCAGAAGAGTCCAAAGTGATGCCTGCTGGAGACTTAATGTTTGGAACAACCATTCTGAGGAAAGTGCCTGCCGGGCTGAACATCTTCACGGACCCGTGACCTAGCGTGTCACCGCAGTCGGAGACCACGAACGTTCCCTGCTCGGTGAAGGCAACGTCCCAAGGTCGGACCACTTGGGAACTGACATCTCTTATCTGCCTACCCATTTTGTCGTACATAACACAACGTCTTCCTTGAAACGACGTGCAGACAATTTCTCGATACTTACTCATGGCCATTCCAGATATGTGCCCAATGGCCTCAAATGAAGCAATTACCTTCAATGGTCCAAATGCTGGATATCTGCCTATTTCTCTTAATTCCCCAACAGATGGTGACAAAACGAGCTGACTGAGGTTCTGACTTTTTAGGAACAGAATGTCCGAATCCAGCATCTTATTTCCAAGGCCACTGTTACGTGAGTCCTGATATTTCTGTTCACAATAAGAAACAAACGTGAGTGCATCAAGGTCGTTTGACTCCTTAGTCACGGAGAGAAGCATGCGTCTGAGGTGATGCGAGGAGTGGAGACGGCCCTCAGCATCTCGGATGATGTCATCAATCCTCTGCTCCTCCTCACCCTTCTTTTGTTGAAGCTGCTTCTTGAGATCAGTTGCGGCGTGACGTAGTCGACTCTCAACGTCTAAAAGTGCTTTGTCTATTCTATCCTCAATGGCTATGAACTTCTCGTGTAATTTCTCTCGCCGACATCGGGCCAGAGTCTCCGCAGATTTGGAGGAAAGGATGCTTTGTTTTACCTTTCGTTCAAGTTCTGCAGCCTTTTTCTTCATTTTGTGCCTTACCTCTGTGATGGTTTCGATTTCATGGTCTTCATGAAAGTCATTTCTGTCGGTATGACAAATGAAAAGTCCACAAGGCACACATCGATAAGCAATCTCTTCCTGATGGTCCTTGCAGAGAACCTCCCTGTTTCCGGCGTAAATACACAGAGGCGTTTCGTTAGCTTGACTTAAAGGTATCACTGTATGGGTTCTTGTGACTCTAAGATTCGAATGAGCAACTTGACACGGTTTGCAGATAGCTACGTTGCACGATGTACAAAAGAACTCTGGAGTGATAGGTTTTTCGCAGGCTTGGCAGAAGTCAGGTTGAGCTTGAGACCGGGATTGAATGTTGAGCAAGTCTTCATGGGTGTAACTTGGCGTAAGTCCTTCTGGACCGTTAGGAGGCATTGGTTGGCAGGTGCGACAGTAGCTGCAGATGACGTAGTCGGCGTTGTTCTCTCGGTACGTCTGCACGCACTTGCTGCAGATTGAGTGTAGACAAACAAGAAGCTTTGGCTCTTCATACGTTTCATTACAAGCGATACACGTTAGGAGTTTCTGGACATCATCTGACGTCGGGCAGGTATGAGCTCTCGACTCAGCTCGACGTCTTTGAGTCACGATTTCATAGTCTTCTGTAACAGAGACATCAGTGTCGCTCGACGTTGTCGGGAGGTTGTCGTTGCTGGATGATGATGTTCTAACGTCAGTCTTCTCGCTACTTTCACCAGAGGTCAAACTCACATTGTCAGCCATAGCCACCCTTCCACTGGATGTTTGACCGACATTATCCTGTACAGACACACTATGACCAGAAGGTGGACCGATTCTTTCCGTAATGCACACACTATCATCAGAGGCTTGACCGTAGTTTTCTGTCATGGACACACTTTTATTAGAGGGTGGACCGACATTTTCCGTAACAGACACGCTATTTTCAGAGGTTGGACCGACATTTTCCGATAAAGAAACACTGTCACTAGAAGAAAGACTAACATTGTCCGGGGTAGAGACGCATTCAACAGTATCCGAGATCGTGGATAAACTACTTCCGGTTGATGAGCGACTCATGTCTTCATCTGAAGAAAGATTGAAATTATTATCAACCTCTGTAAAGGACATAATGTAAACAAAATTAAATGAACACACTCAATCTGATCACCCTACTCTAAAATAGAAGGCCGTTCGCCTTTTTTCAGGAAATGCATATGTGATACCTTCTTAATGGGGAAGAACTGATTTATTTCCTGTTCGCAGTGTCTGAGTGTCTTCAATGCATTTATCAAATTTATCCTGTTTGAATAAGAAAGTAAGGTGATTTCTGAAGAATTTAAAGCAGCCTACAAATGTGTAGGACTGAATGTAGCCCTGCGTATCTCTGTATATCTGTATACTTTCCTCGGGGGGAAAGTATACCACGATAAAGTTGAGTTGTGAATATTAAATCTTCAATATCTTAATTAAGTCCAAATAACATCAGAACCATATTACTGATCTTCCTAAAGTCCAAACCCGGAGAAAGGTTGTTGTAATAACTATGCAAGTCTAGCAAAATGTGTTAAGTTCTGAAATCGACTTTATTCCGTCAACCGAGATGACCTCATATTCCCTTCCCAAGTTCACTGATCAACGCATATTCAAAACTTGTAGTCCAATTAGCAAGTATTACATAAATACGGTCGACTTGAGTGCAGTCCCCTGTAAAGCATTTAATAGCCAGTGGATATTATTTTGTAGGGCTATATATAAGTCATTAATGGTATTACAGATTGGTCTTGTAAGAAAGCTGATTGCTAGGACGATAAGATTACTCTACAATTTTTTTACATAGTCCTTCAAGAATGGGAAATCATTTTAAACCGCTGCCACGCCCTTAGTTTTGGTTGTAAGACGATGAAATTTACAAATCTAAATCTCCATCCGACAAAGTTGTTATATTAACAAAATTGAGCCTCCTAGAATCGTCGGTTTCTGGAAAGTGCAAAGAAAGTTTTAGGGTGGACATTCTGCCGCGAATCAATATCTGAAGGAAGGTCAAAACCATATCTACAAAGTTTAGTCTCATTGTATCAAATATTTTAACTTTAATCCCCAAAGGTTCCTCGCTGTATGATCTAAACTTTGGTGTGTGGCAGTTCTGGACAAGAAGTCCAAAGCCAGAGGTTGGACAACTGGTCATGCCCTTCGCTTTACAGCATATGCTTAATATGCTAAATAGAAATACGGACATAATTTTTTTCAACATGATTTTGCGCCATTTATAATAAGCCTTATAAGTTTAATAAAAATACGTACACAATTTATTTTAAAACATGCCCTGACGCGATGTCTAATAGGCCTAGCAAGTTAAAACAAAATGCGTACATAACTGTGTTAAAAACTTCCGTAGGGTTAATTGTATTCGTGCAAATTGGTATCCGCCTGTTGCTGAAATAACGATTCCCTGGGATTACGTCCATATTATATCCTGCACCACTAACAATGGTGATTCTTTGGAAACGATTAGTAATACAACTATAATTAGTACCCTGCGTCAGTGCATTACAGGATATATAACACATACATGTTTGGATTAAACCTCTTTATCATCCAAAACTGTGTTCCCCAGGAGATATTGCTTGTGGAAGATCAAGCGATATCACCTAGTAGATATCCTTTTGACAGTAGATTTTGAACAATGCCCTGTAACAGTCAAGTCCATGACATCACAATTGTTTACATCATCAAGTAATGACATCACAATGCTATAACGTCATTAACATGATGACATCACCGCACTGAGAGTCTAAGAGTAGTGCAGTGTTCAGAAACATACATTTTTCACGAAATGGACATGAAAATTTATTTTGGATGAAAATGGAATCTCACCTCGTATCTTCTGATATCAAATAGAATCAACACTCGTTGATAAAAGTAAAAATATCCTCGGCCAGCCTCGGATATTTGTAACTTTTATCAACTTGTGTTGATATATTTGATATCAGAAGACACTTGGGTGATATTCTGCAATGATATCGCTCTATGGAGGAAAGCGTGCTGTAACATATTCGGAAAGGGTGTGTGTGTGTTCGAAATGTCAGGTCAACTTGAAAAATAAATAGACATGTCGTGCGTCCTACAAGGAAGTGTAAAGTTAAGAAACATGTCTTTCCGTGAACCGAACCAACCAAATCGAGGCAAAATCTATTGATTTTGATTTTTCTTAAATAAACAATAGAAAATAGCTAGACGCTCATATTGGTTAAGCCTTCAACAGTGTAATATATTATTAAGACGCTTTTTCATCAAGTGTGATAACAAAATTTAAAAAATAATAAGCGAAATGTTTGGAAAAAAGTTACATGGACATAACTGTTTGTTTATTTGAGTATCATATTCTAACTCCCACAAGAAACCGTCCTTACCTTATTTCAAACGGTTCAAAGGTATTTATTTTTTTATCAAACAGCATCTCTTACTAATTCCATGTATACATAACAGCACCAATAAACTTTCGTACTGAATAAACATATTGAAATGGAATATCTTGATAATCTTGATACAATATATGCATTTATACCATCGATTTAAGAAAGTAAATCTCAATTAGAATCAAAATATTTATCCCGTTTATAACCATTTATTTATAAAATACACCTCTAATCGTTGCCGACTGGGCTATCTAGTAAACATAATTAGAATTTTCCAGTTTAGATAAGCATTACTGCAACAGTCGTTTCTACGTATCGTGCTAAATATTATATTGTTTTCCACAACAGTATCTCAAAGTGGTCATCGAGTAAGTGGTCATCGAGTCAGTTATCAGTCTAGGAAACTATGCTAGCCTCACCTTATGTTGTAGTGCAACTAGTCAATATCGTCGGCCCCAACCGATAAGCAGGACGTCTGTTCAATGCGATAAACTAACACAACGTCTGGATGGACTTATAACCACTCACTTCCGGGACGGTGGTATCTCTACTTGCAGTTTCACATTCCTCGTGAGTCACTGTTTGGGTTTATTGGTTGAGTAATCACAACACACAGTTGCATTTAGTAATTCTCCCTTTACATACAGAGGGGTCGGGGTCAGAGCATCAATGCAATCAATGCAGTTCACAGGCACACTGCATGTATTGTTATGGCTAGAGGGATACGTCACGATACACAACTACAGGCTGTCGTTATAATGCGTATATCATGTTTTCATGGAAAACGCCTTGCATTGGATTAGAAGGAGTTATGACGACAGCACATCTTGGAAAAGTTTGAATGAAATCACTCATCCAGAGGATAGCGCTGAATAGGTCTATATAAAGCCATAGCTCAGTAGATGATCATGCAATCTTTCATGATTTTTTTATACTAAGTCGAATACTTCCATATCAATATGTTTACAATACAATGAATAAATCATCGTACACAATCTGCTGGTCAAGCTTTGTCCAGTTATCAACTGAAGATTAAAAAGTTGTCACTCTAAAAACTGAAATTAAGAAAAGCTAATTAGAGGAATGAAGACATTTAACTTCGCATACACAGAGTCGAATTCTCAGCTTTTAAATTCTATACTCGAGATTGTTGACTTTTTGAGGAAAATTAAAACAATTTAAAATCGCGTGACCTCGGTAAAGACATGGACCTCAAAGGTAATACAGGTGCTAAAAAGTATGTTGGTCATGCTTTCTGTTGCAACAAAACACCTGAACATTGCTAAAACTTACATTAAAAAAACGTGAATAATCTCCGACAACCATAACTGGGCAACGTAGGCAATCGCCATTCCTCTTGCATTTCCATCAACATCGTGTTGTAACAATTAAAACTTTATGTTAGGATATTAGAAAATTCAAGAATAGAAAAAAAATGATGATTCCTATCTTCGTTCGATATCAACCAATGTTAACATATTCTCTAACTTACTCTTTAAGTGAGATATTCCATTGGTTACCATGTTTGTATGCATTCATGCACAAGATAACCCAGTTCAGATGAAATTACAAATATCGAGACTTCTCTATGGATATACACCGAAACTAACCTCTCACTTTTTGCCAATAACTTCTATCGATTATAAGGTCAGAATTATATCCAGTTTTAAATCTTTTAACATTTATTAACAATTCAAAGTTTGTCACTGATTGCACAACTCAAGACGCCTCTTAAAGCGTGTTAGAGTTCCTCATAAGCCTTAACAAAGATGAAAATTTACTGAAACATTCGTCAGATAACGTTATTTTTTAATCAAATCAATTCAAACTTTTTTAAATATGTTGAAACGCGATTTAAATAAGTTGAAAGACTAAGGTGACTTTTAAAAATTAAAATGAGAACCTGGACAATGGAAATTTTAAACCCTGCTGACTCTGCTTTATACAAGATCAAAACCTCAAGGTATTTTATGAGTGCTTCAAATGTTTTAGGAATGGTCTATCTAAAAGCGGTTCATCATCCCTAAATACCTTCAATGATTTTATCGAAAAATTACAACATTTCAAAAAACTTTCTTTTGATCTGAACTTGATAGGTCATATATTCACTCTCCATGCTTGAAATACTTGTGCAAACCTACGTTACTACTGCAGTTTCACTGTCTTCTAAAAGGGATTTGTACAAAGAGGTAAGCATCTATAAATCATAATTTAACATGGCTGTTATTGAGAGATAATAACAGTGTTCAGAAACATGTACACATCAGTAATAGCTAATATAAGCATGGATATTACCTAAGAACAGTGAATTTCAAAATTACTCCGGAGTGAGACAAGGGTGTATTCTAAACCCTCTTTTCTTCCTAATTTGCAAGAGAACTCTATTAACCAGACATAAATTGAATTGTTGTAACTTGTAAAGATTTGAAAAAGCTCTGTTAATTCTACTGTTTGCTAATGAAAAGGTACTTTTGACTACTAATCTTATCATACGGCCCCATCTATTTCCTGATGTCGAGAGTAATCAACTGTAAACGTGTACTTGAACTGTCTGTAGCCCCCCTACTTTGTCTGCTAAAGGAGAGCTTATTCTTTGAAGGTATCTCACTTCAAAAAAGAAGTTTATCCTATTAGAGCTTCGTTTGATAACCCAACAAAATAATGTAGTTTATCGTTTTAAATACAAAAAGCCGAAAGTAGGTATGAAATGTTGGGCATAAGAGGTTAAGAAAAGAGCTACTTCCACGGATTTATCATACCAACTCAACTATAAAAAAAGCGTGTATGTAAAAATCTGTAAAAATTATATTTTCTAGTGCTTTGACAGGATCTAATTTGAATGAAATGTATATATGCAAAATGATGGCCAGTTTACTGAGTAAAACATCATCATATCACTATACCAGTGTAATTGGTCTTCACCTAAAAGCACCAAGCTTCTGTTCCAGATGCATGATGGAAGTCCCTCCCCTGAATTCATGTATGCGTTTCTCTTGTTGAGATGGAACTTTTGGGATTGAAAAGGGTTTTCAAAAGAACTTGGTTTTCATTTCTGAAATGTGAAACAAGGGTTCGACATAAATGCTTTAAGGTAGCAATTTTCTTTGCTTTGATAAGAGAAGTGGAATAAGTGTATTGAGATGAAGAGTTATTATATTGAAAAAGAAAAGAAAAAATTGGTTATCAGAGTTTGTTTTATATTGAAATTGCAAAACTTTTTAAACCCCCTTGTATTTTGCTACCTGATGAACTAGCAACAACCTGCTACCTTGTATTTTTCAGTGACATGACTATGTGAAAGATTACCTTTTTTGAAAAGTTACTGTCATTTTTAAAAGAAAAGTTTTCACTTACTAATATACTGGGAAAAAATAATGGGGGTATTTGAAAAATCCAAAATTATTAGTATTTGTACATTAGCACTAGAAAAAAATATTAATCATAAAACTGACAACATCCCTACCTCAAAGTTACTACTTGTAACCTCAAATGTAGGAGAATTATCCTCCCCCTCTACCTGCAGCCACGTAACCCTAGGGGCTAGCCTACTCTAATGAAATATTTCCAGGCTGTATATCTTTTATCTAGCAGTACGTTATGTAAGCCACTTGCTGCCCTAATAAATCAAATGTACCAACATAGGTTGCGCCTCACTTAACTTTTAATGATCTCTCTCCATCCTTTTATTTCTATGTTTTATATTATATTTATCCATATTTTAATATATATAATGATTAATATATGAGTTAATATGATATCTCATAGGCCTTGTAGGCCGGGTGCTATCTTTTTATATGCAATGTTTTATATCATGTGAAATATTGTTTTAATATGCCATATGTGAAAATAATGTAAGCATGTGACACAGAAATAAACTATTTTTCTTCTACTTCTGTAAAGGTACATCTCCTTGAGTAAAAGTCCATTGGACTATGAAGAAGTCATTACTTGACCAACAATTCTCTTTAAAAAGTATTGGACTTGAATACAGTCAGTACTTATCAACGTTTTTCACTAATACAGCTTTTACTTAAAGAGTTGCAACTGTATTTAATACTGAGAACATATTTCCACTGTTGGTAAGAGTCGGTGTACCCCATCTCACAACACTGAAACATGATAAGAGACAAGCAACAATTTATTCAAGCAAGTAATAACATTCAGCATTAGATATTCCTTCATAACATATCAAATATGTATTAATGATATCAACACTTTCTGAGCTTATCTCAAGCAAATATTTCTTTCACACATGAAGATATTTCAAATAATGTACCGGTATATACATGTATGTAAAGCAAAGACATGATAAATTTGAAGCATACATAAAAATCATGATTTGGTCATACTTTACTTTTCACAAGGCTTAAACAATTTTTAAAAGGAAGAGTTCAGATTTAAAACATTACCAATTTTGTTCACATGTATAATCTGAAAATGAACATTGTATATTTTTCTTTCTTATCCATAGTGTTTCCCCTAGTCATTTTTAGCAGGGCGCAACGCCCTGCCCTTTTCAACATGCGCCCTGCCCTTTTTCCTGAGCGCCCTGCCTTGTTGCTAGCCTAAATCTTAATGTAGGCCTTTTACAGAATTACATGTACATTTGAACTTATCTATAACGTCGCAATTATATTTTACATAAGATACTTATCCTAATGCATGAAGAGCTCATCGTTGTTTTGATATTAGAACTACAAACATTTGACAAAAGAAACAGTGAATAAACCTAAAGAAGAGAATGATTAAACAAGCTAATGATCCTTCCTTTGTTTCCCTGGGACACACCTGCTGACCACATGTTTAGCTAGATACAGAAACAATAGGGGGATTACTGACGAAAACAGCATAATAATCTCACTTGATGTAACGAGTGGAAGGCACATGTTTGAAATCCTTAAGTCATTTAAATTGGTTAAAATAAATGTGATGTTTTTCTGAATTTATTTAAAAGATTCATAAAGTTGTCAGATATAAGTTATATTGCTGGAATTGACACAAGTGTCAAGAAAAAAAGTAGTGCCGTTTTTGTTCGAACAAAATTTCAATTGAAATTGTATGTAAGTGCCCCTTTGAAAGGAGTTGTGCCCTTTTTTTAAATCAACTTGCCCTGCCCTTTTTGCAACCTAGGGGAAACACTAATCCATGTTAATGAAGTAAGAAAATGTGAAAATGTTAATGATGACATAACACCACTGACAAGTTCTCTCAATGAAACTTATTCATATGTCACAATGTAACAAGTACTACATATAAAATGAACCAATGCAATTAAATGTAACTAAATTGAATAAAAAGTGGCCCTGATGCATGATATAATATATGAACAGAGAGATTTTTTAAATGTGAGGAAAATCTTAAAGATAAAGAATGACAGTAACATTAATCTATTCTAAATCACTTGCATTTTTAACAATTAAGTTATGGATATATTACCATATACCATTTTCATAAACATTGAAACTCCTCAACACCATGAATGCTTTTTGGTCACTAATCATCCTTGATGAAAAGGAAAGTTGTACTGGTGACATTGAATTATGAATATTCATACATCCATCCATACACAATATTCACACATCACTTTCGATATCCATATAATTAATTTTTATCCACGGCTATCCAAACACCAGCTTGAGCACAATGACAACCACATTGATGCCTATCAGTGGAACTGAAAACAGAAGAATGAAATTATCAATTAATTCACATCTTCAACACATGATGAGGGTAATTCCATGTTCACACTGATGTTGATAGCAAAATAATTATCTATAATTAAAAGCTAATTAACATATGTTTGTAAAATGTGACCACTCTTTCCTCTTATTCAAAGTTTTTGTGTAATGTTACTCGTCTTCTTTCCTCTTATGAATTAAATTTGCCTCATTTAGCGACTACATCATTTCATAGGCCTGTGTGACAAAAATATGTTATTCATGCATTCGGTCTTTTCATTGGCCGAAATATTGCCAGGTAGTTTAAGTTGCAATATTTTCCCGCTGGGGAAAACTGCCTGAAACCCGAGAAACCTTTGTATTAAGAATGAGGTTGTATAGGAATTTATGAAAGAGCTACATCTGTTGGCAAAGAATTTGTATTTCTATGCTTTATTACTATTACCAATGTCAATCCAAAGTTCGATATTAAAACAATAAACTCATGCATAAATCATTTGCCTGAATCAAATGCACAAATTAAAAATAGGAATTGCCTACCATTTCCCTTCAAGAAAACATTGTTTTTATTTACCAAAGAAATAAACTTTTATGAAAATAATGTTTTTTTTGTCTGGATATAATGAATCAATAATTAAATCATTAATATTTCAAATTCAGTTCAAAGAAATGCATTGTATACTAGTCAAACTAAAATGAATTTACCAAATTGTAACTAACAATATTGGTAAACCATAAATCTGTAAGTCAAAAGTTACGGAATTGTCATTTCAATTTGGACACCAAAATAACCAACCAGACAGAGTCAACTATTCCGCCCGACCCCCAACTGATCCATATACCAAGTATTAATGAGCTAGGCTTTATAGTTTATAATAACTGGTGTGGAAACAGAATTCTAAATTGCATTTACATGGAGACGGCCAAAAATAAATGAAGTGAGAAAATGAAAACCCAAAATTGCGCCACTCCACATGATGATTGACCATAAACAAAATAATAATAATAATAATAATAATAATAATAATAATATACATTTTACCGCCTAATATCCAGTGCAAGGCACTGCTCACTGGCGGTACATTATTACCCTGAAGGAATTGTACTACAGCAGCTTAGCGCTTCCGTACTTCCCTTATTCAGGTACCCATTTATACAGCTGGGTTGACTGAGTGCAATGTGGATGAAGTGCCTTGCCCAAGGACACAACGCGGTATGAGACCCAGGTCACAAATGTTTGGTGTCTCCACCGGGATTCGAACCCGGATCGTCGGCGATAGGCCAGCATGCTAACCACTACACCACCGTGCGCTCCACGCGGTGGCTTATGGCTTTTGAGTTCTTGACTGGAAAAGAGTTTGCACGGACATGACGGATGGAGGTCAATTCTATATCCTCCAAACAAAATGTTTGGCCATGGATCAAAAAAAGGACTGAAGACACTCAAGACAGGCAACTGCCAAATTAGTTTAATGCCAGATATTCGCTGTGAGCTATTGCAAAATGCTGCTGTAATTCAATGACTTACTTACATCAAAGAAATTGAAAACCTTTTTCACAGCTGCAATAATCTAATGCATCGAATATAACTGAAATGAATTTACCAAAGCATAACTAACAATATTGTTAAACAAAGTATTAACAAAGGATTAGTAAATCTAAAAGTCCCAAGTTACTAAATTGCCTAATAAATTTTGTCTGAAGACTTGAAGATTGATAAACATTGGTAAGAGCTGCAATATGTTGTACTCACTTCTCATAACAGTTCTTATAGACCTAATGAGGTTGAGCATTTGAGTCTTTATCCCAGGTTCCTCACCGAACCCCCTCTGATCAGCTCCCCAGCCAACTGAAACAGCAAATGAAATGTAGGTAATATTGATATATATATGAGATTAAAACTACACCCTTAGAGTCAAACACTAACAACCACCAACACTGACAGAACCAACAGCTGTCTCATTGCAGGTTTTGTTACGGTTAGTGCTTGCAGTTGTCTCTTGACTATGAGGTTGTGGGTTCAAGCCTTGCAAACGTTCCTCGAAAAATAGAACATGTAGTATCCTTGAAACTTTGTCTCGTTAGTCCAGCATGCTAGACATCAATGATCAGAACCCTATTTGATTACGGAAGGATTTTGTCCTGAGACGGCAGTTGAATATAGTAGTAAAAGCATTTATCTTTACACTGTATGTCGTCTGTGGACAGAAGTTTCATGTTTCCTTTTTAAAGAATAAGAAGGCAAAATTTTTCCCAATCAAATTCGTCAAGGGCTGCTAGAGATAAAAAGGCTTTGGATCGTAGGCGTCAATACAGGAGGACGTCTACCATGGTGCACTTCCCTCGACCACAATCGTTGAAACGAAATAACTCTAAATGGTTCACCACCCATTTCATAATAACTTATCCTGTCAATATTTTTGTAACTGTAACATCTTCAATATCATTTCCCTTTTACTCAAAAGGGTCAGAATTTGGAGTTAGGGTTAACGTTTAGGTTAATGTTAGCATAAGGATTTGGTTTAGTATATGGTTTCCCCACTAGTATTTTGCAGAATCGCACAATGGATGGATTGACATTGACCCGTTATTTTGACTAGTGAAGTACTTACAGAGTAAAACAAAAGTAATTCAGCCGTGTCAGGTAAAGATACGTACCTTCACAAAATTTAACCTAGTAAATCAGCATGAATCTCTGCATCTTTAGGCAATTGTGAAGATGTCATGAATGTTTTTAAAACGAAAATAAGTTGATTAGTAATTGGCTGACAAATTTGTAAAAACTGAAAAAATTCTTAGCAAAAATGGCGTCATCAAAAGGTTTGCCTTCTCACATTATAATTGTCTATGAAAACCAAATTATTGATCTGACGATCGGTTTCTCCTTACCTTAACTTCAAAAAAAAGTTTTAAAACTATTAAACTCATAATTATGGAAATGTTAGGTGTATTCTCATTTCAACATGTTTATATACATTAATATTATCAGTGAAGCTCCAGAATTTAGAGATGACGTGGTTTTTATCCCATAAACTGTATTTTTATTGGATCTCTTAGGTGCGTAGCTTTACCCGACAGCACTGTTTATATTGACAATCCTGCAATATGAATTTGCTGTGTGATAGGCCCTATACATGTCAATTTCTGGTGTTGGGATTCAAAATCAGATTAAAGAATGGTGAAAAAAATACTTCTTGACATGGTTACCTTTAGCCAAAAATCTTTCCTCGTGAAGAACACATACAGCGTTCAAACACAAAATCATAGCCTCGATCAACGAGTACAGAGTAAACGCCATGTTGGCACCGGAAGTTTATATCTGCAAGGGAGCAGTAATTGTAATAAAGAAGACTAAGGCTCAATAAAAATGAAATGTTACAAAGTATATATCATTCGAATGTTAATTACCAAATTTACGAAAGAAAATGCCAAGAAAATATTAGAACATAAAGTGATTCAAAATTTTGAAGCTTTATATACCATAAATTGTTAGAAAAATACTTAAACAATAACCGTTCCCCTCTGGTGCATTTGAGCGCGCGATTTCGAGAAAACCGGAAACTTTTGATATTGTTTCAAATAGTCATGCAGTTACCAAAAGTCTGTCGACATATAATTTGGAGGTACAAAATACTACAAATTTCAAAGTTGAAATATAATGCGTAACACCTTTTTTTAAAAAATATTTGCATATAAGGTATATGTTTCATGTAATTTTCGCCTTTCTTTTCAAAAGTAGTTGCCCTAACCAAATATTCCGACATGAGCAAAACATAATCGTAGGCCTCATCAAAACCTAAACTTTCGACTGGCTTGGTTTTGCTTATTTACATGCAAACAAATTTTTTTTAAAACTCTCCCTTTATAGTATAAATCGAAACATTTTTCTAAAAAGGAATTGCTACGACTACCGGAAACAATAAAATGATAAACATGAGTTTGCTACTCTTTACATAACCAGAGTTCAGATTTTTTAAAAACTTGATAAACAATATAAACTTCTAAAATCCTAGGTTTGTTCTGTTTGTAGTTTATGTGATAATTAATAACACTACTATACTCGAACAAATCACTAACTCATTCCCATGTGACCCTGCATGGTAGTGTAAACGAAGTGCCTGCTGTGGTTATAGGTTAATCAATTGTCTCCTAAATTTCAAGAAAAGACCATTTTCTGGATAAAAACTTCCTTTATGTATTTTGTATGTCTTAATGTTACTGCTGTCTTGAAAATGTTCTCTTTCTTACAAATTAATGTCAGTGCAAAAGAATACAGAATTTGTTGGTTGAGTAATTTTAATTGTTTGGAAGTCTGAATAAAAATTTCTTTTAAGTGATCCGTTGTATACAGACCTGAGAAAAAGCCATCGTGTCCTTGTATACGCTTTCGTACACCAAAATTGTTCAAATCTCTCCTGCTGAATCCTACTCACAATAGTCTTATTCTCAAATTACAACTTCAATGTATTCTATAAAATAAAACTGTGACTTCTAAAAAAGGTCAAAAATAAGAAATTGGAATATACGACTAGCAATTGATTGCTGTAATTTAGTTGGTCGTTGTTGTGTCTCGGTGGTACTGAGCGTCATAGTTGACAGGTTTAATAGGGCCGATTTGGGGAAATGTCGCAAAATCGCCTTACTCCTTCCTTACCAGTATTTGAAACAAGTTGTCACCACACCAAGTAAACAACAATTGCTTCAATTTTGTGACGTGTCATAGTTTAAAACAGTGCACGAAGCCTTCCACTTTGTTTACATTTCCAGGTGGGCGGGGCTATCGCTCCGCTGCAAACATTATCATGTTTAGCAATATCCCTTTGCAACAAAAAATATATGTGGCGATATTCCGAGTTCTAATTTTATTTGCATTCTAGGTAGATGCTTGTCTTCAATATGTCGTGGCTAAAAAGCGAGAATGAAGTGAATTTGTGATCGCTATGCATAAAATTGCCTTGTCCTCCATCTTGGATCGCTGCTCTGCGCAGCGCCATTATACAGCCAGTGCCATGGCCTAACTGTAGCGCTAGCGGAACGAGGCCAGGGAACCAGGTTGTGAGACTGGGGATTAAACATTGAATCAAGTGTCGTAAAATCCTTCTCAATAGACTCGTCATCTCTCTGTCCCCTGAAACTATCAAATCAAAGGTCAAAAAGATGTTTATTGTTCTTAAGGTCTGTTCGTTACCCATATAAAATGTAGATAATACATCACAATGTACAGTTTCATATTACTGTTTTTGTTGATGAACTTGTAACAATGAGAATATTTTAAATAAAAAACACAAAATTAATACAACAGTACATTGGTATCAAAATGAAAAAAATATTCAGCTACAAAGTTTAACTATCATCGTACAATTAATAAGTTACGAATTATAATTTAAAAGGTTATGTCTTAAGTCCACGCCATTCTTAGAAATAGAGATAATTTGTTTAAACATTAATCTGTTAAATGTAAGCTCTAATTATTG
The DNA here is from genome assembly GCA_921293015.1 of Phorcus lineatus. Taxonomy (NCBI): domain Eukaryota; kingdom Metazoa; phylum Mollusca; class Gastropoda; order Trochida; family Trochidae; genus Phorcus; species Phorcus lineatus. The sequence goes on along the minus strand of OV121081.1, from coordinate 4,294,558 downwards.
CAGTTTTAATTCACGGTTGAAAATAGACTATACAGGAACTAATAACTAAATCATTATCGAACGCTTTTTAAAAAGAGCGTGTACAAAAAGTACGACATGATTATGAAGTCAACCAGATTCTTAGTTCACAACTTGGGCATATAGAGTATGTTGTTGGGGTAAAAAATGTGAAAAATGGTCAATGGTGTTATTTTATAGTAGATCACTGATTGAAACGAACTTAATACTAAATGGTTCAATATCATACCAATGAAACGTTTGCAGTCATGTTTTTTTATATCGAAATCCGGAAAATGTTCAGCGAGTGGCGCACGTCGATGAGTCAAAGACTACAATCCATGGGTATTTAGTCCTACGCCATTAACATTGCATTTGTTGTTTTAGTTAACATTATGAAATTCCGTAGTTTTTGTTTTATTCATGGCACAATTGTTTAGTTTCTTTTGCCTGAAACAACCTAAAGTCAAATATCGATGATCATCTAAATATATATATAGAAATATTGATGATAAGATAGTAGATCTAACCATTGCAGGGTTGTTAAGTTATGAAGATGTCTGCTGGTCGAAATCTTTCTCCAACTTTATATCTAAACGTCAATACATTTAATCTATCATATAAAAATATACACTGTATCGTTTAAGTGACCGTAAAACTGTTTTCTTTTATGAATGTCATGCTAAGTCGTTTTAAAAAATTATTCGTCGATATGAATATAAGAATCTTATGTTCATTTTTATTTTATACCATTTTATGAATTGATTTTTTCAAATGTATCATGTTCTTCGTTTTTTGTTGTTGCTTTTTTTTTTTTTTTTTTTGCGTTTGTGTGTTTTTTTAACCCATAAAATTAGATTGATAGGTTTTCTTTTATCATGATCATCCATTATCTTGTTCAAGTCCCCCATTTATCCCTTCGTGAGAGTTTGGTCGTATTTTTGTTTGTTTCTTCGTCACGGCCTTGGCGAAATGACGTGGTAAGGACTAACGCTCGCAAAACACATAATATTACGGTAGGGTAGGGTAGTTTGAACTTAATTATTGAGGGCTAGAATGCCTGCAGAGTTCTGAAAATTGTTGCAAACGTCAGGGGAAAGATTTCTGTGAGTGGTGAACTATTTGTTCGGCATGCATTACAATTTGCCTTGCAAAAATGAGACAATGACTTTAATACATGTATCTTGAAATCCTTTCCTATATAATACTGTGAATATATTTTTCTTATAAAAGTCAATTTCAGGATATAAATTCTGTCATTATTCCAAATGTTTGGTTGTTTACAACTTGAAATGCGTTTATCATAAAAATCCTGAAAATCTATATCAAATTGTTTTTAATAAACAGTTAAGAGTTACAAATACGAATAATTATAAAAATGTTGTTGTTTTTCGAAAATTGCTATTTAATCAACACATGCGGTATGCTATACAAGATTGGACAGCTAAGTCACTATAAACGCTGTAACCCGAGACGTACAATATGACCTCCTATCGGGATTACGAATATAATTAAGCGGAATGAGACCCAAGATCTCCATCTTGGTAGATTCAAGTGTCATCACCTGATACCGCGCGCACGTGATGAGAATATATATATATATATCCACAAACCCATTATATAGTGTGAGGAACCGACTTTTTAATTCATACATGTTTATCTACATTTTTCCAGTAACGTAAATATTTTTACATCGTTTCCAAATTTGCCCTATTTTCTAATTGTCATACATTATCATACTTCCCGATAAAAGTAAATGTCACTAAATGTTTTCTTATCAACTCTCCTTTGCCATAAGTAAATATTAACATCGTAATTCAACTTTAATATCTTTTGTTTACCTCTCAACAATCCTAATTAGAGAGTCAGAACTTGCCTATAGATCCGAGCTATCAAGATTTGTGGATTGGTGTAAATCTAATTTTTTATATTTGAACGTTCAAAAAACTAAAGAAATGATAATTGATTTTAGGAGAACTAAGTCAACATTAGAATCTGTGTGTATTGATGGCAATGAAATAGAAAGAGTAAATGAATATAAATACTTAGGTACTATCATTGATTCTAAACTCTCTTGGAATGAGAATACTGAGAAAATATATAAGAAAGGACAACAACGTTTACATTTCTTGTGGAAACTAAAATACTTTAAAATAGATCAAACCATCTTGATGTTGTTTTACAGAACCTTCATACAAAGTGTCCTTACATTTAACTTTTTAAGTTGGTTTGGGAACCTGTCTGTTCAAAAAAGAAACAAATTGATAAAAATCGTGAATACCGCATCTAAGATTATTGGGCTTCCTATTGAAACGATCGGCAGTTTTTATGAGCAGCAGTTATCGAAAAAAGGAAACAAAATTTTGGGAGATTCTTCCCATCCACTTTTCTTGGAATATTCGACATTACCGTCTGGACGTAGGCTGCGTATGCCGACTTTTCGAACAAACAGGTTCCGCCAATCATTCATTCCCTGCAGCATTAGAGAAATAAATTCTGTCTAATGTTGCATCACGTTTTTCATGTAAATTAAGTAAATTATCTGTCTAACTTAACTGTTTTGACATGAATTGTTTTATAATATTATTTTATTATTTGTCTTCATTCTGGAGAATTGTAATTATACAAAACAAATTTCCCTTTTGGGACAATAAAGATTATCTTATCTTATCTTATCTTATAGTGTTTGCATCTAGCATAACCTTTCATGTCAAATTACCTTGACCCCTGACCCAGGTCACGCATTGTTTACTTCCGGGTCACAGCTGTCAAACTTCCGCGGGTAAGTTACGCGATAGTGTATATGTCAAACTTAGATTTTCTCTTTATTCATGGTTAGGATTATATCATTGCCTATAAATGAATTATTATGCTATTTTAGGGTTTCAGTAGTTGAAACAGATTGTATTTAGGTAATTTTGATAGACATTTTTGTCATCTTCATCGGGTGCACGTCACTTGTTGCATACTCCACAAGCAAATTCCACAAGCAGATTCCACGAGCAAATCCCACTAGCGTTTTCCACAAGATTGCACCAGATTCCACAGAATTCCACAAGATCGGAGGGTATAAATAGAGGTGCCAGTCGACTGGCCCAGGTTAGCCTGTCATCGCCGTAGTGAAAAGGTCGTGTTAGCGTCACTCGATCGTCATTAGGTTAGTTGGGTTACTCAGAAATTTTAGAGGGTTGTTATCGTTTGTAGTATTTCAGGTTCACATAGATAACGTTAGGATGAAGTAGTATAGTGTTTTTGGCAGATAATTTATTAGCGAACACTCGCGCTCATATTAAAGTTTTACCGGAGTGTTCAGGGTTATATTTTCACAAAGTTTATGAATTTTGCAGACTGAGTTAAACTCAGGGTGCATTTGATATTGAGATTGTTTCACGTTGAAATGTGATAATACAGTAACGTAGCTGTAACGGTTCAACTTGAAAGTATTTGTTGGCATATTACAGGGTACATTTCTGTGATATTAGAAGTAGTATTTTGTGAGATTGTATGTTTCTCAGTGGTTCTCAGACAAAGTTTTACAGTTGTTGAAGTGATAAATAACTGTAGTTCAGTGATATTATAGTTGTTTGAATATAAAGTTGATCACTGTGAATTCTATTACAGTTGTCAGGGTTGAGATATTTCTGGTATAGACTAATTGAGATATACTGTTGAAGTTTATTGTTATCTATTGTTGATATCTCTTTCATCATAAGTATTGTATAGTTATGAATACAAGATTAAAAAAGCAGATCTCAGATTTATCTCAGAAGTTTGTTGATATTTATCTGTGATATTGTTGAAGGCATAAGATTCTGTCTATAAAGTAATAACTCATTATAAATCTTTTAAAGATCATATTTCATAAGTAAACAAAGTTGATGTAAACCTATATGGTGTTAAGTCATTACATATCACACATATAGATCTCATATTTCTCATACAGTTTACAGTTACAGTTTATTGTTTAGTGTGTGTGGATGTTCCATAAGAGTCTGTTTTAAAACAATATAATTATTGTTGCTCTGTGATCTCGCGTGAATCTTCATATATATATTGGGTGTTTCATCACCAAATAAAATCGTTATTGAACTTTAAAACCATTTGTTGATTTATCATTTGCCTTGAAGTATTAATTGTTGAGAAGAATTAGCCATCCTGACAAGAGGCTATTGAAGCGCAATAGGGTATCATTAGTTTATTCTATAATGTTAGATACATTACGTCATAACTTGTAAATCGGTAAAATCGAATGTCCATCTCATTTCCGGTAGGACGCTAGGGTAGATTATTATGTTTAGAAACAAATGTAAATCTTTAAATTAGTGCTAGGATATCTAAAATGTCATGTACTATTTTTACCGTTATGTCAGTAGATATAAATAAGCCCAATAGTCTTTAGGATAGTCAGATAGCGTAGGGATGATTAGGTTTTTCATGGGCGCCGCCATTTTGTTTAGGTTGTCCTTTGCATGGTCACGTGATTCCTGCAGCGGGTGCATCTTGATTGTGACGTCATGATAATTTACTATAAAAGGGTTGGGCAGTGGTCATTCGGGGCTTGCAATTTTGAGGAGCTTTAAGCAGCCTAACATTGAACGATAAAGTCAAAACAGCAAAGCGAGGTGAGAATGGCAGAGTTTTCTCCGGGATTATTATACTTTTAATTGTAAATGTAACCAGGATTCATAAGTAATTATCATTAATAAGTTTGGGGATTTTTAATTAGTTAAATCAGGCATCAGTTGGTACTTTAGTTTTAGACGTCATAGTCAAGTTGCACCAAGTTAGGTTTTATTAAAAGTCAAAGTTTAAATATGTATTCATAAATATATTGTCATGTAAATAAATTATTATTGTTGCTCATATAAATCTCTTGTGTTTTCCATAAAGTTTCATGTTTGCTGTTTGAGAAGTTTTTGAGATACGAGAAGTTTTAAGTTTCGCGGGCTCCGGTGCCAATGCCAAAGTTCTAGCCATTTGTGATCGTCAGCTAGCTCATTATGTATTCATAAATATAAGGTCAAAGAGTGGTCACGCGAGAATATGGCCAATCAGAAGCTAGAGAAACTCAGACAATATGGCTGACGATCACAATGACTGACACTTGGCATTGGTATCGAAGTACCAAACGTCAATGGCAGAAGTACGAGATAATGAAATTAAAATGATTAAGAACCTTTGCAACACACTTAATTAGTTATTCTAAGACATTTTCCTACTGGGGCTAATAATCAACAAAGTAGTTTTCTTGGAGTAACAAGCGAACTCGTAGCGTAACACAAGGGGGCGGGGCGTAGTATTTATAGTAGTTTCTATATAGTAAACAAAGTCGCGCTACCATATATTGAACTTACACATTTAGAGGTTTGCATGCACTAGAAAAACATTAGTTAGTTATTTATAGAGTTAGTGATGACAACCTACCCTACTTGGCGTTACACTATCATTGCATGGTTGTCACAACTTTTTGGTGTCAGAAGTGGGATGTGACTATTTCTATACACATCCAGTGATTCGATCCCATAAATCTTCTCGGAAATTTATTCAAAATTATTGGCTAATTTAATAGATTGCAGATTTGCATATATGAGTTTCAAGGCAAATGGTAATATGTATTAGGTATTCATAGGTATCTAGGGAAACATGCTTTAGTTAATCTCTTAGCTTAAGATCACAAAAAACAATTCACATATAAGAATTTAGTTTTGCAAAGTAAAGTTTAAGCAAATATTAATTAGTTTAATTAAGTTTTACTGATAGAAATTAATAGTAAGGCTTTGTTGTTCCACTATGGCTTCTGCTGCTGAAAATAAGATCACAACAAGATCAATGTCCCACAGAACAAGCCCAATGCAACCCCAACACAATTCCTGCATCCTTAGTCCTGAGTTAGTTCAGTTTGAAAGTCATCATTCAGATACACATAATCAAGTTCCCATCCCAAGTTATAGCATGCACTCGTCTCGACACAGCGGCTTGTCCGAGACACACATGCAGCCACCAAGCATCGCTGTCAATGATCTAGAAGCAATAAAAGACCAGATGCATCATGTCTGTCAAGCAGTTTCGACATTGGGGGGGGGGGGGCAGTCGAAGATATACACAGGGATATTGCGGAACAAAGGTTCCAAGCTAACCGGAGAAGACTCCGACACACTCAGCGTATTGATTCACCGCACACAAGTGAATCCGAAGGGGAAAGTGTAGGGAATAACAATTCATTCCATAGCAGACCCGTAAATCGGTCACACAAACACGTTAAACTTCCACCATTTACAGGTAAGGAATCTTGGATCGTGTGGTTCAATAGATTCCAAGAAGTTACTGCACGTCAGTGTTACTGCACGTCAGGGTTTAAGTCCTGACGAGAAGTTAGACGAGCTGCTGCCGAGACTTCAGTGTCACGCCGGGGAGTTTGTTTTCGAACAGTTGACACCCGAGACCAGAAGAAGCTACAAGTCCCTTTGCAGAGAGCTTCACAACCGCTTCAGAGTCATCGAGACTTCAAAGAGCTACAAGACACAGTACAGTCGTCACGACAAAAGTCAGGGGAATCTCCTGAGGATTTTGCTGCTGAGCTGAAGCGACTTTACGGCAAGGCATACCCACGTCGTGATCAAGACACCAGACAGGAAGACCTTCTTCGAAAGTTCTTTGATGGAGCGTATGACGACAAGGCCAGATTCCACGTGGAATACATAAAAGAACCAGCCACGATCGATGACGCGGTGTACGAGATGGTATGTTTCAGGGAAATGCAAAGATCATCAGTCAATGACAGATCAAGAGAGAAGTTTGCCCGAGCAGCTGTTGTAGAGACAAGCTCAGATGATGACAACAAAACCACAATTGCAAGGGCACAGTATCCCAGCAAGAACAGAATAATCAAGAAACCAGCGCAACCCAACGCTGACGTCGACAAGAAGCAAGTAAACGAGGAGTTTGAAGAGATGAAGAAGGAAATCATTCTGTTACAAGAGGAGTTAAAGAAACATCGAGACAGCGAGCACCTACCCAACTCAAGTGGCAGATTCCAAGCATCAACGAAACAGCACATCAGACCGAGAGCATGTTACCAATGCGGTGACCCATCTCACTTCATCCGAGAATGTCCGAACCGTGGAGCGACCAATCAGGGCTACGTGCAGCAGGTGAAGCAAGCGACCACCAACAGCCATCAGGATAGTGCTTTAAACTTCGAGGGACCAACCAAGCAGGCCTAAAGTTGGTCGACAGTTCACAAGGCCGGGATCAGCAAGACAAAATGTTGGCTGATCAAGCAGAAATAAAGCAGCAGGGAGACGTGGAAACCACAGTAAGAAGGGAAGTATCATCTTCAAAAGATGCAGTAGTTAGGGGGAAAATTTTAGATGTTAATGTAAATTTTATCATAGATACCGGGGCGGAGAAGACGATCATCTCCAAAGACGTATTTGATCGCATCGACCCTGCCAGAAGACCACCGCTGGGTAAGAAGACAAAAGTCTCCCACGCTGGTGGAGAACCACTCAACAGCTTCGGGAGATGCACTTTGCCGCTACAGCTGGGACCTCTCACGGTCGTGAAGCCAGTGATTGTTGCAGAAATATCCGATGACTGCCTGGCCGGAATGGACATCCTCAAAGAAAAAGGCAAAAAACCAGCAGACATCATGTTGAGTAAGTGGACGATGACCCTACATGGTACAGAGATACACCTCGTCCAGAGAATCACATTTGCAAAGTTCGAGCGGCCGACCACTTCATCATTCAGCCATCCTCAGAGATGATCATCGAAGCGTTAGTTGACAGACGAGAGAGTGATGACAACATGACCACCTGCGAAGTCATCATTGAACCAACAGCCAGCTTCATGGAAAACTACCCGCTCGTCATGGCGCCAAGTCTAGCTGACCTTAACAGAGGGACGACAGCCAGAGTTCAAATCATGAATCCATTCTCAACGCCAGTGTCAATCAAGCAAGACACAGTCATCGGCCGAGCAGAAGAAATTGATGATAACGGGGTGATTCTAGACATTCTATTCTAGACATGGAGGATGAAAAGATAACCGACAACTTGAACCGAGTCCGCCGCATTTCGTTCGACAGTCCTACAGTACAGCCAGCCCTCAAGAGAAAGACATCAAGAGTCAGCAATGTAGTAGCAGCAAGCTACAGGGTAGAAGATTTGGAAAAGCAACTTCCAAGCCATCTGTTGAAAATGTATGCAGATGCAACTAGTGGCAAGGGTCGGGAGATAAAAGAGCGACTAGCGGAGCTACTGATATGTCATGCAGACACCTTCTCAGTGGATGAGAACGACATTGGCAGAACTCACCTCGCCGAGCATGCGATCAGAACGGGCGACACACCACCAATCAAACAGTCATTTAGAAGAACTCCAGCAGCTTTTCAAGACGAGGAGAAGAAAGCAATCGACAAACTCAAAGCACAAGGTGTCATCAAGGAGAGTAACTCCCCATGGAGTTCACCACTGGTCCTCGTCCGAAAGAAATCAGGAGGTGTGAGAGCGACTGTAGATTTTCGTAGGATAAATCTAGCAAGTTTGGACGACGCCTTCCCCACACCAAAGATTCAGGATTGCCTAGACACTGTAGCAGGTTGCCGGGTGTTCTCAACTCTCGACATGACGTCTGGCTATCACCAGGTCCCCGTCAGAGAAGAAGACATTCCAAAGACAGCATTCGTCAGCAAGTACGGCTTATACGAGTTTACCACCATGCCGATGGGTTTGAAGACGGCAGGAGCAACCTTTCAACGAGTCATGGAGCTTGCTCTCAAAGGACTACAGTGGACGAGCTGCATCTTGTACATTGATGATCTGATCATCCCATCTGTGGACCAGCCTCAGAATATTGAGAGATTGAGCAGAGTTCTAGACAGACTGAAGAGTGCCGGAATGAAGTTGCGTCCGGAGAAATGTCAGCTCCTGAAAACTGAAGTCACATTTCTGGGACACAAGGTGTCTGAAGCCGGGGTAAAGCCAGATCCGAACAACGTCTCTAAGGTTCTCGGGTGGAACCGCAGAATGCTAAAGAAGTACGGCAGTTCTTAGGTATGTGTTCGTATTTTGCAGACTGAGTTAAACTCAGGGTGCATTTAATATTGAGATTGTTTCACGTTGAAATGTGATAATACAGTAACGTAGCTGTAACGGTTCAACTTGAAAGTATTTGTTGGCATATTACAGGGTAAATTTCTGTGATATTAGAAGTAGTATTTTGTGAGATTGTATGTTTCTCAGTGGTTCTCAGACAAAGTTTTACAGTTGTTGGAGTGATAAATAACTGTAGTTCAGTGATATTATAGTTGTTTGAATATAAAGTTGATCACTGTGAATTCTATTACAGTTGTCAGGGTTGAGATATTTCTGGTATAGACTAATTGAGATATACTGTTGAAGTTTATTGTTATCTATTGTTGATATCTCTTTCATCATAAGTATTGTATAGTTATAAATACAAGATTAAACAAGCATTATATTAACATATTTATCTCAGAAGTTTGTTGATATTTATCTGTGATATTGTTGAAGGCATAAGATTCTGTCTATAAAGTAATAACTCATTATAAATATTTTAAAGATCATATTTCATAAGTAAACAAAGTTGATGTAAACCTATATGGTGTTAAGTCATTACATATCACACATATAGATCTCATATTTCTCATACAGTTTACAGTTACAGTTTATTGTTTAGTGTGTGTGGATGTTCCATAAGAGTCTGTTGTAAGTAACAATATAATTATTGTTGCTCTGTGATCTCGCGTGAATCTTCATATATACATATTTTCAGTTGGGTGTTTCATCACCAAATAAAATCGTTATTGAACTTTAAAACCATTTGTTGATTTATCATTTGCCTTGAAGTATTAATTGTTGAGAAGATTTAGCCATCCTGGCAAGAGGCTATCATTGCATGGTCGTCACAATAGGTATTGTATTACTGGACGGAACCAACACGAATCACTGAATACAGGATATTTTCATAGCGGCGTTATAGTGGTCTTTATCTTCTTAATGTTTTACAATATGGACCAATGAACGGTGAGTTGAACGCTACAGCAACATGCAACATTTTTCAGATAATTTGAGTATTACGTAATTCATCATTTAGACAAAGTCCAGGATGGTATGTTGGCTCACAAATTGTGACGTCACCACTAAGTAAGACGTTCTGAATGCCTCACGTAATTACTTACCTAATTCATCATAGATATTTGATAAAACTTATTTAACACCGTCTGTTTACCTAATATTGATTTGAATTCTTTAAGAAAAAACGTGACTGAATTATTTTTAATTGAAACTTCAATTGTTTTCAAAAGCATAACATTTTATTTATACAAGATTAACGACACTGGATTTCCAACCAAGGGCTCCGGGGTCGGCGATGGTTATAAGCGTTATTCACAGTGTAACAGTTCAGTTATGATAGTTATGGGCTTTATCACTACCATATGCATTATTCTCCTAATACCTCTTGGTACATGGTTTATGGCATTTTAGGTATTAATACATTTTTAGCTCATCAGGTCTGAAAGACCCGATGGGCTTATGGCATGGCAAGGCGTCCGGCCGTCCGTCCGTCCGTCCGTCCATCCGTCCATCCGTAAACTTTTCACTTTTTCGTCTTCTCCTCCAGAACCAATGACTCTAGAGAGCTGAAATTTTATGTGCATACTCCTTGGCAAATGGGGATTCTAAATTGTAGATTTCGTGACCCCATGACCCCAAATGGGGTCACAAGGGTCAAAACCTTAAAAATCTATTTTAATCTTCTTCTCCAGTCCAAAAAAGTCCAGAGAGCTGAAAAGTTGTGTGTAGACTCCTTGGGCACTGGAGATTCTAAATTGTAGATTCTGTGACCCCATGACCCCAAATGAGGTCACAGGGGTCAAAACATGAAAAACCTATTTTCATCTTCTTCTCCAGTTCCAAAAGGTCCAGAGAGCTGAATAGTTGTGTGTAGACTCCTTGGGCACTGGAGATTCTCAATTGTAGGTTTGGTGACCCCATGACCCCAAATGGGGTCACAGGGGTCAAAACCTAAAAAACCTAATTTAATCTTTTTCCCTAGTTCCAAAAGGTCTAGAGAGCTGAAAAGGTGTGTGTAGACTCCTTGGCCAACGGGGATTCTAAATTGTAGGTTTGGTGACCCCATTACGCCAAATGGGGTCACAGGGGTCAAAACCTAAAAAACCTAATTTAATCTTTTTCCCTAGTTCCAAAAGATTTGGAGAGCTGAAAAGGTGTGTGTAGACTCCTTGGCCAACGGGGATTCTAAATTGTAGGTTTGGTGACCCCATGACCCCAAATGGGGTCACAGGGGTCAAAACCTGAAAAACCTATTTTCATCTTCTTCTCCAGTTTCAAAAAGTCCAGAGAACTGAATAAATGTGTGCAGACTCCTTGGCCAACGGGGATTCTAAATTGTAGGTTTGGTGACCCCATGACCCCAAATGGGGTCACAGGGGTCAAAACCTAAAAAACCTAATTTAATCTTTTTCCCTAGTTCCAAAAGGTCTGGAGAGCTGAAAAGGTGTGTGTAGACTCCTTGGCCAACGGGGATTCTAAATTGTAGGTTTGGTGACCCCATTACGCCAAATGGGGTCACAGGGGTCAAAACCTAAAAAAACCTTATTTAATCTTTTTCCCTAGTTCCAAAAGGTCTAGAGAGCTGAAAAGGTGTGTGTAGACTGCTTGGCCAACGGGGATTCTAAATTGTAGGTTTGGTGACCCCATGACCCCAAATGGGGTCACAGGGGTCAAAACCTAAAAAAACCTAATTTCATCTTTTTCCCTAGTTCCAAAAGGTCTAGAGAGCTGAAAAATAGTGTGAAGACTCCTTGGACACTGGGGATTCTAAATTGTAGGTTTGGTGACCACTTGACCCCAAATGGGGTCACAGGGGTCAAAACCTTAAAATCCTACTTTCATCTTCTTCTCCAGTTCCAAAATGTCTTCATAGCTTAATAGTTGTGTGTAGACTCCTTGGACAATGGGGATTCTGAATTGTAGGTTCGGTGACCCCTTGATCCCAAATGGGCAATGGGCCCTTTTTATTTGATTGTGAATAACTCGGACGTTGGGACAGGCTATCTTTCCTACACTGCCCATGACCCCATGGTCTAAACCACAACACCTATTTCTATCAAAAGTCTGATGAGTTACAGAGCCCATGGCTCTATTTTTGTGTATGAGGTGAGACTTTTAAAAAAATCATCTGTCTGTCTGTCCGTCATCTTATCCCAGTCCCGGTTACAAACATTTAAAAATTTAAGATCTTAATCCACGCTGCACAAATTCTGTGTAACGTTACGCAGCAAATTCATGACCTTATCTTAATGAGATTGAAAATCTCCACACATTTCTAATGACACCAGACACTTGATACTATACTTGGTTCTGACACTATCAGCAGATGAAACTAGATTGTGGGATGGGGTTTTGTAAGGGTTGCTCAGCTGACAATTGGTATAATGTTGCCCTTAAATAAGGAAACTACTCAAGTAGGTAAGATTTATAAATAGGCAGACAGGTTGTCGTGACAGAGTATGACACAAACACCTACTTACTGAGATATGGCTTTGCCTACATGTACAAACCCGCTCATATATTACCCAATATCTTTGTTGTTTGGTGATTGAAGAGATACAAGTAAAGAGTCTCCCAGGGAGTATAAACACAATACTAGAGCCGCCTCTTAAATTCCACCTTATCAACATTCACTCAACTTATTTTTGTAGAGCAAAAAATATGGCTGTTATGGTTAACATCTCTTTGAAATAAATTTATTGTCGGACACATTAAATTCTTAGTGCTTTGTGCCGATTATGTTTACATTTGCAATGAACCATCAAAGTCGCAGCTGAATAAATATAATGAGATGAATAGTTAAACGTGAAGACGTGAGGTAGCATATAATAAACTTGTTAATGTAGGTCGCAACACCCAGTACGTTCTAAAAACATCGACAACTTGTAAAGTCATTCCGCCTTAAACTACGTAAACGCTCTCTGTACAATAAATAACTTCAGCTTGACATGCTTGATTGAATTGATAATACCAATTACTTTAACATCTCTAATTATATAGATAAGTAACTAGGTGCATGCATTCACATCTGAATGTTACACATGTATTTCAAAATTGTTTCATAGCCTTATTTCTTTTGAAAGTATTTCTGTTGATGAAAGACAGCTGGACCTCTGCCAAGATCAGTTTGTGAGTTGCACAGGCATGTAGGTAGTGATTAATATTGCTCTTAGTTGAACTTCAGTGTATGTGGATAAGCTTTGATTGACAGATAGCTGATAGTTGAGTTCGCTTACTTCAATATCTTTATGCTTAGATATAGTCCTGCGTTGTTAGTCACGGGTCTAAATTTCTGAATTGTATTGTACGTTCAAGTTTTTATAACAAATCAATTCACCTGTTTTCCTATACCTGTGTTAGTACTGAGCTTGACAACATGCAAACAGTCGACCGATGGCAGAAACGCATGGTAAGCCTATTGTTTTGATGGTATGATGTAAATCTTTTTGTAATGGTTTTACTATAGATTGTGTCTTAGTGATATATAAAAGAATATATATATATATATATATATATATATATATATATATATATATATATATATATATATATATATATATATATTCTTTTAAAATAACAAACTGAAGATTGGTCTTCATATAAGTTCATTACCAACCGGTTTCACAACATAGTGATCATCAGGGTAACTTATACATTGTGTTGCTAATAGTATAGCGTTAACAATGGCAAGGGACGTAATTCATGACGTCATATGCATACCACTAAAATATGTATAGTAAACGCGACGTCAACATGATTTAATATTAGTTACAATTCAATTTCGGGGTATATCCATCAATAAAGAATCGTTCTTTAATTTTCCTCAGCTCTTCATTATCTGTGCGCATTTTGTAAATAGGACAGATTGTGAACTGGGGATTGCAATTCTTTGCGCATCCATCTGTATGTGCGCTCAGGGGAATACATCTATAATTTGGTGTTTTTATCTGTTGTTTATGCACTCGGACTCTCGCCCTTAATGTATCCCCCGTTTGACCAATATACTCTTCGCAACAACCAGCGCATGTTATTACATATATTAGATTTCTGGAGGCGCAAGACATGTTTTCCATTATTTTGAATTTTGAATTATTCCTAAAGGTGAATGAATTTAACTCTAAAATGTGTGTACAAGTGCCGCAATTCGGCCTATTACATTTTGTGATACTTCCACCTAATTCAGGTTTTTGATCTTTAAAGCACGCTTTAGATAACAGTTGTTTCAGGTTTTTGCTCTGCCGTTTACTGTTTATCATTTTAGTATCTTTTAGAGCGTGCTTTAGTTTTGGACATGCGTCTAGCGCCTGTACATAGTTTTTCACATTTGGATAGATATTTGGATTGCAGGGGTTAAATTTAGTAACAATAGGTAGGGCTGCCGAATTGTTTTCCTGTTGTCTTTGTTTTAGAAGATCTTCCCGGTTAAAGGAACGGGCCTTTATTATAGCATCCAAAATGATGTTATCAGGGTACCCTCTGGCTTTTAATAATCTCTCTAATTCTTTCAATCTCAAGTTTAGATTATTCGGGTCTGATACTATTGTACATATTCTACGGGCTAGGGAATATGGAATGCTATTTTTAATAATGCGCGGATGGCAGGACCTATAGTCTAAATACTGTTTGGAATCTGTAGGTTTGTAATGGATATCAGTTTCTATATTTCCTGATTTTAAAGTTACCATTACATCTAAGAATGCTAACTTTTCGGTACTATCTTCCATTGTGAATGATAGACTTGGATGTAAATTTTGAAGTATATTATGTAGGTCTTTCAAGGAATCATTACCTTGTGTCCATAATATAAAACAGTCATCCAGAAATCTTTTCCAACTTTTTTTGAATTCGTTTTCGATTTCAACTCCAAACTTTTGGCCAACTTTACGGTATAATAACTCTTCTAGGTATCCTAGCACAAGTGTGGCGTAAGTTGGCGCCATTTTCGTTCCCATGGCTGTCCCCTTTATTTGTTTGTAATAGTTTTCATTAAAATGAAAATTATTATTTGTAAGGATAAATTTCACACTTTCTATAATGTACACACATTTTAGAGTTAAATTCATTCACCTTTAGGAATAATTCAAAATTCAAAATAATGGAAAACATGTCTTGCGCCTCCAGAAATCTAATATATGTAATAACATGCGCTGGTTGTTGCGAAGAGTATATTGGTCAAACGGGGGATACATTAAGGGCGAGAGTCCGAGTGTATAAACAACAGATAAAAACACCAAATTATAGATGTATTCCCCTGAGCGCATATATAGATGGATGCGCAAAGAATTGCAATCCCCAGTTCACAATCTGTCCTATTTACAAAATGCGCACAGTTAATAAAGAGCTGAGGAAAAGAACGATTCTTTATTGATGGATATACCCCGAAATTGAATTGTAACTAATATTAAATCATGTTGACGTCGCATTTACTATACATATTTTAGTGGTATGCATATGACGTCATGAATTACGTCCCTTGCCATTGTTAACGCTATACTATTAGCAACACAATGTATAAGTTATCCTGATGATCACTATGTTGTGAAACCGGTTGGTAATGAACTTATATGAAGACCAATCTTCAGTTTGTTATTTTTAAAGAATATTTGATACATCAACCATGAACATTTAACTTTTACATCTATATATATCGGTTCTATATGTTACTACGTTCTATATATTTATTAACATTATATCTGTGAATAGCAAAAGGTACAAGACAAAGAAACAGGAGCTTACTGGAGTTCGTATACCACCTAAACTGCATAATCAGTTTAAAAGAGACTGGCTAAGTAAGGGACTTAAAGAGTCTCCCAGGCTAAGTAATATACAATACCTACAATGATACAGACTTATACAATATACTTAGAGTATGATATAGATATAGTATATATATATATTTATATATATATATTATATATTTTGCTACAGTTAATATACAATATATTCTACAATGCCTATGATCATAATCAGTCTATCAGTTCTATGCATAACCAGTTTAAAAGAGAACTGATAGACTTCATTATATATGAAGTTATATATATGAGTTGAGGTGAAAGCGCTAGTCATTAAAATGGATTGTTTTTACTTCTAACTTCATATATATATACAGTATATATATATATATATATACTGTATCACTGTATCTGAACTTTCGTTGGATGTAATGTTGCTATAAGAAACTTGTTTACATTCATATCACCAATTCGTATCATTTTCAAATATATTTCAGACATTTGTGAAATTTGCGCGTCAGTAGTTAAAGATGAAGATATTCAACTTCAAGAGGGATATCGGCTAGCAATAGACCTTGACGTCACCAAGATAAATCCATCTACTCAGACTTTACCGAAAGTAGTTCACAAACAGATTCAGAGAGAAAAGAAAGAGAAGAAGGAAGAACTTCTGAAAAAGGTCTCAGCATTAAGGAACGTATCAGGAGGTGCTCTGTTCGTTCACCTCAATAACCGGTCACCGGAAGACTTTTCTCTTGCCTACCTCTCCGAGTACATTGACAAGTCCCTTACCGAACTAATAGACGACGGTGATCTTTTTGTTGATGTCTTTAAGAAGGTGTGGTTGAAGGAAACTTCATCAGCTGAACAATACGCCGACATCCTAGTTATCGTAGTGGCGTATTCATCGTCTCTTACAACATCCGACTTTAAGACAAAGGTACCTTCAGACGATAGTCTTTTGTTACCCACCACTCTCAATTTACAACACTTGTTGCTTGGTAGAAGAAAGGTGGATGAAAGCAAACCAGTGGTCATAGGGTATGCCGATGCAACTGAGGAGAAACGTAATATACAGTTTAAGTCCTTCAACTATACGCCGTATGCCAAAGGAATAACAAGCGATAATTTGTCCGGCGTGATCAAATACATCTGGAAAGAACTCAGACTTAGGGAGTGTATTTCATCTTTTACGAAGATAGTCGATGGCGGGTCCTTCTTCCTTGGAATTGGCGAGGTTATCGAATCTGTGAATAGCAAAAGGTACATGACCAAGGCACATGTACGTTCTGGAGTTCGTATACCACCTAACCTGCATAATCAGTTTAAAAGTGAACTGATAGACTTCATTACTAAAAACGTCTTCATCTACCCAAGTGCTGGCAAGCTTCTAGAGAGTCTTGTAGATATATCCTTCCACGAGTTAGGGGACGGGCTGCATATAGTTGAGGTTGCCGTCGGTTGTAAACCTGGATGTGTCTTCTATGACAAGGACGGACCAGAAGCATTTACAATCAAAGATGATGGGACGATGAAAAGGTTACCGTTTGAGACGTGGATTAAAAAGCTGGAAGAGTTCAATTCAGCGGGTGAGATAAGCCTATAGCAATCGTTAAAGCTGTTTATCTAGTACTAATCTAAACATAACGGCTAGCAACATTAAAGAGACATCATTTCTATGGAAATAACGCACTCGCAGTCCCTCAAACTTCGGATATACTGAATTAGTAATATGCAAATTGGTGACTAGTAAAGTTTGCATTAGCATTAGCCGTATGTCGTAATTCAGTGGTTAGTATCTGTCCACTGTACAGTTGCTTTCGGAATGGCTTTACCTTAGCTTTCTGCATGTGTACATATCGAGACGCCGGGATTTGGTATGTACGTCGCCACACATTATCAGATATCCGCCTTCATCTGATAATTCGGAGATTATTGACGATATTTTTGCTAAGGCTGATGGCGGTTATTAGGCATTGTTATCGTAATGAGGATGACGAACATTTATTTAAGGAATAAAATAAACTCAAAGTCACGCGATAAGGATTTTTGAATTTTCATTTAAACTCCTGAATATATCGCACCAGTCAAGAACCAAAACTTTAGCGTTCCCATTATGTTTCCATTATGTCGTTCCGAACTTTAATGATAATATCATTATTATTTAGATTTTGGTATTTACGTTTCAAAAGTCAAACGTTCTTTTGTACTTAAGTCCTTGTGTTCTATCTAGTGCGTAATTGCTACGTTCCTTAGTATTTTGTTTCGTTATTGCAGAGTGTGCGGCACCACAAGACCATGGAGAAGCACTCTAATAGAGAAGGTAATACATCATACAGTGGATACTTGATACATAGATGCCTAGAGATATTCAAAGGTTATGCTTGCTGCGTAACAACAACAAACATAAATCCGTTATTAGAACTGCTATGACCACCTATGATAATTGCAAGCAAATTTATGATGAAAATCGAAAAGTTATTCATAATGCATTTGAGGAAAAATATACTAACTGTCCATGTAAAAAGTGTGTGATAAAATATCAACTCGTCGTTCCAGTTGTTTACAGTGGCCAAGCGCAATGGAAGGTTGTAACTTGGCCCAGCAACTCTCCCTTTAAGCCAAAAATACGACAAGAAGAGAGCACGTTTCTTCAAATCAAGAAGCACATACTGAAAGAAGGTAAGAAACTAGGTCTGGTCAATATCATTGTTTTTACTACCGTGCTTGCTTGTTTTCTCCAAAGCGATGTTGTCAACATTTAAGAATCAGATTGTCGATAGATGAGGGTAATTATTAACTTCCGATATTGTCATAGTCACAAGGATCGTTGTTGATTGGACGAAAGATGCATGAAGCGACAGACGGCAAAAAGAAGACAACGCTTACTTTTTGGGGCTTCCACTTTTGTATTCATTCTGCAGACCCGACATAGCTTTTCTGAATAAAAAAACAATATAATATTGTTTGGAAATATCAAATTCAGTAGTAATCTATTTGATCTAATGATGCATTTTCATTTAAATGTTTCATTTATGTTTACAGATCAGCTAACAATCTATCCATCAGCCAAAACATACGGTCGGGATCAAGACCTCCTGAGAAAGCGTCTTGACGAACGAAGCCGCCATTTCAGTCTTGGTCTCTGCTACATTTCAAGATCCTTTATCGTTCTGTTGAATCTTCCGAAGAAGGATATTCCAGAAGGTCAAATGTCAGATGTGTTTTACTGCCCTCCAAAGGGTCCAACAATGGTCCTGTGTGTTGTGGAAAAGAAGACTCCAGAATTGAATAGATACGTGCTGTGGCTTACCCAGAGGACCATTCTGCAAATCCGGAAGTTCACAGATGAACATTTCAGTGCCGTTTATGGACTCCTTGACAAAGAGGATCTTGACTCTCAGCAAAGCTTTGACAGCAGACTTTCAGTGATAGTGAAAAAGACTTCAGCTCTGTGCAGTTCTAAGTCTCTGTACATGAATGAGCAGAAATGCAAAAACGTCACTTCCGCCTTTCTCGCCGCCATTGCGGTGAACGATTTACCTTCTGCTGAAAAAGACGGGGCAATAACATACGAGCTAAGTTTTCTGTCTTCACGTCAGTTCTGTATCTTTGTTGAAAATCTCGATAAGGATGAGGTATGTGTACCAGAGAGTTCACTCGATTTCACTCTCGAAGTAGCGAGACGGCTGGAGAAGAAGGGAGAAACGCTCCTTGCTCTGGACTGCCAGCAGATGCAACAACTTGAATCATCTATTGGGTAAGTGTTTATCATGACGTCATATTTCGCATTTCTTAATAATAAATAAGAGTTGCAGAGTGAAAGTGATCATTTAATGTTTGGTTTTGCTATGAATTTGTCACAATAATATTTGCTGCATAATTTTAGCATTGAAATGGTGATTTTAGAAACACTCGGATGGTAATTTTACACCATTAACATGTTTGACATGCTACTCCTTATTCTTACTATTACTATCTATATTAGACCATGACTCCTTTGTTGTGTACCGTTGTCTAACTAACCCCATTTTCAGCTAAACCACGGACGGAACTGCTTTTTATGAGTAAACGATTTCTGTGAGACGAAAATTCTGACCAAAAAAATCAATTGACATGACAAGATAACACAAATACGCATTTTATTACCTAAGGAGTGGTTATACAAATTGAGTGACCTTTCTGGTCCCTAAGCAATATAGCATATACTATACACCATCGTCAAAAGTTAACTTTAGATGCATTTCTTCTCTCCGGGGACATAAGGCGCCTGTAGTCAATATCGTTGAGTTGAATAGCCGTTGCTAACCGATGTATACCTGTAAATGAAAATAAAAACTTTGGGCGGGATGTTAAAATTACGTACCATTGGAAACGGAAAGGAGCGAGATAGAATTTATTTGAAGTTAATTATCAATGAAACGATCAAAATGTAAGTCAAGGTAGCCCTGTCAAATGTCAATTCATTTTCAGAATATCGTGAAATAATGGTGTAAACAAAATGGCTTATACATTAGAAAGATTCTTAAAAGGTTCCATGTTATACTTACGTTTGTTCTTCGTTAAAATCCTTACCTCACAAACAAGCACAACTCAAATCAACACCATCAACGACTAGACAACAGACACTCGCGGTCTAGCTGTAACTTAAACACTGTTCATTGAGCTGTTAAGCCGTAAATTAGACCCAGAATTTCTACATCCTGACAATTATATGGGCGTTTTTCATAAATCTTTGAGAACAAGAATATATTGTAATTTACGCAATTTAGCAATAAAAATGCAACTCAGATCATATGGTATTTTGCCTCTCCTTTAAGCCATATTAAAAAATCCATAAAACATACTCTGTATCACTTTTATTCGGTTTTGCCCTTAATATTTCAAAGCCTGAATTCGAGTAAGATAGATATTACTGTATAACAAACAATCAAGATCTATATCGCGCCGACTATTCAAAGGCATGATTTTCGAATATGTTTGGACTAATGAGAACTGTTCAATGCGGTGATGGATTTTATCGACCAAACAGAGTCAATAATACACAAACAATAAAATCTCTACTATGCACGCTATTTCTATTGTTGACGAAATCCATAAGGTATGGTCGTCAGGATATAAAAGCTGCTTGAAAGGGTGCTGTTATAAAGAGAAGACACATATACCGAATTTCCCCTTATACGCGCAGGGTCTCGAATAGGATCCGGGATTCTAATAAGCGGCGGGGGATTAGCAAGGGTAGTTTCGAAATAAGTACCTAGTGTAAAGCATTAAATGAAGATCTCATGCAATAAGCACCGGGGGTCAAGGGGGAGTTGATTAGAGCTATTACGGTAAATTGATTCGGGTATTCGTAAAAAAAAAATCCTGTATCGCAGAAATTTACTTTGTGAAGTGTACTGTATATGCTCTAAAGTGCCGGTTCTACGAGAAGCGCGGGTTGCTAATAATCGTCTGGCTCTTATTATTGGAAATATGGTAATTGCTTTGCAGATCAGTGTTAAGCCATTTGATCTCTTGCTCATAGCCAAATCGAATTCTATAAAATTTGTTTGAAAGTAACACGGTTGAGTTTTGAATGTTCATCTTCATGCACTCACCAATCAGTAATAATAACATTTACTACCCTCGAATTAAGACCATTACGAAACTCGTGAAAATGTATGCATAAACCTCGCTCTCGCTCAGGCTTTACTAAATCATAAGATTCTTGAAAGTCAGTTGACACATTTTCTTAGGTTTAGTTACTTAATCTTATTCATATGATTTGCTAAAAATTAAGACAAAGATGTCAGGAATATATATTTTCAATATAAATTCACATTCCAGACAGGTGAAGTCGCGCATCTCACATGTAGTCCCAGCATCACAAGTTGGGCCTCTCTGTGATGGCGGTAGGCTTGAGAAGCTTCGGCACTTTGTTGCGAGCAGGATGGAAGATTCGGACTTCAACCAACTTCGTGCTAGCAGGGACAAACATAAACTTGTTGTGTGGAGATTCTCCTGTGAGTATAAGTTATTGTAAAGGATAGCTCAACAAAATATCGTTGAAAATCCACAGTTCTATTGATCGGTGGTTTATCTGGTTCTCTGGCTCAATCTCGCGATGCAAATCTGAAGACTCTCAGATGAAATATATCAGTATCTCACCTTCTTTAACACTATATATTACTATGTTTATATCTGTTTCATTGATATGGCGCATGTATTTCGTCATGTAAATTTGATTGGAACGGAGACATATACGCATCTATGACGAGACATGATCCTGTGATTATTTCAGGTCCTGGGCAGGAGGCGGAACAGGAGGCTGATGTAGATCAGGATGACAGCGTGCTCGATCTGCCTGACGAGCCTGTCTCCTGTGAGTCATTTCAACTTACTAGCCGTATTAAAACTCTATTAAGCGAGGAAGAAATACCCTTTTAAACGCCGAAATGCGTTAATGCACGTGCTTTTCGGAAAAGTCGGACAGTTCCCGGTTACATGATTTGATACGTATTCAATATACCGGGTACTTATCCCTATGATCTTTATAATGCCCGATAGCGTGTTTGTATCGATGTGATGTATAATGATAGAGGATTAATTAACGTTGACGATCTACGATTGGTGATTTTGAGAAACCACACAACCTCGTATATAGTAAGGTTGTAGACGCATCCTCGGGTTTGTCCTTCCAATTAGGATCTACAAACTTACCATATCCTTGACGTCATGGTTTCTCCTTATAAACTGAAGTCCCAAAGAAAGTACACAACAACAGATGTTCGTATTCTGACATAATTTTTATAGTATAATCTTTAAATGTTTTATTCCAATGTAACGAATGGAAACAATGAAACCATATCGCCCAAACGCAACTTGGGCATATCAGTTGACGGAAAAGAGATCAGAAATTACGATTGTTTTACAGAAATCACGATATTTTTCATATCCACATGAATTGGACACGCTAAGAGTATTAAAAGCGGTGAATTCGATCATTCACTACAATCACTATCCGTGTTACGGAAAATGAATGAAAAAATGCCACGTTTAACAGCAGCAGAGCGAGAAAGAGTCATCTGGTGCCAGGACGTTTGGTTGCACCAGACGAACGGTCATTCGACTCCTACATCGCCTTATCAAGACTGGCCAGACATCTGACCGTTCTAGAAGCGGAAGACCGAGGGTGACAACTCCCGCACAGGACCGATATCTGCGCACACCACATCTGCGCAACAGATTCGTCACCATGACGTCAAAGGCATTGACGGCGTTTGGGCACTTTATTAGCAGGAACTGGACATCATGAGACGTGATATCGACCGTGACCTTGACCCGCAAACATCCCCCAAACCGTCTACGCTAGGCAAAGTCTTGATTTGACAAGAGTGATCTTCAGCGACGAAAGTCAATTCAACCTGTTCCAAGCAGACCGCCGCAGAGTATACATACGTAGAGGCGAGAGACAAGCTGCAGCATATGTCCAAGAATTTGTACCCTATGGCGGTGGCAGCATCATGGTCTGGGGCGGGATCTACGGCGACCAGAAGACAAATATGGTGACAATTCGTCAGACCCTTACAGCCCAGAGATACAGGGATCAAGTGTTACACCCTCAGTGGACATAAACAGATAAAGAGAAATGATGTGTTGAACAAAACATTCAAACATGTCCTTGCAATATATGAAAATGGTTCACTATTAATATTAAACATTTTAGATGCTCGAAAGTTTGTCCTGTTTTCTTTTATAATCACATTCCCGGATTGTGTACTTTCTTTGTACTTCAGTTAATACTGTTCAAACCACCACATGATCTTTTTTAATTGTAAAACAGGTTGGTTTTAATGTATACAAATATGAATGAACATGTGTGACGAACACACAGAGACACATAGTCATTCAGTGATGTCTGATGACAATGTCCGGAAGGGTGTTGGAACGGTACCTTGTAATATTTGTAAGTCTGTATTCAATTCAAAAGAATATATGTTTTCATTCATTGTGGAAAACAATCTTTCTCATTTGAAAGAAAGTCCGTATTGATTGGGATCTCTAATCAAAACTACTCTTGCTTCCTTGGATATTTGAAATTTTCCTTTTTGTTCTCTGCGCAAATACAATAAATCTCTGATTCATAAATCATAAAATTTCTTTATAGGGATGGACGATGACGAAAGTGACTGTGATGCCCCGCCCCCTGGAAGTCTGATGGGGTCACGCAGTGAGGACGGTTACTTCACCGACTCCTCCTGTGCTATGGCCTCAGAAAGGGAGGACGGATCAGTTACTGATACAACCAAATGCCATGACCTCAAAAGTAAGAACATTTATGTAGTCTCACGCCTTCGAGCATGTCATACATATCTCTTTACATAGGTTCCAATTGACCAAAAAAGCGCTTACAGAGGATATATATTTGAGAATCTGAGTAACTTGGTTCCAAAATCAATGTCAGAAACATGCACTCCGGAGACGTCCTTACCAATATTCTCTCGTTGTAGTGATACAAGTTATAATTGATTTGATGGAAAGATGCAAACATATTCAAGATGATTTTTACCCGCCAACAGATTATTCGATCATCCGAATTCTGATAAATAGGAACGTTAAATGTACCTTTGTCTAGAGAGGATAAGAAATTAATTTCTGGACTTTTCAAAGATTTGGCATGGCATGGGCTGAGGGTTGAAGCCATCATTCCGTTGAATACTCGTTACTGAATATACAGTGATTTCTTCCCTTATAGAGAGGAGCCTACGGGAGATTGAAGAAGACACACGCTGCACTGTCTCGTCTCACTTGATCTCCACTGTGAAGAAACAACTGAAAGAGCGCTCAGTGGTCACCATTATCGGACAGCCAGGCGAAGGGAAGACAACTCTTGCACACCAAGTTCTTTTGAACTTAAATCGGGACGAATGGGACGTTTACATTTGTAAAACACCAGCTGAGTTTCGAAGTATCAAAAAAAGGAAGAAGAAAACTGCATTTCATATCAATGATGCGTTTGGGACAACAAATTTTGAAGCTGACAAGTACAGACATTGGTACCGCGCACTCCGTAAACTCCAGAAACGCCAGAACGAGGATCAGAGTTCAGAAGTTGTTGCAATCTTTACATGCCGAAAAAAATTTTTTTCTCATATGCTGCAATATTCAAAAACATTTGCTGCAACAATCTTCGACAAAAACAGTGTTATCGATGTAAACAACTGTAAAGTCCTCGACGATCCAGAAAAAGAAAAACTTCTTCGGCGTAGAGGTTTCTCCGAAAACACGTTGAAACTGATGTCACCCTTACGGTGCAAATTTGAAAAATCAAGCCTTTGGAAAGCACAATCTCCAGAACTATTCGACGGGCTTGACACTGGAGAAGCTTTAACTGTATTCTTGGGAATCCTAGTTGAAAAGCAGAAATATGAAAGCATCTTCAAAATCATAATCCATCAAGGTTTCGTACCTTCTTTGGGAGACATCTCAGAAAAAGATTTGACCAATTTGGTTACAAATGCAGGTTTACATAAATTGCATTTAAACCAAACGGTAGATGCCGTTACGAAAATGGTGAACACAGTCCTTAAAAAATCAGATAGTGGTTACGTCTTTTCAAACAGTTTGATTTCAGATTGTATTGTAAAGATCTTCACATCTAAGGATCCTTCATGGCTGGTGCAGTTCTGCAGTCTAGACATACTGCGGTGGATAACTATAGAACAGATAAAAGAGAGATCAGACGGTAGATATGCCATACACCTTGACACTGCCTTCACGGACCTTGTTGGTGAACGCCTGCAGAACGAGTTAAAGAAAGGAAATGTTCGCTTTGTTTTGGATCATCCATTAATGCATGATCCTAACATTTGCAAAAAATTGCTGACGTCTCTTGAAGTAGAAAAAACATGGAGGTTGAATGACTCTGTTACAGGTGAGAAGCTTCTTCACTTACTTCCTGTTGCAAGAAATGCGAGATTTGATCAAATTGTTCTTCAAAGAGTCAATCGGTCCACAGACGTATTGAAATGCCTGAAGACGTGCTGTGAGTTTAACAACTCTGAACTTGTGAAGGCAATGTCAAATGCACACTCTGACCTTTTCAAGAGGAATATCCGGGCTATCAGCCGACACTGGCGTATATGTGCTCGTTTAAGTTATACTGAGGTGTCGGCAGTGTTGTTGATGTACGTTGACGTCAACAGTTCTGGATCAAGTGGAAACACTGCTCTTCACTATGCGGCAAGCTCTGGTAATGTTGAACTGACTAATCTGTTGGTGTCAAGTCCAAACGTTGATCTCAACTTGAAGAACAAAGCCTGTGAAACTGCACTTGTGAGAGCTCTGTACTCGAAGCATGAAGATGTTGCACAGTTGCTCATCAGCAATTGCACTGACACCAACCAGCGTGATGGAAACAGGCGGACATGTTTCATGATAGCTGCAGCCAATGGCTCGGTTGGTCTTCTGGAACAGTTGTTTGATTACCATGATAGGTTAGAGGAATCTGATGCTGATGGCAATACTGCCTTACACTTGGCATGTATGAGAGGTTGCAAAGCCACAGTAGAATTTCTTGTTCGCAACGGGACTGATGTCTACCGCTTAAATAATGCCCAGCAAACTCCTCTCCACCTTGTAGCAAAACATGGGCGTCATCTCTTGGTTGATATCTTCTCAAAGGCATATTCGCAGTCCAGTGAGAAAGGATCTCAATCTGAAAACCTGAATCAACCTCAATCAAACTGGTTGATTTCATTGCAGGCCCTGTTCCGAGCTGTGGGTAAACGGTTGTGGCAAGAGCGTCCAGTCGAAAGAAAGTGTGAAAGATGCACAACATTCGAGGCAAGAGACATCAATGGAATGACACCCCTGCTGTTGGCAACGACTTATAACAACCATCTTGTTGTAACGGGGCTGTTAAACAATAAACAGAATATAAACGAAGTAACAGCAACTGGTGGTCGGACTGCTTTACATATTGCTTCGAAAACAGGCAACCTACACATAATCAACACCCTTATCAACAATAACGCTGATATCAACGTTAGAGACGAAGACGGAAAGACACCTCTGCACTGTGCTGTTGCTTCCGGACAGCTGACAGTTGTCAAAATCCTTCTTCAGGCTAAGGCTGATGTTGAAATAAAGGACAAAAATGATGAAACTGCTCTTGACATAGCCAAAAGGTCACAGATCAAGGAGTTGAGAGACTTGTGCAAGTCTATTGGTCAGGATTCAGTTCGAGAAAAAAAGTATATGCAGGCAGGAAAATCCTTGAGGAAGGGGAAGGAAGATTTGCATGATATATATAAATGTAACAGAAGTTATAGTGAGTTCACTTCCAGCAGGATTCGAACCCGGGACCTCCGAATGAGAGTCCTACATTATTTCACCCTGTCACATAAATACAATATATTGGTGGTGGTGCTTTGTGTAGTGGTTCTACTTTTAGCTATTATGATTGCCAAGGTCATGTTGTACACGGAAGCAAATTCGCTAGTTCGGTAGGGGTAATGAAAGCATTCACCCATCATACATTGAAATAAGACAACGTAGAATAATTACAACAACGTTTTGATAAGTTGTTGACAATATAGTTCTGAAAGCTACGGATAGCTACCTAGAATCTGAATATGATAAGCACGACAGAAGACATTGACTATCGCTTCGTGTGTGCCTTTTCATATTATGGTTACATCTGGAGCAATGCGGGTCGCGAGGAACATCGTTGCAAGTTTCTTAGGTTTCTATTTAAGGGTTCCTTACAATAGAAACAAAGTTTTCGAATACCTATGCCTACTGTGTTCTTCTCTGAACCCTCCTTCTAGGACCCAGCAAACCAACCATTGTACCCCCTCTCCATTTTTAAACAAACTGTTGAAATCTATAGGATGTGCCGAGTCCAGGTCCTCAACATATATATATCTATGTTTCACGTCATCCGAATGCGTTGGCGTTTCAAACGAATGATGCCTATGATTGGTTCTCTAATAGGCTGATGACGTTAAAAAGGAAATGCATTGAAATGTGTTTCTGAATCAGCTTTAACGACTTTCAGAATTAACAACTAAAGAAACATATTTGTTATATCATATGATTCCCCAAATGTGTTGGCAGGATCCGGATATGCAACCGGAAGACTGTCATTTTGTTTCCACCACAGGGCGATGTTATGAGTACCCAGACAGTACCATCTGAACTTGTTAACATAACGTGCACATAGACTAGTGACACACTGCTTTTATTCGGTATTATAGAACTACAACAATCCCATATCACATCTGACAAGAGACAACTATTGCAGGCTCCTTCCAGCAAGTACTTAGAGTCCGAATCCTTCGACAATGAAGCCTGATTTGCAATAACACACTGGATGTAATAATGTCATAAGGACAATATATCATATTATTTTATGTCATGACGGTATATTTGCTCAATATTGATTTTAATTGTGATATAGATGATTTACAAACATATTATTTTTCCATATATGAATATACTTGAGAATATATTGTTTTTTTCAACCATTTTTTACATGAGTATACACACGTAATAGACTAAGTCTTGTTCCTGTTTACCACCGGTCTTTTTTCAATGATTTTATTCAAAGGCAGATTATATTCTTACAAGGATTTTACATTCCAACATTCATTTCACAATAGGAGAACACGCTTACATTATACAGTCCTGTTTTTAAGACTAATCTCTTTATAAAGCAAATCCTTTCTCTCACATTTGAAATAATCCCAATCGCTGTGCTCGACGTCTTAAGGTTCACATGTTGTTACCCACTTATTAACTGTTTTCAGATGATTTGTTTT
The DNA here is from genome assembly GCA_921293015.1 of Phorcus lineatus. Classification (NCBI taxonomy): domain Eukaryota; kingdom Metazoa; phylum Mollusca; class Gastropoda; order Trochida; family Trochidae; genus Phorcus; species Phorcus lineatus. The sequence goes on along the minus strand of OV121081.1, from coordinate 4,265,923 downwards.
TGTTTTTGTTGCAAATCTCATTGTAACTAGATCGAATCTATCACTCGTAACTCACTGTTTCATAGGGGTTATGTAAGGTGAACTTGTCTCTGATCTGTCACTTTCCATACATTCAAACAATCGGCATCTTGCATAATCAGGGTATAATAAATCCGCTCTCGCTCCTTCCTCATTTCCTGATCTCTTTCAAGCCAAAAGGCTCGTATCGCTAGCTATCTAACCAGCCAATTAGACGACTCGCATTCAGCAACAGCGGCACAACCCAGATGGAAAAATCCGTTTAGTTAAAGCTATTAGCTTCAAGCTCCTTAATTAACGACATTTCATTTGCTGGAAAAATAACTGTAGAGCAAAGCCACAAAATCAAGCCGCCAGTCATATGAGGGATTTAACCCGAAAGAGATCAGGTTAATGAGTGGGATTCATGTACATGTACGCTGATTAGCAGGATGAATAAACGGAGGCCTGCTGAAAAATCAAATCGTTCCGAAGTTTTCCTAGCCTTGTCGCTGATTGGCTGGAAAGCAAAGGTCACCTGTAACGATCCCAACAAACAGGACTCAGATCAGATACGAAGCGAGGTACGCACGATAGGTTCGATCTGCAGGAATAAGACTGATTTCGTTATCAGTCTCTCATTGTTTTTACTACTAGAATTTCATGGGTAAGATTACCTTCATAACCCTTTCATCACGGGTTTGTAACTAACATCATCTACTACCTCGTTAAGTGAACATGAGTGCCAAGTCATAGAATATATAAGACAGATACAAATATGAATGAACCCAGTGATTTATTATTGTTAATATATTGCCATATTTTATATATTTGTTTAAATTTGTTTTATCACATTAAAGACATACATATCCAAATCTTTGACTTATCTATTCTTTATCTATAGTGAATGTACTAAAATGATTTAGAAATAAGCGGTAACAACGTTTGAAAGAGAGTTCAAAAGGAGGTAACTCATAAGTACCCATGGAGGTGCAGAAACCTGAATAAATCATTTGGTAAGTCCAAAAATATATTTTGAAGTGTGACACCGAACAGACCATTATGATAGAAAAACACCATTTTAATTATTTAATGTCCAAAAAGACAGACTGAGTCGTTAGCTTCAAACCAAAATTTCTAACAGAAAAAGATCAACTTGACAGGAAACAATGAAGAACTTTCGAGAGAAAAATGAATTGCACCCTTTAACTCGATTGATCAGGTTCATACAGGTAAGGTCGTGAACATCAACTTGGACCCACTGTGTCCGAATGACAAGATTCCAGGCTTCAAGACAGGCACTCCATGGAGAGCGAAAGCTCGCTGCTGAATTCCGATTCGGACATGACAAAAGTTTTTGGAGTTGAAATATGACTTGAAATAATTCCGGGTAACTGCTGACAGCATACATTATGTAAAACTTTATTAATGCCTTTATATAAGAAAATTCAATTGGCTGTATTTCCGAGAAGTTAAGCCTGTCCATAGTTCAGATAATCTAAACTTTGGTTTTAATAGTGCGATGACTGCGCACACGACGTAGGAAGATGTCTAGCAAGCTGGACTAGCCTGTCCATAGTGTTTATTTGATGTCTAAACACAAGACAATCTAACTTTGGTCCTTCTATACAACGCGGGTTCATAGACGGGATGATTTCGTAAACACGGTGGCATTTTCGGAGATTAAACAATTAACACACATGTTTACAACAACACAAGCTTAACTGTCCTGATTTTCAAATGTTTCCCGACTATGCTTAATGAGCGGCATTATTTGAGAGTTGTTTTTAAAAGTATTGTCATTAAAAAAACGTGAATGTGCAAGTCAACAATCACAAAGCGCATGATTGGTTAGGGCGATATATGGCATGGCAGGCTGTGATTGGCTTATCAAACAATTTGCCGTGTGTTTTAACGAGAGTTGTTTTTAAATGCAATTTAAGTCATTTTCGTTTGTTATTTGCAAAACGTATATGAGTCTTAATTGTTTTAATAACCTTTCTTGTGAAACCCATCCCCTTTGAGGTAATATGATATTTAAGTCATCAAGACAAGATCTAACGAGTCGGTGTGCGACAGTTACGGGGTTTGGCTATATTGGTCAAACGGCTCTCTCACCTGAAAACAATTTAAAATGATAAAAGAAAACATGATATTTATTAAAATTGGTTCCTTTATTAAAATCGATGAATATAGATGAATAAAATGAAAAGAATGACAGGCTAAAATTGAATAAACACCATTTTATAAAACTTATAAAACAAAATAAAGAAAACAGTAACAATATTCCAATATTATTGCACAGGTAGTTTTCTTTCAAAGTTAAGTTTTCCTTCTATTGAAACATTTGCATGTGAACCAGAAAAAAACAAAAACAAGTGATTATCTCAATATAATTTACATTTAAACGTTTTAGGACGATGAATGAACAAGAAGTTAAGAGTTGCGTAGTTAACACTAGACATTAGATAATAAACAAAACAGAATAATCTACTACACACATAACATTCTATTCTAATTCAAACGACAACATGTACATAAACTGTTCTTAAGAAATGTTACTGACGCCCTTCGCCATTGTTATACTATTTTACGTTTGTAGTTGTCATGTTTTTAAATGTACCAAAAGGTTCTTTCTTGAACAAATCAGATGAATCATTAATGAAGATGAACAACTTTGTAACCATTTCACCAAATGACGATCTTAAAGTTCACGATAACAAGGTGCAATCTCGTTGATTGTTAAATAGTTGCTTACAGGAGTTGAAATATGTTGTTTCAAAATCGACTGCGAAAACTATCTCATATAATATTATCTACACTTAACATTGAAATTAAAATTTTCAACAACAAAAATATTGCTCCCAATCAAGCAAAAAGGAAAAAGAATAGCTACTGTAGATAATAGGCCTACGCCCTAAATAACGATTACACCTTATAAAGTTTGTAACAGTTTTGATAACTGTTCTATTATGTAAGTGCGGCTATCAGAAGTATTAATAGAAAGAAAGCAACGAGTTTAGTAATCAAAAGCGATGATTACTAGGTTACTCGTCCTTGGGCAGATCTTCGGGTCCGTCAGCTGGGAAGTGTGGGAACCCATTGGCACTGACCACTTCCGGGTCTTCAAACTGGATGTCGTCGAGCTCAAGGTCAAGTGCCTAAAACATAAAGGTCATTGGTTATTAGTTTGTTTTTGGTCGATAGAATAGAGTATTTAAATCTAAGTCTAAACCACAGGCGTCAGACTCTGATTTTACAATATCATATAAGTAAATGTACATGAAGCAATATAATATAAACAAGGTCTGACAGAGTTGTAGGACCGGAAATGCGAACTGGGATCTGTATACGAAGTTTACAGAATGTAACAGAGCGAAGAAAACACTTCCGGTCCTATTGCAGACACGACTCTGTCACTAGTGTCAAACCTTTTTTTTATTATATAGCTAGATGTACAAGATCTGTACATATACTTACATGATATTGTAAATTCAGAGTCTGGCGCCTGTGGTCTAGGCTGTTTTTAAATACTTACACTAAGTGAGTGTGTTCAAAGGTTGGCTACATTAGCAAGCACGTTCTTGCTAGTGTTATAGATCCTAGAACTGTAAATATGACCCATAGACAAACCCGAGAACCCTAGAACTTTATATATGACGAGTAAATCCATCGACAAGTCCCTTTGAATTGGTTAGTCAAATTATGGTTCCCTCATGGCCACAGACTGCACAAAAGATTGAATATTGTAGTCCGGACAAGTTCAATACATGTTGTCATGACTCTTCTAGATGTTTCTAGGGGCACTTCGTCTTCTGTTTCAACACGTCTTGTAAACTGAGAGGTATTTAATAAAATGTTCACGTCTAGGAGAATAGATCACTCATTAATTCTTCTACCCAGTGTCAGCACCTAACCATTTATAATCAGTCTATGATCATACAGCAGATGCCCATATTCCCATATTGGCCGAGAGTTTAAGATCGTCTAATCAACTGTAGAAATGTGAAGTTAAACAAAAGAATTTTAATACAGGTTCATTAATATTTTCTGCACAAACATTACTGAAGTCGTACTTAACTATTGATTTTTAAAACATGCTTACATGAGATTGAAATCAGTTGGCAAATGGTATTGCGCTACCGAAAAAGGCCAAGGTTACCAGCGTACAATGGGATCTCTCGACGAATTGTATCTTTTATACGTGTTACAAATACTAGGTTGTTAAATGTCAAGTCAACATAACTATCTGATGAGCGTATCCATATATGAAATTATGATTTCACTCTTATAAGCGGGTGTATCTTAAAATTCTTGCCTTTGAAACCTCGCATCATTAACCACAGATACCGACTTCTAGGAATTCATAAAGCTACAATGGGCGGAACTTCGAGATGAGCATAGTGAAATTGATATCAATTATATTCTCCTACCAACCGTGAATACTTGCAAGTTAATTCACTGGTCGTATGTGTGCCAAATGTTCAACGAATGTGGATTGTTGTAAAAATCCTTGTTCAGGCTAATGCTGATGTTGCAATAAAGGACAAAAATTATGAAACTGCTCTTGACATAGCCAAAAGGTCACAGATCAAGGAGTTGAGAGACTTGTGCAAGTCTATTGGTCAGGATTCAGTTCGAGAAAAAAAGTATATGCAGGCAGGAAAATCCTTGAGGAAGGGGAAGGAAGATTTGCATGATAGATATAAATGTAACAGAAGTTATAGTGAGTTCACTTCCAGCAGGATTCGAACCCGGGACCTCCGAATGAGAGTCCTACATTATTTCACCCTGTCACATAAATACAATATATTGGTGGTGGTGCTTTGTGTAGTGGTTCTACTTTTAGCTATTATGATTGCCAAGGTCATGTTGTACACGGAAGCAAATTCGCTAGTTCGGTAAGGGTAATGAAAGCATTCACCCATCATACATTGAAATAAGACAACGTAGAATAATTATAACAACGTTTTGATAAGTTGTTGACAATATAGTTCTGAAAGCTACGGATAGCTACCTAGAATCTGAATATGATAAGCACGACAGAAGACATTGACTATCGCTTCGTGTGTGCCTTTTCATATTATGGTTACATCTGGAGCAATGCGGGTCGCGAGGAACATCGTTGCAAGTTTCTTAGGTTTCTATTTAAGGGTTCCTTACAATAGAAACAAAGTTTTCGAATACCTATGCCTACTGTGTTCTTCTCTGAACCCTCCTTCTAGGACCCAGCAAACCAACCATTGTACCCCCTCTCCATTTTTTAACAAACTGTTGAAATCTATAGGATGTGCCGAGTCCAGGTCCTCAACATATATATCTATGTTTCAAGTCATCCGAACGCATTGGCGTTTCAAACGAATGATGCCTATGATTGGTTCTCTAATAGGCTGATGACGTTGAAAAGGAAATGCATTGAAATGTGTTTCTGAATCAGCTTTAACGACTTTCAGAATTAACAACTAAAGAAACATATTTGTTATATCATATGATTCCCCAAATGTGTTGGCAGGATCCGGATATGCAACCGGAAGACTATCATTTTGTTTCCACCACAGGGCGATGTTATGAGTACCCAAACAGTACCATCTGAACTTGTTAACATAACGTGCACATAGACTAGTGACACACTGCTTTTATTCGGTATTATAGAACTACAACAATCCCATATCACATCTGACAAGAGACAACTATTGCAGGCTCCTTCCAGCAAGTACTTAGAGTCCGAATCCTTCGACAATGAAGCCTGATTTGCAATAACACACTGGATGTAATAATGTCATAAGGACAATATATCATATTATTCTATGTCATGACGGTATATTTGCTCAATATTGATTTTAATTGTGATATAGATGATTTACAAACATATTATTTTTCCATATATGAATATACTTGAGAATATATTGTTTTTTTCAACCATTTTTTACATGAGTATACACACGTAATAGACTAAGTCTTGTTCCTGTTTACCACCGGTCTTTTTTCAATGATTTTATTCAAAGGCAGATTATATTCTTACAAGGATTTTACATTCCAACATTCATTTCACAATAGGAGAACACGCTTACATTATACAGTCCTGTTTTTAAGACTAATCTCTTTATAAAGCAAATCCTTTCTCTCACATTTGAAATAATCCCAATCGCTGTGCTCGACGTCTTAAGGTTCACATGTTGTTACCCACTTATTAACTGTTTTCAGATGATTTGTTTTTGTTTTTGTTGCAAATCTCATTGTAACTAGATCGAACCTATCACTCGTAACTCACTGTTTCATAGGGGTTATGTAAGGTGAACTTGTCTCTGATCTGTCACTTTCCATACATTCAAACAATCGGCATCTTGCATAATCAGGGTATAATAAATCCGCTCTCGCTCCTTCCTCATTTCCTGATCTCTTTCAAGCCAAAAGGCTCGTATCGCTAGCTATCTAACCAGCCAATTAGACGACTCGCATTCAGCAACAGCGGCACAACCCGGATGGAAAAATCCGTTTAGTTAAAGCTTTTGGCTTCAAGCTCCTTAATTAACGACATTTCATTTGCTGGAAAAATAACTGTAGAGCAAAGCCACGAATATCAAGCCGCCAGTCATATGAGGGATTTAGCCCGAAAGAGATCAGGTTAATGAGTGGGATTCATGTACATGTACGCTGATTAGCAGGATGAATAAACGGAGGCCTGCTGAAAAATCAAATCGTTCCGAAGTTTTCCTAGCCTTGTCGCTGATTGGCTGGAAAGCAAAGGTCACCTGTAACGATCCCAACAAACAGGACTCAGATCAGATACGAAGCGAGGTACGCACGATAGGTTCGATCTGCAGGAATAAGACTGATTTCGTTATCAGTCTCTCATTGTTTTTACTACTAGAATTTCATGGGTAAGATTAACCTTCATAACCCTTCATCACGGGTTTGTAACTAACATCATCTACTACCTCGTTAAGTGAACATGAGTGCCAAGTCATAGAATATATAAGACAGATACAAATATGAATGAACCCAGTGATTTATTATTGTTAATATATTGCCATATTTTATATATTTGTTTAAATTTGTTTTATCACATTAAAGACATACATATCCAAATCTTTTACTTATCTATTCTTTATCTATAGTGAATGTACTAAAATGATTTAGAAATATGCGGTAACAACGTTTGAAAGAGAGTTCAAAAGGAGGTAACTCATAAGTACCCATGGAGGTGCAGAAACCTGAATAAATCATTTGGTAAGTCCAAAAATATATTTTGAAGTGTGACACCGAACAGACCATTATGATAGAAAAACACCATTTTAATTATTTAATGTCCAAAAAGACAGACTGAGTCGTCAGCTTCAAACCAAAATTTCTAACAGAAAAAGATCAACTTGACAGGACACAATTTGAGATGAAGAACTTTCGAGAGAAAAATGAATTGCACCCTTTAACTCGATTGATCAGGTTCATACAGGTAAGGTCGTGAACATCAACTTGGACCCACTGTGTCCGAATGACAAGATTCCAGACTTGAAGACAGGCACTCCATGGAGAGCGAAAGCTCGCTGCTGAATTCCGATTCGGACATGACAAAAGTTTTTGGAGTTGAAATATGACTTGAAATAATTCCGGGTAACTGCTGACAGCATACATTATGTAAAACTTTATTAATGCCTTTATATACGAAAATTCAATTGGCTGTATTTCCGAGAAGTTAAGCCTGTCCATAGTTCAGATAATCTAAACTTTGGTTTCAATAGTGCGATTACTGCGCACACGACGTAGGAAGATGTCTAGCAAGCTGGACTAGCCTGTCCATAGTGTTTGTTTGATGTCTAAACACAAGATAATCTAACTTTGGTCCTTCAATACAACGCGGGTTCATAGACGGGATGATTTTGTTAACACGGTGGCATTTTCGGAGATTAAACAATTAATACACATGTTTACAACTACAAAAGCTTAACTTTCCTCATTTTCAAATGTTTCCCGACTATGCTTAATTAGCGTCATTATTTGAGAGTTGTTTTTAAAAGTGAAAAAACGTGAATGTACAAGACAACAATCACAAAGCGCATGATTGGTTAGGACGATATGGCATGGCAGGTCATGATTGGCTATTCAAACAGTTTGCCGTGCGCTTTAACGCGAGTTGTTTTTAAATGCAATTTGAGTCATTTTCTTGGGTAATTTGCAAAAACTCAAGTATATGAGTTCGTCTTAATTGTTTTAAGAACCTTTCTTGTGAATTCTTGGCAATTCAAACCTTTCTTGTGAAACCCACCCCCCTTGAGGTTATATGATATTTAACGACAACAAGACAAGGTCTACGGTGACAGTTACGAGGTTTGGCTATATTGGTCAAACGGCTCTCTCACCCGAAAACGATTTAAAATGATAAAAAAACATGATATTTATTAAAATTGTTTCCTTTATTAAAATCGATAATGTACATGAATAAAATGAAAAGAAAGACAAGCTTAAAATTTAATAAACACCATTTTATAAACATTATACAACCAAATAAAGAAAACAGTAACAATATTCCAATATTATTGCACAGGTAGTTTTCCTTCAAAGTTAACTTTTCCTTCTATTGAAACGTTTGGATGTTAACCAGAAAAAACAACAAATTATTCACTCAATATATTTTACATTCAAACTTTTTAGGATGATAAATGAGCAAGAATTTAAGTTCATAGAGTTGCGTAGTTAACACTTGACAATAAACAAAACAGAATAATCTACTACACACATAACATTCTATTCTAATTAAAACGACAACATGCACATAAACTGTTCTTGAGAGATGTTACTGACGCCCTTCACCATTGTTATACTATTTTACGTTTGTAGTCATGTTTTGAAATGTACCAAAAGGTTCTTATGAACAAATCAGATAAATCATTAATGAAGATGAACAACTTTGTAACCATTTCACCAAATGACGATCTTTAAGTTCACGATAACAAGGTGCAATCTCGTTGATTGTTAAACGTTTGCTTACAGGAGTTGAAATATGTTGTTTCAAAATCGACTGCGAAAACTATCTCATATAATATTATCTACACTTAACATTGAAATTAAAATTTTCAACAACAAAAATATTGCTCCCAATCAAGCATTAAGGAAAAAGAATAGCTACTGTGGATATTAGGCCTACACCCTAAATAACGATTACACCTTATAAAGTTTGTAACAGTTTTGACAACTGTTCTATTATATATGTGCGACTATCAGAAGTATAAATAGAAGTAAGGCAACGAGTTTAGTAATCAAAAGCGATGATTACTAAGTTACTCATCCTTGGGCAGATCTTCGGGTCCGTCAGCTGGGAAGTGTGGGAACCCATTGGCACTGACCACTTCCGGGTCTTCAAACTGGATGTCGTCGAGCTCAAGGTCAAGTGCCTAAAACATAAAGGTCATTGGTTATTAGTTTGTTTTTGGTCGATAGAATAGTATTTAAATCTAAGTCTAAACCACAGGCGTCAGACTCTGATTTTACAATATTATGTAAGTAAATGTACATGTAGCAATATAACATAAACAGGGTCTGACAGAGTTGTCGGACCTAAAATGCGAACTGGGATCTGTATACGAAGTTTACAGAATGTAACAGAGCGAAGAAACCACTTCCGGTCCTATTACAGACACGACTCTGTCACTAGTGTCAAACCTTTTTTTTATTATATAGCTAGATGTACAAGATCTGTACATATACTTACATGATATTGTAAATTCAGAGTCTGGCGCCTGTGGTCTAGGCTGTTTTTAAATACTTACACCAAGTGAGTGTGTTCAAAGGTTGGCTACATTAGCAAGCACGTTCTTGCTAGTGTTATAGATCCTAGAACTGTAAATATGACCCATAGACAAACCCGAGAACCCTAGAATTTTATATATGACGAGTAAATCCATCGACAAGTCCCTTTGAATTGGTTAGTCAAATTATGGTTCCCTCATGGCCACAGACTGCACAAAAGATTGAATATTGTAGTCCGGACAAGTTCAATACATGTTGTCATGACTCTTCTAGATGTTTCTAGGGGCACTTAGTCTTTTGTTTCAACACGTCTTGTAAACTGAGAGGTATGTACATCCTGTAAGTCCTGATGGGGCGGATGTTATAATAAAATGTTCACGTCTAGGAGAATAGATCACTCATTAATCATTCTACCCAGTGTCAGCACCTAACCATTTATAATCAGTCTATGATCATACAGCAGATGCCCATATTCCCATATTGGCCGAGAGTTTAAGATCGTCTAATCAACTGTAGAAATGTGAAGTTAAACAAAAGAATTTTAATACAGGTTCATTAATATTTTCTGCACAAACATTACTGAAGTCGTACTTTCATACAATATGCGTGTAAGATACAAATTAACTTCCGTGTTAAGAAGCTGTGTTTTTATGAAAACTGAAATTCTCATTGAATGAATAAGATTTAAAATAATTTAATTTCAATAACTATTGATTTTTAAAACATGCTTACATGAGATTGAAATCAGTTGGCAAATGGTATTCGCGCTACCGAAAAAGGCCAAGGTTACCAGCGTACAATGGGATCTCTCGGCGAATTGTATCTTTTATACGTGTAACAAATACTAGGTTGTTAAATGTCAAGTCAACATAACTATCTGATGAGCGTATCCATATATGAAATTATGATTTCACTCTTATAAGCGGCTGTATCTTAAAATTCTTGCCTTTGAAACCTCGCATCATTAACCACAGATACCGACTTCTAGGAATTCATAAAGCTACAATGGGCGGAACTTCGAGATGAGCATAGTGAAATTGATATCAATTATATTCTCCTACCAACCGTGAATACTTGCAAGTTAATTCACTGGTCGTATGTGTGCCAAATGTTCAACGAATGTGGATTGTTGAACTTACACAAACTCGTTAGTCAGCCCAAGTTTTGATACCGACTTGGTTCTTTGGGAATTTGTGAGCATGACTTCATATCAAAGATCGCCTGTGATTGGTTAAATTTATGACCCAATGGAAACCAAATAATACCAGAGCAGCAGTCGATAAATTTCATAGGATTGCTCTTGTTGCAAGTTTTCCCTAAAGGCTTCGTCTTTTATTGGCAACTTACAATGACATGACAAAATACTGTTTTGAAATAAGGGCTACTTACTGTTAACTTATGTATATTGTATATACTGGACACAATTAAAAGGAAATATTGGATAAACATATGTTGATCAGTTAACTCTTATCCTCTCAATTTAAAAACCAAATCAAATTAAGAAAGGTTAATTATCTGTTCATTACTGTACTTGCATAAGGCTTATAGAATCATGTAACTGTTTGCTATGATTTGGTAAATCCTATCCTGTAAAAATGTGAATATATGTATTGCTGACTCCAAACAATACATTTTCTTACTCCTGATTATAGAAAGTGCTTCAGAACAGTGCTATGTGCATGCAGATGACAACACATTACTGTGACATGGATATAATGAACACAAAAACATGACAAATGATGATATGATTTTAATAACAAATCTGACACTTTACACTTTTTCTTTTATAAATCTTATCACAAATTATTGGAACAACATGTACAATTAACTAAGAAATCAAATTTTTGAATCAAAAGAAGTTATATAATAAAATTAAAGCATAATTTTACTCTTGTATCTAAAGCTTTGAATTTCAAAAGGTTGTAGAAATGGATGAAATCACTATGTCATATGCAGTTTAAAAATACAAAATGTTTGAATCATTGTAAGAAATTGACAAAAAGCAAGAATTATCAGTATATTTGCAAATGGTTGAACCAAAGATGCTCAGATTTTTACCGTCCTACAAAAACATACAAAATTCAAACATCTCACACAAACGTCCATTGAAACATATATTTCCTTAACAGCAACAGATTTATACTAATTCCACAAAAGTCGACTTGTTTTGAGTATTATAGTTCAAGGTAAGTTATGACGACATGTAGCAATAGCACTAGTATCAAATACAGACGGTGTACATCCAACACGTCACTAAACAAGGGAGACTACTCTCGTTTATCTGTTTCTTCACTCATTTCACTCATTTCCACCATCTCTGTAACTTCAGCCTTGCGACGTGGAACCTGTCAAATAAAATCATTACCACTTCAAAGATCTAGCTTGTAATAACTCTTATTAATGATTTACCTTTTAGTGGTAAATTGTAAATAAACCATGTCAAAGTTTAGCTAATGTCATAAGCTGATACCTTTCAGATGACGGAATTACCACTCTAAGATTTATTTTGTAATATCTCTTATGAAATATTTTCTACTTCAATATCTAACTGGTAATTATACCTTCCAAAACATTATATGCCAATTCAAAATCTTGCTAGTAAAATTAATTGTTTGCCATTTCTGAATCTACCTTTTAATAGAAAATCTTTTAAAATCGACCAATTCTCCCTTCACAATCTGATTTGTAAGTAAAACCCAATAATAAGCTAATAACCATTTCAAGATCTAGATTGTCAGCCTCTATCTTTCATCTTATTAATTTGTATGAATACCCCTCTGATTACAAATAATCATTTTCAAATTTACCTTTCTATTTTGATCTCACAAATAAATATTTATTACCACTTCAAAATCTAGCAACATTACAAGTCTAAGACAAGGATGATATAAGCAATATATATATATTGAAAGTCAGATTAAATATCATTATTATCAATGCAAAGTCACCACTCTGAAGTGGTCCTAAATCTACCCATAATTCATTTCCTTAAGTGAAGAAATCTTTTAATTTTCTTCTACTTTCAGTTCAGCAACAAATGATCAATGTAAAGTTGTCACTGTATTACAAACTTATTTCCCATATGAATACCTCCAAGTGATTGAAAATAGATTTAATCACATTCTTTCAGAAGTTTACACCTAATCTGACTACATGTATATTCAAATAAATTACACTGGAGCGATTGTCAATCTTTCCAAAACCGTTATAATCAATCTGCAGTGTTAATCTTAGTATTACAGTCAGACCCCGATAATCCGGCCACCGATAATCCGGATCTCGCAGTATCCGAACGGTAGCAAACTGTAACGAAACTAATCTCTATAAAATCATTAAATGTTGATTCATTAATCCGTTGATTCAGTCTCCGTATCCGAACGCTAATTAGCTGTAACGGATTAGTTAATTACAGCTATTTCTGCTTCATTAATCCGACCGTTTATCAAAGCGTTCGGTAATCCACTAGTCAAATCGAATCGGTAAACATCAGTGACAGTGGATTGACACGGGAGTTGAGAGTGTCAGCAGTTTGTGATTGTAATAAATTGAGATGTTTCACTTTGTGTATCTGGAGTTTGTGATTTGTGTGATAGTTGTGTTGGTGATGAAAAGAACTTAGAAACTTTGATCACTATGCGTGGGTCCTTCAAGCCATTGAGTACACAATCTGTAATCGGCAAATTCTTCAAATCTGAAGAAATGCTTTTGTGCAATGATTGTTTATTAATATGTGTGTCCCAGTTGTTATGTGTATATGAAATAAAACTCATTAGATATTCGTAATACGTTGTCGTCTGTCTGTAGATTTGGTTCGTTTCAGTAGTCCGAACGTTTCACTATCCGAACGTTTTTGATGAAAAACGGAAGTATCGGATTATCGAGGTCTGACTGTAATTATTATTTGCACAATCTAATTTCCACACATCACACAAACCTATTCCACAAACTCAAACCCTTCAAAGACGGTAAAAATCTAAGCACAATGATAACCCGTGCCAGTGATTTTCATCCATTAATGAATAAAGGTATCAATGAGAAAGATAAGTGAGCAATGATGAATGCTTTAGGGAGTATTGAAGCAATGGAAAACACAAAGCAGCGAGACTTGTCCTGCACATCGGCCATTTCAAGATTTATGCCTCGCTCATGCTTCACATTAAAAACCTAGCTCAACATGCCATGCAAAATACTCTAAGAACATTATGCAAAACATGCTTCCCCTATACAACATAGCAGGGAATATAACTATAACTAAACTAGAAAAGATAAAAGAAATGCGAACTAGACTCTAGCTAGTATGATACCTCAATGAAAACTTTACTTAGAACAAATGATCCAGAAGTTACAGGCACATAGTGCTTGTGGTACTGTGTGTCAGGGGCAGATAACTCTTGTTAGCCAGTCGTGAAAGACTTCAAAAGAACAGCGAGTCTCACCAATTCTTTGTGAGATACATGTAAAACTTGAGAAACTTGTAACTCATTTACTACCTTACCAATTTAACTGCTTACAAACAGTCTCAAAAATAAGAAATCTTGAAATTAAGCTACTCCAGATATCAGATGTCAAATATTTTTGTGAAAGGTCATCCCATATCTTTTTCAGGAGAAAGCCTGACAATATAGACTAGCTGGTAAGGAACCTTTTTAAGTAGTTAAGACTTAATTTCATTCCAAATACAAATTGCTGAACCTCCTCTCAGAAAAAGGTTCCCTCGTTCTAAATGTTTTCTTAGGACTGATCATGATTTCACTCACTGTACAAAACAAAATTAGAAAACTGAATCAAAAAGTTTACAAATGAGTTCCATTCATCTTGGATGATAACACACATCTGACAAATGTCCTACTTTAGATCACGATCATTTCTATTATGCTGTACGATACCTCAAAACAGAGACATTTAATATACTGAAGGAAGTAAATTCAGAAATAATTCACTTGTTCAGATCACTAAACTCTACCAAAAGACTGACAGAACTACACTAAGACCTCCTAACAAAGGCTTTTCAAACTACCAAAGAAATTGAATTAAAAACATTTTACCCAAGGAAACACTTTCACAGTTATTAAATTTTTAAAAATACACAACAGTGTTAAACAATAGCCATAGATAGAATGCTGGTAGTATGTAGGGGCGTAAATAAACTTTTTGCCTGGGTCTACCGAAAAACAAAAGTCTACCTCAATATTGAAAACTGACAACCGAAAGGGTACATGAATCATATTTGGATTTCTAAGGAGTGGACAAGTCAATGATGCATAAAAGACTGAAGCAGACAGACTACAAGCGCTAGAGGAGAGGGAAGGAGGGATAGTTGTACAGGGTTGCACGTACCAGCCAGTTCAGAGGGGTTGACACGAGCATGTCGGCGGCAAAACTCAGAGCTTCCTGTACATAGCTCATCTTCTCTCGGCTCTGCTGCAGAATCCAGGCAGGAACATCTTCGAAAGTGGAAGCCTGAAAGCAGGATTTGAAGGGTCAGAATAATGGAACAATAGAATTTGTAAATTTGTAGGCAATAACTTTGTACATGATAGTATTTATTTAAGGAATATAGAGTGCAAGCGGTTTTGTTTCTCAGTATCATTTCAATGCAAACAATAGAAACTGGGTGGACCATGGATATTGAAATCATTTGGAAATCGATAGCATAGTTTCGAAATTATTTCAACATTTATGTTGTTTTGTTTTTAGTCCTACAGTGTATTTTTATTACATGCAGACACAAATAAAAAACCCATTCTGTTTTAAAGTAAAATCGAAAAATATGACATTTTAAAAAAGTAATTGCTATGACTACAGGAGACAATGCTCTTTTTATACCAGAACTCGTCTGGAGCTGACAGATCAGATTTTAAAAACCTGCCATGCATTATAAACTTTTTTAAATCCTAGACTTGTTCTTAACTTCATCTTCATCCATCTTACTTCCGAAACAATGCGTCAGTCGTGATTTATAAAATAATTCAAGTTTACGTGTTGAGATATGATAATTAATAACACCACAGTACTCGGACGAATCACTAACTCTTTCCCATGTAGTTAAGGCGAAGTGCCTGCTTTATGGTTATAGGTATATAAGGTGTTGGCCCCTACATTTCAAGAAAAGACAATTCTATGGATAACGACTTCTTTTATGTATTTCACAATAATTGAATTGTTCCCTTTCTTACTAATGTCAGTGCCAAAACACGGTGATCAACTTAGTTACCAACCTTAAGAGAACAATAGAGTTGAATGGTAAATACAGTAAAGAGCCAAGCTGACAATCCACGGCCTTGACCAACACCTTGTGAAACAGGGAATAGTTCAGAGTCATAGCCTGAGAAAGTTACAAAGGCTTTCATTGAGGAATATGCATTACATAAAACACGCCACGTTTTATCCGTAATACCAAGCTTATGTAGCTTAAAGAATAGTCCATTTAACCATACCCTGTCAAACGCCTTAGCGTTGTCAAGAAAGGCACAGAAAAAAGGAGAATTTATTTCGCTGTAGAAGGAAATATGTTCAATCAGGGTGAAGCATGCAGTTTCTGAACCAGCGTTTTTAAGGAAACCAAATTGGAGTGGGTGGGGAAATACAACTTTATAAGATAGCCAGTCTTCAATTCTGTGTAAAATAAGAGGTTCTAATAGTTTACTAAGAACTGATGTTAAGGTAATGCCTCTATAGATGTTGGGATCAGATTTACTTTTTTCGTGGCCTTTATGAATTGGTAAGATTTTACCTATATGGTAAGATGTTGGAAAGCAGGTGAGAAAACAGGGTTCTTCCTGATCTTTTAAGGTGTTCATTCGTGAGATAATCTGGACATGGGGATTTACCAGTTTTCAAGGATTTAACTACGCACAATATTTCGTCAGCAGTAAATGGAACAGACAGATTATCATCATCATCAAGCTTCTGGTTGCATGCAATATCATTAACTTGTTGTGTAACATACTCTGAGAAGTCTTTATCAAAGCAATCAAGCATAACAGGTGTTGCAAGGTTGCTAAAGTACTTATGAAAGCTATTACATGTACCTTGTGGATCAGTTGCGGTAGTGCCATCAAATGAGAGTGTATCAATATTAGTCTTCTGTTTTGAACTATGTTTTGCAGTTTTAAAGTACTCGCTGATGTCTATCTCTGCGGATTTAGCTACTTCGATTTACCTGACACTCGATTGAGAGATTAAATGTCGTAACGAGTGTACGAATCCCCATCCTGATAATGTACCCCTGATATATCAATATCAAGTGCCTTATCTGACACCCCTCACATATGTTAAGTAGATCACATTAACGAGCAACTGATTTTTCCTTAACCTCCTCCCTGCTGGATTGTTTGGAGTTTTTTTCAGAGAGGACCAAAACTATAAAATTCTAACAATTACGTCACATGGGCATACCTCGTGTAAAGTTGTTCTCTACTTTATTATAATATTTTTTCATCAAAAATCCAAATATTTCTATGAATGTTATATTTTCCTTACTAAATATTGTCATTATTTCTTTTTAATTATTCTAATAGTTTTCTCAAGTAGCTTTTATATCCACTTGTCGATGAATGAAATGAAAAAATTCACAGGTCAAGACTTTGTACTACATTTTCTAAATCAGATTATTTCGTCAATAACCATTTTAAACGAAATTTGTTTACACCATTTTGTTCAGAATTAAATTTTGCACCAGAAAAAAATCAAGGTGCATGACTGGGATTTCGTTCCAGAAGGCAAGCACTTGTTATAAGCGATGTTCATTGAAATGATAAAAAATCTACGTAATTCGCAGCAATGAACATTTCTCACTGAACGATGCCATTTAATTTCGTGTTGATAATTTACCAAATAACGTATCAATCGTTAAGAAATTTACACCCAATTTTAGGAAATCTATTCACCTTTCTATGTTCCAAACATGAGTATTTAGCATCACTTATTTCTTATTTTTTAACGTCCATCTTTCATTGTAATAATAAACAAGTAGGATCAAAAAGACTTGATGACCTCGTTATAACGCGCAAGTAGGCACGCCGATCACGGAGTTTATCTAGTCAAGATATCTAGAAATCACTTTCACCTTGTACAATATCCATTTAAAACTATAGTACATAGTAAGCATACATTTTTGCAACTGAGTGTGGTAGGATTTACGTTAATTCGGTCTGAAATAGTCGTAAAATACAATCCAACATGAGCGTCAAATGCTGTGTATTGTGTTAACAGAGCAATTGTTTTTCAGATCGCTAATATCGTTAACCAGAGATTGATCTGCAGGAACGGCACGACCATATGAACTCATAATTTGAGGGTAACGGTGACGGAACCAACAAAAAGCACTGGTACCAGCTTATTTCCATAGCGACGTTCTGATGGTCATCTTTATATAGTTGTACAATATTGATCAATGAACCGTGAGTTAAACCCCAGGCAATATGCATTTCTTAACTGATAATTTGTCTGATAAATTGAGTTAGTTTACGTTATTCATCATTTAGAAAAAGAGGATAGTATATGGGGTCACAAATTGTGGATCTTAACGCTTCTTATAATTACTAATCGAAACTGATTAATGCTCATCTGTTTATCTTAATGAATTTGAAATCTTTACGAGAAATCGTGAATGAATTATCCTTAATTGAAAACACAAAAATTTTCAAAAGCATAACCTTTTATATATAGAAGATAAACGGTACTGGATTTCAATTCAAAGGCCTCGGGGGTTTAGCGTTATTCGCAGTTTAATTGTGTCGATCGGTATGGGCTTTATCACTTCAATAATGCGGGTACTACCCCTTGGCCCATAATTTTTTTTATGGATATGTTTATTTCATTACATTTTTGTTTGACGTGACACTTTAATAAATCACTTTAATCACTGACACATTTCTCACACATTTCTACTGAACCTAGACATAATTGGCTCTGACACTATCAGCGGATGAAACGTGATTACGGGACCGTGGTCACGATGTAAGGGTAGTTCAACACAATTACAAGCTCTAATGGTGCTCTTAGATGAGGACAAAATACCCAAGTAGCTAAGATTTATACAAAGGCAGACAATGTACAAACCTATTCATATGACCCACCTATCTTTGTGTTTGGTGATTTGAACCTATCTAAGTAATGCGTCTCCCAGGGAGTGTAAACACCAAACTAGAGCAGTCCCTCAAATTCCACCGTATCTGAATTTGCTCAACCATGCAGTAGAGAAAAAAGAAACCTTAGTCGTCATGGCTGTTAAGGATTAAATACCTCTGAAATTAATTAAAAGAACAGTCCGAATCATTTTGATTTTACAGTAATTTGATTTGTTTTATCAAACTTTCTAAGATCACATGTTAATTCTGAGTCGACTATATTACAGCGTCTGTCGAAAGATTTTTGAGAGTTATTGGCATGTATAAGTAATGAATTCACATCGCAAGACCTACTATTAAGAGACATCGACAACCTATAAACTCATTTCGCCTATTTAGAAAGACCCACTCTCAGTATGTGAACAGTGAACAAGTAACTTTCACTTTTGAATTACACCGTTGTATGAATAGGAACACTTATTTTCCCTTCATAGCAATAGAAATGAAATATGAAAATGAATAAACAACACTTTTAATAGATATGATATATTATATTTTGATGATTTATTAAGTGTATGTCATTTAGGTATATTCTTTTGAATTACATTGTATAGTTACTATCCTGTACTGTTGAATCCTCATTATTGAAAATAGTTTTAGAGTGGGGCCTTTTATATTACCTTTGAATGACTGTTACTGTTAATGGAGGCTGTTACATTACATTGAATGAATATCCATAAGTGTAGCTATTATTGTCAGTCACGTTTCTGCATAAACCAATCTGCTGTAATTTAGTTGGTCGTTGTTGTGTCTCGGTGGTACTGAGCGTCATAGTTGACAGGTTTTAATAGGGCCGATTTGGGGAAATGTCACCGGAAGACTTTTCTCTTGCCTACCTCTCCGAGTACATTGACAAGTCCCTTACCGAACTTATAGACGACGGTGATCTTTTTGTTGATGTCTTTGAGAAAGTCTGGTTGAAGGAAATTTCATCAGCTGAACAACACGCCGACTTCCTCGTTATCGTAGTGGCGTCTTCATCGTCTCTCACAACGTCCGACTTCAAGACAAAGGTACCTTCAGACCATAGTCTATCGGCGCCTACCACTCTCAATTTACAACACTTGCTGCTTGGTAGAAGAAAAGTTGATGAAACAAAGCCAGCGTTCATAGGGTACGCCGAGGCAATTGAGGAGAAACGTAACGTACAGTTTAAGTCCTTCAACCATTCACCGTATGCCCAAGGAATAACAAGCGATAATTTGTTCGGCGTGATCAAGTACATCTGGAAAGAACTCAGACTCAGGGAGTGCATTTCATCTTTGACGAAGAATGTCGATGGCGGGTCATATTTCCTTGGAATTGGCGAGGGTCTCGCATCTGTGAATAGCAAAAGGTACAAGACAAAGAAACAGGAACATACTGGAGTTCGTATACCACCTAACCTGCATAATCAGTTTAAAGGTGAACTAATAGACTTCATCACTAAAAACGTCTTCATCTACCCCAGTGCTGGCGAGCCTCTAGAGAGCCTTGTAGATATATCCTTCCACGAGTTAAGGGACGGGCTGCATATAGTTGAGGTTGCCGTCGGTTGTAAACCTGGATGTGTCTTCTATGACAAGGACGGACCAGAAGCATTTACAATCAAAGATGATGGGACGATGAAAAGGTTACCCTTTGAGACGTGGATTAAAAGCCTGGAAGAGTTCAATTCAGCGGGTGAGATAAGCCTATAGCAATCGTTAAAGCTGTTTATCTAGTACTAATCTAAACATAACGGCTAGCAACATTAAAGAGACATCATTTCTATGGAAATAACGCACTCGCAGTCCCTCAAACTTCGGATATACTGAATTAGTAATATGTAAATTGGTGACTAGTAAAGTTTGCATTAGCATTAGCCGTATATCGTAATTCAGTGGTTAGTATCTGTCCACTGTACAGTTGCTTTCGGAATGGCTTTACCTTAGCTTTCTGCATGTGTACATATCGAGACGCCACACGTCGCCACACGTTATCAGATATCCGCCTTCATCTGATAATTGTTTTCCTGGCTTTTCAAATATGCCCACACCCTATCTGTATTGTGATCACAAGTTACCCGCGGAATTCAGGAAAAATTGCGATGCTTCCAGATTTCGTCAGTTTTCGGAGATTATTGACGATATTTTTGCTAAGGCTGATGGCGGTTATTAGGCATTGTGATCGTAATGAGGATGACGAACATTTATTTAAGGAATAAAATAAACTCAAAGTCACGCGATAAAAAATTTTGAATTTTCATTTAAACTTCTGAATATATCGCACCAGTCAAGAACCAAAACGTTAGCGTTTCCATTATGTCGTTCCGAACTTTAATGATAATATCAATATTATTTAGATTTTGTTATTTACGTTTCAAAAGTCAAACGTTCTCTTGTACTTAAGTCCTTGTGTTCTATCTAGTGCGTAGTTGCTACGTTCCTTAGTATTTTGTTTCGTTATTGCAGAGTGTGCGGCACCACAAGACCATGAAGAAGCACTCTAATAGAGAAGGTAATACATCATACAGTGGATACTTGATACATAGATGCCTAGAGATATTCAAAGGTTATGCTTGCTGCGTAACAACAACAAACATAAATCCGTTATTAAAACTGCTATGACCACCTATGATAATTGCAAGCAAATTTATGATGAAAATCGAAAAGTTATTCATAATGCATTTGAGGAAAAATATACTAACTGTCCATGTAAAAAGTGTGTGATAAAATATTAACTCGTCGTTCCAGTTGTTTACAGTCGACAAGCGCAATGGAAGGTTGTAACTTGGCCCAGCAACTCTCCCTTTAAGCCAAAAATACGACAAGAAGAGGGCACGTTTCTTCAAATCAAGAAGCACATACTGAAAGAAGGTAAGAAACTAGGTCTGGTCAATATCAATGTTTTTACTACCGTGCTTGCTTGTTTTTTCCAAAGCGATGTTGTCATCATTTAAGAATCAGATTGTCGATAGATGAGGGTAATTATTAACTTCCGATATTGTCATAGTCACAAGGATCGTTGTTGATTGGACGAAAGAAGCATGAAGCGACAGACGGCAAAAAGAAGACAACGCTTACTTTTTGGGGCTTCCACTTTTGTATTCATTCTGCAGACCCGACATAGCTTTTCTGAATAAAAAAACAATATAATATTGTTTGGAAATATCACATTCAGTAGTAATCTATTTGATCTAATGATGCATTTTCATTTAAATGTTTCATTTATGTTTACAGATCAGCTAACAATCTATCCATCAGCCAAAACATACGGTCGGGATCAAGACCTCCTGAGAAAGCGTCTTGACGAACGAAGCCGCCATTTCAGTCTTGGTCTCTGCTACATTTCAAGATCCTTGATCGTTCTGTTGAATCTTCCGAAGAAGGATATTCCAGAAGGTCAAATGTCAGATGTGTTGTACTGCCCTCCAAAGGGTCCAACAATGGTCCTGTGTGTTGTGGAAAAGAAGACTCCAGAATTGAATAGATACGTGCTGTGGCTTACCCAGAGGACCATTCTGCAAATCCGGAAGTTCACAGATGAACATTTCAGTGCCGTTTATGGACTCCTTGACAAAGAGGATCTTGACTCTCAGCAAAGCTTTGACAGCAGACTCTCAGTGATAGTGAAAAAAACTTCAGCTCTGTGCAGTTCTAAGTCTCTGTACATGAATGAGCAGAAATGCATAAACGTCACTTCCGCCTTTCTCGCCGCCATTGCGGTGAACGATTTACCTTCTGCTGAAAAAGACGGGGCAATAACATCCGAGCTAAGTTTTCTGTCATCACGTCAGTTCTGTATCTTTGTTGAAAATCTCGATAAGGATGAGGTATGTGTACCAGAGAGTTCACTCGATTTCACTCTCGAAGTAGCGAGACGGCTGGAGAAGAAGGGAGAAACGCTCGTTGCTCTGGACTGCCAGCAGATGCAACAACTTGAATCATCTATTGGGTAAGTGTTTATCATGACGTCATATTTCGCATTTCTTAATAGTAAATAAGAGTTGCGTGAGCTTTCAGGGCGAAAGTGATCATTTAATGTTTGGTTTTACTATGAATTTGTCACAATAATAATTGCTGCGTTTAAACTGAGTGAAAACGAATGGATTTTCGTCCATTTTTTTGCTAATAGCTAGTATCCACTGTTCAATTTGAAAAATTGCCAACCGCAAACTTTGGTACTTTGGCGATCACGAATCATGACTAAACACCATTGTAATGTCTATGTTTTGAAATTTTAGCATTAAAATGGTGATTTTAGAAACACTCGGATGATAATTTTACACCATTAACATGTTTGACATGTAAAGATAGATATTACTGTATAACAAAAAATCAAGATCTATATCGCTGCGACTATTCAAAGGCATGATTTTCGAATATGTTTGGACTAATGAGAACTGTTCAATGCGGTGTTGGATTTTATGGACCAAACACAGTCAATAGTACACAAGCAATAAAATCGCTACTATGCACGCTATTTCTATTGTTGACGAAATCCATTAAATAAGGTATGGTCGTCAGGATATAAAAGCTGCTTGAAAGGGTGCTGGAATAAAGAGAAGACACATTTACCGAATTTCCCCTTATAAGCGCAGGGTCTCGAATCCGGGATTCTAATAAGCGGCGGGGAATTAGCAAGTGTAGTTTCGAAATAAGTACCTAGTGTAAAGCATTAAATGAAGATCTCATGCAATAAGCACCGTAGGTCAAGGGGGAGTTGATTAGAAGTATTACGGTAAATTGATTCGGGTATTCGTTAAAAAAAATCCTGCATCGCAGAAATTTACTTTGTGAAGTGTACTGTATATGCTCTAAAGTGCCGGTTCTACGAGAAGCGCGGGTCGCTAATAATCGCCCGGGCTCTTATTATTGGTTTTGCAGATCAGTGTTAAGCCATTTGATCTCTTGCTCATAGCCAAATCGAATTCTATACAATTTGAAAGTGACGCGGTTGAGTTTTGGATGTTCATCTTCATGCGCTCACCAAATTTGGAAATCATCAAGTAAATGACATTTTCAGACAGGAGAGCATACCTTTCTGGTTATGATTGGTCGGTAGAAACCGTTGTTTTTTTGTAAACTTTTTTTATGAGATTTAAATTCGTGAAAATAATCAGTAATCAGTTATGATAACATTTACTACCCTCGAGAAAATGTATGCATAAACCTCGCTCTCGCTCAGGCATTACTAGATCATAAGATTCTTGAAAGTCAATTGACACATTTTCTTACGTTTAGTCACTTAATCTTATTCATATGATTTACTAAAAATGAAGTCAAAGATGTCAGGAATATATATTTTCAATATAAATTCCCATTCCAGACAGGTGAAGTCGCGCATCTCACATGTCGTCCCAGCATCCCAAGTTGGGCCTCTCTGCGATGGCGGTAGGCTGGAAAAGCTTCAACACTTTGTTGCGAGCAGGATTGAAGATTCAGACTTCAAGAAACTTCGTGCTAGCAGGGACAAACATAAACTTGTTGTGTGGAGATTCTCTTGTGAGTATGAGTTATTATTGAATAGCCACAGTTCTGTTAGTCGGTTGAGCCCGGATATTGTTAACTAGTTCTCTGGCTCAATCACGCGTTGCAATATCTGCAGACTTATCACAGTTTCTGGTCTCAGATGAAATACTAAAGTATCTCACCTTCTTTAATAATATATATTACTATGTTTATATCTCTATCTATGATATGGCGCCTGTGTGGATTTCGGCATGTAAATTTGATTGGAACAGAGACATATACACATCTATGAAGAGACATGATCCTGTGATTGCTTCAGGTCCCGGGCAGGAGGCGGAACAGGAGGCTGAGCTGGATCAGGATGACAGCGTTCTCGATCTGCCTGACGATCCTGACTCCTGTGAGTTATACATACTTATACAATACATTACAACTTACTACCCGTATTAAAACTCTATAGAGCGAGGGAGACATACCCTTTTAAACGCCGAAATGCGTTAATGCACGTGCTTTTCGGAAAAGTCGGACAGTTCCCGGTTACATGATTTGATACGTATTCAATTTACCCGGTACTTATCCCTATGATATCTTTATAATGCCCGATAGCGTGTTTGTATCGATGTGAGGTATAATAATAGAGGATTAATTAACGTTGACGATCTACGATTGGTGATTTTGAGAAACCACACAACCTCGTATATAGTAAGGTTGTGGACGCTGAGAGTCAGGGAAAGCCCTCGAGTGCATCGCATCCTCGGGTTTGTCCTTCCAATTAGGATCTACAACCTTAACATATCCTTGACGTCATGGTTTCTCCTTATAAACTGAAGTCCCAAAGAAAGTACACAACAACAGATGTTCGTATTCTGACATAATTTTTCACCAAGTATAATTTTTAAATGTTTTATTCCAATGTAACGAATGGAAACAATGAAACCATATCGCCCAAACGCAACTTGGGCATATCGGAAAAGATCAGAAATCACAATTGTTTTACAGATATCACGATATTTTTCATATCCACATGAATTGGACACGCTAAGAGTATTAAAAGCGGTGAATTCGATCATTCACTACAATCACTACCTGTGTTACGGAAAATGAATGAAAAAATGCCACGTTTAACAGCAGCAGAGCGAGAAAGAGTCATCTGGTGCCAGGACGTTTGATTGCACCAGTAAACGGTCATTCGACTCCTACATCGCCTTATCAAGACTGGACAGACATCTGACCGTTCTAGAAGCGGAAGACCGAGGGTGACAACTGACGAAGAGGAGCGATATCTGCGCACACCACATCAGCGCAACAGATTCGTTACCATGACGTCAACGGCATCGACGGCGTTTGGGCACTTTATTAGCAGGAACACTGGACATCATGAGACGTCTTCGAGCTACCGTTTTTCGGGCATGTCGACTGTTCCGCTCCGCTGTACCCTATGGCTGTGGCAGCATCATGGTCCGGGGCGGGATCGACGGCGACCAGAAGACAAATATTGTGACAATTCACCAGACCCTTACAGCCCAGAGACACAGGGATCAAGTGTTAAAGCCTGTGGTAGTCCAATTCTTACAGATGCAGCAGCAAGGAAAGATTTTTTTCAACAGGAAAACGCATGCCCACATACCGCCATGATCACCATGGACTTCCTAAACCGACAGAGATTTTCCCTTGGAAATCACGCTACCCTGTCTACTCACCGATCGAGCATCTATGGGACCATTTGCCCCACCAGTCACCAGAAAAAACCTGGAACAGATACAACACGAAGAGTTGCAACGTATCCCGAATGACGTCATCTGACGTCTTATCTTTTCCATGAGAAGACGTGTCTGTTCTTGTATTGTCTGTAATGGGGGTCACACCGATACTGACTCCACTATTTATGAAAATCATACAACGTAATGTCGCCCGATCTGTCCATGTTAATTTCAAAATATAAACTCAGTGGATACTAACAGATATTGAGAAGTGATGTGTTGAACAAAACACTCCAACACTGTCCTTGCAATGTTTGAAAATGGTTCACTATTAATATTAAACATTTTTGTTCGAAAGTTTGTCCTGTTTTCTTTTATAATCCCAATCCCGGATTGTGTACTTTCTTTGTACTTCAGTTTATAATGTTCAAATTTTGTCAAGGACCATATGATCTTTTTTTCATAATAAAACAGGTTGATTTTAATGTATACAAATATTAATGAACATGTGTGACGAACACACAGAGACACATAGTCATTCAGTGATGTCTCATGACAATGCCCGTCCACATCGAGGAAGGGTCGTGGAACAGTACCTTCAAATTGAAAGAATTGAGCGGACTGACTTACCTGCTCGTTCGCCGTATCTTAATGATCTAAGAACATGTATGGAACCTTCTCCAAAAGGCATTCCTATAGACCGTGTGGGTTCAACCAAGCACAAAACAGAACCTATCCAAAAGCAGCAGATTCAACGCCTCATTGACAGCATGTGACGCAATGGCAAGCTGTATTTAGTTCGGGCTAGAGGCACACATACAAGTTATTAACTCGCTTTCGACATTTTGTTATATTCAGATGTATTTACATTCTCGTTCCTGGGTTGTTCACGTGTAATGACAGCGAAATATCTCTTAATAGTGTAATCCATCTTTTATCAGATGTGCGAGATGTTTATGAGTTCTGGTTGAAAATGAAAATGATCTGTACCTTCGGAACGAATACAAAATAAAACTACTTTCGATGGTCTTTAGCAAGGGAAGAAGAATGTGTTCTCGCATATTTGGCAATTCGCAAGTTATTGACAGCGTATGGTGATCTGCTAGATTTTATAATAAATTTGTAATTTGTACATTTAAGGTGTGATTCTCTCAACCTTGAATAAGACAATCTACTTAATTCAACCTCTATTTGGTCGTATCAGTATAGTATATCAATTCTATATCTGAAAAGTTCGTTTGCTATGTAATATTTGTAAGTCTGTATTCAATTCAAAAGAATATATTTTTCATTCATTGTGGAAAACAAGCTTTCTCATTTGAAAGAAAATCCGTTTGGATCGGGATCTCTAATCAAAACTACTCTTGCTTCATTGGATATTTGAAATTTTCCTTTTTGTTCTCTGCGCAAATACATCAAATCTCTGATTCATAAATCATAAAATATCTTTACAGGGATGGACGATGACGAAAGTGACTGTGATGCCCCGCCCCCCGGAAGTCTGATGGGGTCACGCAGTGAGGACGGTTACTTCAGCGACTCCTCCTGTGCTATGGCCTCAGAAAGGGAGGACGGATCAGTTAGTGATACAACCAAATGCCATGACCTCAAAAGTAAGAACATTTATGTAGTCTAACGCCTTCGAGCATGTCATACATAGCTCTTTACATAGGTTCCAAATGAACCTATGACCAAAAAAGCGCTTACAGAGGATATATATTTGAAAATCTGAGTAACTTTGTTCCAAAATCAATGTCAGAAACATGCACTCCGGAGACGTCCTTACCAATAGTGAGACAAGTTATAAATGATTTGATGGAAAGATGCAAACATATTCAAGATGATACCTTTTCTAAGCCTTTTTACCCGCCAACAGATTTCCCGATCATCCGAATTCTGATAAATAGCAACGTTAAATGTACCTTTGTCTAGAGAGGATAAGAAATTCTTTTCTGGACTTTTCAAAGATTTGGCATGGCATGGGCTGAGGGTTGAAGCCATCATTCCGTTGAATACTCGTTACTGAATATACAGTGATTTCTTTCATTATAGAGAGGAGCCTACGAGAGATTGAAGAAGACACACGCTGCACTGTCTCGTCTCACTTGATCTCCACTGTGAAGAAACAACTGAAAGAGCACTCAGTGGTCACCATTATCGGACAGCCAGGCGAAGGGAAGACAACTCTTGCACACCAAGTTCTTTTGAACTTAAATCTGGACGAATGGGACGTTTACATTTGTGAAACACCAGCTGAGTTTCGAAGTATCAAAAAAAGGAAGAAGAAAACTGCATTTCATATCAATGATGCGTTTGGGACAACAAATTTTGAAGCTGACAAGTACAGACATTGGTACAGCGCACTCCGTAAACTTCAGAAACGCCAGAACGAGGATCAGAGTTCAGAAGTTGTTGCAATCTTTACATGTCGAAAAAATGTTTTTTCTCATATGCTGCAATATTCAAAAACATTTGCTGCAACAATCTTCAACAAAAACAGTGTAATCGATGTAAACAACTGTAAAGTCCTCGACGATCCAGAAAAAGAAAAACTTCTTCGGCGTAGAGGGCGTAGAGGTTTCTCCGAAAACACGTTGAAACTGATGTCACCATTACGGTGCAAATTTGAAAAATCAAGCCTTTGGAAAGCACAATCTCCAGAACTATTCGACGGGCTTGACACTGGAGAAGCCATAACTGTATTCTTGGGAATCCTAGTTGAAAAGCAGAAATATGAAAGCATCTTCAAAATCATAATCCATCAAGGTTTCGTACCTTCTTTGGGAGACATCTCAGAAAAAGATTTGACCAATTTGGTTACAAATGCAGGTTTACCTAAATTGCATTTAAACCAAACGGTAGATGCCGTTACGAAAATGGTGAACACAGTCCTTAAAAAATCAGATAGTGGTTACGTCTTTTCAAACAGTTTGATTTCAGATTGTATTGTAAAGATCTTCACATCTAAGGATCCTTCATGGCTGGTGCAGTTCTGCAGTTTAGACTTACTGCGGTGGATAACTATAGAACAGATAAAAGAGAGATCAGACGGTAGATATGCCATACACCTTAACACTGCCTTCACGGACCTTGTGGGTGAACGGCTACAGAACGAGTTAAAGAAAGGAAATGTTCGCTTTGTTTTGGATCATCCATTGATGCATGATCCTAACATTTGCAAAAAAATGCTGTCGTTTCTTGAAGAAGAGAATATATGGAGGTTGAAGGACTCTGTTACAGGTGAGAAGCTTCTTCAATTACTTCCAGTTGCAAGAAATCCCAGATTTGATCAAATTGTTCTTCAAAGAGTCAATCGGTCTACAGACGTATTGAAATGCTTGAAGACGTGCTGTGAGTTTAACAACTCTGAACTTGTGAAGGCAGTGTCAAATGCACACTCTGACCTTTTCAAGAGGAATATCCGGGCCATCAGCCGACACTGGCGTATTTGTGCTCGTTTAAGTTATACTGAGGTGTCGGCAGTGTTGTTGAAGTACGTTGACGTGAACAGTTCTGGATCAAGTGGAAACACTGCTCTTCACTATGCGGCGAGCTCTGGTAATGTTGAACTGACTAATCTGTTGGTGTCAAGTCCAAACGTTGATCTCAACTTGAAGAACAAAGCCTGTGAAACTGCACTTGTGAGAGCTCTGTACTCGAAGCATGAAGATGTTGCACAGTTGCTCATTAGCAGTTGCACTGACACAAACCAGCGTGATGGAAACAGGCGGAGGACTTGTTTCATGATAGCTGCAGCCAATGGCTTAGTTGGTCTTCTGGAACAGTTGTTTGATTACCATGATAGGTTAGAGGAATCTGATGCTGATGGCAATACTGCCTTACACTTGGCATCTATGAGAGGTTGCAAAGCCACAGCAGAATTTCTTGTTCGTAACGGGGCTGATGTCTACCATTTAAATAATGCCCAGCAAACTCCTCTCCACCTTGTAGCAAAACATGGGCGTCATCTCTTGGTTGATATCTTCTCAAAAGCATATTCGCAGTCCAGTGAGAAAGGATCTCAATCTGAAAACCTGAATCAACCTCAATCAAACTGGTTGATTCCATTGCAGGCCCTGTTCCGAGCTGTGGCTGTGGCTAAACGGTTGTGGCAAGAGCGTCCAGTTGAAAGAAAGTATGAAAGATGCACAACATTCGAGGCAAGAGACATCAATGGAATGACACCTTTACATCTTGCAACCATTTACAACAATCATATTGTTGTATCGGGGCTGTTAAACAATAAACACAATGTGAACGATGTAACAGCAACAGGTGGTCGTACTGCTTTACATATTGCTTCGCATGCAGGCAACCTACACATAATCAACACCCTTATCAATAATAACGCTGATATCAACGTTAGAGACGAAGACGGAAAGACACCTCTGCACTATGCTATTGCTTCCGGACAGCTGAAAGTTGTAAAAATCCTTAAGGCTAATGCTGATGTTGAAATAAAGGACGAAAATGATGAAACTACTCTTGACAAAAGTTCACAGATCAAGGAGTTGAAAGACGTGTGCAAGTCTATTGGTCAGGATTCAATTCGAGAAAAAAAGTCTATGCAGGCAGGAAAATCCTTGAGGAAGGGGAAGGAAGATTTGCATGATAGATATAAATGTAATAGAAGTGATAGTGAGTTCACTTCCAGCGGGACTCGAAATCGGGACCTCCGAAAGAGAGTCCTACATTATTTCACCCTGTCACATAAATACAAGATATTGGTGGTGGTGCTTTGTGTAGTGATTCTACTCTTAGCTATTATGATTGCCAAGTTCATGTTGTACACGAAAGCAAATTCGCTAGTTCGGTAGGGGTAATGAAAACATTCACCCATCATACATTGAAATAAGACAACGTAGAATATTTACAATAAGTTGTTGACAATATAGTTCTGAAAGCTATGGATAGCTACCTAGAATCTGAATATGATAAGCACGACAGAAGACATTGACTATCGCTTCGTGTGTGCCTTTTCATATTATGGTTACATCTGGGTTGCGGGTCGCGAGGAACATTGTTGCAAGTTTCTTAGGTTTCTATTTAAGGGTTCCTTACAATAGAAACAAAGTTTTTGAAGACCAATGCCTACTATGTTCTTTTTTGAACCCTTCTTGTAGGACCCAGCAAACCAACAATTGTACCCCCTCTCCATGTTTTAAACAAACTGATGAAATCTATAGGATGTGCCGAGTCCAGGTCCTCAACATATATATCTATGTTTCAAGTTGTCCGAACGCGTTTGCGTTTCAAACGAATGATGCCTATGATTGGTTCTCTAATAGGCTGTTTACGTTAAAAGGAAATGCATTGAAATGTGTTTCTGAATCAGCTTTAACGACTTTCAGAAGTAACAAATAAAGAAACATATTTGTTTTATCATATGATTCCCCAAATGTGTTTGGAGGATCTGGATATGCAACCGGAAGTCTGCCATGTTGTTTCCTCCACAGGGCGATGTTATGAGTACCCAAACAGTACCATCTGAACTTGTTCACATAACGTGCACATAGACTAGTGACACACTGCTTTTATTCAGTATTATAGAACTTCAACAACCCCAATCCACATCTGACACGAGACAATCATTGCAGTCTCCTTCCAGTAAGTACTTGGAGTCCGAATCCTTCGACAATGAAGCCTGATTTGCAATAACGCACTGGATGTGATAATGTCATAAGGTCAATATATCATATTATCATCCAAAACTCTGTTCCACAGGAGATATCGCTTGTGGAAGATCAAGCGATATCTCCTAGGAGATATCTTTTTGGCAGTAGATTTTGAACAATGCCCCTCTGACGTCAAGTATATGACATCACAGTTGTTTTACATCATCAAGTAATGACATCACAATGCTATGACGTCATAAACACTACGACGTCACAATGCTATGACATCACCGCACTTGGAGTCTTAGGGCAGCAGGGTGTTCAGTAATGTTCATTTGTCAATCAAATGTAATGAAAAATTATTTTGGATGATAAATAGAATCTCACCTTCGTGTCTTCTGATATCAAATTTATCAACACTTGTTGATAAAAGTAAAATATCCTCGGCAAGCCTCGGATATTTGTAACTTTTATCAACTCGTGTTGATATATTTGATATCAGAAGACACTTGGGTGAGATTCTCTATTTATTTTATGTCATGACGGCATATTTTCTCAATATTGATTTTAATTGTGATATAGATTATTTACAAACATATTATTTTTTCATCTATGAATATACTTAAGAACATACTGGGGTTTTTTCAACCATTTTTTTACATGAGTATACACACGTAATAGACTAAGTATTGTTCATGTTTACCATCCGTCTTTTTTCAATGATCTTATTCAAGTTATATTCTTACAACGATTTTACATTCCAACATTCATATCACAATAGGAGAACACGCTTAACTTATACAGTCCTGTTTTTTTAAGACTAATCTCTTTGTAAAGGAAATCCTTTCACTCACATTTGAAATAATCCCAATCGCTGTGCTCGATGTCTTAAGGTTCACATGTTGTTATCCACTTATTAACTGTTTTCAGATGATTTGTTTTTTATTTTGTTGCAAATCTTGTAACCAGATCGAACCTATCACTCGTAACTCACTGTTTCATAGGGGTTATGTAAGGTGAACTTGTCTCTGATCTGTCACTTTCCAAACATTCAAACAATCGGCATCTTGCAAAATCAGGGTATAATAAATCCGCTCTCGCTCCTTCCTCATACCCTGATCTCTTTGAAGCCAAAAGCCTCGTATCGCTAGCTATCTAACCAGCCAATTGGACGACTCGCATTCAGCAACATCGGCACAACCCGGATTCCATCCGTTGAGTTCAAGCTATTAGCTTCAAGCTCCTTAATTAACGACATTTCATTGGCTGTAAAATTAACAGTTGATCATAACCACAAATATCAAGCCGCCAGTCATACGAGGGTTTTAACCCGAAAGAGATCAGGGTAAGGAGTGAGGGCGGATTCATGTACTCTGATTTAGTAGGATGAACAAACGCAGGCCTGCTTCAAAATCAAATAGTTCCGAAGTTTTCCTAACCTTGTCGCTGATTGGCTGGAAAGCAAAGGTCACCTGTAACGATCACAAGAAATAGGACTCAGATCAGATACGAAGCGAGGTACGGACGATAGGTTCGATCTGAGTTGATTAAGACTGATTTCGTGATAAGTCTCTCATTGTTTTTACTACTAGAATTTCACTGGTAAGATTTACCTTTATAACCCTTTCATCACGGGTTTGTAACTAACATCATTTACCAAGTCATAGAATATATAAGACAGATACAAATATGAATGAAGCCAGTGATTTATTATTGTAAATATATTGCCATATTTTATATATTTGTTTAAGTCTGTTTTATCACATTAAAGACATAAATATCCAAATCTTTACTTATCTATTCTTTATCTATAGTAAATGTACTAAAATGATTTAGAAATAAGCGGTAACAACGTTTGAAAGAGAGAGAACCCTGAATAAATCATTTTGGTAAGTCCAAAAATATATTTTGAAGTGTGACACGGAACAGACCATTAGGTCATTATGACCATTATTATCAAGTTCATACAGGTAAGGTCGTGAACATCAACTTGGACCCACTGTGTCCGAATGACAAGATTCCAGACTTGAAGACAGGCACTCTATGGAGAGCGAAACTCCCTGCTGAATACCGATTCGGACATGACAAAAGTTTTTGGAGTTGAAATATGACTTGAAATAATTCCGGGTAACTGCTGACAGCATACATTATGTAAAACTTCTTAATGCCTTTATGTAAGAAAGTTCAATTAGCTGTATTTCCGAGAAGTTAAACCTGTCCATAGTGTTTGTTTGATGTCTAAACAGAAGACAATCTACATCTTTGGTCCTTCAATACAACGCGGGTTCATAGACGGGATGATTTCGTTAACACGGTGGCATTTTCGGAGATTAAACAATTAATACACATGTTTACAACTACAAAAGCTTAACTTTCCTCATTTTCAAATGTTTCCCGACTATGCTTAATTAGCGTCATTATTTGATAGTTGTTTTTAAAAGTGAAAAAACGTGAATGTACAAGACAACAATCACAAAGCGCATGATTGGTTAGGACGATATGGCATGGCAGGTCGTGATTGGCTATTCAAACAGTTTGCCGTGCGTTTTAACGCGAGTTGTTTTTAAATGCAATTTGAGTCATTTTCTTGGGTAATTTGCAAAAACTCAAGTATATGAGTTCGTCTTAATTGTTTTAAGAACCTTTCTTGTGAATCCCCCCCCCCCCCCCCCTTGAGGTTATATGATATTTAACGTCATCAAGACAAGGTCTACGGCGACAGTTACGGGGTTTGGCTATATTGTTCAAACGGCTCTCTCACCTGACAACAATTTAAAATGATAAAAAAAACCATGATATTTATTAAAATTGTTTCCTTTATTAAAATCGATAATGTACATGAATAATATGAAAAGAAAGACAAGCTTAAAATTTAATAAACACCATTTTATAAACATTATACAACCAAATAAGAAAACAGTAACAATATTCCAATATTATTGCACAGGTAGTTTTCCTTCAAAGTTAACTTTTCCTTCTATTGAAACGTTTGGATGTTAACGAGAAAAAACAACAAATTATTCTCTCAATATATTTTACATTCAAACTTTTTAGGATGATAAATGAGCAAGAAGTTCATAGAGTTGCGTAGTTAACACTTGACAATAAACAAAACAGAATAATCTACTACACACATAACATTCTATTCTAATTAAAACGACAACATGCACATAAACTGTTCTTGAGAGATGTTACTGACTCCCTTCACCATTGTTATACCATTTTACGTTTATAGTTGTCATGTTTTTAAATGTACCAAAAGGTTCATTCTTAAACAAATCAGATAAATCATTAACGAAGATGAACAACTTTGTAATCATTTCACCAAATGAAGATCTTAAAGTTTATGATAACAAGGTGCAATCTCGTTGATTGTTAAACAATTGCTTACAGGAGTTGAAATATGTTGTTTCAAAATCGACTGCGAAAACTATCTCATATAATATTATCTACCCTTAACATTGAAATTGAAATGTTCAGCAACAAAAATATTGCTCCCAATCAAGCAAGAAGGAAAAAGAATAGCTACTGTAGATATTAGGCCGTAAATAACGATTACACCTTTTAAAGTTTGTACAGTTTTGATAACTGTTATATTATGTATGTGCGACTATCAGATGTATAAATAGAGTAAGGCAATGAGTTTAGTAATCAAAAGCGATGATTACTAAGTTACTCGTCCTTGGGCAGATCTTCGGGTCCGTCAGCTGGGAAGTGTGGGAACCCATTGGCACTGACGACTTCCGGGTCTTCAAACTGGATGTCGTCGAGCTCAAGGTCAAGCGCCTAAAAACATAAAGGTTTTGGTCGATAGAATAGTATTTAAATTTAAGTCTAAGCTGTTTTTTAAATACTTACACTAAGTGAATGTGTTCAAAGGTTGGCTAAATTAGAAAGCACGTTCTTGCTAGTGTTATAGATCCAAGAACTGTAAATATGATCTAATAATAATAATCCATCGACAAACCCGAGAACCCTAGAACTTTATATATGACGAGTAAATCCATCGACAAGTCCCTTTGAATTGGTTAATCAAGTTATGGTTACCTCATGGTCACAGGGTGCACAAAAGATTGAATATTGTAGTCCAGACAGGTTCAATACATGTTGTCATGACTCTTCTAGATGTTTCTAGGGGCACTTAATATTTTCTTTCAACACGTCTTGTAAACTGAGAGGTATTTATATCCTGTAAGTCCTGATGGGGCGGATGTTATAATAAAATGTTCACGTCTAGGAGAATAGATAACTCATTAATTCTTCTACCCAGTGTGTCAGCACCTTACCATTTATAATCAGTCTATGATCATGCAGTAGATGCCAATATTCCCATATTGGCCGTGTCAAATCAACTGTAAATATGTGAAGTTAAACAAAAGAATTTTAATACACGTTCATTAATATTTTCTGCACGAACATTACTGAAGTCGTACTTTCATACAATATGCGTGTAAGATACAAATTAACTTCCGTGTTAAAAAGCTGTGTTTTTATGAAAACTGAAATTCTCATTGAATGAATAAGATTTAAAATAATTTAATTTCAATAATTATTGATTTTTAAAACATGCTTACATGAGATTGAAATCAGTTGGCAAATGGTATTCGCGCTACCGAAAAAGACCAAGGTTACCAGCGTAAAATGGGATCTCTCGACGAATTGTATCTTTTATACGTGTTACAAATACTAGGTTGTTAAATGTCAAGTCAACATAACTATCTGATGAGCGTATCCATATATGAAATTATGATTTCACTCTTATAAGCGGGTGTATCTTAAAATTCTTGCCTTTGAAACCTCGCATCATTAACCACAGATACCGACTTCTAGGAATTCATAAAGCTACAATGGGCGGAACTTCGAGATGAGCATAGTGAAATTGATATCAATTATATTCTCCTACCAACCGTGAATACTTGCAAGTTAATTCACTGGTCGTATGTGTGCCAAATGTTCAACGAATGTGGATTGTTGAACTTACACAAACTCGTTAGTCAGCCCAAGTTTTGATACCGACTTGGTTCTTTGGGAATTTGTGAGCATGACTTCATATCAAAGATCGCCTGTGATTGGTTAAATTTATGACCCAATGGAAACCAAATAATACCAGAGCAGCAGTCGATAAATTTCATAGGATTGCTCTTGTTGCAAGTTTTCCCTAAAGGCTTCGTCTTTTATTGGCAACTTACAATGACATGACAAAATACTGTTTTGAAATAAGGGCTACTTACTGTTAACTTATGTATATTGTATATACTGGACACAATTAAAAGGAAATATTGGATAAACATATGTTGATCAATTAACTCTTATCATCTCAATTTAAAAACCAAATCAAATTAAGAAAGGTTAATTATCTGTTCATTACTGTACTTGCATAAGGCTTATAGAATCATGTAACTGTTTGCTATGATTTGGTAAATCCTATCCTGTAAAAATGTGTATATATGTATTGCTGACTCCAAACAATACATTTTCTTACTTCTGATTATAGAAAGTGCTTCAGAACAGTGCTCTGTGCATGCAGATGACAACACATTACTGTGACATGGATTTAATGAACACAAAAACATGACAAATGATGATATGATTTTAATAACAAATCTGAATTAACACTTTACACTTTTTCTTTTATAAATGTTATCACAAATTATTGGAACAACATGTACAATTAACTAAGAAATCAAATTTTTGAATCAAAAGAAGTTATATAATAAAATTAAAGCATAATTTTACTCTTGTATCTAAAGCTTTGAATTTCAAAAGGTTGTAGAAATGGATGAAATCACTATGCCATATGCAGTTTAAAAATACAAAATGTTTGAATCATTGTAAGAAATTGACAAAATGCAAGAATTATCAGTATATTTGCAAATGGTTGAAACAAAGATGCTCAGATTTTTACCGTCCTACAAAAACATACAAAATTCAAACATCTCACACAAACGTCCATTGAAACATATATTTCCTTAACAGCAACAGATTTATACTAATTCCACAAAAGTCGACTTGTTTTGAGTATTATAGTTCAAGGTAAGTTATGACGACATGTAGCAATAGCACTAGTATCAAATACAGACGGTGTACATCCAACACGTCACTAAACAAGGGAGACTACTCTCGTTTATCTGTTTCTTCACTCATTTCACTCATTTCCACCATCTCTGTAACTTCAGCCTTGCGACGTGGAACCTGTCAAATAAAATCATTACCACTTCAAAGATCTAGCTTGTAATAACTCTTATTAATGATTTACCTTTTAGTGGCAAATTGTAAATAAACCATGTCAAAGTTTAGCTAATGTCATAAGCTGATACCTTTCAGATGACGGAATTAAGATTTATCTTGTAATACCTCTCTTATGAAATATTTTCTACTTCAATATCTAACTGGTAATTATACCTTCCAAAACATTATATGCCAATTTAAAATCTTGCTAGTAAAATTAATTGTTTGCAATTTCTGAATCTACCTTTTAATAGCAAATCTACTTTAAAACAATATCTTTTAAAATTGACCAATTCTCCCTTCACAATCTGATTTGTAAGTAAAACCCAATAATAAGCTAATAACCATTTCAAGATTTAGACCGTCGGCCTCTATCTTACATCTAAATAATTTCTAAGAATACCCCTCTGACTACAAATTATCATTTTCAAATTTACCCTTCTATTTTGATCTCACAAATAAATATTTATTACCACATCAAAATCTAGCAACATTACAAGTCTAAACCAAGGATGATATAAGCTATATATAGTGAAAGTCAGATGAAATATCATTATTATCAATGCAACGTCACCACTCTGAAGTGGTCCTAAATTTATCCATAATTCATTTCCTTAAGTAAAAAACTCTTTTCATTTTCTTCTACTTTCAGTTCAGCAAGAAATGATCAATGTGAAGTTGTCACTGTATTACAAACTTATTTCCCACATGAATACCTTCAAGTGATTGAAAATAGATTTAATCACATTCTTTCAGAAATTTACAACTAATCAGACTACATTCAAATTAACTTTCAATCTTTCCAAAACCGTTATAATCAATCTGCAATGTTTTAATCTTATTATTAGTTATTATTTGCACAATCTAATTTCCACACATCACACAAACCTATTCCACAAACTCAAACCCTTCAAAGACGGTAAAAATCTAAGCACAATGATAACCCGTGCCAGTGATTTTCATCCATTAATGAATAAAGGTATCAATGAGAAAGATAAGTGAGCAATGATGAATGCTTTAGGGACTATTGAAGCAATGGAAAACACAAAGCAGCGAGACTTGTCCTGCACATCGGCCATTTCAAGATTTATGCCTTGCTCATGCTTAACATTAAAAACCTAGCTCAACATGCCATGCAAAATACTCTTTATAACAACATGCAAAACATGCTTCCCCTATACGATATAGCAGGGAATATAACTATAACTAAACTAGAAAAGATAAAAGAAATGCGAACTAGACTTTAGCTACTATGAGACCTCAATGAAAACTTTTCTTAGAACAAATGATCCAGAAGTTACAGGCACTTAGTGCTTGTGGACCCAGTGTGTCAGGGGCAGATAACTCTTGTTAGCATGTTGTGAAAGACTTCAAAAGAACAGTAAGTCTCATCAATTCTTTGTGAGAAACATGTAAAACTTGAGAAACTTGTAACTCATTTACTACCTAACCAATTTAACTGCTAACAAACAGTCTCAAAACTAAGAAATCTTGAAATTAAGCTACTCCAGATGTCAGCTGTGAAATTTGTGTCACATATCTTTTTCAGGAGAAAGCCTGACAATATAGACTAGCTGGTAAGGAACATTTTTAAGTAGTTAAGACTTAATTTCATTCCAAATACAAATTGCTGAACCTCCGCTCAGAAATAGGTTCCCTCTTTCTAAATGTTTTCTTAGGACTGATCATGATTTCACTCACTGTAACATAACAAAATTAGAAAACTGAATCAAAAAGTTTACAAATGTATCACATTCATCTTAGATGATCACACATCTGACAAATGTCCTACTTTAGATCACGATCATTTCTATTATGCTGTACAATACCTCAAAACAGAGACATTTCAAATATCAAAGAACAAAATTCAGAAAGAATTCACTTGCTCAGATCACTAACCCCCCAAAAGACTGACAGTACTACACTTAGACCTCCTAACAGAGACTTTTCAAACTAACAAAGAAATTGAATCATAAACATTTTAACCAAAGAAACACTTTTCCAGTAATCAATTTAAAAAAATACACAACAGTGTTAAACAATAGCCATAGATAGAATGCTGGTAGTATGTAGGGGCGTAATTAAACTTTTTGCCTGGGTCTACCGAAAAACAAAAGTCCACCTCAAATTGAAAACTGACAACCGAAAGGATACATGAATCATATTTGGATTTCTGAGGAGTGGACAAGTCAATGATGCATAAAAGACTGAAGCAGACAGACTACAAGCGCTAGAGGAGAGGGAAGGAGGGATAGTTGTACAGGGTTGCACGTACCAGCCAGTTCAGAGGGGTTGACACGAGCATGTCGGCGGCAAAACTCAGAGCTTCCTGTACATAACTCATCTTCTCTCGGCTCTGTTGCAGAATCCAGGCTGGAACATCTTCGAAAGTGGAAGCCTGAAAACAGGATTTGAAGGTTCAGAATAATGGAACAATAGAATCTAATAATTTTTAGTGGGCAACAGGAATAAAAATTGTGCATAGCATAGTTATTGTTTAATTAAGGAATATAGAATGCAAGCAGTTTTGTTAATCAGTGTCATTTCAATGCAAACACAGTCAGTACTGGGTAAACCATGATTATTACTAAGGCAAATAATCAAACAGTGTAAAATATTGCCTTGTAGTGAGTGAGTTATTGTTTAACGCCACTTGGGCAATATTTCAGCCATTAGCGGCGATATTGCCTTGTAATTACTCAACATGCAAAAAGAATATCTACAAATACAATAAGGCAACATAAGCTTGTCAATATACTGAAGAAATAGGAAGGTTTCAAAACATTTTCACTGTGCAAAGTGGATGTTCTTCAACTGTTTGATCTTATGAAATATTACTAAAACCTAATAGGTAACAAGGTATACAAGGAGCTACGGGAATACAAATACACTCATGTAGCAGGATTGTCACGCACCTGTGAGAAAGTGGCGTAGAGATCTTCAGTGTACTTGAGAGCTTGAGCCACGGAGTCGCGGAGATGCTGTGGTTGAGAGGAAACGTACTGGGAGATTGTTGAGGCGCTGTGTCGGATTTGTCTGGTCAGGCGGCGGGCTATCTTGATTGTTCGCTCTTCGATGTTCTGTGAATTTAAAAGTTGAGCAATGTATTTTATTATCAATTATAATGAACTCATAACTGATGTGTTTGGTGTGCTTTTATAACATTCTGGCCAATCATTGACAATTTCTTTTGTAGACGAGATAAATTTCCTGAACAGGAACGAAGAACTTTCATAT
This sequence comes from Phorcus lineatus, assembly GCA_921293015.1. Classification (NCBI taxonomy): domain Eukaryota; kingdom Metazoa; phylum Mollusca; class Gastropoda; order Trochida; family Trochidae; genus Phorcus; species Phorcus lineatus. The sequence goes on along the minus strand of OV121081.1, from coordinate 4,224,839 downwards.
ATAGATGACATTAAGGAATTCAGAATTTAACATTAGAATGAACTTCATCACAAAAATATTCAACTGAAATAACAAAATCTACCAATGAAATATTCAATGAAATATTTCAGAGAGACAACACAACATTTCATATCAGAATCAATCATAGGTAACTTACGGAATGAATATCTGATAAATAGATTACGACACACTTGATCAACAACACACGTCCAACACACCTGTACGGACTCTGCTTCCTCCTTCTCCTCCTCCTCGCTAACGATGCGGCTCCAGGTGTTGGTCACTTTGTCATACACAGCACCGTACCCTTCACCAACTCGGGTCCGAACCTGGTCCAGATTCGTCTTGGCGAAATCAATCTGAAACAGTGGCTTATGGTCAGTTATTGATTCCTAAATATCAAAACTACCAATTATGGGTACATAAACTCAACTGTTTTTGCATGTTGACAATTATACACTGTTTCAAATATATGGGATAGTGAAATTTTACAATGATTTTTCTCTCAATCCATGCTGATAATTTAGTTGTAGTTTTTATTTTTACCTTTGAGCATGAAATAACAATTTGACACAGTAAGCTATGAATATATCAGAAACAAATGCAAATAGAAGATTCAAAGGGATTTAGAGCAGTTATTTGGCTTTCTAAGATTGTTACTGGATACCAATGTATTTATATTTGTATTTATACAAGTAACAGATCGCACAGAAAAAGTATCATTCTATAAGTTATACACACCAGGTCGACAGTGAAGTGAAGCCTGGCCAGGGCATCCTGACTCTTCACCTGGACACCGCGCAAGTCACGCATAGCGCGCTTGTACATGCGGCGCCTCACTTTGGATGTCAGGGTGGTCGCCCTGTACACTGGGTTCTTCTCGGGTTTGTCAGTCTCACCTGGCAGGAGAATCAATATTGTATATTCAGTTACATTCCACCTTTTCCTTTATCTTAATTGTGTTCCAAACTCTTCTACTGTGCAACAAATTCCCAACATGGTCTCAATGATATTTCCAGAAGGATCTCCATTTGGTTCTGATCTTCTTTAAACTTTAAAACAAACATATCTTCAAGATGCAATTAAATAAACAAATGAAGAATCTTATACTGTTGGAATTTAAACAATTGGTGCCTCACCTTCCTCGGGAGGAAGATACTTGTCAACAAGCTGTTCAGAGGTTGATAGCAGGCCATCAATACCGGACGCAGCCATTTTGCCATAGCGGGTGTTGAGGGAGGCATCAAGGACCCCCATACCCAGGTTCTGTACACGGACAACCTGGGCTGTACCATAGTCCTTCACTCCAGTCACAGTGGCTGTTCCCAGTTGGCCCACTCGGGTCACCTGCAGCACCAATAGAGTTAATAGTTTGTGACATTTGGAAAAAGTTGGTGGATTGAAGATTAAGAAGTAACTTGTTACATGTACTAAAGAATTTATGTTTATGAGTCATTGGGTACAGGTCTTGATGATATAGAAGTTTACTTTTACTATTAAAGCAATCACTTATTTCATGCAACTTCAAGGTATGCAAGTACAGCTGAATTCTTTAAAAGAACTAAAGTTCCCATGCATATGTATAAGAAGTCTTACCTGATCCTTGCCCACGTTGTAGACGCCCGCCACGGTGCTGGTGACAGGCTTCAGGTAATCTTCACACACCTTCTTGCTGTCAGCGTACACCTGCCAGGTTAACGAGACATTGTTTACAATATATACAGGCACAATCACTTGATTAATATAGCCAACCATAAAACAAATTTGTGTGCACTTTTAGCATATCATTTGTCGTAGATGCTAACCAGGAAGCACTGTAATCACTATTAAAATTTTGCCTATTTACTATAATTAAGAATAATTAAGAAGAGAAATTTTTTGGTAAAAAAGGAAAAAATAGATAATAAAGAAGAACCAGAAGGACCACTTTTTCACAAAAGAAATTAAATTCATGAATATCAAAAGATTGTAACGACTTAATATTTCCAATAAATAAGTTAAACAGTAGTTGCTTGCTTCAATTTCCTGTCAGACCTGGCATCTGTAATACATATTGCATATTGCATAATAATCAATTAGGTTTATTTAAATTTGTTAATATAGATTGACTGGATAATGAGGAATTTTTTAATCCTTACCTGGTCTGTGGGTTTGACGATGACTGGGTATTTAGTCTCCAACTTATTGAGCTGGTCACAAGCATAGTTGTTCACCATGTCAACTGCAACAGAACATGTGTTGCATGAAACCAAGCAAAAACAAATGATGTTTATGACAAAAGCTTTGCAGCATTAATTACAAATTATGTTGAAGTCAAATTGGCTGCCTGTTTGTGCACATATAAAATTTTCTCATTTCAAAGCCATAAACTTTATGCCATAATTGGATATTTGCACAACTTTGAAGTTAAATGAAATTAATTTTAAGGAAGACAATGATATATGGATGTACAACTTCTTTATTACACAAATTTAGAAATTTAGAACAAATTTTATCATCTATGATCAGTGTTGCTTGTGTCACTTTAATATATATATAAGGTGTCCAAAAGAATATTTTTCAAAACAGCTTTGATCACTGGTATAATACTAAGTCAATCAATCTAGACTTACTCTGAGGCTGGACCTTCTCCACCAGTGGTTTAGCAGTTTGAGCCACGGTGGTTACACTGCTTTCGGCCATGTTGAAGGCAGCTCTGAGAAGAGCATTTTTCTCTTTGCTCTTCTCGTAGGCTCCATAGGCAGTAGTCCAGGCCAGATTAACCATGGGCAGGTTGCCAACTCGAGTTATGAATTGTTGGTCTTCCATCCTTTGTTGTTGTTCCTGTAAGCTTTTCCGGTACATATAATTGTTTCTGTTGACAAGATAAAAATTAGTGTAAAATTGAAATAATAAACCTTAATATATTTTATTTGTCATTTGTCGGTTTGGTTCAAATTTAATTTGAATAAATAACAAAATAGATATTTTGTTAACAATCAGAACCCAATTAAAAGTTCAAGAATTTGAACAGTCAATTTGAAATTTTTTTATACATATAATTGTAGAGTACAACGTAACAAAGAAATGTTAATGTTTGTGAAGCTTGACCTGCTTTGAATTCAAAATATACCCGAAGAAAACAGATCAGTTTGCCAGCAGTAACCACTAGAGTCAAATCTGTACGAACAATGACGAACAATGGTTCACTGCTGTTACAGCCAGGTCCACACACTAATAAACCAAATCAAAATGATTTCTAGAAAATTCCAGAAAGTCATGTTCTAAAACCGCCCACTTTTCCTTGGCCTACTTGAAGTTGAAAATCACATCGATACTTCCCGAAACTGAATGAGGGAACAACCTGAAATCTACTTACCCAAGTACAATCTTTGAAAGCTCAAGCATTTGACTATGACTGTCTAGTCTCGTTCTCACTTATATATAACCCGGACAGACGACCGAGATATTGCAAGAGACCAAAGTCCACCAGCTGGTCAGCACGTGACGCGGTAATGGCGTGTAGCTAAATATAGCAAACGTACTTCCCAGCATGCGCAGACAGGTGCCCTCTGGAGCAGGTCAGAGTGACCTAATGTGATTCGTTTATGATGTAACAGAGAGCGCAGTCTTTTTTACAATACTGATTATAGAAATTAATATACATGCTGCATGTAGTTAGCTGTGGGTGTTCTCTTAAGATAATGATATGAGACCTTTTTCTTCGTCATAACTCTTTTTATTGTTATCACTTAAATAAAATATATGTAAAAACAAAGGAAAACATATTTTTATTATATAATGTAACATAAATAGTTCAAAATGGTTTTAGTCGTGACCATAAATATCTAATATTTGAAACTATATTTTATTATATTTGGTCGTTCCGAATCCTTTTCTTTCTACATTTCAGTTTACAATCGTTTTCCCTTTAACCTATTCAAAGTGTATATTGAAGTGAACTAATTATAATCGTATCTCTGACACGTAAGGGACTTATCTATAATCAGCGATCACCACTTATTAAAAAATATATGGTGTAATGGTACTAATGCACTTTCTGCTTACTGACCTTGTGCCTAGTTTTATCGAATAATCGTATAAGATTACATAAAAGGATTACGATACTAATATAAGCGGACATTTCGCTTCATCAACGAAAATCATGCTAACGCATTTTATCAACTATTGATTATTCTATGTTAAATATACATATTTAAATTTGAGTTGCGAGTATCATTATGTTAAACCCAATGTTCATGGAAAAGACACTCCATGAGTTTAATTTTATTTAAGTTGACTTTCGTACGTGTCAGAACACCAATTATGATGAAAATCGTTCAAAAGATTCAATTACATATTCATCCAAACCTCAAGCATATTCTATAATTAGCAACGAAAATCGAACAACACTGTGATTTGTGTGGCGAACCCGTAATAAAACGTAACATTTACATAAATATTTACTTGTTCTATCTTCAATCTTCTTTCATACATTTACATCGTTAACGTTTCACTAATCGACGTTTCCGGATTTCAATATATGCGACTAAACAATTATTTTTAAAAATAATTATAATTGCGACTCAATACCTTTGTATTGTCATCATTTTGGTGAGTTTGTGCTTCTCGATAAAATGAAACCATTCATAAAGTGTGTCAAATGTGATTCTGACCACCCATGATTTTTTGCTAATCTTGGGAGGACATCTGTGCGTCTATGGATTGACGTGTAAAGACCGAGACTTAAAATAATAATAAAAATTTTCATTTGGCGGAAATCACATTGCTTCAAAGATCTTGCCTTCGTATACCTAAGTATTACTAGTATTCTTGATTTCGCAGTATTTCACAATCGACGGACTCAAAGTGGACTTTGGCCAGACAGAATTAATTAGGACTATCGTGTGCTTTATAGGGTTCATGTGACGTCATACCGAACTGTTGACAAACGACTGATAAGTGTCGTATAGAATAGTGTAGTGAGAATAACACACGTAGGTGTGGTTGTCAAATTGATATACTGTTTTATACAATTAAATTTTCATGTGTAAGGTCATTGGGATTTGTATTGCTATAGACATCTAAATCCAAATATTGAACTCATACAGACAGTTTTGATTTCAAAAGAAAAAATACATCACTGGAGAAATACATCCGAAATCAGGAGAAAATTGAGAGTTGTTAGATTTGTTTAACAAGTCAACGTTTTCTTATATCCATGATCAAATGAGCCTGACAGAAGAGTGTGTATAGAATCTATTTATATATTCAATGGGGTTCGGACGTTCCGTAGGGTAAATCGGGGGGTGAACCCCGTCATGTACATAGCGTGAGTACGTTTACAACCACGAGCTGTCCATGTACGCTACAAGTGTAAGGTGGTGTTATTCAAGTATCATACAGCGGCCATATCTATAAAGGAAATAGGGGGACATGGCAGTGACTAACCAACCCCTTATCAGACTTGTAACCAGCCGTTGAACTTTGGACCCCAGTCAGGTACAGGCCAGTGTACAAAGTGTGACGGGGAGGGAAAGGATCTTTACGTGTCGCTGTCAACACTTTCTGCATGGTGGCATTCATCTCCTATCATGTAGATAGGCTGTTTACTTACATTCTTTGTCAGTCAGGTCCGCTGATATCTGCCCAGTCGAGACTTAATGCGCTATATGTATACTATGTACCTGTGTTCACGCCGGTGTTGACTGAATTCCACTTTTTGGGGGGGGGAGTATTTTCTTTCAATGATCTCAAATTATAATAAAAAGACTTCTAAATCAACTAAATCAATTCATTTCTCATAACCTCACTTTGAAATGTGATAGTTTAATCAGTTAGGTGAACCACAATTAGTTTAATCATAATCGTTTAAGACCTTATAATTGTATATCTAAGACACAGGCCCTCGGATCATTAAATTATTTTTTTTTAAATCAAAAACAAATTTGAGAACACCCTCTGAATCGAATTGTGAATCGAATTGTGAATCGAATTGTACCTCTGTTAAAAGTATATTATTAACAGAGTTACAATTAGATTCAGGGAATGTTCTAAAACATTGTTTTTTAATTTTTTAAAACAATTTTTTTAAAAAGGTTTTTTTTTTAATGATCCGAGGGCCTATGATCTACGATGGATTATAGGTTTTTTAAATGCTTTTAAGTGTGAATTTGAAATAGGAAAATGTCTGCTGGCAAAGCGACAAAACATGACAAACAATTGAATTCATTAATAACAATTCAATTAATAATTAACAAAGAAATGAAAATTACGATGTAGACTAATACAAAAAGATAGTACAATGTCAAATGAGTTACGATAGGCTACCTAAAAATATATTCATCTAGGTCCTTGGTCAGACAGCAGTTGATAAGATAGGTCTTGTCTAGATGATAATTCCTAGATGAATCCGGCTAGTAAATAGGTATTCAAGGTTGAGAACAATTGTTCAGCAGAATGTTCTCAAAATCAAATGTTGAAATCAGCAATGCAGCTGTTGTTAATATCATTAAAATATTTTGACATAAATTCTGTAGATTTTTGTTGAGTTGGCATTTTTACGTGGTTTTTAAACAGTATTTCAGTTATTAAACAATAAACACGTGGATGGACCATGGAGATAGGGATTTCTAGTTCCCATTTGTATGAGATATTTTCTACTGTAGCTTGCACCTTATCACATTCAATTTGGTTAGTGAATTTACTGTTTTTCGAAGACAGTCGTTTTATCATTCTCTCTCCTACTTACTTTATCAATTTTAAAAAATGTTTTAAGCATAGCTGTGAATTCCATTCTCTCCCAACAGAATTAGCTCCGTCATGAATTCCCTATTCAAAGTTATGGCCTAAGTTATTTCCGTAAGCATTCCGAAAAGTAAACTTTATTCGAATATGCATCTTGCACTTTAAGTCTTCTTTACAGAACAAATACGCCTCATGTAGCGCCTGTATCATTGCATGGGTCTGTGTGAGAACAAATATGGTATTCATGCATTCGGTGTTTTCATTGGCTGAAATATTGCCAGGTAGTTTAAGTTGCACTATTGTGTCGGTAGGGGAAACTGCCGGAAGCCCGAAAAACCTACGCATTAAGACAGAGGTTGTATAGGAATTTATGACGGGGCTACCTCTGTTGGGAGAGAATGGTGAATTCATGAGAGCTTTTAATAATTTTCAATACAGCTTTTGATTTTCTTTGTATTATAAAATAAATTTAAAAATTTGCAGAGGTAATAGATATTTCTTAGAACACTTTAATGCCAATTGAGGAAATCTTTAAATTCGTTTAGTTTAGTAAATTTCAAAATGGTAAGTTTAATACAATCATTGATGGGCTTTTTTTTCATTAACTATTACAATGTTGTCAAACATTACATATTGTAATTTTTTCCAAGTCGAAAAATTGTTGTTTTCCCCTTTAACCAGGCCATATAAACCAAAAATAGAGTTGATTTTTTTGGTAGAAACTTTGGTCTGGACTTGTTATTTCGGAATATTTTAATTTGGGATCGGTAAGAAATACGATATGGTTTTATAGATTCTCTTCCTATTCTTATAATGCACCGTCACTGGACAAATTTGGTGATGTTGTATTCACTTGGAAAGCTAAGTATCTTTGACTTGTGAACATCAACAATACAAAAGCTGATGACCTACTGAACCCAGTCCTTTTTTTATTCGATTACATTTGAGAGTAACTCGGCGCAAACGAGAAATATATGGCAACAAAGGGTCCCCTGTCTACAGCCTCTACCAAGTCTTTAATAATCTGAAATGCTCGATGTTGTGAGGGATTGGTGTTGAAAATGGCGTATGCTAGTTAACATTAAGAAGACCAAGGTCGTCCACTTCAGAGCAGCTTCAACAGCTAAATCTACTACAACGTTTGAGATCGGTAATGAGTCCCTGCATGGAGAACATACACGCTTACAGATATCTCGGGTTATGGTTCGGAGAACATCTCGACCTTAACTTCACAGCTAAGGAACTTGTCAAATCTGCAAACAGCTAGAGCTTTTGGAGTAATCATCAGCAAGTTCAAGTCTGTCGGAGGAATGGCGTATGATGTCTTCAACACGCTTTACAGCAACCTTGTACAGCCTATTATCTCATATCTTATAGAATGTTCGGAGGAATGGCGTATGATTTCTTCAACACGCTTTACAGCAACCATGTACAACCTATTATCTCATATCTTATAGGATGTTCAAAACTGGTACAACCGTTGATCCCTATGTTTCAAGAAACCTGAATCGTCCACTCAGGAGCATCTTTGCCAAACTCAGGCGTGACTCTCTCCCCTTGAAATTGAACTAGGCAGGTTCTGCAGACCCCCAATTCCAGTACAAAACCGCTTATGTCGCTATTGACAACTAAATGAAATAGAAGAAAAGATTAATTTCCTTACACTTTGTCCACTTTACTCTGACATCCGCTACAACATCTGGAAAGAAGCCAACATTTCGCCCCAACAGCTCAACCTCTCGTCCCCTACAGAGAAATTCATTTATCTTATACAAAACCCTGATCTTAGCAAATCCCTGGCCGCAATGACCTTCTCGATGTTCAAGCCTAGATTTAACGCCTCACCAGCTTGCCCTTAATTGGTGATATTTTATTATTCTATGATATTATATATGAATATTTTAAGTAAGGTATTTTTATTTATTGTAGTATCGTGTTTTAAAAACATGTGTGAGTGAGTGTGTATATTTTACGATATGCTTGTGATCTAATGATTTTATAATTTGTTTTATTATGCTTGTGGTGTCTCATAGGTCATAATGGCCGGATAATGTACATTACACTTTTAAGTCTGTGTGCAATTGGCTTTGATCTTGTGTACATTATGTGACACTTTAATTAATATTTCTTCTTTCTTTCTTCTTCTTTAATAATCTGAAATGTGACCAGTGTTAGCAGCACTACAAATACCCGATTGGAAATTTTTACCAAGTTTACTAAAATGTCTAAGGATTTTATTCTCCTTTTTATCTATGAAATGCAATCCAATAGCATCTAATGTTTTTTTCAAAGTCGACAGTTAAAAGAAGTTTTATAGGCCCTGGCCTCCTTTCACAAAGGTTATCTTTAACTCCCATTCTTGACCATTGCACTAAGGATACCTTAGAGGCATGGGATTACCTAAAGGCTTTACCAAAGGAGACCCTGGTCGAAATTTTCAAGTGCTATATCAAAGTCTTAGTTGGAGAAAACAACAAAAACAATTTAATCCAATGTCATTATCTTTATTTACAATTATAAATAAATTACATCAACACCTTAACATACAATTCAATTCGCAGAAATTAAAAAATAAACTATTGGCTCTGTAGTTCATCAGGTTCAGCATTATCCAGAATGTATTAACAAATGACATGTTTTTGGCTGTGTTGAATTGCCAACAACATGCAATATTTCAGTGCTCTTTCTAATTTTAAAAGTAAACATAAAAGAATCATGCACCTACTCCAGAATATGATATACTGCTTAATATGCTGTTCATAACTGCTTCATGACATATCCCCAAGGTAAATACTTGGATATTGGCTAAGTCTTAGCATTAAGTGTACAGCACTTCTGTAGAAGTTGAAAAAGCAGCAAGTTTAGTGAGGCACTTAATGGATAAACCTCCTGTTGCCAAATGACTTATGACACTAGTCCCTAATAGAATTAGTAGCCTAATGAGTTAAAAGTAGTCACTGGCTCTGTAACTTATCAGGCTTCATATACATTATAGAAGGGACCACATGGTCACCAAATCTGTAAATTATAAACACCAGAAGCCACGAAGTAGAGTCTGTGCTCAACATTACAGATTTCAAGAGTAAGTTGCTCTAGAGAAGTTAAAAAAAAACCCCGAAAGTCTGGAGATGGACGGATGTCTTGCCATAAGCCAATCAGGCCTTTTTGGCCCCATGAGCACTAAAAAAGACTAAGATTATTTTGATTGTGTTGCATATCATAAATAACGTGAACAAAAATACACAATTGAAATCCATGATACATATATAAATCCTTCAGTGTTCCACGTGGGTCTAACTTAATTGGTAGCAGAGCTCGTGGAAAACATAACCAGCCCTATAAACTATTTGGCAAGTCCTCAAATATGGGGGCTCTTAGGAAAAAAATGAACCAGCAACTTGCAAGTGGACTTGTGGCTCTTTCAAATACAGACGTATAAGTTAGACAGACATATGAAGCAGTCTTATGGGAGAGGCATTAACATAAGCCATATGGCTTGTTTGCCGATCCCTTTCATGTAATAAAATATGTTTAAACCATATGAAGCAGTTGCCACATTTTCAAAGAAATCCAGCCGTAAGTTTGCTTAAGGATATCAGTAGTTTAAATGTCAATGAAGACACAATCTCACCAAAGTTCTCACAACCTGAAGTCAAATGCAATAATTAGAATACAATGAATTAAAAAATACTACATAAAATAAACAAAAAAATCTGCCTCGCATTATTGATAGAATCTACAGTAAGATTACACTGTGCCTTTGTAATAAGTTTCACAACGCAACAATACAGAATGAAAAAGCTACAGCAATCTTTATATGTAGTCTTGGTACCTTACTTCCGTATCTCTCTGAGATAGTTGTATGTACCACACATTTACAGTAATGTATGACCAAGTGTAAGAGATGCATAAAAAATGCAAACTATTAAAAGCAAATGATTTATTTAAAAAAATCTAAATTTACCACTTTCTGTTGGTTTGAAAAAGTAGAGCTGTAACAATAAAGGTATCCTAAGACGATGCCTATCTCATTATAGGGTATATATATATATATATTTGAAAATAAAATACTTCAGACGACACTTGCTGTAGATATCATTTTAATGATGACTGGATGCGTCGCATTTCGACTTGATAACACGTCTTTTCAACAGTGAAAAGACTGTTGAAAAGACATGTTATCAAGTCAAAATGCGACGCATCGAGTCATCATTAAAATGATATCTACAGCAAGTGTCGTCTGAAGTATTTTATTTTCAAATATCTTTTTACTTCATGTGAGACCTTCTTCACCTTTTTACCTATATATATATATATATATATATATATATATATATATATATATATATATATATATATATATATATACATTATAATCTTTACACAAATCAAATTTTAATAAAGTGTGTTCCTCTTTAGAAAAAATTTACTCCTTACCAGTAAAGCTAGATAAGAATAAAGCCAAGAAAGATATTCTGAATTGCAAATTTAATTCATGATCCAGTTCATTTGTGTCGTAGCATACTAATTATAGATCTTGAAGCTCCTTTAGGAGAGCTTCTTCTACTTACATCTTACATTTTTAAAAACATTTCATGGTTTTTACTGGCTTTTACCAGTAATAATATTCTATGTCTCAAGATACACATGCTTTAAATGGATAGATTATATCATGGGTGTATTGTTGTATCGTTACGCTGAAAAGGCTGGAAACAGATGAAACAGAAAAGTTTTGCAGTAAAAAAGACTGATCTGATAAATCCACCAATCAAGCTCTTATTGTTTCAAAACATGGTTCATTATTTAAGTATGGGACAAGACAATAACTGACATGCCTTGTATACAGGTAAACATTTACATACAACGACTAAGTTGGATACATATTCAGCTCAACGCAGGTAAACATTTCAACTAGTCCAACAAGCAAGTCCCAAAGGCTAATAATGAGTTCATGAAAAATAAATATTATGGATAGTTTAATATGGACACTCTTTCTATGCAATGAATTCAAAACGTATATATATTTGTCTCCATCAAAAAACATCTTATCAGATTCTATGTTTCTTCAACATAATGTTGCTAAGCGATCAAAAGGGTTTACCATTATCATGTCAAACTGATAGTTCCTTAATGTAGGGGTCTTACAGGCTCTACAACGCAATACCTAGGTAAGGCCAAACGTGTTAACCACTGCACTTTCTGGTACCCTGCAAAACCAAGCTAATTAGATCAATGTTTCCACCAATTAGATGCATTTGTTAAAATCAAACATTCCAAGAACATTTGGGGGACCTAGATTTCCTACTGAGAACAAACCCTTTACAAACGTAATACTTCACTACTACTACTCTAGAGATGTTAAACTTGAAACTAAGTGTGAAATACCCATATCATACAAAATTAGTATTAACAATTATTTTTACAGAATAAAAACAATTTCATTTTGCATATGTGCATGATAGTTAACTTCCTTAGGGAAAGGCATGAACAAAATGTCTACATACAATGACCATATATGGCACAGCAGTTAACACAAAAACTAATATATAAATCAAATAATCACTTGCTTATTTCATACAATCCGATGATATAAACATTGCTTGAAATGAAAATATTTTTCATGATCTCAAATTAGCTTTTCTTTCAAACCACAAACTATGAAATCATGATGTAGGTACAACTAGATGAGTCATAAATCACTTTTGCAAAGCAATTAAATTGAACTATTTATTCTTGGCGAGCAAAAAGAAGATCATTTACACCAAGCTTTCCTGTCACGTTTACAATAATTTAAGGAGAAAGATTGTTGTGAGTGATGAACTATTTGCCTGGCGTGCATTAAAATTTGCCTTGCAAAAGTGAGCCTATGACTTTAACATTTGGTTTAGCAAGAGAAGATGACAGGTCAGAATTCACACTGGATGGAGTTCTGGGGACTAAAGTTTTATATGCACGATCCCAGCTGGTGGAGAAAAAACACACCAACTTTGTTGAGGTAATTGGATTACATGGAAAAACATGTTTGGGAGAAAGCAAGTATCTATTTTAGCAGTCTCAAATAATCTTGATTACAGATTATCATTGTTGACACACATTGACTCATTTGTGCTGAAATTTCATTTTCAACATCGTCTTCTAATAAACCTGCACATACAGTGTAGGTATTTGAGATGCAGCCATGGGTTGGCCTTTGGCTTGTCAAGCTGTGTACTTACCTCAAGTTGAAAGTTACACTTCAACAAATCAATGTAATAGTCAGCTGGATATCATAATTTATTTTACAATGACCAAGACCTTCAATGTCACCAAATCCTACAATTGGTGGTGTTGGTTAAGTAATTAAAAGCCTAAATACAAAATTATGCAATGTAAAAATTATCATCCAACCTACCAAAACTATTAGAAAAGGGTAATTTTCACAAGGACCTAATTAGATGTAAACTTTTATAGATAGCGCCAATATAATATATAGTCAATATATTGTTTACAAAGAAACACAATTAATTTTGCCGTGAATCTTTTGGGCAATAAAATAAATTGGTCTGTGAACCACCAATGACCCTTGTATACAGACAAACTTTATGACCCTACTGTCAGATTAAAAGTAATTTTGCTCCTGAAGATTTTAATTCTCGTTAAAAAAATGAAACTGTACCTATCATTCATTAAGCAAAGTACAGTGAATAGGCCTAATTTAAAAAAAAGTAAAACTGTGAAAGCGTTGACCACGGAAAAATGTTCAGTGTCAACAACGATGACAGATAGTGTTTTTGTACAGACTAATTTTATGTGATTAAGTTCAACCGACGTATGTAAACTAAAAAAAATTTTCAATTCAAACTTTGACAAAAAACTAGCAAAAGGCACACAAATTTATGCATATTTTTTCTGTTACAATATCAAATTTAGTCTTCTTAAAATGCATTGCCATAACTGACAAGAGATTTGTCCAAGTTTTATTAAATTAATCTTGTGTCGAGCTCTATCAGACAAGCACGATCCAATGATTTCATGTTTATCTCATTTGTGTCTTATTTCTAAATATCCTATCGATCATTACATCAGTGGAAAGCTAATTTAGTTTCAAATTGGAAAAATATTAATCAAGAGCCTAATGTTATGCTAAATGTCAACAAAATACAGAATTGATTACAGGAAACTTGATTTGTATGCTTATTGTATCAACTTTGAAAATTGGGGATAACGACTTTACTATAATATTTTTTTTCATCTGTTCCCATTTCCACAAGATTGTGAAAATTAATTGCGTAATGTGAACTAATAATATTTCAGATTAGTCTATTAGTCCTTTGCTTTACTAGAAATGGAAAGACACATTAACCAAAGACACTAACTCACAGTATTATATTGTCCATGTGGTAACAACTCGCCCTGTAAACATATTAGATATACAGTAAAATTATGGAATTTCAAAACTTCATAATCATATCTTTTTCCTTTGATCATCAAAATAATATGAAGTGTTTACAATATCTGATGAAAGATGTGTTCGGATGGTAAATAATATCTTTCTTTATGAAAACAAAGTAATACAGCCAATCACACGCGTAGTCTGAATAGTTTAATTCATTATGCACAGAGTAGGAGTGGTCAACCTTTTTGGAAAATATTTTTGATAAGTAACATAAGAAGGCTATGAAATTCTGTAATTCCATCTTTTGTGCAAACAAATCAATGACGTTAAGACTTTGACTAATTTGAAAATCAACAATGCACTTTTGGCACATGATCTACTTATTGGAGGTGATTTGAATCTGTGGCCTCAAAATATTTTATGTGGTTGAATGAAAGGAGATTTTACAGTTTTAGCCATTCAAGACAACATCCAAGCGTTCCTGAAGCCGCTCATTGTAGAGGTGCGAGTCTGCGGCGGAGATGTTGCGAGCTGTGCGTATGAGATGCTGATGCAGTTGCTTTTGCTCCATCTTATAGAGACGACATCCCTTACTGAAGAGTTCCCATGCTTTGGATTTCGCATACCTCCTCTTTTTGATTAGGCAGTAGACGATGGCCTGCAAAATGTTCAGGAAGGCATTTTCAAATATTTCACTTGCAATTTTCTTTTTCTTCATCAAGCAAAGCCATAGCTCTAGATTAAACATACATTGTGACAGAGACCATTAGCGTGCCTTCATGATTTACTATACCCGGGAACTCATGCACAGCCTTGGAGAGTATCAACACAAACAAGTACTTTTACATATTGACATAGGAAACATAGACTTGTACAATAATTTTGTTTCAAATCATACCTGTCTTAATTTTTGTATGTGCAATATTTCAGTTATTTTGCGTATGGATAAGGTAAGGACTCATTTAAAACTTGCATTAGGCTGAAATAACAATTTGCATATTCCTGCCAAACACTTGCTTCTTCTGTGAACATTTACATTTTGATATTGATAAAGTGTGCCTCAGAAACTGACGAAATTGACAGACAGCACTTATTCCTCTATGAAACTTCCAATTTGTGAGCTGGACTAATTATGTATGAGAAAAGAATTACCTCCGGTACCCAGACATCAAGAATGTAGTCAATATCAGGTGGTGATGCCACTTCCTTGTACCATTCAACAAACTTGTACGTTATCTGGTCTTGCTGAAATTAAGGAAGGGTTATCTGTATTTTTCACCTAGCAATAGTGAATACCTTCTGTGCCAGTACATGACGTTCATTCTGAATAGTCTGACAATAACAAGTGAGTACCACTAACATACAGATAGTGTCAATAGGATCAAAATCTCTGAAAAACATTCAACATTCAATTCTTGATTATGGTGACAAGGCAAAAATCTCTGAAGTGAAATGGAACCTAATTTGTTTTCAAATGAAGTTAATTTATCATTGTGAGGTCAGTATGTAAAAAACAAGTACTCGTGAACATACTCATGAACATACTCGTGAGGCGGTATGCCCTCACCACAGTCGCAGACTGAGGCAGTCAGCTCCGCGAGTCCTTTTATTTCACATAATGATATCACCATGAGTATTTACTGTCTTGTCAAACTAAAACTTTGCTTGAGAATTTTGTCTGTAATATTTAGGTGTTTTACTACATAGCTATAATGTTAAAACAAACAGTCTCTTAACAAATGCAATCATGCAACAAATCAAGTGAAGAGTCCATACCTCTGGTCAGTGACAAATATCTCTGTTACATATTTGAACTCCTCACAGGGAGGGGAGGTCAGTGTACAAGCACATTCTTTTAATCAATGACAAATGAAATTCTTACGAATCAAACTTTTTAAAAATTTCAGACTGTATACAACTGCTAGTCACCTGATCTTCATCTGCAATAGGTCCAAATCCGGAGTGACGAAGTTTGTCCCTCTCCCGGACAGAGCTGTGGTACTGGGAGTGACGCTCACTCTTCCTTCTCCCGTGGAAAAGGTCAAGAAGATATGCCTGGAAAAAGATAATAACAAAAAAGCTGAATTATCTGGCAAGTGACCAGTCATAATCTGGGTTGACTTAACTTTGGGTTTAAAAGAAGCAGTAGCGTGTTTTTAAGGATTTATTTCTTCAAATTTCAGTTAACTTCAAATAATTTATCTTCAGAGGGTCAAAACTTCTCTTTTTTATGAGAATACCTTTTAATTATTTGATGTACAAAAATAGAATTGCATAGCTTAACTGACAATGGTATGTTTTATATAAAACTGCTTGTTTTAAAAAATAGTCTTGCAAACAGAAACATGTAATATCACTTTTTTTATATCAGATTATTTAACTAAAACAAAGTGCTACTCTCTCTTTAAGCCCCTTTCAGCTATTTTCAATAGTTTTTCAATCATATCAAGGCAAGTAGATTTTTGGTGAAATTTCACTATTTACAGGCTAACGCAACTAAACATTGACATCTATTGGGATTATAGATGGAAATTATATGCAAAACATGAAGAGAATCCATTAAAAACTCCAAGATATTCCGAGCTAGAAACACCTTAAGCCGTCTCCCTGGGGTAAAATACATTCATGTAGAAAAACTAAGGTTATTGTCATAAAGTATTAATAAGATATTACCTTCATGTCTTCACACAATATGAAGTCCAATAAGACTTCATTCTTTTGTCTTCGCTTTTCTTTCCTGCAAAATGTAATGGTTTCAGACAAAATAAGATAACTATATGAAAATTGTACAATAAAGCTATTTGCTCTAAAGCTAATCAATTGTACATAAAGTTAGAATTTAGAAAATAATAACAGTTTAAAGATTTCAGTTGATGAAAAAGATTTAAGCATGCCCATGCCATGAGCCCATCTGATACACACACAAAATTTTGAAAGTTGCTTTTTAACTGTGGTGTCCAATATACAAATGTAAATCACAAAGTGTATTAGTTTAAAAAACCACTTTGTTAATGGAGCATTACAACACAAATTTTAATCTAATATAATAAAATAAAATATAGATAGTTATAAGTTAAAAAATAAATAATGATTACACATCATTCAAAAAATTTCATTAACCTTGTTATAAGTTACTGAAATATAATCTCTTGCGAGCATCACGGCCATTTTGTATAATTTTGTCATAGATAGAAGGGAGACAACTTGGTCAGGAGTATCAACAGGAAAACCAGAATAAAAATCTAATTCTTCAAGGTTTAAAAACTCTCTAAAAAACTGTCAAATTGGCCTTATCTCTCAGTGAATGATAATCATGTAGTGAAGATGTCATAAAACAAAGATGAGATATTTTCCCTTTAACACATTCTTAAACATAAAAATCTTGATTAGTTTGAATTACAGGATATTCCTTTCTCTAAGAATGTGCATTGAAGGTCACGTTTGACATGAGACAATGAAACTTGAACTTGCATGCTGTCAAGGTTTCTCTCGTTTGGTTTCTTGTTTGTAAGTCTGGGCAGGTCAGCGGTCTCAGTCTTAGCGCTTGTAACCTCGCTGTCTGGTGTCTCCTCCGGTGTCAGAGCCTCGCTCAGGTTGCTTTCATAATCTGCAACATGTCACAAACCACGTACATTTGAAAATAGTTCAGCCATTAACAGTTACTTACTGTTGATTTGGAATTGTTTCATTTTGTAGCTTTTTCTCATTTAATGTGTATAATACTGATTTCAAGTAGATTCAAAAATTTAACAACAGCAACTTTTCATACAAATAGAAAGTCTGAAAATTTGAAAAAAAAAATTAAATGAACTTCCATAAATTCTTTATTACCATCATCGAAGAAGCTGTCTTCCTTGTTGGGCGGGAGTAAACCAAGAGCTTTCTTGTTGAGGTACACCTCGACCTCATTCAGACTCTCGATAAAACGCTTGCTCTCCTTCTCACACTGCCTACCAGCGTCCTGACACGGAGAAACAAGTCACTGTATATCAGATATGTGAAAGTAAAGGGTTACAATGCCCGGTAAAGTTTTATTGCAAGGGGAAATCTACATTACCATCATGCAATCCAAAGGAATGAAACCTAAGAGGGACACAGCTAATTGTTAACTAGTAAACCCTTGTTCACCTTAACATTCACCCAAAACTTATTTTTGAAGAACAGTCGCATTCTTCTAAAATTCCACAAGTAAAACAGCTGAATACCTCGAACTCCTTTCTCTTTGCACATTCAAACGGAAGAATCACATCCCTTCTATATGTGATGTAGAAGCTGTCAACAGAACAAACAGAAGTGTTCAATCAATTCTCAAACTACTTGGAGGAGATAGCAAGTTAAAGAGCCATACGCAATCGAGTCTGTTATCTTGGCTGTTATCAAGATATTAGAAGTATTCATTTTTTCTTATTGACATTCATAACTTTACATAACAAGCCCCAATGCCAAAAGTATGCTTTATTTGCAAAATCCTGTACATTGACTAAATTTTAACTCGAAAGTTGAAACAAAATATTAACTTAATAAATCTGTGTCTACTTTCATGTAAAGAAGTTGACGTAGAGTTGGATAAATGCTAACTATGAAAATAATAATAGTGAACGAACAGAACGATCCTAATGAACCTTAAACAACTTACACTTCTTTGTAGCGTCCTGTTGCCCCTAGAAACTGGACCTGAATTTTCTTTGGACCCTTTCGCTTGCCATGTCCGATTCTTCTGACCTAAAGATGATGAAATAAATTTAACAAATAATTTTATTAAATGGATAAAATTAAAAACTATCATATAAATGTCTTGGTGTAGGCTTTTAAAGAGATATCACTTGAACAGACTTGACTGATACCACCTGATAACTAAATAGTTTAGTAGCAAGATGAAATCAAGAATGTACAGTAATCAAAATTAATATTCACAATTAAAACCAGAAATATGTGCATGTGAAGCACAGTGAAAATAAATCCAAACTTTTAATCCAACCTAATCATCTTATTGCAACTTACACTAGAAACAATCCATACCAAACATATAATACAAAAGGTTAATGTATTAGCATCAATGAATTTGACATAATATATATTTGGCAACTTTTTTTGTAGGGAATGTGACATTTGATACTCACACAGTCATCAAATACCATAAATAGTATCTACAGCCCCCAATATGCACTAAGTTCAAATTGTTTCCATGGAAACCAAGCAAAATTAGAAATTAAGAATAACTATAAAAATAATTAGCTAAAGGCTAAGACCTAGATCTAACCAAATACCAGGTTTAGTAAAATCATACTCATTAGATTTTTAGATATAGGTTGGAAAATTACCCTACATCCATATGCATAAAATTCAAATTGTTTCCATGGAAACAAGAAAATATTAAAAAATTGCGTAAGCAAAGTAGCAAAAGGCACCACTTCATCACTAGATATAACCACATATCAAGTTTTTTTAAAAATACTGAGCGGTTTGAGATATGGCTCGGAAATGAAAGCATCCCCCCTATATGCACAAAGTTCAAATTGATTCAATGGAAACCAGAAAACCAAGTTTCGTAAAAAAATATTTAACAATGTTTTAGATATGGCCCAGAAACGGACCCTACCCCCCATTTGCACTATGTTCGAATTGTTTCCATGGAAACCAGAAAAAATAATAAATTCAGAATAACCAAAATAGCAAAAGGCACAAGCCACCACTAGACCTAAGCACATACCAAGTTTTGTAAAAAAAAATATTGAATGTTTTTTGAGATATGGTCCGAAAACGAAAGCATTTCGGAATTACGGAATAACGGAATTATGGATGGGACTGAAAACATTATGACTTCCGCAAAGCTTTTTGTGGGGAACATAATGAACACGGACTACCATTACAACAGAAAACCAAGACATCAGTACTTCAGAAAGCATTTCAATCACAATGTTTTGGATGTAAACATTACTATCAGAATCAAGATACGAGAGTTTAAAGGGCTCACCACAGCGGGCCAGTATGGGAAGCGTTTGTATTTGACCCAGACGACATCTCGCACTTCAGGCACGCCCTTGGTGTCTGGAAAGAAAAATAGAAAACTGAATACTAAAATATGTTTTATTACTGATGCATGTAACATACTGCAGTGTAATGTTTATACGGCAATATCAATCTAGTGTAATACAGCTGCAAGTATGACGTCATAATAGTGTACTTCTGACGTCACAATATTAGCGCCATCATCACAATGGAAGCCAAGTGACAGAATTGTTAGTAATTGGCATTTTTGTTGGCAAGCAATAAACAGAATACTAAACTTCCTACCATTTAATACTATTTTTATTAAACTCATGAATGATTTGGTATCAAACTCACTTTGCTCATTTTATACTAAACCATTAACTCTTAAAAATTGTACCAAATGGAAGGTCGTTTTAGTATCCTCTATAGATAAGTCATAAGAATAGTTTGAAACAATGGGGAATAATTCAGAAAAAAACTGAGTGTGAATCTTTCTTTTATCAGATCCACTAACATGTAGTAGCTTGTGTAACCAATGAAGACAGCATGTTAATCTGAAAACATAATAAAATGCTCCCTCTAGATAGTTTCATGGAGTAGCATTTGAACCAAAGTTTTTAATTGTGTAACAAGACATCCTTTTCTGTTCGATATTTTGACATCTCTGACGTAACATTCAACTGCATTTCAGTTACGAGAAATTAATCATATATCTATTTTCTTTTAATGAATGTCAATTACATTCATAATATAATTCTAAATCTAATACCAAATCATTTTCTATGTAAGTATTTATATATCAACTTTTTCACACAGTTGGATCTACCCAACTTTTCTTTAAAGAAAACGTTCACATATCAAGGGTTTTAATGAATATAGGAAATGAGCTTGGTTTCTAAGCATCAAATGTTTAATCTGCTGGTCAATAGAAAGTAATGGTCAACCAGCCCTAAACGAAGCCACTGACCAGCAACTGATGGTGAAAGTCCTTCTGGCAGCTCGTCATCTGAATCTGAGGCTTCCGAGTCCAGGTTGGAGTCATAGGAGGACACACTGGGGTTACAATGTACACAAAATATACATTAAAGGGTAAGTCCAATGAAAAATGAAATTTAAGCCTTTCAAACAATGTATATTCGTAAATCCATTCATTTCGGCCAATAATTTTTAGACATTTTACTTAAATTACAATAAAAATTCAAAGTTGGAAATATTACGTTTTGACCGCTTTGATGGGGGCCGCCATATTGCTATCTCGAACGGTAAACGAGAGCGAGAAACAGCTTGAGTATGACGTCAGCGACACACCACGAAATTAGGAGACACCGCACAATAGCATTACCGCGCAATGCCCGCCTGACAGGCTTGGGCTGCTCCAACCGAAACGACCGGGGAAAAAACATCCCCGGTCACGGTAAAGCTTATTTTCAGATCCAAAAACCTGACAGGTATAAAAACCTATCAAAACGTTGGCTACATTACACTGGAATGGGCTGGACGGATGCGACTTTCAAGTTCGGCCGCCACAAGGTTTGAATACTTCCGACATTTTGTTCAAATGATCAATCACTATATGTCATTAGTTTGAATCAAGTGATTGTTTTCATAAGTTTTTAGTTTTAAATGATAATATCTAATCTAAGTGGTATCAATGAAAATTATTTTCATGATAATGGGTTTTTTCCTTGCCACAATAAACAAATATCGGTTAGATGTAGTAAAAGCGAATCCTAAAGCGAAAGCTCGCTCTTTTAGTTGCATGTTCGTAATCAAACTGATATTCGCCCATACGCATACGATGTTATCTGATTTGACCAATATTTGGCTTAATTATGTTTGGATTTGGAATTAAAATTGTGACTAGCAATTTGTTAGTCAATCACAGTCTAAATATTAGTATTCCCACAAAATACCCAATGCATTTACTATTGGTACGAAATCAATTTGATTGCGAAAGGTTGAAATTTTACTCTATGATCAATGCATTCTATTTGGCATTGGTATGGCATGGAATAGGATCTTAATTTCATTGAATTTCATTGTTTGCTTTGGTATTGTTGTACATATTTTGAAAAGAAATATGTATAATTAGCATGAAGTCTTTTTTTGATTCAACTTGTTACTCGTTCCCTATTTTAGAAAAAAAATTTCAGACAATGCATAATTATGGTAAGACTTACCTTGCAGAACTCTTACATTAAATCAAATTCTGTTGTTTGTGAAAAAGTTATCTTTGAATGATAATTTATAGCTGAATTGATATTTATTTTTTGGGCTTCTTTTAAGATGTGTGACTATAATTTTGATTTGTTGACAGTGTTAAATAACTGTTTAATAATTTTTGGTACAGGTTGTTTGTGAAGAGCATTTTGAAAGGGACTGCTTTGATGACAATATCCAGGCAAGAGTATTGGGAAGCGGTCAACTGAGAAAATTAAGAGCAGATGCAGATACCTACTCTCTTTGCTCATAAAAAAAGACCAAGTCATGAGCGAGGATAATGCCTTGTTGAAAGGAAAACGAGACAGGTAACTATATTAAGAGAAAAAAAGCATTCACATCATGACATGTACATTACTGTTTTTCAGTATGTGTTGCATGAAAAGTGTTTTTAATAGCACAATATCAGATAGAAATTTGGATAAATAAAGTTGTGAACATTATCTGAGTAAATAATGTAGTCTGCTTTAAATAGTCTATCATATCACTTTGTCATCTTTCAAAAGAGTCAATCGTCATAGGAAACCAGGAGGGTAGTAACTTTCATTACTGTGTCAACTACAATTTGCTGTGAGTGCAAGCATTCATAAATTCAGTAGCAGCATCAGAATTCAGCAACCTTCAACAACTGCCAGCAGAAAGAACTCAAATGTACTTGTTCATTATCATCATGTAGACCCACCAAACTTGAATTGGTTTTGTTTACAAAACTTCCATGATAAATGAGTAGTAAAATATATTTTCCAATAAAAAGTTTCAAGTACTAATCATTGCACACACATAAAAAATAGTAACAACTTCTTGGTTTACCCAAAATATAATATTGGTTGACTTTGAATGAATTATATAGAGAATCCTCCCAAATGTCTCCTGATAAAAAATATGACAACACATAATGATTCAAATATAATATATCTGAGGCTTGAATTGAGATTTTAATTATCATCCAACATCATTCTTCAACAGTTATCATCTGAATAATGCAAATGTCTAAGACACGATTGACTAAATCTCATCAGGCCGCATTAGCAGTGAGTTATCAGTGAGTTATCGCATTGTTAGTGTGACGTCATCAGCATTTTAATGTGACATCATTTCTAGGTGTAGAATTTTTTGGCTAATAGTATTGTAAGCTTGTTTTACACACAATCAAACTTTGGGTGCTGACTCCTTGACTAGTGTGGATTATTACTTATAACTTTTGTGACCTTGTGGCCCTTAATAAGGGCTACAGGGGCCACGCCCTTAAAATGTTTCTTTGTCTTTACTGAGTATGACCAATCTATTATTTAACTAATGCATTAAGTTGGAATTTTTAGTATAATACAGTTTTTAAATTTTATTTTAGAGCATTGGAGTTCAGAAGAATGACTGGTGTAGAGACGGTGGCCACACTACCCACCACAAATACAGCTGCCAAGACGCATCCTCCTCAACCATACTGTTGGACCATTCCTGCCATAATTCACAGTTCACAGTTAATGTTTATGAAATTAATCATAATGACATGGACAGTCAATCACTTGACATATTTGACAATGTTGTTGATAATTGTAATGAATCATTTTCTTCACAAATTGTTTATACTTGTACTGAATCATCTGTTCAAAATGAATCATTTTCTTCACATATATCAAGTGAAACATCTTTTTATGAACCCTCATCTGATGCGGATACGCAAAGTGGGGATGACAAACCAGAATATGACCATATATGTTTTTGTTATTGCAGACAGATCATAAAACAGGGTCATATCACTCATGAAGGGGCCATATAGCTTCGCTAACTTCTTTGAATTTTGTCCTGGAAACTGATCTCTTATTTTCCTGACTGTACAAGCAGGGGTCACTTTTCACACCACTTTCTCAAGTTTCTGCCTGCTTTGAGCCCATGACATAAAGTTTCTATATGTCTTGAGCCTTGACTGTCTGAAAAAGGTAACGGGTGTTTTATTATGCAATCAAAATGTTTTCCAAATGCTTCCAGAAAACTGTCTGTCATTTTCTATCACAAGTCTACTCTCTATCTAAAAGGGGTGTTTATCTAATAAATTAGGTACAGGTAATGTATAAAATATATTAATTTTTCAGTTAGTCTTTCATGTATGAAAAATTCGCCAATTAATTAGCAATAATACGTAAATAAAAAATAAATTAATTTATTGGCTTATTTGTATTTTTGTTGTTTATGTTATTTTATTAGTTTCTCACGAATAAGGAAGCAGCTAAACATTGATAATCCATAGACTTTTGATGCTGAATATCATACTACGACTTACTTTTGATTTAAAAAACAAGCAGCCAGTTATTAGTATTGAAGGTTTATAAGAAAAGGAAATGAAAAGTTTGACAGAAATGACAGTTTTACAATTATTATTCCGTTTTCAAATTATCATCATCGTTGAAACCAAAAAAAAACATGCCAAAATTTACATCACTATCGTCCGTCCCTCCCCTTAGACATGAGTAATACTGCTGGGTTATGACAAATCGTTGAAAAGTCTATGTGCTCAGTAATACACGAAATGCCAACGGTTCGATCGTGCAAGTACGAAACTTTTGGTCAACATGCCATGTCTTCGAATCGACCACGATCGCCGGATTCAGTATCCGAGTCGCTACTGCTGTTATCGCTTTCCTGACATTCCCCTTCCACAACCTGCATGAGGTTCAAACATGTAAGGTTTTAAACTAAACGCCA
Source organism: Phorcus lineatus (assembly GCA_921293015.1). NCBI lineage: Eukaryota > Metazoa > Mollusca > Gastropoda > Trochida > Trochidae > Phorcus > Phorcus lineatus. Next base: position 4,199,827 of record OV121081.1, on the reverse strand, counting down.
TAGCTGGTTGTAAAAGAAAACACGCGACTGAGTTTTGCAATATGACTCAATGTTTATGTTTCTTTACAAATGTGCAGCGCGTATATACAGCAACTCTAGTTTTCGTTCGCAAACTCTACAGCACAAAGATGTTCGGAGATTACAAATCAAAGCTCCTTACACCGATTTCTTGTGGTGCGTCGATGACGTCATTTTTTCACAGAAAATGGCGACCCCCTTCATCGTGCAAATGCATAGGTTTAAAATTATGTAACTAATTAACCCAATGACCAAAAAATTTAGAAAATTGTGAGAAATCGTTTAATGACACAAACTTTCGATAGAATTAACTTGAATCTTTATTGGACTTACCCTTTAATTCTCATTCATTCCATTCTTCAATCAAAGTTCATCTTACAAAATTAAATCTTTCATTGTTCTCAATAAATGAGTTAGCTGATTTACTTGATGAAAGATGCCAAGCGGATTGTATCTAAGAACAAGCATGTTTTAACAAGGGAAGCACAAGGGTCTAGGTCGACAAGTTTTCTTTTCATTTTATGGATATGCCCACTGGTCATTTCTTAAAATGTTTAATAAAAATATTCCTACCTAGAACTGCAACGAGTAAACACAGGGAGCGGAAATGTAGGACAATCCTGAACTGATGATTCTTTTGGATCCTTGCCGAGACTGTCAATAGAATCTACATCCTCCGAGCTAGCGGAAATATTGCCTCCCTTCACTAAGTCTGTGAACCGGTCTGAAAGGAACTTTTTCCTCAAACATTGTCCAATGGGTTTAGTTCCATGGAGAGGGGAAGGACACTGCAGTCCCAGGGACTCAGCAGGTGCTTGGTCGGAGTCTGTGTTGTTCACTTCAGCTGTGGAGGACAGCTCTTCTTCCAGGCATCTCTTCACTGCTTCCCGTGAGTTGTGCATGTATAGTCTAGACACCACCCCACTTGTCTCAGAAGTCTCACAGGGATAGGGTATAGATGGGGAGTCCTGGACAGTAGTGTTCTTTTGATTTGATTTTGAACATTTCCAACCTCCTGTTGATGCAGTGCATTTCTTCTTTTCTTGGGGAAGCTCTTTACAGTTTTCTAATTCTTTCGAAACGTTTTTATCAACTTTTCTTTTACGTGTTCTGCGGACAAGCTCTACAGTTTCAGATAAAACAGAGCTGCGTAGATCTTCCTCTGGGGGTTGACCCACTGAGTCTTGATGAGAAGATTTTGCTACAGCTATTTCTGGTGACACATCATCTTTGTCCAGGGCCATTTTAAGCGCAAGAACGAAATCGGAACGAATACTTTCACGCCTGTCATTTTCACCTGAAATTAATTTCAATCTTATTACATACATTAGCAATAATTCATTTAATGAACTTCCATCTTATATGAAATAAATGTTCCCATGATTTTTTAACATTTACCAAAATACTCACATTTCCAGTGACAGGTATGAACTTGTGAGATTGAAAGTTAATTATTTTTAAATAACGTGAAATTATCAAGATGAAAAAATTCCATAAATTCTTCGTATCAAGAGATGGAAGCTCAACACGAAAACAATATATTGTTACATAAAGATAGATAGAGATAGCTTTCACTCTTTAATCATTCCAGTAAAGATTCAAATCTAACATGATTAAACATGCATTGATCTGATGTCTACAAGTAATATTGATGGGAATATCTCCTGGAATTTTGTTTCAAGGAAAATCCTGTTGACCTGACCAATGTCAAATTGAACACTAATTTTATTGTAAATGATTTGCTTTATTGTTACCTTGGGTATCAACTAATTAATCTATCTTACCTTTCTGTTTTAGTTTCATGAAGTCTGGGCAGAGAAATTTCTGAATCTTTGATTCTGAACGAATTTGGTATCTGAAAATATAGCAGATATACAAGAGAAGGGTTATAACAATTTCCTTGTGTCGGAGTATGCTATATATCAAGATATTATATACTGAAACATTTTGATATGATACACGTTGTGATAACCTAATTTAAAAGTTTTTAATTAAAAATACACCACGGGTTTGATCAAAATAATAAATTTGAAAGTAAATGATGTGTATCACTATAAAAACAACATTTCACAGTGCTCATATCCTCATTCTTAGTATCATAAATCTGATATCAAGATATATGGTCACAACTCTTTTAGACGATGCATATTTTTCTATGTTTCACATGTTTGCAATATCATTTACTGTTAATTTATCATAATAGTTAATCAAAATGAAAAACTTAAAATATACAACTTACAGATACTCTTCATTGAAGAATTTGACAATGGCCACAACAGTCTTATTTGGTGTGGTTTGGATAGCATCTTCCTTTTCACCTACCACCTGCAAAATAAAATATTCATTTTGCCAATAAGGTGAGTGAGTGAGTGAATTGTTGTTTAACGCTGCTTGGGCAATATTACAGCCATTAGCGGCGTTGCCAATAAGGGTATGAAATAAAATTTAATAGTATTTCCTTGTGATAACGTTCAGCAAGTGGTGTTGGTGTCTGTTTACCTGCTATGTAGTCTGTTACATTATTTGAAGACTTCGGGTGCAACAGTACATAACTGTTATCAACAAGGGGGGGTTGAGCATTTCTGGAGAAGAATTTGGATAACCATGCCATAAGCCAATCTTGCCTTTCCGGCCTAATAAGCTCAAAAGGGTTAGACTTAGCCTAACATATTAATCTGGTGGTACATAAGACATGTTAGATGTCAATTCTAGGGTATAATTCTACTCAAGAAGTCTTTCATCGTTAATGATAATAATGTACAGTACACAGTAAAGCTTTCTTCTCTTTACCCTTATACCAGGAAAGAGTTTCCCTCATTGTTTACAAATATACACACCTCAGCTGGCCACCAGGGATAGTTTTGAATCCGGGCCCAAACTGTGTCCCCGGGGGAGAATGACGCTTTTTCATCCTCCATAGTTCACCTGAAAACAATATCAAATGTCAAACGAAGTACTCAATTTTTTGCATTCATTTTGTCATTTTCTTATTTTTTTCTTCCCCATTCCAACTTTACATTTTTGGTTCGGGTGCAGGCATGAATTCAATGTTGCTGTATAATAACAAACATTTGGTAGGGGGATAGTGGTAGGACATATCGGGCAATGTTGTCAGATAAGAGAAGGTTAGCATTGACTTCAATGTTTGTGAAAAAAACACAAGTTAAGTGTTTGTTCATAGGCAAAATCCTTCCTGATTAAAATTGTCGTCACACTGTTAAAGAAGAAATAAACCATTTGTGAGTTGACTATAGTTGGATGTTTTGTTTATTTGACTTATCATCAAAATGGTCAGAACCTGCTACAAAGGCCTTGAACTCTCACAGTCTGACGACACTGATAAACTGAAGTTTAGATTATATGAACTACTTCAAAGTGATTTTCAGCGGCAAAAGTCACAATTTCTTGCAATGGCACAGGAAAATATCTGATTATGAATGAGTGGCATTGAGTTTTTGTTTGCTAGATTACAGTTTGACCAAAACATTGGCTAGTTATAAGCTTATTTACATCAGATACCTAACATTTACCTAAATGAGATAGATAATGAAAATAAACATATAATCGTATGATGCAAAGGCCTAGGAGAACTGTTAAAATAAAAATTTGGGATTCTGAGAAAAGAAGTCTTTTATTAGTTTTAAATGATGCTATACACAGAAACCTTTCCCAGGTAGTGGAGCAGAGGAAGCGATCTTAGAAATATTGAACGTATTATGATTTTTTAGAATGGGGAAATACTGTGTTGAAAAAAAATTCAGCCAAATGGGTGACGGTAGAACCAACAAGAAAATGATTGATACGGCTTGCAAACGTGAAAAACAAAAGTAACTTTTCCTTCCGCAGACGCAAGAAAAACGTTCAGAAATTGAAAGCCATGCTGAAATTTTCGAAGGAAATGCAAAACTCTCTTCAGAAATAAAACTGTACTAACCATGACATATAAATAACAAAGGTTACACTGTGAAAAGCGCCGTCGGCTTTGAAATCATACCACATTGATCATTGATACTCCAAACACTTGCATAGCCTGTTGCATGTATCACATAATACGAGCGAGGCCTATTTTCGGTGTACGGGGAATTCTTAACAGTTCAGTTCTCCAAATACTGAAGAGCGGAAAAGGGTGTTCGAGCGAATAATCTTTAGTCGAAAACTTTTACAAAATCTTATTTCACAATGCACGCTTTCCACCTCTCGAAGTATAAGTATTCAATACCATTAAGATTAATGTCTCTACAAGTTCGTAATGATAAAGACACAGAACACCAATTTAAAGGTTTTGATGAAGAAGTTTCTTTTAAAATATGTTTACCATTACCTGTCATACATAAATCTCACAGGTGATATAATATTAGAGAAGTAATAAATTAACGTAAGTTTGTGCCTTTCTATGATTTTGAAATTGATTTGGAAATAGTTATATCTAAGATGATGATATTGATCACAAATGGTTCATAACATATACAAGTGCACGTGATTAGGATTGCCTAACTGTGAGCAATATACATTGATGATACATTTCTATTGACTACCAAACCCTATTCACAGACAATCATCATGCTTTCTAATTAAAATTCCTAGCGATTAGAGCAAAAAGAAAGTAGGCCTATCGGACAATGTCGTCCTTGTGCTATAACAGCTCGGGGCAAAACTAGGCTTAATTATACTTTGTTTCAAAACATTTTAGGGAAAATCGAACAAAATCAATAATCTCAACAAACAAAAGAGGACACCGTATAACGTAAAAGGATTTTAAAACCCTATCTTTATCTGGGCGATGTCGTAAGATGTGGTGTATGTACAGATGTAAAAATACCCTCAAGATCCACATATTTACACAAGGGCGTCCGTTGGAATATGTCCCTTGTTGACAAGGATTACGTTCCTTATTGATAATCCTTTGGTATATCGTTTGTGGTTCTTGATGAAAATACTTGAATACCACGTAGACTCAAGTATAGCCAGGTACGTATATAAAATAAACAATAAACAAACAGTAATAAACAAATTCTCTCTCTCTCTCTCTCTCTCTCTCGCGATATATATATATATATATATATCTATATATATATTGGTGGAATATTTGTCATGAGTAACACTCGTGAGCCGTGTTTATCTCAACACTCACCGTATCTATAAATCATCGTCTCGATCTGCATAAATTGTTTCTTTATCAGTGTTAAAGTCACCACATCAAAATGATAACTGCTATCAAAAAATCAAGCACAGTTTTCGATTTGCTGATATCAAGAACCCCTTTTCAAAAGTAGGACAGTGCACTCAAATCAGACACAAATTCAAGCTAGCCCACTCTTTCCCGTCCTTTCGAGACGGATAATCATCTCTACTGGAGCGCTACGAAAATTACATCATACAACCAGCTTGTCAACACCAAACACAGACACGACTAGGCGAGGCGAGGACACCAGAGCAAGGTAGGATATTCATCTTATTTTTCGACAATTTCTGATGAACTGACATCTAAACATTATAAACATTTATAAACAGACAATCATGTATTGAATCACCCTGTCTCAGCGTAGAACGTAAACACTCTCGTTTCACTGCATATGTGAGTGCAGCATAGCGTATATATATGCGTTTTACCCTGGGACAGGATGTTATCTAATAGGCAACCTTTCGGGCTGCTTTATGTACCGTATTCACGTAGTTTTCAAACGAAGGCAATTTGCGACATCGAAATGTTTAGGTTAGGTTCGCATTTATACGGTGTTGTCCTGAAAGTAATTTATGTAATTGTGAACACCAATATACATTTCGCCGAAATGTCGCGATTGTGTAATAAATAAGTTGTACATCCATATATCATTGTCTTCCTTACCTATATAAATTGTATACTTAGAGTCAACTGAATGAAATCAAAAGCATGTGTATTTGGTTTTGATATAATATAATAAATTACATTTGAAGGAACATTTTCTGCATATTTCGGAGTGGAATAATGATCAAATATTCATTTCAAAGTATACCAAATATAGATAGTATTATCATTCAAGTGTTTTAATTTGATATACAGATTTCACCCAGGATATAACAGTTCGTGGGAAAATTGCTATGTAATCTACTGATAGTATACGCTGGATTGCGAAGTAGCTGAAAGGTGTTATCATTTGACCCTGTTGCTGTTCAATTCATGTAAGAAGATAACTGGATTGGCATAGTTCAACAATAACAAACAGATACCATCATATATAAACCCGTATCTAATCATTTCCTTTAATTGTCTTGTTGTAGTTGCTTTGGCGAAACCGCATTAGTGGTGGTTGGCCCTTTTGCAAGGGAAATAACTCGTGCGGTTCATCTAGAAGCTAACCAATTTAGTTTCGAATCCCTGCTGTAAAGTCCGATATCTATGATTCTAATTTGCCGATCTTTTCATAAAATATTACTAAGGACTTCCTTTTTGGTGTAAATAATTTTCATGATGATTTCCCATCAAGATAAGATTATCTCAAATGTGGTCCCCCTTCTTTCGCTCCTTATAGAGGCCGTAACGAGGGGGACCACATTTCTTACGAGACAGTTTTTGAAGCTTAATAACTTTAAACGTATTATGTAATGCCCCCACATTGTATTTGAGGATCAAGTACGACATTATTTAAATAAATAAGTACACTATAGGAACTATTCTACGAAGTAATGTGGATCCAAGTTATTTTTGGCCGACTGAGAGAAGGACGATCGTGTACACAGCCATAGCAACGATCAGTCATTGGTCAAAAGAAGGTCAGGGATCATGGGTCATCCGTGTACGTTCATTGGTTGATGCATTTGATACAAGGTCAGGACAAAGTTGCGATGGAGCGTGGTTTGCATCTACGATTGAGACTAGACAAAAGTTCGCCCACATTTCAAATATGAAACAAAAACCATCAGAATCTGTTTCTACCAGTGTAAAAGAAAATGCAGTTCAGGACTTTTTAAAGTGTTGATGGAAACATCTCAATAAAATCCAAAACCATGCTATCATGTTTTCTTAAAATTCAATTGATTTAATTGTTTTGTTCCCCTCAATATGAAAATAATTTTTTTTATATCTTAACATGTTAGAATCCACATTTTCTGTATCAAAATCATGATTTTATAGTTTTTAAAAATGTGGGCCCCCTAATTTTGTGGCATGTAGGTGACTGATAAAAGAGGGCCCACATTTAAGATATTAAACAAAACGCACTAGCTGTTTATAAATACCAGTGTTCCCCATTATATAAGAAAATGCAGTGAAGGATTTTTTAATTGTTGATGGAAATATCTCAATAAAATCAAGCAGGTAAGATTTCATCGAACTAATCATTTAATATAAGTTCTCAAATACCTTTCTTGTTTTCTTAAATTCAATTATAATTTAACAGTTTTGTTCCCCTCAAAATCAAAAATAAAAATTTAAAATTCTCAACATTTTAGAATTCATATTTTCTCTATTTACATCATCATTTGATGCTTTTTTAAAAATGTGGTCCCCCTATATTTTTTTTTATATTAGAGTGACAAGAGGGACCACGTACATTGAAAGATTACACAAAAACATCAAGATTAAAATCTGTTAATTAATATCAGTACATGATTTCATGGGTTTTTAAAATGTGGGCCCTCTTAGTTTGTCGCTTATAGGAGATTGACAACAGAGGGCCCACATTTGAAATATTACACTAAAACATAAATATTAGAATCTAATTCATACAAGCCTAGTCCAAAAGATGCAGATCTTCCTTCTTAAATGTTGATGGGAAAATATTTATAACGACAGGAAGAAAATGTTTAAATTAATTTTAAAAAATAAAACTTAAGGGCACCTGTTCATTAGTATTTCTCTTATACTAGTGTTGACCACGTTTTGACTTCCAGTTTAATATTAAAATTACATTTGTTTGATTTCTTGAAATGAGGGCCCCGGGGCTTGTCATCATATGCATATGAAGTCAGTGGGTCCACGTACACTACAGTCTTCTAATATGAAGCCGATATTCTTTGACAAACTAACAATTATCGGAACGTACCTGTTTATTTATTGATTTTCAAAAAAAAAAATGCGTCAAAGCTTTGAGACAACATACCTCCCGACCACGCGAGCGCGAATACGTAAACAAACCGATAGCTCTGCATACTGGATTCGACTTTGGAGTTACTTCCCTTGAAAAACGGCAACCCACCACTAATGCGGTTTCGCCGTTGCTTTTAACTATAACTATGGTATTTATCTATGGTTTGAGTTTTTGTATTCAACAAATACAAGTATTAAATAAAAAATCTGGACAACAGTATTCTTACCATATCAAGGGACAGATTCACCAAAAGTTCCTTATTTGGAGGTGTCAAACGAGGGACCGTTGAAGGCATTTCAAATGCAATTCATCTGAATAAGTTTAGATCAATAGTTTTAATATAAGCTCATCCTGGCATGATGTAGAATTGGTGGTCTAAATCTGTCTATACACCGAGATGCAACAGATTTGCAGTGGTTGCAATAGTAATGAAGCTAAGGTTTCTTCAGTGTTAGTCTCAGATATCAAAGGCATTTCTTTTAGCTTTATTCCATGTATTTTGCATATCGGTATTCATCATATTAGTTATATTTATCAAAATTAGCGAATGTATGTACGATGAGTTAAAAACATCACAAATATACACCTGGAAGAAAGAAATGTTCGTGCATACATGAGGGTTTCGAAGTTATGTTTAGAGCTCTTCGGACAAATGCATTACCAAAACAGAATGTAATATAAGGTCTCACCGACAGCTAACCATTAGAATTCATTTGGATTTCACCAAAAAAAAAGATTTTTCTTGGAATTTATTATTCTTCAACGAAGTCAATGTTTGATTGTTCTTATCACGACTGTCATTGAGAAAGCAGGTGATGTAATACCTAGCTTGTTCTAGGTGTGTACAAAACATTTAACCTTTGAAGGATAATGCGGATCTATATTCTCCATAACGTTTATTCCATATTCTTCCAGATGATGGCGGTTGTGCAGTTTATCGTCTCGCTTCGTCACCATCTTCCACGACCTATAGTTCTTGCCATTGCTTTCATATACGTGATCTTGATGAACGTTTCTGCCTCTATCATTGTCTGGATACCACCTCTTCGACGTCATGTCGTCACCAAAATGGAGAGAAGCAAAACGTCCTCTGAGCGACCTGTGAGTGCGGAGGCTCAACTGTTGTCCATACCTGGAGTTGAGACTGTCCGCACGTGCATGTCTGTCTTCACCTGTAAGATATACGATGCTATCAACCAGGGAGCTCCTGCTCCGGATGTCAACGTTGTTTCGCTCGATGGAGAAGTTCATAGACTTCTGGATTTCCAGAAATCTGCCAGAACATTGGTGGTCAAGTATGATTTTCTTTAATCTGCTTCATGAAGAATTAATGAATACATTATAGAGTAGATCAAATTTGAAAAAAATCTGAGTAAGCGAAGTTTCTGCATAGGCGCTAATGTCGCTGTCAAGACACTTAATCTGAGACAAAATCTTCATACTTCACTAACCCAACTTGTAGATTGCTTATCCTATTTATGGTCTGGTACTTGATGAACTGCATTGGTATAGGCACAATATGGTTTTTTTTATGGTTTTACATTGCCTGAAAATACGAACGGTCTTTTGTGTGAAGACATGCCAATCATTTTCAATGTATCGTTGATTTTCATTTGATCGAGCAATAAAATACTGGTATTGCGTATATATATACAAGATAAACAAATTTCACCCCTTTAATTTTAAACACCTGTGTTTTAGTTAAAACGTTCTATCAGCTACATCAGCTATCATTTATTTCACTATGTCTTGTATCAATACTAGACAATTCTTATGGATAACAATTTCTTTATTTGATTTCTCACGACGTTTCTGGGCTACTTCTTGCCCCTTCTTCATGTGACTGCTAATATGATACAAAGTATGGTATATATACATATATTACATGAAGCCAGATAGGTTATTAGCTATACGCATTATGGGGAAGCCAGCGAATTAATTAGGTATGTACAAACAAAGTAGTGAGATGAAAGAGCACTACTTTGTTTGTACATACCTTATTAGCCCAGAAACGTCGTGAGAAATCAAATAAAGAGTTGTTATCCATAAGAATTGTCTAGTATCATTCACCAACTTCTAAATGCCTTTGAAGAATTTCGTCTTGTATCAGTTTATTTATTCTTGGTCTACAGATTCGGAAGCTATAGCTGACCTGGAACAACCGGAAGTCTGCAAGATTTCCAGGAAACTGCACGTGCCAACGCTAACACTGCCGACTTCCTGTTTGTGTACATACAAGAAGCCCACCCGACAGATGGCTGGTACATAACCGGGCTTCGTCAGATAGAACGACACCGTCTCCTATCAGATAGGATAGAGGCAGCTAAACTGTTTAAACTGGAGAGCAACGTCTCAGTACCAGTCGTTGTTGACGACATGGACAATGGTGCCAATACCAGCTACTCCGCTTTCCCTGACAGAGTCATAATTATATCCAGTGATGGCGTTATCAAATACGCAAGCGCTTTCAATCCGGAAAAACACACCTCTCTGAAAACGGTTTTAGATTAAATTTTGCAGTAGTTTAAGTATTAGATATGCCCACACTTGATGCACGCTTGATATATATACACTGATACACATGTTCGCCGTTTAAGGAAGCTTATTTCGAAAAGAGTATATCTATGCATTTCGTGTCGTATAGAAAGAACAAGATGTCATCCTGTCTCAGACTAAAAACGTATACAAGAAAACTGGAGCGTCAGCTTATACGATTTACCTTTAGATAAGATGAACAAGGTGTAAGATTTGATATGAATGGTTGAACGGGCCTGGTTATAATGCGTAGGTATTACATAAGGGTTTATTGTGCCATAATAATTATAAGCTACGTTATTAGCAAAGTTGCCAACTGGCTTATTTTACATGCAACGATAGTTTAGGTTGTCATGATAAGTATACGGATTTGTTTCAGCACGCCTTATATTGGTCTTATGTAAGAGAATAGTCTGAAATGCATACTATATATGAAGCTTCTCTTTGGTACAGCTGTTTCCGATGGGCGACCTTTTGTTATAATGACGAATAGAATGCAAAGTTACCAACATTTTATTCTGATATTTCTCTCTCGGGTCGACCATAGGAAAACGCTAGAACCAAGAATGTCGAGCTTTTCTTTATCGACTGATGTTTTTTAGAACTTTAATGACATTTGGTAATATTGTGACGCTCAAGACACTATTCTTGTCGATAATTGGAGCAAATGTAATATATGCCTATTTGAATTAGTAGGATCACTGACAGGAGCAACTTGGACATATTCATTGGACTGTATATTAGATAATTTTTTGAAGAAATTGAATAAATGCCAAGAGGCGAAAACTCTTATGTTTGATTTTTCATCTTGGATGACGCTCTGTATGAATACACATTAGGATCTACGAGGGGAAGTCAATAAGTTCATACAGGTGGATAAAACAGAAGCCAATGGTTGTGATATTGATTTTATTATTCAATATAATCTCCCATGTCCTTGATGCCCCAAATAGGGCCCGAACGATTTTCTGAGTTTCTTAACCAATACAAATTTGGGTCCACGTGAGATTTGACCAAAAACGGAATCAATATTTGAAGCTATCTCCAAGATTGAAATAGCGATTTAAACACCTATATGAGTATAAATGAAAAGATCATATATAAATGATATATTTTTGTTAAATAATACTTTGAATTGTAAATTAGATTTGTTTTGAAAACTAAGATTGCCCGAAACATTTTTCGTTTGAGTTGTTAGGTAATTCTTATATATTTTACGATTTTCTCAAACTTCGTACGATGGAAGACTATCCCAAGATCTTCCTAACATATATAATTCATTATAGATCACCGCGTAAATTAATTCTAAGCTAATCTGTGTTAGACCTTATCATCAAGAATGCAAACGTTATGTATTGTAAATATAGAGATCTCACATTAATGGGACAGTAGCACGTTTTTTTAGATAGATAAAGTGATATCATGAAATCGAAAATAAATGTTACCAATTGCATGACAAGAGTTATTAATAAAAAAAATCAGTTCTAAATCGAACGCACCATGTTACGTTTACCGATGCGAATTAGTTTCTCTACCTGAAATGGTCAAAAGGTGTTCACAATAAAATGGCCAAAATTTATATTACGTGATCCTTGATAGTTTCTTATACGAGTAGGAATTACCGCGCTGAGTTATGAGATGCTTAACCCTCTGAAGATTATACATTTTGCATAAACTAATATCTGTTTAGGAAAATTTGAGGAAATCAAATTTTCATAAAACGAGCTACTGCCTCTTTCATTTATTAAGTCAATCCATATTAAGATCAGTATTTGGTACACGTTCAGATGAATATGAACCTCGATCTTTATTTTTTAAATTTTCTTTTTTGTTTAAAAACATGCAATGCAATATGCAATTATATTTTTCAAGTTGAGAAATGATTTGAACTGAGTAGAGTCTTGAGGAACAACTTTCCAATTGAAATATTAGTAAAGCACTACACCTGGTGCCTTATATTTCCCTTTATTTTCCATCAGATCCACGTATTTTCCAGGAAACCAAAACGTAAGGAAAAACATGCAGTCTACTACTCATAAATAGATAAAGCATCGGAGTTGATGCTATTTTATTTTCAACACAATCTCTTGAAAAGCAAGTCTAGATCTGTTATTAACAAGCATCTCTCCGAGGCTCCTTAATTGTTATATTTATGAGATAATTATTTTTGAGCAGCCCCCCAATACTCGTTATGTTTATCTAATTTCGTAAATCCGCAATTTCTGTCTAGTACCACACTATATACTATCTCTGATTTAAACGGGGATATTAAAATCATATTTGTAAATTCATAAATAAAAAATAACACTGATGAGATCAGCCACCGTTTTGACCCATCCAATCTTTCAAGCCAAATTTAAAACATAATACATGATGGGTCTTCGTCGACTCGAGATAAAAACATTTACAACAGTCTTCTAGAAAACACTCAGGGAGTAACCATAATGATATTGCATAGAAAGAATTAACACCAATTATGATGATCGGGCAAGTATTAAATACTAGTATCTGGTTAATTCAAAACCATGGGTATTTTCATTGCGCGGGCATTCGACAAAAAAAGCAGGAAAAAGAAATTTTACGGTCGCTTCTTCTCATGTTTCTATTCGCTACCACATAATAAAATGTATATATGTATATATGTATTTGTCATTTGATACTAGCTACAATCAAACCAATCTAAATGTCGATGAGTAAAAAATTTAAATGTCCAAATTTTGGCTCGAACAACTTTCTTGGATGAAAAATATGTGGATTATGGACCTCTTTTCGCAATGAATGTACGTACAAAGGCAGAAAAACCAGTTGATAAATATTAGCATAATACTTGTTTCGTTGATAGCTTCTTTTTCTATCCTTTTGCCTTATTATAATATTGTTATCAATATATCAATATCGTAAAATATATTAATAAATATATTTTAGATTTGAAAAAAAGTTTATTCAAATCGTATTTGCATGTGGTGTAATAATAGTCTTAAAACAGTCATATATTATTCGTTGTTGTGTGTATATAGTTGTACGGCCTGTAGTATCATTCTGAAAGAGGCATCATGGCGAGCACCAGCAAAGCGTTGACTGTTGGGGGAGACAGGACTACAGGACAGTCTGTTAGAACTCAAAATGGTTCGTTTTATGAGTAAATATATCGCTTAATGTCTTTACCATAGTGACCATAAAAAAATTTCAAAATAAAACGTGTATTACGATTTGTATGGTCGAGGCCGGTTACCCACGTGTTTGTTCATGTCGTCTCCATGCGATTAATGACGCACTTCCAGAACATTCTTCTCACTGCTATTCGTTTAAACGTTATCTTTTCACTTTATTCAGTCGGTTTTGTTAACATTTAAATTTTCGTTAATTACCTGATATTTGTTTACGATAGGAAACGTGAAACCTAGAGATAAAATGAAAACGCAATCATTAAAACCATTCCAACTTAAGTGGTGTAGCAGAGTATGTCACTATAATTATCTTGCCGTCGTATGTTGTGTCAGATGTCGTAATTAGTCAGTCGATGTCTCCTCTCTGGAATAGGGGGCGGGATAGCGCAGTGGTTAGCGCGTTCGGCTTCGGATCAGGAGGTCCGTGGTTCGAATCCCGCCAGGGGCTCGGCAACTTAGTCTGCAGTAGAGAACTGTTCTACACGCAGTCAGGTTTGGGTGCAATGCTACACTGAAATTCTGCGTAGTAACACCCATGGTTCGCTAGTTCCAGCCGATGCTCGCAGGTTTCACCGCAATGCATAGCCACTATAGTGTTGCGGGCTTTCTCCCTGCAATAATACTAGCAGCCGCGATATAAGTGAAATAATCTTGAAAGCGGCGTTAAACCCTAACTCACCTCACCTCACCTCCTCTCTGGAATAATCATGAGTCGATAAAGTTATAAAAAGCTGCTCATTTTAATTCTCATTTTCAGGGATTGGCAAAGAAACCTTTCCCAATCCCTGCATTTTCTTTGTAATGAATATTTTTATTACATACAATTGTATATATTTTAACAGTTCTGGCAGCAAGTTCTATTGCCAACATTGTCAAGAGCAGTCTTGGCCCAGTTGGACTGGATAAAATGCTTGTTGATGACATTGGGGTGAGTGACACAATTGATTAAAATTTTCTATTTCTTAATCAGATGTATTTCTAATCAAAAATATTATTTCCAAACAACATTAAGTAGTCAGTCTTTTTTGATGAAATTAATTTTCATTATTTGAAGCTTATTTTTTGCAGGATGTGACAATCACAAATGATGGTGCCACAATCTTGAAGCTTCTTGAGGTTGAACACCCTGCTGCCAAGGTTCTTGTAGAGCTGGCAGACTTGCAGGACCAGGAGGTTGGGGACGGAACTACATCTGTGGTGAGGGACTTAAACCAAGTGCTATACAGTATTTAAAGTAGTTAGCAGAGCCCAGCAAGTTCTTCTTTTTTCCTATGTTGTCTTTATCGGACTTTATTCTAGGATGCGTAATAGACACGCTTTATTTTCGTTCGGCATATAATATAATCTCGTACAGGCAAACTTGGTGCACTCTAAGTCACTTTATGTAAGGTTAATGAGAACAATTATCAAATGTTGATTGATCATTAGATAATGTTAAATCAAACGTATCTTTCATTGCTGCAAGGTTTACTTTTGAATGCTCTAATTTAAAAAATGGCAAGTTTGTAAACCAGATTGATTGGATTAAAGCTCAGAGTAGGGCAAATCAGAGTAGGTGTTTCAATTTTATGCTATTTTATGACGTGAGTGAATAAGATGCTTTTCACTGAAAGAAATTATTTTACAAATGTTTTAAAACATGTTTATAGCAGTTAATCACTTCATTTAACGTCCTGACAATAAAAATCAATAGATGAAACTTTAATATATTAGACAGGGGTAGAAATACAAATTTTCCCATGTGTGCCCAAGGGCACCAGACAAGTATCTTAAGTGTGCCTTTCAAATATCAATGTGCCCACATTTTTTATCTAGTTTATAAGACTAACTATTTATGATCATCAATTGAAATTTTGTTGGTAATAAACCTTATCTGTATCTGTTGTCTGTTACTGTGTTAGCGTACATTTCCTGGTTAACTTGTTTTCAAAACATATGAAAATGATAACAGTCGGTAAGATAGATATAGATAAGAATATTGGATTGATTTCATGTAAAACCCGATACATATGAAATGGTGTAAATAATCGTCACTCTTAGCACCATGTTGAGCGGTTTCCAGTTTCGTTTAACTGAATGATTTGTTTGTTTCGTCTATTGAATAAGTACTACTACTGTTCTCCGACCTTTTTTATTTGAAACAGATGGCTTGAAAAAGCAAATAATTGTGTTTTCTCTGACATCATCTGCTTCTGTCGTCTGCTTACAAAGCAATGAGAACCTTACGTTCAGAACAGGATATCCTGTCAGATAAGGTTTCCTGACATGCGCAGTGACAGCCAAAATGGCTGCGCCCATGGTAAATGGAAAGGTTATTATCACGGGAATGAGAATTGTTTTGGAGATTAATTTACTGAGTTTGTCATGTTACTAAAAATATTGACGTGCTACATGGGCACTGAGAATTTTTGTCAACCGTGCCATTTCAATATTTACCCTGCCATGGCACGCAATTATATGGGGTATTTCGACCCCTGTTAGAAATACATTTTTCAATTGAACTAAAAAAGATATTCAGGAAACTTTGATGCAATGTTATGCTTGATCACTGGGATTGAATGGTATTTTTGCATCTGTCTAATAAATCTTTTCATCCTGAATATGAATCTGATACAATAGGACTTGTATCTTGTTCTTAATTAGTTTGATCTACAATTATATTTTCATAAACATTTTATTTCATGACAATTGGACTTTGAATGACGATCTTTCCAAATATTCTTGAAGTTTCTTAATTCAAATTAACTAAACAATATTTATTTGCAGGTGATTATAGCTGCGGAGTTATTGAAGAATGCTGATGAGCTGGTCAAATGCAAGATTCATCCCACCTCCATCATCAGTGGTTACAGATTAGCTTGCAAGTAGGTTATCATCACAAGTAACTTCTAAGGTTTTTAAGATTAAGTCTAAGGCTAATTTTACTATATTTTCAATAGTATGAAGTGAATTGCTTACTCTGTTATTAATTCGTGTCTTCAAAGTTCGCAATACTGTAAAATCATTTATTTTCGCGGGGTGTTATTTTCGCGCAAACGTAAAAAATTACTGATTCGCGGGGTTTAATTTTCGCGCATATCGACTAAGCAATAGCAAAAATTTAGTGAGCAAAACTACATGCACCGTCCAGCAAAGATTACACTGAAACTAGTAGTAATTAACAATGAAAACAATAATATTTATTCAAAAAGTCAATGATCAAAATTTTATTTATTGTCATTAAACGTCTTCAAGTTTTGAAGTGGTAACGATACCTGTCGCCAAGTTTTCCCGGAAGTAAACATTCGGAACGATTTAGTTTGATCTTTAACTCCCAACAATAGTGTTTGAATGATGTGACTCCTCGAGATCTTGTTCAAAGAAATATCATATATTTGAACCGAGGGTCCTGTACTGCAGTACGCACCGAATCAAAGCTCAAGTGTATAGCAATCAAAACATTAGGACACGCATATTGGCGATCAAAAGTGGATTCCGCCAGGCCAGATTATTGTGATGATTGTGTTTGCACAACAAACAACGTGCATATCGGCGTACACGCTTGTGAGAGCTCTACATTAGTGACTCGTCATTAATGAACAAGCCAAACATTACTGTGAGTAATAAAATGTGTCAACCAAATTATTTGTCTGTTATTGGTTTTCTTCACGTTCATAACCATAATATTTCGCGATGTTTTATTATTCGCACATTATGAATTTGCGCGAAAAGCGCGAAAATTAAACCCCCGCGAAATATTATGATTTTACAGTAATTCAGGTCCAGACTTAAATTTGTTTCTCCTTACATGTCCTGAATGATATTCATAGTTGGTGGATTTAGTATTAATTTTGAATGGCCTTACATTAACTGAGATTTATTTCTTTACAGAGAAGCTGTGAAGTATATTCAGGAGAACTTGACTATCAGTTCAGATGAACTCGGTCGTGAGTGCGTTGTCAGTGCCGCCAAAACTAGCATGTCGAGCAAGATCATTGGAGCGTATCCTTTCCAAAATGTACAGTTTGATTTACTTATATCAGTAAGGAATATCATATTTGAGGACATTTGATATAAAATTACCAACTCTTTTCTGAAAGTAGTCTTTGTAAATAAATTCAACTAATTGGAAATTAACATTCCAGAAATGTTGTCTTGTAAGTTTTGATTAACAAAAATTAGTTCATTGATATTGGATTAATGATTGTTTGTCTGTAATATAGATTCATTTTGTATCATGGGAATGTCTTAAAACAAACTCTGATAGTGGAAGTTTGAAAATGGAAAAACTCCATAGGTGAAAGAACTAAATCCCGGAACGTTGTCCTTGACAAGAATCAGTGAATCGGATTTCTTCGCCAACATGTGTGTAGACGCTGCCTATTTGATCAAAACACCTGATGGGAAGGGAGGACACAAGTTTCCCATCAAGGCCATCAATGTGCTGAAAGCTCACGGCAAAAGCAGCAAGGAATCCATCTTGGTTCACGGTTACGCTCTCAACTGCACAGTTGCTTCACAGGGTGGGTCTCTTATCTGATAATAGGGTATCGTGTTGCTCATGTGTACATTTCAATACAAAGGTTTAAATTCTGAATTGTTATGTTTGCCTTAAAGTTATTGAGTTTGTAAAAAAAATCTCTAAAATTGGGTACGAGGCTTGTATTGAATTGCATCATCATGAGATATCATGATGCTTTCGATATTGTGAAGAGTTTTTGTCCCAAGTCTAAAGAGTTTATTGCTTTGAATCCTTTGACAGCCTTCAAGGTCTTGCAAGACAGAAAATGTTATTCCCTTTTTCATAAGGTACTCGGTGTAGCTCCTACCATGTGATTTGTTATAATGCCAAACTAAAAGCAAGAAATAGTGCTGTTGGATCCACTAGAATTTGTCGTGTTGGATTGCAGCCATGAAGAAAAGGGTGACAGGGGCAAAGATTGCCTGTTTGGATTTCAGTCTTCAGAAGTCCAAACTTCACCTAGGTGTTCAAGTATTGGTAGAGGATCCAGAAAAACTCGATGCTATCCGTCAGAGGTAAAAATACAACTATTTTAGTGGCATTCTACAGTTGCAGTAGTTCTGAAGTACAAAAGTTTATGGATATTCATATTAATCTGTTAATAAAGTAGTTGAATATCCTAAGAATCTTGTACTTCTTATCAGTAAAAATGCAAGAAAAGTAATAATCAAATAAAATAATAATTATTGACAAAGATTTGCTTAAAAAATTGGATTTGAAATTGTTGATGTCTTTTTTTCTTTTATAATCTTGGTTGTACTATCCAAATAGATGACACATAGTCTTGAAAAAATAATAAGACAAATTCGTTTTGTAACTCTAAACTATTTAGATATAAGTTTTAATGGTTTGTATAGAAGACATTCCGTACATACTTTGTTTATACAATGTTACTTATATATTTTAAATCAGATATAAACCTAATTCACAGATATCATTAATAACAGAAGTATTGTCCAAGCAGTGCTCCAATGATGACAGTTACATAGCTGAATTGATATTTACAGAGAATCAGACATTACGAAGGAGAAGATTCAGAAGATAATTGCTGCAGGTGCCAATGTGATCCTGACCACGGGAGGAATCGATGATCTGTGTCTCAAGTACTTTGTGGAGGCTGGCTGCATGGCTGTACGTAGGTGCAAGAAGATAGACTTGAAGAGGATAGCCAAAGCTACTGGAGGTGGGTGTTAGGATATACATATATGTAGACTGTTTCCTCATTCTATATCAACAGCAGTTACGTTATAATTGCCAGTGAAATGAAATCTTTAGGAGAAAATGCTGTTAACTAGTTAATGTAGAGGTAAGAAGTTGAAATGAACATACTGCTGATAAAGTTTTATTCTATCTCTTCCATTTAGAGACAAGGATTCCGATCCAGGTTCATATAAAAACAATGTGATAAAGCTCATAAATGATAATCATTCAATTCCAGCCACGTTCTTGATGACATTGGCAAACTTGGACGGAGAGGAGTCCTTTGAGCCATCCATGTTGGGTCAAGCAGAGGAAGTTGTGACAGAACGGATATGTGACGACGAGCTCATTGTTATCAAAGGGTGAGAGAATGACTATCTTCAAGTTAATTAAAATAATTCAAAGACTTCTAAAGGCATAGGTTATTTACTCTATTCTATTGGCTTATAATTTACACATGATAGCAAGTCAGTCATTTTTGTGCCTTTATATATTAAAAAAAATTAAATGCACTGTTTTGGCTCTAATAGGTTGTAATGTCCAGTAAGTGCTTAGGAGTTGTATAATGTTAAATCATCTTCACAATACAGAATTGTGATAAGGAATTGTATTATTCTGTTTAGAGTCAACATAGTCTTAAACTCTCCCTATGCCACAGTTATACTTTGATGTCTGAAGAGCATTTTGTCTTAGAAACATTATTTCCATCAGTAGAAAACATCATATAACCTATTTCTCAATTTGGTACAATAAAGTCATTGCTCCTTGCTATTTCTTCCAGGACCAAGGCACGTACAGCAGCCTCCATCATCCTGCGCGGAGCTAACGACTTCATGTGTGATGAGATGGAACGCTCAGTCCATGATGCTTTGTGTGTTGTGCGTCGTGTTCTCGAGTCCAAGTCACTGGTTGCTGGAGGGGGTGCTGTCGAAGCTGCTCTGTCCATCTACTTGGAGAATTTTGCTACATCACTGGTTAGTTTTTAAACTTCAAAATTTACAGTTTGCAGTGTAGTATATTTTCATCTTACTAGATCCTTATGGTCTCATGGATTGATTTTGTCAAGTGGTCTCTGCATGTGACCTTTCTATGATATGTCCTTGAAATTATTTTCATGTGTTTTAAAAAGACCAAGGATCAAAATGATTTTAAATCCTTTATGAAAGAAGTCAAGTGAGACCATTTTGAAAGAGCTATGTGCTTCAAATTTAATGCCCTGAAATAAGAGACTTTGGCGTATCAATCTTTAAATCTCATGGTCATGGTCATATTGTTTCGGATGTTTATTGTTCATTAAACACTTAAAAAGTTAACACTTAACAGAGATTCAATCAATTTTATTACTCTGTTGCTTTGAACAATGGTCAGATGATTGACCAAATTTCAATTATGTATACTAAAATATTTTCATTATATTCGCATAAATTTACTGCAAAGGTTATTTGTTTAATATAGGCATCAAGAGAACAGCTAGCAATAGCCGAGTTTGCCAAGTCTCTCCTGGTGATCCCTAAGCAGTTGTCGGTCAATGCTGCACAGGATTCCACAGATCTCGTGGCCAAGCTGCGCGCCTATCACAATACATCACAAACCAAGGCCGAGCATGGAGATCTTAAATGGTGAGCTTTAAAGCTTATTTCCTGTGTAGGAATAGTTACTGTCCTAGCCAAAACCTTATTTTATTGATTACTTTAGTTCCCTGCTATTATGTCCCCCGCAAAGTTTTCAGTTTTCAGTTCCTTCTGTAATTCTGAAATGCTTTTTTTTCCAGACCATATCTCAAAAAACATTCAATGTTTTGTTATGAAACTTGGTATGTGGTTAGCTCTAGTGGTTGCGTGGTGCCATTTGCTATTTTGGTTATTCTAAAAAAGAAAATCAGGTTTCCATGGTAACAGTTTGAACTTAGTGCATATAGGGGGGATGCATTTGTTTCCTGGCCATATCTAAAAAACCATTCAATATTTTTTTTGGAAACTTGGTATGTGGTTAGATCTAGTGATTGAGTGGTGCCTTTTGATACTTTGGTTACTCAATCTTTTTATATATAGTTCTGGTTTCCATGGATACAATTTGAACTTTGTGCATGTGGGGGTAGGGTTATTTTCCAAACTATATCTAAAAATCTAATGATTATTATTTTACTTAACCTGGTATGTGGTTAGATCTAGTGCTTAGGTGGTGCTTTTTGCTACTTTGGTTATTCTTAATTTTTCAATTACTTGGTTTCCATGAAACAATTTGAACTTAGTGCATATGTGGGGCTGTAGATGCTAATTATGATATTTGACGACTGTGTAATATATTAACCTCTTTATCATATTTTTGGCATGGATTGTTTCTGGTATAAATGGCAATAAGATGATTTGATTGGATTAAAAGTTTAAAAGGGGGGCATCACTGTGCATCACATGCAAATATTTCTAGTTCTACAATTAAGTTTACAGTATTTTGAGTAAATACAGTATATTATTATTTTTCAATTATATTCAGATGGAAATGAATTGAATATTTTGTTTTGACCTTGAGACAGTTCGCTACTGTTTTGACAAAACAAATATCGGTCTCATGCTTATGCATGGTGTCATGTTCATATGAAATGTTTCAGTATAAGAAGTATTTCAACCGAAAATGTTTTGTAGTAATTGATATAGTTTGGATATATGGATTGTAATGAAAACAGTCAACTATGTGTAAATTGTTTTGGATAACTAAGAAAATACACTGGATAATATTAGAGATATTGTTAATTTTCATGCTTGATATAAGGGGGGGTTAATTGTGAAATTATTTATTTTTCATAAGATTCACTTATCATTTTTGTAACATTGATTTATAACACCTTGTTTTTTTAAAAACATTTTAGGATTGGACTGGATCTTATCGAAGGTGTTGTGCGTGACAACAAAAAGGCTGGAGTCTTTGAGCCAGCAATCTCAAAAGTTAAGTCCCTCAAGTTCGCAACAGAAGCTGCAATCACAATCCTGCGAATAGACGACCTGATCAAACTGGCCCCAGAACAGAAGCAGGGAAGTGCGTACCAAGACGCCATGCGGAGGGGAGAGTTGTGATCACTCATGACACATAGCTTCGAGACTTTCATTAACTTTATTCTATGTCTGTGGTTGCATGGCAACATAATCTTTGAGGAGGGAGGCAAAAACCTGTGTTTACACGTGCTTCTTCATATATAAATTATAAATACACCAAATTCTGTATCATTTGCAAATAAAGTGCTATTCCGTTTTCTACAACAAAACAAATATTGTTTGTGTTATTGCCTTACCTCGTCAATATTGCCGACACCCAGGAACATTGTACAATGCTTCTTTACCTTGAGGTAATGTGTTTAATTCTGATTGATCAGACACCAAGCTCTTTGAAACTGTTGACAAGAAATCAAGTCATCGGGTGTGGCCGTAGTGCTGAGGTGATATATCCTCATTCCAGTTTTATTAGGTAGACGATATATCATGAAGTATTACCATGGAACTTGCGAGACAATTATCATCACGATGACATGGTTGCGATAAGATATGTATCCAGATTGTCTACATTTTATGAAATAAGAAAAGATAGGACATAAAAATGTATTGTCATTTCTCAGCTAAATTAAAAGAATTTGATGTATGGAAAAATCCCAAAATCGGAGAGACTTAAATTGAAGAAAAATACCAGAATACCAGTGAAATTTTTTAGAAATTTATCAGCTTCCATAGTTATTTATTCATAACAACTTATGTAAATTTAAGTTGGATATATTGTCTCTTGTAACTATACATCAGTGTATCATGAACCCTCGTTATAGGAATATCCGGACACATTGTCTAAAAGTGTTTTGTCTTTTGTACAGCATAGTAGATGATGCAAACATTGATACTGTGGTACAACCCTAACAGATGACCTTTTGAAGTTTTGGGAGTCTGCCCAACAGCTAGTTGTTTTTCCTTCACAGGGAGGCTTGACCTTGACCTTGTGTTTGGTGGACATGTCATATCAAATGTGCAAATATTTCTGAAAGTCTGAAAATTTTAGTTTTTTAAATCATCTTTAAACTTTGAGAAATAGATGCACAAAGGCCGTTTTGTGACATAAACGTTGTTATATAACATTATTAAGTCCAATAGTGTTGGAATGACATGGATTTCAAACTGGTGGTTGGAGTTCAACACAAACATGTCTACTCTTCTATGCACAACAAGGAGTCTAAATTAAATCAAACAATTCCTTGACAAATTTGTTTAGAATTTAATGTTAAGTTACATAAGTAGGAATGGATATTTACAAAATAAATATTTTTATCCCCTGCCAATCAAAGTTTTAGGGGGATAATAAGCTCAGTCTTTCAGTCTTGGGGGTTTTCAACTACTTCCAATAGTTGTATAGAAAGATCATTGTTATATCATCATGAATGAAGTTAAAGTAAGTGGGAGAAAAAGACAATTTATTATGATATTCTTGTGAAAGCGACATTTAAACATGAATGATTATAATGCTATTGTCAAGCGAATGATTAAACTGGCCTCTATCATGGTATTGCTTATCTAGTTAATTACTTCATCCCGCTAAATTTGTATGTAAACAGGATCGTGGCTCCAGCCGATGCCTGCAGGTTTCACCGCAATGCATAGCCACAATGGTGTTGCGGGCTTTCTCCCTGCACTAATACTAGCAGCCGCTATATAAGTGAAATAATCTTGAAAGAGGCTCATCTCATCTCATCTCCAAACTCACTCACTCACTCATGATCATGGCTACAATAATTTTTAATTTCGTTTCCTTCCTTAAATATTGGGTTTCACTGTCTGAATATCTTAAGATATTAGCTGCAGCGCACATGGCTCTAATCTTATTTTTTTTATTACACAGAACTTGCCACAATTTTACATTGACTTCGACTCTACGTGGTGAAGAGTTGTGTAATGTTCTTATTAGTAATTAAATGTACATCGTATGTAAACTTGTTACCTAATATAGAAAAAGAAAGAAATGAGGAGACAGAGATAAAATAAAGAGGAAAGAGATAGAGAAAAAGTGGATAGATAGGGGAGATAATAGAAAGGGTTTCGTAGAGAAGCAGCCAGTCCACTTCTTCAAAAAAGTTTCATTATCTTCACCAAATATATATTTTTCAACATCATAGGGAAACTTTATAATGTTCTTTGAATGTTTAAAGTTTAATTCTTTGGTCATACACTTAAATCTGTATATGTACTTTTTAATGATAGTAAATAGAAAGTTGACAAGAATGCTTTTGTTGGGGTCGCCAAGGAGAAATGAGAAGAGATTAAAATCAATATTATGACCGGTTTCATTTTCAAACCATATCCGACAGTTTTCAAAAAGTAACTGCACTTTATAGCAGCAATAAAACATTTCACATTCACATAAAGAGCATCGCTGATCTCTATTTGTTTTCTTGATTTCATCTGATGTTCTACAACCCATCGGAACATACAAAGTTTCCAAGATATATTGAGAGCAATTTTGAAAATTACCGAAAATGATTGGAACCAGCAAAAGTTGCAGACAGCTCTTGGTCAGCAAAGAAGATGGCATGTAAAATATTACTTTGTTACATAATTTTGTTTCAAAACCCAGCATGTGTAGCGGTGTCCTTTGTGTTTTGAACTTCAGATTTGTATTTTAGATTGTTTCCATGGAAACACAAGTTACGGTTCTATTTCAGGACAATTATCTTCTATAGGATGAATTTATGACCGATGATCTGCTTAGGATAGTTTTGAATTTAAGACATGGATTTTAAAGGGAGTGTTTATTAAAGAATACGGCTTAACAATATTATTCAACATGTTACACACTTTTGCAACTGTAGGGGAAAGCCGACTATGTTTGTTTTCAATTTAATTAATTTATTCCTTTTTTAATCCTTGATGTTTTATGAAATACTGATTAGTGTTCAGCAATAATTTCCATATTTGTTATTATATTTTAAAATCATAATTGAATTGACTGTGTCAACGCCATTTACAATTAAAACACCATATGTTGTAAAACACAAATGAATGAAAAATGGGTCAATTATCATGTAATTAAGTCTACTTTAGTAGACAGTTAACCGAACTTGAAACTACATTCACCTTTTATACCGAAATATTGTAATACATATTGTCTTGCAGTTGTTTTACATAGTTTTATAACATTATCTTAATATAAATCAAGATTAATTTACACATTACAACATTTTACCGATTACCATCTTTCATAATGAAGTTATTACAAGAAAAGAAATATCAGTCTAAAAGTGAATGATGGATGCAATACAATGTCTATCTGTACTGCTATGGGTATTGAGTAATAATGGCTTTCATTGACCATTTCACAAATATGAAAGAGTCTGTCATTTTCTATCAAGTCTCCTCAGTATGAAGAGAACAAGATGTAATATAGCACTGGAAATAATGAACCTGGCCATCAGACTCAAAACTTGACTTGACCACAATAACAAGAGACTTTACTCATAGTTTTCTCATGAAAACACCTTAGTCAGCACATTATCTCAAGAACAGTTCACTGGGTTGTCTTCTAGTGAAGTGTTTACCTATAAGCATGACAACTGCTTCTACATGACAGAATGAATTATTTTCTACTGATTCAGCACATAAACCAAAACATGTCCCTTATTAGGAGTCACAGTGACACAATATCTATAAATTATAATCCCCATCAGCCAAGGAGTGTGAACACATAGATCATCTTTCTAGTCTTTTTGCTTCTGAATAAGAAGTTAATATTTTTTAAGGCTTGGTCTCCGTGCTCATTAGGGCAAATGGATCTGGAAATCTTTGAATTAACTCATTTGTCAATGAGTCTGTAATTAAGTTTACCCAGAAGAATATTCTTCGAATATGTTCCTGGCTAGTGGTCAATGAACAAATAAACTGCAAGATTCTCACATTTCAGCATGTCATCGATTCAGCTCTGGGTTAAGTGCAAGTTTGTAGACAGCTATGACCCTACAAGAACTCTCTCTTTAATTGTTTAAACTCAAAGACTTTCTGTGGAAGATTGTATGCATACAAAACTGACACTGAATGGAATTGAATTGAAAACATAAAATCTCACTCAGTACAAGATAAATCTTAAGACATATTTGTAACAATAAACCATATATGTTCAATCAATGCAGGGGGCGGGATATGGTCCGCTAGTTCCAGCCGATGCTCGCAGGTTTCACCGCAATGCATAGCCACAATGCTGTTGCTGGCTTTTTCCCTGCAATAATACTCGCAGACACAATATAAGTGAAATAATCTTGAAAGCGGCCTTAAACCCCAACTCACTCACTCACTCAATCAATCAATGCACTCTTTTAGCATTTTGAGCCATATGGATAAAAACTTATCATCAATATCATCATGTTTTTATCTTATTTTCTTTCAAAGACAAAACTAAAGGAGGCAAACAAATATGAAAATGTTTTATTGCAGTCATGTCCATACAAAATCACAGGACAAGCACAGATTTGAGCACAAAATGATATGGCGGTGACGATGAATGACACTAGGGATGAAACGTGATAAAATATACACACATGTGAATGTTTTCTTGTAAATTCTCAGAAAGTATCTTTCTTTTCAACTCTGATAGAATGTTGTTAAAATGAAAGCCCTTTGGGAATTTCAGTCCGTTTTCAAGATAACTGAATACTGTTTTTGTCACATTTGCAATTGTCAAAAGCTCATTTATTGACTTAAAAACAATTTTTATATGAAGTCACATGTGATGTATATCTAAACAGCTGTTGAGAGACTCCATCAAAAGTGTAAGTGAAATCCATTACCAACTATGAATGCCAAGAGTTTGAATTAAAGATGTGAACACTGAGCTCCACAACTCCTCTGGTACATGCTGGTGAAATCACAACTGTCTTTTAACTTTTTATCTATAACTTATTTCTTTGAAGAAATAATATATCTCCCAAAGAGGATACTAAAATCACCTTTTCCTAAATAACTACATTTATTAATTTGCGAGAAGTCTCTTCTTTCGGATACTTACACTTATTTCTAACAAGATACAAGCCAGGAGACAAACAATTATTGATGATAGGATAGATTTACATATCTATCTTTCGCAACTAGAAAAATAAGCTAGAAACAAGAAATATAGCCCACTTGTAACACAGCCTATGCATGAAGGAATGATCTATGTGGGGAGAGAATGGACAAGGACATGATTAAAGGAGACGTTCCTCAGAACAGCAGGTGGCATACATTAAGAGCATGATGGGCACTTGCTCGTCATATCCTTAATCAAAGACTCTTGCAAATGTTGACGCTTGGTTCTTTGCATTGCTGGGAGACGTACAGCTGCTATTCGTGTTGGTTTTCATTGGAAGGGTGATTTATTGCTAGCTGAATTTAGAGTTCTAAGATGTCAGTCTCTAATCATTGGGGGATCAAGGATTTTCATTATAATAAAAGTTTATAAAAAAGTGTTTGGGTTATGGTTATCCCCCACTGGTATATCCTGTAGATACCACAAACGTGATATATTTATGATGAAATTACATGTAATACTGTACAAATGGACATTTAGCTAACCCTTTCACCATAAATAACAGACATAAATACATATACAAGGCTGATTTCAGACCTTTTAGGGTGAAAAGGTTAACTTAAGAGTTGCAAACATTGGGAGAAGTCAAGTCACGCTGCATAGAAACAAGATTTGATTGCATAATTGAGCATTCTAATAAACATATGTCTGTCACAGCCAACCACCATTGTGTCACAATAAACACTGCATTTTTTAAGGTGCTCTCCTGATTTGAGTGTCAAGTGTCACAATATTTTGTGTTTATATCAAAATGAGAGAATTACATTTCCAAAAGCAATTGACCTGACATAGCCCTCTCTGATTACTGGAATGTTTACTAGATATCATCAATAAGGACTAGAATAATAGTAGGATATCTATACACGCAAATGGAATGACCTTCATACAGGCAAGTTAATGAATGAACATGTATTGATTTAAAAAATAACTTCATTTCATGTATACATCAAGTACATATGTTAACACAGCAAAACCTGTCATGATAGCCTGTGCATAGATGATAAATTGAATATGTCAGTTGTGGATATAATAATAACAAGTCAATTGTGCACTTGCTCTCAAGCAAGGCTTGGAGAGAAAAGATCCACTTTTAGATTGTAATTATACCATGAATACCCCAAGGCAAAGACTTGAATAAAGGCACTTTTTAACAACACAATTCTATGTACTTGTTGTTGAAGTTATATCATGTATAGGGTTGCAGTGAAACAATGAAATTGGTCTTGTGACTACACTGGCTGACAATAAATTCCAGTTGTCATATATTGCCACAAAAATGGTAAAAAAGTTACTATTGCATTGAGTATTTGTAGTTTTTCTATAAAATGTTTCCTGATAATGTCATTTATACTGGGATAGCAGACTTGCTGTCAGTCTGGGAGAATTCTTGGACAGTATTCTTTTAACTTTACAGATACTAATCTTTCATCTAGATTTGCACATTATAAAAGTCTCCTTTGGCTTTATTTCCATTCTTTATTGAAATTATCCCAATGTTTTCATATTGTGGACTTCAATAGAACAGATGTGTTTTTATTACCCATATGGGCAATCATAAGCGGTGACATATTTCCAATATGAGCCCATGTGCACATATCACTTTTTCCAAGCAACGATTGTTTCAGCGCGAGTTACCGTATTACGTCGTAAACGTCATCAAACCATTGTTCGTGACGTCACTGAAGCGGGCCGCCGCAAAGAAAGCAGGCCGCTTTCTGTGTATTTTAAGTGAAATAGAATCGGTAATAAAGAAATTATAACCCTCAGAATTGTGTCATATGACTTTTACGAAACTCGTGCGAACTTGTGTATAACCCTCGCTCTCGCTCGGGTAATACAAAAATTCGTACTCATTTCGTAAAAGTCATATGACACACTTCCTCGGGTAATAATCTCTATATCTTACATTCATTTACTGTTTCACTTTTATATATATGATTTGTGCCTTTTTGCAATATTTATCAAATCTAATTAGAATACTTTAATTATTACTTTTAGTTTGTGACAGATAATTTTGTACATTTTATATTAAAAATTTGTAAGATTAGATTTCTTGATAATCACAGTGTGAACACCTAATGCTTCAATTGTGATTATCATCTCGTTCCTTCTAACCCTTATTTAAGAAGAATCTTAATTGCATAATTTCTATGGTTTCAGTATTATTTGTCATGTTTTATACTTTTATCATCTGGTTTGATCTCTTTTGTGTGTGTCTTACGTTTTGAGACTATACGGAAGAGTTTTACTATATTTTCAGTCTGAGATAAAAGTTAAATCTATCAATTCAAGTTAAAGGGGTTGAGTGAGTGTTGAAGGATTACATTAAGACGTTTTCATTCAGTTAACTGTTCAATCTGATTCGAAAGTTTTCAATTTCAACTGAGGTGTTAAGTTCCAGTTGAAGAGTTAAATCTCAATTGAAGTTGAAATTGAAATAAAAAGTCTTTGTTGAAGGGTTCAGTCTGAAGTAGAGTGTTCAGTCTTTTTTAAACTGTTCAGTCCTTGAAATGTTGACAATGGGTGTGCTGAAGCATGATGTGATTGGGGTTTGTTGAAGGGTTCAGTCTGAAGTAGAGTGTTCAGTCTTGTTTAAATGTTCAGTCCTTGAAATGTTGACAATGGGTGTGCTGAGGCATGATGCGATTGGGGTTTGTTGAAGGGTTCAGTCAGAAGTAGAGTGTTCAGTCTTGTTTAAATGTTGACACTGGGTGCGCTGTAGTGGATGGTGGGATCTGAAGTTAAGGCTTCAGACCTTCAGATAACGACTTTTACTTGGTGAGTCGTTTAGTTGCATGGCTTGTTAAGAAGAACAGTGTTCTGTCCCAGTTGCAGGGTTCATGATGAGGTAAGTTGTGCAGTTGAAGTATGGTTCAGTTTCAGTTGAAGTGTTCAGTCCTTGAGGTGTTGACACTGGGTGCACTGAAGCATGTCCGTGGTGTACTCCTCGATCTGCATGGTTGTTTCTGTAATTCCAAACTTCTTCTGAACCACCAGTGACGCTATCTTTATAGTTTTCATTGGGTCTGTGTTGGCATCTGGAACAATCAGATTGCTTAATGACATATCTCCGGTATCAGAGCAAGTAGCAAGGAAATGCTTCAGATATCAGTCAAATTGTTTGATAGCTTTATGAAATATCTGTAATAACGAATTCCTTATATGTGTCTAGAAATGATTTCAGAAATGCATGGTTTAAATATTGTAGAAAAAAGTAGATGAATTATAAATTTAACAAAATCTTGCGTTAGGACACAACCAAAAAAACTTCCCCTCGAAACTCGTCAACGTTTTTGAAAACCTTAAAGTTTTGATTATGTACATACCGACAGCAATATGGACTGAGAGAGCCACCTTGTCCATAGTGAGGGACCACACGCGGAGGTTGTGGATATCTCGGATCCCATTTATTGTGAAGAAGGCATCCCTCACTTCACTAAAATTTATGTACTTAGGAGTACCTGCAGAAAAAACACCGCTGTATTATTTTCCTTGTTTTACATTGTGTAAGACTCAAACACTACATTTTTTAGCTATGCATTTTGGTGAAACCTGCAAGAATCCGGAACGAGCTCAGATTCAGCATAGCATTGACACCAAAACCTAACTGAATATAGAACAGTTCAGTTGTCACAGAGATTCACAACTTGTTGTTGAGAGAATTGTCCTAGTTTGGCCACTGCCTGAAAATAAGCCTGGAACACCAATATCTTTCTCATAAAAAAACATGTAAAAAGTGAAACTAGACTCTATTTGCTTGAAACATGTTCAGCTGCTCATAAAATGAAGTGTCAATGTCGTATGGCCTACCTTCCATTAAAACGACAAGAATATCTCTCAGAATGGTGATGGTGGTGAAGAGGACAAACACAGAAAACATGAAGGTACAGATTGGGTCTGCTATCTTCCACTCAGGCTGGGGAGAAATGTAACAAATTTGTTACTGTGATTAATAACAATTCATATGTTTGTACCAAACAAACATAAGTATCTGAAAAAGTTTATTAACAGCATCTATTTAAAGAATTACACATTGCCATGAAAATATTTTTGCAAGGTATCTAGAGAAAAGTATATTATTTGATAGATAAACCAAATAGTACATAATTACAAAATGATCTTACAACTATTAATTCATTTCATTATTAAATATTTTAAAGATGAGAACATTGTTTGAAATCACTGACCTTAAAATAAATGATGAATGCTGCAATAAGGACGCCAATACTTTGAAGCAGATCTCCGAGAACATGGATGAAAGCAGCCTTGACATTGATATTGACAGAACCCTTGGGTTTACCTTTAGAGTCCGTATGCTGGAGGGCAGACTCTGCGTCTCCAATACTGCCGTACTTATGACGATCTGAGTTCCTGACGTTAATCTCGGAGCCAACTAGCGGAGATCTGTCATACTGGCTCTCTATCTCTGAGACGCTCTGATAGTGCTGGTTGGACTGGTTCTGGTTCCCGTTCGTGTGACTGTGAGAATGAGAGTGTCCGTGTCCGGCAGACGGGGAGTGAGAGTGGTCATGGTCCGAACTGGTGTCCCCACCATGAGAATGACCATGTGACAGGCCCCCATGGGTGTGGCCATGCTGGTGCAGAGTGACCCCAAGACTGTGAAAAGGTTAGAGGTTAAAGGTCACAGTTTAGTTAAAGGCCGGGATCCAAACCTCCAAAAAACCCATGGGTTTCTTATCTTTGTCATCTCTTCTCTGATTGGTTGATTCCATAAACAAAGATATTATCAGTGTTTGAGTGACAGGGCAGTAACGGTTTTTTTGGTGCCTGGGAGAGCTCAGCAGGGTCAAAGGTCTCAAAACTTTACTACAAGTTGTGGCTGGTAGTAGTCTACTGAGTTTCAGTGCATAATCATCAGGGAAAAAACCATTAGTAATAATACATGAAGTTTAAATTTCTGTGATAGGCTGATAATTTTTTTAGTATATTAAGTTATATATATTTTATGAAATGACCAACACAAAGGAGATCTTTAATTATAGAATTAGATATAATTGTATTTGTTAAAATTCTCTGAAAAACGTTTAAAACAACCATAGTCTTTTAACAATGTTTGGATGTATTTGAAGTAAACATGTCACTATTGTTGACAAAAGTTATACAAAATTGTCTAAATCCATTTACTGTCACAATAATCTTTTTATAACCTTAGTCTCTACAACTCCCCACAAGCAGAGCTAATATTTGGGGGACATATGGGATGGGGGAGGTTTTGATTTCCCAGTCAGGCTGGGAAGGCAGTGAAATCTGACACTCTGAATGGATCTTTTTCTCCACTAGCAGACTTGTTTGGTATGGTAATGATGAGAATCTAGTCACGTGACATTTACAAAGTTAATTCAAATTTGGAAATAAATGCAGTCAAAGTACTGTTTTAGTTTTTAGTTTTGAGTAAACATGTTTAGGAATTCCATTTCTTTGAAGTGTCAAGGATATAATGTGTAAATATGATATCTTTCCGGTAAGAAGATTTTGATTTATTCCACCTCGAACATATGTACCCTCATTTTTTCCCTTCAAGGTGTAGTTTTTTCAGGTCAACTTGGCCACGCCAACACCGTGTATAGTGGCGGATGCCGGCCTTTAAGAGGGAATGCTTTAGATTTGGTTTAAGATTTTGTGGATTTAAGGAATGTCATGTTACCTGAAAGAATTAAACCCTTTAATTGATTGTACAATTAGTATCAAGGCTGGCCTATATTCACTCCTCGGCCATTTCATGATTATTCTCTTTTTCAAAATTTATGATTCCCGTCATTCATGATTATCAAATTTGCAGGTTTAAGAGTATAACCAACATGAGGATGACTGAGCAGGATAGTAGAACCTTTCATTGTTCATCAAAATTAATATGAAGAATATCTTAACTGTGGACAACACAAAGATAACCTTGTTCACCTTTGACAATTTACCTGCCTTACTAATTGGTGAGAGACCATTTTGAGCGGTCACAGGAACAATAATGGGCAAATTTGGGATTGTTCACACACTAAAGGTTCAACGTGTGCTTTATATTCAATTCTCCTAGTCTAAGACAACTCACACCACGTTAAAGACGACTCCACATCCAGCTGTAATGAGCATTATCTCTGCGTTGATTTCATAGTCATCTTCCACAATACGCAGGCCTGCAGAGTAGCAGAGGATACCAGTCAACACCCACAGCATGAGTATAGAGACAAGAGCACCCAGGATCTCTGCAACACAAGAGAACATTGACAGAATCACCAAACTATCTCTGTTTATAAAAAGTGTATTGGTTAACATATAGGACAGAATTGGAACCCCTCCACATAACCCTCTCTTTGGGGCTTTTTCCATTAAAACATCGAGTGTACCACTAGGGTGAACCCCTCCCCCCTGTTTGAATCTGTTTCCTCTAAGAATTCCTGGATTCTGCAACTTTAAGAGGAAATTTCCTCTGGATCTGCTCATCATCAGCGACAATGAGTTACATAGAAAATTCAAATATTATCACTCGTGGCTACGCCATAATATATATATTTTCTACCTCACTCACAGAGATGAACTTTATATTTGACAAGAATAGACAAATATCCTCTAAATGCCAAAGCTTACAATCATAAGTCTGATTAACCATAACCACCCTTATTACATATGATAAATGTGTATATCAACAAGCACCTGCTCTGTACCAGCCAAAGCTGAGTCTCTTTGTGGAGAGGCGCCGACCAAGGTAGAGGGCCATTAGAGAGATCATGAAGCTGGCAAAGTCTGTCAGAAGGTGGGCACCGTCAGATATCAGCGCCAATGAGTGGGCTAGGAAACCACCTAGTAAAAATAATAATAATATTTATTGGCTTGTTACCCTACACAACAAATCATTGCACTAAAACGAAATATTATTAATGACAGTACTTGAATTATAACAAATATTTTTGGATCACAATTCCAAATGTCTTATTATTACTCAATTTCTAAGAAATATCTTTTACCCTATCTTTAAGTAATTGCCAAGTGACTAATGATTCCTGTAGATTAAACACTAAAGAATGGTTAAAAGCATCAATGAACAATAGATAAAGAGTTGAGATCCATTGCTGATTGATCAAGTTCTTGAAGAGTGCCAGCTTTCAGTTGAACAATTTAGAATTTCTGCTTTTCAGTCAGTAAGGAACATTTTACTCTTAGTACTTATGGAATTAATTACTTATCATTTTAATCAAAATCAATGACCAACCTCCTTCAGTTTATTATAACCTAATAGACGCTGTAACATGACTGAAGATAATTGATTATCTCAATAGATTAAGATTGTGATTCCATTATCCCTTAATATCCTTAATGACATTTCATTAATACTAGGAAAGAACAAAACCCTTTTATAGTTAAAAATACTTTGTGGAATGTTTTCACTTTAAGTGGCATTTGTAATCACCATTCATAAGCTATTTGATGAACAGTTTCCTTCAAACTTGACATTTTACAATTTACGTAAAATATTTGGGTAAACATCTGGAGTCACTGACTGATTTTTATATGGGTCTTCTATCCCAACTATTCAAACTTAGTTAAGACTATCTCATTTTCCTGTTTTCCCTCATTTATTTGCATTTCAGTTTTTCTGTATTTATTGAAATCAAACAATCATTTAGAAGCATTGAATGAAATACTTATACTACCATGCAAAATTGATCTGTCATCAAGAAAAAAGTTATATATCATTAATATCTTTGTGATTATCGTATGAATAACAATAATTTTCATCCCTAGATGATACAATTGTCATTTTGAACAAGAAAAAAAATCTCATTTAATCGACTGTGGTTTGCAACAACAGCTGTTGAATAAATTAACATTTTTACAATAAAAATTACATGACCATCATAAAGTTTTGTTAATTGAAATTACAATTACAGTAAAATAATTGTAATTATTCTTATAAAGACACACATTACATTGGCTAGTCATGCATGACACAATTGAATAATACTTTTATATTCAAACCTTTTTTTGGCAAGTTTGTAAATGAGCAATATTCATACATTGAAGTGACTTTTTGTGAAAAAAATCATCTATGAATATCCCCAAGCCATTGCACCCATACACTGGACAAAGCCATTTGACCCATACACTGTACCGACCCACTTGACCAACTTACATGACCACCAGACAGGACCTATCCACTGGACAAATCTACATGAACAAAACACTGGACCCCCACTGTACCACCTTACATGATCCAAACACAGGACCCATCTGCTGGACCAATCTACACGACCCAAACAGTAGACCCCCCACTGTACCAACTTACATGATCCAAACAAAGAGCAAAGAGCATGAACATCTGTAAATACAGTGCCAGAGATTATGATAGGGGTTACTCACCGATAACTTCACCTGTCAAGAACACAAGGCACAGTAGACTGGCAATGACGAGCTGCCGTCGAGCTTTAAGGTCAATTTTCCTGGCGATGTTGTCCCCATGACAATGAGTACCTAAAAACACACGTGTCTTCAAACCCTTTTTCAGTTGATAAATATTTTGTGGCTTACCTTACTGAAGAAAACAGTTTCCTTAGCTCCTTAGTTCTTTAGCTCATCAGGTACTTCCTATCAATAATCTCAAAGGATGAGAACTTAACATTATTCAAATAATAAAGCATTTTCTCTCTTGTTGTTATTATGAACAATCACCAAAATTACAATTTTAGATGTATTTCATCAAGCCATATCTACACAGAACAAACAATTTAAATGTTTAAGTTATACGTTTTGAGGAAGAACTAACAAATGACCTTAATGGTGCGACATCTTCTGCCTCTGTAAGAGTATTATAAACCCCAGAGCTGACCTCTTACTAAAATAAAATTAGCTTTGAAAGAAGTAAAATAAATGCCTTTCCCAAAACTCTCCATTCTGACATATGCTGAACCCTTTCTTTTGCTCCATTCCAATCTACAAACTTCAGTCAAATGTAACAAAAATGTTATTCTTAAAATTGTGACTTTTTATTTCAAGTGGTTTCGGACAAAAGTCATTAATAGGATAAATTTACAGACAACGCCTTTGCAAAAAGCTCATTTGTCATTGTCCACTGAAACACTATTTTAGTCCCAAAAGGCTGTTTTCTGCCCACACCAATCTCAGACCCACACAGTATTCTTACCTTCCAGATTTTAACAAGGGCAAAGGAAGCTAAATCTTTTAAAATTTTGTCACAGGGTATACCTTTTTGTACATGAATATGAAAAATATTTCTTTCTATTTGATTTTTGGTTTGGAGAACTATTTGCTTTCATTTAAAAAAAGAATTTGGAAATTAACAACTTGTCATTACATCATTTAACTATGTTTGTAAAGACCAAAAACTATTTTTGGGCCATACACAGATTATACATCTAATAAAGGCTCCTGCACTCAAGTCAACCGATTTACCTCCAGTTTAACCTCTCAATCTGATTTGCTTGAGGCAGATATTACTTTTAGCAATCACATGTACATGAACATCTTTGGGAAGTGTTTATTCAAGAAAAATTATTTTTTGAATTTTTGAGATACCTTACATAAGTTACCTTTATAATCTTTAGAAATTACATTATCTCAAGTTGAGGTCCTTTGCATATTGGAAAGCTCATAAGTACAAAGTCAAATATGTTTTCCCTTGGAGTATTAAAACTATTACTGACCGAATTCACCAGTCATAATTATTTTATCATTTTTTTAATCAAAAGCAACGCAAGTCTGTATCACTTTTGGTTGGATCCAGGGTGAAGTCAATATGCTTTTCTGTCAACTCTCACGTGACCAGCTCTTGACCAATAGGATGGCCGGAAAATTAAACTCACATAATGAGAGAATCTATAAATGTCTCAGTCTTTGACAGATTGGCAGTCCTTTTTGCATATGTACATATGTACTGATATAAAATCAATGGTTTGATTATAATCATTATTATTATTACCAATCATTCTGGGGTGAACTTGCTGTCTGGCTAAATGAACTTTCTTGCAAGTGAGGTGAGGTAAGGTGATATGGGGTTTAACGCCACTTTAAAGAATATTACACTTATATAGCGGCTGCTAGTATTATTGCAGGGAGAAAGCCCACAACACAATTTTGGCTACGCATTGTGGTGAAACCTGCAAGCACTGAAACTCAGTGTAGCATTGCATCCAAACCTGACTTCGTATAGAACAGTTCTATACTGCAGACAAAAATAGAGAGCCCCTGGCGGGATTCGTACCATGGACCTCTTGATCCGAAGCCGAACACGCTAACCACTGTCTTGCAGGTGAACCCGACGGTTTGAGTAACACCCCCTTGAGAGATCTATCAACTCCATAACATGTTGCAGGAAAATTATGATCTTATTTTGATGAGATTGGATCTAAGGTGATACCAGTCTGTGGGTCAAGACTGTTTTAATTCCTTGTACAGCATGACAAAATATTTACAGCTGTCTAAGGATACATTATTGTCGTAGTTAAGGAATTTCTTTAACTCCAAAAAGTTCATTAATGATTTGAATTTGTGATGAACATATTTTCTACCTGAGGATGTAACAGAACTGCCTTCAGTGCTTGGATCATTGAATGAATTTGTAGCATCCCTGCAAGAAGTAGAAAATGATTAATTAGACAAGAATAACCAAATTGAAACAACCTGTTAATGACTAACAAAAATTTATAACATTAGTAATCAAAATGCAAGAAACATATTATTTGAAAGGTGAAAGTAAATCAGGAAAGATGTGATGATATATCATTGAATAACTTATCATGGTATTGTAATAGATATAATGATGACACGCAATCGTTCATTAATCGTTCAATAAAGATAGACTTCTTAGTTTAAACGTTTTTTAATACTTAAACACAAAAAAAAATCAAAGAATATCGTTACGAGTATCAAATCGCATCTAAATAATTATTTATCATCCAAAACTGTGTTCCACAGGAGATATCGCTTGTGGAAGATCAAGCGATATCTCCTAGGAGATATCTTTTTGGCAGTAGATTTTGAACAATGCCCCTCTGACGTCAAGTAAATGACATCACAGTTGTTTTACATCATCAAGTAATGACATCACAATGCTATGATGTCATAAACACCACAACGTCACAATGCTATGACATCACTGCACTTGGAGTCTTAGGGCAGCATGGTGTTCAGTAATGTCCATATGTCATTCAAATGTAATGAAAAATGATTTTGGATGATAAATAGAATCTCACCCTCGTGTCTTCTGATATCAAATATATCAACACTCGTTGATAAAAGTAAAAATATCCTCGGCAAGCCTCGGATATTTGTAACTTTCATCAACTCGTGCTGATATATTTGATATCAGAAGACACTTGGGTGAGATTCTCTATTTATCATCCAAAACTGTGTTGCACAGGAGATATCGCTTGTAGAAGATCAAGTGATATCTCCTAGGAGATATCGTTTTGACAGTAGATTTTGAACAATGTCCTGTTAAAGTCAAGTTCATGACATTACAATTGTTTTACATAATCAAGTAATGACAGCACAATGCTACGATGTCATAATCATGATGACGTCACAGTGATTTGACATCACCACACTAAGAGTCTAAGAGTAGTGCAGTGTTCTGAATATACATTTTTCATGGAATGAATGGAAATGAAAAATGATTTCGGATGATAAATAGAATCTTACCCTAGTGTCTTCTGATATCAAATATATCAACACTCATTGACAAAAGTAAAAATATCCTCGGCAAGCCTCGAATACGGAAAATTGATATTGAAACAGAACCCATATTCATAATGCGTTACATCCTTTGCATGTTTTAGGTTAGAAGGCAAGTTAGCGTATTATAAGCTCTATATATAAATATCTAACTCATTCCGCTGCATTTTTCTGTCTACACCAACTCTCATCGGCTAGCCGTTTTTTCGACGAGATCTTGTCTCCTTATCCCCCAGTTGACCTACCCAAACATCAAATTACTCCCGCACACAGTTGGCGGTCAATTTATATTTTAGTACTCATCACACAAGAAACACATGTTTTCCCCACCCTACCATCTTTAAAATATTCTTGTGTAGTCTTCTTATTTAGCCATTGTGTATCTTATGTAACCAGTGGCCGTATGCACATCTCAGGCGTAAGTCTTAGTCCGGGCGTAAGTATAAATCGGCGCAAATCTACGCCCTAATGCACATCCATGACGTTAAATAAGTTACGTCATACTTTACGTCCCAGATTTACGCCACCTACCTAGCAGGCGTAAGCCAGGCGTAGCTTAGCAATGGCGGCTGTAGTTTATCGACACCGCAGACGACACCTAAACAGAAATCGGATATTTAGAGATCGAGCAAACCCGTTAGAAGTGTTTGACGATCTAGAACTCTATAGACGATTCAGGTTTCGAAGAATCGACATATTCAGGATTGTCCATGCAGTTAGGGACGATATAAACTACGGTGTTTACCGTAGATCCACTCTGTCACCCGAGTTGCAAGTGCTCGTTGCATTGCGATTCTTTGCTACTGGATTGAGATTGCTTAATTGTGTCGTTAAATGGCCGGGGTCCGTCCACGACGCCCAAATGTTGACTGAAAGTAGGATGTATGTTGACTTTGAGAACAAATTAATTGACGGTATCATACTCGGTGACAGTGCCTACCCACTCCGCACATTTATATTAGTTATGTCGCTTTCATGATTGTCACGATTGTAATTGGGAATAATTAGGACTATTGTAAATTTCAAAATTCTGATCAAAACTGTCTATGCATTTTATTCAAATTGAGGGCGATTTCTATGTTGACAACGATGAAATAGAAAACATATAACGGAGAAATAAACAGTTTAAAGGCTTATAATCAGTGTCATTGTTATTAACTTTCAGAAATTGTCTGAAATGGTATCGTCAAAACCTCTGATTCCAACTGTCTCTTTAATAACTTGATCTCAAGTTGGACTTTGGTAGTCTCCTCCCTGGCCCTCTCTGTCTCAGCGTTGGCCCTCTCTGTCTCAGCTTTGGCTCTCTCAATCTCCAGGGTCAGCAGCTGCCTGTACAGGTCGTCAGTACTCTTGCTTGACTTTCTTTTCACTGGACGGTTCCGTGAAACACAGATGTCTGTAAATTAGAGAAATATCATTTGATTATATTTTTAAAGAAAAAATTCAAGTAGGACCTGGGGCGAACCCCGCTCGCCTGCGTGGCAAGTAAACGTCTATAGCTATAGACTAATTATCTCCCCTTAATATTGTCTGCAAAATTAAACTATACATCTGTTATGACTTTTTTAGATTACCAAAACATTGCTAAAACAAATCGGGAATAAAAGTAAAATTTATATCTATATTTGCAGAGGCGTAACTACCTTGTAGCACAAAAAGCAAGTGCTTACGCATTGAAATTCACTAAAAGCATTTAGTATATATGGCATATAGTCTGCCTGTACACAATATTTGGCATTGAAGTTTCTTGTATAAATGTTTCTGTTAAATATTTCTGGTGACAGTCGTCAAAACGCACAGTTCTTCGCAGAAAGTCGACCACGTCCAACCACATGATGACTAGTTTATTTATTATAAAATCGAAGTGTCAAAAATTGTTTACATTAATTAAGTTCTTAAGGCAGAGCTGTAGCTATATAACCTCTTCCTCCAGTGTCATCGAGTTTATAAAAAAGGCGACGTCAGGGTATCAAAGAGCCTGTTTTGGCGAAGCAACTGTAGCTAATCTGATCCGTATCTTTTGTTAAGAATTTGTCGATTGCAAATGATCTGTCTCTTATTGTTAACGTTATCAGTGTTTTACAATTAAAAAACGCATTTCCAAGGAAATCGATGTATTAGGTCTACATTTATTGGCCTAGTTTATTCTTAATAGGCTGGATTTTGTTCTTATGATCAGCGATATTTGAAAATAAATTACTTTAATTTTAAAGAAATAAGTTTCCCAATTTTCAATTAAAATTGTTACAAAGTTAAAATTACATACCATTAATCGTTGACAAACTGGATGGTAATGACGTCTTTGGGGTGGTGAGTGGTGTTGGCGATCTAGGCCTATCTGTAGCGAGTGTAGCCACTGAGATGGATGGAACCGGAGAACCAGCTGACGTCTGCGAGAGATCAAGTGCGGTGTCAGATTGACCGGACTCGATCCCCTCCTCTATCCCAACAAGCGAAGACAAGTCAGTTCCAATGATGTCTAGAACCCAAGACGTGTAGGTGGACTATTTCGGTTGAGGTCCACCTCCAGTGGCCGGGTTCTTCATTGCACTTAGGTCATGTTTTGCCCTTCTTAGAAGATCTTTCCATTTCTTTTTTATTTCGTCCACATCACAATTGACCCCGGCCGATCGAGAGTTGATCACGGCTGTGATTCGTCTCCATTCCTCCTGTTTCTGCTTGTTGGTGACGGAGTTTGTCAATCGTGATTGCAGGATGTTCTTCTTTTCGCCATACATTTCCAAAAGGCACATTATTTCACCATCTGTGAAGTTTGGTTTTCTCTGCTTTCTTGAGTCTGCCATCATGGATAGGTCAAGAAATACCGCGAAGTTCTTTGGCGCGTTTTCCCGGGAGTTTAAACGTACGGAATCTAATTTTAGCACGCTAACGCCTAGGCGTAAAGCTTTTACGTCGGACTTAGCTGCACCGTGACTAAGACTCGGTTGTGCATGCCGCGTAAAACGAAGGCGCTGCTAAGTCTGGCGTAGCGCTTTACGCCAGGCTTAAGCTACGCCTGAGATGTGCATACGGCCACAGATATTTCACTTTCTTAATTTGAATCCATTATATATATCATAACTTAAATTCCCGTAACATTAAATTAAATTATATAACAATACATAATACCTTTTCAACCATAAAATATACATGTATAACATATTAAATCTCTTATATCAAATTCCAGGTTTCACTTTATTAGGCCTACCATTTGAATTAACATAGAAAGTGACTTGCTACTCTGCCAAACAATAAAGCTGTTGAATTTATTTCGTTATTGCTTCTGTTTTAATTGGAAAACAATTTTTTCACTAATTTCAGTTAACGCATTCGATTTTGACAAAATGGAAAATAAAACATATTGACCTGGAACTTGAATTACACAGGAGGTTATGCGTTTCATTTAGAACATCACAGTGACAGCCCGTTGATGAGGTACAGCGATGAACTTTACGGTTGGGCCTGACCAGAAAACTTTGCTCATCGCCACTACTGTCACTACTATCTTCTTGTATAGACGGATTTGTAAAGGACAAATCTGAATCCAGCCTCGAGCTGGACGACATCGTTTCTGTCAATACTATGCATCAATCCGACCTGCTGTTTATCTTATCACTTACTCAACCTCGACTAAAGGCTTGAGATAACGAACATCAAAACAATCGAACACTTCCGAGTGTTCTATCTCAAAGGGGGGCAACTCTATTTCCTGAGCGACTACAACGTACCACAGTTGCAAATTCTACATTGTAATCTTTATAAATCATATTTCAGACTTTGCAATACCGAATATCCATACTAGCTTTTTAAATGTGTACATAAATATCCTCCCCACATTGTTTTGTTCAAGTTGTCTAATTTAATTGTCTATTATCCGAATTTCATGATTCAGTTAGACGAATGAAAACCCAACAAATCATAATTATTATGAAACTTTATAAAACTTATCCTTTTCGTGTCCGTCCAAACATGCCCATCTTTTATTTTCTATATGTTTTTTTTATTTACGTATGACATCTTTTTGTTTAAATTGATTTGATATAACCTGATACTGCCGCTATCTTCTTATTTATGTATATATGTCACAGTCAATGTCTAAAATCAGTCAATCTGTAGATCGACTGAAATTTTTAGTCAATCTGTAGATTGCCTGATTCACTCAGGCAATGTATAGATTAACTGAAAAAAGAATTATGCTCATTAATGAAATCACATAATACTTCTGTTATCCTACAGAAAGTTAATTAATTCATGTGGTATGCTTTGACAACAGATTGGCAGCCAGTTCAAACAATAATTCGATTGCTTCTAAGCCAAAGATTAACTCTGTCTAATGTTTTAAGAGATCAGAAATGGTTAATCAGCTGATAAATGTGATTGTGTGAATAACTAATAGGAAGCCACATTTAGAATCCTCCTCAATCCTGCAATCCTACAAAAAGCTAATTAGTTCATGTGGTATGCTTTGACAACAGATTGGCAGCCAATTCAAACGATAATTTGATAGCTTATTTAATCACGAAGTCAAACAATGATCCAAAGAACAGAGAAGGATCATACTTATAGTCTATCGAAACATTATTGTCATAGATCTATGAAAGAAAGTCAACAGCAAGAATTATGCATTGCTCTTTCAACTCTTGCAATGGATAAGTCGATGGAAGATTCCTTTCGTGAGGAACTTTTGAAGAAGAGAGAATTTGACAAACATGACAAGTCCTTATTATTGACGAGGAGAGAGTATTTCTCTTTGCTTGAAGAGTTAAAAGAAGCAAGTGCTGCCAAAAGTAAATCTTCTCGTCAGTATTACATCCTTGGTCGCTATGAGATACTACAGTGTGACGACGTTGAAAAGTTAATCAGAAAACGCAATGCTACTGATGATGAGCCCATTTACTTTACACATATCGATAATATGTTTGACATTGTTAAGAGAGGTCATATTTCAACTGGTGAAGATAAAATGAAGCCGTTTTTGAAGAGATATGCCAATGTGACCCGCGATGCTGTAGAAT
Source organism: Phorcus lineatus (assembly GCA_921293015.1). NCBI lineage: Eukaryota > Metazoa > Mollusca > Gastropoda > Trochida > Trochidae > Phorcus > Phorcus lineatus. The sequence goes on along the minus strand of OV121081.1, from coordinate 4,155,543 downwards.
TGTACACGTCACTTTGCGTAGAATGCCAGAAGAAACGTAAACGGATCACAACCAAAGGAGTAGTTGTTAAACTCATTTTATCAAAGGACTTTGGATCACGAGGCCAAGTAGACCTAGTTGATATGCAGTAAATGGCAAGTGGCTCATACAGATGGATAATGGTCTACCAGGATCATCTCACTAAATACTGTGTATTACGTCCATTAACATCCAAACATGCTGCAGAAGTTGCCTTTTAGTGAATGGACATTTTCTTTCTACTTGGAGCACCTCAGATTTTACAAAGCAACAATGGCTCTGAGTTTACGGCATCCGTTATCACAGAGCTAAAACTTTTATGGCCTGATCTTCTCATGGTACATGGTAAGCCGAGACATCCCCAGAGTCAAGGTTCAGTAGAAGTGCAACAGCAGGTGTCACTCCAGACAAACAAAAATTAAAATAATCCATGATATGTCAATAAAACTATGAGCATCTACATTACTATTTGTTATTGTTTTGACCCATTAATGAGCATAATTCATTTCAGTCAATCTGTCTGAAAATCAGCCTAAATTTTCAGTCAATCTGTACATTGACTGCTTTTTTCAGTCAATATATACATTGCCTGAGTGAATCAGGCAATCTACAGATTGACTAAAAATTTCAGTCGATCTACAGATTGACTGATTTTAGACATTGACTGTAACATATATACGTTCCTTGAAACACAATGTCTATACTATTAGTAGGCTTATAACTGCATAACAAAGGGATGTAAGACGATAAAGACGACGACTTTGGTGATGATGATGACGGGGGGGGGGGGGGGGGGGGGGGGGGGGGTTATTGACACAAGACAGAGGGATGAAAATGGGGGAAAACATAACTAGGAACTCCAATAATAACAATGTGTTATGTCAAAGCATTTCAGATCATTGTTGATGTCTTGGTCAAAACAAATCGTTCAAGTCGTTATCTTCTCTATATTAATACCAGCTACATCAAGATCATCATATAACAACCAGTAACACATTTAGAGATAGTTGATACATATAGAGCTGTCATAGACCTTTGCCCTGCCGGACAACAAAGCTCCGGAATACGAGGATACCGATTGTACTTTACTCCTCTACTCGTGTATAATATATATAATCTAAATGGACAATAGCATCAGCGTGGCTCTTCAATGTGAACTCTTCGCTGTTAGGACCTATCCGGTATACCTTTCTCCCATGATGCCTTCATTCATAGAATCAGTATAAAACAGAAGCTGATACATATTTCATAACACAGTCGGCGACATTTAAACAAATGCTACTTAATTGCATGTATAATAGCCATGAACTGTTTATTATCTATCACATTATTAACCATAAATCAAAAATAATTATTTTTTTCTATGTATATATATGTGAATATATTATGAAAGGAGATAAATGTGTTAAAAATGATACAAATTAGAGTAATAAGCAGAATATCACTCTTCCTTCACTGTAACGCAATACTTGTCTATATAACAATGCCCCTTTAATAGATCTCATTTAGCATGGACAATATGTCACATATCGTTAAACTATCTAATGAGTCGTAACTATTTGCTAAATATCTTCTATTTTATCTGTATGCAAAATAACTCTTACATGCACGTATACCCATGGCCGCATAAATCATTCAAAACAAGAGTAATGCGCTTGATAATGTGCAATCAAATAATCTAAATATGGACGATGCAGTTCCGAATATGTTTTGAGGAAAAATATAACAACATTTTCAGAGAAGACAATTTACATAAACTGAAAGCTTCATAACAAGATGTAACTTGGAAATACAGAACGATTGAGCATACTTTTTAGTAAAATAACTTGTACCATATAAAAAGGGATTATTGAGTGTGACAGGGTCACCAAATCTATATGTTGTAATCCCCATCACGTAAGGTGTGCGTAGACAAGCTTACAGCTATCTAGGTGTTTATGCTTCTGGAGACAAAGATTGAAATAGGTTTTAGGGGGTGGCCCCTGTGGCCCTTTTAAGAAGTCACAGGGTTATAAATTCTTCAAATTAGAATCCCCATCAGATAATGAGTCTGTAAACAATGTTCATCTTTCTCGGCCTCTTGCTTCTTGAGAAATAGGTTTTAGGGCGCAGCCGCTGTTGCCCTCATAAGGGGTCACCAAATCTATACACAAAAAACCCTTATAAGCCAGGGAGTCTGTAAACATTTCAGATTTCTTGAGTCAATGGTTCTCGAGACGAAGGCGAAATATTGAAAAGTTTGCGGACGGAAGCCATGTCATGCCATAAGCTCATCGTTCTGAAACCCAAACTGAAATTGCATTAGCTGTATGGTCATGGACCCGTGTAAGATATCATAGTAGTTCTGATTTTAATTTTGAAATTCATACTCGACTTACTCGTATACTAAAATCTAAGTGCACATTATATCAAATTAATACGTTTTAACGTACATTTATCAAAAGCCTTTACAAAATATCATTAAAACTATTATTTTTGTTTTTATTATTGCAATACAAAAAAATACCAATTGTCGTCCTCCAAAACATTACATATGATTGATAAATGTGCCCAAGCCAAAATACGTTTGTCATTTTTCTATTAAAAAATACGAATTAATTTCGCGTAAAAATCATTATTTCCAAAAGGTCATTACATCTGGATGAAAAGAACACCCTTAACTACGATATGCATATGATGATCAAAATAAAATATACTATGAATAAATTAAGATCAAAATGTCTGTATTATGTTAATATAAAAACTGTTGATCTAAATCTTTGCAGATTGATAAACTGGGTTGACGGCCCATTAAATTGCTGCCATCCACTTGGTAAATTTTCCTTATTCAAGTCTTAGAAGGGACATTCAAGGCTATCTCAAGCATGGAGGGACCATTTGGTGTCATTTTGTTCTCTGTCCATAACAATATCCTTACCATCACTGGTTACATTTCATACTGCTGCTTGTTCTGCACAGTGCATATTGAAGAAAAAAGCATTTAATTCGAAAAATCCTAAAACATACTCTGTGTCACTTTCATGAATTTGCTTTGATAACTCGATGTCACTCGATGACGTTCATTTGCACTCCTATTCGTCTGAATTGTTCTTTTTGTTGTCAGCCGACAACATTATTTTTTTACGAATATTGTTGGACAACAGATGTTCATGTTTAAAATATTATTGTGATGTTGCAAGGGTCGCAACCATAGACCTATAGAAGTTCTTATATTCAAAACGGAGTAAAGCGTTCTAAAATTGGGGAGTAGTAGATACTGTTCCACACACCTACGAAAAGATACTTAGCGTTCTTAAACGTGTTTACGAAATTGTTGATATTGAATGCCAATTATTTTTCAAAATATGTCATAACCAAAAAATATTTTGATTCTATTGTATGGGTCAGAAGTATTCAAACATCTAAAAATTATTAAGAAAAAAACAAACAAGTAAGAAATTTCTAGCAGTAATGGTAGATACTCAAAGCAATATGGTATATTGAGAGTGCGGAAAGTTATTAAACTAGGATGATAAACTTCTATCCTCAATCTGCCTACCGTGACAATCACAGTACAGAGACTGCTTTGCTGCGAGTTATGAATGAACTGAGAAGTCAAGTGGATGATGGGAATATTGCTCCGTTAACACTCTTAGATCTTTCAGCAGCATTTGACACAGAGGATCACAATCTGTTACTCTCTAAACTTCAGCTAGAGATGGGCATTACAAATCTTATCAGAACACCAATCTTATGCTGATGATAGTCAACTGATTGACAGCTTCAAGCCAGAATATGTCCAAATGGCTTTGCAATGTACATCTGATATCAAGCCCTGGATGTCTTTAAATAAATTGAAGCTAAATGATGAGAAAACAGAGGTTTGTTAATAGGCACTAAACGTAATTTGCGTAACATTCTGGTTAGCTCGGTTGAAGTCGGAAGGTCTGCAATTCCTTTTGCTGACCGAGCAAAAAACCTTGGCGTCATCATTGATTCAGAACTGACAATGGAACCACACATAGATAAACTTTGTAAAACTTGTTATTACCACCTCCGTTGTATCAGTCAAATACGTCATCTTATTACAAGAGATGCTGCTAAAATACTAGTCCAATTGCCTGTTCATTCTAGACTTGATTATAGTAACAGTTTGCTGATAGGAATCCGTAAACGTCAACTATACAAACTTCAGAAGGTTCAGAACACTGCAGCAAGAATAGTGACTAGAACTTCTGAATAATGTCACATAACACCTGTACTTAAGGATATGCACTGGCTTCCAATTGAAGTCCTCTGTATGACATACAAATGTCAAAATAACTCCGCACCATTATACCTTTCAAGGATGTTAAATGACTATATCCCTGCAAAAACTCTTCGATCACAGAATTTGAATTTTCTCAAGATACCAAACTATAAACATACCAGTTGTGGACAGATATTATTCAGTAATGCTGCTCCTCGACTTTGGAATCAACTTCCTCACGTCATCAAGATATCACCTTCAGTGACTGTTATTAAATCAAAACTCAAAACTTTTTCAAGCTATTATTCATAGACATTACTTCATGATATTTTCCCACTGACTGAATTATCTGACTTTGTGTACTATATTTATTTATATGCTACAATTCATACTCTTCTTTAGATTTTATTCAAGCCAGTACTTTACACCATTAAATCTACCTTTTATGTAGCACATAATGGATATTTTACTGACATCGGGGAAACTTCATTCTCTCCCAACAGAGATAGCTCCGTCATAAATTCCTATACAACCTTGCTTAATACCAACGTTTCTCTGTCTAGACATGTAGAAACCTGATTTGATGCAGTCAAAGTAAGTTGTGAAATCAGCGACGCCGTTTCTAAAGTTATCATTCAAATCGCCTTACTTATTTCGGTAAGCTTTCAAAAAACTTTATTCGAATATGCACTTCGCACTTTGAGTCTTCTTTACAGAACACCTACGGCATCGCCGGTACTTGATACTTAATTTTGTTTTGTTTTTAAGACTGGTGTAAACAAATATTCTATTGCTACAGAGAAACAAAGAAATAATAACCTCACAAATCCAACTTCAATCGTCACAGAGAGTCTCAAACCCACCACTGTGCGACGTGTCGTCACCTGCCGGCCTAAAGTCATTCTACGACTTAACAGCTAACCAACCAGCCATTTTAAGCGAGCGTGCGGACGTCGGAGCGGCCAGTTGGGTACATTTTTAACTGGCCCAAGAACACGGAAAGTTGAGTTTCCCGGCTGCGCTAAAATTGCTGTATGTCCCTTACTTTCTGAGTTACATTAACACGCAACAGCTGATTATAAAGAGGGCAAACTCTTCTATAAGAACATATAAATATGAATTACATTGGTATTGACATATACATGCTACATGATAAATGGCCCGTTAAAAGGTCATGACAAATAAATATGAACACATACAAATAGCCAACGTCGGCTCATAAAGATAAATAATGGAAATTAATACATGAATGGAAGATGCATGATGTATGGTTCCAAAATATACAATAAACGATGAAAGTTCATAATAATGCATTTGATGACATGTGGACAAAGGAGGCACAGCGTGACATTAATATACAATGTACATAAATTTTGATTTTAACCAATGTACCAGTTTCGACTAATTATTTTGCATGATGCAATTTTACAATATCATACTATACAACAGGTTTGATATTTTAAACTTTTGACAGATTTGACATATTTGATATGCGAGAATTATTTATCATTAGAACATCGACTATTTTCACAAAGCCGCAAGCATAGTGGAAACAATGAGATACCATTACGTTAGGCTTATGGAGCTCTCTGGATTCCGTTGCACAAAACACTAAGGTTACCTTAAGTCACTAAGGTAGCCTTAGTGTAATGTTAAAAGATGGCACTAAGGTTAACCTTAGTGTTAAGTAACTTTGTGTAACGACCCCCTGGCCGATGAGGTTTACTCTAAACTTCGGTTCCTTGAACAGTGTAATAATATAAAGACAGAGTATGAGACAGAACATTAGCTACTTACAATAAATAAATTGATAGATTTAGCTGGAGACAATGAAGGATATTTATCAGTGCTATAATAGATAATTCAAATAAAATCGGCTTATATATATAACTCTCCAAACTTCATACTTTGCGTTTTAGTTCATGCCTATACAAACGTCTTATCACGCTACAAAAACTTTGCATTTAGCAATGGATATTTTAAAATATTATAAATACTTTTGCGGTTTGCAACATGTTGCGGTGAGCACAAAGCGAATCATGTTTTATTGTTGTAAAATCGTTCGCATATCTGATAAGATACTTTCACCCCGGGGTAGAAAATGCGTTTATAGTTCATTAATTAAGATATTTGTTTTCGCGACTTTATTTCCATTTTACTCATAAATGTAATATCCATATAGATGCTAATCAGTCATTCTTAAAATAAAGCCATGGACCGTTCAGTTGGGAACACGATTACTAGAACAACTAAATAATTGGCAGTAGTGACATAATTCTGAAGCAGCATATCAAATTGGTCATATAACTACAGTATACAGTGCATGTTAAGTATGTAACCCGCCAATGAGACCTTTCTCATTGAACAATCCGGTCGCAATCCGGAATAAACTTGTCTGTCTGTCTAATATATGTTATACACTGACTCTTTTTTCACAACAAAATGCTGCCAAGACGCAATTATTTGTTTTGAGTCAAGCAAATTATAGAAAAAACAACAGTTACATTTGTACTGAAGTGAAAAATTACTAAGATGTCAGGGCATCTGTTTGTAAACTCACGTGCAAAAGAAACACCCTCGTGTGTTTTCAACCTATCAATTACGAATAACAAAAAACTTGTAAATTCCAACATTTAATATTATCCACATAATAATTCACATTTAAAACACAAATGCACTTTTGCACTGTTTTACAAGATGATTCGTTGAACCGATTCGTCGGGTGTATTTTTAGGTATTCTGTCACCTGTCACAACACTGCTCGATCACTAAAACCTTCTAATTTCGGGTGTGAGTGATGAAACAAGTGACGCAAGAAAACGTCGGACAGAGTTTGTAAGTCGCCTAATCGCCAATATCCTGTAAACACTACACAAGTCCTGTACTGTCAATGGAAGCTGTTCACGTTGGCAATCGAGATAGCCCCACAAATGTTCTATAGGGGACATATCCGGTGATCTCACTGGCCAGGGCAAAACATGCCCATTGTTCGTGTTCAGAAAGTTCCTTAAACTGACATCAGTGCGGGGCTCGGCGTTGTCATGTTGAAACAGCGTTCTTGGACTCTGGCGGAGGAAAGGAACAATGACGGGTTGCAGAACTAAAGAAAATATACAGGCGTGTTGTAAAATTACCATAAATGGTAGACACGTATCCGGCTGTTGGGGTTGTTGAGTTGTAACCTGCTCTCATCAGTGAAAATTACTCAAGTTCTCACCCAAGCCAGTCTTCGACGTCGAATGTGATGCGTTAATGTCATCCCTCGGTACGTTCTATAGACCCGGAATGCCGTGTTGACACAGTCGTCTGGTCACTGTCCATCTACTGATTAAATGGTTAATGTTGTTTTCAGGTAAAGCAGATGACGTCACGGTGGGGAATCTGACCCCAAGGTGAAGCACCCGTAAATGTCTGTCTTTATTGGGGGTGATCACTTTCGGTCTGCCGCTCCTCGGCCTGTCTGCTGTCTCTTTCGCTTCGAGCAGTTCATGGTTCTAACGACATGGTCGTATGAAGCATGCATTGAAGTATCCCGATTGCTCGCTTTCTCTGCTCTGACGTTAATATCGGCATGTTCTTCCTGTCAAACTGATGTAACCGATGCCCAAGAACCCATGATCATACGGATATTTTAATGCACACACGGGAAATTTCAATTTTTAGTCATTTTTCTCACAAAGCATCTTTTTAGCGGAAAATGTATTTTAATCACGTGAAGACCTTTAAGGCACTATAGCACGCTTTTCGGTTCAAATTGGTTCATATAAAGCATATTGATGCAATGAAATACTTTATAAGATATATATGTAAAACAATGGTCAGTTGTGCACAAAATGGGAAAATATAACTGAAAACGGATGAATAAGTGATGTGTGCAGCTTTTGAATTTACCTGAACTTCATAACCTGAGTCAAATAAGTAACGAGGTAGACCTGAGTGCGGGTCGTCAGTAAAATCGAGAGAAATGCATTATCAGTGTATTCCTTGATCATATGAAAATTTGTCGTTTGATATATTCTTCAATCTACTAATGTTATCCATACCATGATAAATCTGTTTATCAACATTGCCTGAGCAATCAAATTCGTTGCGATGATAATAATTCAGTAGAAAATCTAGTTAAAGAGGGCAATTAAAGATCAGCTCAGCTAGCGACAGCAGCAAAAGATACTTTTAAAGTTAAGAGTGCGCTGGTTCATTGATAAAGGTTGATGAATGGACATTGGATAATCCAAAAACAGTGAAACCATGGATACATTCGCCGCAGAAAGGTCAATATGTGCTCCTGGACACTGACAAGAAGTAGCGATCTATAGCAACAAATCTTTGCATGCTTCACCAACGATCGTCATATTCCGTTGCTAGAACTTTCCATCAATTCAACACAGAGAAGTCCGACAATTCGCGACTATATTTTTCACCTTCTATTATTGGTAATTTTTTTGCAAGCAAGGCTCATGCCTTGGTTTACATATCATGATCATCAGTGAACAAACCACAGTCGTATAAGACAAAAATGTCATGGTTTGTTTACGTCCCCTCGCTAAAATATATCAGCGTGAACAGTGGAAAGAACCTTTGGTTTAATTTTTACCATTAATGGTTTAAAAATTAATGTACATTTGGACGAAAAAAATACATACAGTAAACAGAAACACTATAGAAACATTATTATAATGGACAGTTTACTACGGAAGCATCCTAGTGCCACAGTAAAAAATTTTTTATCCCCTAATTAGGATATACCATCACCTAATTAGGACTTAATAATCGCCTAATTAGGACATAACTATCACCTAATTAGGAGAAAGTATCGCCTAATTAGGAGATATTAAGTCCTAATTAGGACATGCTAACTCCTAATTAGATGATAGTTATCACCTAATTAGGACTTAATCATCGCCTACTTAGGACTAACTATCTCCTAATTAGGAGATATTAATTCCTAATTAGGACATACTAATTAGGACTTAATTATCACCTAATTACGAGAAAGTATCAACTAATTCGGAAATAGTTATGTCCTAAGTTACTATCTGCTAATTAGGAGTTACTATCTCCTAATTAGGTGATCGTATCAACTAATTAGGAGATAGTTTCTCCTTATTAGATGTTGTATCTCCTAATTAGGCGATAATTAAGTCCTATTTAGGAAACAGCTATGTCCTAATTAGGACTTAGTTATCTCCTAATTAGGTGTTAACTAAGTCCTAATTAGGGGTTACTTATCTCTTAATTAGGCATTACTATCTCCTAATTAGGAGATAAAATTTTTTTTACTGTGGCACTAGGGTGCTTCCGTAGTTTACAACAAAAAATCAAATGTTTGAAACCATAAACGATTCATTGCCTGGCGCATGGCTTGATGAAGCACTGTAGATTGGATATAACTGGATAACCAAATACAACGAGCTACATACGCAATATTTCAAGTGTATGTTGACATTTTAGTAATTGTTCTATATTATTGCATGTGGGTAGATTGAAAGTTTATAAATAAATTTATGCTATTGTAAACATAAGGTTTCCTTCACAGTCTAATATATCTCATAAGTAACTATTTCATATCAAGTCCTTATGTGTTTTTAATGCTATATTAAAGATACAAACCGGCTCTTTTTGTTTAATCATATTCGTTATGACGGGGAGAATCATATTGAATCATATTCATTATGACGGGGAGAATCATATTGAATCATATTCGTTATGACGGGCAGAATAAATCATATTAAATCATATTCGTTATGACGGGGAGAATCATATTGAATCATATTCGTTATGACTGGGAGAATCATATTGAATCATATTCGTTATGACGGGGAGAATCATATTGAATCATATTCGTTATGACTGGGAGAATCATATTGAATCATATTCGTTATGACGGGGAGAATCATTGAATCATATCCGTTATGACGGGGATAATCATATTGAATCATATTCGTTATGACGGGGAGAATCATATTGAATCATATTCGTTATGACTGGGAGCATCATATTGAATCATATTCGTTATGACGGGGAGAATCATATTGAATCATATTCGTTATGACGGGGAGAATCATATTGAATCATATTCGTTATGACTGGGAGCATCATATTGAATCATATTCGTTATGACTGGGAGCATCATATTGAATCATATTCGTTATGACAGGGAGAATCATATTGAATCATATTCGTTATGACGGGGAGAATCATATTGAATTATATTCGCTATGACGGGGAGAATCATATTGAATCATATTCGTTATGACGGGGAGAATCATATTGAAACATATTCGTTATGACGGGGAGAATCATATTGAATCATATTCGTTATGACTGGGAGCATCATATTGAATCATATTCGTTATGACTGGGAGCATCATATTGAATCATATTCGTTATGACGGGGAGAATCATATTGAAACATATTCGTTATGACGGGGAGAATCATATTGAATTATATGCGTTATGACGAGGATAATCATATTGAACACGGGGTGGAAACATCCTCACACGTTTCTCGTCGTTCATCAATATTACAGAGTAAACTTGCATCTATCAGAAACGTTCCCGTGTTTCCAATACGGTAACATATTCTATTGAGTGGATGTTATCAACAAAGAGCAATATATCAGGCGTCAACAATAGGGAACTAATACTGGCTACGTACATCGCATACTGACAACTTGCTAGGTACAACATGGCCAGGGTAGGTGCCCCAAAGCCTGCTATCTGAAACGGTTAGTTATTCCATAATTTCAATGTCTTAAACTCAGGTATGTCAGTCGAAGTTTCCCTCACCAGTCGTGGAGCTACCATTTGTCATTGAGGCGGGGTACCTTACAACGGTTTCACTTGAGGGCAACGTCACGGTTGCTTTGTGGGAGACCACAATTAAGTTTGTTGTGGATTCTTTAAATTAGCTTATTGTTACAGCAGAGTTTGTTTTTGAATGGCATATGAATATGAAAACTATATCCTTGCCGACAACAAGAAAATAAAACTGCTAAAGCTAGTTTTTGATTACACAGATTTTGAATTACTTTTCAATATTACAATTTGAACGTACAACAACCGAGAGGGCCTTGGAATGATTAGTGCGATCGTTATAGACAAAGTCCATCGAATTCATTACGATGCCATACAAGTCATATCGTTCAACGTACGTTTCAGTATTTAATGTTCATCAACCAGCGGTTTATCAGCATTTGAAGCTTGCATTACGAATATGAGGATAGAGGGTACCTTATCTATTATATGCCGAATATCACATATGTGATGCTGCGATTTCTGGCTGAATATGACATAAGGGATGCATTATGACTCACATACTATATATGACATATGTATTCCCTACATACCATGTTTGGATATTAGGTAAGAAATATCTAATCTGTGACACTAAATATGACAACTAGGATACCCTGTTGTCATGGAAAAATATGATAGAGGTTATGCTCAGTTCGTGGGATACTAAACATAGTATTAATTATACCTTTCATTTTACCTTTAATATGTCGTGAAGGATTCCCGAATAAATCACATACGAATATGGAAATAAAGGATGGCTTGATATATTGCATAGGATGTTTTGGGATTCTCATGCCCAAGACGTATTTCGTCTTCATTTAGCAGGATTGCGTACGATATCATAGCACAAATTTGAAATATCAAGATGTGGCAGAAATATGACACTTAGGTAAGGTAGCCTTCTTACGATAAGCTATTGTACCTTGAAATATCGACACGAGTTTAACCAATCGCCCGCTAATTCTAGACGTCACGAGATAGATGCCACTTTTGCTATCGTTTGCCAGTCACATGTACATATACTCTCCAATGATATTTTATAAACAGAGATACGTGTTATATACAACTATGTGCTGAAACTGAGCGATGATTTCATTATGTGTAGGATATGGTCCTCAAAGTCTCCATTAGTTTGGCACAAACGACTCGTCAAAGGCCGTTAGGCCGCGGACGAGCCCGCGTGCCAAACTAATGGAGACTTTGAGGACTATATCTAACTTAAAACTAAGTCACTTTCAACTATTGGAGGTCGCTACCCACTGCCATATTTATGTTAACTAAGTGTCAAAACCCATCAAATTCATTCAAAAATCTTATTTTGCTTTCAAGTAAAAGATTAATGTATCTTCTTTTACTTATTCAATGTATTTACCACAAAACATTGGCAACCTTTGAATAGTCAATTGGAGGTTGGACATTAGTTGAAAACTATTGGAGGGTATCTTTTCACTTTATCATGTCTATTGGAGGCAATGCAGGGGCAAGATGGAACTAATGTGTACACAACTTAGTTTTAACTTAACAGCGGCTCTGTGAGAAGCGCCAGTTTAAATTACCGTGTACGGCGTGTTCTTATTCATAATAGATAGTGTGATCTGCCCAAACAAAGTGTAAATTTCATCATCTTACACAGGAGATGTTGTGACTATCAACTGCCACTTAAACAATGCGTGTGTCCGTCTCATTTATCAATGCAAGCACTTTGATCTTCACAAGTTTCAATAACGATACCTGAATTGTTATATTTTGAACTACATATGGGAATATAATCTTATCAAAATATCAGATTGATAGTTCATTAGTATAATAGATCTATGTAGTTTTCGTAGTATTTCGACAGATAGATAAATACAAACATGAATTGTGTTCTTGATAGATTGGTGTAGCACGACAGATCTATATCGAATAATCTAAATGTAGGTAAATAGATAAGTATAACAGAGTTGCTCACCCCAACTCCATCCCCCGTAGCGTCGACTCGGTTACCGTCATCTCAAGGCGTCATACGCTGCACAGATAGTGGGAGTTACTGGGTTTCCAGTCATTAGGAGGCTAGGTAGTATGCATTGTGGATTTGCACACGGTCCTGCACACGTCACGACCTTCATACACTCCATTGGGAAATAAATATCAAAACTAATCAACAGTTGGAAGAACTCATATATATGCCTATTATCTTTCGATTACAGAAAATTAAGAATCAATAATCGTTGTTTGGCAACGTATTGGTCATACGTTTTCTCTTAAAAAAGTTTTTTTTAGATGAAGTGCAGAAATGTAAAACGGTGATTGCGGAATGGGTGTTGTGGTATAACAAGGAGGAGCTTTGAGTTTGATAAGCTGAATATATAAGCTCTATATGGCTATAGAGGTTGTGTTATTACAGTTGGCAATTAGAGAGATTAATTTGTGTCATTTGTGCCTGTTTGTATATCTCCGTGTGAGAGGAGTAAAGGCGATTGTGTTGAGGTTAAATGTACAAGTATGATCGGATATCCGTAGGAAGACCAGGTCTCCTGCTAACGGCCATTTAAAAATAGGTACACAATTTAGTGTTAATGTGTTAAAGCCAGATTTACACTTTTTCCCAAAATGAAATTAGAGTTCCCTGAATTCAAATCTAGAATTCCCGTAGAACGAAGTAAAAGCATTTATCTAAAGTTAGCTGTACGTCAACGAATAAGGATTTCAATTACCCAATGAGAGTCAGCCCCCTGACCATCCAACAGGTCATCATCTGGCTACAGAGTAGCATATTGTAAATCAGACCACAACACTGATATGTTTACAGCCTTCTTCACTCACACCTCTAGCATTCAACCCCAGTTGTTTCTAATTTATGACAAACCAGCAAATGATGCTTTCTCATTGTTATGAAATAAATCAAATTATTTGGATATTTTTGTACGTTATAAAATTCATAAATTATTATTATCTATTTTCAGCGTCTAGTGAAGCACAGAACGCCGTGTGTATACAGACTTGAAGTCTGTTGTCTTCTCTCTCCCGTGATTAAGAGTTGCATATAAACACTTTTTAATGAAATAAATATATTTTATTTTACACGCACAGTTTTTCTCGATGACGTCAGAGTCTTGATGTTGTCATTTTCTAGTGGCTGGTTAAACGTTACAATTTCACGTCTAGTGACTGACAACGCGGTTTATTTTCATGAAAACTCCTGGTAATTAAACGGCCATCATAAAAACTACATTGAATCTTATAACAGTAAAAAACTCTTTCTGAAATACCAACCTGTTTCCCGGGCCTTCTTCCGCTTGCGCTACATGTATAAGCGGAAAGAGGCCCGGGAACCAGATTAACAAGAGTCAAAACTTTGAGCATTTATTTATAATCTTTCTCACATAAAACTGTGACAAAATCGCGTGTCCAGACACATCATTTCAGACCACAGAAGGGGATGGATGTTTCGCCGGTCATCTAACTCTTGATTGTTTTATCAATATTGAAATGTAGTTATCAATGTAATTTGGATTTCGTTTGGGCGACAATGGCACTACATTTGCACTTACAATTAACCATCTTATGTCTTGAAGTAAAATCATCAATCTCTATTGCCTCATTGCATTGTCAGTTGGGTGGTGTATATTGTCAACGTTCGTAAATCCTGATTTCCTGAATTTTGTAATCAAATGGTCAACATTACCTTATAAGGTAAAATTTAATTAAATTTAATTAAATTTGATTAAAATGAAACGAATTACATCATGAATACATTATCAGATGAAATACATGACATACACTTTGGATAAGTTATTAGAGATTTGACTAGGACAAATACAATCTCGTTTTTCGAAAATTTAACCCTTGGTCACTTTCATGCCTAAAAGTTAAGCTCACTGGGTGGTAGAAAATAACATTATGTTAAGTAACATTCAATCGTCATTTATGACTTTAAAGTATAACAGTGTAGGGTCATTTTTCATATATATGTGATATTTGCACTGACATAGACAAGTAGGTGGACATACTTTCCGGATGCAGCTGTATGCTTGATGTCGACAATATAAAAGCATCAACACGTGTTAGTATACATTTATTTATTTTGAAACAGTCTTTGCTTGCACAGCAGGATGCATAAACAATTGAGATTTATTAACAATTGAACGACAACAAGACAAAATTAAAACATAATACACGTTATCATATGATTAAACATAATATATTTTTGTGTTGATTTTGCCTAATAATGAAAAAGAGCTGCATTATCATTTTTCAATTTTATCCTTATGTAGCTTCCGAAAAAGATTTCGCCGACGATTCGAAGCTAAAGTAAGATAAAATGTTGTGTGAACTTTTTTTGTATTTTAGTTTAAAGAATGTTCTGCATTACATTTATAAAGTCAGTTCATCCTCCGTTGTTGGAGTCACACTATGCAAATCTTGGTATTTGTAGCTCGGCAGTTAGAGGGTTGACGTTTCTTTATTACTTGCCAAATTCATCTTAAGGTGTAATTGTTTAAGAGCACAGACATGTAAATGTAAATGTAATCAACAGATACCAAATACTGTGACTTCCAAATAACTTTTAAATTGTTCAACCTTTAAGGTGCTCTCTTAATTATTTCCCTCGTTTGAATTCAAGTGATACATTCGATCCATCTCTAAAGAATACAATTGTGACAAACGTATACCTACAAGCAGATGTAGATAATGTATGGGTGTTCATGTACATGTATGCCCAGTTCACGACACGAGTGCTTAGATATTGGTATTTCTCGATATTGAGCTAAATAAACAAAGTAATGATTACTAGACAAAAATCATAGGTTGTTTTAATTAAGGTTGTAAATTTTCAAGTCATAAGAATTGTAAAATACACCAAACTTTTCTTCCAAACAAAGGCCGATTATCCCCCTTCGTGGCTATCATAACATTTTCAACTTGACAAACTGATATTTCCAAAAGTATATTAGAAATATGATATCCGTTGTTGGTTTATATATGAAAATGTAGTTTTGACATCATTTTGTGTTGACATTGTTAAAACATCTAAACAGGGTTTTAGTGACAGGGTTTTACGGCAATTTATACTGATTGACTGTATCAGTCGGCTTGTCATCTTTTGATGAACAGCGTGCAGTGATTGCTTCAGTATTCAACCTCGGTTTTTACATTTTTTAGAAAAATTCGCTATATAGGATGAACTGTAGACTGTTCTCTTGATATATAAGTATAAACAAGCCGTCACACTGTAGACTAGCCAGAGAACCAAACGTAATATGGTTTTATTGGAGGAGAAAACTTAAAAAAAAGGTCAAGAAAAAGACTAACTTTTGAGAATCCTTCACAAGTACAATTATTGACACAAACTAGATAGATAGTGTTATTTCATTTGGGTTCAGTACATTTTTCTATCTGAAGAATATTGCAATATACTGCCTGTCATATCATTTGATACAAGTTAATCATTTAAACAACTATTTTACCTTTGACAACATGACTAAGGGGATAAGAAGACAGGATTTATTGAAAACAATTATAACATGCTTACTCTTTCATCAAGTGTTTTAGATTAAGCTCTGAAGAGTACGATATACACATAACTAAAAATATCCACCTGATGAAGGTGTATGCATATACTACGAAACGTCGTGAATTTCATAACTAACAGATGTTTCTCAGAAAATCTGGTTTTCTTTATCTAAATCACGTCTAAATTCCCTTCAAATATTTGAGGGGTTATCGTTCTATTGTCATCTATTAGGGTGATTAGTTCCAATGTGAGCTGTGATGTAAGTATGATGTGATGGCACTGTCATAAACTTTCAATACGTTTGCTCAAAGTTTTTGGATGTGACAGAAACGCTCATCTAGGGTTTGCGGTTGACGAATGTATAGCGTTTGGTTTAGCTCTTTGAAATATGTTATTCATGCATTCGGTGTTTTCAGTGGCTGAAATATTGCAAGGTAGCTAAGTTGCACTATTTTGTCGCTAGGGGAACTGTCAGAAACCACAGAAAAGCTCTAATTATAACAGAGGTTGTATTGGAATCAATGACGGAGCTACCTCTGTGGGGAGAAAATGCTATGGTTTACGTAATACGATTCGCACAAATATTTTGCATGGCCGGATAGAAAGAAAGTTATTAACCCCGCTAAACCAGTGTTAAGTTAAATATTATAAAAGTGCCGTATTACTGAAAATGGAAGGAACTTGAACTCAAGTAATTTTTATATTAAGGACAGCTATTAGAAAGCATTTACTCTCAGCAACATAGTTTTACTTAAAACTTGAAACTTAAAGTGCCCTTTTTAAATAAATGGTGAGAAATCTTAACACTACGTCATTAATTTTATTCAATATTTCGGTAATGTATGGTATTTTTTTAAAATTGCCCAAAGATTATTTTAAAAAAAATGTTATCTTTGATGGAAGCTCAATGTTACCAAAAAAAACATACCAAGGTGGAATGAATATACATCCGGGCCACTTAGATATGCACACACTGTAGGTGGAAGCTTTAAGAATACTTATGCAAAATGAATGATTTTGATTTGTCATTAAATTTTATAGGAAGATGGTAATCAATATTGATTAGATACCATCTTATCATTTCATTATATCCAATTATAAACTCAACCCTGAATGTTGTCATTTAGTCGAAGAGACTGTTTAATATGGGCGCATTTCTCATTAGTCAAAGCTTTTGTGAGTGTGTACATGTAAATGTTGGTAATTACTGCCTCTCATTCTACATTTTGATAACGCCAAGTAGCAAGAAAATAAAGGTTGCTGCACAACACAACAGGGAATAACAATGTATCAATAGAGTGTTGATCAAGAGTAAACAATTTGATTGTAATGCAGAATTGCAGTCTGCCTATCTCTGTGTGTTAGTATCTCTGTCTCTGTGTGCAGAATTATTACAAATAAAAAATACCAATATGCATAAGAAATGACGACTACTAAATGAATTCTACATCTGGTGAAGAGATGTTTTGTTAGCAAGAACTGATAGAATGAAAACGATTGGTAATTGAATAATAATTGTCTGTATGCTTGGTGTGTAACCACAAAGAACTGCGGCTAGCAACAGCTTTGCATTCTAAAAGTTCTAAAAAATTATTATTGAAGACTCCTCAAATTGTCCTGCAAAAAAGGCGACTTGTCATTACGACACCGTTATCCTGCCTGCCATTGGGGTGTGTATTTCAGCATTCGTCTTTCTCTGTGTGGGTCTCCCCGTTTTCCTGTGTGTGGCTTCCTCTGTCAGTGTGTCTGTCTGTCTTTCTGTGTCTCTGTGTGTTAGTCTCTCTGTCTGTCTGTGTCTCTGTGTGTTAGTCTCTCTGTCTGTCTGCCTCTGTGTGTTAGTCTTTCTGTCTGTCTGCCTCTGTCTCTGTGTGTTAGTCCTTCTGTCTGCCTCTGTCTCTGTGTGTTGTCTCTCTGTCTGTCTGCCTCTGCCTCTGTGTGTTAGCTAGTCTCTCTGTCTGTCTGCCTATCTCTGTATGTTAGTCTCTCTGTCTGTCTGCCTCTTTCTCTGTGTGTTGTCTCTCTGTGTAGATGTTTCAGTCTCTTCCCGTGTACCTTTCTCGCCGTGTGTCCGTCTGTCCGTCCGTCCGTCTGTCTTTCTCTGCCTAGTCCCTGACGGGATATTTGTAGTTTGACACGTTAGACCAGTGAATACTATCTTATACATCGCAGAAAAACGTTTTGGTTTAGTTTACGAAGCTTTTTAAAACCAAGATAATTGTCAATGTAAGTGTTAGATCTATTATATAAGTAAACAGGGTTTCGAAAATAAATGATCGATGCACTGAAATTGAAATTCTACGATCGTATATCAGACTAGTGAAATAACTGAGGTCAGGAATAAAGAGAACCTTCAATCTTTGGACGGCTGTGAGACGTTCACGACATCATGTACGTGGCCTTTAACAAAATACCGCCCGACGTCTATAGTCTTGACATTCAAATAACCCTAAATACACAGACACCAAACGCCTAAATCAATTTTTAAAAACACATAGTTACCGCACGGTATAAAGACTCTACATTACGAGAAACAGATAACGAACCTGCAAGGTAAAAAAAATCGTTACACATGACATCCATCAACATATTCTTTATTCAAGGGAATTTCGTGATTAAACTTGTAGCATCAGTTAACATGAAGCAATCCTTTGACATCTCCATTGCAACAGTTATGAAAGTTATTAGTTAAGAAAGCAAGGCGATAATTCCATCCCTGTGCCCGTGGACATTTCTTAAGTGATAATAATATATCAAGTATAACAAAAATATATTTTTATATTGGTGTTAATTGTTTTTTTAATGAAATTAATATTAGTTAACAACAATTCAATATTTACCGTTCATCTTATTCACGAGAATGTTGGTTATGAATATCATATAATGAAACACCGTGTAACGAAATGATGGGCGTGTCGTGTCATGAATAAAGAATCTCTTTGGAAAATGGTCTTTTTAGATTAAGGCTATTACCCCATACCTGTGTAATTAAAAGAAGTTAATCATCAACATCAGAATTATTTAAGTCACCAGTCACATGTGACATGTGCCGTATGTTTTATATTATGATACAGGTTTCCAGAATGCGGTGCTGCAATAGCAAAATGCAATGGCCTTGACATTGTAACACTGCTTATCAGATAATGTATAATGTGGAATATGTTCTTTCAAATCAAGTCAGTCAAATCAATGTATCTAATGCGCTTCTAAAACCCCTCTGTCTTCGTATTAAGACAGAAGCTGTATAGGAATTTATGTCGGAGCTACCTCTGTGGGGAGAGAATGCCCCTGCCCCTGGATTCATGTGTTTAAAACGATTAAACTATATTACTGCGTTGTTTTAGTTGAGACACCATAGCTGATAACATGATTTTTCATTCAACATTTATTAAACATATTTATATTTTCCTGTGAAATTTGGATTGCAGAACAAGCTTTGGCTTTTTTTAACGCCGCCCAATACAAAATTCAACAACCTGGATACAGAACATTTCAACGATATCGGGAAATACAAAACTAATGAAAATATTTGTGATATACATATCAATGCGTAGTGAAAAGTATCAAGTACTGTTGAGTACGCCTAGCCATTGGGTGTAGTTTATGATTATAAACGTTTATAAAATTCAAAATATTTTAAGTAATTGAGGAATTCAAGGAAATCGTTTACCTTTATTAATGAACTCGTGTAAAGAACCGACGATATCGATGTTACTGTAAGTTAAATAACTAGAGTTGCCACTATCCTATAAAACTGTCATTTCAACATATCCATGGATATAGAAATACATATTTGTTCTTAGGATTTTGATCGGTCAGAATCACGTCTTCATTTGCGTGTCCGCATGAGCATCGGGTCGTGT
The DNA here is from genome assembly GCA_921293015.1 of Phorcus lineatus. NCBI lineage: Eukaryota > Metazoa > Mollusca > Gastropoda > Trochida > Trochidae > Phorcus > Phorcus lineatus. The sequence continues at coordinate 4,135,142 of OV121081.1, read as the reverse complement.
ACGAAATCTGTGAGCATTTTAATCACTACAACCAAGCTTGAGGCTACCCTGAATTTAAATTTAAATAACTGCGTTCCTTTGGGATTTATAATGATTTTGAATTAATTCAGGCAAGAGGCGTGAGTGGTTTTAGATGGCAAGGAAATCCACAGCGTTATGGTGCTTGGTAAGAAAGATTGAGAATATCTGCAAATAATTTCTTGGATGCAAAAACGGTTTCTGAGGTAAAAATCAAGTTTTTCAAGTACTCTTCCTGGTATGAGATCTCTCAAAATTTAATAGTCTGAAGCTAAATTAAGATACATTTTGTAAAAGGTAATGAGTTTCAACCAATACCGCCTATCCTTTAGAGAGCTGTGGTAGGTTTCTTTAAAATTTCACCCTGGCTTGTGTCATGTACCGCGCCGCGGATAGTTCTTAATGCGCCCAAATGTAAGTTTTCAAATAACGCGGCCTGTTTGTGCAGTATATCATATATGACAGCAAAATCAAAGTAAAATAAATGACTTGTACAATAGCGTTTTTCGATAGACGATATTTCAAACTTCTCAGAAAATTGATCATTGGATTAATTCTTTTTATAGTTTCATTTTAAATGCACTTTCCAAAAACCATCCATTTGAAGTGTTAAACCTTATGCTTTATGGTCTTCAAACTCTTAAATAGTTTCACCGTCCACTGTATATATAGCTATAGTTTGTTATAGTTTTGAGTTTTTCGGCTGAACGTCATGCTCTCGATCAGTTTTATTAAGAGTGAAACAAAGTTTTGCTAAATCTTTATTTATAGTTCATTTATTAGTTAATAATAGTTTATTAATAGTTATATGGTCATTTATTATGACATATATTGATGTATCATCAGCAAAAAGACAAATATTACTATCTAAAACTTCTACAATGTCACTTATATAGACATTACACAATAGTGGTCTTAACGCCGAACCCTGTAGTACGTCTGCTTCTAAGGAACTAAACCTTGAGCTATATAACCGTTTATTAATACATGTACTTTTTGTTTTCAACAATCTAAGTAACTTTTAAACCATTCTAAAAGTTCTCCTCTTATACCGTAGGCATGCAGTTTATGAATGATGCCCTTGTGCCAAACCGCAAAAACTGGCCTATTTCCTTACCTTTGTCCAATGCACATGAATTCATTTACTCGATATTTACAACTGATCAGTGTCGCATAGAAAAGTAACTCAATGTCATTAGAAAATTAAAAGAAATAAATGCAATTTACGGCAAGTTTTACAACGTTTTCTTTTCATAAAGCAACTATTTGAGTAGACAATGGATAAATTTCAGAAATGACTGTTAACTCCCTCAATAGGCTGTAGCTTTGACGAGATTCAACACATCTGTGTGCAGAAGAAGAAGAGCAGCCACTAATGGTTTTGATTCAGGAGTAGTGAGCAGGTTTCGGTTTCCGTTGGTTTCGGAATTTTTTTCAGATGCTGAAATCTAACCACTTTAATCTAAATTAATTTGCGTAATATTATGAATCTCTAAGTGGATAGTGTTTGGGGAAACCATTACTCGTAAAGAAACTAGGTTCATCGTTTGTTCTACAACTGACGTAATAAAAGAAAAACAGTAACGCAGATCATATAGTTTATTTTCTTATAAAATTATTGATAATGTTAGGCACTTATCGTAAATGCAAAATTATTAACATTTTGGATCAAGTCACCGATTCTGGATGATGATTTCAACCCGAATCAATATATGTTCCTCTTTTTCCCTTTGACGTTATTGAAGCTAAATCCGATATTGAGTTCAAGTAACATGTAGGTGGTTAGATGTCTACATTCAAAATTGCAGTCACTTAGTAAGTAAGATCGCTCACAGATTCAGAAGAGAATACAAATGATATTGTGTATAATTGCAAATTACTTTAACATCAACTCACCAAGTAAGTAAATATTGTGCATAATTACAAATTTCTTTAACATCAACTTACCAAGTAAGTAAATCGAAAAACGTAACTGTAAATAAATGATACAAGATTACACCAAAAATCTATCTATTATCCAAGAGTAACAATGTGCAGGTTAAGGTACCAGGTTATCTCCCTTTAAATGCCAGTAAACCGCAAGATTATCTTCAAATACAGTTAAATGGCGCTCATCATGTCTTTGCCCTCACTGTCCTTCCAGTGTGGGGGCCAGCTGGCCTTGACCGCTGGTCTGCTGGCCACTCTTTCGTAGTATGCTTTCAGCTCTGGGTACTTGCCCAGGTCAAGCTTACTCCGGACACCGAAAGCAAGGTAGGGGAAGAGAAACACGTCAGCCATGGTGAAGTCCTTCCCAGCAACGTAACCTTTTGTCTGCAACACAAGAAATAGCAGCTTTCTTTCAAGTTGTGATAATGGGATCTCCAACTGCGTCCGTTCATTTTAGTGTGTTATTGCAATTAGCACACAGATAATAGACTTGACTCACTTAACATTTACTATACGGCTTAAGACAGGAATTACCTTCTAATATTAACAATGGGACCCTTTGCTTTATCATAAAGTTTCTAGAAGCGTGAACAGTACCAGGGGACAATCTAATGAAGATTAAACAATCTCAATAAGAATGTCCCTGACAGTATCCACCTTGGGTAGTACATATTACGTTAACGAATAAAGTAGCATTATCACACAAATTTATGTTAATAATTTAACCAACCCTGAAGAGCTTAACTTTATCATTACTGTAATGTTATTGTGGAACATAAGGAATGGAATATCGAATCTCGGTAACTATCATGCCAACCAATACATGGAGCACCTACTTCCTTCAGGTACCCATTCCATCTCTCCAGTTCTGTACGAGCCGCCTCGTATTTAGGAACCAGGGCATCCTGCAAGAAGAAAATGGAGTTACAGATTCACCTTCACGAACAGGACACGAGACAAGACTTAACTCTATAAAGGAAACCTTGTGTAGCATTCAAATGCCTTTCAAAGAAAGCTTACTGCATTAGATCAGCAATGAAATCGCCTTATTTAAATAATTTGGTGTACTACATACAAATCATTAATATTAACATTAAACCTTAAAAGTGATAATAAACATTTAATTAAAATGCCGAGAAAAGAGGGCCTTCTCAGATTTGTCATTTGAATTTATCTTTATTATGAATTGGCTTTGTTTTCAAAATAGTTTTGGGATATATTCAAACACATGTACATATATATAACACTACCTGGCCTTGTCATTTTTAAATGATATTCAACCTTCAAATTACTAAGAGAAAAAAACTTAACTTTTTCCGATCGGTCATTTGAATTTATGTTTTTTTGAATTCTTCTTGTTTTCAAAATAATTCGTTAAAGTATTGCAAGATAATCCTCATTAACCATATTACCATGTATCTAAATATTATGTTAAAATGGTCTTTGTACTGATTACAGATTGTCCTAAAAAATTATACATATTCATAAATTCATCAATAAACGTACCTTGTCAAACTTGTCAGCTGGCGTTCTGAAGTGGTAGTAGACAATCTCGTGGATAAGAGCTCGCTCAAGATTGCTGGCCTGCATGGGAAAAATATACACAACTAGGAATATTCCGCAAATCAATTACAATTAGCCAGTATCAAAGTTAATTTGACTGCTGTTTTCTTTTTTTTCCAACTATTTCAAACTAATGAATTCATAATTATTCTTGCATAATTCATTATGTCAATTGATATTTGCCGAGTTATTCAGTATATTGTTGAGATAATAATTAGGGCAACAAGAGTCAATATCATACATCATTGTTACTAATATAACCAATTGCAACTTGGCGCGAAAATTAAATTTTTTGATTACTAAGCATATCTAGAAGGTTTTATATATATGTCTGCTTATCTAGTAGTCAATCAGATCACGCAATCATTCATACGAAGTAGTCACATATACGAATTTATACACACGTTGACTTACATACAGGTAAATATATCCTTAGATAAAAGGGTACATCATTATCAATTAATTAAAAAGTTGAAAACAAAATTATTTAGCAGATACTAGCTACATACTTACGCATAATGAACCTTGACATATCATGAACATCTCATGTCAAACAGAGAAAGAAAATAATCTGTTTTTACAAGTAATTGTTAATTGTAAATAGTAACTATGGTTTAAATAGTACCTCAAAGAGACGCTGATAAACTTGGGCGCGTTCTGCAATGTCTGTCGGCAGGAGTTTTGTCCCTTGATTGCTAAACTTGTCCTAGATAGGAATAAGATATATATATATATATATATATATATATATGTTATGGTGAAGATTATATTCAAACGCTGAGAACCCTTAGTGTCTGTTTTTCTTTTGTGTTCAATGAATTGACCATTTATCATTGCAAACTGTGATAACAAAACAACACCCCTTCCTAGTACAAATACATACAAACCGATTAGGTCATAAATATGCATCATGATTATACAGATACAGTTCTGACTGAGATTAAATGGTTACAGTTAACGACTATATCTTCTAAATGGGTGGGGTTGTCATGGATACAAATACATTAAAGCGTCCAGGGTTCTCTACCAAAATGCAGTTGTAGAGTTTGCTATATTTGCCAACTTTATAACATTTATTACAAACGATTGTAGCCTTAAAATCAACTGTAAATCTTTAGTGGCACATGACCTAGTTATGAATATATACACCTTAACCAATATAGAAACTATAGAAATTATCACATCCTTACCAAACATGTAACGAATATGTGTAATGATACGGATAGTATAAACTTTATTTGTCTATTTCATTTCAAAGTGAATGCAATACGGGCATTCAGTTTTCACAGTCAATATTTATGTATAAAATGAACATGTCGAATGTTTGACTGAAATATTTTGAGGTCATGAACATTCTTCCCTTACTAGTATTTGTCACACGATAAGATTGTAAAAATATGACATTTAAGGATAAGATAATCCCATTATCATGACACTTTAATCAAAAGGGTCCCTATCCAAGGACACTATGACATGTTTAAACATCGATATGCACGTATGCTGTCAAAGTGTTTATGAACCAAAGATAAATGCTTAGCGATAAGATGAAGGTTTCAATGGCTTAAAGTCAAAGTAGATTACCTTAACATTTCAAATTTCTCATAGATAGAAGATTATCGTGATGAAACTGGACATGTCATGCATGCATCATAAGTCAACTCATCTATATATGTATACAGATTAACATTTTAGTAAACAAATTCTAAATTTATTTTTAACAAGAGGTGCGTTCATGTAGCTGAACTATACTTGACATTTTAAGTTTGGAATATTCTATTAATTCCCGATAGTTTATGAATTGGTCGTTTCACAAATATATATCATTTTGAATTATTTCAAGTTTAACAAGTACATGTAATTTAGATTTGTTTCTAGTAAATTTTAAAAACCTTTTATAGTGGTACAATGTCTTACATCGGACCCTTTCACTTACTTTTGGGTAGAGGATACTTCCGACTCAGTGAAATATTTCACTCACCTCTAGATAGAAACAGATGGCCCCAGATTCATTGATAACCTGATCTCCGTGCTTGAATGTTGGCACCTGCAAGATGTAGAGTGGAGGGTTGTAGGGTTGTATGTAGGCCCTTTGTGTGTGCTTAGGCTAATTGTCTCGACAACCCCCCACCCCCAATTTTTCTTGTTTTCTCGGTTACAAAATTGAGAACCCCCCCCCCCCCCCCCCCCCCTCCCGCTTCCGAAATTAGTGCTTGGCACTACAAAATTTATAAGGCTAATTGTAAATATACTATTGATGTCTTTTATAAATCAATAATCATTAACTGTGTTTTACATCATAATTTCTTTTTGATAGTGACGATGAATCTATATCGTCTTTTGACATGTTAAATTTCAGTGCCATTTACGTAACGCTCTTGATAAGCGCTTCGATTCCACCCCCCATACCTGTCCACGAGGGTTTAACTTCATCACTTCCTCTGTCTTGTGTCCTTTCTCGCTGAAAGATATGAGCTTGTCTTTGTAAGAGAGTCCCTTCTCCTCCAGTACCAACATTGCTTTCCAGCAAGGCGCACTGCCCGAGCCCCAGTAGAGGAACATGTCTCCTGTTGCCGCCATGATTACAGAATGTGCAGTGTCACGATGCACTCCGACCTGGTAATACAAGCTCCCCACTTGTTGGATAGAGCGGGTATAGGCTACACGCGGCGGGAGATAACGGATATACCAACACGGGGAAGAGAAGATATGGGTCGCGGTAATCTGACTAAGGGAGGCTACTCTGTATGTCAATCAAATGAAGACTAACGTTTAGTCTCTGCATTAGTTAAAAAAATGTACTAAGGGAGGCTACTCTGTGTGTCAATCAAATGTAGACTAACGTTTAGTCTCTGCATTATTTTAGAAAATGTACAATTTAAAAAATTTCAACATAATAAAAGGATCCTCCGAGATTCTTCACCTATCTGAAGCCAATATACCCTCTTCTTGTAACACCTTTGTCTTATTTTAACGACATTATGACAAACGCTATCAAATATAGTCTTCAAACATGTCTAACTCCATTAGGAATATTCATATTATAGGTACTTTTTCCGTTTTATGAACGCGCTATCCTGCCCCTTAAGTGAAATACCGACTTCTAGGATAGATGGTTCTACATCTATATCTCCTGAAGGAAAATGAACTTATGTTGTCATTTTTCTAAATCAAAAGAGACAATTATCAGAAAGTCGTGCATCCCATTGAAGGACATTTATTTTATTGAGGCAAATATAAGGTTTGGATAATAGCAGTAGCAAGTTGTGTTGATGAGACTGTAGCCATAAGTGGACGCCGCTCATGCCATTTCGTTCAAAAATGAGTAGTGGATTTCCTATAAAAACACAACCCTACAATCCGTCCTCGTGCTGTAACTATAATAGTTCAGGGCAAAACTATATAAAGGGCAAAACTATACTTTATAACAAAACACATTGGATTAGAGCGAACTTTATTCCTTAAGTATGTCATACTGTATACCATATAAACCAAGCAAAACGATGTTCAAAAAAGTAAATGTTAATATCTTGTTCGTAGATCAACGGTAAACTATGACACAGTCATTATTTATGTTTTTTCCTAAAGCAACAATTGAACCCATGGTCACTTATGCCTTATGCCCGTTTTATTGTTTATCATATAATCTTTAGATTTTGCCAACGATAATTCCATACATACTTACAATGCAAAATTAAAAAATATTTAGAATAGAAAACCTCCATTTTCTCATTTTTCAAAATTTGGAATCAAATCAGTTCAATTTCCAGGAATGATGAAAGGGGTTGCACCTTTTCTACAGGCGATTTAATAAAAGGAGGCCCTAGGGGTGGTTGGGGCAGAAAAGTAAAAAATTTCATGTAGTAAACTATAACGTTTCCTCTTAACTCGGAAATATACTCATGGTATTTGCCTAGAAATGACAGATATGTTCTAAATGTTGTAATCTGCTGAACTGACACATTAAACTGATACTTTTAAACAACCCTCAGTACTTATCGAAACTGACACGATTGATAATCCTTGGCATATATGACACCAACAACCAAAGGAGTGACTGATAATCTCCATATGGATCAGTTATCCATGACTTCAGTAGCCCGTTATAATTGCATATTTCTTATTTCAGTGAGGTATCATATTCAACCTGCTAGTCAGAAGCTCAGTGAGGGAAAGGGCGGTAACTCTTCACGTACAGATCAAGTAACATAAATACCTGTTGCCAGGGCCTGCATAGGAAAACAAAACATTTCATTTTGAAAATATTTGCTAAGTTTTTGTTATGACCCATCATAAATACACAGATACTGATATAATGTACAGATTCTCATGTGTAAATATTACACTATTTAAAGTGTTAATCGACACGGGATTTCCTGGTTCTATTAATATCCAGTGACACGTCATGTGTTAGTGTTTATATGTTCAATTGGTGTATTCCAAGTTTCGTTTAGAATGTTTTTATAGGGAATCCACTACTCATGGAAACAGAAGTTCACGTCATCGTGAGAATGTAAATGTCAGTGCTTCGATTTACACATGAAGTGAAACACATCATATTCCGTAGTGTAGAGCAGGATCCACTCAACCATGACAGTTCCCTATTTCGTACTTCCTCTTGTTTTGTTCCTCTCTCTGATTCCTGACATCAGTGCGTCCAGACTGGACATCCAGGATGGGGGGTTCGAGGGATTTGTGGTGGCGGTCAGCAAGGACGTGCCCTATTCCCCCGCCTTTACAAAACAGCTGAAGGTCAGTACAAATACCTGTTTATCTTAATTACTTGACAATATGGCCGGGAGGTTTAGAGTTGCCTCAACCATAACTGTGAATCACTTACTCTGCTATTCGCATTTTACAGTTGATTATGTGTTTACAAATGCAGAGCCTTGATTTACGGAGCTTTCTTAACTCTTCGATAGTTGTAAGCACCATTGTTAACAGGCTTAACTTCCTCAATCTGAGCGCCAAGACAGGTTTCAAGTATAAAGAATTGAATCTAGGTTCTCAAATAAAGGATTTAAAAAAATAAAAAAATACGATCGTCATCACGTTTACCTTGACTTTAGTCTGGGCACAGGGCTGTATGTGGAATTGGATAGAAGGTCTTTTAACCTTTCGCTTTTAGTTTGCTGAAAAATGACTATGATATTCACATTTTTGACAAATCTATGCGTATGAAAGTGATATAAATAATATTAAAGTAGTTTATGTTTTGTAATGTTTGGACGGCGATTATATGTGTTCTTATATTTTCAACACTGAAAAATGTTTTTACATGTTGAAGTGGAGCATTTCACATTTCGTTTCGTTTCACAAAAGTGGATACTCTGATGTCTTGGAAGACTCGATAGGATTACGGCATGGCATGTTCGGTACGGCCAGTTAATTTTTCACACTTTCAAATTCTTCTTTAGAATCATTGGGTCTAGAAGACTGAAATCCTGTGTACAGGTGCCTTTGCCAATGTAATTATTATCAATTGTAGACTATGTGACCCTTTGGTTCCTAATAAGAGCTATGAGAACCGGGACGGAGGTCATGCCCACGAAACTATTTTCTTTTTCTTCTTAAAAAACATAAGTCCCTAGAAGCCACAAATGTTGCATACAGGTACCTTGGGGATTAGGATTATATATTGTGGATTCGGTGTTTCTATTTTCATCTTCTCGGGAACAAAATGCCTTAGAAGGCTAAACTATATATTATGTACAGGTACCTTGGCAAATGATATGAATTGTAGATTTGGTGACTCAGTGGCCCAAAAAGAGGGTCTAGGGGCCATTTCCTAACAGTCTATATTCATCTCCTTATCTAAGTGTCTTAAAAAAGAAATCACCATGAGTCTTCCCTTGAAAATGATGCCAAGTTCACCGAAATCGACTAGAGAAGCCATGTGTAAGATATGAAAAAACCCCAGTGAATTGTCCTTGAGATATCGTATGACAAGCTCAACATGAACTGAAAGTTCATTGTTTCACTGTGTTCTTGAAAATGGTGTAAAGGTAACCCTCTGGATGCGATCGAGTCCCGTGTCTTCCATAAGAGAAGCTAAGGGAATCCAGTGAATATTCTTGAGGCATCGGGCTGACAAGGTAAAATGAGTCAATTTGGGATCTTTCTCTCACCTTTGTGAACCAATGTGCAAAATGTGAAAAGAATCCAGTCAATAGTATTTAATTTAATCCATTTCATATGTACAAAATGTACGTATGCACGGACGCTGCCCAAAACTCTATACCCCGCTTTGTACTTAAAGCGATACGTTGAAAAATAAGGTATTAATGTAGCTACAATAGGCAGTGATTTTGAGTGAAATCTCGTAATTCCTCAGTATCTATGATAAATGCATGTACTATAAAAGTATGAATTCATGTGGCCTTGCAGCGGGTTTCCCTAACAACTGGTTCTATTTCATTTCTGCATCCTAGGATCTTATTCTGGACACTTCTAATATACTTTTCGACACTGTTGGTCTGAACATGCGCAGTGTGAGCATCCTGGTTCCAAGCACGTGGCAGAGAGACGTCACGTGGGAGAAGACAAGCAAGCTGACGTTTGATGATGCCGACATGAGGGTAGACAAGCCACACCCCTTTTACCGGAACAGACCTTACACACAGCCAACATGGCAGTGTGGACAGATGCAGAAATACATTCACGTCACTCCAGAATTTGTTATTGATGGACACAGTAAAGTAAAAGATCGAGGTCAGTTGCCTTCCTGAATGTCTATTGAATATTTATACGAATTTGACAATATTATCATATGCCCTTCTCCATGAAGGTGTATTTATTTCAAAGCTCTTTCCGTCACCTGGCTCTCTGCCAAATTTGCCTCTATAGTTTATTAATAACAAGCCAATGAAATGACTGATAGTTTAGCAATATTGTCCCGGCCCGGATAGGATTACCGACGAGCGTACGCCGTATATATGTGATATGATTAGATATTAAAAGTTGCTAAAATCGAAACGAGGAAAAAGCTGAGATCGCAATCAGTGTTATATGGAAAATATACCCTAGAGAAGCATGATGAGTCCCATAATCACATGTTCTTAATTCCGAAATATGTATTTCTTACTTTAGCTCCATAGCTCTTGATGATATATGAGAGCTTTAGGTATACAGTCTGATTAAAATAAACCGTGTTCCGAGGATTAAAAGTTTTTAAATGTTTAATATAGCGGGATTCGAACGTCTTCTACTAGGTGGTTTCCTCGTTGTGGAGAGGACAGCCCCTGATAAAATACGTTCGAATTCCGCTTGAGTCAATATTTAAAATAATTTATCCCTCGGAACACGGTCGATTTTAATCAGACTGTTTAGGTATCTAAAGACATATTCTTAATTTCAAATTGTTTGCCGTCGATAAGACAGTTATATCCGTTGTTCCGTTTAGGTGCCCTCCTTGCCAACCAGTTTGGAACATATCGATATGGAGTGTTTGACGATTTATTCAGTGGAATCCAGGTAATGTACAATTTAATATATGCATAATAAATCAAATTGAATTTATTTTGATATGACTTCTTTCATGTGTTAGCACATTGAGGTTGATAAACTCTTATACCACATTAAAAACCATTTAAGCGTATTTGATTCATGGAGACTGTAGTTCTACTTTCGTTCTTGTCACTTTGTCACTTGTCAAATAATGTCATTGTATTTGTTCCATAGGCTGCTTAAATTTCACATGATTTTTTAAACATTTTTGCAGCGTATTATTGTCTACACATTTAAAAGGAAACTGTTCGATCAACTGTTGTGTCGCAATAACAAATGAATAACATCTCCAAAAATGGATTATCGGGAGGCGGATATAGGATTTTCGTTTGAGTTGGTTGCGCCACTATATTTGGAGACACACCCCCCCCCCCTCTCTCTCTGGATCCGCCAATTTTTTTTCATGTAATATTTCATAAAATAGTACTGAAAACAAGCACATTTAATTTATCAAAAAGTCCTTCAAATTTATAGAGTATACAGGGGATATTTGTATGCATGATCTCATGTTTGACACTGTGTACAGAACGTGAGTTCAGCGATGTCTAAGACACAGGACCGAGTTTGTGGAAGAACGGCTTGGGAAGTGGTCAAGGGTCACAGTGACCTGCTTCACACTGGTCACCCTAAAATGGACACGGTGGTCACTGTCATGTATAACGAGAATGACCAGAGTGTCCCACAGACGGAGAAAGAATGCGGCAGACCTGTTGTTCTTCTTCTCGACTTCTCTGGCTCAATGGAAGATGTACGTATCGTTCTGCATAATGTTGTTCAAGGACGGGTGGTGGACGGGGGATAAGGGACGTGTGGTTCATTTAATTAGTTTTGCATATATTTTGTTCATTATGGTCATTTTTTCTCGGAACAAAATTAGAGAACGTACATGGTCATATCTATGAAAGACATCTTTGGATTCGAATTTTATCTTCTCAAGTTTTTTCTTTTATGTCCTTTTTCAACTGTTTTTGAATCAAAAATTTCTATAGCCTGAGTCACTTCAAGGAAGTTTTAAGTCTTCTACCGTCGAAAATAAATGTTTAACGGTCTTGAACGGAACAAAAACACGTAACGTCTATCTATAAGTTAGTAGCTGAGATGCCTTTAACTGGTTTTACACTACATCAGATAATTTGAATTGCGTTGATGTATGCGATGTGAGGGTTTACACTACCCGCGGTTTGCATGCTATCTGAATGCCAATTTCATATGTGCGATGCTAGTATAATAATAATAATAATAATAATAATAATAATGATAATAATAATAATAACAATAAATAATAATTTTGTTTTGTTTTTAATGGTTTTATAAAATTTATTTTTGTGTATGTATGTATGTATGTATGTATGTATGTATGTATGTATGTATGTATGTATGTATGTATGTATGTACGTACGTACGTATGTATGTATGTATGTACGTATGTATGTATGTTTGTATATTTGCATATGAAAATATCAACGTATTTATGTACAACGTATGTATGTGTGTATGTATGATGTATGTATGTATGTTAATCGAACGTAGTGTAAAGCCAGTCGTAGTGAAATCTTTTAATGCAGCCAGTCAGGAGTTTTTCAGTAAAAATCACCAGAGTCATAGCACGCAATGAGCAGCTATGGCGAACATTAGTAGTATGTGGAGACAAAAATAAAATATATTTCAGCGAAATAATAACTGACTGTGCCGGACAACAGTCGAGCTAGATTCTTTTCGTAAGCGGTTGCGGTACAAACTCTCATGAAACGTATGGGATTAATCTCATCGATCTCATTCGTTTCTGTTTAGGTTGTCTAATTTCGGAAATGGGAGAACGATTGACAGGTTCAACATTCTTGCTGAACCTCTCGTTTATAGAACGTCTGGTTCCGTCTATAAAGCTTATTAACAGTTGCCACTCTCGCACTGTGCCGCTTTCAAGAACGAAGTGAGAAGGGCTATAGTGTGATATAGGGGTATAAAATAAAATATATTTACATTGCAATTCCTTCAAAATAAATCTTATCTTATTTCAGAAGGGAAGATAAACTTCCAATTCATGGTTGCCTATATAGTAACTCATTCAGGAAAATACGTATTTCAGCATAATCGCCTGTTAAGACAAGAGCAAGTGGGGTCAAAGTTCATCAAGGAGATACTTCCCTTGAAGTCTCAAGTGGGCATCATCGCTTTCTCCTCGTCCACTGAAGCCGTGGTGAAATCTCTGTATACGCTGACCAGCGAGAAGGACAAGACGGAACTGATCGGCAAACTGTCCAGGAATACGCTCTTCCATGGTCGAACTGGCATTGGGACCGGCTTGTTACATGCTTTACGTGTATGTGATGTAAAATGTTGTATATGAGCTCAACAAGTAAATAGCCACTCCAATTTTAATATCGTTTGATATGATCTTCGAATTTGTATCATGACAACTCTACCTAACGACTCCATAGTTTTATGCAAATCAACACATAAATCTTAAACAGAAATGTATTAAATCAATGAAGCAAATCATAAACTCATGTCCCTCTCCTTCAATTATGAAGGTATCATCAATACGGAATGATTTACTATATCGTTTGCAACATAATTATGCTTTTGAAACTAGTGTTGTTGTAGGTTATTAGTTATACAGTTTTGAATAGCAGTGATATTTGAATTTTTGTGATACTTTGGCATTACCATTACACTTAGAACTGCAAAAGTTTAGAGTTTTTTTCAATATATATAAGCAGGGTTTTATACTCACGACGTGAGAAAGGTGTCATTGATATTATTTACATTCTTTGACATTTAAACAACCAGAAAGTCTCCTACTTTGTTAACTCTTTATCCTAATCTCAGTCTTTGGCTTATATATTTGTTTCATATATTATGTTTATTTGGACGCTGTATATCAAGAATAGGCGTATCCTAAACATAGTATCATTTGTTGAGCATTGCTTGTTCCTAAAATTTGTATTTGGATGCTATTTATTTAGCCATTATCTTGATGTACTATGTTTACTTTGATCATCATTATCTTCGACATTCAATAAGCATTCCTTGCCACGTAGATGCTGAAGCAGAGCGGCCAACCATTGGAGGAAAGTCGGATCGTTCTCCTAACTGACGGGGGAGAGAACGAGTCCCCCAAAATAGCAGAGGTCATGTCAGAACTGGTCGGGTCAAAGGTCAAGGTTCACTCAATAGCAGTTGGTAACGAAGCTGAGGAAGGTCTTGGACTTTTGTCCATAAAAACAGGTCACTTTTTTGAGAACTAGTTAGTATTGTTCACCTTTCGTGAAAATCACCTATACATATTTTCAAACAAGGAGAAAGAATTTCGAGCATCGCAATGACTAAGTTAGGCTGAAGACATCCAAATTTGCAAAGATAAAATTTCAACGAGTTCATTTGAAATAGGACATAATGACATAGGCTGTCTTTTTATTTAAAATTTGAATATTTACATCAAGAAGCACTGAAAAAGCTTTTTTGTCGATCTCCTATAGATGGTATTGCTAAAAAAACTAACAATAAAGTTTATTTCAAAACAAGGCAATTTATCACTATGGACAACTTCTCCAGCGAAGCATAAATCGCAACAGTCTCAAACATTTGCTAATTCAACTCTTGCTACAATGCGCCAAATTTCGAGGTTTGGGAGAAGCGATCGTTCATCCATGATAGGAACCTGTAGTAGAGTTGTCATCGTGTTCAGCTGCAATTAGCTCAAAAACTGGTACGATAAGATAGGGAATTGTTACAAGGCTTAAATTAGCCGGTGATTCGGACTGTGAGGTTATGCCTTGCGGAGGAAGTTGCACCATATACTGTTACAGGTAGATAAACAATCCAGGTATGTGTTTTACCTGTTCAGGTGGACAGCTGGGCCAATACTTTGAAGGGGAGGGGTCAGCTACCTTCAACCAGGTGGTCAACAACCTTTGGAGCGACTTCAACATTCAGTGTGTGGAACCCAAACCCATCGAGGTGCTTCATTCACTACACTCAAGTCATTTCTTCCCAAGTCACCTCTGTTACAAGCAGAGTTAATATTTTTATCCGCCGCCGGCGATGCCGAAGGGGATGTCCGTCCCTAAAGAGACTACTAGTGTTACGAGATAATTTGTTGCCATATGTGTCTGAACCACTACAATACTTTCCAATTTCAGAAGTTCAATACCCATCTTACGTAATGGACTCCTCTCACAGTTTTTGCCCAATCTTTCTGAAACTTTAAACACTCCTCGGGGATGCGTTCATGATGCGCACATGGAAAGTAAGTGTAGTTGCCTTGAATTGTTCCCGAGTTATGACTCTTGACTTTGTGGCGATGATTTGCCATTACAGGCTAAGTGTACATATCTTGCAAAACTGCTCCCACCGTTTTTGCTTAATGTTTCTGTGTACAACAGTTTTGCTCTTATCGAATTTTTTCGACTTATGGCCCTTGAGTTAGAGTATATTGTTTAAGACTTTTGGGGACTTCTATATAAGTAAATCTATAACCTTTGGTTGAATGTTCTCTTTCAAGGTTACGGTAAAAGTCAAGGTCACATTCAAACCTTGTATTACTAGTATAAGTATTTCTTCACCTTTTTATTACTCTTAACTATGCCAATCTCAATGAAGATAACAATTTAGTGATTTAGAACATTCTTTGAAAAGGTCAGTGTCACATTGATGTTCTCTGTTGTCTATTTGGGTTTTTTGTTGGTTTTTTTTTGTGTGAATTTTTCCGAGTTACACTAGTATGGGTACATGGGTATAATTCTGAATTTTCCGTTAATGATGATACTGATGCCACTGCGGATTCTTTTGAAATTCTTCTTTAGAGGGCAAATGTGCTTCAAAAGGACATATGGCGAGGGAGGTTGTACACTCAGAGCATTCTTGTTGTTCTTGATTTACTTACTTACGTTGAGAGTTTTACGAGCGCTTTCCAGCGATAGCTGATGTCATGCAATCAGTGACGATGTTTCAAACCAATTTAAGCATATTCTATTCTTGTATTTTGCGTGCGAAATGTTGCTGAATATTGACTCTGAATCGTTCACGTGGTTAGTATGGCATGATATTGAATATGTTATGGCTTGATGCGATTATTGCCCCCCACGCCAACGAGCCTTTAACCAATTTTTTAAAAAAACCTGTTGTTAGCGCGATAGCTCATGAACCGCTGCACCATGATTCTTTAAATTTGATATCAGAATTCAATAGAGGAATGTCTAGTCACCAATCGATTTTGGTGACTTTGACTTCATTTTTCCCGATATCATGTGAACCGTTGCACTATGAGTCTTCAAATTTGGTATCAGACGTCAATGGGAGAATACCCGGACTTAATTTTCAAAGATACTATGAAACTTTGACCAGTTTATATAATTTTGTTAGCACGATATCTCATGAACCGCTGCAGCTAGAGTCTTCAACATTATTATCAGACTTTACTGTAAGATTACTTAGACACTAGTTGATATGGGTGACCTTGACATCCTTTCCAAATTTGGTATCTGACTTCATCATGTCTACAGCGTTTACTTGTTGTTTATGTATTTAGATAACACTGATGTAATATTATTTATGTTTTCTACAACTTACCAATGAAGTATTTCAATAACGAGACAAAAATGTTACTAGTTTGACATCACAATGAAAGTTAACTTTTAGTATCTTAATGATCACAAGGCCCAGACCCTGAGTTTAGGCTGTTGGCCATCTCAGTATTGAGTACCGAAAGCTTTTCTTCAGGAAAATAACTATTGAATCAAACATGAAAAGAACTCTGTAAAACCACTGATGTGTGTGTCCATCAGTTTAGCTCATTTCTTGATGTCGGCTGGTGACATGGACACGTTAGTGACAACTAATTGTTTAATTTTATTTCATATAACCATAGCCGTTTAGATTGGCATAGAGTACTAGTATATGAGATTTTGAGTTATGGTACAATCTAGTTAAAACTAGCTGTCATATATTACGTCCCGAAGTCCGTTATTACATCTAGCGAATTACAGGTCTATTCCGTGTCGAGCAGGCGCGAACATCAGCCAATCAAAAACGTGCTGGCCCAGCTCTTCGAATCGCGGGTCAATGCGATTGTTTTGCCGTTCTTTGCACCTCGATTACAAAATCCGAATGTTACCGATGTTTCGAAGTGAATTATCTTGAAATATATTATGACAGCATACATTCTGTGATGATAATGTTGACGAATATTTTTGGGTTGTTTATTTTGTAATTTCTGCAAAAGCAAATAAACCCATTTGGTCAAACAATGACAAAAGAACTTTTAAAGGATAAATATAGACAAACGTACGGTAAACGTTTGGATGTGACATTAACCAAGATGCAAAAGAAACCCGTCCTTGATTGGTTGAAAGCTGTCTTCCTGCCCTCATTTTATTGGTCGGTTCAAAACTAGTCAAAGGTCAGCTGAACATGACCTCAATCAGTAAGTCTCTAGATGTATTGACGGATCAATACATCTAGTTTTAACTAGATTGAGTTATGGTACGAACTCAATCGTGTGCTCGTTTAAATTCACCATTCGATTTTAATGTAATATATAATTTCATAAACACAGGCGGTCACAATTTGCTACGTGTCTGTAAAGTTATCAATACATTTGTTTTTTTAATGCCTTTTAACATAAAACACTTTTTTCTGCTATTGTTATTTTTCTTAATAGATACATAGACCTTGTAGGTATCTACTTAAAAGTCGTCGTCAATGAACCATATAAAAGTATTTACCTACCGTCACCTAATTTTGAATCATGTCTCATATGTTAATTTCATGCAAGTGTTTTTTAATGATACATTAAGTTGTAAGTTGATTGAAACTGTGCATATATTTCTTCAGATCGAGACTCGCACATTCAAGCTAGATCAGATCAACAACGAAATTGAGGATACGGTTTCCATTGACTCAGCCATCAAAGATACAGATTTCACCTTTACTCCAGAATCAGACAAAATCAAGGTAGTGTAAGAAACAATCTGTCTTGGTGTGTAATGTGGCTTGCTTGTACCTTTGTGTAGAATTTTTGTTTTCATTAAAGCTATAAGATGATAATTCATGCATTGAACACCTTGATTATATCTATGTAAATGAGATGTTGTACATGTAGATTATTGAACAATGTACAGGTGAAGTTATCCGCCCCTGACCAGACAACGTATGATGAACAATCTCCGGAATACAGGAGGGAACAATTTAACGTTATTCGTTTCACGATCAAGGATATTCAGGTAAACGTTTGTTAAACTATAAGATTTAGTGAATGTTGGTGAGACTGTGGTATCTTCGCCATACTCCTTCTAGTAAAGCACAATTTACCGTAAATGTTAGCACTTTGGATTACGGAGATATACGTTTGTACTCCCAAAAATATGTGTAATGATTGTTCAACTAATATACACCATTAAAATGTGACCGCAATATGTTACCGCATGCTAGTTTGTCTTGGTAGGCCTACCGTACCGACTCTCCTTGAATACAACCGTGGTCTTCTTCGTATATACGTATCAGAAATTTCAGATACCGTTTACACCCTTACCTTAGTAAGAACAATTAATATAAAAAACATGGAAGCCAAGAATTTTTAAAAACAAGATAGTTTGAAAATGTTAAGAGATTCAGCTTTAATCATGTTCTTCATAACAGGCCTATCTATGTTCAAGATGCTGTTTCAAAGTTCTAGTACATGAGAAGGTGTAGTGTGATAACATAACGCTCAAAGCTCGAAATTGGTTTATAAGATACTGTGGAAAAGGATTGTAATTTAGCATCTACTTCCTCAAAGCAATACCGTTTTATTTCAGCCTGGGGAATGGAAAATTTGGATTAGTAACATGGACGTGACGCCATTTAGTGGCGGGGAACAGGTCATCATGAATGTCAAGGCCAAGGGCAAGGACGACATTAAGACGTATGAAGTTCGTTCCTGGGTCAGCAGTGTCATTGTAAAGATACCAGCAGTGACTCAGATATATGCGGAAGTGACCAAGGATTACTCCCCTTTGATCAAGGCCAATGTCACGGCCACAGTAGGAACACAAGATGGCACGATAACGTTGGACTTGAAAGATGACGGGAAACGTACGTTGCCTCTAATTTTAACGGTTAAGTGAAATCTATTTTTAGATATAATCCAATCGATTTGACAAATTACTTGGAGACATGTGCTTCAAACGTTTACAAAACTTACTAAGATTTATATAATTGATTCAATCTTCAAATTAAGGTAATGTTTCAAAACCTTTAACAAGTCGTATGATATTCTTTTGCAGCTCCTGACATTCGAGCTCTTGATGGAATCTATACCGGCGAGTTCATTATCTCAACACAAACGGAAAAGACATCCTCAGGTTGATATCTGATTATTAAGTCAATAAGATTTATTATTCTTCCTCATGCAAAAAAAAATTAAATCTTATAAGTCAGGCGCCGTTAAACACTGTGTTGACCGGTCTTACGATGTATAAATTCCATTGATGAAAGTTGAATATGTGTAGTGTCTTGGATATACCAATAAGGGGAAGTAATTAATCTATCCTTATCCACTTCATTGGACTTTCTTAATTGGTTTAACAGTAGCTGTAAGAAGCTTAAAGTAATGAACAATCTAATTTTATAGATTTCATAATCTTTATATGACCATTTGCTCATGACAAATTGAAACTTCTCAGATATCTGTCTTATTGCGAATGAGGGACAGGAGCAATAATAGTGTAGTTTTGATACCGCATGTTTCCTCCCAGTAACTAGATCAAACTTGAGAACGCATGTTTCCTCCTAGTAACTAGAAGAAACTTGAAAACGAATGTTTCCTCTTAGTAACTAGAAAAATCTTTGAAACGAATGCTTCCTCCGAGCTCCTATAATAAACTTATTCCTCCCAGGATCAGGAGGCACAAGGAATGAGAGGTACTCTGTAGACATCACGGTGACGCCGGTCGAGGGGGAGACGCAGCTAGTCCAGGAGCTCATCCAACAGGGGGAGGGGCAGCAGGAAGGGGAGGGAGGCTCTGCAACTCTTCCTAGTTTGTACGGTCAGTTCTGGTTCATCTGTGTTGCCAACTTATCAATTAGCTCGAAGGTCTCAAAGGTATCAACATCGTGTAGGGATATCGACTTCACCCGCATTACTCGCGGCATCTCCATCACTGGCTTAATCTAGCCTGGCTACAGTGCTCCAGAATTCGTCTTTGAGTGCAACGCCTGCTTTCACGATAACGAGTACCAACCACAAGAAGAAACCTGATAGAGCTAGCATGTTCAGCTACTGTTGCTTGACGTTCTGGCACAGGAACAGTTGGCATAGTGCAACAATTAATTAACATGTGAATGAGACTAGCAGGAGTTATTCCTTGTCGGGAAAGTTGAGGGTAGACGAGATTTCATTAAAGAACATGAAACATGGTGTACGTGTCTTATTATCTTTGTTAATAATTTAAATAAGTTTTAAAATTAATTAAGATATTTCGCTTATTTACTCATGAAGTCAAACCTCAGAAAAAAATGCATGCAATGGTCCATTAACCAAGGGGCTTATATAAAATAAACGTTGGCACGTTGTTTTTTTAATATTTGATATAGAGTTATATTCTAGATTATGATGAAATCGAAAACCTCATTTCAATCTCATTTATACGAATCTCAAATCATGAACTGAATACATTGTATAAATAATACAGATTCCTTTTTTACGGTTTTTTCAGTGATTGAATATATAGAAGAGCCATGTACGTTCTAAAATCAACTATTGCCTCCCCAGACTTCGAGATACGAAACGAAGACATTGTATCGGAGCCTGTTACGGAGGTATTCAAGAGGAAGGATACAACAGGGGCTATAGAGGTGAAGAACATCCAACCCGGGGTGGACCAGTACCCCCCTAGCCGTGTGGAGGATCTAACCCTAACTCTGGAGGGGGAGGGGGTAGCCAGGCTGGAGTGGACCGCCCCGGGGAACGACTTGAGGCAAGGGACAGGTGCGTGTCTAGTCAATATCTAGGTATCGACTTCGAAGGGTCTGCGATAACCTGCTTCCACTAGTGCCTCTGTTACGACGTAAATTGTAATAAAACGTGAATTGTAACACTTGCAGCAAATTGTAATAACTCTTGGTGTAAATTGTAATAAAAACGTAAATTGTAATAAAACCTGACGTAAATTGTAATACGCAAATTGTAACAAAAATTGACGTAAATTGTAATAATCTCTACTTGCGGTAAAATGTAATAACTTTTTACGTAATTTGTAATAACCGATTGCATTTCTCAAAATTACGAATTTAACAGGGGTTTGTGGTTAATAATTAAGAAAGACAGAATAAAACCGTGGGAATGTTCATTACCGTTTTACTGCAACAAGTCAAGTAGAAAAGTTGTGACAAAAAAGATACACAATCTGATTCACTTGCAAATAGACAGAGGGACAGAAACAAAGACAGAGCGACTAGCAATGGGAAAGAGTAAAAAATAATGAAATGCTTTTCTTATGTTTAATTCTTTGTCTTGTTGTTTACCAATAAAATATGGACTTACTGAATGAGGGCTTTATGAATCATGATCATTGGACAGGAATAGGTTTTTAAAAAAATAATAGCGTTTTACATGAAAACAAGATCTTGTGAAAGATTGGCTGGATAGTTACAGGTACCTACGTTTTGTCCATCCAATTTTACACACAAAAATATATTGTTTTCATATAAATGTGTTTTTATTTCATTTGAATTTTCCCGACCAAGTGGAAATTATCGATTCTACTCTTGTTTTAAAATCGTTTTGCATGAATTGTAATATCTATCACTCCCTAACTAATATGAATAAAAGGAGATCATATAAATTATTACGTTCACGTTCAAATAGGTAGTCGCAGGATGTCAACCCGCAAACCTGCTTTGATTATATATTCCAGGACAAAGTTAAGTTATGAAAATGTGACATTTTCAGGATAAGGAGTAATACATGTAAATATCCCTGTCCTATCTCCACAACTAAGGACATAGAAGGGTTACATTTTTAGGGTGGTGACCCTTGCGCTATGATATAATGCTGATGTAGTAAAAAAAAATGACAGAAAAAAGAGGTTTCATCCTTAAAAGCTGTTATTTACTTCTCTCTTAAAATGTAAAAGTTGAATATATTGAAATTGTTTGTGGTTACCCTATGTATCCGATTCCAATCTAGTTAAAACTAGATGTATTGATCCGTCTTCGGGACGTATTATATTACAGCTAGTTTTAACTAGATTGATCCGATTCAGTCTCTACTCAATACCCAAAGGCCTACAGTACATTATCATGAAATTAAACGAAATAATGCAACACTTTATACGTATGATCTTGGTGTGGTTTAAACAAAAAAGGATGTAATGTATTTCATTTATACTAGTACTCTTTTCTGAGTATTTATGCGTGGGGTATAACCATTACACGATTCCAGTTTACAACCATACTCGTACCAGTTGATAAAACAGAGAATATATCTGTAGAGTGATGGCCATAATAACAATTATGAATTTGTAATTGTCCGATTGTAAATTTGTTGATTGTCTGAAATGGCAACTACATGAACACTGCTATATTTTTTGTAATGTTTGAAGCAATAAGTTTGAAATACAACCCAAGCTATACGGAGCCAACGAGTCTCTGTTAGCCATTCAAAGGTCTTTCCGACTAAAGCACGTTTTCCCCGTCAATTTTCCTTGGGTACAACTTTGTTAATTATTTTTGGTTTTCAATGTATTATAACGTTCACACATTATCATTCTTGTAGTGAGACTGTAGTTAATCATAATTTGACCTCGACATTACCTTGCGAAGCAAGTCTAGGTATACGAAATATAAAATATATAATGCACATGCAATATACCACCCTCATAGACATGCTAATTGTTCTAAGGTTGGTTCTTGTACGTCGTGACGGTCTTGGATATGCTCAAATTATGCTGAGGACGCTTATACGCAATTAATACGCGTGTCCACAAATGGTCTTCTTCTGACAGACCTACAGAAACGCAGAACCAGATATAATACGCTTGCTGAACGAACTTCAAACCAATGTCAACAACAAGAAAATGCATTGTTCTTTTTGTGTATATCATTACAATCATACCCATCATGACAGGTTAAGGGAGGTTTTGTATGAATATTGTAGGTAATCTTTGAACATGCAGCCACAGTAGCATAGAAATCTGTTTTATAGTATATCTTTCACTTTCAGATAGCACTATAATTGTACAGGTTTTAAAAGCGGAAAGTCCAAGCTAAATACATCAATCTTTTTAAACAGATATCATTAATCAAGTATGTGTCCGTATCATTGATATCCAATATTAAGATGAAGATTTGTAATATTTGAGCCTTTGGCTTACAACTCATATAAATACACAAAAGGCGAGTGCTGGCGAAGTTGGGTTTTTTCGTATGTAATTGTGATACTTGATAATGTATGTCATCGCTCAAAAAGAAGCTCAATTATTTGAATGTTTTCAATTGCAAGACAATGTGTTTTAATGAAAGAAGCAGTTTTAAAACGAACGTAACATGATCGTTTAAACTATGCGAACCAATTTCTATACATCAATTGATTAAAAGGTGTTCACACAAAAATGGCCGCCAGTATTTTTTTGTTTATTTCTTATTGTTTCCTCTACGACAACGGATAATCGGGTTGAGTAATGAGATGTTTTGAACATCTCGCATAAACAAATGATTAATTGGGAAAATTTGAATAAATACATCTTTTAAAAACCGTGCTATTGCCCCAGTAAGCGTAAGGGTAAAGGCAACCATACGAACTTGTTACACGCAAAACAGTCACAGGGCCCTAACCAGTTTCTAGTAGCGATCTTGAGAGGATATTTAATGTTGCGTGTTAATGATAGAATAAAAATATGAATGAATCCAATAAATTAACGCCTGTCTAATGAAATTGGAGAATAAGATTGAACGTACAAAATGTACTTTGACGGACATTACGGGTGTCATATAAGGGTTACATGTACATGCAGCCATGTCACTGTTTATCTAATGCAGCATTACTAGAAAACATTCATTGTTGAAAAGTATGTTCTTTTGCATTGACTTAGTTTAAGAATTTGGAATTTTGGCGCTATATCAAGACTTTATTTTAAATATTAGTTACTGCCATCATTAAATTAATAGAATTAATAAATGTTAACAAAATATTTTTATTTTATCTGGTTTGGTTGGCAATTGTCTGGGTGGCATACAGATCGTTTGTAACTTAATACGTAGAAGCGCCGACTTTTCTGTCATAATCATCTACTGTCTCCAAAACATCTACCAATTTCTGGAGATATATAATAATAAATAATATAAAACACTGTATAATAATAGCTGGTCAAATATCCCTTACCCCAGCCCCATCGCCATTTATTATCTTAAATATTCGCAAGAATTTGTACAACTAAATTTTTCTTGCTATTTATGAATTTCTATATAATATTAGCAGGTTCAAGCCCTTATTTGGCGTCTGCATTTGCTGTAAAATATATCCGATCAAAACTTCTTGAAGAATATTTTTTTATGTGTTAATATGAAATCTAAGTTCAAGTGAGGGGGATTTTGAGGTAGTTTAATTAAGGTCCCCTTGATAATTCGGTTATTACAATTTACGTAAATATTTATTACATTTTACCGCAAGAAGATATTATTACAATTTACGTCAGTTTTTATTACAATTTGCGTATTACAATTTACGTCAAGTTTTATTACAATTTGCGTTTTTATTACAATTTACGTCAAGAGTTATTACAATTTGCTGCAAGTATTACAATTTACGTTTTTATTACAATTTACGTCGTAACAGCCTCTTTTGCATTAAAGGTTTTTGCAGGTGCTGTATTGAATATCGTTTTATTGATAATGAGTGATTGTTAAAATGAAATTAAATTTCATCCTTCCGGCATTAAATAATTAAGATGTAACTAATTTGTAACAAGGATCAAAATCGTTTTGATATTGACAAAAATGTAGAGGGTTCCACAAAACATCTTCGTGCATTAGTTACAAGTTATTGCTACATAAGAATCATCGTAAAAGCCAAATTATGCTTTCATTCTTGATTTATTCCATAGCTTCTGAGTATGAAATACGACTGTGGTACAACGGCACAGAACTACGAGGCAATTTGTCAAATGGTATAATGCTGTCTTCCGACATGCTTGTCAGCGGATCCCTTACCCCTTCAACTTCCGGGTCACATGAAGTTATCCGGTTTCGTCTTCCAGAAGCCTTGGAGAGTCATCTAGTTTTCGTCGCCATGGTATCACGTGATGAGGCAGCCCACCAATCAGAGGTTTCCGTTATTGCAATGGCGGTCCCATCAGAACCAGAATACAATATTATGGATGACTCCGCCTCTCTGATTATGTATATCTACGCCGCTGTCTATTTTATAACGAGACTAATGGAGATGACAGCTCTTAGAACTTTTTTAAGTTAGAAAAAATCAATCCTCACATGATCCGTTATTTGCTGTTGACAAAGTTTCCAGGCTTCGTTAAAATATTTTTGAGTAATTACCATCAATCATCAAATATTCCTCCTAATGAACCAGTATTTAAGATTCGAAGGCTGCATATATGGTATATTGAGAATATACCAACGACTCACGTTTTTGCTAACTCACACCAATGACAGTGTTATGAAACGTGGCCTGTTAAATATGCAAGTATACATCTGGTGAACAGCAGCTGAGGAACAATCAAGGTACATTTGGTGTCGCAATACTTTTCCCAGGTGTATGTCTCACAATCTAGAGGAGCATTGTCCAGATAGTATTATCACACTACGTGACTCTTCATGGAACACCATTGGTAACCTTCCGTGTATGAAAATTGCTCAATTCTTTATAAATGTTAGTATTAATCAGTTTAGTGATATTGTCGTCGTTCAATTTTGTTCATTGTTTGAAAGCATTATTTTTATGATGATGTACACATTAAGTGCGGCTTTGAATTTGCCGCAGAGACTGCTGTTTATTTTGACAGCCTGCAGAATTTCTGACAAAAAATGCCAGGGCAACCAGATCGAATAATTAGACTCACTAAGCTTTGTATTAAACTCCATTTTTGGATCCGTACTTCAGATTTTATGGCTAGAAATTTAATTTTACGCAACAAGGATAATAATCACAGTAACGTCATTATGACGGCGCATTCGGGATAAGCCCCATAATGATTATTCACAAAAGAGGACATATAAGTATAATGTAAGATTAAAGAAAGAATAATATAAGACAATAAAACCCAACCAATATACTAATGTAAAAAAAGAACAATCAAATTTGTAAAATCAAATGAAAGTGAGAAGAACTACAATTATTTGGAATATAATGAAACCTTAAGTCTACGTGTGGGGGTAAAATGACAGACGATGAAATGAAAACTTCTGAATTTGTCTAAGCAAAAAAAAGAATCTATGCAGAGAAAAATGGTTAAAGTTTTAATAACTGATTGCTCTTAGTCAAGCTTGTCGTGGGTAAAAAATCGTTCAACTCCAAAAGAAGGTAAATAATTTCAGAGAGATTAATCATGTGCTCTTTTCTACTGTTCATTGCAGTGCTAGATTTTCCATTTGCTAACTTTTCTATCTTCAGTCTTCTTGGTTGTACGACTAGGATCGGTTACGTATAGTTTCGAGAATTGATCTTAGCGTAATGTAAGGGATCATAATTTCTGTCTTTATTATTATATTATTGTTTAGTATTTATAATAGAAGTACATTTTAAGGAATTGGAACCACTGATATGATATCACGCCATGTTGTCACGTACCACTTGTAAATAATGTATTTTAAGTAACCTCTAAGACGAACTCAGTTTGATTATTGAATATTTCATTAATGTTTTGAAATTATCTGTTTCGCATTTTTTTCCCCAATAAGATTCACAAATATCATACTTATCGTCAAGAATTTACAATTCCGCTGATTTTCTGTAACTCCAAAGCCACAGTGTGATATATTATCCTAAAACAATTGCATGATGAGAAATAATCAAACTTATTATCCATTTGGGCTCTGGGTTGGGTCCGTCGAGGAATGATCTAGTTAAGGAGTTACACTCTTATTCGGAATTGATATCATTTTTATCATACATTGCTACGTTTTTTGTTTATTTTCATTGTGATGTATAACTGTATATCATATACATGTACATTCCAGATTAGGGAGGAAATTTGATTCCCCCAATTCCTACATGACAACAACATATCCGTAATCAGAATGTTGCTGATTTTATAGACAGAAAATTTAGACATATTTGTAACTTTCATATGCATTTGTACGTAACATTCACTTCATGCTTTCGTAATACTTTTGATATAAACTCTTACATGACTTAAATAAACTGATTTTAAGATTACATGTTTTGTGTTGCTTAGTTTATGAATATAATTACAATCAACCATTATCTATGAGTTGGAATTTACTGACAAATCCAATATTTCATTAGTCCCTAACATAAAAATGTGATCATTGTCAAAGTGGTTGCTTTGCAGTTTACAATTGGAAAGAAAAATCATCGATACAGAAGAATATTAATTCATAAGAATAATGATTTGAACATATCGGGCATTTGTTTCAATCTGAGGAAAAAAATGAATTGCAATGGTTTTCAAAAAGTTGGACATACCATTTTTCAAAAATGCTTTACCATTCATATTATTATCTGATGATATGAAGACCCTTGGTGAGGATATGACTAACAACGTTCGTTCTACCACATACCAGATATCTCTATATATCCTACAGGGAGGACCGCTAGCTCCCTTTCCGTTTTAGTTGATTAACGATGAACTGTATATTTAACGGTCAGAGATATAAATTATAACACTTGAATGACAACCAGGAACAATGTTGATCGAAGAGAAGCAACAAGTGATCTCGCCACAATGATTTTAGTTATTCCAAACCATGAAATCACTTATCACCATGAGCAGTGTATTACGATACATAGATTTAATGCATCGGTAAGACATACGATATGCTAAATTCAAGCTTTAGGGGTAATGAACAAGCTTAGTTTCAATGAAATTTATTTCAACATTTTATAATGAGAGACGTGGGAACTGTTGTTTGTCATGGCATCGGATAAACACTTAAACAAAATCCTTCAATAGGATATCATCAACGTTGTGATTAATCTCCAGAATTTTATACAAAACTTTCAGGTACCTAAACCTTAATGTTTGAAAAGCCTTTAAAGAATATAGGGGAAATATGCTCTTGGTACCTCCCCTTAATTTCAATGACTAAAATAACCTCGCCTTGATTTAGATCTCATGACCTAATGAGAAAATACTATTTTCAAGCTGCATAATACTGGTTGTAACGAATGATATTGTAACGAGACATTTCAACTATCGTGTATGAAAACAATGATCAATTTGATCTATAGGGCTGCTGCGATATCTAGATAAAGGTATCATATTTGTCTCAC
The DNA here is from genome assembly GCA_921293015.1 of Phorcus lineatus. Lineage (NCBI taxonomy): Eukaryota > Metazoa > Mollusca > Gastropoda > Trochida > Trochidae > Phorcus > Phorcus lineatus. The sequence continues at coordinate 4,106,683 of OV121081.1, read as the reverse complement.
TTATCGTAGTTAATATAGAGAGTGAGCGGAAGTAATGTGGACATTTCAAATGTCTTATAACAGATAAAACTAAATGACCTAACACAAGTAAGTATACATTTTTAAGGATCAACATTAAGTTCAAACATCCGTCCGCTTGTGTAGGTCGACACGGCTTCCGCGTTGGGGGATTTCTATGCCTATAAATAGAAAATGATAAACTTTATTTGCGCTGCAGATGTAAAAGAGTGCGGAGCGGTACAGGTATACTGTGTATCGAACACACAGGACCGAGCTCGGGAGATCAAGTGAGTACGTATATCTTCACATCTCCGTATCCTTCCACCATTTCTTACATACAAGGCGATCTATCAAACTGGGCGGTGTCATTTTTGCCTTAACCTGCTTAGCGAGTGGACGGATTTCGTGTTACATGTAGACTAGTGGGTAGAATGACCTATGAGCTATTTCACATATTACACAGTTACATAGTGGCTGTTTTGGGATACATTGTTGCCGTTTAAACTTGTTATGTTACACTCTACGGAATTCATCGGCAGATTTTTCTAGGTCATCACAAAATGCTTCATTGATACAAGTCATATCCTGTACGAAATCAATGCATTATGCAGTGACACAGTCCAAGGGAGGTTACCAGTCATCAGTCACACACTCAGTAAACAAACACTATCTATCCGACAGGCACCTTAACCTAAATGTTTATGGAGTACATGCATGTTAGCCCCACCTTGCATGTACGTCATGTGAAGTAGAAGACTGTTGCCTTGCTATATACCTATAACCTAAACTTGTGTCATGTTAAATTATTTGATAAACACAAGAACGTACTCGTATAACTGATGTTTGATACAAGCATGTACCCTTAACTTATGTCGTGTTTTAAATAATATTCATGTCAATTAACATATAAAGTGTTAAAACAAGCATTAAATAATGTTGAATACAGTTATGAACCTTTAACGTATTACATGTTAAACTTAATATGTTAAATACAAGTATGTGCCCTTAACTTAAGTCGTGTTAAATACAAGCATGTGCCCTTAACTTAAGTCGTGTTAAATACAAGCATGTGCCCTTAACTTAAGTCGTGTTGAATAAAACATGTACTGTTAATTTATGTTGTGTTAAATAGTAGCATATGACCTTAAAGAGCCACTCCGTGAGTTGTGGGAGTCATATATGCCAAACCTAATCAATGGTGTCATTTGACGCGAAGTATCGACTGTTACCAAAAAGGCACATTCTAAAGCTTATTGGGTTTTTTACAGTGACAATAAGAAGGTAGAACGTCTCAATTATGATCGAAAACTGGACAGTGGCGCGCCTCAAATGGACAAACGTAATTTTGGAGACTTATCTAAAACAGCCAGGAGGGCAGTTAGGAGTTGATAGCGTTTGTTAGGTTATAAAACTAGTGTCCATGTATAATGGACGTGATATTTACACCTATGTGCATTTATAAGGCTTTTTTTAGATTTTCATGGAAAACCAGTATTTGTCCTCTACATGTCTTTTGGACATCAAAAGTTACGATGTTTTGATCTTATATCACCACATATGACATTTAGTATCGTATCAAAGGTAAATACAGTGTAATATGTTATGTAAAATCACGAAATGGCTCTTTAACTTAGGTCGTGTTGAATACAAGCATGTCTCCTCAATTTATGTCGGGTTAAGTACAAGCATACAGACCCTTGCAGAATTAATTACCTGAAAACCGCGATCTGAATGCATTCTGAATGCATTCGACCGCGATCTGAATGCATTCAGAATGCATTCGACCGCAATCTGATTGCATTCTGAACGCGTTCGATCGCGATCAGAATGCATTCAGATCGCGGTCAACCGCAGACAAATTGTGATCACGGTCATTTGCGGTTATTCGCGGTTATTTTGCGGTCTTTTGCGGTTATTCGCGGTCATTTGCGGTTTTTCGCGGTCATTCGCGGTCATTCGCGCTCATATGTAATCCGACCACGAAAATGACTGTTACCCTATACAATTTCTCAAATCTGTTGTAGACATCTCTTTCACACCAATTGGATTGTATATCTACCTAGCATTCACTCTAATTGATAACACTGATGACAACTAAAGTGTATTACATTGAATTTCGAAAGATATAGGTACTTGCCTATAAAATCGGTCTTACGTGTGTGTATGACTTGTGTGTTGCGATCAAGTAGATGACGTCATGAGTGTGAATTGTCGGGACGAATCAATAGATTTATAGGTATAGGCATCAGCATGCGGTTGTATAACAAAATGTAAATCCGTCTTTGAACCATTACTTAGGAGACCACAGTAAGCTTTCCTTATACCATTGCTTGGTGAATGAAATCTGCAAAATTTTGGATTCAATTTACAAATGTTTTCATTTCAAAGACAACCAACGAAGCGACAAGTTTCGACTCTTAGCGCATTTTATGCTAAGATTTGCTGATATAACATTCTAATGATAAATGAAATACATCATTCTTTACATCAACATGGCATACAATGCTTTAAAAGTTAAGGCCGAAGTCATTAATGCGGATGTAAATGATTTTCATTATCTTTGCTATGTTAAGGTTTGAGAAATATTGGTTTGCGCTAGAGCATGTCAATGTAATACAAAGTAAAGTTTGTAAATGTTGTGATTGTTTTAAAATGCGCACATGATTTTCTAAAAATGTTCACCATAAACAGTTATCCAAAGTAATTTTAAAAATAGATTTCAGTTAGGTGGCTGTCAAATGAACAGTTATACATATTTCGAAATCTGTGACTGTTTGTGAACCGAAGATATGTATATGTCTGAAATACGATTCATTTGCTAAACTGATTGCCAAAAAGTTGCCACGTGTTCATTAGAAATTGTTTTATTATTACTATTGTTGTCACATCCGTTTATACACATAAGTCTCCACGAACAGCACTAACGTGGTGTGTGTTCATTTTAGCATTCTGTCTGCCTGCCGTATTACATAAGAGTCCATTCAAAGTTGACTAACAGCCCGAATCCCAGAATGCTAACTGACAAATTCACAAATGATGCATCACAAAGTCTCAGCCGGGGTAGATGAAAATATGTAAACAAACGTTAATTCTACCAGATTACCAAAGTTCCACAATCGTCCATGCGTAGTAAAACATTTGATGTATAAGCCTTTTATTGTAAAAGTTGTAGATTTCAAATAACATGGTAGTCTCCAATATAATAACCTTCTTGTTCTAAACGATCAAGCCTGAAACGCCATCCTCGATATCAAACATAGTTAACATAGTTATCATAGGTTGATTATACAAGCTAAACCTTTGTTTGAAGCTTTAACAAACTTTAGCGATATTGTCTATGTTCGATTTTTTTTACATTCAATGCTTTGCGGTAACTTTTTTTTAATGAAGGTATTTTCTTCACATGTCATTTCAATGTGACTATTATGTGGGGTTTCATAGACTTCAAGTCTTCGTAGAACCGTTGTCTTAATTCCTTTACCTGAGTTCCACTTCATCTTAAAAGATCTTTTCTTCGTTTCCGCCTTGCTGCTGATATATTACATACTATATGAGCACTTAGCGAATCGGGCATCAGTCAATTTTCACTTGTTGATTTAGATTCGGTGGCAAGCAGCGGCGGTTGGTTGATCAAAGCCTGTCTTCAGGTGTAATAAATTGCTGTGTTCGAGACCCTTGGAATAGCGCTAATTGATTAATTGCGTTTGTATATTCAGTGGAAAGCAGTTGAGAATTAAAAAGCTTCATCTATGACTTGGTACTTAGATCTATTAACCTAGTGTTGAAGGCATCGACTCCTACTATCTTATATGAAAAGGGAGTTAGAAAACTTCTTCCATTGTATTTTAACATATAAATAAGGTAATGCGTTAATGTTAAGTAAAGTATGACTAAAGTTAAGAAGGAACCCCATTTATTTCAAATTCTTTGGAGGAAAATCAATGAGATGATTTATCAATAATAGTGCATCTATATGATGCGCGGATTGGCAAATATGCTGTATTGTTTCAAAGGTGTAAATGATGACGATACTAGACAGTCAATGGAGTGAAATGAAACAACAGCCATTCTTGTCACTTGTGTTCAACATGCAAAGATAGAAGCTCATACATGTATGTAAATGGTGTACAAGAAAAGAAGGCACTTCATGTCATGTGCATTAAAGCGACACAGAGTATGTTTTTGGCTTGAATATAAACCAAAATACCATATGACATTCTTTAGTTCGAATCGCCTTTTTAAAGGATCATCTTTATCTCTTAAATGCCAAAATTCGGAAATGTATTGTTTTCCATTGTATATGAAAAACGTTCGTACAAATGTTAAATAGTTGAAATCATGCGTCCAGTTTACATGGATGATAGTTAAATGACCCACATGACACAACCAACCTATGTTTGTCCTCTTGTCTGATGTAAAAAAGTTTCCATTATATTACGTTTGAGTCAAATGTTAAAATCTGATTCGTTCACACTAAAACCTCTCTACCAGTGTCCGTCTGTCTAACTGATTGTTTGTTTGTGTGAGTGTGTTTTATTTGTATGTATACTTCATTGACATCTATCTAATGCAAAGAATGAAACAGTAGACATAACAGGAACTCTATTCAATTTTATTTCATTAGCCTAATGACGGTTTTTGCTTCGGGATATGTGGATTAAAGACACTGCCATTTAAGGCACAGATAGTACGTATTTTGGGTCAACGAAGACGAATTTTGTATACACTATTATTTTAGCAAGCAACTAGTATTGTTACAGACAGGTATCATTTGAAGGTTAATTGGTTACGCTAATTATCATTATATCTAGTACATCATCTATCGGAATAAATCGCGCATTAAGTCGTGACAATATACACTTTCATTAGGGTTTTATTCAACCTTTTATACCCCGTTAAGGGAATACGCTCGATAACAAAGTAATATATTTTCAATGGTAAATAAACGAACCTGTCTATTGTCACCGTCGGAAGTGATATTCAATATGTTTATTATGCAAGACTAAGCTACGCGTACGTAACATGTGCAACGTCTAGACTTCCCGGCCGACTTTCAGCTCTGTGTATTGTGTCTCAGGTACTTCAGATGATCGTGTTTTTGAAACATATAGTTCCAAAGGTTTTACAATAAGCATGCGATTTAACAACCGTTATTGACCATTGTTTAACTAAACTACGGATCGATCAAAGATCTGCGTTGTTTTAGTAAAGATGTGTATCTCAAATTGACAGATATAAAGGTGCAGATACACGTTGAAAAATGATTGATAGGGTTATCGAGGTGACTCCAATGTTGTAGGGTTAACACAGTGCAGAATAGAAGTTAAATTGAATTATACATTATGGTACTGGTTTGCAGTACGTTTTTTAAGGATATTATGAAAGCTCTGGGGAAACCAAGATAATATTAACTGTGTCCATATCACTAAGAATACAAATCTTATTCAAAAGGTTTGTTTATTTAGATAAAAGTTACATTCACTCATCCGTATGCAAAGGGCAATGCAATATAAGACGTTGTTCATCTTCAATAAAATCTTAACAATAAAAGCAAGTTTTTTCATTTAGCTGACAACAAATGCAGTTTCGACTCTCAACCGACAAAACAAGAAACTTGTTTAGAGAACAAGGCATATTACAGTTAATATGCATTTCACAGCCAATCTTCAGCTTAATTAATATATAAATGTATCGTGTGTGCTGTTGTAAAGCTTTGAAATGCTTTGAATGCAAATACATTACTTTTAATGGTATTCTATTCTAGAAAGATTAGATGTTAATCAAGGCTCGCGGAAGTGAAGGCAATGATGACGAAAATGTTAAAATGAATTTCATATACTTTTAAAATGCCACTTTCAAATTGGAAGGTTTGCATTTACCGCTTTATTTTTCGGTGACCTTTTAATGAAGATAATTATGTAAGATATCTATTAATTGTCACTTCATAGACTGTCTCTTTTATGATTCCTTCATCGAGTTGCGCTACCTCTTGAAAGACCCTTTCTTCATTTCCACATTCTAAAGCCTTGATACTGATATACTACTTACTATATGAGCACTTTGCGAATCAGGCATAAGTCAAATAACACCTAGTTATTGCTTGTCGAATTAGAACTTGACAATCGGTGGTAGATAACGGGTGGTACTCTGCTGTTGATCAAAGTCCGTTGATCAAGGTGCAATAAGTTGCTGCGGTCGAGACCCCTTTAGCGCTAATTGATTAACTGCTTATGTGTTCGGGGTTATGTCTATCAGGGGCAACTGAGAATGCAAAAGCTTAATCTTAAATCTTGACATAAAACGTAAAACTAGTAGCCAATTGTTGAAAGCAGCTATTCCATTTAACGTTAGTATTAGTATATGTTCTCAGCTTTATTTCCAATATAAAAAATAATAAGTGAAGAATAAATGTATTTTGCATTTGGTGAAAATATGCAAACAGATTGGAATGATCTAAAATTCTATAAGAAATATAGGATATCTTAAATATTTTCATGAAACATACTATACTGGACAGAATACGTTATTGTATTTAAATTTTAAAAATTGCATTTCATCAGTATGTCAGTTTAACATTAACAGTTCATAATATTTGTCTGTATTTCAGATGATAAAAAGCCTATACGTAACGATTGCGTAATTAAGAGTAAAAACCTCTTTTTATTGAAAGAATCTATCTACCGAGTCTCGATTGAGATTGTCGCTGCTTCGCGTTCATTTGCGGTTATATGCGGTTATTTCGCGGTTTTCTGCGGTTATTTTACGGTCATTTGCGGTCATTTGCGGTTTTTTTGCGGTCATTTGCGATCAAAATTCTGTCTGATCGCGGTCAGGCGCGATCAGAGTGCAATCTGAATGCATTCGACCGCGATCTGAGTGCAATCTGAATGCATTCGACCGCAATCAGAGTGCAATCTGAATGCATTCGACCGCGATCAGATTGCAATCTGAATGCATTCACTACAGGTAAAGATATATGCAACCCACTGTATAGCCGTAAAACATGTTATGTTAAAATATAAAGTACATACTTGTCATTAAATGCATGCATGGTAAAAACATATCATGATAGATACATTCATTACCTCAACACACGTCGTTTCAACGATTTCACACACGATCAACAGGATTTTGAGTATACGAACATGTTTATGTAGGTTAGAAATATTAAATAAAGCATAGTTTGCAAAAGTAAAGTTATAATTGACTGGACACATTAGTCAAATAAGTCACCGTTACGGTCTTTGCTTTTTGTGACAAACATATGTCTGAACATGCATTATTATCAGCCTCGATGTTTCCTCGAGCTCAGTTCAGACCCATAAGCTTAATACAAGTCACCTTTCTGTATTCTACTTAACAGGAACGAATGCTATCAAAAGGACTCCATATTTAAACAACACTTAACCTATCCACACCGGATTATGACACATTAACCCAAACTATAGTAATTATTTTTCTGGTTTATCAAGGTATTCAAGAAATTCTGTTCATGCCACCCAGGTAATAAACGTGTATCCAATGGAGGTGAGGGAGAAGTACATCAATGACGTCATCCCTAAGATCCTGTCAGCCAACAGGACTGAGCTGAGACTGGCAGTCAACCCCCCTCTGGAGGAGACGATGCAAGGGGTAGAAGACAAGATGACCCGACTCCTAAGAGACGCAATGCGTAAGTCTCTTGACCACGTGGAGGCGCGATACAAGGAGTACGCCAAGAGGTTTGTGTCACTCCTGAAGGAGCAAGAGCAGGAGCCGGAGCAGGGGCAGATGGACTCCTTCAGCAGGATGAAGAGAGGAATCTCCACTGTTGAGAGACACAGCAAGACCAACTTCAAGCACCGCACTAATGAAGTATTCGGTAAGAAGTCTTAAGGGAATTTTGTTTATTTGGCTCAATTTGATTCTTCAGTATTGATTGATGCTTCAAGTTTGAAGAACCGCACTAATGATCTGTTATAGTGTACCTCAATTTCGTATAATTGTGTATGTATGAGAAGGCCGTTTTCTGATCATTACCATTTGATTCAAATGAATACAATTGGTAATGAATAAATGAATAAATTTGAAAATGGACCACGACTCCTGCAAAACTCGTACAAATTAGTGACCCGTATCGTCAAAGTGTATGAAACACTTCTTTGGTAAAAGATATATATTTACATGCTCTTAAAGCAGATTTCATTCAGCATTTGTGAAAGTGGAAATTGTAATCTTCAAATACTTGTATTCTTCTTTGGATTCTAACACCATGATAACTCCACCGAATGATGGCAGTCACGAATGTACCATTGCTGTACTTTCCGTTCCAGACCGGAAGTTAGCGAGTAACCACCGGCACCGGGAGGCCGTTAAGAAATGCTTCAGGCCGCTCATAGACGATCTGATGCTTCACGGGACGGACCTCCAGGATGTGCTCTTCGAGAAAGGACTCTTGTCCACCTCAGAGGATGGCAGTATCAGGGAGAGAGGGTCCAGAGAAAGGAACGTGGAGTTCCTCAACATTATTTGTGGCAGACTGACGTACGAGGAGTTCACCACGGTGTTCCTGCCGGCTCTCAAAGAGGACCACGCCATCCTGTGTGAGAGACTGGTGGAGGCGCTGGATCAGCTTGAGGAGAACGAGAATCACATGTGCACGTCTTGCAGAGTTAAGCAGCATGTCCAGGTATATATGTGGCTGTCTTTAGTAATTCATGCATGGCTTTATAAATCTTCGATATGGCATTGGGAATTGAAATATTTTCATGGAATCCTTTCTTTTAATAAAGTCATTAAGTCTTTCAAACCCTCGATACAAGCCCCTGTGTTAACGATTAACACACAACAAATATTTATTCGCGTTCAGTTGTCAGTGTTTCATAGCAGTCGGTCGGGACAAAATAAAAGATGATGTTTCATTTGTTTATTGGACATGGTTGTTGAAGGAGTCGTTGCTATTGCAGGTGAAGCGTCTGACCGCCTCTCTGTACAAGGGCGAGGCTATAACTATGGTACAGTATTCGGATCTTATCAGTGCCGGGACCTCCAACAGAGCTAAGTGGGACCTTCTTGTTCAAGAAAAGATCCCCTCCGCAAAGATAATAGACTCATTTAAAGAAAAGTACCCTGACTTTTATCATGAGTTTAAACGCCATGAGCGAGAGACTTTGGACTGCTTCTGTGACAGTGAAGGTGACGCCGGTGACGTCGACGCCGATTATGGTGGCACTGGTGACGGTTATGAGTCGTTCGATTTGCTTGACGGTCGTTACTCATCGTCTTTAACATCATCAGCAGCGTCAACAGTGGACGGAAAGACGGACAACGCGGAATATGAGGATGTAGATCTTGGTTGTCTGCATACAAACCACGAGGACCAGACAAGTAGCTCATGATTTTTTCTGCATACTCACCACCTGAATTCAAGTCTCCTTTTTCTTATGATACGCTGATATAGAATGACCAATGATCAACAAATAATTTCCAGAATGATAATTTCACGTTACTTTGCCGATAATCATTCCTTTGGCGTTCTAGAAAGATGGTATACACTCTACCGTATAATGAGTTTGCAAAAATGTGAAAGAAAACTGACTCCCTTTGTACTATATTTTTGACCAACCGCAAAGGTCTTGCTGTCATTTATTCATGTTGGGAATACTATCACTTCATTATCACGAATAATCCCTCTAACTTGCGTTGTCTTCGTTTAAAGTAAGGGATTCTTAAATGCTTTAGAACCATTTGATTGAATATGCTCTAATGAAAGATCCATACGGTAAAAGGCTTCAGAGGATCCGAAACCGCCATTTTCATATGTATCTCGAGGAGTGCTCAAAAAAGGCTGTATTTGTTACTTAGGATAGAACATAACCCTATGTATAATGAATGGATTCTCAAATAGATAATAATAAGACATGACGTGACATGACATTGCTAAGGTCTTCAATGATAACACTTTATAGCTTCACTTCTTACCTGGAGTTTTGTAATGAATGTGCACTACTCTCTATTGAATTTAAGGATCTAAAACAGGCAAAATATTACACTCATTAATATGTTTCAACTCGATTGTAATAATCATGAATCAACAACATATTTGAATGAACGGGAATGTCCTCTTGAAATTCGATTTTACCAAAATTACTTTTTATTTCATTCTTACGACAGACCCTTAACCTTCCTTCTTTTGCTACAGGTTACAAGATGAACGCACACAAGCACGGACGTTGTCTCATAATCAACAACGTTCAGTTCGATAGGCACTTGTTGCGGACTCGGGACGGAGCGGAACAGGACGGCAGTCGACTTGAAAAAACATTCCGTACACTCGGCTTCCAGGTAGATCTAAAGACAAATTTGTCTGCTGGTCAAATAAAAACTGTGATAGACAAGTACTCTAAGGGGACGGACCATTCCTCATGTGACACGTTTGTCTGCTGCCTGTTGAGTCACGGGAAGAGTGACTACATCTACGGCAGTGACGGAGTTCGCATCAGCGTCAAATCTATCACTGGCGAGTTCACGGCAAGCAGGTGTCCGACATTAGCGGGCAAACCTAAGCTGTTCTTCATGCAGGTGGACAGAGGCAGGGACGTCATGAAGGCGTGTGTACTGGAAGGGGAGCCAGAGAGACGTGATCACTACGACCGACCATGTTCGGATGAGGGAACTGTGTATGTGAGAAGAGAAGAGGGTCTGGAGGTGATCGCGGACGAGTCAGACTTCCTCCTGGGGTACTGCACCTCCCCCGGATATGTGTCCTATAGGAGCAGTTTGTCCGGTAGCTGGTATATCAAGGCTCTGTGTGAAGTACTGGAATCCCAGGCTGACAGACACGACCTCCTCTCCTGTCTCACGCAGGTAAATGATCAGGTCGCGCGGAGCTCAACACGGGACGCGGCACATGCCCGCACACAGCAACAGGTGCCCGCTCCGGTTTTCACTCTCCGGAAGAAGGTGTATCTTACTGTCGACCCTGAAGCAACTTAATAGTGATTCACGTTTATACACGTATTCAGCTTAAATGGTTTCAGTTTCGTGCATACATATGTTTGAATGACCACCCATATTGCATTTCACCCTTTGAGACGTTGCGCGTCTTTGTATACCATATGAACTATAATTCAGACAGTAAGGGTAATACGTACGAACGTTGTTTGTCATGATATGAATCGGATGCATTTTATAAACGTCTTTGTTCTATACCGTATGAACTATAATTCAGACAGTAGGGTAATACGGACGAACGTTGTTTGTCATGATATGAATCGGATGCATTTTATAAACGTCTTTGTTCTATACCGTATGAACTATAATTCAGACAGTAAGGTAATACGTACGAACGTTGTTTGTCATGATATGAATCGGATGCATTTTATAAACGTCTTTGTTCTATACCGTATGAACTATAATTCAGACAGTAGGGTAATACGGACGAACGTTGTTTGTCATGATATGAACCGGGTGCATTTTATAAACGTCTTTGTTCTATACCGAATAAACTCTTATTTAGACTTTAAGGGTAATACGTACGAAAGTTGTTAGCCATGATATGAACCACATGGAGTTACACGTACATTAAAATCTTGCAATCAGTTATACTATTGGGATTAAACGGCTCATTGATGGTTGCGTTCTTGGATTATGGTCCTGAAAGACTGTGATAATGAGTCGCCAGGCGTATCCCTGGATCCAAAGTTAATAATTACAACTCGTTTCTCAATTTTTAAAGATTTGAATCAATCTATTACCTTTTATATTTTTTATTTCAATTCTTCAATTAATATCATCACTGGTCACATAATAATTTCATTCATAAATTCACTGTCATCATAACATATTTGCATTGTTTAATGATTCATATCAGAAGTAGAAAGATTTCAAATATGTCCATCAATTTTGATCGTATCATAAATTCAGTCATATAAAGTCAAAGTCAAAGTTGTGCAGACAATGGATACCCACATAGGCAGGTTCCATTGCCAGAAACGATTGGCTCAAAATGATTCTACCAGCCACGACTGATTTTATTGGGGTTTTTTTATGAATAAAATTGTGCTTAAATATAGTCTTTGTTATATGATAATGTTAAAATTATTATGGAAATTAGTTTGTCATTACATCTTATTTAAGAAAAACACCCAAGTACATTTGGAAATTCGTTTTTACCGAGTGCATATAACTACTCAATATCATCTTTTGGCCAAACATTATAGTTATTGACAGTTTGTACTTAACTTCATTTTTCCTTTTTATGTCTTAAGAAGAATAGGAATCTATTCATGATTTCGTAGCTAAAGAGAAAGATATGTGTATCATTTTGTAATTCGATCTTGATATAGCATAACGCTTATGTCTATCAACCTTAAAGTCATAGTCTCATTTTTGTAAGGCAACTAAACTGAACTAATTATTCTTGACGAACAAAATATGATCACTAACACAAATCTTTCCTGTCGCATTTGCAAAGTTTTTCATTTTTATGCCCGTTTTACAGTTTTGGATGAAGCAGCTCATTGGCGTATGCCGTTTCAGACCGATGAGGTACCGAATCAAGTGCAATCCCATCGCGAGTACGAAACACCGGAAATCTAGTCATCGCAGCGCCGATACTTATGACAGACGCATTCTTCACTGAGTTTACCACCTTTTTGTTATTTCTGTATTTGAAAAAGCGTAAGCTATTAGCTATTTTCATTGGATATTCAGCTGGGAAATTTTGTGTGTTCTTCGTCACGGCCTTAGTGAAATGACGTGGTAAGGACTAACGCTCGCAAAAAACATAATATTCGGGTAGGGTAGGGTAGTTTGAACTTCATCATTGAGGGCTAGAATGCCTGCAGAGTTCTGACAATTGTTGCAAACGTCAGGGGAAAGATTTCTGTGAGTGGTGAACTATTTGTCCGACATTTATTACATTTTGCCTTGCAAAAATGAGACTATGATTTTATTATAATGTTTATCCTGTTGATTTTCATAATAAAATTGTCATTTTTGAAATCTCATTAACATCAGATGGTGCGTTAATTAGTATTCGTACTCGATGCGCTTATGATCTGGTCAGTTTTCCGGAGTACCAAACACCTTCCGTAAATTCAACCAACCACAAGGCCGTAAGTAATTCGATTCGCCGCTTTCCTAGCATAGGCTATGATTTGCTGAAATGAAAGGTCAATGACATTACTCTTCTTGAGCAATACTCAGATACGAGATTTACGTTCAAACTGGTTTTAACGACTCGCACAGAGATAACTGATAAAAAAACTACATTGAACAGACCTATCTATGTTTGTATGTAAGGTGTTTATTTCCTATGTCCCTGTAACAACAAGACTTATGTAGCTAAAAGCAAAGAGAAACATTTCTTTCTGTCTGCCTTATCATAAAACTCACGACAGAACTTCAGGTATATCAACATCGCTGCTCATACAAAACGAAACAATGTGTCAATGTCAAGGACGCTGACTGTACAATTTTTCATTCTACTAGTTCATACCAATCTGACATGCAATTATTCCGTCGTTGTGTTACACAAATAAGCATCGATATTGAGAGAAACTTTCAACATTTGTCCACTATGAATGTTTTGACATTTAAGTGGTGTAGACAATATTATACCTCTTAAAAGTAAAGGTGCATGTCTTTACCACACAGCACTGATTGTTACATAATCTCCAGTGAGATGATGTCGATTAATAAGAAAACACAAGTTAATCGTTTATAGTTTCTTCGTATATAAATAACATTTGGCGATCTACGAAGGATCCACCATCTTTAAATTCATAAATTCATCTTATGTACATGATGTAATCGTAAAAATGTGAAAAGACGTACTGCTCTTGTGGTCAAAAGTTCATTGATATCAGAAAGCGTCATAACGTTCCCTAGGCCACAGTCTATGTCGGTTCCGAGGCAACGCCGCAGTCCGCGTGACGTCATCACGTTCAATTCGTTAAAAAGAATAGCACATTCTGTGTGACGTAATCACGTTCCCGTAGCCATAATGAATTAGGCGGACATTTTTGTGTCCGAAAAAGGATTGACTCTGTTTGATGTCATCACGTTCCATGTGCCAAAATTAACGAATCAGAATATTGTTCACCAAACTACACCTCACTTTGTGTGACGTCATCATGTTCCCTTCGCCACAACGTATCAGGATAATGGTTTTCATTGCCCATATCTCTCTGTGTTAGGTCATCAAGTTCTGCGTACTCGGTTCGCGGTAGGAACCTGCGCGTGAGGTCGTTTGGCAGTGGACTCCCAGTTCCAGAACAGCTTCTGGCGAAAGATTCCGTTTCCTTAGTGTGCTTCTGCCTATCATGAATGAGACCAAACCATTCTGCATTAAAAATTGTCGAAGTAAAAGCATATCATTGTGATGTTTTTATAGAGAGAGTGGTATTATTAATTTCTGTTAAATATTGGTTTTATAAGTCTTTATTGTCACGTTGTTGTAGACAGTGGTATTTTCCGTTTACCGGGTAATTCAATCAGTCTTTACACATATGTCAGTCAAAGGCGATTGAATAAACAAAAGTCCCAGATTGAAACCGTGAAATCAAATGATAGTTTAGATAATTAGGATTGATGATTCGCTTCACTAACATCTATCGATATGCCCATATTTATGTTGCTTAGCAAGTTATTTTCCATTAAACATCTTAAAAAGCAATATTCTAACATGACACGAAAACTAGAATGAAAATACTGCTTTCTGATTGGTTACCAAAATAAATTCTGGAGTGATTATTTCGCTAATCATCACCTCTAAATATTTACGACCGATTCACATTCATACGCGCGCGTTTACAAACTCCATTCGCTGAACTTAATTACTGTTTTCATCGCCTTACAGACAAAATCAAAATGAATTTTCTATACAGACATTGGGAATATCGTATTTTTAATGAAAATTAGAAGATAAATTCATTCTGTGGTTTATTTTTTGTGGAAGTAGTTTATTTTATTTAAACTAAATTTAATTTCAATCCTGAGTTCGCTTCGTACCGTAACGCGCGTTAAGAGCTATTCGTCAAGTGAACAGAGGAGACGTACGTTATTCTTCAACTTTACAAACTGTTTCCCTTTCCCCCCTCTCATTCATAAATGACCACACTTCCAGACAGTGCATACAACCACCACAAACTATAAAGCTTTCTTGATCGTTCATTAATTCAATCATTCAGTTCACTTGTTGCGAGGAGTTCTAAGAGCTAGTAGTAAACAACTACTTTCAGAGTAACATCCCTTGATTGGGTCAGTCCTTGTCGGAATCGTATGGGTGATAGGGGATAGGGGACCTATGTATTTACGTGAAAACGTAACTCAAACGGGATAAAAAAAATCTGTCTTTTGTTGAAATTATCCTCAATGAAATAAATAATTAAGGGGTTTTATTCAAAAACCTGTTGGCTTATTTTTGGATATTTATTTTTATTGAAGCATGTTCTTTGAAAATGGAACTGTACCGTAGTTTCGAAAGCAAGTGGAACTGGGATGTACTGGTTCGACCTTATCACATTGTTGTTGCGCAAGACAAATTAGTTCCTCATTATTTTTCTAATTAGTCATGTTAGAATGGAGATAAATCCCTTCTGTTTTTTATTTTGGGGTTGTATGTCGTGCATTTTCCACCCCTAAATTTAATTTCAAACCTCGGTTTGAAATTAAATTTAGGGGTGGAAAATGCACGACATACAACCCCAAAATAAAAAACAGAAGGGATTTATCTCTTAATTTGAAACGTGGTTAACTTAAAGGGACGGATTTTACTTCCAAATCGAGACTCCACAAGCATGCACGCATATTTATTAAAAGGACGGATGTTTCATCATTAAATTTAGGATCAATAACCTTTCATTATAAATATACTGAAATATACATGTATAGACATAGGTAGATGTGTCAAAATAGATATTTAACATGTGGCTAGACCTAGCCAGACGAGGAAGAAAAACTAGACATTTACCAAGTGGCTAGACCTAGCCAGAGGAGGAAGAAACAGTTGACATTTACCAAGTGGCTAGACCTAGCCAGAGGAGGAAGAAACAGTTGACATTTACCAAGTGACTAGACCTAGCCAGAGGAGGAAGAAACAGTTGATATTTAACATGTGGCTAGACCTAGCCAGACGAGGAAGAAAAAATAGACATTTACAATATGGCTAGACCTAGCCAGAGGAGGAAGAAAAATTAGAAATTTACCATGTGGCCAGACCTAGCCAGATGAGGAAGAAGGTGATGATGAAGACGATGACGAACAACCAGAGACAGATGTACAGTCTCGTCGTCTCGTTAAGTCCGGCACTGCTGGGAGCTGAATTAGAGGTCATAGGTCACAGTTTTGTGTATTCAAGTTCACCAGGGTTTATGCAAACCCTTATATATTCTCAGAATATGTCTTTCTCCTAAAAAGGACTAGCAAATAAGATAACTGAAAATCCGACAATAATCGCAGTGCCCGGATAAAAGTGTCGATGAGCATCCAAATTCTAAACAAAGCTATCGGTAACCATCCAATGGGGAATAATTCAGGCATCTCCTGAGAAGACATTCATGGATTATTTATCTCTGCTTATAATCATGTCCTGATTGAGCAGACAAGTGTTGTGCGTCTTTGATTTCAGGGACAGTAGAAGAATTGTGTCCAAAATTAGACGTTTTTGTGTGTGGAGAAGTTTAAAACTGGAATCACAATGATACGTTTCTATTTTAAAAGGCAGACGTTCCGATCTGGCATCAGTTTTATAAACAAAAATAAACCTACTTATCTCTTATATTTCAAATTACCATTATGCAGTTATCTTACTCGTGTCAAAACTAGGTTTAAAGTAAACTTTATACATTTTATGTGAGCCATAGAAGAACAGTTTTATATGTTTCTTCCGCATCGGTCATCGTTATTAAACAAAACATGTCATATCTAAATATCGAAAACTTTTAAAATTAGTTACTCTGTTATAAAGCCAAATTAATGTTTTATGTTTCTAAAGAAATTGCACTTACCATATTTGAACATGTAATCGTCGGACGAATTAGAAGTCGAGTTCATAGCTCGTTTTGGTGTGAAACTTTGAGAAGATTTGTCAAATTGATGAGTGGTGCCATTTTAGGTTTATCTGGATATTCTCCCCTTTGTACTGCTTTTTCCCACTGCTCCAAAATGACTGCAACTGTTAATCAAAATGGAAGATCACCTTATATTTGAAATATGACTTTTTTAAACACAAATTTAGTCAAATCAAATGAAAACACTTCCTTTTCAAAAGGCGTCAAATAATTATCGATGTCTCGGTCATATAATTTGTGCGAGAACTATTTTTTTAAATAAATAAAAAAAATCTCCCCTGATAACCGCTCTGCATCATCTGGGCATGAGGTCACCCTTCATAGAACCGTATTTATTTTGATAATAGACATGGACGTTGTGGTGATTTGCATCTAGCCGGAGTGGGAGATGACCATTCGGGGATTTATAAGGTCGTTGATTAATGAGATAACCATTGGGGGATTTTTTTATAACTAATTATTCAGAAAATAATCAGGGATTTATGTGTTGTTTATTATTGATATGATCTTTCAGTGGAACAAATAATGTTGATAAATGAGATAACCATTCGGGGATTTGTATGTTGTTGATAAATGAGATAATCGTTCGGGGATTTGTATGTTGTTGATTAATGAGATAATCGTTCGGGGATTCTTATATTACTGGTGCTTAACAATTGTTTCTAGATTACACGAACCGAACGAGGCCGCCGAGTAGTGTTCATGTGTAAAGAGCATGATAGTATAATGACAAGTAGAAAACCACAGTTAAACTCTGTGCTGTGTCGTTTATGGTCAGCTATCTTTGAAGTGTACAAGCTAAGCAAGTGAAACGACCAATCACCTTAAAAAGGCACATTTTGAACCCTAATACAAAATTCTACTTACTTTTTTTGCGATCATGGAATAAGAGCTCCTTGTGTCTATATCATGTCGAGGTATTGTTGGGGTCATGTCAGCTCATGAAAGTACATATGAGCTGAGCAAAACGTCAGCTGGGGCGTTCCGATTTCTACTTATCTTTAGTTTCATCTTCCCTGTTCCTTCATAAGCACGGGTCTACTCCACGTTAGACAAATATTTTGTTGGGGTATGTGAACGAGGAAGTTCGTTCCGTAACATGGGCTTTCAGTCACATGCAGTCTGGCTATTTGTAATAGGTTTCTTTCAGTGGGTAAACATTGTCACATCTCTATATCCGCAATCAAAGTTGAACTGATGCTCAGAAGGCATATCGAAGTGAAACCAAGCAATTACTCACTAAAGCATGTCAACTTGAAACTTATGCTTACTCAAGCATTAAAAGTTAACGAATGCTCTTTTCATCACGTGGAAGTTGAACGTAAACTTTATCTACACAGACATTTGAAATTGAAAGCAAAACTGAAATATATCAAATAGAAATATAGAAAGCGTATGTCGTTTACTGAATGGCTCATCAAGGGGTTGACGTTCTTTGTAGATGCTTTTATTCTTTTTAATTTAGAAAAATGATGATGTTGTGCAAAGAAGATAAAAGACTAACAATGAAAATTTCGTCATTTGCAACTCTCTTTATTACTCCGCTTATCTAACATTTGGATTCATGTTTTATGTATTCACTCTTTTTGTAAATTCGTTTTACGAAGATGTTATTTATATATTTTCTTATTTCGATGATTTTGTATTTTATCTGGCTGTTGAAACATGTAGTCATTTGGACCGGCGTTTAAATAAGTTTAATAGCTTGTGCGCCAATCTTGATTTCATTTTGTGAAATAGATTATGTGACAAGTATAAATCGAGCCAATAATGTTGAAATTAGACAGCACGTAGTTGAAATAGCGTCCTCAGATCATGCTTAAGTACTTATCGACGCCATGTAGTATCTTGACAACAGTGCTCGCCACTGATATTAATGAGACGATCAGTCTCACATTATTGTTGCTTTATCATTCCGGATTTGCTCCCTTTAGATCCGGACTGTTGCACACATTTCACCTGTAAAATAAGTATACTGAAATGGCTCTTCCATAACATCAAGCAAAATTAGATTAATACTGCTCTTTAAGAATGAATGATCGCCCAATTAAACGGAACCATAAAAGGCGAACATCTATCAAACAACTTCACATTTGAGAGATTAACTAAATGACATCAAACACAATTTCAGCGTCCGGAGAGGACCTCAGGAAGAGGTCAAGTACATAAGCTAAATCACAGTCTATAGTTCGGAAACGATTTCAACTTGTCTTCGAATATATCAAGGATTTTAATGTTAGTATCATCATCATCATCACCAACATCATCAAATAAACTTAACGGTATAATTGAAAATCAACCCTATACATGTATATTTACCAGATTCCTAATCGCAAGACACGTTTACACGAATAAATTAGTTCTATAACCTATTAAACACTATCAACTCCAATCTGTCCGTCAGTCTTCCCTGGAAAATGATCCAAACATTCAGTTGGGTAATTGGCGCGGTCAATTGGCTGAGCTGAATGAGCAAGCTCTTAAACCTTTGACTTTCACGTCCAAGTGAGATTTAGTGACGCCTCTTTTGCTTTTTGTGAGAAGGAATGGCAAGCCATCGATATACAGATGAAGAAATTTTATGTATTTCGGTATATAAAAAAATGGAAAAAGGCTCCGGCTTTTCGTCAATTACATACTACATAGGGATTTATTCTAGTCAGCGATTATAGCGGATAGTTTTCCGATACCGCAACAAAACACTTTTTATAAGGACAAAAATGTCACTCGTATAATGTTTCATTGGGATGTGTTTATTATAAACAGCGATCTAAAATTTATCTGTAAATAGGCTAGCCTCAAATAATGTGGCCTAATGTCAGATAGCCCCCTTAGACTAAGGTGATCGTAACTGGGGGTGCGGTTCTGATTCTACTTTGTGGTACCACAAGTGCTCAATAAGACTTTTGTCTGGGGAAAATTAACAAGAAGAAATTAATATAGTTGAAGCTCTCTCGTTTTGGCTAACACTTTAAAGTGAGATTTTAAGGACGCCTCTTTTGCCGTTTTGAAGAAGACTAAACAAGCCATCTGTTAAATGAATGCCTGGGCTGCATTCCAGTTTCTTAGATAGAGAAAGAACAATACCAAGTGGCTGTTTGATAATATCGAAAGAGGTGCTGTTCTAAATATTTCGTGAAGATTGTTTCACAGCCTTGTTTGTCTGGCACATTCTTTATGATTAAAGTTCCTCAGAACGTCCTTGTTGAAATCAAAATTAACTTTCACAATGGAACTCCGCTGACGGGAATGTTGCAGGATTGATTCAGTTTATTTGGTCGACTGCTTAGAGATTGTTGTCGTCCAGGGCACTCACTCCCTTGTGCTTTTTTGGCCGTACTCATAACAAAAAAAAAAAATTATCCTCTCAAATAGTCAAAATTTGTAGTCTTATGATTTAGAAGTTAATGTGAGATTTTAAGGACGCATCTTTTGCCCTTTTGAAGAAGACTAGGCCAGCCCTCTATAAACATGAGTACCTGTGATCTATTTCGGTATCTAAGAAATAGAAATAACTTTCGCTCTGGCTTTCCATCTCTGCTGTAGGGATGAGCCGCAGAGTCAGGCTAAAACAATCACCCTTTATCAATACTATATAGGAATTTAACATTGTCGCCGACTATACTGTATAACCTTCTGATACCACTATCAACACTTCGTAAAAGAACACAAAATGTGACTCGTATATTTCTTCATTGAGATGAATTTATTATGAACGTAGCTCTACATCATGGGAATTAGGCACATTTGAAGCTGATTATATTGACCTGGGTTGCGGTTGTGTTTCTACTTTGTGCTACCACAAGTGGCCAATAGGACTTAGCACAATGGGACATCATGTCGTCTTAAAAGGTAAAAGATAGTTGAGGTTGTCTCGTTTCAGACTGACTGTAACGGCAATTGTCTAATAGCAAGTGGCTGTTGGATGATGTTGAAAGGAGTCTAAATATTTTGCAATGATTCATTCCCAGCCTTATTTGTGTGGCACAGATTTCACATCTAGTTTTTGCCAAAAGTTATAAGTTTTTGAATGAAGTTCCTGATCACGTCCTTGCTGAAATTAAAATTGACTTTCTTTATGGAACTTTCAACACCCTTGTTGCATTAGTACCTCCCCGAAGCATAAAAGAACTTGCTCAAATAACATGTTCCGCAGTCGTTGTGATCTCCTCTGTCAACGAATAATCTGTTGAAGAGCTGTTGCTGATGGGAATGTTGCAGGATTGATTCAGTTTATTTGGTTGACTGCTTGGAGATTCTTGTCGTCCAGGGCACTCACTCCCTTGCCTATCTGTCTGTTGAAACAGCCTAGTGATGCATACACGGATTCAGTCGAAGGTCCTCTCCAAGTAGATATTTAACACTATTTGTTGGATCATTCCCACCTCTCTGTCTCTCTCACGAACTGGTCATTTTGTTACAAGGCCAAACTTATATTCAATGTTTGATATAAACTTAATCTGATTCCCTCGTTATATAATTTTCCTCCTCTCGTATGGATACCTCTCAAAATGAATTTGGACTCAACTTTTTCCAAAATTGGCGAGCCACTCATACCAGGGTAGGTTTTTTCTTTGTAAGTAAATAAGTTGTGTTCTTCAACCTTTATTCAACAGTTTCACGTCCCATTGTGAATAGTTTGGCCATCCTGGATTGCCTGGGTGGTTGTATTCTGGATATCCGACAATAATGATTTCACCATCATTATAGGGCATTTGTTTCTTGAAGTCAGGATAGACTTTGAAATCTGGAATATCATTCTCCAGTAAATGTATAAAAGCAATGTCCTCGCTTTTCTCAACTTCCACTTCACTTAAACAAGCATACATTATGAAATCTTCAAATGACTTATGAACTGGAGGAAAGGAGCTTTTTATCATCCCGTTTATCGCAAAATATATATCAACAGAGTCCATACCATGGAGATTGTGAGCAGCTGTCAATATGTATTTTCGACCAGCCCTTGTTCTTACTAGAACACCAGTGCCGGTTGTACCATTGTTAAATATAAGTAAGGCCACATAACAATTTGGCTTACACGTTGAATTTTTTACACATCGCAGCCTTCCTTCCATGGTGTATGAGCTTTTCTTAATGACAAGATGTAGAGGATAATTCGTCCACCCTGATCTTTTCACTGACAGAGAAGTTCTTAGTGCTTGAAATCTGTTAGATGGTATCCGTTAATATCAATGCAAAAGATCCTCACTAATAGTTGAAATAGGCAACTCGTTATTGGCCTACCTTCACTTTCAGTGCAAAATTATCCTCTCTAATAGTTACAATGATCATCAGTTTCATATGCGATTTTTGGCCGTACTCATAACATATTGAAAACATATCCTCTCAAATAGTCAAAATGTGTAGTCCTATGATTAAGACGTTAAAGTGAGATTTTAAGCACGTATCTTTTGCCTTTTTGAAGAAGACTAGACAAGCCCTCTATAAACATGAATACCTGTGATGTATTTCGGCATCTAAGAAAGAAAAATAACTTTCGCTCTGGCTTTCCATCCCTGCTGTAGGGATCAGCCGCAGAGTCAGGCTAAAACCATCGCCCTTGATCAATACTATAAGGGAATTTAACCTTGTCGCCGACTATACTGTATAACCTCCCGATACCACTATCAACACTTCTTAAAAGAACACAAAATGTGACTCGTATATTTCTTCATTAAGATGAATTTATTATAAACGTAGCTCTAAAATTAAACTCTACAAAATGGCTGACATCATGGGAATTAGGCACATTTGAAGCTGATTATATTGACCTGGGTTGCGGTTGTGTTTCTACTTTGTGCTACCACAAGTGGCCAATAGGACTTAGCACAATGGGACATCATGTCGTCTTAAAAGGTAAAAGATAGTTGAGGTTGTCTCGTTTCAGACTGACTGTAACGGCAATTGTCTAATAGCAAGTGGCTGTTGGATGATGTTGAAAGGAGTCTAAATATTTTGCAATGATTCATTCCCAGCCTTATTTGTGTGGCACAGATTTCACATCTAGTTTTTGCCAAAAGTTATAAGTTTTTGAATGAAGTTCCTGAGCACGTCCTTGCTGAAATTAAAATTGACTTTTTGTATGGAACTTTCAACACCCTTGTTGCATTAGTACCTCCCCGAAGCACAAAGAACTTGCTCAAATAACATGTTCCGCAGTCGTTGTGATCTCCTCTGTCAACGAATAATCTGTTGAAGAGCTGTTGCTGATGGGAATGTTGCAGGATTGATTCAGTTTATTTGGTTGACTGCTTGGAGATTCTTGTCGTCCAGGGCACTCACTCCCTTGCCTATCTGTCTGTTGAAACAGCCTAGTGATGCATACACGGATTCAGTCGAAGGTCCTCTCCAAGTAGATATTTAACACTATTTGTTGGATCATTCCCACCTCTCTGTCTCTCTCACGAACTGGTCATTTTGTTACAAGGCCAAACTTATATTCAATGTTTGATATAAACTTAATCTGATTCCCTCGTTATATAATTTTCCTCCTCTCGTATGGATACCTCTCAAAATGAATTTGGACTCAACTTTTTCCAAAATTGGCGAGCCACTCATACCAGGGTAGGTTTTTTCTTTGTAAGTAAATAAGTTGTGTTCTTCAACCTTTATTCAACAGTTTCACGTCCCATTGTGAATAGTTTGGCCATCCTGGATTGCCTGGGTGGTTGTATTCTGGATATCCGACAATAATGATTTCACCATCATTATAGGGCATTTGTTTCTTGAAGTCAGGATAGACTTTGAAATCTGGAATATCATTCTCCAGTAAATGTATAAAAGCAATGTCCTCGCCTTTCTCAACTTCCACTTCACTTAAACAAGCATACATTATGAAATCTTCAAATGACTTATGAACTGGAGGAAAGGAGCTTTTTATCATCCCGTTTATCGCAAAATATATATCAACAGAGTCCATACCATGGAGATTGTGAGCAGCTGTCAATATGTATTTTCGACCAGCCCTTGTTCTTACTAGAACACCAGTGCCGGTTGTACCATTGTTAAATATAAGTAAGGCCACATAACAATTTGGCTTACACGTTGAATTTTTTACACATCGCAGCCTTCCTTCCATGGTGTATGAGCTTTTCTTAATGACAAGATGTAGAGGATAATTCGTCCACCCTGATCTTTTCACTGACAGAGAAGTTCTTAGTGCTTGAAATCTGTTAGATGGTATCCGTTAATATCAATGCAAAAGATCCTCACTAATAGTTGAAATAGGCAACTCGTTATTGGCCTACCTTCACTTTCAGTGCAAAATTATCCTCTCTAATAGTTACAATGATCATCAGTTTCATATGCGATTTTTGGCCGTACTCATAACATATTGAAAACATATCCTCTCAAATAGTCAAAATGTGTAGTCCTATGATTAAGACGTTAAAGTGAGATTTTAAGCACGTATCTTTTGCCTTTTTGAAGAAGACTAGACAAGCCCTCTATAAACATGAATACCTGTGATGTATTTCGGCATCTAAGAAAGAAAAATAACTTTCGCTCTGGCTTTCCATCCCTGCTGTAGGGATCAGCCGCAGAGTCAGGCTAAAACCATCGCCCTTGATCAATACTATAAGGGAATTTAACCTTGTCGCCGACTATACTGTATAACCTCCCGATACCACTATCAACACTTCTTAAAAGAACACAAAATGTGACTCGTATATTTCTTCATTAAGATGAATTTATTATAAACGTAGCTCTAAAATTAAACTCTACAAAATGGCTGACATCATGGGAATTAGGCACATTTGAAGCTGATTATATTGACCTGGGTTGCGGTTGTGTTTCTACTTTGTGCTACCACAAGTGGCCAATAGGACTTAGCACAATGGGACATCATGTCGTCTTAAAAGGTAAAAGATAGTTGAGGTTGTCTCGTTTCAGACTGACTGTAACGGCAATTGTCTAATAGCAAGTGGCTGTTGGATGATGTTGAAAGGAGTCTAAATATTTTGCAATGATTCATTCCCAGCCTTATTTGTGTGGCACAGATTTCACATCTAGTTTTTGCCAAAAGTTATAAGTTTTTGAATGAAGTTCCTGAGCACGTCCTTGCTGAAATTAAAATTGACTTTTTGTATGGAACTTTCAACACCCTTGTTGCATTAGTACCTCCCCGAAGCACAAAGAACTTGCTCAAATAACATGTTCCGCAGTCGTTGTGATCTCCTCTGTCAACGAATAATCTGTTGAAGAGCTGTTGCTGATGGGAATGTTGCAGGATTGATTCAGTTTATTTGGTTGACTGCTTGGAGATTCTTGTCGTCCAGGGCACTCACTCCCTTGCCTATCTGTCTGTTGAAACAGCCTAGTGATGCATACACGGATTCAGTCGAAGGTCCTCTCCAAGTAGATATTTAACACTATTTGTTGGATCATTCCCACCTCTCTGTCTCTCTCACGAACTGGTCATTTTGTTACAAGGCCAAACTTATATTCAATGTTTGATATAAACTTAATCTTATTCCCTCGTTACATAATTTTCCTCCTCTCGTATGGATACCTCTCAAAATGAATTTGGACTCAACTTTTTCCAAAATTGGCGAGCCACTCATACCAGGGTAGGTTTTTTCTTTGTAAGTAAATAAGTTGTGTTCTTCAACCTTTAACGTTTTCAGTTTCACGTCCCATTGTGAATAGTTTGGCCATCCTGGATTGCCTGGGTGGTTGTATTCTGGATATCCGACAATAATGATATCACCATCATTATATGGCATTTGTTTCTTGAAGTCAGGATAGACTTTGAAATCTGGAATATCAATCTCCAGTAAACGTATAAAAGCAATGTCCTCGCTTTTCTCAACTTCCACTTCACTTAAACAAGCATACATTATGAAATCTTCAAATGACTTATGAACTGGAGGAAAGGAGCTTTTTATCATCCCGTTTATCGCAAAATATATATCAACAGAGTCCATACCATGGAGATTGTGAGCAGCTGTCAATATGTATTTTCGACCAGCCCTTGTTCTTACTAGAACACCAGTGCCGGTTGTACCATTGTTAAATATAAGTAAGGCCACATAACAATTTGGCTTACACGTTGAATTTTTTACACGTCGCAGCCTTCCTTCCATGGTGTATGAGCTTTTCTTAATGACAAGATGTAGAGGATAATTCGTCCACCCTGATCTTTTCACTGACAGAGAAGGTCTTAGTGCTTGAAATCTGTTAGATGGTATCCGTTAATATCAATGCAAAAGATCCTCACTAATAGTTGAAATAGGCAACTCTTAATTGGCCTACCTTCACTTTCAGTGCAAAATTATCCTCTCTAATAGTTACAATGATCATCAGTTTCATATGCGATTTTTTGGCCGTACTCATAACATATTGAAACATATTCTCTCAAATAGTCAAAATGTGTAGTCCTATGATTAAGACGTTAAAGTGAGATTTTAAGCACGTATCTTTTGCCTTTTTGAAGAAGACTAGACAAGCCCTCTATAAACATGAATACCTGTGATGTATTTCGGCATCTAAGAAAGAAAAATAACTTTCGCTCTGGCTTTCCATCCCTGCTGTAGGGATCAGCCGCAGAGTCAGGCTAAAACCATCGCCCTTGATCAATACTATATAGGAATTTAACCTTGTCGCCGACTTTACTGTATAACCTCCCGATACCACTATCAACACTTCTTAAAAGAACACAAAATGTGACTCGTATATTTCTTCATTGAGATGAATTTATTATAAACGTAGCTCTAAAATTAAACTCTACAAAATGGCTGACATCATGGGAATTAGGCACATTTGAAGCTGATTATATTGACCTGGGTTGCGGTTGTGTTTCTACTTTGTGCTACCACAAGTGGCCAATAGGACTTAGCACAATGGGACATCATGTCGTCTTAAAAGGTAAAAGATAGTTGAGGTTGTCTCGTTTCAGACTGACTGTAACGGCAATTGTCTAATAGCAAGTGGCTGTTGGATGATATTGAAAGGAGTGCTGGTCTAAATATTTTGCAATGATTCATTCCCAGCCTTGTTTGTATGGCACAGATTTAACATCTAGTTTTTGCCAAAAGTTATAAGTTTTTGAATGAAGTTCCTGAGCACGTCCTTGCTGAAATTAAAATTGACTTTCTTTATGGAACTTTCAACACCCTTGTTGCATTAGTACCTCCCCGAAGCACAAAGAACTTGCTCAAATAACATGTTCCGCAGTCGTTGTGATCTCCTCTGTCAACGAATAATCTGTTGAAGAGCTGTTGCTGATGGGAATGTTGCAGGATTGATTCAGTTTATTTGGCTGACTGCTTGGAGATTCTTGTCGTCCAGGGCACTCACTCCCTTGCCTATCTGTCTGTTGAAACAGCCTAGTGATGCATACACGGATTCAGTCGAAGGTCCTCTCCAAGTAGATATTTAACACTATTTGTTGGATCATTCCCACCTCTCTGTCTCTCTCACGAACTGGTCATTTTGTTACAAGGCCAAACTTATATTCAATGTTTGATATAAACTTAATCTTATTCCCTCGTTATATAATTTTCCTCCTCTCGTATGGATACCTCTCAAAATGAATTTGGACTCAACTTTTTCCAAAATTGGCGAGCCACTCATACCAGGGTAGGTTTTTTCTTTGTAAGTAAATAAGTTGT
Organism: Phorcus lineatus; assembly: GCA_921293015.1. NCBI lineage: Eukaryota > Metazoa > Mollusca > Gastropoda > Trochida > Trochidae > Phorcus > Phorcus lineatus. The sequence goes on along the minus strand of OV121081.1, from coordinate 4,079,019 downwards.
GTTCTTCAACCTTTAACGTTTTCAGTTTCACGTCCCATTGTGAATAGTTTGGCCATCCTGGATTGCCTGGGTGGTTGTATTCTGGATATCCGACAATAATGATTTCACCATCATTATAGGGCATTTGTTTCTTGAAGTCAGGATAGACTTTGAAATCTGGAATATCATTCTCCAGTAAACGTATAAAAGCAATGTCCTCGCTTTTCTCAACTTCCGCTTCACTTAAACAAGCATACATTATGAAATCTTCAAATGACTTATGAACTGGAGGAAAGGAGCTTTTTATCATCCCGTTTATCGCAAAATATATATCAACAAAGTCCATACCATGGAGATTGTGAGCAGCTGTCAATATGTATTTTCGACCAGCCCTTGTTCTTACTAGAACACCAGTGCCGGTTGTACCATTGTTAAATATAAGTAAGGCCACATAACAATTTGGCTTACACGTTGAATTTTTTACACGTCGCAGCCTTCCTTCCATGGTGTATGGGTTTTTCTTAATGACAAGATGTAGAGGATAATTCGTCCACCCTGATCTTTTCACTGACAGAGAAGTTCTTAGTGCTTGAAATCTGTTAGATGGTATCCGTTAATATCAATGCAAAAGATCCTCACTAATAGTTGAAATAGGCAACTCGTTATTGGCCTACCTTCACTTTCAGTGCAAAATTATCCTCTCTAATAGTTACAATGATCATCAGTTTCATATGCGATTTTTTGGCCGTACTCATAACATATTGAAAACATATCCTCTCAAATAGTCAAAATGTGTAGTCCTATGATTAAGACGTTAAAGTGAGATTTTAAGCACGTATCTTTTGCCTTTTTGAAGAAGACTAGACAAGCCCTCTATAAACATGAATACCTATGATGTATTTCGGCATCTAAGAAAGAAAAATAACTTTCGCTCTGGCTTTCCATCCCTGCTGTAGGGATCAGCCGCAGAGTCAGGCTAAAACCATCGCCCTTGATCAATACTATAAGGGAATTTAACCTTGTCGCCGACTATACTGTATAACCTCCCGATACCACTATCAACACTTCTTAAAAGAACACAAAATGTGACTCGTATATTTCTTCATTGAGATGAATTTATTATAAACGTAGCTCTAAAATTAAACTCTACAAAATGGCTGACATCATGGGAATTAGGCACATTTGAAGCTGATTATATTGACCTGGGTTGCGGTTGTGTTTCTACTTTGTGCTACCACAAGTGGCCAATAGGACTTAGCACAATGGGACATCATGTCGTCTTAAAAGGTAAAAGATAGTTGAGGTTGTCTCGTTTCAGACTGACTGTAACGGCAATTGTCTAATAGCAAGTGGCTGTTGGATGATGTTGAAAGGAGTCTAAATATTTTGCAATGATTCATTCCCAGCCTTATTTGTGTGGCACAGATTTCACATCTAGTTTTTGCCAAAAGTTATAAGTTTTTGAATGAGGTTCCTGATCACGTCCTTGCTGAAATTAAAATTGACTTTCTTTATGGAACTTTCAACACCCTTGTTGCATTAGTACCTCCCCGAAGCATAAAAGAACTTGCTCAAATAACATGTTCCGCAGTCGTTGTGATCTCCTCTGTCAACGAATAATCTGTTGAAGAGCTGTTGCTGATGGGAATGTTGCAGGATTGATTCAGTTTATTTGGTTGACTGCTTGGAGATTCTTGTCGTCCAGGGCACTCACTCCCTTGCCTATCTGTCTGTTGAAACAGCCTAGTGATGCATACACGGATTCAGTCGAAGGTCCTCTCCAAGTAGATATTTAACACTATTTGTTGGATCATTCCCACCTCTCTGTCTCTCTCACGAACTGGTCATTTTGTTACAAGGCCAAACTTATATTCAATGTTTGATATAAACTTAATCTGATTCCCTCGTTATATAATTTTCCTCCTCTCCTATGGATACCTCTCAAAATGAATTTGGACTCAACTTTTTCCAAAATTGGCGAGCCACTCATACCAGGGTAGGTTTTTTCTTTGTAAGTAAATAAGTTGTGTTCTTCAACCTTTAACGTTTTCAGTTTCACGTCCCATTGTGAATAGTTTGGCCATCCTGGATTGCCTGGGTGGTTGTATTCTGGATATCCGACAATAATGATTTCACCATCATTATATGGCATTTGTTTCTTGAAGTCAGGATAGACTTTGAAATCTGGAATATCAATCTCCAGTAAACGTATAAAAGCAATGTCCTCGCTTTTCTCAACTTCCACTTCACTTAAACAAGCATACATTATGAAATCTTCAAATGACTTATGAACTGGAGGAAAGGAGCTTTTTATCATCCCGTTTATCGCAAAATATATATCAACAGAGTCCATACCATGGAGATTGTGAGCAGCTGTCAATATGTATTTTCGACCAGCCCTTGTTCTTACTAGAACACCAGTGCCGGTTGTACCATTGTTAAATATAAGTAAGGCCACATAACAATTTGGCTTACACGTTGAATTTTTTACACGTCGCAGCCTTCCTTCCATGGTGTATGAGCTTTTCTTAATGACAAGATGTAGAGGATAATTCGTCTACCCTGATCTTTTCACTGACAGAGAAGTTCTTAGTGCTTGAAATCTGTTAGATGGTATCCGTTAATATCAATGAAAAAGATCCTCACTAATAGTTGAAATAGGCAACTCGTTATTGGCCTACCTTCACTTTCAGTGCAAAATTATCCTCTCTAATAGTTACAATGATCATCAGTTTCATATGCGATTTTTTGGCCGTACTCATAACATATTGAAACACATTCTCTCAAATAGTCAAAATGTGTAGTCCTATGATTAAGACGTTAAAGTGAGATTTTAAGCACGTATCTTTTGCCTTTTTGAAGAAGACTAGACAAGCCCTCTATAAACATGAATACCTGTGATGTATTTCGGCATCTAAGAAAGAAAAATAACTTTCGCTCTGGCTTTCCATCCCTGCTGTAGGGATCAGCCGCAGAGTCAGGCTAAAACCATCGCCCTTGATCAATACTATAAGGGAATTTAACCTTGTCGCCGACTATACTGTATAACCTCCCGATACCACTATCAACACTTCTTAAAAGAACACAAAATGTGACTCGTATATTTCTTCATTGAGATGAATTTATTATAAACGTAGCTCTAAAATTAAACTCTACAAAATGGCTGACATCATGGGAATTAGGCACATTTGAAGCTGATTATATTGACCTGGGTTGCGGTTGTGTTTCTACTTTGTGCTACCACAAGTGGCCAATAGGACTTAGCACAATGGGACATCATGTCGTCTTAAAAGGTAAAAGATAGTTGAGGTTGTCTCGTTTCAGACTGACTGTAACGGCAATTGTCTAATAGCAAGTGGCTGTTGGATGATATTGAAAGGAGTGCTGGTCTAAATATTTTGCAATGATTCATTCCCAGCCTTGTTTGTATGGCACAGATTTAACATCTAGTTTTTGCCAAAAGTTATAAGTTTTTGAATGAAGTTCCTGAGCACGTCCTTGCTGAAATTAAAATTGACTTTCTTTATGGAACTTTCAACACCCTTGTTGCATTAGTACCTCCCCGAAGCACAAAGAACTTGCTCAAATAACATGTTCCGCAGTCGTTGTGATCTCCTCTGTCAACGAATAATCTGTTGAAGAGCTGTTGCTGATGGGAATGTTGCAGGATTGATTCAGTTTATTTGGTTGACTGCTTGGAGATTCTTGTCGTCCAGGGCACTCACTCCCTTGCCTATCTGTCTGTTGAAACAGCCTAGTGATGCATACACGGATTCAGTCGAAGGTCCTCTCCAAGTAGATATTTAACACTATTTGTTGGATCATTCCCACCTCTCTGTCTCTCTCACGAACTGGTCATTTTGTTACAAGGCCAAACTTATATTCAATGTTTGATATAAACTTAATCTGATTCCCTCGTTATATAATTTTCCTCCTCTCGTATGGATACCTCTCAAAATGAATTTGGACTCAACTTTTTCCAAAATTGGCGAGCCACTCATACCAGGGTAGGTTTTTTCTTTGTACGTAAATAGGTTGTGTTCTTCAACCTTTAACGTTTTCAGTTTCACGTCCCATTGTGAATAGTTTGGCCATCCTGGATTGCCTGGGTGGTTGTGTTCTGGATATCCGACAATAATGATATCACCATCATTATAGGGCATTTGTTTCTTGAAGTCAGGATAGACTTTGAAATCTGGAATATCATTCTCCAGTAAACGTATAAAAGCAATGTCCTCGCTTTTCTCAACTTCCACTTCACTTAAACAAGCATACATTATGAAATCTTCAAATGACTTATGAACTGGAGGAAAGGAGCTTTTTATCATCCCGTTTATCGCAAAATATATATCAACAGAGTCCATACCATGGAGATTGTGAGCAGCTGTCAATATGTATTTTTGACCAGCCCTTGTTCTTACTAGAACACCAGTGCCGGTTGTACCATTGTTAAATATAAGTAAGGCCACATAACAATTTGGCTTACACGTTGAATTTTTTACACGTCGCAGCCTTCCTTCCATGGTGTATGAGCTTTTCTTAATGACAAGATGTAGAGGATAATTCGTCCACCCTGATCTTTTCACTGACAGAGAAGTTCTTAGTGCTTGAAATCTGTTAGATGGTATCCGTTAATATCAATGAAAAAGATCCTCACTAATAGTTGAAATAGGCAACTCGTTATTGGCCTACCTTCACTTTCAGTGCAAAATTATCCTCTCTAATAGTTACAATGATCATCAGTTTCATATGCGATTTTTTGGCCGTACTCATAACATATTGAAAACATATCCTCTCAAATAGTCAAAATGTGTAGTCCTATGATTATGACGTTAAAGTGAGATTTTAAGCACGTATCTTTTGTCTTTTTGAAGAAGACTAGACAAGCACTCTATAAACATGAATACCTGTGATGTATTTCGGCATCTAAGAAAGAAAAATAACTTTCGCTCTGGCTTTCCATCCCTGCTGTAGGGATCAGCCGCAGAGTCAGGCTAAAACCATCGCCCTTGATCAATACTATAAGGGAATTTAACCTTGTCGCCGACTATACTGTATAAACTCCCGATACCAGTGTCAACACTTCTTAAAAGAACACAAAATGTGACTCGTATATTTCTTCATTGAGATGAATTTATTATAAACGTAGCTCTAAAATTAAACTCTACAAAATGGCTGACATCATGGGAATTAGGCACATTTGAAGCTGATTATATTGACCTGGGTTGCGGTTGTGTTTCTACTTTGTGCTACCACAAGTGGCCAATAGGACTTAGCACAATGGGACATCATGTCGTCTTAAAAGGTAAAAGATAGTTGAGGTTGTCTCGTTTCAGACTGACTGTAACGGCAATTGTCTAATAGCAAGTGGCTGTTGGATGATGTTGAAAGGAGTCTAAATATTTTGCAATGATTCATTCCCAGCCTTATTTGTGTGGCACAGATTTCACATATAGTTTTTGCCAAAAGTTATAAGTTTTTGAATGAAGTTCCTGAGCACGTCCTTGCTGAAATTAAAATTGACTTTCTTTATGGAACTTTCAACACCCTTGTTGCATTAGTACCTCCCCGAAGCACAAAGAACTTGCTCAAATAACATGTTCCGCAGTCGTTGTGATCTCCTCTGTCAACGAATAATCTGTTGAAGAGCTGTTGCTAATGGGAATGTTGCAGGATTGATTCAGTTTATTTGGTTGACTGCTTGGAGATTCTTGTCGTCCAGGGCACTCACTCCCTTGCCTATCTGTCTGTTGAAACAGCCTAGTGATGCATACACGGATTCAGTCGAAGGTCCTCTCCAAGTAGATATGTAACACTATTTGTTGGATCATTCCCACCTCTCTGTCTCTCTCACGAACTGGTCATTTTGTTACAAGGCCAAACTTATATTCAATCTTTGATATAAACTTAATCTGATTCCCTCGTTATATAATTTTCCTCCTCTCGTATGGATACCTCTCAAAATGAATTTGGACTCAACTTTTTCCAAAATTGGCGAGCCACTCATACCAGGGTAGGTTTTTTCTTTGTACGTAAATAGGTTGTGTTCTTCAACCTTTAACGTTTTCAGTTTCACGTCCCATTGTGAATAGTTTGGCCATCCTGGATTGCCTGGGTGGTTGTGTTCTGGATATCCGACAATAATGATATCACCATCATTATAGGGCATTTGTTTCTTGAAGTCAGGATAGACTTTGAAATCTGGAATATCATTCTCCAGTAAACGTATAAAAGCAATGTCCTCGCTTTTCTCAACTTCCACTTCACTTAAACAAGCATACATTATGAAATCTTCAAATGACTTATGAACTGGAGGAAAGGAGCTTTTTATCATCCCGTTTATCGCAAAATATATATCAACAGAGTCCATACCATGGAGATTGTGAGCAGCTGTCAATATGTATTTTCGACCAGCCCTTGTTCTTACTAGAACACCAGTGCCGGTTGTACCATTGTTAAATATAAGTAAGGCCACATAACAATTTGGCTTACACGTTGAATTTTTTACACGTCGCAGCCTTCCTTCCATGGTGTATGAGCTTTTCTTAATGACAAGATGTAGAGGATAATTCGTCCACCCTGATCTTTTCACTGACAGAGAAGTTCTTAGTGCTTGAAATCTGTTAGATGGTATCCGTTAATATCAATGCAAAAGATCCTCACTAATAGTTGAAATAGGCAACTCGTTATTGGCCTACCTTCACTTTCAGTGCAAAATTATCCTCTCTAATAGTTACAATGATCATCAGTTTCATATGAGATTTTTTGCCTTTTTGAAGAAGACTAGACAAGCCCTCTATAAACATGAATACCTGTGATGTATTTCGGTATCTAAGAAAGAGAAATAACTTTCGCTCTGGCTTTCCATCCCTGTCGTAGGGATCAGCCGCAAAGTCAGGATAAAACCATCGCCCTTGATCAATACTATATAGGAATTTAACCTTGTCGGCGACTATACTGTATAACCTTCCGATACCACTATCAACACTTCTTAAAAGAACACAAAATGTGACTCGTATATTTCTTCATTGAGATGAATTTATTATAAACGTAGTTTTGGAATTAAACTCTACAAAATGGCTGACATCATGGGAATTAGGCACATTTTAAACTGATTATATTGACCTGGGTTGCGGTTGTGTTTCTACTTTGTGCTACCACAAGTGGCCAATAGGACTTAGCACAGTGGAACATCATGTCGTCTTAAAAGGTAAAAGATAGTTGAGGTTGTCTCGTTTCAGACTGACTGTAACGGCAATTGTCTAATAGCAAGTGGCTATTGGATGATATTGAAAGGAGTGCGGGTCTAAATATTTTGCAATGATTCATTCCCAGACTTGTTATTGGCCTACCTTCACTTTCAGTGCAAAAATATCCTCTCTAATAGTTACAATGATCCTCAGTATCGCATGTAAATGTTTTTGCTGTTCTCATGTCGTACTAAAACTAATTCCCTCAAAAAGTAAAAATTCGAAGTCTTAAACTTAACTTGAATTAGATGATATACTTTTCCGTTATAGTGTAGCTTATCGATGAATGGACATTGTTATTTAATCGCAAGTATACATATTGACCACTGGTCAAAACTACTAATTTACATGCCTCATATGTAGGGTGAACTATCTTTGTGTAGACATTTGGAATTCAATGGACAGCTCACCCTTGACCAGTGATCAGAATTGATTATTCATTTTCCTTGGATAGATCTCGTCGAGACGGTTGAAAATCAAAATAATAATTTATTTTTCAGATATTAAATGTGCTCTGTTATTGGATATGTCCTTTTGAGTCAATGATCAGGACACCCATGTCCATTGATCAAAACTAATGTTTCATAAATCCGACATAGAGAGGGACCAATCATTTGATATAACTTCTCGCGACGATTGTAAACGGATGGTCAGTAAAAGGGCCTGATAACTATGGTTTCCAATTTAAAGTGTGACTTATCGTTGGATAGATCTCTTAGAGAAGGTTGCAAATTTGATAATATTATGACAGGATTGCCAACCGGTTATTCAAACCAGCTGACACTATTCTTTTCTGCTTGAACTTACACCTAAGAAGCCGTTGTAGGGAATATGTATCTTGAGAGGCGAGCCATTTCTTGCATTCATGTGGTGTAAGATGGCGTCCAATTTTCCTTCGTTTTTGATAATATGATACAGTTTACATGGACCCGAAAACGAGCCTGGATAGTTGGGATTGAAATTAATGCTGGACACGTACAGCCTAGTTATTGCACCACAATGATGTGTTTCTGTAAATAACTCGGCTCCCTCTCTCGGTGGCGTTGAACCGGCGTTTTCTATTCATCATCTCTAACTATTACATTTGTCCCTTGCAAGCAAAATATTAGTTTAAAATGTAAATGTCTAAGAAGTTCATTCCACCGAGAGCAATGCAGAATGCTGAAAACTAGTCATGTGAATTGAAACAACTATTTGTACATACTGAAAAACACCACAAAAGTCATTCTCCAAAATATATGAGTCATGAATATGTAAGTTCAACCTGAAGATAAATGACAAAGATTTCCAGTATTTTGGTTATTTAATTACATATGGTAACATATAGACTACTAACCAACTCGGTACGAGTGATTACAGTAAATATGCACTCGTAGAAATAATGTTCACTCACTCGCCAAGGCTCGTGACTGTGAACATTATTTCTACTCGTGAATATTTCCTGTAATCACTCGTACCTCGTTGGTTATTCTCTGCATATCGTCTTCTGACAATGAATATTTTCTCTGTCAATTTCTCCTTATACCCACGTTGTCAGGCATTCCTTAAATGTGACAGTCGCGTCTGATTCCCTACTTTAAATTTTAAGGCTTTCTTTCCGTTAAAATTCGTCTCATGATATTTTGCTATGTGAAGTAGTGGATTGATGTAATGCTCTTTCCAAACAAAAGCCTTATTTGTCTTGTCAATTTCAGTAGGTGTGCCTTCATTCAATGATCGAAGAGGTCTGTGGTTGTAGTCTCTTAAAAGATCAAGTAAAACCTCTCGATTGTAATAGGTCTGCTTGTCTATATCCCAGCGGTTATTCAAACCAGCTGACACTATTCTTTTCTGCTTGAACTTACACCTAAGAAGCCGTTGTAGGGAATATGTATCTTGAGAGGCGAGCCATTTCTTGCATTCATGTGGTGTAAGATGGCGTCCAATTTTCCTTCCTTTTTGATAATATGATACAGTTTACATGGACCCGAAAACGAGCCTGGATAGTTGGGATTGAAATTAATGCTGGACACGTACTCTTTCCATCCGTCAGCAGGCATGGTTCAGGTACAAGTGAATAGAACACAAACCTAACTCAGCTTTTAAAGCACGCCTTTGACCTTTGCCCCAGTCAATACGGGATGTTTAGACACTCGCCTTACCTTACGAGTATGTGACCTAATCAACACCACAAACTCGCTGGGCTCTGATCGACTACTGTTTCTTTTCACAAAGTCAACAACTATTCAGATCTTTTAAGACATGAAAAATCCGTATCTATTAATAGCCTAGTTATTGCACCACAATGATGTGTTTCTATAAATAACTCGGCTCCCTCTCTCGGTGGCGTTGAACCGGCGTTTTCTATTCAGGTCTGTGGTTGTAGTCTCTTAAAAGATCAAGTAAAACCTCTCGATTGTAATAGGTCTGCTTGTCTATATCCCAGCGGTTATTCAAACCAGCTGACACTATTCTTTTCTGCTTGAACTTACACCTAAGAAGCCGTTGTAGGGAATATGTATCTTGAGAGGCGAGCCATTTCTTGCATTCATGTGGTGTAAGATGGCGTCCAATTTTCCTTCCTTTTTGATAATATGATACAGTTTACATGGACCCGAAAACGAGCCTGGATAGTTGGGATTGAAATTAATGCTGGACAAGTACTCTTTCCATCCGTCAGCAGGCATAGTTCAGGTACAAGTAAATAGAACACAAACCTAACTCAGCTTTTAAAGCACGCCTTTGACCTTTGCCCCAGTCAATACGGAATGTTTACACACTCGCCTTACCTTACGAGTATGTGACCTAATCAACACCACAAACTCGCTGGGCTCTGATCGACTACTGTTTCTTTTCACAAAGTCAACAACTATTCAGATCTTTTAAGACATGAAAAATCCGTATCTATTAATAGCCTAGTTATTGCACCACAATGATGTGTTTCTATAAATAACTCGGCTCCCTCTCTCGGTGGCGTTGAACCGGCGTTTTCTATTCATCATCTCTAACTATTACATTTGTCCCTTGCAAGCAAAATATTAGTTTAAAATGTAAATGTCTAAGAAGTTCATTCCACCGAGAGCAATGCAGAATGCTGAAAACTAGTCATGTGAATTGAAACAACTATTTGTACATACTGAAAAACACCACAAAAGTCATTCTCCAAAATATATGAGTCATGAATATGTAAGTTCAACCTGAAGATAAATGACAAAGATTTCCAGTATTTTGGTTATTTAATTACATATGGTAACATATAGACTACTAACCAACTCGGTACGAGTGATTACAGTAAATATGCACTCGTAGAAATAATGTTCACTCACTCGCCAAGGCTCGTGACTGTGAACATTATTTCTACTCGTGAATATTTCCTGTAATCACTCGTACCTCGTTGGTTATTCTCTGCATATCGTCTTCTGACAATGAATATTTTCTCTGTCAATTTCTCCTTATACCCACGTTGTCAGGCATTCCTTAAATGTGACAGTCGCGTCTGATTCCCTACTTTAAATTTTAAGGCTTTTTTTCCGTTAAAATTCGTCTCATGATATTTAGCTATGTGAAGTAGTGGATTGATGTAATGCTCTTTCCAAACAAAAGCCTTATTTGTCTTGTCAATTTGAGTAGGTGTGCCTTCATTCAATGATCGAAGAGGTCTGTGGTTGTAGTCTCTTAAAAGATCAAGTAAAACCTCTCGATTGTAATAGGTCTGCTTGTCTATATCCCAGCGGTTATTCAAACCAGCTGACACTATTCTTTTCTGCTTGAACTTACACCTAAGAAGCCGTTGTAGGGAATATGTATCTTGAGAGGCGAGCCATTTCTTGCATTCATGTGGTGTAAGATGGCGTCCAATTTTCCTTCCTTTTTGATAATATGATACAGTTTACATGGACCCGAAAACGAGCCTGGATAGTTGGGATTGAAATTAATGCTGGACACGTACTCTTTCCATCCGTCAGCAGGCATGGTTCAGGTACAAGTGAATAGAACACAAACCTAACTCAGCTTTTAAAGCACGCCTTTGACCTTTGCCCCAGTCAATACGGGATGTTTACACACTCGCCTTACCTTACGAGTATGTGACCTAATCAACACCACAAACTCGCTGGGCTCTGATCGACTACTGTTTCTTTTCACAAAGTCAACAACTATTCAGATCTTTTAAGACATGAAAAATCCGTATCTATTAATAGCCTAGTTATTGCACCACAATGATGTGTTTCTATAAATAACTCGGCTCCCTCTCTCGGTGGCGTTGAACCGGCGTTTTCTATTCAGGTCTGTGGTTGTAGTCTCTTAAAAGATCAAGTAAAACCTCTCGATTGTAATAGGTCTGCTTGTCTATATCCCAGCGGTTATTCAAACCAGCTGACACTATTCTTTTCTGCTTGAACTTACACCTAAGAAGCCGTTGTAGGGAATATGTATCTTGAGAGGCGAGCCATTTCTTGCATTCATGTGGTGTAAGATGGCGTCCAATTTTCCTTCCTTTTTGATAATATGATACAGTTTACATGGACCCGAAAACGAGCCTGGATAGTTGGGATTGAAATTAATGCTGGACAAGTACTCTTTCCATCCGTCAGCAGGCAAAGTTCAGGTACAAGTAAATAGAACACAAACCTAACTCAGCTTTTAAAGCACGCCTTTGACCTTTGCCCCAGTCAATACGGAATGTTTACACACTCGCCTTACCTTACGAGTATGTGACCTAATCAACACCACAAACTCGCTGGGCTCTGATCGACTACTGTTTCTTTTCACAAAGTCAACAACTATTCAGATCTTTTAAGACATGAAAAATCCGTATCTATTAATAGCCTAGTTATTGCACCACAATGATGTGTTTCTATAAATAACTCGGCTCCCTCTCTCGGTGGCGTTGAACCGGCGTTTTCTATTCATCTCTAACTATTACATTTGTCCCTTGCAAGCAAAATATTAGTTTAAAATGTAAATGTCTAAGAAGTTCATTCCACCGAGAGCAATGCAGAATGCTGAAAACTAGTCATGTGAATTGAAACAACTATTTGTACATACTGAAAAACACCACAAAAGTCATTCTCCAAAATATATGAGTCATGAATATGTAAGTTCAACCTGAAGATAAATGACAAAGATTTCCAGTATTTTGGTTATTTAATTACATATGGTAACATATAGACTACTAACCAACTCGGTACGAGTGATTACAGTAAATATGCACTCGTAGAAATAATGTTCACTCACTCGCCAAGGCTCGTGACTGTGAACATTATTTCTACTCGTGAATATTTCCTGTAATCACTCGTACCTCGTTGGTTATTCTCTGCATATCGTCTTCTGACAATGAATATTTTCTCTGTCAATTTCTCCTTATACCCACGTTGTCAGGCATTCCTTAAATGTGACAGTCGCGTCTGATTCCCTACTTTAAATTTTAAGGCTTTCTTTCCGTTAAAATTCGTCTCATGATATTTTGCTATGTGAAGTAGTGGATTGATGTAATGCTCTTTCCAAACAAAAGCCTTATTTGTCTTGTCAATTTCAGTAGGTGTGCCTTCATTCAATGATCGAAGAGGTCTGTGGTTGTAGTCTCTTAAAAGATCAAGTAAAACCTCTCGATTGTAATAGGTCTGCTTGTCTATATCCCAGCGGTTATTCAAACCAGCTGACACTATTCTTTTCTGCTTGAACTTACACCTAAGAAGCCGTTGTAGGGAATATGTATCTTGAGAGGCGAGCCATTTCTTGCATTCATGTGGTGTAAGATGGCGTCCAATTTTCCTTCGTTTTTGATAATATGATACAGTTTACATGGACCCGAAAACGAGCCTGGATAGTTGGGATTGAAATTAATGCTGGACACGTACAGCCTAGTTATTGCACCACAATGATGTGTTTCTGTAAATAACTCGGCTCCCTCTCTCGGTGGCGTTGAACCGGCGTTTTCTATTCATCATCTCTAACTATTACATTTGTCCCTTGCAAGCAAAATATTAGTTTAAAATGTAAATGTCTAAGAAGTTCATTCCACCGAGAGCAATGCAGAATGCTGAAAACTAGTCATGTGAATTGAAACAACTATTTGTACATACTGAAAAACACCACAAAAGTCATTCTCCAAAATATATGAGTCATGAATATGTAAGTTCAACCTGAAGATAAATGACAAAGATTTCCAGTATTTTGGTTATTTAATTACATATGGTAACATATAGACTACTAACCAACTCGGTACGAGTGATTACAGTAAATATGCACTCGTAGAAATAATGTTCACTCACTCGCCAAGGCTCGTGACTGTGAACATTATTTCTACTCGTGAATATTTCCTGTAATCACTCGTACCTCGTTGGTTATTCTCTGCATATCGTCTTCTGACAATGAATATTTTCTCTGTCAATTTCTCCTTATACCCACGTTGTCAGGCATTCCTTAAATGTGACAGTCGCGTCTGATTCCCTACTTTAAATCTTAAGGCTTTCTTTCCGTTAAAATTCGTCTCATGATATTTTGCTATGTGAAGTAGTGGATTGATGTAATGCTCTTTCCAAACAAAAGCCTTATTTGTCTTGTCAATTTGAGTAGGTGTGCCTTCATTCAATGATCGAAGAGGTCTGTGGTTGTAGTCTCTTAAAAGATCAAGTAAAACCTCTCGATTGTAATAGGTCTGCTTGTCTATATCCCAGCGGTTATTCAAACCAGCTGACACTATTCTTTTCTGCTTGAACTTACACCTAAGAAGCCGTTGTAGGGAATATGTATCTTGAGAGGCGAGCCATTTCTTGCATTCATGTGGTGTAAGATGGCGTCCAATTTTCCTTCCTTTTTGATAATATGATACAGTTTACATGGACCCGAAAACGAGCCTGGATAGTTGGGATTGAAATTAATGCTGGACACGTACTCTTTCCATCCGTCAGCAGGCATGGTTCAGGTACAAGTGAATAGAACACAAACCTAACTCAGCTTTTAAAGCACGCCTTTGACCTTTGCCCCAGTCAATACGGGATGTTTACACACTCGCCTTACCTTACGAGTATGTGACCTAATCAACACCACAAACTCGCTGGGCTCTGATCGACTACTGTTTCTTTTCACAAAGTCAACAACTATTCAGATCTTTTAAGACATGAAAAATCCGTATCTATTAATAGCCTAGTTATTGCACCACAATGATGTGTTTCTATAAATAACTCGGCTCCCTCTCTCGGTGGCGTTGAACTGGCGTTTTCTATTCATCACTCTAACTATTACATTTGTCCCTTGCAAGCAAAATATTAGTTTAAAATGTAAATATCTAAGAAGTTCATTCCACCGAGAGCAATGCAGAATGCTGAAAACTAGTCATGTGAATTGAAACAACTATTTGTACATACTGAAAAACACCACAAAAGTCATTCTCCAAAATATATGAGTCATGAATATGTAAGTTCAACCTGAAGATAAATGACAAAGATTTCCAGTCTTTTGGTTATTTAATTACATATGGTAACATATAGACTACTAACCAACTCGGTACGAGTGATTACAGTAAATATGCACTCGTAGAAATAATGTTCACTCACTCGCCAAGGCTCGTGACTGTGAACATTATTTCTACTCGTGAATATTTCCTGTAATCACTCGTACCTCGTTGGTTATTCTCTGCATATCGTCTTCTGACAATGAATATTTTCTCTGTCAATTTCTCCTTATACCCACGTTGTCAGGCATTCCTTAAATGTGACAGTCGCGTCTGATTCCCTACTTTAAATTTTAAGGCTTTCTTTCCGTTAAAATTCGTCTCATGATATTTTGCTATGTGAAGTAGTGGATTGATGTAATGCTCTTTCCAAACAAAAGCCTTATTTGTCTTGTCAATTTCAGTAGGTGTGCCTTCATTCAATGATCGAAGAGGTCTGTGGTTGTAGTCTCTTAAAAGATCAAGTAAAACCTCTCGATTGTAATAGGTCTGCTTGTCTATATCCCAGCGGTTATTCAAACCAGCTGACACTATTCTTTTCTGCTTGAACTTACACCTAAGAAGCCGTTGTAGGGAATATGTATCTTGAGAGGCGAGCCATTTCTTGCATTCATGTGGTGTAAGATGGCGTCCAATTTTCCTTCCTTTTTGATAATATGATACAGTTTACATGGACCCGAAAACGAGCCTGGATAGTTGGGATTGAAATTAATGCTGGACACGTACTCTTTCCATCCGTCAGCAGGCATGGTTCAGGTACAAGTAAATAGAACACAAACCTAACTCAGCTTTTAAAGCACGCCTTTGACCTTTGCCCCAGTCAATACGGGATGTTTACACACTCGCCTTACCTTACGAGTATGTGACCTAATCAACACCACAAACTCGCTGGGCTCTGATCGACTACTGTTTCTTTTCACAAAGTCAACAACTATTCAGATCTTTTAAGACATGAAAAATCCGTATCTATTAATAGCCTAGTTATTGCACCACAATGATGTGTTTCTATAAATAACTCGGCTCCCTCTCTCGGTGGCGTTGAACCGGCGTTTTCTATTCATCATCTCTAACTATTACATTTGTCCCTTGCAAGCAAAATATTAGTTTAAAATGTAAATATCTAAGAAGTTCATTCCACCGAGAGCAATGCAGAATGCTGAAAACTAGTCATGTGAATTGAAACAACTATTTGTACATACTGAAAAACACCACAAAAGTCATTCTCCAAAATATATGAGTCATGAATATGTAAGTTCAACCTGAAGATAAATGACAAAGATTTCCAGTCTTTTGGTTATTTAATTACATATGGTAACATATAGACTACTAACCAACTCGGTACGAGTGATTACAGTAAATATGCACTCGTAGAAATAATGTTCACTCACTCGCCAAGGCTCGTGACTGTGAACATTATTTCTACTCGTGAATATTTCCTGTAATCACTCGTACCTCGTTGGTTATTCTCTGCATATCGTCTTCTGACAATGAATATTTTCTCTGTCAATTTCTCCTTATACCCACGTTGTCAGGCATTCCTTAAATGTGACAGTCGCGTCTGATTCCCTACTTTAAATTTTAAGGCTTTCTTTCCGTTAAAATTCGTCTCATGATATTTTGCTATGTGAAGTAGTGGATTGATGTAATGCTCTTTCCAAACAAAAGCCTTATTTGTCTTGTCAATTTCAGTAGGTGTGCCTTCATTCAATGATCGAAGAGGTCTGTGGTTGTAGTCTCTTAAAAGATCAAGTAAAACCTCTCGATTGTAATAGGTCTGCTTGTCTATATCCCAGCGGTTATTCAAACCAGCTGACACTATTCTTTTCTGCTTGAACTTACACCTAAGAAGCCGTTGTAGGGAATATGTATCTTGAGAGGCGAGCCATTTCTTGCATTCATGTGGTGTAAGATGGCGTCCAATTTTCCTTCCTTTTTGATAATATGATACAGTTTACATGGACCCGAAAACGAGCCTGGATAGTTGGGATTGAAATTAATGCTGGACAAGTACTCTTTCCATCCGTCAGCAGGCATAGTTCAGGTACAAGTAAATAGAACACAAACCTAACTCAGCTTTTAAAGCACGCCTTTGACCTTTGCCCCAGTCAATACGGAATGTTTACACACTCGCCTTACCTTACGAGTATGTGACCTAATCAACACCACAAACTCGCTGGGCTCTGATCGACTACTGTTTCTTTTCACAAAGTCAACAACTATTCAGATCTTTTAAGACATGAAAAATCCGTATCTATTAATAGCCTAGTTATTGCACCACAATGATGTGTTTCTATAAATAACTCGGCTCCCTCTCTCGGTGGCGTTGAACCGGCGTTTTCTATTCATCATCTCTAACTATTACATTTGTCCCTTGCAAGCAAAATATTAGTTTAAAATGTAAATATCTAAGAAGTTCATTCCACCGAGAGCAATGCAGAATGCTGAAAACTAGTCATGTGAATTGAAACAACTATTTGTACATACTGAAAAACACCACAAAAGTCATTCTCCAAAATATATGAGTCATGAATATGTAAGTTCAACCTGAAGATAAATGACAAAGATTTCCAGTCTTTTGGTTATTTAATTACATATGGTAACATATAGACTACTAACCAACTCGGTACGAGTGATTACAGTAAATATGCACTCGTAGAAATAATGTTCACTCACTCGCCAAGGCTCGTGACTGTGAACATTATTTCTACTCGTGAATATTTCCTGTAATCACTCGTACCTCGTTGGTTATTCTCTGCATATCGTCTTCTGACAATGAATATTTTCTCTGTCAATTTCTCCTTATACCCACGTTGTCAGGCATTCCTTAAATGTGACAGTCGCGTCTGATTCCCTACTTTAAATTTTAAGGCTTTCTTTCCGTTAAAATTCGTCTCATGATATTTTGCTATGTGAAGTAGTGGATTGATGTAATGCTCTTTCCAAACAAAAGCCTTATTTGTCTTGTCAATTTCAGTAGGTGTGCCTTCATTCAATGATCGAAGAGGTCTGTGGTTGTAGTCTCTTAAAAGATCAAGTAAAACCTCTCGATTGTAATAGGTCTGCTTGTCTATATCCCAGCGGTTATTCAAACCAGCTGACACTATTCTTTTCTGCTTGAACTTACACCTAAGAAGCCGTTGTAGGGAATATGTATCTTGAGAGGCGAGCCATTTCTTGCATTCATGTGGTGTAAGATGGCGTCCAATTTTCCTTCCTTTTTGATAATATGATACAGTTTACATGGACCCGAAAACGAGCCTGGATAGTTGGGATTGAAATTAATGCTGGACAAGTACTCTTTCCATCCGTCAGCAGGCATAGTTCAGGTACAAGTAAATAGAACACAAACCTAACTCAGCTTTTAAAGCACGCCTTTGACCTTTGCCCCAGTCAATACGGAATGTTTACACACTCGCCTTACCTTACGAGTATGTGACCTAATCAACACCACAAACTCGCTGGGCTCTGATCGACTACTGTTTCTTTTCACAAAGTCAACAACTATTCAGATCTTTTAAGACATGAAAAATCCGTATCTATTAATAGCCTAGTTATTGCACCACAATGATGTGTTTCTATAAATAACTCGGCTCCCTCTCTCGGTGGCGTTGAACCGGCGTTTTCTATTCATCATCTCTAACTATTACATTTGTCCCTTGCAAGCAAAATATTAGTTTAAAATGTAAATATCTAAGAAGTTCATTCCACCGAGAGCAATGCAGAATGCTGAAAACTAGTCATGTGAATTGAAACAACTATTTGTACATACTGAAAAACACCACAAAAGTCATTCTCCAAAATATATGAGTCATGAATATGTAAGTTCAACCTGAAGATAAATGACAAAGATTTCCAGTCTTTTGGTTATTTAATTACATATGGTAACATATAGACTACTAACCAACTCGGTACGAGTGATTACAGTAAATATGCACTCGTAGAAATAATGTTCACTCACTCGCCAAGGCTCGTGACTGTGAACATTATTTCTACTCGTGAATATTTCCTGTAATCACTCGTACCTCGTTGGTTATTCTCTGCATATCGTCTTCTGACAATGAATATTTTCTCTGTCAATTTCTCCTTATACCCACGTTGTCAGGCATTCCTTAAATGTGACAGTCGCGTCTGATTCCCTACTTTAAATTTTAAGGCTTTCTTTCCGTTAAAATTCGTCTCATGATATTTTGCTATGTGAAGTAGTGGATTGATGTAATGCTCTTTCCAAACAAAAGCCTTATTTGTCTTGTCAATTTCAGTAGGTGTGCCTTCATTCAATGATCGAAGAGGTCTGTGGTTGTAGTCTCTTAAAAGATCAAGTAAAACCTCTCGATTGTAATAGGTCTGCTTGTCTATATCCCAGCGGTTATTCAAACCAGCTGACACTATTCTTTTCTGCTTGAACTTACACCTAAGAAGCCGTTGTAGGGAATATGTATCTTGAGAGGCGAGCCATTTCTTGCATTCATGTGGTGTAAGATGGCGTCCAATTTTCCTTCCTTTTTGATAATATGATACAGTTTACATGGACCCGAAAACGAGCCTGGATAGTTGGGATTGAAATTAATGCTGGACACGTACTCTTTCCATCCGTCAGCAGGCATGGTTCAGGTACAAGTGAATAGAACACAAACCTAACTCAGCTTTTAAAGCACGCCTTTGACCTTTGCCCCAGTCAATACGGGATGTTTACACACTCGCCTTACCTTACGAGTATGTGACCTAATCAACACCACAAACTCGCTGGGCTCTGATCGACTACTGTTTCTTTTCACAAAGTCAACAACTATTCAGATCTTTTAAGACATGAAAAATCCGTATCTATTAATAGCCTAGTTATTGCACCACAATGATGTGTTTCTATAAATAACTCGGCTCCCTCTCTCGGTGGCGTTGAACTGGCGTTTTCTATTCATCATTTGTCCCTTGCAAGCAAAATATTAGTTTAAAATGTAAATATCTAAGAAGTTCATTCCACCGAGAGCAATGCAGAATGCTGAAAACTAGTCATGTGAATTGAAACAACTATTTGATATTTTGCTATGTGAAGTAGTGGATTGATGTAATGCTCTTTCCAAACAAAAGCCTTATTTGTCTTGTCAATTTCAGTAGGTGTGCCTTCATTCAATGATCGAAGAGGTCTGTGGTTGTAGTCTCTTAAAAGATCAAGTAAAACCTCTCGATTGTAATAGGTCTGCTTGTCTATATCTCAGCGGTTATTCAAACCAGTGACACTATTCTTTTCTGCTTGAACTTACACCTAAGAAGATGTTGTAGGGAATATGTATCTTGAGAGGCGAGCCATTTCTTGCATTCATGTGGTGTAAGATGGCGTCCAATTTTCCTTCCTTTTTGATAATATGATACAGTTTACATGGACCCGAAAACGAGCCTGGATAGTTGGGATTGAAATTAATGCTGGACACGTACTCTTTCCATCCGTCAGCAGGCATGGTTCAGGTACAAGTGAATAGAACACAAACCTAACTCAGTTTTTAAAGCACGCCTTTGACCTTTGCCCCAGTCAATACGGGATGTTTACACACTCGCCTTACCTTACGAGTATGTGACCTAATCAACACCACAAACTCGCTGGGCTCTGATCGACTACTGTTTCTTTTCACAAAGTCAACAACAATTCAGATCTTTTAAGACATGAAAAATCCGTATCTATTAATAGCCTAGTTATTGCACCACAATGATGTGTTTCTATAAATAACTCGGCTCCCTCTCTCGGTGGCGTTGAACCGGCGTTTTCTATTCATTCATCATCCATCATTTGTCACTTGCAAGCAAAATATTAGTTTAAAATGTAAATATCTAAGAAGTTCATTCCACCGAGAGCAATGCAGAATGCTGAAAACTAGTCATGTGAATTGAAACAACTATTTGTACATACTGAAAAACACCACAAAAGTCATTCTCCAAAATATATGAGTCATGAACATGTAAGTTCAACCTGAAGATAAATGACAAAGATTTCCAGTCTTTTGGTTATTTAATTACATATGGTAACATATAGACTACTAACCAACTCGGCACGAGTGATTACAGTAAATATGCACTCGTAGAAATAATGTTCACTCACTCGCCAAGGCTCGTGACTGTGAACATTATTTCTACTCGTGAATATTTCCTGTAATCACTCGTACCCATCCTCGATAATCCAGCGCTTTCGTTCCGATTAATCTACACTACCAAGTAGTGTAGATTAATCGGAACGAAAGCGCTGGATTATCGAGGATGACTCGTACCTCGTTGGTTATTCTCTGCATATCGTCTTCTGACAATAAATATTTTCTCTGTCAATTTCTCCTTATACCCACGTTGTCAGGCATTCCTTAAATGTGACAGTCGCATCTGATTCCCTACTTTAAATTTGAAGGCTTTTTTTCCGTTAAAATTCGTCTCATGATATTTTGCTATGTGAAGTAGTGGATTGATGTAATGCTCTTTCCAAACAAAAGCCTTATTTGTCTTGTCAATTTCAGTAGGTGTGCCTTCATTCAATGATCGAAGAGGTCTGTGGTTGTAGTCTCTTAAAAGATCAAGTAAAACCTCTCGATTGTAATAGGTCTGCTTGTCTATATCCCAGCGGTTATTCAAACCAGCTGACACTATTCTTTTCTGCTTGAACTTACACCTAAGAAGCCGTTGTAGGGAATATGTATCTTGAGAGGCGAGCCATTTCTTGCATTCATGTGGTGTAAGATGGCGTCCAATTTTCCTTCCTTTTTGATAATATGATACAGTTTACATGGACCCGAAAACGAGCCTGGATAGTTGGGATTGAAATTAATGCTGGACACGTACTCTTTCCATCCGTCAGCAGGCATGGTTCAGGTACAAGTGAATAGAACACAAACCTAACTCAGCTTTTAAAGCATGCCTTTGACCTTTGCCCCAGTCAATACGGGATGTTTACACACTCGCCTTACCTTACGAGTATGTGACCTAATCAACACCACAAACTCGCTGGGCTCTGATCGACTACTGTTTCTTTTCACAAAGTCAACAACTATTCAGATCTTTTAAGACATGAAAAATCCGTATCTATTAATAGCCTACTTATTGCACCACAATGATGTGTTTCTATAAATAACTCGGCTCCCTCTCTCGGTGGCGTTGAACCGGCGTTTTCTATTAATCTCCTGCCAGCTTGTTTAGATTAACTTGACATCAAGGTAAATTGTGACCCAAGGGTTGCGACTTTCGGACCTTTCCTAATTGTTCAGTTCGCAGGGATGTCAAGAAACTTTATCTTAATGTTAAGGGATCTAATTAAGGGACAGAGTAGTGAAATTTCCTGTAGTGTGGCAGTTCCCACGGAGGACTCACACTGCATGGACACACTAGGGTAAGCCTGAATTTTTCTTTACCCTAGGCGTGTACTTTTATAAAATATTCTTAAATTGAATAAGCATTTAAATCATATTTGATTATGTGGTTTATTGCTCAATGATATCTAGGTACGGGTTAGCTGCTGCTATAGTTGTTTGAGTTAAGTTTGTTACCTTTCATTAGGTACTTACTTGTAAAGGGGATGGTTCCTTTTATTAGGTTCATCTCTTTAGATTTACAGTGTCATTTATCATAAGTATATTTGCTTGTGTCTTTAAACTGATAATATCTTAATAAATAGTTAAACTTACAACTCTGTTGTATGTTCTCTTGCCATTTTGATATCCCTATTTTACATAATATATTTTATCTTCCTGTTATGGTGACTAATAATACTTGCTAATACCAAATCATAGGTTTAGTCAATCATACCACTGACAGCACCGTGACAGGAAAAGATAAATTGGGGGCTCGTCCGGGATAATTTTAATTGGTGCTTTCGTTAGAGTCAGATTCGGGATAGAATAACTTAGGTAATTTACCGTACTATTCTTGTTTTGGTACCACTTTTGAAAAATTGTTTACTTGAGTCAAAATGGCGGATGCTAATAAGCCAACCTTATCGTTTCTCAAAAAAGCAAATAAAGAAGAACTATGTAAGATTGCACAAGCCAATGACATATCAATAGAGCAGCTTAAAACTGTGAGAGATATAAGAGACCTTTTGACAGACACTATGTTTGGTGGGTCAGCCGAGGAAAATGATAGTGTCAGTAGTGACCCCTTGCCTTCATCAGCCAGTAATTTTAGTTTTGATCAAACTGTACAGTTAAAGAAACTTGAGATGGAAGAGAAGGAAAGAGAGTTTGAGCGTGAAAGAGTAAGAATGGATCATGAGATAAGGCTGAAGGAGTTAGAATTGAGAAATAGGGATAGCACAGTACATACTTCTGTTTCCTCGCATGGTTTCAAAATAAACGACTGCTATAGATCAGTTCCAAACTTTGATGAGTCAGAGGTTGATAGATTCTTTCAACAATTTGAACGGGTAGCAGTAGAACTAGAGTGGCCGAAAGAATATTGGCATATTTTGGTTCAAAGCAAGCTCAAGGGGAAGGCTAGTCAGGCTTATAATTCACTTGAGGATGAACAGGCTAAGAATTATGATCATGTGAAGTCTGCTATCTTGAGGGCTTATCAATTAACAAGTGAAGCTTACCGCCAACAGTTTAGAAATCTCAAAAAAGGGGAATCTGAAACTTATTGTGAGTTTGTTTTCAAGAAAGAGAGTTTATTTGACAAGTGGATTCGGGCTGAAGAAATAGGAGGTAGCTATGAACGTTTGAGGGAGTTGTTAGTTCTTGAAGAAGTCAAGGGGTGTATGGCATCAGGTTTGAGGATTCATATCGATGATCAAAAGATTAAGACCTTGCATGAGGCATCTGTTGCAGCTGATAATTACATGCTCATTCACAAGGCTCAAAATTATCAGACTCGTACCTCCCTTCAAGATAATAAGGCTCCTTATTCAAAATCTTGGGGTTCACAGAAGTCAGCATCTCAGGGATATCCTGGCAGTAAGACTGGCCACAATGTTATGAAGTCAAACACTGAGAAGCAATCTACTTCCGGTGATGAAAATTCCGGTAAACCTCAGTGTGGATACTGTGGCATGACTAACCATGTCATTGCTGATTGTTTTAAACGGAAGCGTGACAATCAAAAGGTTGTTGGATTTGTCAGCCGTTCAGTTTCTGTTGAATATGTGGCACCCCCACAACAGTTGGGTAAAGGCTACAGGTATGTCTCTGAGGGAACAATTTCCGGTGTGAAGGAAGGAAGTCCTCAGAAGGTAGTCTCGATATTTAGAGACACAGGTGCTTGGCAAAGCCTAATGGTTGCCAGTGCTATACCTAACTGCGAGCACTCTGCTACTGGACAGAGTGTTGTGATTGAAATGGTTGGGAAAGTATACCGAACTGTTCCCTTGCACAAATTTAGGATTTCTTCTGAGTTTGTCTCAGGTGAGGTCCTGATTGGTTTCATAGATGAGCTACCAATAAAAGGTATTGACATACTTCTTGGGAATGACCTTACTGACAGATGTTGTCAGCAGAGGTGTAGGAAGGTACTTCAAGTGGTTGACACGCCAGTTGAATGTGCAGATGAAGGTACTTTTCCAGCTTGTGTGACTACAATCAAGGCTAATTTTGACAAGAAGGCAAAGATTAGGGAATTTCAACCAGGTGATAAGGTGCTTATGTACTTACCTATTCCTAGGTCATCATTGAGCAATAAATATTTTGGCCCATATACTGTAAATCGCAGAGTAAGTGAAACAGGTTATGTCATTAACACGCCAGATAGGGGAAGGAAGACCAGGTTTTGCCATGTTAATTTGCTTCACTCTTCCCTGATGCGCCAAGGGTGACGAATGTGATGGTTCATGACGTCGATGTACAAGGAGCGGCACCTGTCAAGCAGCATCCATACCGTCTAAATCCGCAGAAAAGAAGTTACCTGAAGTCCGAGATCGACTACATGCTAGAGCATAACATCATTGAACCCTCTTTCAGTGATTGGAGTTCTCCGTGTGTGATGGTTCCAAAGCCTGGGAACAAGTTCCGTGTATGTGCAGACCTGAGAAAGGTGAATCAATTTGTGAAAGCTGATTCTCACCCTCTTCCAAGAATTGAAGACTGCATTGATAGTGTAGGACAGGCGAAATATATCTCAAAGTTGGATTTACTCAAGGGCTACTATCAGATTCCATTGTCTGACCAAGCCAAAAGAATCTTGGCCATTGTCACTCCTGATGGACTCTACCAGTACCGTGTTATGCCTTTTGGACTGAAGACTGCACCGGCTGCGTTTCAGAGAATGATGAACTATGTGTTGGCAAACATCTCAGGTGTTGAAGTTTACATTGATGATGTTGTCATAGGCAGTAGCACCTGGGAAGACCATGTTGCAACGCTAAGGCAGGTCTTCACTCGATTAAATGAAGCCAACTTGACAGTGAACTTAGCAAAATGTGAATTTGGACAGGCCAAAGTCACCTACCTTGGCCATGTTGTTGGACTGGGAAAAGTCGCTCCCATAACAGCAAAAGTGGACAGCATCTTGAAGTTTCCACAACCGAAGACAAGAAGAGAAATTCGTCGTTTCCTGGGCATGACTGGTTACTATCGGCGGTTCTGTCCTAATTTTGTTGGCGTGGCTGCTCCAATAACTGCTTTACTCAGGAAGGGAGTGAAGTATGTGTGGTCCACTGAATGTGAGCATTCATTCCAGTTGTTGAAGAAGATGTTGTGTTCATCTCCAGTGTTAGCTGCACCCAAGTTTTCAAGTCCTTTTAAGCTGGCAATTGATGCTAGTGCCGTAGGAATTGGGGCAGTGTTGTTTCAAGAAGATGAGCATGGGGTTGATCATCCAGTGAGCTTCTTCTCAAAGAAGTTCAACCGCCATCAGGCAAACTACTCGACAGTCGAGAAGGAAGCTTTAGGGATGATCCTGTCACTGAAGCATTATGACATATACCTTAAGTCAGCAGCACATCAAGTTACTGTCTTTACAGATCATAATCCGTTGACCTTTATCCACAGGATGAAGAACTCTAACCAGCGTGTACTCCGTTGGAGCCTTTTGCTGCAGGAGTTCCCTATAAGCATCAAGCACATTAAGGGAACAAGCAACGTCATCGCTGATGCCCTTTCAAGAGCACGAACTGTTACTTCAACAATGCAATACTTCATTCATTGTGCTGCTGTACCATATTGAGGAGCTTTGAACTCTGATCTTGTAGTTAGAGCTTGTTATTTCAAAGTAGATTGATAGAAAATTTTCATACATATTATGCATGCCAAATTTTCTAATTTTAAGGGGGGGTGTGTGACGATGCTCAGTTTAGAGCTTAATAATATATCATGTAACTAAATCCTTGTTAACTCCTGATAACATTCTAAACTGTCAGGAGTTGTTTCTCTCCTGCCAGCTTGTTTAGCTTAACTTGACATCACTGTAAATTGTGACCCAAGGGTTGCGACTTTCGGACCTTTCCTAATTGTTCAGTTCGCAGGGATGTCAAGAAACTTTATCTTAATGTTAAGGGATCTAATTAAGGGACAGAGTAGTGAAATTTCCTGTAGTGTGGCAGTTCCCACGGAGGACTCACACTGCACGGACACACTAGGGTAAGCCTGAATTTTTCTTTACCCTAGGCGTGTACTTTTATAAAATATTCTTAAATTGAATAAGCATTTAAATCATATTTGATTATGTGGTTTATTGCTCAATGATATCTAGGTACGGGTTAGCTGCTGCTATAGTTGTTTGAGTTAAGTTTGTTACCTTTCATTAGGTACTTACTTGTAAAGGGGATGGTTCCTTTTATTAGGTTCATCTCTTTAGATTTACAGTGTCATTTATCATAAGTATATCATCATCTCTAACTATTACATTTGTCCCTTGCAAGCAAAATATTAGTTTAAAATGTAAATATCTAAGAAGTTCATTCCACCGAGAGCAATGCAGAATGCTGAAAACTAGTCATGTGAATTGAAACAACTATTTGTACATACTGAAAAACACCACAAAAGTCATTCTCCAAAATATATGAGTCATGAATATGTAAGTTCAACCTGAAGATAAATGACAAAGATTTCCAGTCTTTTGGTTATTTAATTACATATGGTAACATATAGACTACTAACCAACTCGGTACGAGTGATTACAGTAAATATGCACTCGTAGAAATAATGTTCACTCACTCGCCAAGGCTCGTGACTGTGAACATTATTTCTACTCGTGAATATTTCCTGTAATCACTCGTACCTCGTTGGTTATTCTCTGCATATCGTCTTCTGACAATGAATATTTTCTCTGTCAATTTCTCCTTATACCCACGTTGTCAGGCATTCCTTAAATGTGACAGTCGCGTCTGATTCCCTACTTTAAATTTTAAGGCTTTCTTTCCGTTAAAATTCGTCTCATGATATTTTGCTATGTGAAGTAGTGGATTGATGTAATGCTCTTTCCAAACAAAAGCCTTATTTGTCTTGTCAATTTCAGTAGGTGTGCCTTCATTCAATGATCGAAGAGGTCTGTGGTTGTAGTCTCTTAAAAGATCAAGTAAAACCTCTCGATTGTAATAGGTCTGCTTGTCTATATCCCAGCGGTTATTCAAACCAGCTGACACTATTCTTTTCTGCTTGAACTTACACCTAAGAAGCCGTTGTAGG
Source organism: Phorcus lineatus (assembly GCA_921293015.1). Lineage (NCBI taxonomy): Eukaryota > Metazoa > Mollusca > Gastropoda > Trochida > Trochidae > Phorcus > Phorcus lineatus. Next base: position 4,051,777 of record OV121081.1, on the reverse strand, counting down.
GAATATGTATCTTGAGAGGCGAGCCATTTCTTGCATTCATGTGGTGTAAGATGGTGTCCAATTTTCCTTCCTTTTTGATAATATGATACAGTTTACATGGACCCGAAAACGAGCCTGGATAGTTGGGATTGAAATTAATGCTGGACACGTACTCTTTCCATCCGTCAGCAAGCATGGTTCAGGTACAAGTGAATAGAACACAAACCTAACTCAGCTTTTAAAGCACGCCTTTGACCTTTGCCCCAGTCAATACGGGATGTTTACACACTCGCCTTACCTTACGAGTATGTGACCTAATCAACACCACAAACTCGCTGGGCTCTGATCGACTACTGTTTCTTTTCACAAAGTCAACAACTATTCAGATCTTTTAAGACATGAAAAATCCGTATCTATTAATAGCCTAGTTATTGCACCACAATGATGTGTTTCTATAAATAACTCGGCTCCCTCTCTCGGCGGCGTTGAACCGGCGTTTTCTATTGACCTTTGCCCCAGTCAATACGGGATGTTTACACACTCGCCTTACCTTACGAGTATGTGACCTAATCAACACCACAAACTCGCTGGGCTCTGATCGACTACTGTTTCTTTTCACAAAGTCAACAACTATTCAGATCTTTTAAGACATGAAAAATCCGTATCTATTAATAGCCTAGTTATTGCACCACAATGATGTGTTGGTTGACTGCTTGGAGATTCTTGTCGTCCAGGGCACTCACTCCCTTGCCTATCTGTCTGTTGAAACAGCCTAGTGACGCATACACGGATTCAGTCGAAGGTCCTCTCCAAGTAGATATTTAACACTATTTGTTGGATCATTCCCACCTCTCTGTCTCTCTCACGAACTGGTCATTTTGTTACAAGGCCAAACTTATATTCAATGTTTGATATAAACTTAATCTGATTCCCTCGTTATATAATTTTCCTCCTCTCGTATGGATACCTCTCAAAATGAATTTGGACTCAACTTTTTCCAAAATTGGCGAGCCACTCATACCAGGGTAGGTTTTTTCTTTGTACGTAAATAAGTTGTGTTCTTCAACCTTGAACGTTTTCAGTTTCACGTCCCATTGTGAATAGTTTGGCCATCCTGGATTGCCTGGGTGGTTGTATTCTGGATACCCGACAATAATGATATCACCATCATTATATGGCATTTGTTTCTTGAAGTCAGGATAGACTTTGAAATCTGGAATATCAGTCTCCAGTAAACGTATAAAAGCAATGTCCTCGCTTTTCTCAACTTCCACTTCACTTAAACAAGCATACATTATGAAATCTTCAAATGACTTATGAACTGGAGGAAAGGAGCTTTTTATCATCCCATTTATCGCAAAATATATATCAACAGAGTCCATACCATGGAGATTGTGAGCAGCTGTCAATATGTATTTTCGACCAGCCCTTGTTCTTACTAGAACACCAGTGCCGGTTGTACCATTGTTAAATATAAGTCAGGCCACATAACAATTTGGCTTACACGTTGAATTTTTTACACGTCGCAGCCTTCCTTCCATGGTGTATGAGCTTTTCTTAATGACAAGATGTAGAGGATAATTCGTCCACCCTGATCTTTTCACTGACAGAGAAGTTCTTAGTGCTTGAAATCTGTTAGATGGTATCCGTTAATATCAATGCAAAAGATCCTCACTAATAGTTGAAATAGGCAACTCGTTATTGGCCTACCTTCACTTTCAGTGCAAAATTATCCTCTCTAATAGTTACAATGATCATCAGTTTCATATGCGATTTTTTGGCCGTACTCATAACATATTGAAAACATATCCTCTCAAATAGTCAAAATGTGTAGTCCTATGATTAAGACGTTAAAGTGAGATTTTAAGCACGTATCTTTTGCCTTTTAGAAGAAGACTAGACAAGCCCTCTATAAACATGAATACCTGTGATGTATTTCGGCATCTAAGAAAGAAAAATAACTTTCGCTCTGGCTTTCCATCCCTGCTGTAGGGATCAGCCGCAGAGTCAGGCTAAAACCATCGCCCTTGATCAATACTATATAGGAATTTAACCTTTTCGCCGACTATACTGTATAACCTTCCGATACCACTATCAACACTTCTTAAAAGAACACAAAATGTGACTCGTATATTTCTTCATTGAGATGAATTTATTATAAACGTAGCTCTAAAATTAAACTCTACAAAATGGCGGACATCATGGGAATTAGGCACATTTGAAGCTGATTATATTGACCTGGGTTGCGGTTGTGTTTCTACTTTGTGCTACCATAAGTGGCCAATAGGACTTAGCACAGTGGGACATCATGTCGTCTTAAAAGGTAAAAGATAGTTGAGGTTGTCTCGTTTCAGACTGACTGTAACGGCAATTGTCTAATAGCAAGTGGCTGTTGGATGATATTGAAAGGAGTCTAAATATTTTGCAATGATTCATTCCCAGCCTTATTTGTGTGGCACAGATTTCACATCTAAATTTTGCCAAAAGTTATAAGTTTTTGAATGAAGTTCCTGAGCACGTCCTTGCTGAAATTAAAATTGACTTTCTTTATGGAACTTTCAACACCCTTTTTGCATTAGTACCTCAGCGAAGCTCAAAGAACTTGCTCAAATAACATGTTCCGCAGTCGTTGTGATCTCCTCTGTCAACGAATAATCTGTTGAAGAGCTGTTGCTGATGGGAATGTTGCAGGATTGATTCAGTTTATTTGGTTGACTGCTTGGAGATTCTTGTCGTCCAGGGCACTCACTCCTTTGCCTATCTGTCTGTTGAAAAAGCCTAGTGACGCATACACGGATTCAGTCGAAGGTCCTCTCCAAGTAGATATTTAACACTATTTGTTGGATCATTCCCACCTCTCTGTCTCTCTCACGAACTGGTCATTTTGTTACAAGGCCAAACTTATATTCAATGTTTGATATAAACTTAATCTGATTCCCTCGTTATATAATTTTCCTCCTCTCGTATGGATACCTCTCAAAATGAATTTGGACTCAACTTTTTCCAAAATTGGCGAGCCACTCATACCAGGGTAGGTTTTTTCTTTGTACGTAAATAAGTTGTGTTCTTCAAACTTGAACGTTTTCAGTTTCACGTCCCATTGTGAATAGTTTGGCCATCCTGGATTGCCTGGGTGGTTGTATTCTGGATATCCGACAATAATGATATCACCATCATTATATGGCATTTGTTTCTTGAAGTCAGGATAGACTTTGAAATCTGGAATATCAGTCTCCAGTAAACGTATAAAAGCAATGTCCTCGCTTTTCTCAACTTTCACTTCACTTAAACAAGCATACATTATGAAATCTTCAAATGACTTATGAACTGGAGGAAAGGAGCTTTTTATCATCCCATTTATCGCAAAATATATATCAACAGAGTCCATACCATGGAGATTGTGAGCAGCTGTCAATATGTATTTTCGACCAGCCCTTGTTCTTACTAGAACACCAGTGCCGGTTGTACCATTGTTAAATATAAGTCAGGCCACATAACAATTTGGCTTACACGTTGAATTTTTTACACGTCGCAGCCTTCCTTCCATGGTGTATGAGCTTTTCTTAATGACAAGATGTAGAGGATAATTCGTCCACCCTGATCTTTTCACTGACAGAGAAGTTCTTAGTGCTTGAAATCTGTTAGATGGTATCCGTTAATATCAATGCAAAAGATCCTCACTAATAGTTGAAATAGGCAACTCGTTATTGGCTTACCTTCACTTTCAGTGCAAAATTATCCTCTCTAATAGTTACAATGATCATCAGTTTCATATGCGATTTTTTGGCCGTACTCATAACATATTGAAAACATATCCTCTCAAATAGTCAAAATGTGTAGTCCTATGATTAAGACGTTAAAGTGAGATTTTAAGCACGTATCTTTTGCCTTTTTGAAGAAGACTAGACAAGCCCTCTATAAACATGAATACCTGTGATGTATTTCGGCATCTAAGAAAGAAAAATAACTTTCGCTCTGGCTTTCCATCCCTGTCGTAGGGATCAGCCGCAGAGTCAGGCTAAAACCATCGCCCTTGATCAATACTATATAGGAATTTAACCTTTTCGCCGACTATACTGTATAACCTTCCGATACTACTATCAACACTTCTTAAAAGAACACAAAATGTGACTCGTATATTTCTTCATTGAGATGAATTTATTATAAACGTAGCTCTAAAATTAAACTCTACAAAATGGCTGACATCATGGGAATTAGGCACATTTGAAGCTGATTATATTGACCTGGGTTGCGGTTGTGTTTCTACTTTGTGCTACCACAAGTGGCCAATAGGACTTAGCACAGTGGGACATCATGTCGTCTTAAAAGGTAAAAGATAGTTGAGGTTGTCTCGTTTCAGACTGACTGTAACGGCAATTGTCTAATAGCAAGTGGCTATTGGATGATATTGAAAGGAGTGCGGGTCTAAATATTTTGCAATGATTCATTCCCAGACTTGTTATTGGCCTACCTTCACTTTCAGTGCAAAAATATCGTCTCTAATAGTTACAATGATCCTCAGTATCGCATGTAAATGTTTTTGCTGTTCTCATGTCGTACTAAAACTAATTCCCTCAAAAAGTAAAAATTCGAAGTCTTAAACTTAACTTGAATGAGATGATATACTTTTCCGTTATAGTGTAGCGTATCGTTGAATGGACATTGTTATTTAATCGCAAGTATACATCTTGACCACTGGTCAAAACTACTAATTTACATGCCTCATATGTAGGGTGAACTATCTTTGTATAGACATTTGGAATTCAATGGACAGCTCACCCTTGACCAGTGATCAGAATTGATTATTCATTTTCCTTGAATAGATCTCGTCGAGACGGTTGAAAATCAAAATAATAATTTATTTTTCAGATATTAAATGTGCTCTGTTATTGGATATGTCCTTTTGAGTCAATGATCAGGACACCCATGTCCAGTGATCAAAACTGATGTTTCATAAATCCGACATAGAGAGGGACCAATCATTTGATATAACTTCTCGCGACGATTGTAAACGGATGGTCAGTAAAAGGGCCTGATAACTATGGTTTCCAATTTAAAGTGTGACTTATCGTTGGATAGATCTCTTAGAGAAGGTTGCAAATTTGATAATATTATGACAGGATTGCCAACCGGTTATTCAAACCAGCTGACACTATTCTTTTCTGCTTGAACTTGCACCGAAGAAGCCGTTGTAGGGAATATGTATCTTTAGAGGCGAGCCATTTCTTGCATTCATGTGGCGTAAGATGATGTCCAATTTTCTTTCCTCGGCGTTTTCTATTCATCATCATCATCTCTAACTATTACATTTGTCCCTTGCAAACAAAATATTAGTTTAAAATGTAAATATCTAAGAAGTTCATTCCACCGAGAGCAATGCAGAATGCTGAAAACTAGTCATGTGAATTGAAACAACTATTTGTACATACTGAAAAACACCACAAAAGTCATTCTCCAAAATATATGAGTCATGAATATGTAAGTTCAACCTGAAGATAAATGACAAAGATTTCCAGTCTTTTGGTTGTTTAATTACATATGGTAACATATAGACTACTAACCAACTCGGTACGAGTGATTACAGTAAATATGCACTCGTAGAAATAATGTTCACTCACTCGCCAAGGCTCGTGACTGTGAACATTATTTCTACTCGTGAATATTTCCTGTAATCACTCGTACCTCGTTGGTTCCTCTCTGCATATCGTCTTCTGACAATGAATATTTTCTCTGTCAATTTCTCCTTATACCCACGTTGCCAGGCATTCCTTAAATGTGACAGTCGCGTCTGATTCCCTACTTTAAATTTTAAGGCTTTCTTTCCGTTAAAATTCGTCTCATGATATTTTGCTATGTGAAGTAGTGGATTGATGTAATGCTCTTTCCAAACAAAAGCCTTATTTGTCTTGTCAATTTCAGTAGGTGTGCCTTCATTCAATGATCGAAGAGGTCCGTGGTTGTATTCTCTTAAAACATCAAGTAAAACATCTTGATTGTAATAGGTCTGCTTGTCTATATCCCAGCGGTTATTCAAACCAGCTTACACTATTCTTTTCTGCTTGAACTTGCACCTAAGAAGCCGTTGTAGGGAATATGTATCTTGAGAGGCGAGCCATTTCTTGCATTCATGTGGCGTAAGATGATGTCCAAAATATTTGTAAAAAATAAACATGAATTGCGCTTATGGCGCTTGGTCATGAATGTTGTTCTTACTGTTGCATCCATTTTATGGTTGGATACATTCCATCCTTAGACATGAGCGCTCCCGGCGATGTTTCAAAAGCGTAAAAGACACTTTCCTGACGCTATTTAATTTGGATAAAAAGGGATTTTGATGAATTAAGTGATATCATATTATTAAATGTCTTTGATCAAAATAGCAAATGGACGAATAAAATAGGTTACATGGTATAATCAGCCCTCTACCATAACCCCCCCCCCCCCCCCCCCCCCACACCGACTTTGATAGGAACTATTAACTTTTATGAAAGTGTATGAAATTACTTAGGTGAAGAACATGACTTTATTTAAAAATTGAATGTGATGAAAATAACTGAAGACAAAGATGACTTATAAGAAAATAAGGAAAAAAGCCTATTGCAATATCAACAATGGACGGCTCTATCGTGGCTAACGATAGAGCCGTCCATTGTTGATATTGCAATAGGCTTTTTTGTGAAAAGGGATTTTGAGAAGATGACCTGTTTGTGAATTTTGTTTTGTATTTGATTTAAGACATCAGTTGCATTGTCCCCTTACCGTAAAAGTGAAAACTGTGTTTTGAATAGAAGTATAAACATTTTGAAACATGATGTCCGGTTTATTTTGTATGATCACAGGAGATTGCGACCTCGTTGACACGAACAATTCCAAACTAATAACTTCAGTTCATACATACTGAGATGTCTTTCTGTAAGTGAACTGCTATTACATGTCCATAATTTTTCTGTAGACATTTAACATCGGTAATAAAAATATCTTTTCTTTGATTTTGAGAGCCAACTTTAGATTACAACAATTTATGACATTTTAAATTATTTCATAAATAGATAAATGCAACCACTTTGCTTTATGTATAATAATATTCATAAACCATGTGATCTTTTTAAGTATGAGAGCCAACACTAGATCATATTACCTTATGAAATTTCAAATTATGTCTTGGATAGATAATACAAGCACTTTGATGTATATATAATGATAATAATATTCTCTAACCATGTGATTGACATGAAACAAAAAGGCGAAAACTGTTTACATTTATTACAAAACAGAATCTGTACAAAGAGCTATATCTTCATGATCCATTTGATCGTGATATGTACATCATATAGTGGCTGCAACATAATTAAGGTGAGTGCAATAAAGCAACAAATACATATTCCATTGCAGAGAGTGAAGTATAAATAAGGACATGCAGAAAGAGAATCATGACAAGCAAAACTCTGAGTTCTTATTGAAGAGTATTTTCGTATTTCATAAATAAGAATTACAACACGATGAAATGTGTCCAATAAAGTGAGGTTCTTCCTTCGGCCTTCTGTATAACTTATAAGTATCTGACATATAAGGTGCGATGGTGCAATTGTTTGAATTGTCTAATGGAGGTTCAAAACGACATAGTAATGATCCTGATGCAAAACTAACTGTACGTATGGCTTCTGTCAGCTGACAAGATTATATTATCATAGACTTGAACATAGACGATAGTTACGGCCCTTTGCCATATTTTCAGGGTTTTTTTTGACAGTACTAAGGTGTCTGCTTTGATATTTATTAGATAAAGTTTGTACGTTTTGGCAACTGAGGAGAAACAACAGTACAGTACAGGAGCTTGGACGAACAAGTCGGTAGAAAAATGGCAGTCTCAATGTCTCAAAGATATTTATCTACAATTAGTGATCAAACTATTATGTCAATGTGCCGTTATAGCTAGTCCAAGGGGAAAGCCTATCCTTACAATCTGAGTTGTAGGAGAAAGCCGCGAATTTGCTACCTGGGACCATTTACACAGGGCCATTAGGTGATAGAGGACTGAGAGGATCGTTACCTAATGTCATAACTATGGGTTAAAGGTGCCCTTAGCACTAATTAAGGGTGTTTTCTGGAGTAAGGATCAAATCAGTAGTGGTCACTGTCGTAAAGATTGTCTTCGTTGAAGGCTCTGTTGTGTTGCTCTTTCGATTGTTTCCGGTCATTCTCAGCATCTGATTGTCCATTTCCGGTTTCCTCCGACTGTTGTCGCCTGTGCTTCTTCTTCTTCTTCTTTTTGTGCTTCCTGTCCTTCTTTTGACCCCCGTCGGCGTCTTCTGGTGGGAGGGAGGGAAGGTGGTGGCCAAGGGGAATCTGGGTTCGAGTCTCATCGACTTCAGTGAATTCATTGTTGCTCCGTTTGGTTGGGGAAAAGTTTGAGGGTTGAACATGGACTGTTTGCAGTTGATGAGATTCCTTGGTTGTGTTGTTTACATTGCTTCCTCTGAAAATATGGAACAGTTTCTAAAGGATTTTAGAATAATCATTCATTGTTTCTGAACATTGCCAGTGATTAATAACCTATCGTGTTCTATTCAAATAAACTATGAAACATCCACTCCAAGTGAATCAATATGTTATCCAATATAATGCAAGTAACAAAATGAGTGATTTCCATGTAAAGTTAGCTTTGAAATAGGCGTGAAATATGCATATCAAATGGTATTTGCAAAATACAAGTTTGAAGCGTTATATGTGCATCTACCAACATCTTATTATTTCTTTATAACATTTAAAGCATGAATTAATTTACCTTGGCAAACTTCAGAAACATATATTGTTATATGTGTATTCTATCACTAACCACACCAAAATAAATCAATAACACGTGCGTTGCAACACGAAATCACTAGTATACATGGGTCGACGTTTGGTTAGTATTTCCTCGGCAAAGTTAAGGATATTTTTTGACGTTAGTAAATTGTGCATTACCTGAGTAAACATATATTCATTTATATAATGGGTAATAATAGGCCGCTATTACCAAACAAAGGGTGCATATCGTATCTTCATGTATTCATGCAAAATGCGCTGTCACTTACCCTGGTTCAAATACGGTTAATGACTACAAGCGAACAGTCAGTGTTTAGGTCAATGATTATTAATCATAAGACAACTGTCATAAAAGCAATTTAGAAGTTGGTAAATGGTCAAGGACGACAAGAATATTGATGGTCAACTTCTTTATCATAACAGCATTGTGGTTTATCAATACATTTTGTATATCACTGACATGCTCGACAAAAGGTAACGGAATCTATACCAAAAAGACACTATTGTAAAAAAAGTAAGAAACTGATCGCACATAATTTAATCAATGTCTTCTTAATTATTAAGTCAAACGTATATATAAAATTTACTTGCAAACTTAAGCCCTGATCCATGTAATGTAAGGTATTTAAATCAAACCATTTGACAGCATGTGCTGTTGCTTTAGAGAGTCTTTTAGAAACAGAATGCATTGAAAATTGACAAATTCTAAGGTATGTCCTCGACATTACATTCAATTGCGTTTAGTAACTTACATTCAACAAAGTCATTTAGCAATATACATTACACAACGTCATATACACATATGCGAAATGAGTTAGAAGGTATACAATATGTAGTAGAATACATATACACATACACATGTATAAAAACCTGTGCATGTACGTATCCCATCTCAATGTATTAATACACTACCAACTACAGACAGACAGACAGACAGGACATGCGTGTTAGAGTGCACTCACTTCAAGTTGTGATGAGTGTTGACGTTTTTACCCATGGCGCCCTGGTTTGTGTGGCTGGGAGTCACTTTGGACGAGTTGATCTCTTGCTTCTTGCGGTGGCGGCGGGACTTGCGCTTACTGTGGAAAAGGTTTGTTTTAGATATTATTCTAAGGGTCACTGTCATCTTTACGGTAAAATTTTCCTAAATTTTTATTATTATTTAACTTTATGTTAAGCTGTTCAAAAATTATCATAATACAAGCCTGATTATCTAAACCTCCTCGAAACAAGAACATTATTCATACACTTTCATATTTGGCGTTGCAATATATATATACTATGCAAAACATGTTGATGCTTTGCTGGTTTGAGGCTACAATTGTCCATCAATCCGTGATTAGAACTTGATTGTTTGAGGGGCCTTAAGAAGTAAGTGATAAAAGGTTTGAATAAGATTTTATGAATAGTTGATTTGATAGTTCTTAGATGTGTTATGGGCGACACTTTGGAAGAGGTTAATGCCCTTATGAAGCAGTGATACAGCGCAGAGTAATATGACAGGTGTAAAAACATGATTAAGAGTAACCGTATATGAAAAGGACTAACAGCGTCATGAGGTGTGCAAGAGTAATGTAAAATCAAGAGATTCATCGATAGAAATGAGTGCAACAAGTTGAGGTGACTTAGGGTCTAATCCCGCTTTCAAGAGTATTTCACTGATATCACAGCTGCTACTATTATATGGAGAAAACCCGCAACCTTATTGTGGCTATGCCTTGCGGTGTTACCTGCGAGCGCCAGAGGAAACTAGCGAACCATTGGTCTACTGCGCTGGAATTCAGTGTAACATTACTGCCAAACCTTACTGCGTGTAGAACATTTCTCTACTGCAAAGTTGCCGAATCCCTCGCGGGATTAGCGAGTGTAACGGATGGTCAAACATACTGTTCTGAATGCTTGACAACGTTTAGGACACAATAAGGAACATTCATTAAGGATGACCATCCATAAAAGTACATTGTCATCACAACCTTGAACTTACTTCCAGAAGTGCAGCCCGATGGCGAGGACGATGACAGCGATGAGGACGACGAAGGCGATGGGTATGATGACCTGGTTGGCGACGTTGTCGGGCGGGATGCCGTAGTATTCATCGTTGATGTACGTCACGTAGGCGCCCACGATGTGTTCGATATCAACCCGAATGTTTGTTATCATTGCTGCAACAGGGGATAATAAATTCCAATTGGAAGTATATCTTAAAATTATGCCACAACATCTCACTTGGCAGCGTATGTTTTATCTAGTAATTTTGGCTTAAGATGACATTCGTTCATGTGAGAGAACGACAGCATTTGCTTACAACAAATGTTGATGTAGATTTTTTCTGATAGTCTTACCTCTTTCGAATAAAATTTTGTTTCTAAACTTAAAATAACGTTCAATTAAGTGACATTACTTATTTGTATGACAAGTCGTCTTTGTTCCTAGATAACGATTTTTGGCTTTACTGACATTTACTCGTACTGCTGCTGTTACTATAGCTAGAATTCCATTCTCTTCTCACAAATTATAATTCATACCAATAATTCAGATAATCTATTTTTCTAGTATGTTATACGCTTTGAGCATGCATCTTGTGTATGGATATAAATAGCAACCATTATTATTATTATTTTGAATCAATTCACCATGCATAAGGTTAAATAACCTTATGATTATAAGAATTATCAACTATTTCCATTGGTTTTATACCACTTAAGGTCTCTAATTTTTTGTTCTCATACTGATGTAGATTGCTCACCTATAACTGCGACGTCATTGACGACGAACTGGGTGGAGGAGGCGGTAGAGACGTTGGCGCCGGCGGGGAAGGTGATGTAGAAGTTGACGCTGAGATCCTTAAGATCGGACTCTGTGGTCACCACAACTGACGTGTTGAGGAAGCTGGGGTAGAGAGAGGGTGAGGGACAGAAATCAACACATGTTGCTGTTATAACATGAAACATACTTTTGTTTGTTACCGGGAAGCTTAAGGAGATGACACTCCATTCAGATTTCAGTTTGATACCCTTTTCAAAAACATACCGCTTTCGGCAACACTACACTATTTAGTAGACTAATGCCAATAGTGAAAGTAGCCTTTTTTTAAATTGAAAATCAACTCTTACGATTAGATCTGTCTGAAACGGAATGGAGATCTATAGATTATTTTCCTTTGGGGTTATCAGGAGGAGAGAAACATATGTCAAATGTAGCTGAACCTTAATTATATATTCTCTATATTTCTACTCTCTACGATTCAAAGGTCCGCAATTGAGAATTAAGACTCAGGAAATATGACAAGTTAGTTTGAGAGAGAAAAACAATTTCAAATGTATATATCAACAATTAGCAACACTTACACAGCCCCTGGAAGCCACTCCACAAGACCACAGGAAGCCGGGGATGTGGAGCAGTACGTGTTAGCCTGGGTTGCCAACTCGGCCTGGAACCCAGACTCCTTGCTGGACCACTGAAACAGTCAGGTGTGTCTGGAATATTTCATTTGTCTTGAGGAATTCACTGACAAATAAATGAAGGAACCTAAGTTATAGAAATGAACCATATTTGACTAAACGTTAGTATAAAGGTCCACGTACCTTACTCTGCTCCGTTCTGTAGAGCTGGATGGTCACCACTTCCGATTTGGACTCGACTGAAATGTAACAGGATATCTTGAATCCTAATCATAGTTCAGGCTATCTAAATAAAGAAATGTTTGCTCGTCATTGTTTGCCTTTTTACAAAAAAGAACAACACTATTAGCTGTAAGCTCTGACTTATTGAAATAGTACCTTTCCAAAAGATAGTACGCTTACACCAATGCACCATGCCTTAGTTTCCATTGTGCCTCTTTATTATGCGACTTTCCAGTATAACCATCAATTTGACAGTTAGTATAAGTATATATCTATTTATATATATTTGTAATAAAAGGTATCTGCATTGATATTGTTTCTCATAAACTAGTTGCGTTATCCATTTTATGCAATGTGCTTTTGTTGAAATTGATATTCGACATCTTCACCATGCTATATGATCACACTGACAATCAACCTGCACAAGATTATGGATGATCCTTTCAATAGTTTTTTTATTTCCTTAAGCGGTTTCCATCTGTTGACATAACAAGATTGGTTTATGCAACTTGAAATAGAATGATGTGAAAAGAAGCATTGATTGAAGCGCTAATAAAATCCCCAAAGCAGCGCGTACGAAATATTAAGCTACAATCGTGACGAAATCAGAAATTGGGTCATTAGGCTACATACATGATAGTATCAACTATTATTATGTGTATGAAGAATATCACCCACATGTCCTCTGATATCAAATATTTTAACATAAGATGATAAAAGTAACAAATATCCGAGGTTCGTCGAGGATTTTTTTCATTTCTATCCATGAGTTAATATATTTGATATCAGAAGACACGAGGGTAAGATTCTATTTATCATCAGTATTCTTATATATGAGTAGTTTATTGGTCTAAATGTATTGGTGAAAAAAATGAAAACAGTATAAACGATATCAAGTGATAGCGCAATGTTTGACCGATTCTTGTGCGCAGACAACTATTGAGAAGTGTAATAGGAATCAGAAGAAATAGTTACGGGTGGGATTATGTATGTTTTCACATTGAAATAGTCTTGTTTTTTTATTTCAGCATATTCTTCTTAGTTGAGGTGTACTGTAGAGGGAAAGTAGTTAAAACACACACACACACACACATCCGTGTATACAAAGCGACACGAAGGCTCGGCCTGTATAAGTATGAGACATAAACGTATCAACTCTATAACGGCATTTATGTCTTTCTTACAGCCAGTTTAACTGTACACTGTGGCAGTGTGTTATGGTGTTTGTCCAGTCGACCAGTTGGATACGGCCAAGTGGTCACACTTGATATTGTCACGTAATGTTAAATATATTAAAGAATAATTACGAAATATAATAATCTTGTTTTGAAATTATCGTTGAAATGTTTTACACATCACATTCAAGCCGAACATTCCTCTCTACTTATGTAACTTTAGAAAAACACATGCAATTATGTGTATATAAGTAGCATGACAATTAGTTATACAATTAAAATATGGTTATTATCCATATTTAGCTATTTTATATTGAGAGGGCCGAAACATAACAGTTGTTTAAATAAACCTTTTTTCAAAATCTTTATAAATTACATGTTCGGCCAAGAGGGCGATGAAAACTATTCACTACTGATGGTAATGGAAAACTTAGCTTACGTTTTTGACGTTTGGCTAGCATTATTCAAAATATTTTTCACAATTGGTTTAGAGTACGTTTCAAGCAAGCTTGGTAGTAAAAAAAATTCAGTTTAAAGTGACTCATAGTATGTTTAATAACTTTTAAATGTGGCAAAATGACGGCCAAAATACAATGTGTCCCGAGTTTAGATAAAATCGCCCTTTTTTAAGTTGCATCCTCATCTCTAAAATAATTTAAGTAGTTATCGAAAATGTTAAGACGTTGAAATTCAATGTTTCATCTTAATGTGTATCAGTTAAATAAATGACCTAATAATCACTACCATCCTATATTTGTTGAATATTGTGTCTGCAGTGAATAAGATTACAAAATAACGTGTAAAATTAAGCCATTTGAGCGCGCCATCGTCCGGTTTATGATCACAAATCTCGACTTTAAATTGGTTATTGTCACTATACGAAACTGATATTAACATGCTAATTTTCAGAAACAATTACTACTTCTCGATTAAATAACAACATACATTATGGAATATGCAAAAGATTAATCCATCTAATTATATCGCATTCTTACACGTGTATGGGAATATGAAAAGGGAGATGTATATCATTTCATGAAGTTTAAATGTTAATTCTTAAAAAAGAGGGAAACATGTATCTACATCCTATTAATGATTATTGTTGAAAGTGATAAAATGATTACACCCTATTTTGAACAATATTCCTATAATTGAAAAAGCCATTCCACAATTTTAACTTGTAAGTTATATTTCTGGTTCATTCAAACATATGATTTCCGTTTTTGTTTTTTCAGTCTTAAGAATTTTTATATCATTTTCAAATCTATCTAATATTTATTAAGCATTTATAGCTTAGCATATTAATTGCTTCACAGACATGTTAATGTTAAAGGATAAAATGAAATACTTTACACAATATATTACCTTCTAATGAAGCAGATAATGTCCCTTGTATTGACATCAGGGTCAGGAAGACAGAAATCACAGAATTAATTGAAAACAGCATTTTGATGATCGTGTTTTCGCAGTCTGTTACAATAAATCGAAACTACAAGATTCACATTTCCGAAATAGCATTGGCCCTCGTCATGCACCCCTAGTTTGAGACAGAAGTGATATATGTGGGTTGTTTGACAAATAAAGCCATGTTACCATTGGCAGAATACACAAAATGCAAGCATGTATGTTGTTATGGGCCATAACAACCCGTTGCCGCAGACTGTGATTGGCAGTTGTATTGATCTGCTTATACAGCAAGGGTCTAAACGATTGGTCAGTATACCGGAAGTGCTTTCATCTTTGTCCAATCGTATCACACTTTACAAACCGATTTAGACGACAATGTTGACAAGTTGTGTTTTGCGGGTGCTTGTCCCACGTGGTCGAAAGTGGGTGTGTAAACCGCAGGTGTGACATTTTTTACGGATATTTTAGAAACAAATAGTCAGGAACGTAAACTTGTAAACTTACTTCGCCTTGTTATTGTTTGTTAAGAATTTTATCTGTTTTGCACTGATGCTTACCAATCAGTTTCACCAACGACATGACACTGATTAAAATTCTACAAATCCTGCTACGGTTAGATACATCCCGGTTATCCTTTTTCTTTGCACATTCGAAAGACGTATAAATACATTGTTATGTAGGTCATTGGCCAGGCCACATCACATGTATCAACTGTGGACTGTTTGATCTTACTCATTCTAAAGTTTGCATTTATTTTATTTAGGTCTAGATCATTTTGTTGACTTTGAGTAATTCAATGTAACTAAATGGATGAACTTATATTCATATATTGTGTTATGACAACAAATGGATTAAACTATTTCATAGAATAAAGGTATGTCATTTCCAGAACTGGCGCAACTTTTCAAAATCCTCCAGACTACTGTCAGAAAGTGACCGACTGACAATTCTATCTCAAGAGAATGGTGTACGAAACATCTGTCTCAATAATCCAAAGAAAAGGTAATGGATTATTACGCATATTGATAACTTACTTACTTCAAAGGGTTAAGAGACTTAAATTTCATTTTCATAAACACCTCTTAAAATGGAAAGCATTGTAATTTAGTGCCTTCAGTTAGATCTGAAGTTATCAACATTGACTCATACATAAGATGCAAAAAACACAATGATAAACCAAATGCTATCCCAAACAGTTTTCGAAAAGACTGCCTGACTTGTGTAAGTTTAGATGTTATAAGTCTCTACACTTTGCAGGGCTTGCCAAATATTCTAGAGGGCAGGTAATTTTTTAATGTAACGTTGAAATGATGTCAACATGACGTCAGATTTCCATGTCGCTGCAAATTTCAAATCCAGTCATAATTCGATGTCAATAAATGACATTGTTTTAACATTGATACAACATCAAATTGTCTGCTAGGTAGGTTTTAAACATTTTCAAAGGGTTTTCAAAAGTTTACAATTTTTTTATCGGCCGTTGACAGTGTAGTTCTGGTATGTGATCCATGTTGTTTGAGCATTAATTATCAGAGGTATGTTTAAGCTAATCTAAAAACAGTATTTCCTCATTATAAGACTGACCTTGTGTCCATGTGACAGACATCATCATAATTCACCAAGCTTACAATTAACAGTTACCCAATGTTTGAATAAGTGTGCTCATTATTTCCCCAACACCAGGAATGCACTCTCCCTAGCGATGCTCAGACAGCTGGAGGAAGATCTGACGACTGATGAGTTCGACGAGGATTTGCGTGTCATTGTCATCTCCCACACAGGTTCAGTGTTCTCAGCAGGGCACGACCTGAAGGAACTGGTGCGTACCGCTATCACACAGGCGCAAAACCCTTGATTAAATATAGATAACATGCTTATCTGTATAACATACTGACAAGGAGATACATGATTAGCTCTAATCGATGACCGGAAATGAAAACTTGAATCAGTCTACAAAGTCTACAGTCTGCAAAGTTTTAATGTGGCAGGGAACCGGTTTATCCATTTACGTTCACAGAGCAGAGCAAACTATGTCTCACCTTGTTCTTATAGTCTGGTATTGATAGGTATATCTACATTAAGGGTCTTACACATGTAAGCTTTCTCTAGTACTTAAAGCAGAATAAAAGTCTATCACTTAACCAAGAGAATAAAGCAGAACATTTCATAATGTTTTGCTAAATATTGATGCATGGCAACTTTATGGTGCACTATGTTTGCCAGATGGGCTCTTGAATATTTAACTTATCATGTGAGTTGCAGATTTGAATCTGGCAAGTTGTGTGTCAAAGTAGAAGAATCACACGTAGACGGCGTGGTTTCAATATTAGATTAGGTAAATCTTTTCATATTGGCAGGATGAGTCATCATAGATACCCATCGTTTTCTTGATTCCATAAATACAAGACCTGAACAGCTGAAATTTTGCATTCTGGTTAAACTGGATTCGAAAAGACTAACCTATGTAAGAATTCAGAAGAAAGAAAACTGTGTTGTTGCTCGATTCATATTTGCTTGATGTCTTTATTGCATTATTACGGCCCCGTCATTATTCAAGACATTATCCCACAATATGTTTCTATGTTATGATGAAGTATGTATTATATTCATTCAGACTCCCAAAACTGGACGTACATTTCATCAGAAAGTGTTTGACACCTGCTCAGAGGTCATGAATCTTGTCCAGGTGAGATTAATAAATAATTCACCATTTACTTTAAAATATTTCATAAATTTAGACTCTTTTTATCCTTTTAGATAACCTTCACATGTAGATAATCATCAAACTCCTGCATTTTAAGCTCTTTTTATGTAACTCATTATAAACGATTTGATGATTCAGGATTTTTTGTGAATATAAATATCAAGATTTATTCCCTCTCACATAAACGCTATACAAATAGAACACTATATTTGTTTATTGGAGTGATTCTTTTTTATGTAGGATCTTCCAGTTCCAGTTATTGCCAAAGTAAACGGTAAGTGAAACATAACAAATTTTAACTCTCATGTTGAAATTTTTATTCAACCGATCCATTACTATTTCAAGGATTATAGATACTGTTTTGAAATTTTTGTTTAATGTATTGCTTTGCATTGCTGTGATCATGACTGTCTTTTGTTGATATCTTGTTAACCTGCCAGGTTTTTGTCAATAACAGGACTAGCTACTGCTGCTGGTTGCCAACTGGTTGCCACGTGTGACATCGCTATAGCAACTGAATCTTCTAGATTTGCAACACCAGGGTTTGTGTCCTTATTTCAAACTTTTCAAGCTCTAACATTATCATATCCTAAAAAGTGAATTATATATTACTTTGGAAGTGACCATATTTCCTGATGCTTGTGTGAATCAAGTGATACCTACATTAAAAACATCGCAATGTTTGAGTCGTCAAACTGCTGAAACATCATCAGTAAATGATTTCACGTTGCTTCATCTTCACTGAAAATGCAGATTTGCCTCATTCCTTATTCCTATGCCAATACTGTTGTAGAATGATTTTATTTATTCCATGTTGATAATATTGATCAAATTTTCCTGTGAAGGGGGAATGTGGGACTATTCTGTTCGACTCCTGGGGTGGCGCTAGGTCGATCTGTCCCCAGGAAGGTTGCTCTGGAGATGCTCTTCACCGGGGAGCCTATATCTGCTCAAGGTAGGTATTGAGTTAGTCGTGAGTACCATTTGTTGATGTCTGGCTTACAACAATGTAAGTGCTACAAGAACTGTGAAGAAGAACGAATAATTTCTTATGGATAGTCAACTTCTTTATTGCATGAATTGAAAAACGAATAATTATTTAATATACTCTCCTCGATAGTTAACAATATGCCCGATTATCCTAATCTGTCTAATTCCGACAATCCTTACACAGAGTAAAGACAGAGTTATCGCTGCTCTAGCCTGCATCGAATACTCGCCACCAGGTGGCTAACCCTACGTCATCATTGCTTTTCTGTCGGCCATCAAGTGCAGACGTGTCTTGATAGCTTAGCGATTTCCGACTCTTTCATGATTAAACCTTTCTCACCTGTGTGATTTCTCGACTGGTTGTCGTGTTTCGGTTCGGCTACTTCTTGTGGAGTATCCAGGACCTGTGTTTATTTGTCTCCTTGCCGGTTCTGTCAGCAGTTGACTTCAGTCAGCTGTTGTCGATTTCGGCTACCCGGACTGCACGTGCGTTGCGTGCTGGGTCGTTCAGCCCGTGGTTGGCTGGTTTAGCGGTAGACCTCCCGTCTACCGCCTCTCTTCTGCGCTTGGCTAGCTGTGCGCTTGCCGCCTGGTAGCGCCTAGCGCCCGCGCTGGCTTCAGGCTTTGCGTCTGACCGCCTGGAGTTTCTGCCGCCTGCCGCCTGCCGCGTCAGGCGCTCTACCGCTTCCCGCTAGCGCGGGCCGCCTGCTCGTCAGACCGCCTGCGCTTCAGGCGCTCTACCGCCTTCTACTAGCGCTGCTCGCCTGCGCCTGCCTCTAGAGTTTATCGCCTGCGTTTCAGGCGGCCCCGCCTCCCGCTAGCGCTGATCGGCTGGCGCTCGCTTGCGTCTGGCTCGTGCGTAGTGGGCTGTCCCCGTGCAGCGCCGGCGCTGTCCAGTCAGGCGCCCCCCCCCCCCCCCAAGGGTGAGCGTGGGGCTATGTCCAACCCCTTCTCAGGGTTTTGTGGAGGGTGTGGGTCCAGGAAGTCGGCGCGCTTCGACCCTCACTCTCTCTGCCGCCTGTGTCGGAATCTCTGCGCCGAGTCGGACAGGTGCAGGGAATGTGAACACCTTTCCCCGGCGGAGCACAGAGAGTACCGCGCCGCGGTAAAGAAGTCGGAGTCTCAGCAGAGACTCAGATCCACTAGGCGGCCTTCTGCGTCCTCCTCAGCTACCGCCACCAAGGGCGCGGATGTTGCGCAAAACTCAGATCTTGTCATTTCGGAGGACGCCGCGGAATTTGACCTGTCGGAGACAGGCGGCGGGTCCGATAAGATCGTGTCGCCGGTTGAGGATGCGCCGGTCGCCTCTCCTCCCTCTAGCGGGGTAGAGCGATCTCCTGGAAGGAGATCCTCCCCTGACACTGCCTCTTCCCCGGGCCGCCGGGCCGCCAGGAGGAAGAGGAAACATAAGAAGAGGAAGAGGTCGAGACCCGCTTCCCCAGTGGCCTTCGACCAGAAGAAGCTGACGGACGATATCATGTCCTCAGTGAAGGATCTGGTCGTATCCATGTTCGAGTCCAGAGAACGTGAGCGGCCCAGGGTCGAGGAGGGGACTACTTCATCCCCGCCCTCCCCTGAGGCGCCGTCCTCTCCTAAGAGGAGGAGGGTGGTGGTCGTTTCTCCCGCTGCCACCCCCTCGGATCATGACTCTTCCCCAACTCCTGATCGAGGCCAGGATGAAGGAACGCCTGGGCGGGGGAACGTGACTCCCCCACCGCCTGTCACGGCTGTGACCACGGCGGACGACGCTCCCGATCTAAAAGACCGCCTGACTGCCATCGCTGATTGGTGTCAGGTAAGCGTGCAGGAGTTGGAGGAAGAACCTTCTTCGACTAGGGTGGCCAGGTTGGAAACCTTCTGCGCGGAGGAGGAGACGCCGACGCAGCGCCAGCTGGCGCTTCCGGCGCACAGGCTCCTGCAGGCGGCGGGCAGAGACTTCGACTCCAACGTTGCAGCTGCAGCGCCGGGTCGTCTCTTGCCCCCCCTGGTGTTATCGGACAAGGTCCGATCTGGTCTCCCAGTACATGGCTGTTCCTTGCCCTTTTCTCCCCCCGCCTTGGACGACGACATCCGGCGAGTGGCGGCCCCTGCCATACCTCACCAGGTGTCAGATGCTCACTTGTCACACCTTGACAAGGAAGCAAGGAGCATCTTGGGGCTGGCCAACCACGTCGCGCACGCCTGCCAAGCGATGGCAGCATTCGCGAACGAGGCGGGCATGGAGCAAGGGGCCAAGGCTCTCTATCGTGGCTTTGGATCCGTGGCCGGGAATCTCGCGCAGATGATGCTGTCTGCCTCTCGCATCTCAGCGGGGGTGACGAATCTCAGGCGCGATGGATTCCTGGCGCGGACGAACCTTCCGGCGGAGCTCCGGAACCGACTGAGGTCCGCTCCTGGGACTTCCGCTACCCTCTTCGACGGGCAAGTCGCGGGGGCTCTTCGCCAGCGGCAGGAAAGCCAACAACAAGAGCTAACAAACAGACTGGCCGCTGGTGGGGGCAGAGTATCTGCCCAGACGACAACGCCTAAGAAGAAGGGTGGAGGTGGGCCCTCCTTCCCTACGAAGACGGGAGGAGTGTCATTTCTCGGGGGGAGGAGTCGGCAGGACAGAAGTCGCGACTTCAGTGCCGGCCCCTCCCCCAAGCGCACTCCCAAGAAAGGCAACCAACGCCTCAAAGGTCGTGCCTACGGAGGTACCCCCAAGAAACAATGACTGGGTACCTCCGGACCTACCGCCGCAGGTGGTCCCACCTCTGGACGCACCAGTTGGAGGCCGTCTCGCGCGATTCGCGCCCAACTGGAGACAGTTGGGTCTGGACCCGTTCATTTGCAATATCCTGGAGCGGGGGTTCCGCATTCCCGTGTTACGCCGCCCCCCGCTGACCTGTTCTCCTACAGAGCGGCCGCTGGAGCCCGATCGGCTCGCGCTGACTCTGGAACAGGTGGAGACGCTCATCTCCAAGCGGGCGGTGGAGGAACTACCGCTCCAGGACCTTGCACCAGGTTTCTACTCTCCGGTCTTCATCCGACCGAAGCGAGACCCGAAGAAGTGGCGGCTGATCCACGACATGAAGGAGTTCAACCACTCCTTCCTAGATCCGCCGCCATATTTTCGTCTCATGACAGTGCCGTCAGTAATGCGATTACTGGAGCCCTCGGACTCGATGATATCCCTCGACCTGCAGGACGCGTATCTGCACATCCCCATTTATCATGGGGATCGCAGGTACCTCCGCTTCGTCCTAGCGGGTCGCCACTTTCAGTGGAACGTCCTTCCGTTCGGGATCTCGTCGGCTCCGTGGCTGTTCACTCGCGTGACCCAGCCCATCGTCCAATATCTCCACACAGTGGACGTACAGTTTGCGATGTACCTGGACGACGGGTTCGGTCACAACAGATCCCCGTCTATTCTGGAAGCTCAACGGGACTTTGTGATAGCGTTGTTCAGGCGGCTGGGGTGGCTAGTCAATCTAGACAAGTCAGACCTGCTGCCGACGACGTCCTTGGTGTTTCTGGGCGCCCGCCTGGACACCGCTATCTACAAAGCCTTCGTTACCCGGGAACGAATGGGACGTTACCGAGATCTCCTGGAGCTAGCGCTTCGGGGGCCTCTGTCGCTACGCAAGTGGCAAAGGCTGCTAGGGTTCTTGAGTGCGACCCAACACTTCACCCGAAGGGGAAGGTTGCAGCTCAGGCCCCTGCAGATCTTCGTAAACGTTCACGTCAGAGAGAAGGCGTGCCATCACCTTTTCTCTCTACCCTCGGGACTCAGACACCACCTCTCCTGGTGGCAACAGGAGTCCAACGTGTTGGTGGGGGTCCCCCTCAGGGAACCGCCAGCAACATGTCACCTGTTTGTGGACGCCTCCACCCAAGGGTGGGGAGCCCATCTCGATACGGAGCAGACGGCGGGGGTGTGGTCATCAACCCAAGTGAGACGCCACATCAACGTCCTAGAGCTAGACGCGATTCGTCTAGCAATCGACCATTGGTCAGGTCGCCTGCGGGGGCAGATCCTGTGTGTTCACACGGACAGCTCAGCGGCGGCCTGGGCCATCAACAAGCAAGGCTCGACCAAAGCAGACTCGCTTCTGCAACTGGTGTTGGAGCTGTTTCGCCTAGTAGACAGTCTCGGACTCTCTCTCCGCGCGGTGCACATCCCGGGAGCCAAGAACGTCCTAGCGGACGCCTTGTCTCGCCCGGACAAACCTCCATCAACAGAGTGGATGCTGCACCCGAGAGTGTTCGAGAGTCTGTGTCTGAGGTTCGGCAAGCCTCACATAGACCTCTTCGCGACTCGGCTCAACCACCAGTTGCCGACGTACGTGTCTCCTGTACCGGACCCTACCGCGTGGGCTCTCGATGCGCTCGCGTTAGAATGGGAGGGGATGGTTGCCTACGCCTATCCCCCTCCCGCCATCCTGAACCTCGTGGTGGAGAAGATACAGGAGACTCGAGTTCTTCAACTGTTGTTGATAGCGCCGCGGTGGCCAGCCAGGACCTGGTACGTTCCCCTCCGAAGGATGTGCCGCCAAGACCCGGTCCCCCTCCCTCTGAGGTGGGACCTGCTGTCGAGCAGACCGAGCGGGCGGGTTCACGAGAACCCCCAGGCTCTACAGCTTCACGCTTGGTTTGTCTCCAGAGAGGCCTGACGGGGGCGGGTTTTTCCAAATCCGTTGCCGAGGCGGTGGCGACTTCCCAGAGGCCCTCCACTAGGAATCTCTATGACGCTCAGTGGGGGGCTTTCGCGACTTTCTGCGCCAAGGAGGGGTACGATGTCCAGGTAGTTACGGTCCCGCAGGTTGCAGAGTACCTGGTCTACCTGCGAGAGACGAGGAAGCTTAAAGCCTCGTCCATTAACACCAATCTGGCAGCGATAATGTCCGTGCTTAGGAAGCGAGACCCCCAGTTGGACATCTCGGTCCTCAAGGAGCTCGTGAGAACCTACCGGAATGTGGACGGGCGGATGAAACTCAGGCCCCCAGAGTGGGACTTAGCGGTGGTCCTCAACCATCTTAAGTCTGACCACTATGAACCGTTGACGGAGACAACCGTCCTCCGTCTCACCATCAAAACCGCCTTTTTGGTCGCAATGGGGTCCGCAGCCAGGATTTCAGAGCTACATGCTCTCCAGGCGGACCTTTTGCGTTTTGATGTGAGGGATGGGGGGTCGGCTACTCTGGGACTGGCGCCTGAGTTTATCTGCAAAAACCAAACCGCGGACGAGAGGGGTAGAACCTTCTCGTTACCGTCCATTTCCGGGAGCGTAGATCCGACAGACGAGGAGAATCGTCTCCTCTGTCCGGTACGCGCGCTACGGATCTATGCCGAGAAAACCCGGACACTGCGTCAAGGGAGAAGGAGACTCTTCATCCCACATTCCCAGACCAGTGTCCGGGAAATTGATAAAAGACAACTGGGCGTTTACCTCCGCTCAGCGGTCCTAGACGCCTACAAAGCAGCGGACCTTGACCCTCCAGCGAGGGCAAATCCGCACGAGATCAGGGCCATCTCAGCGACGATGGCCCTCCACAGCAACTTGGCGGTGGCGGACATCATGGCTGGCTGCTTCTGGAAGTCAGGCTTGGTGTTCGCCAACCACTACCTCCGGGACATCTCCAACGAGGATTTGGAGGGGATCAACCGGCTGGGCGCACAGGTGTACGCCCAGCAGCGAGTTCCTTCGGCTCCTCAGCGCGGGAGTCACCCTCCTACTCGTTAACTCTCGAACCAATTCGAATAAACCCGAGATGATCTTAGTTGGTTGTTTGTTGTCTTTTGTATTTTAGTTGGCGACCTTGGTTGCGGACCTCCTCGCACAGCGAGGATGGGTCAAGGCTGGCCACTCCGTCCCCTAGGGGTTCACGCGGAGTGTCATCTTACAGGTCCCCAGTTTCTTGTGTAAAGAGAGAGTTGTTATCGCTTGGCCGCTCGTACCCACCTCCGTCTGTGGGATTCGGGCATATTGTTAACTATCGAGGAGAGTATATTAAATAATAGTATGTTTTTGTTTAAACATCATTATTTATACTCACCGTCGATAGTTAACAATCGTTAGCTCCCATCCGGCCTCCCCTCTGTACGATCGGTTTCTCTGCCCGTCAGAAGAAGCAATGATGACGTAGGGTTAGCCACCTGGTGGCGAGTATTCGATGCAGGCTAGAGCAGCGATAACTCTGTCTTTACTCTGTGTAAGGATTGTCGGAATTAGACAGATTAGGATAATCGGGCATATTGTTAACTATCGACGGTGAGTATAAATAATGATGTTTAAACAAAAACATACTATTTCTTATGGATAGTCAACTTCTTTATTGCATGAATTGCAATTCATGCAATAAAGAAGTTGACTATCCATAAGAAATTATTCGTTCTTCTTCATCAATCCAGCTTCTAAAATGCCCCTTAAGGAAGTTACAAGAACTGTCACAATCTAGACACTGGTATTCAATGATTCACAAACACTTTTTAGTTTTATATGCAACATAAGAAGATATGACATCATAATGACAATTCTTGCTTTACTTGACTTGTTTTACTCATCATACATGCCCTACCAGTTTATTTTATGGCCTTGAGCTTTGATTGAATGTCAACATTAGCGCTAAAAACCTCTACTCCCATCATGACATTTTACCGTGACATTAGTACAGTGACAGTGGCAGAGCTTCACTCGATATTTTTAAGACAATTTCCAAAGGGAGGATATTCAAACCCTCTTGATCTGCCACTGATTCTCCATTATTTGTTTGCTTATCAGGAAATACAAAATCTATGATGACCTGAATCCTTTGTAAACACTGTGTAACTAACTGCTTGTTCCAGATGCACTGTTACATGGACTGGTCAGTAGAGTGGTGGCTGAAGAGGACCTCGACAAAACAGTGAGGCATTCACATTAACATTTTCTGGGGAAAATGTGCATATAGAGATCAAGGTTGTCATCTCACAACTCATCTCATAACTTTAAAACCAACGTTGAGCCAACTTTCAACATTCCAAAAAGGCTATTTGTTACTAAGGTTACCTTAGTTTTTTTGTGCAACATGTCCAGGTCACATACTGATAGTGCTCAATGTCATGTCAGTTTTTGCAGTTAGTTATCATTACTGGATGTGTTTCACTCATGTTTATCCGTCATCTTTCTTTGCAGACTTCATGCCATATACAATTTGTTTGACAGAATTCAAGCATGGTCAATAAAAGAGCTTCAACATCCCATCAAATGAAAATTGTCATAATATATACTTGTACTTATCAAACCTGAAGAATATCAAGGAAAGATCGCACTCTAGGTTGTATACAACTCCTTGCAGGTAGAAGATATAGCCAGGAGGATCTGTGCAGTCAGTAGGAGTGTCACAGCGCTGGGTAAAGCCACATTCTACGCTCAGATGGCCTTAGAGAGGAAGAAAGCATACAAGTGATTAGTCTTTCAATTTATCTTTGGGGTAATTGTGTATCTTAGCAACCGTAGAGCCTAAATTTGTTGTAACCCATTCTTTGAACATCTAATAAAATAAAGGGTAAGAGTATTTTGCTTATCCAAGCCCAGGACGAAGACAAGATCTTATATCAGTATTGTAAGTTACCTCTACTCCAGAATGAATGGAGCCTTAAATGAAGAATGAGTTTTTTTGTAGGCTTTCTGGGTTCACATGCTCAAACCTTTTCAGGTAAAAGTGTTTGTTAATCAGATTCACCGCAATTTGTGACAATCAGACAATGTATCATGGATTTCATTGTGATCTTTAAAGGGGCACAGAGTATGTTGTTGGAGTCAAATATGTCAAACTTCATAAATGGTGATATTGTATCGAGAAGTAGTGGTTGTTTCAGAAAAGCAGAATCCTAATGCTTATCAACCCACAATAATGACAATAAACAGGTTAATGTCCTGATTAGTGATTGAAAACCCGACAGTGGCGCGCACCAATGAGTTAAACGTAATTTCGGAAAATTATTTACAGCAGATACAAAGACAAAAAATGGCTGATAGAGTTAAGAAGGTCATTTAACTAATATACACGTTAATTGAACACATAATTTTGAATTCTTAACATTGATAGGGCTGTTTTGTCCGATTATCAGTGAAAACAAGAAAGTATCATAATTTTGGCATTTAACAGATGAAGATGCAAATTTAGGGGGCGATTTTAACTGAACTCACGTCATAAGGTATTTTGGCTCTTACTAAAGCCAAATTAAAAATTATGAAACATACTCTGTGTCACTTTAAGATATATGTACCATGATATGTTGTACACATTATGATGCTCTTTGATCACTTTAAAACTTTATCTAGCCAAAAATTAATGGTGTTCATCAAGATTAATGGGTTTTTTTGTATTAAAATTCTCTGAAAAATAAGGTATCATGACATGTATAATCACATCGTTCTGAAATAATGTGATAGGTATTGTCTTCTGAATTGTTCGATTGTCACTATTCTGTTCATAGCCATGAAACTCTGAAAGGTTGTGAAAGGTCATTTCTATCCAAATAATATCTTGGGACAGGTATAACAATTTCTATTTGACACACAGATTGGCTGGTGGAGTGATGGTGGACAATCTATCTCTGGAAGATGGACGCGAGGGAATCAGGGCTTTCATTGACAAACGCAAACCTACCTGGACACACTCCATGAACCTGCCTGAATAACTGCAATGTTTGGTGGAAGTTTGACCTTGATGTTTGAAGCACTCTTAGGGCTACAATAATCATAAACAAATAATATAGTCGCAAGCGACGACAATGCCAGGATTCAGCAAAATATAAGCACCCGTGGCTCTTGGGGGGCAAACTAAGTGCTTTTCCAAGTTAAGATAGCGTTTTGAAGACATTTTTAGTACACTGCAGTTGATTTAGCCGTATTCTGAAGCAAAGTGACGTTTTGTATACGTTTTCAGTACGTAGAGAGACAATTGAGCGGAAGTGAGGTTTACTCGATGTACACGGCCTGCTGCCAGTTGAGGCAAGAAAGCAACAACATCAAAATGTGAGGGGTATCTGGAGGGGAGGCAGTAGAGGTTTGAAAGTTGAAAAAGGGCTAGTGTTTTCCTTTGGCGAGATCAAGTGGTTTGCCGACACTGGAATATAGTTCCCGAGTGCTGGTACATAGGTTTAGGATCGTAATATATATAAATAATCAAGACTATGTCAGTCAGTCAGCTCAGGTCAGTCAGGCAGGCTTTTTTGCTTGCTTCTCTGCCTGTCTGAACAGATATAGACAGCTCTTGCCGCACTTGCGTGCATTTGGTCATCTCGCACTTTGACCATACGTACAGTCGTACGGACTTCTGCTTTAAAGAGCGATTTCGTCCTTCTGTACACTGTCAATTACGTGCTCGCATATAAGACATCAGAGGGTGTTTCTCTCAAACTTTGCCCCGTGTACCATGTCTTGACAGGAAGGGTGTTTTCCTTCAACTTTGCAAATTAACCCTTGCTAACGCACTCAGCGAATCTTGCTACAAAAGCAATGTAGAGTATTTCTGTCAACTTTTGCCCTTTCACACATGCAAGAGCGCATGTACCTGCATTTGGACATGTCACACGTCTTGACCGTTCTTCAATATTGATGTTTTCCTTCAATTGTTTGCAATTTAACCCTTGCTAACGCACTTAATTGACATATAGTATGATGCAAACTTGGACTCCCTCGTGTGAACTGAAATGACTGTTCGCGATTCATTTTATTCTTGATTCTTGATGACCTCGATCATGTTTACCTCTCATGCAAAATTCATGAAATTCGACGGGTAGGTTTTTGAGTTATCTGCCCTTGAATATGCTAAAACGAGCAAAGTCGCCCGACTTTGAAGGGTTGCCGAGAAATAAATATTTGACTTTCATCAAAATCTGAATCACCCTGAAATTCCCAATGTCTCAGCTACATTCTTGGAGATTTTCAGCTCTTAGACGCAAGTATCTTCAGAGGTGATACATTTCAAAGATGCATGGGGTCCGGAAATTTCAAAAAGTCAAAAAAAGCAACATGGCGGCGAAAGTATTCATGCTACGAATTTGCCATGATTTACTTTTTCGCTTGAAATGTTATTGCGCATCGTTTAAAAAAAGTTTCAAGTCTCTAAGTACATTTTGAAAAAAATTCCAATGTTAATTTTGAAAAGTTTGAGTGGTACTGAGCCTTTAATGCAATGTCCGAATTGGCTGAAAAGCTTCGTGTCGCGAGGTTTTTGTAAGGGCTATAAGATTGTAAAGTTTGGTTGTAATAGAGTTGCTAGTTTTGGCTGAATTTTGTACACAAGAATCGTGGAATAATAATAATAATAATAAAAAACACGCCAATAACAATAAGGATTCAGCATTTCTGCTGAATCCTTAATTAGTATATGGGACTTATAACTGTCCCAGCACTAAAGGAGTTTCAAGCCCTGTATGTTAAAAAAATATGCAGACTATTGTCAAAGTATTGTTGTGAAGGTGATATAACTTAGTACTTTATTTTTGTGTGCATATTCATTTAATCTGAAATTTATAAAAAAAAAAATGTAATCTTATATTTATATTGAGCTGCCCTGGGCATCTTTCTTCCAGTTGAGATGATGGCAATCATAGTATGTGGATATGTCATAATTATAAGTCATGGAGGTGATTAGAAAATATTGATGTCATTTATAAATTATTATATTACTGAATCAATTTTATATTGTCATATAAATGTTGATTCTTAATGCTGTGTTATATAACTGTGAATGATGTTAAATAAAGATGCATATAAATCAACACAAGATTCTGTAAATTCTTGATATGATTAAATAAAGTTTGTTTGAAATACCAATCTTTTTATAGAAAATGAAATATTGTAATAAAATAAATCAAAAACTAAATGTTTGTATTGTCATATTTCTTTAATGTTAATACAGTACAGTGAATGTTTTTTGTCAATTCGCTGCATTATTGTAGACTCACTACATAAATAAATACATACTTCTAGTTGTCTTCACTATGTAATGAATACATACATGAATATACCCATAAAACAAACAATAACATAAAACATGGCGAAAAGAAATCTTGTAAAGAGAATAATAATCAAAGCTTCATATCACAGGTCGCACATTTTGATAAATAAGACTATTTAATAAAACTGGACGGAATGTTTGCATGGATTACATCATTCAGATCAAGTGGAGGTAGGATGGGTAGCTGAAGAATAAATTTTGACATGAATCTTGGTTCGTCCATAACAGTTTCTCTTCCACACAGTAAACAAAACAAGTGCTAGATATTAGTTTGTTAAATATAGCTAATGGAAAATGGGAAGCACATGCTGATTGTTTGTAATTAGTGTTTTTTAAATAAGATATTTGCATTCCAGACAAAAGTATAAAAATAGATAAGTGTTCTTTGTTCTCATGTACTGCAACTACAGCCAGCAAAGGAAATTAAAAACTTTAGCAAAATTGAC
The DNA here is from genome assembly GCA_921293015.1 of Phorcus lineatus. Lineage (NCBI taxonomy): Eukaryota > Metazoa > Mollusca > Gastropoda > Trochida > Trochidae > Phorcus > Phorcus lineatus. The sequence continues at coordinate 4,021,657 of OV121081.1, read as the reverse complement.
AAATTCAATCTTCAAACATACAAGACAGAAAATGTTTGTTCACAACATATGTACTTCAAATTTGTTACTTAAGTTACTTAAATACATGTTAAAATGTCAATATTTTCATATCATGTGTCGGATATCCCACTTGAGATCTATTTCGCTGTATGTAAACTGGCTATGCAACTACGTCATTGAGTATAGATAAAGCAGGAATATGGATCTAAGTACTGCCCTAGTATCGCAGTATCTTAGTGCTTGAGCGTGGTGAGGCGACCTGGGAGGCCATAGTACGAGAGAGAGACCGCATGCTTTCAGCAAGACGACCAAACTCCTCCCACTTCTGACTCTGGACAGTGTGCTCGAGACTCTTCTCGTGCTCGGTCTCGCTGACCCGCGCCTCCATGGAAACCAACTCGTGTTGCATCTGCAGCACATCCCGCTCCTTGTCCTCCAGCTGCAACAAGCAGTCAGAAGCTTGCATTGTATCATGGAAATACAGCATTCATTCAGTGGAATAGATCTGCTGTCAGTCCAAGGTCAAAGTCCAAGAGTTGGTATCATAAAGAAATTCTTTCGAAATCAATTGTTACTGAGCTTGTCATGGCAGCTGGTAAAAAATGATCCTGTTACTGCTAGTCAGACATGAAAATATAAACTTTCTCAACGCTATATACAATGAAAACTATTTCGTTCAAGAAAAGATAGATACCCTTTATGTATTCACAACAGCTTTTATTGACTAATAGAAGGCTAAGACTGATTCAAGAACCACAATACGCTCAAAATAGAAAAGCTGGTGCAAATTTACTTATATGTCATTGTGTTGCTTTTAAAATGTAAAATTAAATGATAATACAAATGAGCCCCAACTAGAAATCTTTACTTTACCCATGCTCAAGTGTCAGTAAATCTCAAAAGTCTGCTGTACAAGTCCTCTACATGACTTCTTTCCCCTACCTGAGCCTGTAGTTCTGCCACATGGTCAACAAGCAGCAACTTGTCTTTCCTGAGCTGAGTGTTTTCTGAATCTGTGGCCACTTGCATAGACTCAAGCTCAGTGAGGCGGTATTTGGCAGTCTTCAGCTGTTGCTCTGTACTGCCCTGCACAGTGTCCTTCTTTGTCAACTACAACAAACAGATAGATGATTTCATGTTCTCACTGTTTCTTTCATAATGGGTGTCCTTATGCTTTGTGTTCATAATGAAAAGATAGAAAAATCTTACCTCTCTACCCAAATAGAAATCATTTACTTATTATTCATGAGAGTGATGATACAAAACTCCAGTATCTTTCTAATGATATTGTCCTAATTGACTGTCTGTTCATAACTTCAAAGTTGGCAAAGCAGCATTATTAGGTCTTGAAATTCTAAGCAAAAGTTGCTTGAGGTCTTCACCATCTTAACTCCACATATAAAATGTTCCTCCTGAATATTCAAATCAGTTTAAGTTCAACCATGGTAGTCACAAAGAACCAAAAGAACAATAAATTGACATAGTCTTGTTTCTATTACAACCTAATAAATAGTTCTGTCCAAATCTAACTATCCCTAGCTTTCTCAAGCCTACGACTTAGTACAAGTATAAGATTACCAAGTGGCAAAGCCAAAAGTCACGATGCTGGTTTCCCTACCTCCTCAAGATAGTGTTGAGATTTCTCTGTCTCGCGCCTGAGTTGTTCCCGTAGTTGTTCCAATTCAAACTGAAGCTGCTTCTCCTTGTCCCGACTTGTCACCAGCTCCACAATGTTCTGGGAGTGTCGTTGCTCGTTGCTGTCTCGCAGTCCTCTCTCCTGAAAGTCAGATACATGATCACTGAAAGTCAGATACATGATCACTGAAAGTCAGATACATGATTACTGAAAGTCAGATACATGATTACTGAAAGTCAGATACATGATCACTGAAAGTCAGATACATGATCACTGAAAGTCAGATACATGATTACTGAAAGTCAGATACATGATCACTGAAAGTCAGATACATGATTACTGAAAGTCAGATACATGATGACTGAAAGTCAGATACATGATGACTGAAAGTCAGATACATGATTACTGAAAGTCAGATACATGATCACTGAAAGTCAGATACATGATTACTGAAAGTCAGATACATGATCACTGAAAGTCAGATACATGATCACTGAAAGTCAGATACATGATTACTGAAAGTCAGATACATGATTACTGAAAGTCAGATACATGATCACTGAAAGTCAGATACATGATTACTGAAAGTCAGATACATGATCACTGAAAGTCAGATACATGATTACTGAAAGTCAGATACATGATTACTGAAAGTCAGATACATGATCACTGAAAGTCAGATACATGATCACTGAAAGTCAGATACATGATCACTGAAAGTCAGATACATGATTACTGAAAGTCAGATACATGATTACTGAAAGTCAGATACATGATTACTTGTCTTCTCATACAATACACATAGCACAGCTGCCAGTCAACGTCCTACTCATTCAAGTTCTGTACTTTCAGGCAATTGGTTTTTATGATTTGCTTGATAATCTTGCCTGAATAATGAAGTTTTAGGTTATGTTAGTTATGCATAGTAATTTCAAACAGTGGAAACAAAGACATGATATCAATTCCCTCATATGTGAGTGTCATCTTAGTAAAACATACAATCACATTCAAAGGTTGGGACCCTTTGTCCTTGGAATGGAAATGTTTAAAGATGAGCAGCACATATATCACTTGTGAAGACATATCAATTAAAAGTAATAATACAATCATTTCTTATTCGATGGATCAAGTCTCAAGGTATATTTTATTAATCTGCCACTCTAGCCTGTCTGCTCTATTAATGTATAGTTCATTAAAACTAGTTTATCACTGACTCTAGTCCTACCCTTTCAATCTGTTTACGGAGCTCTGAGTTCTCCTGTTGGAGGAGAGCGATCTCCTTGGTGAGGTGAGAGCTGTCCTCTGATGCCTTGTCCCGCAGGTAACGGTCCTTCTCAGCCGCTAGTTCAGCCTCCTTAAGCTTTTGCCGCAGGAACCGAATCTCATCCTGGAGGGGATACCAAAGACCAATATTTTTGTGAGGCGAAATAACAACATGAAAAGTAAAACCACACATTAGATATTAACAGATAGTTGTAATATTTCTTGTCATCAATCTTTTGTCATAATACAAGTTTACAAATGAATTCTTGTAAGCAAACTGCACCTACCAACAGTGTTACAAATGTGATCATAAAGGCTGTTATTCTGACTGACCCTGAGATCCTGAGTGACCTTGTCCTGGATGGTGACCGTGCTGCTGTAATACTTCTCCTCCAACTCCCGCAGCTGTGTCTCCACAGTGAGCAGCTCTGACCTCTTCTCCTCAAGATTCAGCTGAGTCAGCTTGTGCTGCTCCACTCTTTGGTCCAGCTGTTGTCACATAACTCACAATGTTGCATGACAGGTAGTGGTAGTTACACAGAAAATATCATGATACCATTGGTTAAGGATCTTCCATTTGGCTATCACATGCAAGGGGGCTTAAAAGTTTAACAGTCATCATATATCAGTCATGGATCAAGGAATTTGCTACAAAGAAGGACCTAGAATGAGAGTAAACAAATACAACATTTTTAGGGAGATTTAGTCACAGAAATTCTATCAACCTTTTTGCTATTGGGTTGGGTTTTTTTTATATGCTCAAGAGAATTAACAAGGTCAATCTTTCATACGAACCTGACTCTTGAGGGTTGTGATCTGGAGTTCAGCGTTCTTCATTGCAGCAGCACTCTTGTCAATCTCAGTCTTGGCCTCCAGCAGCTGGGCGTCTTTACGTGCCGTCTCTCTCTGTAGCCTGTCCTTTTCTTTTTTAAATGTAATAAGTTCATCTGTCAACAGCCGCTTTTCTCTCAGCCAGTTTTCTGCAAACAAAAAAGAATGTCAATTTATTAACATTTTTTAACGAAAAATAATCATTTCAAATGAACATGTCCTTTTAGCACAAAAAGAACTAAAATTCTTAGGTAAGCTTAGTAGAATGATATCGCACTAAGGTTTTCATAGTAATTTGGATCATCCAAGGAGTACCAATATAAACCTTTATACAGCTATGTAACCTTTCTCTCCTGAAAGAAATAGCTTCCTTTGTATCCTCTGAAGTTGATCTTTGTTCAAACTCGAACACTTTCCGAGAGTCCAGCAAAGCCAACTGAAACTATCTGCCTAATTTTAGACAACAAAACATTTTAATTCATGGAATTCTTCACTGTTATCACCTTGACCAATTTGATGATTCAGTCAGTGTTTTACCTTACGGTGGTCTGCAAAAGTGACTCATTTGAGCGGTGTACAGTCAAATGACTAAAGCATCAAAGAATAAAGCCTCTCTAGTTTGAGTTGATGTACCTCTTTAAAGAATGCTATGAAATATGTTCTTTGATGATATGAAGTTACCAGATCTCTAATGATGGACAGGCAGCGGTCTTAATCTAAATCTACATTTTCCAGGCAATATTTACCTTGGTTTTGTCTGTACTGCGCTTCCAGCTGTTCCTTCTCACTCTCAACTACAGCCACGCTGGACTCCTTGTGTCTGATCTCTGTTTGCATACTGTCCATATCAACCTGCATCACCTGCACACAGACACCACATATACAGTTATCATAGGGGCTTCCGTGGTATAATGAGTACACAACGCTAGTGCCTAAATTACAGTATTCTCTCAGGGATAACGAGGAATAAACCATTATATACCACTTGCATTGTGAATATAGTATAATCTGACATGTACATAATGTTATAAATTTTTACGAGTTATGATTGACATTGGAGAAATCCTAAGCATAAGCTGGCCACCTGTCTGTCTTCAAACATTTATTCCTGTCAAAGTGCAATAATCCAATAAATGATGGTGAATCAATTCATTTCCGAGAAAATGAGTCTTTTCTTGATAATCAATACCTTGACAAGATAAAATAAACATTCAAACAAATTACCTAGATAGATGATAGAGTGTAGGTTTAAGCAAGGCTCTGATTTCCAAGTTTATAATCAAATCATATCGAAAAAAATTTGTACAATATTAGTTTATTAATATTTATTCCTATAAGCTACATACTTGATAATATAAAAGAAAAAAGTACAAACCCTCAGCTTTGAGAGCATTCTCTCTGCCTCTGCTGTCATTTGAGGATGCATGTCAGTAGCTTTCTTGGCTTGATCACGTGTTCACTGGTGTCAAGGAATATAACCACAAAAGGCTTGTTATAACTACTACAAGAAAACTTTAATGACCTTTCTGAATGATTTAAAGAAACATTTTCATCTGAGTTATTATAAAAGTTGTAAACCATTCTTATAAAGTCAAAACGTTTTTAAACAGAAAGTGGAAACAAATGACAGTTGAAATTTTTTAAATTAAGGATAAACTAAAATTATTTTCCTTCTGAAAAAAGGACAGTGTTTTGCAAGATAAAATGCATTAAAAAAACTCAAGAAGGATATAGATAATTGGCTTCAAGCTCAAGGAAGTAGATCTGCTGCTGAAGATTTTTTATATATTCCGCCTCCACATTGGAGAAGTTCATCCCACTTTTACTTGATTTCCTGAAATGTGAAAACAGATAATAGACTAAACTAGTGTATTTCTAGATTGATTACAAGTTTCTCTGTGAAATTTCTTCTGCTGTAGGAATTTTTCAATTACAATAGGGAGAATAATATCTGTCAAAATCAATTACCCTGATAATCCAGCAGCAAGATTGCCAGTACTCTTGCGAAGAGAGTTGCTCATTGAGCTGTCTTTCTTAAGTAGGCTGGAAGCTTTGGAAGGCACATCAGTCATAAATGCAGCTGTAATTATATCAATTATGATATATAAAGTATTATGAATATCACATCAACTTCTTAACAATTAACTAGTATCACAACAAATGCCCGATAAAATAACAAATGATTGCCTTGATATAAAATTACTGTCAAATTATCTATTTTATGTTGTTTTCGGATCTTACAACACAATGCAATAAAAGGTATCAATGTCAGATATGAAATTTATCTGAAAATAGTTTTGAAATTATAATTGCAACTTTATTTTAATGGATAATCAGCCTTTTGTATGAAATCAAGAGTCTCATATTTATACTAACATTCCTTCATAGAATCATAGATAAATGGAGTACATGAAATGTGAATTAATGTGAAATAAATTAAGTTTTGGGGTTTTAAATCTAATGGGGATCCAATAACATTGTTCAAATGTTTAAAAAAAACCAATTCTTTCAAATCCTCAAACCGAAACTTTTATTAGCCTAAAGACATCAAGCATTAAACATAAGCGGTAAACATGTTTTTAACTGATCACTACCCATTGTTGATTTTTTAAGGTTTAGTTTGAAGATAACACTGTTAACAGTGCTCAGTCAAGTGAAGTCTTCCCATTAGAAGATGATAAATATATATAAGGGAAAACTTCACTTTAATGGGCAATGGTAATTATCATATGTAACACATTGTCTACCCTTACTCAAGACAAACTAACCCTAAAAGATTGTCGAAAGGGATCTTAGGATTAAAAAAGATAGTTTACAAATATCCAAGGGATAAAGTCATGAAATAGTCTAATGGGAATCAAAGCTTTAAAGAGAATGAACAAAATGAGCAGATTTGATGTGCACCTTGTAAAATGCAGTCTACCAAAATTGTTTATACAAACAATTTTTATTATTTGAAAAAAATATAAAAAAAATTAAACAACAAAATGTAGGGAAAGGTTTACATATCATTGTAACTGTACCTTTTGATTCAGTATGTGAAAATCTTGAAGGAGAGGGACTCCTTGACCTAAGTTTTCTGCTCCAATCATAAACATCGGGTGTTTGAGATCCTAGAGGTCGGGAAATTCTTGACATTTTATTGCAATTTCGGATATAAATCAGAAAGAAAGGCGGCAATGGTATCACACAATTGTTATATATAAAATAATCACCAGCAGATGATTCGTTTATGAGTGAAGAACACTGAGAAATCCAGGTGAGAAACGCCTGCAGTAACTCAACTGCAGTAACAACAACTCTCACAACACCCTCACTGAGTGATTAGGCCAGAAACAGCTGACACAAAAAGATCGATTATTCACAAAATCGTAATGCAATATCCTTGGAAATAACTGAATCGGTGTCTTGCGTGATTACAAACCTCCGAAATTTCTCACAGAGGACCTTGACCTCGTCTGTTTTCCAAATGTGGATGCAGTTCTCGACATCTTTCCAACAGGAAGCAAGTTGAAACGCGGCGCTCGTTGACCGGCAACGGAATATACTATTTTCTTAGAAGCATATCAAATATGAACGAACATCAGTTGTTTGCCTTACAGTCATTTCATAGGGCTCTTCTGATTTGCTTTATTATCCCTTTATTCGTAGGAAATGTTTTGCAAATATTTTACAATTAAAATATTTATGTGAAATATAATTTTCATGGATAGTAAATATGTCATTTTCTATGCTGGTATGGTGTCTTTTTCAGTTTTCAGTTTTAAAACCATTAGCATTTATCTATCTTGTTCATAGAATTAACTGCGGATTTTTCTGAAATCAATATTATTTGAAACTTTTTTCTTTATCAGTGTAATGGAGACATTTCAATTGATGATTTAACTGGTATCGTTACCCTTTTTTAATACAAAACTATTCTAATAATACGTCTGGACATTCAATCAAAAACTTCATACTGAATATCATTGGTAAATCCTAATATCACGCAAGTTTTATTTACCTTGCTAAAAATATTTTCTTTTATTCTTTTTCATTTCCAAAGTGGTCAAGATATAAAACTTTATAAAATAATGTTCTCAAAACGATAATAATTTCTCCAGATTTAAACGATTTTATCAAATATGTTGGTGACCATGAATGTTTCAGACTGCAATTTTGACACAAGTGTAGCTTTGTCTTTCAACAACTTTTGCATTTTTATATAATTAGTGAGAAGTTTCATAGGAAGTGATGACAATTTAATGTGAACGAAAATGATTATAATTATTTTTTGAGTTCTATTTATTGATGCAAACAAGATTTATTTTAAAACAACTAGAAAGAAAACGTCATTCAATATAAAACCATTATGCAAACTGAAAGTTAATATATAGTTTTAAAGATAATAGCATGCGCGGTCAGCCAGGAAAGTAAAGCTATTATCTTTGAGTTCGAATAAGTGGACGAAACTAGGAATCTAAGCACATAAACTATCATATAAATATATATTTATTCGATGTTTTAGTATTTGTTTATGAAAATAATGATGTCTGTGGTTATCCGAAAATTTTGACAGCTTAGTGTGAGGCGAGGTGAAGGACGCAAATATGGCCTTCCTACAGGTAGGCGTGATGTCAAGTTTAATTTAATTTGTCAAAATACTTTAGTTTCAACTGAATTATTGTACCTATCAAAATTAAACACAATATATCAACATTTCCTAATAAATATTACATGTGAATTGCAATGAATCATTTGCATTTGAGGATCTATATCGATTTATTCGTGAATGATTTACAAAAATACAGACGTCAACCAGTAGGAAGTGAAAACGAATTGGCACGATTAACGTTAAGTACATGATCTTTTGAATTGATGAATATCGAATTACTGTTAGCATCAATACTCTAAAAAAAAAAAAAAATACACGATCTGTGTCAATCTGTTACGCATTATGAATATGATGTTTAAATTCTATGAGCAATCAAATCTTACATCTCCTGCAAATTCCCTCCCAACAAATAATATCCCATCCAACTTTCCCTTGTGGAAAAGCAAGGAGTTTTGATAAGGAACTTGTCATTTGAAAAACATCACAATATTTTGTGAGTTGATGCATTCGTTATTTAATTTCATTTGTTTATCTGCTGTTGTCCAGTGGAGAAGATTCAACTTCTTTGAGAAGGAAACAGTAAAGGATCCTCAAACTGACCAGTACTTTGACCAGCTAAAGGTGAGTTCATCAATTCTAATTAGCAGAATTCTATTGACTTTATCAAATGGGACTAGTCCATTAGCTAAAAAATTTGATATTACATGTTTTTGGATGGTGACAGTTGCAGCACAGGCGCCAGACTCTGAATGTACAATATCATGTAAGGGTATATATACATGTAACTATATAACATAAACAAGGTCTGCAATGGACCGGAAGTGCGAACTGGGATCTGTCTGTTTACATAGGGTAACCGAGCAAGGAAACCAGTATAATCATTTCCGGTCCTATTGCAGACATGACAGTGTCAGGCCTTGTTTATGTTATATTCCTTCATGTCTGGCGCCTGTGAGTTGCAGGGATTTGATCAAATCTTTTATTCCAATTGATAAAGTTACATTTTTGGGCTTACTTCTCTACACACCTCTAAACACCTTTTTATGGGCGAACAAAATGTTGTAGATTTGATTGTATGCTGACATAGCAAGTTAGTTTACAATTTCGTGTACAGGACAAGAATGTGTCAGTGTGTGCAAGTGGGCGCGGGCAACTCATCGTGGGTGACTTCGAAGGCAGCCTCTACTTTATCAGTAGACAGCTTCAACAGTCCTCCTTCAAGGCCTATGAGATTAGGGTGACCCACGTCCATCAAATGAAACAACACAACATTCTTGTTTCTATTGGAGTAAGTGTCAAGTTTTCACAATTTGAGAGATTTCTGAATGATAAAGATGAAAGTAAAAATACTTGCAGATGTTTTTTTTAGTGTCTTTCCTCTTCTCCTATCCATCAGTTGAATATGCGTCAATTATTTCCGACAATTTTAAAGTTACATGTGAAATTTTTCTTGACTATTGATTTTGGTCCTCTTGCTTGAATATATTGGCTGAAATTATTTTTTACCCAGTTATGCTTTACTATCCAAATACTTTAACCGGTCTATTTGTCTGATAATTGAACAACTGTTACAAAAAGTGGGACGAACAAAACTCTTTTACAGGAGGATGAGCAAGGTGTCAACCCTCTCATCAAAGTTTGGAATCTTGACAAGGTAATGATAATTATAGGTTTCAAGTGTCTAAAAGTATGTCCAACATGAATCAGAAAGCCTTGAAAAACTCAGATTGGCTAACTAGGAAATTATGAATGTTTCTCATGTTTCATTATAATTACAGATGGAAAGTGTTGGCAGATATGTTTATTTTGTTACACATATTATTAAGTGACTTCAGAAATTGGTTTGAATTAAGGATGGCAAAAATTTCTCATTATCAATGTGAAAGCTAAATTACATTTCTAATCATACCACCCTCTTTTAATGCAAGTTAGTAATATGGATGCTCTCCAGCTTAAAGTGCAATTATAAATATTTGATTTACACTTTACCAGTTGAATTGTCGTGTGAGTTATGCGAATTTCTACTCTGACAGATGGAGCGAGGAATTCCAGTATGTACCAGAATAACAAGGGCCATTCCAGGCAACAAACCAACTTCGGTAAACTTTCAAATCATTTCCTTGACTACCAAGACCAAATTACGAAATATAGTGTCATCAGCTGATACAAAGTGAGGGCTTACAGTTTTCAATGGCTTAGTTTGATGACATCTGGACAGTCAGTGAGATGATATACAACAGTCACAATCACTTGCTAACTTTAGTCTTGAAGCATTTTGTGTCAGTTCTTCAGCAAACTGCACTTGATCTTAATGGTTTACAAATCTCCAACAGGATAGTTCTAATATCTGATGAGGGTGATGCCCTCAAATAGAAATAAAATCAAAACTTTTTCCTGAAATGGTAAGAAAGCGCGATAACAATTATTGAAGTAGCTGATGGGGGTGACTGACATACTTTATGCCTTGCTTTATGTTGAAATGATGTTATTTTAGGTGACATGTTTGGGTGTACATGAGAACCTCAACTACATGGCAGTTGGATTTGAAAATGGAACTGTGGTGGTCTACAAAGGAGATGTGACCCGAGATAGGTATTTATTGCTTGGACAACCAAATTTATAAAGAGTCAGTTTCTTTAATATGGTGAAGTCATTCTTTCATGGTTTATACTAGCATCCATATCAAGGAGATGAAGAGCTTTTAATATAATTACACATTCATTTCATAAACAAGCCCCTAAAATATCTCTCAATCAATCAATACCTTGCAACCTTTAAGGAAACGAATCCTTGTTCTTGTAAAGTGTTGATATCACTTGCCACTGTTTCAGACACAGTAAGTCACGTACAGTATATGAGAACCAGAGGGCTATCACAGGCTTGTCTTTCAAGACCTCGGGACGAGACATCATTCTGTTTGTGGTTACCGAGATAGCTGTTAATGCTATCAACCTCACTGCCAAAGATCATAGGGTAGGTGCTCACAGGGTCAGCAGTATATCAAATAAAATGTTCAAAGTAATTTGAACCCGCTTCACATTGTATACTTATTGAATAAGCTAGCACCCGCAATTAGAAAATGTAACCATGCATTGGTTAAAAATGTTCAGTTGGTTGACTGCTGGATGAGAAGTTAAAAGATGAAGGTCTTATTGTTAGGAATTTGTCCACAGGAAACCCTGGAGTCGTTTGGCGCCAAGATGAGATGTACCGTTACCAGTGACGCCAGTCAGGATAACCAGCTTGTCGTTGGCAGACCTGATGTGAGTAACTTTAATACCATACCTGCTAACATAGTTCGTGACAAACAATTCCCACTTCTTAAAGAGATTGTTTAACTCTGCTGTTTAGAGTATCTGACTGTAACAACGTTCTGTTAACAAAGGTGCAGATAATCACCTTTAATCCAACCACTTCATCTTGGTGTATTTATGATGAATGTAACTCTAAGAACAACTCGCTTCACTTTCCAGTAATTGTAACTAATATATAGTCCTAAACACTTGCTGAATCTTGGCATCTTATCCCTATCAATATGAATAGTTAAATGAACTTTCAATTCATTCTTCAAAGCAAGAAATTTGGGAGTAAGTGCATACATGTTAAGTTAAGGGTGCACTGGTGACTAGGCAAATGGTCATACAAGGCAAATATGATATGATGTTTTAGAAGTATATTTGACATTTCATGCTGACCAGATTGCTTTCAAGCCATTCTGCTACCAAGTATCTCACCAATGAGGCATTTTAATTCAATTTGCTAAAGGTCACAATATCCAATTGATGAGGTTTTAATCCCACGTGCACAAGGATTCTTTTTAATTAAGGTCAGCTTCCAGAAATACATTTGAAATTATTAAATTCATAAAATAAGTGGCCTTTATACAGTTGATCTGTTATGTTATTGAACAAAATAATCTTTTTGTATTTGTGTCTATGTTTCAGGCGGTCTATTTCTACCAGCCTGATGGGCGTGGTCCATGTCTTGCGTTTGAAGGAGAGAAACTTCAACTGCACTGGTTCCGAGGCTACCTGGTGGTGGTCGGGAAGGACAATAAGAACATGCCACGAGCTCCCGTCTTGTAAGTGTTTAGTGGTAATAAAATCACTTCCAAAAAAGAAGGGGAAAAAGATTGGTCTTGAGTTCTGGTCTTCTGAGTGTCTCACTTTCCTTTGGAAAATGTTAAAATATCAAACCACAGTTGTAGCTGTGTAGCTGCACAAGGAGAGTGTTAGACATGAACTAGTTTCACTTATCTATTATGAATTGTTTATCTTCCAAACTAGACTGTCTGTTTTGGACGAGTAGGTCCATATCAGCATATTTGTTGTCAAGCTTGAAATTAGTCCAAATTTGATAAGAATTTTTTGATACAAAAATCCTAGAAAGTCAAAATGTAAACTGATTCTACAACTGAAGTTTGCTGCAATCCTGATTTCTTCCTAGGGGAACCCAAGGCCTAGAGATGAACACGGTGACTGTGTATGACATACAGAACAAGTTTATTGCCTACTCTGCCCCCTACCCAGATGTCATCGATGTCATGTGTGAGTGGGGATCTCTCTACGTCCTTGCTGGGGACAGGAAGGTTTGCATGGTTTTCAGTATTTCCTTACTTAGATAAAATGGTCATAGGTATGATTTTGTATATATTTTATATAAATGTATGTATTACAAAGTAATTCAAGTTGACCACTTTTCAACCTCCATGCTTTAAAGAGGTCTTTCAAACAAAAAGTTATGATGTCAGTTATTTTTACCATTTTCTACCATTATTGTAAAATGTTCAAAATGTAATTCATCATTTGTCGCCATTTTCAGCTGTATCAGTTACAAGAAAAGGACACTCAGACAAAATTAGAGATGCTCTTCAAGAAGAATAACTATACTCTTGCTATCAGGTTTAGTATCATTAACCTTCTGTGACTCAATAATGTGACAACAAATCAAAATCAATGATTTACTGAAGAAGTTCACATCTGTCGTAATTTTTTATGATCTTATCAATTATGTTCTTTCATCTTGTTTAAAACTGATGAATCTTATTCAATTATCAACATTAATTCACTGTTAGGTACAACAGAGCTTCAAATAAGAGATGATTGTCACCATGATCAACTGATAGCAACTTGTCTTGGTTTTTAGCATAACAGTAAATTTCAGTATTTACTCCACTGACGGCTGAATTGTTCCCCATGCACTGCCAAATAAATATCATATTGAATACAAATATCTTATGCAACAGCCTAGCTAAGAGCCAGCAGTATGACGCCGATGGTCTGATCGACATCTTCACCCAGTACGGAGACCACCTGTACAGCAAGGGGGACCATGACGGCGCCATCGATCAGTACATCAAGACCATAGGCAAACTGGAGGCCTCGTATGTCATCAGGAAGGTAGGTTTTGTAACTTTCATCCGTGAAGACTGTCTAGATAATTGCTTCTTGGTGTTGCAAGTGTGTTAGTAATAGAACGTTTGTTTTCAAATTATTGCAATTGGAATGTGTTTCTTCATTTTTCAATGACACTTGAATAAGATTTTATGTCATATAATGTGGTGATTGCATTCCTCTAACATTAGGTATGTTATACAGATAGAAACCTATTATCTATCATATATATTATGCTGTTTACCTGCACTTAAAGTTACAATGAGTGAAACCAAGTACTGTTGATGATCAATGGTGAAGATAATGACACAGGATTAGTAGTGAAACTTGGATAAGAAATGCAAGAGTTTCTCCAAAACAATTTCATCATCCTCAGCAATCACTCCAAAATGTTGTGTATTTTCACACAACATTCACAATAGAGGTTGTTATCTAGAAAATCTTCATTTTCTAATTTATGCGATTTCTTTGTGCCTTTCAAAGACATTTGATTTGAGCTAACAACACATTTCTCCACACCAGTTCCTTGACGCCCAGAGGATCCACAACCTGACCAAGTACTTGCAGGCGCTCCACAAGGCCCAGATGGCGACAGAGGAACACACCACCCTCCTCCTCAACTGTTACACTAAGCTCAAGGACGTCTCCAAGCTAGACGAGTTCATCATGGTGAGCTGTGCGGAGTTCTGTCCCCTCTGTGTTTATATTTCTAAAATGTAAATAGGTTTTCGAAAAATTAGTTCCAAGATATAAAAGGGCAGTCCTCAATAGTTTGCAAACCCTGAGCCTCAAATACTTGAATATACATCAAAAATATTATTTTTCATCATAATGACGAGTAACATTGTTGTTTCAGTTACATTGTTTAGTTTTCATTATTGTTACATTGCTACCATTAAGGCTTAAAATATCTTAAGTCTATGGTCACTTGGTACAACATTTAATCTTTGACTGAAAAGTTGAAGGCTTGATCCTTTTCTAAACAAATATCTCCGAAAGTGTCTTGAATACAGTACAAAGTCTATGACCGAATACAAAACCTGGTGTAAGTCTGTGACTCATTGACTCTAAGATGTTACTCCCGTTGGCCTTGTAGACAAAGGACCGTGAGGTAGACTTTGATGTGGAGACGGCCATCAAGGTGTGCCGCCAGGCGGGGTACCACGACCACGCCCTCTCCTTGGCAGAGAAACATGCCAAGCATGAATGGTACCTCAAGATACAACTGGAGGACATCAAGCGATACCACAAGGCTCTCGACTACATCGCCAAACTCGAATTTCAAGAGGTCAGTGCTTCAGTTCTCTTCTCTCACTTGGGTAAAAAGAAATTACACACTTGTTTAATTCAAGTCAAATTACACTTTACCTCTTTGATAATCTCTGTATTTCACTGCAGGCGGAGCAGAATCTGAAGCAGTATGGGAAGGTCCTGATGAGTGAAGTTCCTCAACAAACCACGGAGCTCCTCAAACGTCTCTGTACAGACTACAAACCTGTTGATCGTATGTTTATTCTCTTCTTCTCTTGATGCATCAAACGTTGTTCCTAGAGACAGTCTTTGGAGAAATTTTCTGACCTTTTTTTATTATCAAATTATAATGTCTTTAACGTATCATTGAGAATCTGGTCCCTGTTTTAGTGGAATTATGTAAATCTGACCTTGCTGCCTCTGTCTATTCTTATTAGTTTCCTTATGTTTGTATACCTTTCTACAAAGTCATGTTTCATATTTCAAACCTCTGTATTTCAGAACCATTGATTGACCAGTCGAGTATGGACGGTGAGTAGATATTATGAAAATTGTCTTTTCGATATGACTTTTATAGAAAATTTCATCAAAGTGTCTTCCAATATGAAAAATATCAACATAGGTTGGTAAGACTAACCAGTATACAAGGAAAGCCTTTGCTGATTTAACTTTTATCAAGGAGGTATAATGTCTTCTTTGAGTGGCATTTAGAAGTTGGGGATCAGATAAGAGACGAATATATGACACAACACACATATACGCTACAACGACACTTGAAGCTGTGTCGAAAAGTTGTGTTCTCAGAATAAAGAAGTTGTCATCCATATATTTGTCTCTTACATGAGTGTTAATATGTTTGATTTTAGAAGACATGAGGTCAATATTTTATCTATCATCCAAATATTATTTCCTATTGTCATTCATTTAAATAAAAAATGAATAGACTACTGCCATTTGATTTACGTGATGATTTCATAATATTCTGATGTCTTCATATTTATAACATCATAGAATTATGATGTCATTATTTGATGATGTAACAGTATTGTAATGTCTTTGACAATGACAGGCATTATCATAAAACTACTATCTAAATGATATCTTCTAGAAAGTAGAGAAGCAATAGCTTCTGTTGAACACAGTTGTGGAAATAGTTTGGATAAAGACAAAGTGTTCCCTGCATGTGGTCCTGTTACAGGAGGTCATCACAAGATAAAGAAAGCAAACGCAGAAGAGTTCATCCACATTTTTGTCAACAACTCGGGCAAACTTACAGAGTTTCTTGAACACATGGTTGAAGTAAGTCTAATTTGTTATAAACCATCTTTGATGTTGTTGTCTGGTGGAAAAACTTACCATTAAATTGGTTTGATTATAGCTGTATCTACAAGTTGATTTTTTCGTAGTTGATCTGCAAGGGAGATAATTCATTTAAGGAGGAATATTCGGTAAGAAAAAAACCAAGCTGTTGTTTGTTAGTCATTGCAAGGGTTTTTTTCAGTTTTTACTTTTTTGGACAACAACATTATTATCTGTGTCAAAATGTCGCCTGTGGGGAATAAAAAGGTATCCTTAAAAAATAAAAAAGGTCATCAGTCTTTATCACTCAAACTTCTTGAGTGACAATCAAAGATGTCCAAGTAGACAAAATCTTGCTTGAGTGTGCAATGTCTGTATTGCAGGTGCAGCCGTACTCAACCAACCTAGTGTACAACACTCTCCTGGAGCTCCTACTGCATCACATGACGCGCGAGAAGGACATGACGGTATGTGACACTGAGCCAGTTGTCTTTGTTGTTGATACCTACGTCTACTGTAGTCTCTTGTATCTTGCTTACCCATGTTATAATATCATAGTTGTATGAATCGTCTTGCAACATTACATCAATGGAAACTTGCCACCATGTCAGTGATTTCCTTTATGCTCTGTCAACCACTTAAATAACTATCTTCTTACTGGGAGTTAGCAGCGCTTATCCATGTGGGGTTTGAAGGGAGTGATTTTCTGTTAATTACATGCGGATGCGGGTGAATACAGCTAATGTGGTTAAACACTAGTAAAGTATAAAAGTAGGGGGAGTATTCGCCAAACATATAAATCAACAGAAGGTACAAGCTTCAAGGAGAAAAATTTAGTTACGTTTCGTGGAGCATTTTCTCCCCATCATCAGACATCTAAAGGTTGGGAAATATTTCCATTGGAATATCATTGTCATTATCATGAGCCCAAACTGCATTCTTGACAGTGGCACTTCTAATGAAATTCACTCTTTCTTGTTACATCTGACGTCTTTCCCCTCTGTTTTACTCATGTCAATGTATTCATCATGATGAAATTAGTGTGGTGAGATATATCCATAACTTTCATATGTATAGTTAAAATACGATTGTGATGTTGAATATGACTAGAACCATCATGAAATCTTCACCCCTAAAGACTGTTGAATCTTTTGGTCAATGTTGACTGAAGTTAACAATAACGTGTGTTTTGTGTTTACAGATGAAAGTCAAGAGAGAAAGACGTACACTTGAGCTACTTAAAAATCCTGATGTAAGTACATTTTCAAGTTTAAAACTTAAAAAAGCTCATAGTAGTGGATTGACCAACAATTGTATAATTTTCAGAAATTTGTTAAGGTAGTCTGGAAAAAATAATAGTTTTTTATTTTATCAGTGTTGATAAATAAATGTATTATTATTTGTCATTTCAAAATTTCTAACTTAAAAGTTTGTAAAGTTTTAAGCTTCAAGTCTTTATAGCTGGAAGAAGTATTCTCTCATTGGTTTAATATTATCTTATAAGATAGAGCATTTAGCCTCTTGATCATAAGAACCATTGGCTCTAATGGCATGCCTTTCTTTTCATCTTGGTCTTATTCAACTCCTGTTATGTATTTATCCATGTTCCAGTCGAGGTATGACATAGATCAGGCCCTCATACTGTGTCAGATGAACAACTTCAAGGCAGGAATCCTCTACCTGTATGAAAAAGCTCACCTGTAAGTTGCTTGCGCTGCTTCTTGTATTAGATTCATCAGAATGATGCATTATTGCTGTCTCACACATGCTGTTATTGCATTTTATTCATGATAACCCTTTAACATGATAAGTAATTCCTATAGAATTCTGGCTACAATAAGATCTATTTTATAATTGAAGTTGTGTTCTAATAACCAATGATTTTTAATTGGACACTGTGATGAGTTTCGTAATGAGATTATTTTACATGTTAATTTGGGTTTCTCTACCTTTTTTGTTTTTGTTTGTTTTGTACTGTTATGAAGGTGGGGTGTCAGCTTGTTTGTATCCATTTGTGTTCAAAAATGAAATTTATTTATTAAAACTGTATGTATCCTTGTATTTCAGCTACCAGCAGATACTTCGCTACCATATGGAGCATGATGAATATGTCCACGTCATTGATGCCTGCAAGAAGTTCAGGTACCCATTGTTTCAACTTCCGTGGAGAAATCTATCATTAACAAATAGACATTCAAAATAAATGGATCTGTATGTGAATATGATACAAATTTTATATTTTAACACCTGTCGTTTTTGTCATAATCATGATATTTCAACTGTATCATTTCAATTTTTTTTTTCCTGTCAGCCAAATTGACCCAAGCCTGTGGGTTCAAGCTCTGTCATTCTTCGCCCGGAAGGAGGAGAACTGTAAGGCTCAGCTCATGGAGGTCTTGTCTCGTATCCTTTGTTAGGTTACAGTGGATGATGCCATTGTTGCTTGTATTTCCTTGGATGAAAATTTAAGGTCTTTTGCTGTTATCTAGTAAGTGCCAAACCTTTCTAAGGAGGCAGTTATAAAGAACTACGACTTGTTAAATAAAACCAAAAGACTGGCGCTGGTTAAATAAAGCCTATCCCAGATTTCAGTGGGTTGGTTTTGGGTTTGTCCTGGGAGCATTTTCTACTTTAGGGTTCCCTTTGGACTTGAAAACACCATGCTTATGTTGAAATCTTTCATCCTGATTTGTCCTTGCCAATTCCTTTGTATCCTCATTAACGCACTCCTTAGTGCTTGTACTATTCAACACAATCTACACGTATATCACTGACATTGTCCCTAACGAGACAGACATTGACAAGAAGAACCTCCTGCCCCCGCTGCTGGTGATTCAGACCCTCGCTCACAACTCCACAGCAACGCTCTCTGTCGTCAAGGTACAGCTGCCTTTCTTAGTCAATTATTGATTCTGTTTGCAGGAATATTTAGCAAGGATCCTTAACACTTTCTCCCCTAAGAAACCAGTAACAAGTATGTTTGCAGGCCTTTTATAGGCCTGTTGGTGTGAAAGTTAAATCAATGACTCAAAACTTTCTTTCATTCCTATTTCAAGAATTCATTTCTGATCTTGATATTGTATAGAATGAAACCTGAAAAATGTATTGGCTGTTTCATATATATGGGATGGAAAACACAATTTACATGCTTATATGTGTCACTGAACCAAGAAATGATAAAATGTCATTAGACCAAGTGCTTCATTAAGAAAGTGTTCATTACAAACAAAAATAAAAATTAATTTAATTAAATGGTAAATGTAGAAATATTCGTTATTCCATTTTGTTGAAATAATCATTGTTTTTATGTCCTCAAGACTTTATCAATTAAATATTCATGGTTGATATGTTGTCAGGACTATATTATCCGCCGACTACAGCTGGAGAACGACCAGATCGCGGAGGATGAGCGGCTTATCAAACAGTACAAGGAGGACTCGGACAGGAAGCGCATTCAGATCGAGGAGCTCAAAACATCGTCAGTGCCACATTTTACCATTCGTTTGTTGTATTCTTTTGTTCCTTTATTACTTGATTAGGTTGACTGTAAGCAAATGTTGAGGAATAATCAGGGACTATGTTGAACCCATCACATACACTATTTGTTTTGATAAAGAAACTGTTTTCTATAAAATAAGAAATAGCCATTCTGTCGATAAAGCCATCTTACAGTAATCTCAAGACAATGTAGAAAGAGTGATGACTCTTACTAAGTTGAGCTGATCATTTATGATCTGGGTATCATGTTTCCTTACAGATTTGTTATCTTGCTTACATATTAACCAGTTTGTTATATGATTCCTTACACGTCCTCTTAAATGGCACTAAAAGAAAGATTCCAAAAATGTTCACCATAAATTTTTTCATGATAGTTCTCTGGTAAATAAACTTTTCTCGTGTCCCAGTGCAAAGATCTTCCAGGCGTCCAAGTGTAACATCTGTAACCACCCACTGGAGCTCCCGTCAGTGCACTTCCTGTGTGAACCTCACTCCTACCATCAACAGTGAGTACAGCCTCTCATCCATTCATAGGGCAAGTTAGTTGTAAAATAAGTAAAACATAATTACAATCCATTCGAGACAACCAACAAGTATTGTTGTGAGTGCAGCCTTGCTTTATTGATAGGCAAGTTGTAAATTAGTAAAAATGATTACAATCCTTTGGAAACAAAAACAGTGAGTGCAGTCTATCATAGATGAAATGGGTACCAATAATGCCATTATCAGAACAAGTTCTTTAGATAGTCCATTTCTTTATGACATGAATAGATAATGCTAAATCCTTATGCTGTACTTCAGGCATTGGTACAAACATATGCTAAGAAAATATTGAATTGCTTTGATTATTACATTTTGTGGACATTTGTTTCCCTGTCTTTCAGCTGTTTCGAGAGTTATGCAGAAAATGACACTGAATGCCCTGTGTGTGCTGCAGAAAATAGGTAAATATATATTGATATGAACTATTTTAGCTCATCAGGTCTGAAAGACCCGATGGGCTTATGGCATGGCATGGCGTCCGGCATCCGTCCATCCGTCCGTCCGTCCGTAAACTTTTCACTTTTTCGACTTCTTCTCCAGAACCAATGACTCTAGAGAGCTGAAATTTTATGTGCATACTCCTTGGCAAATGGGGATTCTAAATTGTAGATTTCATGACCCCATGACCCCAAATGGGGTCACAAGGGTCAAAACCTTAAAAACCTATTTTCATCTTCTTCTCCAGTTCCAAAAGGTCTAGAGAGCTGAAAAGGTGTGTGTAGACTCCTTGGCCAACGAGGATTCTAAATTGTAGGTTTGGTGACCCCATGACCCCAAATGGGGTCACAGGGGTCAAAACCTAAAAAACCTAATTTCATCTTTTTCCCTAGTTCCAAAAGGTCTAGAGAGCTGAAAAATTGTGTGAAGACTCCTTGGACAATGGGGATTCTAAATTGTAGGTTTGGTGACCCCATGACCCCAAATGGGGTCACAGGGGTCAAAACCTTAAAATCCTACTTTCATCTTCTTCTCCAGTTCCAAAAGGTCTTGATCGCTTAATAGTTGTGTGTAGACTCCTTGGACAATGGGGATTCTGAATTGTAGGTTTGGTGACCCCTTGACCCCAAATGGGGTCACAGGGGTCAAAACCTAAAAAACCTAATTTCATCTTTTTCCCTAGTTCCAAAAGGTCTAGAGAGCTGAAAAGGTGTGTGTAGACTCCTTGGCCAACGGGGATTCTAAATTGTAGGTTTGGTGACCCCATGACCCCAAATGGGGTCACAGGGGTCAAAACCTAAAAATCCTACTTTCATCTTCTTCTCCAGTTCCAAAAGGTCTTGATAGCTTAATAGTTGTGTGTAGACTCCTTGGACAATGGGGATTCTGAATTTTAGGTTTGGTGACCCCTTGACCCCAAATGGGCAATGGGCCTTTTTTATTTGGTCGGACGTTGGGACAGGCTATCTTTCCTACACTGCCCATGACCCCATGGTCTAAACCCAAACACCTATTTCTATCAAAAGTCTGATGAGCTACAGAGCCCATGGCTCTATTTTTTATAAATATGAATAGGTTGGCTGATTCAAAAGAAATAGAAATTAGTAAAAAGCAGATCTTAATTTCATGTCCAGCATAGGTCAAATTTGTGCTTGGGCTTTTTGATTTCAGGATGTACCCAAAAATGCTTAAGTTGAATCGATAGTTAACTGATGGCATTCATACACTTTTGATCTCAAACAGAATACTGATAATTCTTGTGTTGTATTGTCTTTCAGAAAAATCATGGATATAATCCAGGCTCAAGAACAAACAAAAGATATCCATGAACACTTTCACAATCAGGTGGGTCCCCTCAAGCTTGTTACTCTACTGGCTGTAAAGCATGGTTATCAAGGGAAATAATATGTTGTCAAGGGAAATAATATGTTGTGAAGGAAAGGAAAATGAGTGTTACCAATTCCATGACAGTCCTTACTTATCAATAAAAGTAGTCGTTAAACAAACATAATAAATCTAATTAAGCTATGCAAGTCAATTTCCCTTACTTGGGTGATGAAAAGGTGTTCACACTAATGGCCACATTTTCACTTCAAACCTGACACTTTTTTAAAAGTAAGGATTATTGGGTTTAGTAATGAGATGTTTTACCCTCAGAGCTTAATATTGCTTGCACAAATAGTTTGAATTAGTAAAATTTGAACAATAGAAAAACAATTCAGACAATATTCATTTGTGTCAACTTTAAAACCACTTTTGGAAAGAACTAAGAAGTAATTGTTGTAGTGTCAAGTCTTCAAAATTGTGATGTCATGTCAATTGGCAAGAAATAATGATGTAACACAATGCATGAATACCTTGGAGATTATTAAACAACAAAACCTTCACTGGGTTGTTCTATCCTACAGCTGGAGAGAGCGCCAGATGGTTTCTCTGTGGTTGCTGACTATTTTGGAAGAGGAGTGTTTAACAAGGCAAGTGCTTTATGATAATCTAGACCTTTGTTTCTGTTATATCTGTCTAATCCTGTAATCATGAACCGTATGCTAAGTGTATGAATTGTTAGAAACAGACAAAAATGGCTTCTAATATGTGAATATCAGTCTTTGTTTGGATTGTTTTGTTTTAAATGTCACTTCAAAGTGATTAATAAGTAAAATAAAACAATTAGAAACTGCAACACTAGTAAGCAACCGGAATCATTGTAAATATATACTGTTGTGTAATGAGATTGTTGAATAGCATGAATGAATGTGCTCTTCGTGATAGGATTGTTAATGAAATCCATTTAATGTAAAAGATTTCTTAGAACAACACACTCTAACCGCTGAATAATTATTTCGTCTCTCTGTGTGCAGGTGACGCTTATCACAGACTCCCCTACACATCAGCGCTTGCCTCAGGGACGATTTCCTTAGAACTTACACAACAGCTTTCAATTCACACCAAATAGCTTGAATGCAGTTAAATATACCAGGATTTAAAAATCATGCAAAATGATAAGTGACTGGTACAGATATTGATACATTTATAACAGAGAAAGAATTCTGAAATAGTGAAATCTTTACCAGTATTAAGTTATATAAAAGATTTTTTTCGGGTTTTTTGTAATAAGTTACTTGTGCAAAAAAAAAAAAGGTAATTTTTGGGACTAAATTATCAAGAATCTGAACATAGAAACATTTTCTGAGTATAATCAATGATGCTATTGTACAAGTAAAACAATGATTGTGTTTGTTCCCAATTGTTAACCAGTGTTTTGAGACTTTGGAGTGTCTACACTTATGTTTTACTGCTTCAACTGGGGAAGTCAGTCAATGAAATGCACATCAGGACATTAATTTTTAAAGCTCTCTTAGTGCTAAGATAAGATAGATAGCTAAGGCAGATATTAATGTTAGCTACCAATAACCATCATAGCACTAAGAGAGCTTCAAAATCTAGGTATAGGCTCATAAGTATTTCACATATTGTAGTTGTGAAGGTAATAAAAACTGGGCCAATGTTAAGTATATTGAATGTTTGTTGTTATAAAATGAATGTTCTGCTTTTTTGTAAATTGTGCAATATGATGTAATATACTATGAAACTATTTTATGAACAGAAAGGCTGTGATTGCAGATGTTTCTGTGTTGTCAAATGAAAATAAATGAATAATATGTAGAAAAAGTATTTTATGTTTTCAACAACTACATATGCCTCATCTTGTCTACTTGTTGACATCGCAGAAAATCATGCTCATTGTATTCAAGAACTTGACTATGACTTTTTGTGATTCTAAACATCAAATGTTTGTTTAAAACAGGCTCAAATGAGTGTAATATTGATAAGAATAAGTGAGTACAGTATTTAGCCACAATATTGAATCTGAGTTAAGACATTGAGTTGAGACATTGAGTTGAGACATTGAGTTGAGACATTGAGTTGAGACAAAGATTTTTCAGTCGGGCAGCACTCTGAGGGCATCTGTGATACGCAGTATTATCGGTATATTGCAATACAGAAACAACACGATATGTACCAATACACTCTTTTGAAAACATTAAATATATCAGAGGTTTTAAAATTTACAATTTCCATGTAAAATTGCAGAGAAACGTAACAAGAAAAAATGTGATATTACTGAAAGTTGTTGGCAAAGTGTGAAAAAACGAAAAGAAATTGAGGGCCGATACCCATCCTTATCTCCATCCTTATCTCGTACTGACAATGTGACAACATACATGTAGCATTATTTCAGTATTGAGATTTTGAACCTCTTCTAATAAAAGTATTCAGGATATCACTGGCATCTATCCAGCTGATGTTAATGGTTTTTAAAACTTATTTTTTTGTCCATTAAGTGCTATCCTGCACATGCTGCTAATGACTGAAATACTGCCACACTGTGTTTACATAAACTCACTCACTCAGGTAAGCAGGTCTGATGAAAGGGTTCTCTTTAAGTGGTTTTTAGTTTCTTCATTTTCAGAAAGTATAGAACAAAGATAATGAAATTTGGTGTACTTATGTCTTGACAAGTAAGATATTAGATTGTTAATTCTGTCTGTCTGTTATAAGACAAGCTGGGTAGTGCTCTGTTTTGCCTTTATCTTAAACTTTTTGGGTAAATATGCAATACCTGATAATCTACAGATCCTTTGGCTTTGTATACAGAAAAATTTCCATATTTGCAATGTATAAAGAAAGATGTTCTAACATAAAACAGTATAATAAAAGATTGAGAAGAGGCAAGAAAGAACAGGATTCTTTTCCAAATGTTTTGCCTTTGTGGCTGATCAATTGACCATCTAAGTAATGAGAAAATTCAAAAGAATATACATTTTCTGACTATAGAGAGGATACTTATGACTGAGTCTTACCCATATGAGTAGCTAGTGTACATGAAACATATATCTGTGATCTCGTTTGATCACAGTTTGTTAATTTGTTAAAATATTAAAAAATGGGTTGATTTAACAAAACTGTCAAAGGCAAAGTTAAGAAAGTTAAGAAAAACAAATTACCATTCAAACTTGAAATGTATTCCAAAATATGATATGATTTTTTGATATCTAATTCCAGAGTACAGTAATAACAAAAACTTAAAGACAAATTCAACTCAACATTTTAATGATATGACAACAAAACGTGTACGTTTGTGATATTTTAAGTAACAATTTACATGGACAGTTACATATACTACTCGCCAACATAGCAACAACGTTTTTCAAAAGAAAATTGTAGGGGTTAAAGGCACAAGTGCACACCAATATTTCGTATATTCAACGAATTTATAGATAATGCATGTCTGTCGTTACTAACGGTACAAAGGTAATGTACCTCGTAAGTTATTTACCATATTACATAGTCAGGTAATAAAATGAATGGAAAAGACCGGAAGTATTTAATGCAACGTTGCGCTCTTACGTTTTATTATCATGAATATTAATTGTATTGACTGTGAAACACAATCAATCCCTAATTCGCCTTCTTCCTGAATAAGATAACTTTCCAAAATTACGTTTCACTTATTCCCGTTCGTCATTGTCCATTTTTCGATCGAAGTTGCTACATTTTACCCTCAGATTCACTGTACGAAAACGATTGTCAATAAAATGATACTTATTAGCAACTTTAAGAAATCGACACAAATGATTCAGTTTGGCATTTGACGCTCAACAACTCAGAAGTTTCTCTAAAGAATAGATCGAATGAAATCCATAGCGTCTACAATTGTTTTTATTTGCTTTTTCTCAAAGGGAATAAACAAGCATCCAGTGAGAGGGTCATATGTATGAAAAGGTTTTTAATTCGAGATTCAAATGTGAAATTCTTTTATTTTTAAAATTTTTTTACTGGAGGATATACAAGTTGCCTATATACATGTATAATGCACTATGCAAATTGAAATAACCTCACTGTATAGTATGTACATATTCAAATTTAATAATAAGGCACCGGAAAGTTGTATTTTTGACGACAGTCTTTCCTCTCTACTGTTTCGTAAGGGAATTTTATCACTCTAACAAAATAAAGTCGCTTCACAACATATATTTCGATGTTGTAAGGACAAGTTTTAAATGAAACTGAAACTGAAAAAGGCTTAGTGCACTTGAAACAGTAAATTGCAATTGGTAAATTGAAAACAAGTCCAAACAATCGAACATGACGATCGCTGCATCATAAACTAATTTGAGGAAACATCACAATGAGTTGAAATCATTGAATTGCGAGGGCACTAACAACGATCACATAAACCATATTTTATATTTTTTATAAAACATATTTTTCCAGTTCCAATTCCCACAGAACTAATTTCAACTTCATTGAAGGTTTTGACACAGTTGGTCATGAAGTACATTATAGCGCTGCTGTTATGAACTACGTAAGACTTAAATTATTCATTTATATATAATAAATTGAGAAGATCAGAGTGAGATTTGACCAAAGGGACCTTAAAATCCCTTTACCGTAATCATTTGAGTTTAGCTGATGATTCGTTGCTAAAGATACTTCACCAAAGGGCTAAGTGCATCGGTACAATGGTGGTAAAATGATGTAGTTCCCTTCTCTAAGAGGGCGTTATTAACCTGATGCATTTACCAACAGTTATCCCTCCCTTATTACTAGGGCACTCTTGACCCATACTGCTAAACTGCTAACTTTGAGGGACTCTCGAGAAGGGAATTTCGAGACAGAAGCAAAGGCAGCAAGTTGTTGGTCTACCACAGTGGTCACGCATCTGTCCGAACATCTTTAACAGGGCTGTCAATAACGTGGATCTCCCCGCTGCCCATCTCCCTCTCCACGGGACAGTCCGGCTCCTTGGTACAGAGGGGTCCGCACAGGAAGAAGCCGTAATCGCAGCACCGACACAACACGTCGTGGGCCCAGCAATATACGGATGCGAGGCGACAGCACCCTTGGTAGTTCCCACAGCACCCCGTGTCAGACCCCCAGATCGACCAGCCCCGGGGGTTACGGCATGCTGGTAGCCTGTAGGACGGAATCAGGCGTTATACACTGATGCCATATGTAACGTTAGAGTACAGACCAACAGCGCAACTTGCACATAACAACGTTCATTTTCAAGTTTAAAGGTTGTTACATCCAATATCATAGGTTCTTTATGTAGAAGCTTTTAAAATACTAAGTAAGCACTGCCTTTCGTATGAAAATCTCGGTAAATGTTAATTTCATTTTTGGTTAAAACGATTACTCATTTACTGTCCGACAGTGTTTAATTCTCGACCTTCAAACAATTGCTCAAAAGACTAATCAACAGATGTACACGTCATTCATACTTTCTATCTTTATGCATCAACGTGTACAGGGTAGAACTACATCTTATTTTGAAAAGTTAATCGTAGATTGAGAAACGTATATTATTCGCAACTTCTTTATTCATTATATGCGACAGTTGGACATAGATTCTTTATTCTTTATTGATAGACGTTTATGGTAACGTTTCTTGTCATGAATAAAGAAGTCGTTATCCATATATTCCTATTGATTTTTGCCATTCATATATCTAAAGTACCTTTCAAACAGATTGATGCTGTGTATATTCATGAATAAGTATTTAGGAAAGAGACTCACACAGTACAGTTGTGTCTCCGGCAGGATAATCTGTAGGCCCTCTCCTTCACTCTAAACTCATTGAGCACAGAACGGGCACCTGTCGCAAAAACATAATTTTATCTCGATCCCTTTTTTATCTGATATTCTTAATAACAATAATGAATATTTCTTTGAGCAAAACCTTCATTGACATGTTTTAAAGATGCAAAACGAACTTTGGATGTCAATGAAATACAAATAATCAATTTGATAGCTGATAATGAACAAAATGAGGCAGTCCGACCTCTGAACAAAAGCCGACTTAACATATGAGGAATTGGAAACCCTTATCCTAAAAGGTACAAAGAACACGTACTTCTTGACTTGGCCTGGATGATGGGTGAGAAAGTTGAGAAGATGGCGAAGACGACCAGGACACTGCCCAGTGCAGTACAATGCATCTCACACCCAGCTAGCTGGAAATGGAAACAGTTTTCAGATATAAGTCAATATCATTATTTATCTGAGTGTTCATGTCCAAAATATGACGTTTTTGAGGTTAATATAATTGCACATCTCAGTCAAATGAGTCGTAGGATATAATATGAAAGCCAATGTCCTCACCTTGACGTATTGAATATAAATATGACCGCTCATTTCTAGACAACGAGGTTTGAATAGAATAGGTCTGTCCATGCCCACATAATAATGAAAGGATATGGATATGGTTGCCACATCTTGGAAACAAACCGGTCAGACTTCAAGATTAGAAAACTTCTTGACGCCATAATAATCCATCGTTTCAAACCATCCATGAATCATGACCAAGGATACTTCATCCCTTCAGCGCGTCATCACCCTTATCAAAGAAAATAAATTGTAACCATTCCTTTTTTAATTGACTTTCATGTAATCAATTGGCCTTACACAATCAATAGCTTGAACATTAGAATTGGATGGAGTACGAACGTACTAAAAACGGGATTGGCGTACTTCGTACGGAAGGAACTGTCGTACTTTGATCTTTCGAGTAAGTACCCAAGTGCAATAGAAAAATCACGTCAATCATGTCCACAAACAGATCTAAATCGACCGCAGTACGCCTTTTCCAGATGTTCTTTCATATAAATACGAGTATTGTTCTCAGGAGTTAGTATTTTCATCTTGTCAAAGTGGAGAATATTGCTTTTTTTTGGTAAATGCATTAGATTATATTGTTACATAATATGATGTTTTTAACAACATCACACATATGAAATATATATGTTATCGTAACACCGTGTGTTTACGGAGAGTACAAGCTTTGGTTTCAATGAAGTACATCTTTAAAGCATTTCATGTATGTATGTGCCGAGGAATAATAAACAACAAAAGGTTGATACTGTACAGGGCCAAAACGTAAATACTGACATTTATATACAGGTGGTTTCTGTTCTTCTTGCCTACCTGTTCTCTAGACAACTACAAACTACAAGAAAACGCTGCACAGGTAAGTGTTTAGCTGCACGTGTATTCTGTATAAACAGGCGGATCTTCTGAGGCTATTTCTTTCCAAGAGCTGCATATTGGATACTTTCCTAAACGAATGTTCTTCTGAAGAACCTCGTAATGTACTTCAGTCTCGATCTATTGATAATAAGTTCATATCTCTTATTGCATGGCAATTTCGGAAAGTGTTTCACGTGAATCGAAGACTTACCAAGTACTCGCTATTAACGACGTAGTAGCATAATCTTTTAAAACATTGACATTAAAACATCATCGGTAATTCTTCCCCTTGGTGATATAAACAGTACGAATCCTTTCTCCATCGCAGATTGTTGGTTTACACTTGGCGGTGTCTTTAACTTGATATTTGCATGCAAATGGAATATCTTGTACAGTAAATTACATTTAAAAGTCACAGACTTCGTTTTTACCGTATTCAAACATTCTGTATAAAAGACAGGAGAATAATATAAGTAGTATGTTATCCTGTTTTCTATTTCCTCGAGATCTGGTTTAGTTTATGTAGTTCTGGGCGGCATTTCTCTGAGACCGGGGAAGTGGGCCATTCGGGTGCTGGAGGTAAGTGGAGCAGAGGCCGTGTTTATTTTCAGAGACAACAGGACAAACGTCTGGCTAGGAAGTGGTTACGTGATTGTAAAACTGGTTGAAACTTGGCTATCAACAAAAAGACTTGTTTTTTCCTAACTCTTTGTCTAAAATAATTCCAACGAAGAATACCCAGGAAATGATTGTCAGGTGCCCCAGACTGTCTAAACAGTCGATTCTATTCTGAGCAAAAATATTGCAGATTATGCCTACTTTGTGTAGTTCATTGACACATGTAATGTCCTTTCTTGTAATCATCGATTTCGCTTCCATCGATTTGAGACTTCCATTTTTACCATTAAATCATTTCCTTTTAATGAACAGTTAATAGACAACTATTATGCAATTTAAATGGATAATTAAATGAAAATCTGTTTTAACTTACAGAAACTGTTAATAAGATCTTAAAAAATGCATAGCAGCGTTCTGTAGACTGAATACCGGCATAAGGAAATATCAAATAATCATACAAGTTTGTTTAAATGGCCTGACAATAGGTAATGTTTGTACATTATAGATGTTTTCCAAAATTTATGATTATTTTCCTGTACTTTCGAGGAAAGCAGAATAATAGAATCAAAGCTAATGCAAGGCAAACGCAAATGCAAAGTACTTCAGTACTCAAAAGTTCCAGTACATGTCCGATAAATTCATCAAATTTGTTGATAACAATTTGGTAATTATCAATGAAA
The DNA here is from genome assembly GCA_921293015.1 of Phorcus lineatus. Classification (NCBI taxonomy): domain Eukaryota; kingdom Metazoa; phylum Mollusca; class Gastropoda; order Trochida; family Trochidae; genus Phorcus; species Phorcus lineatus. Next base: position 3,991,084 of record OV121081.1, on the reverse strand, counting down.
GGACCACGGTAAAATTAGTTTCCTTCTACAGAAGACGTCTCGAATTTTGCAATTAAATATATCCCCGATTTTAAGAAGTTATATCATGTTTTCAATGCATTCAATTAAGAAGTAACAGTTCATTGTACACCATCAAATCAAAGAAAAGTATAAAATATATTTTCACAAAACACTAATTAGATAACAGGAAGCTTACATGATAGAAAAACAAATAGATTTTGCATTATATATCTATATTATGACTATCAATTACAAATAGCAACAAACAAATACGACATTTTATAGAAAATGAAACAAATGTAAACCATGTTTCATAATCACGTGTTCACCTCCAATTATCCTAATCAACATTCACTTTCATTTGATTAATTTAAAGTTTATAAATAATCGACAATAGGATTCGATTAAACGCGCATGGTGTTGTAAAGACAATTGTAATAATTGTGACTCAACTTCTTCTGTATTTCGACACAGTTCAACTATATACATTTGAGGATACAGAGACACTATCCTTTAGATTGTATATATAGTGACATAATAAGAATTTGACGTTACTTCTAATCGTTCTGATCTCAAATTCAACTTCTGAAAATGAAATGCCAAATATTAAGTGTTCCTTAAATAAGTAAAATGGTACTTATGTGTTATAAAGTACGTGTTTCTTAAGACGTACCTGTGTTCTGTATGTCTCCACGGTAGCTGGTTATACTGATTCTAGTCACGTGACCTGCACACGGAACCAGTCGGGTTGTCTACTGTATTGTATTATAGGCGGGGCGGACATCTGTATACCTATGTGTGTGTATCTCGCTCCATTCACCCCGACATCTACATCACCTTTGCCAGATAGCGTAGAGGAAACAAATTACGCACTATAGGGGAAGAACAGGTACTTTATCACAATTTGCCAATTTCTACAGAGCATTCCCTATACAGTTTAAAATTCAGTTGTAAAGAGGTTATGTTTTAAGATGTGTTATTTTATCAAAAAGAAGATTCGTTGCATATAAAGTAAGTTGATCCAAAGAATGAAAATTTCATAACGCCCTTTGAAGAAACTTTTACTTGGTTATTAAGAGGAAAAAAGAAGAAAAGGAAAAGGATAGTTGAACTCGAATTGAAATAATTTTAAACGTTTCGTGTTCCTCGTATTTCTATCTGTATACAATAAAATGAAAAAAAAAATAATGAAAAAAATAATGTTTTTAATGATATGATAATAGATTTCATAGATTAAACTTACGATAACAGCATTTATGTAAGGATTCAAATATAACTAATAAACTTTGATGAAAGTGCAATGAACAAGTGTGCAAGTTTTTCATTGGAGATGCTTAATAAGTTATCCTCATCGATGGGACAGAACAGTTTTTTTTATCAAGTACGCTTAATTAGATATCTCGGAACCGAGATTTTTTTCTTGATTCTCGCTGTCTCAGCGAGGATGTTCTGCAATATATCAGTGTATGTAAACGACTCCGCAGTTACGTCTGAGGGGAAACAATCCTGATATAGTTGATGCAATCGTCTTGATGATCCAAAGTACTTTGGTACATATATATACGTCATTCTACGTTTCCTAAGAATTCATAGTTTTAGTAACTGTTTCACAAAACATTTATTTATAATTTGTTCAACATCCGACTCTTAATCAAAATACTAAATAATGTCAGAAGAGATTGCAGTCATGGTCAGTGGATAACGATTGATATGTATATATGTAACGTTTCAATACATTTATCGCAACATAGTCATGCACAACCTATTGTGTGGTTTACGCCTTTTAATGAACTACAACATTATATATCGTGCTCTTCTTAATTGTGTTATCGTCGATATTTAAACAAGGGAGGGTGCACGTTTTCTAAAACATTGTATGTATAGAAACACCCTTCCTCCGTTACTTTTATAATTATGACGAAATACATAAAGAAAGATAAAATTTTATAAATCGCAATACACAATTGTAAGTTGAATTGGTCTGTAAACCAATGGACGCATTTACACGATTCTTGAAAAATTTGTCCACATTTCTCCCATTAAATAATAGCGTATACAGATTATATATCTTAAGAGGTTTAAAAACAGATTTCTCTACTCGATGGCCCGTAGTCGTGGAATAAGTGGTCATTTATTAAACGAAAACTGCAGACGGCCATTTTTGTGTGAGCATAAAGCTGTGAATCATTCAAGTAAGTTAAACAGATTAGCATATTAACCGCCCTTGGTGCATTCAAATAAGAAAGCCATAAAAGGAATCGATTACTAAAGATTCATCCCTTTTTATTACCAAGACCCATTTTTAATGTGTTATAATGTCTCAACTCGCAACTGGATCAAATGTCATAAAATGTTTTGAAAACGTAAATTCTTACATATAATTGCTTATATTTAATCTCATTTCCCCCTGTGGCCCATCTTTTCTAACTTGCTTTTAAAACAATTTAAAAACGTAAATTTTAACGTAGTTTTACTCATGATGTCAATCTGAGACTCCATACTATGCGTTCTATTGAAATAATCCATCAGCATTTTTTTTCCAAACATATAATGGTGTAAACCAAAGTCAACACAGTTCTTGGGAAGATATTTTCTCAAGGATTCGAGTTTTGCCAGAGTTTCCGTTCATTTCCGATAGCGCCATTATAGGATTTGGAGTATTCGTTACGATTAATGGTGCCAGGGTATGGAGTGAGGGGATGAAGTAACTATCGACCCACCACACTCTCTGTATGAACATTTTACAACGCGCTTCCATTTCCTAAATCTATGCAAATTAAATTAGCGTTGGGATGAAAAGCGGAGATTCCACTCCTGAGCCAGACAGTGGCATAGATCTGCTTCTGTTGCAGTCATTTTGCCAAAACGATTAATTCCAACGGTTTCTTCTCCTTTTTAGGTCCTGAACCTTCTTTATTGAATATTGTCTTGGTTAATAGTGGTTTTGTTTCGAGCGTCTGTAATTGTAATATATATATCACAGCTACCAACCCTCCTCCCAGCGTCTTTATGTTTTGAATATCTTTTGATTGGAAGCGAGCTTAAATTGTAGAAAAACGAGGGATCTGATAGTGTCTGGCCCCCATGCATAAAAGAGTACTTAAAATTTTCCTATTTTATTAACAAGTACTTAAATGTTATAGTGGTTTTTTTTATATACTTTAACTGTTCTAGTTGTTTTTTTACGTTTATGTAAAATTGATATACTTGATATACTGTTATGTAACATGCTTAAGTCCAATATACTTTTATACTGATCGTTATACTGCTATACTTTTACATAACATTGTTTTATTTTTAAACATGTTTTGAATGGCATTTCAGAAGTTGTATATCAGATAAAAAGATAAGCACGCAATTAATGGATTACAGAATAAAGAAGTTGTCATCCATAAATAGCGTTCTTAACATTTTAAATACTTTCTCGTCAGATTCGATTTTTGATAAACTTAACTTTAATTTTTTAAATTCAATAAATTGTTACTATGATGTTGTATTTTATCTAAAAAAAATTCTTTACATTGTTTTGTTTGATATCCTTTTACATAACATTATATCATTTGATATGCTTTTAGGTAACAGTGTTGCACTTAATCTACTTCCACGTAATAATGTAATATCTTATATGCTTTAACGTGATAATGGAACAGTTAATTAAATTTCACGTAACAGTGTAGTTTTAGAATTGCTTTATTGTTATTTTGTCATACTTATTAACCTAATTGCATAATATTACGATGGAGAAGTTGCAATGTATCTTCAATCTAAATAACATGTAGCATATTATTGCTATGATTTGTTTTTATATGCGCCGATGCTTTGGATAGATTCTACCGATGAAAGCTATTTACCGAACTGTTTAATCTGTCTTTACTTTTCTTGCACGTTAACGTTTGCCACACAGGTGCTACCCTTAAGGAGTTACATCTTATATGCCTACACAAATTCACTCTATATCTTCTTGACATACGTTTCACGCTTAGACATAATTTACCCCAATAATCACCTTTTTGTTATGAAAACTTCGAAATTTACCCAAAGCAATGTTAACAATTAAACAAAGCCAAGTTAAGCTCCTCTTCAATACAAGACGGGACGGTAAGAGTTATAAACATCCTCCGTGTCTTCTAGGCGCTGCCTGACTTGCGTTATATCGACGTCTTCAGTAGATGCTCTTGCGGCTTAAAGCATACAAAGCAGCTTCGTATCATTCAAGAACCAAAAGTAAAGAAAATGTAGTCAATATTTGCAAAGGAAGAGGATTTCAATCAATAATGAATATGAGAGCAGTCGCGAGGAACAACAAGCTGACTTTAAAAGGCATTGATTTGCCCATTATATATTTGAAGAAGACAACAGATCGAAATGAGATGGGAGATCATCTTTGTGCTGGCTTTCATGTATACTAAACGTACGACTAGAATCGACCTAGATTCCGAATGGGACGATTTATGATGAACTTGTGGCTGAGTTTGCAGAGTAATTAACTGACGAAATGTTCTTACATTTATTGATGTTTACATATTCGTAGTTTGACATGATTCTGGACCGGGAAAATATGTTTGCCTTTGTTTAGTGAATTAGTTTTTGAACAACTTTCATAGACAAATTCCATCCTTTTCAAATTATCGTGACAAAATTGACTTCCACATATATATACAGGTGAATACAAGTTGTTACTTAGATAGATTTCGATTTTAAGAAGATAAAATGAAAGCAACTATAAAGAAAAGTTTTAGATTACTTACCGATTGATTTAGATTGATAAGCGTATCCGATATGTCATCGAACTACGCTATCATGTTCATTTATACTATTGCACTTTCTTGCAGTTTCAGGATGAACGAAGTCAGGTGCAGCTAGACACTTCCAGACTGTTTCCTCTGGTGGATAGTCTACGCGTGACTCATGGACTTCAAAGAATTATGATCTGTTAATTTGGGATATAATTAATATTTTAAAATTATAATCATCACAAACATCTACCTAATTAAGTACAGTGACCTTTATATAGATAGTTCTTATCTATTGAAGCCCTTTGCAAAATCATATCGTGTGAGAAAAAATGATTTTTTCTGAACTATAGTTAGATGCAGTATCATGATGAAGACCTAGCTTCCTTCCGTTTCCTACACCGAGGGGCATTGATTGCACTTTGTGAACTTGTAGTATATGCATGCTAACTTCAATATGAAATTTATATGAATATTCATATTTTCTTTTTCGTGTTCGAATCTTATTCGAAATGTGTGTTGGTCTTGCATAAATTGCATAAACATGACATTACAGCGCATCTAGTGACGTATACACAGATTAAACCGATTTTAATCAGTCCAATCGGTAGATAAGTTAAGAATAACCCAAGGGTGACCTTTTTAACTTTTTGAGGTATAGTTAAACAAATTGAAATACAGTTATCAATTTCTCTGCATTGATATTTTCAGTTCGATTGACAGGTAATCAAGGGCGCAGTCAAATTGTCAAGAAGAATTTTAATGTGCAATTGATTGAAACTGTATAATTTTTAAACCCTTAAAAGAAACATAAGACTCTAAATCAAGAAGGCTTCAGTAATTTATTCAGTTATTTACGTACTTATATATTTCTTAAAACATAAGAATTAAATATTATCTGACTTCTCTACTTTAAGTAATGCAAGGGGTTAATCCTGTTGTCCCTTTTCTAGAAATATGAAAATCTACAACAGTTGTGGTCAATGTTTTTGTTGTCTTGATGAACGGAAAACTGATTTCTTTCATAACATCAAACTCTCCTTGGAATTGATAATCTTTGCCTGTAAAAAAAATGTGTTCGTTGATGTTGTTTTTGATTTATTCATAGTATTAGGAGAAAACTATCTGTACAGATGTTACTGTTGAACTCTTCTTTATCAAGTTTTGTTCTTTTTATATAAAAGCAAACATTGAGACATTATGATCATAGTGAAAAAAGTATATTCTTTGATCAATGCAGTAAAACTAGTTTTTATGCCGAATGGTGCGTGTACGATATCTTATTAAAAGATGACCGAATTATTACTGTCCTATTTTGCTTGATAATTAATCTTTTAAAGGTATGGATTGTCGTATTTGATTTTCTTTTTCATTAAAAAAATCAATGTGATTTTGTTTGTTTTAGAAATCATTTAACTATGACGTTTTGGCAGTTTCCTGGATGATAATATTCCTAGTGTAACCGGGGTGCACAGAAATGAAAGCATTTATATAAATCTAAAACATCTAAAGAAGTCCTCTGCTGTAATCATGAAAGATTTCTTCAAATGTGATGCTTTTACATTTTCACCGTAAAGAAATAATGGAAATAAATCACACCGCAACTATTTTTGTATGTAGTTACATCTGAATAAATTTGGTCTCCGATTTCACCCCATTTTCTGTTGATGACCTGGTTTCGTTTTGAACGTCTACAATCAATTACTTATATGATATTTGAATTGCCTATTTGTTCACCATCATTATGTATAAATATAATTTCTCTTTTGGGTCGCCTCTGTAAACTCCGAAATAACGGTTTATATGAAAGGGCATCTATCCCAGGAACGTGGCCTATAAGGGTAATTTTCTGGAATTGATCATTTTCGACATGAAAAGATAAATTGGCTGAGGTTCCCGTAGCCGAAGTGTACAGCTTGACCGCTGTTCCCAGCCCTTGTAATCAGTGTAGGCTAATATCGATCAGACGCTCTCACACGCTCCGCCACTTGGCTGTTTAGATGTACCGTGCAAGGAGCCAGAGGCGCTTCTCTATGTTACACTAGCAATATATTGTCTAACATACATATAATAATGTGCTTGAAAGGTATAACAGTTTCTTCAGAAAATTTGCTGTTGTGAATAATGAAAAAGTTGACAATCCACAGAGTATTCTAGTTTTCGTAATATACATATTGTCCAAATGTAGACGTGCAAAACAAGACTTTACACTTTTTAGTTGACCTCTTCGTAAATAAGCGAATCAAAAATATAATTAATTCAACGAAGGTATTCTTCAGAGTTCTAAGATGAATATTTATTCTACATTCAACAGGTGTTTATCACAATATTTGCTCACCTAATGAAACATTGTCGCTATCAGAAGTCCAGTCTTTATCTTAAATTTTTTGCCCATATCAGCAATGATATTTATAATTGGTATTTTCTTGCATAACCTGTGATATTAAAAACAAAATATATTGTAAAACATCTAAATGAATAAAGACCTTAACAGTACAGAGCTACGACACGTAACGTATTTCAGAACAATCAGAGCTTATTTTAATGAGATTGATGAATAAGACACGTTGCATGAACTCATTACAATATTGATTTTATGTACACTTTATGAAAGCCTCGTTGACCTGAACTTTTATATTGTATGGTCTACGTTGCATTTAATGTGTGAAATGCATTAGAAAATAATTAAATTCGATCAACTTATAAATATCAAAGGAATTTCTGAAATTAACTAGATAGGAAGAATCTGTCCAATGATAGTTACCGGGCATGGACTATGTAATTTATTTCACTAGTGACCGTATTATCACATAGAATTAGAGTTCTCTCCCTTCGATTAAAGCGGAAGTACTTTCAGAGGACAACATAAATGGCTGCAATCGTGGGCGTGATGAAAAAGACAACATTTTCATGTTGTTATGTCGTTTAGAATCATGTTGAGACTGCATTGCATTTTGATGATGGTTCCGCTGAAGTGAGCGTTGTGGCTAATGACTGTCAGACGTTTGGGCGATGCAGAAAACGTACAATGATTCTGCTGCGTGAGTGAAAATGACATCAGCTGTTGATGACATGATCGTGCGTTGTTTTCATCTGAAATACAGAAAATATGAGTAGGAAACTATTCGAAAAACCGTTAGCGATGATGCAAAATTTGGGAAGGTAAGTAATTTGTGTGGCATTTTATTTTGTTGACCTTTGCTCAATAATCAATTACTTAGCTATGATAATTTCCTGTTGGTGTTTAGTTGGCCTTTGCACTGAACAGTCCAAATAACCACTGTTTGTTATTGATGTGACTAAACATTGATCTTGGGGTTCACAGGCTGGGTAACATGTGGACATTCATGCATTCACCACTTATTTTCATGTTGTTCTTCACTTGTACACATGATATCTTGTATAAGTTTAGGAATAACTCTGCTTGGACTGTCGCCAATTCAGTTAAGAAAGCATGTCAATTACATATTAATTCAACTCTCTGAAAATACAGATAACACCCTGTTGATGCTGTGACCATGAATTTTAATGCAAATAAGTCACAAAAGAAAGTTACATTTTGAAGTGATTTGTTTTTTATTCAGGGCAAAAATTTATAATATTACTGTATGTATAAGAGACACTGGGATAAAAGTGGATTGGTCAGAAGTATTTTGCTGCTTATATTATTCATGATTGCTTGCCTTAAAATGATTCAAATAAAGTAAAAAAATAATTTTTTTATTAATACATGAACGGGTCATGTTTTGTAATTGTTTCTCAAAAGTTTGATACCTAAAGAAAAATTTCACACTCATTGATACTTTAATAACTTGTCATATACTTGATATCTGTGTATCATTTCCATAGTTTATTTGTTTTCATTTGTCAACAAACCATGCTATTAAAGTATCAGTAATGATAAAAAAAAGTGTTGTGAAAAAACCTAACATTTTGTGAATTGATAATTCTTAACAACTCATCAATCTTAAAGTGAAATTTATTCAAAAGAAATATCAGACTGGAAGGAAAACTCTCAAATTTACCAGCCCAGAAATGTAACTACCTAGGTCTAAGCCTTTGGGACAAGCCTTATTTCATAGTTATGCAGCTGAAGTGAAACATAAGATGTCAACACCTCTGTTTGTGCTTTGCCCTTGCTGTCACTGCTTCATTAAAATATTCAAGATCATTTTGTAAGAGTCATTAGACACAACAATTGCTCCTTGTGTTATGATCTCTATATATAGTCATTATAGTAATAGCTTTTGTTTGTTTGAATGTTTCATTGTTTGACAAAATCATCTGTGATGTATGAAGTATGATTATGTTTCATAAAATAATATTTTTATTTTCAAGAGAGTGCATTCTATAAGCCAATGTTATTTTCCCTTTAAATTGAAGTTTTGAGGTTATTTTGAATAACATCACAGTGTATTAAGCAAAAATAACCCATTCATGGATGAATATTCCAATATGAATAAATGTATGGATACAAATTGATTTATAAGATTCTTGTGAATTCTTTGTATATTAACATTCAATCATTCCTTAAAGAGAACTATCATTATTGTCACCATGTATCCACTGGGATTGTAAAAGTGTTCCTTAAGGTCAAAGGTAACATTCTTGATATCAAGAAAAAATCTCTCTCGTGTTTGAAATTCTCATAGTATCTCATTCTTCTTGAATTTGAAACAAGGACTTCTTCCTGGTTGAGATAAAACATGTCATGGTGAAAGGGCAATCAAGTATCTTGATAAGAAATAAAAAATATCCAAAAATCTATTTCCTTTGAATTTAGGGAATACCACACAGTTTACCTTTTAGTTCTTAACAGATACAGTGGTTGATGAACAAAATTGTCTCAAGAATAAACTTCTGATCAAAAGTCATTTTTTTAATCCAGATAAGATTAGATTGTAGAATTGAAAATCATATTTTATTTTAAAATTCAGCAAAATCAAACAAACCTATTCTTTGGAAAGATCCATGGCAACTTTTTGATCCAAACAATGAACTGTAATATTTTATTATTTCAAAGTTTATAAGAAACTCATCTAAGTTTTTAATTAGGGTTAATGTCATCAAAGACTATTAGAGTATCATCAACAACACTCTGTTTGCTATCTTGCACCTAAGGATCAATGTACCATACCTCTAGATCACACTTCTCTAACATATTCTTGTAAGTTCTTTTAGATAAAAACATGCTACACTATCATTTTAAATCGATAAACTACTATTTCAACATGATTGAATGATCTATTAATTGTCAATGTATCATTACATCGCTCAGCAGCATTATTTGTGTTTTGTGTATTTAATTTAGAACCAGTTGTAAACATCTTCAAATTATTTTATATCAATTAATACTGCCATAAAAATAAAAGGCTACCATAACAGGACTTATAAATGACCTGGCTATGTATGGCAGCTTGTGTTGTTCTCGTGTCGGTAAATCATATTATCTAACAGTTTCACCTTGAACAAAGGCCAGTTAGATGTCAGCCGGGCTGGCTAGTATTACTATAGCACAGTGATTAGATTTTATCTGCCTTATATTTATTGGGATTGACCTTCAAGGCTCTCTTTTTCTCGTGTTATATATAGTTGTTCATCATGTTTTTATTTTGTTATTAATATCAAGTTAATTAGATTACTGGTTATGGCATTCTTGTTTAGAAAAATAATTCCCGTATCTTTCAGAAAATGTACCTCCAGAATCATGGTCGGTGTTTCTAATTACAATGTTTTTTTATATAAAGTCATTTTAGAGAAATGATAAACAGTTGTCGGTTTGGTATGTACCAGTACAATCTAACCCTAACCCTAATCTCTGGAAATTTAATCTAGAGAAGAAAATTAAAAGTTTCCCCAAAAGAAACCTAAGAAGATAGGTTAACATGTATCCATGCTTGACAAGCATCATTTCAAACAGTAGATTGGAGATGGTGTGATGTGCAGCACATCAATCTCACAACAATACTGGTTGACAATACAGATTGAAAGGTTTCATGATATCTCATTATGGAACAAATTATTATTATACAATCACAGTACACTATTTTCAGGGATTTCTGATTAAAAAGAAAGATTAACTTTTGACAAGCATCTCGATTTTGAGGTAAATTAAACAATTATTAAGCCAACGATAGGTATCACAATACAGAAACTGTATCATGATACATACATCATCAGATTAAGTATCTGATTCTCAATGCTAAGATATAATGTAACAGCTCCAACCATTGCAATACAAAGTATGGGAATGAAAGTAATACTTTCAGTGTTATTGTTGAGCATGGGGCCAACAATTCATATAGGATATGACTGGATAAAAACACACCTAATACTTATTCTATAAAGCAACAAGGACTTAGCTAAGCCCTTGAGACTCACCTGCACCATGAGATCATGAAAAGAAACAACTTAAGAAGTCTTGAGTATTGCATTATCAACTGATTTGGTGAATGGAAGTATGTTCAAATAGGGGTGAAGACTAATGTAGGTTTTAGGTCACTGACGTACAAACTTTTATTCATGCCTTACCTGGAAAATCACTGAAAAGCCAATGATTTTCATTTGTTTTCTAACTACCAAACTAGTTTCAGACAAAGTTCTGTGAGAATGTAAGAAGCTGCAGCAAGCTAATGACTTCATAAAACAGAGATACCTAACAATTGAGATTCAAAAGCTGGGCCTAGATTTCCGAAGCTCTCTTAGTGATAAGATAGTCATTGGCCAATGTTAATTGATGGTACTTATGACTATCTTATCTATCTGAGAGAGCTTTGAAAATCTAGCCCCTGTTGTATAGTAACAATATATGTAAACATAAGTCAAATTACCAAAGATTTATAACTTGGTATAGTTGCACCCAGGAGCAGCTCTAGTTGTATGGGCCTATGGTTTATTGACATCAAGAAATCAATGGTAATTTGACCAAAATCAGCTTGATAAGAGTAATTTTCATTATTTTATCATCATTTTAGGGCATGAAATGAAGATTCCTGCAAGAGCGGATGTAGAACACATTCTCAAAGTTTGCCATCAGATTATGGAGACTGCCTGCAGTCTAGGTACCATGAGAACCAATGATAGAGAGAGAAGCGTGACCTTGTCTAGTCCCTCTAGTATCAATCCAAAGATAGACTTACATCTAGTCTCTGAATAACCTGATTTATTCATTCATATGATATAACCATTTCATCAAATATTGGAAATGATCCCTTGAGAAAGGGAAATTCCAAACTGTTCACCTCAATCTTGACTTGTTTTTGAGAAGACAAGGATGCTTAGGGTGAATTAAAGGTAAAAATATATAAAAGACTGGCCTTGAATGTGACTAACCAAACAGCTATGACAAGAGACAGGAGAATCATTTTAAGCTGCATTAGGCCTAGCAGGGATTAGCAAACGTCAGCATTAATTTACGTGATTGCTGTTAACAGACTTTTATCATGTTATGTGCTTCTGTGTATTTCCTTTCTTTATTGAGGTCAACAATAATGCAAATAATGGAACCATTACTAGAAGATAATGTTTCCAAATCTGAATTTCCGAGCTTTTTATCACACGTGCATGTTTGTGAAAAATAATGGTTTATTTTCTGACACCTCATCAATCTTTATTTCGGTACTGAAGAGGCCTCAGGCCTATAGTACATATATACAAAAGTAGTTAACACTTTAGTGATAAAACATATGTTCTGTACTTCATTGCATTGTAGATGTACATAGCCAGATTTTGTAGTGTAATTTGATTTTTACTGTTCATAAGATTACAGAATTTTATAATACTTGGATGGACATAGTAGTACTGTTTAATATACTTACATCGTAATGCATTATATACTGGACAAATAAAAAGAAAATGGTATTCGTCTTCTATTTCATTTAAAGTACAAAGTGTACATATTCGGTCTTCCTTTTTAACATTTTTATATCTACCAGTTTCGATTAATAAATCGTGTGAAGAGCATCGAAAGCGTGCTAGAGACCGCCTAAATTTTCTTATATCAATACATGACAAGTAGGTTTCTTTGAATAAGTCGTGTTTAAATTGTGAATAGTAAAAACATTTACTTGACAAATGAGTTTTATCACACCATGTTTGAAGATAAATGTCTTTAAGTCAAACAGTTAGGGAATTAATGAATAGTGATTGAAATTCTACATATTGATCATTCCATATATTTCCAAAGCCAATAGCAAATAAAAAGTTTCTAACCTGAGATACCCAATTTATTTGTCCATTCTTGTCATACAATAACATCATATTATAACATTTTTTTGGTATTCTTTTATGAGACATAGCTAAAAGTTTCAACCAATATTTGACTGCATTTATAGAGGCATAGATATAAAGTGGAAACCTTCCTAGTTCTCCATAAACCATAACACTAGGTGTACTTAATTTTACTCCTAGATATTTTTTACATGCAAATAGATGAACCTTTTCAATTATATATATATTTTGTAAACCCCATATTTCCGACCCATACAATAATATTGGTTTTATTTTACTATCAAAGATTTTAAAAAAGGTTTGGTACGAGAGATCGCCTAAGATGTGGGTTTGTTTACAGATAGCAATAAATACCTTTTTAGCTTGTGTTGCTGCCTGGTTGAAATGATTGTTCCATGCAAGGTTTTTGCTGAATAATACACCCAAATATTTATAAAGTGAAGTTGTCTCCAGTCGCTCTTCTTTGAAATACCATTTTTCCGTTTTTGATAATTTCCCCCCATTTTTGAATACCATAACTTTTGATTTAGATCTATTCACTGTTAGTTTCCATTCATCAGAATACTTTTCTAGTTCATATATTTGCCTTTGAAGACCAATTACGGTTGGGGAAAAAAGGATAATATCATCTGCAAATAATAATAAAAATAATTCCAATATATCTGGATGAAGCTGTATACCATGGGTACAATTCTTCCTAATCTGAATGGCTAATTCGTTAATGAAGATCGTGAATAAAAACGGGCTTAGTATGCACCCCTGTCTAACTCCCAAGTGACTAGTAAAGGTATCAGACATATCATTATTATTCCGCACACATACTTTGACATTCTCGTAAATACTACATAATAATTTGTTCATTTTCTTACTAAGACTATGCGATCTCAATAGCTTCCATAGTTTGTGTCTTTCAATAGTGTCAAACGCTTTTGCAAAATCAACAAAAAATACATAAAATTTACCCCCCTTTGTTTTCAAATACTTTTGAATCAAGGTTTGTAAAGTGAAAATGTTATCGATGGTTGAATATCCTTCTCTGAATCCCGCTTGTTCTTCGTTTATTTTATCCAAAGATTCTGCCCAAAAAACTAGTCTTTTATTAATAATATAGGTAAATATTTTGCCGAAGATGCTAAGAAGGGTAATTCCTCTATAGTTGTTCATATCTTGTCTACTACCTTGTTTATGGATCGGAACAATAATTCCGATGGACCATGATTCAGGAAACTTTCCATTGTCTAAAATGACATTGAATAATAATTCCAAATATGGTAGCAAAATATCAGTGGAATTTTTAAAGAATTCAGGGAGGGTATCGTCTATACCCGGAGCTTTATTACATTTAAGATCGTTTATGCTTTTCAGGATTTCTTCTCTGCTAATAGGTGAATCTAACATCTCATTTAACAAATGCGTTTCTGGGTCAATTTGTGGTGGAGCTATGCTTTCTGACAAGAAGTATTTATTTTCTTATTGACTTTGATAATGATAATACACAATTAAAAATGTGATTACTTTTGCCTAATTAGCTGTCCTGTTCCATGATTGTGAATATTTATGGGGTCGGTTAAACAATCCATAATTACTCTGTCCATTAGTGATAGCTTTCTGAAAAGAAGTAAGAAATTGCGTCATACATTATTAAAGCCTTTCATTATATAAGAAATAAAAATTATACATAGTTAAATTGTAGTCATTCTATCTGACTTTTTGTCTGTTGTTCGTCTTAATGTAATAGCAAATCAATTTGGTCATGACATTGACTGCATGATGTAACTCAACCTGCTTACACAACTTTAACAACTAGTGCTGATGCTTATTGATTAAGAATTAGGATTTTACAGGAGTTATGTGCAAGGAATTTAACCCCAAACAGGCACATTAATGGTTAAATATGTCTTTTTTGGAATAAAGAATATGTGTTTAGAGAGCTTGTCAGAAAAGCAAATGTTAGTTTAGTGGTTGTGTCAGAATAGGGAATTTTGGTTTAAAGGGTGTGTTAGAATAGTGAATGTTAATTTAGTGGGTGTGTCAAAATAGGGAATGTCTGTTTAGTGGGTGTGTTAGAATAGGGAATGTTTGTTTAGAGAGTGTGTTAGAATAGGGAATGTCTGTTTAGTGGGTGTGTCAGAATAGGGAATTTTGGTTTAAAGGTTGTGTTGGAATAGTGAATGTTAATTCAGTGGGTGTGTCAAAATAGGGAATGTCTGTTCAGAGAGTGCGTCAGAATAGGGAATGTCTGTTTGGAGGGTGTCAGAATAGTGAATGTCTGTTTATAGAGGGTGTTTTATAATAGGGAATGTCTGGTAAGAGAGTGTGTCATAATTATGAGACAATGTCTGCTCAGAGGTTGTGATAGAAAATATACCGTCTCAGTCTGGTTAGAGGGTGTTTCATAATAGGGAATGTCTGTTTAGAAGGTGTGTTAGAATAGTGAATGTCTGTTTAGAGGTTGTGTCAGAATAGGGAATGTCTGTTTAGAGGTTGTGTCAGAATAGGGAATGTCTGTTTAGAGGGTGTGTTAGAATAGGGAATGTCTGTTTAGAGGGTGTCAGGATAGGGAATGTCTGTTTATAGAGGGTGTTTTATTATAGGGAATGTCTGTTTAGAGGGTGTGTCAGTATAGTGAATATCTGGTTAGATGGTGTTTCATTATAGGGAATGTCTTTTTTGAGGGTGTGTCAGAATAGGGAATGTCTCTTTAGAGAGTCTGTCAGAATAAATTATATCTGTTTAGAGGGTGTGTCAGAATTATGAGGCAATGTCTGTTTAGATGTTGTGATAGGAAAGGTACTGTCTGTTAAGAGGGTGTTTCAAAAAAAGGGAATGTTTGGAAAAGGATATTGGTGTATAGGGTTTTGACTACCAACATTGACTTTACTTTCAGTAACCTTGGAAAAATCCCAGCAACAATTGACTGTGTGTTGAAGTATTTGACAGTCCTTTCTTATATAGTGCATTATCCTGATGTTAATTGTACAGACAAATTTTTATGAGAATGGTTTGATTGTCTTTGCCCTGACTGTGTATGATTTATTGTGAGGCCTTATTTTGTTTTGAATTGTCTTCTTTTGTTCTTTTGATTATGAATACAAATTTTTTGCCTTCATTATGTGTAGATAGTAGAACACTCTTTGAAATAAGAAGTTTAGTTACTGAATTATTAATAAATTGAAGTATTTCTGAAAAGTTTGAGTTCATTCCCATGTGATTAAGGCCTGTCAATGCAAATGGAATTTTACTGTTTTTTTATATGAAAAGGGAGTTTTCAAGTCTCCTGATCCAGAAAAGCTGTAATACCTTGTCACAGAAATGACATGAAGTTGGAGCATTCAAACTCAGCATTCTGCAACATGAAATCTATTGTGTTCATATTCACAGCACATGGGTAAATCTTGCAGAGAAGAATTAGCGGTAATGTGGTTGCTTCACCTGGGACTGTATTGTGTAAGATTCATGAATATTCATATGGGAAGATGAGAAGTCTGAGTGGTCCTTTCTCCCTCGAGACTTGGACCAATAGAATCCTGTATTGTCTGCTTCCTGCAGGTCACAATAACTCCCACAATGCATCTGTGTCTTGTTTACTGGTTCTGCTCGTTCACTGCCCAATTTTTTAACCATACTGTCAACAATAGTTTAACTCGTAGTTTCATGATTTTACTTCATTTCAACCTGAAACAAGATACCTTTTCCCAATAAAAATTAGAATTCCAAGTTTAACTTTTAATTCTTAGAGACTTCTTGTTAACTATGCCACAACCCCAAAGGCTCCACATTAATTGTGGTATTCAATATTTCACGTTTTGAAATTGTTTAAATCAGAAGTGTTGTCACTGTCAATCCTATAATTGCTTCCTCTAGTAGATCCCTAAGAAGAAATAGAGGATACTAAACGACCTTCCATTAAATACTATTTTTATTAAACGAGTTAATGATCAAGTATAAGAAAAGCGAAAGCTAGTTTGATACCAAATCATTAACGAATTTAATAAAAATAGTATTTAATTGAAGGAAGTTTTCTGTTTATTACTTGACCTCACTAATCACGTTTGATTGCCGAAAGTGTAGGCCTACTCCTACTGATCAAAACATTTCCGCAACTTGGCCGCCATTGTGACGGCGGTGCTAACATTGTGACGTCACAACCACACAATGTTATGTTGTCATACGCGCGTGGTATTACACTAGTTTAATACTGTCAAATAGATATTACACTGCAGTATCTTACATTGGCTAGTATAAACCATCATAGCCAGCACACACACAAGTTGAACACGGAGCTCAAACATCCATTGTGGTTTCATAGTGGATTTGTTTAACAACACAGCACTAAAGCACAGTTCTCACCATAGATTCTATCAATACGTAGCTGATCTCCTGGGCATTGTATCTTGTCAAACTGCACCAGGGGATTAATTATTTCTTCAAGTCAAAAAGTGAGTTGTTGGAAGCTCGGAAGATCCACTGATTGTATGCTTCTAAGGGAGAGTTTCCTGTTTTTGTGGCTTAGGGACAGTCTTCAGTAGCCATCATAACAGATAGAGGCTATTACATGGAAGATGGAACATCAGTTGACGACCTTTGGGAAATGGATTTCCAATAACTTAAGCTTATGGACATTTGATGGTCAGTGTGAAGTCAATACCTTGGCCAATATGTATAAAATCTTATCTGAAGGGACAATAATAGGATGTTCTTCAAAGAGTATCACCATAAATGTGCTCATATGACTAATGTTCAACATGCAAAATTCCAATCACACTCATCCAACTGACATGAATATTTGATCATGGATGTCATGAATAAGAATAGGACAACATTCTAGGATGAAGTCAATAACTAATATTCTTGCTTAATGATGTTATTTATGAAATCTGATTGGATGTCACATCTTAAGTTTTTCTTTGTCATTATCCTTTAAAGTTTTTGATGCCCTCAAATATAGCACACAGTGTTCAATTTGGACTAGAGTAATTTTGGTCTTCAAAATATTTTAAAAAAATATTGCAATAATTTGTATATGTTAATTTCTTGATCATTTGTATTGGTAGAGGAAAAACTTGCAGAATGCAGGTCTAGGCTGTATCAAAGATTCCTATTTTACAAGCAGTCATATTGGAAGGCCCATTTGCAGTGAGGCCTCTTTGTCTAAGGTTGTAATACCCTATTGATTACAATGGGTTAATACAATGGGTTAAAACAATGGATTAAGGGCACCTTTATCACTAAGTAGGCTTTGTGAAATTAGGACCCGGATATAATGTAGAACTCATATTGTGTAGGCATGCCAGGAATCTCTAATAACTTTACATGGCAGAAAGTGTGAAATAAATTCATACTCTGAATACCATACTGAATGAGTGGGTTTCCTTTTCACAAACAAACTATGCCAATTATTGTATAACCTTAGTGATGATAGTACTATTTGTAAATTCAAACATGCTGGCATTTGAAATTAAGGTTATTGCCTCAGGACTACAGAAGCACATTACCTGTCACATGGTTCATTTTGAATCTCTTTGTGTGAAGCTGTTCAAATGTAATGTAGATAAGTCATAGGACTTTCATGATCTACTCTACAACAATTGGAAAATTTGCTGCCGCCAAAGTCTGGCTTCAGCGAGTGATTATTTCATCAGAAAAGTGCTTTTTGCTTCAGTTTTGTCTGCAAGCTAAATTACACATGACAAATTGTAAGTCCGGAAGTAGACAGTGGCCTAGTTTGTTGGTTTGGTGAAGTTGTTGAGTATGGGTAGTATTGATCCAGGTACAGTGTGAGGTGGGCTATCGTATTGATAGTCTCAGTCCGGGACATGCAGCCCGCCAACAGGCTCTTCCTCTCCTCAAGGCTAATGTCTTGTCCCAGCTTTGCTTCATCCGTCTGCCCATTGGACGTTAAGTCATGTTTTCCTGCCCTAGCTGTGTAATATAGGCATTAACAGACAGAGTAGCTCCAGGGGATATGGCTTGTATGATCCACAAGTTATAGGGGAATTATAGCCTGAGTAAATGGTGTAAGCGGATCATTTTTCTCTATGGATAAGTTAATATGATGCAAAATCAATCTTTGCACATCATGGATAACTGGTGGAGTAAATTTGCTTTCCCTTTATTATGTAATGAGGGGATAATGGGTTTTTCTTAACTACACAAAGATGTCGAGGTTGCAGTTAAATGGTACTACCTTTTGCAAACACATCAGTTGAATTTGAAAGTAGATGAGTGGTGTACAATTACATATTTCTGAATTTATCATCTTGTCGCAGAATCATAATATGCTGTAGTATCACTAGCATCTTTAGATAATTGTCTTAATGGTCTGGAAATAAGCTGCCATTTTCTAGTCTGACGTATTATTGTCATTTAAAGTGAAAATTTAAGAAAAACTTCAAAAGTAGTGCAAACTGTTATCAATATGTATGACAAGATACACAGTAGAAAGCTTTAGAAGTAATGTTAAAAATCTAGCAATGTTAAAAAAGCAATCATAAGATGCTTGGCTAAGAGAGTTTCTGGTTTTAATGAAGTGATTGAGTTATAAGGGTTCTCTGAGCTTCTGTAGAGGTAATTAGTACACATTGGCACTAGATCTAGATCAAGGCCTATCATGCTCTCTTCCAAGCTCATCTCACTTGTGTGCTCACTTCCTTGAGGTTAGTCAACCAATGAATGAGCTTCAATGTTTACAACCAATCAGAAGGATAGAGTCAATTTTATGTGTAGAGTCAGGCTTTGAACAATAGTAACAACTTTCACCTATAGTTGATTTTGTAGTGCCCAAAGTGTACAAAGTGAAGCTTTGTGATATTGTCAAACATTTGCAAGACCTTTGCTTAAAATGAAGCAACAAATATAAATGAAGTGCCATTACATGTCAAGATATGCCCTTCATTTGATTCATTTAATGCAGCTATAAAGGAGAGATGGGCTGAACAATAAAATATTTTAGAATTTTTTTTCTAGATAGCAAGTTTTTTTATGTAATTCATATAAAAATGTAAGAAAATAACGTGGTCACTCAATAATTTAAAGAAAAATTGTCTTTTATAACAAAGCTGTTGTAGGCAAATTGCAATATTTTGGACTGGTTTTGTCTTCTTGGATAAGGCGCACACTTTTCATGAATTCAAAATCCTTTCAGATAAATTTCAATACCATTTGGGGATGTTTAGCATGTCTATTTATTAACAACTAATGCCGATGGTTGAAGAAACAACAATAATCTAAGCCTGTTTTGAAGATAAGGACATTTTTCAACGGTTTTTCTCATATTTCACCATGATTTTACAGACACATAAATTTTACATATTGCTAAAAGTGTAATATCATGTACTCAGTTTAATAAGGAAGAGGTTTCAGAAATGATAATAGGGGGTCACAGAATTGTTTTTTGCCACTTTAACGTCAATTTCTATAGTACCTACATTAACGTAAAAACCTGACTTCACGGCATGTTTAATGATTCAAGTTCAGTTTTGACAGCCTTATATGTTACTATTTCTAATAACAACATTAAGCTTCAAAACAGCAAACTATCTAAGCGCACAGAGCCTTTTCAGTGAACTGATGCGCTATATAAATGCATGTATTATTAATTACCCCATGTTTTAGTTCTTGGCATATTTCTTGATAGCCTTGAAGCTATCAAGCAAGCGGGGTTTGTGGTTCAGAAAATCAACTAGCCCTTTGCAATATGTAGAAATTTTGTTGCCAGCAAATGGCTGGCGGGCGGGCAGCTTTTTCAAACATTGTATCATATCTGTATACAAAATTATTTATTATAAATGTATTTATTTATGCAAATTTTGGCCACTTACAGGAATAACAAGTTGTTAACAATTGTAATGATATTGAATTCACCACTTTCTTCCTATCACCTATTCCAAAACATTCTATAATCCACAGTTAAAGGGTTAAAGTGTAACACAAACCAAGTACTCTCTGTTACTGTTGTCAATTACCCAATAATTGCAGCCATTTTAAGAGTTAGCTTACCTAAATGTTTGAAAATGTTTTAACTAATTTGCTATATACATTATTTGTTTTAACCGAAGTCATTACCTCAACATGACATAAGACATTACCACTAAATGCATGCAACATGCCTCAACAGTGCCAGAAGACAATACACTGCATGCATGCCTTATGCACCAACAGAGCCAGAAGACAATACACTGTATGCATGCTACATGTACCAACAGAGCCAGAAGACAATACACTATATGCATGCCTTATGCACCAACAGAGCCAGAAGACAATACATTGTATGCATGCAACATGTACCAACAGCGCCAGAAGACAATACACTGCATGCATGTAACATGCACCGACAGAGCCAGAAGACAATACACTGTATGCATGCAACATGCACCGACAGAGCCAGAAGACAATACACTGTATGCATGTAACATGTACCAACAGGGCCAGAAGACAATACACTGTATGCATGCAACATGCACCGACAGAGCCAGAAGACAATACATTGTATGCATGCAACATGTACCAACAGAGCCAGAAGACATTACACTGTATACATGCAACATGCACCAACAGAGCCAGAAGACAATACACTGTATGCATGCAACATGTACCAACAGGGCCAGAAGACATTACACTGTATGCATGCTACATGCACCGACAGTGCCAGAAGACAATACACTGTATGCATGCAACATGCACCAACAGAGCCAAAAGATATTACACTGTATGCATGCAACATGTACCAACAGAGCCAGAAGACATTACACTGTATACATGCAACATGCACCAACAGAGCCAGAAGACAATACACTGTATGCATGCAACATATACCAACAGGGCCAGAAGACATTACACTGTATGCATGCTACATGCACCGACAGCGCCAGAAGACAATACACTGTATGCATGTAACATGTACCAACAGCGCCAAAAGACAATACATTGTATGCATGCAACATGTACCAACAGCGCCAGAAGACAATACATTGTATGCATGCAACATGTACCAACAGCGCCAGAAGACAATACACTGTATGCATGCAACATGCACCAACAGAGCCAGAAGACATTACACTATATGCATGCAACATGTACCAACAGAGCCAGAAGACATTGCTACTACATGCATGCAACATGCACCAACAGCGCCAGAAGACAATACACTGTATGCATGTAACATGCACCAACAGCGCCAGAAGACAATACACTGTATGCATGCAACATGCACCAACAGAGCCAGAAGACAATACACTGTATGCATGTAACATGCATCAACAGAGCCAGAAGACAATACACTGTATGCATGCAACATGTACCAACAGCGCCAGAAGACAATACACTGTATGCATGTAACGTGCACCGACAGCGCCAAAAGACAATACATTGTATGCATGTAACATGCACCGACAGAGCCAGAAGACAATTCACTGTATGCATGCAACATGCATCAACAGAGCCAGAGGTCAATACACTGTATGCATGCAACATGTACCAACAGCGCCAGAAGACAATACACTGTATGCATATAACATGCACCAACAGCGCCAGAAGACAATACACTGTATGCATGTAACATGTACCAACAGCGCCAGAAGACAATACACTGTATGCATGCTACATGCATCAACAGCGCCAGAAGACAATACACTGTATGCATATAACATGCACCAACAGCGCCAGAAGACAATACACTGTATGCATGTAACATGTACCAACAGCGCCAGAAGACAATACACTGTATGCATGCTACATGCATCAACAGAGCCAGAGGTCATTACACTGTATGCATGCAACATGCACCAACAGAGCCAGAGGTCATTACACTGTATGCATGCTACATGCACCAACAGCGCCAGAAGACAATACACTGTATGCATGCTACATGCACCAACAGCGCCAGAGGTCATTACACTGTATGCATGCTACATGCACCAACAGCGCCAGAAGACAATACACTGTATGCATGCTACATGCACCAACAGCGCCAGAGGTCATTACACTGTATGCATGCTATATGCACCAACAGAGCCAGAAGACAATACACTGTATGCATGCTACATGCACCGACAGCGCCAGAAGACAATACACTGTATGCATGCTACATGCACCAACAATGCCAGAAGACAATACACTGTATGCATGCTACATGCACCAACAGAGCCAGAGGTCATTACACTGTATGCATGCTACATGCACCAACAGCGCCAGAGGTCATTACACTGTATGCATGCTACATGCACCAACAGAGCCAGAAGACAATATACTGAATGCATGCTACATGCACCAACAGCGCTAGAAGACAATACACTGTATGCATGTAACATGCACCAACAGTGCCAGAAGACAATTCACTGTATGCATGCAACATGTACCAACAGCGCCAGAAGACAATACACTGTATGCATATAACATGCACCAACAGCGCCAGAAGACAATACACTGTATGCATGTAACATGTACCAACAGCGCCAGAAGACAATACACTGTATGCATGTAACATGTACCAACAGAGCCAGAAGACAATACACTGTATGCATGCTACATGCATCAACAGAGCCAGAGGTCATTACACTGTATGCATGCAACATGCACCAACAGAGCCAGAAGACAATACACTGTATGCATGCTACATGCACCAACAGAGCCAGAGGTCATTACACTGTATGCATGCTACATGCACCAACAGCGCCAGAGGTCATTACACTGTGCATGCTACATGCACCAACAGAGACAGAGGTCATTACACTTTATGCATGCTACATGCACCAACAGCGCCAGAAGAGAATACACTGTATGCATGCTACATGCACCAACAGAGCCCGAGGTCATTACACTGTATGCATGCTACATGCACCAACAGCGCCAGAGGTCATTACACTGTATGCATGTAACATGCACCAACAGCGCCAGAAGACAATACACTGTATGCATGCTACATGCACCAACAGAGCCAGAGGTCATTACACTGTATGCATGCTACATGCACCAACAGAACCAGAAGACAATACACTGTATGCATGCTACATGCACCGACAGCGCCAGAAGACAATACACTATATGCATGCTACATGCACCAACAGCGCCAGAAGACAATACACTGTATGCATGTAACATGCACCGACAGCGCCAGAAGACAATACACTGTATGCATGCAACATGCACCGACAGAGCCAGAGGTCATTACACTGTATGAATGTCTCATATCTTATATTTTGCTAATAATACATATTTCTGCCATTCTTCATATATCTTGAAAACCATCATTGTGATATTTGACCTGGAAATAGGAGAGTTTCCAGGCGACAGTATTATCAGAGAAAGAATTCACATAAAGCTAAACTTACACCGCATCTGAGTTTAGATGGGCTAAAGTGAAAAAAGTATTGTGAAATATGTCCCATTGTTCTTTACTGAATTTGATTGTCATAGGTGTTCTTTTTTGTTGTCGAATTTTTTGAATTGCTGATTTGACAATGATAATCCACTCATGTACAGGAATAAGAATATTTTGAGCTCATTGTAATGCATAACTATGGATATGAATTTATGTTGTTATGAATTGTAAATGACAATATATTAATGTTTTGTTTGAAACTGCAATCTGCCAATTATGATGGAATACTTTAATCCTTATTATTCTTTTACTTAACATACAATTACTAGGGTCAGTAAGATATACAGCTTGGTCATGGATTTATGATCTTTTGATAGCTAAATGATCGAACAATTAAATTTTGAGAGGGGCGTGGGGGCATCTTTTTATGCTTTAATAATAAGTAGATGTTTTTGCACCCCTCCCTTGTCTAGTGCTTTGTCATGCTTTGCCAACTTAACAATGTTTGTGTTAAGGTTGATACAACTTATTAGGAAAGCATTTATTACAAATAATCACATCAAAAATTGTTGATGATGTAGAAATTGATGTTTCATTTAAGGTATTTTTATATATCAATTTTCATGACATAGCAACATTGTTTAAGTGATTTGAAAACTAGATTGCTTTAGAATCATAAGAATGGCCACTGCTTTGATGAAAAGATGGTTGTAAGAATCTTCTAAAGATGTTTTTATGGACATGAGGTTGTCAGTGACAACTTTGGTTACTCACTAGGCTTTATTACATTTCTAAGCATCATTCCAAATATCAAATAGTATCAAATGTTTTGAATGGCTTGTGACAGTGAATATTAATAAAAAAATGTTTTCACAAAAATTACATAAAGGAGTCACAATTTTGTTTATGTATGGTTAGAAACTGATTTACAGTTACCATAATATTAGTAAATGTTTTGAAAATGAATTTAAAAAAAGGAACTCACCCTAACTTGGCTTGCGATCATTATCATGAATATGGGCAGCTCTATGTCCTTAGTGGTTTGTGGATGCCTGACTTAAGACAATTAAGAAGCCATGTAACTGACTGATAGGCACATGCTGTGTATAGAGAAATAATAGCATGAGAAAATCTTAGCACAATTGTGAATCTTACCCCAGCTTTAATCCAGCCATTGTTTAATGGCCTTGTTCAAAGAAAGGCTGTGGCTTTTTCTCCTTGTAATGGTTTATGTCATAAGTTATGGTGTATTTATGGGCCAGTCATGTCACATGTTGAGATTTTGATTTGAGAACGGGGCTGTAGAGATTTGATTAAATTTCACCTAGCTTTATTGTGACACCCTACAGCATACAGAAGACCTTGTATGGAAGTGAGTGATGAGTTAGGTGAAGGTCTGGTCAAGATCTTTGATGTTTGCTGGAGGAAAGATGGCTGACAAGTGGATCTCATTCTTGTGTTTGTTTACAAGTTCCATCATCTTGAGAGTTCTCACTGACAGTCTGATGGGGATGTTTTGAAATTTTGACAGCATTGAATTTAGAGTGTTCACTTGACTTTCTTATTCAAATTCGCTATTACCTTAAAAAAAACTTTGTAAAAATTTATTTTGAATAAAATGTAGTGTATGAATTCTTGAAGAAGTGTTTATGGACAATTGGATTGTGGGCCGTGCCATAGAAGAGATTGTACACACAGAGAGAAATGATGATGTTGCCAAGTGTTGCTCATGTGCTCAGTGATATAAAGTTGAACTTCTACCAGAGCTGCTGCATCTTGATTCCCTTCTAACTTTACACAGTTTGATGAGGCAACCAAAGAATGTTATCTGGAATCATGACATATTTAAGGTTTTTTTTGGCATACTTGTTCTCCAAATACTCTGTACTGTGACCAGAACATGCACGTTTTCCTTGTGGTGATGAAAATAAAAAGATCAGTGGATTGGCAAGTGCAATAAGCTATTTGAGACATTGGCAGCCAAAAGTCCTGCATGGTTTGCACTTCTCATTACAAGAAATAAGTAGAAAAGCTTCAGTAAAATATTTTGGTTTCAAAGAAAATCTTGTTGAAGAATTCCAAAATTCCGATGGATATCGGATTCCGCAGATCAAAGAGCCTGGACAACTCAAACCTGATCGACTTCTGTCGTGGATCAGGACCTCTGGATATTCCAACAGAGGTGCCCTGGCCGGAGAAGTGTGCCTGGCACCGCACAGGCAGTCTCAAGGCTCACTTTGTGCACCTGTCCGACACCGTAGCTATAGATGATATTCACCTCACTGGGTGAGTGTAGTGTCATAAAAACTTGGTATTCCTGCTTGAAATTATATTTATTTTGCCCATGCACCTGGCTGACTCCCTATCTAGAGTTGATGTTCAACTTACTTGTAGAAGGCCATATAATCAGACAATTAAGGAGAGATGGCACAAAGAATATCTTTTAGAATCATATTATTTTTTCAAAATAATAAGTTTACATTATGATTTATTGAAAAGGTAAAACAATTTGGAGGTCCCTAAATGAATTGTCAGCATTTATGATACTGTTCCGGTCTATATTGTACTTTTTTTACATGAATGAACTTAGAACTCCTACCATATACATTTTGACCAATAATGTGGATATATAACTCATCTATTTGTAAAAAATTAATTGCTAACTTATGGAAAATGGTTGTAGAAATAAGATTCACCGTAGCACTTGACGAAAAAAATCATATTCATAAAATATTTTGGCATGTTCACACAGATTTTCAATGTAAATGTAATTTGAAAGTGGTAAAACTACTATGTTCAAATATTTAAATTTTTCAAAATTTGACTCTTTTCTTGATGAATATGTATAAATATCAGTAAAGCAGTACAAAGTATTGTATCGTTATTTGTTACTCTATTAGTTGTTTAGAATGATACCAACTGTCACATCAGTTAGTATCCTATTGTTAAAAGTAATTATTCTATAATTATACAATGTTGTAAATAGTGACAAATTTGATGTTGTTGTGAAATCTTCAAAAGTAAAAAAAAAGTCTTTATTGTCTAAGATCCATTTATTCCCATGTCTATTACCTATTACATGTTCTAACCAGTCTCCAGATTGAAAATAAGGACACTGAATTGAGATTAAGGCTATTTACTATGTATAATATGTTAATTAAAGTATTCTGATATATTCAAATGTGTCCATATGAAGACCAAGAATAACATTGATGCTTAATTTATGCCTTGTTTATGCTGTAAGATAGCATTATTGTGACAGGGAAGATTGATTTGTGACCGGGAAAGACATTAAGTTAATCCTACAAGGCTTTTAATTATCACAAGTATTTCAAATTGAAATAAAGTCGACTTCACATAATATCAAATTACCCGGTAAGTTTTATGTCCAACAAATAATGTAATTTTCCGTGCTGTTCTGTTATAATGGATATTCAAAATTGTCATTTCAAGATAATCTTACGGATGGCAACTTCTTCAGTATATTTCACAATTATTTCATGGCCCTTTTTTAGGTAAATAGATGTAATTTACTGATTCTTTTCCCAAATAAGAATTTATTTGATCAATGTTAGGATATCACATTTATTTTGGTCATTCAGGTTCTTAGTTCTGCTACATAGTTATCTTGGGAATCTTAAAGAGGCTGACCTATCGGCTATGGTTTGCCATGTTTCTTTGAGGGAAAATGGCATGAAAACGTACATGTACTTTTACTAATTTCACAACACTATGAAAATAAACTATATGTATGGATAGAATATTTAATAAATGTTTTATGATAAGACTAATCAATAATGTCTTGTAATGCCATAGCATGGCTTTTCAAGCTTATGGTGCCGATGAATGGCTTTACTTTTCAATCTTGTTTTATTTTATGGAGTGTGCGCTCTCATTTATCAAGTTGTAAAATCTATATAAACCAAAATGTTATCCTCAATACCATCTTTCAACTGGATTATGTTGCAATAATGTACTTATAACATACTTGTATAAACGGGACTGTTCCCTTGTATTTTGTTTCCACAAAAAATACCCCTTTTAAGTGTTTTATGCTCACCGACGACTTCTGTGACATTTGCGTCAATAGTTCAATATTCATTCAACAGCTTAATATTGAATTATATACTCAGTATAGCTGTATATTGGTTCTATGCAGGAATCCTCTGATTTATTGCCATGGAACCAGTTCATTATCAAGAACCTTGGTCATACAAGCAAACATGCTCCACAATAAGCTTGGATGGTTTTGCAAGGCAATATTCACGTAACAGATGAAAAATGTCAACATTATAAGGGACAGTTTTGATTAAAGTTGCCCGATTTAGTCAGCATCTAGGCAACATGCTGATTTGATTGGATTCGTGTTTGATAAGGAATGACAAATGTTGAAAGTTTGTGCAGGTTTACAAGGGTGAGACAATCTAAACACGATCTGCAGGGAAGTGTTCCTGTGGGCACTGTATTGATGAGCTGCTTTGCTGTTCATTGCAATATCTAATGACTAGACTTGCTTTCAGTTGCTGTAATGATGAGCTTCTTTGATGTTCATTGCAATATCTAACGGACTAGACTTGAAATCAGTCACTGTATAGACAAGCTTCTTTGCTGTTCATTGTATCATCTAGTGGACTAGACTTTCTCTCAGTCGCTGCATTGATGAGCTTCTTTGCTTTTATTGCAATATCAACTTGACTGGTCTTGCTTTCAGTCGCTGTATTGATGAGCTTCTTTATGAGTAGGCTACCCAGAATGAGAAAGAATATAAGGTGTGATAATATTGAAAAAGTGCCTGAAAAATAGGGTTTAGCTAAATTATTGAATTAGCTACAATAATATGTATGCTGATAAAAGCTCCAGGAAATCTGCAGGGAACACGTTTGAAATATGAAAATACTTAGATAATAACTTTTCATAATTTTGTTTGACTAGGGTGACTAGGGACAACCTTGTCTTACCTTGCATCTCTCTCCATCAAAAGGAAATCAGCATCTCAATCTGCTCTCGGAATGTGTACTTCTTGTGGTTATGTTTTGATTGTTCAAAAGTTCCTTTAGGCAGCTTATTCTGTAATTTAAAGATGATTCGGCAAGTATTTCCTTTTCAATAGTGCTAAACAGTATCAAATAGAATTCTGTTCAAAGTGCATTGTGCCCTGTCTAATACTTATATTGTGGATACCAGACATTGTATTGAAAAAATTATTTTATCTATTAAGCTTTACATTAGATATACTAATGTGATAGTTTTGACGATCTCAGTGAAAACCTGAAAAATTCCAGCAGGCGAAGGGTTAAAGTTTTCTGAAAAATTCAGCAGCAGTTTGTCTCCTGTTATATATATGCAGTTTTTGTATCTGTTAAAATCAAAGTTAGTAGAAAAGTAAATTGTACAGCCACAATCTATGATCGAAAAACTTAACACAACAGACAAGTGATATCGCTGCAGTTGGTGTCTATTATGTAAATGTCATGTTTAGTTTCTATAGCCGATATCTTCAACCATTTAACACTTCGGCAACAGCTGTCCAAGTAAACTGCTCTTTATTCACCTGATTATGTTGCGATAACAGTATTTATTGTATGTCATATTGCTTTACAGCACAAAAAGGCCAATAATAGATAAAGATATCTTGGAATTGATTGTAGCTTGTCTCTTTGTTTCAATGTATATATATATGATATGTTTTTACATATGAAAAAAAGTATGGTCATTTTATGCCATTATGTATCACAAATTATGTATGTATTCTTATGATATCTACTGAATATTTTGAAAATGACAATATGGTATTTAAACAAGGATAATGCATTTGAATGTGAACATAGGTTTTTAAATCAGTTTTCTTGACATCCATGGTTACATAAGAGTAAATGGTTGAAAAGTGAATCTGAGAGTTGTTAGCGGTTGTTATCCTAATGAGATTTTAAATAGAAATGCTGTTTAAGATACATGATTAAAAAGATTCATTGATAAATTGAAGGCATCTTTTGTAAATGTTGCAACATCTTCATACTACTAATAATTTATCAATTATTTATTTATTCAATGTTTGAGTCAAGAATCCCTCAAAAGATATAAATAAGCTTTCTCATTCTTTCAGTAAAGAGGAATTTGATGTTTTAATGCCTTAATTTCTTCTTCAATTTTCAGATTCCGCCCCGGATCTGTGGACAGTACTCTGGTTTCATCAGCGTCTGAGAAGAGCGACAGTTCCCTTGCTCTGGTGTCGGACTCAGACGAGGGCAAGGAAAATGACAGCACTAAGGCAGTTGAGAACAGCAACCAGCAGAAAGGTAGGTCATTGCACTAGCAGGGGAGATAACTCAGGTCTCTGAAGGTTGCAACAACAAGGGAGGTAACTCATGTTTGAAAAGGTTGCATTGACAGCGGATGTACAACAAGTTTGAAAGGATTGCATTTATAGTTACATGACGTAAAACATTTGAGATGGTCAAGGGAGATTAGTGATTCTGATAGATAAAGATACTTATGAAGGAAAGATGGTGCTGTTTTTTTACTTGTCTTTGACTGTTGTTCGAGCATAGGAGATAATTCAATTTATAACTGTTGAACGATGTTGAAGCAAGAATGAAATTCCAGTCTTATAAGTTCATAAATGAACTGTTTGTGTCGCCAAGTTGACATTTGTTCCATGTAATCATTTATGTATGAACAAATTATGTCTTGATGTTTAGAGAAAAACTGTCATGGTCCTGTTGTTAACTAAATTGAGTGTCCATATTTAAGAAACAATGTTATAATCTCTATAAGCATCTTCGTAATGCCATTGAATTATACTTTCCCAACTTCAAGGCCATTTTGAACTGTTTTTGTTTTAGATTTGTGCCAAATTTACTATTCTAGGTGAGCAACAAATGTGTTATTGATAAGGTTCTGGACAATAGGGCAATGTTCAAGGCTATCTGGAACTAAACTGTTTATGTTTTAGTTTTGTACATAATTTCCTTTTCTAGGTGAGGGATGAATGTGTTCCTGTTGACTATTGAGCTTCTGTACAATAGTGCAATGTTGCTAGAGATGTTTGTTTACTTGTATGTTGAGGCGACTCGGACAGCTACGCAGTATCATGTGCTGTATTATCTCTAGATAGAGATGATAGAAGGGGAAGAAGTTTGAACATGTTCAAGAGATTGGAAATGCCCAATGAAACTAGATTAAGATGAGTTGGATGTACTCCACTCTGAAATCTCTTGTTCCCTCTTGGCCTCGCACTCCAGAATTCCTTCATGGAGTTTACCAGAATATTCAAGGCGGTAAGAATGTCTTGGGTCATTTTGACATGCTTTCATTGGGTCACCTAGATTCTCTTCAAAGAAAATTTGCCCAGTGATAGTTAATCTCTTTGTTTTGGGGATTAAGCGGCTTAACATATGATGTCATCGTTTGAAAATTTCCTTCGGGAATGGGGGAGGGATATAATTAATCATAATATAGGAAAAACTATTTGTTTAACATGCGGTATAAGATAAGCAGTGTAATATTTTTGTATGTGCACATGGGCACATATCACTTTTATGCCTTTTATGTATGTAGTCCTCTGTAACATCATCTAACGAAACCAAAAGCCTGTTTTTTGCTGTTTTGATTTGATGCAAAAGTCATGACAAATTTTGTATAGTCTTGTAATGGTTACACTAAATTTCAACTCCTTTTGTAAAATTAGTAGTACAGACATCCTATGGTAAAAACATTGATATTTTAGATTAAAGTGCAGCGATCTAGCTTGTGTATGAATCTCTACCGCAACATGCTCTGGACTTCTCAAGATTCGTAAGCTTCTCTTGAAACCCTTAATCCCTAGACTGGATACCCAGAGGTCGGTGTCTTTAGTGGAAGTGACCTTTACGAAATGGTGAAAACAGTATGTCTACCTGCATTGCAATCTATCATTACAACATTAATGTTTGCAGTTTTCCCCAAAAATTTTGAGGATTCACTGAAATACGTTATCAAAATTGTGTGCAGGCTTTCTTCCTGCAAAACTTTCTAATAATATTCAGCTGAATTTCATTTCCTTGTCATCAATTTTTTTTAAGGTTTGGCCTCCTTGTCGATCATAAAATATGTTGATACTTCAAGTTTAAATGTCAAAGGGTTTTGATCCAGTTGCTTAGCTTCTATGCTACTTTACTAATGAACTGTGTGATGATGTGATTTACTTTCTAATCAGGAGAAACCAGGTTCCTGAATTTATGAGTGATTATATTGATTGGTTGATTTCCTTGGGATACTTTTAGAGAAAACTATGCTCTAGTTTGGAAGAAATTCTCATGGTCATCTTAGAGGTTTGTTGAGTGGACAATTTAATCTGCGGTAGATAAATGTTGTACATTGTTAGGTTTGTGTGCTGTTCGAAATTGTTAATCATTTCAGTGCAATCTGACCTTGTGTTTATAATCTAGGATAAAGGTTTATAAAATTGTGTTTGATTGCGGAATACAGAATGAATTGATTACGTTTTTTAGGTTTTAAAAATAAGGATATGGAATCAAAAACTTTTTGATGTTTCATCTTTACCATTGTAGTTCTATCAATTATCTATTTCAAACATTAGCAGCTGAAAAAGAATTTTATTTGTATTTTTCCATCAAATTAGCTCTAAGTTTACAAGCACTGAACTCATGGTCTTTCAACTAGAATACATTAAAATCATTTTGAAGTTTAACTTTTCTCTATAAAAAAGTTCATTATATTATGATAGTTGAACATTCATTCACTTTCTGAACTATCAACCAGTGGGTCAAACGCTTTACCATATCAATTATGTATGGAGAGTCAATTATAGCTATTATCCGTCTCAGCCTCTAGCCAGGCTAATAATAACCATGTGTGTATTGTAATAGGCCTGTTGGTATTTGACAACACTTTAAGTCTGTTGAATAATTAGCAGGGCTTTTTCTTGCTGAAGAATGTTTATGACCAAGTCGAATCTAATGAGTGAAATAAGTCTACATAGTCAACAAGTAAACTGTCAAATGTTTTAAATATATTTTTAAGTGGCTATTTTATGTTCAATTTTGTTGGGTCTACTTAAAAATTAATCTCACCCATTCCTTAGGACCAAATGAGATTTATCCTTTATACATCTGTAGAAATAGTGTTATTATGGGTAACCCTTAGTTGCCAATAGGTATATGTGGATCATCTCTCTGCTTTTTAAGTTGTAATTCTGTACTCCATCTTTACTGAGGATGCATGGTATTATCGATATATCAGTATACTGCAATACAGAAACAACATGATACGTACCGGTCGACTCTTACGAAAATATCCAATATATCGGAGGTTTTGAAATTAACATTTCTGTGTGAAAATGCAGAATAATGTATCCCAAAAAAATTATTTTACTGAAAGTTCTAAGATATGGTGACCTCGCTAAGTGAAAATAGCCGTGTTAAAAATAAAAAAGCAGTCACTGAATTATCTCTCTTTACAAACCGACACCCAGTTGGGCATTGATCCCTGTTCTAATTGCTGTGATTTTAGTCAAGAGAGCATGGACAAACTAAGATATTAAAAGTACCAATCTATTGCAATTCCCTTTTCTGTATCACAATATATTGCAATAACGAAATGAGGAGCGACCCATCCTTAATATTTACAGGATTTCTTACTAGGACTAAGTAATCCAGTCCTAAAAGAAATATTCAGGAAGACTATCATGGCCAGTCACAAAAGATAATGAAAATGAATATGTGGAGAACAGCTTCGCAAGGAAGCAACCAGAAGATAACCCATCTTCACTATTTTAAGTTACTGATCGGTCAAACGTCAGTCGATTCCTTCATTTTGTTAAGCAAGCTGTGAACTACATTTGCTCATATAATGTTGAAATATGGTAAGAATGCTAAACCCTTTCAAAATATGCACTTAAAAAGCCTCAAAACTAGAGGATTACTATTAACTATCAACCGCTTCTATTTATTCAGTTATCTCAGTTAATGACTTGAATGGGTTACAGCATATCAATATTAGACATAAAAATGTCACCAACAGTTATCAATCTGTCATTCTGTCTGTAGGTATGGTAATGAAACTATAATTGTTCTGTATGAAAATATTTCATCCCTTCCTACATGATAAATGGAGCAATAGACAACAGTTTTATCGAACCTGAATGTAATCAGGATAATTCCGCATGTACACACGTATATGTTGAGAGAATCGACCGTCATATGTTCCCTACTGTTAACCAGTCACGATGTGTATATGAAATTTTATTTCCCTTCAATTTAATCTGTTCTATCTCAGCTAGAACATTTTTTTTTCTGCCTAAATGTGAATATTGTAGACTTATGAATTCGTTGACATTCCTCACATATCAGATACTGACAAACAGCTGTTAACCTATAAATCTATATTGGAATCTCTATTGGAATAGATTAGCATATATCAACACAACAGCTAACTTTTGAAGTTCAGTGATTAAAAGAAAGTATGTCAACATTGTTGATCTTATTTTTATTATTTCATTAACTTATCCCTTGTCATCTGGTGATTCTCATTGAAATAATATCAGAATTGCAATCCCTCTTTAGGTTAACATAAACGTTTCTTTTTATTGAGACCTGTTACTATATAGTGAAATATACAATAACAACATAACAAAGTGTGCTTTTGCTTATAAAACAATTTAGATAAATTTTGTCTCTCAGAAACTAAACAAATTTAACTTGGTGATTATTTACGAACTTTGAACTTAACCATTTCCCTGAAGTAAACATATTTGCTCTTAGAATTTTAGAGTTGTTTACTATTCTCACAGCCCACTGACTGTTTACCATGGGCTCTGTTGTTGTCAGCTGATTTGAATTAATGATCAATATCACCTGATTATCTACAGAATCATACATCATTCTGACTTGATCGAGTTTTCGTTGAGCATCCACTTTCAAATAAATATGGTGTTGTATTATATGTTAATTTTCAAAATGAGTTGTGTTGATCACTTACATCCAATTCATCATAATCTCAAGTGTGTGTTTGTGAATTCTTAGAATGTTTTTCCTTATAATTTATGATAATACATGAAAATGATGAGATCTATTAAAGATGAGAAGGTTTTGACAGCACCAATGTTGTTATAACCCCATAGATAGGCGAGTGTCTAGGTAGGCACATTGTATAGTAACCCAACTATTCTCGTGACCTTCATGACAGGCAAATCTCTTATATAAGTATTTGGAGGTAAACATGATAAGCAGTGATATTGATGTTTATTCAATGTCTACTGCTACCAATAATGATGATAATGATGACCAATAATAAATAATGAGAATGTTAATTTAATTATTGAATCTATTACCTTATTGACCGTAGTACAGGTTAAATTTTGAAATTTTCTGTTTGGTTGTTTAATATCCAACAGCCAGTGTGTAGAGTCAGTTAATGTGTACTATGTCCATATAATGCTGAATGCCAAGCAGGGAAGCAACAACTCCAATCTTTAAACATCTTTTGGGTTAAGATTCAATGCAGAACCAAGCACAGACCTTCTAGGTGTTGAGAAGCCGCTTAACTAACTAGGCTCCATTCGACTTTCATACTCTTTATCAAACAACCTTTCCTCTCTGTTTAAAATTATTCATGTCAGTAAGCCCATTGAAAGTTAAACTTTCATCTATTGGATTAATCCATTCAAATCTATTTCTCAAATGCTAGATTAAGGGTCGATCTCCGTTGGGACAGTGGCTTTTGCCTGATTTGCGCACGCATAGATACAGATTATCTAGAATAATGAAGAGATAATGCTAGTGAGTTTGAAAATCAGAGACGTGTTATACTGGTTTGATGGTAAATTTTAAAGTATTTATTAATTAAGTTTGAAAGTGACTAATAAGTAAGTTTTAAATTGAAGGTAGGATTAGATTTGCTAGTAACTATATCATGATGCCTGATTATGTCAGGAAACTCAATACAACATTTATTGACTCATTTCTTGATTTTCTTGTGTAAGTAATTCCGGATAAGCTTATATCACAGAGAAAAGGATGCATTTGTTAGATTTTCATGTTTCCTGTAGATTAACACTGTTTGAGGAAAAAAGTTGATTTCATTAGGAAATTTTAAAAATGTGTCTTTAGGTCGACCTTCTTACAAGCACTTGTTGTTGCCTTAGGTTTGTTTGTCTATCTATTTCAGTCCTTGCCGCAAGAAATAAAAAAAGGATTTTTGCTCTAAAATGTATTCCACATGAGAACTTATTTAAATCTAAAATTTCTATTTCTTTACACCAACAAACAAAATTAATTTGATTGTTTACACCAAACATGTCTTGATTAGCAAAATAAGAACTGTTTGAAAAGTGATTAATATATTTGAGTAACTGATTAATAGTTCATTAGTATTGACGGTGATTAAAGGTTATTACAGGAAGTGTTAAGGCTTTCAAAGTTGATTGATGAGGCCAACCAGATATCTAGTGGACCATTTACACTTAACCTGTGTGTGTACAGCCAGGTTGAGGCACACCTACACTTGTAGATCAGACTCCATACTGCAGCAGGATTGGGCAGTTGTCAGGTGGCCAGCCCTGTTCAAGGTGATTGACCAGTGATTTGAACTTTGTCAACTGGACACTGGCTATTTAGAGAAGAGACAAGAGCAAGATATTGCTGCTATTGATAAGAGGTGGGTCAGTGTGTTGGGCGTCTAGTCCAAGGAATGCATTATTCAGACGGAGGTTTCTCTCATAAAAACCTTGCAGTTGAATATAGTTTATTGTCTTGTGAGTGTTGGGCTGTTGGCTGCATAATCTTCTACCTGCTTGAGGAAGCATTAATTCTCGTAAGAAAGCTGTTGTTTACAATCTTGTTTAAACAGCTACTGTTAACTTGTGACCAGCTGTTGTAGAAAATACATCAACAGGAATTCTTACAAAAATATGAATACGACTTCATCGTCACTTTCTCTTTGGTATCAGTGATTGTAAATCAACCACATCAATTGACTAATCAGGTTGGGTCCATAGTATTTGTGTTATCATCAACAAGATATCACCAGTTATCTGTGTTTCAATTGTTTGATGATTTTGAATAAGAATCCAGATACATTAATGTGAATTACTGGCAGGGATGGATGCTGTATCCCTTGCTTTTCTGTGCAATTGAAAACCAACTATCCTGATATCGTTGATTGTAAAATTGATAACCTGGAAAGTTGTACTTGTGATGTGCTGAAAAAATATTTTCCAATCGGAAATATTTTGGTCATGGACTGAAGAAACGATATAACATGGAGCAACAGAGGATTGAGGAAGGACATGTTTCAAGGAATACCATTGAAGCCATGGAACCAGAACTTTCTGTGTCCCCACCTAAGAAGAAACACCATAAGAGAATGCATTTACATTTCCCTCATAAGCTACAAGGCGCCATCTCCCGCCTCAAACATCACCATCATCACAACCATGAGGGTGATCATGAGCATGGAAAGCACTTTGAAGACCAAGAGCATGGCAACTTTCTTGAAGTGGATGAAGATAATGTAGCAAATAATGATAACCATCAGAACGAGAGTCTTCTTCAAAGCCCGGTCTCTCCAGGATCCGACGGGAGTAATGGACGTCATAGCACCTCCAAATTTCATGGAGCGCTGTCTTGGTTAAAGCATCATCATCATCATCACCATCGCCATCACCACAAACATGCATATGAAGATGAACAGAATGGTCATCTTGATGGTCCTAAAAGTCCAACAAGCCCAATGAGTCCAACAAGTCCGACAAGCCCCACGAGTCCAAAAAGTCCTTTAAGTCCAAAGAGCCCTTTGAGTCCTGACAAAGATTTTGATGTCCCCAGTCGAAAGGGCATGTCAAGACTTCAAGGTGCTCTTTATCGCTTGAAGCATCACCATCACAATCACCACCACAAACATGAGAAACACCATGAGCATGATAATGGTGAGAGCCATGGTCATGAGGAACCTCTCAGCCCTGTGAAATCTGCACCAAGTCTAATAGTTAATGGAAGTCAAAAAGGTATGTAACATTTTAGGACACTTTACCACTGGTGAGCCCTAATTACATTGGACCTCACAAGATGTATAATGTTTTTTTTTGCGTTACCTGCCTAGGATTATTTGTTTCCATTCTTATCATAACAATTGTGGATTTAATCTCTGGAGGTTTGACAACTTCACCTGCAGAACTGCATGCTTTTGTGTTTGTGTGCAAATCTTTAATGTTTTACAATGCATCTTACATAGTTTTTTGTTGCCGATAATTCTTGAGTTTTCACACCAACTTCTATCAACATTAGTTTTGAAGATTTTGTCTCTGCAACTGATTTAGCAGCTGTACTTTAAAGTATTATAATCAGGTGAAATGGTATTAAATCTTAAATCACTAAACCTTGACCATGGAATCTAAAACCAACAGTCATATTTGTTATTGAATATCAATCATCTTTGTATTGACATTTGCAACTTTTCCTGCAGTTAGCGCAGGAGGTTCAGAGAATGGTGTCATGTAATTAAGAATGAGGCAGAGAGAAGTTTGTCTTGGACTGCTTGTAAGAGGAGCGTTTTGTTGCCTGGAGGCAGCTTGATTAGCTTGTAGATCAATACAGTGGGAGATAGTCTCGCATACAGTCATCTTGTCCCACATCCCCTGGTTGGGCTTCACTTGCCACTTTCTGCCAACAAACAAGCTTTCTCTCTCGAATCTAACCAACCCTGCACTCTCCATCCCTTCAAAACATCCACAATCAATGTTTTTCTCAGTGCCCTGTACCGTTGTAGAAAAAAAGTGACTGCCTTCTTTTCTCTAATGTTTATACTGCTCCTATGTTTTTTAGTTAGAGATGATTGGAGATATCAGGTCATGTCTCCTTTTGCTGGCCTGAAATTGATGGCTCCGAAAATTTTCAGTGTCTTTTTGCGATTTCTATGGTGAAACTGAAATACTTATTGATTTATGGTTATAATATGAGCCTAATTTCCTAAGGGACCTACGGCGTTTAGTGTCGGATGGGGATGGATAGTGTCAGTTTCACTAAATATGATTGATGTCCTGCTTTCTTCATCATGTTTTCCTCTAAAATACTTATGTGCTTAAGTTATACAAGAAATACTCTATTGACAGTGGTATTGAATATAGATGACAGGTTGAAGTCATGCTCTAAACTGCCTCCTTGCATCGAGTGGCAACTGGCCAGAGTTTTTCAGCATATGTAAAGTTCAATGCAAACCTGCAGGGGGAATGATGCATGTCTGTATGCATGTATTTGTACAGGATGTTTGTAAATAAATGGTGTTGGTGTTTAACTAACCCTTTTTCATGGTTTCTAAAATATGTTTGTGGATATCCTCCAATAGCGATTTTCTTTGGCCTATGGTAGTTTCTGGGTTATTTTCATTTTGCTTCACAAACATGCTGGGATAGGCTTTCTTAAAACAGGTTGTTTGTTTTAAAGATCTCCTTTTGTTAACAATTCGTGACTACTGTTATGTGGCTCATCAGAATTTGTAGACACTTTGAAGTTAGCAGCTGTTGATTTGGAGGAATTTGAATATTTATGACTGTAGATAAACAAAAGAATGTTATGAATCAATAAAGTGATAATTTGATAGTTTTTGTTTATAAACAGATAAATCATCATTCAAATAGGTACAATATTTCAAAATCCATCTTTGAGAAGGCAATGAATATATGAAAATTGATAAGATAAATGATCTTACAAAGGAGGTATTGGAATGTGGGCAGCAATGAAGGAGTATTCTTTTCATAAATTCAGAAAAATTATAAAGAAAAAAAAATGAATGTGTAATGCATAAAAAATACTTTCAGAATTTCTGAATAAATGATACCAATTAATTTATATGTTACATTTTGTTATAATGTAATTACATAAAGAAAACATTAAATTTGAAAATATACAATGAGTAAATGGTTCCACAACAATCCCCTGTGAGTCTACATGAACAGAGGAAGAGGCACGAGTGTGATTTCCTCCTTGTCGGCCAGTCGACCGCAGTTAATAATAGATGATGTTGATCACTTCAACAATGGTCTGCTTCATCGCTCAGGGAATACATCTTACAAAGTCTACATTCACAAGTGTAGATAAAGTTTCAATATACATGTAGATACTTGGAGATTCCTTGGGCGGCTCTATCATGAGGGATAAAAGGAAACTGTTGAGCTGCATTGATTTGATTAGGAGCAATTGATCGAGACAGATTCAGGAATAACAAATTAGTGATGGTGCTGATCATTCAGCCTACTTCTTGTTTTATCAAGCCTGCTCTAGTTATCTCCCTTTAGTTTGAACAGCATGCATGATTTGGCTTGCTGATATACTCATGGTCAAAAGAATTTTTTTGTTAGATTAGAGTAAAGTAATTTTAAGAACCGGAGATGGGTTAGCAATAAGAACTTGCCGACTAGCCAGTTTAAGTTTGTTGTCAGAGTAAGATTTGGATAGTGCTTAACCAAATGTAACACTGCTGGAAGTTAACATATTCAGGTATAATTATTGTTTTGTATATTTGACCAGGCATAATATGCTAAGAACAACTAGTATTTTTAGAAATACATCTGTTATTTTACAGTAAAGAAATGATCTATCTCCCCTAGGTTAGTTAACTTTAACATGATTTCAAAGAAACAAATATAATATGCCATCTGCACATTTTATATACTATTGTATATGTGACATAATAATTATTTTTGAAAAAACTCATACCTGAAAGTATCACTTTGGTCATTGTATTTAATGTCCGCTAATTGTTTGAAGGCATTTGGAATTTGAAAAAAATCAATCATAGTTTAGAGATTAGACGTTAGTTCCATAATTAATGTTTCTGTGCATTTACCTTTTGATAATTACATACAACTATGTGCTAAAAAATAGTTAAATTTTAGAGAAAAAACTTCTACTTACGAATGTTCTAACAAACGTGTATGAAATAAAACATGTCTTGAATATCTCTTACATGCTATAAAAAATCAAAGCAAAGTTTTTATCCAGGTTTTTTCCATTGAAATTGCAAAAATAGCATTTTTGGTGTAGCTGTGTTTTTATTTATTATACACTTTTAGAAAGCTACGAGACCAACACTTCCTTGTTTAAAAATTACTCAAGGAGAGTAAGTACCATGGATAGTGACTTCATTTATGCTGTTTTTGGTTTTCCTTTTATCATTTCATTTAAGGATTCTAACATTTTCTTTTGGAAATACTTTTTGGTCTTTCTGTAATTCCACTAGAACATCTAACACTACTGACATTTAAAAAAAAATCTTCTTCATCAAACACCTCTTATCATTTAATTGTCTCCCTTAGTTCCTACTAACACCACTAACATCAATTACCTTGGTCGCCAGGTTCAGAGCGGTCGGTGTGGTACATCAGCAGTGACCCCGTTCCTGTCCCCACCTCTACCGCCGTCACCCTCCTCCCTACTAACTCCACTGGTTATGGCTCGGCCCCTAGTGCCCTCTCCTCCCTGTCTGGGGCACAAGGGGCACCTGTTGGAAGGGCACCTGCAGACACTGACCTCCTCTCCTCCCTTCCAGGAACCACAGGGGATAAAGCACCTCTCACAGAGAAACCCCCCTCCCCAGAGAAGAAGGTGTTGCCCAAAACTCAACCAAAAGGCACTTTGTTGTATGAGGTAAATGGTCTTTTATCCTGGATTAGTTAAGATAGGGATTATGAATTATATTCTTGATGTCAATAATGAGACTCAGCAATGTTAAACAGTGTTAGTATGAACACTTTTTGGACAGTTGTCAACAGTGAAAACTAATAAAACTTGTCTTGTCATAGTTAAAAAATGATGTAAAATAGGATTAAAAGTATTATCTTTTTTATATATATATATATATATATATACATACATGGTCCTATATGTCTGATCAATAGGGGGCTGATGTCTGTTTTATTATTTCAAGCTACTGTAATTCTTCTGTCGGCATTTGATCTACTTTTTGACAAGTCAGCTCCTAAAGTTTCTGATTTCAACGAGATTTGATTGTCTTGAGACACGATAACAAGCATATCTTTTGTAAAGCTGAATTGAAATTCCTGCCATTTGATATGTTACATCGTTGATTGTTGGATCAAACACCCAATCCCTTGGTGGCAGAGCTGATAAAGTGTTTGTACTGACAGTGCTGATTATAAGTGCCAGACTCAGGGAGTGGGATCACAAATCCCTCAAAAAGAGCAAGTGCTTGTACAAGTGCAGATTATGTGATTCCCTAGTGACAATATTACAAGTATTAACCATGTCTTTGACCCTGACACAGGTGAAAGGTCGCGACAGTCTGGAGAGTATTGCGGCACACTATGACACCACGCCCTCGGAGCTGAAGAAACTCAACAGACTAGTCTCTCGCATGATCTTCCCTGGACAGGTAGGCATAGAGCTTAATCTTGTTCAAAGGCTGTTTACGGGTGTTAGTTGTGTTCATGTGTCATTGAAGAATCCGAGAGTGATCGTCTTTCAGATGTTTGTAGCCAAGTGCTGTTTCAAGCTTATTGTGTTGTCAAAGAGAAGTTCATTGACTTTTTTCCAGAAAAACTTCTATTCATAATCAAAGGTTTTCCATTTTCATAAAATCAGAGTTTTGGAGAAACTTATCAAATTACTACAAATCCCCCAAAAGAAAATGTCCGACTTCTTGTATTTCTACTTGAATATCCACCCAATTGTCTGTTTTAAGAATTAGATTTTTTCAAATATTCATCATGATCCAAATATCTGTCATTTCGACAACAATCTCTTATTTTGTTCATGTTTTGCAGGTTCTATACATCCCAGACCCAGATTATGTGTGTACAGAGGAACCAGAACCTTCATCCCCCGAGCTATCCATCTCTCCTCCTCTCAGTCCCCCTCCGGACTCAAGGGTCAGAGTGGTGAGTATCCTAAATCTTTTTCCTTTTTCTCTTCCAACCACCCGCTAGACTCCAAGGTCAGAGTGGTGAGTTTTCTTGACCCCTTCTCTCACAATCTCCTGCCAGACTCCAGGGTCAGAGTGTGAGTGTCCTTGTCCTCGACCCCCTCTCTCACAATCTCCTTCCAGACTCCAGGGTCAGAGTGTGAGTGTCCTTGTCCTCGTCCTCCTCTCTCACAGTCTCCTGCCAGACTCCATGGTCAGAGTGGTGAGTGTCCTTGTCCTCGACCCCCTCTCTCACAGTCTCCTGCCAGACTCCATGGTCAGAGTGATGAGTGTTCTCGTCCTCGACCCCCTCTCTCACAGTCCCCTTCCAGACTCCAGGGTCAGAGTGTGAGTGTCCTTGTCCTCGTCCTCCTCTCTCACAGTCTCCTGCCAGACTCCATGGTCAGAGTGGTGAGTGTCCTCGTCCTCGACCCCCTCTCTCACAGTCTCCTGCCAGACTCCATGGTCAGAGTGTGAGTGTCCTCGTCCTCGACCCCCTCTCTCACAGTCTCCTGCCAGACTCCAGGGTCAGAGTGGTGAGTGTCCTCGTCCT
This sequence comes from Phorcus lineatus, assembly GCA_921293015.1. NCBI lineage: Eukaryota > Metazoa > Mollusca > Gastropoda > Trochida > Trochidae > Phorcus > Phorcus lineatus. The sequence continues at coordinate 3,947,340 of OV121081.1, read as the reverse complement.
CGACCCCCTCTCTCACAGTCTCCTGCCAGACTCCATGGTCAGAGTGTGAGTGTCCTCATCCTCGACCCCCTCTCTCACAGTCTCCTGCCAGATTCCATGGTCAGAGTGTGAGTGTCCTTGTCCTCGACCCCCTCTCTCACAGTCTCCTGCCAGACTCCAGGGTCAGAGTGTGAGTGTCCTCGTCCTCGACCCCCTCTCTCACAGTTTCCTGCCAGACTCCATGGTCAGAGTGTGAGTGTCTTCGTCCTCGACCCCCTCTCTCACAGTCTCCTGCCAGACTCCATGGTCAGAGTGTGAGTGTCCTCGTCCTCGACCCCCTCTCTCACAGTTTCCTGCCAGACTCCATGGTCAGAGTGTGAGTGTCCTCGTCCTCGACCCCCCTCTCACAGTCTCCTGCCAGACTCCATGGTCAGAGTGTGAGTGTCCTTGTCCTCGACCCCCTCTCTCACAGTCTCCTGCCAGACTCCAGGGTCAGAGTGTGAGTGTCCTTGTCCTCGACCCCCTCTCTCACAGTCTCCTGCCAGATTCCATGGTCAGAGTGTGAGTGTCCTTGTCCTCGACCACCTCTCTCACAGTCTCCTGCCAGACTCCAGGGTCAGAGTGGTGAGTGTCCTCGTCCTCGACCCCCTCTCTCACTGTCTCCTGCCAGACTCCATGGTCAGAGTGTGAGTGTCCTCGTCCTCGACCCCCTCTCTCACAGTTTCCTGCAAGACTCCATGGTCAGAGTGTGAGTGTCCTCGTCCTCGACCACCTCTCTCACAGTCTCCTGCCAGACTCCATGTTAAAGAGTGGTGAGTGTCCTTGTCCTCGACCCCCTCTCTCACAGTCTCCTGCCAGACTCCAGGGTCAGAGTGGTGAGTGTCCTCGTCCTCAACCCCCTCTCTCACAGTCTCCTGCCACACTCCAGGGTCAGAGTGGTTTAGTTTTCTATTTGATTCTGTCATGAAGGTAATTATTGGACTAAGAAAACCTGTTTACCTATCTAGGAATGTAACTCTTAGAATTTTCCAAATTGAGTTGTAACTGTATCATATTGAGTAGCCAACAGATCTTTTTTTGTTCCAACTGTTACTGTCTTACACTACAGAGAAGATGGTGAAGGATAGCTAAAGTGTCCTGTCATTGAAACATTTCAGTTAGATACCATTGCATTCTTTCATCTCTGTCTCTGTAACTGTGATGACTCAGACAATTTACGTTCTTGATCCTTTGTTAACTGATCTATCCTTTGTTATACTAATGTCAGAATGCTTCATGGTAGTTCTGGAAGTTCTAGAAGTTATGTAACATTAAAAGGCTATAAAATGCTTTTGACATCCACACATTTATCAATACAATTGTTATAGCCTTAAATATGAGACATCTGTTGATAATTCATAAAGAAAATTATTTCCTTTGCTGAGAGGAAAGATAAGGATAACAGTACAGGCAGAAAAGGAAGCTTACCAATTTGATGTTGATTGTCATTCAAATGAAAAGATACAAATTAACCAACACATCGGGGGAGAAAATCTTCATTGATCAGACTTTTTCTTTTAGGAGATACCTATATAAGAAATGGTAGATATTGACCTTCTCAAACTCTCTCTGCTCTGATACAAGTGGCTCCATTTAAATGAAGCAGTCATGAGGATGACGTTTAACTCAGATCCCCAGACAATTAGCTGATGTATCAATGTACCTGTATGCAGATGACGAGAGGCTGATTTAATGGAATCCTGGTGTTGGTGATGTAACCCTAATCACCAGACCACTAGCAGATGTATTAATGTACCTGTATAATGACAGGTAGATATTGATCTGCTGCAGCTGATAGCAGTCAGCGTATGATAGGAGTGGGTCATAGGGCACCTGTTGTATACATCACAAGATATATATACACTTTATATACTTATATATTGTGAAATGTGTTCTGGACATATGTAACCATGTGTTGGCACAATGCAGTTTGTCCAAGCCACAACTTCTTTATGTGTTGTGTGTTTACGATGTTGTGGAGTTTTCACAAAGGGTAAAGGAGGTGCTAAGGTATGTGATGCAGAAGGATCTGTTGGTTTTCACTTAAAGTTTTTCTATATGATTGAAAACTAAAGTTTAAGAAATATTTCAAATACTCATAAGATTTTTTTATTTTGTTGGATTTTTTAAAATCCATAACAACTTTGAGTAGTTCTAAAGTTGTCAAAATTTGCAATGTGTAAAGTTATATATGCAATGTGAAATATTTCTGTTTCAATGCATTGGCCATAGTGATATTTCTTAACGGCTTGACTGTTAATTGACACTTGTGCCTTGTATATTCAGTTCTTCATTAAGTTGTATTCTTAAAGTGACACATTCATCAAGTTAAATTTTAATTTTAAAAGATAACACTTGTCATGTGATAAGTATATTTTCAATGTCAAAAGGCCTTTTTTTTTTGGTGAAGGAGTATATTTGTTTAAAAGTTATTATTTTCATGCTCGGTAAGATTATCTCTTAAGGTGTAAAATAGATTCCTTGATATATGAGAGTACTATATAATTTCAAAATGAGTTTATTTTCTTGAATTGTGAAAGTTAAAGAGCAAGGGAATGTAAATCATACATGTAGTTTAAATGACTAGTGTTCACTTTTTTAATAAGAATAGTGTATGCAGGATGCTTCAAATTATACTTCATATTTAGACTTCTCCCTTTTCCTTGCAGGATGCTTTACAAAGTACTTCATGTTCTCCCTTTCCCTTGCAGGATGCTTTACAAAGTACTACATGTTCTCCCTTTCCCTTGCAGATGCTTTACAAAGTACTACATGTTCTCCCTTTCCCTTGCAGGATGCTTTACAAAGTACTACATGTTCTCCCTTTCCCTTGCAGGATGCTTTACACAGTACTACATGTTCTCCCTTTCCCCTGCAGGATGCTTTACAAAGTACTTCATGTTCTCCCTTTCCCCTGCAGGATGCTTTACAAAGTACTTCATGTTCTCCCTTTCCCCTGCAGGATGCTTTACAAAGTACTTCATGCTCTCCCTTTCCCCTGCAGGATGCTTTACAAAGTACTTCATGTTCTCCCTTTCCCCTGCAGGATGCTTTACAAAGTACTTCATGTTCTCCCTTTCCCCTGCAGGATGCTTTACAAAGTACTTTATGTTCTCCCTTTCCCCTGCAGGATGCTTTACAAAGTACTACATGTTCTCCCTTTCTTTTGCAGGATGCTTTACACAGTATTACATGTTCTCCCTTTTCCTTGCAGGATGCTTTACAAAGTACTTCATGTTCTCCCTTTCCCTTGCAGGATGCTTTACAAAGTACTTCATGTTCTCCCTTTCCCCTGCAGGATGCTTTACAAAGTACTTCATGTTCTCCCTTTCCCCTGCAGGATGCTTTACAAAGTACTTCATGTTCTCCCTTTCCCCTGCAGGATGCTTTACAAAGTACTTCATGTTCTCCCTTTCTCTGCAGGATGCTTTACAAAGTACTTCATGTTCTCCCTTTCCCCTGCAGGATGCTTTACAAAGTACTTCATGTTCTCCCTTTCTCTGCAGGATGATTTACCTAATACTTCATATTCTTCCTCTTCCCTTTCAGGATGTCCCGCTGGTGCGGATGGCGGACCGCCCACCAGAGAAGGTGCCTGGTCACGTGGAGAGACAGTTATCCACCTCCTCCCAGAAGGAGCCAGAGTTGCCCCACAAACTTTCGGAAGAGGAGGCTCAACAACTGGACCAGGAGTGCTTTGAGAGGTTCATTAAGATCAATGTCAAACACATCACTGATGGACAGGTAGGTTGCCTTCATTCATTTGTATTTCAAGTTTTTTCAAAGTTCATCAAGATCAACTGATAATATCACCAATAGGAATGACATTCAGGGCTTTAATAAGAAGGGCAAGTGAAGTGTTATAACTAGGAGTCTGAAGGATTGATTGAATATTTGAGAGAATATAATCTAAGAGACTGTACAACTCGAAGGAATCTCTTGGGATCAGCACTAGATAATGCATTGGTCAAAAAGGATAGATAAGGATAATTTTCAGCCCCTGATCTTGATTTCTATCACCCCTTGTTCCTAAATCTTTCCATTAGAAGACATAAGACTGGTTTCCGAATCATCACTGTTTAATATCATTTTTTAAAATATTTATTAAAATTCCAAAACAATCAGAAAATGATCGAGTGTAGTTCCCACTTTTGTATATCATATTGCTGACGCAATCAGTAAAAAGGTCCATGATCTTCATGTTTGGACTTAGGAAGAAAAACCTGCTGATAAATCGATAGTTGTGACACTGTTTTTCTATTTATCAAGATGAAGGGCAAATGGGACAAAAAGGAGGTAAATGGTCTTCTTCATTATCCCTGTACTCATACTGCTAACCTTTTAGATTATATTCATGTCAAACATCACAAGCAAGCTTACATCATCAATTGCCAATCATTGCACAAAATCCAGATTTTCCTCTTCCATTATGAATGATGATTGTTACTGTTGACTTGGATGTCAACCGATATGTCATCGTCAGCATTACACTTTTTATAGATCTAAATATGTCAAATAGATCCAGTGTCTATATCAATTTCATTGTAATTAAAGCTAACATTTTCTTTGTTTTCATGCAGTTTTTCAAGTAGAACACTCAGCTGTGTAGTTTGAGGATCATAGATGCTAATGAATAGTGAAAACATCTTATTTCATCAATAAGGAAGTAGTTAATTATCATTACAAGAAGTATCATATGGCCCCTTTGTCCAGCATTCCCTTTGTTCAGAAATACTTTCCCCTCCCTTAAATATTTTTTATCAATATCAAAGTTGTACAATGCAATTAACCTTGGAGCCAATGTAAGATAAAATTCATTCTATGAAAGATGTTTTCAAAATTGATAAAACGTTTTTCTTAAGATTAATTTCTTAGTCTTTTTAATTTATATTCATCCGATTCTGTGTTATTTATGTGTATTCATATGATCAAGACTTGAATGGGGACATAGACGGTATCAAAGGTTCCTATTTTATAATCATGGAGCTGACCTACAACTTATGCTATCTAAAGTATGCTTTTAAGCTGTACATCCATTCACGTGCCGCTTTGCAACCTGATAACCACTGAAGCACCATATCACAGGATTGTACAGGAAGTGTTGGAAAAAAAAAATGTTTTCATATTCATAGATCAAATGTGCATCAAATTTCACCCAGAAGTAGGGAGTGAAAGGAAACAAATGCCTGTTCCTGTTGTTGCAGGGTGTTGTGACAGGGACGCTGATTGTGACCCCGAACGCTGTCATGTTTGACCCCAACGTGTCTGACCCGCTGGTCATCGAGCAGGGTGCGGAGTCCTATGGGATGATCACCCCGATGGATATGGTGATCAGTGCTGCCATGTATCACGACATTGCCGCAATGAGGCTCCGCGGGAAGAGAAGGTGAGGTTCGGTTCTAACTTTTAGAATTTTGTGGGGCCTGAGAGAAACGAGAGACAAGAAATAGTCAAACATCAAGCTGAGACTCTGCTGCCCAAAACCTGTTATCGATGTATATAAGTGTCTTTGGTTTTTTTCACGTAGGGCTATTTGGGTTGGTAGCACCATTACTTTGGTTTAGGCTGACAAGTAGATAAGCTTGTACTGAATAACAGCTTCACTGTTTCACCACATGAGAATTAATGTTTGTACATGTAGTTGCATGGGTATACACTCTCAGATAGAATCAAGGACTCATTCCACTTTTGAAGGTTTTGAAATATTGAAGACTTATGCAGTTATTTCCTGAATTTTCTAATCATTATAATTATTCAATACTTCAAAATTCTACCAAAATTCCATGCTTTCTGTAAGACCAGTTAACCTGAATGTAATATTGTTATATCCGGGTATTCATATCCACTCAGAACTCCTACAATCCTTGGGGACCGGATAGCGCAGTGGTAAGTGCGTTCAGCAACAGATCAAGAGGTTTGTGATCAAATGTCACCAGGGCTCGGCAACTTTGTCTGCAGTCAAGAACTGTTCTACACGCAGTCAGGTTTGGTTGCAATGCTACACTGAACTTCAGCGCAGTACCACCCATGGTTCGCTATTTCCAGCCCATGTTCACAGGAAACACCACAATGCATAGCCACAATGGTGTTGGGGGCATTCTCCCTGCAATAATACTAGCAGCCGTGATATAAGTGAAAAACTCTTGAAGCTAAACCCCAAATCACCTCACTTCACCAACAATTCCTTCATGTTGCTTTGTTTTGTCTTCTATCTGATATCAGCTGTCTGTGTAACACTCAAGTTCAAAAAGGCTGAAATGTTACTGGAACCAAAGTCTGTTATCACATCTAGGGAATTTCCCACCAGTTCCATGTCAATTTGATAAGCATAATTAGGCAGACATAAAAATCAGAGGATATTGCTGAGTGCATTTTATTTTTCCAATAGAAACTTATGCAAACTGGCATCCTACATCTCATCACTATTCTAAACATATTTGCATAATGTCACTTGAACACGATACTGTTTGCTACAGCTTGTTTGGTTTTGATCTGTGATGCAAGACGACATGTTCGACTTGGGTCCCAAATTTATTGAAAATTGAGCCTTTCATGCATATGTCATCAAAGAGTTCATTCATGAGTAATATTTTGAAAGCTGTTTCTGAAATATTTCAAGTCATGTTACCAGTATCAGTATTGACCAAAATTGTCTGTGTCGCATGTTTTGTGGTTGTTTAAATATTTTGGTTTTGATGAATCTTTGTTGTGTTGAAATGTTGTCACTAGTATAAGTATTGATTGACAAAATGTTTAGAAAATCTGTGAGATGACAGCTTATGAGAAGTAGGTTAAATTCAATGAAGTAAAACCTGTTGTTGATTTTTCTATTACAACAGGATTACAGATCTCCATCAGTCAGCTCAGTTTTGTGCTTTACCACTTTGCCTTCTAATGCAACATAACTGCAGAGTAACCCTCCCTTTGGCTCAGTATTAGATTATTTCCTTTATAGTACTTGTTGTAAACTGGCTTCTCAGAATAGTTTGACACTAATTCAGCAGCTAGCATGTGGGAAGGACTAATGAATTGTCAACTGGATCATCATGCATTGTAAGAATTATGATCAAAGCAGTCCAATTGCTCACAACACTAAGGTAACCTGAAATCACTAAAATAGCCTTAGTGCAATGTTCAAAAATGGCACTAAGGTTAAACTTAGTGTTAAGATCCTTTGTGCAAAAAGGCCTGGTGAATTGTCCGCTGGATCTTGACACACTGTATGAATTATGATCAAAGCTGCAAGAGGGGGTACTGGGTAAATTCGCTAGATCTTCGATCTTCATACATCTAAAACATTGAGGAGAAAAAGGATATCATATTGGTGTCTATGACAAACTATGTTTACGAAACTAGTGCTGATTATTAGTATTCCCCGAGTGAGAGCGAGGGATATACTGATAATAGGGCACGAGTGTCGTAAACATAGTATGTCATGGACACGAAAATAATATTCCTAAGCATAGGCATAGGCAAAGGCGCATTTGGAACACAACGTCATAGGCGAACTATGATGTCAAAGCATTGTTTTTTACGTGACGTCACAATGAAAAAGGGATATTTTGCCCTAGGGTATCGTATGAAAAATATGAACCCCAATATGATTGCCCTGGTAGGAAATAAGATACTTTTCTACCTTTTTAAGAGTCTATTCTTCATAATTAACCAAATTTAATCCCTTTCTGCCTACATTGGGACAACACTGATTTAAGGTTTCTCATGTATATATATTTTTTTGGTCGTCTCCCAGTATCCTAGTAGCCACTTTGTTATAATAAGAGAATAACATTCGACATTGAAAACTTCTTGTTCACTCAAGCAATCATAAATTGAAAACTTCAGAGCCATGAGATGCCAAACTAAGAGATGAATTGGAAGCTGTTACTAGTTTGCTGTGATTTCAAACTAGTAGCAGCTTTCATTTGATATGGATATTTACAGCTATACTTACTTTCTTTTTCCTTTTGGTAACCTTTAACTTTCATATGGAAGTTGCGTAAGAATGTCTCCTGTTTTCACATCTTTATGCGATTTTCATAAACCATTAATATAAAAATTGTTCGATGGTTCTTTTATTAGGCTTATGTTAGGAAATAATCAACCCTGGTTTCATATTTCTTAATATCCCAATGAGTCTATCAACTTACTTCTTATGGTTTGTTCATCGTGCAAGTTAACACAATTATCCAAATGCCATGTTTGTTGATCAAGATTTTCCTCCTGCAAGAAAAACAAATTCATTGTTTGCGTTCTATTCTCTCGTTGTTTATCAAAACAGAATTGATTAACAAATTAATTAATAAAAATGATTATTTTTAGCAGTGAACATTCCAGGTGTCCAGAACATTTCAATTAATATTAACAAATTTATTTCTATTTTCTCTGTGGTGTTTATCTGAATAGGATTAATGAAAGAAGTAATTAGTAAAAATTTATAAACTTCAGTAGAGCACCGTGTGGCTCTCCAGGTATGCATTATTATTAACAAATTAATTTCTATTCATAAAGGTTATATGTAAGATATATGGGATTACGACCAGGAAATGCAAGTATATCTTGACAAGAAAAGTGCACAAGCTTGTTTAATATGTATAGACAATCATATGACGCAGTAAATAGCCACTGGCTACAATTTAATCATGTAATTGTGGTAAAATTCAGATCTGCCATTGTCATGCAATATACTTTATATGTATGAACGATACTGCTTTCTCATCAACCAAATATTCTTGGGAAAGTTCTTCTCTCAAATTTAGCAAAGATACACAATATATTGATACAATATCGTTCTGTTAGATTTAATACTTTTTATTTACAATACTCATGTGAATCAAAAGCTTATGGAATAATCACCAACTACAGTTAATGACCCTTATCAAATTGTGATAAGAAATCTCAAAATAACAGCACATTTTTGTTTAATTTCTATTGATTCACTTAAAAAATCCTTCGTACAATTAAACACATACAATTTATATGCTTAATGAATCATTGTTTTTAAAAATCATTAAAACCCTTTCAGGAATATCTTATTAACTTCTTTTCTTAGTAAAAAAAAGTTGTATTGGATATTTTCAAAAATGTGTCATCAGACATACGTAAATGTTACAGACATCCATGTTAATCAGTAGTCCTGTGTCTAAAACGTGTCATCTTACTCAAATGTGTATTGTGAAATTCATCACTGATTAGCCCTGTTGCTTAGAGTCAGCTGATGATCCAAGGGAGATTACTCTGTCAGTCCTGCTGTGATTCAGAAGTCATGTGGTTTATAAGATAGTTGTAGTAATAATCTCAACAGTTAGATCAGACCTTTACAGAATCAACATGCCTCACATGAAAAGATTTATGAAACATGGATTCAGGAGATGCTACAGCTGGGTTTTGAAACGAAGAAAAGGGTAATGTTATAAAAACTTTCATGAGAAATGTTTTTCAAAATTATTTTTACAGGAAAACCCAAGTTGTCAAATTGAATTAAATATTTCATAATCCCATATCCTCATATTTATATGAGTCATTGTGTATCCGTGTATATTACCCATATGGCAAGAGGGACACAGGGTAATATTTTTCCTTTAAGTCACATGGGAGTTACACATATTCTTGGCATTTGATTGATTGTTGTAAACCAATGACAAAGAAATTTGTGCCGGGACTATTTCATTCATCTTTCCAACGTGGCCCGACTGGTAATTTGTTTACCCTTATTCTGAATGTTAACAATGTATATTCATTCAATGGAGTCGCCAGTCGTCATTTCTCAGATGTGCCTCTGCAAACATCGTAAAATAAGCCTGCCACATTGCACGAAAGTATAGAAATTAGTGTTTACTGAATTTATTTCTCATCACGTAAAACTAACAATCGCGAAGAAGCGCCTGGTTCCGTTCTATCGTAATGACGTCATAGACACGAGCGGTTATGACGTCACAGGGCCATCACTAACGTCACAAGAAGTTCAGCCGTCTTGTAGTATTACTGTAGGGCGTCGCTGACCTCTTCAAATTAACACAAAAACTGTTAAATGTACTTATTTTGAATGACGGTTATGAAAAAAGGAGTAAACATTCAACAACAACAATATTAAACGACATTTCCAAAAAGGATAATTTAGTCATGCGTAGGTAAGTGTAAAGTAAAGCCACAGCACACGCGTATGAATTTGGAAATTCGCAACCCTGTTCCTTTATAGAGGAACGTTTATTTCTATCATTTCGAGTTTTAATCTTTTAAAAAACATATGGGTAATATAAACAATAACCAACTCGTGACGGGAAATGACAGATTATCTTTCCCTCGTTATATTAATTGTGTAATTCTCTCGCCAAGGCTAGAGAATTACGAAATTTGTATAACTCGGGGAAAGATAATCTGTCATTACCTGTCACGCGTTAGTTATTGTCTATATCTGTAAGTAGTAAAGAATACAGACAAGTTCATTATTGACTGTTTTCCTATTGGATAGAAACTTATATTTGTGAAATGAAAAGGAATAATAGCAATTTTTAAGCAATGTTATTGTCATTAATTGTCTTAAAATGAGAAGGTTGCTTTTTTTTTCTCAATTTTTTCAATAATTGTTAAGAAAAACAGCTGTCATGAGAATGAGAAGGAAGACTTGATCTGAGGAAGTGACCCCACTTCCCTGAAGTGTGTACCAAATAAACATTATAACAAGGTGTTGACTTCCCTAAGGGAGAGATAAAGTTTAACAATCATTTAACGTATTTTGAAACAGTAATTTTTCAAATGTCTAATATTCTGATATTAATATTAAGCTAAGTAAACATCTAGAAATTTCTAATAAAAAATGTTGTTTTGATGATTATTAGTATTTGTTTTCATCATGTGATGTCAGGTGATTGGCTTACAACTATAAAACATTTTTCTACACATGCAAAATTTGTTGTAATGGTGAATAACAAAAGAATAAATAAATAGAATAAACAATTCTGTCAGTTGAACTGAAAACTGAAAAAATTTTGATCACCACTCTTTGCAATTCAGGTTTTTTTAAATTTTAATTATTGATTGATAATAAACTGATTATGACTAATGTTGAAAAGGTAATCTGTTGACAGTGATCCTGTGTACAGCACTGATAGACTTCAATGTAGACCTGCGGCCTCCTCCGCGTTGAGAGGTTTTGTTGTAGACCTTGAGTTCATGAAAGAGTTACTTATGTCCAATTACCAATCGGGGATACTCTCCTTGACCGCATTTTCAAAGCTTTCTTTGTGCTAAGATGGTTATGAGTACCATACAGTGGCCTATGACTAACTTAGCACTAAGTGAGCTTCGAAAATACAGGTCTAGGGGTACATGGGGAAAAGTCTAAAATATATGGCATGTTCTCTGTAGTCTCTATTATCTAAAGCAAAGGTCTCGTATCAAATGGAATGGTCTGTCACACAATAGAGACACATTTTGACTTGGCAAGAGACACTTCTAACCTACCTCGGTGTTCAAGCAGGAGAATGAGAATAATGAGACTGTGAGGTCATGATCGGCTCTGAAATTTCCAGAAACCACTTATCATTGAGAAGGGCAAGTCCCAAGTACTGCACAAAGACGTGTGTTTTCCCACTTTTGGTGTTTCCTTCGCAATAATTGTCACCCAAGGTGTCACTCTTCACCCAGCAGTCCAAGTGGGTACCTGGTTTGAAAGTGACGGCATATTAAATCATATCCTGTTAGTACCATAATAGAATGTGTAATTTGAGTAAATGAGTTATTTTTTAGTGACGCTTGAGGAATATTTTTAGCAATTAGCAGCATTTGCTTAGGTTGTATCTTACTCCCAGAGCTAAGAATATCTATTGGTAGAGTAACATCGGCATTGGACATTGAGCTAAAATTTTGGCTAGATAAATATGTGATAGAAATACTTATTATAATGACATCATCATTGTAAAATTGAGAAAAATCCTGATCTCATTAAACAAGTAAAAACAATCATCTATCAAATTTTGCTCTTTAATCTGATTATGAACATCCCAAAGTTTATTTAACTGGGTAAGGACGGTATGATAAGGTCAATCTGAAGTATAAATTAGCAACTGTCAGCACTTTCTAGGATGTTGCCACTTTGTATGTTATCAATTAGATTGTAAGTCATAAACCTCATCTTGTGAGACTCTGCTTGCCTCAGTGTTACATCAGAGTAAAGCTGGGCTAATTACCTGATCAAGGGTAGGAGATTTAAAAACCTCTTTGTGAACTGATTATGTGGGGGAGGGTTTCCTATTGTTTTATGTAGTGAGTGAAAGCTCCACTCTGGTTGATCAGTGGAGGTATAAGGGTCTGCAGACAGCGGGTAGGGCACAAGTTTCTCAGGTGAGGTGAGATGGGAAGAAGGGTCCTTATATGTGTTTTCGGTGTGATATGTTAATTTAAAGTGTTAGCAGTGGTTGAGTTCACTTTGTCCAGTAGAGGATTTTGACTAAATTTTATACGTGATTATGTGTATACCTCTTTGTCCTTCATTGTTCTTTGACAATTTTCTGAGATGTAAGCATGAGGCCACAGGGTCATGAAAAATTCTTTGCTGAACAATTTTGTTATAAGTGATGCCACCTATTTATTTTAGATACTCTTTCTAAGTGAAAGGTTGAATAGAAGCTAGAACAGAAGGGCCCAAGTAATATTCACTCTGAGCACAAAGTTGTTTTATGCATCTTCAAGAGTAAGTTCCGGGGCTATGATTTTTGCAGTTTTGTAGATTGTTTTAAGCAAATGTTAATGTGTGATACACCTATATCTATCATAGCACAAAGAGCTAATTCAAAATTAGTGAAAGCTTAAACAGCTTAATTACCACACTAGCTGCAGAATATATCAGTGTTGATTACTTTGATTACTGGTCAGTTTACAGATATCAAATCTTAACAAAAAGGATATCCAGATTTGGCCATTACTCATGATATCTGCCACGTAACATACAATTTTTGAAGATTTACAAATGACTGTTATTATTTATTCTAATCAAGTTAATCTACTTCTCATTTGGACCACCACAATCTGTCAAGAGAATCTTGTTTACTTATTTTTCATATTTCAGGAAGCTTTTATTTATGAGTTATTTGGAAATTGCTTATTCGTTATATGGCTTCATATTGAGCAGGTTTCAAGCAGCTCAACGATCAATTGCCTCTGCACTTATTGATCACATAATTGAATCAATTTTTAAAGCAGCTTGTGGTAGCCTATGTGTTATGGTTATCATTAAAACCTGCTTTCACTAATGTTGTCAAGATATATTCAAGGTTATTCATTATACAACCTTATATAAGCTAAAGCTACTTGAATATTTCAATCTTTTGCAGAAAGTCTAACAGATCTTTGGATTATTTGCTTACTAATGCTACATAGGTCAACAATGAAAGGTTTCAATTTTATAACTTGTTACACATCCATCACTTCTTGGGCTTTGATTTTTAATTTTGCACAGGGTTAAGAACCTGTAACTTTGAAATTGACCCACAAGATTTCACCTTTGGCTTTACTCATAACTTTCCACTCTTCGCTTATAACAAAAACTGCTGCAAGTCAAGGAGTTATTGACACTGAAATGATTTGTTATTTGTTTGTTTGAGCCCTTCCATAAAAATGAACTCTCTCCCCTTTGTTTTAGTGAGGACCAACCCCTTTCCCCGCGCCCCGAGGTCTACCACGACAGGAGCTGTCCGTTGTTCCACGGCCTTGCCCACCATCATGACAAGGTGAAGGACGTAGTGGATGCAGCGCCACCAGATGAAGAAGCTGAGAAAACAGCTCCCAGTCGCTCCACCACACTCGACAGTCTCAAATCAGAGAGCAACAGCGTGTGCTCGTGTGGTGTTCTCTCCCACGACCACGGGGAGACCCCAGATTCTCCAGATCTGAATGGAAACGATAAGGTTCCCGGAACAGAGGAAGTTGATTCTGAATCAGAAGCTCCTGTAAATGTTGAACAGGCGCCTGCATCTTCCATTCCTCCTGTGAACCCTGAACAGGTGCCTCCATCTTCCATTCCTGAAAGTTCCCCACCAGACAAGGTTGAAGACACTGCCAGCAGCACAATGGGCGCTGTGAAGAGTAAAAACACTGAGATTGGAGAAGGAGTTGAGTCATCTCAGGGTGATGAGAAGAATTCTAGTCAGATCGGAGGTGCTGTGTCAGACATTCTGCCTCCAGAAAACATATTTGATATTTCAAGTATTGGGACTGATGTTACAGAGGACGAGGGGTTCAGTGATGATGCAAATGTGACCGATGATAAGGGCCACAGGAAAGGTGACACCAGTTATCGGGACAGTTCTTTGATGACAACTGACAATTCAGACCTTGTCCAATTTTCTCTTTCTCAGGATGATCCCAAATTGTCTTTGACACAGTCTGGGGAAGAACCAAAATCTGTGATAGTGAATAATGCAGCAAGTGATGAACCCTCAGCAGGTGAACAGTCAAAGGAAGAGGAGACCAGCGAAACCAGAATAGGCAGTATTGTGTATCTCCCAATAGACAAGAACGAGGATGGAACAGTTTCTGTCAGAGGAAGTTCTCCTTCAGACTCTTCAGCTCCCCAGCCTCGAAATGTCGCAGATGAAACTGGATCTGTGATCAGTTCAGAATCTCAGACGGCGGCCGACCAACCAGATGCAGCAAGCTTTCGCCCCTTCCAAACGTCAGCCAAACATCTCAGTAACTTTGTCAACTATGCCACAGGTCTTTTCCGCAAGGACTCTGAAGACCAACTCAACCCTGGAGATGTCAGTGAAGTGGTCGTAACATCTGCCGACAAGACCCCGATTGTCTCTTTTCAGGCAGACCGAGTGCGGGAAGTGGAGAGCGCCATCAAACTTGCGGATAAACCAGAACTCTTCCAGACATTCGACAGTGAGTTGATTAACATGTTTCACTCCATTAATTTTGCAAGATCTTTTTAAAGACTCCTGTAAAATGTTGTCAGGATTAAGGATATGATATAGACTGCGTCCATAAACTCACATAATAATAATTTCTCATAATCATAACTTTTCCAAACAAATGTCACTCAATGTGATCACTGAAGAATGATTTTCCTTCCGTTTGGTCAAGTATTCTTGAAATAAGCTCAGATTATTTTAGAGATTCTTGTTAGAAATGCTCTGTGTCATGTTACTGTTCTCCATCTTTATTTATAGATAGGTCTCATTTGTTTTCCTTTCTAATTAGTTTTCTGTTAATATCATCGATGTGAGAGGGTTGTAGATTAAAAATTTTTTAAATTTGAATGACCAGATATTTGTT
Source organism: Phorcus lineatus (assembly GCA_921293015.1). NCBI lineage: Eukaryota > Metazoa > Mollusca > Gastropoda > Trochida > Trochidae > Phorcus > Phorcus lineatus. Next base: position 3,932,049 of record OV121081.1, on the reverse strand, counting down.
TTCATCAGACGGATACAGTTAAAAGACATATTTCAGATAATCTATGAATGGCTTGATTTTCTATTCTATTTCAATAAATATTTTTGGGTTGTCAATTTTTTTATTTTGCATGATTTTTGTTTCAAAATCTAAGATAAAGAATTATGTACATTTTGTATTTGATATACATTTTGTACTCTATCATGTGTGAATTTTTCAGCAAAATCAATTTCATGGTATTGCTAATATCAAATTTATTTCCCCAAAACAAACTTGTGGTAATGTTATTAAGCACGTGGTGAGCCCATGTATTTGAGGTGTAACATGAACAAGCTCGTTTACCATTTACATGTTAATGTTTCCTCTTGCATTACAGGTTTAGGTAAATATTCCTCAGGTTGGGTCTTGGTGTATTATATGCTTATATCAGGCTAAAGATAGACATACCACTGTGCACTTATCAATTTATTGCATGAAATTATTTTAAAGCATTTATCTCAATTGAATTGTCTGTTTAATTGATTGTTTCTGATTGAAGTGGAAACTTGTAACAAATATCATACAAATCATTACTTCAACCATAAGTCCTCAATACACTCAACTTTCTTCTCTCACATTTTTGTTTTTCTATTCAAATCTGATTAATTTGATAAAAAAAATTGCTAAAAAAGATATTACTTCCTACATTTCAAAGGTATTTTAGTAATTAATTCATCAGTTAACTAGAAAGAACCTTTATAGATGCATCACATGTGAAGTCACCAAAATGCTGCTATTTAGTTGCACAATTTGAATTTAAAAACGTGTCTTTCATTTTTGTGTTTATTAAATGGTTGTTTATTCTATTGTGAGGTTCTGTGAGTGACGACATTGTCTTGAAGTTCTTGCTTACATCTGTTCTCTTCATGTCATTTCTCCATTTATCGTTGTAAAGATTTGTTTTCTGGATTTCAACATCGACACATATCCAGCTCTATGGTGGTTAGAATGTTACATATATATGAAGAAATATGATGTTTTGAAAGACTCAAATACCTGTACATATAACATTGGTTCTTCATCTCTCTAAATCGCTCGTACACCTATATACGTAGGAAATGATTATTTAGGTAATGGACATTTATGTATGCAATCCTATAAGTGTAAGAAGCTCTTTAATTTAAGCATTAACCATAAGGTATCTTAGTTTTTTAATCGCCATACATTCTTTCAAATTACCAATTTACTTTAAGCTTCTTTTCTTTAATGATTTTATTATTGCTAAGGTTAAAACTAAAATGTAAAATATGTGTCAAATTTTTTGTGTTATATTATTGGAATGTGATATGTTTTAGTTTTTTTGGAAATAATCTAACAAACAAGTCATCAGTTGATTATTGCATGACAAGTTCTTGCTTAAGTGGTGATGTTTGCAGTGAGTTAACAGTTGGTTCCTCAGCTGTGTGCATGCCTTTAAGAAATCTCCTCCATAACAGTAATCTATTTATTCTTTACAAGAGATCAACAAGGGCCAGATATATTTAGATTGAGACAGTCTCAGAATTAACCAACGTTAAAATCCAACTTCATAAAGATCTACATATTTCTATGTTCGATTAAATTTACTTTTACATTTTCATAACAATAATGCTAGAAATGCAAGTTAAAAACCCAGATTTTTCAAGTTCTTTAAGTGCTAATTTCTTTGTCTGTATATTTGTTAACATTAGAGTGCTTTAAGAATCTAGGCCGTTAACATCCTTACTGTAGAATAAGATGAACTAACTCAAATACTAAAGGGAATATCCTTCTACCTCAGGTTATTTCATTGCTAAATTCTTTAGATTTCTTAGCTAAAGTTAAGATTTTTCTGTGAAATCTAAGTAAATGAAGTCCCGAAACAGGTAACCTCATTAACTTTGAACACATGAAACCAAGATATTTATGATTATGACAATATTGTCTTTCATATTGAGTATGTATACAGAATGCTGTGACTAGAAATATTACCTAAGTATCACTAAATAACAAGTCACCATCTTTTACCTATCTGTAGACCATGCTAACAATCTTTTAAATCCAATGCCTCTTAGCCATATAAGATGTGTATTAACATTAACCCTGTACCTGCCAGAGCTGATAGCGAGGCCAGCAGCGCGTGTGGAGGACCCACCTCTGTACCTTTGTCTGCGAGTGGGCCACCCCAAGAACAAGGAGGTGTCCCAGACCTGTCCGATTGAGTCCTACAGGACCACCAAGAAGAAACCTGAGTACTGGTTCTCCATTCCCAGAGACAAGTAAGTTCTGCTTCCTCTCCATCCCAAAAACCCAATTATGTTACCCTGGTGCAAACTTATGAGCCAGACAGGACTTTTAACAATCCTTTTGACATAATTTTGCAAAAATATTTTTCAAAATTTGTAATCAAAACACACGAAGTTAAGCTATCCCTGTCTCAAAGTAGCCACCTGTCTGTTAGCTCTCCTGTCCCTGACATCGGAAAGTGTGTCGTCACATTGGGAGAGATTGCAGGTCACGTTATTGACGTATGCATGTTGAGACTGTCAATCACTGGTGTCAGCTGGTCCCCTGACACTTCCCTGTCAGACCTCACATGCTTCTTGCACACAGGTAATCTTGATGGCAGTGCTGTTATGATATTGGCTATGATATGATAAAAACTTTCAAATTTACATCCAAAGGACTTGTCCTGAGATACAGCTCAGTACTTCCCCTTCAGTTGGTACATGTTTGCATGGCTATAGCACATACAGGTAATGTTGGTGTCATTGCTGTCCTGATATTAGTACACATACATGCCTTAGGTTAACATTTGTGAAAGTTACATCCAAAAGACTTTCTAAGACATGCTATGAAGTCTACCCCTTCAGTTTGTGATGTTGCGTTCTCGTGCATTGAATAGTTGTGTTATGAACTAACATGCATTCTTTTGGAAAGGATTTTGAATCAATCATGGCTTTCTTTTTTCTTGATATTTTTTCTTTAGGTATGTTATGACATATAGTAAATTGTAATTTTGACCTTTATGATAGTATGCTTCTTCCAATTAAAATTCATTCTATTACAGAGACATATAGGTTCTTTTTCCCATTAAGCTCCACCCTTTTCTTGTCGCGGCTGTATTTCCTGTGTGAGATGATGTGCACTGTAGCTCCATCCTTGGATTTAGGTTATCAGTAATTAAACATTGTTTATCAGACTTGTCATACTACATTACCAAAGAATGAAATCATCAAATTAGACCACTAAACACTTTCTTCTTGTGCACCTTTTATAAAAAAAGCCTCAAATTCCTAATTATACAACGATGTCACAAATTCTAAATGGTTGAGCTTTTTTAATAATGTAGGGTTGACCAGCTGTATGCATTCTTTGTGCAATGGACTCCGGAGATCTACGGTGACGAGGACGATATTGACCCTGAGAAGCGAGGTTTTGTTGTTATTGAGGATGAGGATGAACTGGGGGAGGAGCACCTGGAGATTGTAGACGAACACTTCAGCGCCAGCATTCAGAAGATCCGCAAGGACTGGGAGGTGAGGATCAAGCTTCAAACTTTCCTGAATATTTGTGGCTATATTTAAGAACCTATGTAAAATTAAAAACTCAGATCCCAAGGAGATGGAGGTGAGGACCTTCGGTGTTTACTTGATGTTTGCAGTCCTACTTACTCTACTCTGGTAAGTTTGCTCTTGGAGGTGGACAGCTTCAAATTAGTTGACCATGGTAAAATTGTTTTCCAATTTTCTCAAATGTAAAATCATTTTCCACATTGTATTTAAAAAAAATAAATTTAGAACTTAAATTTAAAGGCTAGTTCTATATGATATTTTTAACAAGTTCTGATATGAGCATATATGTCTTGGCGTTGTGTCCGGCATCCAGCCATATGTAAACTTTTAAACATTTGTGAATTCTTCACCAGATCCATGAGTTTTAGAGAATTAAGATCTTGTCATTCGGTCCCTTGGCCAGTGGATACTTAAAATTGTAGATTTGTTGGCCCTGTGGCCCCTGTTAAGGGCCTGGGGAGCATGGTCTCAAACCATATTTTCATCTTCTCCAGAACAAAAAGATATAGAAGGCAGAAATCTTTTGCATTGCTTGTTTCAGCTCATCAAACAATGAACCTCTACAATCTTTGATTAATGCGTTTAGATTAATCACATTGTCAGACAGGCTTATCACATACATAATTTTGCTTATTTTGTCTATTGTAAGGAATTTTGTGAGCAATTTGAATTTTATGATATTAGTAAATAAAGCATGCAGGATTTGGCGTATATCAGGTCATAACTATACAGTTATCATACAGCATGAATAATATTAGAGTGTTTTAATGTAATATTAATCTACACTATCATGTGTTATATCAAAGTAATGATTGTTTTAATAAGATAGCTCAAATTAATTTAAGTAACTCATTAATTATGTTGATGAAATTAGTGCCAAACAATTCAGAATTGCCAATTAACATGAAAAACCAGTCATTAACAATGGTAGCTAGTTTGACAAGAGCTATCAGCTAATATGGACCAGCAGGTGGGGTGTTAATACAAAAGGGATTTTATTATTCAAAATTGTGATCTCCTGTCATAATCACTCTGAAGTTCACCTATTAATCATCATTATAAAATCTTGTATGTGAACGAGTCTGACTTAGGCTCAGCCGATTGTTTGATAATACGTTGATGTAAGCTAATATTGCCCGGAGGCAGAGTGGCTGTCACAGGTCTGATGAAGCAAGACAAGTACAGGATATACCTGTAGGTGGTGGACCAGGCTAGGTAGGCAGGGCAATATGTGGTTGATCAGTCATCAGCTTACACCTCAATACCAGAGCTACACCCTTGTGTATGTCTCCGTGACAAAGGTTCAACAGCCAACTTGAAGAACTCATGCCACTGAACAAGCTTGTGTAGCAGACGGACTTGTGTCTGTTTAGTTAACACAATACAAGGCCACTATTGTGCATGTTCTTCACTGGACACCATGTTTGAAAGGCTTGTACAGTAGACTGATCTGTTTATTCAGTTCCACCCAATATGTGGCTACAAGGGTGCAGGCTTTCTCTGCAGAAGCTGCTGTGTATTGGTGAAATGCCATGTTCAGTTTAACACCTCACATTCTAAGATAATAGGGACATACTTGTGAAAGCTGTTCATCGGAATAAACTCATCTGATTGGAAACTGAGGAACCTGCTTCTAAATAGTCCAGACCAGAAGCTGTTGAATAGAGAGGATGTTGAGTTTGCAGTTGGCAATGTTTCAGATTATCAGCAAAGAGGAAGCAATCCGTCGAATGTCCACCATTGATATTGAGGAACAGATCCAGCTGCCGGACATGGTTGGGGAAACCAAGCTGCTTACAGAGGATGAGCTCAAAGAGGTATGAAATTTGTCATGTTGCGTTATATTCTCTTATATATTTGCAGAGTTTTGCCTGTTGGATATATTTTTGAACAATTTGGTTTAAACACTGGAAGTTCAAGGTCACTTGATCTCAAAAGTATCACCCAAACATCAAATGACTTGCATTTACTTTAAGTGCCATAGTGTTGATTATTTTTTCTGCTAGAGAAGATTTTTCAAACCCCTTGAACAGACCAAAAGTTGATCATTCTCTAGAAGAAATAAGGCATCGGTTGTGAAAGAACTTGTAAACTTTGTCAATCCACGTCTTTTGCTGATGAATTTCATTATATTTATTAAATGTAAAAGTCTTTGCAATGCAAGGAAAATGTATATTTTATCCATTGATTCAATGTATACAAGCCGTCACAATTTTGTTAAACTATTTTCTACAAATGACACTAAGCAATTTAGCTACTTATCAAAATTTTTATCCAAAATAGAATCTCTTGAAACATAGCTAACTAATTAGACAGCCATCTTGTATTGTATAATATTCTGTATTTATTATATATCATGTATATTTGTGATTATTTATTGTATAAAATGATTGTTGTATATGCTCTTGTACCACCTTCGTGGTTATATGAGAATAAATGATTGATTGATAGATTGGCTGCATTAAAAGTTCTGGATAGCAAAATTAGGATCGGTGAAAAAATTGTGCATCGTTATGTTTGACACATCTTTCATCTGTTCAGTTTGCTTTGATATTACTTAGTAATAATGTAAACTATAAATCTTGTTTAGTCAACATGCACATGTTGGCCGCAACGCACATGAATCATTTCCATAGAGGTTAGCAAATGATGTAATTGATTTATTGAGTAAAGTTATGTTTAATAACTAAACACTTTTTTAAAAAATAATTTTTTTTCATTTTTTCTTTTTTGTAAATACTAGAAAATGGCGGAGACACATACCACTTGGATGTTATATTGCTATGAAATAGATCCACAGGACTTGGCCACTTTTTCACATTAGAATTGATTTCTGTATGACAAAAGCTTTTAGATTATGAGTTTCAAAACAGTAGATGTAGTGTTGATCAGAATTGTATGACTTTCTCTTCATTTTGGTTGGATAAGTAGATACATTTTGATTATTTCTTTTTTGATATAAGTAGTTGCTTTTAAAGATAATATTCATATGATACAACTTTGACCATGTTTATGAAATGTTTTATTATTAAATTGTTATTTGATAGCTAACAGTTATAACTCTTTTCCAATGTCCATTGTCTTCAGTAGCTGGTAAATCAATTTTGATTACCTATCAAAGCTGGTAAATCTCCTGGTGTGAATGACCTGCATGACCTTTGACATCTAACCAGGTGAGGTCATCAGGTCAGCATGAAGTATATTTTCAGCCCCAGGGGTCAGTTAACTTCATGTCTTACATGATCATGGTCAGATTTCTTTCATGGCATACAGCTGTCCAGCGTGTGTTATGTAATGGTCTGTACTACTTACTCTGGATATAAGCTTATTATTAGCAGCAGGGTGAAAAACAATATGTATTAATAGAAATAGCTGTATTATATGATAGTTTTATTGCTCAATGGAAAAGTTACAATAACATCATGTGAGGTCTACAACACAGGATTAGGATTTTCTTTTAGCTTAATTATAAGCACCCAAAAGCACACTAAACCGCATTATGTCAAAGTTTTGATATATCATTATTTAATTATTTTTTTTAAAGTCATCTTCTAATTGAATTTTTTTTCTTAATGAATATTCTTGCATGTGCTATTGAATTCACAAAGGGATTTTATCACTTTATTGTTTCTCCCATGGTATTCCAAATATTCAAAAACTTTCTTTTTGTAACTATACAGTTCTCACATTGTGTTACAGCTCTCCCAGAACATGCCAGCACGGACAATCGGGTACACGTGGAACCTGATCTACAGCACCGAGGTGCACGGCTTCAGTCTGAAGACTCTTTACCGGGACATGAGTCACGTGGACAGCCCTATCCTCCTAGTGGTTGCCGACACCAATCATCACGTGAGCTCATCCTGTCCTCTCCAAATCTCCAATATCGGCTTCAATATTAATTATAATTATAACGCTAATGTCTGTGGCAGCTGTCGCTGAATTATCCTTGTTGAGTCACTTTTTCAGCAATTAAGACTGAATGTGACCGTACGTGACCTTGCTTTGCAATACTGTCTTTGTTGTAGCCGTGGCTGAATCATGCTTTTTGTAGTCACAATTTCATCACCTAAACATTCAAATGTCACCTCATGTTGAAACATTGCTTAACAACGGCTTTAATGCATTTTTATCTTTATCAATCTTTTTGTGACAAGTTGCATTATTTGGTGCAGTGGTGAAGTACTACACATATTAACAATGTGACTCCAAAAGAAGTTATCAAGTCAAAACAAGCAATATCTATAAGTTTTTATTGTTTGTGGTGATCATCATTCTCATTTATTTACAAAAGTAACTATGTAAAGTTTATCAAGGAGAAAGGAGAAAAGAATGAATGAAGTAATGTTTGCAGGTGTTTGGAGCTGTGACCAACTGTGCTTTCAAGATGAGTGACCACTTCTACGGCACCGGCGAGTGTTTCCTCTACACATTCTACCCAGAGTTCAAGGTGAGCTAATGTTTGTTCAACTTATAGTTTACCAACTAAAAAATGTAAATATTAAAGGTGTTTTTTGTCAAGTACTTGCATACTTAGTCATCTCTGGAAAAAGTAAAAATGTGATATTTGGTACCCAAAAATTATTTACGGTGATGCAGTTGGGATTTCTAAAAAGATTTTAGGCCTGAATTTAGTTCAAGATTTGTTTAAGATAATCACATTAGTAATTGCTGTTTTTAGGTATTTCACTGGACGGGGGAGAATAACTTCTTCATCAAGGGCAACAAGGAGAGCTTGGCAATAGGAGCTGGACAGTAAGGGCTTATTGTATTTCTCTTGATATGTTCATTACCTGGACAAAATCAGGAAACTTTTATTTATTGATTTGCCTTTGACTCTTTAACCCACTGTGTAAGGATGCATCAGTGTGTGAAGTGAACATCTTAGCAGCCTCTTATTTCCCTGTCACCCCCCATCCCCCAAAAATATGTTATAGTTTTTGTCGGCAGTTTTAGTCAAGAACATTTAGACTGCCCGGTAATGTTGCATTCCAGGGCACTCATCATTCCCTGCGTACAATTGTACAAGAACATTGAGGATTATTAAACGTCTTATCAATAAGGTATGTTTAAGGTAATCTTTCATTTTCAGGGGACAGTTTGGCTTGTGGTTAGACGGAGATCTCTACCATGGGCGCTCTCACCGATGTGATACATTTGACAACGACGTCCTCACTGATAAAGAGGACTTTGTCTTGAAGGGGCTTGAAGCATGGGCATTCCTTTAATGGTATGTTTGCCTTTCCTGTGGCCTCATCTCTGATGTTACAATATTTTACTTTGTAACACAGCTAGTTTGTTTTGTGTAACATTGTAATGGAGTTTATGTTATCTGTCCTGTTACAAAAGGGTCCAGACAAGTTTATTTGCTCTGAGGAACTGTTATCAATACTTTCATTTTGAGTGCTATACTACATTTAAAATCTTTGCAGTACAAGAAATGTTTTGCTGATAGGTATCACATAAATTTGTTGCTCTAAAGATATTACAGGCATTCTGCAATCTCAAACTCGACCCTGAGATAGCTGTATGATAAATATCAGCTAATCAACAATCTCACCATACAAAACTTCTTAGGAGTTTAACTCCCCTTTTGTTTTTCTTCTTCAGAGTATTGTGTGTTTTGGATATGAATTTTGGAGAGTGACTGGTGCCCCCTGTCAGTCAGCATAAAAAACAGGCCCTACACATGTCTGTCACATATACCAGCACAAAGCAGGATGTAGATGTCACTACTACCTACAGGCCCATTACCTGCACTGTGTGAGGGTGAAGAGGTCATTGGAAGCATCCCATTCCCAGATCTCCTAAATAATCCTTTGAGAACTGGTGCAACAGTTCTGCAGTACTAGCATTTTGTTTTAACAATGTGAACAATTCTGCAATAAAGACACATTGTGCAACTATGTTGAATACCGCAGTACAAGCAACTTGTGTGTTGTACAGATTGATAAGTTGTTGCTATAGAGTTGGTTACACTGTAGTGTGACTAGATTTGATGAATTGTACAGCATAGGAGGAGAGGTTGACAGAGCTCCATCTCAAGGTTACACTTGATAGTATAGATTGCAGAGAATTGTGAATACATTTGCTTAATTGTATAGGAAGGGAAGGAGAAGATTTCATTTGTCCGCACCTTTGTCACCAGTGGAAAACATCTTTACCTGTGGAAAATTTGTCACCAGTGGAAAACATCTTTACTTGTGGAAAATTTGTCACCTGTGGAAAATTTGTCACCCGTGGAAAATATCTTCACCTGTGAAAATGACTAGTGTGATCCTTAAGGAAGTACAACTCAAAGTGTTGCATGTTGACTGTTGAGTAGAATGTGCCACTAGTTGAGCTGTAGTTGTAGAGTAGATGGTGATATATAGACTCACTTGTACTTAGAGCTCACATGGTTTGATCAAGCATCATTGGGTGTAGCAGAGACGAATGTCTTCACAACACACAATCTTCACAGGAGGGTTAAAGTGCTGTTCATAGACACAAGTGATGATTGACATCTAACTGGGAATGGTATCAGCTTGTGACCTTACATGCACTCATAGCGAGATGCTGATAACTGTGCAGTCAGAGTAAAATGTTATGATCCTGAAGTGCTGTTCATGGGGAAAAAGGTGATGATGGACATTCTGTTGCAAATCAAGATGGGCACATCATCATCGGCACTAGTTTGTGACTATGTGCAGTCATAGTAAGATGTTATGTACATGTTTTGTGATGAATATGAAATGTCTGTTTGTTTCTGATGAAAGCATTATTTTCAGTGTACAGTTGTATGAACATGTTACCAATAAGGATAATTCCAATCACTGTTCTGTTTGTTAGTGCTAGATATATACTTCTTGTTATAGGTTATGTATAAAGTGCTGTGCTTCAGTGTACCGATGACAATGTCATTAAGACATTCATTCTGAAATCATCAAGTGATGGCTTGGAGATAACAATATGTTGAAAGATGGTAAACATCTTGCAGAAGCAATGGCTTGGAGATAACGATATGTTGAAAGATCGTAAACTTTTTGCAGAAGCAACGTTCATGAGACACAAAGGTATACCCCATGTCTTTGAAACCAAGAATGTTTGTACAAGAGAAAATAAATTATCAATTTGTTTGACACTAGCATTGTTAGTTTAAGATCTATTTTTGAAAATTGGTTTTTAGTCTATGACCTCCTTAAAGTGATAAGCGTTAGACGGAAATGAGTATTCTTCTCAAATGGTAAAACTTACTTTCAAAACAATAAGAAATTTTGAAATATTTTTGTAGTTTGTACATATAGTTATACACAATTGATGGTAATGTACTTAAAGTTCTACCTTTTCAAATGTCGTTACTTTTGGAGTTCAAAGAGTTCAAATTCTTAAATCATTTGTGATGGTTGTTTAAGTTTGCTTATGGTGACAGTTTTCCCTCGAAAGTCTGTTCAAAAAATATGTTGGTATGTTCCTTGAACATATCTTGTGTACTCAAGAGTGAAGTGCTCTCAGATGAACTGTGTTGCTTTGTGCCATGAAACCTGTTTCTGTTGTTGCTTTTGTTCACATGAATATGTTTCTTTACTTTCACTATTGTATTACTTGGCAACTTTGACTTATACAATTATCAAATCTTCTTAAATTGCAAACATAGTCTCACAAATAAGGAGCAGAAAACATATCTTGAAATGATCTGAAATTATTGTGGTTGTTTTTTGATACAGAATAAGAAGAATCATATTATCTCTAATTGAGTTCAGATTAAAAGTTGATGTTTATCCTATGTATCAATAGGAAACTAATGAAAAATGTTGTTTTTGACATTTTCAGTCATGTATGCTGCAATATGTGTTATAAATATTATTTTCTGTGATCCATTCTTTTCTTTTGTACCTTCCCCATGCTTAATGCAGAAGGTATTATTTCTCATTTCAATTTGTGAGAGAATCTTTTTGTTAGCTTTTTTCATTTTCTTTGTCAATGTCAGTATTGATGGCTGATCATTTATCATATTTTTGTTGCAACTAGATTCATTTTCATAAAACTTTTGATTAACTAATCGATTCCAAAACCAAACTCAAAGCAATACTTATTCTATAGATTTGTTAATAAAATTGATTCATGATGGTACTAATTAAGCAAAAGTTTGAAAAAGGTTGTACAATTTCTAGCAAGTGACGATTGAGAACTTATGCCTGTCTTGTGCTTATTGTATATAGGGAAGTAGAGACAGATGCCTGTAGTTGTTCTCAACTCAATGCTGCCTCCACTTAATACCAGTCAAACTAACATGCTCCAACAGGTATACTGTATAGACATCAGGTTACCTTGGAACTTTACTAAACCAATGGAAAGGTAGTTGTATCAGAGGTGTTTTGAATGATTAAACTTGAGTTATGTGGGAATATTTGATAAGACCTGTGTTATGAGAAGTTTAGTAGTAAAACTCTGTCACACCATAACATGTGAAATGTCACTAATCCGCATATTTAATATCATAATGAAATTAAACACAAAAGGGATTCCTCTAAATGCTATAGCTTTCTCTTTCTGGTTAGATATGGGTCTGTATTTTCTAAACTCAAAGATAGTCCTAAGTGCCATTCATTAGCATTAGGATACAACTAACTCTATAAGAGCTTCAAAAAATGTTTTTTAGGCTATTTAGTTGTGGCAACCTGATTAAAATGGCAACTTAAGCGACTGTTCCATACGCTATATGGCAATGTGATGACTATCTTGTACTTTTCGGCTTGAAAAAAATATTATGTATCTTACGCTATGTCTTTTGCTCATATCTGATAGATCAACTACCAGGCATATGAAAAGCTATTGGTAGGACACATGTTATAGTGATCTTGTTTATTTGCCAAATCACCTATATCTCACCATGTAGAAATGAACTGATATGTGCAATGTTATACCAAATGTAAATGTAGCTTGTACAAAGTTGTATATATATTTTCAATTGCCAACATTTGTCATTTTGCAGCAAGCTTGTATGGTAGAGGGAAGTTAGCATGGTAGCATGATGTTGTTCACTATTTGTCCTCAAAATGTTTTGTTCAAGATTGAAATGAGCCGATGAAGAAAACTTGATTCTTAAATTATGATTTTTATGACAGGAACAGATAGTGTTATGTCATATAAGAATTTTAAGTTGAATGATTTTTCTTTCAAGTAAAACTTCACCTTGTTAAAAAGTAAATCAACACATGGTGTCACTTTTGCAGATTCTGTAACTCCTGTAAATATGGAAGTTTGTTTTTGAGTTGGAGTTCTCAACAAACTAAATGAATTAGTGGCTGTTTACACATATGGTATTGTGTATTAGCACGGTGGGTCTGTAGACATAGTGGTATATCTATATATAATGGCCACAACTAATATTTCCTGTTTCCCATCACCTTTGAAAACAATTTTGATGGTAACTTTCTGTTCTTATCTTTACATCCAGAAGCTGGATGTATATCAAAAGTACTTTGATAAACATCCAGCTTCTTGATGTAAAATTGAGAACTACTCTACTGAAATACTCTTGAAAGCGGCATTAAACCCAAGACTTTACTTCACCTCATTGCTAAACGTGCAAATTATTGAAATATTCAGGTGTTATGAGAAACAGAAAGTTGTTTGTGTATTCAAAAGCAAGAAGTGCGCAGAGAAACTTGAATGTAGCTGTATATGGTTTATAGAGGTATATCACTTGCATCTTAGGGTATTGTGCATCAGTGTTTACAAGCTGTCTAAATGTGGTAGTGATTTCAGACATTATGTACGTGTAAAACCAGCCAAAACTGCTACAGTGGAAACTGGATATCACTTGCTTTGACAAAAAATCAGAAGATATGCTATGATAGAAACCCTACCCATGGAGCAGTTCTGATAATCCTGTTCAATTTTCTATTCATCGATGATAACCTTGAATCAAAAGCTTCATTTCTAGTGAGTCAAGACAAAATGTTTTTGTTTTTTGTTTCCTTTTTTCACCATGTACAGGGATTGTATGTATAATGCATCAACAAATTTCAGCAATTTTTGCCTTGATTTGACCTTGATTCTTCTAAAAGAAAATTCCCTCATCTAGACCTTCAAACTCTGTCCTTCATTATTTTGCAGCAATTTTTGCTTTCTATATACAGTTGAAAGGAGATTGATAACATCAGAAGGTACCATTTTCTGCAAACTCCCTTTGCCAAGAGTATTGTCAGCAGCCTACATAGGGCCATGTTCTTGAAAATCCTATCATCTTTGAATAAAATTGAGATGGTCCTTGTTTCGCTGCAGCAGTATTGGTGGTTTTACGGAGTAAGCAACTAAGCTGGTGTAGCATGCATGTGCATGTACATAGTGAACTCACTACTCACTGGTAGAGACTGAGGGCTACTGTAGATACTGCATCACAGGTTCAACATAACTACATACTGCAGTACTTACATTGATGATGATGAATTAAAGTGAACACATATGCCAAAGTTTTTTCTTGTCTTGTTGTCTTTGGGGGATTTAGGCTAGATGTGCTTATGACAAGCCCTAGCATCTGTTGTCAGTAAACCTGACATTTCGAATTCTTAAGAACTGCTACACTGAAGCAGTTCAAAATGTACCAAGACCAATTTGTACATTTGGTCATTTCATCATGAGATTTAAGAGCTGATATATGGAAGTGTGCAATTGAGTCACATTATGAAAGTAAATAAGACGTTTTGGTACATTTATGTTTCCACTGATGGTTGAATAGTGTTCAGAAATGAAATTATCATCTGCTGATGAAGGTAAATATATTTCATATTTTATCCCAAAACTATTAATTTATATACCAAAACCATTTAATAATATACAAAACAAACTCTTATGAGCTTCAAAGTCAATGACATTTATTTTACTTATCTTCAAAGAAAAGCATGGTTAGGTTTAAATTAGTGTATGGTGAATATCTGTCTTTATCAATAACTAAATCTTGGTAATAAATCATGAAAAAGCTGATGATCAACAGCTTTATTTTTATGAAAATATGAATACTTCACTCAAGAGGTTTTAACAAAAGACGACTATTTATGATGCATCAAATACTTACAAAAAGCAAAAATATTGGGACAAGAAGTAGATAACCTTGCTGCAGTCAACAACTGATGTCTATTAAAACATTTATTCAGGGTTTGAATGTATTGTACTTGATATCAGAAGTTTTGAAATAGATTAAATCATTTATTGAAATGTTAATCAACATGAAATGCATCGTCCCTTTAATATAAAAATATTAGTAAACCTTCAATGTTCAGTAACAACGTTTTACAAATCATGATTTAAAACTGCAAATCTACACTTTTAAAATGTTAGGGAGAACAGTAATTTTAACATTACTGGTAATGGTTAAGATTATCACTGGTAGTTTGAATAAACATTATTTTTTATTAAATTAACGATATATTTAGCAATAGTAAATATTAATCACAGATATAAGATGAACAGCGGTTGCTCTATTGAAAATCACTTGACAGAGCTTCGTGGTGTGTTTGCAACCTTCCTTGACTTTCTGAAAATTAAATACAATTTCTGCAAGGACCAGTTTAAAATCATAGAGAATGATAAATGAAAAGTCATGATCACAGCACAAAGGAAAGAAATTCTTTACATATAAACTCATCTGACCTATCAGATCGACTTAAGCTATAGTCTGTAGTTCATTGTATGACTGGAGCGAGGCGTCATCCATAAACGTTACACATAGCCAACTGATCCTCCCAAACTTCTGCACCCCCAAAAGTTGAAATTAAGGGGGATGCACCTGGCACCAAAGTGAACAGAATTTGTAATTTTAGGACTTACCCAATCTCAAATATGGGTGTGGCACGCGTTCTTTAAAATCTTCCCAAAAACGGCTGACATAGGATTCCCAATTTTTTTAATTTTAAGAATAAAATCTTTTTGACATAGAAACTAAAATTTGTATATTTGGTGATGAGCATCTTAAATTGTAGTCAGTACATGGTTATGGATTGATAACTTTATATGAATGTTTTTTCTACAGTGGATATTTTTACAGTGAACATTAGAAAACAAGATTCATACCCTCTTTGCAAAACGAAGCAGGTCACTGCCACTCCCATTACAGCCAGAAAAACGCCTCCGACAGAAGGTCCAATTATCCAAAGCTTAGAATCTTCTCCTTCTTCAGAGTCAGACATACATGACTCCTCTGCAGTGTCGAAGAGAAATAAACAATTCATAAACAAAATCTATATGCTGAAATTCAAATCAATCGCTGCTTAGCAATAAACGTAAGTGGAACAAATGGTAAAAAATGTACCTATGAAAATACAACATATTTCGTTCAATATATAGATAAGAATATCTAAAATGCATGATAAATGTAATATGATCTTTGTCGACATTATAAACACGTTCACGACATATTTTTCTTGAGTGGTTGAGTGAGTTTGGTAAGGTTCAACGTGTTTAAAACAAAATTTCAGTTATTAAACAAGTTGATGACAAGCACACAAAAAACAAAAAAAGATAGTGGGAAGATCAGCCTCAGGAAGTAGGCTTATACCTCAAAGCTATGCTTTGGCATTGCGATAAAGATATGATTGCTACGTTACAGTAAGATTATGAATCTACGGTTTTCACGAAATTACTGAAATATGAATTCCATTATTACAAAATTTCACTAAACACATTTCAAATAAATCTGAACATATAAAGTCACAAAATGAATTGTATTTTGTGTTAGTTAGTACTCATGCAATCTAGTTAAAACTAGATGTAATGCTTATACATCCCCTAAGTCCTTTAGTTTTAACTAGATTGGTACTCAATTGGTACTCAATTCATTTTGATTCATGGTTCGGCTAACAGTAGGTGTATATGCCGTGAGATTAATCTGACTATTCAAGAAAACTGCCTTGTTTGTTTATATTGCATTGCATTCCTGCACGACAAAACGTCACAACCTGCACACAAAAAACAGAATTCAGGGAAATGTTATTTGATAATGATGCACAATGTCAGAAATATCTCTTTCCTAAATGAAGTGCTCAGTTGTGCTGATGTCAAAACTCAAATCAAGAAAAGGAAGTCACAATTATGACATCATCAACAAGGCGCACAATGGGACTGGTCACGGTGGTCGAGATATGATGTTGAAACACCTCTCGCAGAAGTATGCTAACATCGAGACTCATGCTGTTGAACTCTCCAAGTCTCACTGTCTCGTGTGTCAAGAAAAGAAGAAGCGCCTAAATACTTCTTGTGTTGTTGTAAAGCCTATCCGATCTAGAGAATTTGACTGATATGCAGTCATCTCATAAAGGCCCACATAAGTGGATAATGCTGTTCTAGTGGCACCTGACAAAGTTTGTCATACAGAAACCCCTGTCTTCCATGAGAGCTGGAGAAGTTGCTTCTTATAAATTTATTTGTTTAGCAATAGAATAGCTGCGCTCACCATTCTGGAATAAAACGGACCCCATACAATACACTATCTCGTCTTCCAAATGTGTTCCCCGCGCCAGTCCCCTAATGCCTCAGCTGTCAACACTGAATACACACTTACACTTTGTCTGTTAGTGCTACAGCTACCGATGGTCAAGGATCCTTCCACTGTGACTACAGAAGAGGAAAAAACAGTGCCAAACACACAGGTGCAAGTGTTTGTAAGCCCACAAACTATGTTACAGTAGGTGCCACAGCAACTTCAATTGTAAAAAAACAGAATTAATTTTTGGTTTGCATGTATACCCCCCAAATTAAGCTGTTTCTTTATGTGACTTCGGATACCTTCAGTGAAGAGAAATCCAGAAGAATCATATTAAGATGAGACAAGTGGGGCATCGACACCGACGACATTCCCATCCAGCGAGCTCAAAGGGTGATGCGGGGAATGGTAATGATACTGAAACTTTTAAAGACCTGTCAGAAGTACGATATAATCAAAGCAGCAAAGAAACTGAAAGGGAGCCAGCTTTTCGTCAGGGAAGATTTTTCTTTTGGTGCGACAGAAGAGAAACAATCTTTTACCCATGAGTCAATGATGACTTTCAAATAAAACCCTTATATATTCAGTTTTACCTTATCCATTGATATCAGGATTCTTGTGAAATAACCTCATCATAAATTCTATCCTTAAGTCCTTAGTCCTGAACTGTGGATTCTACATATTCTCAAAAAAAATCAGGGATTTTACGAAAATCTTAGTTTCACAATCTTATTGTAACATATACAAAATGAAAAATGTCTTTTAGAGAAAATATAATGATATGTTTTTTTGAAATTTAAAAAAACTATTTATTCAATGTTGCTGTAAAACTACTTTGTTCCAACTGAACACTTACCATTTTTCCTAAGCCATCTCCTGTTAGGCATGGTTGCATCACATGTGAAGCACGGGTTTTCAGGATGGGTGTCTCCATGGTTTATGCATTGGCTTCCCACAATGCACGACTTCGTCTAAATTCAGAATAGCAATTTCTCAATTTATAGAGTTATAGGTTGTCATTCACAAAGCTAAATTATTGACAGGTTACAAATTTTCTGTGAGTGTGCTTATCAATAGTTTATTGCTTGAGGGCCAAAGCACCCCAAAGTAATTATCACCTTAATCATTTATTCAAAATGTATTAAAAAATTCATTCATTTCTTTTTAAATATTCAGTTGCCAACATGAGAATTGATTACAATGTTTGCTGTAACTGGTAGCTTAACATCTGGCTACTTCAATAGTAGAATCAATAAAAAGCCACAATGTCGTAGGCACAATCGATAGCTAGATAACTTATACAAGTTTAAATTCATTTTACACTTTTTTAAGTTGAATTAAAATGAAAGTAATTGAAAATGGTCGAAAGGGAAATGAAACCTTTGATACAGTCTGCGTTCTCTTTACCAAACTACACACCGTATATGCCTTATCTGCATACCTATTTGCTTTTTCCATTTGTATAAACTTCATGTCGAGTGAGGATGTATTATGCCAATATATTGGCCGGAATAAGATACGAAATATTGGGGCCTTCACATTGCTATATTTCAAACCACTAATATTACTAATCTCCCCCTCATATCTAATTAAATATTTCTGCCCTGTTGCTTTAAGTTCCAAGGCTCAGGGCGGGTAATTTAAGTACAAATTTTCGTGAAGAGAATCAGAACATTTAGCCCAGAGTGACGGAGGATTGGAAGTTCCGCAGGAGCTTGCCGAGCCGCACGAGTGTTATTGTTTTTAAGTGAAGGAAATAATGGCAGCTTTGTCACTTTAAATCTCCGTAACCAGATGACGCCTTCTAAAAACTTATATATTAAATGTCAGATGACGGCATTGGTTATCGCAGTGAACGGTTTTGTTATTCAAATTCAGAAAAAAGAGACTTAAGTTATAAGCGAGAAGGCAAAGTTCAGATTTGTTTAAGAGAGAAAATCGGTAAATGAAAGCAGTCTTTGACGCGAGTATTGTTGCTAAATTTCCGATATTTCGTTTTGTATACAGTCCTTTTTCGTAGTTAACAAGTTAGCATTACTTTCCTTGCTAGTTCATTCATGGCAGTGATCGTCAATTGCACAGTTGCCATGGCAAGTCACGTGCAACTACACATTCCCGTCGAAACAGTCTTACTTGGCTCATATTTGACTGAAGCGTAAATTAGATCATATCTCTAAAAAATAGAGCCATGGGCTCTGTAGCTCATCAGACTTTTGATAGAAATAGGTGTTTGGGTTTAGACCATGGGGTCATGGGCAGTGTAGGAAAGATAGCCTGTCCCAACGTCCGAGTTATTCACAATCAAATTAACAATGCCCATTGCCCATTTGGGGTCAAGGGGTCACCAAACCTACAATTCAGAATCCCCATTGTCCAAGGAGTCTACACACAACTATTAAGCTATCAAGACCTTTTGGAACTGGAGAAGAAGATGAAAGTAGGATTTTAAGGTTTTGACCCCTGTGACCCCATTTGGGGTCAAGTGGTCACCAAACCTACAATTTAGGATCCCCAGTGTCCAAGGAGTCTACACACAATTTTTCAGCTCTCTAGACCTTTTGGAACTAGGGAAAAAGATGAAATTAGGTTTTTTAGGTTTTGACCCCTGTGACCCCATTTGGGGTCATGGGGTCACCAAACCTACAATTTAGAATCCCCATTGTCCAAGGAGTCTACACACAACTATTAAGCTATCAAGACCTTTTGGAACTGGAGAAGAAGATGAAAATAGGTTTTTCAGGTTTTGACCCCTGTGACCCCATTTGGGGTCATGGGGTCACCAAACCTACAATTTAGAATCTCCAGTGCCCAAGGAGTCAACATACAACTATTCAGCTCTCTGGACCTTTTGGAACTGGAGAAGAAGATGAAAATAGGTTTTTCATGTTTTGACCCCTCTGACCCCATTTGGGGTCATGGGGTCACCAAACCTACAATTTAGAATCCCCGTTGGCCAAGGAGTCTACACACACCATTTCAGCTCTCTAGACCTTTTGGAACTGGAGAAGAAGATGAAAATAGGTTTTTCAGGTTTTGACCCCTGTGACCCCATTTGGGGTCATGGGGTCACCAAACCTACAATTTAGAATCTCCAGTGCCCAAGGAGTCTACATACAACTATTCAGCGCTCTGGACCTTTTGGAACTGGAGAAGAAGATGAAAATAGGTTTTTCATGTTTTGACCCCTCTGACCCCATTTGGGGTCATGGGGTCACCAAACCTACAATTTAGGATCCCCGTTGGCCAAGGAGTCTACACACACCTTTTCAGCTCTCTAGACCTTTTGGAACTGGAGAAGAAGATGAAAATAGGTTTTTCAGGTTTTGACCCCTGTGACCCCATTTGGGGTCATGGGGTCACCAAACCTACAATTTAGAATCTCCAGTGCCCAAGGAGTCTACATACAACTATTTAGCGCTCTGGACCTTTTGGAACTGGAGAAGAAGATGAAAATAGGTTTTTCATGTTTTGACCCCTCTGACCTCATTTGGGGTCATGGGTCACAAAATCTACAATTTAGAATCCCCATCCCCAAGAAGTCTACACACAACTTTTCAGCTCTCTGGACCTTTTGGAACTGGAGAAGAAGATTAAATAGATTTTTAAGGTTTTGACCCTTGTGACCCCATTTGGGGTCATGGGGTCACGAAATCTACAATTTAGAATCCCCATTTGCCAAGGAGTATGCACATAAAATCTCAGCTCTCTAGAGTCATTGGTTCTGGAGAAGAAGTCGAAAAAGTGAAAAGTTTACGGACGGACGGATGGACGGACGCCGGACGCCATGCCATGCCATAAGCCCATCGGGTCTTTCAGACCTGATGAGCTAAAAAGTCTTCGCAAAGTCCTTTGCACAGCCCTGCAAATAATGCGCCCCTTTCTATTTAAAGCAGTAAACTGATATGGGGATGCCTTTTTGTTCTTCGTCCGTATTTTCATTAATTAGTTTTCTTGTTTTATTTTGTGATAGTAATGTTTCAAAATAAACAAACAATAAGTAAAAAAATACGTTTGTACACGTTTTACACTATGATCATGCATTGTCTTTTATTAAAAACCTTTTTAAATTTTTAACCAGAACCTGAGCATGTTTATCAACAAGACTTATGAGTGTTGAGTTACACATGTCAGTCACTACATTTGGGTCTGTTGATATTTTACTTACCAATTGTGGTCGACGTACAAGACTTTTAGGAGATTTAGGTGTTTGTGTCGGTATCACCATGAGGAAACGATAATGTTCTCAAAACAATTTCCATTGTCGAATGATCTCAAAATGGTAAATACAGTTTGGGTGTGGCAGGGGTGCAAATTTAGGACGATTCACCCAAACTCGTTGGCGTTGATAGCTCATAATCTTAGAACAACATCTTTGTTACATGAAGATGATACTCTGTATATTTGGTCTTGGTGGTAGGCTTACTCAGGTAACTTGGGATTGAAGGGTGGGAGAGTCCCTATAGTCAGGCTGACAGGTGTTCAACTTACATCAGATAAGAGGAGGTTGATACTAGGATCTCTATATGTCACAAAATGATGCTGTAATGATTATTGCATTAATTCATTTACTTTTTCCTGTGTTAGATATTCTCTTCCGAAAGATACTACTCCCTTCATATTTCTATTGTTACCTCGGCTAGAATTTGAGAATCCTGATCAGTTGCACAGGAAGTAATATTACATCTGTTTGAAGTGTTGAAGAGTAATGGGTGAAAATTGGGTTTGGGGCCACACAAAATATTTTAAGCTTGTATAAGGCACAGCCTTAACTATTTTCAAAGCAAGCTGAGGCATTTGGAGAAACATTGTAACAATGTATTACTTGAGAAAAATTTTGGATGTGCAACCTTGGATAATAAATCATGGATATCCTGATGAGCCAAAGAGCCCATGGCTCTATGTTTATTGTTTCAATGGACTTCTTTCTACTCCCCTTGAAGTTTTCCTTTAGCAGCATTTTTTTAAACCAATCACATTGTTTATAGTTATTGGCCACTTCAAGGTTAATTCTATTGTCCTCTAATTTGTAGATATTCAAGTAATACATTTATTTTATGATTCTGATGTTGATTAATTAGTAAAACTACAGCATACTGGAATCTTATAGAAACCTGTCCTTAATCAAATAAACACATTAACAAAAATAGACCTTTTTAATTGTGGACATAAAGTCGCACTTACAGTGAATATGCAGTTGACAAGTTTGTCAGTCACACTGCAGGACTGGCATTGAGAATTGTACAGAACGATGGTAGCATCGTCACTAAAGACGTCCGCATAGTTGGCTAATGATATCTTGTAACCTGATGCAATCACTGAATCTGCTGGAATGGTTACTTCAGCTGCACGTTTTGGTCTTGAAATGGGCAAAGGGCAAATGGCTTCAGTGAAACTCTCGACAAGGGAATCAGATTCTGTGGCTGGATCGTCAATAGTGGAGCCGTCCACCAATAGCTGGAATTGAATGGACGATTGAAATTTCATGAAATAATTTTTGAAAGTTTGTATTATGTTGACAAAAATATCACACAAATTACCACTTCTGTGTAAGAAAAAACATATGATACTGCTTTAAAAATTCTATATTCCATCGCCAAACGTAGCACATACCAAATAGGGAACAAAACGACACCGTCTTTGACCAAATTCGTCAAAGAAGTCTCCGATCAATGCAGTCTCGTTGCAGGTTTCTGTTGCAACATCACAATGACCATTTAAGTCCATGCCGAGTATCTGAGGGGGAACAGCCTCATCCTGAGAACAGTCTCTTCCAGCGAAACCCTCATCACAGACACAGTTTCCTGTTTAAAGAGAAATAGTTTTAAAAATTCCAGTTTTATTTACCTTTATTGAGCAGCCAAAAGAGGCAGACGCCTATTCACATGTGCACTTACAAATAAAAAAATCAGGCTATCGTACATATTATAAACTCCCAAAACATTCTTAACGTCTCTTAACAAAGAAACGAAACGACTATCACATGGAAACAGGACTTTCGATACGGCGATAAAAGCAACTGAGGATGGTCGCTATGAATTCGAATTGGCCAAACCCAAAAAGTAATCATAAGATATAATTTATAACATCCACACCCCTACATTAACAGATCATAAAACTGACACACGCCGTATTGTCAGAATCATCGCATGACGGCTTCAATAGACGGAAGTGACTCCAATTAAGAAAATTCCACGTGCCCAAACCCGGCTGTTTCAGTCATTGTTCTGACCACCGTGTAATGAGAAGTAATAAAAGAACATCAATCGTATGGTCCGTTCTTCAATAACTTTTTTTTTATTCGTTTATTTAAAAAAAGCTTGAAAATCAAATCACAATCAGCATCACAAATTGGTTCATGAAAATACATTAGATGTGAAAACTTTTTTGAAACAGATTTTTCTATTTTCTAATCAATATTGCATTCATCGGTACGAATTGGAAGCAAACGGACTATTAAAGCTACCTGATTGTCAATCTCATTAAAATAAATATATTTTAGCGGCATTTTTTTACGCAGATTGAAGATTTTACACAAGCCATTATTTTCACCTTTGACTCCAACTTGATCTCTTGATGTGATTTGCTTGACGCAAATAACTTAAAGCAATCAGTATGCGCGTCTTTCGACAGCCCTAAGTGAGAAAACATATATTATCATTAAATGAAGTTGAAACGCTCATAATCTTATACTCTCCTACGATAAAGGTTAAGTAATTTGAACAAGTCCTATAATTCTACAAACAAAAAACAAAAATAGTTATAGAATCTCAATCTTTGACGGAACAAGGGTCATTCTCATTAGCAATTGTACATCGAATATGACTTATCTAAAATCAACAAGAATCCTCTTATTAGTTTTTGCTGTTACAGATTTCGCCTGCACCCTTGAATACGGGGCAAACTCCTTGTTTTGAATTTTGTCATAGGCAAACCTGACGGCTCGGGTAACGGGATCTGGTGAGATCTATTTGCGTAACGTTTTAGAGTATTTTAGATTTCATTTCAATGAGATTGGCCTGATCCAGTTACTATGATATTAAGCGGTGTCGTTTCATCGAGCATTTGCCAAAAGAAAATACAATCATACAAATATACGATAAGTATGAAACCTCATTAATAATCAGCATGACATTGTGTAGGATTTGAAATATGAGCTCAATTAGAAGTCGTTTATGATCATGTTTTTGAAAACTTTTATTATGTGGCGTTTGTCAGTCTTGCTGTTTTATAATGTATGGGAAGGGATATTATAATCAATATTTTAAATTCTTTTAGATAATGATCATTTTCAATTCCTTGTGTGTTTTTCAGTACTATGTTTATTACAACCTTTCACACAAGTCCCTCTGTCAGAGCATTCGTTGTCACAGGTAACTTCAAGCAGAGCCGCATAGACAGACGGGACCCCAGGCTCAGGCTCCTCTTGCAGAGTTGAGTCCAGCTGAACTTCGTTCAAGCACAGCTCTTTCAATGATTCCAGGGCAAAGCTTGCAAATGTCGTACTTCCCGATGCCTGGATATTATTGATAATTGCAACACATTAAATCAGAATATAAAACAAAAAAACCCATCTTACATCAGGTGAATAGCAAACTCTATCGTTGCAAAACAGCTGAAAAACAAGTGTTAACCATTAACATTGTAATATCCTCTACCGCTAATAGGGAAACATATGAGTGAGTGAGTTGTGGTTTAACGTGTTTTGAACAATATTTCAGTTATTAAACACGTGGATCACAAGCATCCAAAAGAGAGTGGACAGATCAGGTAGAAAGGGGTCGAAAGGTTTAGGGATAAGACGGAAAGAAAGGCATAGGGAAACAAATGAGATATATGTATACTAGTGCTTTTTATAAATTGCAAGGAAGCCCGCCGTTCATTAAATTTAACACTATTTCATGAAGAACGCTCACAAATGAACATAAAACATCTCCTTAAATGTTTAGATTTACAAAGAGTGAATTTTAGCTAAAATATGCAGATATTGTTATGATATTCTCATTCTAATGGAGAGATAATTCAAAGAGTTTATTAAAAAGAACAAACCAATATATCCAAAACACAGTTGGCTTTGTTTTCGTCAACTATGCTGACCATTCCGGATATGTCTGCACAAACTAATGCTGCTTTGGATTTATTGAAGAAAGTGTTGCAAAAGTTTGTCGCCTCCTCTGTTGTCCATTGTTGAACCTCTCCATCTTGGGGCTTTGGATAGAACAGTACGTACAGATGTTAGATAGGAGCGTGATTAGAAGTAGCTATGAAATAGCGGGCATCCTGAGAGTGTGTTTTGGGATGGTAAATATCCTGAATTAGGAATAAACATTGTTCTTGCGAGCCTTGGCGAGCTAAATACTTAGTGTTCATTCCTAATGCAGGATATGATATTAACCATCCCAAAACTCACGAGCACGATAACCTCTTTTACAAATAATGTCACAATTAGATCAGATCGAAAAATAAACGCACTTGTTCACATTAATATTTCGTAAACACAACGAATGCAAAGATACTGCATGTGTCTCGATATTACTAACGATACGCGCTCAAGCCATCCACCTCTTAATTTATTTAGCAAATATGTACGTTTTCCTTGATGAAGTTTATATTAAAAGGCCGGCAGCCGATATCGGTTAATTTACAACATTGCTTTAATTAACTATATGTCATCCTTTGTTCTCAGTTCAGAGTTTAGGTAAATTCAATAGCTGCAAACATTACTAGTTCAGTTGTTTTTAACTGTCCATAATTTATACATTTTGCATGTGCGCGGCTGACCATGGATTTTTTTTATACATCCAAGCCCATAGCAGCTGTCTTAGAATTTTCATTGTGACTGCAGGTCAATTGGTAGGAATGAGTCTTTCATCGTATCGATAAAAAGTTAAAATGAATACCTATGTCTAATTTGAACCGGAAAAGCGTGCAATAGAGCCCTAAGCATCAATTGCCAGTCTCAACTTTTCTTGGGATATGCGTTATGTTATTTGACGTCACGCCGTTAGTGCTCCGGTTATGCAAAATATTTAAATCGGGGAGAAGTGTACATATAGTTCCAAGTTTTGAACTTTTGTCTTGGATATGAAAATCGCAATTGAACTCTTTTCATTTATAAAATTATTTAGTCGACCGGATCAATGACGGCAATACGTCGTCATTTTGGTGTAGGAGGAGATTTCTTCTCAGGAATAGTGTTCACAGTAAACCACCTGTAACGTGGCCACCAAATATTGCAACTTAAACTACCTGGCAATATTTCAGCCATTGAAAACACGGAATACGTGAATAACATATTTGTTGTCACAAAGGGTAGCTCCGTCATTTATTTCAACCTCTGTCCTAATTCATGCATTTCACGGTCTAGAAATGGAGAAATCTGATTGGATGCAATCAAAGGTAGTTGTGCAATCAGCGACGCCATTTCAAAAGTAACAATTCAAAACGCTTCTGATACTTCCATATGCTTCGGAAACTTAAACTTTATTCGAATATGCACTTTGCACTTTAAGTCTTCATTCTTTACACAGCACATTCACCTTGTTAAGCGACAGCATCTTTGCATACGCCCGTGTGACGAAAAATATGCTATCAATGCATCCGGGTGTTTTCATTGGCTGAAATGTTGCAAGGTAGTTTATGTCGCCATCTTTTGCCACCAGGGGAAACTACCGGAAGCTCGACAAGGGCTTGTGTTAGAACAGAGGTAGTAGAGGAATTAATGACGGAGCTACGATATGTTGCTCATCGAAGTTTCTTTGATTTTAAATGGACTGGATATTTGTATGGCCTGAAAGTTGCATAATTTGATTTGGTGTCACGTTTTTACAACGATTTGACAATTTTTAATAACAAAATATAGTTGCACTGTGGTTTGTGAGACGTTTCGAGGATTCAAGAGTTACAGATGTCACGGTTGTCATGAGAGTTGACAGTTTTCTGTCCCGAATCGGCTAACGACGGAACCAAGTGGTTGTAATGTAGTGTATTGTGTAATTAGACCCAATATGTTTGTTGACACGTAGGAGGGATCACTCCGTGCACAGAAATCACCTGGACGTTTCGACGCGTAGATCTTAAAGATCTCATTAACACATATCACAGGGTCATCTACGTTTTTGCCACGTCACGGATATCACTCGGGTTTGTAACTGGGCGAGTTTTACTTTGCTTTTCATTGAATGAAAGGAATTCACGTCCATTTGCATCAGTCTTTAACGACACGTGCCCCAAAACATAGACCTTTCCTCATCAGCGCCCCTGAGCCAAAAGTGTACAATGTTTAAAAACAGCAAAGTATTCATTATGGCATGTGGCGAATGGCATCCATATGGTCCGCTTTCCCAGAACTTTTCGGACAATATATCGGATCTTCGAGGTAGGTTGCCTTTCCCTTTTTTTCTTTATCTCAATTTGACTGCATTTTAACACATCCCTCACATTTCAAATTTCGGAGAATGAACATAGTGGCAGGATAAACCTTTCTTTTAAGATATCGATCAGTACTTGATACGATCTGAGGTGAAGGGATTCTGGATAGGTAAATGTTTTTTCTTTATTCCTATAAGCAAGTTGTAGATCAAAGTGCCGAGCTCAACGGGGGAGACCGTCTCACTGGCTTTATGAAAACAGGGTATTAAAACATATCAGTGGCAACATTCAAAGTTAGACGGTGATGTTTTTTTGTTTATACAGTTATGTTTGGACTCTTTTGGATTCTTTCATGCATTTATAGTTTGATACTGTTGACATCAATAAGTACACAGTGGGCCGTCAAAGTTCAACATTATTGAGAAAAACTGCCGTTAAAATAACGTTAAAGTGTTGAAAAACATTCGATGGAAAGCACGCGCTTTTTTCAAGCATTCAAAATCAGTCTATAGCGTATAGTTTGCCGACGGCAATGATATAATAATTGCTGATAATTCTTTAAATTGTTAGTTTTTTTAAAGTAATTTTCTTACTCATCCTATAAATTCAACCCTTATTTGCTGTTTTTAAATAAATAACTTTTTCAATTAGATTTTATTTGTTCGTTCCGTTCCGTAAAGGTTCTTATCTATTTTAGATATTCAAATTGCATTGTCTTTTAGTCTATGAACAAGTAGATCAGACTCATGCAGTTCCCATAGCATTCTCTCCCAACAGAGGTAGCTCCGTCATAAATTCCTATGCAACCTCTGTCTTAATACGAAGGTTTTCTCGGAACGCTGATTGGATGCGATCAAAGTTGTGCAATCAGCGACACCGTTTCAAAATTTATCATTCAAATCGCCTAAGTTATTTCCGTAAGCCTTCCACGAGCTAAATTTATTCGAATATGCACCTTGCACTTTGAGTCGTCTTTATAGAGCACATACGCCTCATTTTGCGACTGCATCATTGCATATATAGGCCTATGTGACAACAAATATGTTATTCATGTATTCGGTGTTTTCATTGGCTGAAACATTGCCAGGTAGTTTAAGTTGCACTATTGCGCCGGTAGTGAGAACTGCCTGAAGCCCGAGACATATTCGTATTAAGAAATAGGTTATATATAATAGTAATATATGACGGAGCTTACTCTGTTGGGAGAGAATGTTCCCATATTGATACTGCACTAATTCGAGATTCCATCAAAATTCATGTGAAGGTCTAAGAGTGTCACATCCTAAAGGCACATCATAAAAATCCATATGTCAGTTAATAACATTCAATAAAACAATTAGTGTCTGAGCTATGAGAGGAACTAAACACATGAAGAATGGAAGCTGGAGTATGTATGCATAGCACATGTTCAAAACATTTCAAATATCAACATATTCATTATTTGAATTCACATGATTTAATATTAATTCATAGAAATATTTTGCAATGGCTATATTAAGACGTATGTACAAATCAAGTAATTTGCAAACGTTGATCATGCTTTAAGGTTAAATAAATTTGTATCACTGAGATGGATTAATATATTCATTCAAATGTTAATAATTTGACTGGCTGTTTTAACTGTATAAGTCTATTAAGTTTCTGAAATGCATCTATGTCATCATAAAAGGTAGCATAAAGTAACAAAAGCCTTTAAAATGTGAACTACCATGTGTCAGTCCAACAGATCTGCTTTTTTACTTTTTGTTTTATAAATAACAATGAACAAAGCCGAGAACTCTTGGAGATTTTCATACAAGCATATATTTTTAAGAATATATACTTGTCTTGCTCAAATTCTGAACTTCTAAAAAAGACAACAACATTGTGGACGTTTTTCTATTAACAAAGGTTTTATGATAAGGTTCAACCCCTCTTCAAGTCTTCAAAGAAAGATGGTTTTACAACTGTCTTTTATAATCTTAGAACCTCTAGTAAATTTTATAATTTTCATGCCGTGACGCCTGCATATCCTCCCCCCCCCCCCCCCCCCCTTTTGTAAACAGAAGTAAATAAATGGCTAGTTATGACTCACCACATCTCTTTTGAATCGCGGTTCCAACTTAACTCTCTCGAAAAGAGCCGATCTCTTTCTTCTTCCAGTTTGAATGTAACATGCTCTGTTGTATGTTGGAGGGGTTTTATAAAATTCATCGAATGTGCAGGGATTAGGATCTGTTTGGGGACACGTGACACTTGAATCCAAACCATCTGGAAATTTCTCTTTCACATCGCATACACACAGGCCAAATGTTAACTGCCATTCATCTAGGTGTATGAAGTCGTTATCGTTGAAAAGATCAACTCCCGCCCTGAAACAGAATGTATGTCCATATTAAACAATAAATCATTGCACAGGTGGTAGTTGAGAAACCTTTTGTGCTATGGTTACGTTTTGGTCCAAATTGTGTTATGAAATTATCCGCCCTTGACTTGACTAAGCAAAGAAAGTGCTACATCAATTGTTTTCCATGGTTAACAAACTACATGTTTATAAACACGTCACGTTTAAATAATCTTGAAGAGCTGCTCAAGCCTCATCCATTCAGTTTCTTCAGCCTCTTGTTTTTCTAGAGCACCTGGTTAAACAACCAACACTTGTTCCACATTTTTTTCAATCTTCTTAGATAACAGCAAAGAAATTAAAGGAACGATTTATTGGATCCAAAAAACTCCATAATTTGATTTCGAAGTTCGGCGGTGTCACGCTGTTTGACCGTGCGTCCTTTAAATCACTTTATTCACTCACTGTTTCTGTCTTACTTTTATTGGCTTGATTATTATATTGTTTTATCTTTGTGTCGGATACACGGGTCTCGTCTGAATATAGTTAAGACCTCCGTTGAAACCTTTTAAACCGTTTATTTCCTGCATTGTTCCATCTTACAAAACCTTATGAAGCTATTCATTTTATGCCTGCCTCACCTCCCTTAATGATCTACTATTATGTTTTTTTCGTCAAACTTGCAGCTCTTTGGGAGTCTAAACACCTTCAAGGAATTAAGAGATTTCAAGAGGTAAAGCTTCACTTTTTATGGAGATTTGTTTTCTTTGTTATGGAGGTCTGTTTTCGGCTCTATATCAACATGAATGCATTTCTCTCCAGCTTTCATACGTATGATCAATGCCACATTTGAGGTTACATCAATATACAAAATTTAACTTGTACCATACTTGATGGATCTAACAAGTCGAATTTTAGACTTGACGGATTGTTAAGAAGTATCATTTCCAAGCTAGACATATTTATGGGAACTGAACATCCTGATGGACAATCTTTTAAGAAGTAACAGTTTTTATATACCAATGGATTTACCTTTGCTTTCGAGAGCCTTTTTAATGATATTTCAAATTCGGAATAATTATTCAGTGGAACAGCCATACATCAACCAAGTCCAAACTAATGTTAGGACGTTTATTCAATACAGAAGCCTCAGGACTGATGGTGCTCAAATGTCATCGTAAAGTCTCGTTAGAAATATTTTCCCACTGAGTAATCTCTTATGATAAATATGGCAAAAATAACGTCTCTTTTTTTCTCTAGTGGTACCAACTATGTCGACCTTCAGTTCCAAGAGTTCGGGATCTGTTAACAAATGGAACTATCATCGACACCAAATCTTTTATGGAATCTCAAGAAACTTTCTCACAATTTTGAGATTTCTGAGGTTTTTTGAATAGTGGCGATGGGTAAAGGTAGTTATCACATTTTATTGCTAAATTAGAGTAAAAAGAGGTACTTTTAACTTTATGGGAAAAGTTGGTGAAACTCATTGTGTATTCATTCCATCTCCATTCCTCGGGTGCCTCTTTGGATTCAAGCATCACAATCTAGAGAATTATTTATGCAACTTTTTTTTAACAATTTCAATAATTGTTCGCTATTGTACATACATTTATGTATTTATGTATTTAATTCCCACCACTCCCAATTCATTCAGTAGAAATTTAAGAGGAAAATATGAATCCCAGGAAGCTTGGGATGACTTAGAAGAGAGGAAACAAACACAAAACATTACTAAGCTTGTTTTTTAAATTTCCTAAGTTCTTCCCTACATCTCTGCTAGCGTTGAGGAAGCAGACATCACAAACCAAAGGTTAGTTTATTTATAATCAAAAACGTTAACTGTAATTGTGAATTATATTACAAAATTGTAAATTAATATAACTAATAATGAGTGAATGATTAATGGTGATTTTTTTGTCTTGATATTTCGACAATTAAACCAAAAGTTTATGTAAACTGTTGAGAATTATAAAAAAAAAACCAGGTAATAAGTGGTGAACCATTGTAAGTGATTCAACTAAGTGTTTAATGCCTTTACACTTTTGTATTTTGCCATCTTCTTTTCATACCATATTCAACTAAGAGGTAATAGTTACCGAGAAAATCTGTGTCAAAGGGGGCATCAAACTTAAGGTTTGAACCATATTCCCTCAAACAATCTGTACTCCATCAAAATAATATTTCGGAAGCAGCTTTGGTGTTCGAACTTTAGACGTTATGATTTCCGAGAATAAATATCCCCATTAGAGCATCACATTTGTCATTTGCACTAAATTCATCAAACATTCAAGGGCAATAACTCAGGACAATACAATATTTTAGAATCCGCTTTCAAACTCGTATCGAGTATCATCAGAGGTAGCAACAACTTCAACAGCATGAAGCAACAATTTGATTATAGGAAGTTTTAAATTGGTTTACATTGTAGAGAAGGTCATGGTTTACAAATTTTCCAAGTTTAGTTACATAAAACCTACCAGTTATGAGTAAATTGACGAGACGGAGGGGTAGACGCAATATCCCCAACATATACACTCATACCAAATACCTTGTTAACGACAAATAGTCGTGGACCAGTCCAAGAACCCTAGCACGTGTTTTAACGGATATCATAAAACAAATGTAATTATTGTCATTTCATCTAGATCTAAACCCTCCTTTACACATTTTTTATAATTCAAAGATTTTGTAGTTTGAAAGCTACCATTTTTTAAAAGAACATTATCTCAATAGAAATGATTGCGTTAAAGTGCAAGATCTTGTAAACTTACCGCCATTCTGAAAACATGTTAGCCTTATCAACGTCATCGCCTTTATGACCATTGAAGTTTCCACATAATCCGCTAACGGCATCTCTGTCTTCGATTGATGGATGCAAATAAATGTTGAAAAACTTTGTATATGGTCCAAGAGAAACATCCAGTCTAGCTCCAGTAGGCAGGTAAATCTAAAGGTTTATTGAAAATTTGATGACATAAGTTTGTTATCAATAAGTATTAGCCATAGTCCCGTTGAAGGTCCGCTGTTCCTTAATTGGCACGGGACAAAGACGAGAGAAAAATACAAAGTACTAGTACTAAGGACTTTATATTCAAATGATTGTTAAATGAACAACAACGCCGTTTTCCTCCTAAATGTTTCAACTTTATATTTCAACTTTATCCTCTGTTAAAAAAATAACAACGCGATTTCCTCCTACATCGATACATGCTGACTGCACACCTGAAGACAGCTGAAAAGAACAAAAAAATTATACATTGATAATGTTTACCTTATAAGCAGTTCCCTTTTTGAGGACTCGTAAGAGGTCTTTTCCATCACGGCAATTCGGAAATCCAATTTGCGCAGTTGGATGGTCACATGCGTTGATTCTAAAAACCGTTCTTCCTGCTCTTACAGCAACCCCACATGGACATCGAACATGTGCACCCGGATAACATGGCCGGAGTTTCATTTGAACCTGTCACCACAACAACGAACTTAAAAGACACTCATTTCATTATGACTTAGGATATAAACATTCGTCTTGCACATTACCCTCTTTGCATGCTTGAAATTAAGAAGTACACCCAAAAGAGATAAGAACTCATTGGACTGAATTGTTAATACAATACACCATATTTAACCGGCGACCATGTTGCAACAAAAGAGAGGATAGGACCGCAATCCGATCTGACGGCACCGTGACTACTTTTTGCCTCATAATAACACGTTTCTTGTATACAAATAAAAGGGTTTTTTTAGGAATGTAATTCTTGAATTTTCGCACAGGTAATGTATACATCAACTTGAATGGCACATACAATGGTTAAAAATGATGAATCGAAAAAAATTTCTTCAACTTAAATGAATCCTATTATTTTAAACAATAGTATAGCAATCATACTAATGCTTGAATATCTATGTTACAGCCGGTCAATTCTAATCAGTTGTGATTGTTTTATCAAGGAACTGATGAATTGACGGTAAATAGTCTTCTTATTTACATACTAGAGAAGAAAACACATTTAGTGACATACAACAATATCATTCCAAAAATGCGACGGTCACTTTTTGACTTTTTGTAAATCATGAGGTAGAAATATTACACTCAGATATTGGTTAAGACCTTAGGATTAATTTCTTCGATCTTAAAATGGTAACTGTTTATGTCTTAGAGGGAAAATGATTGAAAAACATCTGCTTAAAAATTTTAAGTTTTAAAACTCGTTTAGGCCACCTCCATATGTATGTAAAATTAAGCAGATGTTTCCGTACATTCATCGTAATATATAGAGGATATTTGACATTTCTCGTCGAATACCGTGGATATCTCATCTCGTGAAGTAGAAATTTATATTTTCACAAGTGGCGTACAACACAGAATAATAATATGTTTAAGAACGACGAATATACTGTTTTGTATGCCGTACTTCCAACTGTATTTCTAAAAAAAATACATAAAGAAAAGTAAAAAAAAGTATTCCCTTAATGTGCCGCAATTTCATAAATATAATGAAGTAAAATGTTGTTCTCCACGTCATTATATTTCATTTTCATAAGTTTGATAAAGTCTTTCCTCCCTCGTCTCTTCAATTTCAATATTTGTAAAGTGTTACAGATGTAAATATCGAGATTTTGAAAAATACGTCAAAATGCCCTAGGTTTTGACAATTGGGATCGATTTGCCGACAAAGACTACGCCTACATTTCTTCCAAGAAACTCAAATATGTTAGATTGTCAGATAAGCTCAGAAAACAAAGGAATATAAAACTATCACAGATGAAAAATTTATTATTTTTCAAAACAGTCAGTTAAGCTATGTATTCTAACGACACCTGAAGCTGCTAAATTAAAACCTGGTAATACTATAGGACAGACTTTGTTTTGCATTTTATCAATCATTTTGATAAAGATCTAAAGCAGGAATGTATACGGTCAAAAATGTAAGGTCAAAACTGTCCGAACCTTGGACAACACGCCTATGGGTCTACTTCTTTATTTGATCCGCGTTAACATCCCCTATCAAGGACAAATCAGCAACCACATCAGCCGACTTCTTAGAAAAACAGCAAACATTGATGTCACTTTTCACTCAGACAAAACTCTGAAAACTATCCTGAGATCGAAAGGGAGGGGTGGAAGTGATCAGGCTAAACTAAATCCAAGAGGGTGTGTTTACAAAATCAGTTGTAATTGTGGCAACAACTTTATTGGTGAAACCTGCCAACCCTTCAACATCAGTCGTAAAGAACATAAAACCTTAGTAGACAAATTGGACCTCAAATCTGCCCTTTCAGAACACACCGTCATCAATCCAAACCATTCAATCAACTGGCAAAACACCGAAATCCTGGCTTCAAACATCACTGATTGGCGAAAAAGGAAACTCCTACAGCAATCAACCAGAAACGATTAGCTCCCGAGATAAATTAGTTATCCATAAGAATTGTCTAGTAATTTTGCTCATGTAATTCGAAATTGAATTACTTACAGCTAGTATTAATATTCAATTTTGTTTCTTCTTAATCAGATAAGACTTAACACTTGAAATAATTTGATTTGATGATCCACTTCTTACGTTGCCTTTTATTGGTTGAGAACTTGTGACTTGTCCAAAAGTAATCATATCGGAATAGATAGTGCACTTCGTCACTGCGGTAGACAATAATGATATGAGCCTCGTTCTCGTTATCAAAATGGCGTCGCGTGAATAAGGTGCACTTCCTGATAATTTTGCCTGTTTCTAAATGCTGTTGATTCAGGTCATAAGCTAGACATATTAGTGACTCAGCAAATGAGTACTGTATAGTAATCGTTTAATATTTTGTGCCGGTCATTTTAAACGCTATTCATGCAAAAAATTATGCGCGCAAAATAATCACAACGAAAGAATATAACTTGGAAATATCAATATAAATACAATTGATCACTTTAAGAAATTTAAGTCAATAGAAACAAGCCATCCTTCAATAATGCTAAAACGTTTTTTTCTTTTTGATAGTTGTTTAATCTTTTATTTCGGATGTATTCAGAGGGTACTTCATATCTAATTCTATATATGATTTAGTATATATTTTTCTTTTGACTCGGTGTAGTACAAACTTGTGAACACTTTGGGTTTCTTTCTAAAATGGCATTCTGGGAGTAATACACAAAAAGTATACAAAAAAAAAACAATATGGAAAACAACATACAGAAAAGTAGTTACCTCAACATGAATACTTTTGTGTTTGTACAGTATAAACACCCCGTCATGACCCTGGAACTCGTACTCTCTGAAACAGTAGTATTTTGCTCAGACAAGCCATCATTGCAACAGGTTTGGTGTTAACACGGGCCCCGGGGGTTGGATGAATACGTTGTAATAATTTCACATCCAACCCTTTTTTTTCATCTGCTCATTCATTAGATGGCCCCGAAACATTATTTTGTCAAAACCAACAGCCACGAAAAGTGAAACACCTAGTTCAAAAAAAGTAAAATGTTGTAATAAAGCACCTTTGGCTTCACAAATACAAGTAGTGGCCTGAATATAAAGGTGAGTTATTTTTGGTTAAATGCGGCTTTCACTTATTTCACGACGTGTTATTGCAGGGAGAAATCCCGCAACGCTATTGTGACTATGCATTGAGGTGGAACCTGCAAGCGTCAGCTTGAACTAGAAAACCATTGGTGGTACAGCGCTGAGATTCAGTGAAACATGTACAGACACCTTACAGATACATGTAGAATAGTTCTCTACCACAGACAAAGGTTCCGAGTTTCTAGCGGGATTCGAACCCTGGACCCCTTGATGAACAGCCGAACGTGGTGACTGAGCTATCCTGCCCCTGCCTTCATAAAAGAAACATGTAATAAGAGTTAAAATGGAACGAAATCAAGAGATACATCATAAAAGCCTCTTCTTCAATGCTATTCAGAAATTGTCTACCAAAATGGACAGAAATGAATGAATATCAAGTGATCAAGTACTGCGGTTTAAAAAAATACAGTGGAAAGAAATGTATAATGATATGCCAAAAACGTACGGTGTCTCTCTTACATGAGATAGGTTCAACAGTTGTGTCCTCAAATTGCTAGGGGTAGAAAAGACGTCGAAGACAAGCAACGTCTTGTCGATCTGACATCTCCACAGAGAAAACAGTAACAGTATTTGATGCAATGATGCCAGACAGGTATGTGTGACCATTTGATAGTTAGTTGCTTCTCACTTCAAATATTATGCATTGACAAATGAATAAGGTATCGACACATCGGGCCAATAGCAATTCTTTGTCAGAAGCTACATGCCGAATACCGCGCAATCCCTGAATTATTTGACTAATATCTTTACTCAGGATAAAACCCGAGTTCACCATTTCCTCCTCACCTCGAAAACACTTTTTGCAGTGGTGAGGTCATGACATCCTTTTCTGGAACTAAATTGGATGAAAGACCAACGGCGCAAATGAACTGCAGCAATTATTGGAAACAAGAAACAAAAGGTTGCTTGAGGATTAAGCTCATGTGCAAAGCGCCCAAAGCTGCAGTCAGTGCGGCACAGTATTTATGGTTCAGAATTCTTCCCCGTTGTGCCTATTCTCCATATCTAACTCCCTCGAACTTCTATCTCTTCTATCGACTGAATTCAGATCTCCTTGGCCATAAATTTTACATAGCTGAGAAAATCATTGCGTAGGGTTTTTTACATCCTCTCCCTACAGAGGTAGCTCCGTCATAAATTCCTATACAACCTCTGTCCTAATTCGAAGGTTTCTTGGTCTAGAAATGTAGAACGCTGATTGGATGTTATCAAACCTAAATCATTTCCGTATGCTTTTATTAATCAAAACTTTATTCGAATAAGCACCTTGCACTTTAGTCGTTTTTACAGAACACAAACTCCTCATTTTGCGACTGTATCATTGCACAGGCCTGGGTGACAACAAATATGTTATTCACGCATTCGTTGTTTTCATTGGCTGAAATATTGCCACGTAGTTTAAGTTGCAAGGGGAAACTGCCGGGAGCCCGAGAATTCTTCCTACTAAGACAGAGGCTGTATAGGAATTTATGACGGAGCTACCTCTGTTGAGAGGGAGTGGAGGTTTTCAGATATTAAATTAAAGAACATGGATATAAAACATACCTGGAAAAATATTCTTAAAATATTTTAAAGTTATTTGTAGTTTTGTAGTCGTGCAACGAAAGTTTGGGACACATCTCGTAAAGTGTTAGTCTACAACATCAGACAGAACTAAACAGCCCAAGTTTTTGTTTAAAAATCAACAAAATGTACAATTTAGGAAGGTGCAACTGATTTGATTTAGGAATTATTTTGTTTGAAAATGTTCTGTCAGAATGGTCTTCGTCATCAATAGAATACAAATATTAATGTTCAAACATCCCTCCTTGTATAATGCATGACAAGGTTTATTTATATAAAAAAGGAGAGTTATCATTTCATTTAATACAAATACTAGATAAGATGAAACGTATATCTCATGTATCATTTTTTCCTGAGGAAAGTATATATTTAATATGGAAAATTTGAAATAGTTTATTAGATACTAACAATTTATCGAAGGTCCTCATGTGCGGGTCCGTGTTTGCAAAGCAATAGTTTTGTGTTGTTATTGCTGCTTTCTTTTTAACCAAAACCTGCAACAAAGACAAAGTAGACAAATAATAACCAACAACTGTCAGCTCAATGAAAGTTTAAGGGGATTGTTGTTTCGTTTTTGTTTATGATATTTATATTCAGTGGGTACATTGATTTCGACATTTGTGATTTTACAGAACAATATGACTATGATACACAAATCTGTATCTAATGTAGTGTATCTAATGTTAAATTTAGGGGGAATTAACATTGCTGAAAGTATCTAACCATTACAAAACAAACATGAGATAGTCATACATTTGTATAGTATATATGCATGCAGGCTTTTAATAGCTCGCCATAGTTTCATGTATATCGGTTGATAATATCCAAATTAGAAGAAATGAAATAAATTTTCTTCTTTTTTTTCAGGTCATGTCACATTAAATAAATATCAGTAATATCTACAGCATAAATAAATGTCAACATACCGTGACGCTTCCAATTTCATAATTCGACCAAAATTGATGTGTGATAACAGTTTCAGTTGACAAAATCAATTTCATGCTTGTTTCTTTGGCGTTGTTACCCGGAGTCCCTTTCGATTTGACACTTATTTTCTGAGTATCCTGCCATCTTTTTGAAGAAAAGTTAACTCCACATTTTGATTTCACAAATGCAGACAGTTCACATTTGCCAGATTTGCCCTTTGCCAATGCATAAACGGTAAGTGTGCAACCTGATTGAAATACTTCCGGACATCCAAACGGTGAAGACAGCTCAAGATCTACACTGGCCTCTTCTGCTTCATCTACTGTGATGGTGTCCACCGGTAACTGTTATCAATGAATGCAATACAAAGTATAATGTTCTTAGGAGTTCCACATGTGATCAAAAAGAAACACTTCATAAATCGAATTAAGTTTACAATTCTTTCATACGCTTGCAACAGTAAGTGAATGAATGCTTTTATTCAGGTATAGGGGCCACCGGCCCATCATACATATACAGGGCATGAAAACATACAAAACGTTACACGAGCGCTGAATTTTACATTTGCCATGTGTTATATTGAGAACTGTACAATGAACATGAACATGAATCCCTTTGAAAAAGAAGTTACGTTTCTTTGCAGCCAGAAATACATAGTTTGCAAAATTTACACAAATATTGCGAGAAGCGGAGCAAAATAACATGGACAACTTATGAGGGGTTGGAAAAGAGTGATAATATCTCGGGAGAAGGTTGACACGCAAATCAAGATAAAATGGGCACACTAAACAAAAGTGAAATTCATCTTCGATATTTGGTATTATACAGAAGGGGCAAGTACGTTCATGTCTTGGTATATTATATTATCTGTCTGTTTCAATTAGAAGACTATGATTGGATCCTAGAAAATTCAAGATACTTATTCGAAATAGTGTTACATCAATAAATCTCACCCAATTTCTATATTGGAAATTATCCGTAACAGCAACGAACAATGCGAGTTTAGAACTAGACTTCATGTATTCATGAGCACCTTGAATTTCGATGTCAACACACCTTTGCCGAAATTGATGCAAGAAAAGATCCGCACTTCCAACACCCTGTTGAATCCAAACCTCTCCGAAACCATAGGAGTACAGTATTGATTTAACTTTGAGTGCCCAGCAAGCACTACCACTTTCCGCCCGTATATATTGAAAACTATAAGCCTTTCTTAAGATCACAATGCTTTCTTGTGTTAATAATCTAAG
This sequence comes from Phorcus lineatus, assembly GCA_921293015.1. NCBI lineage: Eukaryota > Metazoa > Mollusca > Gastropoda > Trochida > Trochidae > Phorcus > Phorcus lineatus. The sequence goes on along the minus strand of OV121081.1, from coordinate 3,892,036 downwards.
CCAATATCTTATAATGGGACACTTTAACAGATTGTCTAGCTGATATAGACTTCACAAAATTATTTGGAGTATTTCTATTCAATCCCATAGTTATTTTACAAATTTTTGTGTTGACAGTTTCTACATCAGGTGCTGTATGAAATCCCAAAACTTCCGAACCATAGGTCAAAATGGGTAAAACAAAGATTTTGAAACAGACATCGTGGGGCAGAGATGAAAATTTACCTAACCTTAATTGGAGTATTTGAATGACCTTCCACGCCTGCTGGGCTAATTTCTTCTGAGTTAAGTGCCAAGAGCCAGATGAAGATACCTGGACACCAAGATATTTATAATTGGATACTATTGAGATTTCACTATTACCAATTCTAAACTTTTCCTGATATCTTACCTTTCCACCATTTCTAAATACTACAACTTTACTTCTGTCAATGTTAACAGTAAGTTTCCATTTATCACAATATACAGCTAACTTATCAATGCGTTTTTGTAGACCTACAACAGACACGTCAATTAAGATTATATCATCAGCTAACAGCAGGATGAACAGTTCTATAGAGCGTGCAATGTACCACCATGGGATGCGCATTCCAGCTCTTCCACAATATCGTTAATAAAGAACGAGAATAAAAACGGTGACAGCTGACAGCCTTGTCTAACACCTGAGAGACACTCGAAAAAATCTGTGAGACCAAAATCTAGAGACACACAGGATTTAACTGATTTATACAGTAAAGCACTTTCCTGATAAGTATAGGTAGGTAGGTAGGTAGGTGGATATAAGGGCGACGTTGGGCCAAAAATGACCTATCTGCGCCCGCTGATAAGTATAGGTAGGTAGGTAGGTGGATTTAAGGGCGACGTTGGGCCAAAAATGACCTATATGCGCCCGCTGATAAGTATCGGTTGTTGAAAGAGTTATTTCCCTTTGACTACATATAGTGTTGTGTGCTGACATAACACGTTTTGGAATATTTCACTTGTCGAGTACTGTCGGTACAAACTGAGGACCGAGAGAATGATAGCAAAAAGAACACAGAGAATTCAAAAATTTGTGTAAAACAATTGAGTTGTCTTTGGTATAAGTCGGGTTCTAAACAGAACTATTGTGTAAGACGTTGTACTCAGACACTTGAAAGTTAAATGTGTACAGGATGAAATGTAGGTGGTCCCTGTAGATTAGATTGGTGTTTTATTGCAAGCTGGTAACTTATTTATTTTCTGTTTTCTAATAACAGATACATTGCTCGGGTATACGGTATATCAGATTAAACACCTTCAGCTTGACATAATCAGCGGTTGTATTGTTTCGTCGAGTTTTCAATCTTCGCAGATGTAAATGCTTTAACAGTTTCACTTCTAAATAAGACTTGCTGTCGAGTGAGTGAGTGAGTGAGTTGGGTTTAACGCCGCTTTCAAGATTATTTTACTTATATCGCGGCTGCTAATATTATTGCAGGAAGCCCGCGCTGAAATTCAGTGTAGCATTGCACCCAAACCTGACTGTGTGTAGAACAGTTCTCTACTACAGACAAAGTTGCCGAGCCCCTGGCGGGATTCGAACCACGGACCTCTTGGTCCGAAACCGAGCGCGCTAACCACTGCGCTATCCCGCCCCCAGTTGCTGTCAACCTTTGAACTCAATCCTGCTCAACAGGATCTTGTTATCTCGAAGATATAAATGTACTGGATCTGCTATGGCTTCTTGTTAGCCTCGTTGCTTGATGTGTCTGACATAAGGTGCGCGTACCAGATCAGATCAAAACACATGCCATGATTAGCAAAAACCCATCTAAAATAGACAGTCAAAATTCTATTTATTTATTTTCAAATTGACATAACAACGATGCTGTACGCACATAGAGATTGCTTGCCGTCGAAATTGGTCTTCATGGTAGCTCTTAGGGCTTACTTGGAGGCTTGGAACGTAACATGCCGGCGCGTGCTCCTTTGAGTTTTCATTAATATAATCTGAAAATTCTCTTAAACCTGATATTCAACTAAAAAAATGTTTTTGAAATTCCATTCTTTATTTTTTGTTAACAATAAAGTATAAATGTACACATATTATTTTTAAATTTTTAGTGTTTGTTTAACATATAATTTCGCACTTTGAAGTTTACACATAATCCTGAACGTTGATTGGTTGAGAGCACGGTCATGTGATCTTAATTCCAGAGGTCCATTTCCCATGAAGTCTCCGAATAAAATGTTCATACTTGTGTGAACAGTTTCTAGCCGATCTAGGTCGTGTGAACATTTACCGGAACTACTTTACTTGCTGGATGTCCAAGTCGAATCTAGTGACAAAATTATATAAATTCTTACTTACCATATTCGTTTTTCTTTATTCAGTAAAATGAAAAGAGGAAATTGAATATATAATTTGTTAGATTTAATTGTTTCTATGATTCTTGAATATGCATCGCATCAGGTGTTTTTGCCTTTTAAACTGAAGCGAACAAAACGATATGCCCTTCGACAATCGCAAGACAAAGTTCACATCACGATCATTTTAGGGAACCATGGCCTATACTAAACCCGATAAAACACTCACGATAGATCCATATTTGATAAGTGAGGGGAGAATGCTCTGTCCTTGTAATAACAGCCTTGCTAGAACGACTGTTGTTTACATATTTAGGCGAAGAGACACGAACAAATGTCGGCTCGTAGCGGCCGCCATGACATGGTTATAATTATTCATAAGGCAGATAACTCTGATCTTGTGTACTTGTGTGGATTTTATTTCTGTGTACGCTTCATTCATTTTGTTTTAGCGCCGCTATTCCTCAATATAATGAAATTTACGGAATAAACGGGCGGTAGAATTTTTAATTGGAACTTTTCTCGTTGCACAATGTTAAAACTTTACTCGTTCAGAGGCTAAGACAAAATTTGCATTACTCCGCTTAACAAATATGACCTAATATGGTGCAAGCTCGCTTGGTTCACAAGAGTTTGAATATAGCTTTGACATCGTTCATTTTCCACTGCAAACACACAAACTGACATTCAATTCTTAATTATCATGGCAAATCTAACTTGGATACGAAATTAAGTACTCTGCTTTAGACAGCTAGGACTCTCTGGGATTAAATTGAGATGAATACAGTCACCTAATCGGCAATTTCATTAAAGAATGATTTAATTACAAGGAGTTTTTAAAATGTCGGAAAATTCTGATCGAAAATCAGACAGACCGCGTCAAGTAGTAAAACGTTATTTGGAAATTAATAATTGCTGGTACAAGCTAAAGTTTCAGATTTGATATATAAGGGTGTTGTTTATATATCATTTGAATTCAAGAAATGCAATGTTTATGTCATTTGTGCCTGAATATGTGAGAAATTCTTAATTAAAGTCATCAGAACTGGTGTTTTTGACACATATTTGAAAGTCAAATAAAATGAAAATCACATAGCGTCTTTTAATTGTTAAACTTTCGGAAACGTAGAATCAGAATTTCTACAAAGTAAAAAAACTTATTTCATACGAAGAACACTTCAACTTAAATGAATTAAAAAGTGTATTGAGCATAAAACGGTTTGTAAATTGTGCTGTTTAGGTCACCCTTTTTAGATTGGACAAGGCAATGAAGTTTTCGTTAAAAGCAAACGTAAGACAGATTGGGTTCACAATTATGAATTTGCAAACGAATGTTGTTTGTAAAGTATCAGAAACATATATATCTAACTTATGAACGAAATCTGTAAAATAGAAAGATTTTACAAAAAAGGTCGAGTGTTTTTCTTTAATGAATTCTAGTCTTGGATATCGTGTACAGTACATGTTTATCTCAACACATAATAATGATATATGTTTGCAAAAGTGCATATTTAAAAAATATGTCGGTACAGATACTCCAGTGAATAAAAATACCATCAATTATGGAAAATATCTCTCCATGATAAACTATAGTCAAGTTCATAGAAAAATTCCCCCGAGTTAGATAAACAAAATGAGAGAAACTTTGGCGATTTCTTTCCATTGTTTTAGCTTGATCCGCCAGCCATATGTGATTCATTGTGTTTGAAGGAAATGCGAGTGCAATGCGTTTCTTTATACTTGTTAAATAATCTATGTATTCATGGACCTGGTTCACCAGCTTCATCGTGCAAACACATCAGTATAACTGGTGAGGTGATCATAAACTCCCACGCAATTAGGCAAAATTCGAATAAACTCCCCAAACTCGCCAATATTTGCGGGTCCGGTATCAATGACGACCAACGACCTCCAACGACACCCTATCCGCAAATATCGGTTTTTAGAGTTTATTCCTTACATGTATGTAAATCATATGCTACAAACTGAATGCGGATATGCCTTTACCTCTGACGTACACGTGTATATAACATCTTGTTGTGTACATTATGTTCAATGAAAATGTATTTCAATATAAAAATCGTTATAGTAGCTTATCGTTGTACCTGATTATATATAAATGAAGAAACAACGTTTTTAAGGAAATAATCATATGACAGTCTCAAGTTTTAATCTATTTAATCAAGCACTTTGTTTTCGTCAGTTCATTTTGTTTGAGAGAGGAAATACATAAAATAGAAAAATACATTGAATAGTACTTAAAAACAAAACACTACGATAGAGACGTCGCAAATTCTGTCAGTTTCTTCTAAAATTAATATAGGTACAACTTACCACCCATAGTGACGAACTATAAGGCATGGAGTTTAAGGCGGCACATATTATTTTTTTCTCTCTGTGAAACCATTTTCACTAAAGTGCATTAAACACTGTTTTATTAGGAAAATATATCCTGCAATTAAATTTATAATGGAATCAGAGTCCCCATCAAAGTATGGTAACGTGTAGTTTATAATTTTCGACAGCTCCGTTCATTGGTCATTCTATTTCAATGACTCGGATTGACCAGGATCCGCAGAGAATACGAGTCTTTGATGAAAGTTCTACTGTACATGTGTGCATTCTATTCGCGAAAAATGTAGGCTTTTAAGGGGAATACATATGAACTAACACTGAGCTTGGAGGACTATGGTGTTTTTAAACCTGATGCGCTGCAATTAACCGTTATTCATATACTTTCATTCAATCTTCAAACTTCGTTTAAACTTACCAAACACTATATGTTGGATTCAATGTATTCAGATTATACCAAGTCAAACTATATGATTAAATACGGTTAAAGGATTGATCTTCGACAATCAAGTCCAAAAGCGATGGTAAAATTGTCCTTTTCCATTTATAATTTCGTTTTGTTTCTTCTTTCCGATTAACAACTATTATCATTGTTTTTATGACTGGTGATTAGCGTATAACTTCGGTATGTTGGCATGATCATTAAAAAGAAGTCATCATCAATATCTCGCTTTCCCAGATTTGTGAACTTTTATTTAGGGCAAAATAAATTTGTTCGGATTTGAGAAAGTGGACTCTCCTGATTACTATACAATCAATAATGGACATTATAAGTAAGATATACGAACATTCTTATATTCTAATTCTTGTCAATTGTCAAATAAAAAGGTAAAAATTATCCTTAACTATTTTTGTACATTTTAATATTTCATATCAAATATAATATTTGCAGGTTAAAACAAAAGATCAACACAATGATATAATTCATTACATTATATTTGTGAGTAGTGAGCTCAAATATATGAAGCATATCACAGAGCTTAAATAGTAAATGACAAAGGTCACCACGCTAATGGTGTCAGGACCACGTGCTGAATGATAACAGGTTTGATATGGAGAAGGGACGCCGTCTGCAACACAGGACTCTCTTAAATAGTATCACACACTCCTCCCTGAACCTGTAGTTCAGAACACCGTAGATGATCGGATTGGCCACTGAGTTTATGAAGTATGACCTGAGGAAGATATTGAAAGCAACCAGAGAGGAACCCCGAAGGTCATGGTCAAAATCTTTGATGAGCGACCGTGCACACATGAGTGCGAGATGGGGCAGAAAGCTGAGCACGAAGACCACGGTCACCAGAAACGCAATCACAGTTGTCTTGTTCGCCTTCCCGCGATTCTTTGAAGCACTTTCTTTAAGGGTATCACATTTGTGTTCCTCTGAAACTTGAAGCGTTACATGGTGACCATTTGGCACATGGCCGTTTTCATCTAGTTCTTTGTCCACTTCACTGTTACCAGTCTGAGGAGTGTCTATCACAGCTATGGGAATACTGTTGGATACAGATGCGCGCGCTCTCATATGTCGTTTGTGTACATTCACCGCTCTTAGAATGAAAATATAGAGAAATGTTAGAATAACGGTGGTCAGGAGAAGACCGAAAGCAAGGACGAGGTTATAGATCAGAGGGTAGCTCGTGTCCTTGACCCCGTCAGCTGTGGAACAGTCTCGACCAATGACATGCGGAGCGTCGGTGTCTGCTGAACGTATCCCGTAGAGCACCAGGGTCGGCCAGGAGAAGAGAACAGCGACGAGGACAACAAAAATGACCCAAATCCGAACGTGTTTGAGTTCCACCTGCGTGTCCAGTGGCCGGCAGATCTTGATGTATCTATCCACGGCTATTCCAAGGAGGGTGAGAACAGAACACATGGCACAGAACGAATTCACAAAGGTCAACAGCTTACAGGCAAACACAGATTCGAACATGAAGAAATATCGCAGGTCTACAATTTCTGTTGGCATTGCAATCAAACAACTTATCAAATCAAAAACTGATAGGCAGATGATTAAGAAATTCTGCGTCCCTTGTCGAAATCTGAACACGAAGACGTACACGACGAGACTGTTGCCGATGAATCCTAGAATCATCATCACGCCGATGTACAACATGGCCGGCAGCAAGGTCAAAGCCATGGCGTCATTTACTTCCACTAGGGTCACATTAGTGACAGTTTCACTTCCGTTGTACGAACTGTTACTAGATTGTATGGTAGTCGACGCAGTGACGTTTTCTTCCATTGTGTTTATCATTTCATTAACGTTGCCTGAAATCACAGCTTTCAAACCTTGAATCTTATAATACAGGGTTTTGACCACAAGTCTCTGTTCTTTTATATCCCTTTATAAAGTATTTAATATTACGAGCAGATCATCATTGAAAGACTCTTCAGGAGTTTTACCAAATGTAACAATTCTCGATATTTTTCTAACTCATGCAGGATGGATTGGTCCCCACGTGCTCTGAACATCTTCCCTCAAGATAGGAGTCCCAAATATCTGTAAAAGACAAAGGTTTTTAGACAGGGTAAACACGTTAAGATTGACTACCTACATCAAAATGTTTTTTCCCACAAATACGCCAAGTGTTTAAAAACTGCAGTCTACCACTGCACGTCACGAGTTTGGGTTTTCCTTGCTATTTTTACGTTAGCTTACCACAGACCATGCACAATGACAAAACGAGTACGTCACTGTAAAACTCTTTTCCTTCATACATCCAATAAGCGCTGTGTTTTCTTAATTCCGGGTCACATGTTACAATGCCAGAATTCCCTCCCCTCCTTTCCTGACTGATGACAGCTTATACAGGACATTGCGTGGGGATTCATTACCCGCCCGGGGCAAGATATATTTATCTTTGCGCGCCACTGACGATTTATTACTTCTTCACTATAAGAGATAATCTATTAGGCTCATATCCTTATGTTTAGACGGCAGATCACCGACATAGTAATACCGCTATATATACAATTTCAAGGGTTAAAGACCTTTCCTAAACAAAAATAATATAAATCTATACCGCAGATCAGGTTATCACGCATACATCTTCGAACTATATGTATAATTATCTTGTATAGATATCATGGAATAGTATATCATTTCTCACTTCGGTTTATAATCCAGATTAATTGGCTGGAATGTTTGTCGACAGATATCAGAATATTTATGATAATTTAAGAATTTAGAAATTAAGTTGTTAACAATAACATCTAAACTAACGTTCTAAACAAAGTCAATAAGTCAGGTACAAATATTTTGGCACATTTTTTTTCTCCGAGCAGTCCAGTAAACACGATAAACTATGATGGTAGTTGGCGCGTTTAAATTGTGATATATGGGTACATTGAATGCATATATAACACGATATACACCTTATACGTACTCAAATACATCAGAAATGTGACTTACTCCTGACACATTTCTGGACAGATGTGAGAACTTACTCCCTAGCGTCACAACTTGCAGAAAAATATGACCGGGAGCGGTTCGTGATGTACAGTATTTAACTTTTATTTAGGGCAAAATAAATTTGTTCGGATTTGAGAAAGTGGACTCTCCTGATTACTATACAATCAATAATGGACATTATAAGTAAGATATACGAACATTCTTATATTCTAATTCTTGTCAATTGTCAAATAAAAAGGTAAAAATTATCCTTAACTATTTTTGTACATTTTAATATTTCATATCAAATATAATATTTGCAGGTTAAAACAAAAGATCAACACAATGATATAATTCATGACATTATATTTGTGAGTAGTGAGCTCAAATATATGAAGCATATCACAGAGCTTAAATAGTAAATGACAAAAGTCACCACGCTAATGGTGTCAGGACCACGTGCTGAATGATAACAGGTTTGATATGGAGAAGGGACGCCGTCTGCAACACAGGACTCTCTTAAATAGTATCACACACTCCTCCCTGAACCTGTAGTTCAGAACACCGTAGATGATCGGATTGGCCACTGAGTTTATGAAGTATGACCTGAGGAAGATATTGAAAGCAACCAGAGAGGAACCCCGAAGGTCATGGTCAAAATCTTTGATGAGCGACCGTGCACACATGAGTGCGAGATGGGGCAGAAAGCTGAGCACGAAGACCACGGTCACCAGAAACGCAATCACAGTTGTCTTGTTCGCCTTCCCGCGATTCTTTGAAGCACTTTCTTTAAGGGTATCACATTTGTGTTCCTCTGAAACTTGAAGCGTTACATGGTGACCATTTGGCACATGGCCGTTTTCATCTAGTTCTTTGTCCACTTCACTGTTACCAGTCTGAGGAGTGTCTATCACAGCTATGGGAATACTGTTGGATACAGATGCGCGCGCTCTCATATGTCGTTTGTGTACATTCACCGCTCTTAGAATGAAAATATAGAGAAATGTTAGAATAACGGTGGTCAGGAGAAGACCGAAAGCCAGGACGAGGTTATAGATCAGAGGGTAGCTCGTGTCCTTGACCCCGTCAGCTGTGGAACAGTCTCGACCAATGACATGCGGAGCGTCGGTGTCTGCTGAACGTATCCCGTAGAGCACCAGAGTCGGCCAGGAGAAGAGAACAGCGACGAGGACAACAAAAATGACCCAAATCCGAACGTGTTTGAGTTCCACCTGCGTGTCCAGTGGCCGGCAGATCTTGATGTATCTATCCACGGCTATTCCAAGGAGGGTGAGAACAGAACACATGGCACAGAACGAATTCACAAAGGTCAACAGTTTACAGGCAAACACAGATTCGAACATGAAGAAATATCGCAGGTCTACAATTTCTGTTGGCATTGCAATCAAACAACTTATCAAATCAAAAACTGATAGGCAGATGATTAAGAAATTCTGCGTCCCTTGTCGAAATCTGAACACGAAGACGTACACGACGAGACTGTTGCCGATGAATCCTAGAATCATCATCACGCCGATGTACAACATGGCCGGCAGCAAGGTCAAAGCCATGGCGTCATTTACTTCCACTAGGGTCACATTAGTGACAGTTTCACTTCCGTTGTACGAACTGTTACTAGATTGTATGGTAGTCGACGCAGTGACGTTTTCTTCCATTGTGTTTATCATTTCATTAACGTTGCCTGAAATCACAGCTTTCAAACCTTGAATCTTATAATACAGGGTTTTGACCACAAGTCTCTGTTCTTTTATATCCCTTTATAAAGTATTTAATATTACGAGCAGATCATCATTGAAAGACTCTTCAGGAGTTTTACCAAATGTAACAATTCTCGATATTTTTCTAACTCATGCAGGATGGATTGGTCCCCACGTGCTCTGAACATCTTCCCTCAAGATAGGAGTCCCAAATATCTGTAAAAGACAAAGGTTTTTAGACAGGGTAAACACGTTAAGATTGACTACCTACATCAAAATGTTTTTTCCCACAAATACGCCAAGTGTTTAAAAACTGCAGTCTACCACTGCACGTCACGAGTTTGGGTTTTCCTTGCTATTTTTACGTTAGCTTACCACAGACCATGCACAATGACAAAACGAGTACGTCACTGTAAAACTCTTTTCCTTCATACATCCAATAAGCGCTGTGTTTTCTTAATTCCGGGTCACATGTTACAATGCCAGAATTCCCTCCCCTCCTTTCCTGACTGATGACAGCTTATACAGGACATTGCGTGGGGATTCATTACCCGCCCGGGGCAAGATATATTTATCTTTGCGCGCCACTGACGATTTATTACTTCTTCACTATAAGAGATAATCTATTAGGCTCATATCCTTATGTTTAGACGGCAGATCACCGACATAGTAATACCGCTATATATACAATTTCAAGGGTTAAAGACCTTTCCTAAACAAAAATAATATAAATCTATACCGCAGATCAGGTTATCACGCATACATCTTCGAACTATATGTATAATTATCTTGTATAGATATCATGGAATAGTATATCATTTCTCACTTCGGTTTATAATCCAGATTAATTGGCTGGAATGTTTGTCGACAGATATCAGAATATTTATGATAATTTAAGAATTTAGAAATTAAGTTGTTAACAATAACATCTAAACTAACGTTCTAAACAAAGTCAATAAGTCAGGTACAAATATTTTGGCACATTTTTTTTCTCCGAGCAGTCCAGTAAACACGATAAACTATGATGGTAGTTGGCGCGTTTAAATTGTGATATATGGGTACATTGAATGCATATATAACACGATATACACCTTATACGTACTCAAATACATCAGAAATGTGACTTACTCCTGACACATTTCTGGACAGATGTGAGAACTTACTCCCTAGCGTCACAACTTGCAGAAAAATATGACCGGGAGCGGTTCGTGATGTACAGTATTGAAAAGAACTGTAACACATCACCTGTTGTTTTGCATATATATGATCGGCATGTAATACATAAATATAATTAAAAGATTATCATTTATTCAAAACAATACTTTTCCAGTGTTTTCATGAATTTTGCAATAACTAGTAGTTATATTTTCATTCAAATATCAATACAATCTAAATGACAATTTGTTATGAAACACCTTTATTGCACTTAGGAAAAAGGAAAAAGAACGATGATACACACATGTTTTCTCCTTTTTTTAATTGAGATGCAAAAATAAAACACGAATAATTTTGAAATTCGAATAAATCAAGCTCATGTTTTTTAAGTAAATTATTTTTACTGTAGCTGTTATTATCAATATATGTTTGACGTTTTCAATATGACTTCATAAGTTTGTTTCCTATGTTGATGACTAATGTGGATTTAATTTATGAATCGAATTCAAACAACAGTAATTCAAGTTCCCATCCTACTTCCCATACCTATGTTCGTCAAAATCTATTGCAAAATCAGTCATTTCATTTTGAAAATTTCCTTAAACAGCAAACAGATTATAATTGGATATTCATGTTTAATTGGTCAACTTACTAGATATAACTAGATATTTAATTCGGACGTAGAGTTTAGGCTTCTAATCATGATTGCTCGATTATCATCACAAAGAAATGACATACATTAGGATGACTATTGGTTAAGTCAAGTGATTTTATAAAGCCAGTACCTATGGTATTTTGGCAAGCTTTAAGCCAAATGAAATGTTATGACAGACGCTCTGTTTAAATTAAAATGCGTTCTGCCGCAGGGCTCGAACCCCTGTTATTAATGCCATATAGATTGCTGAATAAATGCTTTGACGTCATCTACAGGAAGTGTTATGTTGGACGATATGGTGGCAGCCACAGGAGTTAGAATCTTCCAAACCTTAGTAAAATAACACCAGTTTGTTATAGACATTGACATTGACAACCGACTGATTGATACCAAAATTAGAATACATCTGACCACTATATCCTCGTTGTTCACGTTGGGAAGGGGCGTTGGGAAGGGGATGTTTTAGTTTAAAATAAACCAATTTCACAAATCTAACAGACCTATTTAGTTATCCTTTAGTAAAAAAACATGATAATTGTTAAATTTCACGATATTCTTCAGGGACGCAACGTAAACTTGTCCTACCAAATGTCTTCCGCTGAAACAATAACGTTAAAATTAATCAAACCTGTGCTGGTCAAAGATACAGCTGGTGTTCGAGTTTTTGGAATCAGTTTATTTATGTTGTCGTTTTTGCAAGACCAATGAATTTTAATATAGTAGTGAAATGTGAAGGTATAACGTTGAGATTCTGATAGACAATCGAACAATGTACACTTTTAGAAACTTATCTTAAAATGCCATATTAGCAGATTTAAGGGATAAAATGAAAGTCAATGTTTCCAATTGCAAGACACTTGTTTTTTTATCGAACGTGCCAGGAATGCGAATATGCGAATCCATTTCCATACCTCAAATGAATAAAAAGAGTTTACACAAAAATGGCAGTCCGTGATTTTGCTTGATACTTGATTACTTTCTCTACGACAAAGGATGATCGAGTTGAGAAATGAGTTGTTTTGACCTTCAGAAGATAATGTCTTCAGCGTACACTAATGTCTATTGGTAAAATTTGAAGAAATAAATCTGTCAAAAAACGTGCCACTGTTCCTTTAAACAGATAGAATATTTAATTTGAGTTGATTATATTTGAAAGGTTTAATCACATGGTCGTTTATAATGGAAAATAAATCTAGAAAAGATCTGGAGTTGAAGATCAAATACCCTTTACAAAAAAAACAGTAAAGGAACACACGTAACTATTATCTAAGAACGTCAATGCCAGTGTCTGGCATGTTCCGCTTCCTGCGTGATCTAGATCTGAAACCTGAGCAGGTTTTCTATAAATCTAGCCTGTGCGGGTTAACGGGGGAAGTTTCTTAGATTTTATACTGTATTTTAAAAAAGGATGTTTCAGGTTCCGATCCGGGTTTCACAAATGGCTCAGCTGCAGGATTGGTTGATTGTTTCGAGTTTAAAAAATTTGGAGAAAAGTACCCGTCCAGGTTCATTTTGAGTAATGGCTCAATGTGAAGGGGGAAGTGTTGAGATCTGTAGTGTTTTATGATGTATTGTCTTAATGGAATAAGTGACGTAAACATTTTGAATATAATTTTCAAAGAGATTCGGGTTCCTGACCTTGTTACACCCCTCTACTTTAACTAAACAATAGTTGGATGATCGTCGACTAGATTGTACACATCCCTGTGGATGACATAACTAATATGTATGTCAATGTTACATGTAATTTCCGCTTCGACCCACACAGAATGGTGTTGATCGATTATCATCGAAATCTAATGATTGTCATGTATAAACTGTCAACAGCCTTTTTGGATCAAAATGTGAATACTGTATCAACATAATTCGTACAAATGTACCTATGAACATATGAAATACCATGAAAAATAAAGATTGTCTCGTTTAGATGTGTATACATTTTCTTAACATCAAAAATTATCTAACATCATGAAAGTTTAATTTGCATAATTTGTTGGTAGAAAACGTATAAATCAACATTTTTGATAATATCAGAGATTGTAAAACACTTGTATCTGTTTGCCACTGTAAACTACCAAGGTTGTTATAGTTCGATGTTTACCACCATGCATTGACTGCATAAGGAAGTTGTATCTGTATTGGCCGGACCCCTCAAGATAATGTCTGCTCACAGACTGACTGTACCTGCTTTGTACAGCATGGGTTCAAGGACGACTTTTCGGAGGGCAAAGCATTATTGCATTGATTCTAGCTTAACTTAATTTTTCATAACATATTCACACATTTTCCTTGGTGTAATTATTAAGAGAAAAGTCCTACAAGTATTAACTATCTATATAAAACAGTGATTGTTTGGCCTTTTCGGTGTTAATGGTGTTCATACTGCAACAATCAAAAGCTGTTATATTTCAAAAACAAAAGATGGACGTACGTACCTTGCATTCCTTTTACAGGTATCGCATATACATCATCAGAATTGTAATTATTGCATTTACCAATTTTTCCTCAAAGTGCGAACCCGTTTTCCTATTCATTGCAAAATGAAGGAAATACTAGATAATTACAAATACAATTACAAATACAATTACAAATACAAAACCTGAACTCGTTTATCGCTATTCCACTTCCCGGTGTATCCGTACAATACATAAGTGACAGTAGGAAACCCGGTCACATTGACTTGCACGACGTAAATCAATAAAGTTGTATTAGCATTAGCCATCGTAGTTTCACTGTCCTTGTGAGTTGTTCAAAGTTGTTGCACAATAGTTTATGATATATTTAATGTTAAAATTATTTCAGTTAAAATGAATGGAGAAATAATATTTTTGATAAGCCCTTTAGATTTTGTATTTCAGTTTGATGCATTTCAGTGAAAGATTATCTGTTTATTATAAGAGAACTATAAGAAGGAGTCTATATTGTTACCCAGCTCAAAGTCCGGTATATTTAACGTATCAAAACAAATGTTTGGAGATGTTTTGAATATATTACGCTTCATCTCAAGAATAAGTGTTTCCTCAGGAAAATTGCGATTTTATGTAGTGAAATATTGCCTGATGCAAAGAATACGTATACAAACAATAAAATAAAAATGTTTTATGTATAGATTAAGTTTTATGAAGCTCTAGGATTCGTGAAATTTTTTGCAGGATAGAAACTGATTTAATTGATCATCGGTTTGGCGTGAACAATGATTCTCAAATAATGAAGATGGTGCAAAATTAACTCATTCAAGTGTCAAGTTGCCAACACCTAATCTTTGGATGCTCATTACTTGGCACTAACCAAACAGTGCAGCCAAACAGTGCAGCCAAACACCAGCCAAACAGTGCAGCCAAACACCAGCCAAACATACAGAAACACCAGCCAAACATACAGAAACACCAGCCAAACAGTGCAGCCAAACACCAGCCAAACAGTGCAGCCAAACACCAGCCAAACAGTGCAGCCAAACACCAGCCAAACATACAGAAACACCAGCCAAACAGTGCAGCCAAACACCAGCCAAACATACAGAAACACCAGCCAAACAGTGCAGCCAAACATACAGAAACACCAGCCAAACACCAGCCAAACAGTGCAGCCAAACACCAGCCAAACAGTGCAGCCAAACATACAGAAACACCAGCCAAACACCAGCCAAACAGTGCAGCCAAACACCAGCCAAACAGTGCAGCCAAACACCAGCCAAACAGTGCAGCCAAACACCAGCCAAACATACAGAAACACCAGCCAAACAGTGCAGCCAAACACCAGCCAAACATACAGAAACACCAGCCAAACAGTGCAGCCAAACACCAGCCAAACATACAGAAACACCAGCCAAACAGTGCAGCCAAACACCAGCCAAACATACAGAAACACCAGCCAAACAGTGCAGCCAAACACCAGCCAAACATACAGAAACACCAGCCAAACATACAGAATACCAGCCAAACAGTGCAGCAAAACACCAGCCAAACAGTGCAGCCAAACACCAGCCAAACAGTGCAGCCAAACACCAGCCAAACATACAGTAAACCAACAAATATTTAAATTATCCGCTGACAGGAGAACGAAACATTGCTATCTTCGTCCAGAGATAACCTTAAAGAAAGATACATTCAACTCTCAATAATTTTCCCTAAAGGTTTGACATTTAATGATTACCATCTCAGTGAATTGTTATTGTCTGCGAAGTCTTGAGGACCACTTTACCGTCTGCTATATATTTCTACTTTGAATCAATCCGTCATTATTAATGTCTAAACATAAACTTCTTTCCTTTCCCGCACATCGGACAAAGGTTCGTTTATGCATCCTCGAGCAGGAATGTGCATACCTTCATTTATTGTCCGGATCCTTGCAATATAATGATACCCGGCGAAGCCTTTTCAATAATCTTTTCATTCCGTTGCACACAGCCCAATGAACATAACTTAGGGCCTATATGAAAGAGTGAAATTCCATAGCCTAACTTTAAACAAGCGTTTCCTCAAGAAATACACTGTTAAAACGCAACGCTGAATACGTTTGACATGTATATAGTTGAGTAACGTACACCCTTCCCCCATTCCCCTCGGGTTCATTTCACAGCAGGTTACAGGTAAATGCGGATATAATCAGGCTACACGTTGTGTTATTTATGCGCATAAGGTGAAACGTTTAACCCCTGCTTTACTGCGATCATCCGATTCCTTATATTAAACGTATTCAAGTTGCACATGGGTGCTATTTATCAAACCAATCTTAGCACAAAGGCCACCGTAACCCCGTCTTTGTCATTGTGGATCCGGACATGTTGTCTTTAATAAAGTTGATTTGTGGAAGTTGTTGTTCAATTAATCACATTTAACATTCAGTTTTGCAGGTTGGCTAACATTGGCGAATGTTAACGTTTATTTGTCATGAGGACTTTTTATTTCCCTACTCTTGAGTACATGTACAGAGATAACATATAACATCTGGTCATATTAATTGTGAATTCATACATAAATCCCGTATTTCTCTACTCCTGAGTACATGTACAGAGATAAAATGTAACATGTGGTCATATTAATTTTGAATTCATACATAAATCCCTTATTTTCCGACAACCATTGTTGTCAATTGAGGCATACTGTGTTTGTCTGGATATATTTGTTTGAATTATTGTAACGTTGGAATGGTTGTATTTGAGCCTTAGATACGTTTCATAAATCATAGATTTGCTCATAAATATATCAACTAGTTTGTATTCATGGGTTGTTTCTGGTCTGGCCTAGAATTAGAGACATCTCCTGTGAATATTTAATTGGGGTTTGTCAGGTAAACAAATGCAATCAATGAGTATACAGGTATAAGTACTACATGTCAATTTAGGAAAACTAATGATTTACAGGCTGTAATAACGCATATATCATTTAAGATTCTTTGTAAAAACCGCCTGCTTACAAGATTATATTGACAGTTTATATATCTATATATTCTATAAGTACATGTCTTAAAAATTTTAAACATTAATTCATACGTTACTCACAGCAAATATACAATAACAAAGTGAAAAACTTTCTTCTATTAAAGTGCACAATATCATTCTTCAAAAGATAAATTCAATTCTGAAAATTCGATATCAAACATTACCTTCGTCACACGGTAGATCCTGGTATGAAAATAGACGTCAATACTCTATCCTAGAAGAAATTAAACCCTTTAACTTGGCGTCCATACTCTCATAATGTCTTCATCAGTACATGAGGCTGACACCTATTTTCGCACTACTGCTAATCCTCAGCCATCCCTCGAACATCGAGGCTTAGCCGTATGTGTGACACCAGCCCGGTTAGGATTTCCACACCATTTGGACTGAGCAGAGCTTGGTTGTAAACACTGCATTTCTTCTAAGTACTCAGCCGTGACAAACCAGGATATGTAACAACCGTCAGCATATCGTAGTGAAGAGTTATCGTTAATCTCGTTCAGGGCCGCAAGGTATAATTCAAACTGTTTATGGCTCCCTTTAGATTGTGACTTATGACATGTTTTAAAATGGTTACAATAGTTAAAATAGTTAATATATTTAAAATAGGGTGGAGGATGACATGACGATATATACGTTGGTTCAGGGGTGCAAAACAAGGTGATATTACACTGGCATTTCTTGTGCAACGCAAACTGGTTAAAACCCATTAGGAAATGTTTTAAACATTTATGAGATGTTAGTGAAAGAGATGTAATTATTTGTTGCCATTTGCCATGAATCGCCTATATGATATACCAGAGACATTAAAAATAAACATGAACTCGGTTGTTGAATCGTTGACTATTTCAGAAATTCTGCAAATACTGAACGAAAACTTTTTGGCAAAACTTTCGACCAAAATGACTTCTATATACGAGGGCATAAGAAGAGTCCTCGTGATTCGAAAACAATCACTCAAATGCATTTACTTCATCTTATCAAATATGCACATTTCATGATCAATTTGCATTGACATTTTTATAATTACAAATTTAGAAGAATGTCAATCACCTTTTATGAACGATCGTGTATTTAATTATTTCTTATAGAAAAAGATTTTTCAGAGAATTTCGTTTAAATCAATTAAGGCGTGAAATAGAAAATGAGTATACATATTTTCATTCAGATTTGTTTAATTGGTTTGTACTTAGAACCTGTGGCTTCATGTGACATAAGTTGACACGTGTTACCTATGATTTCTACCATGTCAACAAACATACTTACAAAATACTTAACAGTTCGTCAACGTTTACACTACATGAATTGTTATTTCATATCGGCAACTTTTTGAGCTTCCACTTTAAATATTCACCTTTGAATTGTCACTGACATGCTTTAATGTCAAGTTTAATGCAAACAGTTGATTGGTTTGTAGACTATCTGATTTTGATATCAGTGTAGTAGGTCTTGGTAAAGGCTTGCCATGACATGTGGACGAGGCAACATGTTTACAGTGTTCCATGTCTTCCTGGTTCTAGATATTGTCTTCCTCGTTCAGTATTTCTGTCTTTTTCAACACATACACCTCTTTAAGTGAGTGAGTGAGTGAGTTGGGGTTTAACGCCGCTTTCAAGATTATTTCACTTATATCGCAGCTGCTAGCATTATAGCAGGGAGAAAGCCCGCAACACCATTGTGACTATGCATTGCTGTGAAACCTGCGAGCATCGGCTGGAACTAGCGAACCATGGGTGGTACTTCGCTGAAACTCAGTATAGCATTGCACCCAAACCTGACTGCGTGTAGAACAGACAGTACTACAGACAAAGTTGCCGAGCCCCTGGCGGGATTGGAACCACGGACCTCATGATCCGAAGCCGTACGCGCTAACCACTGCGCTATCCCGCCCCCTACACCTCTTTAAGGGACACAGAGTATGTTATAAGAGTGAATTATGTCAAACTTAATCAATGGTGTTAGTATATCGAGAACTAGTTGTTCTCTCAGAACAACCAGAGCCTTATGCTTATCAGTTCAGTGTAGTGACTATAAACGGGCTAAAGTCGTGATCGTAATTTTGGAAACTTACTTACATCAGCATCAATTACCAACATAGGTTGATAGTGTTCAGTAAGTTCTTAACTAATGTACAAGTTAATTGGATACAGAATGTCGAATTTTTAACATTAATGGAGCCGTTTTCATATTATCATTGAACACAAGAAAATATCATAATTTTGGCATCTGACAGATAAATAACGACTTAAGGGAGGCGATTTTAACTTAACTCAGGTCATCTTTTAAAATAAAGTGGGTTCTATCTATTAAAATTGTATTTAACGATTTAGATATTATCTAACAGTTTAAAAAGGAAAATTTCATTCAGGTATCGTTTCTCTACGAGTGTATATTTGCTACATCAAAATTTAAGTATTTTGGTGTCCGAAAACAAGTTTAGCTAGCTCATAGAAATGATCATAATTTTGGCAACTATATATATTCTTTTATATTTATTCAAAATCATAAGACTTAAGAAAGAAAATTCAGTAAAATATGTTAAAAAAGGGATTCATTTCAACAACCGATTAGTTCCTCCAAGTCATGATAAAACCCGTTTTGATCTGCCAATGTCATCACGGTAAAAATGATGTTGTTTGTTACCTTTTAAACTCAAAGTTTATCGTCTAGTTTCGATGAAAAAACAGTAGATTTTTATTGCAACTTCCCAAAAATTTAATATCATGATCTTTTCTTTGAACATACTGGTTGTATAATCTACCTTTACAAGTCGACAAAGATTAATTAAGTCAAATTATCCAAATATTCTCACAGCATCACATTGTAGTTTTGAATATGGGGTTTTACTTTACTTTTGTCCGTGTGTGTATTATAGTTTTTCCGGCTGGTGGTAATAACGAGTATACCCTCTTTGGTCCCCAAGATTGGACAGGACATGGTATCAACGTTGCCAAACTTTGAATGCCTTCAGGCGTTACATTTGCAATTCTTTGAGAAGGCATTGTTGAATTTCTTGGAGCGTTATTGGTTTCATATCCGACGAAGAGACTGATTATGGTAGTACCTGCCAACGACGACCTCTTCTTTACAGACGTTTGTATCGTTGAAGTTTATGGACCTCAAATTCATCGGTAGGCTCTATAGGCAAGGGTAGCGTGTCCTGTTGACATCTGTCAAGTTTATCTGCTATTGCGGTGTCTGGGTGAAGAAGAAACTTTCAAAGATGAGTAATAATGACTCGCACCCTGAACCTCTCGCATATCATGGTTTATTGGTATTAGAAACCCAATGAGCATGAACAATCTTCACACAAGGAAAAACGAAACAAAAGCTTTAAACGCAACATTTATTCAATGCAACATGATACCCTACATCTAACAAGAAAATAAATCAACAACTTACAACTTCACTGGTATGCCATGTAATACTACACTTACAAAATCCAGGATAATAACAACGCCATTCTAAAAGTGACATCTTTAAAGTTGCATTGAAAGGCGACAACGTCATCAGGAAATCGCGAGGTCACAGTGACATGATCATTTACAACTTTTTCATCTCAATTGCATCTTTCAACAGATGAAATAATGACTTTACAGTTACAAAGTACATTTTCATTCAAAGTCATCAACGTCTAAATTCCTCATTGCTACTAGAGAAATGACAGTAAATGAACCAACCTGGCATCAGACAATGGTCTTCGACGTCGCTTGGGGTCGACCACTTTGTTGTCTTTATGACGTCGTACCTGTTTCCCTAACGTTCTATGAGTGTCTAGACTGTTAAAAGGCTACAGTTGACTTGTCCCTTGTTTCTTTTTGTGTCATTGCAAAAGTTCCTTGTCCTTGTCACGATACACAATCTCGGCATTTTTGTTTTTGTTTGGTGTTCTAGAAGTGTTTCATCAGTAACCTGGTACGTGCGTGTTGTGATTCTTAACTTCAAAGCATTTCTCTACAAAGTCTATTTCGTCAAGTACCTTTTGCGAAAGTATTCTATATAAATGCTAATGTTTCAAAGGTCTGTATAGAAGTAATCCAATTTTCAGTTTATCAATTCCTCTTCGCATTGACAACTATTTTTTGAACATCAGTACCTATCACGACACGAATCAAAGCGATTGAAATTTATGAGCTCCAGTGTATAACTACTTTAAGGTTACTCAATGAGTTGGGAATATTTTGTGATTCAGAAAGAAAGTTATTTCAATTAAGTCATTGTACCAATAGGTATTAACCAAATGGGAAATGTCAAGCACTTTAATACGTAGCAAGGTATACTACACAATACGGGTACCAATCTACATGTATCCATTTCAATGTGTAAAATCCCTATACTTATCTCCATCTTAAAGTGAAGCTGATGTGAAATGTCAGAGGTTCTGTGAACCGTGGACGTGTAATTACCTACAGAGGAATTACCTCTCCCAGAAGCCATGCTAGACTGGGATACAGTCTACTCTACCATGGAGGTGTAGTTACCTACAGAGGAATTACCTCTCTCAGAAGCCATGCTAGACTGGGATACAGTCTACTCTACCATGGAGGTGTAGTTACCTACAGAGGAATTACCTCTCCCAGAAGCCATGCTAGACTGGGATACAGTCTACTCTACCATGGAGGTGTAGTTACCTACAGAGGAATTACCTCTCTCAGAAGCCATGCTAGACTGGGATACAGTCTACTCTACCATGGAGGTGTAGTTACCTACAGAGGAATTACCTCTCTCAGAAGCCATGCTAAACTGCGTTACAGTCTACTCTACCATGGAGGTGTAGGTACCTACAGAGGAAGACAGTCTCTCTCAGAAGCCATGCTAGACTGCGTTACAGTCATCTACCATGGAGTTTTAGTTACCTACAGAGGAAGACTGTCTCTCTCAGAATTCATGCTAAACTGCGTTACAGTCTACTCTACCATGGAGTTGTAGTTACCTACAGAGGAAGACTGTCTCTCTCAGAAGCCATGCTAGACTGCGTTACAGTCATCTACCATGGAGGTGTAGGTACCTACAGAGGAAGACTGTCTCTCTCAGAATTCATGCTAGACTGCGTTACAGTCTACTCTACCATGGAGGTGTAGTTACCTACAGAGCAGGACTGTCTCTCTCAGAAGCCATGCTAGACTGCGTTACAGTCTACTCTACCATGGAGGTGTAGTTACCTACAGAGGAAGACAGTCTCTCTCAGAAGCCATGCTAGACTGCGTTACAGTCATCTACCATGGAGTTTTAGTTACCTACAGAGGAAGACTGTCTCTCTCAGAATTCATGCTAAACTGCGTTACAGTCTACTCTACCATGGAGTTGTAGTTACCTACAGAGGAGGACTGTCTCTCTCAGAAGCCATGCTAGACTGCGTTACAGTCATCTACCATGGAGGCGTAGTTACCTACAGAGGAAGACTGTCTGAGGTGTAGTTACCTACAGAGGAAGACAGTCTCTCTCAGAAGCCATGCTAGACTGCGTTACAGTCTACTCTACCATGGAGGTGTAGGTACCTACAGAGGAAGACTGTCTCTCTCAGAAGCCATGCTAGACTGGGATACAGTCATCTACCATGGAGTTGTAGTTACCTACAGAGGAAGACTGTCTCTCTCAGAATTCATGCTAAACTGCGTTACAGTCTACTCTACCATGGAGGTGTCGTTACCTACAGAGGAAGACTGTCTGAGGTGTAGTTACCTACAGAGGAATTACCTCTCTCAGAAGCCATGCTAGACTGCGTTACAGTCTACTCTACCATGGAGGTGTAGGTACCTACAGAGGAAGACTGTCTCTCTCAGAAGCCATGCTAGACTGCGTTACAGTCATCTACCATGTAGGTGTAGTTACCTACAGAGGAAGACTGTCTCTCTCAGAATTCATGCTAAACTGCGTTACAGTCTACTCTACCATGGAGTTGTAGTTACCTACAGAGGAAGCCTGTCTCTCTCAGAATTCATGCTAAACTGCGTTACAGTCTACTCTACCATGGAGTTGTAGTTACCTACAGAGGAAGACTGTATCTCTCAGAAGCCATGCTAGACTGCGTTACAGTCATCTACCATGGAGTTTTAGTTACCTACAGAGGAAGACTGTCTCTCTCAGAATTCATGCTAAACTGCGTTACAGTCTACTCTACCATGGAGTTTTAGTTACCTACAGAGCAAGACTGTCTCTTTAAAGAGCCTCTCCTTGATTTTCATAACATATTATTTACCTTTGATACGAACCTAAATGTCATATGTGGTGATATAAAATCAAAACATCTTAACTTTTCATGTCCAAAAGACATATATATAACAAATACTGGTTTTCGATGAAAATCTAAAAACAGCCTTATAAATGCACAAAGATGTAGATATTACGTCCAATATACATTGATACTAGTTATATAACATAACAAACACTATCAACTCCTAACTGCCCTCCTGGCTGTTTTAGAAAAGTCTCCAGAATTACGTTTGACTACTTGACGCGCGCCACTGTCCGGTTTTCGATCATAATTGTGACGTTCTACCTTCATATTGTCACTGTAAAAAAAACAATAAGCTTTGAAATGTGTCTTTTCGTAACAGTCGATACTTCGCGATCAAATTACACCATTGAATACTTTTGGCATGTATGACTCCAACAACTCACGGGGTGGCTCTTTAATAAGCCTTGCCAGACTGTTTTACAGTCTACTCTAGGCATGCTTGACTTAGTTACAAAGCCCTATTATGGACGTTTACCAATAGCCCTAACCCCTTAATTTTGTATTTTACCATGAAGTAATTTATCTACAAAGGAAGACAGCTTCACTCAGAAGCAATTATAGACTTGGTTTCAGACTAGTGTATTTATACATTGTATTCACCAGCACATCAATCGATTGTGTGTTGTTAATACTGTTTATCAAGTGGTCCTTTTTAAGTTAGGTTGATTTATCAAATCAACTATAAAATGTTATTGTTAGTTGAAAATCTCATGTTTGTCGATTATCAGTGTGGAGGGTATTGCCATTTAATTTGTAATTGAATGGCTGAACTTCAGACTGTGATTAACGTTCTGTCATACTAGCATTAGCAACATTTATACTGATACTCTCAATACAAAATTGTATTTGAAATCAATATTGTAAATGAATGTTTTTATAGCTTTCTTCTTTGAGGGATATTTTTTTTAAATTTCTATAATTCTCGTTTTTCCTTTAAGTAGAAATATTGTATACTTTCATAGAATAAAGCATTCGACAGAAGAACTTTGACAATCATGAAGAAAATTAAACATATCTGAAATACAACAATTTTGTGATAAATATTTGCGTGTTGTCTAACTGCTACCACCTGCCATTCAATAGCTTGTTCATTCAAATGTGTTAATGATATAATATTTCCACAGGTGCCCGCCTCTAAATAAACATTAATTCATATGTACATATCTCTCCATATAACATATAAATGGATAAGTATGAATAATTTTATGTGTATTTAGAGACTTGCGCCTGTGAATACCTCAGAAATTCAATATATATGACAAACGATATGTCAACTTAACCTACGTTTAATATTCTGAACAACGTTTTTATTTTCCTGAAGGTTCTGTGTCTTTTTCAGAAAATATAAAATTTCATCCGGATGACGTCTACCTGCAATTATTCTCTCAAGTTGAATGAAAGTAATACAAGCGGGCGAGTCAGCATCTACCGTCACGCCCACCGCCCCGCTGTCACGACTCATGTGTTCTCTTTATGCTCGACAAGTGACTTATCTTTATGTGTCACGGATGAGTAGATGTACAAGTTACCTTGCCAATCTCACACTTGATAACATCTGATGAGGAAACGTCGACTACTCCGTCGTCATATGACGCTGTTTCATCGTTAAGTACAGTATATGATTGACGTTATTTCGAGAGCACAGTTTAGCAGCACTTAGGTTCACGTAACTTGTACACAAGTTAAACTTCTGAGTTGTTCCACTACTGACTAGAATAGTTCCTCTATATTTTGTCCTCTGGTTCGATTAAAAGGGCAGTAGCCCGTTTTTAAAAAAATAATTACGTGTTTAATTGTTCCCAATTAACATTAGTTTATGCAAAATGTATTATCCTCAGACGTTAAAAATTATCATTTCTCTATCAGTAGTCGGTAAGTAAGCAAGTATTAAAACAAAAACCACTGGCGGCCATTTTCAAGTGAACAAAGTTAAAGCTTTTGAGGTGGGGAAATGGATTCGTTTACCTTTACGATCATGGTACGTTCGTTTTAAAACTGCTTCTTTTGATTCAGACATATTGCCAGATCATTTTCTTTATCTCCTACACCTTTAACGTGTACATGTATCAACAAGTTTCTGAAATATAAGTAAGAAAATATCTAAGGCTTTTTTTTAGAAATCCATATGTTTAATCAATATTAGGCCTCGTCATCGTTACTATCTCGAGACAGGTAAATATTCATGACAACAACAGTACTTAACCAATAATTATTGAATACAAATAGAATGAATATTTTGTATTTAAGTTTTATCTTCGAGCATGAGTTATGTAGTATTTGGTAAATCAAAGTTACAAACCAAATATAGCCATCGAGAGTGATTGATAACATTACCAAAAGCGATGCCCTAAGCATTACCTGTGTACAGTCACACCTTGCTATACCTGGCGGCACTTTGATGTATATAGACCATAAGGTCGTTGACTGAATACAAAGTGACGGCTGTGTAATAAATTGTAGTTTAGGGCATCCGGTTCATACAGTATGTTAAAATACCCATCTTATTCTTCAAGTTACACATAATAACTAAACTGTAGCTTACATATATATAGCTTAACGAATTATTTCAAAAGAATCTACATTTTGAATTTCAGTTCAATCCATGTTAAATGCTGAGTAAGTTACCCTTATGTAAGGTAGAGTAAATGTGTGGCGAGTGTATCAGATGGTGGATTTAGATAACAAACGAGTTCTATATACCTTCCCGGAGAGAACTTGTTCTATCAATAATATTATGCCCACTATAATTCCAATATAAATGATGTTGTAAGTGTAGATATGACATTTCATTTCATAACACATCCAGGGATGAAAGGTCCCTTATTTGGTCACAGGCCATAGTTACCTTTATCAGTTGCAGTATTCAAGATCAGAAACAAATTACGAAAGAAATACCAAATTGTTAGATGACAACCTTAGCTTGGAGCACACATTTAACAAAATAAACGCACGGTGGATATCTGAGTGTAATGCTTGTTGTTTGTTGTTGAACTATCTGTCTAATATACAGATCCCATATTCCGTTATCCAGCAAAGGTGAGACATCTCTCTTTACACAAACGTCACACCATCACACTAAAAAGGCTGTTCACTTACATATAAATTGTATCCATACACTTGAGTTGAGACTTTGAAAACCCTTAGCACAATACTTTCAACCAGGATTTAAAATGTATTTGACATTTATCAACATGTAGGGAAATACACGGAAAATAAATAGAAGAGTCCATCCAGCGAGTATCAATTTTTGGATGGCTACTAACATGGGTGTTCATAAGTCTATATTTGAAATGTGTATAGCTCTTTGCTTCGAATTAATTGATTAATCACTGTCAAAGAATGAGTATTGTGAGACGTTACTAATTCTGACATTCAAAAATTGTATTAAACTTCTCTACATAAAATCCTAATGTACACCGTGCTCCAACCCATGTTTAAAACATGACGATGCTTTTGTCAACCAGCAGTAGTTTTAGAAAGGTGCACATCTTTTCGTTCTTGTATATTATGTTTCTTACATAGAGAGTTACATATTCTGTTATATAGGTGACTTTAATCCGATAACCTTAATTTTCACTGTACTGAGTGAATAAATAGAACATTTCTTTTCTCTAGATGATTATCATGTTTATCTCATCTTGTGAGATAGAAAAGTTAATATGTTCTCCTTTGTGCCACTTTGGAAAATATACCCCATATCAATCAATGAGATAAAATTATATTTGTCAAGGGAAACCATATATATTAGCATGCCTTGTGTAGAAATACTGAATGACTGTTGCGGTGAGTAGGTACACATGTAATCAATGAATTACGTTGACGATATAAATGTTTGTGATCTGAATAGCAGCATCAACGTCTTCCACAACAGAAAACCTCCGTTAGCACTTTACAACTCTCACGACGAAATCGTATGTTCATCACACCATATATGATAGGGTTAGCGGCAGAGTTCACAAAGTAGGACCTTAGGAACAAGTTGAAGAATACGAGCCCCGTATCATTGAGGTTATAGTCAAAGCCTTTCACCAAGGCCCTTGCTATAGAGAGACAGAGATATGGAAGGAAACTGAGTATGAATACAATGGTGACAAGGAATGCAATGGTGGTAGTCTTGTTGCTACGTCGTCGGGTGCCGCGAGGTTTCTTGGTACTGTTTCTAGAGGGTCCGCTCTCACTGTCAGCAGACGACAGTTCGATTGTGTTGATGGCGGATCCGCTCGCACCTACGGTCGTCTGGCGGGTAATCTCAGTGTGCTTTTTCGCTGTTTTCCACACTAGGGCATATAGAACACATAACACTGACGCTATCACTATAAACATCATTGCAAGGATCCCGTTATAGATGAGAGGGTAAGGAGTATTGACCACAGAGTCGCTGGTGGAACAGTCAGTACCTGTGAGTCCAGGAACACCAGTTTCAGCTGAACGTTTCCCGTACAAGACTAACGCTGGCCAGGCAAACAGAGTTGCAACGAGGACCGACACCAAGATGACGATTTTCACATTGCGGGGCCCTAGTTGCTTCTGATGGGGTTTGCACACCTTCCTGTATCTGTCCACGGCAATACCGAGCAGCACGGAGATGGAGCACATGGCACAGAAAGAGTTAACGAACCGTAACATCTTACAGGCGAACTCAGACTCGAACATGAAGAAGAATCGCATATCTGTGATCTCGGTGGGCATGGCAATAACACAGGCGAGCAGGTCGAAGACTGCCAGGCTGGTGATGAGAGTGTTTTGGGTACCCGAGGAGAGTTTGACCGGGAAGACATACACCACGAGTACGTTACCAAATATACCCACAAGCATCGTCAATCCCACAAACAACATGGCGGGGATCAGTAGCATGGCCTTCTCGTCGTTAACTTCCTGGAGTGTCACGTTAGCCATTGTTGTCAACTTCTGTCTATAATGACTTACTATAACTTCTTATCTCATGGAGTTGATCGTGACCTGTGTCCATCTACTAGAAACAAGGTCTCTTTTGAAGCGTCCATAAAATATTCCGCCTGATCCCATCTTGTAGGAAATTTGCTTTCTTGTTGTGTGCATCAATCACCAGATCTTGCATATTCTGGAGATGGTGTTATCAATATATGCTTTTATGAAGTGATGATACCCCCTGCAAAACAAAAACAAAAGTTAATTTATTTCAGCATTTTAAATCAAAATCGTATTGTCAGTGATGTCTGGCGATATAATTTCATTGTGGCAAAGTAAATTGTTTGAACAGCGGAATGCATGTAAAAGTACATGATTACCAAGACATAACTTATAAAAAAGACATCTTACATTTCCGAACATAGTGTGTACCTTATTGAGGTTTTTCCCCCAAACATCACAAAGACCATTTAACAGCATTTCAAAGTACACGTTCATTACAGTACTTACCTCTCATGGAGTAAATGATGAATTATCATGAGATAAATCTATCATACAAAATATTCCTAAAAGATCATTGGCCGTCGTCACCTCACTAAAAGATGTCAACACTAAACCATTCAAACGGTATGAGAACAAGTAACTACCTTACAACAGTCTGCGACACTACAATGTTCAGAATGTTACCAGAGTCAACCGTTTTCACAGCAGTAGTTATTATAGCCGCGATGCACGCAAGGTTATTATACTCAATCATGAGTTGTTCTACTTTTCAAAATCGCAAGCGGAAATTACAGGTACACTAATTGTTAGGGTTGTTCAGTTCCAACTGCTGTTTGAGATGTTATCGTATCTATTGCACGCACCTTCTTAACCAACACTATAGAAACTGAAGAGAGTTCAATATGTTTAGTCTTGTTCATTCCTGTATATTTTTATTTATTGTTTCATTACCAATCATGGGTAAAGGCTTGTGTCATTTGAAGTGAAAATACATTTTTATATTAGATATCGGGAATGACCCTATTACAAACGTGTCGATATTGTTGACAGACAACATATCTTCAGAATTCAAAGAGCCGATGTTATCGTGGTAAGTACACATCGTCATAATAAAGGTTGCAAGTACGGTAAACATTTACATGTTGTGGTTCAAGTTAGAAGTTCTAATGAGTCATAACTGTAACTTGTACCATTAACCTCTTTTCACATTACCTTCTCTGTGTCTCGACAAAGCGGATAGAAGCAGGCATAACATTCATGTAATAAGCGCATTAAATGTATCAGAGTACAAATCTGTATTTAAGAATAAAAAATATAATCATGAAAAGAAGTTCTTTATTGTGTATATACATGACGTGTCCAGGTGGAAGCACCTGAGGAAGGAGTGAGCATACGTTCCGATGGGTATATACACAAAATATTGTTTTTCCTACATTTCATGTTATTTGTTTGAGAACACCTTCGTAAATATCCATGACACAATTTTCATATGTTTGGTAGTGTCGTGTTTGATAATAAAAAAACTACATATAATATAATATAATATAATATAATATAATATAATATAATATAATATAATATAATATAATATAATATAATATAATATAATATAATATCACTTACAAACGTTTGTGTATCATACGTCATCACAGCTATGAGAACTTCTTTTGAAAAACTGTATATGCATCTCAGTAAAAAAAAAATAGCCCTTATCAATGACGTGCATCATTGCAAGTTCGTGATTACAGCCATAAGAAAAATAGCTGATGGTGTTGGGATAACCGACAAGAGCAATAATTGTTTCTAAACTCCTCTAAACGCAGCGTCTATCGTCACATGACTGTGCACTATCTCTTTAAGCTTCACACAAAGGACACCTACTGTCAATTCTCTTTCATCTTTCACAAATATGCCATAAAATTAAATCTCTTTCTTGAAAGCATTATTCTATACCCGATCAAATATGATTTGTGAAATTCAGCTGGTGCAATATTGATTGATATAAAAGGTTTAACATTAAATTGGAGCATTACAAATTCTTTAGTTCAAGTTAAATAATGTACATGATATTGACAATAACTGGTAGGTCTATCATTAGATGGACTGTAATGATAGGCTCAGCTCAATGACGAGGGTAACGAGGATGTCTCTTTTGTGTTAGCGCCAGTCAGTTCATCTAAGATTATGCTTCAGGAAGTCCAAATGTATCGTAAACGTATTAACCCTTTTAGAATTATTGACGAAATGAAATAGATGGTGACGATATGAAGACCTTTCGTTGATATAACATTTTGTCGAGCTCTACTTGCATCAACTTAACAACATTATGCAAGTTGGAAAACATAATGTTTTTACAGTTCTGTAAAATGTCTTTATTGGGTAATAGTTCGTTCCGTTCCTTGTGAATAACTCTAAAGGAGAATTCGAAGGTTGCTATTGTTGGCTGTTCCAAGGATCAATATCGCAACTTGACTTGTCTGTTAACTCATATTTGCCATTTCTGATATGACAGGATCAAGATTACAGATCTATATCGGAATTACACAATATAACGGTAAAACATCTTCAATCGGCATAATAAAGATTTTGAAAAGGAAACGTCAATAAATCATGTTTTTAAAAAACAATACTTCTTAATAATATCTTTTGACATTGAAGTGAAGAAAATTTCGCCTGTTGATATTTTCAACAAATAAAAAGACTTAACTGGTCTAATGAAACTATGACTGTTGGTAAATAAGAAATATATTTTAAACATCTTATCGACATGAAATGATATTAATTGATGATCTTTTGGATGAACTTTAAAAATATCAAGATCTCGAAAAATGTTTCTGTTCCATCACATGTAAAACGAATTTAAGAATAAAATGATATATCAAAAATAAAAATATTGAACTGTCTGATACAAATACAATCCTGCCATACTTCAAAGAAAATATCTTATCAGACAAAGATTGCAGATTTTCTACGATGTCCTAAATACTTTATGTGAACACACCATAGTATAAACTTAAGTGGAAAATTTATCTTAATCATTCTATAAGTAAAAGTAACTGGAACCAACAAAATACAACTTTTCATCACAAAGCACAACGCAAATTTGGTTTCAATATTCAATAAAAACATAGAATTCTCCCATTGAATGATTACCTGTTTAAAATGAAATTGAACGTCACAAACAAATGTACCTTTTGCTAAGCTTCTGCAGAAACTATTTTGCATTTTTTTTCTGTGACTGCCCGATAGTAATTGATATCTGGGACAGGCGCAAAATTTGAATAGACCACAAAAAACAGATTCAAGACAAGATTGAAAGAATGTCTATGTAGTACACATTGCAAGTACTCTAAATTCATGAAGTTGAAGACGAAATCACACTGCAACTTGCATGAATGTATGAAAATGCGAGGTCCAGACGTAACATCTTCGCTTCATAATCATTCATTATTCCTGCAGTTTATATGCACCGATGTTTGTATGTGTTTATAGTGAAAATATATATTTATGAATTAATCATATTATTTCTGTATGAATTAAAAAATGAATGAATTAATAAAATAAATACTTAACTCACTTCTTTTGTGTTTATCAAAACAGACAACTTACTTATCACTGCCACTAAAGGTTACGCCACAGAACAATATGGGTGGAGTGCTACACCCACTCTACATTCTCGTCCTAAAAGTCACCTTGAGGGGCTGCTTTGATTTCATAATGATAAATAACTGTCTGACCCCTTTCTCGTTCATCTAGTTCCACCCTCGTACATCAACAAAGGCAATGAACCATCTTGATAAGTACATAGGACACACTAAACATGCTATTAGTGCTTAGGAAAAGACACTCCATTAGCACTCATGCATTTCATAGATTGTTTTATTGCATAATTATCCATATGCCGACGGTGATTCACATCGACAGAAAAACGACATGCCATTTTCAACCTTGTTCGCTATTCGATCGTTGTAAAACTTAAAAATGCCTGCACTATACACTTTATATCCCTTCAATTTGTCATGTCCACATACACCAGCGTAATCATAAATAGGTCTACTCCTCTATAAGTAATGGATGGACATATAACCAGAGGAAACTGATCAAATGGTGCAGGAATTATGAACACGTACTAGTTATAGGATTCTGAGGCGGAGAGCATCGCAACATTACTAAGTGATCAATTAGACATGGTCTCTCGTTGATTCGTGGCACACAATGCTCTGTCTAATACGCCATGCATGAAGTGACTACATTTCATTCAAATCATATGATCATGGATTATGATGATAAATCTAAGCTTATCGTTGGTTTTCAATAACAATATCATTGAAATTATTTGTTGTGTAAAAATGCACCAAATGACTTCATATCTTAAAACATTACATGGAATACTTCTTTTATGGTTACATTTTCAGATAGAGAGCATGATCAAGTTTAGAAGTGTTCAGGACTGCTGACTGTCTGAATATTGACGTGTTAAAGAAAACTTCTCTCCCTATTACAATGGTCATGCTCAAATGTCAGGTTTGCATTCTCTTTCGACAGTGAGATCAAAATAAATGCGATTTCAAAATACTCATTAAAAGGATTTTTTAAAGTGTGTGAAAACCTGTTTAAAATAAGGTTTTGAAAAAAAATCAAATGGTGCTCTACCAAAGAGTATACTTTTAAATTGGCGAGATATATAATATGAATTGCTAAAGACCGGCCCGGAAGGTATTCAACAACAGAGACGGTCGTGTAAGTGTTATGTTCTTACATAGTGCGGTTTTGTTATACCATATCGTATGGTCAAAGATTGAATAATATTAGCTTACACATTCTTACAGCATGCTATGCATCTACATTAAATTTACATTGTTTACCAAGCATACACACACTTGGGAGAAAATGAGCCATTAATTATACTGCAATTGAATTTTGTTTCAAATACGTATCATGTAGCAAGTGTTCTTAACTTGAAAATGTATAAGGTAAAATAAGCTTGTATAATTAACAGTTTTACGTGTGATAACTAGAATTTCAAATTAGAATGATCAAAATTCAAAATTGCAAAAATGTAATGTCACTGAACCTGAATAACTGTTATGATTTATTGAAAGTTTAAAGTGAACATTGAAGATTGGGTCCTTTAATTTTGGTGTTCTGTGTTTATAAGCATTTGCTAACATATAAACATATATCTATATGCAAAAATGTAGATATACACATTACTGATACACCGACAGAATCACACAGAGTTATGTTCCTGAGCTCACAGTTACATCATTCAAAGGGCATATGTTATGTCGGGTCAAAAGGCATCATGAATATTGTTTTGTGACAAGGTGACATTTCAACTGCAAACATAGGACTGCAGTGTGCATAGAGCGGGTTCTATATCGTATTCACTAAGTTGGAACACGTGATCAATGATACAATGTAATAGATGAGCAACGACGTGTTCAACATATACTAAGTAGATGTGTAATAAATGTCAGTCATCGTCTTTTGATACATAGTGAAGAATAATCATGATAAAGAGGATGTTAAAAGAAGATAATCTTTGCTTGTGAAGTGACATTAATGAAGAGAAAATACATCTGATTAAGATGCTAAGTTGTGTTCTGATGGATTGATGAAACGTTTCATTTCATTTGTTGTCTTGCATGATTTATTGTATCATTACAACCTGATCGATCGAGTGATCAAACTAATCATATCTTGGAATAAAAATAATAACAATGGCAAAAGTGTTCATTCTCCCGGGAATAAGTACAATATAAGATTAAAACCCTTTTCCCAACGAAAACATTTTTCCATTAACAGTTAAATTGTACTTCAGATTAGAAATTTTTCCTTCATGGAAAGCTTCTGATATTACTAATTTGAAGTAGAAGTAGCTGAATACATTATTTTATTTTTACGTCTTTCCTTATTCTAGTTCGAAGAATAAGTTGGAGTTCTCCAAAAAGGCAAAGAGATAGATTGATAGAGTCTAAGAAAACTTGAAGAGTCGAGCGTCTTACGTTGGAGTAGAGAGTTATCATGATAGAGTGTTACCATGATAGTTACCATGATAGTGTGTTACCATGATAGTGTGTTACCATGATAGAGTTTTACCATGATAGAGTTTTACCATGATAGTTACCATGATAGTGTGTTACCATGATAGAGTGTTACCATGATAGAGTGTTACCATGAGTTCATGATTACCCATTGTGGGTTGGTCCGGATCAGCAGCTGTGACCGGCTACTGACAAGTCGTGTTTGATGAAGATAACACGGGCAGTTTACCATGCATGTTGTTGAAAACATGTGTGTTGTGACACGTCTGTCATATTGGTTTTGGACTGTATTTCGTTTGTTTCAATCTCTTGCAATGTTTGTAAATATGTGCATTCTATTGCTATCTCAATGATAGAAATTTGCGTCAGTTTGACTTCATACTTCAACCTTACTTATATACTAGAGTTTCCTTCCGATGACTTTTATCCAGCAATATAAACTGACTGAGAACATGAAGTGACATACAAATGCTAATTTCTTACCATGTTAAAAACAGAACACTCTTTGATACACCAGAACAACTAATTCTAATCGTAGGCAACGGTACCTCATTTAAGGATCATTTGAACTTTAAAAGAGTTTCATTATCAGGTTTAATTTATACGTGGCGAGTTTGATTACTATTTCCTACTTTCTCTTTTCATGGACTTAAGAATGGTGGCAATGTTTTGATCTACAACTTCTTTGTTCCGTGGTGAGCATATTTTGAAATAGTTAATAATGTCGTTGTCATAGATATAACATATGATATGTTGAGATCAAGTCATTGGTAAAAA
Source organism: Phorcus lineatus (assembly GCA_921293015.1). Lineage (NCBI taxonomy): Eukaryota > Metazoa > Mollusca > Gastropoda > Trochida > Trochidae > Phorcus > Phorcus lineatus. Next base: position 3,857,042 of record OV121081.1, on the reverse strand, counting down.
GAAAACCTACGCAACTGTCTCATATTATGTGACTCATTAAACATGCTTTAAGGAACCCAAAAAAACTGATGAACTGAACAAGTAATGACATCAGTCTGTGATGAAATAGGTTATCAAATTTGACACAGGTTACGTTACGTTATGTTCTAATACATTTAACTAAAATTAACTCACCTTCGCCCTCACATAAGATTTCATGTTCACAGGCAAATCACATTAGCTCCCACAGACCCTACTGACATGAATTCAACACCGTAAAATAATCTTTTAAAACCTAAATCCGCTATACTCGACCTACCTGGCCTCAGCTCGAATAGATCTACGCTAACCTACAACCAAGCCCCGATCAAGTGTATTGTATTATGGATATGTCCCTATATGTATTCATTAAGCTGTCAGCCCGTGTCAAGTAGACTGATGGTAGACTGTTTACCTATATCCAGTCTACATTCAGCGTGGATGTAACTTCATATTACTACCAACCTTCCCGGGGTTTACCTGGGCCTCAGGAAGAACAAGGTATATATACATACCGGCAGTTAATGACAGCCAAAGGTAAATCAATATTGTAGGCCAATAAATAATAAAATCCGGGGAAAAAATATTGAACAATGCTTTATTGTTTGCTTAGGGTGGCTTTTAGTATTTATGATATAAGATATCGTTTGTTTAGAATGTTCTAAATGGGAATGGTGTTTGATTTCGCCTCCGTCTGAAGGCATACTGGTATATATTATTGTCAGTCTAAGTCTGTATAGTTATGCAAGGACATGCTAATAGCTGATAGATTTTAAATGACTTTGAGTGGCAAAAGACAATCGATCATCCCGTACATCTATCTATCTGTTCATTGTTTTCTATGATTTTGTCTGAATAATGTCTCCTCATCATCAAATTCATGTTTTATAAAATTAATTTATCCCGAATATAGTATGATAGCATTGGTATCAATATTACTTTCATTCTTTCATCGGTAGAAATTTAAGCCTAGTTATAAAAAGAAACTCCTATATGACACCATACAAGGTAACTATTGGGCACACCGCTCCGTCGTCCCTTCGTTTATGTATCGAATGCTCAACTCAGTGTTCTATACTATAGAAAAATATGAACTCTAAAATAACGCTTGAATACTTTAAAATAGATCGTACAAGATGCAATGTTTCATGTTTGTTCAAAATTCCAGATTTTACACGACATCTTGTTTGCATTATTTCAACATCTTAGAACCCCAATTGTCCGTTTATAAGAAATCTGTGATTATAGCATTAACCTTCAATTAAGACAAATGCCGTAACTTCTAAAGGGGTATTAACTATTAGAATCGCTTTACCACTACAAAATATTATATTATTTGCATTTCCTATATATATCTGTTTGTAATTAATCAAATCTATTCATAAACTACCCCTCTAAACTTCAACCTGTTATCACTCCATCCATATACTCAGTGTTCCACATATCAATAATCAAACAACCATATTCAGCCAAAACTAAATCCTTCCTCTAACGCTTATCATGATATTTTGCTTTCGCGTATATTTGTTGTTCAACAAGCCACATCCATTCATTCGTCTTTTCTTACCTTCCAATATAAGCAAAGATAGAACAATTGTATTATTCCAGCAAGGGTTCAGTACATCGCTTGTCTCTCGCCAAAAATCTGTTCCATTGAAGTCCATCTAGATAACCTCTTATTCTGGCGCATCTTAGACTAGTTTTATGCTTCACGTTTTATATTTCACTGAAAGATGTCATGTATCATTTCTGTATCACTGCGCATATTCTATCTCTCTTCGTATGTGCCTGTCCCATAACGTTTGACCGCCGCGGAATATAAGCGTGACATTTAATGCAAGCTGGTGATGATAAAAATGGTGCTAAACTCGAGCCATCCCCGCTTGCCTGGCTTCATGCCGTTATTGATAAAATGATTTGTCATGCTGGTCACGTACAATACGGAGAATCAGTGATGTCATACCTCATATTTGTGTACGACATGGTTTTTCATTTGTTGAATTTTATTTCGAAGCGCGATTTACAAATGTTTTCCCTTTTTTCGGATTCCTTAATATTGTGTTTTCGATTTAGAAAATAATATCTATAAAATGCATTTTAAATTCTGAAATGATCCAAATTTATCAAAGAATCTTACGTGTAATTACCCTCACCCTGAGCCCCAAACTCTAAGAGATAGGATCCCGTTTCATGAACGCTTTTTGTTGCTACCATATTTAACATGTAGCGTCTAAATTCATTCATATTCAACATACAAATATTCTTATTTTCAATAAAGATATATTCCGGAGCGAACAACTGATATATTTTGCAACCAAATGCACGTTATCTCTCAACACATAATCACCACCACTTACCCATCCTATAGTAATAGCGAGGAATGCGGAAAAGCATTTGTCATGTGTATGCGTCACATAGCCTGCATGTGAGACTTGAATGTCAGCCTTTAGCTTCAGTTCAGCTGTTCATAGTGACTTGTGGGGGATGGGACTCACTTTTCACAGGACAAAACATTCATATAGTTCCTTTGTCTTTGTCAGGTTTTGCTACGTTTATTTTCTTTCTAACATCTTTCTGAGTATATCTAATGACTCTTCGTCTCCGACTCTCGGTCCTGAAAAATACGCTAGGAACGTATAGGAACTTATAGCACAGTTGTGCTAACATAGCAAGTAGATTTATTACTGTCAAATTTTGATGAATCTAATCGTACTTTGGCGACTCTTAATCATAAAATTTTCTGCTATATGTATATCAGTTGCTGTTGGATTTAAAAAATAAGACGGCTTAAATACTGTCCGTCATGTTAGGTACACACTTCAAGAATGGTGCCAGGTCAGACTAACCTTTATCTCGCCACCATGAAACAGCCATATGTCTTAATGGGTTTATTCCCGGTACATGTATTCATTCTCATCATTAATGTTTTTCTTTGTCTCTTTTACAGATATTATTTATTAGTAGACTCAAATTGATATCTCACCTTAGTCTTAACTGAAATATACATATATATCAATAAATGTTGCACTCATCTCATCTGCATGCAGTTCTTACACTTGCTATGTGGCTTATTTATGAATAATTATTACCAAAGAAATCCAACGTGTATATCTTGAATCAAGGCAGCACAAGCCTACAGCACGTACAATTATCGTGAAGAAAGTTTTGTTTTCGATTAATTTTATTTATCATTTTAATCTTAATGATAGGTTTTCATTAGGTTATATTAATGTTATTTTGATTCTCAAGTTGAACTTTTTGAAAAAGATTACATTTAGATTATTCTATCTAGTTGTTTGATGTCGACCCAGCGATGTCATAAAATACAACTGTATTCTGTAGAGTACTCTAAATATTATACCTACTAGTGAACGGGGCTATAAAACATTAAGAGGTGGTGGGAGTGGAATAAAGTGCTATATTATCTTAACGGTGGTAGTTATAATCTTAAAAGCTTTATCATAACGTTATATAAACTCTGGTTAAAACACTCCGTCTAGCATAAACACTCATAAAACAGTACTTTGAAATGACATTTTAGAGTTTAGGGCACAGCCAATAAAATTACCTTATATATAAGCTGTGCATTCTGGGAGTCATGACTTACTGTATACCTTCGAATACTTTCAAAACAATTACAGTATATATGTGAATATATGGTAGAATTATTATCAACAATACGCCAGTAATCAGTCGAATAAATCTGAAGTGCTGATGAAAGTATATATATAAATATAGCCTTGTGGTTGACAGGTAGTCATCATGTATCAATGTAAACCATAGACTAACTTTACTTGGTGATGATGGCCCATGAGCAAATAATTGGATTTACCTAGTACTTACTCTGTAAAACCATATACAGTGCTAATCAAGCGGAAAACACATTTCCGCCAATTGACTGCCAACTGATCTATATCGTATTGGATTTGGATTTTTGGCTTTGAGATTCTGAAGTACCTCGCCACGCCTATCATTATCATATTCAAAACTGATAAAAACCGAGTCGTATAGATTAATTGGTAATTATACGACTGAATAACATTGTAATACTCGGGTCTTGAGATATAGGTACAAATGAAATTATTTATTTATTAAGTTCATATACAAGAGACAATCAAGTTATATCTATTATGAGCTTCCCTACATAAGAACACCGAGACTTGGTAATAGATAAATAAGAAAGAAGTAGATAAGAAACGTGCAGTGCGTCAATGAAATGATGATGAACTGGAATGTCTCTCTTTTTGAAAATATACGGTGTTATTAGTATATTATCAAACTGTCATAATTCAATTCAAATTCTTATGAACAAAGTAGATATTTTATAAGTATTCTGGCAAAACTTTCTTTCATTACAAAGGTATTACATTTTCTGAGATACTTGAATTTTTTTTACATAAAATAAACTAGACAAATAAATACAAAACTCATGCAAAATTACAATTTTGTAATTCACATTCAGATCAAGAGATCGTCATTCTGTTGAACAAATAACACATAGTTTATCATTAATCGAGGAAAAATTTGTTCTTACCTGCGATCACCTGTGTCCCTCACTCAGCGTGGGGACAAATATTGTATTGTAACACTGAACGCTTCACCTGGCGTTACATGGCCTGGTCGCCCCGCTTATTCATCATGTTGGCGACTCTTTAACCCCTTATCTGCTTGAGAACATTTAACTCCCTCTGTACTGGATTTAACCTACATACGAACATTAATAAATATATCTGAGATGTGTAATCAACCATTTGAAGACCGTTAAGATTATTTGCAGATTAAATTAAATATGACGTTTGCCTTTCACTTGGTTTTACAAACTATTACGGCAAATAATGCTGAACATTACGTAAGGAGTAGGTTACGCATGGATATTGTTAGGAGTTTAAATATAGGAAGTGTAATCAATGTCAAACTGTAAATGAAATCTATATAAATTTATATATTCTAAATGGCTGCTGAATCTTGGCGCCTGAAGAGTTAAAACACATGCTATTGTGACACATTCACAAATCTGTATGTGAGTACGTAACAAACAGGAGTAAAGTACCTGAATGTATTCCTATTATGCGTTTATGCCATTCTAGTCTTGTGCTTGACTGCCTGTCAAATAAATAGAGTGAGAAAATGCAATGATATCGGGCAATTAAAGGCAAATGCATGAATGACTAAGGGTGAAAGTGTTAACATAATTCATAGTCAATGTAACCCTCTCTTCGTGCGTCGATATCGGTTTATTGGAGAGCATGTCATTAAATCACGTCTTCGCCGATTTCAACTCATTTAGTCAATGCATAATAAAATGGTAATAGGAAGTCAAAGTAAATTGAGGTGTCGCGTTCCCATGCTTAATCATGCATACATGCATTTGGAATACTAAATATGCGTCATATATAATAAGGTTAATTCAATACCACGTTTTCAAAAGTATTTTGTTTGGATTCTAAAACAGGATATCCTATTTTATTTTCATAGAAGCGTTCACTTTAACGCATGGCATTTGTTTTGTACATGTGTAATTTTAGTGATAATCTACATATAATTATTAAATTAATCAATGGTAATCGATTATTTATAGTTTTTTGTGTACGATTTTTTGTGTGAGACAATATGAAACATACTAACATTACAAAACGAGCTAGTAATTCTTAATATATTTACTCGTCCAGGTCAAATTGAAGATAATCGATTATGACGAGCATTGCGTGTTGATGTAAATAATTGCTTTATAGTCGAGCCGTTGTTGCAAGCCGACAAGTACTAGTACACTATATCAAGAACAATAACTGTTCCTAATCAGTAGTTATGTATCTGGTATTTCATACCTAGGTACGACAGTGTGTATATATGACTAACTGGCTCCACTGAGTGTGTGTACCGGTAGATATACGATATTCTGGTGTTGATATGTGTTATGTATGTACAAAGACGTAGATTTCCATATCATTAATATGATCTGTTGAGCAGTGACTCCGATATTGTGATTTTGGTAGGTTGCATACAAGAGGTTTGATTTCCAAAAGGTAGAGTTGTTTAAGAGGCTATACGACAGACATAGTTGAAATTAATTTTGTATGTTTTTCTATACAATACTTGCCAAATATTAAACGCACTAGTGCACACCAATATTTCGTAAACACAACGAATGCACAGTTACTGCATATCTCTCGATATTATTCATGATCACCACTCAAGTAATCTACCTGTAAGTTATTCAACAAATATTAACGTATTCAGGTAGTAAAGTCGATTTTAAAAGGCCGTAAGTATTTAATGTAACGTAACATTAAAACCGCATGAACTACGATATCGAAAATATTAAAATTTTGCTTAAAACCAAAAAAGCGGAAACGGCAGCCTCTTTTGTCAATCTAATAACAATGCTCATGCTGTGTTATTAAATCGGTTTATTTACAACATTGCTTTCAAAAAACTTATTTCATTCTTTGTTCTCAGGCCAGAGTTTAGGTAAATTCAATAGATGCACATAATACTAGTTTAGCCGCGTTCACCTGTCCATATTTTATCCGTTTTGGGCACAGCTAACCATAGATTTTTTATATGTCCACGTCGACAGCGGCTGTCTAAACCTTTTCATTGTTGATTGCAGGTCAACTGTAAAGAATTCTAAGTATTTCATTGCATCGATAGACCGCTTAGGTGAAAGCATAAGTCCTCTTAAACCTTAAAATAGCCAATTTAAACAATAAAAGCGTGCACTAGTGCCTTTAAACACATTCCACATTTGCATATCCTTTTGGATGCTATTAACTTCAATGAACGTTACTATTGAATCGATACCTGAAATTATTTTGATAAAATATAAGTTTATGATTTTCAGTGATATAATGAATATGTAACAATACAAGTACATGTAACAGTTTATGCACATATTTCGTTTTTCACGGAAACAACCCAAGTCTGTCCTTTGACAGAAAAGGATTCAGTTGATTCTGAATACTGACTTACACCGTAAGACGAATGTCGGATGCAATTGTGGTCATTTTTATTGGTTACATAATGCATTACAAGGCGTTGATTGTTGTTTTTGTCCGTGTATTTGAACATCATTTGCTAAATCATATCATTTTTTATATATCAATTATTATGATAAGAGATGTGTATATTTAGACTATATTTAATTATTGGTTATTGAAAGGTTCACAGATGAAGACATTCAGATTCGTTTTACAAATTTCGTTCGAACCTTTTATTTTGATTTTATTCAAACTTTGTTATCAAGTTTATCAACATCAAATCAAAAGAAGGTATCCATACAAAATTATGTGGTTTTATAGTGATGCTATTGTTATTAAGTATATTCTAAATTCTTTCTATTTACAACACTACGTAGATCTATAATCACTTATATTGAACCAACCATTACATTGAACATGTAAAAACATTCTAGACAAAGCTTTAAGTTATTCAAGGATATATGTCAGTTCATTAGAATACATTATATAATGGCAGACATGTTCTCCTACATTCATATGATTGATATTTCATTTGGTTTTTTTCAAGGGTTCTTTCTTCTTAATACCACTGGAAAAATAATACAACAAAAGTTTGATTCAACAGCTTGAAATTTGCACGTTTAGATCGTTTATTTTGTATTCTGTATTTCGTAATTTGTTGGGGTTTTTTGGGGTCAAATTCTTCCGTTTAATTTTTTTAAGAATTGCAGATAAAGCTAAAGAATAAGGAGTTTGACTTATCAACAAATTCTTTATGTGGTTAGGGCAAGACAGAAAAATGCGTGCAACTATATACATCTGTCAAAGTCTTTTCAAAGTAACATAGCCTTTGAATTTTAAACTTTTGTTTCTAAAATAATATTATATAGATTAATCTTATATTATCTACTAATTATTTTCTTTAAATAAATCCGAAACAGTGTTTATTCTCCTGGTAATGGAGCTATAGTCTTTTACAGGCAAGAGGAGTAGTCAGCTGTTTCCTCTAATGTCAATGCTTATTATTCAGCGTAAATAGTTTATCATAAAATGCCTGCTGTAGTACTTTGTGTTATATTCGTTGAAGCATTCATAAAATATTCTTAAGGTTGGACAACTTTTTTTTTCAAAACTGACTCAATGTTTCTGTATAATGTCAATGCAATCCATTGATTTATAACTGTTCGTGTAATTGTTACGGGTTTATATGTCCAGGCTTTTAAGCCTTTTTTAAATAGCGTCAAATTTTTATCTAATTATATCCGACAACGTTGAAATAACGCAAGTAAAGAGTGATCGATGCTGCACGGCAATAGCTAGCAGTTTTCCCTTTCTAATGACAGTTACAAATCATTACATTAAGATACAACTGATTTGTAGATAATGCTATCATAAAATAAGGGGATATAGATTAACTTCCGTCCGCCAGTCGCGGCCCGTATATTTGTACGTGCTTCCCATTGAGGACCATCGGGTATGTTGAACAGTCACCATTGTCGGTGGTGCTTTTCTACTTCTTTCAACCTTTATTTTTGGCCGTCTCTCTCACAGTCTTAGAGATGTATTGTGATCTGTTTTGGTCCTCCATGGGATCAAGATTCTTTTAAATGTTACCAGAGGCGTGATTATGTCTCTTAAGATTGATTTTGGTGACCAAACATAATTTCTGGCTTGTAAAATATGAGGCGTGGGGATGGGGTTCGCCCTCCAGTTTCTGCGCTTACCTTATCACGAAGTTCGAATCGGCTACAAGCTATGAATACGTGTACCGTTAGCTCCAACTTGAATCAACATATCTTATTCTATTCATATTTAAGAAAAATCCAAAACTGCGTGAGGTTACCATGTGAAGCGGGTGTTTATATGATCATTTGTTTCAGATAAACTGACAGGTGCAACAGAATTTTACCTCATGAAAAGTTATTTATATAGGCCTACACAGTCATTCGATACATCAACGTTATGAAGTCCGGCACACCTGTGCGAAGAGTTGAGAAAGATGTCCTACTGTTTTCCGAGCCGCCAGGATGTTATCTACTTACTTGATCTATTACAACGCATAGTAAACCTTTTTCCACCTGTGATAGATTTCAAGCTATGATATGATTAAACATACAGGTGAACCTCACGTCGACTTTCGCGCCTTTTCTCTTTAGTAGCGTTCGTTTCTCAAGGGAGGTAATTCATCACAGCATGATGCCCACTAATAACATTTCCCTGTAAGTATTCTGTTCAGAATTTTAAGACACTTTGTCTTCCATATAATTTAGCAATCATTTAAGAAGCAAAATTAAATCGAGATGACTTTAGCTATAATGGGAAACAATCAGCTCTTTGACAGAATTAATAATATTTCATGCCACTTTTAAATTTTATCTGAAAATGCAGTTTTTTTAAACAATAAACACATGGAAATAGAGAAACCGTGCTTTTATCATGACGCTATCCCTAAACAAGTTTCAAAATGCTTTGGAATGGATGGGACAAAAAGAAACACAGAGAGGCTGATCTACCACTCGTTGCTTTAGACTTACGCAACCCAAATTGAATTCAGTTATTAGCTCATTGTTTGTGTGAAGGGAAATCTCTACCATGATTCATCTCTTTATGAAACTCTGCAATATTCTGTGATAATAGTCAAAATCGGGAAGCATTTCATATTAATATTTTCCTTTATTCTGAAAAATGATGTTTAATTAGGTATATATGGTATATGGTATATATTCCTTCTCATGAGGGTTCTTCAATCTGAGGAAAACTATGAATATTACTTTCATTGACCATTTAGTCAATAAGTTTTTTGCAGTCAAAAACTTGACAATTTGAATTTGCGTACTTGGTGATACATCCAATATGCAATTTTGGTATCTTAACAATGTACCCTGCCAACGACTACATTTAATACCCGCGGCTTATCTCTAAGCATGGGGGAATATTAAACTCTTCCATACTTGAACCCTTGTGTAAATGGGGAGAGCTGATTTAAGTCTATTTTCCGTTAAGCGAATCAGAAGAAGTGTATGACAGTAAATGAACCCATGTGAGAACCTAAAAAGCAGCCTATTAGTTCCGGAGAATAACGAAATAATTTGATCAGGAGGCTTATCACTTCTAATCATCGCAGTTTACATTACGCTATACGCGGCGTTGCTGTGTAGATACGCATGTTCATCCGTGTTAACATTAAGCAAGCCATTTACCATGACCCGTGGATTAACAGTAGCTAACTTAGTGGAGCTCTGTATCAGGGACTTGAACCCAACCAACTCGCACTCGGTATGCCTTGACACTTTTGGGGAATAAAGTCCTATGTTTGAGCAATTCTTTTAGGTAAGGTTTAGGTAAGCTGGGATATAAATGTGAATAAAACCAGGAAGTAATTCTAAGATAACATGTAAAGAGACTATATTTTCGTTGGAGTATTTTCTTTGCTTATACTTGCACTTATTCAGATAGCTATAGATGTGCTCGAAGAAAAACGGGCTGTAGAGAGGCTCATTGTATATTTGAGTATATGGCTCTCTAGAAGTCCTAATGAAAGATAGCGCATTTGAAGCATAGCATTTCAAGTAAAGTCAAATACATACTTTAAAATTCACATTTGCAAATCTCTGTTATCTTTGCATTATTTACGGACGGATGAATATTTCACGGCATGAGTCTGCAGAATAGGGAATGCATATGTAGACATAGTTTAGGAAAGGTTTAGGTCAACTATAACCACAAAATGTCAACTTTTCCTGGACGTTGATAAATCTGTTTCAAATAGAGATGTTGAAATGCATGAGAAAAATATCAAAAAATGGAAAACAAAACATATTCATTGGCATATAAGCAAATGTATATTTGAGTTTTCAATATCAGTTCAATATCAAACCGCAATTCAAGCGCATGTTTGAATAAAGCCACACTGTATTCATTCTGAAATTTAAGAGGTCGAAATCGTGTCGAATTGGCGTCTAAATGTTAAATATGCTCGACGCCTGCTTTCAGAAAGTTCAAGTATGAAAGTCAAAGTTTATGAAATATAAGAAATGCTGACCTATATATTTACAGGAATCTGCACTATGTGCGGCATCATGTGGAGCGTGTTACCCCTGTACGGTTCATACAGAGCCACGTGTGATCGTACTGTCAAGCGTTATGAAATATAATAGCTTGCCGAATTACCACTCTGTGCTTCGAATAATAAAAGTGAGCGTCATGCAAGTCTGTCACAGCATATGGTGTAAGAAAAAACTAGCTCTAGGCTAGTATTACCATGATGTTATATCACAGTGTATATCTCCATGACTTGTAGTTCCATCTTTAAATGATATAGTGTGGATTAAGTGACGTCTTCTCTTAAAAATCTATGATATATAATTTTCTAAGTCAGATGGCTTTTATAATTAAATATTGGAAAGGATCATTAAACTGGAATGAAGTTTTTTTTATGGTATCTAAATTTTGACTTTTGGTGAAATTGAGGGTGTAATCGAGGGATTAGCCAAGTTCTTCTAAAGTGAGAAATATGGCGCGCTGTTCTTATTTCAGAAATAATACTCAAGAGCTAAAATAAAGTCTTGAATAATTGACCAGTGACATAACTGAGTTGCACTCAAATAATTTCTAACTGCATATGTTTCATGTATTTGTGAACAACTTCAACTGACGCATCCATGTCGCCAGTTAGATAAATATCGAACTCAAGATAAACTGCGACACCTATTCTTGTCAAAAGGCATACTCTTAAGAAATCTTTTTAATTTTCCGTTCCTAGCAACAAAGCAAAGACAAACTTTCTTCGAAGATGTCCCTTTAAGATAATCATATAATGTATTTATCATGTTAAACTTGTCACTTGTCATATTTGTGTGCCATTATATAGGTCTCTGTACTGCGACAAGCTTCTGTAAAGTATACATTGTATGTACCATGTGGTCCTTTTACGAAATAAGACATATGACATTCAGGCAATTTTACCATGAATAACTTCAAGATTGATTAGGGTTTCAATAAAGTACAGACAAACGTCTTCAAAAGCGATGGAACAATAGAGGAGCTATGCCTAAACCTTGTCGACCCCCAGTGGTGCCTAGAGCTTGATTGTCAAATTACAGCAGCACTGACGCCTCTTGACGTAACTACCTCTGTGAACCGTGAACATTATCTCACATTGTCATCTTCCATCTAGAACACCAAGAACTCTAAACCAAAACCCGTCTCTTCTAATTAGCATAGCTAAATGAACACAAGTGCATCGTGGGGTCTTGGGACATCTTGTCGTTGAGACGATTTTCAAGAGTCTAAGGTCTTGCTGGAAAGGTAGACGGTCGAGAAGTGTTATTAAATCAATATGACAGAGGTGTGCAATAATTCTCCAGTTCACAAGGAGAACAGCCTGCCGATATACAATTTGTAACATGATTCATAAAGTGTTCATTTTGCAGTAAGATTGATTGAGTATTTTAGCGGAGTTATACAATCCGCTTATTTCCTCTGTGGAATATGACTTACCCATAATTCCAAGATATAGCAATTAAAATTATGTACTTACGATAGCAAAAGTTTTTTTCCAAATGCTTCATTGTTCTTCTCTTTAGGGACCCATTTTTTTTGCTGTTTTAAAATCTTTATCATCTCCCTATGTCTAGATGTCTTGCTTGATAGTTTTCGTTTTTTCGTTAGTACTTCTCCAAACGTTACTCTCTATATGTGACATATGTTAGTTTCGATAAAAATTTAAACGTCCGAGAGGATATTAGATGTGATATCAAATAAAAAAATTCTGTACTTGAAAGGCTGTGATCTTCAAGCGGAAGTTAAAGTTTCTAAATGCTGAACCCATGTAAGTAAATTTTTAACTGATTGATACAATTCATGTTATACAAAAACATGTATTACTCTGAAAGAGACCTACCTATCGGCATCCAGTCCGCCATTTTGTTTTCGTGAAAATGACATGAAAATACGCTGTACATTTACCAATTTTACAACGTGATAGAAATATACTATATGTATGGTTAGAATATCATAGTAATCACAAACGATTTATGATAAGACTAATCAACAATGCCTTGTAATGCCATAGCAGGGCTAATCACACTCGTAACGCCGATGAATGACAAAAAAATACCTTGATAGGACTGTCCTTTTAAGATAAATTTGTCAATTTTGTTTGGGCAATAGCGAATGCTTATTATAACATACCGTGTTTGCAGAGCTAACAACAAAACAAACTGTCAAAACAGCTCATTTGAAGAACTAAACTGTTTAAAATAAGTAAATCATTGAAGAATATAACATCATAAAGGGAAATAGATTATGACGCTTCAGGAAATCTACAAGACCATTTTATCTTTTTAACACTTGTTATAGTATTCACGCGTTGCTTGGCAAAGATGATATATATGCACATGTGCACACACCAAGAACATGTCACGGCATTTATTTCACCGTTTAGACATAGATGAATTATAGATGTAGTACGTATTCATAGCAGCTGGACCAAGACACATATTTAATCTGGTGCAATCTGAGAGTCAAGAGACTATGCCTGCTTCAGTCCACAATCCTACACATTACAGGAATCAAGCTTGCACGCTCAACAAACAAGAGTTGTTCATTGTGAAAGGATTCCGTGTAAATACTCAATAAGACGCCCTCTGTTCCTAGGACAAGCATGTTATCTCAGCTTCAAAGGGTCGTGAGCTAGACCGTCTGGGACTTCTTGTAATTTGGAAGTGTTTATGAAACGAAAGGGGAGATAACTGTAACTCAAGTGTCTCGTGTAAGTTGACATTTGACGGGGAATGGAAATGGCGTGGCACTTAAAGTGTCCGATGAAGTAAAGGCCATTGTTGTACGACACTTAAGATATAACCAATATTCATTTACTCTCGATGCTAAATTGATATATAACAATTTTGTTAAAAATGTGAATTTGGTCTTTTAAAAAAACCGGAATTTTAGAGACCTAAATCTAGAATTATTTTCAACATGTCTTTGACTCGGACGTAATAGGGAAAACAAATTTTAGTGCAGATTTCAAAACTAGGGTAAGAGTGTCGTAATTGTTAGGATTTTATTTGTTCTTGATGTTCTTAATGTAGTTATATTATGTTGATCTAGTCAGTAAATCGACTGAATAACCTCATTTTTCATGATTTATTTGATAAGTTTGTAATTCAACCATTCATTTATGTATACATATTTATTGATGTGATAAAAGTTATGGCCATGCTTTCATGATTTCTCAAGTTTCAAACCGTTAAAACCTAAAAGGCTTAAATCATTTGACTTTGAGTTTGATTATCATAAGAAATAGAAGGCATTAAGCATAATTATTTCATCTAATGAACCCAATGCACTGACTTCATGAATAAATGAGAGAGAAAAGCTCTAGGAAACTTCAAACAGATCATGTGTTCAAAAGGCAAAACACAATAATCACAGAGGGCATAAATTTGAGTAAAACCGAACATTTGTCCTAAATAAATATACTCCTACCCACCGCCCCGTCTAGTGTTTCATAACCCTCATTAAGACTGGTGTAGAAATACCTTCCAAATTTACATATAATCATGTACAAAAGTGCCTTGGTTATTTTACAACACACTTTATAATTAACCTACAAGCTCTCATCCGACGCCAAATAAATAATCTTACACAGCAAATGAGCCTAGTTTGTTGTACTATATTCGTATTTCCATTGAAATAGTATTTTCTCAGCTGTCATTTGTTGTCAAGATAATTTCCTTTCCCCTGTTTAATCAAGAAATATACGTACATTTAACAGACATGTTCTAAAGCATCTATCTATATATCTATCCCATATACCTTATATATCTTATCACTGCAATGCACGTCCATATTCCCCGGAATCCATGTTTCTAATCTTTTAACCTTCGCTTCTATCACTTACCTCTACAAGCACATGTAGTAATGTCTTACATCGGGGTTTATATCGGATAGCCGACTTTGACTGTCACGAAAAGGAAATATTTTGGTAATTCTCTCATTGAAAGATCTCAATTAATTCTTAACATGTGCCCTAGATTGTCTGTATTGAGAATCAAGAATGCGATTTTCCTTTTCTCTTGTCATCCTGTGAACTGTATACACTGTGTGCATGTGTGATTGGCAACTGAAGGTAACCTAAAGGCATTTGGGGGTAAAGGAAGTACGTCTTTATTTATCAAATACAGACTGTCTGCCTGCGTATCGTGTGCCCCTGTTAGTTTGTCCTAACGTTACCGACATGCCCTAGATCGCTTCCCTCTCATAACAGCACGATCTGGTGGGAACGTCACGGTCCACTTCCACTCCTGTGCTCATACGTCTTTACTGGTCTACATCGCCGTGCTAGTGCTGCCCTTGTCTTCACCAGAATTTTGTATCATCAAAGGAAATGAAGGTCTAAAGATCTGCTGTATCAAATCTAGCTATCTGAATGCACCTAGAAGATTACATTTAGTCTCCAAAAACTTAATTCTTAGAAAATTTAGGAAAATATAGGAAAAGTGCTTCAAGGAATTGTGATCGATCATCACAAATGTAGACTTGCTTTACAAAACGGGATCATCTATTTTCTATTTGAATTTCAAAATTAAAATTGCAGAGTAAAATCCTTTATTTCTATTTCAAATCTGAAATAGGTACAATTTCGAGAGACTGTGAGACTATATACAGATTAGGTGTTTTAAATGGATCCCGACTTTATACTGCAATAGATCTAGCTTGGTAAGCATGTGCTTGGTTTGTCCATTATCATCTAGACTAGACCTCCCTGTGGCCGAAAGTCGAATGGCTTTACAGGAGACAGATGTTAAAGCTTTTGTATCTTTCCTTCATTAATATGTTTTTCATTTTCATATTGAATTTAGAAATTAGGGGAAATAGCCTAGGTAAATAGCATATTTTATACCGGTACTGCCTTTTTTTATTGAGTAATGAAAGCCCAAACTGCCTAAACTTTTAAGAATCCAGATCGCCTCAAATGGCACTTATTGAAGGATAATCTTACTTGTAGGAGTGTTACAGCTGCTTAAAACAGAACTATTTTAAGGAACTCCAGGGTGAAACATAATGTGCATATTTATGAAATAGGACTAACATTCGAAAAGAAGGTTCTGCTATAAAAACTTGAAAGATACATTACATTTAGGAGGATATATTGTTAGATACATGTGCCCACTTATGTTTGTCATAACTAAAGAATGTAATCGCTATAGTAACTTACGCCACAGTATCACATCGACTTCGTGAGAGCCGTCGCTAACGCCGTCGTTGCAGTGTTCGAGGGATTGGAGGAAGAAGGAAGCCTCAGCAGCTCGGACTTGCCTTCTGCTACAAGGAAGACCCAGCAACCCGGACTTGCCTTCTGCTACAAGGAAGACCCTCACTTCAGTCAGCTTGACCAGAGAGTATTGCAAAGACTTGCAAATCTGGGTGAAGTTGACAACATCCTAGACCCCGACACAACTAAATTCATGGCTTATCTAACCAATATACCTTAGTAGAGGAAGGATGCTGAGATAAGCTTAACTGGAACAACTTTGCTAATGGCGGCCATAGGACCGACAGTCACATTGAAGGATTGCACCTGAACTCTTTCATCCTAACATCTTCGACTTTGTCGAAATGATATCGTGAGTGGTCGAAGTCAGAAATGGGGTTAGCTCAACAGCAAACACATGCGCTTGAACCCAGAAGAAAAGGGAAATACGTCATGTTATAAACTAAATTATTCATAATCACGAACATTTACATACAATGATAGGGAATGATCAGATATGCAGCTGACTGAGATGGTTATGTGATAATGAACTACATGTAGTGTAATGAACACCTCAAGTTGTAGAACTTTAACTCTTCTATACCCATGCTACCTTCTTTCTGTTGAGTAATCAACCGTGACATTTTCATACTGCCTTAACACCCATACCTACCTTATTGATAAATGTTGGGCGGTATAGATGGACACCGATTATAAACGGAAGCAGGACAACTTTAATTTGGTCAAGGAACTCTAAGCATTAGTGGTACTTTTATGTATGATTACGCAGACCTTCATTCTCATCAACCTTTAAAACTCACCGTTATGAAGTAATCTCTACAACTTAACTTTCTTTAAACATCCAAAAGGGAAATTGAAATAGAACAGACCTATTATAGTTCGAAAAGTTCATAACTTAATTAACACACTTTTCGTCAGATTTCCGTGCAATTTCAACCCCTATCAGTGTCTTGTGGATAGCTTATTTGTTGAAGAGGGTGTTTCTCATTTATTTGTGGGTTATACATGCGAGCATGGTCTTGTACAAACATAATATTGAGGTGCTTGTGTTCAATCTCCAAACAAATATTTGGTTACACAAACTGAACCAAATGATCTCGTGTCAAACGAGGTAATTCCCCCTGCACTTTAATCAACTTCGTCTGTCGACGAATGGAGAGGGGAGTTCAAAACTTTACTTGTGGGACATATTCATAACATTAAAGAATAGAACGGAAGAGAAATGACAACAATTATAAAGAGGGTATTTTCATCACAACTGCAACTAGAGCAGGAAGGAAGTGGATGTCTTTGATATCACAGGATGACGTCACCAGCTACATAACTTATATACTTACTTAATATATATCTAAGTTCCCTGCATTCGTCAGTGAAAGTATATCAGAATATATATTTAAGTTCCCTGCATTCGTAAGTGAAGTATATCAGAATATATATTTGAGTTCCCTTCAATCGTGAGTGAAACTATATCATAAGAGTTATTTGATCTCTTATCTTAGTTTATTTCTGGTTTCCTTGTTTGACCCTCGGTTAACATAACCACTAATATCTTAAATCATGCAGTCAAAAGTTGCACATTCCTTTTGATCAGTGTCAATTCATTTCGAAAATGGTATAACTTCTACAACTGAATAAAGTTTTTTCTTATTTCTACATAAAGATGTTCGTTCGAAAAGGAGTTTAATCATTGCTTTGAGATATCGTATATGTCAACCACTTCCCGGCTAATTGGGAATGAAGTTCCTCGTAGGATCTGATAATATCCTGTACACGCATACACTCTTAAAACTGGTCCGTTTGATGTCCAAATCTTTATCTGAAAACCGAAAGCTAGGCGTAGTGCAATGTGCATAAAGCTTTCATATTATGCAGATACTGCCTCTTTAGTAGAAAAGCCCAGGATACGAATCTTACTCTTTCAGTCGTGTGATAACTGTGATCTCATGTTCAAGGCTAACATTGCCCCGCCTTCAGTCATAACTAGGCCGTGTAGAGATATCTTGCTTTTATGTCCTCCCTGTGGCGCTTTTGGATTTGTCTTTTCAGAAACATTGAAGCAGTCAAAGTCTTAAGTTGTTTTCCTTGCGATCTGAGAAGTCATGCTTGTTGTGAGCTTCCTTACACTATGAATTTAACTCGCCAATATTGATCTTAAGCGCAGATTCTATCTACATCTTTATGACTTTAACATACTGACTGTAAATTTACTTCGAAATATTACATTAGTCTACAATTATAACGTTTGATACAATGTTTTACTTTACTAACAAACTAAGATTGTCTATACAAACTACATGTAAACGATTACATTCAAGCTTTTATCATTGCATGCATTTTTTACTTTTAGTTACACACTATAGTCTCGTCACATGACTGTGTCTTTGAGTTTTGAGACCTAGACAATCTTGATTTCCCATCTAGAAAATCTAACTATCGAAACCTTATCATTTAGCATGCAAATGACGGATTATTTCTTAACTTAAAAATAAATAGTGCACTTAAAATAAAATATTTTCGTTGGACTTTGTGAACTTCTTGTGCTTGCACATAACATGTAAGATACTTGAGGCATAAATCAAATAATTTGTGAGGAATATTTCGCGTTGTGTTATGATATTTACAACATTTGATAAACATTTATACGTGGGTCGTGGAGATGATGTCCCTGGTAATGAAAGTTAAACACCAATTCTCGTAATATTGATAGAATACACTGTCTGGGTTTATCAACTGGATGTGATAGGACTTAAAACATGACACTCATAAAGTCGCAACATTCTTGAAATTCATACGATATTGGAATTACGAGTCGCCAATTCAGCTTTTATACAAATGCTTCAGTTTGTGCAAGATATAAATTGCAATGTTATCATTTTTCTTACTGGTATCACTTACAGCAAGAAATGTTACCTCTCACAGACATGGCTGTTACTCCAAGAATTCAACAAAAACAAAAAGCCAGTTTTCCTTGAATTAATCTGTTATTTCAACCTAAAGAAGGGGTCATGAGTTGAAGTTCTGGGATGTCTTGGAATTTGAGTGAAAAACTGTTGATGAAATTAAATAGAGGACAACTGAAGTTCAAATGTAACAAAGTTTGTTGACATCTACCAAGGGACTACAGAAGCAAGTTGAGAATGAAATAATGATGAAATAATCCTGACATTCCCCGAGAGGAACTATGAATTTGCAACTAATACTTTTGCATATTATCTTATCTGTACAGTGCCATGGCTATAGATACTATTATATTTCCCCAAAAGGTTACAAAAACCCAAAATTTCACCAATAAATTCATCAAATCATTATTTCTTCGCTATAAACTGCAACAAATGACAATGCACCTTTGGCATAACAAACCGGTGTCTAGAGGCGTTGTAGCACGTCTTTGGAAATTACATAAGTTAAATATTTTCCAAATAAATTTTAGTTAATGCAAAATGTTTTATTAGATATTTAATTAATGTTTCAATAATGAAGCCGACTAACCGAGTCGTTGAAGAAACTTTCACGTATCACGTAGAGTGAACTCCTGAAAAACATTTCAGTAAAACATTTATCCGCATATACATAGCTTAACCGAAAGTTCGTGTAAGTTCCCCTCATCGGTTTAAAAGGACTCATTTGCAATTGTTAAAACTGTTTTCCTTGTCCCGGTCAATTTTAGAAACCTTATGTTTAACTTTGCCCTGAAAGATGATAAGAAAAGCAGAAACATTCACTTGGATGATTAAATCAAGATTGGCCATATGTTTCTTTGAAATGATTTCAAAATGTCATTGAGAATTAGAGAGACCTTTGTGAAAGTCATGCTCTCTCCATGGTCTGTGTTGAAAGATACCTTCTAATGCGTAAACTAAATTCTTCTTGTTGATAATTCAGGTAATACTTTATACCCATGTTGAAAATAGGAGCGTGATCAAAAGTCAACGTGGTTAATATCCTTTAAATAATTTTGTAGAGAAAAGTAGAATTGGTGCTTTCGAAAATTAGACGCCAATTTGTTATTTTGATGACGGTTAACTGTTGGGTACGATAAACGATTGTGTATAGGTACAATGGATCTTCGATCATTACTGTATTGAGAAAAAAACATTATCCGTTTCTATTTCGCAATGCTGCGATGCCTCAAAGACATCCTTGGCATTACATGCTATTTGCACGAGGATACGAACAAACTTTCGGAATGCAGCTGTAAAGTATACTCACTCTAAACGGTCATTGCTGCCATCCAGCGGTCAGTGCTGCACAATTAATGCTTTGAATTTTCAAATGATCAAATTTCATTACTCTCTTGCAAGTTGGCCGTTTAACGTCCCTATCGTGGTATCTGTGTAAAATATTTCTTGTTTTATGAAATAAATTTGCTCTGTAAACAATTCAGTGAATTCACTCTCGACTAACTTCCTAGTTGACCATGTAAAACTCTGTGAACTCTTAGCTGAATTCCCTGTTGACCATGTAAACCGATATAATTTTTTGTACCCAAAGAATTTTCATCACGGAAAAATTTACTTTATTCTGACGGCCCACTGAAACGACATTAATGAGTGGTCCTAAACTATGGCAGTGAAGAGAGAGTGCGCTTAAGGACTTTTTGCGACTAAAACATCATACATGTATGCTTGTAACCTCATTGTACAGTCTGATGCGTTCATAAGCAATCCTACTCTCATTATAATTTCACATCCTGCTAAATTTGCGTATTTGAATCCGCTCAGCTCCTTCCAAATACCCTGATCACTTTCAAGCCAAAAGCCTTGTATCGGTAGCTTTTTAACCAGCCAATGAGATGAATCGCACAGTCCGGATAAAAAAAAATACGTTGATATCAAGATAGTAGCTTCAAGCTCCTTGCATAATGACATTTCATTGTCTGAAAATATAACAGGTAAACTTATCCACAATAACAAGCCGATCCAGCCATACGAAGCATCTGGCCCGAAAGAGATCAGGGTATTTGGGAGGAGCTATAGCTACATGGATACGGATTTAAATACGCTGATTTAGCAGGATGATAATTTCACCGAATTAACGTTTCTGTATATAATTCTGTTTCAATTTCGAATATTTGAAGTCGTCACACATTACGTGTAAAGAAAATGTAGTGCGTGACATGTTAATCATGTTGTAACTATATCAAGAACTTACTTCAGTTTAATGTGATGTAAGAACTCGTCATCACTTCAATTTAATTACAGCAGGATATTTTGTTTTGTTTAGATGGTTCAACAAAGGATATCTGTAATTTAAAAGCACCGAAAGGCAACTACCATGCTTTATTTGAAACAATTGAAACCAATTTTGTTATAATTTACAGCCAATGATCCAGATAATCAATTTTATAGGGTGTGTGTAATAGATTTGTTGACAGTTGAATAAGTATGCTCTAGCGTCAACATTCAAGGCAGATGCGTCAACATTTATTAATTGCATAAGTTTGAGTAATTTTCCCAGTACCATGCATGCTTCTCTCTTCATATTAAGATAGATCAGAAGATATTGAATTAGATAAAATAATATAAAGAAACAACAACAAAAACATCCTGAAACCCTCTCAGTTATTTTATGCATTTATAACTTCATATTGTATATTTTCTAACATCGTTATATCAAATGTTGTTGGGCATGCAAACCGCACCTAACAACTTGGATATAACTTTCAAAGAATAACTTATAGTTAGTGAGAGCAATTGCCCAAACGTTTTACCTTTCACATGAAACCCACCTTTATCTGTTATTTATTATTAAATATATGTCTTTAACCTCATTCTCAAAGACATGCTGCAATTCAAGTTAAATAAGAATTTTAATTTTAGCTTGACTAAACAGCTAAGCTTATGAAAGGAAGTTGAGGCATCAAAGTGAACATACAAAGCTGGAACATATGTAACGGGAAACACATCGAAATCAAAGACATCCTCACTTTGTTATTTCCCCCTGTCTAACAACAGTGCTGCAGCTGTCGAAACGGCTGGTCGTGTGAATACATCGAGGGCAAATGACGTAACCTGTTCCATTTTAGTCAATCTAAGACGATAAAACGGCACAATATACTTTATATTTTGAAAGAAATTCCTAGAGGTTCAAATAATGAAATATTTCATTCCAAATCATTCTTAAAAATTGTTTACTGGGGATAAGTTCTTATTGTCAAGATTCGATACATCAATGTGGATATAAGAGGTCCTTATGAAAGAATCAGCGGCTGTATCAGTCATGCATGATACACAAACAAACAGTTAAAATTACATTCTTAGATACATTTCTAAATCCTTAAACACAAATTACATTGCAAGTTAAGTCACTCCATTCCAATTTAGTTTGCTGCAATAGATGTTTGGTACAGATGAATAGCTGGATAACCTTTCCCTGATGTGTCTGTTCATTCTGGATAAAATATTTTCAAATGTCATCTAGAAAGGTCAGTTAAGATTTTCAGTTAATATGCAAACGGTACGTGTTTTTATAAAACATCAAACTGATCCACTGCATCATCTAAACTTATAAGTATATTTGCTAATCCTAACGAAAATTTAGTTAGATATGAAGTAAAATGAAAAACGTTAGCGATAGTCATCCTGCATTTAATGTACCGACACCGAGACCACCATTACCCAATCTTTAACGTCATTGATGCAGAACCTCCGCTGGTAACCTCTCATTTTGAATGTGCACGTGTGCACTAATTATGCACGTGTTTGCATGACGTGACCAAACAAGTAGGCAAATATCCTCGAACTTCACACATATTAACTCTTCTGTGACTTTTGGTATCCTGTAAATCCTTCTTATTGTAAATCATCAAAATGTATCATAACATTAACTTCACAGCTGGTGAAAAGTTCACGATCTTTCTCCGACTGTTTTGTACAAATGTCACCACATTGCAAAGTTCAGGCCTACCAAGGTAACGGATCAAATAACCTCCAAATGGAACAAATAACCGCATGAATGGATTAGATTACCTCCAAAACGGTACAAATAACCTCGTCAGCGGTATTAATAACCTCAAAACGGAACGAATAACCTCAAAACGGATTCAATAACCTCGATTTGCGCAGCGCATCCCTACGATCTACCCAGCTTGACTGAAGGAGCCCAGTCTTTTGTTTTATGTTTAGACTACACCAGCGGCTGTCAACAAAGTTACGCTAGCAGTGAAATTTTCCCCCATAAATAAAAAAATCATTATAATGTCGTAATTTCATCTTAACCGCGGTGTTCTATTCGCTGTCTTTGACCCGATGAGGTCATAATTTGCATAATGTACACCAAGCGATCGCGAAACAGGATTCGGTCACGAATAAAATCCCTGTGAGTAGATTTTGTCAAATGTTGATGTTATTTTCATATAGCCCTACAATCAAACTAGAAGACATTTACCACCAGATAATCTAAAAATTCAATCGTAACTATGTTCGCATGCATGAACCGTGTTGGATATGACGTGACACTGTAATCGATCGATAGTTTTAGTTGAGTTTGTATTGCGGCGAATTTGAGTTTTGCTACACACGCACTAAAATCGTAGATCACAAATTTATTTATAGTGTAAATATAATTTTATTGTACGATTATAGATCTAATTGTAGAGGTCTTGTTGTTCACTATTTTTAGTTTGGAATGTTGTCCTTCATAGAAATTTATCCGTTTTCAAACAAAATCGCAAGTGTTAATTCTCAATAATGATAGCAAATGGAAGGGACATGTAAAGGGGACTATCTCAAATAATTTTTTAATAATATGTAAATATCACGACTTTTTTTACATCCATGAAAATATGGAAATTTCAAACATCAAATAAGATTCTATTTGTGCTTAATTACTGCGAAAATAACAAACAAAATATGGGTCTAATGATGACCGGCGCAGACATCAAGTGAGTTGTTGACACTTTCCCCGATGCGTTCCGTAGCTGATGTCACAAGTGTGTAGATTGTATATTTCACGACTATTCGAGATTAAAAGTAAATAAATCCTTCAACTCTCAGCTTCAAAAATGTATTCTCTCCTTAGTTTTAAATGGAATTTGTACAATATGAAAATAATTTCTCAATATCTTGATTTGAAGATCTCTGTGTGGTGTAGACTGATACAGACTTTTTGATCCGGTTTGTTTGGCCAGGGATCGTATAGACATATGATTCCTGGTTTGGCGATTACAATGAGAGATCGACGTTCAAATATTAAGATGATATAGATGTAATCGATGTTATAAACTATTATTGCATTTGGAACATATAAAGCTGAATAGATTTCCT
Source organism: Phorcus lineatus (assembly GCA_921293015.1). Taxonomy (NCBI): domain Eukaryota; kingdom Metazoa; phylum Mollusca; class Gastropoda; order Trochida; family Trochidae; genus Phorcus; species Phorcus lineatus. Next base: position 3,832,524 of record OV121081.1, on the reverse strand, counting down.
ACACTTCCGGGTTAAGTTTATAACGATTGATACGTTGTTTGAAATATTATCAGCACGAATTATCCTTGATTTTCTCTCTCATTTTCAATGCATAACCAGTCCTTGCTTGCTGGACCGAACTCCCAGTCATGCACCTTAATTATTTTCTGGTACAAAATTTTATTCTGAACAAAATGATGTAAAAAATATTTTTTTTAGAATTAGTGACAAACAGCCTCCTCCGATTTGGAATATTTAGTACAGATTTTTAACTTGTGAATTTTTGTATTTCATTCATCGACACTAGCTTTTGAATAATATCAGAGAAAAAAAGAAGAAAAAATGACAATATCTCGAAATAAAAATAATTCATTCAGAGAAATTGGTATTTTTGAAATATTAATCTTTTGATAATATTCAAGTTTGGTTATTTCGGAACAATGTCAACATTGTACTTAACTATATTCTATCTTTATGATGAAACAAGATTTTAAAAAAAATTCTAAACCTTTTGATATCCTCTTTATATTTTGCGTAAACATTATTTTTTGGAGTTAGTTCATATATCTGTAGTAAAAAGTTACATTCAACACATATAGAAACCTTTAATACATTTTCCATGTCACATGTCTCATCATTGACTATCCAGCTGTTCATAAACAAAAGTAGGCCTACAAGCCAAACGGGGAATACTTTATAAAGAATTTTTTTTTTAAATTTAGGCAGACTTCAAACCAGCGAACTACGAAGAAAATGTAATTTGATATTTCAATTTTTTAAAACTTTTTAGGTACTTCTTCTGGTTCATTCATTTATTACACCATTTGCAAATATAGATAGGCCTATTGTTGATTCTCGTAACCACAATACATATTTTCAAATTTTAGTAGGCCTAAAATTATTGTGTCGGTGACCAAATCATCATTAGATTACCGTAACTTTTGGATTCAAGTAGGCCTAAATACCTTTTAATTGTTTTGTTTTTTTATCAGGCAAAATGAGAGCCGCTGGCGTAAACATAAACAAAAGACTGGGCTCCTTCAGTCAAACTGGGTAGATCGTAGGGATGCGCTGCGCGAATCCGTTTTGAGGTTATTCGTTCCGTTTTGAGGTTATTAATACCGCTGACGAGGTTATTTGTACCGTTTTGGAGGTAATCTAATCCATTCATGCGGTTATTTGTTCCATTTGGAGGTTATTTGATCCGTTACCTTGGTAGGCCTGAAGTTTAAAGCACAAACAGATATACTTATCTCCAGGGAAGTAATTTCAAAGACAATCTGTGCTGATAGGTAGTCTGACGTGATCTTCTTTATTGTTGTTTCTCTTACTGGTGTCAACTTATCTTGCTGTTTTTCTTTCTTTGAAATTGTATGTTGTTGTGAGATGTTTGTTTACATACTTGTGATTGATGGAGAAGGGGGTTTTCAAAAATGTGATTCTTGAGACAACTGACGTGAAGAAACAGATTTCCTTACCAAAAAAGTTATTTGCAACTACAAACAAGAGCAGTGCTGTTGGCGTCTGATATTTTCTTATGTAACATACGAATATGTTCGGAAAACCTTGTATTACTTGTGGTTTAGAAAGAAAATGTCTCCTAAGATTAGCACTCACTTACTGTGTGCATTACAAGATGATAAACTGTCAATTTACGAGTTTCAACTAATCTGTTGATGAAACTTATATCAAAATGAAAATGTAACATGGATAGCGGCGAAGAACACTGTGCTCACCAATTTGATGATGCCGAAACTTGCAGCTATCCTATTTTCTGAGATTTAAGATTCGCCATAATGGCAAGTGACAGTTGGCAGAAACAATCGCTGTATCTTATGGCAAAGGATGTGTCCGCTATCTATTTAATGTCTATTAAATAATGTCATCAATAGCGTGAGGTTAATCAAGAGAGTTTGACAAAATACAAAGGTATATCGCTTACCTTAAGCTATTTCTAAAACATTGAAATTCCATTTTTAACATTTTGATAAGTATAACTATTAAACAAATGTTTATTCATCTCATATCTTAGGATAATGTCACTTTTTAGAGCTGAGTGACAGATTGAAGGTATATTGAATAAAGATAATCGCAAGAATCAAATGTGGAAAATGCACACTGTCAGCAATGAACCGAAACTTTATTGTGTGAAACTCAACATGATATCCTCTTTTGATATTTGTCATTTCAACTGATTTAATTCACATTTTACTAGACAAACTATTTTTAAAATAAACTTTTCTTTATTGATATAAATCAATAGAATTTAACTGCTGATCAGTTTTCTTGTTATTATATTTCCAATATTGGAGATGAAATTCATGAAACAAATACTTGAGCAAGTAGTCCTTTCTTTTCAACAATAATTTTAGTTTTCAGCTTATATTAAAGTTTCAGCTTTTGTAGTCATTGTTGATGAACTTTTTAAAAGTATACCTGTGTCGAGTTTTTTCTCCCATTTGGAAGCATCGTAACAAAAACGTTAAGATTGTGCTACTTGAATCTTAGAAAATCTTTTGAAGTGTCACTGTGAGTAAAAGTCGTACTGGAAGCCATTATCAACTACTCTTAAACCCGATACACAATCAAACACATAGAGAGTGAGGGAGTGCATTATCAGACACATTCGGGGGTAATTAACGGCCTTAACATTCTGAGATCTGGTCTCCATTTCTCCATTTTGAGATGGAGTCACCTGTCTCTTGTGTAAGTTGAAACAAATGAAAATATTCACATCCTTCCACTTCGTCTGGTTTTGAACTTGATTGCACTGACAGATTGGGATGATTACTTATATAGTCACCTGTCTCTTGTAAGAAGTTTTTCTTAAAAAATGCAAATTGTTTACCCTTCACTGTTGTTTCAACAACCTTATGACACATTTGAATTAAACGACAAATTGTGAATGGTTCGCTAGAATATAAAGAAATTGAAATACTAATGAATTTAATAAATTTTCAAAAGTCAAGGGATCATTTACGAATTTCTGTCGAATGATTTATGGTATAAAACATACATTTTCGTAAAGAAGATGGAATTAAAGGTTGCTTTAAGAGAGGTAAGATCATTACAAACTTACACAACGATTTGATCGTGTCCTATGATCCTAAGCCTAAGGAAACAATAAGCAAAATAATTACTAAACAAAATGCATTCATGTAACATACATGTATGTTCATATTGTCTTGATATTCAAAGTGGAAAATCCTTGCACAGGACCTTGTAATAAAAGTTTGTTTTCCGGAACACCAAATTAAAGTAGGGAAGGTTTCAATGAAGGTTTGACAATGAAACATGTACTGAGGGAGTAACAGTAACAGAATGGGACATGTACATCAGCTCTGTTTATTGTTGAGGACTCGAACCCCGATGGTGTCACCTTCTGTTGCACTGAATGATTGCAATTGGTATAGCTGCCCTATGACATTTTCATAACCTTTAACCATTTTTAACGAGTCTGTTCATTCTGTACTTGAATTATTGTGAGAAAGGATATGATTATTGGTTATTAAGGTATAACATGCGAATTTAATTTTATCTAAACTTTTGATAACTTGTCAAACGTTTGTTGTACTTTTATCAAACTAAGTCTAGCTGACAAGAGGCATTTGGAAGGTTGTAAACATTCTTAAAACTCATCAGTTTGTCCTCTAATGACATTTTAATGGTTTAATTGATAGCCTTTATGTTATAATCAGTGAAACAAGAATAAGCAGTTGTCAAAGCATTCAGTTATTTGCGTTGAGAATGTGGCACGTCTGTGGTTCTCTGAAGTGAATGTATTTTACTGACAAACGGAAAACCTATTTTGGGTATTAAATGAATAATGAAAAACTAAAGTTATTCACTAACTCTCACTTTAATTCACCGGCAATGACTCGTGTAAAAATCATTATGGTATTTACAAATCATAATTTGGCATTGACATTAAAAATTATGACCTGAATACAGGCACTCTCACTTTTACATATAAATATTATACAAATGGCAATCCTATTTTGGGTACAAAAATTAAAATTATTCTGAAATTATGTTAATACAGTTAAGTCAATTTGAAACATAAACTATTTGAATACTGATGAAACAATCTATATCTTTTCAACCAATCTTTTCCATTCTTGCACGCTAGGACATTGAAATATAACACTTTTGAATTCTTGAAATTACGATCCAATCTAAAATCATGCATGGCAGAAATAAACAGCATTTTTGCAGTAAACAAATAAACTGCAATGTAATCATTTTGCCTTCTTTACTATCAATACCAGCAAAACCTGTATCTGTCACTACAAGAATTCCACACAAAAATCGCGTGTTCCCTGGGTTGATATATGTTATCTCAGCTTCAAGTAGGCCGTGACTTGGGTTTCTTGCAATCTGAGTGAAAACCCATGTTGATGAAACGAATTATATAGAAGAACATTGTACACCAACGGGTTTTTCTTCTGTTGACATTAAATTTTGTCGAGGAATCGGAGGACCAGTCTGGGAAGAATGTACTGTAAGGAGACTTAAAATGTCCCCATATTACCCTTATATCCTTATATTGTCATGTTAATTCAGTGTTACGGCGATTATATCTACCTAAGAAAATATTTTACAGCTAAAACAAACATAAGGTCTACATTATGAAATTTGTTTGTTATTTTTCATCAGTAGCTGTCATAAATATAAAACTCATAATGATATATGTTGATATGACAATTATTATCACATAATTTATTAGTTATTGTCTATGTGATAAGAACTGGTAAATATTTTCAATAATATCATCTACATAACGCTAGATAAAGCAGACCAAATCTTTAAGCCACCAAAAACTCAAACGTTATCATCTGGATTTTAAATTGCTAATAAGGTTAAAAGCATACCTCAAACAGAAGTTGCTTAACCCCAAAAATTGTTTGATATAAGGAAAACTGAACTGTTTTAATTAGAAAGATATGGTCTGCAATACCATTATATATTTTTTTGTAAAATTTGATCTTTTAAGAACAGTTGCCTCGTTATGTTCCCTTGGACGTGCACGTGGGATGCATGTTTGCACGTTGGTTGTGTGTTTGCACGTGGAGACACATTTTCATCTGTCTTTTCTGTCTGTCATTTTCAAACTTCCGCAACGTTCCCAGGACCGCACACATTTCTCTCTTCATAAACAGTTAAATCGCATAATATTGTGGGAACGTTTTGGTCCAATTTAATGAAAGGCAATTTCACTAGATTTTAGTTTCCTTTAAGGTTTCTCGTATGTCAATTGATAAAATGCCACTTTACACTTTATTCAAAGAGAATAGGACATTGATATAAATATGATATATCGTATTATTACCTGTACATTGGAAAAACGTTGGTATTTATTCCCTTTGAGAGGTATAAAATGACAGTCTCACGGTGTGTGTTTTTTCATAGAAGAAAACTTGTAGGTACAGGGAAGCAATAAAGTCATATTTCTAGGATATCTAACGAGCTTCCCCTTTCTAATCAAGTGTCATGTCATGTCCCGAGTGAAATAACTTTGTTAAGGCGAGGGTCAAATCAAAATGAGTTCACGAAGCACATAAACTTCATATGACAGGATGACGAGTTAAATATCCTATTTATTACCAACTTGTTTTTCCAAACGTTTCATTGTGTTAATAAACAAGTTTGTATCGTACCTATACAGGAACGGGACAGCGGATGAATATCAAACCACGTCACAGTCTCAATATATTTAAATTTACGATCTTAGATATTCACACCTTTAAATTCAATTCAATTCCTACGTTTATTTACGAAGTAGGAAGAAAGATGCACCAGGATATAAAATAAAGCGTATTCAGTCATCTTCCTTTGAATAACGTCATGACATGGCGACTGCCATTGTTTCTCTTCGTCAAAATATGTAAACCATTCTGTACCCGATAGATAACAATTCATGTTGATCAATAAACAGACTTTTTAGATGTCAATTTTGGCGACACAGAAAGCAGTCACAAGCTTAGATGATATGATGTATTCAAAACCTTGCAGATATACGTTAGAATTCCTTCTCTTGCAATATCTTATCATTCAGTCAAATGATTCATCACGGTAAGTAAGATTAAGGCAATAAACTGAAAGTTTGAAGAATGAATGGGTTGTCGTTAGAAATGTGTGAATGAAAACGTTTGTATTATGAATGAATAAAGAAGTCCAGGCAATTTCAAACTTCATGTGTCGTAATAAATTGTTATGAAACTCCTATACAAAATACCACGTCGGCAATTATTCGCTATTATTCGAATTAGCTATTCATTGCTATGAAGAGGATAATGATGTTAACAGGCAAATTCTGTTAATTACTACAATTCTACCTCAATATCACTTATTACAAAGAGCATGTTGAGTTTTCATGTCCACACAGCATAGGGAGGGTATTGACTTTAGCACACGTTTTTAACTACACTCAAGTTGTTTCAAGCGCATCGTTATCAATAATTATGTTCAGGCATCAAAACTTAAAACTTTTGAAAGAGAAACATTAACATCAAAGACATTCTCACGTTGTTATTTCAAATGTTCCACAACAGTACATCAGCTGTTGAAAGGGTTGGCCATACGAACTGATGAGCGGCAAATGGCATAACCTGTTATATGCAAATTAATCCTTATTTGATGAAAGATGGAATTAACTAAAAGTTTAACTTTATTCACCTCAAAATTAGCAATCAAATCCTTACAATCTTGACATAGTTATTAGATTCAGTAATAGCGTTATGATTTCTGGGGGGTTTATTTCTTACAAAAGGCTCGGCCTTATTTCTTTAATATCAATTGAATAATTGTTATTGGAAACAAATAATTAACTATCAGTTAATATATGAGGGTTGCAGTATCACTGCGAAGAGAACAAATATAGGATGATACAATGAAAATACAAGTATTCCATATTTAAACAAAAGCGATGGAAAGCCATATGATAAATAATAATTATATGTAAACTTGTTACGATGTTTTCGGTATATAACCGTTTCAATTTTGCAGTGTCATTATTCCTTTCGATATTAAAAATTCTTTTTAAGTTCATATGCATGTATTATTTGTTTATTTTATAATAATTCATTTTATCGTGAAAACCTTAACGAAGCAAGATGTCATCTTTTACATGTATAATTCACTCAGGATATTAGTAATTGTTTTAAAGTTAACATAACCACAAACATATCTCACTATTTTCCTTGGAATATATGAATGTCTGATTACAATATTGTATAGTGCAGTATTGTATTGTTCAGATTTGTAATGAAAGCCGTTTTTGAATGCCACTTTTGATGGGCCGCTTAGATCTATCTGGTCAAACAATGTGGCAGTTAGTGAGTAAGTCAATTAGTATCATGGAGGGAAATTCAGCTTTTGAAAGCCTACCTCGTGAAAACACAAACTATCTATTACAACAACAAGTACATTATCATATGTACCTTTTATTTTCTCTTATAAACATAGTGCTCACCATTACTTGCTTACTTACTGATTCGTCTGACTTATGGGACGTCTGACTTTTGGGGCGTCTGACTTATGGGGCGTCTGACTTATGGGGGTAAATCATCTGGCCACACAAACCAGTGAATGTGCATGCCTGACACAGAAGAAAACAATAATTAAAGATTTTCAGAGATTGTTTTCCACTTAAGTAGATAAATCATTTGGTCAACGATTTAAAACTGTTAAGTGTTTGGTGTAAAAGAGGAAATCCACATCGACTATTTCTTCATCACATTTACCGCGCAAAGGTGAGGGGAGTTGTAAGGCTGAGCCAACCTTCACAACAGTAGAATTGTATATTGAATATTTCATCGTTTTTGTCGATTATCAGTTCAATCTCAAATCGCGATTATCGCCCGAGGCTGAATGCTGAGATAGAAATGATATATGGTAAAAGAAATTGATAAAGTCGCTATGTAGCCTGTTGTGGTAAAGAGAATCCACTCTTCCTTCTGTTGCTTGCTATGCTGGGTGAGCTCTACGATGACATTTTCATAACCTTTCTTAACGTGTCGGTTCATACTGGATGAGCAGTTTGAAATGTCAGAAGGAAAAGGCAATGTCTTTTTTTCATTTATTTATAAACGACACGTGCCTTGTCAAAAACTCAAGTAATGTCCATCTTTTCATCTTGTAAATTACTTCTAATTAAACACGGTAAAATATTAATTACAGTTAACTATGAAAACATGAATAGTTGATGAAAATAAATCATTGGGATAGACATTAAATTACTTTTTATAAATTTACCATATCTCTTAATCGTACCTAACATTTACTACAATATGAATCGTTTAGTCTTACATACATCAAAAGACTGCATATCATGTACAATCAAAACATTTGTTTATCATAAAAAGCAAACAATATTCACCAGCAAATATATTTGAATCAATTTGGGAAGAACTCTCAATTTATATGTGCACGTGTACCGTAATTGTGCACGTGTTTGCATAACGTCATTAAACGAATTGGCCAGTTTTTTCCTCGACTTTCGATCCAGTTAATTCTTCTGCGTCTTTTTGTATGCTGTAAATCATCTGATATGTCTACCAACGTACGAGAACATTCGTATCAGCTTGTGCAACGTTTGCGATTTTTCTCCTAATTTTTCTGTAAATATGTCATCACACTGCACAAGTTAATGCACAAACAGATAGCTTGTCCTGACAAAAAGATCTTTGATGGAAACTCCGTGCTGAAAGGTCCTTGACTTTATCATCTTTCAAGTTGTTTTTGTTACTGAGGACACATTATCAGCCTGTTTTACTTTCCTTTGAGAATGTTTACTTTTGTGAGATGCTGCTTGTAAATGTTTGTTACTTATAGCTAGGCAGACACATAGAAACAGATTTTTGTAAGAATTACCATAGATGAACAGATTTCGTTACAGACGTTGCAAACTTTCGACTACAATCCATAATAGCACAACATGCTTTGAACCGAAAGTTTTATGTAGTGTTTGTTTGATTGTTCTCCATACTGAGCTTACAGAGAAGACAGGTGAATAAAAGATTAACATTACTTGATCTTTGCTCACAGAAACACCAATATCAACGACATCCAATCCCAAAGAATTATTCAATATCAATGAAAAGAAATAAGAAAAGAAACGTTTCAAAAAAGAAACCTGTGAGGTTTTTTTGATAATTTAAAAATATTGGCTGACGTTGCCTATCGTCTATAGTTAAATAAATGTAAAATTATAATTTGAAACGTGGTATTTTTTTCTAGCGTATTTAATATCAAAATATTGGTGGAATCATTAATTAAACTCATCCGCACAAGAAACTCACTTAAAAATCTAAATGACTCATGGACATGGAAATATTTGTAAGGTTGGTGTCTATCCGCAACTTCTCTTTTACTTGCAGACATTCCTCATGATTCTGTGCTTAAACGTTTGTTTAATGTTCCCTGTAGTAGCCTCATTGATTATAATGATTAGAAAATAAATCTCTATGACACGTGACTTCGCACCAGAAGCAAAGTTATGTGATTTCACTATTGCAATTTCCTCCGCAAGTTAATCACAACTTATGAAACCCATGTTTAGGTTTGTAGACACTCGAAAACTACTTATCTCCATTTCAATAACTTTCATAAGTTCAGTTTAAAAGAGATAACTTTATTTACATGAAATAAACATAAAAGACATAAAAAAACCATTAAAGAATATAACAACCAGATGAAACTATGAGCTATATAATAATGGTCTAGCGGACAATCCGATGAATTCTTCTCCTTATTTTCATGCAATGTACTATTTTTTAAAATGTAAGACATTAATTATTTTGTAACGTTGGTGCAACAAAATAGCACTGATAAATTTTGACTAATTGTTAATAATGATTGTTCAGCCTCTTGAAAAGGACGATATTTAGAGTCTTTAAAAGAACTTCCAAAAATACATAACCCTTTTGAGTTTTGAAAATTGGATTATAACACTGCTGGAAAATTCATTGTTTTTCTCTCTTTAGTAAATTATCACTTACATATCCTTATACAAATAAGAGGCATTAATATCTTCAAGAGTGCATTTCAAGCATACAATGCTAAGAGGGGCTGATGATATTGAAAGGAAGTCATGTATCTTTAATCATTATTTTTTACAGATATGGATATTTCCCCTGTTTTCACTGTTTCATGTCTCATTACCCAGGGTGGGGTAGTTTGGTACAAAATTTTTTGCTCTTTTATTTCTCATTTATACATACAGTTTGTTGTTATATTTCATTGTCTCTTATTTTCATATTTTGACACTCAAGGTTGCTTTAAATCTACGAGGTTTCATATTATTGTCTTCATAGATTACGAACACACTGGAAAATAGCGTTTTGTCCCAATGTGCCCTGGTTTCCCCTACATAGGGGAGAATCTCACTTAGACAACTTGTACCAAAACATTTCTTTTGAATACATCTGTTTTAATCACTTATTACCACATCAAATTTCATGTCCATTTTCATTTAAAGTAAGAGTATCAAGAATGAGGAAAGGACGACACCTGTTCCTAAGTTGAGAACTGTGGGGGAAATGAATAAAAATTGCAGCTCCAGACTTTTCTAATACTACTTTTTTTTCAAATATACAAAAAAGTACAAATACATCTCAAAATCTCCTGATTTTGAGGAAATATTTGATAGTCAACCCTAAGGTCAAATTTTATTTGTCAACATACATTTAATCCGACAACAAAGATTATTCAAAAATAAAATTAACATGTATTATTTAGAGATGAAATTAACATCATTATTCTGAGACTTTCATACACCAAGAATGGTAAAGTTCCAAATTTCAAACATTTGAAATTGAGCATTCAACCTGATACACAGATTGAGATAGTTTATCGATCTTATTTTACATTAAGCGACTTATCTTACCCATAAGAGTGAATGAGATAACCCAATGATGATGCACAGCAATGAGCCTCATTATTATCATGTGAAATATCATCATGACACCATGACAGCACGACCTTTATTATCTGATTTTCAAATTTCTCATTCGTTTATTTATCATGTATTTAGATTTTCTCACTTGGTGTGAATTTGTACGTTGTAAGTATCTGTTACCCTGTATTTACAAAAATCACTGTAGATGTGTATCACTTAGGATAGTTTGTCTCACCTCTTTGATTTGTACTGACATGTGAAAGAAAATAATTTTAATAAAGCCTACAATCATATCTTGATGCTACAGTGCCACATTGATGGCCGCATTCATATTCAAGTCATGTTTGACAGCCAACCAACTAATATTAAACTTCAACAACATCCAATCTTTAATCACCATCTATTTGTTGCTTTCCTTCGAGGCCAAAACCTAACTATATATACAGATGTTTGTTTTACAACTCACATGTTCCACGTTGTCGTTCCGGGTAAAATTTATTAACCTTCTGCATACAAATGCAAGTATACATGCGTTTTATTGAGCTTTAGATGCACAGCATTTCCTGTCTGCAGTTATTTGCAATAAAACATTCAGGAACATAAGTCCCAACTTCATGGTGAGGGATTATATTTGTCATGTAGCCTTCCCGGTTGAAGTGTGATAAACATGCTTTGAATAAGTTTATTATTCAACGAATATGCACAAGGAAGTTGAAAAGAAAACTGCAGTTTGCCTAAGTTGCAGGCAACTAAAGATTTCTCGAATGTAAACAAGTATTTTTACGACAGGAAAACGTTTATCATGTGTTTCAAGTGTCACTCTAGTAAAAAAAAAAAGGCTTTTGAACAGCCGCTAGTTTAAAGCATTATTCAAAAAGGTCACACTGACCCTACTTTCAGGAAACTCAAAGTTCTCTTAAATGATTTAGCGTTAAATAACATACATTGCATAATGAAATCAATACGCCTTTGATTAAGTTTGAGGAAATGTCCTTATTTACCTGAAATTTGTCGACTGATTTTTAGCACTGATAATCACACAGATAATTGTTATGTGAAGATAAAGTTTTGACTGTTTCCTAATTAATACAGTATCAATGATGACACTAATGGTCTCATTTTGTGTGTTTTTATTGCAAATGTGTTAGAAAGCTTCAGAAAACTATCCACTTATTGATGTCCGTGAAATGGTGTCCAGCCAGCTATATATTACTGTCTTCATAGGCGAAGATCTCATGGTTTGTATTAAGCTTGATGTTCATGATTGTTTACAGCAAAGAGTAATTGAAACTTATTTATGATGTACATAAAACTGCATATCTGCATCTATGATAGTTTAATAATCTTATGTGGATGTTGATACTGACAACTAAAACATGAGTAGTTGGATTTTCAATTATGTTTCTATTTTTGATATGTAAACGGAGTGACCTATCTTTCAACAAAGATCGTATCTGATTGACTTAAAAAAATCTGAAAAATGTAAAATACTTTTGGATAAATAAGTCATTTATCTGTAACGGCGAAGGTTTGTTGTAAATATTGCAAAAGCCACCTTCTTGAGAAGGACATTATAATTTACGTCAAATATTGACTAACAAAATAAAGAATAATCTTATTCTATATTCATTGAAACTAGTCTTGAGTACTCAACAAAACGACAGATTAATGGTCAAGTTATATATATATATATATATATGAACAGATGAATTGGTTCAAACGCAAGGTCACATGTAGATTGAATATAACATACTTCACATAGTCGTTTGCAGAATCATTTTAATCCGATACTAGTATTTCGTCAATAGTATTGACTCATCAGGGATGAAACGATATGATCGTTAACATCGCGTTACAAGCGTTTTTATAACAAAATATACGTACAATGTACAATGCTATATTGTAAATTATGCTAATCAGGTGACATACCCTTAAATCGCTGACATATATCTCTAACTATTCAAAACAAAAGAGATTATGTCACATTAACATATTGCTCAAGGGGTAAACTCATGAGAGAGTGATTGTGTCAATCAGAAGACCAACAAGGAAGTACCATGATGTCACCTGATTAGCATAATTTACAATATAGCATTGTACATTGTACGTATATTTTGTTATAAAAACGCTTGTAACGCGATGTTAACGATCATATCGTTTCATCCCTGATGAGTCAATACTATTGACGAAATACTAGTATCGGATTAAAATGATTCTGCAAACGACTATATATATATAACTGTCTTAGAATACTAGAACTAACACAAAATAACTGGTACGAATGGGAGGATGATGAAAATTCATGCCTTTACCATGGCGCCATGATGTTGATGTTAACTTTCACGTTAAATTATTTCTCTCTACGTTAAATGTTTATCAAACTTCATTCCTGGACTTCTTTACAAGGCACATCACTGAAGATAAACTGATGTTAACTCACATGTTTAAAACCCTTTGCATAAAAGTGGTGAGATTACAAAAATTGAGGCCATTGAAACCACGAAATCAACATTAAGCATTCCGTACATTCATGTTTCGGCTTTTACAGAGGCGGTGTTTAGAAATGCTCTGAAATATTTGTCGAACGATTTTGAAATGATAATTTAAAGCTAAATAACACAAAACGTTCAAAATCTTTGTAACGCAGTGGAAGCTTGTGTTTTTAAACGGTATAAATAAACAACACACCGCTTTGGTCTTCAAATTCAGATATTTTATTACAAAGTTGTAACCAAATAAAATATTCCAACTATGTACAACTTTATTTACGAGACAACGTTTTTAAGACACAAATATCATAAATGTGCTTCTCAGCAGGGGCAGCTACAAAACATGTCAATATCAGTTGCGTTTTGGCGTTCGTTTTAAAACACTAAACCCTTCAATCCAATTCAAGTTTTTTTAGAAAAAAGATATGTCCTCAGAACGTTAACTCAGCCTCTCTGAAGATCCACTTGAGATGGCTGGGCCTTCATGCAATCACACGGTGTTTATCAAGCGAAACGGGAGACGATTGTAGCTCGAGTGTCACTCGCAGTGTTGACATTTGCCGAAGAATTGGAGGAACAGACTTCTGTTCTTGTTCGCGAATGATAAACTTTATAAAAACTGTGAACTGCAAGCTGTTTTGCATTAAGGAAACAGAACACTAAACGTTTGGGATCTGTAGATAATGCTTAGCTAACATTTTATGAAAACATGTACTACAAAGTTTGGCGATGCATTTATTGGACCTGTTGAAGTGACTAAAAGGCATTTGATTTATGTGTAGATGAAGGTGATGTTGACCTTTGTCTGTGAACACACGTTCATATTACAATCACACTTACACGCTTATCATGAGTGGGTGATGATGGAGTCTAGCACCCCCAAATCCTTATTATGAGTGAGTGAGTGATTTGGGGGTCTAGTATCTCCAATTCCTTATTATGAGTGAGTGAGTTGGGGGTCTAGTATCTCCAATTCCTTATTATGAGTGAGTGAGTTGGGGTCTAGTATCTCCAATTCCTTATTATGAGTGAGTGAGTTGGGGGTCTAGTATCTCCAATTCCTTATTATGAGTGAGTGAGTTGGGGGTCTAGTATCTCCATTTCCTTATTATGAGTGAGTGAGTTGGGGGTCTAGTATCTCCAATTCCTTATTATGAGTGAGTGAGTTGGGGGTCTAGTATCTCCAATTCCTTATTATGAGTGAGTGAGCTGGGGTCAAGCGCCTCCACCTCCAAATAATGGAACAGTGAGTAAGTTGGATTGTAGCACCTCCAGATCCTTTATGAGTGAGTGAGTGAGAGAGTTGGGCATTCACCTCTTTATAATTAGTGAGTAAGGGTTTCGAGGCTACGTTTCTACGAGGCTACGAGTCGTCACGGTACACTTACAGTTACAGCACATACATATGTAGCATCAAAGCCTTCCAATGTATACCAACCTGGTTCAAAGGGACCCGTTTATGCGCGCCGTTTCCATAGGTTAGGATTTAAGCTGCATACACGCAAGAAATTGGAGGTGTTAGGCCCCCAACTCACTCATTCACTCATAATAAGGTATTCGAGGTTCTAGACCCAAATCAATTACTCAGACGTCAGGACTGCCATGTGGTGCGACAACAGAATCACGCAGGAATCTGAAAGAGCACGTCAGACAGTGGGAACACAGGGTAGACAACCAGAGACAACCTCCATTGCTGTAGACCTTACCGTGGACCTATCCTAACGCCTCGTCATCGGAGTGAACGTCTGCAGTTTGCAAAACAACACCTAAACTGGCGACACCGGCAATGGAGAAGGTTTCTGTTCACAGATGAATGTAGGAGAGTAACTCGTGGGAATTTTCAAGCATCATGGTTTAGGGTGGAATCGGCCTGAACCAGAGAGTGGGTCCCGTGGTGTTACAGAATCTTGGTTCAGGGAGAGGAGGCCGCATAACAGCAGTGCATTATTTCAACCAAGCTCTCATACCACACGACATTCCCCATTTCGCACATCAACGGAACAACATTTTCAAGCATGACAACGCCCGCGTCCATTCAACCAGAGCTACATGGGACTTTCTACAGCAGAATGGTCTCAACGTTATGCACTGGTATGCCCTTACTCCGGATTTTAGTCCGATTGAACATCTTTGGGATTAAAATTCAGAGATGACTGAATTACGTCATGCAAAGACCAAACAGAGCCAATTTATTTCGCCAGACTTTTCCAAACCTATGGTTCCAAATGCCGATGGAACTCATCAATCGACTGGTACATTCAATGCACAAACACTGTGTTGCTGTTTATGACACTCATGGCGGACACATCAGATACTGATGTAAAACCTGTGTATAGACTTAACGTTTTTGATGATGTGTTGATATCGTGTTGAGTCGTTAACTGATCTGTCAACATACTGTGTACCAAACCTTTCAATGATTCAATCGATTTTCATACTGATTTAATTAAAGTGCCTAGCTTATATTTAAATCGAACAGACTTTTTTTGCTGCGTATATGAAATTGAGTCAGACAAAGGCTTCGAAAGAATAAAGAGTTTTCAAACTGATTCCATTTATATAAGAATCATGTGTTTGAAGGCAAGCTTTTAGAAAGGAATTAATCTGTTGCAAAATTGTTTCCTGCATAATATTTTAAAGAGTAAATGTAAGCAACATAACAGTATAGATAATGGAACCAAATAATGAACAATTGAATTCATTATTCATTATTATTTCAATAGCTTTCAAATATAACAAATTCTTAGCCAAGCGGGGACAAATACGGAAATAACTTCTTCGATTTGAAACTTATGAAACGGCTTCGCTGCTCATTAAGACATCCTTTTCCCACTTATTTCATCTGCATATATGTATATGGTATATGCAAACATTTAAAGGTTTGTAAAAACAATTATGTTAACATATTGAGAATTTTCACAAAGATGATCTTTCAAAACTTAATTCAACTTCGTTCAAGTCTGCATTTATTAGTAAATATTTTTATGAATTTGAGCGAACAAGTTCATTACCTCAATCTCAACAGAGACTGCCACCAAACTCCACTAATTTAAAATCACAATTAAAACTTTGAAATATCCTCTATACGTCTTGGGGGCTAATCTCCGCTGGTTCCTAGACTTAAATTAAGTTAACTAAACGTTTACTTTAATGAATCAATTAGGAAACAGATTTTGGAGCTTTGAATTTGTAAATACACTTGCTTGTTTTCAATTAAATCTAATTGGCTACATATACATATGGAAATTAAACAAGCAACACTCCTTTTTCCTATTTCAACAACTTTGATGTTCTATACATTGTAAGTTTCAAATATCTCAAATGTTTTTATAACAATCAGTGAAAAGGGAAGGTTTGAGAATGAAACTAAAAACACCATCATAGATACTCTGGCTTATTTCAGGATAGCGCAAAATGGATCAAATGACATTATAGCATACAAAATAGACCAAAATTACATTTCCTCCCTTGCAATAATATTTTTCATGCATGGATATTTCCTGTAAGTATGCATATTGTCTTTCAATTACATTTATGGGACTTACCTGTGCACGAACGACTGATGACAGACACCTCCTCATTTCTGAGATCTCAGTAAATTTCTTCTGAGGAATCATGTTCCATTTCTAATGCAAAGGACAGTCTAAACGTTAAGAGATGACCAGATTAGTCATCCATGAAGATTTGTCTTGTGACAATATCATGGTTATCGAGGTGTTCGATATCAGCCCTATCAGGATCTCCTCTTGGTACCAAAGTCAATTGAGTTTTTTTCGAATGGAGGTGAGGTCAATCTTTCAATCCATGGAAATGCACAACCATACCATTATTGATACCCCCTCTAAGGGAACTAATGGTATCATGGATATTGCAAGTCTTTGCCTCAACAGGCGTGTGCAACCGTCCACCATATGCGACTATATCTGACTAATCAGAAAGAGAATCCTACAAGGAACACGTTAATTAAATGGGGCATGTCGTGATGCTTTATGAGCTTTTTAATTCATAAACACAAACGGGAGTTGTAAATGCATAAATTCCATCACCTAAACTACTCCCTTAGTGTCTTTTCATTCCGCATGGAAATGTAAAATGGAAAGTTCTCCCATTCTTTCATAGCCAACTACATGTGTTTTACCAAAACGATAAAACACGTTTTGTTGTTTATCTTTTCATATTAAATGCATAATGAAAAAAATGAATGTACGTAACAATTGATGATAAAAAATCATTTGAACAACATTGAGTAACTAATTTTAAAGAGACATTAACTTGAAATCTCCCCCAAAAGCAAACAACAGTAAAATCACTTCAAATTTCCAATTGTCCCTACTGAATAATATTCATTTTGAAATATACAAAATACACATATGAATCCTTGATTTAGAAAGAACTGTACGTTTGCACTTAGCATACATGTGCTTGTATGACTTTGCCAATAACCGAGAATTTCAAACTACTTTACTCTGTTTGTATCACGTAAACCATTCAAATATATGCTGCTGCACAATAGCAAAACGTTTTATCATCTTGACGAAAGTCCGAGATATTTTTAATACTTTCAGTAAACATGTCAATGCACTGCACAATTAGTTGCACAAACAGATTTTCAGAACAATTGTGCTTGATTCAATAATCAGCGTTAATGTTTCTGTAATTGGTGTAAAATCATTTGGCTGTTGTACGTTTTGGGTCTATTGCTTATATTAGTGTTGATGGGTTGCGATGTGATCTCTTGAAAAAACGATTATTGTAAAGTTGACGTAAATAAACAGCTTCCATACACAGAGCCTAATGAATATGACTTAAAATTCGATCATTTAAAAACCTTATAAATGTCACTAATATTCTTTGTTGTAACTGAAATTTTTATCATAACTGGGATTTTAAAGATAAATCCAAAATACGATATAAAACCTTACTACTTCAGAAGATTGAATCAATTATCCGCTCCTCGAAACATACCACCTATATGACATACCCAATACCAACCGAGCATCACACAAATTGTGAACTCGAGACTGAAGAGTGAGTAAGTGTGTATCAAAACATATACCAGCAATGTTTGTGTAATGGAGTTTATAGAATACATCAGATACTGATGGGTGCATAGGTTCAATGTTTAAATTTCAAGAACACTTACTTTTAGTCCAAATTATCAGTGACTTACCTATCCCACTGTTTGGTTTAAATTCATTTAAACAGTTGGATAATTCATAGCATTAACAATAATGTAATTGGTCATTGAAAATGGTAGAATCAATTGAGCTTCTAATTGAGGATGCTAATGTTTCAAATAGGTTATGCTTGTGCCTGGAGTTTCCAAGACTGAGGAAAGGAACACACTTTCATGTCAGAGTTTAAGCGGAGTTGTATTGATTTAGACATACAAGCTTGGTATAAGAAACGATTCAACCTTTAAAACCCATATGCATCATGTAAGACTTTATTTGAACAAGATTTTGATTTGATTCTGATGTATTGCAAGCCCTGGATTGGTTGAGATGTTGAGCTTTTAACATCAGTGTACAAATGAAGCGTTTTAACACTAATATACTTTCAATCATCTTATTTGAATTGTGATAAGTGTAATTCAAATGCTTTCGAAGATGAATTTCATTTTCGCTTTGTATTTTTCTTTCAAGCGAGTGAAAAATAACTTAAACCTAATTATTTCCAATATCTCATCAGAAACGGTTGTTATAATGTAAAACTAAAAGTATCTTGAAGTCACTTGCAATGTTTTGAAAATGATTATGTACAAATGATTTGATCCGCACACCTCTTTTTATCAATATTAGTTTATGTATTATGTAACAATGTGGAATGTCTTTGTACCCAATAACGACCTCGAGGTAATGCGACCTTCAGTACAGACATTAACTGTAAAATCTTAATTGAAAACTATGGTAATGTTTTTTTAGCTAACTTGGGTTTTATGAAGGGAATTTTGTTTCTCAAATAAAAAGGATTAAATTCTATTGGCCTTGGCTAACACTGAAGTTCGTCAGTGACCGGTCATGTATATACCTTTATATGATATAAATATCGTAAATATATCCATTATTTACAGACTTGTATTCATAAACATTAAAATCCCAAGCATATGAATTAAAGCAGTTCACCTTATACCTAAAGATACTTTATCTTTCTTATTGACATTGAGTGACAGATGGAACGTATGAGACTAAATAAAGATAATCTATGTAGTCATATCTTGAGAAGTCATATCGGTAGGCTGCAGAGTAATGAACCTCAACATCATCGTGTGAAATGAAATGATGGCAGCACGTGTATAACTGTTTGAATATGTGTGATTACAACACAGTTTTTGTATTGCTCATAACTCACCATTTTAATCACTTGATGTACGGTACAGACTGTTTACTATTGTTTATGCAATAACATTTCCATAAAATTTTCAACAGCATCCATTTGATGATGAAAACTAACTGCTATGTTTCATTGATATGAATGTCTATTAATAAACTCATTAAATAAGCATATTCATTTGAGGCTATGACTCATCTAGAGGTAAAGATGTACATTAAAAGATTCATGTGTCTTTACACATGAAATGAATAACTTTTCTCATGTAATATTTGAGTTTAATTGGTCGTAGATCCACAAGCATTTCCTGTTGGTTATGTACATGCAATTAAACTTGCAGAAACTTGACTTCAACTGAACCTCAAAATTATCTTGGAAAATCTCAACATGATATGATGGCAGCACATGTATATCTGTTTGACCTTACCACATATTGCGACACAGAACTTTTTAATTGTTCATACCTCAAGACTTATTCACTTGGTGTAGAACTCCTCAGTGAATACAGTGCAGACTGTTTTCTGTTGTATACTTACTAAAATTTCCTTCAAACTTTCACAATTATTTGCACCCTTGTGAGAGTAAAAAAATGTTATCTCACTGGTTTGACACTGAGTGACAGACAAAATGTATGAGTAAATATTGTTGATAATAATCCCTGCATTAACATCTATAAACTGCAGAACTGTCAACAAATTCCTTAATCCAAATATGAAATGACATTAGCAGCAAAGTTGAATTTTCTTATACAAACTTTTGTCAATGAAGACCTTGTTGCTCGCTATTACATACAAGATAGTCATCTGATGTTTTGAACTGCAAAAAAGTTCTCAATCAGAAAACTACAAGGACAGTTTCCTTTAATTACTTATCAAAGCTTTAAAAAATTCATTTCTATCTTTGGAGCAATATTTAGGTAAATAAACCATGCAATCCTTGTTTGCTGAACATGCACTTCAAGGAATATCTTGTAACTTCAAACGTTTTGACAAATACAATGATTTTATATTCCTTGCAGTGTTATCACAGAAGCTATGTGTTATGTGATATCTAATAAGCGTAACTAATTCAGACTATCGTTCAGATAGAGATACCTAAATGATTCATCTGCTCGAACTTATCTTTTAGGCTGAAATAAAATTATTCCCTCAAAAACGCGTGTAATGCTTGCGTTAATTGGTTTTAGATGCACGTGCATTTCCTGTTTGATATTTGCATGCAATTAAACTTGCAGAAAGCTGACTCCAACTTGAGTTTGAGAGATTATACTTGTCGTATAAGCATTCCTTGTTCAAGTCAATCGTGCCTGCTTTGAATAAGTTACAACTCAGGAGACCCTTTTTTCTGGAAACATCAAAGTTCAAATATTTGTTCAAACCAAAGTATATCAAAATTTGTTATTGACAATTACATTGTATTTTGAATTATATAACAATTTATTGATTATATCTGATAAAGAATCAAGACTTTAACTTTGATACAATTTCTTTCTCTTTTTTTGGTAATGTTGTTCATATTTCTTGTCTGTTGTACTCTCCCTTTTAATCAATTATTGTTTACGGATAATATGCTTATAATTTGAAATACCAGAATAATCAATTAACTTAATAATTCAAAAAGTTTACAAATAATGGTGTCAATGTTCGCTTGAAATTTCAAAAGTGTGCTTTAAGGCTTCAGAAAACTGTTGGAGAAATGTAAAACAAGTGTAAAACATAATCTATGATATAATCTTTCTAAATGCAAAATTCATGACATTTATTCAAACTTGATATGCACGACAGCTAACAGCAAATAATAGTTCAAATGGATATACATGTATGATATTGTAAATCAAACTGCGCGTTATTTTTCTACAGGTGTTGAATATTGATTATGAGAGTGACTGACAGTGCTCACACCTGGCTGTCAACGCATACAGCATCTGTCATGTGGTAATAGTTTTTTAATTTGATCGAACATAGATAACGATATACGTGGAACATCACTGATGATAAGCTGATGTTATCCCAAGTGTTATAAACGCTTTGCATTAAACTGCTAAAATTACATAATTGAGACCATTAGTTCCTTAAATTCATGTTTCGCCTTTTACTAAGTCCGTGTTTACACTCATTGTCTATAATATCTGTTGAAAGATTCTGAAGTGATAACTAAAAGTGACACAGAGTATATATCATCAATTTTTATGTAGCTTCAATAATGGCCAAAATACCATCTACAAATAATTAAATTCAAATGTCCTCCCTAAACTTGCATCTTTATCTCTAAATTGCCAAAATTAGAATATTTTCCTGCTTTCAATGACAGTACAAAAACAGCCATGTTGATGTTAATAAGTTGAAAGTCTGCGTCCACTTTACATGAATATCAGGTAAATGACCTACTAAACACTACAAACAAATAATGTCTGATGTAGAAAAGTTTCCAAAATTACGTTTGAGTCATTGGCGCGCGCCACTGTCCGCTTTTCTATCACATATAACAACTTAAACCTGTTTATTGTCTCCATACTGAACTTATAAGCTCTTAGAAAGAGATCTTCAAAAACAACCAATGCTTCTCGATTAATTAATACCAATAAAGGAGTTTGACAAATTTGACTCCGATAACATACTAAGTATCCCTTTACAGTTTCACAAGACAATATGTTCAAATCTCACAGCATATTTAAGAGAAAGAAAGAAGCCAGAGTCTCTTGGGAGTTGATTGTAGCTCAAGTGTCACTTGCAGTGTTGATAGTTGAGATTTAGGATTACATATTACAAGCAATGAATGATTGCACTAATGATAAAAATAATTTTAACAACATTAAATAATATTTCAAAAGTTCAAAATATCAAATTTTTAAAAATGATTAATCGAATCCTAATGCATAAAAAGGTTTTTTTAGAATAAAAAAAAGAAAAACTATGAAATTATAAACAATATAATCTCTTTGAATTTACATTTACCTTTTTCTAAAAAATATGAATCCATTTAGGCAGAACTGATCTATTTGAACCCTCTCATTTGGGATGTGCACGTGTTAACTCGGCATACACGTGCTTGCATGACTGAACAAGTTTGCCAATATCCTAGATTTTCAAATTGATATTCTCTCTTTGTATCATGGAAATCATTGGAAATCATTGGAAATATAACGTCACACTATATCAAAACATGGTATCATCTTGCGAAACCTTCTTTTTTTCTAATTATTTCCCTTGGAGATGTGTAATCACAGTTCAAATTTTAATGCACCAACAGAAACATTTTCAGGGATGTCGCCTGTTGATTGTGCTTTACTTCACTATAAATCAGCATTATTATAGTGTTTCTGTAGTTGTCAAATATCAGGCTGTTTTACAACTGTTTGAGAGTGTTTTCTTTGTGTGATGTTTGTTGTGATGCGATTTAAGCTTTGCAAAAATCATTTCGTGTGAGAATGGTCGTAAATAAACTGTTTTCTATGCAAACATTGCATGTAGGGATTTAATGCAAATCACATTAGCACCAAAGCCTGTGTCCATTACTGATAGTTTTTGTTGAACGTTCAAGAGGTTTTAAAGGCAAATCTTGAACACGAAATAAACACTCATCGATAAATCAATGGAACCGTCATCAAAAATCAAAATACCTATGAAAGAAAAACTCTTCCTTAAATTCGTTTCCAAATGCACACTCAAAGCACATTGCTGGTTTCAATAAAATATCCGTGCTTCAAACCTGTTTGTTGTAGGAAGAGTTTATCCAAGTTGGCATTAGTTATTTTAGTGTAATTGAATTAATGGAGCACATGACATTACGATGGGTGGCATCAATGTTTTGATTTCAGAACTCTTGGTTTTAGTGCAGATTGTCAGTGGTGATTCATTCTCCTGATGATTTCCTTTGGTTGGTTTGAGTTCATATAAACAGTTGAATAAATCATAGTATACAAATGATGTCATCTCTCATTGAGACCCATGACTGGATTATAGCAGCCTTTTTGAAAAGAAAATAATAGCAAGTTTTGGTATGCTAACCTGCATGTTAATTAAGTATTGTTAAGATTTCTGTTTCATTCTTAGATATGATGGTGTAAAATCTCATTATTCCAGCCTATTACATCAAAATATTTGTTTGACAACGAGGGTCAAGAGGTAATATGTGTATGCTCTTGTATGATATCAGTAAGCAGTACATCCAGAGATTGCAAATCTATCAACAATTTCCTCATCGTGTGCAATATGAATACGAAAAGAGGGCAGAAGCAAAGTTATTTTTTTCATTTAAATGTTTTTCAATGATCACCATGTTTATTGCTAATTTTTTTTTAAATATTCACAAATAGTTCACATAACGCAGTTATATGTATGGTGGATTATTTCAGAGAAAGAAAGAAGCGCGTACCCTTTGGAACAGTATCTTATATCAGCCACTCTGAACATCAGGCATAGAGATGGCTGGGCCTTCATTCAATCATGCAATGTTTATCAACCGAAAGGGAGCCAATTGTAGATGAAGTG
The DNA here is from genome assembly GCA_921293015.1 of Phorcus lineatus. Taxonomy (NCBI): domain Eukaryota; kingdom Metazoa; phylum Mollusca; class Gastropoda; order Trochida; family Trochidae; genus Phorcus; species Phorcus lineatus. Next base: position 3,808,339 of record OV121081.1, on the reverse strand, counting down.
TCACTCGCCATGTTGACATTTTCCGAAGGACTAGAGAAACAGCTTCTGTTCGTGTTTAAGAACGATACCTGTAGAGGAAATGTTGAAGTGCAAGCATTCAGTTTTATACGCAATGGAATCTGTAGATCATGCTTGGTTCTGTTGTGTTAAATTTTGGTTTATGAATACGAGGGAAAATATCTTAACAGAACTCTCATTGCAAGGATTGAGGAAATTATAGAGTTATAAAAAAAGGATTATTCATTTCATATCAATGAAAATGGGATGACGTGGTGTGGTGAAGATTATTAAGAAGTTGTTTACCCGTAGATCCGAGTCCGTGATTCTTTTTGTATAACCACCATTGGACCAATAGGGACGCCCTGACATGGATTTTTTGTGTGAAGTCATCTATCATTTATATCATATATATATCATAAATTATATTATATCATACTTTCATTTTATTTAGTAAGGTAATTTTTTTTAATTCAAGGATGTAAATTAAAGGATGTTAGTTAATATATTTGATATTTTTTGCAGAGATAGTTTATCTTTCATTTTTGACATTGAGTGACAGATTTAACTCTGAGACTAAATAAAGATAATCCAAGCAATCATATCTGGGGCTACAGAGCACTGAACCTCAACATTATCGTGTGAAATATCATCAATATTTGACGGCAAAACGTGAATAACTTCTTGTACTTAATACTTGTAAAAAATCAAAATAAGGTTCTATACGTTATGTTTTATTGTTTATATCTGAAGACATATTCACTTGATGTTGAACTCCTCTACTACGATAGTACAGACTTGTTTCTATTCAATATTTGCCGAAATGTCCATCAAACTTTCAAAATTCTTTGTAAACTTGTTTGATTGCAGATATAATATCTCGCCAACTTGCAATTGAGTGACAGAATTAATTATAACGAATGAGAGTAAAACATTCTTCGATGGTCACCTTGTTCATTGTTAATATATGAAAATATCAATCTTGTATATTGATCTACAGAAATGTTCCTAAACGTAAAGCAATGGAAACTCTTTTCTTCAAAGAGTCTGTTATGATGCTAACCAACGATTTGTTATCAGTTTGAATTTGGGAACATTATAATGAAAGTGCAATTAATTCATAATTCAGTCATTCTTATTGATTTTGTCTTTACTAAACGTAAAATACAAATGACATCACAAAAAGAACAAGTTGATCTCATTGCAAATACTTCTATTATTCATCTTAAGTAATAATAACAACACATTTTTCATTTTTTTATGAACTAATGCAATGTTTTTGTATTTAGTCGTGTTTTTAATGATGCCAACACAACTGTTATGTTTCATTATGCATGAAGTGCTAACAAAGATGTCATTTCATATACGTATTCAACTTAGGACTAGATATACAGATGTTTTTATAAAATTCACGTTTGGAACCATCTTCTCGGATGGAATGAATTATCTTTCCAACTTAAAAAATGCATGTAATACTTGAGTTTAATTGGTTGTAGATGCACATGCATTTCCTGTTTGCTAGTTACATGCAATTAAACGTAAGGAAACCTGACTCCAGCTTGAGGTTGAGAGATTATACTTGTCATGTAAAGCTTCCTTCTTCTTACTTTGCTTTGAATAAGCTAAGAGATTATGCATATAAAAAGTTTAAGAGCCAATTGCAGTTTCAAAAAGTTACAGACCTAAAACAGATTCCTCTTTAGAGAGCAAAAGTCTGCGCGGGAAGTCATGGTCATGTTAAAAGTGAAAGAATCGTTTGAATAGTTTTTGAAAATTTTCGGAAGACTCTATTTAATGGAAACATCAAGTTCTTACAATGTGTTCCAACCAAACTAAATTTAAAAGATTAGTGACAATTACATTGTATTTTGCAATTTATAACAAGTCATTAGCTGTTTTTGACATAAGATTTTAATTTTGAGGCAAATTATTTTTGTTAGGTTGTCTATATGTACGTAAATCCGTTGTTAAATTATGCTCCTTTTATATCACAATTGTTTACAGATAATATCTTGTGTTGTTTTGTTCTTGATATTTCATAAAGCTTCAGAAAACCCTTCAGTTAATGCTGGGGAAATGGCGTAAACCATGATCTACAATACAATCTTTCTAAACCAAAATGATTTTTATTCTAACTTGATGTGCATGATAGTCCCATCAGTTAGATGATATTGTAAATCAAACTGCACGTTATTTATCATGTTTGTTTGCATCAAACTGCTGAGATTACAAACTTTTAGACCATTAATTCAAGAGGCTTAACTTAAAGCGTTCCGTTCATAGATGTTTCGCCGAGATGATGTTTACACAAATGCTCTGGAATATTTGGCTGAAGGAGCCTGAATGATAAATGAAAGCTTCACAACCAAAAGTGTTCAAATCTCTCAGCTATAGTGGAATATTTGAGAGAAAGAAAGAGACGAGTGTCCCCTTGAACAATATGTTATCTCAGACACTCAGATCAGGCATAGAGATGGCTGTGTCTTCATGCAATGACGCGGTGTTTATCAAGCGAGTCTATTGTAGCTCAAGTGTCACTCGCAGTGTTGACATTTGCCGAAGGATTGGAGAAACAGGCTCCTGTTCGTGTTAAAGTACGATAACTACATAGGAAATGTTGAACTGCAAGCTGTTTTGCATTTAGATTTAGACGTTGTAGAATCTGAAGATAATCCTTGGTCCAATTCAATTGCATTAAAAACAGATATATTGCCGCACGACGTTACGCAGATAATACACAAGTAATGAAGTGGACCATTTAGATTTCATTTTAATGAGATTGTGCTTGATTAAAGTTATTCTAAAATTATTGAAGAGGATTATGAATAACATGTTAATGAGAATGTGATGTCCATGATTATGATGATTATTACGCTTCTGATCATCTGTCAGTTTGGGTGCGTGATGCTATTCAGTATAACCATCATGGGACCAATGAGGATACATGTATACTAACACAGTCATACTATAACGTAATAAAATCGTTAATTGTCTTGTATTCATGGCTAAATAGAATAAGTAGATTTAAAAAAGTAGTAAATGCTTCAGTATAACGATGAACGTATACACGTGCGTGATGGCATGGCTTCATACTCGTCTAGTAAAAGGGCTTTAGTTCCAATTTTATAATCCTGGATAAAGTACAAAAAGGTTCCCGGTTGATAACCAGCAGAAGCTTTTACTATAAGTGAACCGTGACGACTCCGCCGTGATGAAATTTAGCCTAGGAGACATGACAGGAGCTGTTAGACTGTTTACAGGCTCCTCCGCAAAACTAGTGAACCGAATCTTCACTTTAATCACTCCATTTAAACTTTAAATACTAATAAACAATCAATGCCATCACATTTTTAGTACATGGCTATATTCAAGTTATATTATCTCAAATGTATTCTGAATGTTGATCAATGAGGGATTGGATTTCAGTTAAACATATTCTAAAATACATTCAAAACTAATCATCCTCCTTTTTTTTTACACGGTCATTAATAGTAAAAACTTCAATAGGAACATCTAGCGTTAACTTTCTACATTTATAACTACACTAGATATATGACATATCAATATCACTCCACTTACATGATCAGTTTAGCATCCAATTCATCAGATTATATATATGTGTATACACAACAGGGGAACTCCCCCTGCAAATATCCTAATAATGAATACACTTGTTAACACCTGAACGGTGTATTGGTTACCTTTTCCGCTAAATGTTCCCACAATAATTATATTTCAATGAATTCTCATATAGATGGTTAATCAATTCAGTTAACTTTTCTGTGAAACCTTCCCAAAATAATTACATTTCAATGATAACATTTACAAGAAGGCGAGCACTGGGTACAGTGTTGAACTGAGTATAACGGTATCAAGTTGAGCTGCATCTCTCTCGTAACGGATTGCATCAGGGGGTTGGCATGCATCACCATATCTACCCTTATCTACATTGTAGATACAAACTCAACAGTCGAGGCTCTGAGATTTATAAACACCGATCTCCTGATAGAGTTTGGTTGAAAGAAGGGGGTGCTGTATGAGAGCTCCTCTCTGTAAGACTATCCTCTTATCTGTGTATATCAATTTATTTATGTTGGTGCCCTGCAGTTTGGTTTCAAGCAATCGGAATGGGTCTTTACGTTTTTTTGTCGGGGGAAATCAATTTGATAAAACCAAGATTAACGGATTTTTTTCTGATCTTCCAATGCTATCATGTCAAACGAAGTTGAAGAAATGTTTTTTAAATCTGTATGTGGCGTGTTTAATCATGATTTTGTGCCACGGTCTGAACATAAGAACTATAAAATTGTATCCGAAGAAGCAGAAATGACCTTCTTTGTATTCTCACGAGAAACGTCGGAAAATGATTGAACATTTTTTTCTTTTTTGTTTGATTCAGGCAGAGAATTGTCGACCAGACATAACTATGATAACCATTATTAAATCTACATCAAATTAAACATGAAATTCAAGTTGCGAACTACATGTAATTCTGTGACCAAAACATTTTTTACAATAAACATATGCTCTTATTGTTCGTTATACCCAAGATTTTTTTTACTTAATGCAACATTCATGTATATTTTGAGAGATTAGTCTAAAGGTACATCGTTTGAAAATTGCTGAAATTTAACCAAGAGCACCCTAGTACATGCAATTACCCTCTCTTAAAAAGTTGAAATGGCTGATCGGTAATTTTGTATGAATGCTTCTCAAATTGATACTACCATATCATGTTACGAACTTCAAATGAGCTTGTATTGGACATTCACCAAGGAATGATTATATGACATATTCAACCCTAGGTATTTTGGAACAACATCTCAATCTGTGTTTAAAAACTTCAAGCGAGAGAAGTATAATTCCGAAATAATTTTCTGACATGAGATGGAGTAACTCAAACATTGGAGATTGGTAACGTTAATATTGGAGATGGATAACTCAAACATTGGAGATGGATAACTCAAACATTGGAGATGGATAACTCAAACATTGGAGATGGATAACTCAAACATTAGAGGTGGATAACTCAAACATTAGAGAAGTTGAAGGTTAGGGAATGACTTTTCGATTGATCCAAGATTCATTGAACGATGACTAGATATGGTGACTAATTCAGAGCCTCGTTTGACTTTATGCCACGGCTGATATCAGAATCTGCCCGGGCCGTATGTAAAATGTTTAATTTGTGAGAAAACTTTTCACAAGTCCTATTTGGCTCATACCTTCTGAACCAATGACCTGATCAAATTTGATATGGAAATAGGTACTAACACAAAGGTGTGTCATGAAAATCGATGTCAAGTATAGTTACTTTAACTGTTAAAAGTCATGACTTCCTCTCTGAATGAAAACTACACGTGGTTCCCCATTTGTATTAATTCTTTATATGCAGATATGTAACGACTAACAAAATTTTTTGGGGCTGAAGCGAAATTGTTAGAAAACTGAGTAGTCTTGTAAAGATGGTAACCGTCTGAACCAACCTTTCGATTTTGTTGCTGTGTAAGCAAACTATAATATAAAAAATACTTCGAAAGTATTTATATAAAAGTAATAACCTAGCATAGATAAAAAGTAAAAAACTGAAAAACTTGAGATTTCATACCAAAACAAATGCATTCCACAAGGTTGAACACTCGCTGCAAGAGTTAACACACGAAGCGAACCAGAAAGCCAAGCGTTTCATCAGGGACGTCCCAACAGGGTGTATATCTTCTCAGTGGCTCGAACAAGGTCGCCCTGATAAGAGTTTAACGTCTCAATGTGTGTATATAGGCACTTAATTGAATGATAAGCATTGGCGACAGTCGCTGTACACTGATTTATTCCCATCTGGCTCCAATCATGGTGTCACTGGAACCGCTTTGCGAAAAAATAAAGTAGCTACGTAAGATAAAACACGATAAGACCTAATTAAAATTTAAAGCCACTGTAAATGCGTGTATATCTTCCCTATTCACAACGTAAATCGTTGTTGAATTAACATAAAAAGTTTAACAAGAGCACTAATTAGTTTTTGTGTTAAATCCTGATTTGTATCTGCATGGTAAATATCATATTATTGTCATGTTTATGACTTGTTAGTGAGACACTTTCAACCACATACATGAAAGCTAAAATCATTAATCATAGTTTGACTGGCACTGTTTTTAATTTGGTAAAATAAAGAGTTATCAAAATTAAGTCATCAAATGTTGTTATGGTCGAATCTAGTCAATCGTGTTTTTTAGCACAACGTAATAGATAAAAGTATGATAATAACAAACATATGATGAGTGATTGATCTGCAAATAATAAACTCCAGCAAAACATCCTGTTATTATCAAATGTGATTCACGTTATGACATCCATCTGACAAAATCAATAATTACGTGATTGCTACAACAGCTTTTCTCACATGAAACGTCACTGTCGCTGGAGATAAACAATATGATTACATCACACATTAAACTATTCTGATGTTGATGGTCAGGGATTAAAGGATTGTGGTGGATCTCGGGAATACTACGGCTTCACAACATCAAAAACAACTTGAGTCGGTGTTTCTCTCAATCATGTATTTGATCACGAATACACAGTCACACGCCCTGTGTGAAGTGTCCTGCCCGAGTCCCTGGCTTGGGGCCCGCACAGGGTATTTAACAGAAAAAACTTAATTATTCGTACACGTGACCATGAAATACCTACTAATGAAGAATAAACATCTTATTAGTATTACCCTACATGGCCATGTATGTGGATCCTCCACTGTCATTGGATGATCCACAACATCATCCTCCAAAATTCCAAGAAATCTCCCAAGAAAATTAATATTCATAATCTTTGTAGTCATTTACCGAGTTCTTTTAGCTTCTAGAAGTTAACCCATTTTATTCTTTCATTTGTATAATTTACTTTTCCATGATGAGAGATTTTTCTCTATAAACTTTTGCCATATTAACTATTCACTCACAGTTATCTAACTTTGTCACAACAATAATTTTTACTTCTAACTTTATATACTTTAATATAAATGCTAATCGCGTCCGTCAGTTAAGGGGTTACACTCGTGGTCATTTACATCTTTGACCAACAAAGTTTTCCACGATGAGCCTGGACAGGCCCCCGGGCAAATCGATAACGTCCCGTTGCATGAGCGTGAGAGACCCTCCTCTATTCAGAGAAAAAACATTACTGTCTCTCTCTCTCTCTTCTCTGACTCATCCAGTTACTAATAAGCATAACTGTACTTTGGACTGCGATAGCATTTTGATTTATTCGTGACTATTTTACTAGACTATCACCCTATGATACTATCAAAATTCATTAATAGTTCATTTTTTTAAAGTTTTATGACCTCAAACAAGCACTTACAAACAGATAGAATAAATGCAACGTCAATGTTGTTTTCTACCTGCTCCTAATGGGTAGAGAACTTCAGTCTATCACTGCACCGATACAGCCAACCAAGTGACAGCTCGGATGTGACGTCACTTCCAGAGATGTCCAACATGTGGTCGACAGACTTCTCTGATTGGCTGAACCGAGCAATGAGTTCCGATTTCAAGGAAGCGGGTTCTTGAAGCGTGTTATTCATAAACACGCTAGTTGGCCCCGTCTGACAGCAGTTGCACTTTATCCCTGCTGCTCGCCACACGGAGTCGGAGGATGTGACAGGTTTCTATAACTTCCTCTGTGACAGATCAGAGGGGATTGCGATAACTTTTAAGAAAATATACCGGGGTGAACTGGTAAGTAATTCATCTTTTATTAAATTGAAATACGATGTTTTTTGTGTTATACTTGACAAAGCATATCGCTTAAACTGACGAGGAAGCCTTCCTTGTCATATTGAATGCAGTTTGAAAAATTCACCTGTTTTTATAACTTATTGAAATAAGTTTAAAATTTCAGGAACTGTAAATACAGAAAGAGCAGCTTTATTTCATAATCATTTCGGTATTGAACGTTATTTCATGACATTACCAGTTATTAAACAAATATTGCTTTTCACATGAATTAATTTTTTTTTAAATTTAAGATATTATAAAAGTAGACTGTCCGAATAAAAGCTAACTTGATAAATTGAGATCACTGAGGTTTCATAAAGATCGCGTCTCAGAAAATACTTGTTTCTGATTTTGAAAAAGAATGAGGGAATAAAACATCAACCACTCATGTCCCTTAAATGAATGTATTACTTGACAGTAACTGTTGTTTACTGGATACGTTTTAATGCTGGCACACCCTTCATATTGTGGCATCTTTGGAACTAAGCAGGATAACTAAATTCCATCTGGCAGTAGTTAGTCTTGAACTTATTTTGGTCAATTGTTTATCAAGTTGTGTTTACCCGTTTTAACTTCAACTTGTTTTCTTTAAATTTATGTTCTTTGCAATATCTATGTTATCCTTGAGAGCGAAGCTTTCTCATTATCTATGTACTTGTCCCAATTTAATATTTTAAAATGAATACGTAAATTTTAATTCACAGACACAAAATGGCGACAACGGGCTCGATAGCTTTCACAGACACGACGCACTTGTTTAACGTGACAACTACGTCACCAGAGATGACGTCAGTGGCGAACATCACCGAGGAAGAGAAGTGGAGGTACTTGAATCACCTTGACGACGTTACGTTCCCGTACATGATACCAGCAGTTGTGTATCTAGCCATCCTCATGTTTCTAGGGATAGTGGGAAATATTCTCGTTTTGATCGTTTACCTGAAAAAGTTCAAGCCTAGCCCGACACGTGTGTTCGTGGTTTCCCTTGCAATCTTTGACTTGACGACTTGTGCAATATCACTTCCGGGAGAGATCTTGGACATGCGACACACGCATACATTCGAGTACCCGAATATATGCAGGATCCTGCGATTCAACAACACTTTTACTGTTGTATCATCTGGGTTCACCCTCATCGCCGTGTCTATAGACCGCTATAGGAAGATATGTCGCCCCCTACAACGTCAGATCAGCATCAAGGTGTCCCGCATCATGGTCGGCATCGCTGTGTCTGTTGCCTTGGTGTTGACCATCCCGTCTGTCATAGTAAACGGGCAGACGACAGTGATAACAGACCGGGAGGGGATAACAGGCGTGGACTGCTCTTTTGATGACAAGTGGCGGGATACCTTGTTCCCGCTCGTCTACACCGGTATCCTCTTCCTCACCTTCTTCGGCTCCCTGTGTGTCCTCATCATCATGTACATCCTCATCGGTCGCACCGTCTTCACTCATCGCAAGTTCAAGTTTAGGCCCACCTCGGACGGGAAGTCCCACTCTCCGCAGAACTCCACATCCGAGACGGAGCTGTCGTCCAGTGACGGGAAGGAGAAGAACGGGAAGAAATATCTCATAGGGAACGGGAAGACGTCGACGAACGGGAAGCGGATTGCCTGGATCTCGCCCAGGAAGACCTTACCCACGGGCTTGGTCAAGGGGAAGGTTGGGATTGAGGACGTTTCTGAAACTGGGTCTTCGCTGTCTAGTGACAAGAGTGACAGTCTCAAGAAGCCTAAGACAGTTGTGTTCACGAGGCGACCGGAGTCGAACGGTGTTAAACTTACAAGCTTCGTCAAGCTTGACGGGAATAAACAAGGCAATTCGGCAAGGTCCGATGCCAAGAATTCTCCTCGTACATCAAAGACAACGTTGATGTTGTTTATAATCACCGCGGTGTTTATAATCAGTTTTCTGCCTCACCTCATCCTCATGATAACGCGAGGCTTCAAGTCGGACTTTCTGGACTCGCTTCAGGGCGGAGGAATCGTCGTGTATAATGTATTCCTCCGTTCATACTTCATTAACAGTGCTGCAAACTGCATCGTGTATAGTTTCTGCAATATCAAATTTCGCAACGAATGCAAAAGGTTACTTTGCCCTTGTATTTCATCTTGGAAATAAATTTGTGGATTTATTACCCCTTTAAGTTCAGACACTCCTACTACAGCTAAATTCAAGAAATTCCATATACATGTACAGGAGTGGACATGCCGTTTGCGCTTATCAACAGACACTAAAAGCTTGGAAAGCTGTATATGCGCAGTGGTACAACATTAAAGCGACCGAATACATTCTGGTTGAGACGATTTTTCTTATGTTTTCATAAACATTTTCGATGTAGAACTGTTCACTAAACAACGGGAAACAGGAGATTGTTTCAACTTAGTAATGATACGCACAGAATTAAACATCTTAATTGTGAAATTTTAACGTTGTGTCAAGTTTTAGACAGTTATTGGAACCCTGCAGGTTTTTCATATGCTTTTTGTTTCATGTAATTTTGATGACAATATTGACAGGGGTGTTTATATCCGCCTCATGTCACGTGATCTACTTTGGCGCGTGCTGTGACGAACACCTGTTGCCTAGTAACAGTGACAGTTATGTTACGTGAAGGGATATTACTGAGATTCGGGGGAATAATCTAACTCAATCATGTGTTAATGACGTCATATACTTGCATTGGATACATCCAATTAATCTGTCACGTTTCATATCTTTAAAGTATTTTTGGGTTGGGAATGATTTTTATTCATGTTTTCAAGTATTGATTTTCTTTAAAATGCCAATTCAAAATCATGTTTATGCACTCTTTAATCACTTGAAAGAATTGCTTATACGAGGCGTTTTTATGACATTTGTTAATTATAGATTTGAAAAGGAAAAGACGTCACATTAACGTGAATGATCATTATTTAGTTGCACCACCTTGTTTCATAGAAACTCCATTGTTTTCCATCCTGTTTTGTCCATATTTTCGTTTCCTTTGACAAACAAAATAAAAGTTCAGTAATCATGGATACTTTTGTTCTTTTTGAATATCGGATGCATCTATACTTGTTTAAAAAAGTCTATGGAGTTCTTCAGATTAATGTTCCTTCGTCCATGTTATCATTTCTCCTTAGGCTTTTATTTTACATGTGTAGTGAGTTAAAGCAAGACATTCAGAATGAGGACCATGTGATCTACATAGATTTATACACAATAATGAAGTAGGAATACTTTACCTCTGTCTTTATCTCGTTTTGAAGAGCATAAAATTCGGAGAAGAAAACTAATAAAACTAATTGAGACCATTTATCAAGATATATAATTGCATATTTTTTAACGATTTTTTCTAATATCTTATTAAAAGTGAAATGCCTATTTATTAGTTTCCTCTTTAACTTAAAGGCGATAAGCATATCCTTGATTAACACATGACTTAAGTTGATATAAAACCAAAATGGTGATGAGTGTTGGGGACTAGTCCTAACCAAGCGAGTGGCTTGACTATATTGTTTTTGCTCAGAGAACTGGATGACAGACTATGCTTATAGGGTTGAGCAGGCGTCATATGCCAAATCAATTACATTCCTTAAAACAATGATTTTTAGATAACATCAGAAACAGAAGCTTGCGATATTTCACTCAGTTTCCCCCAACTGCGGGTCTTGTCATAATTCTGGTTTCTCTATCAAGAACTTATTATTTTTGGAAACCAGAGAACAAAGGTTGAGTCTTTATTGCGTTTCTTAAGGTTTCAAACAGATGTTCATGTCAAGATTTTTATGAAGTTTCAGTAATGATGTATAGGGAGCAAAAGGGTTACACAACATTTTAATTAGAGCTGTGAAGTATTTTGAATGTGAGTAACAGAAGAGCTCACATAGCACTGCTCTCGAACTAGAAAACTCTCCACAACTTGTTATTTCTAAAAACATTTCAAACTTTTTAAACATTTAATTGTAATTTAAGCCGCATTCTTATTCAACTTAACACACAGAGATATGGAAATATTTCTGAGACTTACTTAGACCACATAATCATTAAAACTCAAAAACGCATGTTAGTCATTGGTAACAACAATATGGTTAAATAAAACCTTTCAAACAATTTTGAAACACCAAATATAACAGTTCTCTACAACTTTTAAAACGATAATTAACAAGCGTGGGATCTGAAAGATGCAATTATGACATCATTCAACAAATCCTATCATTTAAACATATAGACTAGAATGAAAATTGATACCGAACCATTAGTTGGTCGTTCGTGTACGCATCGTACGGCGGTATTAGACTAGTGGACAACCTCATTGAAATCAGATGGAAATTTGTCGTTGGAGGTACCAGTGTGAAGTTTCGACCTGATTCAATTAGATTGGACAAGTGCAATACTGCTACACGTATGACGTTGCAATAGTTTGCAATTGTGACGTCACAATGTACGTACCGTCGTCATAATGGGAAATTTTAGTTTTGGCACATTGAAATTACCTGGATTTAGGAAGGCAAGTAATAAACAGAATACTAAACATCCTTCAGTAGGCTATAATACAATTTTATTAAACCCGTAGATGATTTAATATCAAACTCGCTTTCGCTCGTATTATACAAAATAATTTGCTCGTTTGATGAAACTAGTATTAAATGGAAGGTCGTTTAGTATCCCCTATTTAAACTGTAACGATATTTCCTGGTGTCCAAAACATCTCGAGTTGTGCTAGACGATTTATAGTTTATATCTCTACCTAAAAATTAGTCTTAGTTATTTGTTTCACATTGACTGTTTAGCAATGCTGATGCTTCAGGCATGAATCGCACAGAAGATATCTAAGGATATGGGAAAAGAGCGAATGCTCATCTAGAAAAAATGTCGTTTATTTCATTTAATTTCAACCAATCATAGTATCGTTCGGATCTTTCAGTCCTAAATGTAAACCAATGTATTTGGGAAAATCTTGATTTTGCATTTTCTGCATACAATGTACATGTCTGACAGAAAAAGTACGGTTGAACATATTGCTTTGCATGTTTTTTGATAATCATTTACTAGGGGAAAAAAGGCGCATCTATTTCCATAATCAGGTATATCTAAAAACATATCATACATATGTGTCCCTGAAAGCATATCTGTCAAAATGATTTATCGATATAATAGGCGTATCTTTGAAATAAATATCGTATATTTTCGCATGGCTCTCTCACCAAGTTACACACAAGCCTTCATCTATCATCAAGACACAGCTATGATAACAGCGAAGCAAAAATAGTTTTTTTTTCTAAAACAATTTACCCTTTCACTCAACGAAATAGTATTCAAGATAATTCTATGAATGTAGAGTAGTGTCCCCTATGTGTTAACAGACTCCTAAGGGGCGACATTTCTTGCTGTTATCGAAAGTCATTTGACACCCCTGAAATCTAAAGACCATTTGCTACTGTTTGGGGCTTTTTTGGAGGCACCGATGGCCAATGCTTGCACATGGTACTATTTACCACGCAACATGTGTCAATGTCTACAAATCTGCGAGTGTTTATGCCCGGAGAGCTCATTATTCCAGAGCGTCGCCCGCTTTCATATTTTCTCACGGTGGTTCGTGTCTCCGCCAGTCTCCCGTGTAGAGATCCCATTGATGGAGAAATCCTACACTCCATCGTTTTTCACATGTCCGATTATTTATTCAGAAGTCGAGGAGTGGTTGTTGGAAAATGTGACCGCGAGCCTTATCTAAAACAAACATTTTAAGGACGTACTATTTTCACTGCAGCTACTGTCATCATGTCTAGAGAAGATAAGACTCCATTACATTTCAGTGCTCCATGTTATAGCTTGGTTCTCTCCAACATGACAGCTTGAATTTGGATCTGCCGCCAGTTCATGTGAAATGGTGTAAGTGTGGAGTAAAACTGCGCCGTTTGCAGTGAATTGGAAAGAAAAACACTTTTTTAATTGCTTTGAAATTAGATGGATGGTGCTGGTATTCAAAGGTCGTGACTTCCATAATTACCTTAAAGTGTTTTCAAAAGAAACTAGTCTTCGTGGCTTAGTTTAAATTGGAATATGACACCTGAGAAAACAATGTTTTGAGGTTCTGTATGAAAAATGCAAAAATCTTTGTTGAAGAATCTTTAGAAGATTTTCAAATATTTATACATGATGAGTTGTCCTTAATTGAAAGTGAATGAAAGATTTGACTCTTTCTAAAAACTTAATTGAACATACAATAGCATAGATCGTCAATATCATGATAGATAATCGTTTCAGGTCAGCTTTCTTATAAATATATCTTAAATGGTGTCGTCATATAGGTGAATTGTATTTATGAACTCTCAACTGTAAGGTACCGCGACTTTGTTTTATCATTCTTGATCACCATCTTTTAGGAAGAATTTTCAAGTTTTTAACAGTTTTTCTACAAAATTGAGAACCACAAACATAATTTAAAAAATTTATAACAACAATATTAATGTAGACGGGCAGTTTGGGTTTTTTGTGGCAGATAGGATAAATCTTCGTGGATATTCAATTTCTTGGACACACAGTATATATAACGACGTTTTCGTAAAGTCCTCTAATCATCCCGATTTTTATATCCGAAAATCTTATTAAATCTATGTCAAAATCATTTATAAATATTGAAAAAATGTCAATTTCATTTCATGAATTAAGCGTTAGTCTTCAAAGCTTCACTCTACTTCTATCTACATTAACTCGTAGTCCCTGAAACATAATTCTCAAAAAATATTATTTGATTTGATATAAGAAAGGGACCTTTGAGAAATGGGCAGTCTTTTCAAGAGGTGACGTTGAGGTCAGATTATTGGTATCTACAGTCATATGCCCCATGTCATAATTAAAAATGTTAAATCCCCGACAGATTATGTTTGTTGGATATCCAGAACGCTCTAGTGCAACAGTGACCATTTAAATAGCCATCTGTCATCTGTACTAAGTAAATGAAAATGTGTCATGATAATACACCGCTTTTCCCTTTCTTAATTGCTTGGTCATAGTTGAGGATAACAAACACCGTATTAGATATCCTATTTACAACCCAATCAGACGAAATATAGCAGGACTAAAAACTCATTTGACTGATGTTTTTTCATAACAACAATACTGAATGAGATGAATTTCAAGAAATTGTATGACACAAACAAGTATTATTCATCAAGTTATTCATCATAAACGCGTTGTCTACTTATTTTATACCATTTGTATCTTTATTCTGTCAATAAAAAAACTTACATTTACCATCTCTTGTAAATTTTCATCAAGCATCTAGAAGTTCACTATAAAAGACTTTCAACATCTTGCAACATGTTTATAGATTTGGGCAATCAAATACTCGTTAACTCGACTGCACAGAGAGGCATGTTCATCGCTCATAACTTGCACTGAAATAAAACAGATTTTTAGAGTCAAGATCAGCCATTTAAATTTTCACCTGCTTGGAAACAAACATTATATGCTTGATATCCTGAATAAACATTTTTAACTACATTCCTGACCTCACTTCTACTCTGCCAAGGAAGTGGAAGTTGAAGCCAAGGTTTAACCAAAGTGTTTACACGCGTTCACTGAACTAAAACAGGTTCAATATCCTCCATGTAAATTTTCACCTGCTTGAAAACAAACATATATACATGACATTTAAAATAAACATTTAAAATCTGCGTTATCCAAACTATTTCTTGATCAAATTCATAGAAGTTGAACTCAAAACTAACATGTTTTATTTAACTGATATCTAATCGTCTTTTCCTATTGCCGGCACACTGATCTGCTCAACGTCTTTGTACAAACATTGCAGATTTCATTGAATGATTGCAGACAGATATGATTTAGATATGCATTAATGTGAAATTGCAATCAAAATCAGAACATATAAAAAGAAGACAATTTGAGTTGTGTTTTTGACAAGATAAGAATATGATTGAATTTGTTTAATATAACTCTTCGTTATGCATTACGCAATTATTCACTTAAAAAGCATTGTAGAAGAATATCATTATAGTTTTACTGTAAACCACTTGACATCGCCTGGAACAAATATTAACCGAACATTATGACGTTTTCACCTAATATTGCAAAATTCAGAAGAACCTAACCCGCAAAGATATCGCAAGACTTAAAGAGCCACTCCGTGATTTTCATAACATATCACATTAAGAACATTGAAAAATCGAATCCTAATCCATAAAAAAAAAAAAATAAAATAAAAATAAAATAAAAACTATGAAATTATTAAAAGTATAACCTCTTCGAATTTAAATTTACCTTTTTAAAAAAAGAATACACCACACACATTTGAATCCATTTAGGCAGAACTGATCTAATTGAACCCTCCATGATTGTCATAACATATCATTTACCTTTTATACGAACCTGAATGTCATGTGTGGTGATATATAATCAAAACATTTTAACTTTTCATGTCCAAAAGACATATATATATGACAAATATTGGTTTTCCATGAAAATCTAAAAACAACCTTATAAATGCACAGCGGTGTAGATATCACATCCAATGTACATGGAAACTAGTTATATAACCTAACAAACACTATCAACTCCTAACTGCCCTCCTGGCTCTTTTAGATAAGTCTCCAACACTGTCCAGTTTTCGATCATAATAGTGACGTTCTACCTTCATGTTGTCACTGTACAAAACAAATTAGCTTTAAAATGTTTCTTTTTGGTAACAGTCGATACTTCGCGATCAAATGACACTATTGATTAAGTTTGGCATGTATGACTTCAACAACTCACGGAGTGGCTCTTTAATTGATCATACACCTTTCATCTCTTGTGAGAAAGGGATGATTTCTGTAAAAACATCTTCAGTCTTAAATATGAATTTGTATCTTTACGTACAAGTGTTTTCTATATTGTAGTCATGCTCTTGTACCACCAAGATGGTTTGTTTCATTACGTTAATTGAAATTAAGTTCACGTTAAAATAGAACGTAGATCAAAAATGATTTTATAGCTTAGGCTTAAAATGCAAAAAACATTAGTTGATTTGTAACGGCCAGGATATTTTCCCTAGAGGTGCCTGTTTTCTCTGTCCTTTTACTAATTAGAATACTCTAAGGGAGGTAATTGTTGTGGGTAGAAATCAGCCAAACCCCTAGCCAAACTGTTGCTAGGTAACTAGTTCCATACAAGTGGTTCCAAACTGACCAATGGTCAGAGATCATGTGACCCCAGTTCTGAAGAGGGACACTCAAAGCCTCTTATCGCCCTCTTCTTTGTCTGATCACCCAAGGGTTAACATCCACTGTACCATACTCTCCATTGTTCATAGGTAAATACACCAATTAGAACTTTGACTTTTCCCCTTTATGCTGTTATGGGACCCTATTATGTTCTAATGTATATTTACATTCAATACCTTTACTTGCTGGATTTATAATTGGCAGATAGCATTTAATATCAATTGCTAAATTTATTATCAATAACTTTGGAAATTCCAAATTCTATTTAATTAGCTCCATGCTAATTAAAGTTCCAAATTTCACTTTTCCTTGTTTCAATCCTTTTATTCAATAAATGCATGGTGCATTTATATTCACTCATAGATAGTTGATATATCTATTTTCAAATTCAACAAGTGTGTAGCCATCCCATTGTCTCAGTCTCCACACATGGTATTAATTAAAGCCACTTGCCCTGTAATGAACATGATCCAAGATGGCGGCTTCAGATGTAAACAAAGCTGCTAAGCTAAGCTTTTTATCTGCATCTTGCTTATCAATGCGCTCACGCATCATATATTTATGTTATTGGCTAAGCATTAACAATCATTGTTTTTCATCACATTAGATTAAATGTGTATCCAAATTCATTTCTCATATTTGAAATATTTATGTGATGTTTTTTCCACTTTGTTATTGTTAATCATATCATTGTTTTTCCTCACAATTCACGTTATTGTTATCAATATCCTTCAAGGGATGTGAGGTTTTTTCACAATGATAATACTCCTATCAATATTGTTTTAACGTTTTACGTTGCCCTCTTGATGTAAAGTCACCATTATGCTTATTGATACAGTATGTGTTATCCATATGGCCCACTCTCTTTACCTTCAACCTTTAGTGAAATTTAATTATGTAATATCTTATTATTGCATTTTAATATATTTCATTTTGCTAGAGTTAGGTATCCTTATTCTGGGTAGTTTCTGGTTATTCTACCTAATGGGTGTATGTACACATTGTTGGAGCCAACCTCAGTGGTCTGGTATGCAACAAATAGTCATACCCCATCTTTATTATTCTCCATTTAAGTATAGGCCAGGTGCCCTATCATGGTTAATAATTTCTCCTTTACCGGTATTGATTTGATTACATACATATATTGTTTGGTTATATACATATATATGTATTCCTTAGGGCCCTTTGTATAATAGTGTGACTGGTAACTTACATCAGGTGGCAACATTTCCTTATGTGGAAAGATGTGATGATTACTCTGGGGAGATTTATAGTAATAAATGTAATTAAATAAAAATACTCATTGGGTCGTTGCGAGCGCTGATGCTGCTTGCCAAAATGTATGTATTTATCTTTTACATTATCTATCTATCCTTTAAATAGTTTTCATCACATCTATCATACCACTAAATTCAACTTTAAATGATTCATATGTCATATATTCATTTAGGCTCTTCTTTGTCTGATCACCCAAGGGTTAACATCCACTGTACCATACTCTCCATTGTTCATAGGTACCCCCTTGGATGTACAGACAAGATTTGCACCAACCATCATAAAGTTTCTTTCTCTTGAATACATCATTATCAATTTCATTCCTGTGTTGTGTCATCTTTGACTGGAGTACTCGAGCTAGCACGCTTGCCCATCCCTTACCGTGAGACTGAAATTAGTCTAATTAGGCGATTTCAAGCAAGTCTTACAGATTAACAAGTGGTGACTTCTAACTTCATTCAATTCTAAAACCACCACAATTTGTTCCTGTCTCTTCAAACATGGTTACTTTCTGCTGTTACTGAGCTGTGTTGAGTTAGCAAAGTCACTACTGATCACGATAGGCTGTGTGAGGTTGACTGATACTGTAGGTTTGTGGGACACTGTTCCGCTTTGGAGTCTTCAGTTACTTCCTGATTATCAGCTATCTACAGCTGCATGCCAAAAGTTTGTTCACATACCTGTATATACTAATGCAAATATCATGTTATTTGAGATGCCTTTGAGGTGTCGTAGCGTTGCAAAAAAGAAACGTATAATATTGAATTTTCAATACACATATGCAGATCCATTCTTCTGTAAGGCAAAGGTTTATCATAACCCACAATTACCCGTAACAGTTTTGGCAGGTCATTAAAATGACCAGGGGTCAAAATTCCTAAAAGACTAATTTATATTTTTCTCCATGAAATCCTTTATAAGTTATCAACTTCTTTGAAATATTAGTCACGTGGGTTTCTTAGCACAAAGTCAATGTGTTTATGTTGGTTTTAATCTCAGAGAGGCGATATGGAACATTATATTCGACATTTAACGAGTGACCATACAATGCCAAAATGAGTTCAAGAATGGCTATTTCGGACATGGACAGTGGATGATCCATTGTCAGTGTTGCTTAAGTTCCTCTATTGACGTTGAAACGAAACCCAAATTACATGATATTTGCACAACGATTCAGTGGTAAGTGAACAAACTTTCGGTATGCAGCTGTAGACGTAACTTACGCCTATAGATTCTGTATCATTGTAGCAGTTAATTTATTCACCAAAAAATTCTAACATTCATTTTTTTTCAAAAACAGTCAACATGACATTTTACATCTAAAAAGCTTTTAAATGACACGTTAAAAAAGTAATATTCGGCCTATGCACTTGATTCTAGGCAAACTCCGAAAATTTTAAGTTAACCGTAAAGAAATCGCAGACACCTACATCCTTTTACAAAAATTCTGTCAATTTGATGATTTCTGTCATGTATTTATATTCTTGCAGCTGATAATGGAGAAAAGGGCTTATCGAACAGAGATTAGAACAAAGGGTGACATTTGATACATTTTAATTTTTTACTTATCTAAAAAATAGTCATGTTTCTGAAAATAATTTTCTAAACATGCATCTCTTTGTCACGTCGACCTAGTCGTGTAAGAATTTTGACACTTTTCACTCAAAGAAAAACAGAACAACGGGCTAATGCAGTGAGCTGAGTGTTTTACAGTCTGGGACCCACAACAACCAGGCCAAAGTGATCGTTAGAAAGTTGTGTTTAATTATCCTCGCAATTTTCGATAAAGATAAAAGACTTTCTTTTAAATGTAATAGCAATTGGAGATAAGTAAAAAAAATTAAATCGTGTCACGATTTTTTTTCTTTTGTGTTTTGAAAAAAAGTACAAGTGGCTTATATTCTCTGTTGTTGAAATGGTACATTTTGGTGGACATGACAGCGCCTAGAATAAAGGGCATCGTATATGTTCTATTTGTAAAGAAAGTTCATTCCATTTCCCCTAAACGTTGTAAAGATTCCGTCGATATTTAGAATAAAGATATAAATTCATAATTTCCTTGAGACAAGAGAAAATGAGTAACGACTCCAATATTTCTGTCACTATTTCCATTTCCAACTTCTTAACATAAAGAATATGATTAAAGAGCCGGGCGTTTCCAGATCAGCCCGTCAACAATGTTGAAACACGTGGAGTGAGTCACTGGACTAATTGTATTTAAGCTCGGAAAAGTCTCAGGAGTATATATTTTTATGCAACAATTGTTTGTCGAAACTAATCAAATTTACTTTTCGCCATTTTACTTCAAGGACAAGAATGTTAAAGGGCGTTCAACGAAATCAAATCATATTTAATTCGTTTACTTCAGCTTTATTTAATCAGAGCTTGAGATAAATGACATAAATCTCTACACCAGAAAATATCAAAAATATACCTATAAATATGTACTAGTATATAATATCAATAAATGTGAAATTTGGTTGTGATTTATTATCTTTTAAGATGTTGATACATGCTTGGGTAATGGCTATGGTATTGTTAAAGACAAATACGATACGATGTCCAAAAAAACGAAAAAGTTGGAAAGAAGTATCGAACACAGTTAAGAAATTCTATGGAAACAGCATAATTTCTTACTCAGTTACTATACCAGAGAAATGACACGGTACGATAAAAATAATATCTTACGAGGGGTACGTGAGTGGCCTTAAACAGAAAATGATCCAAAAGCAGCTGTTGACATGTTTTGATTTTACTCTTTGTATCTTGTCTTGAGGAACTCGGTCCGGTTATATATCAGTATCATGATATATTGGCACAATAGTAAACGTCCCAATCCGCGAAAAAAATGACAATGTTTGTGAAACAAAACTTATAACTTTAGTTAATGTTAATGCACATAAACACAAGATCTAAAAGTGTCTCAACCCGTGAAAGCTTCTACCCGCCTTATAATTACCAAAAAAGCTTTCTTTGAGACACTACTTCTAATGTGAAGACGACTGTATCATAAGGACCAAACTTATTGTATTGTTTTCACTTCCTTTAACATGATGCCAATGGTTCACCCTCAATACCTAACGGTCTCAAAGGTGTCAGTTTTCAACATATCGCAAATAATATCATCCATGGAGACATTGATTTTGGAAGACTAAAATGGGAGTGTCTTTCACGAAAACCCTCCAATAAGATTCTGAATCAAGAAATCAAAGTATTTGACCATTGTTTGTTGCTTGAAATCATACTATAGATCTATGAACATAACTTGGAGGCATACCACTAAAGGTCCACCACACAAGACGACCAAAGGAAAGATAATGACCGTTTAATGTTAATTTTACAGATATTTTTACTAAATGTGTCAGGATGACAACTTTATCCACGAGCATGTTAAACAGTCTAGAAATATGTGATATGAGTTTGCTAATGAGTTCTTTAAAATATGTGAGAATCTTCCAAACAAAGGACAAAGAGAACGCGGGCTAAAAACATATATGTGATAATGTGGATATCTAAAACATATATGATAATGTGATAATGTGGATATCTAAAACATATACAATAATGTGATAATGTGGATATCAAAAACATATATAATAATGTAATATTGTGGATATCAAAAACATATATAATAATGTGATAATGTGGATATCTAAAACATATATAATAATGTGATAATGTGGATATCTAAAACATATATAATAATGTGATAATGTGGATATCTCGTATGTGTACTTTTAATATATCAATGTCTAGTGGCAAAAGCATCTTCTGTCAAATATTAAACATGCATGATCAATATTACAAACCTTTTTCCATTATCAACTTAACAATCTGTATCTTGTTTTAAACATGTCAGTTTCTTTATCATTTGGCAATGCTAAACAACGGAAAACTACAGTTCATCAGTTGATATTTCCATAAAGCCAAACATTCTTCTAGATGGAATGTTTACGACTTGAGTTGATCAACCAAAGATAGCATATTCTGTTTATATTTTTAAAAGCATTGCTGAGTTAACTTATTAATGCACTAGAATTATATTTTGAGAATCCAAAAAAAATGTCTAGATATGCAAAAACAACATATCAAATCACAGATTGCAAGTGTCAAACAGTATGGTAAGTCCCACTTGATGAAGACTCTTCTCTGGTAATGAGTACCGTTAGATAGCAGGTGGGGATCTGATGACAAGGTTCTGTTTAAAAAATAAACACGTGTCTCAGTTCCAACAAACATGGCTGTTAACTCGCGAGGTCACGTGGTTATACGGTGCCTGGATGTGCACAGCCGTGACGGGTTATGCTTGTCACGTGGTTGACAGGTGGGGAGGGGGGAGGGATTTAAGAGTGGTACAGGGGAGGGAGAGTTGTGAATGCCTCCGCAAAGAAAACTTTATATATATATGCTTGTATAGCATGCTTCTGACAAAAAATCCCTTGCATGCATATCTCACGGTCCTGTATCAGTTTCCTCTCTTCCTTTCTTTGTTTGCGCAGGGGCCCTTTAACTCATTCTTTTATATTTTTTTGTAAATTAGAGTGTCCCTGGTTGACATGAATATAATTCGAAGATGGCGGAGACCAAAGGTCCTGAGACTCAGAAGAACAAGATATGAAGTACATACACTGAATATTATCTCAGCATATTGAATCCGATTATGTTTGTACGGGAGTTAACGTGAGGGTTTTAATCACTTTGTTTTGTGATCATCAATCCAGTCCAGTCTCAGTCATACGTTCTTTAGCTTTATGATACTCTATGCACTAGTGCAAAGCGATATTTCGTAAATACAACGCATGCACGGATACCGCATATCTATGTACTCGTATATAAGTAGCGATCTGCAATCAGGAAATCCACCTTGAAAGTTATTAAGCAAATATGTACGTTTTCAAGTTGTGAAATTGATTCTAAATGACCTGAAGTATTTAATGCAGCGTTGTAATAAATCCGCGGCAACTATAACATCAGAAATATTTAAATGTTGCTTACAGCCAGGTTAGCTAAAACAGCAGTCGCTATAGTTACATGTAACCAAATGGCAATACTAATATTATGTTTAAAAATTGATTCATTTTAAGATATCACCCTGATGTCAAAGTTTATGTAAATTCAAAAGCTGAACACATTGATAGTTTAGCCGTTTTCAACTGCCCATGATTTATCGGTTTTGTGCACAGCTAACCATAGATTTTTCATATGTTCAAGCCGAAAACGACTGTCTTAAAGTCATAGTCTCATTTTTGCAAGGCAAATTGTAATAAATGCCGGACAAATAATTCACCACTCACAGAAATCTTTCCCCTGACGTTTGCAACAATTTTCAGAACTCTGCAGGCATTCTAGCCCTCAATAATGAAGTTCAAACTACCCTACCCTACCCGAATATAATGTGTTTTGCGAGCGTTAGTCCTTACCACGTCATTTCGCAAACGCCGTGACGAAGAACACATAAAATTTCCCAGCTGAATATCCAATGAAAATAGCTAATAGCTTACGCTTTTTCAAATATAGAAATAACAAAAAAGTGGTAAACTCAGTGAAGAATGCGTCTGTCATAAGTATCGGCGCTGCGATGACTAGATTTCCGGTGTTTCGTACTCGCGATGGGATTGCACTTGATTCGGTACCTCATCGGTCTGAAACGGCATACGCCAATAAGCTGCTTCATCCAAAACTGTAAAACGGGCATAAAAGTGAAAATCTTTGCAAATGCGACAGGAAATATTTGTGTTAGCGATCAGATTTTGTTCGTGAAGAATAATTAGTTCAGTTTAGTTGCCTTACAAAAATGAGACTATGACTTTAACACTTTCATTATTGATTGCAGGTCAATTGTAAAGAATGATAAGCATTTGGATTGGATCGATAGAAAGCTGTCATCATATGCCTTAAAATAGCATATTTAAACTGAGAAGGCGTGCTATGGTGCCTTTAAGAGTTTCGCTGTTCTTTTCATACAGCCAAGAATAAAAAAGAATCTCCAGATTATTTCAACTTGGAAGAAAGGCATTTGATGACTATGTAAAAGTGTCGACGGCTCTGGGGGACATGTGTGACCGAGAGGAGGGGAGGGGGAGAGCAGGAATGTGGGTCGGAGTTTCTTTCAAGATGAAAGACGAAATGGTTTTATCGAGCATAACGTTCTGTTTATCGCAATCTTGAACAAACATTGACATATAAAGTCTTTGGCTAGTGGCGGTTTATCAGGACGTTAAATTCATCACCATGGACTCTGAATACAAGTTTCTTTATGGGGGTATCGAATACACGTCAATCCTTCCCTCAAAGAGAAGCGAGACTCTCATGGAGATAATCGCAGGCTTATTTGAGGGCTTCAATGGGTTCAGCTGTTCACACGTTTCAGCATTCGACTTTAAGAAAAATATTCATTCATTAGTCTTCATTTAGCATTCATTAGTTTTAATGTTGCAACAACCTGAAACACTTAACGAAAAAAGTGTGAGTGTTTGTGTAAAACACATGACATGGGTTGTGCAATGTAGAGCCTGAGAGTGAACATCTTTATATATGATAATGGAGGGCATTCAATAACAATCTAAATAGATAGTTAATTGTTGTTCTTTGAGTCCTACATCTGACCCTTGTATACATTCTGTACTGACTTCTAGTCTTCCTGTCTGTGTGTTCATGAACATCATCTCTTAGCGCTAATCATAGATTTATTTGAGCTTGAATAAACGCATGTGAGTTGTTTACATATTGAAGCATTCAGTTGAAAATCGAATTTATTCGCTAATCTTAATAAATGTTTGGTGTATCAAAGAAAACGATTAAAGATATTTACAACAATAGGCAGTAAACGACAATCAGTCAGATGAGTCTGAAGAGGACAGAGAGATTCCACAACCTGATCTAGAAGATTACGCCAAGCTTTATGGTTCACACCTCGCTACACAGCAAGCCAAAGAAGCGGAGAATGAAGCTTTTCAATTATCAAAAGCCGTGATAAAGACATGGCGCCGAAACCATCTTAGAATGCAGTCCGAGAAAAAAAGAACTGCTGAAATTATATAGTGATTTTCTGGACATGCCGATCCAGTATAGCAAATAAATTTCTGGGAAAAGGCACGGATGTTCCTCTGAGGTGTATAGGATACAATTTTCAATATATCTCGTTGAAATAGAAAACCTCAATCTGTTAAATAAACATGCCAAGTGTGCCCAACATATAAAGCGATTGATGAATTCATGTCACAACTGCTTTCCGATTTCTGCAGTGGCAGGACAGCGAAATATTTGTAAGATAAACCTTTAGACATATGGAAAAATGATACGATTAAGGAGGAAAATAAAATTTTGGATGAAAAGACAAAAATGGCTGAAACCTACCATTAACTAAATCTTCGAATTTGCAGAAAAAGAAGAAAACATCATTCGAAGGACAAGCTTCCAAACAACAGAGTCCACAAGGATTGGATAAAACATAGCGACACAACAATTGACCAAGAGCAATATTTTGAACAAATTCAAAATAAAACCTATCATCGGCCGAGTCTTTTCTTAAAGAGGGTGTTGAGTCCGTCTTAGACTCATCATCATCCGAGGACTTTCACCGATCAAACACAAGTTTATCAAGTGTGAAGGATCGCTAAACAATTGGACATCATCTCAAAACACCCTTACAAAACATTAAACTTCATAAAAACACAAAATGCTCAAAAACATATACTCCTACTTGTACACAAGAAATGTCAATTGTGCAATTGAAACAGTAGATAATCATAATTTTAATTAGAGTGGCGAAAAACAATTCGTCTGTCTTATAATCTCACCATCAACAATTATTGTCATTTTGTCATATATATGAATAAATTTGACTGTTTCCTGAAAGGAAATTGGAAACAACAAAACGAAACTATTCCAGATTTTTTTAGATTTGCATTAAAGAAAATACAGACGAAGTGTCAGCACAAACATTCAACGAGGTGACACCCTTCCTTTAACATGACAGCCACTTGAAGAAGAAGTGTAAAAACATTTTGAGGCACACAAAAAATGTTTTCTTAACTTTTTCAAAATGTTTCTATTTAGGATGGTTGGCTCACGTTTCTGTGCCACAGGCGATGCAAAAGGATACACAGGCAACGATGTCGACGTTAACAAACGTCAGCGTTGTTGCAATTACACGTCCCCCGCCGACCTCTTTCATTTCGGGCAGTATTCCCCTGAACAAACTATGGCTAAAAGAAACCGTATACAGGAACAACATGTGGAAGGAGGCTAGACTGAAACTCGTACAAAGAACCTGCTTGTTGAAAACACGGCTTACATTATGTTTGTAAATAGCTGCAAGAAAAATGAGGAACGTAAAATAAATATAGAGTCCATACCTTCTGTGAGGAGATTTTGATATTCTTCAACTTCTATGTAAGTAACAGTTTAATTTTGGGGAGAAAATTGTGTTTTCTTCACCTTAAGTCTATGAAAGGAACATGGATCTTTTAAAATTAATTCCATCTATAAAAATAAAGGTAAACTATTTCTGAAAAGGAAGTTGGTCATTAATTCTTTGAAGATGAAAATATATGTCTTGAATAAAATCCCCAAATTATTTGTAGAGAATTGAAAAATTAAATTTAAGAAATGATTTTTTCTTTTTCACAAAGTTTGAACTAAAGTAATGATCCGAATATTTCCTATTCATACGATCTCCGAAGAGGAAACGAGTTAATCAGAAAAAAAGAATTTTAAACGAAGAGCATATTCTCTTGGGAAAAGTGTTTCAGTAAAAGATGGTAAAATATTGCAATTACCTGGTTTCCACAGTCTATTAATTACGAGAAAGTTATTTTATACCAATAACTTCTTCATCAGATCAACAAGTTCTCGTCAAAAGATTTTAATCATTCCTGAACATTTTCTTGTAGGATATATTCCCTATCTATTTCCCTTTTTAAATTTCAACGTATAATAATTATAAGATGGAGTCATTTTATCGATGATAAAGGAGAAACATTACCGATACATGTTTAAAATCTTGAAAATTTTGAAAATGAATCTTGGACCATGAAATTGTTGAAGAGAGAACATTTGTCCTGAAAATAATCTGATAAAGAGTGAACATAAAGTTGGTAAAACTATTTTGTCTGCCTGTTGATGCCTCTCGTGATTGGCGTTCTATTTTTTACTTTAACAAACCTAATAAAGCTTTTTTTCTTCACGCTCAGTTGCAAGAATAATAACGGGGCATATGTTTAACCCATTCAACAGTTTCTCTTAAACCAATGATTTACTACTAATAGAGGGATATATCTTAACTGTCTTGACATGCTAATTATCTCACTGTTACCCTAGACCTTGTTTCACGGTAACGTATCGCCGTGTTTTTCAAAACCTACAAGTAACAACTGACGAACTCAGTATTTCAGGTAACTCTCTCTTTGAATCAGAAATGCGTACAATATCATCCAGTGCAATTATTTAAGGTGCTGCATATGTTGTAATTTATTACTTTAAACATGAGGAGTAATACATGGTAAACTTAGTTTACTTATTAGTATTTTATTTCAACAGAATTAATTTTTATATTTTTTTTTTTTTTTATATCATTATATTCGTTGGACAATTTTTAAATGCCTCTAAAAATCACTTCATAACATATTCAAACCTCATTTTACCACAAGTGATCAATATATCTTCGGGAATGAGGTATGCTCCCATAAATCTCATTATTCGAATGAATTATAACATTTCATAATCCACATCCTGCCAGATGACGTCATGAAGACCTATGCCCAACATTCCCGGCGAACAGAATAAATAAAGGCTTTGATGAAACATAATTTGAAATTATTTCTTTAGATTTATTCATCAATATTCTCATGTATGAACAAAGACTAAACGTAGGGCTCCACATATTATAGAAACAGTGAATTCATTTGATGCGTGCGCCTCCTTGGTTTTTAAATTAAAGATTACAAGTTTGGACATTTATTAAAACGACACGCCCTTACAGAGTTCCAATAGACGCCTACTTCAGATAACTCCATCCAGGCCCGTAGCACCAATTTCGAGAGTGAGGGGGGGGGGGGGGGGGGGGGGGCTGAAATTAGGGATTTGCTAGCTCAGTTTGGGGGGGGGGGGGGGGGTACGTTTATACTTTATAGGTCATGACAGATTATTTATTTAAGAAAAACACCCGCTTACAACGTCCCCCCCCCCCCCTGCTGGCTACGGGCCTGCCATCACAGGTTTTTTATTCAATGAGAAATACACTCCTGGGAACATGGACCTTGTTAACATTTTCAACCTCGTATTAAACACTTGTATTGCGCAGAAATCGTGGAAACTACAAGATAAATAAATTTCCTCGACACCGAAACATTAAAAAATGCAACGACAAATGTGAAGTGGGCCGAATAAAACCAAGTGATTGACACAGAGATTTGTACTGCTGAAAAAATACGTCCACGATACAAAATTCGTTACTGACTTATTCATATGCACAATAGTTTTTTTTACCTATGAATTATTTTAGGCCTGTTATAGGGAGAAGGGAGAAAGGGTGATTTCTGATCAATGTTAAGTGTTGGATGTAGTGCTATTGAAAACCAATCCACATTAAAAAAAGGTTTAAGAAAACACCTTAATTATCTTTTTTATTGGCTCTGCCTCAACCTTATCTAAATGTGAAAGTTGTGTAATTACAGTGACACATGAGTATGTTTCATATTTTCAAATATACTTTCTCTCTTATATTGAAATGATATGCATTAAGATGGTGATTCTCGATATCATTAATAAAGTTTGACATATTAAACTCCAAGGACAAATTGTTATAAACTAAATACAAGTAAGATCACATTTTCTTCCACGTATTAGCTCACATGCGTAGATGCTCTACATGAAAAGGAAAATCTACCTAACAGTAGAAATTTTGAAATACTAACGTAAGGAAGTTAACATTTTTTCCAGATATGTTTTATGTTCCGAGACGCTTCACATGTTAAAGGGCTATCAATGAATATTTTATGTGCGCTTCTTAATAATAACACATTATTTCATAGACAATGCATTAAGATGATCGTCATTTCTACAGATATCAGTAGTTCTTGTGACATGAAATGCATTTATTTTCGTTTCATTCTTGCAAATTTATCGATTTTGACTTCAAAAAACAAAATGATTATAGTCAAGATTCGAACCCTACTCCTTCTCACTATTCTACAGACATCGCAGACATAGAAAGGGAGATAACTCTACGTATATATCAAAAACTAGAACGACAACGCATCTGCCGAAGATGGTGTGAAGGAAGAAAATTAAGTGTTTTGGGAGAACACGCGCCACTTCTTGAAGGTGCATAAATACTAATTATACTTGGTTTGGAAATATGTGCACTGACCTGTCCGAGACAGCGAGACTAGAAGTCGTGCGAATCGCGAGTGATGTGAAATGATAGCGTGTGCTTTGTTACGTACTAATGGCAGTAAATTGAGTAATGGTAATGCCATGAACTGAAGTTCAACAATGTTATTAATGTTGTATTTGATACTTAATAATTACTGATGATTGCGTAGTGATCACATCAGTCATTGATATAAATCATATCAAGTAGGATGTTTTTCACTATGTGCAACATTGTTTAAAGAGCCACTCCGTGATTTTCATAACTTATGATTTACCATTGATACGAACCTAAATTTCATACGTGATGATATAAAATCAAAACATTTTAATTTTTCATGTCCAAAAGACATATATATGACAAATACTGGTTTTCCTTGAAAATCTAAAAACAGCCTTATAAATGCACAGAGGTGTAGATAACACGTCCAATATACATGTATACTAGTTATATAACCTAACAAACACTATCAACTCCTAACTGCCCTACTGTCTTTTTAAAATAAGTCTCCAAAATTACGTTTGACTATTTGACGCGCGCCACTGTCCTGTTTTCGATCACAATTGCGACGTTCTACCTTCATATTGTCACTGTCAAAAAACAAATAAGCTATAAAATGTTTCTTTTTGGTAACAGTCGATACTTCGCGATCAAATGACCCCATTTATTACGTTTGGCATATTTGACTCCAACAAGTCACGGAGTGGCTCTCTAACTATTTTTATGTCCTAAATAGGTACTATAGGGTATTCATGCAACAAAGCATATTGCTCATTGTGACATGCATAGCACATTGGTCATAATACGCATGCTCATTGTAACATGTGTGCTCATTGTTCAGAATATGCATAACGTTCATAACATTCATGCACATAATTATTACATTCATCGCACATTGTTCATTATATGCACTGCACTTTTTTAATAATCTCACTGCACATTGTTCACTGCATATTTTCAAAGCTCAATGTTTTGTTTTTACATGCATAATGCCTTTAAAAGAATAGGATGACGAGGTTGTTTTATGTTGTGACACAAAAAGAGACAAATTTTGTTTATTGGCTTAGTAATGAAGTACAATATTTTATGGATATTGAGTACTAAATAGATATTAAAGAAGTTGAATATCCATATTATACAAATATTGTACTTCATTGCGTTGCTTTAGATTTAAAAGGAATAATGTGTAATAGTTTAAAACCAGTAAGCACTACATCAATTTACTGGGTCAAGTCTTTCGAATTGGCATAGTTCATAATGGAACTAAGATTTCTTGATACAAACTTCTTCAGCAAGAAAATGCACAACATTCCAAAGTATGTTATTATGCCTTTGGAGACTAATCTGGAGCTGGGGCAACTTTACACCCTGAGTAAAGCAAATTGAGGTGTCTTTTAAACTTAGAAAGATTTGACTCAAAGACAAGTCACTTTCTAGAGGGGAAGTACTATGTTGTTAGCGCCAGATATGTCAAACAGTATTGTGACATCATACTTGAAGCAAGTTATTGACATTGCCATATAAATATTACAAATACTGCGGTATCTTACATGGGCAAAAAAATAAAATGTCAAATATTTTTTATTTATGGGCTAAAATGGTAAAAATGTAAATGTGAATTTTAACTTCTTAACCTTTTTATGGCCATTTTTATTTCAAATGAAAACTAGAAAATATCATTATTTTAGCATTTTAGAGATAAATCTGTAAATTTAGAAAGGCCATTTGCACATAATTCAAGACATGAGGTATTTCGACTCTTATCTCAGCCGCTTTACAAAATTCATCAAACATACTCTATGTCGTTAAAACATTCCCATTGGCTTTTGCTAGCTAGATATCCCTTTGGCTGATTCAGTGATTGGCTGACTGTCTGACTGGTTGACTGGTTGGAGTCACGCTGGACATGATCTCATGATCACTTCTGTTACAAAAGTAAAGCCACTTTGGAAGATGTTTGTTTTAAAACAGTGGCAAGTCATTTGATCTTCAGGGGATTAAATATTTCTTTTCATATAATCAATAACTGTTTGAGACACTAGAACTGCCCTGAAAGATGAATGCTATGTTTACTGCAGAAAATGGAGGGAAGTGGAGTGGAGATTCTGAGGGATTCAAAACACGGCCCTGCTTTCGTCGTGAATCTTCAGAAGTTTTATGAAGAGAAGACTCTGTGCGATGTGGTCTTGACCTCCAGTGATGGTGTTGATCTAGAAGCTCATTGGCTAGTTTTGTCCTCCCACTCAGATTTCTTACGCCACCTGGCAGTCAATAGAGATGTGATGCAGTTTACCATGACAGATTCTGGTTCACTGAAGCTGAGTAAGTCTTGAAAGAATTCTCATAAGTAAGATTAATTAAAGACAAAGTTTAATTGGCTTTCGAGTCGTGCAATTTTTGCTAATGAATATAAAGTCGCAAGGAATTGTTTTTTGATGGTTGAATATTAACTCCTCAGAGATATACAAGGAAAGATTACTTAGAATTTTGTTTCCGAAACATAACTAAAAAGCAATAAGATCTAGTTCATTGAAACTTGCTGTGTAGAAAAATCATAATGTTTAGTGGTGCCATTTGGGTATTTGACTTCTTCAGAATTATTTTTCGGCTGTTTCATTGTAAACACTACTCACAATGTTATTTCCATGGTGAACCAAAAAACCTTAACGCTAACCATAATAAAAGTAAGGATCTTAAACAATCATCTTCTGAAGGATGAACTATTTAAGATAAACTGCTGAAGAAAATATTAAACTAAGAATGTGAGTTATTGAGGTTTTATGTAAGAATTCCGCTTCATAACTATTGTTAAATATATTTCACAGTTTTGCCACTTGGCGGGGGATATAGCCAACTCTGTCTGCTTGTTTAAAATTTAGAATTAAAAAACATGATTTTTGTGTTACAGATATTGAAGCCCCCATCCTGAAGACTGTAGTTGACTATCTGTACAGTGGAGACCTGGTGGTAACAAGACAAAGCATCGACAAGATCAAGAAGGCAGCAAAATGTCTCCAACTGGCTCGAGTGCTGGAGATGCTAGGCCAGTCCCATCTGTCATCTCAAACATCTCCCTTTCAATCACCTCCTCATCAAGTATCTGCTCCTCCTAAACCAACCTTTGCTCCTCAAACAAAGACATCTCCATATAAACAGTCCCAAAAACTCAACAGCACCTGCCAAAGACCAGACCAGACCATCTCAAGTCCTCCAGGAGATCGGGTCTACCTGCCAGTGCCAGAATCTCCAGTGAAACAGAGAACTATTTCTGGAGCATCTAGAGAATGTAGCTCAGAGCTGAAACAACCTTCAGACCACAGAACTGAAACCCCAGCGAGATCAAGAGACACTTGGGAACCAGAAATTTTGTCTGCTTCTTCTCTGTTTGGAGACAAGTCTTGGGAGGATTCCCCGAATCAACCAGACTCGGAAAGTAGTAGAGAGCTAACAGCTGTTGAGAATCACCCTGAAAAGGTCAAGCAGGGTGATCGCCATCCAGTTGAACATCAAAAACATTCAGATACTAACTGTACCATTCAATTTGACTCTGACTTAAGTTTAGAGGACATCACTGACCATGTTGTATGTCCATCTTCCCCACGTCTGGTCCATGACTTCAAGATGCAGTCCATCATAGTAGACACTCTCACCGTGAGCCGGAAGAGAGGCAGGTCTTCGGCCTCGATGTCCATTCCTTCTGAAGTTAGGACATTTGAACAGGTGCCCGAGTATTTAGGTGGGACTACAGGTGAAGAGGTACCTCACACTGTCACAGGTTCAACACAGGGAGTCTGTGAAGGGAACAATGATCATGCTGAGCTACCACAAGGGGATTATGATGATAATGATGTTTATGTTGAGATAAATTCAAATTCTAATGATTCATGTGATTTAGACGACAAGGAAACCCAAGGGCAGGAACATACAGAGAACCAAAACACAAAAAGAAGACGTTTTGGGATAAATCATTCTCAGTTCAATAGCAGTGGCTCTAACCAAATTGCGAAGAATGTCAGGCAAAAGTACTCAGACCTGAGACTGGCTCAAGGGTCCTTGGAATCTTCAAGAGGTCTTGCTACAAAATTGGTCAAATGTATCCTGTGTAACAAGCCATATAAGACCTTCAGTCGTCTAAAGGCGCACTACTCGCTGAAGCACAAGAATGTGACAACCCTTGTGAAGGATCTGCATTACCGTTTCGCCAGTGCGAGATCAGGGAGACCAACCCAGCGACAGAGCGGAAGGCATGGTAGTCTTGGGGAAGAGACAGTGAGATCAGATAGACAGAATACTGATCCTGGAACTGGAAGATTGGTCAATCTCAACACAATGACACAAGTAAGGCCAGAGAGATGTGTTATGGAATCTGGGACTGAAGGCAGCCAAGAGCATCACCAAACACAGCAAGAGTCTGTGACTGTAGGAGCTGTATCCATGGTGAGATAATGATAGCCAAGAGTTTCATAGATCTCCCCTTTGAATAATCCTCTGACCCTTTTTTAGCTCATGAGGGATACTCTTGAGTTATGAGGATTGTAGTTTAAAGACTTGTCAAAATACTTTTAACTGCATCTTGATGAATATGTTGTGAATTTATCATTTTTGACTTATTTTAGAAAGCCTGATGAGCTACAGAGACAAAGCCTTTTTAATTTCTAATAAGTTTGAATAATTCTTAAATAATTTTGAATTTCAATCATTACTAAACTCTGAAAGTTCATCCTGCTACATCAGCGTATTTGTCTCCGCCCAGCTCCATCATATACCCTGATATCCTTCGGCCTGAAATGCTTTTATCCCTTACGGGTGGTTACTCATGGCTATTTATAGCCTACATGGACATTTGTTTGAATTCTCATCCGGGTTGGGCAGCTATTGCTGAATGCGAGTCATTTCATTGGCTTGCTATATTTAGCGATACGAGCGTTTTAGGCCAAAGGATATCAGGGTATATTTTGGAGCAAGGCAGAGACAAATACGCTGATGTAGCAGGATGGTGAAAGATAACCTTTTTTATGTAAGTTAGGTATGAATATGCATACTTTAAATAGAAAGGATAGCGGTTCCAGATTGAATTGCATGAATGATTGTATCTATGTTACAATTTCACAATCCTGAACTTGTTTTTATTGTCACTCAGAATCAGGACTCCAGCCAACAGCCTGTTCTAGATAACGGAAAACCACTCAACACTGTGCCAGCTTCAAAAGATCTCGATTCTTCACTGAGATTAACCTTTGCATCCACAGCGAAAAAGAAAAGACGCAAAAAGCGTTTCCATTTATCTAAGCCAAAGAATTATGCCTGGAGAAACAGACAGAAGACGTTGGCTGCTGCAGGAACTGCTGACACAGGGGTTTGTGATCTTTTAATCTTCTTGTTGGGTAAAGAAGCTTTCACCATGACAGATTGCAGATTGCCCTGCAAGGCATAAAAATCAAAAGTCTCTAACACTGGAAAATTTAAGCATTTTAAGAACTTTTCTGTGCAAGCTTTGTAACCTTCTGTGGCTGAGCTTGTCTCTAGCTTCATTAAAGTTAATAAGGGGGGCTTCGTTAGAGCTACATCTATTGGCTAAATGCTGCAAACTTTTAAGTCAGAGATGGAGATAAGTGAAGTATTGCCTTGCAGAGAGTAGTGAGGTTGGTGTAGTTGTAATCCTTTTTTATCCAGTAAAAGACACTGTAATTAACATTTCAATTAATTCAGGCTTAAAATGAAGGGACATAAAGATTTGACCATTATATATGACTTCTCACATATATACATCAATTTGCTCAGCAGCCACTGGGTTTACATTGGTAAAAAGAATATGGTTATGATTTTTTTAGTCCATTCACTCGATCTTGTTAAAAATGTTCTTTTATCTAAAAGGTCTTTGTCTTGGTTACATGAACAAAAAATTAAATGTTTTGCATTCGCTAAAAGTCAGTTTTAAATAAGTTATAACAATAAATATGAATTAATAGTTAAAAGATGTGTCCGAGTTTTATTAGATTGCAGACTCTTTGCCCAACCTAATCAACCCAGGACAAGCCCCTAATACCTGTGATACTGGCCAAGTGGGCTCAACAAAACTAACTTACTATCGATCTTAGAAGCAACTCTGTTTTGAAAGATTTTCCAAGGCTACAATTTTTCAAGTGTTACTGAAATATTAACCAAAGCTCTATTAATCTATTTAATCTTTGAGAGGCATTTTTGAAGTTCTGGAGATGGAGGAAGAGTATGTTCTATGGATGGTCAACTTTATAATTGCAATGAATGCAACTTTAGGTGTTAGTATCAACACTGAGACGTGACACTCAGTGCAACAAAGAAGCTCACTCTCCATTGAACAGGCTTTTCCTTCACCTTTTCATTTATTGACCAATATGAAGTATAATACAAGAAACTAAACAAAGTTTGTTTTTATCTTCATTTCAGCCATCAACAGCCACCTCCGAGGTCTCCGCCTATGGTGCACCTGTTTTAGATCCTCTTGACAATCAGTACACCCAACACAGCTTCCAAGAAACATACTCCTCTCCACAGCATTTCATAATAAACTCATCAGTAACTGAGGATGTACAACCTCAAAAAAATACTTTCAAATGTCACATCTGTGGAAATCCATACCAATCAAGAAGTGCTTTGGTTCGACACATCGCTGAAAAACATCGAAGGTCCAGTCATTCGACATTACTGTACAAGAAGAAACGACCAACCTTCAAAAAGAGAAAGACATTTCTAACCATAAAGCCGGACCCAAGGACCGGTAGATATATGGTCCCTGGAGCACTACCAAAGATCATCTATCTGAAGGGAAAACCTTCATGCCCTATTTGTAAAAAGTCATTCACTCAAAAATTCACAGTAAACAGACATATGCGAGACATCCATTTCAAGACTGGAAGAAATGAGAACACAAGACAGAGAGCTGAGATGAATCTTCCTGTGTCATCTCCAGACCCAGGACCAGATTATTCTGAAGAACAAATTGATGTCAGAGGACCAGATGACGAGGAGGTGGGGGATTTAATAAATGGCAACATGGAGGACAAGATCTATGTACCACAATCAAGCGACAGTAAGCAAGATCCCAGTCACAGAGTCAACAATGTGAGGATGTCATTCAAGAGACCACAATCACTTGGCTTCCGGTCTCGAGACAAGCAAATTCCATCCAACGATGACGTGAGACAACAGTTCGAGCTGCCCCGTGAGGCAGTGACGTGTAATGTCTGCGCGAAGACGTTCTCACATCACAATACCCTCCTGCAGCACGTTCGAGGCTTCCATATGAACCTCAACAACTACACCTGTGTGTGCGGTAAGGGCTTCATATGGAGTTCAGGCCACTCCACACACAAGAAGGTTTGTCCTGTCTACAACCAGCGCAATAGTCTCCCTTAACACGACGGAAATTGTGTAACAAGACTTTAAATTCCTTTTATCACAAAAAATGTCTACGATAGGTTCATCGTTCAAATTCATGTTGCAATGTTTTTTTAAAAGTATTATAGGCAAGTTATAGCACTTTATTTTAATTTTGTGCAAATATTTGAAAATATGTACCGGTATGTCTGTAAGCATAATCTGTACTGGGTCAAACCTTGACAAAAACAGAAATGTACGTAGTAAATGTTTATGAGTGTTTCCACACCTGACAAGCTGTATTTGAAACATTCTAGCAATTCTTTACAGATTTGCATTATAAGATAAAAATCTAAGGGACTAAGATATTTTATTTTGTCTCTTCTAATGTGTTATGGTAAATTGTGTTGATGTATGAAATGAAATTAGTTTTGCAAAACATTTCCTCTCAAGGCTTGTTCAATTATAGTGCTAATCAATTTCTGGTATACAATTTCATTTTGTATGATTGATTTTTAACTCATCAGACCAGAACGGTCAGATGGGCTTCAGGCATGACACCTTGTCCAGCAAACTTTCACGTTGTCCAGCATACTTTCACATTGTCCAGCAAACTTTCACATTGTCCAGCATGGTAAACTTTCACGTTTTTTACTTCCCCTTAAGCTGCACCCTCAAAGCTGAAATTTAGTGGAGATGTAAGTTGCAGCTAGAGGAGTGGATTTGTACACAAAAATGATCTTTTCCTGAACCAATTAGTACAGGATGGTGGTGTTTTATGAGTAACATTTTTCTAACATGAAGACTCAAAATGGAGACTTAGTTTATAGATTTCCTTAACTATTTTCAAAGCAAATTCAGGTGTTTTCAACATCTTAACACTGCATTACTTGAGAAAACATTTGTTTTAGATCTTCAGCCTTAAATAAATAAATCATGAATATCCTGATGAGCTACAGAGCTCATGGCTTTATTTTTTTGTGTAACAAATAGTTTTTTTGCAAGTAGTTTTCTGACATAAAATGACAGTTTGTCATAAACCATATTATTTTCAAATTTATTTCTATCTGCAAGAGATGTTGTGCACAGAACATTTTTAACCTAGTCGAAACATGAATTGTTTAGCTCATCTGGCCTGAAGGCTCGGTGGGATTATGGTACGGCATTGACGTCAATACAATGCATACATCTTGCATACAGTTGCTTTGGCCACTTTGGATAATAAACTATTGATTCTGTAATTATTGATGCATGGCACATACTAAGACCTACAGGAGTCTTTTTTATGTATTATTATATATATATATATATATATATATATATATGTGTGTATGTATGTATGTATGTATGTATGTTCATCTCCAGGAAAAAAGGCAGAGGAAGCTGAAATCTTGTGTTGGCACTCCTTAGGCAATGGGTATTCTAAATTGTAGATTTTTAGACTTTGTTGGCTTAACTAAGGGCCACCCTCTATAAACCAATTTTAAACCAAGAAAGCTGAAATCTTATGTACAGACTCCTAGCCTAAGGAGGTTTTCTCATTTATATATACACTGGTGTTATTGTAGTCCCTAATAAGGGCCACATGGCATGGACCACGCAATTAAAGCCTATTTTTCTCTTCTTCTCAGGAAGGGCAAGGCCTCGAACGCTGAAATCTTGTGTCAAGACTCCTAGCATAATGAGAAAAATAATTTGTAGATTTGGTTACCCTGTCTCCCCTTGTAAGGACAACTCTCTAAAACAAATCTTTTCTTATCCCCAAGATGCAAAAGGCCCGGTAAGGTGAATTCTTATGTTCAGACTCATTTGCTAGAGAGAATTAGTATTTACAGACCCGTGAATATACAATTGGTGCCTTAGTTCCTTCTTATGTAATTAATTGTTTGAAGCTTGATGAGCTACAGAGCAAATGGCTCTATCTTTTTATGAGCTTTGATTCCAGAATGAAAATGCACCATGAAAATGTTGTTTCATTGTTACATAGATTCTTTAAATGTATGTTGTGAAAATTTTGACTCATAGGAATCATACCAACATTTTTTTCATCAGGATCAGTATTTTATGTTTATTTTGTATCCTTTTTAAAACAAGTTATATGTCTTGCATGAATAAAACATGTATCTTTATTATTAAGTTTTATAGTGCTGGATAACCACAGTAATCCCCCTGAATCTGCAAAACAATCTTAAGGCAAAAACAGAAAATTCCCCTCGACCCAAACTGGTTGTCATACACAAGTGCTTTAACAAGTTCAAAATCACTGATGGTCTTTGTTGGAATCTGCTTCTGGGTAGTGTTTGCCCTGTAACTGGAAGGTTCCAGTTCAAATCCAAACAGGATCATACCAAGAGTGTTGAAAAGTCAACGGTCTTACTTTCTCTTAACTGTTACTGCGCTACATCCTTGATAATTCATAGAAAATGTTCTGTAATACTCAACCATACTATGGATTGAAGGTAGACTCAACCCGATAATTGTATTACCTCCCTTTGGATACCCTGCAACTTTTCATTACCCAATCAAATGCACCTTAATTGTAAATTAAAATAGAGTTCTACATCATGATTTGCTATGTGTTTAGTACTCACACATCAGTACTTAAGGTTTCCGACAAGCATCCTGTTTTTAATATTGAATTTTCACGAGTTCTTGCAAACATCCCAGCCAATTTCTCTAGAATAGTTATGAACAAATTATTGAGCTATGAAATCCAGACTAATCAAACATATGAATAAATGGAAACTAACAAGTGCTCTGTCAAGAAACCCATAAAGATAATGATTAAATTTGTTTCAATATTTTTCCTGAAAAGGAGTCCGCTTATATATGCTAACCGAAGGACAATCAATTTGTCAATCAAATTAAAGGTTTAAAGTGTTCCTGGCTAAACCGAGAGAACACTGCTAACGCCTGTACAGTTCAAAGAAATATTGAGGTGTGTCATGATTAAAGTCATTTGATTGGTACACTGGACATTATAGCGGAGACAGCTAAATTTATAAAAGCACTAAAAGAATCATCGAATCGAGCCTACCCTGGATCGGAGTATGGTGGAGAAATATCAGAACGTTTGCTCTAGATTATTGAGCATGACCGCACCATAGCCTATGATAGCAATGCAGAAAATTATTCTCTTAGAATACAAAGAAAGGTGTTATTATTGCCTTGCTACCGTTGATAAATCAATGATTGAGCAATAATATCACTTTTGATATTCATGGAACGTGAATTGCCTTAGGGAAAGAAACTTCAATTAGGTCACCTGGACTGAAAGGCCCGACTGGCCTATGGCATGACATTTCATCTGACGTCAATCCAAAAACCTTTAACTATTTCATCTCTCCAGAACGGTTGACTGAGGAAATCTGAAATCTTCTGTACAGACTCCTTTACAAATGAGGTTTTAAATTTATGAATTTGATGACCCTGTGACCCCATGTAAGGGCCACAGGGGCTACACTGTTAAAAACCTATTTTCATCTTATTCTCCAGAAGCAAAACGTCTAGAAAGCTGAAACCTTGTGCACAGACTCCTATCCAATGGGGATTCTAATTTATAGATTTTGTGACCCTGTGACCCACTTATAAGGGCCACAGGGACCATGCCCTAAAACTTATTTCATCTTCTGCTCCAGAAACTAAGGCCTAAAAAGCTGAAATCTTGTGTACAGAGAATAAGCTGACAAGGATCATTTGGTTGTCCTGTGGCAGCTCATATGTTGACCATATGATCATTTATAAAATGAATTATACATAGCTTGAGTAGCTACAGATTCAGTGGCTCTATTTTTTTATTAAAGAGGAGAAGTAACGCATGAATTTGATTATTACAAATTAGTATCTGTATTCGCTTCACTTATATCAATCAATAGAGCCAAAAAATTTGAAAATGTACGCTTTAATTCGACTACTAGGAGACCTTTTATACCCCTGTTTTGGATAGCCACCTCATGAGACTGGCGAACGCTTACACAAAATCACCGAAGCATGACTCGAAGCCACGCCCAGTGTGTGACGTGCTAGTGGGCAGCTGAAAGCCCAGCCCTTTGATTTTCTCTGTATTTTTAAGCTAATTCAACAGCAAAATAGAGGCAATAGCATGACCGAAAGAATTCCAAAATACGATGTATAACGGCTTCATGATATCAACTTTCCCTCTCAGTCGTCAAATCCATCTTAATTAGACTGTGACAATCCTTGGACGCGGTTTTCTTGGGTGGG
Organism: Phorcus lineatus; assembly: GCA_921293015.1. Taxonomy (NCBI): domain Eukaryota; kingdom Metazoa; phylum Mollusca; class Gastropoda; order Trochida; family Trochidae; genus Phorcus; species Phorcus lineatus. The sequence goes on along the minus strand of OV121081.1, from coordinate 3,767,135 downwards.
TTTATATCAAAAAGGTAAAGAACTTGGTCGGTGAGAGATCCAATTACAATGAGATATCACCTAGTGTTACAACATGTATTTATCGATATGAAGTTATAAATTGTCTCGAAAAAAATGAAGGTTTTTGTAAAAAACGGGAGACAATGTGGAAACTTTTTTAATGACTATAGAACAAATAATTTTGTTTCACTTCACTTTCATGACAACTTAGTACTTATTGGAATATTCGTTTGTACTTAACTAACACATATCATATTCTTATCTAGTATAACATCTCACACCGTGTTGCAATATCTCTGTCTTTGAATTTAACATTAAATGACATGAAAACATACCTGACGCAAGCGTTAGAAACATCCTTTGTAATCCTAAAGAATGTTGGGTCCCGTTATTCACGATGTACTTTTTTAAATGTGTGTCATCGTCCTTAGAGGTGCATGAGCCAAATCTCCTTCTCTTAATTTATTGGTTGAATATATATTCTACAAGTTCATTGGTTCAAAATGACTGGACGCCGTGACAATAAACGAAGTACCAGTCGAATGCCAAGAGTTACGCCATTATGACAGGACATATATTCCGCTTGGCGGGTCCAAGGCGTTAAAATTCAAAAGGTATAATTGGAGACCATTAAATCAAGAATTGAAATTGAATGAGATAGGATTACATAACGGCCACCTGTGTGTCATAAAAAACAAACAAACTAGTTAAACCAATTTGATTGTTGTGAAAACATTTGGCAGACGTCGTAATTGATGAACGACTTAAGGCTACCTTAGAGTTTTGTGCAACGGGACCAAGGAAATTATCTTTGGATGTACATTTATGATGTATGACCTACAAAATGTGATAGGATTTGACTTCCACTTAGCTATTCTTACGACGATATCAACAATAATGTCTCACTCACCATACACTACATGCCTACATTACATTTAGAAAATTGTGTGAACGCCAAAATACATAAAAATATGGATATCATATTCAAATAATCCATGGTCAATAATACATTCAATTTTATTTTTATCATTTCTGTTGACTGAAAAAATATATAAATATAATGGAGAATTGTTTTTTAAAATAATCAGTCCAATGCAATTTAGCATTAATAGTAAATTCTGAGTTTTGTTGTAATGGCATAAAAATTAAATTGAAAATGCCAAAAGAAATTAAAACACAAAAAAATCGTCTCTTCTGTTTCTGTGCCACTCGAACTGTCATTTGGCTCATATAAGTAAGGAAAAGTATGATGAGACACATTCCATAGATAATGATATCTCGCTTTCTGAATAGCTGGTGGACATTATGCGTTAATACTTAATAAAGGTTATATTTTTATGGGAATAAGGATGCCGGTGCATCCCTCAATATAATGTCCAATAAGTGAGCATAGTTCATGTAAGAAATACTTCCGGGATCTCACGCGTTAGCGCAATCTTATAACTATGACAACATGGCGCAGGGTCGTGACTTTGAAAAACATTCCGTAGGAAAGTACACACAGCATCGTATTTAATCAGGGTCTTGCGCTTGCAAAAATAGAAATATCCAGACAATGAATTAAACAATAGATTCCTTTAAGGTTTGAGTTGTGTGGATAACGTTTAGTAGGTAAAACCGACAGTTAAACTGTGAGATTTACTATCGGCCAGTGTTGTTTTACATAACGAGCGAATGATGATATGCCAACTAGCACGTCACGAAAGATTCACGCTTCAGTGACCACAGGGCCTTTCAGGTTCTGCTCGCCGGTCGTAATTAGGCAATTAAATTACAAAGCTGTAATTATGTTGTTTAGCGGCCGATTTCAGAAATTTAAAGTTGAGTCCACGTCAAATTGTAATCCCTTTTAACGAATTCCGAAATCGACCATAGGGCATTTCACCCGATCTTTAAATTTATTTCAAAATTATTTAAATGTGGAAAATGTTTAGCAAACATTTCCATCACTTGTCAAGGAACAACATTTTGCAGTTTCTGTCCCGATGTTTCTTCAGGGAGGATCTCCACTTGAACTTGAGCCCGCAGGCGCACGTGTACAGCAGGCCATCACTGTCATGCAGGATTCTCTTGTGCTCCTGCAGGCATTTCATAGCCTTGAACTGTTTTCCACAGTGTTCGCAGCTGATCACTTCAGGTATCATTGGTGGGCTTAACAGACCACGACAGGTACTCTGGTGGTTACGGAGGCTAGATTTATACATGAACTTCTTCGGACATTTGGCACACGTAAAAGGTGTGTTATTGTGTCTGTTCATGTGACCGGTGAAGTGGTCCTTACTGGCAAAAGTTTGGTTACAGAAGGTACAGGTATGTAGGCCATCTGTTTTGTGGACCTGACGGTAGTGGCCTCGCAGGCTTGCTCTAGAGTTGTACCACTTCCCACATGATCCACAGAGTTGTCTGCCCTTGTTTCTTGAAGGAGGTTTTTGTCGGTCTGACTCTTCATCTTCTTCCTGCTGGTCCTGAAATCAGAACAGTAGCAGGATTCTTAATTCCTGTGTATTAAAGGGTATGTTTATCTACAAGGCTCATACAATCCCCTGATTGTATTCTCAGCATTTGCCTCGTATTGCTATATATGAAATGTAAATGATATGACTTAAAACTGGCAGTACCTGGATGAGAGGACAATTGAGCTTCCATTGCATTAACCACAGTACAGGGCACATTATAGGTAGTGATACAAGGCAAATGCTGAGAATACATATGGGATTGTAGAAGCCTTGCTCATTCATGTAAATAATATTTGTGATTCTTAACTGGCACCATGGCTTATTGTCTTAAAAACAACCAGCCCTCCTAAAACTTTGATAGATACTGCAATGTGTAGAGGCTTAATGAATCCAAGAAGCACCACCAGGTGGGTTGTTCTGACCATTAGTCCATCACGCCCTGTTTGAGATTAACCAGTAATTGGCTCAATGCATACAGCTATTATAAACACTATTTATTATAAAATAAATCTGAATATTTAATGACAAATATTAATAACATTTCAGGTTGGAACATAAAGTTGATAAGTTTCCACACCAAAATGGTAATCAGCCAATTACCTTCCAATGTTGGAAGTGGAGGGAACTGTCCACTGTGATAGTTAGGTCAAGTGAGTTTTTAAGAATTTCTGAATCCATTCCATAACTCTTGAATGCTCCTCATTTCCGTATCAAAATATATTGAGATACAGAAAAGCGTAATGCAAAAATTATTGCGATATACTGGTACTTTTCAAATTATAGATTTTCCAAGATCTCTTTAATAAATACAGCAACTAGAAGAGCCGTTGTGGAAAGAAAGATGATTCATTGACAATTCTACCTTTAACACATTTGCTAAATTCACTTAGAGAATACACACTTTGTTTTCAATTTTCAGTCCTTGTGTCTTAATCGCATGATTTATTGGATATTTTCAGAATTATGTACCGGTATGTATAGTGTTGTTTCTGTATTGCAATATACTGATATACAGTTAATACTGGATAAGGATTTTTCAGATAAATTTAACTTCAAAACTTTCAAACACACAAACTGACATTCAATTCTTTAATAATGTTGTTTCAACTGTGATTCCTTTAAAATCATAAGCAATTCTCACAAAAACACAAAATATTTTTTCAACTAACTAAAGATGATACCAAGATTCAACCATCAAGGTTAAACTGTAAATACGTCCTGTGACATGTTCCTACTGTACACAGCAAAGATGTTCATATCTCATATAAATATCAGAAATCTGGCCGTCTTATTAAGTTCATGGTCTCATTCATGACAAAATGGCAGTTTTTCCGATGTTTGGCAAGCCCTGACGACCATCTGAAGTTCTTGTTGCACACACACTTATGGACATTCTTGTGTTCATGGACGCCCTTCATATGTCGAGTGAGCGAATCCTTGCGACTAAACGACTGATTACACACAGGGCAGATAACTCCGCTTGTTCCTGTACACAACGCAGCATGACGCTGAAGCACTGAAAAATATGAGAACTCTCGGCCACAAAAACATCTGTATATCCTCTTCTTTGGGTTGTAGTCCTTCAAGAAAGGACGCTTGTTCGGTTTAGTAAACTGGCTTCCAGATACATTGAAGTGTTTCTTGTCTCTGTGCAGGTAAAGGCTTTGCTTTGAAGGATGAGATTCACCACACTGCTCACAGATAAACAAGGCATTGTTTGCAATCAGAGTGGAATTGGTTGCCCTGAAAATGTCTGACGGGATTTTTCCACTTAATGGATCTTGGTCCTTTAGGTCTTCTACGAGTTTCCACTGAAACATATTAAAGAAAACATTCATAGTTGAAACATGCTGTTTATTGTCTCTGTGGAGGATCTGTAAATGAGAACATTGTGGAGAACTTTTGATATCTTAAATTGTCTGGCAAGAAAAGTTTTTTCCATTGTTAAAAGTTCTCAAGATAACTACTGTTCTAACACACATACTGTTTCACTGGCTATCCTTGATTTGTTTAAACAGTGTATAGCTGGGACATGGAACCGGCATATGCCAGGGCAGTAACAGGCTCAAGTTGAATCAAGTATGTTGGCGTGCACACAGGAAGCAGTCATCATACCTCAGACTAGTTTCAAAATACATTTCATGAATATGATATAAATATTTTTCAAACATTTTGAAATGTGACTTTAAATGTCACTATCAGGTTATGGATTGTTTTTGATAATTATAAATATTGCAAATTAAATCATTTTGAGTTGTTATCTTTAAAAATAATGACTATAAAATAGTTGTGGAATAGTCACAACGAAAATATTTGTCTGCCATTGTATGCCGGGCTGCCTGTCATTTGAAACTGGCGGATCCGGCGTACACCGGTTGCCAATAAAGTGATTTGCTACTTTTTCATTTCCGGCGGCGTACGCCGAATACCAATCAAGCATAGCCACTATCTAGAGGGCAGGTATCTCAAATGTTTGGTTGTGATTGTTGCAATTCAAATTTTATTTATTGCAGCAGATGGGGATTGGTGATTGAATAACTGAATTTTAATATCTTATTTATCTAAATCATATGATTGGAAATGAAACGGTGAAAATAAAAACCAAAATCTTGTAAAGTGAATATTTCATTTATTTTCTGATAAAAACATTACTTGATGAATAAACAGTATTGATAAGACAGTTCTTAAAAAACAGTCATAGTAACACATATATATAAATTCACATATACCAAGATACAGTCAGACCTCGATAATCCGAACACTTCCGTTTTTCATCAAAAACGTTCGGATAGTGAAACGTTCGGACTAATGAAACGAACCAAATCTACAGACAGACGAATATTACGAATATCTAATGAGTTTTATTTTACATACACATAACAACTGGGATACATATATGAATAAAAAATCATTGCACAAAAGCATTTCTGGATACTCACTCAGGTTTGAAGAATTTGCCGATTACAGATCAATTTATTACAATCACAAACTGCTGACACACTCAACTCCCGTTTCAATCCACTGTCATTGATGTTGATTACCGAACGCTTTGATGAACAGTCGGTTTAATGAAGCAGAAATAGCTGTAATTAACTAATCCGTTATAGCTAATTAGCGTTCGGATACGGAGACTGAATGAACGGATTAATGAATCAATATTTAATGAGTTTATATAGAGATTAGTTTGGTTACAGTTTGCTACCGTTCAGATACTGCGAGATTCGGATTATCGGTGGCCGGATTATCGGGGTCTGACTGTACATACAAGACAACAAAAAACATACAACTTCTTTTATCTCAGTGGTTAATTCCACAAGTATCTGACTCTAAATATTTATGCAAGTATAAACACCTATCTAAAACATGGTAGGTACGTGAGGACAAAAGTGAACTCATCACATTATCAGCCAAATCAATTCAAGCTAGTTAAAATTATCTACATAATATTATTAACCATAAATTCTAACTAGTCCTTCTGACTAGCATTAATAATACCTTTTTATGCAAGCACCTGTTTCACTATCCAGCATCAACCAGACTAATTCTTACGCTGAATCAATTTCACTCTTGTGTTTTCTCTTGTCAATCATAACCATTCATCCTCTTTTCAAATGACTCAAAACCCCATTTAATTGAAAGAAAAAATGTTTTAACACAAAACTATTTCCTTCAAATTAAAGGAAATGTAGTCATACATTCACAAAAACAATGTGGCAAACAAATGAATTATTATTTCATGCATTTCTTCAGAAAAAAAAATACACTAAGATAAACATTGAAAGTCATAAGATACTACAGGTTTCAAACAAGGTTGTCTTCTCTCACCCTACTCTTAATGTATTTGTGAAAACATCTGGAAAAACTGAGTTATGATAATTCATAATTCCTTTTTCAAAAAAAATTTTCTCTTAAAAAATGTTGTTTATTTATTCTTCTGATAAATTCATCAAAATTAATTAGCAAGATTCCACATGATGAAAAAGGTATTTTTTATTTAATAATATCTGCACTTTCTTAATTCTAATATGCTTTCAAAATCATCTTTGATGGTAAAGTATGAATTTATTCACTCTTCCTTATTTCATGAATTAAATTCAATGTAAAGTACTTCAAAAAATAACACTGACACTATACTAACAAGTGTTTGCCACTAACATGGCAAAGCCTGATGACACTAATGATGAAATGAATGAGATAAATGTACTAGTTTTTTAATTTGGTGGGAAGTGTTCCCTTCATATATTTCATAACTGACAAGGAAATATAGTTATGTTGACATTGCTTTCAAACATTTGAATAAAAAACATTCAGTAATAGCTTTCAGCCTATTTTCAGTCCATGTCAACAACCTTCTAGAAAAACATTTAAAACAAAGAGAAAAATATTCTGACAAAAAACTCCTCCAGAAACACGTAATAATCCCAGCCGTAAGAATGCTATCAGCCTCTCTTCAAGTCTATGTGTACTTCAAGTCTATGTGTACTTCAAGTCTATGTGTACTTCAAGTCTATGTGTACTTCAAAGCTATATAAGCAGACATAAAGTCACGGGCCGTGTGGTACAGTTTAAAACAGGGCTCAACACACAAGGCAATGGAACACAAGTCACATTCATACGACGACTCGTGTCCGAAACGTTTCCTTTTCTTGGGGATTGCCTCTGGATCCATCCTATGAATCTTCCGATCCGCAGATGAACACACGATACATACACGAGTAATATTCGTCTTCCTGCCTACTGGGACTATCTTCTGTAAGTAATGTCTACCACGGAGTCGATCATACGGTAGTCCCGTCATCGGCATGTTGGGTGGGAAGTTTGTGTGGATGGCTTCCAGGCTCGACATTGATCCGCTCGGGTATCTTCTCTGAAAATTGGTACTATGCTTCATAAATTAAAATGTTCAAAGCCATATAAATGAAATGGTACTTTCTTGACCTTCCCTCCTTATCTAAATTGGATCCAAATATTCTTCAAATTAATGTTATTGCTACATTTTAGCAATCATGGTATGCATTTAATTTTATTTAAATAAGGTTTAAATGGAGGTTTACCCTTTTACAAGCACCAAGCACTGAGGGACATCTTGTATTGATAACTAGTTGATGAATTTGACAAGAGTCATGCATCATCAGAGATTGGATCATGCTTGCGCTTCTCAGGGTGCTAGAACTTTCATACCATCACATGCCAACGTAACATACAAACATTTTCAACCATTTTAAATGGTTTGAATCATGATGAACACTTTCTTCCCAACCAATTTCAATTAGATACATAAATTTGATGTAAAACTACGTCTAACATTTTAATATTTGAGAAATGTGCATGAGGAAATAATACTTAAATGTATATAATAGTAACTGTCCCTTAAAACAAAGGAAATTGTTGTTAACAGATCAGACTCAAAAAAACATAAGTACTGACATTGTTTCATACAACATGACCGAGGGTCCCAAACATGTTTCATCTCATACAGTGCAAACTGGAAATCATTATGGAAACAAAATTTCACGGATAGCTATGTTGCCCCAGGCTATTCTTGGAAGAAAAATAGTGTCCAAAACCTTGATATTTATGGTATTCTCAAACATTATTCTTATGGAGAAGCTGGCAAATAGTTGAATAAAACATTATTATGGATTTATGGAATTATTAAGTATTACGCAAAAACAAATGGTGGCCAGTTTTGTGTGAACGCCTTTTAATCTTTTGAGTTAGGGAAATGGATTCCAAGTCCTCAAATGAACATGGTACGTTCGTTTCAGAGCTGCTTGTTTGGATCAAAAAGCACAGACTTGCAATGGTGACATTTATTTTTGGTTTCGTGAGATCATTTTATTCAGATTCTCAGGTAGAGAGTTATAGACTAATAAAAGTTATTGTAAGTGCTGTGGCAGAGATGTAACAAGATACTAACACGAAAGGCATGAAGCCTTTATCAGAGGGCCTAGGATATACGTGGATAGCATATCTTTAGTCTAAGGTTGACACTGTTAAACTTTGGAAAAAAAGTGGGGTAAATTTTTTCAACAGATTTGATGCAATTTTCCGTAAATTAAATGAAAATCTGGTAGTTTGCTTTGTTTGTGACCAAGAACTTACATTACAGAAGTACTGATATTGAATTGGCTTTTCAAGCACCAACAGTGTATCTCTTATATATTTTTTTTGCACCCTACATTTTTTTATGTAATGAAAAGTCTGTAACTACTTCTTTTGTTTTTAAATGTGTGTGTTTGTTCAATAAATAATATTCAATTTAGAATCTTACATGAATTTTCAAATCACTGGTTCGTGGTTTCTTCTTTCTGCATCCCTTCTGATGTCGTACCAGAGAGGTGGAGTATTTAAACTTTTTCTAACAGTTGGAGCATTTGAATTGCAACATCTTCTCACAGTGACCTTTTACATGTCCAGCAGGGTGCAGAAATTGAACCCCTTTTCACAGTGGTCAAATCTATATTTGTATTCCTTTAGATGTGCAGTTTTGTGGTGTTGACCCTTCAGTCCAAATGTCGTCTTGTAGGTGTTGCCACACTGGTCATAAAAAAGATTTGCCGATTCATTTGAGTAAATTCTTTGCTTTCTTGTCTTCATCCTCTGTGTCTCCGGAGGTCAAACTTCTTTTTGGTGAAGTAACAAGAGTAAAGTTTGTTTGGGGGTGCAGTTCTCTTCCTTGAGAGAGATTTGTCCGAAAAATCTTTTTTCTTTGCACCTGACAGGCTGATTATCTGTTGATGATAATGATAAAGCACACCTTCACATCATCCCCCGTCTAGGAAAATGCATGGCATTAATTGGCCATTAATGTTTGAAATTATACCATTTGCAGTCAATAAAGTCAACTTTTTATATAGCTCTTGTATGAAATGACTTAACTTAAAGCACTTTTTCCGTACAACTTTTATACAACCAGCATCAGTCATAAACCAGTAAAGTGATGCCGCATTAATGATACTGAACCCTTTGAATAATGTTAAAAGGACATTTTTGAAACATACAATTTTCATAAAATATTCTTAAGCCTCTTTGCTGATAATATGTTTATATTTGATTAAAAGCAAAAATACCAAACCTGGTTGTTACAAACATTCACTGTATGTGCAGAGCGGTTGAAAACAGTTTAAGCACAAGCAATTTCTATGACTACTACTCTAAAATCTAAATATATTTATGCACTTCAATCTCATTCAATCAAGCTCTTAATCATGCTACCCTGGATAAAATAATTAAACTACGATGATAAGAAATAACGAGTAAAGTAAAGGTTGATGGTAACTCAACTACGGGTCGAGCTTGCTGAGAAGAAAGGTGTGAAAAGAATTAACCTGGCAGCTGGTGCAATTCTCAGATCTCATGTCATCAAACATGGTGTCACAAAGTATGACCTGATATAAATGAGTTTATTATACACTTGTTTTATCTTTAGGGATTTTTAAACAGTTGGTTTTTTTACTAGAAGTGTACACATCATAATACTAATCCATTCAAATTAATATCAACTGTGCTCCGGGGAATAAATGTTAAAAGATATAGCTTCTACTGGGATGATAACTGGTTCAATGGTCTGCACTTTTCAGGGTCTGACAACAGCCCGGATAGGCGCACGGTTTGTTACAAGATTAGTGCACACAAAAACCTAATCATCTTATCATTATGATAAACATAGTAGCAACAGGTTCACAGGAGAATTTGCCCCTTGATTTTGACTTTTGTTGGAGGTCTTGTGATAGGATAATTGAACTTACATTTAAAAATGATATTTTAAAAATGATATTTTAAACTGAACGATACCAGAATTTTAACCATTAGCCATGGATTAAAGCCTTGAGCTATCTCTATACTATGCATGTGCTATTCACAAGTCTTGAAACCTAGATGCATGTCAAATGATGGTTTCCTGCAAGCAACTTAGCATAACCAATACAGTAAGGGACACTGTTCCTGGTTGGCACTGTATGAGATTATACACTGGTAGGCAGCCAAAGCAATGCAAAGAAACATGGCCAACTCTTTTAACTGGCTAGAAGCGCTTAAACAGCTATAACAGGACACTCCATGATTTAAATGACCGTTGGATATGGCGTGTATATGTGCCAAAATATCATAAATGCTGATGTCAAAGTCTTATGTCATATTTACATGAATACTAGTTTTAAAATTTATCAAGCTTTATCAACTTTGATCTATCAAGTGTCTCTGCCTTAGATAAGTCTTCAAACTTCACTTACCGGTAAGTGATTGGCGGCTGCCAAGAGCCCTACATCATGCACTTTTCAATCAAGATCACAAATTTATACCTTTATTTTATAATTATACTGAACCAAAATGCCTGAGAAAGATGCTTTTTAAGTAACAACTAAAACTTCTGAATATAAAATGACTGCATTGTCATTATTTAGCATTTTTTAACCAAACAACCCATGGAGTGTCCCTTTAAAGAACAACAAAAGATAAACTTGCTGACACAGTGAAAGAAGTTTAAACTCAAACGTTCCACAAACCTGGTCTGCTTCTGTGCCCTCCTCCCCTCCATTGTTGGTACTGACAGTCTCTGACACCATCCTTGAACCTGAGTCCATTTCTCCTCTTGTTCTTCTATTCCTTCCTCTCGCTCCTCCAGGAGATCCTCCAGGACCACCATTGAAAGGAGTCCCGGACTGAACAGAGTCTCCTCGTAACGGTTCAGTCTCAGACTCAGGTGGAGCAAAGAAGGTAAAGTTATGTTCCTCCTCTGAAAGAACTTCTTCTTTGATTTTATAATCCACATTTTCAATCAGTTTGTGAGGAGTCATTTCATTTTGAGACCCTTCTGCCATTTCGGAAGTCTGAGGATCCCAGTTCCATGCTACTAAATGTGGTTCAGCAGGAGTTATTTGATTCCCAGGATGGGACTGAGTGGCAGATGCTTGGCTGACAGAGAGGGGGACTGCTTCTACAGAACTAGCGTTCTGGACCAGCCCTACTGGGAACTGTACTGAAGACCCACCAGATCTACACTGTCCATCAACACCTGCTCCAGAACCTACTGCAGAAAGTCCTGAACTGATGCTTGTTCCTGATTCATTATGCTTGGTCCATGCATGTAACAGATTGGGGGATTGTTTGTTGTGTTGACTTTCTATACTTTGGTTTGGTATGGATTTGAAGGATTCATTGATGTCTTGGTTTTGTTGACACGATATTGCTATTGCATTGCAAGAATTTATAATTAAGGACTCCAAACTGTTCAATTTTAATTTCTTGGAGCCATGAAGAAGTTTGTCCCTTTTCTCAGGTATGATTGAAACTTTCCCTGTGTAGATATAGTTCACAATGATTGAAAGTTCACTTATATCCAAATCTGTAACATAAATGTACACCAAACTCAGCATTTCATGTTCATGAAAAGTGATTTTGATTTTTGTGTCAAACAAAGCAATACTAAACAATACTCAAAAAACTTCTTTTCAAAGAAATATTTCTATGACTTCTTTTGTAACGTGATGGTGAATCCATGATATAACCTTCATGCAATCTCAAAGAATGGCAATAAATTTTCGCAGCATATAGAAAGAGCTCCTGTAACAACAGACATATATGAGACACCAGGAGCAATATTTACCAAGAAAATTTGTTTTTCTCTTTGAACAACTTCCCAATTGAGCAGAATTAACAAGGCTTGAATAACATGCCATTACAGGACCAGTCATTTCCTTTACTCAGAGCCCCATGCAGAAAAGCTGCATAATTGCCCTATGGTAAGCAAAATAAAAGATGAAATACACAAAAATCATAAATGCCTGGATATTGAAATATCACCATAAAGTTACATATACACTACAAAAAGTAACAATCATATTTACCAAAAACATTTTGATTATCATATCACGCAGATATTATCATATACATGAACAAATTTAAACATGGAAAGTATTTCATCTTTATGTATTCTGATAAAACTTGTTTAAAACGTAAATATTCCATTATGTATTCTGATAAAACTTGTTTAAAACGTAAATATTCCATTACAATTGTAATAGGAGTTTGAAAACCATTTTGTTTTCTGATTTCAGGGCTTCTGATTTATGTGCACCGGCATGAATTATAGTTTATTTTTTACTTTTATAAACTCCCCATGGACCCACTCTAGGAAAAACAGTGTTAACCTCATTTCAACTGAGAGAAATGAACTTTCCCACACTTTATTATTTCAGATTATTTCATCAGGTTAAAGGTTAAACACTGACCTGTGTAGATGATAGGACTGAATTTCATTGCTGCGAAGTACTCGGAGCTTGACGCCAGAACTAGCCAATGAGCTTGAACGTCACAACCGTCCGCTGACGTGAGAACAACATCACACAAGTCTTTGTTGTTACACAGGACAGCGAGTCTTGTTCGTAATCTATCAGCGTGGTCCTCGTCCACTAGAGATTCCATGGTCTCCTCCATCAAGCTTAATAAGCTGTGCTGTTTAACTACAAATATACATTGCACTGGTCAAATGGTGAATATTTATACAGACTTTGCAGAAAGAAGTGTATATATGAAGTAATCATGTCGGAAATATCTTATCCAGGACAAAATCCCCCAAGACAAAGCCCCCCTGGATAAAATTATGGATACCCTTGAAATATCAACGAAATCTCCCTTTTCTTGAATTGATAACACATTCCCTGTTTATTAAGCTTGACAGAAACCTATATGACCATTCATCTTAGTCACAATATGTTGCAAACCTGACATGGGGAGCTTCTTATCGATGAAATAACATCTTTTTTAAAGTTTGACATATTTGATCCCAACAACATACTCTGTGCCCCTTTATATTTCTGATTGAAGTAATTTGTTAAACAGATTTGAATTATTTTATTGACAATGTTACACCATAAAAAAATCAACTTCAGCATGAATTCTTCATACGTTTATCATATTTCTTTAAAAGTTTTATAACACTTTTGTTATTTCAAACTCTCTTAGGAACTACCCTACGACAGTCGTTTGGTAAGACTCCCATTACTTCTCTTACTACTACTTCTTACTCCGCTATCCTAGGCTCAAATTGCATATCGAAACATCTAAATTTTGTTGTTTGTTATTTAACAGGCATATAACTTTGAACTACTTTCTCAAAAACTACTACATACTTATTCATTTGTACTTTTTTCCGTAGTATACATAAATGTGCGTCAGCATCATGTAGAGTTACCGTTCTTGTTTCCCAATTTTCAATTATAGTCTGTTTCTGTTAAATCGGTAAATGCGACCATGGCAATATCATCTGTAAGTTGTAACACACTGAAAGTATCATGATATTGTATATCATTTATCACAAGCCAATCACTTGACTCAGGGGCGTAGGAGTAGGGGGGGGGGGGGGGGGGGGGGGGGGGGGGGGGGGGGGGGGGGGGGGGGGGGGGGGGGGGGGCTTTGCCCCCCCGCCCACTTTTTTTAAGCCCCCCCCACCCCCCCACTTTTTTTAAGCCCCCCCCCCCCCCACTTTGTTTTCGAAATGTTTTTTTCAAATTGATTATTTTCCCCTTTCTACTACATATTTCCCAATAACTGGTCTAGTATTGTTACAAAACAGCTACTATGCACTACTTTGAGGGTAGTTTCTAAAACTACTCTGAGCGTAGAACTAAAACATCCAATCATCCTAATTGACGATAAGATGGGGTAAGCAGTAAGTTTCCTTTTTTTTCTTTCTTTTTTTTGGTTACAAAATTTCAATCCAAGCCCCCCCACTTTCAAATTCGCTCCTACGCCCCTGTGACTCAAATTCAGTTTTCATTGACACTCGATTGTTTGTATCACAGGTGAAGCAGTCATAAAATATA